>CM073730.1:82839081-85339081 GCA_037113605.1 Calophaca sinica | reverse complement strand
TAAATTTTGGTTTAGCCATTTTTCTAAGTGTGTAGCTTTTGTAAAAGTTTGAAAACTTGCATGGTTTGAATTTGTTTCATAGCATATGATTAGGTGTGATCCAAATAGGTTAAGTTAGAAAGATTTTAGGCCATTTTTAGGACTAAAACCGTGGCTGCCCTAGAGTCTTAGGACTTGGGTTTTTGGTTCTAATTGGATTAAGTTTGCGTTGTTAAGGTTCGTGCATAAGGCTCGTGCGGGGAACGACTTGATGATAGTTCGAATTTACCTTGCTTGGATTGTTAAAGTGCCCAAGGTAAGGGAAATTCTTACATAATGAGTTTGGGCTTTTCGCCTTGAGTGTTGTTTGCTTGAGTGTTGATTGATTGTGTGGTAGTACTTGTAGTATTACTATGTGCTGTTGAGATGTTGTAGCATGAACTGCTGTGTATTGATTTGGCCCTGTGTGGCAAGACTGAATTGTATTGTGTGACTTAAATCATACTTGATTGATTTAATTGGACTTGAAATTGATGATAATAATATGTAGCATGTTCTTGGCCCTGCGTGGCATTATGAGTTGTATTGTTTTCCTTGAATCACCTTGGATTTCATTGGAACTTGGTATTGAATTGGAATATGAAGAATATTATTGTTGATAATGGATCAATTAACAATGCGTTGATCGACTGCTATTGGTTGACAATTTACATCGGTAAATCTGATGCGATTCCACGTTTAATTCGATTTCGTAAACAAATTGTTAAGGGCGTTTTGATTTAAAAGTAAGCGTGAGGGTTTTAGTACAATTTGCCAAAGCTTGCAAGGAAATTTCAATGGAATAATAGTAGAGAAAAGAACTTGAAATAAATAGTACAATTTGCAAAAACGGTTGAGTTAAATGATGCGCCTAGGAAAATTCTGGCTAGGAAAGACTTGGTAATTAAGAGTGTTCGCACCACCTCTCTTTCCTAGGAATTCTTCCAGTGTGTTATTTAGCACAACTAGGGTTTCAACGACCTAGAACTAAAAAGTATTTTCAGATACATAGGAGTGATACAAGAACTGAGAAAGAGATTTCATAGATCGGGATTTTGAAAGAATAAAACATAGGGAACCTAGTGTTCCTATTGAGCATATGGGCCATGTGTCCTGTGCTGGGACTTAATGTCCTGCTTGCGTGTGCACTTTCTTGATTAAGGATTGGACCTAGTTTTCGTATGGTGTGCCTAGTATCTCAACCTAAAAATTGAGCCTAGTGTTCCGCATTACATGCCTAGAGTTTCAATCTAAGATTGGGACTAGCGTTCCGCAATTGAGCACCCGGACTTTGTGTCCTGTGTTGAACTCTTAGTTAATTGAGTTATGGAAACCCACTAAGTTGAGTGAGTGAGGGTTCGTCGATCCGCATTGATTAATTAAAACATTACTCGGGCACTCACTACGGTGAGCACGCCACATTGTAGAATTTGTTTGGATATCACTCGGGCGTTCACTACGGTGAGCATGCCATATTGTAGAATTTGTTTGGATATCACTCGGCCACTCCCTCCGGAGAGCATGCCATATTGATGAATTTGTTTGGATGCGTACTAACCATTGAGCATCGACACTCGGAGCATTTGATTGGTCTTACAGACTTCAAAAGACGAGTTGTCATGTCACTCGGAGCGTTTGATTGGTCTTACAGACTTCAAAAGACGAGTTGTCATGTCACTCGGAGCGTTTGATTGGTCTTACAGACTTCAAAAGACGAGTTGACACTGCATTGCCTAAGTAGAGGCAAGCCAAAGTAGTGGCAAGCCTAAGCAGAGGCTATCTTGTTCGGATGTTGGGAAAGTAGTCCCCGTCATACTGCTGACCTATTAAGGCTGCAGGTGTATACACAACTTGTCATACTGCATTGACATGCATAGCTAACCACATTTATGATATGTGATGAATTGTTTGATGAATTTGATATTGTGATGACTTGATCACTGATCTGTTGATAGAATTGTTGTTCACATGCAATTGTTGGATATTGTGGTGACTTGATTGTTGATCTGTTGGTTGTTTTGTTTGCTTACATGCAATGCTTTATATACCATGTTGATTGTGTGCGGTCTATTAAGTATGTATATGTATGTAAAAGCATGTTCTTGTATTATATATGTATATATTGTTTGCATGCGACATAGCCTATGATAAACTCGTGGACAAAGGATTTACCCTTGCACTGTTGTTGGATTGGATATCCTTATGGATGTCACTTCCAGATAGAGTTCGATAGCTGCTTCAGTTTCGTCCTTTCAGGAGCATTGAACATTGAGCCAGTGGAGGAAGATTCCTCTGAGTACTTCGTGTTTGGTCTTACTGAGCTGTTTCTCAGTAAGAGTTATAGTTGTTGGCCAGCTTAGCTTAGGGTTTTGTATTTGTTGTTTTGTAATTACTCTTTTCAGAAAACCTCGCCTTAGTGCGAAATGATTATGTTATGTGGAGTATTATTTTGTGATGCATGATACTCTGATACTTGGAAAAGTCTGAATTGGCATCATTTAGAAAACTGTAGTACTCTATGTCTCATTTTGAAAAGGGTTTCAAAGGAAAGAAAATGAAAAAAAAAATTACTCTTATTTTTCCATTGCGAAATACATAAGAGTACTCTTTAACTGAAAGCATACAAGCATTAAATGTTTTTAGCATTAGATTGGGTTGCACAGTAGCGCTCCGAAAACGGGGTGTTACAATGGTGGTATCAGAGCTATTCGGTTCTAACCGGACCGCTTTGTCTAAGCTGGCCTAGATTGTTGGGAATTGTCGGGTATAAGTTTTTATGCCTAGGTTATGTGAACTTTGTTCGTGATTGTCTTTAATGTTTCCTAGTTGAAACAGGCGTGACATTGTGTGAAATTGTGTGCGATCATCTCAGATGATTGAATTTGTTGTGGGGATTTGGTTAGTTTACTTTGTAGAAATTCGATGCCTTCGGGGCGAACGAGTCTTTCTGCTAGAGCTAGTAAGTTAGACGTGAATCACGGAATTCGAGTAACATCCGGGATAGCAACTACTGTTGTACAACAGATTGCCGCAGAGAATCAACACGATTTGCTAAGACAACAAACAGAGGAGCTAGCTATTGGAGGGCTAGTTAGGCCAGATTATTGGAGCTAAGGGCAAAGTGGAGGACAACAACAAGGAACATCTTATCTCCATCCTCAGGGGAAATGACCGCAGTCAGGATCGTCTTGTGGCGTAGGCTATTGGGAATGGCCAGGAGTTGAAGTGGCACTGTCACCAATGTGGAAGTAAGGAACAGTTAGCTGAAGAATGCTCATCGAAGGACCGACTATGCTGTAACTGCAAGAAGCCAGAATGTTTTTTTCTAAGGACTATCAATTGCCAAATGTGGATCAACTGCAGATGTTGCGAAGGTTGCGTGCCCAGCTACTGGAGGATATGTCTACATGATAGACAGAAGAGGGAATCACAAGCATCGATAGCCGGAGACACACTACCTTAACAGTGGAGATGAAGAGCGCAATGCTAACCAGTAATCAACCAAGGAAAGATTATGCTTTAACTGCAAGGAATTGGGATATCTGTCCAGAGACTGCAAAGTACCACGAGCTGAGTCTATTGTCAACAATGTTGAAACTACAAGACCAACCACTGAGGGACGTGTCTACACCCCAAGTAGAGCAGAGAACTCATCATCTGAAGATTTCATCGCAGGAAATGCGACACAATGGAGCTGAGCGGGCCGAGATTTACAAGAGAGATTATCCGTAGGTGTAACACCCTGGGTTTTAATTCCCAAGCGTGCTACTCATAGGACTTCTCCCCCCTCTAAGGGAGTTTTTGCATTTCGCTTGGCTCGAACCCGGGACCAGAGGGCTTAAGTACCACGGGAGCACCTTGCTATTACCGAGCTCGGTTTGGTAATAGCAAGGTGCTCCTGCGTGGTACTTAAGCCCTCCGTCCCGTTCGAGCCAAGCTTAAAGGAAAACTCCCTGTAGGGGGAGAAGTCCTATGAGTAGCACGCTTGGGAATTAAAACCCAGGGTGTTACAATAAAAGTAGCTCAGTTGGTAATAGCAAGGTGCTCCCGTGGTACTTAAGCCCTCTGGTCCCGGGTTCGAGCCAAGCGAAAGGCAAAAACTCCCTTAGAGGGGGGAAGAAGTCCTATGAGTAGCACGCTTGGGAATTAAAACCCAGGGTGTTACAATAAAAGGCGCCTTTTATTGTAACACCCTGGGTTTTAATTCCCAAGCGTGCCACTCATAGGACTTCATTCCCCCCACCTTGCTGCTACTAGCTCAGCTGGTAGCAGCAAGGTGCTTCCCGTCCCCTTAAGCCCACAAAAAGGGACGCGGTTCGAGTCTTGCGTAAGGAAAAAACATTCCTAGTGGGGGGAATGAAGTCCTATGAGTGGCACGCTTGGGAATTAAAACCCAGGGTGTTACAAAATGTAACACCTTACTTTCATTAACTTGAAAATAGGATAATTATCATTAGGTACAGTATTACCAATATAAAATTTAAACTTAAAGTCCAACATTAAGTCCAAATGTCATACAACTAAAATTTGAGTACATAGGTTCATGATGGTACAATACCAATACAAAATTCTAGAATTTTCCATCTTCAAGGTGTTACTTAAAACTACTACAATAAACAGGGTTCCGAGAGCAAGCAACTATCAGCCTTCCTTGGGTACCTGTGCATCTGTAAAATAATTAAATAAAGGAGTAGGTGAGATAAAAATCTCAGTGAATCCTCCCTCCGACTCCTCACCATCAACTCATACAATTTACTATCAGTCAAGATTTAATATCAGACATTTATGCAATGCATATTCTTACTATGAATTTGTAATTCATCTTTGGCTCGTATTCATTGGTAGCGTTGTATGCTTACGTCCATACAACCCCATAAATACGCTTTCGATATGGTGGTTAGACGTCTTAACCGTCCGAGGGCGTCCCACATGGCTAACCATATCGATCACCCCTTTTTATGAGGCATCTTAGTGTCTTTTAGGGAATTTAATTCACCACTATATCCTTAAATGCATGCCTTATTCAAAAGTAAGAATACAATTAGGTGCTACTCTATCTTCACATGCAACTAAACATATTCATGTCAAAGATACATTTCATATTTAAATGGAAACATATATCATGCTTAATCAAGGAAAACACATCAAGACAAGACTCTCTTCCATTAGAGCTCCATGGAGCACCCAATGGTCAAAACATCAATTTCTCTGTCTATAGGGGGTTTTAGGTACAACATTAACCCCCCCTCAATCAGTCCCAATAACACATGCATAGCTATTAACACTAAAAACTATACATAAAAGAGGGATTTGGGGAAATTCCTAACATAGGGTTCAAGGGTTTTCTTCAAGGGAATCCTAATGTGGGACTTATGGGTGCCCATCACCTAAGAGAAGGAAGAACTCACCAACTAAACCAAGATTCAAGCTCAAAGGTTGATGTTCAGCCCCTTCTTCTTCCTCCTTCACGTTCTGCTTCTTCTCCTTCAAGCTTGCCTTCTAGGGATTTCTTCCAACTTTCCAAACCAAGAATAAATACTCCCCAACTTGGATTCAAGCTAAGATTGAGGATGAATCTAGCATGAATCCATGTTTTCCCCTTAAAAATATGAACCCTAGTGTATAATCCCCTCTCCTCCTTCTCTCTATCGCATCCTCTCTCTAACCCTCTCTCAAAATCGTGTTCTGTTCTTTCTCTGCTGAGTTTTTCTGATATACTGCAGCTGTGAATCGATTCACAGCACAGGTGAATCGATTCACTCAGTGCAAAAATGACAGGAATCGCAGTTTAAGTGGATGAATCGATTCCTGCAGCTCCCAGATTCGATTCACAGAGAACTAATTTTCGTGAATCGATTCAAGCTTCGATTCACAGAGAATCAACCTTTGTGAATCGATTCACTCTCCGATTCACTGAAAGCCTGACCGAGTCCCAGCAAACTCACAGCCCTGAATCGATTCACAGGGCCTGGGAATCGATTCACACTGGGCAGAAATCACTAAACACAATATTCACACATTCAATTTTGACAATCAATGAGAAAATCACTTAAAATTCATCATTAAGCCATACTAAGCTTATGCATGCGTATCAACCAAGCTTGAGGAAATTTGGGGTGTTACACTACTACCCTCCTTTAAAAAAATTTGTCCTCAAAATTGGATAAACTTACATTCCTATTGAAAAAGTTGCGGATATTGGCTTCGCATCTCATCTTCAAGTTCCCAAGTAGCTTCTTCGGGAGTGTATCCTTCCCAGATCACCTTGACCAAAGGGATAGTCTTATTCCTGAGTACCTTGGAAGCTCGGTCCACTATTTGGGCTTCTCGGCTGGTAATGCAATCTGATCTCAGTTGTATAGACTCGTGGTCTATAGAGTGGAATGGATCTGGAATGTATTTCTTAAGCTGAGACACATGAAAAAAATTGTGGAGATTTGACAAAGAAGGAGAAAAGGCAATTTGGTATGCGACCGGACCAACTCGACTGAGGATTTGGAAAGGACCCACATACCGAGGGGTCAACTCTTTGGCCCTAAGGGCTCTACCAATGCCTACAGTGGGAGTGACTTTCAGGAATACATGTTCCCCTTCATCAAATTCAAGGGGTTTGAGCCTACGATCTGCATAAATTTTCTGCCTACTCTGAGCAGTCCTTATCCTCTCCCTAATCATACGAATCTTATCAGTGGTTTCCTGAACAAGGTCGGGGCCTAACAATTGTTTCTCCCCCACTTCATACCAACATAGAGGAGTCCTACACTTGCGACCGTAGAGAGCCTCGTACGGTGCCATTCCAATGCTAGACTGATAGCTGTTGTTGTATGAAAATTCAATTAATGACAAGTGCTTGCTCCAACTACCGCCATCCTCTAAAACACAAGCTCTAAGCATGTCCTCTAAAGTTTGAATGGTTCTCTCCGACTGGCCGTCTGTCTGGGGATGGTAGGCTGTGCTAAGACTCAACCTCGTCCCTAAGGCTTGGTGAAGTGCCTTCCAAAACCGAGAGGTAAACTTTGGATCCCTGTCAGAGACAATGTTAGTTGGAACTCCGTGGAGTCTAACAATCTCTCTGATGTAGATCTCAGCTAATCGGGCGGTTTTGTAAGTGGACTTTATGGGAAGAAAATGAGCAGATTTGGTTAATCTATCCACTATGACCCATATAGAGTAATACCCTAACTGAGTGTAGGGTAATCCTCCCACGAAGTCTATTGCTATACTATCCCACTTCCACTCCTGGAATTTCTAAGGGTTGGAGAAAACCTCAAGGCTTTTGGTGTTCTATCTTGGTTTTCGACAAACCAAGCATTGAGCTACAAATTCCGCCACATCATTCCTCATGCCTGGCCACCAATACCTCATCTAAGGTCCCGGTACATCTTGGTGGAGCTGTGGTGTACCGAGAATCCACTCTTGTGGGCTTCTCCTAGAACTCCGCTTAATGGAATTATCCTTTGGTCTGCAGATTCTCTGATGGAACAATAAAGTGCCATCCTCAGCTTCCGAAAAACCGGGGCGGTGTTTGCTAGACTGCAACTCTACATCTAAACTCTGGGCAAGTCTAATCTGTTCCCTAAAATTACAGGAAATTTCTAGATGGTAAAGCATGAGACTGTTCACTGATGGGAAAATTCCAAGGTTAAGGTCCCTGAAGGACTCCAACAACTCCATTTCTTTTATCATCAGTGAAGACACATGCAAGGATTTTCTACTCAAGGCATCAGCGACCACATTCGCTTTGCTCGGATGGTACTTCAACTCAAAGTTATAATCTTTTAGGAACTCAACCCATCTTCTTTGCCTCATATTAAGTTCCTTCTGATCAAAAAGGTATTTCCGGCTCTTATGATCACTAAACACTTCAAACTGAGCACCATACAAATAATGCCGCCAAATCTTTAGAGCAAAGACAATGGCTGCGAGCTCTAAGTCATGAGTAGGATAGTTCTCCTCATGGGGCCTTAACTGCCTAGATGCGTAGGCTACAACTTGTCGATTCTGCATGAGAACACATCCTAACCCTTTCTTAGAGGCATCACTATAAACTTCAAATCCCAATGCTGGGTCAGGGATAATCAAGACCGGGGTGGAAGTTAACCTGATCTTAAGCTCTAGGAAACTACTCTCACAGCTCTTAGTCCACACAAACGGCTCCCTTTGGGTTAACCTTGTCGTGGAAGTACCATCTGTGAAAATCCCTTAATGAACCTTCGGTAGTACCCGGCTAATCCTAGAAAGCTCCTAACTTCTGTGACTGTGGTTGGTCGTTCCCAACTAAGGACTGCTTCCACTTTACTAGGATCAACCGACACTCCCGCTTTAGAAATCACATGACCAAGAAACTTAACTTCACTGAGCCAGAACTCACATTTCTCAGGTTTTGTGAAGAGGCTCTTTTCCCTAAGGGTACTTAGAACAATCCTAAGGTGTTCCTCATGCTCTCGAGGATCCTTAGAATAGACTAGGATATCGTCTATAAAGACCACTACAAACTTGTCAAGGAAGGGCCTAAAAATTCGATTCATATAGTCCATAACACTACCGAGCATTGGTCAGACCAAAAGGCATAACCAAATACTCATAGTGCCCGTATCTAGTCCTAAAGGCCGTCTTTGGGACATCCTCCACCTTAACTCTAATCTGGTGATAACCAGATCTTAGATCAATCTTAGAGAAAACCGAAGCTCCCCTAAGTTGATCTAAGAAGTCATCTATTCTGGGCAAGGGGTATCTATTCTTCACTGTGATCTTATTGATTTTTCAGTAATCAATACATAACCTCATACTCCCATCTTTCTTCTTTACCAAAAGGACAGGTGCGCCCCAAGGTGACACACTAGGTCTAATAAACTGCTTAGCAATCAAATCTTCCAACTGTGCTTTTAGTTCCCTCAACTCCAAGGGTGACATCCTATAAGGTGCTATGGAGATTGGTCCCGTTCCGGGAACCAGTTCTATTGAGAACTCCACTTCTCTCTCAGGGGGTAAGGTCGCTACCTCGTTAGGAAACACATCTAAGAATTCGTTCACTATAGGGATAGTGGCCAGATCTAGGCTAACCTCTGCAGTTGAAGAAAGTAAGATCATATATCCTACAAGACCTTCCACTAGACAGCGACTCAATAAAAGATCATTACTCTAGGTAACATAACTTGACTCTTCAATAATAGAATGCACATTTGGAAACTCAATCGTTTTACAGAAACAGTTCAAAACAACTTGATTGGCGGAAAGCCAATCCATACCCAGGATAATGTCCATTCCCTTGAGAGGTAGACACACAAGGCTTACTAAAAACATTCTCCCTTGAATTATGAGAGGGCAATTCTCACATATCAAGGAAGTAGAAATGCTATCTTCGGTGGGTGTATACACATGCAACGGGGATTGTAAAGAGGTAAGACACAACCCTAGCCTTTGAACACATGTACAAGAGATAAAGGAATGTGTTGCTCCCGAATCGAATAAAACAACTAGAGGTTCATCCTGAAAGAAACAAGTACCTTTCATAAGATTTTCAGCTCCCTTTGCTTTCTTGGCGTCAAGAGTAAAGACTCTCCCTTGGTTAGGATCACCAGACTTGGCTCCTTTTCCCTTAGTGTATTGGGGGCACTCCTTAGCCATGTGCCCTGGTTGGTGACAAACAAAACAAACATTCTTGCCCTTCATACACTCTCCCTGATGCACCTTTCCACAGTTCGAGCATGCATGATAATCAGACTCGGAGGTTTGAACCTGCTTTCCTTTGAAAAGATTTCCCTTCGGTTTCATGTGTTGAGCGCTCTTATCCGCATCCTTCTTTTTGTTCTTATCTTGCCGCCTAGTTTGCCTATCCTCATACATCCTCTTCAAGCTTGCTTCAGCCACGTAGCTCTGATGGACTACCTTGGCGAACTCAGTGGTCGATCGTGAAATCTTTGCTCGGATGTCTGGCCTCAGTCCCCACTTGAACTGCTTAATTTTCCAATTATCATTAGGAGAAAATTGAGCAACAGATGAGTACCTTACCAATTCCTCAAACTTGTTCACATACTCTGAGACCGTAGATTTTCCTTGCTGAAGTTAGACTAACTCTCTATCCATCATATCTTTCACAGTCTGTGGAAAGTACTTCTCCAAGAAGACCCTCTGAAAGTTCACCCAAGTTAATGGTTTCCCTTGAGCCACCATATAAGCTCGGGCCCCCTTCCACCAGTTTTCAGCATCCTCTATGAGCACATGAGTAGCTAGCTAAACCTTTTGCTCCTCGGTACAATGAACAACCTTGAAACTCTTCTCCACGGCTTCCAACCAGTGTTGGGATGCCATGACTTCTGTTTTCCCATTGAAGGTTGGTGGCTTCGTCTTGAGGAACTTAAGGAATTTTCGGTCTAATTCCTCCTCTTGCGGGGGAGGTTGGGCTTGGTACTGCTGTTGTTGGGCTAACTAAGCCGCAACATTATTGGTTGCGATACTCTGATTCTGAATAGCCTGCAATATCCCTTGTAGCCAAGCATTCTCTTGTCCTGGAGGATTCGGAGGTACCGCAGCGTTCCTTCTGGGTCTCTCGTGCCTTCTAGAACCTGAAGCCATAAATCTGCATAGAATGCACCAAGCATTGAGTTGATCAAGCTCAATATCTCTTAGCATAATAAGTAGAAAACAGCAGCAGACTCAAGAAATTCATGAAACTATCCCTAGTAGCCCCTACAGTCCGATTAGAATCGAACTGCTCTGATACCATAATGTAACACCTTACTTTCATTAACTTGAAAATAGGATAATTATCATTAGGTACAGTATTCCCAATATAAAATTTAAACTTAAAGTCCAACATTAAGTCCAAATGTCATACAACTAAAATTTGAGTACATAGGTTCATGATGGTACAATACCAATACAAAATTCTAGAATTTTCCATCTTCAAGGTGTTACTTAAAACTACTACAATAAACAGGGTTCCGAGAGCAAGCAACTATCAGCCTTCCTTGGGTACCTGTGCATCTGTAAAATAATTAAATAAAGGAGTGGGGTAAGATAAAAATCTCAGTGAATCCTCCCTCCGACTCCTCACCATCAACTCATACAATTTACTATCAGTCAAGATTTAATATCAGACATTTATGCAATGCATATTCTTACTATGAATTTCTAATTCATCTTTGGCTCGTATTCATTGGTAGCGTTGTATGCTTACGTCCATACAACCCCATAAATACGCTTTCGATATGGTGGTTAGACGTCTTAACCGTCCGAGGGCGTCCCACACGGCTAACCATATCGATCACCCCTTTTTATGAGGCATCTTAGTGTCTTTTAGGGAATTTAATTCACCACTATATCCTTAAATGCATGCCTTATTCAAAAGTAAGAATACAATTAGGTGCTACTCTATCTTCACATGCAACTAAACATATTCATGTCAAAGATACATTTCATATTTAAATGGAAACATATATCATGCTTAATCAAGGAAAACACATCAAGACAAGACTCTCTTCCATTAGAGCTCCATGGAGCTCCCAATGGTCAAAACATCAATTTCTCTGTCTATAGGGGGTTTTAGGTACAACATTAACCCCCCCTCAATCAGTCCCAATAACACATGCATAGCTATTAACACTAAAAACTATACATAAAAGAGGGATTTGGGGAAATTCCTAACATAGGGTTCAAGGGTTTTCTTCAAGGGAATCCTAATGTGGGACTTATGGGTGCCCATCACCTAAGAGAAGGAAGAACTCACCAACTAAACCAAGATTCAAGCTCAAAGGTTGATGTTCAGCCCCTTCTTCTTCCTCCTTCACGCTCGCTTCTTCTCCTTCAAGCTTGCCTTCTAGGGATTTCTTCCAACTTTCCAAACCAAGAATAAATACTCCTGACTTGGATTCAAGCTAAGATTGAGGATGAATCTAGCATGAATCCATGTTTTCCCCTTAAAAATATGAACCCTAGTGTATAATTCCCTCTCCTCCTTCTCTCTATCCCATCCTCTCTAACCTCTCTCAAAATCGTGTTCGTTTCTTTCTCTGCTGAGTTTTTACGATATCTGCGGTGTGAATCGATTCACAAAGATGTGAATCGATTCACTCAGTGCAAAAATGACAGGAATCGCAGTTTAAGTGGATGAATCGATTCCTGCAGCTCCCAGATTCGATTCACAGAGAACTAATTTTCGTGAATCGATTCAAGCTTCGATTCATAGAGAATCAATCTTTGTGAATCGATTCACTCTCCGATTCACTGAAAGCCTGACCGAGTCCCAGCAAACTCACAGCCCTGAATCGATTCACAGGGCCTGGGAATTGATTCACACTGGGCAGAAATCACTAAACACAATATTCACACATTCAATTTTGACAATCAATGAGAAAATCACTTAAAATTCATCATTAAGCCATACTAAGCTTATGCATGCATATCAACCAAGCTTGAGGAAATTTGGGGTGTTACAGTAGGTGACACTATAATTATCGTACTATATGTATTATGGTGTGCGCGTGGTTCTAAATATAGACCATATAAGTGTTTTAACTCTGTGACGTATTTTATTATTATACTAGATTCTAAAATCCAAATTTTCAATATACTCTTGGTATAACAATGTATGTTCTTGTAATTGTTGTATAATTATTTGTGATTTATGTTGTTGTTGATTTTGTGGTTAATGATTTTTAGATTTTTCCTTTCTTTTAATGTCATAAAATTGTGGGTTTTTGAAGAACTTGTGGGTGAGTATTTCAAAATACTTAAGCTTTTGATTTTGGGTTGTTTTAAATTGTTTTATTGATGGCTTTGGAAAATTTTTCTTTTCTTTTGTTGTATGAAAACAATTATTTATGTGATTATTTTGTGAGCGTATTTCTTATACGTGAATATTTTAGAGCGCGTTGAATTAAATTTCTCTTGATAATTTAATTTACGTGATTTGTCGCCAATCGAGTAACTGATTACATGACTACCCTGACACAGCAAATTAGAGCGACCCCGAGACCGTGTGGCTAATTCAAGAGAGCATTTTTGAGTAGGTGAGAATTGTTAGTGGGAGTATGGTGTCATGATCATTGGTTAGACAATTTTGCAAAATCCTATTCCACCTTACCCTGTCTTTAGACACATTGATGGCTTAATAGAATTTTGGGTATGGACCACTTTTTCTTTCTTTCCTTCTTGCTAGTTCCGTCTCATTAACAAGGGGGGATGTGAGTCCATTATTGATGTTGATATTGGTAAACATCTAAGATTCCTTTCTTCTCCTTTCTTGTGAGTTATCTTATTTCTTTTGACCATTGGCCAACCACACTTATATATAAGTGGGAGAGGAGTTTGTTTCATTTTAGTGTGAAATGTCGTGAGTTCTAGTGTGAGAAAAACCAAACATTCATCTTCTTGTTCTTCTTGCAAACCGTGAGCTTTAGGATGACTTTGGGGGAAAATCCTTTTGCAATTCCTTGGCGTTTATGCTGGTTGATGTTGTCAGTGATTTTGTGTTTGGTGATCGTGCAAATTCTTCTTTCTTGTTTTGTCTACAAACTGTGGGTTCATAGAAGATTTTAGGTTCCGTGAGTGTTTTTATGTTGGCAATGTCTTGTTGGGGTTAGCATGTGGCCAACGGCCTTCGTAACCGTGTTCGTGACTGTACGTGTTCGTAACCGTGTTCGTGACTGTACGTGTTCGTGATCATGGGTTTGAAAGAAGGTATCATTCGCAAAGACTTCTTCAACATGGACGCGTAGTACTGTGTTTTGTAGACATTTAAGTTGACGATGTAGTGCCTTGCTTTAGTGAGGATATATGAATAAAATGTATGCTTTGTGTTTGATTGTTTGAGTGTAATAATTATTATGTTGTATTAAATTTCGAAGTTCAAAATTTATGATATGTTTTTAGTATTAAGTTATGACTTTTCATAATTTTGATTTTGTTTCGGTTTATAAGTTAATTTTTGGGGACAAATTTTTTTTAAGGAGGGTGGTAATGTAACATCCCAATTTTTATGAAAATTATTTTATAGTTTCCGACTACTTGAAAATAAATCATAGAGATTGATCACCTCAATGGTTTGTTAAAAGTACGAAGAACAACAAAGATTTATTGTAAACAATTTACTGTTTTAACAATTAATTCAGATTAAGAGACAGTGTAGACGTATACTGTTTTTAATATGAATTAATATCGAAAAATGTGAAAGATTGTTGTTTGATTAAAGAAAATTATTTTATTGAAAGAAAAATAATTTTCAGGATTTAATAAATATTTTTAAGTCATAGTTTGGATTTTTATTGTCTAGTTATTGTATTAATTGTCTGTTTTATGTCATATTTAATATGACTATGATTTTAAAGATTTTGTCTTGATAATTTTATTGTTTGAATAATATCTAGTTGATAAGAGAAATTGAAATTAGTGGCCCTCACTAATTTACAGTTTTTATTACGCTGCAAGAATTCTATCGAATTCTACCGTAACTAGGCTATTGTGTGTGTTTCTACCTGAAACATGCCCAAACGTGATCCAAATTTTATAAAATTTGAGATCTTATCATGTTCCAATATTTATGATTTATTGGAAATTTTTCTGAAATTTTTGGGCATCAGAATAATATAGGGTGTTTTCTACGCCCAGAACTGCATTACGGTAGCGTTTTAGCTCGCAAATCGAGAAAGCAACATTCATAGAAATACTTCTAATATTTTTAGGGAAATTTTGGTTGATTAATAATTTTTGATTATAGAATAATTTATTAGTTTTATTTTTGGAGTTTTTGATACAAAAACCCTAATATACGAGTAACGTCGCGCACCCGATTGAGCGAGAACGCGACGAAATAAAATATCTAGATATTTTGGGGCAAGTGGCAATTGAGAAAAGGGCTAGGGGAGCTGAGCATCATCCTTAGAAGCTTCTTGGACAAGTGTTGGCTTAAGAGTGGTGATTATGTAAGTGTAGTTAGTTAGTGTAGTTAAGGTGTAACTAATTTGGTTAGGATTCAACTAAATGAACAAAATCTATTCCTTCCGTGTCCCCAAAAATTTCGTGGCTTTCTCCCTTGCCCAAGATCAGATCCATTCATTTCTTCCATTGGAGAACTTGAGAAAAAAAAATTGAAAGAGAAAGTGTTGGTTTTGAAGGATTTTGGAGATAAAGCTTTCACCTTTGCTTCCTTCCTTCTCAATCCTTGTTCTATCAACTCTAATCTTCTTGGTAAGGATCCTAATCCCTTCTTCTTCCTCCATGGCAGCCATGGATGAGTTTTTAAGATTTTTATTTCTCATAATTTTGATGTTGATTCTTGAAGGAAAGTGATGTTTAAGCTTCAATCTTCCATCCTTTCTTCTTAATCCTTGATCCATCACCTCCAAACTTCTTGGTAAGCCTCATATCCATTCTTTTCTCTCTTGAGCTTCATGATATGGGTTTGGTTGGTTTTAGGAATTATTTTTGAGTCATAGTGGTTGTTTTGGCTAGATTTGCTTGATTAGCCATAAAGCCCTTTGTTTCCTTCCTTGTTTAAGTTTGTTTTTGGTATTTAAAATTTAGGAACCCTAAATTTTTGATGAGGCCGAAACCTAGGGGCTGTTCTAAGCCTTGGCTTTGCTTGGTCTTTGTTGTTTTAAAGTTGATTCTTGATGGGTTATACTTGCTAAGTTTGGAAACTAGTCATATATGCATCTTGCAAGGTTTTTGGAAAAATGAATTTGTTGTAAAGGGGGGGCTGAAACCGTGACTCCTAATATGATTTTGGGGGATGTTTTAAATTGATTTCAAAGTGTTTTAAGTGTTTAAGAAGTTGGCTTTTGGTTAAGGTTTTAGAACTACAAAGATTGCTAGGTTTGAACTTTGAAAAATTGTTTGAAATAAATCAAATTTGGGGCTGTTTTGGAGCTCTCAAAACAGTAACTTAATAGCATGATTTGAGTGAGTTTCAACTTGTTTTTAATTGTATTAAAGTGTTAAAGAAGTTTGGTTTTGGTAAGAGGTTGGATTAAATAAAGTTTGCATGATTTAGGAGTTAAAGGTTTAAAACCTTGAAGTTGTTTTTGAACTTCCAAAATTGTGGCCTTCAAGGGAGATTTCTAACTTGTTCTTGACTTGCATTTATGCTTAAAAGTAGTTGTAGAAGTGGTTGATGATTTGATTTAGCAATATCTTTCATAGGGGTTTAATTTTGGAAAAAGAATTGTGTTATGTTCTGAGAATTGTCTTAAAACTAAAAGGAGTTTGTTTCTAGAATTTTATGACATGTTTTAGTGTTTTGAAAAATGGTTCAAAGTTGGGAAAACACTATTCCAATTGGTAAATTTTGGTTTAGCCATTTTTCTATGTGTGTAGCTTTTGTAAAAGTTTGAAAACTTGCATGGTTTGAATTTGTTTCATGGCATATGATTAGGTGTGATCCAAATAGGTTAAGTTAGAAAGATTTTAGGCCCTTTTTAGGACTAAAACCGTGGCTACCCTAGAGTCTTAGGACTTGGGTTTTTGGTTCTAATTGGATTAAGTTTACGTTGTTAAGGTTCGTGCATAAGGCTCGTGCGGGGAACGACTTGACGATAGTTCGAATTTACCTTGCTTGGATTGTTAAAGCTCCCAAGGTAAGGGAAATTCTTACATCATGAGTTTGAGCTTTTCGCCTTGTGTATTGTTTGCTTGATTGTTGATTGATTGCGTGGTAGTACTTGTAGTATTACTATGTGCTGTTGAGATGTTGTAGCATGAACTGCTGTGTATTGATTTGGCCCTGTGTGGCAAGACTGAATTGTATTGTGTGACTTAAATCATACTTGATTGATTTAATTGAACTTGAAATTGATGATAATATGTAGCATGTTCTTGGCCCTGTGTGGCATTATGAGTTGTATTGTTTTCCTTGAATCACCTTGGATTTCATTGGAACTTGGTATTGAATTGAAATATGAAGAATATTATTGTCGATAGTGGATCAATTAACAATGAGTTGATCGACTGCTATTGGTTGACGATTTACATCGGTAAATCTGATGTGATTCCACAAGCCGAATTCTGATTTCGTAAACAAATTGTTAAGGGCGTTTTGATTTAAAAGTAAGCGTGAGGGTTTTAGTACAACTAGCCAAAGCTTGCAAGGAAATTTCAATGGAATAATAGTAGAGAAAAGAACTTGAAATAAATAGTACAATTTGCGAAAACGGTTGAGTTAAATGATGTGCCTGGGAAAATTCTGGCTAGGAAAGACTTAGTAATTAAGAGTGTTCGCACCACCTCTTTTTCCTGGGAATTATTCCAGTGTGTTATTTAGCACAACTAGGGTTTCAACAACCTTGAACTAAAAAGTATTTTCAGATACATAGGAGTGATACAAGAACTGAGAAAGAGATTTCATAGATCGGGATTTCGAAAGAATAAAACATAGGGAACCTAGTGTTCCTATTAAGCATATGGGCCATGTGTCCTGTGCTGGGACTTAATGTCCTGCTTGCGTGCGCACTTTCTTGATTAAGGATTGGATGTAGTTTCCGTATGGCGTGCCTAGTATCTCAACCTAAAAATTGAGCCTAGTGTTCCGCATTACCTGCCTAGAGTTTCAATCTAAGATTGGGACTAGCGTTCCGCAATTGAGCACCCGGACTTTGTGTCTTGTGTTGAACTCTTAGTTAATTGAGATTTGGAAACCCACTAAGTTGAGTGAGTGAGGGTTCGTCGATCCGTATTGATTAATTAAAACATTACTCGGGCACTCACTACGGTGAGCATGCCACATTGTAGAATTTGTTTGGATATCACTCGGGCGTTCACTACGGTGAGCATGCCATATTGTAGAATTTGTTTGGATATCACTCGGGCACTCCCTATGGAGAGCATGCCATATTGATGAATTTGTTTGGATGCGTACTAACCATTGAGCATCGACACTTTGAGCGTTTGATCGGTCTTACAGACTTCAAAAGACGATTTGTCATGTCACTCGGAGCGTTTGATTGGTCTTACAGACTTCAAAAAACGAGTTGACACTGCATTGCCTAAGTAGAGGCAAGCCAAAGTAGTGGCAAGCCTAAGCAGAGGCTATCTTGTTCGGACGTTGGGATAGTAGTCCCCGTCATACTGCTGACCTATTAAGGCTGCAGGTGTATACACAACTTGTCATACTGCATTGACATGCATAGCTAACCACATTTATGATATGTGATGAATTGTTTGATGAATCTGATATTGTGATGACTTGATCACTGATCTGTTGATAGAATTGTTGTTCACATGCAATTGTTGGATATTGTGGTGACTTGATTGTTGATCTGTTGGTTGTTTTGTTTGCTTACATGCAATGCTTGATATACCATGCTGATTGTGTGCGGTCTATTAAGTATGTTTATGTATATAAAAGCATGTTCTTGTATTATATATGTATATATTGTTTGCATGTGACATAGCCTATGATAAACTCATGGACAAAGGATTTACCCTTGCTCTGTTGTTGGATTGGATATCCTTATGGATGTCACTTCCAGATGGAGTTCGGTAGCTGCTTCAGTTTTGTCCTTCTAGGAGCATTGAACATTGAGCCAGTGGAGGAAGATTCCTCTGAGTACTTCGTGTTTGGTCTTACTGAGCTGTTTCTCAGTAAGAGTTATAGTTGTTGGCCAGCTTAGCCTAGGGTTTTGTATTTGTTGTTTTGTAATTACTCTTTTCAGAAAACCTCGCCTTAGTGCGAAATGATTATGTTATGTGGAGTATTATTTTGTGATGCATTATACTCTGATATTTGCAAAAGTCTGAATTGACATCATTTAGAAAACTGTAGTACTCTATGTCTCATTTTGAAAAGGGTTTCAAAGGAAAGAAAATGAAAAAAAAAATTACTCCTATTTTTCCATTGCGAAATACATAAGAGTACTCTTTAACTGAAAGCATACAAGCATTAAATGTTTTCAGCATTAGATTGGGTTGCACAGTAGTGCTCCGAAAACGGGGTGTTACACATATCCTTGTACCCTGAGGCTTGTTGAGCCAAATCATTAGCCTCCTCATTTTCCTCTCTGGGAATGTGGAATACCATAGCATCAGCAAACAGGCACAACAACCTGCTAGCCATTTCATAGCATTCTCTCAAGTTGGGATTATTACACCTATACTCTCCAGTCAGTTGCTTTATCACTAACTGTGAATCTCCCATAACTTGAACACATTTTGCTTTCATGGTTGCCAGGATCTTAAGTCCCAAAATCAAGGCCTCATATTCTGCTTGATTATTAGAACACTCAAGATCTAGCTGACACATAAATCTCCAACTTTTGCCTGTTGGACTAGTAATGGTGATGCCAGCACCTACCCCTTTTTGAGTTCTTGACCCATCAAACATTAAAACCCAAGGCTTTAAGTTAATGCATGCAACTGGATCGGCTAAAGGATCACTAATCTCAACACAAGGGTGCTGGGCCAAGAAATCAGCTACCACCTGACCTTTCATTGCTCTAAATGGAACATATTTTAGCACAAAAGCATTTAACTTAATGGCCCACTTCATGAGTCGACCCTGTAAGATAGGCCTATTAAGTAAATACCTAACAATATCAATTTTGCACAAAACCAGTATTTCTTTAGGCAACGAATAATATTCTAGTTTTGTACAAGCATAGAACAATGATAAACACAATTTCTCAATAGGGATATATCTAGTTTCTGCATCATTTAAGGTTCGGCTAAGATAGTACACAACTCTTTCAGCTCCATCATCAGCATTCTGAGCAAGCAAGCAGCCGATTGACTCTTCTTCTGCAGCTATGTACAGTTTGAGTGGTCTTCCTGATATTGGAGGCGTTAGTACAGGGGGTTTGGCCAACACCTGTTTGATCTGCTCAAATTCTTGTTGTTGCTCTTTGCCCCATATCATGTCATCAGTATCCTTTAGTCTTAACAAAGGGGAAAAAGCCTTCATTTTTCCAACCGAATTAGCTATGAACCTCCTTAGGAAATCGATCTTGCCAATCAAACTTTGAAGCTCTTTCTTGTTCCTAGGAGGCCTAGCTTTCAAGATAGCTTTCACCTTATTCTTGTCTACTTCAATTCCTTAATAGTGGACCAGGAATCCTAAGAAATTGCCAGTTGCAACTCCAAAGGCACATTTAGCAGGATTCATTTTCAGCCCATGGGCTCGCATCCTCTTTAAAGCCTGCTCTAAGTCTACTAAATGGCTTTCAAAGCTTTCAGATTTAACAACCACATCATCAATGTATACCTCCATTGTCTTGCCGATCAAGTCATGACAAATGGTATTCATGGCCCTTTGATAAGTAGCTCCTGCATTCTTGAGCCCAAAAGGTATGACCACCTATTAATATATCCCTAAGGCTCCTGGACACCTAAAGGCTGTCTTGTGAGTGTCCTCTTTTGTCAAGAATATCTGATTATACCCTGAGTATCCATCCATAAAGGTGAGAATACCATGAGTGGCTGTCGCATCGACTAATATGTCAGCCACAGGCATATCGTATTCATCCTTTGGTGTTGCCAAATTCAGGTTTCTATGGTCAATGCATACCCTTATCTAGCCATTCTTCTTGATCACAGGGACTATATTGGACAGCCATTCTACATATCTAGCCGTCCTTATGAAGCTTGCTTTTAATAGCCTTTCAATCTCAACTTTGATTTGAGGCATCAATTGGGGATTAAACTTGTGAGGGGCCTGCTTGAAAGGCTTGTACCCTTCCTTAATGGGCAACATGTGTTCTACCAGTTCTCTTGCCAAACCAGGCATTTCATAGTAATTCCAGGCAAAGCAATCTTTGTACTGCTGGATTACTTCGACTAACTTGCCTCGTTTGTCCTCCTCAAGCAATCCACTCACTTTGACAATTCTGGGTTCCTCTGGTGTACCTAAGTTGATTTCAATCAAAGGGTCCTCTGCCTCAAATGCAGGTGCAGTTTTGTGAGGAGGAGAATCCAATTCCACAAGCTCGGCTGCAGATGCCTTATCAGGCTTAGCTGCCATACCTTCTCTTCTGAAGAGCAAATCCTCTTCTCCATCTTCACTCTCATTCCATCATCGCATCTATCGTGTTGGACTCAGCCTTAAAGATCTCTAGCCGACCCAATAGGTCTTCGAGCACTTGTGATTCTTTATTCATTACTCACCTGTGCATTAGGCCATGATTCGGCATGAGACCTTAACTTGAACCCTTCATTGGTAAGATTGCATGCCTTCCACACATCTTCCTCATAATCCCTAGGAACAACAATAGGACCTAGATGTGGAGAATAGAACAATGCATCCAACATCTTTACCTCAACTGAGAAGCGTTTTTATCAACTTCAACTGTCTCCACATTGCCTCTACCCAAAACAGAAGCTTTTCGTGAAGTGTAGAGAGCACACGGTGACTGGTGTGGATCCAATCTCTACCCAGGATCACACTATAGGAAGGTTTACAATCAACCACAAAGAAAGCTGACTTGATGGTTTTAGGGCCTACAGTGACTTTGGCTATCAAGACTCCAAGAGCTGTGGATGGTTCCTGTTAAGATTTTCAGCAGTGTACCGAATCGCACAAGTAATAAAATGATAAGTAAAATCGTCTCCACAGGGATTGCGATTGATTATTTAACTGAACAAAGTTCGTAACAATTTTGAACGAGAACCAAATCTTGATGTTTGAATAACGAGAACAAAGTATTTGAAATTTAGTAAATAAAAAAAAAGACTATGGGTTGAATCCTCTTGTTTCCACTCTTACGCATTCAATCTACAACCAACGCAAATTATTCCATACAAATTGAAGTTCAAATCAACTAAATTAGTTTAAGGATAATCCCTTGGCTCATAAACCCTTTACTCTAACCAAACCCCTTATCCCTTAGGTACTCTTACGCATTCAATCTACAACCAACGCAAATTATTCCATACAAATTGAAGTTCAAATCAACTAAATTAGTTTAAGGATAATCCCTTGGCTCATAAACCCTTTACTCTAACCAAACCCCTTATCCCTTAGGTGATTTATAGCTAGGTTAAGCATTAAGAATAGTGATTCTTAAGAACACATAATCACAAAGTTATATTCCTATACTCATCATGACTATGGCTAACAATCTCAGTTCAAGTATTTCACCTAATTTCCCAATCATCATGAAAAACCCCAAATCGATTCAATAGCGGCCAAGTATCGAAAAACATTAAGCGCGGAGAATTGAAAGCTCAAATGAAATGAAATAAACTTGCTTTAAAATAATAGAATTAACTACATAAGAGTTTCATCAAGATTCATCTAACCCTAGTCTAAAAAGCTTAGTTACTCATAGAGAAAGAAAAGCCAAACCAGAAATTCATGAGAGAATTAATGAAGAGATTGATCCCTGTAACACCCCGAAATCCAGGCACTACTTACGAGACAAAAACCACCAAGTATGAAATAGTTTTGATACTGTTTGATAGAAATCACGGTTATTTTTTTTTTAAAACCCTTTCGCAAATAACATGACAGAGTAAATACAGCGTTGACAGAACATGGCATACAAAGAGAAATAAAAGGAAATACGTCTGGAATACATATATAAAATCCTGAGGCAGTACATCCTACAAGGTTTTACAAAATACAACATCAAAATAGGAATACAACTGACATATGAATTTCCTATAAGAAATACTCATACATCTGAGGTACTCCAGGCAGACACCTACGTAGAGGGCTGCTCCAAAAGTAAAGCCTCACTCGACTACTAAACTACTACAAGTACAGACATAATCCCAAAATACAACAGACAGACTCCGACATAAGAAACACTAAGCTGATCAACACGCTATCTCAAGCAGCAGGGGCGGCTATGTGATCTCGGTCCGCCTCAAAATGAACTACCAAGGGCGGTGCCTGCCACTCATAGAGGCCCTCCTCCTCCTCCTCATCCTCCACCATCGAATCCTCCTCCATATCGTCTACCACGGGCGTAATTACGTAAATGCGTCACAAATGGCGTCGGCGCAGGGGATATCGAGAGGTGCATCCCCAGTACTATCCTCCTCGTCAGATGAATCTATGATCCAACCTCCGGATCCACACCCTACCTGGCCACAGCGAGGGCATACAGAAGGATCCACCGAGGGAGTAGTCTTAGGGATAGGAATCGGAGACGAGGGAGTATACGCTACGGGTGATACGGATCTAGCAAGGGAACCTGACGGGTCTACAGCGTCGTGAGAAGAGGGTGCTCCGGCGTCCATCCTCCTGGGTCGCATGCGCCGTACAAATCTAAGGGGAGTAGCGCGTAACGCTGAATCCGTAGTACGAGGCTCGCTGTGAAAAGTGGTCCGGCGTGGAATCTCGGACATGCCCTCTGAAGCTGAGGTGTCTCCATCAGGGTGTGCGTCTATCCAAGCAGCTACTATACGTGCGAAGGGCACCAGAAACCGCATCACTCGGCGCGTGATCCCTATGTGTGTAGCCTGTCCGTCGGTATGCGTCGTCTCGACCACGTTCCCTGTGTACGTCACCTGGCCTGAGGCGTGGTCTACCTCCTGTAACACCTGATGACGAGATCGACCTCGTGTCGAGGCCTCGTACCAAGACCTCGTGTCGAGATCCCGTGCCAAGATCGCGTGCTGAGGTCATATGTCGACCTGATGAGGTCGCGTACCGAGCTGAGGAGGTCGCATGTCGAACTGAGGAGGCCGCGTGCACGAACTCGCGTTAAAGCCTTGTGCGCTTGCACAAGCACCCTGATCGACCTCGTGTCGAGACTGTAACACTCGTATTTTTACGAACGTTATTTAGCGTTAATGATTATATTGTTTGTAATATTTATAAATTTATATTATCGGTTTGCAGTTCGTCATTGTGTTTTTAGATCTTTAACCTATAGATTAGAGGGTAATCATGAGAGAGGAGAGATTAGATGGGCAGAATGATTGATGGGATTAGCATCTCATAACAGTAGTTACACGTCACTTATTTGTGTTTTTTTTTAAAAAAGAAAAATTCATCTAAATGGTTTCTTTACCAGCTGTATATCACGATCAGCCCCCTCACAACCCTCACTTTCTCTTTTCTTCTTTCTTCTTCTCTAAGTTTCCTCTTCCTCTCCAAACTCCCATCGAAGAACCTTGAGTTTTATTGAGCTTCTGCATAAACTTTCTTCATCAACCTTGTTTCTTATCATCTTCTCGACATATATCACCATCTCGACCATCATTTGAGGTATGAAAAACAGAATTTTCTCTTCCTTCATGCTACTGTTTAGCGCCACTTCTTCCCTCCATTTTAGCTAGTTTTTATGCTTCCAAATCATGTCATGTTGATAGGTTTTCTTCTTCATGATGAAAATATTTTTCAAAAAACATAAACTTAGATTTTGATTAATTTGTGCTTAATATGCTACTTGATTTTAAGCTTGAGTTAATACTTAGGAAAAATGGCTTTGTCTGATGATATGTATGAAAGAAGTTTTAATAAAATTATTAGAGAAAAGGAGTTAATTTGTAATGCTTGAATTCTTGTTGTATTTGTTTAAGTCCTTGAGTTTTAATATTTACTTGGGTTGTAGTTAAGATTGGGGTAATGAGAGCTAAGTGCTATTAGAACCCATAGATGGAACTAAGTTGTGCTTGTATTAGGAAGTCTGATTCCCGAGATCGTGTGATTTCTGAATCGAGGTGTACGGGAGAGCGAACCCGAGGACGTGGGAGCAGTGGGATCCAGTTTGAAGACAGCCGTGTTGAGGTCGTTGTCGAGCTCGATTGAGGACAGCGTAGACGCGTAGCTTGGAGTTCGGTAAGGGCACTTCTAGACATTCTAGGATTTTTATTGTTATATTCCTATGTATGGATTCCTTGATTTGTGTCGAGCTTGAAGTGTTGTGATATGATTGAATATATGCCACGAATTGTGTATTGCTGTTGAATTGCGCTTCTTCATGTTGAGCCTGCTCTTTTTATTTGACATGCGGTTGAATATCTTGCGTATAACTCTTTGAATATCGTATGCGGCGAATTGTTCATTGAGTGAGAGAGCTTAGCGAGTCGTTGGCGTTTGAAGTTGCGACCCGGATAGCGGAGAGGGTGCTAGGTCCCCTTTTCCGTTTATGGGGACTTCTAAGCGTTGCCACGCTATGGGACCTGAGTTGACTGTCCTAGGGAGAGCGAAGATCCCAAGGCTTCGGCTGGACTTTCCAAAGATACAGACGCTTGTGCATTTCGGAAAAAGTGTCGAGTCGAGAGGAAATGGATAGCGAGTTGAGTCGAGTCTAGAGTGAGATGGTTGAGTCACGTTTGGTGAATGTTATACTTTGTTGTTTACTTATTTCTTTATGCCTAGATTATCTTGATTTGTTGAGAAGTTGACCCTTTCCCGTGGTACCTTCAATCCATGATGGTTACCCAGGCGAGGTCGAAGCGCGAGGAACTTCGACAATGAGATGATGGCGAGGAGGATCTCGACGAGGAGCCGGCGGCGACCTCTACTTGTCGTGGATTTGCTTTGTCTATGTTTTTGTGTATAGTGGTTGTGACCGGTTGGGCGGTTATGTTTTGTTATTACAGGTAGGTGGCGGTTTACTTTTGTAGTAGCCCCTGCGTGGGAGTTCCGGAAGTACCCAGGGTATGATTGCTCTCTTGAAGTCGTCATACCCAGGCGTATTTCTTTGTACATTTACTACTCGTATTTTGTATACATTATCATTTCGAGTGGTATATATGTATATTATGCATGTATGTTTTATTAGAATTTAAGTCTTGTGTCTTAGTTGCACCATGTTTCGAAAAGTTGTAATTACTCTGATGTGCACTATGTGAAAAAAATATACCGTAATTTTTAAAGGCACAAGAGTACCGTTTTAAAGCATCGCATACTGAGTTTAGTTGAGCTCGGTAGCGGTCAGGAACGGTCGTTACAATGTTGGTATCGAGCGCTTGATTCGACCGGGCTGTGTATAGGAATTTTGGCCTGGTCACTGTGTCGGGATATGTGTGTCGGGTACATGGTTGTACTATACTGATTGCTGTTTGATTAAGT
The DNA here is from genome assembly GCA_037113605.1 of Calophaca sinica. Classification (NCBI taxonomy): domain Eukaryota; kingdom Viridiplantae; phylum Streptophyta; class Magnoliopsida; order Fabales; family Fabaceae; genus Calophaca; species Calophaca sinica. The sequence goes on along the minus strand of CM073730.1, from coordinate 85,313,109 downwards.
GAAGCACTTATTGCTTGAAAAATTGTTTGAACTATTTCTTGATTGAAGCGGTGTGTTTTAACACATCCTTGTTGTGAGATTCAGCGGGTTTTGAACTTTGTGGAATCTAATGCCACCTCGTCGGGATACGACAGCTATACCCGAGAACGTCGACATGGAACGAGCAATTCAAGCTATGACCGAGATGGCGGCGGGCATGGCTCCGCAATCAGGTGCTGCAACTCAACAGGCCAACGCGGTGGCGCAACAGACGGCGTTAACCCAAAGAAACTTACAAAGAACAACAAATGAGCAGAGCTGAGGCCGAGGCGAGAGGATTAGCGGACTTTAGGAAGCATGATCCAGAAGTTTTACGGTGAGCCAAACCAGATAAAGTCGATCTTTGGATGCAAGAGATCGAGAAGATCTTCGAGGCACTCCATTGCCCAAACAACGTGAAGGTAGACCACGCCACCTACTTGCCGCTAGAGACGCAGAGTATTGGTGGAAGGGAGTGAAGCAAGCGCGATAGCGGAACGTCGCGAGATAACTTGGGAGCTTTTTCGTGGAAGGTTCTTGGACAAATACTTCCCAGATACTGCACGAGCTGAGAAGGAGCAAGAGTTTCTTCAACTACAACATGGCGATATGAGTGCGAGTATGCAACCAAGTTTGAGTCACTGGCGAGGTATTTCAGTCCATTTCGTGATCGAGCTGACCAAGGATGGTTAAGTGAGAGGTTCCAACGGGGATTAAGATTTGACATTCAGAAGTCGGTGGTGTCACTGAGGATCAGGAATCTACAAGAGCTGATAGATCGTTGTGTTGAGGTAGAGGGTGTAAGAAGCCACAAGAAGAAAACTGTTGTAGGCGGACCGGTGAGACCCCAGAGTGCGGGGCAGAGGTTTACACAGAAAGGGAAACAACTGCAGAAGAAGCCTTACAACCGACCTCAGGGGAACAACAACAGGGGACAATATCGTCCGATGACCCAGGGAGCGAGAAGCGGAGGTCAGACCGGTGCCGAGGTGACTTGCTATCGTTGTAGAAGGCCAGGACATTATGCGAGTGACTGCACTCAGAAGGAGGAGGTATGTTTCAACTGTAAGAAGGCAGGGCATTTTGCCTAGGATTGTCCCACACCTAAAGCTGAACCGGCAATGCTTGCGGCAAAGGCCAAAGGGAAGCGTCAGGTAGCTAAAGCGTAGTCTTCGCATGAGCGGTGAGGAAGCGAGCGAGTGATGATCTTATTCAAGGTGAATATGAGATTGAGGGTAAATCCTTATCCGTTCTCTTTGATTCGGGTGCAACCCATTCCTTTATTTCCTCTGATTGTGTGAACCATTTGAACTTGACTGTGACTGCTTTACCGTTCAAATTGGTAGTTACAACCCCAATTTGCCAAAACCTTAGTCACAAACACCGCATGTCTTAATTTTGTAGTGGTTATTCGTAGTAGAAAGTTTGTGGTCAATTTGGTTTGTTTGCCTCTTAAGGGCTTAGATGTCATCCTCGGGATGGATTGGTTGTCACACCACCATGTCCTCTTGACTGCTCTCGTAAAGCGTAATTTTCCCGGACCTTGGAGTCTCCAATTATCTTTCATCGAACATATTGGAGTTTCTTTGCAAGAAGGAACTAGAGAATACATGTATCCGCTAGTTCGTAAGTTTTCCAAACAGATCGAAGTGAAGAATGTACGGTGGTGTGTGACTTTGTGGACGTTTTCCCGAAGGCGTGCCAGGGTTACCACTAGTGCGAGAGGTCGAAGTTCTCCATCGAGTTGATTCCAGGAGCAGACCGATTTCCAAAGCGCCATACAGGATGTCTCTGCCGAGATGAAAGAAGCGAAGTCCCGGATCGAACACTTGGAGTCAAAGCAATTCATACGACCGAGCGTGTCACCGTGGGGAGCTCGGTGTTGTTGGTTAAGAAGAAGGATGGGCGATCAAGGTCAGACGTGGACTACCGCGAGCTCAACAAGGTTCTTGTGAAGAACCGGTATCCGTTACCCGTATTGACGACTTGATGGATCAACTTCGTGGAGCGGCGATCTTTCCAAGATAGATTTGAAGTCCGGTTATCATCGATTCGCGTGAAGGAGGAAGATGTCCCCAAAGCGACTTTTCAGGACTAGGTATGGTCACTACGAGTCTTTGGTGTTGTCGTTTGGAGTGACAAATGCGCCAGCTGTGTTTATGGACTATATGAACAGGATTTTCCATTCGTTCTTGGATCAGTTTGTAGTAGTGTTCATCGACGACATCCTGATCTACTCGAGGAACAGAGAAGAGCATGGAGGACACCTACGCCGAGTATTGTAGATATTACGAGAGAAGCAACTCTATGCCAACCTTTCGAAGTGTGAATTTTGGCTTGAAGAGGTGAATTTTCTTGGACATGTGATTTCCAAAAAAGGGATAGCTGTGGATCCAACTAAGATTGAAGCTGTGCTAGCGTGGGAACAGCCGAGGACAGTCACTGATATCAAGAGTTTTGTTGGCTTAGCAGGCTATTATCGAAGATTCATTGAAGGATTCTCGAAGATTGTCGCGCCTCTTACACGGCTTACGAGGAAGGATCAACCTTTTGCCTGGACTGAGGAGTGCGAATCCAGTTTTCAAAGACTGAAGGAGCTCTTGACGACAGCGCCTGTGTTGATTTTGCCTCAACCAGAAGAGCCTTACGAGGTTTATTGCGATGCGTCACACCAGGGTTTGGGATGCGTGCTGATGCAACATCGGAAAGTGGTAGCGTATGCTTCAAGACAGCTTAAAATTCACGAGAGAAACTACCCTACTCACGATTTGGAGTTGGCAGCGGTGGTTTTTGCGCTGAAGATATGGAGACACTACCTTTATGGGAGCACTCTTACTGTTTTCAGCGATCACAAGAGCTTGAAGTACCTGTTCGATCAGAAAGAGCTCAACATGCGTCAGCGAAGATGGACAGAATTTCTCAAGGACTACGACTTTACGTTGGAATACCATCCCGGTAAGGCTAACGTAGTAGCAGATGCATTGAGCAGAAAGAGCGTTTTAGCCTCAGCAATGATGATCAAGGAGTTAGAGATGCTCGAGAAGTTCCGAGACTTGAAGTTGAGTGTGGAAGTTTCACCGGGGAAGCTGAGATTTGGTATGCTTACCATTTCTAACAGATTATTGGACGAGATCAGAGACCAGCAGGTTCATGACGAACTTCTGCAAGAGAAGATACAGTTGATAGCGCAAGGGAAAGCGACAGAATTCAAAGTCGGAGCGGACAACATTTTAAGGTGCAATGGCCGAGTGTGTGTACCTAACATAGCGGAGCTGAGAAAGTTAATACTTGACGAAGCGCATAAGAGCAACTTTAGTATTCATCCAGGAGTTATGAAGATGTATCAAGACTTGAAGAAGCATTTTTGGTGGTCCGGAATGAAAAAGCAAGTGGCTGAGTACGTAGCTTCGTGTTTAACGTGTCAGAAAGCGAAGGTGGAGCACCAACGACCAGCGGGAATGCTACAATCGCTGACGCATCAAAGATGGAAATGGGACAGTATCTCCATGGATTTCGTTGTAGGTTTGCCGAAGACACAGAAGAAGAATGATTCGATTTGGGTGATCGTCGACCGATTGACCAAATCTGCTCATTTCTTGCCAGTGAGGTCGACGTACCACGTGGAAAAGCTGACCGAGATCTACATCGCGGAGATAGTGCGACTTCATGGTATACCCTCTTCAATCGTGTCGGACCGAGATCCGAAGTTCACGTCTCATTTTTGGAGGGAATTGCAAGGAGCGATGGGAACCAAGCTCAGGCTTAGCTCGGCATATCATCCCCAAACTGACGGTCAGACTGAGAGAACGATCCAATCGCTTGAAGATTTGTTGCGAGCGTGTACATTAGATCACCGAGGAAGTTGGGACGACATCTTACCATTGGTGGAGTTCACCTACAATAACAGTTTCCATGCGAGTATTGGAATGGCACCTTTTGAAGCACTGTATGGACGTAAATGTCAGACGCCTCTTTGTTGGTACCAGGATGGCGAGCGTTCTGTTGTGGGACCAGATATGATCCAGCAGACTACGGAGAAGATCCGTTTGATCAGAGATAGGATGGGAACGTCGCAGAGCTGACAGAAGAGTTATGCCGACCAAGGACGTCGACCGCTAGAGTTCGAAGAAGGAGAACATGTATTTCTTAGAGTCACCCCCACTACTGGAGTTGGTCGAGCGATCAAGTCCAAGAAACTTACCCCTAAATTTATTGGACCTTACCAGATTCTGCGTCGTATCGGTCCAGTGGCATATCAGATTGCCCTGCCACCCTTCTTGTCAAACATTCATGACGTCTTCCACGTCTCACAATTGCGGAGATATATTTCCGACCCCTCTCATGTCATCGAGCGGATGTGATTCAAGCGAGGGACGACTTATCCTTCAAGCATCACCAAGAAGGATCGTTGACCGGAAAGCCAAACAGTTGCAGAACAAAGAGATTCAACTTGTCAAAGTTGTGTGGGATCAGAAGACTGGAGATGCGACTTGGGAGCTGGAGGAGAAGATGAAGACTCAGTACCCTGAACTTTTCCACGGTAAGAATCTTATTTGCAATTTCGAGGACGAAATTTTTTTAGAGGGAGAGATTGTAACACCTGATGACGAGATCGACCTCGTGTCGAGACCTCGTACCAAGACCTCGTGTCGAGATCCCATGCCAAGATCGCGTGATGAGGTCATATGTCGAGCTGATGAGGTCGCGTACCGAGCTGAGGAGGTCGCATGTCGAACTGAGGAGGCCGCGTGCACGAACTCGCGTTAGAGCCTTGTGCGCTTGCACAAGCACCCTGATCAACCTCGTGTCGAGACTGTAACACTCGTATTTTTATGAACGTTATTTAGCGTTAATGATTATATTGTTTGTAATATTTATAAATTTATATTATCGGTTTGCAGTTCTCGTCGCTGTGTTTTTAGATCTTTAACCTATAGATTAGAGGGTAATCATGAGAGAGGAGAGATTAGATGGGTAGAATGATTGATGGGATTAGCATCTCATAACAGTAGTTACACGTCACTTATTTGTGTTTTTTTTAAAAAAGAAAAATTCATCTAAATGGTTTCTTTACCAGCTGTATATCACGATCAGCCCCCTTACAACCCTCACTTTCTCTTTTCTTCTTTCTTCTTCTCTAAGTTTCCTCTTCCTCTCCAAACTCCCATCGAAGAACCTTGAGTTTTATTGAGCTTCTGCATAAACTTTCTTCATCAACCTTGTTTCTTATCATCTTCTCGACATATATCACCATCTCGACCATCATTTGAGGTATGAAAAACAGAATTTTCTCTTCCTTCATGCTACTGTTTAGCGCCACTTCTTCCCTCCATTTTAGCTAGTTTTTATGCTTCCAAATCATGTCATGTTGATAGGTTTTCTTCTTCATGATGAAAATATTTTTCAAAAGACATAAACTTAGATTTTGATTAATTTGTGCTTAATATGCTACTTGATTTTAAGCTTGAGTTAATACTTAGGAAAAATGGCTTTGTCTGATGATATGTATGAAAGAAGTTTTAATAAAATTATTAGAGAAAAGGAGTTAATTTGTAATGCTTGAATTCTTGTTGTATTTGTTTAAGTCCTTGAGTTTTAATATTTACTTGGGTTGTAGTTAAGATTGGGGTAATGAGAGCTAAGTGCTATTAGAACCCATAGATGGAACTAAGTTGTGCTTGTATTAGGAAGTCTGATTCCCGAGATCGTGTGATTTCCGATCGAAGGTGTACGGGAGAGCGAACCCGAGGACGTGGAGCAAGTGGGATCGGTTTGAAGACAGTAGTGTTGAGGTCGTTGTCGAGCTCGATTGAGGACGTGAGACAGCGTAGCTTGGAGTTCGGTAAGGGCACTTCTAGACATTCTAGGATTTTTATTGTTATATTCCTATGTATGGATTCCTTGATTTGTGTCGAGCTTGAAGTGTTGTGATATGATTGAATATATGCCACGAATTGTGTATTGCTGTTGAATTGCGCTTCTTCATGTTGAGCCTGCTCTTTTTATTTGACATGCGGTTGAATATCTTGCGTATAACTCTTTGAATATCGTATGCGGCGAATTGTTCATTGGGTGAGAGAGCTTAGCGAGTCGTTGGCGTTTGAAGTTGCGACCCGGATAGCGGAGAGGGTGCTAGGTCCCCTTTTCCGTTTATGGGGACTTCTAAGCGTTGCCACGCTATGGGACCTGAGTTGATGTCCTAGGGAGAGCGAAGATCCCAAGGCTTCGGCTGGACTTTCCAGCATACGGTACGGCGTGTGCATTCCGGAAAAAGTTTCGAGTCGAGAGGAAATGGATAGCGAGTCGAGTCGAGTCTAGAGTGAGATGGTTGAGTCACGTTTGGTGAATGTTATACTTTGTTGTTTACTTATTTCTTTATGCCTGGATTATCTTGATTTGTTGAGAAGTTGACCCTTTCCCGTGGTGCCTTCAATCCATGATGGTTACCCAAAGCAGGTCGAGGGCGCAGGAACTCGGCAACAGATGATGGCGAGGAGGATCTCGACGAGGAGGCGGCGACCTCTACTTGTCGTGATTTGCTTTGTCTATGTTTTTGTGTATAGTGGTTGTGAGGGTTGGGCGGTTATGTTTTGTTATTACAGGTAGATCAAGCGGTTTACTTTTGGAGTAGCCCCTGCGTGGGAGTTCTGGAAGTACCCAGGGTATGATTGCTCTCTTGAAGTCGTCATACCTTAGGCGTATTTCTTTGTACATTTACTACTCTGTATTTTGTATACATTATCATTTCGAGTGGTATATATGTATATTATGCATGTATGTTTTATTAGAATTTAAGTCTTGTGTCTTAGTTGCACCATGTTTCGAAAAGTTATAATTACTCTGATGTGCACTAGCTGAAAAAAAAATATACCGTAATTTTTTTAAAAGGCACAAGAGTACCTTTTTAAAACGCATCACATACAGGTTTAGTTGAGCTCGGTAGCGGTCCGGAAACGGGTCGTTACACCTCCCAGGCGAACGGGGCTCCCGAGTTCGGGAACTCAAATGTCGTCATGGACGACATGACTAACGGGGTCAGCTCGATCGTTGTCATCGTCTGGGTTACATTCATTAATTGAAAGAACCACGGGCAAGGGTCAACTTCTTAACAAGACATAAATAATGACAACATATACGAATAGGCAAGCATAACACAATATCATAACGAATAGTCCACAAAATAAGATGCACCACAAATCCCTATTTGTCAGTCTATATGCCAATGCACATGATTCCGGAATATCACCCTCGCAAGGGCCTTAGGAGCTCTGGAGTCCGCTACCAGGCTTTCTCAAACGCTATTCCCCGCAGGGATTTGTGCCCAGAGCAATCCCCCTGATGACACAACGCCCGTTTTTCCTCTTGACTGTCGGTACGTGCTCGCACCTAGGTCTGGGCGACTCTACGACACCTCGCTTCTGGCATCGATGTATGCATGAACAAGCAACTCTATCCTTATAGTTAGTTTACCTCAACGGGATCACTCACACGGAGTGTCCGAGATCATCTGTTCTTGTACTAACTCCCTTAATTAGAACCCCATATTTTCGGCTCAAGATCTCCCTTTATAGTCCTAAGTCTCTTTTCTTTAGAAAATCTCCTACTAGTTATGAAATGATTTATGTTGGAAATCCACTAATAGTTCAAAATAATTAAATTAATTATTCTAACTCTCACTTAATTCTTTTTAATGAAAAGGTGGTTAGTCCATTACTAATTAGGGTTTTAGAAAGATCTATTTTTAAGTGTCTCTTTGATTTTAATAAAATGCCTCTTAGTTTTTTTTATTTCAAAATCCAAGATTTATTTGACGTTGATGCGATGGTAACCCAACTCACGTGTTCTCGGCACTTCCCCAAATTATCACAGTCATTTAACAATATATTCTCAAATATAGTAAATGATCACAACACAATAATCATAATCACAAGGCATCATTCGAGAAAATCATTCCATCACATTGTTCATCATATTGTCACATACTTAATTTATGCATTCACATATTACTAATATAAACACTTAAAGATGTTCTTACACATAAGCATATGGAACATAAGCATGTAAAATACAAGCATATAAAACATATGAAACATAAGCATGTAAAATACAAGCATATAAAGCATGTAAAATACAAGCACATAAAGCATAATCCTTAACAATATCTAAGAGTTGCCCTCACCGTAGACGCTTTCCTTCCAACGCACGATTTTGCTCTACAAGTTTACTTTCTCACACCTTCAACCAATCAAGTTATTCAACTAAGTTATAACTCAAACTAGAGCCCTAGTTTCTACCTTAAGGCCACGGTCTCCTCTATGGAATGGTAATGGGGGGTTTGTTTCCTTTCATTATTTTTACTCATTTGAAAGTTCAAGTCTACTAAAAAGAGTAGGTTTATTTAACTACTAAAACATTATCTTGTAATACTATTAACACAAGACCAAAAAAAAAATGGAAGATTCACTCCCTCTAGCTCACGGCCACAAGGCCATAAAATGCCTAGATCATTCTTTCTTATTTTAAATATCCATTCCCTTTATCAACAAATTATGATAAGAGAATGAAAGTAGTAAGAAACTTGTCATGGGTTACATCCTTTCATCAAGTAGATGTTTCACCCATTCAAAGTGAGGCTCTCTTTTAGATCATAGCCCAAACAATGGAGTTTTGAAATATACATATTTTTCTCTACTCATGGTATTCAAGAAGGTAAGGAGGAAATTTTTGATTCTTACCCCCAAAATGGAGAAAGAGGCGGTCAACAAGAAGCAACAAGAAAATATTTTGTTGGTTCAAAAACCTTTTTATTACTATATTACAAATGATGTAGTAGAGTTCTTTTCTTTGAGGTTCTTGAGTCCATAAACTCTTCAACAAGAAAGAGTGAAAAAAAAATGGAGTTCCCTTGCTCTCAACCACTTGGGTCATGACCTTTGGAATGATCAAGCCTCTATGTGTTTCATCAAGCTCATTGGAGTTTATAACTTATCTTAAAATATTGGTAGTAGTATTAACAAAATGAAATCTTTCAAGCAAGTTTTAAACAACAAAACCCAAGTCACAACTTTAAAGAAATGCTCTCAAGCCTTTACGTAGACCATTCATGACACATATATATATGTATCCATCCATGTTCTTGGCTTCTCATCAAGCTTGAAATGAAAAGAAAACACATGCTTAAGTAACTAGAACTATGGAAGGAAAATGGCAACATAAGTATTGTAAAATCTTTCTTTTGCTTTGGAAGAACTTAAGTGGGGATCATGGCCAACTACTAGTGATATAAAGTGAGCTTAAGAAGGAAGAAGAATGATATTTCTTACCACAAAGAGCTGCTGGTCGCAGCTTGAAGAAAAGGGAAGCAAGTGCAGAATTTTTGTGAACAAAACAACTTCAATACTCTCTCCAACTACCTCACTTCTTCCACTATTTTTTTCTCAACTTAATGAAGTGAATGAACTGAAGTTGTTGGCCTTATATAGGCCTTGAGGGCACGCCAAACTGAAGTGGAAATGGGCAGAATGTTACTTGCTCAAGTGGTTAAAAACTAGTCAAAAGATTTCATGGTTATTACCCTTGAGTTCCTCATTTTGTGCTTAGTAAATGACACAAGAAAAGTGATGGATTTGATCACTTAAAGGAGCTGATTTCCAGCCAGCAAAAGAGGAGATTTGATGTTAAAAAAAGAAGGAGATTTGGTGTTGAAGTGATCTTAGGAGATGATAGGAAAAACTAGGAAAAGATAGGAAAAGATAGGAAATCATCATGCATGAAATCAAGATTTTGGTGAATGATTTTGGAGTGGAATTTTCCTCAAAATCAGCTGCATAATGCAACCAATATGGGCTGAAAAGGAGAGGAGGAAATCTTGGCCAAATCCATGGGTGCAAGCTAGCATAAAGACCTTACTAACTCTTACCATAAATGGAACTAAACTTTAACATTTTTTTGGTAGGTTAATCACATCACTATCTCTTTGTGTCATGACTTAAAATCTACCACAATCTAATTCCTTTTTATTCTGATTTTCGCCCCTCCCTCATGGTTCTCTCAGCTCCCAGTTTCGTCGCACGTTCGGTTTCATGTGTCTCGCGTCTCCGGCGCGTAGAAAATACAGTATTATTAAAAATTGAGTAAAATTGCCAAAAAAATTCTAATAAATCAGAAATATTATAAAACATCAAATTCCCAAATATTTAAATATTCGGGTCGAATTAGAGTTTTTAATCGGGCAAAAACTTACCCGGGTAGTTCAAAACGCGACCGAAAAATGGTGGAATTTTGAACTGAAAATTTAACTGTGACTTAATATAATATATTAAGTCCCAAATATAATTTCATTTTAGTTAAATTCATCCACTTGATTAACAGCACACAAAATATTAATTATGCATATTAATGGGTAATACAGGGAATTACAATACAGTAGCGATAATTAAGCCGTAGTAAAACTACCGGTGTTACAATACTCCCCCACTAAAATAGTTTCATCCTCGAAACTAAGGGTTAGAGAATAGCTCTGGATACTGTTCCCTAATCTTGTCCTCAAGCTCCCAAGTCGCATCTCCGGTTGCCTGGTTCCAGATTACCTTAACCAGTGGAATCTCTTTGTTTCTCAGTCGCTTGATCTTTCTGTCGGTGATTCTGATCGGGGGTAGTTCGAATGAGAGGTCATCCTTCAACTGGATCACATCCGGTTCAATGACATGAGACGGATCAGATATGTACCTTCGCAACTGCGAGACATGAAAGACGTCATGAATGTTTGATAGGAATGGCGGTAAAGCTATTTGGTAGGCAACTGGCCCCACACGACGAAGAATTTGGTAGGGTCCGATAAATTTAGGAGTAAGCTTTCTGGATTTGATCGCTCGACCAACTCCAGTTGTGGGTGTGACACGGAGGAATACATGGTCGCCTTCTTCAAATTCCAGTGGTCGGCGACGATTGTCTGCGTAGCTCTTTTGTCGACTCTGAGATGTCCTCATGTTCTCTCGGATTTTCTACACCTTTACTTCCACCAGGCTACGTATTACCTCAAAGATCTTCTCTACTTCCTGCAGCCATAGATCTGCCTTCTCCGGATCGACTTCTCCACGAAACTTCGGGGGGTCATGTCGGCGAAAGTCAACCAATCCCCTTGATTCAGCAGCTTGTAATAGCCCTAATTTTTCATCCTTCAAGATTAGGATATGTCTTAGGGTATTAGAACATGCTTATTGTTGCTTGGGTTGGGTTTCATATGTTTTACCGTTCCTTCAGCCGATTAAGTGTCCAGATGTACCTTTATTCCTATATTTAGCTATTTCGGTCATCATATTCCCCATTTTCGAACCTCTTAACAACTCAATTGGATTTAAGTCCCTTCAATAAAGTTGTAGAATTATCTCTTATATTTTAGTTGGCTTTAGTTCGACTCGATTTCGATACCTACAACTCTAGATATGCTCTCTGGAGTCAACACAACGCAAGCGTAACACTTAGGAATATTATAGTATATTTCAACTGCATTTTTGATCCTGTTAGAGTCCGAATTTGGGTAAGCCTATTAGAGATAAAATTGTAGGAAATTCTCTTAGGTTTCCAAAGACACCAAGAACACCTCAATCGGACATCTGTAGCTCCAGCTACGACCAAAACAGTGGCACCAAGTGTCCAGACTCAGGCGCAGGGCGCCCAGACTGAAGCTCGGGCGCCCAGACCTCACCGAGCGGCGCAGGCGCCCAGGAGTGCAGGCGCCCGGCGCCCATATGATAAGTGACTACGCCGCTGTTTCGGCGTTTTAACTCGTTTTGGGCGGTTACGTGACCCGGTGTGACCCATTCTCGACCTGAAAGCGCAACTACGACCCCTAGACTTAACCTCGCCACTAAGCATCAGTTCTAACACCCTAAACATGATTAGGAGCTACTCATAAGACCAATCCAAACAGAGAAAAGCTCTTCCTTCCCTTCTTCCAATTTTGTGGTGTCAAGGGCTCTAACTCAAGACTACGCTCACGGGACTCGACCGGGAGCATCGTTATTGTAACTCGTGACACCTCATTGGGAGGAATAGGAGGTGGTAAGTCTTCTAATGATAAGTTTTGTCTTTAAGATCAATGTTAGGGTTCTAAACCATGATTTTTCCATTCCTAAACCCTTGCTCTTGTGTTTTGCTGAGGAAAGCTTCACTAGGAAAGGAAAAGCTTGGTGTTACCTCATGCCATCCTAGGAGCACGAAATTCACTTGAGGTAAGGGGTAGTTGTTCTCTTCTAGTGAGTGTATGGAACATGTATGAACAATAGGGGTGTCCCATGACCCCTACGCCTCGCGCGATAACGAAAAACGAGCACTATCACCACCGTGATAGGGAGACATCCGAACTCCTCAATTACTATTCTTGACTAGTGATATTTATTGTAACGTGATGTGATAATTTTATTGGTTGTTGAAATTGGCGTGATGATTGAGCTTTGGTTGTTATATGCTTGATGTACAGAAATTGGTTGTTATCAAATGACAATGTAAGGAAATTAAATAACTAAATAGTAGGCTTTAGACCCTATGAAAGTGTAGCCACTAAGTATGAATCAAAGAACTCGAGTCCCCGCAATTATGTTGATATTGTAAAGCTTAAGTAGAATGTCTAAGGTTCATTTATGATGCCTATTGATTTATTAGTATGTTAATCTGAGAGAACTAGTCTTTCTATGCCAAAGTTTCACTTGGATGTATGTGCTTAATCAAAGTTGCTAAGATTATTAAATGTTCATGTTATTGGTAGAAGGCACTAGCTAACTTATGAATTGTGTTATGCTGTTGTTGTTGTTGTTACTCCGTCGAAAATATGGCGATAGAGGATGTTATGGTTAGACACCGCGTTTGGTCATGTTCATGTATCTTGGTGTCGTCATTGTTGTTGTTGTTGTTGTTATTGTTAGTAGGGCGTATCGGGCAAGGTATCCGTGTGAGGCGAGGTTTCAGTCCTACGGTTAAAAAGGCGAATCGGGCAAGGTATCCCGTGGCGGGCAAGGTTCAGGTCCTTTGGTTAGTAGGGCGAATCGGGCAAGGTATCCCGTGACGGGCAAGGTTTCCCGGTCCTACGGTTAAAAAAAAAAAAGGGCGAATCGGGCAAGGTATCCCGTGACGGGCGAGGTTTCCCGGTCCTTTGGTTAGTAGGGCGAATCGGGCAAGGTATCCCGTGACGGGCAAGGTTTCCCGGTCCTACGGTTAAAAGAAAAAAAAAGGGCGAATCGGGCAAGGTATCCCGTGACGGGCGAGGTTTCCCGGTCCTTTGGTTAGTAGGGCGAATCGGGCAAGGTATCCCGTGACGGGCGAGGTTTCCCGGTCCTACGGTTAATGGGGCGAATCGGGCAAGGTATCCCGTGACGGGTGAGGTTCCCGGTCCTGTTGTTATTGGTACACTACTGACACGGTATTCCGAAACGGGCAAGGTATCCGGCCGTTTTAAGTGGACCCACATGCATATAGTTATGGTTCTATAAATACATTGTTTTACATGATCATGTGCCTGGTTGTTTAGTGTTGGTAATGTACCTTGTTGTTGTGGTTGATGCCGTGGCATGTGATATATAATTGTTGTGGTAATGTACCTTAATGTTGTGATTGATGTTGTAGCATGTGATATTTGGCCGTTGTGGTACCATCTTATGCCTTAACGCTAGTGATTAGATGTCCTTATTGGAATTGTTGTATATTGCGCATTGTTCATTAATTTCCTACTGTATGCACTATCCGAGGTTATGATGACTAACCCTCTTGTGGCTATGCATATCCCACGGGGTATGTGTAGATCTTTGAGGCTGCAGGTATTGAGGATATGATTGCCGGCAAGTAATCACGATAGCTCGCTGTGATAGATAGAAGACTTGTGTTTACTTGTTTAAGTTATTGTTTTCTTCCGATGTAATGATTAGGGGAAGTGCTCTGAATTATTGTGACATCGGGGACTTGGGTTATTTTTATTAATTGTATTTCATACTCATTTTCTATTTCCGCATGTTGTGAACGTGACAACTCTATTTCGTTTCAAAGGAAAGTTTTATCCGAATGAATTTTTTTTTATCTTGTGTTATTTTCTTCTTACATTGCTAAAATGCCATGACGGGGTAGAGGGTGTCACACAGCTCGTGCTTCCCTCTCTTGTTTGTGTAAATCCCGTTGATTCTTGGCAGCAGTTTGCTGAGCAACAGTAGTCGCCATCTCGGCCATGGCTTGAGCCATCTGAGCCATCTGTGCCATCTCCGGGTTGTTCATTCCTTCAACAGGGACTTCGCATCTTGGAGGCATCGGGTTCCTATAAGGTTTAAAACCGGTCGGAACCCCACAACAAATAGGTGTGTTGGCACACATTGCTTCAATTAAGAAACAATTCAAACAATTATAAGCATATATGCTTCACTCAGCAAACAAGTACAATTCAGACACCAAAAGCATAACAACCCGACGACCTTGATCAGCTTAGGCTACCCAACTCACAGTCCGGTGAGGCCGAACAGCTCTGATACCACAATGTAACACCCCGAAATCCAGGTGCTACTTACGAGACAAAAACCACCAAGTATGAAATAGTTTTGATACTGTTTGACAGAAATCACGGTTAAATTTTTTTTTTTAAAACCCCTTTCGTAAATAACATGACAAAGTAAATACAACGTTGACAGAACATGGCATACAAAGAGAAATAAAAGGAAATACGTCTGGAATACATATATAAAATCCTGAGGCAATACATCCTACAAGCTTTTACAAAATACAACATCAAAATAGGAATACATCTGACATATGAATTTCCTTAAAGAAATACTCATACATCTGAGGTACTCCTGGCAGACACCTACGCAGAGGGCTGCTCCAAAAGTAAAGCCTCACTCGACTACTAAACTACTAGAAGTACAGACATAATGCCAAAATACAACAGACAGACTCCAACATAAGAAACACTAAGCTGATCAACACGCTATCTCAAGCAGCAGGGGCGGCTATGTGATCTCGGATCGCCTCAAAATGAACTACCAAGGGCGGTGCCTGCCACACATAGAGGCCCTCCTCCTCCTCCTCATCCTCCACCATCGAATCCTCCTCCATATCGTCTACCACGGGCGTAATGACGTCGTCGTCACCAATGGCGTCGACAGTAGGGATATCGAGAGGTGCATCCCCAGTACTATCCTCCTCGTCAGATGACTCTATGATCCAACCTCCGGATCCACACCCAACCTGGCCACAGCGAGGGCATACAGAAGGATCCGCCGAGGGAGTAGTCTCAGGGATAGGAATCGGAGACGAGGGAGTATACTCTATGGGTGATACGGATCTAGCAGGGGAACCTGACGGGTCTACAGCGTCGTGAGAAGAGGGTGCTCCGGCGTCCATCCTCCTGGGTCACATGCGCCGTACAAATCTAAGGGGAGTAGCGCGTAACGCTGAATCCGTAGTACGAGGCTCGCTGCGAAAAGTGATCCGGCGTGGAATCTCGGACATGCCCTCTGAAGCTGAGGTGTCTCCATCAGGGTGTGCGTCTATCCAAGCAGCTACTATGTGTGCGAAGGGCACCAGAAACCGCATCACTCGGCGCGTGATCCCTATGTGTGTAGCCTGTCCGTCGGTATGCGTCGTCTCGACCACATTCCCTATGTACGTCACCTGGCCTGAGGCGTGGTCTACCTCCCAGGGGAACGGGGCTCCCGAGTCCGGGAACTCAAATGTTGTCATGGACGACATGACTAACGGGGTCAGCTCGATCGTTGTCATCGTCTGGTTTCCATTCATTAATTGAAAGAACCACGGGCAAGGGTCAACTTCTTAACAAGACATAAATAATGACAACATATACGAATAGGCAATCATAACACAATATCATAACGAATAGTCCACAAAATAAGATGCACCACAAATCCCTATTTGTCAGTCTATATTCCAATGGACATGATTCCGGAATATCACCCTCGCAAGGGCCTTAGGAGCTCTGGAGTCCGCTACCAGGCTATCTCAAACGCTATTCCCCGCAGGGATTTGTGCCCAGAGCAATCCCCCTGATGACACAACGCCCGTTTTTCCTCTTGACTGTCGGTACGTGCTCGCACCTAGGTCTGGGAGACTCTACGACACCTCGCTTCTGGCATCGATGTATGCATGAACAAGCAACTCTATCCTTATAGTTAGTTTACCTCAATGGGATCACTCACACGGAGTGTCCGAGATCATCTATTCTTGTACTAACTCCCTTAATTAGAACCCCATATTTTCGGCTCAAGATCTCCCTTTATAGTCCTAAGTCTCTTTTCTTTAGAAAATCTCCTACTAGTTATGAAATGATTTATGTTGGAAATCCACTAATAGTTCAAAATAATTAATTTAATTATTCTAACCCAACTCACGTGTTCTCGGCACTTCCCCAAATTATCACAGTCATTTAACAATATATTCTCAAATATAGTAAATGATCACAACACAATAATCAAAATCACAAGGCATCATTCGAGAAAATCATTCCATCACATTGTTCATCATATTGTCACATACTTAATTTATGCATTCACATATTACTAATATACACACTTAAAGATGTTCTTACACATAAGCATATGGAACATAAGCATGTAAAATACAAGCATATAAAACATATGAAACATAAGCATGTAAAATACAAGCATATAAAGCATGTAAAATAAAAGCACATAAAGCATAATCCTTAACAATATCTAAGAGTTGCCCTCACCGTAGACGCTTTCCTTCCAACGCACGATTTTGCTCTACAAGTTTACTTTCTCACACCTTCAACCAATCAAGTTATTCAACTAAGTTATAACACAAACTAGAGCCCTAGTTTCTACCTTAAGGCCACGGTCTCCTCTATGGAATGGTAATGGGGGGTTTGTTTCCTTTCATTATTTTTACTCATTTGAAAGTTCAAGTCTACTAAAAAGTGTAGGTTTATTTAACTACTAAAGCATTATCTTGTAATACTATTAACACAAGACCAAAAAAAAAATGGAAGATTCACTCCCTCTAGCTCACGGCCACAAGGCCATAAAATGCCTAGATCATTCTTTCTTATTTTAAATATCCATTCCCTTTATCAACAAATTATGATAAGAGAATGAAAGTAGTAAGAAACTTGTCATGGGTTACATCCTTTCATCAAGTAGATGTTTCACCCATTCAAAGTGAGGCTCTCTTTTAGATCATAGCCCAAACAATGGAGTTTTGAAATATACATATTTTTCTCTACTCATGGTATTCAAGAAGGTAAGGAGGAAATTTTTGATTCTTACCCCCAAAATGGAGAAAGAGGCGGTCAACAAGAAGCAACAAGAAAATATTTTGTTGGTTCAAAAACCTTTTTATTACTATATTACAAATGATGTAGTAGAGTTCTTTTCTTTGAGGTTCTTGAGTCCATAAACTCTTCAACAAGAAAGAGTGAAAAAAATGGAGTTCCCTTGCTCTCAACCACTTGGGTCATGACCTTTGGAATGATCAAGCCTCTATGTGTTTCATCAAGCTCATTGGAGTTTATAACTTATCTTAAAATATTGGTAGTAGTATTAACAAAATGAAATCTTTCAAGCAAGTTTTAAACAACAAAACCCAAGTCACAACTTTAAAGAAATGCTCTCAAGCCTTTACATAGACCATTCATGACACATATATATATATATATGTATCCATCTATGTTCTTGGCTTCTCATCAAGCTTGAAATGAAAAGAAAACACATGCTTAAGTAACTAGAACTATGGAAGGAAAATGGCAACATAAGTAGTGTAAAATCTTTCTTTTGCTTTGGAAGAACTTAAGTAGGGATCATGGCCAACTACTAGTGATATAAAGTGAGCTTAAGAAGGAAGAAGAATGGTATTTCTTACCACAAAGGGCTGCTGGTCGCAGCTTGAAGAAAAGGGAAGCAAGTACAGAATTTTTGTGAACAAAACAACTTCAATACTCTCTCCAACTACCTCACTTCTTCCACTATTTTTTTCTCAACTTAATGAAGTGAATGAGCTGAAGTTGTTGGCCTTATATAGGCCTTGAGGGCACGCCAAACTGAAGTGTAAATGGGCAGAATGTTACTTGCTCAAGTGGTTAAAAACTAGTCAAAAGATTTCATGGTTATTACCCTTGAGTTCCTCATTTTGTGCTTAGTAAATGACTCAAGAAAAGTGATGGATTTGATCACTTAAAGGAGCTGATTTCCAGCCAGCAAAAGAGGAGATTTGATGTTAAAAAAGGAAGGAGATTTGGTGTTGAAGTGATCTTAGGAGATGATAGGAAAAACTAGCAAAAGATAGGAAAAGATAGGAAATCATCATGCATGAAATCAAGATTTTGGTGAATGATTTTGGAGTGGAATTTTCCTCAAAATCAGCTGCATAATGCGACCAATATGGGCTGAAAAGGAGAGGAGGAAATCTTGGCCAAATCCATGGGTGCAAGCTAGCATAAAGACCTTACTAACTCTTACCATAAATGGAACTAAACTTTAACATTTTTTTGGAGGTTAATCACATCACTATCTCTTTGTGTTATGACTTAAAATCTACCACAATCTAATTCCTTTTTATTCTGGTTTTTGCCCCTCCCTCAAGCTTCTCTCAGCTCCCAGTTTTGTCGCACGTTCGGTTTCACGTGTCTCGCGTCTCCGGCGCGTAGAAAATACAGTATTATTAAAAATTGAGTAAAATTGCCAAAAAAATTCTAATAAATCAGAAATATTATAAAACATCAAATTCCCAAATATTTAAATATTCGGGTTGAATTAGAGTTTTTAATCGGGCAAAAACTTACCCGGGTAGTTCAAAACGCGACCGAAAAACGGTGAAATTTTTAACTGAAAATTTAACTGACTTAATATAATATATTAAGTCCCAAATATAATTTCATTTTAGTTAAATTCATCCACTTGATTAACAACACACAAAATATTAATTATGCATATTAATGCGTAATACAGGGAATTACAATACAGTAGCGATAATTAAGCCGTAGTAAAACTACCGGTGTTACAATCCCAATCCTCCACCGTGCCTCCAAGAATCAAAGTTCGAACCCGAGACAAGTCTCTAAAGTGTCTATTTATAGTCTAGGGTGAAAAGGAGTAAAAAATTCCAAAACATGTAAAAACGTAAAATTCTATGTCCAGGGTGCTATAGTAGCATGGCTGTGGCGTGTGGCACGGCTAGGTCGTGCTTCATTTTGTTTCTCGCGCTGTTCAAGTGGTGTCGCAACACAGCCGTGCTTCCTGACACGGCTAGGCCGTGCTTCATGTTGTTTTGTATTTTTCACCTCTTTAACGTCCGAATTAGCTCAAGGTGTCTTCATGAAAGTTGAAGCTATAGATCTTAGCTTTCCGATGGCACCGGTTTCATCTCATTTGGACACCGAAAACTCTAGATATGATTAAAACATTGAACAGGTGTCAGGCTGAGACAGCATTACATTATCAACTTGTAGCACAAATTACCCCAACTTATTCCAAGTGATTTTTCTCCTTTTTTCTAGGACAAATACCTTCCTTTAAGCACAATTGAACCAAAACCAAGTGCATTATTCAAATCAAGCCAAATGCATATATAACATGGATTAAAATGACTAAAATGACTAAGATGCGATGCAAAACTAACACTAAATTATATGCTATTTCGAATGCATCAAATTACCCCAAGCTTAGAATTTTGCTTATCCTCAAGCAATTACTGTGGCCAAAGACGACATGGAAAATACGAGATGCAACCGATAAGAAACCCGAGATAGAAGCAAGATCAAGTAATAGGCTAAAGGACTATCAAACACAATAGAGACAATCAAAATCAAGTCCAATTAGAAGTTTAGGCTCTCTGAAATCATGTCTGTCACTGATAAGGGCACTCTCCTTATCACTCTCCAAGTGTTTTAAAGGTTAAGACAATTCGCTCATATCCATCAATGAAAGTGCTCTACCATAGGCTTGACTATTAACCAATTCTCAGCAAATAATTAATGAAAACACACAAGAATCAAAAGGTCTTTCAAAAGGTTGTAACGTGACCATGGGATTTAACTTTTAAGGTGGGATAAAAACAAGAAAAGGGGAAATTCAAGGGCTAACAACATGAACAATTAAAGCAACCCTTTTAAGCAGAATAAGTGGAGTAATACATTTTCCCTTTTTGCTTTCAAAACCTTTTTATTTTGCTCATCTTCTGTTGTTTTTTTTTCCTTTTCTATTTTTTTAATATTTTTTTCTATTTTTTTATTATTTATTCTTTTTTATTATTATTTATTCTCCCTTCTTTTGAGATTTTGCAATAATTACTGGGGAGGAATTAAACAACAGAAGTGATCCCAAGTTCAAGCATAAAAACAATTCACAGATTAAGCATCCAATTGCTCCCTTAAACATGCTCTAAAAGGTACCATAAACATTTGACAATGGCATGGGTACCAAGAAAATTTATTTCAGTTAAGGCTCAAAAGGGGCAACTAGAGGAAGCTTTCATTCAAAAATCAAAGGCTTGAAAACATGCCTAAAATGCCTTAATCATATTCAAGTGTGTAATAAAAAAAATTTCAAGTTTTGAAACGGTTTCAAGTCAAGTTCTAGAGAGCACAATCAAGAGGAACACACTCATACAAGGAGAAGGGGCATAAGAACATGATGAAGTATAAGCCCCAATATAAGCTCAGGTTTCACATTTAGAAGTTAAAATCAGCGAAAGACATCAAATCAGAGTGCCACATGCTAATCATTAACTTATCAAAAGATTATCCCTATATACATTAAGAACACTACCTTTAAGCCCATGACAAGAAAAAATAATTGGGTTCCAAATCATAGCAATCTCTACATTCCACAATGATTATATGGCACACATTAACAGAAATTGGGGGATAAAATGATGCATGCAAAAATTAAAACTAACACAAAATGCAAAAATTAAAATGAGGTGTAAGACTAAATGCAAGAATGAAAGTGAAACCCTTTACCCCAAGCTTAAAAGCTTACATTGTCCCCAATGTAAGGAATTAAGTTGAAGCAAGGATGAGAAGAAAAGAACTCACTAAAAACTTGGGTTGCCTCCCAAGAAGCGCTTGTTTAAACGTCATTAGCTTGACACTTCAACACCTCTATTAGGGTGGATAATATGTCAGGAAGAAGATTTCTTCCTTCCGCTTCCTTCTTTTGGAGAGAATTCCCATGTACTTGGCATAGGGAAGTAAGTGTTCCCATGCCTCACCAATTATACATTTGGGATATTGTTTCCCCCACTCCTTATCTTGAAGCACATCAAATTCAACTTGCAGATGACCATTCTCTTCAATGACCAATGGTTGAGCTGTCACATGAATCTCTCTATGCCTCACCCTTGGGTCCTCTTCTATGTCACTATTTTTGTTTTTCAATTCTTCTTCCAATGCCACAATGAAGTTATGTTCAATCTCTATCTCTACTTGCTTCTGCTCAAATTGGGATAATTGTTCTGATAACCTCTCACATTGAACCTCATATCTATCAAATGAATCTTGGTTGGCTCTCATGAATTCAACCAGAACATTTTTGAGGTAAAAGTCTCTATCATGTGATTCTTTGAATTGAGTTTGAGGATGTGAATCTTCTTCTCCTAAGATACTTTCCATGCAATAATCCTCTTCTTCTTCCACCATGACTAAGAAATCCTCACAATAGCCATTTCTATGCTTTCCTCCACAAAAATCACATCTAAGAGGCTGCATGCTACAGAAGCGGATATCGTCCACCATGACTAATAGATCCTCATCTTCTGGTGATATGACCAAGAAATCCTCACAAATGCCATTTCTATGGAAAAATCCACAAAAATCACATCTAAGAGGCAGCATGCTACAAAAGCTAAGAGAATTGTGAGCAACACAACAACTTTATAAGAAGAGAAAAGAAATTTTAATTTTTTTTTGGTTTTTTTATTTATAAACAGAAAAAAATAATTGTAAAAAGTACTCGTTTGCCTTGTTAAAAATCAATTCAACAATCCCCGACAACAGCGCTAAAAACTTGTTAAGATTTTTGGCAGTGTACCGAATCGCACAAGTAATAAAATGATAAGTAAAATCGTCTCCACAGGGATTGCCATTGATTATTTAACTCAACAAAGTTCGTAACAATTTTGAACGAGAACTAAATCTTGATGTTTGAATAACAAGAACAAAGTATTTGAAATTTAGTAAATAAAAAAAATGACTATGGGTTGAATCCTCATGTTTCCACTCTAATGCATTCAATCTACAACCAACGCAAATTATTATATACAAATTGAAGTTCGAATCAACTAAATTAGTTTAAGGACAATCCCTTGGCTTATAAACCCTTTACTCTAACTAAAACCCCTTATCCCTTAGGTGATTTATTGTTAGGTTAAGCATTAAGAATAGTGATTCATAAGAACACATAATCACAAAGTTATATTCCTATACTCATCATGACTATGACTGACAATCTCAGTTCAAGTCTTTCACCTAATTTTCCAATCATCATGAAAAACCCCAAATCGATTCAATAGCGGCCAAGTATCGAAAAACATTAAGCGCGGAGAATTGAAAGCACAATTGAAATGAAATAAACTTGCTTTAACATAATAGAATTAACTACATAAGAGTTTCATCAAGATTCATCTAACCCTAGTCTAAAAAGCTTAGTTACTCATAGAGAAAGAAAAGCCAAACCAGAAATTCATGAGAGAATTAATGAAGAGATCGTTCCCAATCCTCCACCGTGCATCCAAATAACAAAGTTCGAACCCTAAACAAGTCTCTAAAATGTCTATTTACAGTCTAGGGTGAAAAGGAGTAAAAAACAAGTCCAAAACATGTAAAAACGTAAAATTCTGCGTCCAGGGTGCTATTGTAGCACGGCCGTGGTGTGAGGCACGGCTAGGCCGTGCTTCATTCTGTTTCTCGCGCTATTCAGGTACTGTCGCAACACGACCGTGCTTCCTGACACGGCTAGGCCGTGCTTCATGTTGTTTTGTATTTTTCACCTCTTTAACGTCCGAATTAGCTCAAGGTGTCTTCATGAAAGTTGAAGCTATGGATCTTAGATTTCCAATGGCACCGGTTTCATCGCATTTGGACACGTAAAACTCCAGATATGATTAAAACATTGAACCAGTGTTAGGCTGAGATAACATTACGTTATCAACTTGTAGCACAAATTACCCCAACTTATTCCAAGTGATTTTTCTCCTTTTTTCTAGGACAAATACCTTCCTTTAAGCACAATTGAACCAAAACCAAGTGCATTATTCAAATCAAGCCAAATGCATATATAACATGGATTAAAATGACTAAAATGACTAAGATGCGATGCAAAACTAACACTAAATTATATGCTATTTCGAACGCATCAGTTCCCCCATGAAGTTGGACATTTTCATGTTGGTAGGGACCAAGTCCTCAAGACTTTTCCCAAGTTTTCTCATGGTCGCAATGGGCATAACATTTAGCACAGCCCCACCATCCACAAAGACTCTTCCAAAGATCTATCTAATAATGTAAGCCTTGATGTAAACAGGTTTATGGTGTTTTACCATCTCCTCAGTAGGCTTGTCAAAAACCATCTTGGTAACCTCATCAACCGATGAATCACCTAACGCGGCCCATTTTGTTTCTTCAGCAAATACATTGCCCTCCAAGCTTGCTAGTTGGGGGTTGCCTGCCCAAAATTCCTCAGGGAACAAACTAATAGCCTCTATATCAGCTAACAGGCCATCATCTTCTTCATTGAATAAGAGATCCAGCAAGAAATCCTCCATAGCATCATCTTTTTCCCAATGTATCTCTGGGATCACTGAACCCTCTATGGTGATTGCTTCCTCATCCACGTCAACTGAGGCGATTAGGCCCTCCACTTCAGAAGCAGGACCCTGTTCGCCAAACGGCTCTATGTTTTTGAGCACTTCATCCTTCTTAGCTTCTCCAGTGTCTGTCTTTGGAAAAGACTTGTCCAGCATGTCACTCACAGTCTCCATGGGAATTTCCCTCTTTTCTGTACTCTTGACATCGGCTAGCATTTGCAGAGTTTGTTTCATTTTCTGAACAGACCTCATTCTCTGCATTCTTCTCTTTTAGGTTCTTGTCAGTACTATTGGAATTGCCTTCTTATCTTTGGCATACTTGTTCAAGAACCAATGCCCTTTGTGACATTAGCAAAAGGCTTCAACATTCTCTGGGACTTTAACTTCTCATCATTTCTCACTGTTATTTTCAGAGAAGACATACCTTCTTCCATTGTAAACTCATCGACCCTTCTCTTGTCTTTGGGAATAGGCTCCTCATCAATTTTGGGCAAAGATAGCCTACCACTATCTCTAATGGTTAGCCGATCTTGCCCCCTAGTGTCTACAATGGGTGCCTTTCCTTTTACCTTATTAGTTCCCTCTGTTGAAGTTTAACCATGTTTAACATACTATTTGACTAACTCCTAGGTGAGACTTCCTGGCTTGGGTGGTTTCTTCCCCTACCTTTGCTCCATGCTCGGCTGAGGATTCCCCAATCTGTAAAAAAACAGAAATCCTGGCAACCTCAGGTTTTAGCCGATCACTATGGTTTGATTCGGCTAAACCCTTTCTGGGCCTCCAAACTCGATAGATATCCTTCGCTTATGGCTAGGCTCTGCCTCATCAGGCTTTGAGAAAGAAACCATATTTATCCCTAGAGCAGGGAAAGGGTCAGTATCCACTGTCATCTCAGCAATTCCTTTGTCTGCAAGTTTGAACCTTCCTTCCTTTATTCCCTTCTGAATGGCCTTCCTAAAAACCATACAATTTACAGTTATATGATTATAGGAGTTATGCCACTTGCAATATTTCTTATCTTTTAAATCATCAGCAGGTGGGATCGTGTGCCCATCCAGCAGCCGAATTTGCTTATCTTTGAGCAAGTAGTCAAAGATTTGATCTACCTTGGAAATATCAAAGGTAGGGCAAGAATAGCCTTTCCCCTTCACTATCTCATCTGCCATGATGTCTGTCGTGGACTCGGCTGAATGATCATCAGAGTCTTCAGCTTCTATAATGAGCACTAACTGAGGGCCTCTCCCTCTACTGGCTCACCTCTTTTCTTTCTCTTGGATGAACTGTTCAATGTGTACTGCTCTGGAGACCAACTAGTTCAAATCAGTGCAAGCTTGGCCAACTAGTTTCTGCTTGACTTGAGGGTGCATGGTACTAATGGCCATGGTTGCATATTCTGTTTCAGGGAACTGTGCTGAGCATTTTCCAGCTACCTTTCTGAACCTTTCCACAAAATCAGCAGTCGACTCATTTACATGTTGTCTTAGGTTCATGAGGTCAGCTGCAGCAACTTCAGGTTGAGGCCAGTAGAACCTATCATGGAAGCACCTTTCCATATCTGCCCAAGTTTGTATAGAGTTAGGTGGTAAAAAGGAATACCATGTGAATGTTGTCCCTGTTAGTAACAAGGGAAATAGCTGTAATTTGTGAAACTCGTTCTGGTTTCCTTTCACCACATTGAGCAGTAAATCTGCCTATTACTCCATAGTCGACTTGCCATCTTCTCCAAAGAAAGTAGCAAAATCTGGAGTCTTGTATCCCCTAGGCAGAGGCACCAATCTATCTACTCACTCAGGATATGGCTTCCTGTAGATTGGCCTATCCAAAGGCTTTAGCTGCACAATAAAATACTTCTTAATGGTATCTGCAATGCCGGCTGGGTCAAGCAACTGTGAACCCCCTGGTCTCACTTCTCCCAAGTTAGGAGTTGTTGTATGTGGCTGCTATCTCCATGTTGGGGGATATGCCTGGGATATTTTCTCTAGAGGATTGGGGTAACCTGGTTGACCTGGCATTGGAGGTAGGTAAACCCCCCATGGCTGCTCCATGCTTCCTTCACCCGATACCCTGTATTGAGTTCCAGGAACACTTGTGTTAAATGGTGGAGGTGGGATCTGCCCCCATGACTGCTCCATCATTAAACCAGGTGCCCTTGGAGGAGTTGACCCCATTTGAGCGCCTGTAGACACTTAAGGATAAGGTGGATAGAATGGAAGGTTAGCCGATCCAGGTGGAATATTATTCCATGGCTGTTGTCCAACATAACCCCCAGGTGGTCTTATTCCACTTTCTCCAGCACTAAGAGCTTGCCCCCAGTATACTGTGGGTTAGTCACTTGCATAGTAGTGCCATAGAGCTGCACATATGGCATTACTTGCGGCATACCAATTAGTCCCACTGCATCTGGTGGCCTCCTAGCCATCTGCACCTATCCAAAATGAAGATTAACCTGGTTAGTTGTATCATTCACCACCTGTTGACCTCCAGTGTTCAAAGTGGCAAAAGTACTAGGTTGGGAATTAATTGGATTAAAAGGTACTTATCCTATATTCGGCTGAACCTGAGGAGGCCCTGCCTGCACATAGGCAGGCTGAAGTTACTGTATCCCTACCGGAGTTGTGCTCGATTGAACCTTGATTGGTCCTACCGGAGCTGCATTCGGCTGGGTGACAGGTCTTTCCTGGGTAGTGTACCCCACTTGCGTTGGGATAGCGGAATTGATATAGCTCTCGCCTGAATAAGCCCTCTTAGCCTCTATCTCCCTGGCTTATTGCACCTCATTGTGTACCATGGGCTTCACAATATCAGGCAACTACTGTGACACTTGGTACATGATATCATTGATTCTCAAATCAAGTTGTTGGCGTATGAATGAAGAGGACATCTGCAATGGTTGATCATTAGGCTGAGGCTCAGGATCTGATTCTACGTGCACTGGCTCTGCTATTGGAGCAGGTACTCCATGAGAGGGGCTTCCTTCAACAGGCTTCCTAAGATTGTTCTTCTTTGACGGAGGTTGTTCCATACTACTCAAACTCTTGCCAAAACGCAAGTGCATACACCATTGGTAATCCTGACCTGGGGATTCAAATGTGTTGATTTGTTCACCTTTGATCCCACTAGGCGTGCCAATTTTGTTAACTGGAATGTAACTTAGCCGCTTGATCGGCCAACTCTACAACATTGATTCCCTTTTCTTCAAGCGATTACGCCAAGGAAGGAACTCTGTTCCTCAGCCATGGGTCCCTTAACTCACTCCAAAAAGGGTTAAGTAAGTGAACTAAGATAAAAACGGAAACACAAAGGTAAACATAAAGTGCAACTGAGTAAAATTGAGCAAAAATAAGTTGTTTGTATTGATTGATGTCCCTAAAACTATGTACAACTTGAGTATTTACAGCAACAACTAAGAACTACCCCTATTTGCCACGTTCAGTTGGCTAACAATGATATTCTTCCTAGTTGACAATTATTCGGCTGAGTAGTGCCTCATTCCACTAACCACGATCCTAAAATCTAGGCGCACTATCTCTTCATGGCCACGTCCTCAACTAACGGTCTTCTCAACGTGGATCTTATGCTTGTTTCCTTCGCTCAGCTCCTAAAAACATGGAGATAATCCTGACTTAACTAAACTTTGAATTTAAATTAATTTAAAATTATCCTCCACTCCACTCGGCTCATGGAGTAACTTCAAGAATCTGATCCAATGAATGACTTCATGCTAGCCCAATGGGCCCAATGTCTTCAATTCAAACCCAATAAATCCAAAGTCCATGTCTAGCTCTTAATTTCTTGCTTGCAACTCCATTAGCTGCAGATTCGGCTAACTTGTGATTCGGCTAACATGCAATTGACTAGTTTCCTTGCCTCGGCTGCTGTTGGATTCGGCTAATACTTAGGAATATTTTGGGTGTAAACAAGATGATGATAGCAACAATTGATATTCTTCTTTATTACAAAAGGAGCCACTTACCACATAGACTAACTCAATGCATATTTGCAGCAAGTATTTTTAACAATTGTTTTCTATATAAATAAAATTACGCTCTTCAGGATCCAACCAAATAAGATATCCCCTGTTAAGAATAAAAGCTTGAATGAAAAAAAGTATTTAATAATCATGTTAATCGGGGGAAAAAAATGCAACATAAATCAGAAAATAACAGCTGCAAGCAATTATTAAACCAGAAGACAAGAACTAAATAACAACCGCAAATAAGTATTAAAATCAAGTGAAGGACTAAAAATAAAATAAAAAATATTTGAAATTGTGACATAAGAGCTGCAAATAAGAAATGCAACTGCAGGGAGATGACAAAATATTGGTCCACATGCCAAATAGAAGGTTGGACTTCTTATTATTTGATTAGATCAGAGAACACTGTTTACTCTTGATCTTTCGCTTATGTCCTCTCAAATTACACAAGGCAAGTGAGGAAAAATACCAACACAGCTAAGCAAGCATTTTCAATATGCTTCTCATTTCACACTCATCACATGCCAACAACATTCATAATGTCTCCAATTACTCATGATCCTGTAAGCATTCCGTTCATATTGTTGTTTAAACACAGTGTTCCGCAATAAATACAATCAGAGGACTCAATCCAATTCTTAGAAATTTGATATACATTTTGGAAGCAGGCTTTTCTGTAGATCAGAGGAAAAAAAAATTGGTTTGCATTTTTGAAGCATAAAATACAAAGCCACCACTTAAAATAATAGAAAAATATATTTCCCTAAGTGATACACGATCTTCTCATCTATATCATTAGTTGTTTTCAAAATCTAGTGGAAGAAAGAAGTTCAAATACGAAGTCAGATAATTGGAATTAGGAATTCTCTTGTGCGGGAACTATTATTGTACTCAAAATGGGGACTGTGGATTTTAGAGTGCCTTAAAATCAGTTTGGAGGATCATGGAATTGCTTGAAAGTGTTTCTTGAACACTGGGAATCGATTCCCTAGCTATGTGAATCGATTCAAGCATGTTTGAGACTCTGTGAATCGAAGTACGCCTCTGTGAATCGCATGGGAAGCTTGCATGAATCGATTCATTTCATTAATTCGTGCAGGGGAGGCTTTTTTAACTAGGTGAATCGATTCACCTATGCCTGTGAATCGATTCACAGTCGGGTTTTATAAACCTGACGTTGCAGAAACGTGCGAAAAGAGGTGCAGTCTTTCTAGGGTTGTGTGCAGCCGTTCTTGAGCGTCTTTGTGAGGTTTTAGGGGCTGGGAAACACTGTTAAACACCTTGGGGTCTTAGGAAATCATAGAGGGAGGATTGAAGGCTTTCTCTATTGTTGTTCTTGAGAGGTTTTCATAGAGGAAAAGAGAGAGGGATTGGGAACTCTTGGGTTTGTTCTTCTTGGACATTTGGAAGGGGTTCAAAGCAATTGTAATCTCTTGTAAAGACTCTTTGATAGTGAAATGGAGGGCTGCTCTCTCCCGCAGACGTAGGTCATCTTTTTGGGGCCGAACTGCGTAACCAAATAGCGGTGTTATTCTTCCTACTCTCTACTCTTTGTTTGATTGACTTTATTGCACTGTTTTGGTTGCTATTAAAATTTAGTATTGGTTGCCTTTGATATTTGTTCACTTATTCTTGTTAGTAACCCAACAAGTGGCGCCGTCTGTGGGAAGGAACAAATAATTCAATTGTGCACCATGGGTACTAAATGGGACATCGAGAAGTTTTCCGGTAATAATGACTTCGGTCTATGGAAAGTGAAGATGGAA
The DNA here is from genome assembly GCA_037113605.1 of Calophaca sinica. Taxonomy (NCBI): domain Eukaryota; kingdom Viridiplantae; phylum Streptophyta; class Magnoliopsida; order Fabales; family Fabaceae; genus Calophaca; species Calophaca sinica. The sequence goes on along the minus strand of CM073730.1, from coordinate 85,283,538 downwards.
GCAATCCTTATTCAACAGAAGTGCTTTAAAGCTTTGAAGGGTGAGGCAAGAATGCCGGTCACCCTGTCTCAAACGGAAAAGAAGGAGATGATGGATAAGGCAAGAAGTGCCATTATCTTGTGCCTTGGTGATAAGGCTTTGAGGGAAGTTGCAAGAGAGAAGACCGCGGCGGAGATGTGGGCAAAGTTAGAATCGTTGTACATGACAAAGTCATTGGCCCACAGGTTATGTCTGAAACAACATATCTACTCATTCAAGATGGTAGAGACCAAACCTATTGTAGAGCAACTAACGGAATTCAACAAAATTATCGATTACCTACTGAATATTGATGTGAAGCTCGATGACGAGGATAAGGCTTTACTCTTATTGAATTCATTGCCTAGGTCCTTTGAACACTTTAAGGATGCACTCCTCTATGGCAAGGAGTCCACTATTACTTTGGAGGAGGTCCAACAATCAATTAGGACCAAGGAGCTAACCAAGCTTCAAGACTTGAAGGTGGAAGATAGTGGGGAAGGCTTGAGTGTCTCAAGGGGAAAGAATGAGAGTAAAGGAAATGGTAAAGGAAAGCCTAAGGCGAAATCCAAGTCGGAAGGGGACAATAAAGCTAAGTACAAATGCTTTAATTGTCATAAGGTTGGTCACTTTAAGAGGGATTGTCCCGAGAGAGGGGGTAATGAAGATTCCGTGGAGGTTGCGATTGCTATGGAGGATGGTTATGAGGATGCAGGGGCTCTAGTGGTTACGAGTTGGGAACCAGATAGAAGTTGGGTTATGGACTCCGGGTGCTCTTTTCACATGTGTCCAAGGAAGGAATATTTTGAAACTTTGGAGCTCAAGCAAGGTGGAGTAGTTCGCCTTGGTGACAACAAAGCGTGCAAAGTTCAAGGTATGGGTTCAATTCGTCTTAAGATGTATGACAACCGCGAATTCCTTTTACAAGATGTGAGGTATGTTCCTAAACTCAAGCGAAATTTAATTTCTATAAGCATGTTTGATTGATTAGGCTATTGCACTAGTATTGAGCATGGTATGATGAAAATTTCGCATGATGCATTGATAATAGCTAAGGGGACTAAAATGTGTGGTTTGTACATATTAGAGGGTTCAACTATTATTGGGCATGCATCATTAGCTAGCCAAACCTTGCATGATAAAACCATGTTATGGCATAATAGGTTAGGACATGTTAGTGAGAGGGGTTTAGTTGAACTAGCTAAACAAGGTTTGCTAGGTGGTGATAAATTGGATAAGCTAGAGTTTTGTGATAAGTGCATACTAGACAAACATCATAAGGTTGAGTTTGGGGGTGGCATGCATCATTCTAGTAAACTCTTTGAGTACATTCACTCGGATCTTTGGGGTCCCACAGAGTGAGTACTCATGGGGGTGGTTCCTATTTCCTCACCATGGTTGATGATTTCTCTAGGAGAGTATGGGTCTACATTTTGAAAAGCAAAAGTGACACCTTTGAAAAGTTCAAGGAATGGCATACTCTCATAGGAAATCAAATAGGAACTAAACTGAAAATTTTAAGGACTAACAATGGCCTGGAGTTTCTTTCAGAGCATTTTGATAAGTTTTGCAGGAAACAAAGTATTCAGAGGCATAGGACCGTGAAAGGCTCACCGCATCAAAATGGCCTAGCAACATGCATGAATAGGACCATCTTGGAGCGGGTGAGGAGTATGTTTTTGGCAGCTGGGTTGCCTAAAAGCTTCTAGGGCGAGGCTATGAGTACAGCAGCATATTTGATCAACAGATGTCCATCAACGGCGTTAGACTTCAAGACACCTATGGGGGTTTGGAGTGGGAGACCGGCAGACTACTCCAAGTTGAAGGTTTTCGGAGCTTTGGCTTTTGCGCATATCAAGTAGGACAAGCTTGATGTTAGAGCTGTGAAATGTGTCTTCATCGGATATCCGGAGGGTGTGAAGGGATACAAGTTGTGGAATTTGGAATCTGGAGGGTCAAAGGTTATCATAAGCAGGGATGTCACTTTCGATGAGACTCGCATGGGGATGAAGTGCAAAGACCTGGAGGATAGTAGCTCAGAAGTGGAGGTGGAGAAAACTCAGTTTGAGGTGGAGTCTACCACTAGTGAGGCAGGAATGATGAAGAGGAGGAGAGTCCTCCACCATCAGGTTCTAGAGGAAGACAACAAACAGTGGATCCTGGCTATCGGTTGGGAAGAGATGGGGAAAGGAGGAGACTGTGGCAATCAAGAGATACGGTATCTTTGATCTTGTTTGTTATGCTTTGTTTGTGACTGAAGAGGTTCAAGACTCGGGACCAAGGGACTTCAGTGAAGCAATGGGAAGCATGGAGAGTCAGAAACGGTTGAAGGCAATGAATGAAGGTGTGAATCATTGGAAAAGAACCGGACTTGGGAACTTGTGAATCTACCGGAAAATTCAAGGGTAGTTGGATGCAAGTGGAACTTCATGAAGACGGAAGGTATTCCGGAGTTTGAAGAACCAAGGTACAAGGAGAGGCTTGTGTGTAAGGTCAATCTTGAGTTGGAGAGTGTGAATGATATTCAAAAGACAAGTTCTAGCAAGGAGGAGATTGGTATACTCAAGGGGAAGTTAGCTTCTGGATTTGAGATGATGGATCTCGGCATTGTGGAAAGGACACTTGGAACGAATATTGGGAAGAACCGGAAAATGAGGTATGGCTCTTTGAAAGGCGGTTTGAAGCATGTGAAGACAACTCAAGGTGGAGTCGCAATGAAGAATATGATTGGTGAATTGGGGATTACGCATGGTTGTGAGAAGTTCATCAAGTATCTTCCTAGATCAAGGTTCAAGGATCACTTGGACTTGATCAATTGCGTTGAGACGTAATTCCATTTTATGGAGAGAGCAGCTAGTGGTTGATGGATAAAGTTGAGCACCACCACTGATTTGAAGTCAAGGTGGAGAATTGTGGAGTTTAGAGTGCCTTAAAATCAGTTTGGAGGATCATGGAATTGCTTGAAAGTGTTTCTTGAACACTGGGAATCGATTCCCTAGCTATGTGAATCGATTCAAGCATGTTTGGGACTCTGTGAATCGAAGTACGCCTCTGTGAATCGCATGGGAAGCTTGCATGAATCGATTCATTTCATTAATTCGTGCAGGGGAGGCTTTTTTAACTAGGTGAATCGATTCACCTATGCCTGTGAATCGATTCACAGTCGGGTTTTATAAACCTGACGCTGCAGAAACGTGCGGAAAGAGGTGCAGTCTTTCTAGGGTTGTGTGCAGCCGTTCTTGAGCGTCTTTGTGAGGTTTTAGGGGCTGGGAAACACTGTTAAACACCTTGGGGTCTTAGGAAATCATAGAGGGAAGATTGAAGGCTTTCTCTATTGTTGTTCTTGAGAGGTTTTCATAGAGGGAAAAGAGAGAGGGATTGGGAACTCTTGGGTTTGTTCTTCTTGGACATTTGGAAGGGGTTCAAAGCAATTGTAATCTCTTGTAAAGACTCTTTGATAGTGAAACGGAGGGCTGCTCTCTCCCGCAGACGTAGGTCATCTTTTTGGGGCCGAACTGCGTAACCAAATAGCGGTGTTATTCTTCCTACTCTCTACTCTTTGTTTGATTGACTTTATTGCACTGTTTTGGTTGCTATTAAAATTTAGTATTGGTTGCCTTTGATATTTGTTCACTTACCAACACAGCTAAGCAAGCATTTTCAATATGCTTCTCATTTCACACTCATCACATGCCAACAACATTCATAATGTCTCCAATTACTCATGATCCTGTAAGCATTCCGTTCATATTGTTGTTTAAACACAGTGTTCCGTAATAAATACAATCAGAGGACTCAATCCAATTCTTAGAAATTTGATATACATTTTGGAAGCAGGCTTTTCTGTAGATCAGAGGCAAAAAAAAAAAAATTGGTTTGCATTTTTGAAGCATAAAATACAAAGCCACCACTTAAAATAATAGAAAAATATATTTCCCTAAGTGATACACGATCTTCTCATCTATATCATTAGTTGTTTTCAAAATAAGAGAGAAGTTCAAATACGAAGTCAGATAATTGGAATTAGGAATTCTCTTGTGCGGGAACTATTATTGTACTCAAAATGGGGACTAAGCCCAATGACAATACATTCGATTACAGAAAGTCAAGGGAATACAATGATATCTGTTTTCTAGTCTAAGGTGGTGAAAGTGAAGTGTCTTTGCTACTCCTACAGACCTTTTATATGTACATGCAATCTCCTCCTACTTAGGTGGCTCATTACAAGAAAAGCTGTGATTAGCTACGACAAAGTTTGTAGCTAATTTCTAGCTAATTTCTAGCAAAACCATTTAGCTATGAATTAATTACGAATTAACTACTAATTTTGTCATAGCATAAAATAAGTGGCTAATTAGATAGGAAAAAATTTCCTAGCAAATTTATAGCTAACCTTAAGAATATCCTAGCTATTTTGTAGTTAATCCAAAGCAAAAACTTGTTCAAAATTGTTGTTTTCTAACTACATAGCTGAGATATTAGTGTAGTAATTTGATAGCAAATCCATAGCTAAAATTATTAAATATTTATGGCAATTTTATAGTTATTTCCTAGCTAATTCATAGTTAAAGTTTAATGTAAGTATTGCATTTTAAAGATGTTAAGTAGGTAAATTTTAGCTAATACATAGCTACTTGTAGGTATATTATAGCTAATTTAATAAATCATACAAAACGAACATGATAGAATTTATTAAATTGAAGAACACATCAAAATGTACCTTCCACTCATGAATTGAATTTGGAGAGAATATTATTATAGAAAATAGTGAGTACGCACAAGAAAGTGTTGACACATACAAAAACAATAATCCTCAATAAAATTTACAATATTATAAACTATCTAATGCTAAGCCAAGAAGGAAAACTAAAAAAGATACAGAATCCAAAGTCACATGATCATGAGCTGTAATAGCTACAAATCATAATTGCTCCATTGGCCACAAATTAGGTCCAGATATTATGGCCGTAAAATTATCCAAAAAGGATGAAATTGCACAGGGGGCAAACATGATTCTAAATCCTCCAAAATCTAAAACAAACAGGCGCATCACACCTTCGCCTTTTAAACCAATACACACAATATGGGATCTCTGAAATTTATCAATTTCCCCGTGTATTAACCAGATACAGTTTTAGATACACCTCAAGAGTTTTATTTAACTGACTTTATGTTTCATATTTGCATCCCTATTCCTTAGTTAATTTTCGTTTATCTACTTTTGTCAAACATATACATTTCAAGATAAATATTAGTACTGGAAAACAAGCCAATATGTTCCCCAAGACTACAAGTTCATTAAAGCTCAATTAAACAATAGACAGATAATAATCACAAAACCATCATTGAATACAAGCTCAAAATTAATCTTAATGCAAACTAATAATTATAGGCATTCTGATTTTTATAAATAATTAGTCCTAGTTAAAAGTCAATTACATTTCTAATATTTTAAAAAAATAAGGGAGCCAGGTATCCAACTAAAAGCTAAATTAAATATTAAATTGAGTTTCCTCTGTTACTTGTGGACTCCCATTAAGGTAATTTTGGACTACAAGAATTGAATTCATGGCAGCCTGATAATTGTGCTAGTCCGAATTATAAATGCTATAACAAGTATCTCAACATGATTTCAAGTTGAAGACAAATTTAGTTTAATCTTTTAACTTTTTCTGGTTATGCTTCACTACTTATATGGGATAAAAATGTATCCCAACTAATACAATCTTCTCCTCCCCAATCTATTAAGTTTTCTCAACAAGATTGAAACACAGACAAGGGAAAGAGGCATGCCAAAATTGCAGGGCAGATATTCTGATGCAAAAGCTAGCTTGTGAAGGTTTTCTGTTGCCCTATTGCAAAAGAACAATCAGATCCTACATTGGTTCTTCAGCAGAAGTTATATTCAGCTTGCCACAGATTTAATAAAACTAAACCATAGAAATAAAAAGATTAAAAATTACAGCAGTACACATTCCATCCAGGAACAGGTGTTCAATTTTTTCAAAATACTTACAACATTGGTCTGGACAATTCCAGGAGACACACACAACACACCGATGCCAGCTCCAGCAGGAAGTCGCTTATGAAGGACGCTACTATGCTTTTTAATTTAGAACATTAATACACAATTACTTTTTAATTCTAGAACTAAATGATCAAAGAAAAATAAAGAAAACATGAAAGTAAGAGGAAGGGAGTACTTGAAAGTTTACACAAAACAAGAGGAAGGCCCAAAATGCTTATACAAAAAGCTAATCACAGTATTATACCTGCAGTTGATTTATAATATATTCAGAAACATACGTCGTAAGTACTACCTTATCCTCAAGAATCAAAATCAGCATTCAAAAATTTAATGATTATGGAACATCATTTTTGTTTGTTTAGACTACATACACATGCACGTAGGTGATCAAAAGGGTTCACAGCAGCCATTTGCATGATCCTCAAAATAAGGGTGAGATTATGCCTCTATGCTTTGGTGTTTTTGTTACAGGAAAATTATGCTCTCGCATTTTATGAGAGTTGTGGGATCATGAAAGAGAGATAGAAAGAGAAGAGAAGGCAACAAAAAAAAAAAAATGAAAATTAGAAATGTGACCATTGAGGAAAAATGTAATCAAAGATAATGGATCAGGAAGAAACAAATTACAGAACAGAACATAACAGACTGAAACTTATTCATCACAATTGTAGCGATCGAAATATCCGGAGGGATTTATTCGAGTTTAATGGAGCCGCCACCAATAATTTATTTTCGAAGGAAAAATATTGGAAAAACCTTTATTTGAACAAAAGTGGTCCTTAAGACCAGATTTGGGTTCGGGAGTCGATTATGCGTAGGGAAGGTATTAGCACCCCACAACATCCTTTCTAAAAAGGTTACCCCTAACTAATTGTGCAAAAATTTATTAACTTCTAAAAATATTTATTTCCCTTTTATTAATAAAAAAAAGTTTAACCAAGATAAAAAAGGACTTAATAAAAGTCGTTTATTTTTGCGCTTGACAAGAGTGGGCTCCTGCTCCTACGTATCTCCGGGTGTAGTGGAGAAATCAAAGGCTACGTAGTTCTTGAGTAGAAAATGGTTGCGTGTTGGTTGATTTTAATTGTATATTTTTTTGATGAAAAAAAAAGGTAGGTTTTGTAGGGACCAAACAAGAAGCAATCAAGAGTGGTCCTCATTAACAACCTATTTTGTTTAGAAAATTAACGGTGTTCGTAATGATCAAACGGGAAGCAATCTCGAGTGATCATTACTAATAAAAAAAAATTTTATTTTATTTTTATGAAGAGGATAGGTTTTCATGGGGACCAAACAAGAAGCAATCAAAAGTGGTCCTCACTAATGACCCATTTTTATTTAGAAAATTAAGATATTTGTAATGACTAAACGGGAAGCAATCTCGAGTAATCATTACTAATAAATTAATTTTCGTGATTTTTATCAAATGATTTTTAAGAAAAAAAATAAGGTTTCGAAATTTGTATGTGAAATTTAGTTGAATAAGATTGTACTAATTTGACTAGAAATAAAAAAAAAGACCAGAATAGAATAAAAAGAAAGGAAAAGAAAAGGAACACAAAAAACAAAAAAAAGGAGGGGGCGTAAATGAAAAGAAAATGGGTGCGAACAGAAAAAAATAAAAAAATAACAGAACATGAAATAAAGGGGAGGGGGCGTAAATAAAAAGAACCTGGGTGTGAAAAGAAAAAAATAAATAAATAAATAAATAAAAATACAAAGAAGCAGAGCGCATGAAAAAAAAAGGGAGGGGATTGGGGGATTAAAAAAAAACAATGGGGCGTAAAGAAGAAGGGGAGGTTGGGCTGAAAGCCCAATAAAAAAATAAACTCAACACACTAACAAAACACTAACAGCACTTAAACACACACACACACCAAACCTAACCTGACACACACATATTAACACACACTAAATTAGAGCAAGATGAGGCAGAGCTAGCGCCGCTGGGACCAAAAAAAATGGAGAGAGAGAGAGAGAGAGAAGGAGGGTGGTAAGAGGGAGAAAGGGAAGAGGCGCGGCTACTGGAAGGGAGAGAAAAGAGGGGAGGGAAGGCGTGAAGGGGGAGAGAAAAGAGAAAGTGAGAGAGAGTGGTGGGAGAGGGAGGAAGAAGGAGAGAGATTTTACCTCCTCCTTCTCTTCTTTCTTATTCTGGAATTTCTTCTTCCTTTCTTCTTCTTCTATGCTTCTTCCTTTTTTTTTTTTGCTTCTTCTCACTACTTCTTCTGCTTTTTTTTTTCTTCTGCTTGCTTTTTCTTGCTTCTGTTTTTGTCTCTTTTTGTTTTTTTTTGTTTGTGTTTTTTTTTTATATTTCTCCTCTCCTTCGTTTTCTTTTTCTGACTTGGTGAATTAGGGCTTCAATATGGAGCCTCTAATTCTTTGATTGGTGGTGAAAAATGCTCAGGATACTCCCCAAAAAATTCTCCTCCTCGTTCTCTGTTATTCTTACGTTTTTTTATAGAGCTAATGAGCCCTAATAGGACAATGTTGGTTTGCTGGTTGCAGGGTTGTGGGAGGGCTGAAGGATGCAGGAGGTGCAGAGTAGTGCCTGCAAAGCTGCTTGGTTGGAGCAAGAATGGAAAAAAAACAAGGGAACAGGAAGAAAGCACCTTGGACTTATTTGCTAAAATTGTTACTGCTGCTGTTTGTTGTTGGCTGTTGGTTGTTGGCTGTGGCTGGGAGTGGCAGGGGCGCTGCACTCCAGCCTTGCCCTGCTTCTTTTTGCTTTTTTCTTTTTTTTGTCTTTTTGTTTCATTCTGATCTTGTAATTGTTGGGCTTGGTTTGGACTGTAATGGACTATATTGGGTTGTATTGTATTTTTCTGTAATGGACATAGTTATCATGGTTTTTTTTGGGACTTATGCTAGAATTTTTTTGTATGGACTATGGGTTTATATCTCAACCATTGGCCTAAACTAGTCCTAAAGGACTAAGACCAAAACTTTAAAAAAAAGGCCCAAGCAACAATTTATTTTATCATTTCAATCTAACAGTAAAGTAATAGATAAAAACAAATCAAGATGCATGGACAAAATTGAGGTATAACAGCTGCCCCTCTTTAGTTATATTTTATTAGAAAATGTGAACAACAAAGGTTTTCATATTTTCGTCGTAAAATAGAAGTAAAGATAAAGACACTAATTTTGTCCCAAACTAGGATAGACAAAGGATGGGGTGAGGAATGACAGAGAAGGATTAACGCTTGGTGCGTTTATCGGAAAGCAATAAAGAAGGGCCACCGCCAGATCGGGTACTGAAGCGGCGGTAGGAAAAGTAAAAATGAGGGATTAACGCTTGGCGCATTTATTGAAAAGCAATAAAGGTGGGTCACTGCCAGGTCGGGTACTGACACGGTGATTGGAAAGCAATAATGAGGGTTCGACGCCAAATAAGGTATTGACGCGTCGATGGGAAGCAATAAAGAAGGATCACCGCCAGGTCGGGTACTGACGCAGTGATCGGAAGGTTCGACGCCAAGTAGGGTATTGACGCGTCGATGGAAAGCAATAAAGAAGGATCAACATCAGGTCCGGAACTGATATGTTGGTCAAAAAAGCAATAATGAGGGACTACCGCCAGGTCTGCAATCGACGCCAGAATCATAAAGCAATAAAAGGGTGATGCTCGGCGCATTTATCGAAAAACTATAAAGAAGGATCTCCGCCAGGCCTGCACGACGCGGTGATCGGAAAGCAATAAAGAGTGAGCGATACTTGGCGTGTCGCTCAAAAAGCAAAATAAAGGACCAATGCTAGGCGCATTGTCTGTAAACGAGAATGAAGGATCAAAATTTGGTGCACGGACCAGGTGTAACGAAACGGCTAAAAGGTGATGATATGAAGATGATGCACGAATATATGGTATGTGATGCATGCATGCAATGCAATTATTATTTTTACTGATTCCTCGTCCCGTATGATCTCTAGTGCTTAATGATATGGGACGGACTGAGATTCATCGGATTTAGTCATGCTACGCCTTCGACTGGGAGGGAGCGCGAGTTATCAATGCAGCGCTAGTTACTTTTTTAAAGGTAATCCCTTTGCCCTTTTTGAAACTTATTTGTTGAGATTTGGCGTTTCCTCGTGATTCTTAAGATGTATATAATAACTGTAATGCTTTCCCATATCATCACATGCTTCACAATTCAGTGCCTATTATCATAAAACAACATTTTGAAATACAAGAACGAAGGTGTTTGGTATTCAAAAGAAGAGTTATGTGTTCAAGGACTGAAGTTACACAGACTTGAAAATACATCAAGAAAAACGCAGGAGGAAGAAAAAACAAAGAAAGACAATAACTAAGCAGATATTTTATAGTTTGTGTCTTTGTAGGAACAAATGCCAGCTTCCCATATCCATAACTTTGATTACTCATTACTCTACTACCAATTGCCCCAGTTGGGTAAGAGCCCCTTGATGCACCAGCCTTCTTCAATATCCGATTTTAGACCCTAACTTCTGCTTGGATTGCTCTTTCAAGTTTTCAATCCAACGGGTCGCTCTAATTTTGCCTAGGTCACCCTTTCAGGTTTTCAACCTAGCGAGCCCACTTTTGCTTGGTTTTTATATGATTTTCTTTTTTAGGCATAATATTTTTTGACTGCATCAGAGTTTACTGGGAGCGGGAGATCTTCACCGTCCATCCTTGTGAGGATTAAGGCTCCTCCAGAAAAAGCTTTTTTCACAACATACGGGCCTTCATAATTCGGAGTCCATTTTCCACGAGAATCCTTTTGGATAGGCAAAATCTTCTTGAGCACTAGGTCTCCTTCTTGAAATTCCCGAGGGCGAATTTTCTTTTCGTAAGCCCTCTTCATCCTGTGCTGATATAGCTGTCCATGACATAAGGCCATCACCCTTTTTTCTTCAACGAGATTCAATTGATCCAGCCGAGCCTGAACCCATTCTGCCTCTTCTAGTTTTGTCTCCATCAATACCCTTAACGAGGGGATCTCGACTTCAATGGGAAGCACTGCTTCCATTCCGTACACCAGCGAGAAAGGGGTTGCCCTTGTTGAGGTGCGAACCGAAGTTCGATAACCGTGTAAGAAAAAAGGGAGCATTTCGTGCCAGTCTCTAAATGTTACCACAATCTTTTGGACAATCTTCTTGATGTTCTTATTCGCAGCTTCAACTGCCCCATTCATCTTTGGGCGGTACGGTGAGGAATTATGATGTTGGATCTTGAAGTCATTACACAGCTCCTTCATTATCTTGTTGTTCAAATTAGTCCCATTATCAGTGATGATTTTATTTGGCAAACCATAGCGGCAGATCAAATCTCTCTTGATGAATTTGACAACCACATTTTTTGTCACACTCACGTATGAAGCCGCTTCAACCCATTTAGTGAAATAGTCGATTGCGACGAGAATGAAGCGATGTCCATTTGATGCCTTAGGTTCAATGGGTCCAATGACATCCAATCCCCACATTTAAGATGTTCAAAGAGACTGGTGGCACATGGATGTTATCGGCGTAGATCTGACATTTGTGGCATTTCTTCACATAACCGAAACAATCAGTCTCCATAGACAACCAATAGTAGCCAGCCCTCAAGATTTTTCTTGCCATTGCATGCCCATTTGCGTGTGTCCCAAAGGAACCTTCATGAACCTCTCGCATAATCTTTTTTGCCTCAGTCTTGTCAACGCACCTGAGAAGTACCATGTCATGGTTTCTCTTATAGAGCACTTCGCCGTTTAGAAAGAATCCCATTGCCAACCGCCTTAATGCCCTTTTATCATTCTCTGAGACATTAGGAGGATATTCTCTACTTGTGATATATCGTTTGATGTCGTAATACCAGGGTTTGCCATCAGGCTCTCCTTCTATTGCTAGGCAAAGGCGCTTGGCCGTGATTCTGTATTTTTATGAGCGGTAGGTTCTCCTCACATGCGATTTTGAACATTGATGATAGAGTAGCTAAGGCGTCGCCTAGTCGATTATCTTCACGGGAATGTGATGGAAGGTGACTTCATCAAACCGCTCCATCAATTCTTTGATATGATCGTGGTAAGGAACTAATTTGGAATCCTCGTTTCCCATTCGCCTTTTAAGCGATGGATAACCAAAGCCGAGTCTCCATATACTTGAGAATTTTGACCTTCGATTCAATGGCGCTGAATGCCCATGGCACATGCCTCGTACTACTGCCATATTGTTTGTACAATCGAAACACAATCTCACAAAGAAATGGAATGAAATGACCTTACGGGAAAATCAAAGACAGCCCAATCCCATGTCCCAATGCATTAGAAGCACCATCAAACAACAAGATCCATTTTTCATCGTCAGGGGTTTCTTTTCCTTCAAATAGAGCCATTATGTCTTCATCTGGGAAATCACACTGCATTGACTGATAGTCTTCCACAGGTTGATGAGCCAAGTATTCAGCTAAGGTACTGCCTTTAATTGCCTTTGGGTGACATACACGATATCATACTCAGATAACAACATTTGCCAACAAGCAATTCTTCCTGTGAGAGCAGGCTTTTCAAAAATATACTTGATTGGATCCATTTTAGACACCAAACAAGTTGTATGGGATATCATATATTGTCTCAAACGATGTGCGGCCCAGGTTAACGCGCAACATGTTCGTTCTAACAATGAATACCTCGTCTCGCAGCTAGTGAATTTCTTGCTCAAGTAGTAAATGGCATGCTCCTTCTTACCAGATTCATCATGTTGTCCTAGCACACAACCCATTGATTCGTCCAATACTGTTAAGTACATGATGAGGGTCTCCTGGCACAGGGGGTACCAAACCGTGGATCTTGTAAGTCTTGTTTGATTTTCTCAAAAGCTTTCGGCAATTATCGCTTCCATTTGGTTTCCTCGATTCTTACACAAAGAACTCCTGAAAATTGGCTCACAAGTAGCAGTTAGCTGAGATATAAACCTGGCAATGTAGTTCAATCTTCCCAGGAATCCACGAACTTCTTTTTCGGTGCGAGGAGTCGGCATTTCCAGGATTGCTTTTACTTTAGCCGGATTAACTTCTATTCCCTTCTCGCTGACTATAAACCCTAGCAGCTTGCCTGACCTTACACCAAAGCTACACTTAGCTGGGTTTAACCGGAGTTTGTATTTCCTCAGTCGCTCAAAAAGCTTTTGTAGGTTAATAGCGTGACCTTCCTCTGTTTTGGACTTTACAATCATGTCATCCACATAGACCTCTATCTCTTTGTGCATCATGTCATGGAACAAAGCCACCATTGCTCTTTGGTATGTTGCCCCAACATTTCTTAATCCAAACGGCATTACTTTGTAACAGAAAGTTCCCCATAAAGTGATAAATGTGGTTTTTTCCATATCTTCGGGAGCCATCTTGATTTGATTATAGCCAGAATATCCATCCATGAAAGAGAAGACAGAGTGTTGAGCAGTGCTATCTACCAGGACATCAATATGTGGCAAAGGGAAGTCATCCTGTGGTCGGCCCTGTTTAGATCTCGATAGTCAACACACATTCAGACCTTTCCATCTTTCTTTGGGACTGGGACAATATTAGCCACCCATTGAGGGTATTTTGCTACAGCCAGAAATCCGGCGTCGAACTGTTTTTTTACCTCATCTCTAATCTTGAGCGACATCTCTGGTTTCATTCTTCTCAACTTCTGCTTGACCGGTGGGCACTCAGGTTTTAATGGCAATTTGTGCTCGACTATGCTATTATCTAATCCAGGCATATCTCGGTATGTCCACGCGAAAACATCAATGTATTCAAATAGGAGTTTAACCAATTTTTCTCGCTCACTGCTTTTTATTGTGGTGCCAATCTTAACTTCTTTCTTGTCGTTTTCAGTGCCCAGATTGATTGTTTCAGTTTCTTCCTCGTGGGGTTGAATCACTTTAGCTTCTTGTTCCATCAACCTCATTAATTCAGGAGGAGTATCCCAATTGTCCTCATTATCTTCCTCAGTATGATTAATGGGGTATTCAAAATTATAGTGTGAGTTACTGGCATCGTTATTTTCAAAGACAGTGTTTTGGATCTGCATTAGTTAAAAAAAATGACGAAATGAAAAGCTGAAAAAAGATGAAGAGAGATGGAAAAGATGGAAAAGGAAAGAAAAGAGAAATGATTGGAAAATTCAAAGTGCATTTTATTGATAATGATACTAAAATAAAACATGTGCGCCCTTTTGACAATAAATTATTCTAAAGCCTTGGGCAGAGCAACAGAATTTGCATTACATAATTACTTTGAATCAAAGATCACGGGAAACTCAACGATCTCCCAATTTCCAAGTTCTTCGTTTGGCGAGCAAGGGTGGACAAGGTTGACATCGTTGTTTTCTGCACTGCGATCGTCCTTGATAGCTGTTATCTGATCCGGATTCAACATTCCTGCACTCCGAAAGCTTTGGCCGATGTCACAGATGGGGATACTCTCATCTTTTGGCTCCCTGCCTTCCAGTCTAGCTATCCTCTTTTCTTTTCTTTCTTTGGCAATTCTCTTTTTGTCAAACCTGTTAGGTTCGTATCCCAACCTATATCTGTTTTTGTTATCTGGAAGTTCCACCAGCATCACGATCCCTTGTTCATATCTTCCCAATCCGCATCCGGCCTGATACCCTCTTTTCATCATAACTTTAGCGATCATCATGGAGGTTTCAGACAGTTTTGGTTTCTTCATTAGGACTCCTTCTCCCACGAAGGTGGCATTCGCAATCTCCAATGTTTGAAAAGACGTCTCAAGAGCTTCTTCTGTAGCCTCAATATAGCGCGTGGAGGATGACTTGCTTACTAGCATCTCTTCTTCACCAGAGATAGTCACCAACTTATTATCCATTGAAAATTTCAGCTTTTGGTGTAAGGTTGAAGGCACAACTCCAGCTGAATGGATCCATGGTCTTCCAAGGAGGCAGCTATATGCTGGTACGATTTCCATCACCTGAAAGACAACCTCGAATGCGTGAGGGCCGACTTGTATAGGTAGCTCGATCTCTCTATTAACCTCTCTTCTAGACCCATCGAAGGCTCTTACCACCATGGTACTGGGCTTCATATATGATCCATCAACAAACAACTTTGCCAAGGTAGATTTTGGCATAACATTCAGAGATGACCCATTATCGACGAGTACCCTAGCAAGGATATAGTCTCCACACTTCACAGAGATGTGCAATGCTTTGTTATGCCCCATTCCTTCAACTGGAATTTCTTCATCAGTGAAGGTAAGGTAATTACTAGCAACAATATTACCCACAATCCCGTCGAATTGGTTCACCGTGATGTCATGGGTGACATGAGCTTCATTTAGCACTTTCATCAATGATTCCCTATGGCGCTCAGAATTCAGCAGCAGTGATAACACAGATATTTTTGCAGGAGTATGATTCAACTGATCCACCACCTTGTATTCACTCTGCTTCATAAATTTCAGGAATTCACAAACCTCCTCTTCAGACACTACTTTCTTGTTTCCTTCTTCTTTCTTTGCCTTATTACCCATATCTTTATCAATGGATTCTTCTTCTTTATCTTTTCCCTTGCAAGCTTTGTCCATGGGTCCGATAGGGGTATAAATTCGTCCACTTCGGGTCATCCCACCGATTCCCGAGATGTTAGTGATAGCAGGATTGCCAGATCCAGATGCCGCTTTTAACTGGTCACCCCCTAAATTGTCCACAAAGACCTTCATATTGTAATCCCATGGCACTGCATTAACGTTCTTGAAAGGGAAAGGAGTTGGTACACGAATAGTTATCGGTTTAGGCATGCCTCGAACTGGCTTGTTGTAACAAATCTCCAATGGTTTTGGGAAGGTCGTGTTTTTATCTTCACTTGACTGAAGGGTCAATATGTTTTCATCTTTCTTCACACAACCTACCTGTATCAAGTGTCTGTCTAACAATTCTTGGAGAATTTGCCTGAATTCCTCGCATTCCTCTATGCAATGACTGTCATCAGGATGCAAGCT
This sequence comes from Calophaca sinica, assembly GCA_037113605.1. Lineage (NCBI taxonomy): Eukaryota > Viridiplantae > Streptophyta > Magnoliopsida > Fabales > Fabaceae > Calophaca > Calophaca sinica. Next base: position 85,267,555 of record CM073730.1, on the reverse strand, counting down.
ACATAAGTCCCTCTCATCGTATTTCATCTCAATTATATTGAACTTGTAGAGTTTGGCATAAATGATCTTCAAGGGAGTACGGACAGCTTCCACTTTCATTATCAGGGGCTGATCCCTAAACTCTTCAATAATGGCGTTGACTGCTGAACCTCCATGACCTGGAAGGGGATTATTACCCACGTTAGGACCATCCTCCTTGAAACTCAACCACTTGGCATTGATCAGATCTTGAACCACATACTTCAAAGCTTTGCAATTTTCAGTTGTGTGACCTACTGCCCCTGCATGAAACTCACACTTGGCATTTGGGTCATACCCTCTTGGGAAGGGAGGTTGGAGTGGTTTCATTGAGCGTGGAGAGACCAAGGAGTTACTGATGAGGTGCTGGAACAAATCCGTATAGGTCATGGGAATAGGATCAAATTGGACTGCTTTCTTTTCTTGGTCATTTGGTTGTTTCTGGTTTTGGTTCGGTTGGGTGGGAGCAACTGGCTGTGCTTGTGTTTGAATGGGAGAAGGTGGTCGAAAGGGCATCATTGGTTGGTTTGGCCGGGGGGTAGGATTATGAGAGGCGGCGGCAATGTATGGAGGTGGGAAGTAGGGGTATGGAAAAGGATGTGGGAAATTGGTGAAGAACTGGGGTGGTTTTCCTTGTGTTTGTCCTCCCGGGCTCGGCATCATGACATTGGTTTCCTCTTTCTTCTTTCTGAAGTTTGTTGGGGTCTCTTGATATTACTAGTTCCAAAGAAAACTTTGGCCATTCTTTCCCTTCCTCATTCCTCCTTCCACTCTTTCCCCTACGATGACCATATCTGAAAAGTTTGATGATACACTTCCGATCATTTTGTCATAGAAGGGTGATTGAAGAGTATCCATGAATATGGCCACCATTTCTTTTTCAATCGAGGCGGTTCCACTTGGTGCGATCCTCTCCATCGTTGGGCATATTCCTTGAAGGTCTCATTGTCTTTTTTTGCCATATTTTGCAACTGCATTCTGTCAGGAGCCATATCAATGTTATACTTATACTGCTTCAAGAAGGCATCCGCCAAATCTTTCCAACAAATGAATGTGAGATCGCTCAAGGTGTGTATACCAACTCGGCCGACCTGTTAAACTATCCTGGAAGAAGTGAATCAGAAGTTTGTCATCATGTGCATAGGACGCCATTTTCCTACAGTACATGGTCAAGTGGCTTTTCGGGCAAGTTGTCCCTTTATACTTGTCAAAGTCTGGCACCTTGAACTTCGGTGGTACAACCACATCCAGTACGAGACAAAGATCTGAAGCGATACTTGAACCGAGATAACTTACTCCTTCTACAGCTCTTAGCCTATCTTCAAGGATTTGCAACTTCGTATCAGACCACTGTTTCCCAACTGGGATGCTCAGATTGGGTCCCCCCATAGCTGGAGACCAGGCAATGCGGTTAGTCTAGGGATTCAATGGATTTCCTTGAATATAATAGGGGTAACCAAATGGTCGGGGATTCACCATGGGGGGTACTACGGGCGTACTAACTCCTTGAGTATTCCCGTGATGGGATGGTGCATAACCAGGTGGAAAGGTGTATGTCATGAAGCCAGGAGTTGAGCTTTGAACTGGTATGGTTTCAGTACTAGAGCCGGATCCTTGAGCTACATCCTGCACAACAAGTGCTTGGGAATCAGTTTCTGCAGAGTTGTTGTTAGCACCTGGCGATGTGTAACCGGGCGGGAGACCAAATAGTGGGAACTGTTGTGCCTGTGGGCCTTGGGGGTTATGGTTTGTAGTGTCATCATTGGCCATAGGTGGCGTGTAACCAGGCGGGAGTCCGTAAAGTGGGAGCGTGGTACTTGATTACGAGGGTTGCTAAGCTGGTGAGTGTGTAGGACCTGCGGGTAAATTGCAAAAGGTACCATCATCCGCCAGGTATTGAGACCATATTGCAACTGCATAGGACCGAAGCCAGGTGGGTGGGAAGGTGTAGCTTGACTTTCATCATTCACTGCTAGAGATACCCCATCTGCAACCTTGTCTTTGTTTAGGGACTGCAGAAGCTCCAAAACTTTGCTCATCATTCTTTCAATTTGGTTGACGTCCTCTTTCATCTCTTGGTCATCCATGATCTTTGATTGAGAGCGAGTTCGATAAGGGTGTCGAGGAACCAGTTTGTTTGATTATTTTCTGATGATTTAAAAAAAATGATATGAGTATGTAAGAAAAGAAAAATGAATGAATGTGGATGCATAAATCTATTTATTTGTGCCAAGGAACCGTAGGCCTCATTGTTTTGACATGTATGAACTTCTTTGAAACTGTTTCACAATTTGATCCCATATTATTTCGCAAAATGCTTGCAGCCAAGCTCTTGTGTTCCTACGATTCTCTGGCGACCTAAAATAAAATGAGAATGAATGATATTATTTCTTTATTTTCAACATGTGTTTTTTTTTGAAGTATGAATGCATGATGATATAATGTTGAGTGATGATGATAACTATTCCTGTAGCATGCACAAAAATATGTGATTTAGTAGACCCTTTTTATGCATGGATGTGATATAACAGATTTTTGGTGGAAGAATAAAAATGATATGATGCCCCTTGTGTCTTAAATGGGTTAAACCTAAAATTAGAGATTTTCTAACCTAAGGGGTCTATAGTCTTGTATTGAGTGATAGATCTCATGGTGGCTCTAATCACACTCTCACCAAAGGCCTCTAGAGCTAAAGTCTCCTCCTGAATATTAACCACAACGATAGATAACTATTCGGTGCGGAATACTCAGAGGGAGCACACTCTAGATGAAGTTCTCGCAATAGCCAGAAGGAAAGCAAATTCCAATTGACCATCACCGAACCTCCACTCAACTTAAGCTTTGCTCTGACCCGGGTATAGGGCCTTACTCACATGTGTGTGCGAACGTGTAGGTGCGGTGTGTGAGAGGGGCAACACCCTAACACTACCCAAGCTGCAAAACAAACAAATCATACAAATATAGTCGTCTATCCTAATGTTCAATATTCACAACAAATTAAAATTAAACAAATAAATAATAAATAAATATTTACCAAAGAAAATAAATAAATAAATAAATAAATAAATAAATAAAGATAAAAATAAAAAGAAGGGGAATTAAAAAAGAATAACAACAAAAAAAATGAAGTTAATTATTTGGCACAATTAATCATGTTAGGCTTGACTCTCTAAATGTCCCCAGTGGAGTCGCCAGCTGTAGCGACCGAAAAATCCGGAGGGATTTATTCGAGTTTAATGGAGCCGCCACCAATAATTTATTTTCGAAGGAAAAATATTGGAAAAACCTTTAATTGAAGGAAAGTGGTCCTTAAGACCAGATTTGGGTTCGGGAGTCGATTATGCGTAGGGAATGTATTAGCACCCCACGACATCCTTTCTAAAAAGGTTACCCCTAACTAATTGTGCAAAAATTTATTAACTTCTAAAAATATTTATTTCCCTTTTATTAATAAAAAAAAAGTTTAACCAAGATAAAAAAGGACTTAATAAAAGTCGTTTATTTTTGCGCTTGACAAGAGTGGGCTCCTGCTCCTACGTATCTCCGGGTGTAGTGGAGAAATCAAAGGCTACGTAGTTCTTGGGTAGAAAATGGTTGCGTGTTGGTTGATTTTAATTGTATATTTTTTTGATGAAAAAAAAAAGTAGGTTTTGTAGGGACCAAACAAGAAGCAATCAAGAGTGGTCCTCATTAACAACCTATTTTGTTTAGAAAATTAACGGTGTTCGTAATGATCAAACGGGAAACAATCTCGAGTGATCATTACTAATAAAAAAAACTTAATTTTATTTTTATGAAGAGGATAGGTTTTCATGGGGACCAAACAAGAAGCAATCAAGAGTGGTCCTCACTAATGACCCATTTTTATTTAGAAAATTAAGATATTTGTAATGACTAAACGGGAAGCAATCTCGAGTAATCATTACTAATAAATTAATTTTCGTGATTTTTATCAAATGATTTTTAAGAAAAAAATAGGGTTTCGAAATTTGTATGTGAAATTTAGTTGAATGAGATTGTACTAATTTGACTAGAAATAAAAAAAAGACCAGAATAGAATAAAAAGAAAGGAAAAGAAAAGGAACACAAAAAACAAAAAAAAGGAGGGGGCGTAAATGAAAAGAAACTGGGTGCGAACAGAAAAAAATAAAAAAATAACAGAAAATGAAATAAAGGGGAGGGGGCGTAAATAAAAAGAACCTGGGTGTGAAAAGAAAAATAAATAAATAAATAAAAAATAAAAATACAAAGAAGCAGAGCGCATGAAAAAAAAAGGGAGGGGATTGGGGATTAAAAAAAAAACAATGGGGCGTAAAGAAGAAGGGAGGTTGAAATTTGAAAGCCCAATAAAAAAATAAACTCACCACACTAACAAAACACTAACAGCACTTAAACACACACACACACACCAAACCTAACCTGACACACACATATTAACACACACTAAATCAGAGCAAGATGAGGCAGAGCTAGCGCCGCTGGGACCAAAAAAAATGGAGAGAGAGAGAGAGAGAGAAGGAGGGTGGTAAGAGGGAGAAAGGGAAGAGAGCGTGGCCATGCCTGATCCTTGGCATGTGTGTCACACTGGAAGGGGAGAGAAAAGAGGGGGGGGAAGGCGTGAAGGGGGAGAGAAGAGAGAAAGTGAGAGAGAGTGGTGGGAGAGGGAGGAAGAAGGAGAGAGATTTTACCTCCTCCTTCTCTTCTTTCTTATTCTGGAATTTCTTCTTCCTCTCTTCTTCTTCTATGCTTCTTCCTTTATTTTTTTTTGCTTCTTCTCACTACTTCTTCTGCTTGCTTTTTCTTGCTTCTGTTTTTGTCTCTTTTTGTTTTTTTTTTTGTTTGCGTTTTTTTTTTATATTTCTCCTCTCCTTCGTTTTCTTTTTCTGACTTGGTGAATTAGGGCTTCAATGTGGAGCCTCTAATTCTTTGATTGGTGGTGAAAAATGCTCAGGATACTCCCTAAAAAATTCTCCTCCTCGTTCTCTGTTATTCTTACATATTTTTATAGAGCTAATGAGCCCTAATAGGACAATGTTGGTTTGCTGGTTGCAGGGTTGTGGGAGGGCTAAAGGATGCAGGAGGTGCAGAGTAGTGCCTGCAAAGCTGCTTGGTTGGAGCAAGAATGGAAAAAAAACAAGGGAACAGGAAGAAAGCACCTTGGACTTATTTGCTAAAATTGATACTGCTGCTGTTTGTTGTTGGCTGTTGGTTGTTGGCTGTGGCTGGGAGTGGCAGGTATTTGCACTCGACCTTGCCTACTTCTTTGCTTTTTTCTTTTTTTTTTGTCTTTTTATTTCATTCTGATCTTGTAATTGATGGGCTTGGTTTGGACTGTAATGGACTATATTGGGTTGTATTGTATTTTTCTGTAATGGACATAGTTATCATGGTTTTTTTTGGGACTTATGCTAGAATTTTTTTGTATGGACTATGGGTTTATATCTCAACCATTGGCCTAAACTAGTCCTAAAGGACTAAGACCAAAACTTAAAAAAAAAGGCCCAAGCAACAATTTATTTTATCATTTCAATCTGACAATAAAGTAATAGATAAAAACAAATCAAGATGCATGGACAAAATTGAGGTATAACAACAATTTAACTTAGAGTAAAACTTGGCTGACATTTGAAACACAAGGTTGGGGAAAATACACAAATGTGAAGAGGTGATCTTGGCATAACAGAGACTTTAACCCTAATATATGCGGATGTAATGACTTAATTTATTCTAATTTCGATTAGATCTGCCATCGATGGGGTTGACGAATTTCGTGCTGACAGTGGCCGGTGTAAGCGCCGTCGTGCTTCTTCTGAGAAGTGACGTTAAGAAATCTGCATCAATATTCAGGCGTAACGTCAAACACATTCGCCAATGGCTCGAAGAAGAATCCGCCGCTTCTTCCAAGACAATGGAGAAGTCCACTCCAAAAGAACTAGACTCAAAGGTTCCTTTTTTTATGTTGTTTTTTCGGAGGATATTGCTGTTTATTACGAAAAGAAATTTTACAAAAAAAATTATTTTAATTTAAATCTTCCTAAGAAACACAAGGCAAACTAATCCTGCGAGCTTCTTATTGCTGTGAATTCAAGTAATTATTAATTTTTTTTTTAGGCAAAAGAGAGGAGAGAGGCCTCGTTAAAACCTTCTGATGCAAAACCCTCCTTGAATTCAAGTAATTATTAATAAATTAGGTAAAACTAGTTAAAAAAATTAGGCAAAATTGGTTAACGAAATACCTCGGGAGGCTTACTGCCACAACACTTCTTCTCCTAGACTTCAAAGGAATTTTCTATTGTCTTTCTCCATTGTTGCTACCAAAACTCCCAATTTCTCTTCCCCCTCAGAATATCAATCAAACGCTTTTGTATATGCTTCCTTGTTTGAACACTTCCCACACACAACCTTCTGCGTCAGAGGAATGGAAGTTGTAAGTAAAAACTCCAATTCCAATAGAAGGAGGAATTATATGAGATGAAAATTCACTACAGCTTACTTAAAACAACAATAGAAAGAAATCTTAGAGATAGAAGAGATGCTCACATTCAAAGAGAGAGAGAACACAGATCTGAGAGGAAGGGTGGAGACATACACAAAGAGCATAGATTGGAGATGGAGAGATAACACAAATCGATCAGAAACAGAAGGAGAATGCAGATTGGTTGAAGAAGGAGGTAGAACGAGGTAGAACACAGATCGATCAGAGACGAAGGATCAGAGGCGGAGGGAGAACGCAGATGCGGAGAAACGCGAACGTGGAACTCAGAACTCAACGGAGGCGGAAGGAGAACCGCGAACTCAACGGAGTCAGAAAGAGAACGGAGAGCGCAGATTGAAATGTGAAGTGTGAGTTTACCCGATAGCGAGTTTGGGTGCAGGAATGTGAAGCGGTTTTTTCACCCGATAGCGAGAATAAACGTCAAAAAACAAACTTATAAAAATAAAAGTAATAGAAAGTATAATTTGTAGCTAATTCATAATTAATTGACTACAAATTAACTACAAATAAAATTTGTGGTTATATTTCCTAGCAAAATTCATTTTTTCTTGTAGTGGCTAGTGCCTAAGAGCAAATGGAATCGTGGGACACAATTTCCCTCCTTGGCTGGGGTGATAGGTCGACCGAGTGCCTCACCTGGTAGGGGGTGGTAAGGAGAATGTGGATCCTGGACACGTCACCTTCTTATGATCAAGGGAGGCTTCATCCTTATCAAGTGAGTCGCATCCGTGTGTCGTTCCTTTAGGATTGGACCCAGTTGGTATCGGGCCACCTAGCAGATGGGAGTTAGGCCTGCTGAGTGGGTGACAATTGGGCCAGTCGAACATGTGGATCTTGGGCCTGCCGGTTGGGCCCGAAAGGGTATACTAAACACAAGCCCCCCAAGCTCTGAGCTCAAGAGGCATAAGAGCTTAATAAAGTTGAATTACTGACCGGGTACAACGGTAGGTCCGACAGACTCTTCTTTGATACAATTCTTGACTTTCTGATCGAGATGACCTCTTATTGGTTGGGCTGTTTTCAGCTTTTGAGATCTCTTGTAACCCCTCACTTTACACGTGTCAACCTGCAAACGTCAAATCCTCCTACGGCTGCTACATGTGGCTTGTTTTTGCATGTTGGATGGTAGTTTAAAAGAAACATAACTCCTTTTTCCACGAGACTCTTCTTCTTCATTTCTCTTCTTCCTGCCCCTTCATTTCCAAAAGGAAACACAAGCCAGCGAACGAACCATCTTCCTTCTTCTTCTTCTTCTTCTTCTTCTTCTTCTTCTTCTTCTTCTTCTTCTTCGTGAGTGTCTTCTCAACTCAGGTGTTGCTTGTTTTTTTTCTTTCTTTTACTCTTCGTCATCTCTATTGTTCTCTTCTAGTAGTTTTCTTTCTTGGGGTTTTCTTTATTTGTAAGCAAACTTGGTGTTCTCCTAGGGTTTTTCATGGCCGATAGTGAAGGCGAATCTATAGAAAGTTTAGAAGTCCGCCCTCTAAGAAATCAGGATAACCCTTCTATTTAGGAGTTTAGGAATGACCCTAACCCTTTAAATGACTCTTCTTCTAGCCCTTCCTCGAGTTCTCATCCCTTTCTGCTTCTACTTTCTATTTGCTTCACACCTGCAGAAATAAGGGAGTCCTCTCATTCTAAGAGAAGAGAACCAGACACGGAAAAGGGTAAAGAACCAACCTTTAACATGTTTGACTGCGAATCTTGGTTGAAGCCTGAAATCTTGGAGTACCCTTCGGAGTTGACCAGCAAGAAGGACATCGAAGAGATGAGAAGTGAGATACGACTATCTGGCAAGGGGCCCGAAAGCATTGTCAGGTGTTCACCCTTCGAAGATGATGAGTTAGTTTGCTTGCAATGAATTAAAAGACAAGAAGGTGAAAGAATTTGTCTATTTATACGAGATCATGTTCAAAAGCATGAATCTCATGTTGGGTTTCAAATGCATGCATCTCATATTGGGGTTTCAAGAGGAACAATTGTTAATTTTCATGATTAAGAAATCCTCTTGAGAGGAAAAACACTCTTCCCAAAGATCTTGTCATTGCCAAGAATCATAAAGAAGGTTACTGTGTTTACTTCTTGTAGCGTGCTTTGATCACCAACGTTACGAAAAGGCGGCACCTCTACTCAATCCACTCGATCAAAACCGGAGCAGGGCGTTGATGCAAGCTGACGGCTGCGGGGAGTGGATGATGTCACACGTGTGTCAAGGAGTGAGGCAAGCATGTCAATTTATAGGCATCATAGCCTCACCCTAATTTTGACATACTCCCTTACTAGACAAAACTTACATCAAGTTTCTTATATCTATCTAGTATGTCATGTTTTTCCACTAAAAATATATAAAAAGTATCACAACTGTGTCAAAAATTGTAACACCCCGCTATCCTATGTATGATTTTACTTTAAATTTTATCTTATTATTCGTTTAATACTTTAGCGCATTCACACCTACACACATGAAGGACTTAAAACTGAACCAAACACTACAACACAAAACAAAATAGACAGCGCTTTTTTTTGCCTTCGCTAGTGCTTAAAAGCGCTTCCTATGTAGCCGCTAGTGATCTGCTCAAAAAAGGCGGCGTTTTATAAGTGCTAGCAAAAATTAGAATCGCTAGCGCTTTCTTGAAAAAGCGCTATCTATTATTGATAATAGATAGCGCTTTTTAAAGGAAGCGCTATCTATTAACGGAACTTTGCTAGCGCTTCCTTGAAAAAGCGCTATGTATTCTCAACAATACATAGCGCTTTATCAAGAAAGCGCTAGCTGTTCTCCTTTTTTTTTACAGTAGCAGTATATATATTACAACTATTGATAATTCTTAAAACCCAGCCAATACAATTTCTACTAAAATTTTGGCAGAATCTCCCCTAAAACATGGACATTCCAAAATAACATAAGTACCTGTATAATTACAACAAACAATATGCCAACCAAAATAATGCCTCACTTGGGCCAACAACATACATGTAACTACTACTATATATAGTATAAGGAATTGCTAACTTAGAAATTCATTTCAAATAGCAACAATACACCTCACAAAAAAAAGAAGAAAACCCGAGATTGATGGTATATATATATATATATATATATCTTACAGCTTGATAACATGAGATCGAGCCAAACTACAAGAGACGCCAAACTAATTAAAAGGATCTGATTCCATCTATCTATCTGCAAAAAAAAAAAATTAGACACAACTAATTAGACACATAAGTAATTTAACAAGTACATAATTCATAGTCATTTAACTAGAAAAACACAATTTACCTTTCGTTTTTCTTTTCCTCCGACTGATCCAAAGCCCCTCTTTATGATCATGTCTAATATATGTATCATCCTCTCTTGATGTACTTTCCTCGCCAAACAGTGATTGTATCGCAACGAACGGGTCATCTTCAATATCAGCATTTTCATTTGCTTGATCATCAATCCCATTAACAATTTTTTTGTTAGTCAACAAAACAACGGACTAATTCACATCAGATGGATCAGTGACATAAAACACTTGTCGAGCTTACGATGCTAAAATATGAGCGTCATCTTTATATCCCAACTTATTAAAATTCACCCGTATGAATCCCAAGTCATCTGTTTCTACACCATAATTATTGTCAACCCATTTACATTGGTACATAGGCACCCGAAACATCGCATAATCCAACTCCCATATGTGTTCAATGACCCCGAAGTATGACATATTCACATAAATGAGATTTCTGTCTTTGGCACTTGAGATATGCATAGCTTGAGCAACAAGAGTGACCCCACTATTTTGCATTTTACTCTGATCATCATGTTCTTTTGTATAGAATGTGTACTCGTTAATTAAATAACCGGTGCAAGAGATAACATGTATAGCTGGACTTTTAGCTAACCATCTCAATCTTTCTGAAACCGAGCTAGGATTTGCATTAAACTCTTTAGAAATGTGATCTCTTAGCCACGTTATAAAACACCGATTGTGTTCTCTTATTAACCAATTTTGATTCTTATTTGGGTACATATGTTTAAGAATTTTGTTGTCTTTCACAACATAGGACTCAACCTCATCGGCGTTGTGTAAAACATATAAGTGTGCTTGCTCCATCAGTTGACTTGATATAGTCAATATTTTACATCCAGTAATCCCTTTCCCTTTGCTTCCTCCTGTGTGACGAGATGTCGACATCCCTATGTTACATCCAACGTTAGATAGGTAGTCAGAACAGAATTCAACAGCTTCTTCGATTGAGTACTACTCAACAATACAACCCTCTGGCCGTGATTGGTTTTTCACATACCCTTTTAATATCTTCATGTAATGCTCAAATGGGTACATCCATCTCATGTAAGCTGGTCCACACAATTGTGTCTCCCTAACCAGATGAATTGTCAGATGAATCATTATGTCAAAGAATGAAGGTGGGAGATACATTTCAAGCTCACACAAAATCAAAACAACTTCTGTATGCAATGGTGGCAACTTTCTTGGGTCAATCACTCTGCTGCAGATTGCCTTGAAGAAGAAACAAAGTTTAGTTAAGGTATTCCACACTTTGTGTTGGAACCTAAACGATTGAGAAGTTTAGACCCTCATTAATTTTGATGATAACAAAATATTTCTCAAGAGAACAATTTATCTTCTAACATATCTTTGAGTGTACAGGTATCAAAAGCTTCATTTATATATGTACAAATCACTCAAGGAAGAAGAAGAAATATACAAAAGAATTAAATACAATCCACTAGTGTCAGCATCCGAACTCACTTCAGTGTCATGCTAACAGCAAGCGTCCAGCAGTGTGACTTCTTGACACGTGAAACACTCAATTGCTACGAGCGTCCGTCCTCTGTTCTGAGCGAGCGTCTGATCTCTTTAATGAAGCACGTGGTGATCAAGTTTTTGCTCTTAGCCTCAGACTGTTCTAGAATAGAATTCGAATTTTATTTTGTGCGCTCATTTTGATGTACGAGAAAACAAAGGTGACACCTTTAGCATAAGACAAAAATCGTACAAGGCAATTGTAAATAACAGATAGTACGAAAATGGTAATGTGTACTATTCTGATATTCTCTGGAAAGGAAGAAAAGGACTACATTTCAAATTACCTCACTCAATGGAAAGGAGATATTTTTACTGCAACGGTAATACCCTTGAAGACTCCTATAAATACCCCAAGGTATTCATTGAAGAAATGTTAGAAAAAACTGTGAAGAAACTTCATTCTGAAAGCAATATTACTCAAGTGTGCAATCAAGCTTCGTGCCAAGTTTCTGGTCTACATAGAACTAAACTCAGCGTCTTATACTTTCTTTTAGAAAGCTATTATGTTTTGAGCTTAATCTTTTCATCCTCTCTGTGAGAGTTATTTTGATTGTTATCAAAAGCATAATCTCTTTTGTAAAATTGTATTTGGCCTAGTTAAGGCTCTGTTCCTCAAAGGCTCAACTGTACTGAATCGTTTTGAGAAGTTGAGAGTATTGTCAAGTTTGTGACAGAAGAATACTCTTGAGGAAATTGTAATCGGTTGATTATAGTGGAAAATCCTTCAGGAACGAAGGGACTAGACGTAGCTACCAGTTGGTGGTGAACTAGTATAAATCTCTGAGTCTCATCCTTTACTGCTTTACATTATTTATCTTTACCTTGCTCAGTAAAACAAGTTTTTATAAACTGTTTAAATTTCTGCATCAGTCTGTTTAATTCTCTGCATCGATATACATATGATTTTGAGCGGCTTGTGTTGAAGTTTTTACGTATAGTTTGCGAAAAGTTTTTAACACAATTCAACCCCCTTCTTGTGTTCACGTTCGGTTGGTACCAGAGCTCGGCCTCTTGGTTGAGCACTTATGATGTTAAGAGAAAAGATCCTATCTTTGTGAACATGTCTCGAAGGTGGTCATATGAGCGAATCCTCCTCAATTCGATGGAGAAAAATTTGATTCTTGGAAAGATAAGATAAAAGCTTTCTTTGAGACACAACAACTTGAGTTGTGGGATATAGTTCAAAGTGGTTACATTCCTCCCACTAATCCTCGTGGTGTTGCGATAGCGAGAGAAGATTGGAATGATGAGCGAGAAAAAGAGATATCAAATCGGTCAAAGGCTAGATTCATTCTTATACGTGCTATATGAGAAAAAGAATATGATAAATGTGGCAAATTTGATATCGCCAAAGAAATCAGGACTCACTTATTTTATCTTACGAAGGCTCTGCCAAGTAAGAGAAACCAAAGCTAGCATGTTGGTTCGCCAATATGAGTTATTCAAAATGGAAGATGGTGAAAACATTGAAACCATGTTTGGAAGATTTCAAACACTTGTTCATGGGTTACTGAGGCCCTTGGAAAAAGTTACACTACACCCGACCATGTTAGAAAGATCTTAAGAAGCTTGACTAGCGGTGGAGACCCAAGGTCATTGCTATTCAAGAAGCAAAAGATCTAAATGTCCTACGACTTGAAGATCTTATGAGTTCGTTGAAAGCTCATGAACTTGAGCTAAATGAAGAAGAACCGGTCAAAAAGGGCAAGTCTATTGCTTTGAAAGTCTCTCAACATAAAGTCAGTTCTTCCAAAGCCCTTCAGGCTGAAGAAGAAGAATCAGAAGATGAAGCTTCAGAAGGAGATGTTGACACATCAGAAGATGAGCTCGCGTTTATATCCAAGAAGATACAAAGAATGTGGAAGAAGAGAAACTTCAGGAGGAAGCTTCAGAAGAAAGATACTAAGGACAAGAAAGAGAGCAAGGACAAGGCTCAAGTCATTTGCTATGAATGTAAAAAGCCTGGACATTTCAAGTCCGAATGTCCTAATCTTAAGGAGAAGTCCACAAGAAGTTCTTTCAAGAAAAAGAAGAAGAGCCTCATGGCTACATGGGAAGATCTAGATTCATCCTCATCTGAGGAAGATAATGAAGTAGAAGCAAATCTCGCTCTCATGACAGACACTGACCTTGATTCAGAAGAAGAAGTTGAAGAGGTAATAGTATATGATTCCTACTCTGAACTTCAACTTGCATTTGATGATCTTCTTAAGGACTCTGCCATTCTCTCTGTTAAGTATAAGAATTTGAAAAAGAAATTTTCAAAATTATCACAAGACTTTCAAGCTTTAAACAAAGAAAAATCTGTACTCAACAAAGAAAATCAGAAAAAGCGAAAATCGACATCGATGGATAACCAGCGTCGATCGCTAATAAACAACTGAAGTGAGAGCTCTCAAGCTGAAAGCTCTAAAGTTACAGGCAATCCTAAATGCAAATCAAATGATTATGAATATGCTTTTCAAAAGTTTCTTGCAGAGAGTGTAACTCGTAGCAAGCAAGCTTCAATGATTTGGGTGTCAATAAAATGACAACTCATGGTCTTGGTTATATATTAGATGAACCTCTTTTAGAAAATGATTCAGCATCTGATAAATCCAATAATCATAGTAAATGGTTGCATTGTACTTACTGCAATAAACCTGGTCATTTGAAAAGTGCATGTACTGTTTTTAAAACTGTGAAGGATAAGCCTCCTTCAAGAACTAACAAGAAACGACCCAAAAAGATATGGGTACCTAAAGATAAAATAGTCTATGTTGCAGACATGCTTAGCAACAAAGTCAACACACCTATCTTGGTACTTAGACAGTGGATGCTCGCGTCACATGACGGGAGAAAAGCATATGTTCCAAGAACTAAGGCCTAAAGAAGCTGGATTCGTTGGTTTCGGAGGAAACCAGAAAGGTAAAATAGTTGGAATTGGTCGCATTGGTAAAGGCTCTCTTCCCTCTATTGATAATGTACTATATGTTGAAGGACTTAAACATAACTTATTGAGCATAAGTCAATTATGTGACAATGGTTATGAAGTCATCTTTACAGAAACTGGATGTCTAGTAAAAAGCAAGAAAAACGGCTCTACTTTCTTTACTGCTAAGAGGAAACAAAATATTTACAAAATTGATCTCTACGAACTTGCAAAACAAGATGTCAAGTGTCTCGTATGCATTGACGAAAGAACAATGGATTTGGCACAAGAGATTGGGTCATGCCAATTTGAGATTAATCTCAAAACTAAATAAGCACAGTCTTGTCAGAGGCTTACCAAATCTTAAGTATCAATCCGATGCTCTCTGTGAGGCATGTCAAAGAGGAAAACAAGTTAAAACTTCTTTTCATTCAAAAAATGTTGTTTCAACCTCTAGACCACTTGAGCTTTTGCATCTTGATCTTTTTGGTCCAACAAGGACAGCCTCTTTAACTGGAAAGAAATATGGGTTAGTCATTGTTGATGATTTTACTAGATGGACATGGATTAGATTCCTTGTTCACAAAGATGAGTCATACAAGGTATTTACTGTATTTTGCAAAACAGTTCAAAATGAAAAAGGAATTTGCATATCTTCTATTAGAAGTGATCATGAGGGAGAATTTGAAAATGAAAGCTTTCAAAAATTTTGCGATGATAACGGCATCTCCCACAATTTCTCCTCTCCTAGAACACCTCAACAAAATGGTGTTGTAGAAAGGAAAAATAGGTCCCTCCAAGAAATGGCCAGGACCATGATCAATGAGGCTAATATTGCAAAACATTTTTGGACAGAAGCAGTAAACACAGCTTGTTGCATTCAAAATAGAATTTCTATTAGACTTATTTTGAAGAAGACTCCATATGAACTGTGGAAAGGAAGGAAACTAAACATATCATATTTTCATTCATTTGGTTGCACGTGTTACATTTTAAATACTAAGGATCAGCTTGGTAAGTTTGATTCAAAAGCTGACAAAGGAATCTTTTTGGGATATTCTGAAAGATCTAAAGCTTTTAGAATATACAATAAAAACTATAATGATGGAAGAATCCATTCATGTCAAATTTGATGACAAGAAGCGACACTGACCATGTCGAGCTAGATGAATTATTTTAGAATTAAATATAGGTAATACTACAAATAGTGAACCTACATCTTCATCGTCAGGTGGTGACCGGACACAAGAATCTTGGTGAATTGAAAGAATTTGGAAGTACAAAGCCAATCATCCTAAAGATCAAATCATAGGAAAACCTAGAGATAAAGTAAGAACCAGATCATCTTTTAAAGAGCATGCGAGATATGGCACTACTCTCGAAATGGAACCTAAAGCGATTGATCAAGCATTGAAAGATGAAGGTTGGATTACGGCCATGCAAGAAGAGTTGAATCAGTTCAAAGAAGCGATGTATGGAAGCTGGTTACCTTACCAGGAAGATAAGCAAGCTATTGGTACTAAATGAGTATTTAGAAACAAGCTTGATGAAGATGGAAAGGTTGTGAGAAACAAGGCAAGATTGGTTGCTCAAGGGTACTCACGGGAAGAAGGTATTGATTTTCTTGAAACATTTGCACTGTTGCAAGGTTAGAAGCTATACGTATTTTGCTTTCTTTTCTTTGCACATCATGATATAATTCTTTATCAAATGGATGTGAAAAGTGCTTTCTTGAATGGTTTTATAACTGAGGAAGTCTTTGTAAAACAACCTCCTGGATTCGAAGACATTGAATTTCCAGAACATGTCTTCAAACTCAAAAAGGCCCTTTATGGTCTTAAGCAAGCTCCCAGAGCTTGGTATGAAAGACTGAGTACATTTTTGATGAAAAATGACTTTACCAGAGGTCTAGTAGACACTACTCTTTTTAGAAAAACATCAAACAAGCACTTTATAATGTGAATACATGCCTTGACAGGATGATTTTGATGATTGACAAAAGGGAGCTTTGCAAATAGTCAACCGTGCAAAAAGTGGAAAAGAATACCAAGACGCGTATCAAGAATGACAGTTTTTCAAGTCTTTGGGTTCTGGGTATTTATTTATCTTTATTAAGACAATTTGTAAGTAGTAATAAAAAGCTCTCAATTAAAATTAAATCACACACGCACAAAATATTTTGACATGCATATCTCGTGTCGGATGTCGATTTGAGGAGCTTCGGATGTCGATTTGAGGATTAAGTCGCGTGTCGAGATCTGAGGAAGTCGTATGTCGAGCTCTGAGTAAATCGGATGTCGGTGAGGAGGAAGTCGGATGTTGAGCTCGAGGAAGTAGTATGTCGAGGCGAGGAGGAGGTCGGCGTGTCAAGCCTATGAGGTCGCTGCATCGAGGTCGCGTGATGAGCTCTTGTCGCGTCTTGCGGTGATGATCCGTGGTCGGTGATGAGGTCGCTTACCAAGGTCGGCGTGTCGTCTTTGATGGTCGGCGTCCGAGCTATGAGGACCGAGGCGATGAGGAGGTCGTATCTGAGCCGTGTCGAGGTCGTGTGCCGAGGTCATTCTTAGAGCTGTGTGAGGTCATATGCCGAGCCGCGTGTCGAGGTCGTCGTCGAGCCGCGTGTGGCGAGGTCGCCTGCCGAGCCGCCTTCGTGAGGTCGCCCGCTTAGCCGCCTTCCCCGCAACGACAAATCCTTTTAATATTCATTCCAACGGATGATCCTGTGCAACGGTCAAATCTTCCAACGGACAAATCAACTCAGCGGCAAACGCTCCTCGGTCGGTCTATATATAAAACAACACTGTGCTCTTTCTTATAACACGAAAATACAACAACGCAGTTGCTTAATTTTTGTGCCAAAAACTCACAAATATTTTTCATCACTCACACTTATTTGAGCACAATTTTCTGAGAGTCTTTTTATTCTACAAAATTTGAGTTGTATTATTTGAGCTTCAATTTGTTATATCTGCACTATTGAGTGTATCTTTTAGTCTCATTTTATTTGTGAAAATCATTTTTTTTGGTAGGAATCCCAAGGTGTTCATAGAGAGGTGATATCTCTTGAACGTATTGCTCAGTTTAGAGTTGTAAAGGTTTCTAGCTGAACCTGATTTAAAAGCTAGTGTTTTAGTGAAAATCCCATAGTGGTTTGCTTTGGGAGACGGGACGTAGGCCTGAGGGGTGTTTGGTGGCCGAACACGTATAAATTGCTGCGTGCTCTTCTTTGCTCTCTGTCTCTTTATCATTCAAGCACTTTATTTATTTTTGTTCTTTATTTATTATTCGGTCATTTATTTTTTGTAATTTTTTATATAAGCACCGCTATCACAATTCACCCCCCTCTTGTGTTTGGAGTCACTTGTCAACAATTGGCATCAGAGCTAGACTCTTGGATAAAGGACTTAACAGTCTCAAGAGAATGACTTCAAACAATTCTGAGGAACTTCCATGAAACAGACCCCCATTTTTCAATGGTGAGGGGTATGGTTATTGGAAGGATAGAATGCAAATCTTTCTTGAGGTGTTGATCTTGATATTTGGGATCTTTGTGGAAAATGGTCCATTTGTCCCCACTCAATCAATTAATGATGCAGTGGTAGACAAACCAAGATCACTTTGGACCGAAGATGATAAGAAAAAGGTCCAATACAATTTGAAGGCTAAGAACATCATCACTTCTGCTTTAAGCTACGATGAGTTCTATAGGGTCTCAAATTGCAAGACTGCTAAAGAAATGTGGGACACTCTTCTATTGACCCATGAAGGTACTACCGAGGTCAAGAGGGCTCGAATGAACACATTAACCCATGAGTATGAGTTATTTAGGATGAAACCAAGTGAAAACATACAAGATATGCAAAAAAGGTTCATCCATATAATAAACCATCTCAGAGCTCTTGGGAAAGTCTTGATGTGAAGATTTGATTAACAAAGTTCTTAGATGTCTAAACAGGAATCGCAACCCAAGGTCAACTGCTATAGCTGAATCTAGAGACTTATCTTCTATGACCTTGGCTACTTTGTTTGGAAAATTGCAGGAACATGAAATTGAACTAAATCGTCTCATGGAAAGCGAAGAAGCTGATAAGAAAAAGAAAGGGCTCGCCCTCAAAGCAAGCATTGAGGAAGCGGCGATGACGAATGTGATTTCCTTGAAGATGAAAATAATGAGGAAAACATGAGTCTAATGGTTCGCAAATTCAAAAGGTTCATGAGACTCAGAAACAAAGGTAAGTTCCCAAGCTCTCAAAGAAAAGTGATGAAACAACTTCTTTTAATCCTACCTTTACAAGTGTGGAAAGAAAGGTCACATAAAACCCGATTGTCCTCAAAACCAAACGAGGAATGAGAAATTTGAAAAGAAACCACCAAAGGATTGAAGGGAAGAAGAGCTTACATTGCCTGGGATGATAATGATATGGATTCTTACGATGAATCTGAAAATGAAGAGGCTCACCTTAGTCTAATGGCAAATCATGATGAAGATGAGGTAAATTTTTATGATCCTGACTCTTCTTTAACTTATGATGAATTACTTGCTGCTTGTGAAGAATTCAATAATGAAACGATTAAACTTGGAAAAATTGTTCTTTCTTCTAAGAAAACCATCTCTTCTCTTGAATCAAAAATTGAAATTTTAAACAAAGAGATAGTGATTCTTAAAGAAAAACAAGTTCTTTGTGATTGAAACTTCTCCTCCCATATCTTGTGAAAATAAAAAGGATGAAGTTTTAAAATGCAATGAGTGTAGTGTTTTGAAAAATAAGGTTGAGGATTTAAATAACACTCTTGCAAAATTTACGATGGGAAGAGATAATCTAAACATTATTTTAGGAAACCAAAAAGGTACTTTTGGAAAAGCTGGTTTAGGTTATCATCCAAAAATTCATGAAAAATCTTTTAAACTCTTCAATCACAACAAACCCTCAAGTAGTCCTTTCATTAAATGCTTTCACTGTGGTAGAAATGGTCACACTGCCTCTATTTGCAATATTAGAAAGAATAAAAATGTAGTTGGCAAAAAGATGTGGATTCCAAAGGGCACCTTGCCCAAGACTAACTCATATGGACCCAAGATGGTTTGGGTACCAAAGGTTAAAATATGATTTGTTGTTGTAGGTGTGCTTGAAAGCCAAGGACTTAAATTGGTATCTTGATAGCGGTGTTCAAAGCACATGACAGGAGACAAAAGCAAGTTCTCCTCATTGGTACCTAAGAATAGTGGTTATGTCAGGTATGGTGACAACAACAAAGGTAAAATTCTTGGGATTGGTTCTATTGGTAGAGTCCTAATCCCACTATTGAAAATGTTTTGTATGTGGATGGTTTGAAGCATAATTTGCTAAGCATTAGTCAACTTTGTGATAAAGGAAACAAAGTGGTTTTCGATTCTTCAAAATGCATGGTCATGGATTCTATAAATGAAAATGTTATTGTAATTGGACCTAGAATTGGAAATATCTATATGCTTGATTTAGATAAAATACCTTCAAATGATGCATGTTGTCTTATTAGTAAAGAGGATGAATCTTGGCTATGGCATAGGAGAATGGCTCATATTCACATGGATCATCTTAATAAATTGGTTCGCAAAGACTTAGTAATTGGCTTACCAAAGCTTCGTTTTGAAAAAGATAAACTTTGTGATGCATGTCAAAAAGGAAAACAAGTAAAGGCATCTTTCAAATCTAAAAATATTGTTTCTACAAATCGGCCTTTACAACTTTTACATATGGATTTATTTGGCCCTTCTAGAACTAAAAGCTTTGGTGGCAATTACTATGCTCTTGTTATTGTGGACGACTATTCTCGCTATACATGGACTTTATTTATTTCTCACAAAAATGATGCTTTTAATGCTTTTGAAAACTTGCAAAGGTTATACAAAATGAGAAGGGACTTAACATTGCTTCCATTCAAGTGATCATGGTGGGAATTTGAGAATGAAGCATTTGAAGCATTTTGCCTGAGAAAATGGCATTGATCACAACTTTTACGCTCCAAGGACACCGCAACAAAATGGAGTGGTTGAAAGGAAAAATCGGTCTCTTGAAGAGCTAGCGAGACGATGCTCAATGAGACTAACCTTCCTAAGTACTTTTGGGCGGGGCAGTGAGCACCGCTTGCTATGTGATGAATCGAGTTCTTATAAGGCCGATCCTTAAGCAAACACCGTATGAACTCTACAAAGGAAGGAAGCCCAACATTTCCCACCTTCACGTTTTCGGATGCAAGTGTTTTGTCCTAAACAATGGTAAGAATAACCTTGGTAAATTTGATGCTAAAGCTGATGAAGGTTTATTTCTTGGATATTCCACTTCTAGTAAAGCTTTTCGAATTTTTAATAAAAAGAACTTGGGTGTTGAAGAATCTGCATGTTTCTTTTGATGAATCTAACCCCAAATCTTGATAGAAGAAAGTGTTGATGATCTTGCAGTATTTGGAGATACCTATTTAGAGGAACAAGAGAGATCAAAAGTTCAAAAGGAGGATCAAGAGTCCTTGCCTCAACCCTCTCAAGAACTCTCTCACTCAAATCTTCCAAAAGAATGGAGAGTCTTAAAGAACCATCCTCTTGACAACATAATAGGTGATATCTCAAAAGGGGTAACGACTCGAAACTCTCTTAATCATGCATGTCATCATATGGCCTTTGTCTCTCAAATTGAACCAAATGACGTCAATGAAGCCATCTTTGATGAGCATTGGACCTTTGCTATGCAAGAGGAATTAAATCAATTTGAGAGAAATGATGTTTGGGAACTTGTCCCTAGGCCTAAAGATCACCTAGTCATTGGGACCAAATGGGTCTTTCGCAATAAGCTTGATGAAAACGGTATCATTGTTAGAAATAAAGCTAGACTTGTTGCAAAAGGCTATAATCAACAAGAGGGCATAGATTTCGATGAAACCTATGCACGGTAGCTAGATTAGAAGCTATTCGCATGCTTCTCGCATTTGCATGCATCATGGATTTCAAACTTTTTCAAATGGATGTTAAAAGTGCATTTCTTAATGGCTTTATTCAAGAAGAAGTATATGTTGATCAATGTAACACCTGAGGACGAGATCGACATCGTATTAGGACGACGTATCGAGACCTCGACCAAGACCTTGTGTCGAGATCCCGTGACTAGATCGTTTGCCGAGATCTTTTGTCGAGCTGATGGACCACGTACACTAGGCTGGCCGAAATGAGGAGGTCGGTGTCGAGTTGATGAAGTCGCGTCATCGAAATGATGAGGACGCAAGTCGGTGAGGAGACCGCGTTCACGAACTCGTGTTAGAACTTTGTGCGTTTGCACGAGCACTCTTGTCGACATCGTGTCGAGATGATACCTCGTATTATTTCAACGTTACTCGGCGTTCTTATTATATTGTTTGTACTTCTACCTTGCCGGCTTGTCGTTCACCGACAGAGTAGAAGGTAATCATGAGAGGAACGAGTTAACGGGTAGATAATTGATGGGATTGGCATCTTATAGCTGGAGTTACGTTTTACCCCTATCTCGCCATTTGTATACCACGGCCGTTTCACTCATTTCTCTTTTCTTCTTTCTTCTTCCTTCCTTCGCTCTGTGTTTCGTTGTTTCCTTAAAAATCTTCATCGATTTAAACCGTGAGTTCAGCCGAGATTCTGCACAAGATTTCTTCATCAATTTTGTTCATCATCAACTTCTCGACCCATATCTCGTCTGATCGACCATCACCGTTGAGGTATGAAGAACAGATTTTCTTTCATCGTACTCTTGTTTAGCGCTAAATCTTCTTCCATTTTTAACCAGTTTTATGCTTCCAAATCATATCAAATTGATGGGTTTTCTTATTCACAATATTACCTATCTTTTTAACCGATTAATTGGGCTTGTAAAACAAATTTCTTTCTCTGTTTTTCTGCAATCGGCAGTGTCCAGAAAACTCCATTTTTGGTTCATTTCGATTTTCTTGATTTTCATTCGTTGCTTCTGATTATTGTTGTTGTCGATCTATCTGTTGAAGCATCAGATAACTTTTCATGAAATTTTGATCGAAATCCCTAACTTTGTGTTAGAGGAAAAATATATTTCAGTTCTTGAGTTTTATATTTTTTCTGGGTTGTAGTTGAGTTTGGGGAAGAGAGAGTTAGATGTATTGGAAACCCATAGATCGATCTGAGTTATGTTTGCTTTAGGAAGTCGATTCAGAGATCGAGTGAATTCAATCGAGGTGTACGGAAAGCGAATCCAAGGACGCGAAGGCAGAATCGTAACGAGGACTGCGCGTGTCGAGGTCGACCGAGAAGCGTCACGTATCGAAGTCGTTGTCGAGTTCGTTGAAGACAGCCGATGTCGAGATCGAGTAAGAGAAGTCGTTGTCGAGTTCTTTGAAGTCAGCTGTGTCGAAGGCGTTGTCGAGCAGAATTTAACTTGGAGTTCGGTAAGGGCGCTTCACATTTATATTTGTTATAGTATGTAAGGGCATTTCATATTCTATGTGGTTATGTTATTGTGTATGGAATTACTGATTTGTGTCGAGATGAAATGTTGTGATATGATTGAGTTTTGCATGTATTTAATATGTGATTGAATATATGTCGTGAAGTGTGTATTGCATGTTGAATTGCGTTTCTTCATGTCGAGCTTGCTCTTTTATTTGACATGCGGTTGAATATTTTGTGTTTAACTCCTTGAATATCGTATCTTAATTGTTCATCGAGTGAGCGAGCTAGGTGAGTCGTATGGCGTTTTGAGCCGTGACCGGGATAATCGAGGGTGCTAGGTCCCTTTGTTTACGGGAGATTGACTAGACGTCGCCACGCTACGGGACTGAGTTAGTATCGCCCTAGGGAGAGCGAGGATCCCAAGGCTTCGCTGGACTTTCCGACATCTGACGGGCGTGTGCATTCGGAAAATTGTCGAGTCGAGAGAAAATGGAATTGTGAGTTGTGTCGAGTTTAGAGTGAGATGGTCGAGTCACGTCGGTGAATGTTATACTTTCTTTGTTTGCTTATATTTTTATGTCGAGCTTATCTTAACTTGTTGAGAAGTTGACCTTTCCCGTGGTGCCTTCAATCCATGACGGTTACCCAGCGATGTCGAGGGCGAGGAACTCGGCGATGAAGCGATCTTGAGGAGGAGGTCGGCGAGGACCCGAGTGGCGACCTCTACTGTCGTGATTGTTTATTTATTGGATGTTGGTTTTTCCGAGGACTGTTCTTGTATTTCTTTTATGTTCGAGGTCGTGACCAGTTTAGGCGATGTTGTTTTTGTTGCTCTGAGGTAGGCGGTGGTCTTACTTTTGGAGCAGCCCCCTGCGTGGGAGTCTGCCGGAAGTACCCCCAGGGTATGATGGCTCTTTTGAAGTTGTCGTACCTTAGGTGTATTTTCTTTGCACATTTGCTACTCTGTATTTGTATACATTATTATTCGGGTGATATATATATGTGTATGTTATGCATGTATGTTTTATTTGAATTTAAGTCTTGTGTCTTAGTTGCACCATGTTTCGAAAAGCTGTAATTACTCTGATGTGCACGAGTTGGTTTTATAAAAAAAATATATATCGTATTTTTAAAAGGCACAAGAGTTTTGTTTTTAAAACACATCTCATATAGGTTTTTGTTTTGAGCTTGGTGTGTTGAGCTCGGTAACTTTCGAGCTCGGTATATTGAGCTTCGGTAGCGGTCGGAAGCGGGTCGTTCTGACTTTGGTATCGAAGCGATTCGGTTCGTAGAAATTGTGCATAGGATTTGGGTAGTCACTGTGCCGGGTTATGTGTTGGGTACCTAGTTGTATTATGTTGATTCTTTGTTTGATTAAGTGAAGCACGTATTGCTTGAGAAATTGTTTGAACTGTTTCTTGATTGAAGCGGTGTGTTTTAACACATCCTTGTGTGAGATTCAGCGGGGTTTTGAACTTTGTGGAATCTAATGCCACCTCGTAGGAATACGACATCCGCAATCGAGAACGTCGACATGGAACGAGCTATTCAAGCTATGACCGAGATGGCGGCAGCCATGGCTCAACAATCGGCTTTGCAACTCAACAGGCTAACGCGATGGCTCAGCCAGACGCGGCGTTAACTCAGAACTTGCGGCCAGCGACAAGCGAGCGTAATCTTTGAAGCAAGAGGATTGGCCGACTTTAGGAAGCATGATCCACCAGAAGTTCTACGGTGAGCCAAATCCGGATAAAGGCGATCTTTGGATGCAAGAGATCGAGAAGATCTTTGAGGCACTTCATTGCGGGACAACGTGAAGGTCGACTATGCCACCTACTTATTGCTAGGAGACGCAGAGTATTGGTGGAGAGGAGTGAAGCAAGCGTTTATAAGCGAACATCGCGAGATGACCTGGGAGCTTTTTCGTGAAAGGTTCTTGGACAAGTACTTCCAGGATCTTGCACGAGCCGAGAAGGAGCGGGAATTTCTTCAAGCTGCGGCAAAGCGGCAACTTCGGCGGTGTCAGTATGCGGCCAAGTTTGAATCGTTGGCGAGGTATTTTAGTCCATTTCGTGACCGAGTTGACCAGAGATGGTTAAGTGAGAGATTCCAACGGGATTGAGATTCGACATCTGAAGTCGGTGGTGTCGTTGAGGATCCGAAATCTCCAAGAGGTGATTGATCGATGTGTCGAGGTAGAAGGAGTGAGGAGCCACAAGAAGAAGGCTGTGGGCGGGCCGGTGAGACCCAGTGCGGGCGGAGATTTGCACAGAAAGGGAAACTACCGCAGAAGAGACCTTACGGCCAGGCCTCGGGGAACAACAACGAGGGACGATGTCGTCAGATGACCCAAGTACCGAGGAGTGGAGGTCGATCCGGTGTCGAGGTGATTTGCTACCGATGTGGAAAGCCGGGACATTACGCGAGTAGCTGTACTCGAGGGAGGAGGTGTGTTTCAACCGCAAGAAGCCAGGGCATTTTGCTAAGGATTGTCCTACACCTAAAGTGAACCGACTATGCTTGCAAAGGCCAAAGGGAAGCGTCAAGTGGCTAAAGGCGAGTTTTACGCATGAGTGGCGAGGAAGCGGTCGGTGATGATCTTATCCAAGGTGAATGTGAGATCGAGGGTAAATCCTTATCCGTTCTTTTTGATTAGTGCAACCCATTCCTTCATTTCTTACGATTGTGTGAACCTTTTGAGCTTGACTGTGGATCGCTTACCGTTTAAATTAGTAGTTACAACCCCAATTGCTAAAACCTTAGTCACAAACTTGCATGTCTTAATTGTGTAGTGATTATTGAATAGAAAGTTTGTGGTCAATTTGGTTTGTTTGCCTCTTAAGGGTTTAGATGTTATCCTCGGGATGGATTGGTTGTCACACCACCATGTCCTTTTGGACTGTGTGCCCGTAAAGCGTAATTTTTCCGGACCTTGGAGTCTCCAATTATCTTTACGCGAACGTATTGGAGTTTCTTTGAAAGAAGGAACTAGGGAATACATGTATCTAGCTAGTTCGGAAGTTTTCCAGCAGATCGACGTGAAGAATGTTCGGTGGTGTGTGATTTTGAGGACGTTTTCAGAAGGCGTGCGGGGATTACCACCAAGACGAGAGGTCGAGTTCTCCATCGACACGATTCCAGGAACAGGACCGATTTCCAAAGCGCCGTCTGGGGATGTCTCTGCCGAGATGAAAGAGTGAAGTCCCAGATCGAACACTTGGAGTCGAAGCAATTCATACGACCGAGCGTGTCACCGTGGGGAGCTCGGTGTTGTTGGTTAAGAAGAAGGATGGGCGATCAAGTGTGCGTGGACTATCGCGAGCTCAACAAGGTTACCGTGAAGAACGGATTATCCGTTACCACGTATTGGCGATTTGATGGACCAACCGTGGAGCGGCGATCTTTTCCAAGATAGACTTGAAGTCGGGCTACCATCGATTCGCGTGAAGGAGGAAGATGTTGCCAAAGCGGCTTCCAGGACTAGATCACGGTCACTACGAGTACTTGGTGATGCCGTTTGGAGTGACGAATCGCCCGGTGTGTTTATGGACTACATGAGCAGGATTTTTCATTCGTTTTTGGATCAGTTCGTTGTAGTGTTCATCGGCGACATATTGATTTACTCGAGGAACCGAGAAGAGCACGCAGAACACCTATGCCGAGTAATCGCAGATATTACGAGATAAGCAACTCTATGCCAATCTGCCGAAGTGTGAATTTTGGCTTGAAGAGGTGAATTTTCTTGGTCACGTGATTTCCAGAGAAGGGATACCGTGGATCCAACTAAGATTGAGGCGGTGATAGCATGGGAACAGTAGAAGGCGATTCTGAGATCGGGGAGTTTTGTCGGCTTAGCGAGGATATTACGAAGATTCATTGAAAGTTTCTCGAAGATTGTCGCGCCTCTTACACGATTGACGAGGAAGGATCAACCTTTGCTTGACCGAGGAGTGTGAAGCGATTTTCAACGGCCAAGGAGCTTTTGACGACAGCGCTGTCTTGATTTTGCCTCAACCGAAGAGCCTTCGAGGTGTATTGTGATGCGTCACACCAGGGATTGGGATGTGTCTGATGCAACATCGGAAGGTGGTCGCGTATGCTTCAAGACGACTTAAGATTCACGAGAGGAACTATCCTACTCACGACTTGGAGCTAGCGTGATAGTTTTCTTGGGAAGATATGGAGGCACTACCTTTACGGGAGCACTCTTCTGTTTTTTCGGCGATCACAAGAGCTTGAAATACTGTTCGACCGGAAGGAGCTCAACATGCGTCAGCGTAGATGGGCCAGAATTTCTCAAGGACTACGACTTTACGTTGGAATACCATCCTGGTAAGGCTAACGTAGTAGCAGATCGTTGAGCGGAAGAGCGCTTTAACCTCGGTAATGATGATCAAGGAGTTGGAGATGCTCGAGAAGTTAGAGATTTGAAGTTGAGTGTCGAAGTTTCACCGGGAAGCCGAGATTTGGTATGCTTACCATTTCTAATGATTGTTGGGCGAGATCCGAGACCAAAGAAGTTCGTGACGAGCTTCGCAAGAGAAGATTGATTGATAGCGCAAGGGAAAGCGGCGAAATTTGGTCGGAGCGGACGACATCTTGAGGTGCAATGGCCGAGTGTGCGTGCCTAACGTATCCGAGTGAGGAAGTTGATTCTCGACAAAGCGCATAAGAGCAACCGGTATTCATCCAGGAGTTCTGAAGATGTATCAAGACTTGAAGAAGCATTTTTGGTGGTCCGAATGAAGAA
This sequence comes from Calophaca sinica, assembly GCA_037113605.1. Lineage (NCBI taxonomy): Eukaryota > Viridiplantae > Streptophyta > Magnoliopsida > Fabales > Fabaceae > Calophaca > Calophaca sinica. The sequence continues at coordinate 85,240,144 of CM073730.1, read as the reverse complement.
GCAAGTGGCGAGCACGTAGCTTCATGTTTGGCGTGTCGAAAGTGAAGGTGGAGCACCAGCGACTGCGGGAATGCTCTGATAATCGCAGCGTGCGGTATGGAAATGGGACGATTTCCATGGATTTCGTTGTAGGTTTGCCAAGACGCAGAAGAAGAATGATTCGATTTGGGTGATCGTCGACCGATTGACCAAATCTGCTCATTCTTGCCCGGTGAGGTCGACATACAACGTGGAAAAGCCGACCGAGATCTACATCGCGGAGATAGTACGACTTCATGGAATACCCTCTTCGATCGTGTCGGACCGAGATCCGAAGTTCACGTCTCATTTTTGGAGGAATTGCGAGGAGCGATGGGAACCGAGCTCGAGCTTAGCTTCGGCATATCATCCACAGATCGACGGACAGATCGAGAGAACGATCCAATCGCTTGAAGATTTATTACGAGCTTATGCGTTAGATCACCGAGGAAGTTGGGACGGCGTCTTGCCATTGGTGGAGTTCACATACAACAACAGCTTCCATGCGAGTATTGGAATGGCACCTTTTGAAGCGGCTGTATGGGCCGGAAATGTCGACGCCTCTTTGTTGGTACCAGGGCGGCGAAATGACCGTCAGAGGACCAGATATGATCCAGCCAGACTACCGAGAAGATCCGTTTGATCGAGAGATCGGATGCGAACATCTCAAAGTCGACGAGAAGAGTTATGCAGATCAACGGCGTCGACCACTCGAGTTCGAGGAAGGAGGACATGTATTTCTTAGAGTCACCCCCACTCATCGGAGTTGGTCGGCGATCAAATCCAAGAAACTTACCCTAAATTCATTGGACCTTACAGATTCTTCGTCGTATTGGTCGGTGGCATATCGATTGCATTGCCACCATTCTTGTCGAACATCCACGGCGTCTTTCACGTCTCACAATTGCGGAAGTATGTTTCCGACCCTTCTCATGTCATCGAACCAGATGTGATTCAACTGAAGGGCGACTTATCTTTTGAAGCGTCACGGCAAGAATCGTTGATCGGAAAGCCAAGCGATTCGCGGAACAAAGAGATCCAACTTGTCAAGGTTGTGTGGGATCGGAAGGCGGGAGATGCGACTTGGGAGCTGGAGGAGAAGATGAAGATTCGATTACCACTGAACTTTACGAGAGGTAAGAAGCTTATTTGCAATTTCGAGGACGAAATTTTTTAGAGGAGAGATTGTAACACCTGAGGACGAGATCGACATCGTATTAGGACGGCGTATCGAGACCTCGACCAAGACCTTGTGTCGAGATCCGTGACTAGATCGTTTGCGAGATCTTTTGTCGGTGATGGACCACGTACACTAATTTCTTTGGTGAGGAGGTCGGGTGTCGAGTTGATGAAGTCGCTGCATCAGTGATGAGGACGCAAGTCGGTGAGAGACCGCGTTCACGAACTCGTGTTAGAACTTTATGCGTTTGCACGAGCACTCTTGTCGACATCGTGTCGAGATGATACCTCGTATTATTTGAGCGTTACTCGGCGTTATTATTATATTGTTTGTAATTATACATTGTCGGCATCGTTGGCCGAAGCGAGTAGAAAGGTAATCATGAGAGGAACGAGTTAACGGGTAGATAATTGATGGGATTGGCATCTTATAGCTGGAGTTACGCTTTTACCTATCTCGCCACTTGTATACCACGACCGTTTCACTCATTTCTCTTTTCTTCTTTCTTCTTCCTTCCTTACGCTCTGTGTTTCGTTGTTTCCTTAAAAATCTTCATCGATTTAAACCGTGAGTTCCAAATGAGATTCTGCACAAGATTTCTTCATCAATTTTGTTCATCATCAACTTCTCGACCCATATCTCGTCGATCGACCATCACCGTTGAGGTATGAAGAACAGATTTTCTTTCATCTGTACTCTTTGTTTAGCGCTAAATCTTCTTCCATTTTTAATCAGTTTTATGCTTCCAAATCATATCAAATTGATGGGTTTTCTTCTTCACAATATTACCTATCTTTTTAACCGATTAATTGGGCTTGTAAAACAAATTTCTTTCTCTGATTTTACGCAATCGGCAATGCCCGAAACCCCATTTTTGGTTCATTTCGATTTTCTTGATTTTCATTCGTTGCTTCTGATTATTGTTGTTGTCGATCTATCTGTTGAAGCATCAGATAACTTTTCATGAATTCTGATCGAAATCCCTAACTTTGTGTTGGAGGAAAAATATCTTTCAGTTCTTGAGTTTTATATTTACGGGTTGTGGTTGAGTTTGGGAAGAGAGAGCTAGATGTATTAGAACCATAGATCGATCCGAGTTGTGTTTGTTTTAGGAAGTCGATTCGAGATCGAGTGAATTCGAGATCGAGGTGTGCGGAAAGCGAATCCAAGGACGCGGAGCGTAATCGAGCGAGGGTATGCGTGTCGAGGTCGACCGAGAAGCGTGCGATCGAAGTCGTTGTCGAGTTCGTTGAAGACAGTAGTGTCGAGATCGAAAAGAGAAGTCGTTGTCGAGTTCTTTGAAGGCAATTTGTCGAAGTCGTTGTCGGCAAAAGATTTAACTTGGAGTTCGGTAAGGGCGCTTCACATTTATATTTGTTATAGTATGTAAGGGCATTTCATATTCTATGTGGTTATGTTATTGTGTATGGAATTACTGATTTGTGTCGAGATGAAATGTTGTGATATGATTGAGTTTTGCATGTATTTAATATGTGATTGAATATATGTCGTGAAGTGTGTATTGCATGTTGAATTGCGTTTCTTCATGTCGAGCTTGCTCTTTTATTTGACATGCGGTTGAATATTTTGTGTTTAACTCCTTGAATATCGTATCACGGCGAATTGTTCATCGAGTGGCGAGCTAGGTGAGTCGTATGGCGTTTTTGAGCCGTGACCGGATAGCGAGGGTGCTAGGTCCCCTTTGTTTACTGGAGATTGACTAGACGTCGCCACGCTACGGGACTGAGTTGATTGTCCTAGGGAAGCGAGGATCCCAAGGCTTCGGCTGGACTTTCCGACATCTGATGCGGCGTGTGCATTAGGAAAATTGTCGAGTCGAGAGAAAATGGAATTGTGAGTTGTGTCGAGTTTAGAGTGAGATGGTCGAGTCACGTCGGTGAATGTTATACTTTCTTTGTTTGCTTATATTTTTATGTCGAGCTTATCTTAACTTGTTGAGAAGTTGACCACTTTCCCGTGGTGCCTTCAATCCATGGCGCTACCCAGGCGATGTCGAGCGCGAGGAACTTCGGCGATGAGACGATCTTGAGGAGGAGGTCGGCGAGGACCCGAGTGACGACCTCTACTGTCGTGATTGTTTATTTATTGGATGTTGGTTTTTCCGAGGACTGTTCTTGTATTTCTTTTATGTTCGAGGTCGTGACGATTTGGGCGATGTTGTTTTTGTTGCTCTGAGGTAGATCGGTGGTCTTACTTTTGGAGCTGACCCCTGCGTGGGAGTCTGGAAGTACCCCCAGGGTATGATGGCTCTTTTGAAGTTGTCGTACCTTAGGTGTATTTTCTTTGCACATTTGCTACTCTGTATTTGTATACATTATTATTCGGGTGATATATATATGTGTATGTTATGCATGTATGTTTTATTTGAATTTAAGTCTTGTGTCTTAGTTGCACCATGTTTCGAAAAGCTGTAATTACTCTGATGTGCACGAGTTGGTTTTATAAAAAAAAATATATATCGTATTTTTAAAAGGCACAAGAGTTTTGTTTTTAAAACACATCTCATATAGGTTTTTGTTTTGAGCTTGGTGTGTTGAGCTCGGTAACTCGAGCTCGGTATATTGAGCTCGGTAGCGGTCCGGAAACGGGTCGTTACAATCAACCTCCCGGTTTTGAAAATTTTGAATTTCCAAATCATGTTTTCAAATTGAAAAAGGCTTTATATGGTTTAAAACAAGCTCCGAGAGCTTGGTACGAGAGGTTGAGCAAATATTTACTTGAAAAAGGTTTTGAAAGAGGAAAAGTTGATACCACTCTTTTCATTAAACACAAAAAGCATGACATTTTACTTGTTCAAATTTATGTCGATGATATAATATTTGGTGCTACTAATGAATCCTTGTGTAAGGAATTTTCTGATATCATGCAAAGTGAATTTGAAATGTCAATGATGGGAGAGCTAAATTACTTCCTTGGACTTCAAATCAAACAAACAAAAGAAGGAATTTTTATAAATCAATCCAAATATTGCAAGGAGTTGCTTAAAAGATTTGGAATGAGCAACGCCAAAGAAATCTCAACTCCCATGAGCACATCATGCTATCTTGACAAAGATGAAGGTGGTAAGTCGGTCGAAGTAAGTAAGTATAGAGGTATGATAGGATCTCTTCTCTATCTCACTGCTAGTCGTCCGGATATTATGTCTAGTGTTTGTATGTGTGCACGTTTTCAAGCAAATCCTAAGGAATCACATCTCTTAGCGGTAAAACGCATCATGAGATATCTCACTGGCACACAAACCATGGGTTTATGGTACCCAAAGAGTCTTGTTGCACACTTATTGGGTACTCGGATTCGGATTTTGCGGGTTGCAAAATGGACCGAAAAAGCACTAGTGGGACATGTCACTTACTTGGGAATGCCTTGGTTTCATGGCATAGTAAGAAACAAGCCAGTGTGGCTTTGTCCACTGCCGAAGCGGAATATGTGGCGGCAGGTAGTTGTTGCGCACAGATTATTTGGATGAAACAACAGTTGAATGATTATGGGATTAATTTGAAAACTGTTCCAATAAAGTGTGACAATACTAGTGCCATAAACCTCACTAAAAATCCGGTTTATCACTCTCGGACTAAACATATAGAGATTAGGCACCATTTTATTAGAGATCATGTTCAAAAAGGAGATTGTGTGATTGAGTTTGTGGAAACATCTAAACAACTCGCAGATATTTTTACTAAACCTTTGCCTAAGGAAACTTTCTTTTTTATTAGAACTGAATTGGGAATTTTAGACCAATCATGCATTGAGTATTTTGTGATTGCATTTTCTTTTGAATAAATTCTAACTTGGCGTTTGAGTGTGCTAACGAGTTTATGCAGTCTTTTCCCCTTCCATTTTCTTTAAGTGCGGAATAATGAGTGGGTGACGCATTTGTCTTATGCAACTAGCTAATCATGTCCAACCAAATTCATCTGTCACACACCAAGCTTGGTATCACGTAACTATCAAAATATGCTTGTTTAATCCTGAATATATGCCTTGCTTTATTTGTCTTTCCCACTTTTTGATGTTGCCAAAAGGGGGAGAGTTACATGAATGCATGATTCAGGGGGAGTGATATTTTAAGTATTGCCTATTGTGAGAGGGAGTTTTTCTAAATATTGTGCTTAAACTCTGATATCTTTTATTGAAAAACCATGCTTATATCTCATTGCTATATCATGATTATATTTTACTAAATTCCCTCCATGAGATGTTTGTCATCATCAAAAAGGGGGAGTCTGTGAATACATGCCTTGACAGGATGATTTTGATGATTGACAAAAGGGAGCTTTGCAAATAGTCAACCGTGCAAAAAGTGGAAAAGAATACCAAGACGCGTATCAAGAATGCCAGTTTTCAAGTCTTTGGGTTACGGGTATTTATTTATCTTTATTAAGACAATTTGTAAGTAGTAATAAAAAGCTCTCAATTAAAATTAAATCACACACGCACAAAATATTTTGACATGCATATCTCGTGTCGGATGTCGAGTGAGGAGCTCGGATGTCGAAATGAGGATTAAGTCGCGTGTCGAGATCCGAGGAAGTCGTATGTCGAGCTCTGAGTAAATCGGATGTCGGTGAGGAGGAAGTCGGATGTTGAGCTCGAGGAAGTAGTATGTCGAATCGAGGAGGAGGTCGCGTGTCAAGCCTATGAGGTCGCGTCGAGGTCGCGTGATGAGCTCTTGTCGGCGTGCCGAGCTGATGATCCGTGTCGGTGATGAGGTCGCTTACCAAGGTCGGCGTGTCGTCCGATGAGGTCGGCGTGCCGAGCTATGAGGACCGAGCTGATGAGGAGGTCGTATCTGAGCTGTGTGTCGAGGTCGTGGTGCCGAGGTCATTTGCCGAGCTGTTCAGAGGTCATATGCCGAGCCGTGTGTCGAGGTCGTGGTCGAGCCGTGTGGCGAGGTCGTCACGAGCCTGTCTTGAGGTCGTCTGCTTAGCTGTCTTCTGCAACGACAAATCCTTTTAATATTCATTCCAACGGACAGATCCACGTGCAACGGTCAAATCTTCCAACGGACAAATCAACTCAGGCAAAGCGGCTCCTCGATCGGTCTATATATAAAACAACGTTGTGCTCTTTCTTATAACCCGAAAATCCAACAACGCAGTGCTTAATTTTTGTGCCAAAAACTCTGTCAAATATTTTTTATCACTCACACTTATTTGAGCACAATTTTCTGAGAGTCTTTTTATTCTACATAATTTGAGTTGTATTATTTGAGCTTCAATTTGTTATATCCGCACTATTGAGTGTATCTTTTAGTCTCATTTTATTTGTGAAAATCATTTTTTTTTGGTAGGAATCCCAAGGTGTTCATAGAGGTGATATCTCTTGAGCGTATTGCTCAGTTTAGAGTTGTAAAGGTTTCTAGTGAACCTGATTTAAAAGCTAGTGTTTTAGTGAAAATCCCATAGTGGTTTGCTTTGGGGGACGGGACGTAGGCCACAGGGTGTTTGGTGGCGAACACGTATAAATTGCTGCGTGCTCTTCTTTGCTCTCTGTCTCTTTATCATTCAAGCACTTTATTTATTTTTGTTCTTTATTTATTATTCGGTCATTTATTTTTTGTAATTTTTTATATAAGCACCGCTATCACAATTCACCCCCCTCTTGTGTTTGGAGTCACTTGTCAACATATAATTGTTCAAATATATGTTGATGACATTACTTTTGGAGCTACTAATGAAAGCCTTTGCAAAGAATTTTCTAAGCTAATGCAGGCTGAATTCGAGATGAGCATGATGGTTGAACTGAAGTTTTTCCTTGGAATTCAAATCAAACAATGCAATGATGGTATATATATATACATCAAAGCAAATATATCAAGGAATTGCTAAAGAAATTCAAAATGGTGGATTGCAAACCTATGTGTACTCCTATGCATCCCACATGTATTCTTGGTAAAGATAAAACTGGTAAAAAGGTAGATCAGAAGATGTACAGAGGTATGATTGGATCTCTACTTTATCTTACAGCTTCAAGACCTGATATTATGTTTAGCGTCTGTCTGTGTGCTAGATTTCAATCAGATCCTAGAGAATCACACTTGAGTGCTGTTAAAAGAATCTTTAGATATTTGCAAGGATCTACTAATCTTGGTTTGCTTTATAAGATATTAAAAGATTACAAGTTAGTAGGTTTCTGTGATGCTGACTTTGCTGGAGACCGAATTGAAAGAAAAAGCACAAGTGAAAGCTGCCAATTCCTTGGAGCAAATCTTGTATCTTGGTCAAACAAAAGGCAAAGCACGATTGCACTCTCAACAGCAGAAGCTGAGTATATTTCAGCAGCAAATTGCAGCTCTCAACTTCTGTGGATGAAATATCAACTTGAAGACTATCTGATAAAAGAGAGTAACATTTCTATCTTTTGTGATAATACTTCTGCAATCTGTCTTACTAAAAATCCCATATTGCATTCACGAGCCAAGCACATTGAGATTACGCATCATTTTATAAGAGACTATGTTCAGAAGGGTATTCTAGAAATAAAATTTGTAGACACTGATCATCAATGGGCTGACATATTTACAAAACCCCTTGCTGAAGATAGATTCAATTTTATAAGAAGAAATTTAAACTTTCATCTTATAGAAGAATGATTAATCTCAGCATTAGATAATATGCACAATCTCAGCATTTGGTATGACATAAGTATATATATGAATAAGCATCTTATTTGTCATGTGCTTCATAACTCATCGTCTGGTGAATCGGTTGCGTGCGTCCGAGCACACCCACACATATCACACGTGTTAAGGACTTAAGCGTCTCATCACATCTACTGAGTCATAATTATTTATGTCTTTCGATAAAATCTTTTTCTTGATCTTACTTTTCTTTTGGCGTCTGCATTTAATGAAAAGGCGAATCTTTATTTTCTTTTCTTTTTGATTTAATTTTTATGTGGAAATACGAAGCGATTTTTTGAAAAAGGACTGTACCATTTTCTATCAACTTTCCCACTACTCCACATTTTTCGCTCCATCACTTCACTCTGCGTTTTCTTGCAAAGCTTTCTCTATCTCTCTCTCTCTCTCTGTGTGTGTGTGTGTTTTCGAACCCTAAAACCTCCATCACCCTCTCTTCAACTGCTACAATGGCCGATGAAAGGTTGGACAATACATCATTGCTGACGTCTTCTCTGAGGCAAAACTTCTGAATGAGAACCGGGTTGATTTTGAGAACTTCAAGCTATACGGTTTTGATTTTGAAGAAGGTCTTGAGAAACTAGGCTGGAAAAACTACTTCATCTGGGAACCAGTTGATGTACTGAACTACGCTATTAAGGAGTTCTAGGGGAATGCGTACTTACTTCCGGGGGAAATCATAGAAGGACACATCAGAGGCTTCAAACTACGCTTCACCATCAACTATATTGCTCAAACGATCAAGTGTCCGTGTGAAGGAATCAGTTACCATGCAAACTGGGCTGATGCTTATAGAGGACTTGAAAACGTCAACGAAGCCCTGTTTGAGAACTACCGTGAACTGAAGAAGAAGAACATTACTCCTACGGCCAAAGACTTGAAAAGCCACTACCGAGTACTGCACAAAATCATCGCCAAGAGCGTGATTCTGAAGGCTGGCTCAAGCGACATAGTGAACTACGAGCAAAAGTTCATTATGAGGAACTACATGGATGGGAAGAAAATCAATCTGCCAAGGTTGATTATCAACAATCTGATAAATGCCCTTGTCTTCTCAAGGAAGAGTGTCGATAAGAAGAATGTCGTCAAGGTAATCCCTTATGGAGTTCTTCTCTCCAATATGATGATTAAAGACGGCGTTGTGAGGAAGCTGACTGACTCCATCAACACCTAAGCTACTCAAAATAACCCCTTAGGCTTAGACTTGGTTCTACTTCCTAGGTTCTCAAAACCCAAAAACCTCTTAGATAACCAAAACACTTACACTTAGAAACATAATTTAAAACAGTAGTCTTTAATAATTTACATACTCATGGAACATATTTTACTAACTAATTTAAAGAGTAAATTTCCAAAACTAGCACCATTTCTTGAAAAAAGACTAAAACATAGTACATCATTATTATTATTTTATTTTATTTTGAAAGTTTAAGACATGAAACAACATCATTTTTCAATTCTTTTCTCCAACACTAACATCAAGGCTCCACTTGGTACTTTGGGTCTCAAGGAACCCAATTCCCCTAATTGTGCTTCATAGCCTTAAAATCTCAAGACACACTCAAATTCAATCAAACATTTTCCTAAATTTTCCAAAGTCTACAAACATATCCATATATCCATTATAATCAAATTTCCAAAACAATTTCCCTTCCCTAACTCCTCTAGGCCACTCGGCCACCACATCCCTTTTTCCAAATAAAATTGCAAATCTTCAAATTAAATTTAACAAACCATTTCCTATGCCCATTCTTCACAAACAATAACTAATTTACACAAAACCAAAGCCTAATCACAACAAAACTTAATTTAACCCTCTTTCAAGAATATGCTTTCATCAAAAATTTACTCAATCATAATTCCAACTCAAAACTATCAACTAAAACAACAACAACAACATCATATAAGCTAGAATCATCAATTAATTAACTTGATTCACAAGATGATCACCCAAAACCCCTTTTCCTCTAGGTTTTGTGCCTAGGGTTTCATACATTTGGGGGGAAAATTGGTTCACTTCATCAATGATCATGATCAAGTACTAATCAAGCATAAAACAAAAAGTAAAATAAGAAATCATCTCCTAAAGCTAGGAGGAAGGCCACGGTTTTGGGGTTGTATAAGGGAAAGGAAAAATGGTTTTTCAAGCTTACTCACAAGGTTGAATAGATGATGGCAAGAGGAAGATGAAACTAGAGGCAAGTTAGGTGAAGGATTGAAGTTGAAAATGATGCAAGAAGATGAAGGGAGGAGGTAGCCATGGAAGGAGCTTGAGCTTCTCTCTCTAAACTAAGAAGAAGAAGTAAAGTGAGGGGTAGAGAGTGGGAGAGGGGGACGCTGCCCAGCTCACATAAAGGGGTTTTTTTTTTAATTTTATAAAACAATATTTAACAAGTATCCATATATTAATATTCATCAACATATTTTTATTTGGGTAAAAATTATTACCAATAAGTGCAGAAAAATTATTTAATTTTCAGATTTAGGACATAATTTCTTCAGCAAGACTGTTTTTGATTCACAATGTCCTAGAGGTCTCAAAACTTATCCAAAAATTACAAAATTTAATATGGAAGATCCCAACACACATATAAATCATCTCCAAGTGGTCCCATGCCAAAATTGTAGTTCAATAATTCCCAGTAATTTCAAACAGAAACAGATTTTTTTTGTGGAAGATATCTAATCACCCAAAATTCTAATTCTTTGATTCAAATAAAATTTAACAACTACAATAGCCAAAAGATTTTCCACACAACTACTTAACAAACCTTTCTTTTAAAAGTAACAACCATTCCCAAACCATTCACAAGACTCAACAACTTCATATAACAATTTATGCACATAAGGAAATTTAGATCAAACATGTTCTAAAACCCATTTCCAAGATTTCAAAAACCAAATTTCCAAATCCCCCTCTTTTTTTTTAAACATCACTTCTTAGAGCAATTAAATTCATCAAGCATGTCATATATCCATTAACACATAAGCCAACAATTTATACCAAATTAATAAGTTCCCAAAATCCATTTTCAAACTCTTCAAGAATAGGTTTTTCCCCAAAATTTCTTCAATCAAACCAATTTCAAGAATTCCAAAAGCATTGCATTCATGGTCATAGTCATGTTAAAATTTAGAAACACTTGATCAAGTCCTACATGCCATTTTAGTCCTCCAAGCATCAATTTTGCACAAGGCATAAACTACATTTATGCTAACTCATGCATCTCTATTCCATAACCAATTTAACTATCTAAAACATACTACTTAACACTTAGATACATGATTCAACAACAAAGACCCACTTTTCCCCAATGTAAAGAATAGGTCTAAGCCATGAAACAACAAGTTAAGCATGCAAATCACAAACTATTACTCAAACAATACTCAACCAACTTCAAATAGCTCATATAACCCACTAATTATTTGATTCAACAAGGATCACACATTTTTCCCCTTTCCCCCCTTAGGATTTCGCCCTAGGGTTCTTAAGAATGGGAATGAGAGTGTTTCATCTCCTCTTGATCATAATCAAACCACAAAACAACACCAAACAAGCATAACAATAACTAATAAACAAGGAAAGAAGCAAGAAAAATCATTCCCTACACCTATGAGGAAGGCCACGTTTTTGGAAAGAAGAACAAGGGGAAGAATGGTTGTCTCCAACTTACTTACAAGCTCAAGAAGATGATGGGAATAGGAAGAAGAATCTAGAAGCAATGGAGGTTAAAGAATGGAGATGGAGTCACACATGGAGGAAGGAGAAGAAAGCCATGGGAGCTTGGCTTTGTTTCTTGTTTTTCTCTACTCTTGGACAAGAAGAAGGAAAAATAGAAGTGAATGATAAATGGGGAGGGGGGCCACAACCTGATAGCATAAAGGGTGGGGTAGAATTTTAATGAAACAAATAATTAAAAGCTTACTTGCTTTTCCTTCACTTTAATAAAAGAAGAAAAATGAAAATAAGGGTAAAATAAAAAAAAGTGGCTACGGCCAGCATAAAAGGAAAAAGGGGATGGATTAAAAAAATTTAATTGAAAGAAAATGCTTGGTTATGAGAGGTTTAGGAATAATGTAAAATAAATAGTCACTAAAAGTGTGACACCTAAACACTAAAAAGCTAGATGCTAATCACATCAACTAACCTATCTCATCTAACCTCACATCTCTCATGATTACCCTCTATTCCTAAAGTCTTAGGGTACTAAAAAAAAAGACGGTGTCGAGTAACTGCGTTAACGATTAATTCTCCGCCGATTAATTCGTAAAAATTAATTTACCGTGAAATTAATTCACCGCGTGATAAAATATTATCATAAATAATAAAAACAATAATAATCTCTCAAAAATAATCACGACAAGTTACGATTCGATTTTCATCGAAATCGGGATTCATTAAAAATTTTATTCGCGGATAAAAACTACCTGGTGATTCGAAACGCGACGAAACTTCGTTAGAATTTTTCGACGATATTCAAACCATGAATTAATATAAATTATTAATTCTTAAATTTAATTTGATCTTGATTTAATTAATTCACTTTATTAGAGAACAAGAAATTGCTTATTATAGCATAAATACGACAGAAATACACTACAATAGCGCTAAATAACGTATCGTAAAAATACGGGTGTTACAATCAACATAGAAGAAAAAGAAAAATACTTTGGTGTTGGCGCTGTTGTTCGTCCAGAAGTTTTTGGAGTAAACAGTTTGGTCAGAATGCAGCTAATAACTGGCTCTATGATCAAGAAAGTGAAAATAGAGCAACAGGAAGGAGAAGCTGAAAAGAAAACCACCAGAAGCTCAATGACTGGTGTGAAAAGACCTGCTGAGTCTCCTTCAAGGGAGACAAGAAGAACAAAACAGAAGGTGGCTCCTGCACCTACTGTTGAAGAACCAGAAGAAGAGGATAGAATTCCCATCAGAAAGGTCTTGGAGAAACAGTTTAGGCCAGCAGCTGAAAAAGATGCTTCAGCGTCCGGTCAAGGGAAGCAAATCCCTCCTCCTCCTCCTACTGTTGTTGTCACGAGAGGATCGAAAAGAAAGTTGGTTAAGTCTTCAGAGGTTAACCCAAAGGTACTCGATTTTACTGCTGATGAATCAGTATCTGTCTTTGATGCTCATGATGTTATTCCTGCACCCCCATTGTCTGTTTCAGAACCACAAACACAACCACAAACCAAGAAAACCAGAATGAGCCTCCGACAAACCTCTACCCTCCCTAAACCTACCCAACCATCATCCTCTACACTCAACCTTGACCTACCACAAAATTCCTCAAATACATCACTTACTACATATATTTCCAAACTTCACTCTCATCCCTTTAACCTATTATTCAAAGTACCTCCCATTAATCCCTTCAAACCCTACACACCTAAAACCTATAAAATCGCCAAAACCACTCCCACCTTACTCACCATTACCCATAAACCTACAGACTTTGGTGGAAGGAAGAATGTCTCATGTATTAACAAACCACGGTTTGTTAAATATGAGATATATCATAGCATCTACAATCGTCCCTCTACATGGCATTTGAAAACCTTCACCTCTGGAGCTGCCAGACTGGAGATTGCCTCTCCGATGAGTGCTACCTTCAAGGATGGAGAAGACCACTTTCATATGTCATTTAAAGGAAGATTGAGACCAGCATCTGGTAGCAGAGCAATTCCCTTCTCCGTTGACCTTCCTAGATCCCTACCACAAACTGAACCGCTCACATTGGAAGAATGCGGAAGGTGGATCACAGATGAAGAAGCTGCCTTCATGGCACCTTTGTCTTGAGATGAAGAAGATTGAAATGTCAGACGATTCGGGGATCCTTCGCATGTATCTGTGAAGATTGTACTGGACAAACAAAGGTGGCTACCTTGGTCTATCCCCTGGAAAAGGAAAGAACTCGCTCTGGCAAGCGACCATTCAAAGAAGATCGGGCTCACGGAGTATGAAGGCTCCCAAGAAGTATAATCTTAAGGAATTCTCTAAGCTTCCGATTGCCAAGATCTCTCGAGGATCATGCCGTAAGGTTTTACCTGAATTCTCTGAAGGAAGATGAATGGAGAACTGGTTCCTCAAGCTGCCGCAATGCCGAAGGCCACTATTTCAACGATTGGCACTATCGCCAGACCATCGACATCAATCTGGGAACAGTCTACTTTGATGATATGTTCAGATGCTCAGTAATCAGACCACTCGACTGCATGAAGACTTATGTCCAATGGGCTGCTGTGACAAAGCACTTTGACATTGGATTCACTTGGAGTCAATGGTCGAAGACATGGAAAGACAAAGCTTTGTTACTGATAAGTTTTCATCTTATGTGAATTTAGAGTGATTAATTGAATTAAATACATAAGGAATTGAGAGAGTTGAATATATATTGAGCTTAAACTTTGAAATTCTTTACACTTGCTTGATTGATTGCATATTTTAACTCTTACATTATTCTCATGTATATTGCACTTGAATTGTTAGGAATGGAAACTAAACCAAAAGAAGACACTCTCAAGAATTCAATTAAAGGCAAAGAAGATGATTCGTGAGAGCATAAGATTCGAAGGCAGCAAAAAATGCGAAAAAAAAGTCAAGTTATTGAGTATGCGCGTGACGCGCATTTACAAGTAAAGGAATGCGCGTGACGCGCATTTATGGAGTTGTGGCTCTGTCTTCTCTTGCGCGACGCCGCACGGATCATCAAGTACTTCGCGGCGTGGACGCATTTATGGATTTGTGGTTCTGTCTCTCATGCGCGTGACGCGCACTTTTCATGAAGTATATGCGCGCGATGCGCATCAGTGCAGCCTGCAAGCCGCCTCAGTGCGCGTGACGCGCAATTGTGATGCGCACGATGTAACACCTGAGGACGAGATCGACATCGTTTTAGGACGACGTATCGAGACCTCGACCAAGACCTTGTGTCGAGATCCCGTGACTAGATCGTTTGCCGAGATCTTTTGTCGAGCTGATGAGACCACGTGCACTAGCCTTGAGGAGGTCGGGAGTCGAGTTGATGAAGTCGCTGCATCGAAATGATGAGACGCAAGTCGGTGAGGAGACCGCGTTCACGAACTCGTGTTAGAACTTTGTACATTTGCACGAGCACTCTTGTCGACATCGTGGTCGAGATGACACCTCGTATTATTTCGAACTCAGCGTTATTATTATATTGTTTGTAATTATTACATTGTCGGCTTGTCGTTGACCGACAGAGTAGAGGTAATCATGAGAGGAACGAGTTAACGGGTAGATGATTATTGGGATTGGCATCTTATAGCTGGAGTTACGTTTTACCCCTTTCGCCACTTGTATACCACGACCGCTTTCACTCATTTCTCTTTTCTTCTTTCTTCCTTCCTTCTCGCTCTGTGTTTCGTTGTTTCCTTAAAAATCTTCATCGATTTAAACCGTGAGTTCCAATGAGATTCTGCACAAGATTTCTTCATCAATTTTGTTCATCATCAACTTCTCGACCCATATCTCGCCTGATCGACCATCACCGTTGAGGTATGAAGAATGATTTTCTTTCATCGTACTCTTGTTTAGCGCTAAATCTTCTTCCATTTTTAATCGCTTTATGCTTCCAAATCATATCAAATTGATGGGTTTTCTTCTTCACAATATTACCTATCTTTTAACCGATTAATTGGGCTTGTAAAACAAAATTTCTTTCTCTCGCTTTTTCTGCAATCGGCAATGCCCGTAAACCCCATTTTTGGTTCGTTTCGATTTTCCGGTTTTTCGCTCGTTGCTACGAATATTGTTGTTGTCGATCTTTCTCGTGAAGCATCAGATAACTTTTCATGAATTCTGATCGAAATCCCTAACTTTGTGTTGGAGGAAAAATATCTTTCAGTTCTTGAGTTTTATATTTTCCGGTCAGGTTGAGTTTGGGAAGAGAGAGCTAGATGTATTAGAACCATAGATCGATCCGAGTTGTGTTTGTTTTAGGAAGTCCGATTCCCGAGACCGAGTGAATTCGAATCGAGGTGTACGGAAAGCGAATCCAAGGACGCCAAGCGCAGAATCAGTAGCGAGGATCGTGACGTGTCGAGGTCGATCGAGAAGCGACGATCGAAGTCGTTGTCGAGTTCTTTGAAGACACCGTGTCGAGGTCGTTGTCGAGCGACATTTAACTTGGAGTTCGGTAAGGCTACTTCTAGATATCTCTAAGGCTTTATTGTATAAGTCCTTAAGTAAGGCGCTTCACATTTATATTTGTTATAGTATGTAAGGGCATTTCATATTCTATGTGGTTATGTTATTGTGTATGGAATTCTTGATTTGTGTCGAGATGAAATGTTGTGATATGATTGAGTTTTGCATGTATTTAATATGTGATTGAATATATGTCGTGAAGTGTGTATTGCATGTTGAATTGCGTTTCTTCATGTCGAGCTTGCTCTTTTATTTTGACATGCGGTTGAATATTTTGTGTTTAACTCCTTGAATATCGTATGCGAATTGTTCATCGAGTGAAGCGAGCTAGGTGAGTCGTATGGCGTTTTGAGCCGTGACCGGATAATCGAGGGTGCTAGGTCCCCTTTGTTTACTGGAGATTGACTAGACGTCGCCACGCTACGGGACTGAGTTGGCCCTAGGGAGAGCGAGGATCCCAAGGCTTTGGACTTTCCGACATACCTGACGGCGTGTGCATTCGGAAAATTGTCGAGTCGAGAGAAAATGGAATTGTGAGTTGTGTCGAGTTTAGAGTGAGATGGTCGAGTCACGTCGGTGATTGTTATACTTTCTTGTTTGCTTATATTTTTATGTCGAGCTTATCTTAACTTGTTGAGAAGTTGACCACTTTCCCGTGGTGCCTTCAATCCATGACGGTTACCCAGGCGATGTCGAGGGCGCAGGAACTCGGCGATGAGACGATCTTAGGAGGAGGTCGGCGAGGACCCGAGTGACGACCTCTATCTGTCGTGATTGTTTATTTGTTGGATGTTTGTTTTTCTCGAGGACTGTTCTTGTATTTCTTTTATGTTCGAGGTCGTGACCGGTTTTAGGCGATGTTGTTTTTGTTGCTCTGAGGTATTGGTGGTCTTACTTTTGGAGCGACCCTGCGTGAAGTGGAAGTACCCCAGGGTATGATGGCTCTTTGAAGTTGTCGTACCTTAGGTGTATTTTCTTTGCACATTTGCTACTCTGTATTTGTATACATTATTATTCGGTGATATATATATGTGTATGTTATGCATGTATGTTTTATTTGAATTTAAGTCTCGTGTCTTAGTTGCACCATGTTTCAAAAGCGTAATTACTACGATGTGCACGAGTTGGTTTTATAAAAAAATATATCCCATTTTTTTAAAAGGGACAAGAGTTTTGTTTTTAAAACACATCTCATATAGGTTTATGGTTGAGCTTGGTGTGTTGAGCTCGGTAACTCGAGCTCGGTATATTGAGCTTCGGTAGCGGTCAGGAAGCAGTCGTTCTGACTTTAGTATCGAGCTTGATTCGGTTCTAACCAGAAATTTGTGCATAGATTTGACCGGTCATTGTGTCGGGTTATGTGTTGGGTACCTAGTTGTTTTGTGTTGATTCTTTGTTTGATTAAGTGAAGCACTTATTGCTTGAGAAATTGTTTGAGCTGTTTCTTGATTGAAGCGGTGTGTTTTAACACATCCTTGTTGTGAGATTCTGACGGGGTTTTGAACTTTGTGGAATCTAATGCCACCTCAGAGGAATACGATATCGCAACCGAGAACGTCGACATGGAACGAGCTATTCAAGCTATGACCGAGATGGCGGCAGCCATGGCTCAACAATCACCGCAGAACTCAACAGGCTAACGCGATGGCTCAACAGACGGCGTTAACTCAGAACTTGCAAAGAACAAAGAACGAGCGTAACGCACGTCAAGCAAGAGGATTGGCCGACTTTAGGAAGCATGATCCACCAGAAGTTCTACTGAGCCAAATCCGGATAAAGCCGATCTTTGGATGCAAGAGATCGAGAAGATCTTTGAGGCACTTCATTGCGGACAACGTGAAGGTCGACTATGCCACCTACTTATTGCTAGAGACGCAGAGTATTGGTGGAGAGGAGTGAAGCAACGTTTATAGCGTAACATCGCGAGATGACACGGGAGCTTTTTCGTGAAAGGTTCTTGGACAAGTACTTCCTGAGATCGCACGAGCGAGAAGGAGCAGGAATTTCTTCAATCTGCGGCAAGGCAACTCGGCGGTGTCCGAGTATGCGCCAAGTTTGAATCGTTGGCGAGGTATTTCAGTCCATTTCGTGACCGAGTTGACCAGAGATGGTTAAGTGAGAGATTCCAGCGAGGATTGAGATTCGACATTGAAGTCGGTGGTGTCGTTGAGGATCCGAAATCTCCAAGAGCTGATTGACCGATGTGTCGAGGTAGAAGGAGTGAGGAGCCACAAGAAGAAGATTTGTGGGCGGACGGTGAGACCCAGTGCGGGCGTAGATTTGCACAGAAGGAAACTACCGCAGAAGAGACCTTACGACCGACCTCGGGGAACGACAACCAGGGACGATGTCGTCCGATGACCCAAGTACCGAGGAGTGGAGGTCGGACCGGTGTCGAGGTGATTTGCTACCGATGTGGAAAAGCGGGACATTACGCGAGTAATTGTACTCGAGGGAGGAGGTGTGTTTCAACCGCAAGAAGCCAGGGCATTTTGCTAAGGATTGTCCTACACCTAAAGCTGAACCGACTATGCTTGCGGCAAAGGCCAAAGGAGCGTCAAGTGGCTAAAGGCGAGTTTTACTGCATGAGTGGCGAGGAAGCGGTCGAGTGATGATCTTATCCAAGGTGAATGTGAGATCGAGGGTAAATCCTTATCCGTTCTTTTTGATTCGGGTGCAACCCATTCCTTCATTTCTTCTCGATTGTGTGAACCTTTTGAGCTTGACTGTGATCGCTTTACCGCTTTAAATTAGTAGTTACAACCCGGTGCTAAAACCTTAGTCACAAACACTTGCATGTCTTAATTGTGTAGTGATTATTCGAATAGAAAGTTTGTGGTCAATTTGGTTTGTTTGCCTCTTAAGGGTTTAGATGTTATCCTCGGGATGGATTGGTTGTCACACCACCATGTCCTTTGACTGCCGTAAAACTGTAATTTTTCCGGACACTTGGAGTCTCCAATTATCTTTCACGAACGTATTGGAGTTTCTTTGAAAGAAGGAACTAGGGAATACATGTATCTCGCTAGTTCGGAAGTTTTCCAGCAGATCGACGTGAAGAATGTTCGGTGGTGTGTGATTTTGAGGGCGTTTTCGAAGGCGTGCAGGATTACCACCAAGACGAGAGTCGAGTTCTCCATCGACTGATTCGAGAACAGACCGATTTCAAAGCGCCGCATGGGATGTCTCTGCCGAGATGAAAGAGTTGAAGTCCCGTGATCGAACACTTGGAGTCGAAGCAATTCATACGACCGAGCGTGTCACCGTGGGGAGCTCGGTGTTGTTGGTTAAGAAGAAGGATGGACGATCAAGGTTTGCGTGGACTATCGCGAACTCAACAAGGTTACCGTGAAGAACCGTTATCCGTTACCACGTATTGGCGATTTGATGGACCAACCGTGGAGCGGCGATCTTTTCAAGATAGACTTGAAGTCGGGCTACCATCAGTTCGCGTGAAGGAGGAAGATGTCGCCAAAAGCGACTTTCAGGACTAGATACGGTCACTACGAGTACTTGGTGATGCCGTTTGGGTAGCGAATCGCCGGTGTGTTTATGGACTACATGAGCAGGATTTTTCATTCGTTTTGGATCGATTCGTTGTAGTGTTCATCGGCGACATATTGATTTACTCGAGGAACCGAGAAGAGCACGAACACCTATGCCGATCTGCAGATATTACGAGATAAGCAACTCTATGCCAATCTGCCGAAGTGTGAATTTTGGCTTGAAGAGGTGAATTTTCTAGGTCACGTGATTTCCCGGAGAAGGGATAGTGTGGATCCAACTAAGATTGAGGCGGTGATAGCGTGGGAACAGTAGAAGGCGATTCACGAGATCGGGAGTTTTGTCGGCTTAGCAGGATATTACGAAGATTCATTGAAAGTTTCTCGAAGATTGTCGCGCCTCTTACGATTGGCGAGGAAGGATCAACCTTTGCTTGACCGAGGAGTGTGAAGCCGGTTTTCAACGATCAAGGAGCTTTTGGCGACGGCGCTGTGTCTGATTTTGCCTCAACCCGAAGAGCCTTTCGAGGTGTATTGTGATGCGTCACACCAGGGATTGGGATGTGTCTTGATGCAACATCGGAAGGTGGTCGCGTATGCTTCAAGACGACTTAAGATTCATGAGAGGAACTATCCTACTCACGACTTGGAGCTAGCGTGATAGTTTTTCTTGAAGATATGGAGGCACTACCTTTACGGGAGCACTCTTCTTTGTTTCAGCGATCACAAGAGCTTGAAGTACTGTTCGACCGAAGGAGCTCAACATGCGCCAACGTAGATGGACGTAATTTCTCAAGGACTACGACTTTACGTTGGAATACCATCCTGGTAAGGCTAACGTAGTAGCAGATGCGTTGAGCAGGAAGAGCGTTTTAACCTCGGTAATGATGATCAAGGAGTTGGAGATGCTCGAGAAGTTCCGAGATTTGAAGTTGAGTGTCGAAGTTTCACCGGAAGGCGAGATTTGGTATGCTTACCATTTCTAACAGATTGTTGGGCGAGATCCGAGACCAGCAAGTTCGTGGACGAGCTTCGCAAGAAGATCTCATTGATAGCGCAAGGGAAAGCGGCGAATTTCAGGTCGGAGCGGACGACATCTTGAGGTGCAATGGCCGAGTGTGCGTGCCTAACGTATCCGGTGAGGAAGTTGATTCTCGACGAAGCGCGCATAAGAGCAACTTTAGTATTCATCCCGAGTTACGAAGATGTATCAAGACTTGAAGAAGCATTTTTGGTGGTCGGAATGAAGAAGCAAGTGGCCGAGCACGTAGCTTCATGTTTGACGTGTCGGCGAAGGTGGAGCACCAACGACTGCGGGAATGCTACAATCGGCGTGCGGTATGGAAATGGGACGATATTTCCATGGATTTCGTTGTAGGTTTGCCGAAGACGCAGAAGAAGAATGATTCGATTTGGGTGATCGTCGACCGATTGACCAAATCGCCATTTCTTGCCGGTGAGGTCGACATACAGCGTGGAAAAGCGACCGAGATCTACATCGCGGAGATAATGCGACTTCATGGAATACCTCTTCGATCGTGTCGGACCGAGATCCGGTTCACGTCTCATTTTTGGAGGGAATTGCAAGGAGCGATGGGAACCGAGGCTCGAGCTTAGCTTCGGCATATCATCCACAGATCGACGGACAGATCGAGAGAACGATCCAATCGCTTGAAGATTTGTTACGAGCTTAGACGTTAGATCACCGAGGAAGTTGGGACGACGCCTTACCATTGGTGGAGTTCACATACAACAACGGCTTCCATGCGAGTATTGGGATGGCGCCTTTGAAGCGGCTGTATGGGCGGAAATGTCGACGCCTCTTTGTTGGTACCAGGACGGCGATCCGTCAGAGGACCAGATATGATCCGGCCAGACTCTGAGAAGATCCGTTTGATCGAGATCGGATGCGAACATCTCAAAGTCGGCGGAAGAGTTATGCGGATCAACGACGTCGACCACTCGAGTTCGAGGAAGGAGGACATGTATTTCTTAGAGTCACCCCACTACCGGAGTTGGTCGAGCGATCAAATCCAAGAAACTTACCCCTAAATTCATTGGACCTTACCAGATTCTTCGTCGTATTGGTCGGTGGCATATCGGTGCATTGCCACCATTCTTGTCGAACATCCACGACGTCTTTCACGTCTCACAATTGCGGAAGTATGTTTAGACCTTCTCATGTCATCGAACGGATGTGATTCAGGCGAAGGGCGACTTATCTTTTGAAGCGCCACCAAAGAAGAATCGTTGATCGGAAAGCCAAACAGCTATGAACAAAGAGATCCAACTTGTCAAGGTTGTGTGGGATCGGAAGGCGGGAGATGCGACTTAGGAGCTGGAGGAGAAGATGAAGATTCAAGACCCTGAACTTTCGAGGTAAGAAGCTTATTTGCAATTTCGAGGACGAAATTTTTTAGAGGAGAGATTGTAACACCTGAGGGCGAGATCGACATCGCTTTTAGACGACGATCGAGACCTCGACCAAGACCTTGTGTCGAGATCCCGTGACTAGATCGTTTGCGAGATCTTTTGTCGGTGATGAGACCACGTGCACTAGCCGCCGAAATGAGGAGGTCGGGAGTCGAGTTGATGAAGTCGCTGCATCGAAATGATGAGGACGCAAGTCGGTGAGGAGACCGCGTTCACGAACTCGTGTTAGAACTTTGTACATTTGCACGAGCACTCTTGTCGACATCGTGTCGAGATGACACCTCGTATTATTTCGAACGTTACTCGCGTTATTATTATATTGTTTGTAATTATTACATTGTCGGCTTGTCGTTGACCAAGCGAGTAGAGGTAATCATGAGAGGAGCGAGTTAACGGGTAGATGATTATTGGGATTGGCATCTTATAGCTGGAGTTACGTTTTACCCCTTTCGCCACCAGTATACCACGACCGTTTCACTCATTTCTCTTTTCTTCTTTCTTCTTCCTTCCTTACGCTCTGTGTTTCGTTGTTTCCTTAAAAATCTTCATCGGCAAACCGTGAGTTCCAAATGAGATTCTCGCACAAGATTTCTTCATCAATTTTGTTCATCATCAACTTCTCGACCCATATCTCGTCTGATCGACCATCACCGTTGAGGTATGAAGAACAGATTTTCTTTCATACGTACTCTTGTTTAGCGCTAAATCTTCTTCCATTTTTAATCAGTTTATGCTTCCAAATCATATCAAATTGATGGGTTTTCTTCTTCACAATATTACCTATCTTTTTAACCGATTAATTGGGCTTGTAAAACAAAATTTCTTTCTCTGTTTTTCTCACGCAATGCCCGAAACCCCATTTTTGGTTCGTTTCGATTTTACGGTTTTTCGCTCGTTGCTTGAATATTGTTGTTGTCGATCTTTCTGTGAAGCATCGGATAACTTTTCATGAATTCGATCGAAATCCCTAACTTTGTGTTGGAGGAAAAATATCTTTCAGTTCTTGAGTTTTATATTTTCCGGGTTGTGGTTGAGTTTGGGGAAGAGAGAGCTAGATGTATTAGAACCATAGATCGATCCGAGTTGTGTTTGTTTTAGGAAGTCCGATTCCCGAGACCGAGTGAATTCAATCGAGGTGTACGGAAAGCTTAATCCAAGGACGCGAAGCAAAGCAGAATCCGTAACGCAGGATCAGACGTGTCGAGGTCGACCGAGAAGCGACGATCAAGTCGTTGTCGAAGTTCTTTGAAGACAAATGTGTCGAGGTCGTTGTCGAGCAAAGATTTAACTTGGAGTTCGTAGTGGCTACTTCTAGATATCTCTAAGGCTTTATTGTATAAGTCCTCAAGTAAGGGCGCTTCATATTTATATTTGTTATAGTATGTAAGGGCATTTCATATTCTATGTGGTTATGTTATTGTGTATGGAATTACTGATTTGTGTCGAGATGAAATGTTGTGATATGATTGAGTTTTGCATGTATTTAATATGTGATTGAATATATGTCGTGAAGTGTGTATTGCATGTTGAATTGCGTTTCTTCATGTCGAGCTTGCTCTTTTATTTTGACATGCGGTTGAATATTTTGTGTTTAACTCCTTGAATATCGTATGCGGCGAATTGTTCATCGAGTGAGCGAGCTAGGTGAGTCGTATGACGTTTTTGAGCCGTGACCGGATAATCGAGGGTGCTAGGTCCCCTTTTGTTTACTGAGATTGACTAGACGCCGCCACGCCACGGACCCGAGTCGATCGCCCTAGGGAGAGCGAGGATCCCAAGGCTTTGGCTGGACTTTCCGACATACTGACGCGCGTGTGCATTCCGGAAAATTGTCGAGTCGAGAGAAAATGGAATTGTGAGTTGTGTCGAGTTTAGAGTGAGATGGTCGAGTCACGTCGGTGATTGTTATACTTTCTTTGTTTGCTTATATTTTTATGTCGAGCTTATCTTAACTTGTTGAGAAGTTGACCACTTTCCCGTGGTGCCTTCAATCCATGACGGTTACCCAGGCGATGTCGAGGGCGCAGGAACTCGACAAGAGACGATGCCGAGGAGGAGGTCGACGAGGACCCGAGTGACGACTCTCTATCCGTCGTGATTGTTTATTTGTTGGATGTTTGTTTTTCCGAGGACTGTTTCTTGTATTTCTTTTATGTTCGAGGTCGTGACCAGTTTAGGCGATGTTGTTTTTGTTGCTCTGAGGGTAGGCGGGTGGTCTTACTTTTGGAGCAAATGCGTGGGAGTCTGCCGGAAGTACCCCCAGGGTATGATGGCTCTTTTGAAGTTGTCGTACCTTAGGTGTATTTTCTTTGCACATTTGCTACTCTGTATTTGTATACATTATTATTCGGGTGATATATATATGTGTATGTTATGCATGTATGTTTTATTTGAATTTAAGTCTCGTGTCTTAGTTGCACCATGTTTCGAAAAGCTGTAATTACTCTGATGTGCACGAGTTGGTTTTATAAAAAAAAATATATCCCATTTTTTTAAAAGGCACAAGAGTTTTGTTTTTAAAACACATCTCATATAGGTTTATGTTTGAGCTTGGTGTGTTGAGCTCGGTAACTCGAGCTCGGTATATTGAGCTCGGTAGCGGTCCGGAAACGGGTCGTTACACACGACGCGCACTGTGCTGCAGAATCCATATAATTAGATATTTGTTCACTTTTTGATCATCTTGGACCTTGTCTAACATCTAAAACACTGAGGAAAAAGATTAGGAGTGCTAGGGTTCCATTGTTCTTCATCTTCAAGGAGGATTCAATCTTGGGAACAAGGTTTGGATCATCAATGGAGTTGTTTTCTTCCATATGTTTGTTTTCTTCTTTCACTACTATGAGTAGCTAAATTCCTTAGATTAGGATGAGATGAATCATGTAAAAACTCTTATGTAGTTAGTTCTCTTATATTAATACAAGTATATGTTATGTAAATTGAGTTTCTAATCTCTATACTTCATGCTTTTCAATACTTGATCACTATTGCATTGATTTTGGGTTTTTCATCTTTATTGGAAAATAGGATGAATGAACTTGAACTGAGATTAGTAACCATATTCATGAAGATTATAGGAATATAACTTGTGGTTATGTGTTCTAATGAATCATTGATCTTATTGCTTAGTCTAATCATTAATCACCTAAGGGATTAAGGATTGTGACTAGAATAAAGGGTTTATGAGGCAAGGGATTGTCCTTAGGCTAATTCAGTTGATTCGAACTTCAATTTATATGAAATTACTTAAGTTAATGATGAACTAGTTACATAAGAGCAAGTACAAGAGGATTCAAATCCTAGTTGTTTTCTACCAACCAAGTTCAATTCTATCTTTACTTTAACTTGTTCAAAGTTACAATTACAATCAAAATATCCAAATCATTTCCGTTCAAAGTAATTACACACTTATTCTTATTGATAACCATCATAATCCCTGTGGAGACGATACTCTATTCATTACTATATTACTGGTTGCGATTGGTGCACTTGCCTTAAAAAGTAGTGTATAAAATACGCTAACAAGTTTTTGGCACCGTTGCCGGGGATTGTTGATTTGATTGTCAACAAGGCAAAGGAGTTACTACTTTGAACAATTTTACAGTTTTATTTCTATTTAGTTAGTTTTTGTGGATATACTTTATCTTGTTTCAAAATACAGCTGTTGTGTGCTTAATCATCTTTCTAGTTGTTATGTATGCGAGGGAAACAGACATCTGAATTGGTGTTTGATCCGGAGATAGAAAAGACAGCAAAAGCAAATAGGAAGAAGGCTAAGGAGGCAAGGCAGCAGAAAAAACATCAACAATCTCAAGCTTCTACTTCTACTCATACTCGGGTAGAGGAAGAAATGGCGTAAACCGCCACCTAGGCGTACTCTTGGTGATTTTGGCGCGAAACAACAGGGAGAGATTGGCTATTGGATACCAACGGTGGAGGCCAATGCATTCGAGATCGGACTTCTCTCTGAGTGCACTCAAGCAAAATCAGTTTTCTCGAGTGAGAATGAAGACCCAAACCAGCACTTGGTGAATTTCTTTGAAATATGTGGAACTTTGAAGGTGGGCTGTTATTCTGAGAGGAAGCAAAGAAGCGAGATTATTCCACTTTTACTTTGAGGGATAGGGCAAAGGGTAGCTAAGTTTATTACCCAGGGAAGTATTACTACTGGAATGACTTAGAAGATAAATTCATGGATCGGTTTTCCCAGCTGCCAAGTTTGTCAAGAGGAGAGTCAAGTGAGTAGCTTTGAACAAAAAGATGGTGAAACCCTCTATGATGCTTGGGAAAGATTCAAGGTGTTGTTGAAGAGATGTCCTGGTCATGGTTATGATGACTTGTGCCAAATGCAAATGTTTTGTCATGGGTTGAGGCCTAACACAAGAATGATGCTTGATGCTTTTGCGGGAGGCTCAATGAATTCAAAGGCAATTTGAAGAAGCAAGAGAACTAGTGGAGGCAATGGTCTCAAATGATTATCTTGTTCACCATGATAGAGGAGCACAAAGCAAAAAGGGTATGTTTGCGCTAGAGACAAGTGATGCTATTTTGGCTCAAAACAAATTAGTATCACAACAACTTGAAGCCCTTACCAAAGAACTTAAAGATTTAAGAGCAGGATCTTCTTCAACCGCACAAGCTAAAGCGGTAACTGATGCTAAGAGGTGTGATTTCTGTGGTGGAGGGCATGAAAATGGGCAATGTGAAGCCCAAGGTGAGCTTAGTGAGGAAGCCAAATACATGGCAAATTTCCAAAGGCAAGGAGGGAATCCATTTTCCAACACCTATAATCCAGGGTGGAAGAATCATCCCAACTTTTCTTGGAAGCAAAATGATGCTCCTCAATCAAGCAAGCCTCCGTAACCAGCAGAATCAAAAGATAAGCAATCTGACTTAGAGAATGCTCTCACTCAGTTTATGAAGATGACTCAAACAAACCTCCAAAGTCATGAAGCTCATTTCAAGAATCAAGATGCATCCATCAAAAACCTTGAAAATCAGATTGGACAACTTTCCAAGCAACTCGCGGAGCAATCCAAGGGTAAGTTTTCTGCAAACACTGTAGACAATCCAAAAAATGAGTCTTGTAATGCTGTTACTCTGAGAAGTGGAAAGGTGGTAACACCATCTATGGTGGAACCATTAATCCCTGAATGTGATGATGCAAATGACAAGGTGATGTTGGATGAGGAGTTGAAGAGAAAAAATGAGGTGATTGATGTTGAAGAAGTTGAAAAGAAGAGTGAGAAAAAGAAAAATGATGATAAAAATAGTTCGAGATTGGTGGATGAAGGTTCTATCCTCAGAAGAACAAAAGCTGAAATTTTGAAGGATGGGAACAAGCCTCAAATTCTTCCTCCATATGTGAGACTTCCTTATCCTCAAAGGGAGAACAAGAAAAAAGAAAAGGAGGAGCAATATTCAAGATTTCTGGATATTTTTAAGAGGTTGCAGATTAATATACCTTTTGCTGAGGCTCTTGAGCAAATGCCTACATATGCCAAGTTTATGAAGGAAATTCTCACAAAGAAGAAAAAATTGAGAGATGAAACAATCACCTTGGTGAGGAATGCGGTGCAATAATTCATGAAACTTCCTCCAAAGCTCAAAGATCCGGTAGTTTCTGATTCCTCGCACTATAGGGAATATAACTATTGGGAAGGCATTATGTGACTTAGGAGCAAGTATCAACCTCATGCCACTTTCTATGTTGAAGAAGTTGGGGACAGATGATGTGAAGCCTACCAGGATGTCGCTTCAATTAGCAGACCGATCAATTAAATATCCTTATGGTATTATGGAGGTTGTCTTGGTGAAGGTGGATAAGTTCATTTTTCCAGCTGATTTTGTTATTCTGGACATGGAGGAAGATGCAGAAGTTCCTCTTCTCTTGGGAAGACCCTTTCTTGCAATAGGTAGAGCTCTGGTGGATGTGCAACAAGGCCAACTAATGCTCAGAGTACATGATGAGAAGGTGACCTTCAATTTTTTTGAGGCAATGCAACATCCAACTGATAGAGATACCTGTAGTTGAGTAGACACTGTCAATTACTTGGTGGAGGAAAATTTCTCTCAGCATTATCCTTCAACTCCTCTTGAGAAAGTACTAGTACAGGCTGTTGAAAATCTTTGTGAGGAGGATGAAGAGGAAATAGTAGAATGTGTGAGACAGTTGGTAGCACTAAGTACAGAACAAGCTGCGAATTTGAAAAGAGAAGAATTGAAAAAAGAAGAGGGTCAGCTAGAAAAACAGAAAATTGAGTTGAAACCACTTCCCTCCCACTTGAAGTACAGATTCCTTGATGATGATGAGGAAAGTCCAGTTATTGTGAGCAATTCATTGTCAAACTTGGAGGAAGAAAAATTGATGAGAGTATTGAGGGAGTACAAGACAGCAATAGGTTGGTCTATTTCCGACTTAAAAGGTATAAGCGAAGATTCGTGCATGCATAAAATTACATTGGAGAAAGAATATAAACCGGTGGTGTAACCTCAGCGGAGATTAAATCCAACAATGAAGGATGTGGTCGGAAAAGAAGTCACGAAGCTTCTTGAAGCGGGTATGATTTATCCCATTTCGGATAGTGCATGGGTGAGTCCAGTGCAAGTTGTTCCGAAGAAAGGAGGGATGACGGTGGTCAAAAATGAAAAGAATGAGCTCATCCCTACAAGAACAGTAACCGGATGGAGAATGTGCATAGACTACCGCAAGCTCAATAATGCCACAAGGAAAGACCATTTTCCATTGCCTTTCATGGATCAAATGTTAGAAAGGTTAGCAGGCCAAGCTTTTTATTGTTTTCTTGATGGCTATTCTGGGTATAACCAAATTGCAGTTAATCCGGAGGACCAAGAAAAGATAGCTTTTACTTGTCCTTTTGGTGTGTTTGCGTACCGACGGATTTCAGAGGTGCATGCTCTCCATATTCTCTGACATGATTGAAAGCTCAATTGAAGTGTTCATGGATGATTTCTCTGTTTTTGGCTCATGTTATGATCTGTGTCTATCCAATCTAGCTTCTGTTCTTAAGAGGTGCGTGAACACCAATTTAGTGTTAAATTGGGAGAAATGCCACTTTATGGTTAAATAAGGGATTGTTTTGGGACATAAAGTTTCAGCAAAGGGAATTGAAGTGGACCAAGCAAAGATTGAGGTAATCGAGAAGTTACCACCTCCTGTGAATGTCAAAGGAGTGAGGAGTTTCTTAGGTCATGCGGGCTTTTATAGAAGATTTATTAAGGACTTCTCAAAGATTGCAAAGCCAATGTGCAATCTTCTTGTTAAAGATTCTGATTTCAAGTTTGATCAAGACTGTTTGAATGCTTTTAATGTGTTGAAAGAAAAGCTGGTTTCCTCTCCTATTATAGTGGCTCCCGACTGGAGTTTACCATTTGAACTCATGTGCGATGCAAGTGATTATGCAGTCGGGGCTGTTTTGGGACAAAGAACAGAAAAATTCTTTCATGCTATTTATTATGCTAGCAAGGTCTTGAATGAGAATCAGGTGAATTATGCCACCACTGAAAAAGAATTGCTAGCTATAGTATTTGCTTTGGAGAAATTTCGATCTTACTTGATTGGATCGAAAGTCATTGTCTATACTGATCATTCTGCCATCAAATACCTGCTCACTAAAGTTGATTCTAAGCCTCGTCTGCTTAGATGGATATTGTTGCTGCAGGAGTTTGATTTGGAAATAAAAGACAAGAAAGGAAGTGAGAATGTGGTAGCTGACCACTTATCAAGGCTGGAAAATTCTGAAGTAACAGTCAAGGAGAAAGAGATTAACGAAGAATTTCCTGATGAGCACTTGTTGATGGTATCTGAGAGGCCATGGTTTGCTGATATGGCTAACTTTAAGGCAACAAGTGTGATACCAGAGGATTATACTTGGCAGCAGAAGAAGAAACTCTTTAAAGATGCAAATTTCTACATTTGGGATGATCCATTTTTGTTTAAACTGGGCCCTGATGGGTTATTGAGAAGGTGTGTCACATCCGAGGAGGCACAAAGTATCATGAAACATTGTCATGATTCACCGTATGGAGGTCATTATGGTGGAGAAAGAACTCCAGCCAAGGTGCTACAAAGTGGGTTCTTTTGGCCAACGCTTTTCAAAGATTGTCATGAATATGTCAAGCGATGTGATAAGTGCCGGTATACAGGAAGCATTTCCAGGAAAAATGAGATGCCCCTCAATAGCATTTTGGAAATTGAACCATTTGATTGTTGGGGTATTGATTTCATGGGGCCTTTCCCATCATCTTATTCCAATTTATACATTTTGGTGTGTGTTGACTATGTCACCAAATGGGTTGAGGCATGTGCAGCTGTAGCCAATGATTCCCAAACAGTGGTCAATTTTTTGAAGAAAAACTTATTTTCCAGATTTGGAGTGCCTAGAGTGCTCATAAGTGATGGGGGCACGCATTTTTGCAACAAGTACTTGGAGACATTGCTGAACAAGTATGATGTAAAGCATAAGGTTGCCACTCCCTATCACCCACAAACTAGTGGGCAAGCTGAAGTTTCCAATAGGGAGATAAAAAAGATTTTGGAGAAAACAGTTGGTGCTTCAAGGAAGGATTGGTCAAAGAAGCTTGACGATGCTTTGTGGGCCTACCGGACAGCATTCAAAACGCCATTAGGGTTCTCTCCTTATCAGCTGGTTTATGGGAAGTCATGCCACTTACCATTGGAGTTGGAACACAAGGCATTTTGGGCCATAAAATTTCTGAATTTTGATTCCAATTTGGCTGGACAAAAGCGTTTGCTGAAATTGAATGAGCTGGAGGAAATGAGGTTGATGGCTTATGAGAATGCAACCATTTACAAACAAAGAACCAAGGCTTATCATGACAAGCAACTGGTGAGAAGAGACTTCCAGCCAGGTCAACAGGTTCTACTCTTCAATTCAAGACTGAAACTTTTCCCAGGCAAGTTGAAGTCCAAGTGGTCGGGACCATTTATAATCAGAGAAGTTTTTCCACACGGAGCAGTGGAATTAGAAGATCCCGGCTCCACAAGAACTTTCAAAGTTAATGGGCAAAGATTGAAGCCATTCTTTGGAGGAGAAGTCTCCAGGGCAAGAGTAGCCCTCGTTTTGCAGGATCCATGAAATGACCAAGCGTCAAGCTAATGACGTTAAAGAAGCACCCATGGCAACAAGTTTGCCCTAAAAAAAAAAAAATTTACTGCTGCAGGTCATGCGCGTGACGCGCAAGTAGTGCGCATGACGCGCATTTAGCAATTTATGCTTCTGTCTTTAATGCGCGCGACGCGCATTTACACTGCGTAATCTGCGCGCGACGCGCATAGCACCTGATGAGTGAATTTGGAACAGGGCAGCTGATGCGCGCGACGCGCAACAAAAGCGCATGACGCGCATTTTTTAATTTTGCCTCTGTGACCCGTGCGCATGACGCGCAAATACACATGAATTGTTGCGCGCGACGCGCAACCTGGCTTACTAAAGGGAGGTGTTCGCGCAGCTCCCTCATTTCACTCACTCAAAAATCATTTCTTAACAAACCCTAACTCTCAAAACTTCAAACCACTCAAGCTCAAATTGCATAGAGAGATTAATCTTCACATTTTCTTCACTTCATACATCATTCATCCTCAAGTAAGTGATTTCATGACTTCCTTTTTCTAATTTTTAGTTTTCCTTCATCTCCATGAAGAAAGTTGTCGAAAATATGAAGTTCTTGCTTGAAGTTTGATGTTGTTGTTGGGAGCTGTTTATTTCTTATGCAATTGAGCTGTGAAAACTTGAATTTTTCTTATTTTGAGAAGTTTTGCATGATGAAGCCATTGTTGGTTTGTTAGATGCTTTTGTGTGCACACAATGTGTTTGATAAAATGCTTATGAGAGTATAGGGAATAGAACTTGATAATGAGCCAAGCCATACTTCATGTTTATGCCATAGATTGTTTCAAATGACAAAATTTGGTTGTCCTCAATCAAATAATTGTCAAAATTATTAGATGACCAAAGGTTTGTCTAATTGCAACTTAGTGCATAAGAATTTTTTTTTTTTTGGTAAAAAAACCATTGAGATTTTCAACTTTTGCAAGAATTTTAATATGAAAATATGAATTGCATTGGTAATCTCTTTGTTTGAAAACCATAGTGGTGAAGTGATAATGCTCATAGAATTTTAAGATGTTTGTGTTGGTACTAACATAGAAAACAATTTTTGCACAAATCTTCGTTCTATGTGCAGGGAACTATGGCTCGTAATCCAGAGAAACGCAAGAAGACAACTGCCTCTTACGCTTGTGGAAGTGTTGATTCCCACTTGTTCGGATCTTTGGCGTGCCAAGACCGTTATGCCTCAATTCCTACAAAAAGAATTTGTGAGGAGAAGGCATTTCAGTTAAGTGCCAATGATTTCATGGAGATCCAACATAACATTGGGCAAAGACATTGGGAAGCTTTTACCTCTTTTCCCAAGACTGACTAGCAAAAAGCTAGCAATGGAATTTTGCAAATGCTTATCGAGTGGAGATGGTGACATCCTGCTGGCGATGCTAGTTATGTGAGTTATGTAAGGGGAAGACAATTCCATATGATCCCCATACAATCAACCAGCTGTTTGATTTGCCTGATGGTGAAAATTGGGGCTAGCAAGCCAGAAATGTGTTGAACGGAGCTGATCAACAGGCCACTCCGCATTTATTAATCTGACCAGGGCAAGATTGGGTGAGGAACCAAGATGGGTCGCCAGGAAAAATAGAATGCGAATTTGACTCCCACCGCAAAGGCATGGGGCGTATTTGTACTTCATACTTTCCTCCCTTGCGCCAATGTGTCAGAGTTGACTTCATATAGGGCTACCCTGGTTTATGCCATCATGAATGGTGAGCCGGTAAATGTGGGCCAAATTTTAGCTCACAATTTATACAATACGGTTCATGAAAAGGTAACCAGATCTTGGTTGAGCCACTCCTCTCTCATTCAGCTCTTATGTGAAAGGGCCCGTGTGAAGATCCCAAGCAAGGAAATTAAAGAAAATCCAATACATCCAGGGATCCTCATAACGGGTGATTGGATTCGGAGGAATTCAATCCCACTTGACCAGCCACCTCAACATCCTCAGCAGCATCACCAAGAACCGGAGGAAATGGGGGAGGCCCAGAATATGTTTGTAGATCCTCCGGTTCCAAATTACCCTACGATGGCTGATTTTGAGAGATTATCGGCTGATGTCCAGAGGATTGGGAGTCAGGTCGAGAGCATGGCCTTAGAGCAACGGGAAGAAGCACGAGCTCAAAGGCGAGGGATGCAGGCTATTTACAGAGCCATTGGTGCTTACCAAAGTGGCCAGTTCGTGAATATGGACGCCGACATTTTCCAGGAGCCTTACCCTGATGACGAGGCAGGGCCTTCAGAGCCAGCTCCCTAGTTTCTTTCAGCGGTGGCGTCGGGCGGCCCGCCCCATCATTTCACTCAGCGGTTGAGTCCCATGGCTCACCGTTTTGGTTTTCTACTTTTATCTTTTGTTTTCTTTTATTTTTCTGTTTAAATATCAATATTCAATGTATTTTGTACTGATTGTTTTTTGGGGAACTCTAATTTCCTTTTCTTGTACCTTGTGTTAAATGAATTTTTGAGTTGAGATGTTGATTTGATAAGTGGAATTTTGGTTTGTTATTTTCATAATCCCCATGATATGCATGCTTATGAATTGTAATGGATACACAATTGGATTGTGACTTTGCATGCCTCTTTTTGATCAAAAAGTTCACAAATAACCCTTTGAAGCATGTTAAGTAACATTTAACTGCAAGATTCGTTTGTGCTTAATTTCCTCTCTAACCAGTGAGCATTTTGTGCCAAAGCAGAACTTTTTCTCCTTGTGTGCTCTCGTTATATGTGACAGTCTTCAGAATTTGACCTCGTTCTTAGGGTTTTGTACTTGCATGTTTACACATATTGAGGCAATATTTTTTCTAATACCTAGAGCCTAAATTCACCACCTAATTCATTTAATCCTTTGTTAGCCCGTTTGAGCCTAATTGTCCATTATTTGCGATCTACCTTCATTGCAAGCCTAAGACCAGAATCTCAATTGTCCCTACTTACTTGGAGTTCAGTAGGCCATATTACAACATGTCTTAGCATTTGATTAAGTTTGGGGTTGCTTGAGGGCAAGCAAAGATTCTAAGTTTGGGGTGGATGTACAAGGACTTAAATTATTCAATTTTGTTTAGAATTTGGACTTGTTCATTGTTATGTTAAAATATATATATATATATATATATATATATATTAAAAAAAAAGTCATTAATGTGTAAATATTACCTATTGTTCTTAATCAATTGTGTTGGGGGAGATTTGTGTGAATGAATACAAGGGTTTGATATCAATGTCGTGAAGTGGTTTATTTCTTACTTCAAGATTATGAGCCTACTATCCAAATAATTCCCGCCTTACCTAAGCCCTTCTACAACCTTAAAGGCCTCTTAAATGTGTATTACATTGCATTGTATTTAATTCTTTAGAACTTGGTCAAGCCTATGGTAGGGTGTTGCGTATGATGTGATTGAGAGAACAATCCGAGTGACACTGAGTGAAAGTGAAATATCATTTGTGAGGAAAGTCTGATAAGTTGAGCATAATTGATAATTGTACGTTATATTGCTTGATTTGTTTATTTGGGAGAATTTGGAATTGAGAAAGCAAGTGATATAAGAAGGCATGAATTGTCACCTTTGACAAGTGTGATTAAAAAGAAAGTTGATTGAGCATGTGTTTATGGTGGAGATTGAAAATACATCCATTAATTTCATTTGATGACCCATGTTTTGAATTTAATTTTTGCTTGAGGACAAGCAAATTGCCAAGTTTGGGGTTGTGATAAGTTTTCATCTTATGTGAATTTAGAGTGATTAATTGAATTAAATACATGAGGAATTGAGAGAGTTGAATATATATTGAGCTTAAACTTTGAAATTCTTTACACTTGCTTGATTGATTGCATATTTTAACTCTTACATTATTCTCATGTATATTGCACTTGAATTGTTAGGAATGGAAACTAAACCAAAAGAAGACACTCTCAAGAATTCAATTAAAGGCAAAGAAGATGATTCGTGAGAGCATAAGATTCGAAGGCAGCAAAAAATGCGAAAAAAAAGTCAAGTTATTGAGTATGCGCGTGACGCGCATTTACAAGTAAAGGAATGCGCGTGACGCGCATTTATGGATTTCTGGCTCTGTCTTCTCTTGCGCGCGACGCGCACGGATCATCAAGTACTTGCGGCGACGCCGCATTTATGGATTTGTGGTTCTGTCTCTCATGCGCGCGTGACGCGCACTTTTCATGAAGTATATGCGCGCGCGATGCGCATCGCTGCAGCCGCAAGTCGCCTCAAGGCGCCGCGTGACGCCGCACTGTGATGCACGACGCCGCGCCTTGTAATCCATATAATTAGATATTTGTTCACTTTTTGATCATCTTGGACCTTGTCTAACATCTAAAACACTGAGGAAAAAGATTAGGAGTGCTAGGGTTCCATTGTTCTTCATCTTCAAGGAGGATTCAATCTTGGGAACAAGGTTTGGATCATCAATGGAGTTGTTTTCTTCCATATGTTTGTTTTCTTCTTTCACTACTATGAGTAGCTAAATTCCTTAGATTAGGATGAGATGAATCATGTAAAAACTCTTATGTAGTTAGTTCTCTTATATTAATACAAGTATATGTTATGTAAATTGAGTTTCTAATCTCTATACTTCATGCTTTTCAATACTTGATCACTATTGCATTGATTTTGGGTTTTTCATCTTTATTGGAAAATAGGATGAATGAACTTGAACTGAGATTAGTAACCATATTCATGAAGATTATAGGAATATAACTTGTGGTTATGTGTTCTAATGAATCATTGATCTTATTGCTTAGTCTAATCATTAATCACCTAAGGGATTAAGGATTGTGACTAGAATAAAGGGTTTATGAGGCAAGGGATTGTCCTTAGGCTAATTCAGTTGATTCGAACTTCAATTTATATGAAATTACTTAAGTTAATGATGAACTAGTTACATAAGAGCAAGTACAAGATGATTCAAATCCTAGTTGTTTTCTACCAACCAAGTTCAATTCTATCTTTACTTTAACTTGTTCAAAGTTACAATTACAATCAAAATATCCAAATCATTTCCGTTCAAAGTAATTACACACTTATTCTTATTGATAACCATCATAATCCCTATGGAGACGATACTCTATTCATTACTATATTACTGGTTGCGATTGGTGCACTTGCCTTAAAAAGTAGTGTATAAAATGCGCTAACAGTTACCATGCCTCGTCCCCCTAGTGCTTACAGAAGATGACAGGGAAAATCTGAGAGGATTATACCTGGCAGAAAATGAAGGAATCTATTTTGCTTCTGAAGCATTGAGTGAATTCATCAGAAGGATATGGGGAGAAGAAGCTGGGAATAAGTTTGATGCTTTCACTGCTGACGTGCTTCTGCATAGGGAAACGGTCTTCATGGATTTGCTGTATCCAGAAGAGGTGGAGAAAAGGAGAAGAATTCAGTCAGAATCTGAGCAGAGGAAACTTGGAAGTCTCATCAAATGGTTTATACCAAATGATGCATTCTTTCAAAAGGCTCAACAAAAGAAGGACTTGAGACTGAAGCTTTCCAACTGGGTGCTAGCAGAGCATCAGAAGATGAAACCTGCACCAGAAGCTGGACCTTCTACTTCTACTCCTGCAGTTGAAATGGTCACCATTCCTAAAGCAGAGTTTGAAGAAATGAAGGCTACTAATCTGAAAGTCACTCAGCTGGAGAATGCACTGAAACTTCTATATGAACGTCTCAACATCCCTCCTCCACCACCAAACCCTTAAATTTTTTTTTATTTTTTGTGTGATATAAATTTTTTTTTTGGTACTCTCATATTTTTTTATATATATATTCCGTGTTTTTTTTTCTTTTTTCTGATTATTTGACTATACATACCTTTATCTGATTATCTGTTTATATACATTCAAATTTTTCTAAGCCATCCTTTTGACTATGATGTGCTTTACACTCTTTTTGTCTGATGACAAAAAGGGGAGTAAAAGAAGTAAAAGAAAGGTCTGATGAACACGTGAAAGTCTGATTAACAAATTCACCGTCCGATGAATACACTAAAACTGAATTTATCATGCATATCATTTCATACATAGCATTTGTATGGTTATTCATTGCTCTAATATCTATTAACTGCATTGATATTCATTGACCCAATAATCTAACAATGATCAATAAAATTGGTAATATGAAAATCTTTTTGATAAAATGAAAATCAGCATCCGATCTCACTTTGTTAAAAATATGCTCTGATTCATCTATGTATTTTTACGATCACTTAAATGAATTTGTTTATCAACAATCGCCTTAATACTAGAATTGTCTTATATATCAAAATTGTTAAACTCAGGGGGAGACCCCTGATGTTATTTTGAAATTAAATTGTTCATCAACCTTGGATATTTGTCATCATCAAAAAGGGGGAGATTGTTGGAACCTAAACGATTGAGAAGTTTAGACCCTCATTAATTTTGATGATAACAAAATATTTCTCAAGAGAACAATTTATCTTCTAACATATCTTTGAGTGTACAGGTATCAAAAGCTTCATTTATATATGTACAAATCACTCAAGGAAGAAGAAGAAATATACAAAAGAATTGAATACAATCCACTAGTGTCAGCATCCGAACTCACTTCAGCGTCTTGCTAACGACAGCGTCGGTGATGTGACTTCTTGACATGTGGAACACTCAATTGCTACCAGCGTTCGTCCTCTATTCTGAGCAAGCGTCTGATCTCTTTAATAAAGCACGTGGTGATCACGTTTTTGCTCTTAGCCTCGTGATTGCTCGAACGAATTCGAATTTGATTTTGTGCGCTCATTTTGATGTGCGAGGAAGCAAAGGTGACACCTTTAGCATAAGACAAAAAATCGTACAAGGCAATTGCAAATAGCGAGATAGTAAAGCGGTAATGTGTACTATTCTGATATTCTCTGGAAAGGAAGAAAAGGACTACATTTCAAATTACCTCACTCAATGGAAAGGAGATATTTTTACTGCAACGGTAATACCCTTGAAGACTCCTATAAATACCCCAAGGTATTCATTGAAGAAATGTTAGAAAAACTGTGAAGAAACTTCATTCTGAAAGCAATATTACTCAAGTGTGCAATCAAGCTTCGTGCCAAGTTTCTGGTCTACATAGAACTGAACTCAGCGTCTTATACTTTCTTTTAGAAAGCTATTCTGTTTTGAGCTTAATCTTTTCATCCTCTCTGTGAGAGTTATTTTGATTGTTATCAAAAGCATAATCTCTTTTGTAAAACTGTATTTGGCCTAGTTAAGGCTCTGTTCCTCAAAGGCTCGACTGTACTGAGTCGTTTTGAGAAGTTGAGAGTATTGTCAAGTTTGTGACAGAAGAATACTCTTGAGGAAATTGTAATCAGTTGATTATAGTGGAAAATCCTTCAGGAACGAAGGGACTAGACGTAGCTACCAGTTGGTGGTGAACTAGTATAAATCTCTGAGTCTCATCCTTTACTGCTTTACATTTTTTTTTTAAATGAAGGAAAGGAGCCTCGTTAAAACCTTCTGATGCAAAACCCTCCTTAGGGAAAAAACATCTAGAAGAAAAAAGAGTGCTCCTCCCTGTTATTATAGAAAAAAATGGCAAACAGAAAACAGAAAGAACATGGGGGGACTACACCAAAACCCATGCAAAGAAAGAGAAAGCAACAGAAGAAAACCCCAAATACAAGGGTAAAAGAACCAAACAAAAAACTAAGCAAATCTATAGGCAGAGAAGCCAAACCTATTATTAAAAAACTCAACAGCAATAAAAGTAGGGATGTTATTCCACCAAATAAAGTCCGTCTGAGAGGCTCCGAATTTGGCCAGCTTATCCGCACAAGCATTCCCCTCCCTGTAGATATGCGAGTAAACGAACTGCATGGAAGAGGTGAGGGCCATACAATTATGCCACCTGTTACGAAGGAACCAGGGGATGAGAGTAGGATTGTTGAAGGCTTTAAGAACAATTAAGGAGTCACATTCAAGCCAGAACCTATGCCAACCTTTGGAATAAGCAATCTCAATGGCTACCATAGCACCGATGAATTCCGCCTGTAGTGCATCAATTGACCCAAGAGGCTTAGCAAAGCAACCCAACACAGCTGCGCTACTATCACGAAAAATGCCCCCACAGGCAGATAAGCCAGAAGAGCCAATAGCAGAGCCATCAGTATTACCCTTCACCCAACCACCAAGAGGAGGAGACCACAAAACAGTCGTGATGAACGGAGCACAAGGCAGGCAACGCTGCACACCAAAGTAGCTAAGGATTTTCAATTCAGAATCAAAAGCAGTGCCCTTACTATTATGTCCCACCAAAGCAACGTGGTTGATAACGGTGCGGATGGCAACCCGAGCGGGAACAAAAAAATTCTCAAATCTGGCCTTATTGCGGCTCTGCCAAATACCCCAGATGATAGTGGTGATACAAGCAACAACTAAATCCAAAGCTTGAGAGCT
Source organism: Calophaca sinica (assembly GCA_037113605.1). Classification (NCBI taxonomy): domain Eukaryota; kingdom Viridiplantae; phylum Streptophyta; class Magnoliopsida; order Fabales; family Fabaceae; genus Calophaca; species Calophaca sinica. Next base: position 85,200,614 of record CM073730.1, on the reverse strand, counting down.
CCAGCTGCGATTACATGAGTCGAGAATGGAGGGGACCGAGATGGTGTTGATGATGTAGCCGAAAACATCAGACATCCAAGACCAAAGGCACTGAGCATAAGAGCAACTCAAAAACAGATGGGAAAAAGTTTCTGCTGCCTGGTTACAAAGAGAGCACATAGAAGGGTGAACGGAGCCAACCCCGATAAGGTGCTCGTCAGTGGGAAGCCTGTTATGAAGCAACCTCCAAGTACAAAAAGACTTAGAGGGAGGAATGCAACGCCTCCAAATAAGCTTGGACCAAGAGTTGGGCAAAGCATCAGGTTTATAGAACTTATAAGCGTCCTTGAAGGTAAGTAAACCAGAGTTAGAAGCACACCAGACCAACCTGTCAGGAAGATCACCAGAAGGAATGATAATCCGCTCAATGGCCGAATGAAGGCCTGGAACATTAACCAAAATAGAGTGTGGGATGCACCAATCTCCATCTTGAATAAAATCGCACACATGAGCAGTGAGCTTGCAATGAAGCTTAGGAGGAATGCCAAGCCTCTTAGCAATAGAAAAGGGGAGCCAATTGTCTAACCAGAATCTCACCGCCGAGCCATTGCCAATCTGCCAAGAAGAATTATCGAGGATAACAGGGACAACATTTTTAATACCAGACCAAATAGAGGAGCTGATATGGTAAGAAATGACCTGGTTTTTGCGGTAGGCTCTAGCCTTCATGAGCTGACACCACTCAAGGGAAGAGGAGATGAAATCCCAACCAAGCTTAAGAATACCAGCTTTATTTATAGAAATAAGAGAGCAAATGCCTAAACCACTTTCCTTGAGAGGCCTGCAAACCTTGGACCAGGCAATCGTGACAGGTTTGCTAGTGTGGATATCACTGCACCACGTGAAGTGCGAGCCAATCGCCCACCTTTTGAGAAGAGAGGCAGGCCAAGTGTAGAAGTGGAAGCTATACATAAGGCTACTTTGAAAGACCGATTTGATGAGCTGGGCCCGCCCCATGAAAGAAAGCATAGAACCTTTCCAAAGGCTGAACTTGCACTTGAGACGATCGGCGATAGGCTGTAAATGGGTCTTCTTGGGGTGACCTTTGAAGATCGGCACACCAAGGTACCTGAAAGGAATGGTGCCAGAACGGAAACCAAGAATGTCGGTTATAACCTGCTGACGACAAACAGGAATAGATCCAGCATAATACTTGGACTTGTCTAGGCTAATAGATTGGCCAGAACAAGAAGCATAAGCGTTGAAAAAGTCCACCAAGTTCTTCAAGCCCCTACAAGAAGCCCTGCAAAAAACAAAGATGTCATCAGCATAAAGAATGTGGCTTGGCATGGTGTAACCCCTGGGGCCAGTCATTAATTGAAGCTTCCCATCATGAACCAGCTTAGTAATCCCCCTACTAAGAACCTCTTCAGCAATGCAAAATAATAAAGGAGAGAGAGGATCCCCTTGACGAACACCTCTATTACAGGAAAAATAGCCCACCGAATGTCCATTGATAGAAAGGGAGAGTCTGGCAGAACGAAGGATGCAACTGATCCACCTGCAAAATTGAGAGCTGAAACCAAAAGCATTGAGAACAGAGAAAAGAAATTCCCAATCCAGGGTGTCAAAGGCTTTCTTAATATCAATCTTCATGGCCAGATGACCCCCAAAAGATCTCTTATCAAGTAAATTTACCACCTCAGAAGCTAAACAGACACAGTCAGAGATGTTTCTATCCTTGACAAAACCACGTTGATTGTGAGAGACAATTTTGGGGACCACCCTGGCAAGCCTATCAGCCAACACTTTGGAGATGATTTTGAATTGGAAGTTGGCAAGTGCAATGGGCCGAAACTGATCAATGCTGTCTGCACTGTTGACGTTAGGCAATAAAACCACCAGATTAGAATTGAGATTAGGCAACAACCACCCCTGCTTGAAAAACTGTAAAACCGAATTATAGACCTCTTCGTGGATAATATCCCAGTAGCGATGGAAGAAAAAACCCCCAAAACCATCAGGGCCTGGGGCACTGTCACCGTTCAGGGAAAAAACCACAAGCTTAACCTCCTCCCTAGAGGGCAAAGAGGCGAGCATGATGTTGTCCTCCTTGGACACCAAATGAGGGATAATATGGGAAATAAAATCAGAGTTCTGAGTGCAAGGAGTGGAGTTAAACAAACCTATGTAGTATTGTAAAATATGATCTTCAATAGCATCAGAATCATATAACATATCATCACCATGCCTCATAACAGAGATTTGTTTAGAGACGGCTCTAATTTTTGCAACTTTGTGGAAGTAGGCAGTGTTACGGTCTCCCTGAGTAAACCATTTAATTCTGGCCTTATCCCGCCAAAAAGTTTCTTCAGTGGACAAGGCTTTCTGAAGCTGTAGCTGCACAACTTTCTCTTGGGCAAATAAAGCATCACTACCTCCCAAACTATCAATTTGTTGTTGGACAGAGTGAACCGCTGAGAAGGCTTCTTGAACCTGCACTTGAACATTGCCAAAGACTGAGTGATTCCAGTCCTTAAGCCTAATTTTCAAATTCTTAAGCTTTTGAGAGAGAATATACATGGGGCAGCCAACAATAGGCTCTTGCCAAACCTCCTGAATGACCCTAATATAATCCTCATGTTCAGACCATATGCTGAGAAATTTAAAAGAAGAACCCGCCGTTTGTTTGTCATTCTTGGAAACAAGCAAGATAGGGAAGTGGTCAGACTGGCTCCTAGTGAGGGTACAGGCAGCAACACTGGACCAAGCATTAAGCCATTCATCATTACAAATCACCCGATCTAATCTCTTCTCAGTTAAAAATCTGCCTTTCCTACCATTCGACCAAGTGAATTGGGCCCCACGAGTGTCCAAATGATTGAGAGTGCATTGATTGGTCCAATCTAGAAAGCCCCTGCAGGAGAGTTTGTTAGGGGAACCCATACCTCTTTGCTCATGGCTGCCAAGCACAGCATTGTAGTCACCTAAAAAACACCAAGGGCCTGGATTGCCTTGCTGCAACTGAGACAGATGCTGCCAAAGGTTTCTCCTGTGAATATAACTAGAGGAAGCATAAATAGCAGCAAAGAAAAAATCCTGATTGTTAACATTTAACTTAAAAGCAACGTGTTGGTCAGAGATGGATAAAGTAGTAGGAAAAAGATTGACGGAACAACAACACCAGAGATTAGGAAGGAGGTCACCTCGGTTATTAACAGCAACCAGCTTCATGTTCAAGGATTCCCAAAACCCATTAGGAAATTGAGTTTGAGGAATCCAAGGCTCCGAGATAAACAGAAAATCAGGCTTATTAAATGAGCAAAGCTTATGCAAAACAGACCTGGTGTCCTGATTGCCCACACCACGGGCATTCCAAAAGAGAAGCTTCATTGGGAAAACTGCTGATTACCAGCCCTTGAACGGGTTAGATAGCCAGCCGCTGTAGTCGCAATTTGTCGTTGCCTCTTAAGCTTTTTCTTCTGAGACTTGGTTAGAGCCTTAGTGAAGGACTCATCATCTTCCTCAGGGGAGGAATTAGTCTCATTAACATTCTCAGTATCATCAGCTTACGCCCAGAACTTAGAAGCGATAACCATGTCTTTCCTAACATGTTCGGGTAAATCATTAAAAACAGGCTTACAAATAGCCTTACCTGAAACGACATCTGCCAAGTAGGTGTCCTTGGGTTGTATTGTCTCAGGCTTACAAATAGCTTTACATTATTTATCTTTACCTTGCTCAGTAAAACAAGTTTTTATAAACTGTTTAAATTTCTGCATCCGGTCCTGTTTAATTCTCTACATCCGATATACATAACAGTTTTGAACAACTTGTGTTGAAGTTTTTACGTATAGTTTGCGAAAAGTTTTTAACACAATTCAACCCCCTTCTTGTGTTCACGTTCACTTTGATGGGGAAAATGGACTGTCTGCCAATGGGTAGCAAATTCTCCATGAGAACATGGCAATCATGAGACTTCAGACCCTTTAACTTGAGATCTCTCATTGATACGATGTTTGAAGAGTACGCCTGTGGAACCTTAACTCCATGAAGAAACTTACAAAGAACAGTTTTCTCTTTTTTAGACAAAGTATGAGCAGCTGGAGGTAGATATGTACGTAGTTTCCCCTTCTTTACTGGTCCCAATTCCCGTCTCAGTCCCATACTAACCAAGTCCCACCTTGTATTAATGTCATCTTTAGTCTTTCCGGGCACATTGAGTAAGGTACTAATGACACTATTAAAGACATTTTTTTCAACATGCATCACATCAATGAAATGTCTCACGTACAATGACTCCCAATATGGCAGTTCAAAGAAAATCGACCTTTTTTTCCACCCTCGTGTGATAAGCTCTCCCGCAAAAGGTTTCTCGAATTCAATACTCAAATCTTTTACCTTTTCAAACAGTTGTGCACCCGTCAAAGGCAAAGGAGCTCTACGTTCTTCAATATTCCCATTATATGCTTTCCTCCATGACCGATAATGATGCTTTTGAGGCAAAAACCTATGATGTCCAAGGAAGACATTCTTCTTATCATGTTCCAATCGCATCCAATCAGTACCATCTTCACATATAGGGCATGCACACTGGCCTTTGGTACTGTATCCAGACAAATTACCGCATGCCAAAAAATCATTAATTGTGCCAAAGATCATAGTCCTCAAGATGAAACTTTCTTCTCTGTACCCATCGTACACATCTATACCCGTCTCCCACATTTGCTTCAAGTCTTCAATTAAAGGCGCCAAGAATATGTCTATATCATTTCCTGGTTGCTTCAATCATATATTTGCGCTTCATGCATAGCCATGGAGGTAGAGGTTATAAATCACCAAAATCACTGGCCATGTACTATGAGAGCTACTCTGAACACCATGCGGGTTAAACCCATCAGCAGACAATGCAAGTGTTAAGTTTCTTGGTTCTTTCCCAAAATCAGGATACTCAATATCATTTTTTTTCCATTGAGGAGAATCTGTCGGGTGCCGCCGCATGCCATCCTTAATCCTTTCATCCTCATGCCATGTCAAGTGTTTAGCATCTTCTGAACTACGGTACATGCGCCTGAATCTGTGAATTATGGGGAAATACCACATAACCTTCTCTGGAGCTTCCTTCTTCTTATATCATGAGGCTTTGCATTTAGGACACGAATTTAATGATGCATATCCATTTCTAAATAAAATAAAATTGTTAGGACAAGCGTGTATCTTCTCATAGCCCATGCCAATAGAGCGTAACATTTGTTTAGCCTCATATGTTCGACCAGGAAGCACATTCTCATCCGACAACATATCTTTCAATAAGGTGAGTAAGTCTGTAAAGCGCTTATCAGTCCACCCATTGCTCGATTTCAAGTTATACAATTTTAACATCGCTGATAATCTCGTGAATTTCATACAAACCTTATACAACGGCTTCTCCGCATCATTTACCAACTTCTTAAATATTTGAGGACAATCACAGAGATCTTCTTCAACCGCATTTGCCATGTCTCCAAAATGGTCGCCATAATATGCATTTGTACCGGCGTCTTCTGACGCATATCTCCCACTCTTCCCATATTAGAAGATTCATCTCTTTTCTCACTGTGCCTTATCCAACAGTTATAACTCTGATCAATTCCATTGCTCACTAAATGTCCTTCCAATTCCTGAACATTAACTCGACCTACATAACAACAACTAAAACAAAGACATACGATTCTACTCAAGTCTAGTTCTTTTTCATGTTGAACTACAAACGTAATAAAATCTTGTATTCCATCCCTATATTCCTTCGACAAACGATTGATAGACATCCACTTCCGATCCATTCTAACTTCAACCTTTACAAATTCAACAATCATTCCCATTAATATAACATCATATTAAACGTATTTGTATTCTCAATATTTTATCACTAAACATAGTCAAAACTTGATAATCTAACGCATGGGGCTATAGCTAATGTTATGCCGTCAATCCACAATTCACAGTTCGTATTCAATTCATAGTTTGAATTTTAACAAAAATTTGGCAGACTCTCCCCTAAAATATGGACATTCCAAAATATATCCAATCCAATCAAACATAAAACACTTCAAAGTTCAACACATGTCCAATCTTTTTACACAATTATTCCTTTTGTAAACCACCACCAAGGTAATCAAAAGTTCCTACTCTTTCAACCCAAAAGAACATTATAAGAACCAGTAGAGCAACAACATCAAAAAATCCCCAGCATCAAAACAAACTCTACTATAAAATAATACAAATCAAACAGCACTTAATTTTTTCTACCTCACAGTGAGATGCAAACAAAAACCTAGCAGCAGAAGCAAGAAAGAGGAGAATGAGGACTTACTAACAGGAAAAACCAAAGAGAGCCTTTCTTCCAAGAATCCAACCTTTCTTCTTTAGTACGAAACCAAACCCCGAAGTTCAGAAGAGACAACCACAGTAGCAGGCTTAAACCTACACAAACAAGGAAACAATAAAAACAAAACCCAAAAGAAAAGAACTAAATAAAGAGACGCGTCGCAGCTCTAATCCAATGAACAGAACAAAACCTTTATATAATAATGAGAGAAAACGTGTCATTGCGAGAAGAAGGAGCAATGCACGCGGAGAAATGCATGAACGCTGTGAGAGAGAGAGAGAGAAAATGATCGAGCTCAACGGCGACGGCGAGCTCAACGGTGACGAGAGAGGGAGAAAATGATGGACGCTATGAGAGAGAGCTAGAGAGAGCAAAATATCGAGTAGCAAACTGAGTAACACAGATAGAGTATGACGCGTTATAATTTTCTTTTCAGGTCATAGATAGCGCTTATGTGAGAAAGCGCTAGCGATTATGGAATAGGGTTAGCGCTTTCCTACAGAAGCGCTAGCAAAGATTCGTAAAGGACAGTGCTTTCGTGGAAAAGCGCTAGCGATTCTTGATGCTTCAAAGCGCTAGCTAGTAATGAACCTTCAGTAGCGCTTTCTTAGGTAAACGCTAGTGAATGTTTTTCCGCATTTTTAGCTAGCGCTTTAGTTAAAAGCGCTGTTTAAAGTGGCACCGTATATTACAAAATCTGTTGCAGTGATAAATAAAACAACAATGTGTGACATGTGGAACTATGAAATACTGCATCAAACTATACATATATATATATAATTACGGCCCCATCAGTAGGACCATCTATATCAGAGTGCATCTGTAAAAGTGCGTAGTGTAAAGTATAGTCATCCAAACTAAATATATACAAAAAGACTCCCAAAACAGACTATAACACTGGCCATAACAAAACAACCGAAAGGAAAACATAACCTGTCACGTGCCTTCATCAACGAGCAGGATACTGAGAACTCTCCCTTTGAGATCTAGAGGGTATATGGAAAGCACGACGATATTACCTAGTTGTATGTGGACAAGAGGGACCAGGTGCATCGATATGCTTGCGCCTAATCTCATCCTTCTGGCTTCTGTCACGAGAATGACTCCCGGTTGGCAGCACAACCAGATAAGAACGAGCGTGTGAGTGCCAAACAGAGTCATAATTGGCGTGGAGGCAGTGGGGTTCTCCCGCATGCGTCTAAACGGTAACCGTTGACTGATACAAAAATCACCTTGAAGGCTCGCCATCAGAGAGCGAAACAACCGGAAGTACACGATAACCATCCTCGTGTACACTACAGTGTGGTGGGAGTAGTCTATGTCCCAATCAGCATCATCCACATCATGGTAGCATAACATAAACTCCCCTAAATGGGGATCCTCAGGTCTGTCATCATCATCGAATGCATGAGCAAGTACTGGGCCATCCTCAGTAGTATATTCCTCCACTACAGGGTCTAGAACATATACAAGTATACACAAACTACAATACAGGGAGATAAGAACAACACAATCATCATAAAATATGAAAGTAGCAGCAGAATAAAACATAGTGTACTCACAGACATACAACACATGCAAACCATCCTAGTCACTCATCGTGTATCATCTTACTAATGATCACACTCTCAAACTCTCCTAAATCTATATGGACTCGTGGCCACAACCTATGTCACGTCGCACCCCATACCGTAGGGATACACACCCCATTTCTGTTACAGATGTAGTCAGTTGTCCAAGAACCCTATCCTGCTCATCGTGACCTATAAGAGTACATCGTCGTCCTATAAATAATAATGACGGGTATCAGCCTGCACTCGAGATCGGTCTCATGGACTTGAAATGACCAGTACTAGTCGAGATAATCAGGTGACCTCTTGACACCATGACACAATAGGGATCAGCTACTGGCCCTCTATGGAATACACCGGTTCCCAATTACATCCCCAAGGTCTCCACGACCGGCATAGTCACTTCGGACCTCTGTACTCAGGTAACTTCTGACCTCAAGCATTGATACGTATAGTTGTGACATATGACTAACTAAGGTAATCTACATGATCATCACACATATATACTAAATCAATCAACACATATCTCTCTGTTATGCTTCTCACATGACACTCCTACTCTTATAGGGATCTCAATCTCAGCCACATAGGCAGTGAATTACCCACGACGCCTAGACATAACTGGTACCACTCCCTTGTGGCTACTAACTTATGTATACGGTCGTTGGCTATTCAACCCTTAGTAGGGCTTAGGTCACTCTACGTATGCTTTGCATTTTATTCTACATTAACAATCCCAATGAATGTGCTTTCTTTCCCCCACCTGGTATCCAACGCAACTACAACCGGTTTCACTCACGAGGTCACGAGGAAGCAAATGGACACCCTTTCTCTACCTAGGAAATTTGGCCATCAACACTAAAAATTCCAGTCCAAAAATTCAACGGAACACACCATTACGACCCATATTTTGTTAGGAACACAAAAACACAGTAAGATTGGAATTAGGGCAAACAACAAAGCACAAAAAATTCAGAAAATGAATTACATTAATTCTGTCCCTAGAGGGTGAGAGCTTACCAATTACAAATTTGGAAGTTTCGAGACGCTCCTGAGCTCGTATGGTACCACAACTCGCACCAAAACCCTAAAATGCGAAGAAAGACAATTGAGGGACCAAATATACCACCAAAGGACCACAAATTTAACATTAAGAAATGAATATCAGAGGGTTATTCACTACCACATAAAGGGCTTTAATGGCATTTATTTTAAGCCTTTACAAGCGCTTACAACTGCTATCCATTCACCCACTACTAAAGGTTGAAGCAAAGACAACGATTCTTTAGCGCTACCGAATAGATAGTGCTTCTTTGAGGAAGCACTATCTATTCCGTAATTTACATAGCATTTCTTTAAAGAAGTGTTGTCCTTTGTAACACCTGAGGACGAGATCGACATCGTCTTAGGACGACGTATCGAGACCTCGCGTCGAGATCTTGTGTCGAGATCCCGTGCCAAGATCGTTTGCCGAGGTCAGTTGCCGAGCTGAGGAGACTGCGTGCACTAGCTGCTGAGCTGCCGAGGTCGCGTGTCGAGTTGATGAGGCCGCGTACCGAACTGAGGAGGCCGCGTGCACGAACTCGTGTTAGAGCCTTGTGCGCTTGCACGAGCACCCTAGTCGACATCGTGTCGAGATGATGATAACTCGTATTCTTTCGAACGTTATTCAGCGTTATTATTATATTGTTTGTAATAATTACATTGTCGGCTTGCCGTTCTCGTCGCGTGTCTAGATCGTTGACCGACAGAGTAGAGGGTAATTATGAGAGGAACGATTAGATGGGTAGAATGATTGATGGGATTGGCATCTTATAGCTGGAGTTACGATTATACCCCTTCTCTCACCAGCTGTATACCACGACCGGTTCCCTCAGATACTCATTTCTCTTTTCTTCTTTCTTCTTTCTTCTTCCTTCTGCTCTGAGTTCCTTGTTTTTCTCCAAAATTTCCATCGAAGAAACCTTGAGTTCCATCGAGATTCTGAATCAACTTTCTTCATCAATCTTGTTCATCATCATCTTCTCGACCTATATCTCACCATCTCGACCACCATCTGAGGTAAGGAAAAACAGATTTTTCTCTTCTTCATGTTACTGTTTAGCGCCACTTCTTCTTTCCATTTTAGCCAGTTTTATGCTTCCAAATCATGTCAAACTGATGGGTTTTCTTCTTCACGATATTACCTATCTTTCTAACCGATTATTTGAGCTTGAAAAACAAAATTCTTTCTCTGTTTTCTGCAGTAGGCAGCGCTCAAAAACCCTTCCTTTTTGGTTTGTTTCGATTTCTTGTTTTTCGTTTGTTGCTTCTGGTTGTTGTTGTTGTCGATCTATCTGTTGAAGCATCAGATAACCTTTTTCATGAACTTTTGATCGAAAACCCTAACTTTGTGTTAGAGGAAAAATATATTTAAGTTCTTGAGTTTTTATATTTTCTGGGTTGTGGTTAAGATTGGGATGAGATCTAAGTGTTATTAGAACCCATAGATCGAACTAAGTTGTGCTTGTTTTAGGAAGTCTGATTCCCGAGATCGTGTGATTTTCGAATCGAGGTGTACGGGAAAGCAAATTCAAGGACGTGGAAGCAGCGGAATCCAGATCGAGAACTGTACGTGTCGAGGTCGACTGAGAAGCGTACGTGTCTAGGTCGTTTGAAGACAGCCGTGTCGAGGTCATTGTCGAGCAGCGTTATCTTGGAGTTCGGTAAGGGCACTTCATATTCGACTTGTTTATGTTTTGTGCGTAAGGGCAACTTTTAGACATTATTAAGACTTTATTTTTATTGTTATATTTCTGTATGGACTCCTTGATTGGTGTCGAGCTTGGAATGTTGTGACATGATTGGGTTTTTGCATGTATTTGATATGTGATTGAATATATGTTGCGAATTGTGAATTCTTTGTCAATGCGTGTCTTCATGCAGAATGTTTTATTGCTTAAATGTCGAATTGCGTTTTCTTCATGTTAAGCATGCTCTCTTTATTTGATATGTGATCAAGTAAGTTGTGTTACTCTTTGACATGCGGCGAGCTAATCATCGAGTGAGAGAGCTAGGGAGTCGTATGACGTTTTTGAGCCGGACCCGGATAGCGAGGGTGCTAGGTCCCCTTTTGTTTATGGTGGATTGGCTAGGCGTTGTAGCATTATCGGTTTGGGGATGGACTCGCTGATTAATGTATGGAATTCGGTTTGGGGATGGACTGCCGTTTACCTATTACGTCGGTTTGGGGATGGACTGCGGCGATATTAGGAATAAGAGTCAAGTCGAGTCTAGAGTGAGATGGTCGAGTCACGTGTGGTGATTGAGATACATTATTGTGTTGCTTATTTCTTTATGCCGTGCTTATCTTGTATTGTTGAGAAGTTGACCCTTTCCCGTGGTGCCTTCAATCCATGGCGGTTACCCACGCGAGATCGAAGCGCGAGGAACTTCGGCGATGAGATGATGGCGAGGAGGAGCCCGACGAGGACCCGAGTGCCGACCTCTACTTGTCGTGATTGTTTATGTTTGTTGGATGTTTTTTTTTGATGACTGTACCTTGTTTTTCTTTTGGAGTAGTATGTCGTGACGGTTAGGCGATTGTTTTGTTGTTTCAGGGTAGGCGGTGGTTTTACTTTTGGAGCGACCCTGCGTGGGTGTTTCTGGAAGTACCCCAGGTATGATTGCTCTTTTGAAGTCGTCGTACCTTAGGTGTATTTTCTTTGCACATTTGCTACTCTGTATTTTGTATACATTATTATTTCGAGTGATATATATATATGTATGTTATGCATGTATGTTTTATTAGAATTTAAGTCTTGTGTCTTAGTTGCACCATGTTTTGAAAAGCTGTAATTACTCTGATGTGCACGAGTGGTTTTATAAAAAAATAGATCGTACTTTTAAAAGGCACAAGAGTTTCGTTTTAAAACACATCTCATCTGAGTTTAGTTGAGCTCGGTGTGTTGAGCTCGGTAACTCGAGCTTCGGTATATTGAGCTCGGTAGCGGTCCGAAGCGGTCGTTACATTGTTGGTATCGAGCGATTCAGTTACGTAGAAGTGTGCATAGAAATTTGGGTGGTCACTATGTCGGGTTATGTGTGTTGGGTACCTAATTGTAATATGTTGATTCTTTGTTTGATTAAGTGAAGCACTTATTGCTTGAAAAATTGTTTGAACTGTTTCTTGATTGAAGCGGTGTGTTTTAACACATCCTTGTTGTGAGATTCAGCGGGGTTTTGAACTTTGTGGAATCTAATGCCACCTCGTAGGAATACGGCAACGGTATGTAGAACGTCGACATGGAACGAGCAATTCAAGCTATGACCGAGATGGCGGCAGCCATGGCTCAACAATCGGTATTGCAACTCAACAGGCTAACGCGATGGCTCAGCACGGCGGCGTTAACTCAGCGAGAACTGCAAAGAACAACAACGAGCAGAGCGAAATGCTGAAGCGAGAGGATTGGCCGACTTTAAGAAGCATGATCCACCGAAGTTCTACGGTGAGCCAAACCCAGATAAAGCTGATCTTTGGATGCAAGAGATCGAGAAGATCTTCGAGGCACTTCATTGCCCGGACAACGTGAAGGTCGACTATGCTACCTACTTACTGCTAGGAGACGCAGAGTATTGGTGGAGGGGAGTGAAGCAAACATTTATAGCAGAACGTCGCGAGATGACCTGGGAGCTTTTCCGTGAAAGGTTCTTGGACAAGTACTTCCCAGATACTGCACGAGCCGAGAAGGAGCAAGAGTTTCTTCAATTGCAGCAAGGCAGCTCGACAGTGTCCGAGTATGCGGCCAAGTTCGAGTCGCTTGCGAGGTATTTCAGTCCATTTCGTGATCGAGCTGACCAAAGATGGTTGAGTGAGAGATTCCAACGGGGACTGAGATTTGACATTCAGAAGTCAGTGGTGTCATTGAGGATTCGAAACCTCCAAGAGCTGATTGATCGATGTGTCGAGGTAGAAGGAGTGAGGAGCCACAAGAAGAAAACTGTTGTAGGCGGACCAATGAGACCCCAGAGTGCGGGGCAGAGATTTGCACAGAAAGGGAAACAACCGCAGAAGAAGCCTTACGACCGACCTCAGGGGAACGACAACAGGGGACAGTATCGTCCGATGACCCAGGTACCGAGAAGCGGAGGACAGACCAGTGTCGAGGTGACTTGTTTCCGTTGTGGAAAGACGGGACATTACGCCAATAAGCGTACTCGAGGGTGGAGGTGTGTTTCATTTGTAAGAAGCCAGGACATTTTGTCAAGGATTGTCCTACACCTAAAGCTGAACCGACGATGCTTGCGGCAAGGGCCAAAGGGAAGCGTTAGGTAGGTAAAGGCAGAGTTTTCTGCATGAGGGGCGAGGAAGCGGTCGGTGAAGATCTTATCCAAGGTGAATGTGAGATCGAGGGTAAATCCTTATCCGTTCTTTTTGATTCGGGTGCAACCCATTCCTTTATTTCTTCTGATTGTGTGAACCATTTGAACTTGACTGTGACTGCTTTACCGTTCAAATTGGTAGTTACAACCCCATCTACTAAAACCTTAGTCACAAACACTGCATGTCTTAATTGTGTAGTGATTATTCAGAGTAGAAAGTTTGTGGTCAATTTGGTTTGTTTGCCTCTTAAGGGCCTAGATGTCATTCTCGGGATGGATTGGTTGTCACACCACCATGTCCTTTAATTTGTGCCCGTGAAAGCTGTAGTTTTCCCGGACCTTGGAGTCTCCAATTATCTTTCTTTGAGCGTATTGGAGTTTCTTTGAAAGAAGGAACTAGGGAATACATGTATCTGGCTAGTTCGGAAGTTTTCAGCCAGATCGGCGTGAAGAATGTACGGTGGTGTGTCAGTTTGAGGCCTTTTTTCCCGAAGGCGTTCCAGGGTCACCACCAATACGAGAGGTCGAGTTCTCCATCGACCTGATTCCAGGGACAGGACCGATCTCCAAAGCGCCATACAGGATGTCTCTGCCGAGATGAAAGAAGCGAAGTCCCGGATCGAACACTTGGAGTCGAAGCAATTCATACGACCGGCGTGTCACCGTGGGGAGCTCGGTGTTGTTGGTTAAGAAGAAGGATGGACGATCAAGGTGTGCGTGGACTATCGCGAGCTCAACAAGGTTCTGTGTGAAGAACCGTTATCCGTTACCACGTATTGGCGACTTGATGGATCAACCGTGGAGCGGCGATCTTTTCCAAGATAGACTTGAAGTCGGGCTACCATCAGTTCGGCGTGAAGGAGGAAGATGTCCCCAAAACAGCTTTCAGGACTAGATATGGTCACTACGAGTACTTGGTGATGCCGTTTGGAGTAGCGAATCTGGCGGTTTGTGTTTATGGACTACATGAATAGGATTTTCCATTCGTTCTTGGATCAGTTTGTTGTAGTGTTCATCGACGACATCTTGATCTACTCGAGAACCGAGAAGAGCACGAAGAACACTTATGTCGAGTAATCGCAGATATTACGAGATAAGTAACTCTATGCCAACCTGTCGAAGTGTGAATTTTGGCTTGAAGAGGTGAATTTTCTTGGTCACGTGATTTCCAAAGAAGGGATATTGTAGATCCAACTAAGATTGAAGGCGTGTTAGGGTGGGAACAGTAGAAGGCGATTCTGAGATCGTGAGTTTTGTCGGCTTAGCGAGGATATTATCGAAGATTCATTGAAGGTTTCTCGAAGATTGTCGCGCCTCTACACGATCGACGAGGAAGGATCAACCTTTGCCTGGGCCGAGGAGTGCGGCCAGTTTTCAAAGATGAAGGAGCTTTTGGCGGCGGCGCTGTCTTGATTTTGCCTCGGCAGAAGAGCCTTTCGAGGTGTATTGTGATGCGTCACACCAGGGATTGGGATGCGTCTTGATGCAACATCGGAAGGTGGTCGCGTATGCTTCAAGGCGACTTAAGATTCACGAGAGGAACTACCCTACTCACGACTTGGAGCGTGATAGTTTTTCTTGAAGATATGGAGACACTACCTTTATGGGAGCACTCTTCTTGTTCGGCGATCACAAGAGCTTGAAGTACATTCGGCGAAGAAAGATCTCAACATGCGTCAGCGTAGATGGACAGAATTTCTCAAGGACTACGACTTTACGTTGGAATACCATCCCGGTAAGGCTAACGTGGTAGCAGATGCGTTGAGTAGGAAGAGCGTTTTAACCTCGGCAATGATGATCAAGGAGTTGGAGATGCTCGAGAAGTTCCGAGACTTGAAGTTGAGTGTCGAAGTTTCACCGGGGAAGCTGAGATTTGGTATGCTTACCATCTCTAACAGATTGTTGGACGAGATCCGAGACCAGCAGGTTCATGACGAGCTTCTGCAAGAGAAGGTTCAGTTGATAGCGCAAGGAAAGGCGACAGAATTCCAAGTCGGAGCGGACGACATCTTAAGATGCAATGGCCGAGTGTGTGTACCTAACGTATCCGAGCTGAGAAAGTTGATTCTCGACGAAGCGCATAAGAGCAACTTTAGTATTCATCCAGGAGTTACGAAGATGTATCAAGACTTGAAGAAGCATTTTTGGTGGTCCGGAATGAAGAAGCAAGTGGCCGAGTACGTAACCGTGTTTAACGCGTGTCGAAGCGAAGGTGGAGCACCAATGACCTGCGGGAATGCTCTGATAAACAGCGTACGATATGGAAATAGGATAGTATTTCCATGGATTTTGTTGTAGGTTTGCGAAGGCGAGAAGAAGAATGATTCGATTTGGGTGATCGTCGACCGATTGACCAAATCGCTCATTCTTGCGGTGAAGTCGACATACAGCGTGGAAAAGCTGACCGAGATCTACATCGCGAGATAGTGCAATTCATGGAATACCCTCTTCGATCATGTCGGACCGAGATCAAAGTTCACGTCTCACTTTTGGAGGGAATTACAAGGAGCGATGGGAACCGAAGCTCGAGCTTAGCTTCGGCATATCATCCTCGCATCGACGGTCGACCGAGAGAACGATCCAATCGGCTTGAAGATTTATTGCGAGCTTGTACCTTAGATCACCGAGGAAGTTGGGACGACGTCTTACCATTGGTGGAGTTCACCTACAATAACGGTTTCCATGCGAGTATTGGAATGGCACCTTTTGAAACCTTTGTATGGGCGGAAATGTCGACGCCTCTTTGTTGGTACCAGGGCGGCAAGCGTTACGTTGTGGGACCAGATATGATCCAGCCAGACTCACCGAGAAGATCCGTTTGATCGAGATAGGATGCGAACGTCTCAAAGTCGATGTAAGAGTTATGCGGACCAACGGCGTCGACCACTCGAGTTCGAGGAAGGAGAACATGTATTTCTTAGAGTCACCCCCACTCATCGAGTTGGTGGAGCGATCAAATCCAAGAAACTTACCCCTAAATTTATTGGACCTTATCAGATTCTTCGTCGTGTCGGTCCAGTGGCATATCATATTGCCCTGCCACCATTCTTGTCGAACATCCACGACGTCTTCCACGTCTCACAATTGCGGAAGTATGTTTCCGACCCCTCTCATGTCATCAAACCGGATGTGATTCAACTGAGGGACGACCTATCTTTCGAAGCATCACCAGCAAGGATCGTTGATCGGAAAGTCAAGCGATTCGCGGAATAAAGAGATTCAACTTGTCAAAGTTGTATGGGATCGAAGGCGGAGATGCGACTTGGGAGCTGGAGGAGAAGATGAAGACTTCGATTACTGAACTTTTTCGAGGTAAGAATCTTATTTGCAATTTCGAGGGCGAAATTTTTTAGAGGAGAGATTGTAACACCTGAGGGCGAGATCGACATCGTCTTAGGACGACGATATCGAGACCTCGCGTCGAGATCTTGTGTCGAGATCCCGTGCCAAGATCGTTCGAGGTCGATTGCCGGTGAGGAGGCTGCGTGCACTAAGGCTGAGCCGCCGAGGTCGCGTGTCGAGTTGATGAGGCCTGCATCAATCGAGGAGGCCGCGTGCACGAACTCGTGTTAGAGCCTTAGCGCTTGCACGAGCACCCTAGTCGACATCGTGTCGAGATGATGATAACTCGTATTCTTTCGAGCGTTATTCAGCGTTATTATTATATTGTTTGTAATAATTACATTGTCGGCTGCCGTTCGTCAGCGATGTCTAGATCGTTGACCAAGCGAGTAGAGGGTAATTATGAGAGGAACGATTAGATGGGTAGAATGATTGATGGGATTGGCATCTTATAGCTGGAGTTACGATTATACCCCTTCTCTCACCAGCTGTATACCACGACCGGTTCCCTCAGATACTCATTTCTCTTTTCTTCTTTCTTCTTTCTTCTTCCTTCTGCTCTGAGTTCCTTGTTTTTCTCCAAAATTTCCATCGAAGAAACCTTGAGTTCCATCGAGATTCTGCATCAACTTTCTTCATCAATCTTGTTCATCATCATCTTCTCGACCTATATCTCACCATCTCGACCACCATCTGAGGTAAGGAAAAACAGATTTTTCTCTTCTTCATGTTACTGTTTAGCGCCACTTCTTCTTTCCATTTTAGCCAGTTTTATGCTTCCAAATCATGTCAAACTGATGGGTTTTCTTCTTCACGATATTACCTATCTTTCTAACCGATTATTTGAGCTTGAAAAACAAAATTCTTTCTCTGTTTTCTGCAGTAGGCAGCGCTCAAAAACCCTTCCTTTTTGGTTTGTTTCGATTTCTTTTTTTTCGTTTGTTGCTTCTGGTTGTTGTTGTTGTCGATCTATCTGTTGAAGCATCAGATAACCTTTTTCATGAACTTTTGATCGAAAACCCTAACTTTGTGTTAGAGGAAAAATATATTTAAGTTCTTGAGTTTTTATATTTTACGGGTTGTGGTTAAGATTGGGATGAGAGCTAAGTGTTATTAGAACCCATAGATCGAACTAAGTTGTGCTTGTTTTAGGAAGTCGATTCAGAGATCGTGTGATTTCGAATCGAGGTGTACGGAAAGCGAATCCAAGGGCGTGGAAGCAATGGAATCGGATCGAGGCTGACGTGTCGAGGTCGTGAGAAGCGTGCGTGTCGAGGTCGTTTGAAGACGGCCGTGTCGAGGTCGTTGTCGGCGGCGTTATCTTGGAGTTCGGTAAGGGCACTTCATATTCGACTTGTTTATGTTTTGTGTGTAACGGCAACTTTTAGACATTATTAAGACTTTATTTTTATTGTTATATTTCTGTATGGACTCCTTGATTGGTGTCGAGCTTGGAATGTTGTGATATGATTGGGTTTTTGCATGTATTTGATATGTGATTGAATATATGTTGCGAATTGTGAATTGCTGTCGAATTGCGTGTCTTCATGCAGAATGTTTTATTGCTTAAATGTCGAATTGCGTTTTCTTCACGTTAAGCATGCTCTCTTTATTTGATATGTGATCAAGTAAGTTGTGTTACTCTTTGACATGCGGCGAGCTAATCATCGAGTGAGAGAGCTAGGGAGTCGTATGACGTTTTTGAGCCGGACCCAGATAACTGAGGGTGCTAGGTCCCCTTTTGTTTATGGTGGATTGGCTAGGCGTTGTAGCATTATCAGTTTGGGGATGGACCTGCTGATTAATGTATGGAATTCGGTTTGGGGATGGACCTGCCGTTTACCTATTACGTCGGTTTGGGGATGGACTCGCCGATGATATTAGGAATAAGAGTCGTGTCGAGTCTAGAGTGAGATGGTCGAGTCACGTGTGGTGATTGAGATACATTATTGTGTTGCTTATTTCTTTATGCCGTGCTTATCTTGTATTGTTGAGAAGTTGACCCTTTCCGTGGTGCCTTCAATCCATAGCGGTTACCCAGGCGAGGTCGAGGCGCGAGGAACTTCGGCGGTAGATGATGCCGAGGAGGAGCTCGACGAGGACCAGGGCGACGACCTGGACTTGTCGTGAGTGTTTATGTGTGGTGGAGGTTTTTTTTTGATGATTGTACCTTGGTTTTCTTTTGGAGTAGTATGTCGTGACGGTTAGGCGATATTGTTTTGTTGTTTGAGGTAGACTGGTGGTTTTACTTTTGGAGCTGACCCCTGCGTGGGTGTCTGTGGAAGTACCCCAGGGTATGATTGCTCTTTTGAAGTCGTCGTACCTTAGGTGTATTTTCTTTGCACATTTGCTACTCTGTATTTTGTATACATTATTATTTCGAGTGATATATATATGTATGTTATGCATGTATGTTTTATTAGAATTTAAGTCTTGTGTCTTAGTTGCACCATGTTTCGAAAAGCTGTAATTACTCTGATGTGCACGAGCTGGTTTTATAAAAAAAAATAGACCGTACTTTTTAAAAGGCACAAGAGTTTCGTTTTAAAACACATCTCATACAGGTTTAGTTGAGCTCGGTGTGTTGAGCTCGGTAACTCGAGCTCGGTATATTGAGCTCGGTAGTGGTCCGGAAACGGGTCGTTACATCCTTCCCCCCTTTGGACCTTGAATTGCTTGAAAATAATGACAAAAGTTTGAGCAAAGGCATTATGGCCAACAATAAAACATCCAGTAATAATAAGTGTTTACTATTTCCACTCTGTTATAGAAGGTTTTTCACAAGTGTTTACTATTTCCACTCTATTATAGAAGGTTTTTCACTCACAATCAAGCACTCTTGAACCGTACCCATCAACAATCCATCTCCACCTTATTTAGGATCAAAAGCAAAGTGGCAAAAGGACGCACCAAGACTGTGCGACAGGCCTAGAGTTTCACTGGCTTTAGTATATTCATTTTTCTCTTATTTGAAATTGTTCAGAGGAAAATGATTGCTTTAATTAGCAACCTGCTTCTCAATATTCTAGCAAAATTAAAATGCCCCCTATAAAAAACTCCTAAAGACAAATACAAAAGCCTTACCCATGGCTGCTATTTAACATGTTTTTCTAACAGTCCAGGTGTTCTTCATGCTTATTGGAATACTAGTATACATTTATTGTAACACCCAAGACCCACACCATTCAATAAAGCTTCTTAGCTATTCAATACTGTAAAGCTTAGGAAAATACTAACAAGTGCCCTTAGGGTATTGGTTAAAGAATCAACAGAGGTAAATTTTGTATGAGAAAATGATGTATTTATTACATCAAAAATTGTTTAACTTATATTCTCAAGACAAAATTTCTTTTTATGATTTTTTTAACCAAAGCCCTTAGGACACTCCTTAGCAAGACCCTAAAACTTATACCAATCAAATACATTCTAAAATAGTTCTATTTATTTACTTTTAAGCAATATAAAACCATTTAATGAAAATAAAACCATGCTCTTTTTCAAGTAGAAAAGAATATGCAATTAGATTAGTTGGTCCCAGTCATCATTGTATATTGTGCCCATGAGGTTTCCAAAGAATTCTGTTAGTTTTCTACCTCTTTCTCTCAGCGAGATCAATCAACAAGATCACTAACTATGAGACACAAAATCGAGTTTCTGCTCCTTCAAAGTATAAAGCAAGTTAGTAAATTTGGAAGGTTATTAAATATGAGATCCCTAGTTGTGAATATAGACCACATATTTGTCTCCGCAATTGATCCTCTATAACAGAAAGCAAGATGCTTGTATACATCGGTCTTTTCTGCAGAGACTCTGTTTGGTAAAAAGTAGCGAACATCGGATAAGCTAGCTAATAGCGAATAGTTAATGAGCTTATAATGGATAAGTTATCAGATTGACTTTTAAGTGTTTGGTAAAATTAGCTGATAAATACAAAATGACATAAAATGACATTTTAATAAATGAGAGAGACTGTAAGGGTTAATAATTTTTTACTTCATTTAATAGAGGTTAAACAGAGAATTTAATTAAAATAATAAGGGTAAAAACGAGAGAAAAAATGATATGCATATCCTATAAAATCAAATGCTACTTGAGACACTCCCATTTATAATATTACCACTAAATTTCGCATATATAGACGAATAATACTATATCAGAGTACAGTGGAAGAGAAACATATATTATCATATATAAAAAGTTTTGGTATAAACAGGGTTCCCTCATAGTAACCACAAAAAGAATTATATACAAATACAAAAGAACCCCTGAAGGTGTACAAAAAGTCATCATCAGTCAAAAATACAACAACTCCTAACGAGAGTCCTCCTACAACTTGCCCGTCCTAAGATACCTAACGTGCGGTCGTGGTGACAAACGGGAATCCCCAGCAGAAGGGCGTCCCTTGAACCTGGATGAGTAGGCCTTCAAAGGCTCTACCAAGGGTGCTACAGGAGAAGAGGGGACAGTCGTCTCAGACCTACGACTTACTTCCCAATCTCCTACGCTATCTCTGGCCATACTATAAGAACCGGAAGAAGAAGGAGCAATAGAGTAACGATGTCTAGTCCTAGGCTCTCGCCACTTGCTATTAAAAGGAAACCACTACGCTATCCTAAAATCACCTATGAAGGAGGCTGTCGGTGACCATAACAGACGAAAGAAAATGCGAATTAATCTAGTGTAGATCATGACATGGCGGCTATAATCGATCTCAAAGTAGTCCTCACCCATGTCGTGGTAGTAGATGTAACGACCCGTTTCCGGACCGCTACCGAGCTCAATATACCGAGCTCGAGTTACCGAGCTCAACACACCGAGCTCAACTAAACCTGTATGAGATGTGTTTTAAAACGAAACTCTTGTGCCTTTTAAAAAGTACGGTCTATTTTTTTTTTATAAAACCAGCTCGTGCACATCGAGTAATTCTGACTTTTGAAACATGGTGCAACTAAGACACAAGACTTAAATTCTAATAAAACATACATGCATAACATACATATATATATCACTCGAAATAATAATGTATACAAAATACAGAGTAGCAAATGTGCAAAGAAAATACACCTAAGGTACGACGACTTCAAAAGAGCAATCATACCCTGGGGGTACTTCCGGCAGACACCCACGCAGGGGGCTGCTCCAAAAGTAAAACCACCAGTCTACCCTGAAACAACAAAACAATACTGCCCAACTGGTCACGACATACTACTCCAAAAGAAAAACAAGGTACAGTCATCAAAAAAAAAACATCCATCACACATAAACAATCACGACAAGTAGAGGTCGTCACTCGGGTCCTCGTCGAGCTCCTCCTCGGCATCATCTACTGTCGAGTTCCCTGCGCCCTCGACCTCGCCTGGGTAACCGTCATGGATTGAAGGCACCACGGGAAAGGGTCAACTTCTCAACAATACAAGATAAGCACGGCATAAAGAAATAAGCAACACAATAATGTATCTCAATCACCACACGTGACTCGACCATCTCACTCTAGACTCGACTCGACTCTTATTAGGAATATCGTCGAGGTCCATCCCCAAACCGACGTAATAGGTAAACGGCGAGTCCATCCCCAAACCGAATTCCATACATTAATCGGCAGGTCCATCCCCAAACTGATAATGCTACAACGCCTAGCCAATCCACCATAAACAAAGGGGACCTAGCACCCTCGATTATCCGGTCCGGCTCAAAAACGTCATACGACTCCCTAGCTCTCTCACTCGATGATTAGCTCGCCGCATGTCAAAGAGTAACACAACTTACTTGATCACATATCAAATAAAGAGAGCATGCTTAACATGAAGAAAACGCAATTCGACATTTAAGCAATAAAACATTCTGCATGAAGACACGCAATTCGACAGCAATTCACAATTCGCAACATATATTCAATCACATATCAAATACATGCAAAAACCCAATCATATCACAACATTCCAAGCTCGACACCAATCAAGGAGTCCATACAGAAATATAACAATAAAAATAAAGTCTTAATAATGTCTAAAAGTTGCCCTTACGCACAAAACATAAACAAGTCGAATATGAAGTGCCCTTACCGAACTCCAAGATAACGCTGCTCGACAACGACCTCGACACGGCTGTCTTCAAACGACCTCGACACGTACGCTTCTCAGTCGACCTCGACACGTACAGTTCTCGATCTGGATTCCGCTGCTTCCACGTCCTTGGATTCGCTTTCCCGTACACCTCGATTCGGAAATCACACGATCTCGGGAATCAGACTTCCTAAAACAAGCACAACTTAGTTCGATCTATGGGTTCTAATAACACTTAGCTCTCATCCCAATCTTAACCACAACCCAGAAAATATAAAAACTCAAGAACTTAAATATATTTTTCCTCTAACACAAAGTTAGGGTTTTCGATCAAAAGTTCATGAAAAAGGTTATCTGATGCTTCAACAGATAGATCGACAACAACAACAACCAGAAGCAACAAACGAAAAACAAGAAATCGAAACAAACCAAAAAGGAAGGGTTTTTGAGCGCTGCCTACTGCAGAAAACAGAGAAAGAATTTTGTTTTTCAAGCTCAAATAATCGGTTAGAAAGATAGGTAATATCGTGAAGAAGAAAACCCATCAGTTTGACATGATTTGGAAGCATAAAACTGGCTAAAATGGAAAGAAGAAGTGGCGCTAAACAGTAACATGAAGAAGAGAAAAATATGTTTTTCCTTACCTCAGATGGTGGTCGAGATGGTGAGATATAGGTCGAGAAGATGATGATGAACAAGATTGATGAACAAAGTTGATGCAGAATCTCGATGGAACTCAAGGTTTCTTCGATGGAAATTTTGGAGAAAAACAAGGAACTCAGAGCAGAAGGAAGAAGAAAGAAGAAAGAAAAAAGAAATGAGTATCCGAGGGAACCGGTCGTGGTATACAATTTGGTGAGAGAAGGGGTATAATCGTAACTCCAGCTATAAGATGCCAATCCCATCAATCATTCTACCCATCTAATCGTTCCTCTCATAATTACCTCTACTCGCTTGGTCAACGATCTAGACACGCGACGAACGGCAAGCCGACAATGTAATTATTACAAACAATATAATAATACTTATTTGAATAACGTTCGAAAGAATACGAGTTATCATCATCTCGACACGATGTCGACTAGGCTGCTCGTGCAAGCGCACAAGGCTCTAACACGAGTTCGTGCTCGCGGCCTCCTCAGTTCGGTACGGGGCGTCATCAACTCGACGCGCGCCCTCCGCGACTCGGCTAGTGCACGCGATCTCCTCATTTCGGCGGTGACCTCGGCAAACGATCTTGGCACGGGATCTCGACACAAGATCTCGACGCGAGGTCTCGATACGTCGTCCTAAGACGATGTCGATCTCGTCCTCAGGTGTTACAATCTCTCCCTCTAAAAAAATTTCGTCCTCGAAATTGCAAATAAGATTCTTACCTCGGAAAAGTTCAGGGTACTGAGTCTTCATCTTCTCCTCCAGCTCCCAAGTCGCATCTCCCGTCTTCGGATCCCATACAACTTTGACAAGTTGAATCTCTTTATTCCGCAACTGTTTGGCTTTCCGATCAACGATCCTTGCTGGTGATGCTTCGAAAGATAGGTCGTCCCTCAGTTGAATCACATCCGGTTCGATGACATGAGAGGGGTCGGAAACATACTTCCGCAATTGTGAGACGTGGAAGACGTCGTGGATGTTCGACAAGAATGGTGGCAGGGCAATTTGATATGCCACTGGACCGACACGACGAAGAATCTGATAAGGTCCAATAAATTTAGGGGTAAGTTTCTTGGATTTGATCGCTCGACCAACTCCAGTAGTGGGGGTGACTCTAAGAAATACATGTTCTCCTTCCTCGAACTCGAGTGGTCGACGTCGTTGGTTTGCATAACTCTTCTGTCGACTTTGAGACGTTCGCATCCTATCTCTGATCAAACGGATCTTCTCAGTAGTCTGCTGGATCATATCTGGTCCCACAACAGAACGCTCGCCGTCCTGGTACCAACAAAGAGGCGTCTGACATTTCCGTCCATACAGTGCTTCAAAAGGTGCCATTCCAATACTCGCATGGAAACTGTTATTGTAGGTGAACTCCACCAATGGTAAGACGTCGTCCCAACTTCCTCGGTGATCTAAGGTACAAGCTCGCAATAAATCTTCAAGCGATTGGATCGTTCTCTCAGTCTGACCGTCAGTCTGAGGATGATATGCCGAGCTAAGCCTGAGCTCGGTTCCCATCGCTCCTTGTAATTCCCTCCAAAAGTGAGACGTGAACTTCAGATCTCGGTCCGACACGATCGAAGAGGGTATTCCATGAAGTCGTACTATCTCCGCGATGTAGATCTCGGTCAGCTTTTCCACGTTGTATGTCGACCTCACTGGCAAGAAATGAGCAGATTTGGTCAATCGGTCGACGATCACCCAAATCGAATCATTCTTCTTCTGCGTCTTCGGCAAACCTACAACAAAATCCATGGAAATACTATCCTATTTCCATCTTTGATGCGTCAGCGATTGTAGCATTCCGCGGTCGTTGGTGCTCCACGCCGGCTTCGACACGTTAAACACGAAGCTACGTGCTCGGCCACTTGCTTCTTCATTCAGGACCACCAAAAATGCTTCTTCAAGTCTTGATACATCTTCGTAACTCCTGGATGAATACTAAAGTTGCTCTTATGCGCGCTTCGCCGAGAATCAACTTTCTCGGCTCGGATCGTTAGGTACACACACTCGGCCATTGCATCTTAAGATGTCGTCCGCCCGACTTGGAATTCGCCGCTTTCCTTGCGCTTATCAATGAACCTTCTCTTGCAGAAGCTCGTCATGAACCTGCTGGTCTCGGATCTCGTCCAACAATCTGTTAGAGATGGTAAGCATACCAAATCTCAGCTTCCCCGGTGAAACTTCGACACTCAACTTCAAGTCTCGGAACTTCTCGAGCATCTCCAACTCCTTGATCATCATTGCCGAGGTTAAAACGCTCTTCCTACTCAACGCATCTGCTACCACGTTAGCCTTATCGGGATGGTATTCCAACGTAAAGTCGTAGTCCTTGAGAAATTATGTCCATCTACGCTGACGCATGTTGAGCTCTTTCTGGTCGAACAGGTACTTCAAGCTCTTGTGATCGCTGAAAACAGTAAGAGTGCTCCCATAAAGGTAGTGTCTCCATATCTTGGCCAAGAAAAACTCTGCCGCGACTCCAAGTCGTGAGTAGGGTAGTTCCTCTCGTGAATCTTAAGCTGCCTTGAAGCATACGCGACCACCTTCCGATGTTGCATCAGCACGCATCCCAATCCCTGGTGTGACGCATCACAATACACCTCGAAAGGCTCTTCGGGTTGAGGCAAAATCAGACAGCGCCGTCGTCAAAAGCTCCTTGATCTTTGAAAAGCCGGCCGCACTCCTCGGTCCAGGCAAAGGTTGATCCTTCCTCGTCGATCGTAAGAGGCGCGACAATCTTCGAGAAACCTTCAATGAATCTTCGATAATATCCTCGCTAAGCCGACAAAACTCGATCTCAGAATCGTCTTCTTTGTTCCCACCCTAACACGACTTCAATCTTAGTTGGATCTACAACTATCCCTTCTTTGGAAATCACGTGACCAAGAAAATTCACCTCTTCAAGCCAAAATTCACACTTGACCAGGTTGGCATAGAGTTGCTTATCTCGTAATATCTGCGATGCTCGACATAAGTGTTCTTCGTGCTCTTCTCGGTTCCTCGAGTAGATCAAGATGTCGTCGATGAACACTACAACAAAGCTGATCCAAGAACGAATGGAAAATCCTATTCATGTAGTCCATAAACACAATTTGGTGCATTCGTCACTCCAAACGGCATCACCAAGTACTCGTAGTGACCGTGATCTAGTCCTGAAAGCTGTTTTGGGGACATCTTCCTCCTTCACGCGAATCGATGGTAGCCCGACTTCAAGTCTATCTTGGAAAGATCGCCGCTCACGAAGTTGATCCATCAAGTCGTCAATACGTGGTAACGGATAGCGGTTCTTCACAAGAACCTTGTTGAGCTCGCGATAGTCCACGCACGACCTTGATCGTCCATCCTTCTTCTTAACCAACAACACCGGAGCTCCCCACGGTGACACGCTCGGTCGTATGAATTGCTTCGACTCCAAGTGTTCGATCCGGGACTTGAGTTCTTTCATCTCGGCAGAGACATCCTGTATGGCGCTTTGGAGATCGGTCCTGTCCCTGGAATCGGTCGATGGAGAACTTCGACCTCGTATTGGTGGTAACCCTGGCACGTCTTCGGAAAACGTCCTCAAAGTCACACACCACCGGTACATTCTTCACGTCGATCTGTTTGGAAAACTCGAACTAGCCAGGATACATGTATTCCCTAGTTCCTTCTTTCAAAGAAACTCCAATCGTTCAAAGAAAGATAATTGGAGACTCCAAGGTGCAGGAAAATTACAGTTTTACGGGCACAGTCCAAAAGGACATGGTGGTGTGACAACCAATCCATCCCGAGAATGACATCTAGGCCCTTAAGAGGCAAACAAACCAAATTGACCACAAACTTTCTACTCTGAATAACCACTACACAATTAAGACATGCAGTGTTTGTGACTAAGGTTTTAGCAGCTGGGGTTGTAACTACCAATTTGAACGGTAAAGCGATCCGCAGTCAAGTTCAAATGGTTCACACAATCAGAAGAAATAAAGGAATGGGTTGCACCCGAATCAAAAAGAACGGATAAGGATTTACCCTCGATCTCACATTCACCTTGGATAAGATCTTCAGCTCGATCTGCTTCCTCGCCACTCATGCAGAAAACTCTACCTTTAGCTACCTGACGCTTCCCTTTGGCCCTTGCCGCAAGCATCGTCGGTTCAGCTTTAGATGTAGGACAATCCTTGACAAAATGTCCTGGCTTCTTACAGTTGAAACACACCTCCACCCTCTGAGTACAGTTATTGGCGTAATGTCCCGCTCTTCCACAGCGGAAACAAGTCACCTCGACATCGGGTCCGTCCTCCGCTTCATGCACTGGGTCATCGGACGACATCGCCCTGTTGTCGTTCCCACGAGGTCGGTCGTAAGGCTTCTTCTGCGGTTGTTTCACTTGTGCAAAATCTCGCCCGCACTGGGGTCCCATTCGTCCGCCTACAACAGTTTTCTTCTTGTGGCTCCTCACTCCTTCTACCTCGACACATCGATCAATCGGCTCTTGGAGGTTTGAATCCTCAATGACACCATCGACTTCGAATGTCGAATCTCAATCCCGTTGGAATCTCTCACTCAACCATCTTTGGTCATTCGATCACGAAATGGACTGAAATACCTCGCAAGCGACTCGAACTTGGCGCATACTCGGACCTTTGTCGAGTTGCCTTGCTGCAATTGAAGAAACTCTTGCTCCTTCTCGGCTCGTGCAGTATCTGGGAAGTACTTGTCCAAGAACCTTTCACGGAAAAGCTCCCAGGTCATCTCGCGACGTTCCGCTATAAATGTTTGCTTCACTCCCCTCCACCAATACTCTGCGTCTCCTAGCAGTAAGTAGGTAGCATAGTCGACCTTCACGTTGTCCGGGCAATGAAGTGCCTCGAAGATCTTCTCGATCTCTTGCATCCAAAGATCAGCTTTATCTGGGTTTGGCTCACCGTAGAACTTCGGTGGATCATGCTTCCTAAAGTCGGCCAATCCTCTCGCTTCAGCATTTCGCTCTGCTCGTTGTTGTTGCTGCAAGTTCTGCTGAGTTAACGCTGCCGTCTGTTGAGCCATCGCGTTAGCCTGTTGAGTTGCAGCAGCTGATTGTTGAGCCATGGCTGCCGCCATCTCGGTCATAGCTTGAATTGCTCGTTCCATGTCGACGTTCTCGGTTACAGCTGTCGTATTCCTACGAGGTGGCATTAGATTCCACAAAGTTCAAAACCCTGTCAGAATCTCACAACAAGGATGTGTTAAAACACACTGCTTCAATCAAGAAACAGTTCAAACAATTTTTCAAGCAATAAGTGCTTCACTTAATCAAACAGCAATCAACATAATACAATTAGGTACCCAACACACATAACCCGACACAGTGACCAGTCCAAATTTCCTATGCACAGCTCGGTCAGAACCGAATCAAGCTGCTCGATACCAACAATGTAACGACTGCTTGGACCGCTACCGAGCTCAATATACCGAGCTCGAGTTACCGAGCTCAACACACCGAGCTCAACTAAACCTGTATGAGATGTGTTTTAAAACGAAACTCTTGTGCCTTTTAAAAAGTACGGTCTATTTTTTTTTTATAAAACCAACTCGTGCACATCAGAGTAATTACAGCTTTTCGAAACATGGTGCAACTAAGACACAAGACTTAAATTCTAATAAAACATACATGCATAACATACATATATATATCACTCGAAATAATAATGTATACAAAATACAGAGTAGCAAATGTGCAAAGAAAATACACCTAAGGTACAGCGACTTCAAAAGAGCAATCATACCTGGGGTACTTCCAGCAGACACCCACGCAGGGGTTGCTCCAAAAGTAAAACCACCAGTCTACCTGAAACAACAAAACAATATCGCCTAACCGGTCACGACATACTACTCCAAAAGAAAAACAAGGTACAGTCATCAAAAAAACATCCATCACACATAAACAATCACGACAAGTAGAGGTCGTCACTCGGGTCCTCATCGAGCTCCTCCTCGGCATCATCTCTCGTCGAGTTCCTCGCGCTTCGACCTCGCCTGGGTAGCAGTCATGGATTGAAGGCACCACGGAAAGTGGTCAACTTCTCAACAATACAAGATAAGCACGGCATAAAGAAATAAGCAACACAATAATGTATCTCAATCACCACACGTGACTCGACCATCTCACTCTAGACTCGACTCGACTCTTATTAGGAATATCGTCGGCGAGTCCATCCCCAAACCGACGTAATAGGTAAACGGCGAGTCCATCCCCAAACCGAATTCCATACATTAATCAAGAGGTCCATCCCCAAACCGATAATGCTACAACGCCTAGCCAATCCACCATAAACAAAGGGGGACCTAGCACCCTCGATTATCTGGGTCCGGCTCAAAACGTCATACGACTCCTAGCTCTCTCACTCGATGATTAGCTCGCGCATGTCAAAGAGTAACACAACTTACTTGATCACATATCAAATAAAGAGAGCATGCTTAACATGAAGAAAACGCAATTCGACATTTAAGCAATAAAACATTCTGCATGAAGACACGCACTCGACAAAGACAATTCACAATTCGCAACATATATTCAATCACATATCAAATACATGCAAAAACCCAATCATATCACAACATTCCAAGCTCGACACCAATCAAGGTGTCCATACAGAAATATAAAAATAAAAATAAAGTCTTAATAATGTCTAAAAGTTGCCCTTACGCACAAAACATAAACAAGTCGAATATGAAGTGCCCTTACCGAACTCCAAGATAACGCTGCTCGACAACGACCTCGACACGGCTATCTTCAAACGACCTCGACACGTACGCTTCTCAGTCGACCTCGACACGCGACTCTCGATCTGGATTCATTGCTTCCACGACCTTGGATTCGCCCTCCCGTACACCTCGATTCAGAAATCACACGATCTCGGGAATCAGACTTCCTAAAACAAGCACAACTTAGTTCGATCTATGGGTTCTAATACCACTTAGCTCTCATCCCAATCTTAACCACAACCGGAAAATATAAAAACTCAAGAACTTAAATATATTTTTCCTCTAACACAAAGTTAGGGTTTTCGATCAAAAGTTCATGAAAAAGGTTATCCGATGCTTCAACAGATAGATCGACAACAACAACAACTGAAGCAACAAGCGAAAAACAAGAAATCGAAACAAACCAAAAGGAAGGGTTTTTGGCGCCTCTTTGAAAAGCAGAGAAAGAATTTTGTTTTTCAAGCTCAAATAATCGGTTAGAAAGATAGGTAATATCGTGAAGAAGAAAACCCATCAGTTTGACATGATTTGGAAGCATAAAACTGGCTAAAATGGAAAGAAGAAGTGGCGCTAAACAGTAACATGAAGAAGAGAAAAATATGTTTTTCCTTACCTCAGATGGTGGTCGAGATGGTGAGATATAGGTCGAGAAGATGATGATGAACAAGATTGATGAAGAAAGTTGATGCAGAATCTCGATGGAACTCAAGGTTTCTTCGATGGAAATTTTGGAGAAAAACAAGGAACTCAGAGCAGAAGGAAGAAGAAAGAAGAAAGAAGAAAAGAGAAATGAGTATCTGAGGGAACCGGTCGTGGTATACAGCTGGTGAGAGAAGGGGTATAATCGTAACTCCAGCTATAAGATGCCAATCCCATCAATCATTCTACCCATCTAATCGTTCCTCTCATAATTACCCTCTACTCGCTTGGCCAACGATCTAGACACGCGACGAGAACGGCAAGCCGACAATGTAATTATTACAAACAATATAATAATAACGCTGAATAACGTTCGAAAGAATACGAGTTATCATCATCTCGACACGATGTCGACTAGGGTGCTCGTGCAAGCGCACAAGGCTCTAACACGAGTTCGTGCACGCGGCCTCCTCAGTTCGGTACGCGGCCTCATCAACTCGACACGCGACCTCGGCAGCTCAGCAGCTAGTGCACGCAGTCTCCTCAGCTCGGCAACTGACCTCGGCAAACGATCTTGGCACGGGATCTCGACACAAGATCTCGACGCGAGGTCTCGATACGTCGTCCTAAGACGATGTCGATCTCGTCCTCAGGTGTTACAGTAGACCTCGAAGTCACCTCAGACAAGGATGCTCGGCTCCTCCAGCATCGACGGGTGGAAGTAGTGGGACATCTTCAATATCTCGGGAATCTTCAAGAATCTAATCATATAAAGGATAGCAAAGAAAAGAAAGACAAGACATGGGAGATAAGAACACACCATATACCATATGAACAGGAAAGCAGGAAAATAGAATATGTGAAGAAATAGGCACACGCATCCTCGAGCAACGATTGGGATCATCACCCAACTATTCTTGTTTTTGCAGCCTAGAACTATATGCCTATGTGGCCACATAGCTAGTACGGCAGAAGCGGCCCTACCTTAGCCATTAGAGTTAACAGCTACCTCTCACCAGCCTGTGATGGGCAGGTTAAGTCAGTTGTCCATCCCATATCCCACTCATCGTACTCCTAAGAGTGCATCTCTGCTCCCCAATTTTGGTTGATAGGAACAGGTGTCGGGGCGGCACTCGGGATCGACACTATAGACAGTGATACAACAGTACCCTGTCAGGATGACCAGGCTACCCGACGTCCCGACACAATGGCAGCAAAACCATTGGTCACCTGTGGACATTTGTCAGACCCAGACTATCCTCAAGGACCAGCGTGTCCTGTACTGACTGCATCGTACCCGTACTCTAGTACCTGACCTTGTACATAACTTATGTACACGGCGGTGGATTACAGCTATGCATATGAAACCTCACCTCATAATCTAACAACTTATCTCAGCACTTATCAGCTCATTATAATTAAACAGCTCAGCCAATCATCATATTCCCTCATACAACAATATTTCATCATTGAGTATAAGATCAACATAATTATAACTATAGCACATCATCAACCATTAACCATCCTCGATCAACATATAGATTAACCCCAGTGTCGCTCAGGCGACCTGCTACTGGCATGTTATCAATCTCACACACAACCATAAAACAATCATAAGTCATCTATCCTAGGGTTTCCACACATCAGATGAATTATTCCTATGGTTGATAGACAAACGACAACTATCCTTAGCAGTCGTAGTCTCAACACCCCTCTTAGGGTGTTGGGGTATCAACCCCTAGTAGGGCTAGGGCCACCCTACTTCCCTATTCTACACATATCCTATTCCTACAATCCCTAGTGTATAAGGTTCAGATCTCCCTATACCTGACTAGAAGACTGTCGTCGCCTGTACCCCCGCTTAGCCACCGGAGATACTCCCTGCGTCCTCCATATGAAGCTTAGAGAGAAGGTGGTTTGAGGGGAGGGGAAGGGCACTATTTATAGGTAAAAATTGATCTGTTGCGTCGCGATGGGCTCCACGCACAAACACTATCGTGTCGCGACCGTCCCTCTTCCTTTACACGTGTCAGTGAACTAATGGTGATGTTGGCAGAAGGTGTGTTGTGTCGTGATGGACCTCTATCTTGGGTCCCTCGCGTCGCGATAAGGCTTTTCCAAAAATATCTAGATTTTTTATTTCTTGGGTTGTCTAGAACTTTCTTGTCTTCTTAGGGTATTTTCGTCCTTTTAAATTCTTTTTAGTCTATTTTCTCCATTTAGGATTTTTTTCTAAATGTTTCTTTACCTATTTTATTTTCTGGGAATGTCACATTACCACCCCCTTAAAATAATTTTTGTCCTCGAAAATTGTCGATTACGTACCTATAAAGAGATGTGGGTGTTGCCTTCTAATGTCAGCTTCTCGTTCCCAGGTAGTGTCTCCAATTCTTTCATCCCATACAACCCGTACCAGCGGAATCTGTTTGCCTCGAAGTTTTTTTATTCTTCGATTCACAATCTTTGAAGGCAATGCTTCATATTATAGGTTATCTTTGAGCTGTATCGACTCAGGCTTGATAATGTGGGACTGGTCGGGATGGTTTTTTCGGAGTTAAGAGACGTGAAATACGTCATGAAGATTTGATAGGTTTGGGGGTAAGGCAATGTGATAGGCAACAGGTCTAACCTTTCGAAGAATTTGGAAAGGTCTAATAAACCAAGGAGTTAAATTTTTGGATTTTATGGCTCTGCCAATGTCGATTCTAGGATAGACTCTTAGAAATTCATGATCTCTTGCTTCAAATTCTAAAGGTCGGATTCTTTTTTCATGATAACTTTTCTGTCGGTCTTGGGCCGTTTTCATCTTTTCCTTAATCATTTTGATTTGTTCTGAGGTTTGTTGGATTAGTTCTGGTCCTAAGATTAGGTTTTCTCTCGTTTCCAACCAACAAAGAGGTATTCGACACTTTCGACCATATAGGGCTTCATAAGGAGCCATTCCAATACTGGAATGATAACTATTATTATAAGTGAACTCTACTAGAGGTAATAGTTCATCCCAACTTCCCATTTCCTGAAGAGTACACGCTCTCAAAGATCTTCAAGGGATTGGATCGGTTTGAGGGTGGTAAGCTAAGCTCATACTTAACTTAGTACCCATGGCTTAATGTACCTTTCTCCATAACCTTGATGCAAATCTAGGGTCTCTATCAGATATGATAGTAGTAGGAACACCATGTAGTCTTACTATTTCCTTAATATAGAGTTGGGTTAATTTCTCTAAGGAATAGCTTTCGTTAATAGGTAGGAAGTGGGCACTCTTGGTAAGTCTATCTATGATAACCCAAATATTCTGGGTTTTGGGTAATCCTAAAACAAAATCCATGGCTATACTATCCCATTTCCATTCTAGTATTGCTAAGGATTGAAGAGTTCCTACAGGCTTTCGGTGTTCATTCTTAGCCTTTTGACTGACTAAGCAGGATAGAATAAAGTTTGCTATCTCCTTCTTCATTCCAGGCCACCAAAATAGTTTCTTTAGGTCCTGATAAATTTTGGTAGCCCGAAAATGAATACTTAATCTACTTTTATGTCCTTCATCTAATATCATCTTCCTTATTTCTAGATCCTCAGGGACACATATCCCCTCTTTGTATCTTATTTCCCCATCCATTCCTATATTGAACTCTGAGCTTCTCCCTTCTTCAACTAATGTTCTTATTTTCCTAAGGTACTCATCTATCTCTTGTTTCCTTTTGATAAGTTCAAGGAAATCATTAGTAATGGTAACCTTTCCTAGATATAAACTTTCTTTTTGTACTTTTTGTAACGACCCGTTTCCGGAGCGCTACTAAACTAGGACAACTCTAATACAATGGAGTTTTGTAAAGTGATACTCTTCTTGTCTTTTGGAAATTGCAGTAATTTTTTTTAAACAAAAGTCTTTCGTAAAGCACAATCAGAGTATCCGCAGCACTTTCGAAACATGATGGAATTCTAAATGCAACAGACTATTACAACTAAATAAAAACACATACATAACTTCCAAAAGATAGCCAGTTGAAAAGTTTTACATACAGAAAACAGTAACTAAATATGCATAAGCAGGAATACACCTAGAGTAGGAAGACCCTACAAGAGTAATCATGCTCCTGAGGTACTCCCGGTAGTTACCCACGCAGGGGGCTGCTCCAAAAGTAATAACCACGACACCTAATCAACAACTACCACAGAAGTCTATCACTAATAGACAGACTGGTCACCAACCATAACTATATACAAAACAAACAGACGTCATCCATCAACCACTACACATTACTACCCAAGTCTTCTGACGGGTCCTCTTCAGTCTCCTCCATCAGGTTGTCCGCATCCTCGTCAGTCCACCTACGCAAAAAGTCTCTAACACACCTCCTGTATATACATCTCAGCCAGAAGTGGGGCTGAACTCCAAGCCGAGGGAATTCCCATGTTCGGGAAGTCAAAAGTCACCTCCGACGATGTCGTCGTCGCCGGAATCTCCAACACGTCCATCAGCGTCTGGGTTACCACCATCAATTGAAGGAACCACGGGCAAGGGTCAACTTCTTAAATACACATGTATAACATAACATAGCATTTATATATACAATCCGCAAACATGCATGAATGCCCAGCTGATACAACTACATACCACTGTTTTCGGTCCCGAAAATGTCAAAGACACTGAATTCCTTCACGGTACTACTCAGGTCTAAGACCACACTGAGTTCCTTCACGGTACTACTCAGGTCCAAAACTGCACTGAATCCCTTCACGGTACTATTTAGGCCTAGGACCGCACAGAGTTCCTTCACGGTACTACTCAGGTCTAGAACTGTGTTGAATCCCTTCACGGTATTATTCAGGCCTGGGACTGTCCTGACGACACTGAATTCCTTCACGGTACTATTCAAGTCGAAGTTACCAAGTTACGACAATACTTCCCACAAACCCCAATGAACATACCATATGCATGATATTTCAATAAGGCATAAACAATAAATATTTAACCATCTGTCATTAAAAATAGATATCGAATTCCAACAACAGTATAATTCCACAGGAATCCAGTATATAATCACTCAATTAATTCCGTCACCCAACAACACAAAATCACAATCAATTCAACAACATCAATCACAGTTCGTCCCTTTGCAACTCGATGGAGTTGGCAAAGAGGTAGTCAAAAAAGTGTGGGGGGGTTGGGGGCAGTTGCCAACCACTTTTGCAGACAAACCCACTAAATATTCATATATAAAGCTTAAAACAATAAAATCGAAGGGGTACGAGACCCTCACTCTGAACCCTGAGGTTCTCAGACATCTTCGATATACAAAATAAAATTTAAAGTCCTAAGCTTGTCTAGAAGTAGCCCTTACCGAAGGTTGCTAAGTCGCGTGTCAACGAAAGTCTCGATCTCACGCCGCACGAACTCGGATGTTACAAATCCTAACATCACCAAATAAATTTAGCACAAACCTAGGCATAAACTAACTCTAATACCTTAGGCTATCAAAACCCCAGAAACCTTTTAATTAACCAAATCACTTTCACTTAAATACTAAATTTTGAAATACATATATATACTTTTTAAAAGCATCATATATATACTTGAAAATTAGCAATAATTAAAAGAACAAAGTTTTAAACATAAGACTCTTTTTAAATGAATACACTAAGTTGAAAAACAAAGTTTAATACTTCTCATTATAACTTGAATTAAGACTCCACTTGGCCATTGGATCACAAGGAATCCTTTTGCCTTAAGTGTTTCATTGTCTTTAAAATTAAATAACTCCTTAATTAAATCAAACTACTAACCAAAACTTGTTCAACAATTCTTAACCACATCAATTTTAAAACACACTTAATGCAAGGCAAAACTTAACAATTAATTAGGAGTAAGGTTTTCAAAACTAAGACTCATTCATTTTTCAAACTTAGAACCAAAAACGTCATTATTTTTCTTGAAAGCTTAAAGCAAGAAACAACCATAATTAACCACTTCTTTTCTCAAGTACTAACTTAAGGCTCCACTTAGTTTCTTGGGTCTCAAGAGCCCAACTTACCTAATGTGTTTCATAGCCTTAAAATCTCAAAACAATTCCAATTCAATCAAACCTTTTTCCTAAATATTCCAAAGCCTAAAAACATATCAATACCACCATTATGAACAAGTTTGCAAAATAATTTTCCATTCATACACCCCATAGGGTTCTCGGCCACCACCCCTTTTTCTAGGAGAAATTGAAAGACTTCCAAAACAATTTGACAATACCATTTCATATGAAATTACTTTCACAAAACAACAAGCTATTACACCAAAATTTAAACAAAACCCAAAACCATTTTCAAGTCCCTTAAGAACAAGGGTTTTCCACCAAAATTCACTAACTCTTCTAATTCAACAATCTGGATAAATACCAATACCTATTACGGGTATAAGGATAGAAATCAAAATAAATAATTCTCTCGGCCTAGAATCAAAAAAATAAGAGTTTGGTGTATTAAAGAACTTGTATCCATAGAACATCTGCCGTAAGATAGATAATAAATAAATAGGAGTTAATATCATTCCAATTGCTGTTACAAAAGTAATTAGTATTTTCATCATTAAAAGATATTTTTGACTAGTAATTATTCCAAAAAAAACTATCATTGTATTACTGAATTATTACTGTACTATATAAAATGAATTGGAACAAAATCTTTCATAATTTGATTTTGAATTATCAACTTATACTTTTTTTCGTTCCTTTTTTATTCTTCGCTTCGAATCGGAAAATCGAAGAGTTAAGTGAATCAAAAAACCAAAGGAAGTTCATGGCCAAGGGTAAAGATATCCGAATAATAGTTATTTTGGAATGTACCAGTTGTGATCAAAAGAGTGTTAATAAGGAATCGACGGGTATTTCTAGATATATTACTCAAAAGAATCGACATAATACGCCTAGTCGATTGGAATTGAGAAAATTTTGTCCCTTTTGTTGCAAACATATGATTCATGCAGAGATAAAGAAATAGAGAAAATAGATCGTTTGTGTGTCACCCTTACAAGGTAGATGAAAAATGATTTCAGATAGAAGATATATTCTAAAAATGATATATTAAATTATATATTATATATCTGTAAATCATATATCTGTAAATCATATATATAACATATAAATTCTATATATAACATTATAGAAAATGAAATTAGATACATATAACATTCTATAGCATATATTTCATTATATAACAAACATATACCTACCGAAACGCGTATGGGTCCAGGCACAACGACGCAATTATCAGGGGCGCGCTCTACCACTGAGCTAATAGCCCGTCGTGCGGGCCTCCCGCTGGGGGGCCCACAATGCCAAAAGCGAGAGAAACCCCATCCCTCTCTTTACCTTTTTTCGCCCCCATGTTGCCCTCAACAGTGACAATAACCAATATATTAACTAAGGAGTAAGAACCATCAACCAAATAAATAGTCACAAGGTAATCACCCCTAATCCCTCTTTCAAGAATAGGTTTTCCTCAAAAACAATACCCAAACAATGTTCTAGTTCCAAAACTATTACCCAATACAAAAACAACAACATCAAGGAAGCTCAATTAACTAATTAATTCATTGATTCTCTCAATATCACTCCCAATCCCTCTTTTCCCCCTTAGGGTTCCACCTAGGGTTCCAAGAATTTGGGAATATGATGCTCATATCCATCATTGATCATAATCAAGCATATTTAAGACATAAAAACAAGAATGGAAACAAGAAAAACTATCACTACCTCTCCCTCCTAGTGGTTGCGGCATACGGGCTGTTTTGGAGGAGAAGATGATGCTCTCTAATTGCTTGAATGGGAAAGGAGATGATGATGGAGAGTAGAAGAAGTTTGTAGCAAGAAAAATGGAGAAAGATGAAGTGGTTCAAGAATGGAGAAGCATGGAAGCCATGGTTGTACTCTCAAGCTCTCTCTCTCTCAAGAATGGAGGAGAAGAAATGAAGTGGGGTAGAGAGAGGGAGGGGGTTCGGCTGGAGCTTCAATTAAAGGGGTGGGGTTATTATTTTTATAAAACAATTACTAATACCTCTCTTTAAGACTAACTAAATAAATATTGTGAGTGAACAATTGAGAGTAGTAGTAAAATAGGGGGTGGGTCACGCTGGTCTACAAGGAAAAAGGGGAGAGAAAAATTTAATTAAACAAGTTTAATACTTGGTCAAGAATGAATTAGGAAAAAACACCAAATAATTAACCACCAAAAGTGTGACACCTAAACTCCATAAAGCAAGATTCTATTCCCATCAACAAGTCTAACCATCTAATCTTTCCTCTCGTGATTACCCTCTAATCCTAGAGTCTTAAGAGTACTAAAAACACGACGTCGAGTAATCGTGTTACCGATTAGTTCTCTTGCCGATTAATTCGCGAAAATTAATTTACCGACAAATTAATTCACCGCGTGATAATATTTTATTATAAATAATAAAAACAATTGAAAACACTAAAAAATAATCACAACAAGTTACGATTCGATTTTCATCGAAATCGGAGTTCGTTTAAAATTTTATCTACGGGCAAAACTGTCCGATAATCCGAAACGCGACGAAACTTCGTTAGAATTTTTCGACGATATTCGAACCATGAATTAATATAAAATATTAATTCTCAAATTCTATTTGATCTTGATTTAATTCAATCACTTACTTATCAAACAAGAACTGCTTATTATAGCATAAATATGGCAAATATACTATAATAACGGTAAATAACGCATCGCGAAAATACGAATGTTCACTTTTACTCCTAAACTTAGATCCCTAGATTGTTCTGTCAGATCTAGTTCTCTGATCATCATGGCAGATGCATGTAAAGACTTCCTACTAAGTGCATCTGCTACTACATTGGCTTCCCCTAGGTGATAGTGTAGATCAAATTCATAATCCTTTATAAATTCCATCCATCTTCTTTGTCTCATGTTTAATTTCTTTTGGTCAAATAGATAACATAACCTTTTATGGTCGCTAAAGACACAAAATTTAGCCCCATATAAATAATGTCTCCATATCTTTAGAGTAAATACCATGGCTGCTAATTCTAAATCATGGGTGGGGTAATTTCTTCCATGAATCCTTAATTGTCTAGAGGCATAGGCTACTACCATTCCTTCTTGCATTAGTACACATCCTAATCCTTGATGAGAAGCATCACAATAGACCTCAAATTCTTTTAAGGGATCAGGTAAGACTAATAATGGAAAAGTAGTTAATCAGTTCTTTAGTTCCTGAAAACTTCTCTCACATTTATCCGACCACTCAAAAGAAGATCATTTTCTAGTTAACTGGGCTAGAGGTAGAGTAATCTTAGAAAATCCCTCTATAAATCTTCGATAATATCCTGCTAATCCTAAAAAACTTCTTGCTTCACTAACTGTAGTTGGTCTCTCCCACCGTAGTACAGCTTCCACTTTTGCAGGATCTACTGCTATCCCCTCTTTATTTATAATGTGTCCTAGAAACTAGACTTCTTTTAATCAGAACTCACACTTAGATAACTTAGCATAAAGTTGTCTATCCTTAAGGATCTGTATATTATTCGTAAATGTTTCACGTGTTCTTCTCGGGTGTGTGAATAAATCAATACGTCGTCGATAAAGACGACTATGAATTTATCCAGGTATGGGCGAAATATCCTATTCACGTAATCAATAAATACAGTTGGGGCATTAGTTACTCCAAATGGCATGATTAGGTATTCATAATGTCCATATCGTTTCCTGGAAGCAGTCTTAGGGATATCTTCTTTCTTAACTCTAATTTGATGGTATCCTGATCTTAGATCTATTTTGGAAATGATAGAGGCCCCTTTAATTGATCCATCAAATCATCTATCCTAGGTAATGGGTATCGATTCTTAGTGGTGACCTTATTTAATTGCCGGTAATCTACACATAACCTAGATGCTCCGTCTTTCTTCTTTACGAACAGAACCGGTGCAACCCATGGTGAAACACTAGGACGGATAAATCCTTTTCCTAACATCTCATTTTACAGTTTCTTTAATTCTGCTAATTCTAAGGGTAACATCCTATAAGGAGCTATTGAGATAGGTCCTGTTCCTGGAATAAGATCAATGGAAAATTCTATCTCCTTTCAGGTGGTAGTCCTGGAATATCTTCAGGGAAAACTTCAGGAAACTCGTTTATTATAGGTATGTTTTCTAGGTTTAGAGAATCTTTCCCTTCTAATGAGCATAACATCATGCATACCTGAGAATTTCCTTTTTTTTTCTAGTCTCGGCATTGGCAGACCCCTCGGAAAAGGTTAATGTTTTCTGAGCACAGTCTAAGATTACATGGTTCTTCCTGAAAGTCTGAATTCATTCATAAGATAATTCTTATGAATAATTAATAGCAATCATCTGTATCTACTCCCTTAGACAAGATAATTTCTAATCGACCTCTCACTATCCCTTTTAGTCGGTGTTCGGTGGGAACACCAACTAAGATGTGGGCCAGATTTTTATCACCCCCAATGACTCACAGTCCAGTTAGGACTGAACTGCTCTTATACCACCAAAATGAGACACCCCTCGTCCCATTTATAATATTACCCCTTAATTTCGCATATATAAATGAATAGTACTATATCAGAGTACAGTGGAAGAGAAACATATATTATCATATATAAAAAGTTTTGGTACAAATAGGGTTCCCTCATAGAAGCCACCAAAAGAATAATATACAAATACACAAGAAAACCTGAAGGTGTACAAAAAATCATCATCAGTCAAAAATACAATAACTCCTAACGAGAGTCCTCCTACAACTAGCCCGTCCTATGAAACCTAACGCGTGGTCATGGCGGCAAATGGGAATCCCTAATAGAAGGGCGTCCCTGGAGCCTAGATGAGTAGGCCCTCAAGGGCTCTACCAAGGGTGCTACAGGAGATGAGGGGACAGTCGTCTCAGACCTAAGACACACTTCCCAATCTCCTATGCTATCTCTGGCCATACTATAAGAACTGGAAGAAGAAGGAGCAATAGAGTAATGATGTCTAGTTCTAGGCTCCTACCACATACGGAAAAAGAGTAACTGCTATGCCATCCTAAAGTCACCTATGAAGGAGGCTCTCGGTGACCCTAACAGATGAAAGAAAACACTAACTAATCCAGTGTAGATCACGACATGGCGGCTATAATCGATCTCCCAGCAGTCCCCAACCATGTCGTGGTAGTAGACCTCGAAGTCACCCCAGACTGGGATGCTCGGCTCCTCCAGCATCGACAGGTGGAA
This sequence comes from Calophaca sinica, assembly GCA_037113605.1. Lineage (NCBI taxonomy): Eukaryota > Viridiplantae > Streptophyta > Magnoliopsida > Fabales > Fabaceae > Calophaca > Calophaca sinica. The sequence continues at coordinate 85,158,659 of CM073730.1, read as the reverse complement.
GTAGTGGGACATCTTCAATATCTCGGGATTCTTCAGAATCTAATCATATAAAGGATAGCAAAGAAAAGAAAGACAAGACATAGGAGATAAGAACACATCATACACCATATGAACGAGAAAGTAGGAGAATATAATATGTGAAGAAATAGGCACACGCATCCTCGGGCAACGATTGGGATCATCACCTATCTACCCTTGCTTATCTAACCTAGAACTATATGCGTACGTGGCCACACAGCTAGTACGGCAGAATCGGCCCCACCTTAGCCTTTAGAGTTAACAGCTCCCTCCCACTAGCATGTGATGGGCAGGTTGAGTCAGTTGTCCATCCCCATATCCCGCTCACCGTACCCCTAAGATTGCATCCTTGCTCCTCAATTTCGGCTGATAGGAACAGGTGTTGGGGCGGCACTCGGGATCGGCACTATGGATAGTGACACAATAGTACCCCGTTGGGATAACTAGGCTACCCGACGTCCCGACACAATGGCAGCCAAATCATTGGTCACCTATGGACTTTTGTCGGACCCAGACTATCCTCAAGGACCAGCGTGTCCTGTACTGACTACATCGTACCCGCACTCTGGTACCTGACCTCGTGCACAGCTTATGTGCACGATGGTGGATTACAGCTATGCATATGAAACCTCACCTCTTAATCTAACAGCTTATCTCAGCACTTATCAGCTCATTATAATTAAACAGCTCAACTAATCATCATATTCCCATAAACAACAATATCATCATTTAGTATAAGATCAGCATAATTATAACTACAACGCAGCATCAACCATCAACCATCCTCGATCAACATATGGATTAACCCTAGTGTCGCTCAGGCGACCTGCTACTGACATGTTATCAATCACACGTACAACCATAAAACAATCATAAGTCATCTATCCTAGGGTTTCCACTCATCAGATAAATTATTCCTATAGTTGATAGACTAACGATGACTATCCTTAGCAGTCGTAGTCTCAACACCCCTCTTAAGTGTTGGGGTATCAAACCCTAGTAGGGCTAGGGCCATCCTACTTCCCTATTCTATACCTATCCTTGCTGTAAACCCGCAAAAAACAAGGCAGGGCGGGACGGCCTGCCAATTTAAGGCGGGTTGAGAAAGTAAGCCCAGGCCACCCCACCGCTCACCTTAAAAATAAAAAATTAAAAAAACAAAAAAAACGAATTTTTGCCTAAAAATGGCGGGTTGGCCCGCCTAAGTTCACCCAAAATACAAAAAAAACTATAAAAACTGGTTTAAAAAATTAAAAAATATATATACATAGGCCCGCGGCTGGCCCGCCCCGTCCCGCCCGTGGCCCTGTGGGTTGGTTGGTCAGGCGGGGCGGGTTGTGCAGGGCAGCGGGCTGAGGTATCCCAGGCCAGCCCGCCCCATTTTAGCCGGCCCAACGGGCCAGGCCCACTTTTCCATCCCTAATACCTATCCTATTCCTACTATCCCTAGTGTATAGAGTTCAGATCTCCCCATACCTGATTAGAAAACTGTCGTTGCCTATACCCCCACTTAGCCTCCGGAGCTACTCCCCGCGTCCTCCAAATGTAGCTTGGAGATATGGTGGTTTGAGGGGAATGGAAGGGCGTTATTTATAGGCAAAAATTGGTCTGTCACGTCGCAACGGGCTCCTCTCACAAACATCATCGCGTCGTGACTGTCCCGTGTCACTGAACCAATGGTGACATCGGTAGAAGGTGTGTCGCGTCGCGATGGCCCTCTCTCTTGGGTACCACACATCACGATATGGCTTTTTCAAACATGTCTAGATTTTTGATTTCTAGGGTTTTCTAGAACTTTCTTGTCATCCTTAGTGTATTTTCGTTCTTTTAAATCCTTTTTAGTCTATTTTCTCCATTTAGGATTTTTTCTAAATATTTATTTACCTACTTTATTTTCTGGGAATGTCACACTACTTCAAGTGGCATCAGGAAAAATAGCTAGTGAAAAAATGCTACTAGTCAGTTGTTATCAAACACCTGCTACGAGCTTAACCGCTATAAGCTAGCGATTTTCTCTTAGCAAACCGAGCCAAAAAAGCCACGTTAAGAGGGTTGTATGCCACTATTCCAATCCCTAACTCTCTACAATTACAAAATGCTTCTAAGTTAGATAATAAGAATTTTTTTACTAGATATTTTACAGATAGTCTATGTTAAAATCATATATAAAAGAGTTGATAGACTAACGATGACTATCATAAAAGAGTTGGCAAATATATCAAAATGAAAAACTCAAGTATAATTGTGATTCTTTGTAAGGCCCAGGGTTCTTCACTATTATCCCAATGGACTAGCTTCACCACTGGCACCCCACTCACGATCTTCTCCCTACCACTTTGGGAGTTTTTGCCTTATGGGGGACTCGAACCCGCACCCAGTGGCATATAGGCCACGGGAAGCATCCCCCCACTACCACTCGACCAGAGTTGATAGACTAACGATGACTATCATAAAAGAGTTGGCAAATATATCAAAATGAAAAACTCAAGTATAATTGTGATTCGGAATCCACCTAGCTTCCATCTTCTAAACCGTTTGCGAACCATCGTTCGCGATAAAGAGCTGTGCAACCATTTTTCGTCCCTGGAACCAACCTCAAACCATTGCGGTCAATCCGCCTTGCCAAAAACAGCATTCAGAAAATGAAGACTGAACACGACATAAAGAAATGAAGAGGCAGAAGATGCATAAAAAAACAAAGAGGCAGAAAATTGGAAAAAAAAATGCTCATCAATGTAAAAAAAATGGAAAGAGATAATATTAGGTAAGTGATCCGTGTTAATTTCTATTAGGACTGCGTGCAATGATTCATCATCCCACCAATGAATAATAAATACAACCAATGATGCCGCGAAGACGCTGGTGTGGGGTTGAAGATGGTTCATGGGGATTGGGGTTTTTGGTTTGAGGTTGAAGATGGTTCAATTGTCGTAGTGGAGAGCACGAGAGAGCGAGTGACAGAATGCGTAGGAGGAAATGAATTAAAATTTAGGGAAAAGGAACAAAGAGGGCTTCCTCAATATCTTCCTACCATCAACTTTTAATAACGCTTCCTTAGGAAAGCTCTATCTTAGGGTGTACTTACAGTAGCGCTTGCTCAAGGAAACGCTATTAAAAATCTTCTGCATTGTTTTCAATAGCATTTCTGTGGGAAACTACATTTAATGTATAATCTGGAGAAGTGTTACCTCCTCTATTTCGTGAAGAACATAAATTGGGAGAAACGTCAGGGTCAAACCCTAGCCCATTCAGTAATCGTTTCGACAAATAGGGACCTAAGCAGTGCCAGATTGAAGTGAGGAATTAGAATGAAAGAAAAATGGAGCAAAACCATACCAAATGACAAATTAGGTCATTGTCAGTACGTCGACTTACCGTGTCGTAATTACGATCGGAAGTAGGTATGACGAAGAACGAAGAGCCACAAACTCAACGAGACGATCGGTATTGAACCACACTACCTGGATTATTTGGATTCAAGCTCCAAAGCTTAAAAACCCTCAACAATGGAGGTTTTGTTTTTCCTCTGTTCCTCTGGTCGTGTCTTGGTGAAAGAGGAAGGTAAAAATAAAATGGTAAATGAAGTTACAAAAAAAAAAAAAAAATTCTTCGGGTCACCACAATTAATCGTGGGGGTCTGATTCAAGCCCAATTGCAGCCTTGAGACCAACTTGGAAGAATAATGCATCACCCTAGCCTACTATGCTATCACACAACCCATCTATGCTATCACCAGCCCTTTATATGTCTTAATGTCCAGATTTGTAAAATATGGCAGTAATACCCCTGTATGATAGTATAAATAGGGGGTTCATGTATGTGTATTTCATCATCCAAGAATTGAAATCAAATTGTGTGTTTAACAGAGTTTCCTCTATTTATTTTCTCCTGGTTTTGTGCCATTTTGCATCAGAGCTCAGGTTTGGTGAGTTTGAGAGAAAAGGAGTGACAGAAATTCATCTGAGTGATGAGGAGCTTTTGAGCAAATCTGCCTCATCTCGAAACATCCATTTTCTATTCGAATTTGCCCAAACTACCACCGTCATCGTGTTCAAAAGGTTCAAAACCTTTAGGATACTATAACATCCATAATTTTACTGTATTTTATTAACATTATTGTATCTGTATTTTATTGTAGTATGCAGTTAATATGCATTTTGGCTGTTAATAAAGTGAATGAAATTCATCAAGATGAAATTATATTTAAGAATTAATATTTATTATTAAGTCATGATTCAAATCTCGTCGAAAAATTCTAACGAAGTTTCGTCGCGTTTTGAACTGCCGGGTAACTTTTGCAAGAGAGAAAATTATAACGAATTCCGATTTCGACAAAATTTGAACCGTAACTTGGTGTGAATATATGTGACTGATTAAGAGTGAGTTCGTTTATCACATTATTAATTTTATTAATAATTTGATTTACAATTTATGTTGAAATTCTGTACCAATTTGAGTTAACTAACCGTGTAAATTTACACTATTATTGATGTGAACTAGTAAGGAATTATGAGAGGCACTCTTGCAACAGAGGCCTTTTTTTTAATTAGATGCATAATTGTTCCAACAGAGGGATTATTCTACCAGAGGCATCCCCTTACCAGAGGAATTATTCTATCGCTAAGCTACCATGCGATAGAGAGTGACCAGACTATCACTATGGAACCAAACGATCGCTATGGAATCAGACGATCGCTAAGGAACCAGATGCTCACTAAGGAAACAGACGCTCACTATTGATCAGTTCCTCACCAAATTACCAAATGCAGAAGTAGAACGAGATTCAAACAACGTTAGCGTGTCATTATTTTTGTAAACTTCTCCTTCTAGGTTAAGTGAGGTTCCAGATTTTTTTTAAAATCTTACACACTTGAAAATTATCAGAAGGTTCTAACAGTGACTATGTTGGACCAAGAGTCAAATAAGGAAAATAGTGGTTGGGAGTGGCTGGTGAGGATATGGTGGAAGCAAGGTTCAAAGTATGGTGAAGTACAGTCTAGGCATGGTGTGCTGGTTTTAGGCATGGTGAGTCCTGTCACTAGGTAGCCTTGTCATAAGTTTTAGGAGCAAAGTTCTTTCTTCCTTCTTCTTATACAAGCTATGGTCACACCTCCTTTTTCTCCTCCATTTCACTTGTTCTCTTCCTCCAGAATCAAGTGTTGGTGTTAAAGTTATCTTCTCCTCCCTCCTTCCTCTTTGTAACCGTGACCTTGTAGTGTTTTTGGGTAAGATTTTCTAAACTTGTTTCCTTCCATTTCTTTCTTTTATGAATAGCTAGATCAAGTAGCAAATATTTGAATTTTTCTCCCTATTTTTTTTTTATCAAAATTGAGAGCATTAAAGGGAAAGGGGAGATGATTTCAAAACTTTTATACTTGGATTCTTGATGATTTCTAAGACAATGAACACCTAGATCTTGAAAGGAATCTTTGTATTCCTAAAGAAGGTGGAGTCTTAAGGAATTTGATAATCAAGTATCTGGCCTTTGTCTTACTTTGTTTTTAAAGGTTTGAAAGATGTGAAAATTTTGGCTTTGTTTTTACTGCTCAAAACCATGAGGGTGTTAAGGTTTTGGTAATGATTTTACAACTTTTATTTGATTAAAAATGTTAGTAGTTTAAGAACTACAATTTTGATAAATTAGATCCATGAGTTTTTTAGAAAAAGAGACGGTTTTTAGTTGTTAAAGTTCAAAGTTTTCTTGAGTTAAAGTTATGAAAATTTTGAGAAAGGTATTGAGTTTTTTTTTAAAACCTTGTTTTGAACCTTGATTTACTAGTTGGAGTGTGGGTAGAAAGTTAGAAATTTTAGAGTGATGTCACCCTAGTTTGGCCTAGGAAACTATGGCCCTAGTTGTAAAATTAATAACCTTGAGTTGTTTCTAAAACCTTAGTGTTTATTTATTAAGGTTGTAAAGATCGTGGTTGTGGACATGTTCGAGTTTGCGATGTGTTTGAGATAGTGTTCATGACAGTAGCAAGGAAGGAAAGCCTGTTGGTAAGGGCATCTTCCAAATTGTTTCCTTATATGTGTGTATGCTGTGTGATTGGTTGTTTTGGTGATGATGATTCCTTGACAATTTTTGAGTTAGTAATTGATGATGAGGTTGAGATAGTGGTTGATTATGATTTTTATGTGATTATGTTGGAAATGGATTGAGTTATTGTTGTTATAATGTGGTGATTATTGAATATAATATGCATATGTATGTTCAATAAAACGGTGGGTGATGAACCACGTCGACGAGATAGTTAAGCGTTTTTTCCGAATAAAACCTAAGGGGATTTTTAATTAAAATCAATGAGACACTTAATGTGGATTTTTCTAAAAACCCTTAACTAGTAATGGATTAACCACTTTTTCCTTAAAAAGAATAAAGTGAGTGTTAGAATAATTAAAATGATTATTTCCGAACTACTAGTGGAATTTCTAAATACCGATATTTTTAAAACTAGTAGGAATTTCCAAAGAAAGAGGACTTAGAGATACCAAGTGAAGTTTTGAGATGATGGTGTGGGGTTCTAAACGAAGGAAGTTTAGAACATTAGTTGAATTTCTCGGACACTTTGTGGAGTGAGCCAGTCGTGGTGACTAATTGTGGTGGTCCATTCCATGCATACATCGATGCCGACCTGAAGTATCTGTCAATACCATTATCGAGTTATCATGCGGTGAGCCCAGACCTAAATACGAGTATGTATCGATAGTCAAGACAAACATGCAGCATGTCTCAGGAAAATCCTTGCATGGTACTGAACATGTATCCCTATGGGGAAATTAAGGAGATGCCGACCTGAAGTATCTGTCGAGACCAGTGTCGATGCCGACCTGAAGTATCTGTCGAGACCAGCGTCGATGATACCCTTGCGAGGGTGGTGTGGCGATATTCCGGAATCATGTGCATTGGCATATAGAATAACCAATAGGGATTTGTGGTGCATCCTTATTGTGCTGATTATTGAGTGTTGTTATGCCATGATGCTGCTTTGTGTTAAAATTATGTTGTGTTAGTATGATATGTTTTGCATATATGCTGTTGCTTTTATATGTTTGTTCGGAAAGATGGCCCTTTCTATTCGGGCATTCTCATGGATGTCACCAAAGTTGATGATGACGATAGAGCTTCCGGCGATCAGGCAGTCGTCGGAGACGACCTTTGAGTTTTCGAATTCGGACATACCCCATGCCTGGGTGGTTGATCACACCATCAGTAGGGTTGTATATAGGGAAGATGTGATTGAGATCACTGGAGTGGATGGACAGGTTACACGGATCGAGGTTACGTGCAGGGTGATGGACTTTCCTGTACCTTTTGGACACATCGTAGATGCTTGACTGGGAGCCCAGACGAATGGAGACACTCTTTCTTCGAAGGGTTTATCTGATGTCCCGCGAAATATGACTTTTCGGGATGAGCCTAGAGTTGGTGGCTCTTTGTTGCACACGACCGCTCGTAAGAGCGTGCGGTCTGGAGGATTGGATATAGGAGCATCTACCTCCTGCACTGTTGTAGACTCACCGGTTCCTTCAGTGGAACCAGAGGCTTTGCCGAAGTATACTCCTTCTTCTCTGATTCCTTCTCGCGAGCCTACCTCTCCAGTGGATCCTCCAGGCTGCATTTTTTATGGCATTGTATGTTGCAGCTTCGGTGGATGGATTGGGGATACACTTGTTGAGGAGGTTAGGGCCGAGATGGTACCTCCTGCCATCCTTGTCATTGACCTTATCGGCGATGTCGAGGAGGCTGTGGCAATGGACGAGGAGGAGGAGGAGGAGGATGAAGACCCATTCGAGGAGCTAGGTAGTGAGTTATGGAGTTGGTAGAGTGTGACCTACCACTCCGGCTGCTTGAGTGATGTGTTTTGGTGACCAGCTTAGTGTCGTTTTGATGGAGTCTGTCTTGATGCTTGACTTTTGGAGCAGCCCTCTGCGTAGGTGTCTGCCAGGAGTACCTCAGGAGTATGAGTGTTCTTGGATTAGGATATTCATATTCCAGGTGTATTCTTAATTTGGTATTGTATTTAGATTTTTCTTGTACTAAACTTTGAGAAGTTGTACTGCCTCTAGGCTATTATATATATATATATATGCATATTCAGTTGCAACTTCTTTTACGCTATAGTTACACCCTATGTTTCGAAAACGGTGTAATACTCTGACTTGTGGTTTTGCAAACGAGTTTTAAAAAGAAAAAAAAATTACCCGTATTTTCATAAGACAAGGCGAGTATTATATTTATAAATCATTCCGCATTTATAGACTGAGTTTAGATCAGTAGCGCTCCAAAAATCGGAGTGTTACAGATACAAAATTGCACGGCGACAAGACACTGCACGCGCCGTCACGCGCGGTTCCCGGTGACCCATGCGCCGTCCTATATCTTCACGCGCTTCCACACGCCTGCTCAATGAAGAAGACAAGACATGTCATCTAACGCGTCACCTATTCAGGCCATTCAACAGCTGCCATGCGTCGCCACTGCCACATCACTCTACCAAGTCATCCAGCCACGTCACCCTACCATATCACTTGCCACGCAACAGCCCAGCCAACTAGATTCTGCCATGTGTCAATCTGAGACACATCAGCAACCCAGTCAACCAATTTTTGAAATTACAAATAAGCCCTTTCATTGTTCTGTATTTACATTTTGGCCTCGAAACTTCTATAAATTACTGTTTGACCCCTTCACTTTCTAGAGATTCCATTTTGACCCTTGTATTTTTGAAATTTGCAATTTGGCCCCTAAACTTTCTAAAAATTTCAATTTGACCCCTGAAATTTGCATTTTGTCCCTTTAAACTTTTGAAAATTGCATTTTGACCCTAAAATATCTAGAATTTGCAATTTGACCCCTGAAATTCCTAAAAATTACATTTTGACCTTGAATTTTTTGGAAATTGACATTTGGCCCTTGAATTTTCTAGAACTTGTAGTTTCTCCCCAAAACTTTCAGAAATTCCAATTCTCTCTTAAAAAATGCCTCCGAGATAACAACCTCAACATGAAATAGCGATGGAAGATTTAAGAAGTCAAATTGAATAGTTACAGGATACTGTCAATGCCCAACAAGACCTATTGGATGAATATCAAAGATCAGAAAATGACACATCCAGTAGTGATTCTTCCTCAACTAGAAGGCTTTGTCCACATCGGCAAATGTTTAGAAACAATGACATCAGGGTAGAAATTCCTGATTTTGAAGGAAAACTCCAGTTGGATAAATTTGTGGATTAGCTTCAAACCGTGGAGCGAGTATTCGAGTACAAGGAGGTACCCGAAGAGAAGAAGGTAAAGATCATTGCTGTCAAACTAAAGAAGCGCGCTTCCATTTGATGGGAAAATCTTAAAAAGAAGCGTGAACGTGAAGGAAAAAGCAAGATCAAGACTTAGGAGAAAATGCGCCAAGAACTAACAAGTTAGTTCTTGCCTTCCTAGTATTACCAAGATAACTTTATTCAACTACAAAATCTTCGATAGAAGACCTTATCTGTAGAAGAATATACAACAAAATTTGAGTGGTTAATGATGAAATGCGACATCCACGAAAGGGAGGAGCAAACCATTGCTCGATATCTCGGAAGACTAAACAATGACCTTGCCAACCCAAATACTGGTCCTTAGACGATGTTGTCCATCTAGCTATCAAAGTGGAAAGGCAATTACCCAAAAGGCCTATTTACTGCACTTTTTCCACCACAGAAAATCATTTATGCCCCCGCAAAACACCAACTGATAAACCCAGTACTTCAAACAAACCTTCCTCTAAGACTACCACTGAGAACAAGCCTAAAGCCCCTAAATGTTTCAAGGGTCAAGGTTTTGGTCACATCGTATCCAATTTTCCGACTCGCAGAACCATCACCATAGTCAAAAAAAAAGCATATGAGGCATCTGAAGAAGAACAAGAAACTCGAGAAGAACCCGAAGAGGAGACTGAGCCGATGTATGATAAAGAGTTCACCCCTACTGATCACGGTGAATCCTGGTGATTAGACGAAGCCTACATACAATGTTAGCCAAGGAAGAGCCCTGGTTACGACACAATATTTTCCACACTCGTTGCACTACTGCTGGAAAAGTTTGTGATGTTATCATAGACAGCGGAAGTTGTGTGAATGTAGTATCTAACTACTTGGTGGAGAAATTGAAGTTACCAACACAAAGTCATCCCCATCCATACATGCTACAATGGCTCAACAAGGAAAGCGAAGTAACAGTTTCTAAACGATGTCTTATTTTTTTTCCAATTGGCAAGAAATATCAAGATTAAGTATGGTGTGATGTTATCCCCATGGATGCATGTCACATCCTCCTCGAAAGACCATGGCAATAGATCATCGCGCCTTATATGACGGTTATGCCAACACCTACTAATTTTTCAAAAATGGAGTAAAAGTCAAGTTAACTCCATTACTACTGAGTGAACTTGATAAAAGCAAGAAGGAATCCAAGCCGTTGGTGTCCTTAGTCCCGAAGGCATAATTCAAAGTAGCTATAGAGGAAGTCCAGACTATGAGCTTTGTTCTACTGTTCGAATCAAATGGAGAAACTGCTCTACCAGTGGAAATTGAACAGCTACTCACTGACTTTCTAGATGTTGTACCACAAGAAGTTCTGCATGGATTGCCACCCATGCGAGATATACTGTATGCCATTGACTTGATTCCTGGAGCAGTCATTCCTAATAGACCAGCCTACAGAATGAGTCCTCAGGAGCATGCTGAAATCCAACGGAAAGGGTTAATAGAGGAAAGCATTAGCCCTTGTGCTGTTCCTGCAATCTTAGTACCTAAGAAAGACAAAAGTTGGAGAATGTGTGTTGATAGTCGAGCTGTCGACAAAATTACCATCAAGTACCGGTACCCGATACCCAGACTTGATGCTAGATCAGTTGCATGGTGCTGCCATCTTTTCAAAGATTGATCTTCGTAGTGGTTACTATCAGATAAGGTTGAGGCCAGGAGATGAATGGAAGACAACCTTTAAAACCAGAGATAGCCTTTATGAATGGACAGTAATGCCCTTTGGTTTATCCAATGCTCCTAGTACATTCATGTGATTAATGAATCAGGTACTCCGACCTTTCATTGGTAAATTTGTAGTTGTTTACTTTGACGATATCTTGATCTACAGCAAAGACAAATAACAACACTTAGAGCACCTTCGACAAGTGATACAAACCCTTTGTGAGCAAAAACTCTATGCTAATTTGATGAAATGTACCTTCTTAACCAATGAAGTTACTTTTCTTGGTTACATCATCACTGCTGAAGGCATATAAGTTGATCCAGGCAAGGTCGAATCCATCAACAGCTGCCCTATTCCAAAGTCAATCTATGATGTGAGAAGTTTCCATGGATTAGCCTCTTTTTACAGAAGGTTCATCAAGAACTTTAGCTCTATTGCTGCCCCACTCACAAATTGCATAAAGGGAGACAAGTTCCAATATACCGACTAAGCACAATAGAGTTTTGATGAGCTGAAAAAACGTTTGACTGAAGCACCAGTGTTAGCTCTTCCCAACTTTGACCAAGTGTTCAAAGTTAGTTGTGACGCTTCCAACACTGGAATTGGTGCTGTATTAAGTCAAGAAGGCCACCCAATAGCCTTCTTCAGTGAAAAGCTCAACAATGGTAAACTTAGATACTCTACTTATGACAAGGAATATTATGCAATTGTTCGTGCCCTACAACACTGGACTCATTATTTGTTGCACAAAGAGTTTATTCTCTACTCTAACCATGAAGCTCTCAGGCACTTGAATTCTCAATAGAAGATCAACCGCAGACATGCCGCATCGAGTGAATTCTTGCAATCTTATCCATTCTTACTAAAGCACAAGGCGGGAATTCAAAATGTTGTTGCAGATGCTCTCAGTAGACGTCATACCCTACTTTCGACTCTCCAGATGAAAGTTGTTGGTTTTGAAACTATTAAATAGCTATATCAAGATGATCCTAACTTCCCCAAGTTTTGGAATGCAACTGAATCACAATCCTTCAAGACTTACTACAGACATGGAGGATATTTGTTCAAAGAAAAGGCTTTATGCATTCCACAGTGTTCACTATGGGAAGCAACCATTTGGGGAGCCCATAATGGAGGATTATCAGGTCACTTTGGACGAGACAAAACTGTGGCTTTAGTCAAAGTATATTTCTATTGGCCAAAGCTAGAAAAGGAAGTTAACAAGCATATTCAAATGTGCAGGATCTGCCACTTGGCCAAAACCAAAAGTCAGAACACAGGGTTATACATGCCACTACCAGTTCCTGAAGCATCTTGGGAAGATGTTAGTATGGACTTTGTCCTTGGTCTACCCCCGACTCAGTGACAGAAGGACTCCGTAATGGTGGTTATGGATAGGTTTTCAAGGATGGGTCATTTCATTCCATGTCAGAAGACCAATGATGTTGTTCAGGTTGCAGATCTATACTTCAAAGAGATTGTTCGTCTTCATGGAATTCCGAAAACCATCACTTCTTATCGAAATGTAAAGTTCTTACGCCACTTTTGGAGAACTCAGTGGAAAAAGATGGGTACTAAACTTCAGTTCAGTGGTGCTAGTCATCCCCAGACTACTGGGCAAACAGAGGCTATCAACAAGCTTTTGGGAAATCTTCTTCGGAGTTTTTTTGCACCACAAGAAAATCGCTCCGTACTGATGGCCAAAAGCCGTCGGTAACAGAAAAAAGTCGTTGGAAAATCCCGATTACCAACGACTGCCGACGGCCGTGGGGCCCTGGGATTTTGCCTCCTCGGTAACATTACTGATGGTCGTCCCGCAGCCGTCAGTAATTACAAACGACACAGCTGTCGGTAATAATTAATGGGGTCGTCAGTAAGCAGACAAAACCAACAACGTGTTGGTGGTATGTACCAATGGTCTCGCCGTCAGTAAAGTTACTAATGGATTAGCGACGGCTATAACTGTTTTTTACCGACGGATTACCGATGACGAGACCCTTGCTCAGGTATTAAATTTGAATTATTTTATTTCGATTTGTCGACGGCCAAGCCGTTGGTAACTACGGGTTATTTCAGTTGGAATTTACTCACGGTTTAGTCGTCAATAAGTTTATTGACGGCTTACCGATGACTTGAACCATTGTTTTTTACCGACGAATTACTGACGGTCAAACCCTTACTTATGCATTATATATGAATTATTTTATTTTTATTTACCGACGGCATGGCCATCGGTAATATTTTTATTTTTATTTTTTTGTTTATTTGACTGCCCAGCCTGTTATTTAACAAATTTAATACCAAAAACCATCATAATTGAAACCAACAAGGGCTTAATGGCCCACCAGCACAATCATAAATAAGTGAAATAAATAAAAAATACAAAAATATGTAAATACATGTGTTATAAATGTTAAGACAAATATAAAAATGTCTGTGAAGTTTTGTCAACATACAAGACAAATAAAAACCTAATCTAATCCTCCTCGTCTTCCCAGTCCTCCTTGTAGTCCAGATGGAGACGGGCGGACTGGATGTGGGCAATGCTGCTTGCCAACTCTCTCAGCTATCTTTGGAAGTCCGCAGCCTGCTCCTGTGAGCGTTCCTCTGCCGCCCGTACTGCCTCTTAAACTGCCTGACGAGCCTTTTCCTCGGCCGCCCTTGCTCGATCCTCAACGGCCACCAACTGTGTAGCCATCTCGGTGGAGTACTGACTGGGGACATGGGTAGTACCAACAGATGCACGAGACTCCTGAATCAGAGAGGAGACACCTGGCCTATAATGCAAGGACATATCGCTGGCACCATAGAGACTTCCCCGAGTCTTCCCCCCAGCAGATTTGACCTAATAGTCTAATCTAGTCGAGGGGTCAACCTCCTGAGGGCCACTACCAAATGCCTCCCCTGACTGAGAGGCCAGCTGCAATGCCTACTGAAATGACTCCTGCTCAAAAGAAAACAGTGTTAAACTATGATACATTACTTTTTTTACAACAAAATCAAATAATAAACAATAAATACAATGCTAAATCTTACATATGTCTCCCTGGCTCTGTCGTCCACCCAGGCTTTGTCCTTCTTCCTTTGGTGAGTCTTCATGAAGACCTCATCCACCGAGACTTCCCTACCCAACTCTCTCGCCTTAAACAAAACAAATAATACCAAACAAACATTAACAATATTTAACAATGAAAATATGTGTTGCAATTATCAAGTGTTTAACTGAACAACATGCCATCCGTATGACATGCTCAATGATGGAAATGGATCCACCTGTATGGACAGATCCACCCTTAGCAGAGGCACGGTTTGCCTTGGCCCATACCTATTTCTCCTTGTAGGAAGGAGAATCCCATTTCTGTTGGAGGGTTTCCCATGCGCTCTCGCCTATCCAAGTTAGGCGTTGGCGCTTTTTCCTCACCACCATCAGCATCTCAGAAAGATGCTTCGAGCCCTTACTATCAAAAATTTTCTTGAACTGATACTCATGCTCAGGCCACCAGGCAACTCTTGTCTGCAATGTTATAATACAAATAAGTTAGAGTACATTCACTAATATCAATACAATAATTGAATTAGCTTTTGAGAAAACTAACACAAACTTACTCGAAATTTCTCGAACTAATGATCGGCCACGTTCTCAAGAATCTCTCCCCAGGTAGGGTACGGATCTCGAAACTATGACTGGATTGTGGATGTGAGGTCCTCAAAGGCCACCTTACATGGTAACCATGTATAAACAAGTTAAAAACAAAATATTAAATACATTATACAATCATGAACATTTATATATAACAATCTTAAAAATATAGTAGTGATAAATTACATACCCTCGCCCTAATGGATAAATGTATGGCCTTCCATCTGGTGCTATCTCAGGGTCATGATGGGAGTGACGTAATCCCTACACCGTCGAACCACTAGGTGCAATCTCTGAAGGTCCTGTCTCATCCTGAGTATGCCTCGATGAAATGGACGTCGAGGGTGGTGATGGTATAGGAGTAGTCGGGGATGGCAAACTGTGGTCTTGCCCAAGAGGAGGGACTGTACCCAGCGCACTGAAAACAGGAATCGGGATCATGCATATAGGTGGCTCAGATGAATGCACCTGAGCCTGCTAGGCCGGAGGCCTCACATCCTGACAAGTGGGTGGTGTTGATGTGTCATCGTCCAATGGTGACTGGACACAGCTAGCCTGTGCATGCTGAGTCGCCTGTGTCACCATATGCGGCAAAATCACCCGATCCCTCCCCTGAGGAATCTTGGCCGCTTTACCGTTGTCTTTTGGAGGTATCTATCAATATTAAAATATACAAACAAAATAAGAAGTTGAAAATAATAAATTAACAACAAATTAAAATATGAACTATAAAATCATCAATATCCAACACAAACTCTAAAATAATAAACTATAAAATACAGAAACACAATTATTTTTTGATCATATAAAATTATTGGTCATTTTAGTTTTCTCTTACCTCTCATTTCAAACATCATCAATATCATCCTCATCATCCACATCCATATCCGCATTAGTCTCAAACTCTGTCTAATAACTACCTTCACTATATTCCTCCTTTACTTCACAATCCATGTCAATATTTAAAACAAGCGAAATATCGACCTCTTTGTTCTCCCCATGTACTTCATCATGCAAACCGATCATCTCTTCAATTTCGGTTATTTGTTCAATGTGGGCCATCTCTTCATCTTGATAGGGTGTGTATTCGTCAATGTCATCTACCTCTACACGACCCCTGCGCTTTGTCCTTATTACTGCACACCATCCACGTTTATCCGTTCGTATTTCTGGATAGGGTACATAATACACTTGTCTGGCCTTTTGTGCAATTATAAATGGATCATAGCGAGCATATTGCCTGCCCATCTTGATATCTACAATATCATACTACGGATGAACTTTTGATCCTCTATTCTATCTGGGATCAAACCATTGACAATAAAACAAGGCTACCTTGTGAGGCAATCTATGATACTTCATCTTCTCCTTCTTCTGTAACCGCTTTCACATAGACTCCATTGTTTATGGCTTTTTTACCCATAGTCCAAGCGTGTGTGTGAAATTTGTACCCATTGATGAAATACTTGTGCCAACTTATGACCCTTGACTCTGGACCCCAAGCTAATGATATCAAGTTGGGATCAGTCACGCCATTTGCCGGATTAGTAACCTATTCAAACAATAAATTCACAATACGGTTAACGAGTTATGTATTTTTTTATGACAAAGTGTTAGCCAAACACTTCGATAAGTCACTTACATAGGCCCGAAACCATTCTGGAAATTCCCCTTGTATACGATTTTGAGCTGATGGATCTTCCTCATTAATGGAGTGATATTGCAAAAAACTACAGTCAATAAAAGATTAGAATCCATCAAAGATATATTTGGTAAATACAGAGTATGTGTTTAATTTCATATTACTTACTCAATATACGGCTTAATCTCATTGCAATTAATGAGAATGTGCACATGAGCAGACCTCCATTCAGCATCACTTAACCAGTTATTTCATGTTGCCCACTAGGACGTCCAAGTTGGTTGCCAATTGACAGTGTTGATGTCACGACATCATCCAACCTTATAGCTTCATTACGTTGACTTGTGGCATACAATCATAGTATTTTGAAATAGTGGGGATAAAAATATGTCGTCTCCTGTTGTAAGTAGGCCATGTATATTGAGCCTTCCATTCTGGCCTTGTTTTTTACTGACCGCTTAAAATCACCCATCATTCTTAAAAAAATAGTATCGTACATTTGAAACCAACATCGAAAAATTATAAGTAGGAGAATGAAAAAAATGAGAATGGTATTGTACCTTTCAAATGGATACATCAATCGATATTGAACTGGACCACCAAGCCTTGCCTTATGTGGGAGATGGACTGGTAGATGTTCTATCGAATCAAATACTGCTGGTGGGAAGATTCTTTCAAGTTAGCATATGATCAACGGAATGTTTTTATTCAATTTGATCAATTCATCAAGTCTCAAGGTATTACTGCATAGGGCCTTAAAGAATTGACTTAATTTTGTAAGTGCTTTCCACACAAGGTCAGGCAGCGAACTAAATACAAATGGGAGTAAACACTCCGTAAAGACGTGACATTCATGACTTTTTATCCCATGCATTCTGCCGGTGTTAACATTCGCATACCTAGCCAAGTTTGAAACATACTCATCTAGCATCTTAAGCTCCTTAATCCATTTACATACTTTTTTTGCCTCATCAGAAGATAGGCAGTAAGTTGCCTTAGGTTTTATCATTTTTCCATTACTATTTGGGACCAGCTCTAAGTCACTATGCGCACAAACGAGGGGCAAGTCCAGTCTCGCTTTTTCATTATCCTTTGTTTTATCTTTATCATTCATGACTGTATTGAACACATTATCGAAGACATTTTTCTCTATGTGCATCACATCTAGGTTGTGCTTTAACAAATTATCTTTCCAGTACGGAAGATCCCAAAAGATACTCCGTTTCACCCAATTGTGAGTAACTCCATACCCAGGTATCTTAGGAACTCCATCCACTGGCACATATGGCAGTCCATGCACCAAATTCCGTATTTCATCCCCCGTCAATACATTAGACAGTCCATCCTTTTCAACCATCTTTTTTGTGAACCCCTTTATACTTCTTCTAAAGATGTGATTAGGTGGTAAGAACCGACTATGACAGTCGAACCATGAGTTTTTTCCTCCATATTTCAGCCTAAAAGACTTTGTGTCGTTCATACATATGGGACATGTCAATTTACCTTGAGTGCCCTATCCAGACCACATACCATAGGCGGGAAAATCATTAATTGTCCACATCAAGGTTGCCCTCATTACAAAGTTTTGCTTCGTGGAGATATCATAAGTTAAAGCACCATCACTCCACAATTGCTGAAGCTCATCTATTAAAGGTTGTAAGAACACATCTATTTTTGCTTTAGGATTATGTGGTCCAGGTATGAGGCACATCAAAAACATAAACGGTTTAGTCATGCACATTTTAGGAGGGAGATTATATGGGGTCACAACAACAGGCCAATAGGAATATGCGGTTGAAGAAACTTGCACGTAAGGTGTGAAGCCATCAGAGCATAAACCAAGCCTTACATTTCGTGGTTCATTTGCAAAGTTCGGATACATCAAATCAAAATTCTTCCAAGCTTCCCCGTCAGATGGATGACATAAAACGCCTGAACTAGATCTATTTTGATGACGCCATCTCATTTGGGTTGTATTCTCTGTTGACGCATACAGTCTTTTCAACCGAGGAGTGGTTGGCAAGTAGAACATTCTCTTTACTGGAACATCTTTATGCTTACCCATCTCGACCTTACGAGGAAGGTATCGTTGTTCATTAGAAAACCTACAGTCTTGATCGTTCTCATTGTCTTTCCAGTACAACAAACACCCCTTTCGATAACAATCAATTTACTCAAACTTCAAACCTAGCATGCTTACCAATCTTTGTGCTTGGTAATAATTTTTCGGCAATGCTTCTTTTGAAGGATACATGGCTACAAGCATGCTTGCAAAGAAATCAATACACTTTTGAGGAACATTCCAATTTGTTTTGCAAGCCAAAAGTCTGACACAAATCAAAAGTTTGGATTCCGAAGCCCCCTCATATAACGGCTGGTTTGCAGCAATTAGCAAATCATAGAAGTCTTGTGCATCCTTATTTGGGGGCTCCTCAAAAATCTATTCCTCGTCTTCCTCATTGCCCTCGTCACCCATACCTTGGAAGTCATGGTTGGGCCTGAAGGCATTGTCCACCATATGTTGCATGTTAATGAAGGGATCATCATTAACAACATCTCCACCACCAGTTATCACATTACTCGGATCGATATGTGGCAGTTTTTCACTTGTTCAGTCCAATACTAATAATTTGACTAGAATCCAACCTGACCCAAGTGAACTTTGATTATCAGATAGCATGCTTCTACACATGCACTTGTGACAGGGACATTTAATTCCACCCTCGCTTACAACATGCAGTTGTGAACCAGCCTTCTTTATGAACTCCTTAACCCCCTTTACGAACCTTAGTTTCAACCCCCCTCTACTAGGATTAAGCCTGTCATATACTCAACTACGATCTAGGGGATAACCACGATTGTCCATTTTCCAGAGAAGGGGAACAAAGTTATTAATTTGTGAATGTCTTAAAGATATCACAATAGCAGACATTAAGAAAGCAAGAGCTAGTAGCAGACCCCAGTAACGCCTTTAAGGGAATGGCAATAGGAGAACATCATTTCCCCTATCACATCCTCAAGGTATTACTTTGAAAACAAATCCTTTGATATGTGAACCCCTTGGAGCTGATTTTGATGGAGACTATGACCACCTACTTAGTTATCCATAGTCGCTTACGGCAAGACCTGAGGTTGTAGAGTTATTTTCTATGGAAAAACAACTTATGTTCTCACCAGAGGTAATCTGAGAGTCTATAACTCAGCTCTGAGAGCCTATAACAACTTACTACCTCAGCTCTCGCATCAGGCGACTATGCTCAACTAAGTAGGTGGTCACCATCACCATCAAAATCAGCTCCATGAGATTCTCACATCAATGGATTTGTTTTCAAAACGTGGTCAAAACAAACCAGCTATATTTTTTGTACAAAAATCAATTAACTAATAAATTCTAAAATACACTAAATGATCCACTAAGTTTAGGCATAATGATCATTATGTATAACAAAGTTAATGTAAATTGCCTCTACATCGGGCAAGAACACATTCGCTAATAAAAATGACAGTGTTCTTGCGCGATATAATGAAAACCGACAATAACCCTGCTACACACAACAATCAAATACAACACCAAACTATAACTTAACGCACAACTAATAAAATATCCAGCACACTCTCCTTGTACTCATCTTCCAAGGGAGGTAATTCAACAATATACTATATTAAATCATATTCAACACTAATTCAACAGCATAAACAGGTAATTCAACAATATACTATATTAAATCATATTCAACACTAATTAAACAGCATAAACAACCAACACTAATTCAACAGATTATTTTGTCAAATTCAATGAAGTTTGTGCGCAAACTGAAGTAAAATTAGTCTAGTTTCCGACAAAATAAGAATCATTTATAAAGGAATCCTACGGAAAAAGTTACAAGCAAAACACTAAACCTATGTCTATACGAGTTTGAGGACAGCATCCATACTATTTCCTAATAATCAATGTAACAAACACCTATCAAGCAGGATTTTTAACATGTCTATTCTCTCATGTTGGCATATGAAAACCACCCCCATCAAAACAAAATTACAATTACACGTTCCTTTCCAGAAAATTAATCACAATATTCTTACTAAGATTACCTTGTACCAAATCAAAGGTTGATTTGTAGGTAAGGTTGATTGTGAATTCCACTATCCAGAACTGCCACTAACAGCCAACTTCTCACTGGAAATGATCCAATTTTGCCACAAGTGCCATAATAGAAACCGAAGAAGTAACACAATAAAATCAATCAATAACAGTACAAACCACAAGAGCCATGAAAATCAGTACTTCTCAAAATGAATAACAGTACATCAATCAATTTCATGTAGGGTTCATCATAATGAAATTCGAGAAAAAACTGGTTGGCAGTGTTAAAAAAAATCTACATTAACAAACTACGAAGGCATTAGCATCAAAATGTATACATTGAGAAGAATAATTTGCTATCAGAAACTAAAATAACTTGAAAACAGAATCAATAGGAAAAAAGGAGGAGAGCGGAAGGAAAAGAGGGAGCGTGTACCTATCAGAATGGTGCTCATGGCGGAGAGAGAGCGGCAGCGGAGAGTGAGCGACGGAGGAGACACGAGCGATGGCAACGAAGGACACGACGGCGAACGTATTGCACGACGGCGAAGAAGGGCGCTACGGCGGAGAACGACGATGCAAAAGGGCACGGGTCGCGAGGGAGACCAGGGGAGGTCTTGCGGGAGAGAGAAAGAAGAAAGGGAAAGTAAGGGAGAGGGAAAGAGGAAAGGCACTTAGTCTCAGACTTAAGTTTATCGATGGCTTGGCCGTCGGTAACTTCCGTCGATATTTTAAAAATTAAATGAACATCAAACCCTATGCACCGGTCAGCTCACCGTCTAGGTTATCGACGGCTAAGCCGTCATAATCCTGTCAGTTTTTAAAAAATTTAATAAACTAAAAAAACTCATGCTCACCGTCCAGATTACTGACGGTTAGGCCATCGGTGATATCGTCGCTAATTTAAAATTTTACTATAAAAAAAATTACCAATGTACCGACGGTGTAGCCGTCAGTAAAGGACGCGAAATTAGAAATCCCATTCGTCCTTTTAGCGGCGACATAGTGACGAACTATCTGTTGGTAACGAATTGATTACCGACGGCCACAGGGCCGTCGGTAACTTTCCGTGAGTAATTTGCAACTTTCTTGTAGTGTTGGAAAGAACTTAAAACAATGGGATCTTATTCTTCCACATGTCGAATTTACCTACAACAACTCAACCAATCAAGCTACCGGGAAATTTCCATTTGAAGTGGTATACCACACACGTCCCTTAAGTCCACTAGATTTGACTCCCTCCTCTACCATTTGGCCTTATAGTGTAGATGCTGAACAAAGAGCAAAAGAAATCAAAAGGCTGCACGAGAAGGTTCGTGAGAAAATTCGGAAACAAAATTCTAGGTATAAAGCTCAGCGAGACAAACACAGAAGATTGTATACTTTCAAGGAAGGAGATTTAGTATGGATACACTTGCGAAATGAGCGATTCCCTAATCAAACAAAATCCAAGATATCCCCTAGAGCTGATGGTCCTTTTAAAATTGTGCAAATGATCAATGACTATGCTTACAAGATAGAGCTACCAGGAACTTATAGAGTTTCTACAACTTTCGATCTTTTGCCCTATTTTGACGATGAAGCTGAGCTTGACTCGAGGACAAGTCTTTTCCAACTCGGGGATAATGATTTAGGCCCAAATGAAGCCCATTGATTGAGACCAACTTGGAAGAATAATGCATCACCCATGATGTCACCCTAGCCTACTATGCTATCACCACCCATCTATGCTATCACCACCCCTCTAGATGTCTTAATTTCCAAATTTGTAAAATATGGCAGTAATACCCCTGTATGGTAATATAAATAGGGGGTTCATGTATGTGTATTTCATCATCCATGAATTGAAATCAAATTGTGTATGTTTAACAGAGTTTCATCTGTTTATTTTCTCCTGGTTTTGTGCTAGGGTCCCTACGCTTAAGTGTGCGCACCAGGCAGGTGCTTTGTCGTGAAGCAACCCGTGTAGACACGGTCCAATCAGCACTGGCTTAAGTGTTCCCGTTCGCTACGCTTAAACGTGCCAACATTTAAACGTTGGTGTCTCCCACGCTTAAACGATGGGGTTAGAATTCTATTTTTGTCCTCCTTTATCTCCTATCCCAAAACCCTAACCTTAACCCCTTCCTAGGTACTCAATTAAGCATATAATTACACATAACCAAATACTAATAAAGGCTTAGGAAATTTGGGATGTTACAAAAAATTGTATTGTTACAAAAATTGTATTGTCAAACTTTCAAATTGAAACAATTTTGTGAAACAAGCTGTCTTTTTGTGTCAAAAAAAAGAGGAGCGTGATTAATAGTTCTTGATTATATAAGATTTGTCAATCGTGAGAGCAATTCAACTGGTTTTGTATATAGGTGGTAAAACGGGCTACTCGCCCCGCATCAGGTCGGCCTATAGCGGGCTGCGGGCTTTATAGGGCCGGGACAAAATGACCCGAATAAATTTGGGCTCCAAAATTTGTGCCCAAGCCCACCCTAAGCGGACTGTGGGCTTATTTAGGCCGGTCCGACATATATTTGTTTTTTAAATTTTCAATCGTAAAAAAAAATTGTGAACATTTTTAAAAAAAATTATGTCAATAATTTTGCATGATGTAACACAATGAGTATATAATTGAGACGCATATATTATGTCATAAAAGCAGGGGCGGTTCCTTGTTTAGCTATGAGGTAGCTATGGCTACCCCAAAAGAAATTTTTTTTATAGAATATGTATATATTTTTATTTTGGTCCCCTAATTTTATGCGTTATTAAACAGATAAAATCATCGCGTTTTCTAAATATTATAAACTTATATAAAAGTAGGCACTGTGTGTATTTTGTTGTATCAAATCAAGTGAGTTACAAAAATAGAGTCAAATTGAATTTTTTCTTTCATATTTACTTCTGCTGCCTATATTTTGTGCGAGGTTGTGAGAAAATTATGGTACACTGATATCATAAACAATATTTGGTTATCTTTTAATAAAGTTCATTTTGCTTAAAAAAATTACTCTTTATATTTGACCCCCTCATAAAAAATAAATAAGTTAGCTCTGCCACTGCATAAAAGACTGCAGTATCAGTTTAAAATTTGAGAAAACATGAATATATATGTTCTCTTAGTACATAACAAATAAAAGAAAATAAAAATGTTTGTTTTTAGCGTTATCTATTAAAAACACAATAAATGATATTTATTAAAATTGTGTGGCATTTCCACAAAAAATTTAAAAATAAAATGCATGATAGTGGTGTCTAGTACTGTCTAGTGTCCTATAATGTTTGAAGAATTGTTTCATATCAGATATGACAACAAAGGAGTCCGCCAAACGGTTGTTGCTCTCTGTGCTTGATTCTAACACGAGCATACCTTGAGAAGTTAAATTAGAAATTTATAATGGGCAGAGACAGAGAAAAAGAATAAAAGAAATTAAACACTTGCCGAAGCATTATTAATTATTATTGGTAGAACTTGGAGTAGTGAATTGAAAAATTGGAAAGTCCCACGTAAAAGAGAATAGACACTTTAAGAGTGTTTATATATGTGGAGCTCACCCCCTTGGGATGTGCCCCAAGGGGTACCCACTTTTATAAGAGGGAGAGGACGCACATAAAGTGACCGCCAGACACACGCGTGCCGCCGCCGTCCGGTCGGGCCGGGGCCGGGCATGGGCTGTGTGGTGCACTTTTTTTTGGTAAACGAAAAATTAATTTTTTAAATTTAAATTGTGCGACGTTCCTGAAATCTCTCACACGTTTTGGTATTTCCTAATATCTCTCACACGCTTTCTTGCTCAGCAAGAGACTCCGCATCAGTTTCAAGTCGCCCCAAAAACTCAACGCACTTACCGAGTACCTTCTCTTCTCTCTCCATTTATTTCTTCCGTTTAAAAGTGTGCAACGTTCGAGTGGTTTTAAAAACCATATTTCAAGTGGTTTTCTTTAAAAAACCATATTTCAGAAGGTGTATATTTTGAGCGGATTTCTGCAGTGTAGCGAAAATTCGAATTGACTGAGTTGTTTTATCATAGGGACGTCGTGGTTGATAGCCTGTTTGCACCTTTGAGCAGTACCTCGAAACGTCTTAAAGAGAGCACCTAGTCTGCGACCTATCTCAGTAATTTCATCGGTCATTTCAAACTTTCGAATATTTTTGAAATTCAAATTACAACAATTATTATTATAAATAAGCAACCTTGACTCACTTTATAAGCAAACAAAATCAGCCCATGTCTCAACGATTGTGGAGAGGATCTGAAGCATTAGGAACTTTCATCTACTGTGAGAGGCGCAGGAGTTGATGCTGCTTTTTTAATTTCAAATTATATGCGGGCTATGCGGACAACCTGAAGCCTAGATGGGCTAGCCCAGTATGAGCTCAGGCTTTATAGGATCGGGCCAAAAAAGCCCGATTTTAAATCGGTCTCAAACTATACTCCTAAGCTCTATGTTTTATCGGGCTTTATCGGACAGGCCCGGTTGAACCAGCCCATTTTGCCGCCACTAGTTTTATACTTGTTTTCAGCCAATCACACACATATATACAAATATTTTATGGTCATTCCTACTCCAGAAATGATAGTTGGACGACAAAAAAGATGTCCGACACCGTATATACATACGGTTTGCTTTTTTTTTTTTTCGTTACTTTTTTCTCTTTCTTCCAATCAAATCAATAATTGTTCAAGGTGTATTTTTATATGGTGTCACTATCCGGTGATGGTTTTTTATGTCCAAATAACGTTGCTCTTCCTACTATGCACCATGCAGCACTTGATCACTCTTTAACATCACGTACGATTTCACACTCATTCGTACCTATATATACATATACATATCATATGCTAAATTCAATTTGTATGCTAAATTCAATTTGTTCTGACATTTTCTCCACGTGGATAACAAGAAATGAACGAGACTCCAAATTTATTTCCTTCACTTGAAACGACAACAACAACTGATGATGATGTTATAAATTACAAGGGTTGAGCATATCCTTTAAATTAACCGAAATTAACCTCATTACTCCTCGCATGTGATCCAAAGCGGTTCTTCAAACCCACCCTTAAGAACATCTTCATCTCCCTTCCCAGAACGCAACAACACAGCCCCACTCCCAGCATGCCACGCTGGCGTTCCATTTTCATATCCACTACACGTCAACCTCCTGAACCCACTCCCATCCAACCTCACCACGTGCAGGTCCCCATACGGCTGAAACTGGTTCGGCATCGACGCCGGCTCCGCTGTCACGCCACTCAAATTATCCGTAAACAACAACCACTCTCCATCACCACTGAAACACACATGGTTCAACCTCTCCCTCTCAGCATCCACACCCTTCGCCACCTCAACCCTCCTCAAACCACTCCCATCAGGCCTCACCACATAAATCCCAAACACCTCACTATTCCCCGCGTCATGCCTATTCGATGAAAACGCTATCAAATCTCCCTTCGGCGACCAGCACGGCATCGTATCAATCCATTCCCCTTCCGTCAACCTCCTCAAACCGCCGTTAAACTCTCCATCCACGGCGTCAACAATGTACAGGTTTTTATTCCCGGATCTGCCGGACCGAAACACGACAAATTTCCCATCCGGTGAGCACGACGGGAACGCGTTGTTTCCAGTATCGTCTCTGGTGAGAATCTTTAATGTAAACGGAATCTCTTCCCGGTCCTCGGTGAGATGAACCTGATCGAACTCGATCCGTGCAATTTGAACCGTTTTGGAAACCGACTCGAAAGTTGGACCGATGCAAGTGTATATCACGTGCTCTTCCGTGGGGCTCCACGAGTTGAAGAAGCATGTACTTCCTTTTAGTAAAGTCCAGCATTTGGAGCCGTTAGATCTGACAATCTTGATGCCATCCAACTCATGATCGTAGGGGATGTGATTAAACACAATGAGGTCACCTTTGGGAGAGAAACTTGGAAACGCACCGTTTAGTCTTAGCAACTGTAAATTTGGAAAAGGAGACAACACAGGTTCTAAATGCGGGATTGTGGACTCGCCTTGGGTTGACTCGCCTCTGAATCGGTGATACCCGAGGTGGTGCGAACCAGAGGATATGAACGGGTTGTAGTGGTGGAAACTAGGGTTTATCGATTCGGTGACTCGTTGGAAGGTTTGAGACTCGAGATTGAAAATCTCGATGTGGCGGAAGTTGTTCCCTTTCCGGCGAGTTGCAACGGCAATGCGCTTGCCGTCGTGGAAGGCTGCGGGGGTGAAGCAGTGCAGCCCCGGCGGTGTGACCCGAATTGGTGGGGTTGGTGTTCCAGAAAGATTCGAATCGGGTAAATCAACCCGGAAGATGCTCCACCAACCGTCGTCGGCGATTCTGTGGAAGAAGACTGTGGAGTCTTGCGACCAAGTTGGCCATCCACCGCGCTCGCTCACAACGACGCGATTCTCCGGGTCTGACTCGGCGAAAACGGTTATCTCCGTGTCGAGCTCGCGGAAATGGCTTGTGTGCCACGGGCGAGAACCGTAGGAAGCGACGGCGATGAATTTTCCGGTGAGAGACACCGCAGGGCTATAGTCCACAGCGCCGTGAGGGGTGAGCCTCGTGAAGGTTCCGTTGCCGTTAACGGCGGCTGAATAAACCGCGCACCAGCTCTTAAAAAGAGTGTTTGGTTCCTCGTGTGCGGCAACGAAGTAGAGCTTTCCGTTTTTTATGATTGGGCGATCGTGAAAGAGGCTTTCAGGGACGAAAGGCAGTGGCTGGGGCGAGTTTTCGGGTCGGGTTACGTAAATACGGGGTGACCCGGTCCTTTCGGAAATGAAGACGATGCTTTGGTCTTCAGCTTCGACGAACTGGGCGTTAAAGTTGACGGAGGTGCCATCAGTGAGGCGTTGCTCCGAGGAGATGTGAAACGGAGGGTCGTTTTGGAGGTTAATGGAGAAAACGTCGAAGCCGTATTGTGGTCTTCCAACGGTGTTGAACACAATGGTGCCCGTTATTTCTGTTGCCATTGCGGGAAACAAAACTGAGTTTGTTTTCAGCTGAGTAGTGTGTGTGTTACTGAGAGAGTCTGAGACAGTGTTAATTGGTGTGTGAAATCAAGTGCTGCAGCTGCACCGTATAAATAGTGTTCTCTGCGTATGCCGCGACGTTAACGTGAGTCAAGATTGTTACAATTTTAGTTGGATCTGCCTTTCTTCAGTTTATTCTTTTCACATTTGCTTTCGAAGATAATGAATGTGGTTTATTAGTTTATTTTAGCAATTTGATTTGATGACTTTCTTTGTTGGTATGAATGTGCATGGATGCGCCTTTATTCAGTTTATTCTTTTCACATTTGCTTTCGAAGATGATGATTGTGGTTTATTAGTTTATTTTAGCAATGATCAATAAAATAAAAGGTAAAAAAACTAACGTAAACTCGTGTTCCTTGTTTGCATGGAGACTGATTTTGTGAACAGGTTAATTTTGAGAAATAATTATTTCTTTAAAATTTCCCATAATTAGTGTTATGAACGACTTTATTTTCTATTCAAAATAAATAAAATTAGGTTTTTCCTGACGCAAAAAAAATAAAATTATGTTGAGTGCACGCATTAACTAGATAATAAATTAACCAAGTGCTCTTGGCTTAGTGGTGGAACACTAGGGTGCTTGGGGGGTCGGCCTGTTGGTAGTAGGATCGATTCCACCCGGGTGCAAAACCAAGCTTTGGCCAGTCCAAGCCTCTACGAACGAGCGCAGATTAGTCTTTCGTTGAAAGCATTGGGACACTGTGTGGGTAGCCAGCGATGGTTCCCGAACCAAAAAAAATAGATAATAAATTAATAATAGAATAGAAGAAGATATCTTAAAAAACCATTAGTATGAGTGTTTAGGTTAAACAGGAACACTGGACTTTAGCTTTTTTGAAGCAAATAAAATAATGAATGTAGCGTAATATTTTATTCAGCAAAGGCCAAAAGAAGCAACACGTAGAATGGAAAAAACTATGTAATAATATGTAATCCTTACCTATTAAGTATGGGTGATGACTAAGCCGTACAATATGAATTTGACTTGTTATAATTAATAACTTATCATAGTTGATTTTAATTGTGATAAGCTTCTTCTCCGTTACATAAACTATCCAATTCTTTGTTTTTGTTCCATTCATAAACTATCCAATTCCATAAACATTAAGTTTTAACATTTATAATCAGCACTTTCTTAATTCCTTTTTATCCATTCATTTATTTGCAGAATACAGTATACAATGTTAGTCAAGAAATAGCTGCCACCTCAATATAGCTTCAATTGATGTTGATATCGAAAAAGAATTTCAAGTACAAAAAAAAATAAAATTAAAAGATGCATTCATTTTTCAGTCCCTTTGTACTACAACATCCCTTTGTACTACAACATTTTAGGGTGTGTTTGTATCAAGGAATCAAATCACATTCCCGAGAATGATATATATTTTTGGCAATACTATTACTAAAAATGTTATTCCTACTCAAGTATTTGGTAACTATTTGGAATTCTTTGGAACGTTATTGTAATTTGTTTAATTAAAAATACAAATAAATATTGTAAAATGAGTTGAGAGTAGAGAGTTATGGGTGGTTGAATTTATTTCCATGGGAATGTTAGATTCTCATCCTTTTTACATGAGAATGAGAAGTGAGGAAACCATGTACATGTAAATAGTTTTGTTTTTGATAAGCCAAATATATTAAAAAAGAGAGTACAATGGGGTACTCTAACCCGTATACAAAGACACGACCTAGAACCCTGGACCAGCGGGTGCATAAAATTTTTAAATCACCGAAAATATAATAAGAGCACTAGTACTAGTTTTTTTTTAAAAATAACGAGCAAGTTTTCTCTTCTAGCAAAATAACAAAAGCATGATTTGTGATAACACAAAACAGATTTTCAAACTAAAAAAAATAGAAAAGTTTCGGAATTAGAAAAAAAATTGAAAGAGTAAATAACAAAATAACATAGACCGAATTAATAAAGAACTAACTACAATAGAAAAAATTTCAAGAGAAAATTAATAAAGGGATTATATTGGGGTTTTTGTCTAAATTGAAAGAAATCCGAACCTATAGAAAAAGGGGAAACAGAGACTGAAAATGATACTCACCAATGGGAGGGAGAGTCGGTCGAGATGTGAGATAGTGAAATGAGTTGTGTTTTGAGTTTAGAGATAGATGAGTGGTCTGACTGAACACTACAAAGAAAAGGGCAACCAGCAGCGGGTAGACTACGGCGGTTACACATCAACCGCCGTCGGTTGAAAATCAACGGCGGATTCTGCGGCGGTTCTGTTAGCTGCCTTTAAATTCTTGAACTTTATGGTGGTTTTATGGTGACCTGCGGCAGTTAGAATTAAAAAAAATAAAAAATTCGGCTGGTTGGTTGGACGTCGCGGCGGTTAAATGGCCACCAGCGGCGATTACATAAAAAAAACTGAAAATATTGGCTCTCAACTCTCCCTCTCGTTTCAATCAAAAAATAAAACTCTCCCTCTCTCAGTAAATAGAAACCTAATTTGTAACCCTACAACGCGCTGCCACTCGACCTTCCCTGCTTCACCCTGCAACTTGCGCTACCGTCGGACGCAGGAGACATCTCGGTCTCAGGTAATATCTCCCTTTCAACCCTTGTCTCACTGTTCGATTCTCCCTCTCCAAAGGATGTGTGCTCTATTTGATAAATTTCCCAGGCAAAGAATGTGTGCTCTATTTTGTGCTGAATGCAATTTCTGCTTGTGCTTTTGCGATTTCTGATCTTGCTATTTGTTTTCTTGAGTTTGTGACAGTGTTAAGAAACATTTCACGGTTGCGATTATGCTCTTGTTGCGTTGTGTGCTTGTTTGAAATCTCATTTGATAATCATTTTGAGTTACATGCTGAACTTAGAACGAAGGTGCCACCCTCAGGATTGGGGATGATGGTTAGGTAAAGCCCTTTCCCAACAAAGCAGACACCAACAAAACAGTTTTGTTTTTAAATTCAATTTCTACTTTGCAAAAATCGATTATCTTTGTTTACCTGTGTAGAATAGTATGATTTTATAGCATATGGAATTGTGTCATGTTGTAAGAGCGCTATGAGGTTTACCTGTGTTTGGTAGTAGATTTATGTTTCTCATGTCAAGTTTCTCTCCTAGTGTTGTCTTCTATCCAAAGCACAAAAATTATCGGTGGTGAATGCACCATGTGACTGTTTTAATTAATCTCCTGGTGGTTTAAATTATGTTTTCCTGCCTTAAACATTGTCTGAATACTTCTTTTATTTTAAAAAAAAATGTCTGCCTGCTTGAGGGTGAAGTGGTCGTGGTTTAAGTTATGTTTGCAGAATGGATATGGTTTAACAGAAACTTCACCAGTTATTACTGCTCGACGACATAGTTGTGATGTAAGCCATATATTATAAACTGCATAATATTACTTAGTTGAAATGTAAGTCAAGTATCATTATTTTAAGGGGAAATTGCTCACCTCCCTTGAGTTATGTTTAAATAACATCCATACCCCTTCTATTTTCAAAATAAACACTCACCTCCCTCCAGATCTATTTAAATGACACTTGCCCCTTATATTTTACAGAATAGAGGGAAGGTCAATGTATTTTACAAAATAGTGTTCGTCCTTTTTGTATCTTGTTACTCTACTTATAATGAATAGTTAAACACAAGAATGGAGCCATGTGTTGGCTTGGGGGAGGGGGGCTTACTTTTTTTTTTTTTGCACATTTGTGTCTGGTGGTTCCTGCTCCTGGTTTCATATATTGCCTAGGGTGGATTTTGGCTGACTGTTTCTGCTACTAAGGTTTCAGTTGTGCTGCTACACGTTTTTGCTTAGATGATTCTGCTACATGTTCTGGTTCTGTCTCTGATTGGGTGGAGTGATTATAATTTTGTTGTTCAAGAATGTAGAAGTTTCAGATTCTGGTTTTACTGTCTTATAGTGCTGGATTTTCGTGTGCTGGTTATTTAACTCCCAATTTAAGCTTTAGTGGGGGTGGCTGTGATGTAACATCTTCTGTTGTAGGGATGGCAACGGGGCGGGGCGGTACCGGGGAGTGCTCCCCCGCTCCCCGCCCCTCCCCACCAGATTTCCCCCTCCCCGTCCCCGATCCCCACCATGGGGAGGTTTTCTCCACCATCCCCGTCCCCACGGATCCCCGCGGGGACCACGAGGACCCCAAAAATTTAAAAAATAAAAATAAAAATAAAAAAATACACTGAAATTCAATAAAATTGCAAAAATATTTAGGGTTCCTTTCTTCTACCATGTCTTCCCTTCCACGAGCAGGGGCTAGAACAGAGGCGCATATATACAAAAAAAAAAAGAAGAAGAAAGGCAAATAACCCTCTAATCTTCTTCTCCAAACAACACAAAAAAACCAACTTGTAGACTACGGCAACGCGAGGTAGATGGTGTGAACAATGCTGAGCAGGGGCGAGAGGATGACGGCGGCGACGCGACAACAGCGGTATGCGCGCAGAGGTGGAGACGACGACGAAGAACAGAGATGCGTCAGATCTTCAAGCCTGATCTTCAAGTGTCTTGGTTGGATTTCTCGCTTCGCACAGAAATGGAGTTGAGAGAGAGAGAGAGAGCGCGCCAGTGGGAGCAGAGGTGGCGACGACGAACTGTGGGTTAGCGCCGGCGGCCGGTCGATGGGTCCTCTCTACCCCCTGGTCTCTTGTCAGCGTACAGGAGCAGGGTTGCGGTGCGTCTTTCCTTAGCACCAAATTAGGGTTCTTTGAATGGGGGAGGGAGAATTGTGAATCTCAATATCTGATGAATCAAATGTGGGACCTATTCTTTTGTTTTATTAAAAAATTATACTTTTTAGAAAGACATGAAAAGACCAATAACACCAATATTATAATAGATATATATGTATCCTTAGGGTTAATTAGGCAATATGTTCGGGGCGGGGACCCCGCAGGGCGGGGGGTGTGATCCTCGTCCCTGTCCCCGAATTGGCTGCGGGGGGATTTTCTCCCCCATCCCCATCCCCACGGGGAAAATTTCCCCGCCCACGGGGCCCCGAATGGGGCAGTCCCCGCGGAGATCCCCATGTACAGGTGTAAATTGCCATCCCTATTCTGTTGTTTCTTTTTTGGATCTCTTTGTCTGTACTACAAAAATCTAGCACTTCTTGTGCTCTTGAGAGCATTAAACGATCATGAAAATTCTGCATAACTTGGTAATGGTTATTACGTGAATTGATTAGTTTGAAAGCATGGAGATAGCATAAAAATTATGCACTACTTGGTGAATTTTGCCCTCTCAATACTTATCGCCTAGTTCACATAACGGGAGCTCATCGTCTAGTGGTATCACATCTTCTGAATATGATAGGCTGAAATTGGAGTTAGACGCCGCTAATGCACAAGTTCAAGTTTTACAGGGAGAAGTAGCAAAAGTGCGAACTTTAGAGGAACAAGTGGCTTTTCTTATGCAGAACTTTGGTGGTCAACACTACAAGAAAATTCGTCATTACCGACGGCCATTTTCCGTCGGTAATACAATAAGGCCGTCGGTAAATAATGATTACCGACAGATTACCGACGGCCTCGGGGCCGTTGGACAATGCCTCGTTGGAAATGTATTACCGACGGCCAATTGAATCCGTCGATATTAGCGAAGGCTAAGCCGTCGGTAATATTAAAAAAAGCCGTCGGTAATCCGTCGGGAGTTTTAAATAATCAGTGAGATTTTACCGACGGAAAAGCCGTCGGTATACGCCACCGTGCACGGCGGCGTATTACCGACGGCTTTTCCGTCGGTAAAATCTCACTGAATTATACTAATAAATTCATAAATTTACCGACGGCTTAGCCGTCTGTAAATTACAGACGGCTTAGCCGTCGGTAATTTACCGACGGCTAAGCCGTCTGTAATTCACGTGAATATTACCGACGGCTAAGCCGTCGGTAATGTCAAATTTTATAAGCCGTCTAAAGATTGGTTACAGGCGGCTTAGCCGTCGGTAAATTACAGACGGCTTAGCCGTCGGTAATTCACGTGTATATTACCGACGGCCAAGCCGTCGGTAATGTAAAATGTGGCCGTCGGTAATGTCAAATTTTATAAGCCGTCTGAAGATTGGTTCGGCAATGTCAAAAAAAATTTCAATGTAAATTTTGTTTTTAAACAGCCCCAAAATTGTACAGTACCTGCAATGCAGCAAGGGCTTCAATGACCATCAACATACATTAACAAAAAAAACAATCAACATACATTTTTAATAATCACAACAACAAATCCATAATGAACAAATCAAGTTACAACAAGTTCTAAGCAAATCAATAACAATACATAATGTAAAAGACCACAAATCCATAATGTCAAAACCCAGAAATCCATGTCAAAACAAGTCAATAAAAAAAAGTCAAATCCCTAGCCTAACGACAACACTAATCATCCTCCTCTGACTCGTCATAGTCAGGATGGCGACAACGGATTTACGGGCTTGAATGGCAACAACGCGCATAACTCCCTCAATCGCTTTGAAATTGCTGATCCGCTCAATGCTATTCTCCTTGCCTCCCGTGCTTCCTCTCGTGCCTCCCGAGCCTCTTCCTCTGCTTTTCTTGTGCGCTCTCCTCAAAAGCCGCAATCGTGCGACCACCTCGGTGATCTTGAGTGGGATCGGGTATCGGTGCGAGATGCATGAGACTCTGGGTCAAAGAGGAGACACCATGCCTAAAACGCCCAGACAAGCCTCCGACACCGCAGTAGTCCCTCGAGTCCTACCCCAGCAGATTGGGCCCATAATCAGAATCGAAGTCGAGGGGTCAACATCGCCGCTTGCCTCCTCCATCGAAGGTGAGAGGAGGCGCTTGTCGCACCTTCTCTTGATAGGCTTCTGCTCAAAACAAAACAAAGTAAAGATTGGTTACAGTATTGTTTATGAAACAAAATAAAATTAGTTAAATAAAAAAAGCAATGATCGACTTACATATGTCTCTCTCGGATGCATTGTCCACCCAAGATTTGTCCTTTTTTTTGTGTGAGTCTTCAAGAAGATCTCATCCACCATGGGCTCTCTACCCAACTCATCAGACTGAAACATAATTAAAAACGTTAAGAACATATATATGTAAGTATGGTGAAACTCAGTTGCACCTTAGCAGTATCAACAGACAGATATGTCCAATATGCCATATATGGAAATACTAGTGTGCATTACTCAGTTATTAAACAGATCCACTTAGATCTTTAATCATAAAGTTAGCTTGCACACGAACTCTAGACTAAACTAAGCAGTTGAAGGAGAGCAGGCATTATCTTATAGACACCATGTAAATATCCGGTCATTCTGGTGTCAAGTTTTGTTGAACATAAGATCACAGGCCCACTATTTGGCAGCTTTGTCTTTACAATGGTAAGTGTAATTTCAGTGAGAACAAAATTTTATTGGGATAAAGTTGCTGAACATGAGTTTTGATTAAAAAAATAGAGTAACCCTATTAAATTCGAATTCTGAACTCTTAAATTAGACATACTCGAAATAGTATTCAAAAAATATTGCTAAGATCAAGGAACCATCCATAAAAGAAAAAGATCAAGGAACCACTACATTTATGTATTTGCTAATCGAAATCATACAAGATAAGAATGTTGCTTTGGTTTTATCAAAGAAACTCCAATGTAGTGAAAAGTCAAGTCTTTGGGACATCAAAGGTTGCACCAAGTACCAAAATAACTACTAGAAGGAGTCCTCTGCCTCCTTATCAACGAACAAAATGAAGAAAAAAACAATACCAGAATGTACTTGACAAGTCACCAAGAATTAGTATTGAAGAGACAAATTGGTAAAGTAAGGAAAATCATTTGAAATGGTGAAAATGATATCCCAAGAAACAAGGGCCTACACCAATTGTTTAGAGCCAAACCCACATCAGCAAGCTGGAAAATCAGTTTGCAGTCATTCTTTCACAAATAATTTATGAACATCATATTACAGATCAAGTTGCATAAATTGCATAACAAACCGATACAAACATTAAAGCTAACAATAACGAAATTCATTGGTTTATGCCAGTTTGATTTAAATCATGCAAAATATCAAAATCAAGCTAATAACAAGCATCCCCAAATTAAAAAGCAGTTATAATAATATTATTTCAGCCTTTTCAACTGAGTATTCTCAAATTGCTATGTTTTTCTATCTCAGTGAAACTAGGGTTATTTAACTCATAGTTGACCAAATTATGATCATTGTTATTTAACTCATAGTTGACCAAATTATGATCATTTTCGTGCTGAGATGGTCCTGGGATAGCTATATGGGATTGCCCTTGGTTGTCCTTCACTTGAGGTTATTAATATCGCTTATAACTGAGAAAACAGAAGGCTAATTCGAGAGAAAGTTCATCATAGAGAAAGCATTCAAGAAGCTTGTATCTGTTATGCAATTTAGTTGTAGAAAGAAAACATTCAATTTGGTTGTATCAAGTAGCAAGTGGCTTGTATCAATCTGTTATGTAATGCAAATAACTCCTTTAGTATCAAGTATCCAAGTGCGTCATGACAATGCAAATAACTCCTTCAAGTGTCATAATAATGCTATCTTGAATGAATGCAGTTCTTTTTATTTAAGTGCCCTCTTAAGACTTTGATCAAGTGCATAGAAGATCAATTTCCAATTCAGTACAAAAGACTTTTGAATCTCATGACTTTTTCATTACAATTCAATACAAGATGTACAAGAGCTCTTTTGATTACAATTTAATACAAGACCAAATTCATATATGATACAATTTAATACAAGTAATACAAAAGGAATGGAGGAAGCCTCTAAACCTATGAAGACTGTACATGTAGGGAAAAAAAAAATAGCGGCAACGAAATTACAACTTGCTGTCAAATTTTTTAACTTACAACTTGCTGTCAAATTCTTAATGCTGTAAACCCAATAGCTTAAAATTGCTTGGTACCAACTTGCTGTCAAATTTTTGGTTGCTGTCAAGTTGCTTCATAAATTTTCAGTTGTTTTAAACTCATGCTTTAAAATGCTTGAAATTACTAAAATGCTTTAAAATACTATCCAGGTCTAAACTTAGCCGCATGACCATAAAACTCCCAGGATTAGACACCATATCAAGAAGCCAAAATCTATCATTCAGGGAAATCTAACCAGAGACATTTAAACCTCTGGTATGAATTTGTTCGTCCTGAAGGATCAATATAATGCAAAGAATCTGGAAGGCGTGGATTTCCGTTTGAAGCTGGTAAACAAGAGGAGGTTAACCCATAAAAATGTACAGCATCCATGTCATCCCATAGATAACCAGCATGACAAATAAAAGTGTAAAACATGTCTTGTAAAGTTTATATTATTTTATAATCCTAAGGGTGGGGGGTTGCGGAAGAAAAAAATTGGAAGGATAAGGAGGGAGAAGGTCAACCTCGTATCAGCAGTGAACAGGGACAACAGGGGCCTCAGGATTAGCATTTTGGGGAACCCACAAATGCCCCTTAAGGCAGACTGGACACATCCTGACTCCACCCTACCATGCACACTAGTGGAAACTGGAATCTAAGCAATAGCAAGGACCGAGAAGGATGAATTTTTACTATTAACTTAAGCACTAGCTAACTGATAAATTGGACGATGGGAGTAGCTAAATAATAGTAAATTTATATTGAACTTCAGACTTCTAAACGCAATTGTAATCCTCTTTCATAATTAAAAATTATTGACACTTCATACTGTCAAAAAAATAACTTTGCAAGCCCAATCTTATGATGCAAGGTTATTGGAAAAACTAAGAAAATGTCATAATATATACATTGACTACATTAAAGGTCAAAAAATGGTCCAGTCAGTGTAATACTTGCAAAAAATTTAAGGTTAAATAAATGATTTCATCTCATGTAAGCTTTCCAAGAAATAACAACGTCGATAAATTAAGCTATGTTGAGAATCTTAGTGACATAACACAGAAAAAGAAATTCAAGAACAATATTGAAAAACACTTCTTATGGATAAATTCTAGTGGCAAGACTGAATATCCTGCAATAGATAAATAGGGGATTCGAATTAACTTAAATTTTACTAAAAGCAACCTAAACTTAAGAGTTAAGAGACTCATTTAATCCAAATCCAAGAATGGAATAGGTTATACAATTTGCAACTACTAATTACAGATCCTAAGATCACTAAAAACAAATTCCCATATTACAAATACGATAATCATAGATATTACTATACTATCTCATTCCCATCAATTGATCATTATAAACAACACATTGAGGAAAATATCTATCACGATCCAGAAAATAATTAGGTATACTAAGCTTAAGGATATATGAAGTACCTGTAAAATCAATGGCCACCATGAAGTTCAATTCAAATCCCCCAGCCAAGTAATCCAAGAAAGTATATTGGATATTTTCAGCAAATTTGTCCACAAATAGCCGGCCCTTTAATACCTGTGTTATAGTTGAATATGCTTTTAGGGAAAGATAGAGGAACTAATGATTGAAACAAACATTTAATATAATAAAACCTTGGTAGAGGAACTAATAATTTGCTGTCAAATTTTTGGTTGCTGTCAAGTTGCTTCATAAATTTTCAGTTGTTTTAAACTCATGCTTTAAAATGCTTGAAATTACTAAAATGCTTTAAAATACTATCCAGGTCTAAACTTAGCCGCATGACCATAAAACTCCCAGGATTAGACACCATATCAAGAAGCCAAAATCTATCATTCAGGGAAATCTAACCAGAGACATTTAAATAGATTGCAACCCAACACAATAGATTGCAATAAATTTCAAAGCTGCAGAAAATTCAGGGAAATCCAAGCTGCACAATAGATTGCAATAGATTGCAATAAATTCAGGGAAATCCAAGCTGCAGAAATTTCAAAATTTTCACCCAAATTTTGTCTAAAAAGGATTTTTTTAAAAACCCAAAAAAATGAGAAGCAGCAGAAATAAGCAAAGAAGCAGAGAGTGTACCTTGTAACCTCCGTGAGTATCTACGCATCGGGGTTCAACAATCAGTAATAGGGAAGGTGCTCGGCAAAGGGATTTGGTGACAGGTTGTTGCGATCTGGGTCGGCGACCTTGATGTCTTGTGACGAGCAGGAGGTAGCAGGCGGCCTTCTTTGGCGTGGCGTGTGGTCGAATCTGTGGTGGGTTTCTCGACTTTCAGCGGTTAATGTCGGCGACGCAAGGATTGCTCCTTAGATTCGTGCCGGAAGTGGGATCTGGAAGGAGAAGTTGGGCGGGATCTTGATTTGGTCCGTAGAGAAGGAAGAAGAAGCATCTAACTAAATCGAAGAGGTATTCAAAAGCTTTTGAATTTGAGAAGAAGACGCTGATGGGGAAAGAGGGAGAGGTGCAATTTACATTTACCCTTGGCGAGGAAGACTAGGCGAGGAACGGAGGAAGGGTTGTGAGGATGCAGATCTGTGTGAACGGGAGGCAAGGAGTTAGTGAAAATCAAAACGGTGTGAAGATCAGAAATTTTGTGAGATAAAGTGAAAATCTGTGTGAAGATTACCGACGGCTTAGCCGTCGGTAAGGTTAAACATAAATAACAAAAAATTTTGGCGCCCAACCTGACTACTTACCGACGGCTTAGCCGTCGGTAATTATAGACGGCCAATAAACTGTCTGTAATTACCGACGGCTAAGCCGTCGGTAATTTGGC
The DNA here is from genome assembly GCA_037113605.1 of Calophaca sinica. Classification (NCBI taxonomy): domain Eukaryota; kingdom Viridiplantae; phylum Streptophyta; class Magnoliopsida; order Fabales; family Fabaceae; genus Calophaca; species Calophaca sinica. Next base: position 85,119,668 of record CM073730.1, on the reverse strand, counting down.
AAAAAACATTTCGCGTGCAGGTTTTTTCCCGACGGCTTACCGACGGTTTAGCCGTCGGTAATTAAAAATTTAGCGACGGAGTCGGGGCCGTCGGTAATGTTCCGTCTGTAATTCACACTTTTCTTGTGGTGCAAGTGCCAGCTAGATTTAACCAGGTAAAATGTGAATCATGTACCCTGTAGAAGATTGAAAGTTACATAATTTCTTGTTGCTATATTATATGCCAGCTTGATTTTCCTTTGTTATTATCCAATTTCTAACAAGACATTGTTCTTATTTCCTTCCTTCAGTGTTCAATTCATAATTTGATATGTAAAGTCTTGGTTGTGGGTATTCTATTCAGATTTGAGGGTTCCAATTTTAGCTTTTACCTGCTGAGGTTTTCTTTTGATTTATGTTCTCTTATATTTTTGTTCTCTTATTTCTTCCTTTTCATTTGAAGTGGCATAGAAATGATCACAAATAAGTCAAAACATTGATTCTATGGGGCTGATGTTTAAGCAAAATGAAATTGAAATTTTAATTATGCTTACGAATTAACATAGTACTTAGTGCATTGCTTATAGGCTGCTTATAGGCACATCTCAGTATCAGTCCAATTTTAACAGTTAATTGTTGTTGTATGGTACAGTGGAAATTGAGATATTATGCTTCTTTACATGTTGATGTCTTAAGGGTAAAACATAATTGGATGTAATTTTTGTTTACACCAGAAAATTACTGCATTTCATTGTTAATTACCTGCTTGTGTGATGTCTAAAATCAAACAATTCTTGTTTTAAAGCTGTTGCTGGTTTAATTTTACTGTTCTGCTGCTAGAGACACTTGTTTTTTGCTGTCTTGAAATTGTGCAAACTTTTGTGGACCTGCATTGTTTTGCTGTTGTAATTCAGGTTGTTAGTTGATTTTGTGGACTAGTAAATTGTTAACCTTGCTCATTATATTAATTCTGTTTTGTGGAATTCAATTTTGTGGAATTTCTGGTCCTGCATTGTTTTATGTGCTCGTTATATTAGTATTGACACTACTTTTATTATTTAATTACAGGTTACAGATTTAGGCTCGCTTGTAGAAGCGAGACCTTCTTCCACTGCTAGTCATGCACCTCAAACTTGTGGACCATCGCCCGCAGAAGCGAGACCTTCTTCCACTACTAGTTAGGCACCTAAAACTCGTGGAGCATCACACACTAGTTGTGCACCCCAAACTCTTGGATCATCATCTAGTGCTGAGTTCTTATTTTAAAATGTTATAAACTAGTATTTTTTTGAGCGATTATAAACTACTGCTTTTGAGAAACATATTTTATATTTGGGACAACTGTACTTGATTATGAATTTACACTTTATTCGGATGATGATTGTGTTATTTTACTTTATCAGTATGAAAGTACTAGTTTATTATAGTTTTTGTTTTTATATGTTTGAATAGTTTTGTTAGTTATTTCGACAAAAAATGATGTGTAAATAATTATAATAATTTCTTATTAATTTTAGAATCATCGGTACTATAAATTTATAATTTAAAAAATTATCGGAAAAAAAAATTCCTGGAAATGCGGACCATTGTGGCGGTTCGAACCGCTGCTAAAATACCATAAACCGCCGCAGAAATCACCTACAACCGCCGCAATGATCACCTGCAACCGCCGTAGTTTGCTATGTGGGAAAATCCTAGTCGCAGTCTTTGCGGCGAAGCAAACTGCCACCTGAACCGCCTTTAAAGGCGACCACCGCCACAACCGCTGCAAAAGACATCTCCCGGCAGTTATTCCAGCGGTTGCTCGTAACCGCCGCAGATTTACCTTGCCACAGTGGTAACTGTAGCGGACTGAGAAATGCCGCGAGTGTAACGACCCGTTTTCCAGGACGCTACTAAGCCAGTATCTTGACAAAAGTTTTCATATTTCTGAAAGGCGAAATACTCTGCCTTGCACGTTTTCCAAAAATGTGGTTCTATTTTTTTTTTCAAAACTTCTTTTTCAAAATGGCTATCAGAGTATTGTAGCGACTTCAAAAATATGGTGGAATTATTTAGAGACACCACATAACCACATTCAATTATCACCTCAACTCACACATAACAGCATGTGCCTTGAAACATAATCGACAATTATTACAATACAGAAATAAATTCAAGCGTCCTATAGCTGGTCGACACAACAAGCTCCTCGCAAGACTACTAGTAGGTTCCGCAACCACAACACAAGTGGAAGGCTAAACAACCATCCCCAGCTGCTCCTCCTTGCAGTCCCAAATCCTCTGCTTGCTCCGCCATCTGGGTTACAATCATTAATTGACAGAACCACTGGCAAGGGTCAACTTCTCAACAGATCATGATAAACCAAAGCATAACGCAATAAGCAACCACAGTTTATACAATTCACAAGCAATAAGCAAACAACAATGTAAATCATTCAAAGGGCGTGACTCAACTCTCTCACTCTAGACTTGACTCGACTCACGACTCATTTTCTCTCGACTCGACAATTATTCCGGAAAGCAGACGCAGATCCATCAACTGACATACCAGCCGTAGCCTTAGGATCTTTCGCTTCTCCCTAGGTAAGCAGCCCCGATCCCTACGCTGCGATGCCTAGTCAATCTCCCGTAAACAAAAGGGGACCTAGCACCCTCAGTTATCCGGGTCACGGCTCAAAAACGTCACGACGACTCGCCTAACCCTCTCACTCGATGAACAATTCGCCGCATACGATATTCAAAGAGTTATACGCAAGATTATTCGACCGCATATCAAATAATAAGAGCATGCTTAATATGAAAAAACGCAATTCAACAACTTAAGCAATAAAGCAATCTGCATGAAGAAACGCAATTCAACAAGCAATATGCAATTTCGCAGCATCTATTCAAACTCATAATAAATGTTGCATAACTCAATCATATCACAACATCACATGCTTGACACGTAAATCAAGGAATCCATCCCTCTGCAACTCAATGGAATTAACAGAGAGGTACAAACAAGTGGGGGTTGGGTTCAGGAGACCAACCACAAAGTTTTCACCCACAATGACTCGGAATATGTTCAACCGCACGACCAAAAATAAACGAAGGGGTTCGAAGACCCTAGCTTCGAACTCGTAGAGTTCTTAGACTTCTTCGTATTTAAATAAGTATTTAAATAACAAACAAGAGCTTAAGCATATCTAAAAGTTGTCCTTACACAGGGACATAAAAATAAAATCCTAAAATGTCTAGAAGTGCCCTTACGCATAAATACATAATCAATAACACTAGAATGTGAAGCGCCCTTACCGAACCCCAAGCTGCACGTCCACGTGTTCCTCGATCCTACGCCGCACGATCTCGGATTTACTCAAAGCCTAACAAAATAAATAACTTAGCACAATTCTTAGCTAACTTAAGCTCTCAAGCCTAACCCTTTTCCTAACCAAAAATTCATTCAAACATTTAATTCCTAGCTACTTGAAAATAAATAAGGTTTTAAAATCAAAATACTTTTTGAAGGATAACTTATCACATAACAATTTATAAACCTTAACTTATTTGAAAAGTAAAGTTTTTGAAACCAAAAAGCTTCCTTGAACCTCAAGGTAAAGATCATGCAAGAAATCATAAATTTTAAAACCTAGACACATATTCATACAAGCATTTTCACAATTAACAAACCACTATTTCCTTTCCTACTCCCTTTCTAGGCCTCTCGGCCACACCTATTCCCATAACCATCTAATTGCATGACAAAACATCAAGACATCAAGTTTCAACAACTTCATATAACAATTAAAATACATAAGGAAATTTAAATCAAATAGGTTCCAAGATATTTTTCAAATATATTTCAAAGCATCAACTATCAAGACAACACCAAACCTAACTTAAGCACCTTCAAAGATATGTTTCTAAAACATTTTTCACAACATTCTAGTGTCATTTCCAAAGCCTTTTTCCCTTTAAAACAAATCATGCTCAAAGCCCATTTACAAGTTTTCATGGTTCACTTACTCAAAAACAATTCCAAAACAAGAGCTCTTAAAGAGTTCTTTCAATTAGGCCATTTTCAAAGATCCCAAAAACATTGAAACCATGCTAAGAAAATAAAAACAACTTAGTCAAGTGTTACATGCCATTCTAATCCTCTAAGAATCAATTTTCCACAAGACATAAACTAACTCTCATCCTAACTCATGCTTCACTACTCCATTAGCAATTAAACCAACCCAAACAATTAATTTCTAGAACAATAACACTAATCAAGACCAATCCTAAATCAAGTCTCTTTCAATTACAAGGGTTTTCATAAAATTCTTTCAATCTTTGATTCAAATCAATTTTAACAACTACAATGGCAATAATAACTAACAAGAAGCAAGAAATACAAGCTAGTTTGCATGATTCACAAGATGATCACCCAATTATACTCCAAGACCTCAAGGCATCAAGACATATCCAACACATACTCCAAAACCCATGCCAATTTCCAAAATAGTTTTCAATGCCAGTTTCCTTCACAACGACAACTATAGCCCAAAAGAAAGCTTCATTAAGACCCAAATCCATTTTCAAGAATAGGTTCTTTATCAAAACAGTACCCAAAAATTGCTCTAATTCCAAAACTACTAACCACATCATTCCAAATCATTTATTTCTTTTAAAACAACAATTTGCTTCCCAACACAAAACATTAATCAAGCCTAAGGACAAATCACAACTTCTTCAAGAACAAGAACAAGAACTCCATACAAAACTTATCAATCCATCCTCAAATTCAAACTAATATTTAAAGTAGCAACTATAACATCTAATAAACAAGAAACATCAATTAATTACATGAATCATAATCATAAACACCATTAATCCCCTTTTCTCAAGAATAGGTTTTTTTTATCAAAAACAATACCCAATCAAAGTTTTAATCCTAAACTATTAATTTAAAACCACACAACAACATCAATTTAATTAGCTAGGAACACCAATTAATTCACAAGATTCACAAGAGATCACACAAATTCCTCTTCCCTTAGGTTAGGGTTTCAAGAATTTGGGAATAATGTGTTCCTTTCTCTTATTGATCATAATCAAGCACAATTAAACACAAAACAAGTCATAAATACAAGAAACCAAAGTGGAATAACTATCACCTTCTCCCTCCTCTAGCTCACGTTTTTCTTGGGCTGTTCTTGGAAGAAGAAAATTCTGTTTTTCTTCTTGCATGCAATGTTGTGAAGATGGTGGCAAGAAGAAGAAACTAAAGGTGATTGAGGTTGGAGGAAGGGAGGGGATTCACGCCAAGAAGGGAAGGAAGGAGCCCATGGAAGTGGCTTGGCCCTTGAAGCTTCTCTCCACCCATAAACCAGAAAAAAAAAATAAAGTGGGTAGATGGGAAATAAAAAGAAGGGGTGCGGCTTTGATTTAGGAAGAAGAAAGAAAGAAATGTATAGAGGTGGGAGGAGGGAATGCCTTGGCTGAGCAAGGAGAAGAAGAAAGAGTACAACTTGCCTTGTCCTTTTTTTTTTTTTGTTTCACCAATTTTAAGCACAAAAAGAAAAGGAGAGTAAGTGAGTGGGTGGGAGGCACACGCTGCTGCTACAAGAGAAAGAGAAGGAGAAAAGCAAACATGAAATGGAGTTGGGTGGGAAGGAAGCCACGCAGGGGAAGAAGAAAAGAATGCGTCTTGCAATTTCTTTCATTTCTTCACCTCACCCACACATAACAATTTTAATAGTTAAAATGAACATTGGGTGGTGAGAAAAAGGGGGGTTTCGGCCTGTTAAACAAAAAAGAGGGATAGAATAAATTTTAATCCAAGAATTTACTTGGCTAGAAATGGTTTAGGAAAGATATTTCTAATTAACCATCAATCTAATGACACCTAGCCACCTAAAGTGAGATATTAATCCCATCAACTAGTCTAACCCATCAAATCTCTCTTTTCCTCTCATAATTACCCTCTAATCCTAGGGTCTAAAGCGTGCCAAAAACACGGCATTGAATAACCACGTTACCGATTTATTCTCTCGCCGATAAATTCGTGAAAATTAATTTACTGGGAAATTAATTCACCGCGTGATAATATTTTATTATAAATAATAAAAACACTATCAAACATTCAAAAATAATCACGAGAAGTTACGATTCGATTTTCATCGAAATCGGAGTTCATTTAAAATTTTAACGCGGAAAAAATTTACCCGGCGATTCGAAACGCGACAAGACTTCGTTAGAGTCTTCCGACAATTTTCGAACCATGAATTAATATTAAGTATTAATTCTTAAATTTAATTTCATCTTGATTGAATTCAATCAATTTCTTAGTCAACAAAAATACGCGTTACCGCGTAACGCAGAAAACTTATAATAAGTAAATGGATGAATTCACATTAACGCAGCACACGTCTACGCTGTCTATCAATTTGAATTAACATCATGAATAATATTTATTTATAACAAATAAATTGTTCAAAATACTCAAAATAATTTCCCGTACTCTCAGTAAATCATCGAGGTGATCAATCTCTCTGACTTATTTTTCGAGTATTTAGGATTCTATTGCTAAAATCACTTTTCTTAAAAATTGGGGGGTTACAGCGAGGGTCATTTGACGGCGGTTAAAACCGCCGCAGATTGCCAATTCTGACCGCCGTAGTTTGCCATTTTCCTTGTAGTGGAATGAGATAAAAGACGTGACTAGATAAGGGTATTGGGTGCAAATTATTATACTGAGAGGGGTCAAAATATAAATTTTATAAGAAGTAACTAGTATTTTTAATTTTTCAGGGGGTGCAAGTGCACCCCCTGGAGAACACATAGCTAGGTCTGCCTATGTACAAAAGAAGTTATAGTTTTAAGAATTCACTAACTCTAAGCATCCCAAAGGGCTAATACATCAATCCGAATAAGTCACTGAGACTTTATTTCCTACTTTATTAATTAACCACCCCCAAGATATAATCTTGATATGTGCCAGCACAGTAGTGAAACTAGCAACTTCACCCTTGAAGAAAATTCTATTCCTCATGGCCCAAACAGCTGCTAACCAAATCAGATATTTCCATTTTTTCCACTGTTAAGGCCACCAAACTGTAGGAAATGCAGTACAACATCGTCCTGAAGTGCTATTATGTACATGTAAATAATATTTCTGTGTTTAAGACAAAATTTGATTCGAATGCTATTATGAAACTCAAAATCAAATTTTAAAGGGTTAGTTAATTCCCATCTGAGAGGTTTAGGGTCTCAAGACTAGATTCGAACCAAGAATCGATCAATCAATTAAGCAAGTGAAACTGTAAATAAATCGAAAACCATGGAGATGCAGAAAACTAACGATTAAAAGAAGAAATATTGCAGATATTTAAACTTGGAGTGGAAATGTAATTTTGACAAAGAGAATTTACACACAAGTCATCCTAAGCAAACCAAATAATAATACGAAAAACCTTGCAATAATGCAATGTTCCAGTGAACTGTAAAAATGAAAAGATTGAAAAAAATTGTTGGAACCTAGACGATTGATAAATATAGACTCTCAATAATTTTGATGATAACATTGACAATATTATCTGAACAATTTATCTTGTAATGACTAACCAAGTGTATTCAAGTGTGCAGTAAGTTATTTTAATAGGAATTACTTGAAGAACAATATGAGTCTGATTGAAGATCAAGCACGCTGTAACGACCCGTTTTCGGACCGCTACTAAACTAAAATTAAACCTGTATGCGATGTATTTTTAAAACGGTACTCCTGTGTCCTTCGAAAAATGCGGTACATTTTTTTTTAAAACAACATCATCCGTAAGCACGCACAGAGTATTTACAGCTTTTCGAAACATGGTGCAATCTAGGACACAAGTTACGTACTAGAAATACATACATGCATAATATATATAACCATCATACACGGTACGTACAAAAGGAAACAGAGTAGTAATGTATGAGAGAATACACCTATGATATGAATACCCTCGTGAGAGTGATCATACCCTGGGGGTACTCCCAGCAGACACCCGCGCAGGGGGCTGCTCCAAAAGTAAAGCCACCAGTCTACCCTGTATCAACAAAACATCACTAGCCCGACTGGTCACCTACAAACTGTACACAAAAGATATATACTACAGTCATCCTAAGAAGAAATATAACAGCAGTCAGACAACACAGCACTACAGGTAACTATCCAGATCCTCAGATGGATCCTCCTCCTCCTCGTCATCCATCGGTCCTACTTTGTCAAGTCGATACAAAGCCGCCAGAGGTACTGACCTCTGGCACATCTCTGGGAACATACTCTCCAGCAATCACATCCTCGTCAGATCTCGCTCCTAGACAATCCGCCTCTCCGCACACCACGCAAACGGGAGGTGGATCCACTGGTGGGGTGCGAGTCCTAACAACAGAAGGAGAAACCGGTCCTACTGGAGGACTCTGAACAACAGCTGCTTTGGAGGTGGACGCTTCTGTCGTCTCGCCTCGAATCACGCTCTTACGAGCGGTCCATCTGACTCTCGTTCCTCGCCCTCTAGCTCGGGCAGCAAGTCTGGAAATAGTGCTCCTAGGGATCTCAAGGGGTCCCTCTGGTGACGAAGAAGAGACTAGCATAGCCCTCTCGCGCTGAATGGTACGCCAAGCATCAACCGCATGCATAGTCCGGATAGGAAAGCTCACTGTATGCCGTGACACCTCCTGCCTCACAGCAACACCGTCCTCTCTGAAAGTTTGTAGAATATCCCCGGTATATACAACACGATGAGAGATGGGGTCAAACTCCATCGCCGCGGGCTGCTCGATGTCGGGGAAATCAAAGATGATCTCCGGCAACGTCCGGCAGTACTCTCTTCGCCATCACCTGGGTAGCCATCATGAATCGAAGGTACCACAGGAAAGGGTCAACTTCTCAACGAATCAAGATATATCAATTCATAAAGCAATAAGCAAACAACATTGTATACAGTTCTCAAGGCCTAACTCAAAACTATCACTCAAGACTCGACTCACGACTCATTTTCTCTCGACACTTCGACAATTTTTCCGGAAGGCAGACGCCGCACTATCCACTAAATACCAGCTGTAGCTTTGGGATCTTCGCTCTCCCTAGGACATTCAGCTCCAGTTCCATAACGCTGCGACGCCTAGCTAATCCACCATGAACGAAGGGGACCTAGCACCCTCAGTTGTCCGGCTCACAGCTCAAAAACGTCTCGATAACTCAACGACTCGACTAAGCTCTCACACTCGATGAACAATTCGCCGCATACGAAATTCAAAGAGCAATTCGCATAATTATTCGACCGCATATCAAATAATTTATAACAAGCTTAATACAGTGTAACGTAATACAACAATATAAGCAGCATTTCAATATAACTCAGCTCAATAGAAATTAGTCAACGCAACCAATCATACATGACGCACAATCATGGAATCCATCCCTCTGCAGCTCAATGGAGTTGACAGAGAGGAACAAACAAGAGTGGGGGGGTTGGGGTCAGGCGACCAACCACTTAACTCATAACCCACGAAAGACTCGGAAATAGGCGACCGCACAACAATAATAAAAGCAAAGGGGTACTGGCTCAGGAACAAGAGAGAAACTCTCTAAAACGCAAACACTCAATATTTCATATAACTCAAGCATATCCAATACATGGAGGAGAGTGGCCTTTTATACTAATCCTAGAGGCCTTAGATAGATGGACACAGCTGTAATACAAGAGAAATACATGTGAATGCAAGTTGTATAATCATGTAAGTTGTCAACAATGGTGGCTTGGTGTTGAAAATGGTGACTATTCACATGGAGGGGTTGGTGGTGGTGCATGCACATGGAGGGGTTGGTGGTGGTGCATGCCTGGCTTCTAGATGCAGGCCAATGTATCTGTATAATACTCCCCGGGTTGGATAGAACTCGTCCTCGAGTTTAGATCCGCTTCATCATCTAAATATGGTGAAAGGTCAGCAACGTTGAATGTTGCAGAGACACCATATATTCCTGGTAACTCTACCTTGTAAGCATTGTCATTAATTTTCTGCACAATTTTGAATGGTCCATCAGCTCTAGGGGACAACTTAGCATTTGGTTGATTCGGAAATCGCTCCTTCCGTAGATGTATCCAAACCAAATCTCCAACTTTAAAAATTTGTCACTTCCGATGCTTGTCTCGTTGAGCCTTATACCTTGAATTTTGCTTTCGAATTTGCTCTCGAACTTGCTCATGTAGATTCTTGATCTCTTTTGCCCTGCTTTCTGCATCTGAACTGTATTGTTGCTTATCAGCTGAGGGGGTCAAGTCAAGCGGACTCAGTGGACGAGTGCCATATACTACTTCAAAAGGACATTTTCCAGTGGCTTGGTTAGTTGAATTGTTGTAAGCAAACTCAACTTGTGCAAGGATAAGATCCCACTGCCTTAGATTTTTACCCACAAAACTTCGAAGTAGATTCCCCAATAGTCGGTTGACTGCTTCTGTTTGTCCATCTGTCTGGGGATGACTGGCACTACTGAATTGTAGCTTAGTACCCATTTTCTTCCATAAAGTTCTCCAAAAGTGGCTTAAGAACTTGACATCTCTGTCGGAAGTGATGATTTTTGGAATTCCATGAAGACGAACAATTTCTTTGAAATCTGGACAAGACTTGAACAAAGATCGTTGGTCTTCTGGCAATGAATGAAATGGGCCATCTTTGAAAATCTATCTACCACAACCATTATTGAATCCTTGTGACGCTGAGTTCGAGGTAGTCCTAAGACAAAGTCCATGCTAACGTCTTCCCAAGGGGCCTCAGGTATAGGGAGTGGCATATATAACCCAGTGTTTTGGCCTTTAGTTTTGGCCAAGTGGCAAATTCTGCACCTTTGAATATGCCGATTGACATCTCTCTCTGGTCTTGGCCAATAAAAATTCTCTTTCACTAAGGCCATTGTTTTATCTCGTCCAAAATGACCAGCTAATCCTCCGTCACGGGCTTCCCAAATGATAACTTCTCGTAGTGAGCATTGAGGAATACACAAAGTCTTTCCTTTGAACAGGAATCCTTCATGTCGGTAGTAATCTTGTGAGGCCTGTAACTTAGTAGCATTCCAAAATTTTTGGAAATCTGGATCCTCGGGATATAACTCCTTGATAGTCTCAAAGCCGATGACTTTTGTCTGTAATGTGGTAAGCAAAGCATGACGTCTGCTGAGGGCATCTGCAACGACATTTTGAACTCCAGCCTTATGCTTGATTAGGAAGGGGTAAGACTGTAAAAACTCACTCCAAGCAGCATGTCACGATCGATCTTTTGTTGAGAGTTCAAATGCTTTAAGGCTTCATGATCAGAATAAAGAATGAATTCCTTATTCAACAAGTAGTGGCTCCAATGTTGCAAAGCACGAACAATTGCATAGAACTCTTTGTCATATGTAGAATATCGGAGTTTAGCATTGTTGAGCTTCTCACTGAAGAAGGCTATGGGATTACCTTCTTGATTTAGAACAGCACCAATTCCAGTGTTGGAAGCGTCACAGCTAACTTCGAACACTTGATCAAAATTGGGAAGGGCTAACACTGGTGCTTCAGTCAAATGTTTCTTCAGTTCGTCAAAACTTTTCTGTGCGACCTCTGTCCATTGAAACTTGTCTCCTTTTATGCAATCTGTGAGCGGAGCGAAATTGGCTGAAGTTCTTGATGAATCTTACGTAAAGGAGGATAATCCATGGAAACTTCTCACCTCACGGATTGATTGTGGGACATGCCAGCTATTGATCGCTTTTATCTTTTCTGGATCAACTCGTATGCCTTCGGATGTGATGATATAACCAAGAAAAGTAACTTCGTTGGTTAAGAAAGAACATTTTTTCAAGTTGGCATAGAGTTTCTGTTCACGAAGAGTCTGTAGCACTTGCCGAAGGTGCTCCAAGTGTTCTTCTTTGTCCTTGCTAAAAATCAGAATGTAATCAAAATAGACGACGACAAATTTACCAATAAAGGGTCGAAGGACTTGATTCATCAAGCGCATGAATGTACTTGGGGCATTGGACAACCCAAAAGACATAACAGTCCATTCATAAAGGCCATCTCTGGTTTTGAAGGCAGTCTTCCATTCATCTCCGGGCCTTAGCCTAATCTGATGGTATCCACTACGAAGATCAATCTTTGAAAAGATAGTGGCACCATGTAACTGATCCAATAAATCATCAAGTCTGGGTATGGGAAACCGATACTTGATGGTAATCTTGTTGACAGCTCGACTATCAACACACATTCTCCAGCTTCCATCTTTCTTGGGCACTAGGATTGCAGGAGCAAAGACAAGGGCTAATACTTTCCTATATCAATCCTTTCTTTAACAATCCTTCAACTTGGCTGGATTTCAAAGATGCTCCTGGGGACTCATTACGTAGTCGGTCTATTGGGAATGACCGCTCAGGAATGAAGTCAATGGTGTCTTTGGATGTCTCGCATTGGTGGTGGTAGTCCATTGGAACTTCTTCCTGGTATAACATCTGGAAACTCTTCAAGTTTTGTTTAATTTCCACTTTAATGATAGTCTCGTTATTTGACTCGAACAGTAGAATAAAGCTCATGGTTTGAACTTCCTTTGCAGCTTCTTTGAGTTGTTCCTTTGTGACTAAGGACACCAATGGTTTGGCTTCTTTCTTGCCTTTATCAAGCTCACTCGGCGGTAAAGGAGTTAGCTTGATCTTTACTCCATCTTTGACAAAGGAGTAGGTGTTGGTATAACCGTCATATAGTGCATGACGATCATATTGCCAGGGTCTTCCAAGGAGGAGATGATAGGCATCCATAGGTACAACATCACACCAGACTTGATCCTGGTATTTCTGGCCAATGGAAAAGGTCACAAGGCATCGCTTGTCAACTTTCACTTCACTTCCTTTGCTGAGCCAATGCAACTTGTAAGGGTGTGGATGTATCTGGGTTGGTAGATCCAATTTTTCCACCATGTAGTTGGAAACAACATTTTCACAACTTCCACTGTCTACAATAACATCACAAACTTTTTCGGCAGAAGTGCAACAAGTGTAGAAAATATTGTGCCTCAACCAAGGTTCTTCCTTTGCTGATATTGTATGCAAGCTTCGTCTGATTACTAAGGATTCACCATGGTCAGCAACAGTGAGTTCTTCATCGTATATTGAATCTAACTCTTCTTCTCCTTCAGGTTTTACTCGAGCCTCCTCTTCTTCTGAAATTTCATAAGCTTCTCCTTTGATGATGCTAATGGTTCTCCTTGTTGGGCAGTTGGAGGCTATATGACCAAAGCCTTGGCATTTGAAACATTTGACGGCCTTGGTTTTGTTTTCAGTGGTGGTAGGTTTGGCAGGAGGTTTACTAGATGAACTGGGTTGGTCGGTGGGTGGTTTACGAGTGTAAGGTGGATTATTGGAGGAGAAGTTTCTGTAGGTGGATCTCCTGGGCAACTGCTTCTCTACTCGCGTAGCAAGGCGAATAACATCTTCTAACGACCAATATTGCTAAAGTTCAACACGATCGGCAATATCAGTGTTTAATCCTCCAAGGTAACAGGCGATTGTTTGCTCCTCTTTCTCTTGTACATCACACTGCATCATCAGCTTATCAAATTCTCTAGTGTATTCTTCTACTGACAAATTCTTCTGACGAAGATTCTGCAGTTGGATGAATTTGTCTTGATAATATTGAGGAGGTAAGAACATTCTGGTTAGCTCTCGCCGCATTTTCTCCCATGTGTTGATCTTGCTTTTCCCATCACGTTCACGTCTCTTTTTAAGGTTTTCCCACCAAGTGGAAGCATATCTCTTTAATTTCACAGCAATAATCTTCACCTTCTTTTCTTCTGGAATCTCCTTGTATTCAAACACTCTTTCAACTGTTTGAAGCCAATCAACGAAGTCATCTGGGTGAAGTTTTCCTTCAAAGTCTGGAATATCAACTTTGATGTCATCATGTCTGACTGGTGGTCTCTGGGGACGTCGGGTTGATGAGGAATCACTGGAATATTCTTCCTCTTACGAAATTTGGAGGCGTTCCTCTAATAGGACTGATGTGCTGTAAAGCGTCTTGTAATTCTGAATTTGTCTTCGCATTTACTGCCATTTCAAGGTCTCCTAGAGGTTGTCTTCGGGGAGGCATTTTGGAAGTAGAATAAAATTGGTGAAGTACCGGGTTACCAGATTGGATATTGTAGTTTTATAACTAGAACACCAAGGAAGTTCCCAGGAAAGAGAGGTGTCGCTAAGCGTACTTAATAACCTTGTCTTTCCTTAGCCAGACCTTTCTTGAAATGCACTTTTTATAATTCCACAATTTCTTTTCCAATAACAAAGAACAATTTGGTACTTTGTGTGGGAAAAATACAGAGGGGCAATTTTATAAATTTGGAAAGTTTAGGGGTCAAATTGCAATTTTACAAAAGTTTAGGGGCCAAATTACAATTCATCAAAAAATGTAGGGGCCAAATTGTAATTTTTCAAAAGTTCAGGGGCTAAATTACAATTTTCAAAAGATTAGGGGCAAAAATATAAATACCGCAAAGTATAGGGCCTTATCTATAATTTCAGTAACTTTGGACAGCGTGGCGGTTGACTGGTCAACGGACGTGGCGATTCTCGGTTGGTCGGAATGACGTTCGGTGAGGTGTCGCTGAGTCAAAGCGTAGACTTTGGTGGTGATGTGGCTCCCTTGACACGTGGGCGTGAAGAGAGTGGTGAAGGTGACACGTGTCCGTGATGTGGCACGCCGACATGGTCATCTTCAACCTCAGATTTTTCGGCGACGATGCAACTCGGCGTGGTGGTTCTAAACTCCGATGCGGTGGTTACGCAACACCGGCGTGGCCGAAACGATTCGCAAACTTTCTGGCGACGCTCGTGGAGGCGCGTGGAGGCTCTGTTGGCCGCGAAACTTGGGTTCCCAAGGTTTTTGGGCCTTCCGGACGCGATGTCGGCGTTAGTTTTTGCGAAAAAATGGCCGCAAAGTGGAGTTTCTGGGCGGACAACTCTCTTGCTCACCTAAAACACTCAACTTTCCGTTGATTTTCTCACTCAAACTCAACTCCGGGATCTAAGAACTTGCTCTGATGCCAAAATGGCTCAGGAACAAGAGAGAAACTCTCTAAAACGCAAACACTCAATATTTCATATAACTCAAGCATATCCAATACATGGAGGAGAGTGGCCTTTTATACTAATCCTAGAGGCCTTAGATAGATGGACACAGTTGTAATACAAGAGAAATACATGTGAATGCAAGTTGTATAATCATGTAAGTTGTCAACAATGGTGGCTTGGTGTTGAAAATGGTGACTCTTCACATGGAGGGGTTGGTGGTGGTGCATGCACATGGAGGGGTTGGTGGTGGTGCATGCACATGGAGGGGTTGGTGGTGGTGCATGCCTGGCTTCTAGATGCAGGCCAATGTATCTGTATCAGGTACGAAACCCTAACTTCGAACCCGGAGGGTTCTCAGACTTCTTCGCATTTTTGACAGAAACATTTAAATAAATAAATCCTAAAATGTCTAGAAGTGTCCTTACCACAGACAGTCGCTAACGCAGTGTCGCAAGCCTCGGGTCCACTTCGCTCGGTCTCCGGAGTCACAATTCCTATCACCACGAACAACTTAGCACAATCTATAAATTCTAACTACACTTAAGCACTCAACTTAACCCATGTTCTAACCACAAATTCATTCAAGCACTTAACTACTAACTAATTGAAAAGAAATAAGGTTTTAAAACTAAAACACTTCTTGAAAAGGTAACATAATACATAACATTTTAGAAAAATGCTAACTTACTTGAAAAGTAAAGTTTTTGAAACTAAAAATCTTTCTTGAACTTCAAAGCAAGATCATGCAGCTAACCATTTTCATAAATTTCAAAGTCTAAACCCATATTCATACAAACATTTATACAAGTTAACAAACCAAAATTTCCTTTCCAAATCCTCCTATGGCCTCACGGCCTCAACCTCTTTTTCTCCAAAAATATTTTGAAAAAAATCTCCTTTTCATTACTACTAACATTTCCAAGTCATTTTCAAATATGTTTCAAGCATCAAGACATCAAACAAAACATCAAGCAATATTAATCATATCTTAAGCACATTTTGAAACTTAATCAAGCATCAAAGAAATCATCTTCACAATACCAATAACAAGAGTTTTTCCACAACTTCTTTGGCCTAAATCATTTCACTAAATCAATTACAATACAAGACCAATTTTCAACTAAGTGTCAAACTATTTTCAAAACCTTTCAAGAGTAAGTTTTTCAAAGAATCCTTCCAATTCTTATTCAAAACACTTTAAATCATGTTCATGGCAAAGCTAAAAATCTAAGAACAACCTAATCATGCTTCACATGTCAATCTAGTCCTCCAAGTATCAATTTTTGTACAAAACATAAGCTAATTCCTATACTAAATCATACAACACTACTTCACTAGCAATTAAACCACATAAAACATTTAATCCAACATCTCAATACATGATTCAACACCATAAACCCACTTATTCCCATAATTAAAGAATAGGTCTCAATCATAAACTAACAAGTTAGGCATGCAAAATCAAAACTATAATTCAAACAATCATCATACAACTTCCATTAACTCAATTAAACCACTAATTAGGTGATTCAATGAGGATCACACCATTTTTCCCCTTTTATCCTCTTAGGGTTTTCACCCTAGAGGTCAAGGAAGGGATTAAGAGTGTCTCATTTCCTCTTGATCATCATCAACCCATCAAACAACATCAAACAAGCAAGAAAAACAAGATTGAAAAGCAAAATCACAAGAAGCAACAAAGGGGAGGGGGCGCAGTTTTCAACAGTGGCAAGGGGAGGAAAAATTGATTTTTCTCTTACTTGGATGGTTAGGAAGTGAAGAACTAGAGGTAGATGAAGATTTGGAACAACTTTGATGAAGGTTGCAAGTTGAAAAACTCAAAGGAAATGGAGGAAAGCATCCATGGAATCCTTGCTTCTCAAGAAGGAAAAAGAGGAAGAAGATGAGGGTTTGAGAGAGGAGAGGGTGGCATGAATGAGGGCTGATGGGGGGGTCTCCACCTTTTATTCACTTAAAAATTTAATTAATCAAATAGTTAATAAAAGGTTAATTAAGAAAAATGTGTTTTTTTGAAATAAACCACACTCCAAGTGACACCTAACTTACTTTATTAGATGCTAATCACATCATCTAGTCTATCCCATGTAGTCTCACATCTCTCAAGAGTACCCTCTAATCTAGAGTCTTAGAGTACAAAACACGGCGTCGAAAAACCGCGTCGAAAAACCGCGTTACCGATTTATTTCTCGCCGATAAAATCACGAAAAATTAATTTGCGAGAAATTAATTCATCGCATGATAATATTATTTTATAAATAATAAAAATCATGTCAAATGCTCAAAAATACTCATAACAAGTTACGATTCGATTTTCATCGAAATCGGGGCTCATTTTAAATTTTATCTGCGGCGAAATTGTCCGGCGATTCGAAACGCGACGAAACTTCATTAGAATTTTTCGACGATATTCGAACCGTGAATTAATATAAAATATTAACTCTCAAATATAATTTGATCTTGATTTAATTAATTCACTTACTTGGGGAACAAGAAATTGCTTATTATAGCATAAATACGACAAAAATACACTAAATAATACTAATTAACGCATCGTGAAAATACGTGTGTTACACACGCCTGAGTGAAACGCAAGAAATATCAAAGAACATCTTGTCAACATGCATCTGATCACACTTAGATGAAACGCAATGTGCGTCTAACTACAACAGAACTACTTCGTCGTGCATGAGATGTGCCTTGTCCCATTTATAATATTATTAATCTTAACACATAATTTGAACATTAATATAAGCATGTCAGAGTGCAACAAAGAAGCATGAATATGAACATCCATATATACACACACACACACACATACAACATAGGGTTCCCTCCTAGGAACCTCCAAAAATAATATACAAACTGTCTGAAAAATATATACATCAACCATACTCCGGGTATACAAAAGAATATAAAAGTCAAAAGTGTCATCACTGCCTACGAGAGTCCTCCCCTAACAATATCCTAACACTGGCCCTGACGTCCTAAACTAACGCGTGGTCATGGAGGTAATCGGGAGTCACCGGTAGAAGGGTGTCCCTAGAGTCTAGGATGGTAAATCTTCAATGGCTCTACCATAGGTATCATGGGAGAAGAGGGAACAAAAGTTCAGATCGACGACGGAACTCCCATCTCCCCACGTTATCTCTCCCCACGCTGTAGGATCTGGTAGAAGAAGTGGTAGCAGAATAGTGATCGAGATACCTAGTCCTAGGCTCTCGCCACATGCGGTGAAAAGGCAATCACTGCACAATCCTATAGTCACCTATAAAGGAGGCTCTTGGTGATTCTAACAAATAGGAAAAAAACACTAACTAATCTTGTGTATGTCACGAGATGGCACCCGTAGTCAATCTCCCAGTTATCACCGTCCATATCGTGGTAGTAGACCTTGAAATCACCCCATCACGGGATGCTCGGCTCCTGAAGCATCGACGGGTGGAAGTAGTGCGACATCTTCAATATTTGTATCTCGGGACCCCTCAGGATCTAATCATATGAAAGGATAACAAAGAAGACAATACACAAGGTGTTGGAATCAAGTGGATTTAGAAACAATAACCCTTAATTATTTTGATGAAAATAAATAGTTAATAGAAAAATTTATCCTCTGATGTGTTTGCTAGTGTGCAGTAATCACTATTCATCAGAAGAAATTTTCTCAGAAAACTTAGTGAAAGTGTGCATTTCACTCTCAGTTTTGTAAAATTGAGTCTGGCATTGAGCCTCTAAAATTATGCTGACGTCATCGTCTGTTTGCCAAGCTCTGGTTTGGTCAACGCTCTAATAGACCAAGCTCTGGTAAGACAAGCTTTGGTTTGGTCAATATTCTGGTAGACCAAGCTCTGGTAAGACCACATTCTGTTTTTGGTCAATGCTATGTTATCGGTCAACGCAAAAACAGACTTTGGATAAATTACATTGTGGAAGCCTTTGTTCATTTCTTCAAGACTCTCTTATATGAAAGGCCAACAATTTCTATGCTGAAGAACTCGCCTCTGTTTCAAGCTCACTCTGGTGAACAATACCTCAGTAACAAGCACAATCTGTTAGACTAATGCTTTGATGGGAAATTAGATTGAGTATTCATTTAAGGCTATTTCATGTATTTAAGAGACCTCATTGATGAAGTATTTTAATGTACATGGTATCAAAGGCCAAAGGGAATGTCAACGATTTTAATCATCAGATAACTTGCTCTCGAAGGGTCTAATATTCAAAAAGCTCACAAGGGACAAAGATTCTGATTTTGTCTGCTGTGTCAGTATGCTTTGAGCAGAGTGAAAAGCGGCGTGACTTGCTAAAGCCACAAAAAGAGGATCTGAAGTTTTTGACCAAGGTAAAAAGAGTTGTTAGGTCACAATGGTACTATTCACAACCCTAGCTATATATACCTTACTTCACCCACTAAGTAGGTTAATGCTGTGAAATGAAGTGAGCAACCAAGAATCATTCCAAGTATTTGAGATCACATTAAACAAAGCACTTAATCATTTTTATTCTTTCAAGTTTGAAAGTAATTCATTGTGCTTAAGTTTTTCATTGTATATCCTCTCTGTGAGAGTTATTTGATATTGCTTCAAAACATTTTTGAACACTGTATTTAGCCCAGTAGTGGCTGTTTTCCTTAGAGGCTTGACTGCACTAAGTCGTTGTAAGAAATCCATCAGTGTGTGAAGCGACTAGACATAGCTATCAGGTGATAGTGAACTAGTATAAATCACTGTATCTTATCTCTTCTCTTTACGTACTTACTGCGTTATTTTATTAAGGAGTTGTTTTGAAAAGGTTTTTCATAAACACACAAGTTTGTGAAAAGATTTCTAAAACCCAATTCAAACCCCATTTCTTGTGTTTTTGCCACGTTCACAAAGGAGATAAGAACACACTATACACTATGTGAACGAGAAAGCAGGAAAATAGAATATGTGTATGAATAAGTACTCAAATCAAGCGCATCTCCTGTCAACTGTTGGATCATCGTCTAGCTACCCACGACACTTATGCATATAAGAGCTATATGCCTAAGTGGCCACACAACAATAATCAGCACCAGCAGTCCCATCTTAACCATAACTGCAAATAAACAATAACCTCCCATCAGCATGAGAAAAGCAAGTCAAGTCAGTTGTCCATCCACATATCCCGCTCATCGTAACCCTAAGAGTGCATCCCTGTTCCCCAACTTCAGCGATAGGAACAGGTGTCGGGGTGGCACTCAGGATCGCCACTATTGATAGTGAATACATCAGTACCCCGTCAGGATGACCAGGCACCCTGATGTCCCGACACAATGGCTGCCAAACCATCGGTCACCTGTGTAACACCTCGTTTTCTTGCATTTGATGTGTGTTTATGTGCCATGCATGATAGCAAGGGTATACGCTAATTAGATGCCTTAGGAAAGGATGTTGGTAACACCCAAAATTTTTTAAGTAAAATTGTTTTATCAATAAAGTCTTGAATACTTGAAGGTAAGTCGTAAAGATTGATATCACCTCAATGACTTTATGAGAGTATTGAGAGATCTAGATCCAATAGTCGATGTTTAGTGATATTCGTTAGGGAGTGCACCTTAAAATTAGAGACTAAAGTTGTAAGAGTAGGTAGATAGGTACCGATTATGAGTGAATACCATGCTCAGGTAATTGCGTAGAGACCAAAGTATGTTTTCAGAATAGCGCAGTATAAGCGTGATGATCACACAACATGGAGGAACCCTAATAGAACTCGAAGGTAATCTGGTGACACCAACATTTTTTCGCTCAAATACCTATCAAAGAGACCTTATAGAAGAACCATTAGATAGAACACCTAATCATCAGGGGTTGAACTACTAAGGTGAATGGGTAGGAAGGGATGACCACCCCATCACTTGTTGCCGGTGAATGAAATAATAACCATTACTATGGATAGTGTCCATTATAAGGTTAGTTGCTTTAGCTGCCTAGATAAGAGCATGAATAGAGATTAACTATAGTAAGGATGGATCCTTAGTAACTGTAGGTGAGGGTGTTGAACCTACAACTGTATACCCCGAGAGTTAAGATCCTTACCTAGTAGCCAAAATAAGTTATCCCATAGGAGGAGAGACCCAATCAAGGGTAGCTGGATAGAAAGGATAGGATTATTTGCCCCTTAAGACTAGCCAAATTTTAAGGAAGAAATTCATTTTTAGGAGGGGAGAGTTGTAACACCCTATTTTCTTGTATTTGATGTGTGCTTATATGCCATGCATGATAGGAAGGGTATAAGGGTAATTAGATGCCTTACGAAAGGATGTTTTAGCACCTTGCGCATATTAATCGATTATAGTATGTTCCTTAATCGATTAAGAATTCCAAACTTAGCAAATTTGGAATTTGGCATGATCTAATCGATTAGACCACAAGCCTTAATCGATTAAAATGTGTCAGACTGCTGTTTTCTCCATTCTTAAAGATAATCGATTAACTACCCGTTATGTTAATCGATTAACTGCAGAAATTATGCAGAAAACATAAAGGCTCTTTGACTCTTTATGGGACTTCAATGGATATAAATCCACTTGTCCCAGACCTAATCTGACCGGATGGAGCTGTTTGAAAACCCTAGAAATTGAGTTCTTTTCTCCCTTGGTCATTTCCTCCATTATTGGTGATCCTTGGAGCCATCACTCATCTTCTTGAGAGGACCTTGCAAGCTTGGGTCCAAAACAACTCCAATAGATTCTTAGCCGCACGGAATTTACCAGGTATGCGAGGTATGGGATTGTTCGTATATGAGCTAATGGGAAGAAGGGTAGGAATAGACCATGTTTGCAGGCTTGATTGCATGATTATATGTTTGGATGTGCCAATGTGATGATAGGTAACATGCTATTAGGTTATGAAGATTGCTATGGATTGCCTATTTGATTGTGTTGCCTCAATATGCTTTGTTGCCTCTATTGATCATGTAAAATGTGGGAAGAATGATTAACCTATAGTGATGCTATCTGCTTTTTGTCAAATTCGTGCTATAATCGATTAAGTGCGTGACTTATAACCGATTAGAGACAAGTATGGTTGGTTAATCAATTAAATGAATAGTTATAGCTGATTGGAGATGAAATAGAATTGTTGGCCGATTAGGATTTGAAGGATAACCGATTGAAATGTGCCATATTCGATTAAATGGAAGATTTTAACCGATTAGGATTTATCAGGTGACTTAACCGATTAATCCATAAGGCTTAATCGATTATGTTTTAGGAAAATGAGGTCAGAAGGACATTAGGATATGTATGATAGTGGATTACTACTTTTAGATGCCTAGAAAGGACAAGTTAAAATGGAATTAAACCCCATAGTAGAATGACAATTTTCCAAAGTTGATAAGAAGACCAAATCCATACCTTAGTTGGCCTGTTGGATATGAATCAAACTACACTAACAGTGTTTATCGATTAAGTACCTAACAGTTAACCGATTAAGTGAACCATAAGGCTTAACCAATTAGAACTAAGGTTTAACCAATTAGAACTGTAGCTTAAACGATTAGAGCACATGGATTAAACAATTATCACATATTTAGACTCCAAAGTTAAGACTTGAATACTGATTAATAAATCTACCGGACTTAACCGATTAATATCAAAGCCTAACCGATTATGCGATAGATGTAATCGATTATAAAGCTCAGTTAACCAATTAAACAAGCTAGTAACCGATTAGATTCCTGGAACGCTGTTTCGAAGATGTCCATGCTACCGGTAAGCTGTAAGGGATCAATGCTACTCAAATTGGCAAGGTTGCCTATCCTTTTCGATACTGTTAATGACCACGATGAATGCTCGACGCTATGGCTTTCATCAGTCATCATGCTTTCATAGTCCCATTGCGTTGCGATGTGGCTGATAGGAAAAATATCTAGTTTTTCACCTTCTAGAAACTTCTAGGGCTTTCCACACCCCTAGGGATATTTTTGTCTTTTTAAGGCCATTTTATCCAAATTATGGCTTCCTAATGATTTCTTGGTCTATTTTCTTTCCTAAAATCACCATTTTAAATTTTTCAGATTGTCACAGTGCATCTCTTCAAATAGCGAGTATCTACGTCTGTTTGAAGACAAGTAGAACAGAGTTACAGTGTTTACTGTTAGTGTACAAAGGAATATTTTAATTATTCCCTATGCACCCAATATGATGAAGAATGATAGAGAAAGAAGCAAAAGGAACAATTCAAATCTTTAGCTACCTCATTACGAAGAAAGGGATATTTTTGGAAGAAAGAAGAAGTCACCAAAAGTGCACAGTACAATTGCCAGAGAAATCATCAAAAAGTACGATGGTGTGCAAAACTGGTTGCAACATGGTGGGTTAATTAAAGGAAAATCAGCAAAGAAGGTGTGTCATCTAATATGGGCTGCTGTTGTTTCTACTTTGTGGATGATTCGTAATAAAATCATCTTTCAAGGGGCTGTGGTAGATTTTACCACTGTTATAGCTCAAATTAAGGCTATGTCTTAGGGCTGGTTTACACACCGGGAAGGACGTTCAACTGCTCAATCAAAAAAAAAAGGACGTTCAACTGGTTTATCCTATTCAGATTGGTGTTCAAATCCTTTGAGTTGATTCCAGAGGATTTAACTATTGTGTAACAACTTAGAACGCATTTGTTTCACGAATTTTAAATATATTCCTGGGAATATTAGAATGGGAATCAAGGTTCCCACGTTTGGTAGACAGGTTTCCAATGTTAGTTCCTGGGTATAAATTTTTTCAGGGAATAAATTTTGCCCACGTTCACAGGGTTTTTATTCCCGGCCGAAAGGGGTGGGTAAATTTTGTTCCAAGGTAGTGGGAATGCTGCCTGTGATGCAAAAACCCATCAATACCCCTATTTTATCCGCGAACTATTCCCTCCGAAAGCACTATTTCCCTCTGAAAAATTTCCCACCTTCAATATAAAATAGGAAAAACTGCTCTCATAATATCACGGTTCCTCCTTGTTCACCCTAGCATCGCATGTCATCCTACATCTACACCAGACCAGATTGTTGCTGCTTGCCGTTTCTATTTCATTCACGACGCCAAAACTGTAGGTAAGGCTAGGGCTGAGCAGTGGTTGGTTTCGGGCCCAAAAATCCCAATCCGACCAAAACTGAAGAGGGAAATATCTCATCCATCTCCGTCCGTTTTTACTGTCGGTTTGGGCAGGTAGCGATTTGGGCGGTAGGCGGGTCTAGGGGCGGGTTGACACGGTTTTGAATAAATAAAATAAAACATAAACAAGCCCATAAATTTCATAAATAAACCCAGGAACAAAAAGAAACCCAACAACAAATATTCCAAAACACATCAGAAACGTTTCCAGGAACAAAAGATTAAAAGAATCAATCTTCTTTAGTTTATTATTTAAGCTAAAAATTTTATCAACACTTACCAGGTAGCATAAGAAGAGCAACCAACTAATGAGAAAAAAGAAAATATTGTACAAACACAAGAAGGATAAAAACCAAAAGCCCCAAAACGGTACACCATCAATAACATCATAAAATAGAAGCGTTTTGGAAGATCTGGCACACAAGAATGACTAGATCCCATCCCCAGCAATAACCCCTTGGGCAGATTTGACGAGGATGAAGACAGCAACAACAACTTGTACACAGAAGGGGTTAAACCAGGATGGAGCTCCGACGGAGAGGTGTTGTAACGATGGTAATGTGCACGATCTCGGACGGGTTGCTTGCGTGGAGGTGAGATGCCAGCTCGCACATGGTGGGAGGCGGTGCGAGTGCATGCAGCTTGACAGTCGTGGAGATTCCCCGATCGCGACAGGTTAGAGATAGAAGGTGAACAATGGACTGAGATAAGCAGAGAGACTGGGAGAATCAGAAATGAATGGAAGATGAAAGAAAATGGAGAGTGGGGCTGGGAATTGTTAGTGTGTTGAGAAAGAAATGAAATAGGGTTTTTTGTTCTCTCGTCTCTTTCTATTTCCACGGTACAAGGTGCTGAGTAGTGCTTTGAAAATTGGTAATGCAAGCATAAAACATTTTACAATAAAGCTTTGGCTTTTTCAATAACTAAAAACATTTAATATTACCTCAAGTCTCAAGCAATCGTACGTACTAGTAGTAATTTTTAATGAAAGCTTCGGCATTTTCCATGAGTGCTTTCACAATAAAGCCTTGTCATTTTTCATATAACCACTATTCCATTAAAGCAGTTGCGACATTCCAATAAAGCAAACTGCTACACCTGCGCTGCAACCAGTGAGGCAGCGAATAGTCACTTCACGTTACCTTTGAGTACATTGTCGCTTCTGGTATCGGTCGGGTTCGGTCACCACAGAAATTCTTTTAGGTGATCCGAACCCGTCCATTCACACCCATTCCAAACTGAGTCAATATACCGACAACCCGAATACTCGCAATAACCCGCCCGTCTGTGTGATTTTTGCTTCGGGCTTCTCGGGTTTTGGTCGGAAACGGGTTTTTGCTCACCCCTAGGTAAGGCATTTCAATCTGGACACCCGTTTATTTTATTTAGAGCTAACTGAATTACTGCTAAACTTGTGTCCTGGTAAGCAGGTTTGTATTTCTTTGTTTATACATAATTAAATATTGTGACTTGTGACTGATATAGACATAATGTTGCATGAAAGCACTAAGACTTTCAATTGCTTGATTTCTCTTGCATCTGGTTAATATGGAAAGTGTAGTACCCTAATTTTGTCCGGCCTTTTTTATTTTATTTTATTTTATTTTATTATTTATTTTAATTTTTTTAAATTAGTAGTAGTAGTAATAATAAATAAAATAATATTTTTGTTTTATAATAAAGAATAAAAGAGATTAAAAAAGAGAAGAAAGAAAAGAAAAGAAAAAAGAAAGAGAGAAAAAGAAAATTTATTTTTCAAAGGAAGGGGGTGCCAATTGAAATACGTGAGGTGGCAACAAAGAATGGCCAAAAGTCGGCGACCCAAAGACCCATCGCCTCATTCCCTCATTCCACGCGCACCCCCATTTTTTTGCTAAGCCACCCCTGCGCCTCATTCACTTGGGCGCTGCTATACGCACCTCGTGCACAGCCCAACCCCCACTCCTCCACGCAAGCCCAACCCAATTCCCATAACCCTAAAACCATCAAAAACCTAATTCCTCATCCCCATCCTCTCCGTTCCTCATGGCGCTCTCTCTCCCATTTTCTCTTCCTCATCTTTCTCTTCTCCAGCCGCAGCTCTCCCCCACCTCACCATCCGCCTCACTCTCTTTTTCTCCACCCCCATGTTCCATCCTTCTCCCCTAACCCTAAGCCAAAAACGGCGCCTCTCTTCTCAGCATTCTCTCATCCCTTCCTCCAAACCCTAATCCCATATCTCTTCTCCATCTTCAAACCCTAAAAGGCCAACAGCGGCACCCTTCCCTCTTCTCCCCCATTTCAGCCGTAATCTTCTCCTTCTCTTTCAAAGATCGACCCTAACCCTAAAAAGAAATAAGAGTCGTGGCCCTCCTTGCTTCTTTCCCTCAATCTCTATCATCCCTTCCCTTTTCAAGAATAGATCTAAAAAAGCAATCAGATCTATTCCTTTTCATTTCCCAATCTCCAATCAAATCCACCTATAATCAAGCAAAATCGCCCCTTTCTCATAACACGGTCTAGGTTCAAGCATCAAAAGCAAAATATCATAAAGGAAGCAAGGAAATTGTGAAGATCCCCGCAAAATCAGGGAGTATTTTCACTATCCTGCTATATCCCTTTTTGTCCTTTTTTATTATTTTTATTTTCTGATGATTTGTTTCTTTTTTTGACAGTTGATGCCGAGGCTATAAAAGCCAAGCCAAAGACCGAGAGCAAGAGGAGAGCGAACGGAGAGCCAGAGAACAGAAGAGAACTGAAGGAGAAAACGCAAACGGAAGGAACAGAAGTAGAGCCAGCACGCAGCGGCCACAAAACCCGTGAGGCCCCAGAACCAAAATTAAACACTACTAGTCTTAGGTTTTCTTTTGAATCCCCTCCTTTGATTTCTGTAAATTTTCTGGGAAGCCACAAAACCCAGGTTCCCTCGTCTTCTCCATCTCTATATTTTTCTCTTTTTTTTTTACCATGGCTGTGTAATAAGGATTTGATTCTGGACTTAATGATTGTATTCTGATTCGAAATATACACGATGTATCCTTTGCTCGTATTTTCTGTATTTTCTGTTGTTGTTGTTGTTGTTTGTTAGTCTGTTGGTGTATGGTTGAATCGAGCTAAGGCTAGGGTTTGGCCTTCCAATGGGGCCAAACCCTTAGTAGGGACCAATTTGTAATTATCATATTAAGGTAGGACTTAAAAGTAAAATTGAAGTTTCTGGATTTGGTTTCTTCATTTATACATATTTTTCTTTTTTAACAAATAAATTAATATCTCTTATGGAATTAAATTGTATCTTCAGTTTTTATTTCTGTTTTGCTAAAAAGAGATGAAATAATAATAAGTGCAAAAAAGGGCTTTCTAGATTCTATTTATTTTTTGTAAAGTTTTGAATAATTTTGTTGGGTTCTTTTCTCTTTTCTTTTTTATATCATAAATTTAGCAAAAAAGGCACATTGAGCTTCTGTCCTGTTCTATTTAGAGGGGTAAGAGAAATATTTTGTTTACGGGTAAATTTTGTTAAGAGAATAAATCTTAAAAGGCAAACAGATTTCTTTCAAGCAATTAAAGGGTACCATTTTTATGGGCGTCTTAGAGGTGCTAACACCTTCCTTAAGCATAATGAACTCCCGAATTCTTCAAATTTGGTTCAAAGACTATTTTTCAAATTATTTTCATAAAAAGGTTTTCCCTACTGTTTTCCTTAATAAACATAGGTAGCGGCTCCATTTAACTTTTAATGTGGTTGTCACAGAAAGTAAGGAACAAAATGGTATTTCAAGCAAAAAGAACAGAGGTAGCTGAGATTGTGGAGGAAATCAAGTTACAATCTTGGAATTGGTTATTTATAAAATGTAAGGATTTAAAATATGCATTAGCACAATGGCTCTTGAATCCAACAGCTTGTCTTGGCATTGGAGAGGAGTTCCAAAGGGCATAGAATTCACACGAACAGGCTGGGCTGGCATACTGGATAGAGGCAATTCGAGACTGTCATGAAATGAAGGGAAGAAGTGGAATCGCAGGTTGCAAGGTGCTGTGGAATGGGCCAATTGAAGTTATTGTGCATCACATTATTTTCTGCTGCGGCAAGTTTGCATCTGATATATTCATGTGTTGCACAATTGGTGGAGTAACATGTGGTCACATTATTCTATTGGTGCATCATATAGTTGCATAAAGCTTTAGGTGCTTGTGAAAAGTTACTAAGTGGACAGAGGCATGGTGCCAACTTTGGTAAGGAATAACGTTGGAATACCATGGCAGTTGAGGAACATAACTTGGTGACAGCAGCAGGATACGCTTAGAGGCAATTAGTGAGGAAACACATGTTGTTGAGCTTTGAAGAGTGTTTAGATAATGTGTAAACGCTTGTTTTTATGTTTTGTGTACATTTTTGGAGTTTCAGAATATGTACTTTGATCGTGTCCTGAGATTGGGAGTTCAAGTGACAAACTCATATGTAACTTAACATGGGTAACTTTGGCTCATCTTGAGCCTGTTCACCTAGATCTAATAAAGATTTGTTTTGCTTCAATTCCCTTTGGGCAGGGGCAACAATTCTCCCTCTGACGTTTAGCTAGATAGTTTTTGCTTCACATTTATATAACAGAATGAAACAATTTGGCTGTAGGGGTATTTTAAGAAATATGACTTTTATGCCTTGGAATATATATTACAAAACAAACATGTGTTTCCTATTCCTGGGAATATAAATAAAAGATTCCTGGAAATTTAAAATCTTAATCAAACAGTTTTTTAAAAAATGCTCTAGAATAAAATTCCAATCATTATAAACCTGGGAAAATTATTCTTGGGAATAATTTTTGAATACTTGAAACAAACGCCCCCTTAGTTGTAATGGGTTGGAGTATCCTATATACTCTATTTTAATATATCTTTTGCTTATAAAAAAAGTTAATTTAATTTGAATCAATTTTTCATCCCAGTGCGTTTTGCCAAATCCATTCTTACAAATTACCTATATATGAAGAGTGAAAGAATTCAGAACGCGGATAGAAAAATGATACGCCATGCATGCATGAGTGAATAAGATGAAGGACCCATTGAATCATCACATCACACAAATTCGGGATATTCAGAAACCTTAAAATCTACTTGCATGATGTCTTCCGCATAAACAACATGTTAATCCTTCTTCAACCAAACAATCCCTTCAATAGGAAAGAAAAAGAAGAAACTAGACGAATCAGAATTACACGCAACGATCCATGATGAAAATATATATAACATGAAATCACAACCAACGATGCAAGGCATTTCGCCAAGGTCTTAAATCGTAATCAACAACCTCAATTGCAATTAAATAACCACATTAATTAAAACGTGACATAATTAACCTAAAACCTTGCATTTTGTTTTTTTTCATGTTTCACTTTCTCCCTTAATTCTTCCCATGGATCCAAAGGTAGACCCCATCATCATCATCTTAAACTCTTCAAAGTCAATCATTCCGTCGCCGTCGCTATCGACGCCGCCGATCATTTTCTTGCACTCGGCGAGGGAGCACTCATCGCCAAGGCTAGCCATAACATTGTGCAATTCATCGGCGGTTATGGAACCATTACCGTCAATATCGAAAACGGCAAACGCGTCTTTCAGGTTTTCCAAAACCTCATTTGGATCGATGTCTTTGGTGTTCAACTCGATGAACTCTTCAAGGCTAATGTAACCGTCGCCGTCAGCGTCAACCTCACGGATCATGTTGTCGAGCTCTTCCTCCGTTGAGGGTTGCCCTAGGCTTCCCATAATAGACCCTAATTCCGAAGAAGAGATCTTGCCGTCACCATTAACGTCGAACTTACGGAACACGTGCTCGAGGTCCTCCATGAAATGGGCACGTGACTTGAAGGAGAGGGACGGGGTGCGGGAGATTATGGTGGAGTTGGCTGTTGCCGCGGTTGGGGAAGACGACGACATCGTTTTCTTTAGGGGTTTCTTCTTTCGGTTGAAGAGGGATCTGAAACCCATGATTTTAATTGGAATAATAAAAAATGTGACCCCCAAAGAAAATCAAAGAAACTCCTCGTTGTTGATATTGGGGAATGATGGGAAGAAGAAGAAGAAGGGGGAAGGGAATAAGCGTGGAGATAAATCAATGGTCAGATTTATTATTGGCATGTCAGAGAAATTAGTGAGCTTTCTAGCCTGTGCTATGTGTTGTGTGTTTTCTCAAATTGTGATTTTTCCTAATTATGGAGAAAATATTTCGCGTGATTTCAGCATGGAAATAGGGTTGTTACGAGTTTGTTAATCCTCTAATTGATTCGATTTTCTACTTTTCTTTTTCCACCCTTAAATATAACTTCGTGTGTATTTGAATTTATCCTTCCTGGTACACTGAATCCATCCTTCTTTTTGGAACTACATCAATCTGTTATATATATATATATATATATATACACACAATCAATTCATTTGTTTTAATTTTTTTAATGCAATCCCTTACTTTTAATAGTACCAGTGTATACTTATCTTTTTTTTGTTACCATGTTATTAGTGCGCAGTATTCACCGGCTTCGCCGATGACTAATGTATAAGTTTGATAAAAAAAACTTTTAAAAATTATTATAGGATTTGAGCTTTTCAAAAAAATTAATTATTATAAATCCAGTCAAAAAAATATTATGAGTAGTTATTAATATTATTATGAATTAGTGATTATATATTTACAAATGTGCAATCTAATTCTAAAATATGAAAAATAAAATAGAACAAAAAGGTTTTGAATAACACCATTAATAATTCTACACATGTCCCATTAAAATTTATTTATCATATAAATCACACATAGGAATTACAATATAAATTAGTTTCATATAGGAATTACAATATAAATTAGTTTCATTGAAAGTGGATCGGATGAAGTAATTTTTTTAATGTAAAAATTACATCGCCGAAATCGAATATACAGATTGCATAACAAATTTACAAAATTGAAACATTTATACTCTTTACAATTTAAAGATTAAAATTGTTGAATTATCTACATTTACAATTATATTGATGTCTATTATCTATTATAAAAGAAGGTTTTCAAATTCCACCTAACCCATTCCCAATTTTAAATTTTAAAACTTCAGATATCATTTATTTTATTTGTTATATATAACGATTTTTATGCCACATGTTACAACCTAAATCATTCACAATAATTTTAATAGATTATCATTCAATTTATTTGAAATTTAAAAACAATTTTTAAATTTTTATTCAATATAATTAATTACACAATTAAAAACTAGCAAAATGAATTTAGTATTTTAATTAAAGATAATTTACTTCAAATTATAAAACTAATTTAAAAATTTACTATATTATATAAATTTTTAATTTTTGAATAAAATTAATTTAAATTATAGATTACTATTAAAATATAAATTTCAATTAACAAAAATTTAAGATTTAATTTCGAAATATTTCACAATATTATTTATTATTTATATAATTTATTTCAAAATTCGTATATAGGAAAGTTAAATTTAATTAATGATAATTTATTTCAAATATGAAATTTTAAAAAATGAATTTTGAAATATATTATATGAGATATTATATTTTAAATTTAGTTTTGAAATTCAATTTGATATAATTTATTTCAAATTTTAAAAACTAATTTTGAGATCTACTCTATTATATAAATTTTTAATTTTCAAAATATAATTAACATAAGTTATAGATTATTATTCAAAATATAATTTTCTATTAACAGAAATTTAAGATTTAGCTTCTAATTTAACTAGCCAAATACCCCTGCATACGCACAGGTCATTTCATTTTTATTTATTTTTAAAATATATTGGTTTATAAAATTAAAGTTATACATTGTGACAAATATAATTAGTTGTTTTAGTTCTGAAAAATTGAAAAGTGAGAGTAGGCAACATGTATTGTTTCCCCGTCATGACTCAAGAGTAAAATAATCATTTACAAATAATAATGATATTTATAAAATTGTTATGTGATAAAAAAAATGAAATTATACTACTAACATGTAATATTTTTCCGTATGGATTTAAGAATAAAATAATTCTTTATAAATAATAAAGATATTTATAAAATTTTGACACGTGATCAAAGACAATGAATTTATAACATGTAATGCGCTGAGACTTAAAAGTAAGATAATCAATTATCATTTATCACTTATAAATAATAAAGACATTTTCAAAGATAAAAAAATTAAAAAGTAAAAAATTTCTGGGACTCAAAAGTAAATAAATATTTATAAATAATAAAATACTTATGAAATTTGATATGTGCTCAAAGACGATGATATTATACCAATAACATGTAATGTTTTCCCGTCGGGACGCAAAAGAAAAGTAATCATTTATATAGATGATGTAATATTTCTCCATCGAGAATTAAAAGTAAAATAATCTTGTATAAGTAATAAAGACATTTATAAATTTTGATACAAGATCAAAGACAAAAAAATAATATCGGCAACATATAATGTTTTCCTTTTGGGACTTAAAAGTAAAATAATTATTTATTGTTTATAAATAATAAAACATTTATAAAATTTGATTTTCATAAGCGCTGAAAGACGATAAAATTATTCCGACAATATGTAATGTTTCTCCATCGGGACAGGAAAAAAACTAATCATTTATATTGACATGTAAAATTTTTCTGTCGAGAAGTAAAATAATCATTTATAAATAATAAAGACATCTATAAATTTTTATACGTGATAAAAGAAGATGAAATTGTAGCGAAAACATGTAATTTTCCGTTAGGATTTAAATAAAAAATAATCATTTACTATTTATAATTAATAAAGACATTTATAA
This sequence comes from Calophaca sinica, assembly GCA_037113605.1. Taxonomy (NCBI): domain Eukaryota; kingdom Viridiplantae; phylum Streptophyta; class Magnoliopsida; order Fabales; family Fabaceae; genus Calophaca; species Calophaca sinica. The sequence continues at coordinate 85,086,653 of CM073730.1, read as the reverse complement.
AGATGAAATATAAAAATAAAGAAATAAAAACATTAAAAATAATAATAATAAATATAAAGTAAAATAATCATTTATAAATAATAGAGATATTTACAGATTTTAATATGTGAATAATTAAAGACGATGAAATTATACCGATAACATATAATGCTTCCCGTCGGGACGCAAAAGAAAAATAATCATTTATACCGACATGTAATGTTTTCCCGTAGAAAATCAAAATTAAAATAATCATTTATAGATAATAAATATATTTATAGATTTTGATATACGATCAAAAACGATAAAAGTATACCGACAACATGTAATGTTTTCCCGTTGGGATTTAAAAGAAAAATAATTATTTATCATTTATAAATAATAATGACATTTATATAGATAAAATTAAAAAAAGTAAAAATTTAAAAACTAAAGAAATAAAAAAAATTAAGTAAAAATAAAAAAAAAGGCTTAAATACCATTTAAATGACTTATTTGGCCCAACTTAAAAACTTAAAGGACTTATTTGGCCCAACTTAAAAACTCAAAGGACATATTTGGCCGAAAAGAACTTATTTGGCCTAACTTAAAAACTTATAGGACCTATTTGGCCCAATTTAAAAGCTTATAGGACCTATTTGGCTCAACTTAAAAACTTAAAAGACTTATGTTGCCGAAAAAACTTATTTGGCCCAACTTAAAAACTTATAGGACCTATTTGGCCTAAAAGAACTTATTTGACCCAACTTAAAAACTTAAAGGACTTAGTTGGCCAAAAAGAACTTGCCCAACTTAAAAGCTTATAGGACCTATTTGGCCCAACTTAAAAACTTAAAAAACTTATGTTGCCGAAAAGAACTTATTTGGCCCAACTTAAAAATTTAAAGAACTTATTTGACCCAACTTAAAAACTTAAATGACTTACTTGGCCAAAAAGGACTTATTTTTTAAAGAACTTAGTTGGCCAAAAAATAGTTAAAGAATTAAATTGAATCTCAAAATTAAATTAAGGGACCAAAAAAGATGGAGAACTGCTAAAAAAGAGGAAAAGATAAAGGGATAAAAAAGAGAAAAGGGAAGTCGGAGAAACAGAGGAAAAGAAAATTGAAAAAAAAAAAAAAAGAAGAGAAAAGTGGCAGCAGGCACGAGTTGAGCAGGATTTATTTTTCCCAAATGTTGCCACGTGCCCCTAACGGGGTTTGTTTTCCTATTATGTAGATACAATATTATTTATGTAATTTATTTCAAATTTCAAATCTAGTAAACTTAAATTCAATTAATGATATTTTATATCAAATTTTAAATAATGAATTTTGAAATTTTATTTAGTATAATTTATTTCAGATTTCAAATCTAGAATACTTAATTAAGAAATTTAATCAAAGATAATTTATTTTAAATTATAAAAGTTAATTTTGAAATATATGTATATTATATTTTATATTATATATTATATTAGATGATTTTATTATGTCATGTGTCACCACGGTATTCAGTTGGTTATTTCTTATCTAATTTCAAATTTTGAATCTACCATTCAAAGTTGAGTTATAACAAATAATTAAATTTATTAATAATATTATGAATTTTTTTATGGGAATTAATATATAATATGAAGATAATTGATATTTTCAAAATTAAAATCTGTTATATTTTTCCTTGCTTTTAACCCATTTTTTTAAAAGATATATTATACCATTTTTAAACTTTAATTCCAAAAATTATATTTTAATATTTTGTGTTAAATAAATACATCAAATGTTATTAAAATAAAAATTATAAATATAACTTAGAAGGTTTATATTTTTGTTTTAATAACCTAGTTAGGATCATAGTCTTCTACAGTGATGCTTTTGCACAACCGTTTTTCCAAAAAAAATATACTTTGTTTCTCATTCCAACAATAACTCTATAGTATATACGCAGATACTGATAAAATAAGGTCTTGCGTAGATTTGTTGTAATAAAGTACACCCCGAATTTATTAGCCTTATGCGTTAGAGATTTTAGGATCATTATGTGTCGATTGTGTGATTGAATAAGTGTTTTATGGCATAGATGGAAGGGAGACCCTTAAGAGGGACCACATGGCTTTAGAATGGAAAAAAACTCATTTTTGGCAAATTTTGAGATGCCATAAAATTGTTAAAAGACTCAGAAAAATACCCTTTTGCATTGTCACTATGCAAGACACGAATAGAATACCCAAACTGAGTTCGAATTTCATTGCAAAAACTTTTAAAAATGCTAAATAACTTTGAACATTCTTTCATTAAGAAAATCCAAAATAACTTTGAACATTCTTTCATTAAGAAAATCCAAGTACATCTATAAAAATCATCAATGAAAGTAACAAAGTACCTAAAACCTAAGACAGAACTGACATGACTCGGACCCCACACATCTGTGTGAATAAGATCAAAAGGAGAATTTTCCCGATGAGAAACTCTGCTTGGAAATGTAGACTGAACATGTTTACCAAGCTGAGAAGACTCACACTCTAGGGATTACAACTGAGAAAGTCCAGGGACCATTTTCTTTAATTTATTCAATTTTGGATGACCAAGACGACGGTGAATGAGATTCGAAGATTCGGTAGTAGTGCAAGCAATAAAGGATAGAGACTGAAAGTAGTAGAGACCATGTGATTCATATCATGTGCCAATTGTCTGCCCCGTACTTCGGTCTTGTCTACAAAAAGAATTTGTAGTGAAGGTTATAGAACAATCAAAAGTACGAGTGGTTGACTAACAGATACTAAATTGAAAGACCCAGGTACAAAAAGAATAGAGTCAAGAGATAATGAGGGGAGATTTGTGGCTTGACCAATGCTTGTGACTTTAGCTATAGAACCATCATCTAGGGTGATCTGGGGAGAACCAACGTGACTTACAGCCATGAACCAATGTGACTTAAAGCAACAACAGCGGGCGAAGCGAAATGTGGAAGCAAAAGGATTAGCGGAATTTCGCAAACATGATCCACCAAGATTCTATGGAGAACCAGACCCCGATAAGGCTGACCTGCGACTACAAGAAATAAAAAAGATCTTTGACGTGCTTCATTGTCTTGCGCACGTTAAGGTGAATTATGCATCTTATTTGCTGTTAGGAGACACTGAATATTGGTGGAAAGAAGTTAAACAGATGTTGGCTGCTGAACATCAGGAAGTTAATTGGGAAACTTTCCGTAGTCGATTTTTGGAAAAATATTTTTCGAAGAGTGCAAGAATGGAAAAGGAGCAAGAATTTCTCCGTATGCATCAATGAAATATTACAATGTCGGAGTATGCCGCCAAGTTTGAATCACTGGCAAGATACTTCAGTCTTTTCCGTGATCAAGTGGATGAGAGATGGATGAGTGAGAAATTTCAACGTGGATTGAGATTTGACATAAAGAAGTCAGTACTACCATTGGGAATTCGACGTTTCCAGTTGTTGATTGAGAGGTGTAATGAGGCGGAAGTAATGAGGAACAACAAGAGGAAGAGTGTTTCAAGTTTACCCATCAAATCGCAGAACCAAGTACAAGGACATAATCAGAAAGGGAAATAATAGTAGAAACCCTATAGCAAGCCTTAAGGAAACAATAAGGGGCAGTATCGCCCTATGGCTCAGAGTTCAGGTGGTGGAAATCAGAACAGAGATGGACAAAGTGTGTTTCAACTGCAACAAACCAGGGCACTATGCCAAGGACTGCAAAGCTCCTAAGGCAGAACCAAGTGTGAACGTTTCCAAGGCGAAGGCGAAGCGTCCGAATGCCAAGGGTAGAGTCTATTGTATAAGCAGGGAAAAAGCAGAACAATCGGATGATCTAATCCATGGGGACTGTGAAATTGAGGGTAATTCTTTATCTGTACTCTTTGATTCTGGTGCCACACATTCTTTTATTTCTATGGATTGAGTGAATCGATTAAAGCTGCCTGTGACTGCTTTACCTTTCAATTTAGTAGTTGTTACTCCAGCTGCTGATACCTTAGTAGCCAATACAGCATGCCTTCATTGTCATGTGGTGATTCAGGGTAGAAAGTTTCTTGCCAATTTGATTTGCTTGCCTCTAAAAGATCTTAATATTATCCTCGGGATGGATTGGTTGTCACACCACTATGTCCTTTTGGACTGTGCCCAAAAGACAGTAGTATTTCCTGATGCTGATGTTTCCAAGTATCTTTCTGCCAATTCTATCAGATTTTCCTTGAAAAGGGGGCTCAGGAATTCATATCCCTTGCTAGTTTAGAAGTGACTCAAGAGATTGAGTTAAAGAACGTGTCAGTGGTGAATGAGTTTCCAGATGTTTTTCCTGAAGATGTTCTGGGTTTGCCACCAGTGAGGGAGATCGAATTTTCTATCGACTTACTCCTTAGAACACGTCTGATTTCTATAGTGCCTTACCGGATATCTCCATCTGAGATGATCGAACTGAAGTCGCGGATTGAAGACTTGATGTCGAAGTAATTTATCCGACCTAGCGTGTCACCGTGGGGAGCCCCAGTGCTGTTGGTGAAGAAGAAAGACGGAAGATCAAGATTGTCTATTGACTATCGACAACTCAACAAAGTCACTATCAAGAATCGGTATCCATTACCCCGTATCGATGACTTGATGGACCAACTGAGAGGAGCTGCTGTATTTTCCAAGAGAGAAGCTGCTATATTTTCCAAGATTGATTTGAACTCTGGCTACCATCAGATTTACGTGAAGGAAAAACTAATTCAGAACTAGATATAGTCACTATGAGTATCTAGTAATGCCCTTCGGAGTGACGAATGCGCCAGCTGTATTCATGAATTACATGAATAGGATCATCCATCCATTTTTGGATCATTTCGCTGTGGTGTTTATAGACGATATCTTGATCAACTCACGAATAGGCATGGCAACAAAAACCGAACCCACGGGGACCCACCCGAACCGGTCCCGATTTTGACGGGGAAAACCCGGTTTGACCGGGTTCGGGCTCGGGTTCGGGCTTTCCCCGCTTTACAAAGTCGGGCTCAGGGGCGGGTCTGGGATTGTTAATACCCGTCCCGAACACGAGCCCGAACCCGCCCCGCTGTTGCACAATTACCAAATTACCCTTATATATATATTATTAAGGGATCATTGAAATTGAAACCCTAGTTTTTTCAACATCACCACCAACAGGCAGTAGCCTCTTCCTTTCCTTTCCCCTCGCGGTCTTCCCGAATACACACAGAATCTTCCTTTCCTTTCCCCACCGGCGGTCTTCCCGAATACACCCATGTCTGCGCCCTGGTGGTCCACCTGCGGTCTTCCCGGCCACCGCGGTCTTCCCGAATACACATAGAATCTTCAACACCTTTCCTACGTTTTACAGAGGCAGTTCTGCGTTTCTGCGTTTGAAAGACCATCATCAGAAGCGTTTTTGCGTTTGAAATTATAACAGAGGCAGTTCTACTCTATATAACAGAGGCAGTTCTGCGTTTTACAAAGCTGACAAAGAGAGGCTTATTATTTTTCATACGAAATCCTTTGTGTAGCAGTTGCAACATCTTCCTTTTTCACTGCTTCTCAAATTATTATGGGAACTCAGGCCCCAACAGATGTAAGTCTCTCTGTCTGTTACTATCTCTCTCTCTTTTTCTCTGTATAGCTGTTTGTTAATTTATTTGCATTTGGGGTTTCATTGTTCTTCCTCTGCTTTGGTTTCTGCATAAAATCTCCATAATATCATGAAAATAAACAAACAAACAAACAAACAAACAAACATTTGGGGTTTCATGGTTCTTCCTCTGCTTTGGTTTCAATCTCAAAAGAGACATTTTTCTTTGTAGAATCCTCGATCGTCCTTTTTCTTCTGTTTGGTGGAGGATTTTTTCTGCTGTTCCCTTTTTTTTCTTGGCTGGGAAACTAGAACATTTCATGAGATATTTCATTAATTAATATCCCAAATTAATCCCTTTCACCGATTGAGAGATCACAAAAGCAAAACCAACCAACAAGAAAGAAAGAGAAAAAAGAAAGTCACAAAATGGCAGGAATCATCCACAAGATTGAGGAGACTCTTCATATGGGAGGAGGGCACAAGAAAGAGGAGCACAAAGGAGAAAAAAGCCATGGTGAGTACAAAGAAGAAAAACACCATGGTGGTGAGCACAAAGGAGAACAACACCATGGAGAGCACAAGGAGGGCATTGCGGAGAAAATCAAAGACAAGATCCATGGTGGTGGTGAGCATGACAACAAGGATGAGAAGAAGCACAAGAAGGAAAAAAAGGATAAGAAGAAGAAGAAGAAGGAACATGGCCATCATGGCGACAGCAGCAGCAGCGACAGTGATTAGATCTTGATCCACTGTTTCTCTTTACTTTCTTTAATTAAGTGGTGGCACGGTACCGTATGGTGGGGAGCCACTCTGAGCTCTTATTTCTTGTGATGCACCAAGAATAATAATTGAGAGAGAAATTATGTGTGTTTCTGCCTTTTTTTTTTTAATCTACCTGGTAAATGTAAAACCTGACCACTTGGGTTTTATTAGTGATGTCTATGATGACTATATTACTTATCATCATTACTCAAAAAAAAATCCCTTTCACCAAGACACCCGTGACAATGACATGCGTTAAATTTGCAAGTGTAAACTGTTTGCAAGTGTAAACTGGGAAACTGTTTTTTTCTTTGTAGAATCCATTTCATGTGCATGTAGAGACTCCATTAAATTTGACTTATACTTGGGCTGCTTTACTATGTAAACTGTTTTACAAGTGTAAACTAAATAATGTGACTGTTTTACTGTGTAGACTGATTTTGTATGTATGTATAATTTAACAGGTTATAGGTATGGCAGATGTTGGTAATTCCCAACTACTCATTTCACAGGAAAGTGTACAAGGTACTGAGGCTGGGAGCACACCTCAGGGTGAGACTCAGAGCACTCCTCAGGGTGAGGCTGAGAGCACACCTCAGGGGGAGACCGCGGATAATTTGGAGGCGACAGTACAAACACGTAGCAGGCTTAAAAGTGTTGTATGGGACCATTTTACCAAGACTAAAGTTAACGGAGAAGATAAGGCGCAATGTAATTACTGCAAGAAATATCTTGGTGGAAAATCAAAAAACGGAACAAGGCACTTGTACCAACACATGGATTGATGTGTTCAACGCAAAATTAGTATGCGAGGAAACAATAGTAAAGGGCAAGCATTTCTTATGCCCAAGGCTTTGCATGGTAAGAATGAGTTGGGGACCGGAACTTATGATGCTGAGAATGCAAGGAAAGAGCTTGCAAATGCAATAATTATGCATGAATATCCACTTTCAATAGTGGATCATATTGGTTTTAAGAGATACTGCCTCGCTTCTCCAACCATTATTTCAAGTCCCTTCTCGAAACACTATCAAAAAGGAGATATTCAAAGTGTATGATTCTGAGAGATCAATGACCTTGAAGTTGTTGGACAGTCTTGAAGGCAGAGTGGCAATTACATCTGACATGTGGACTGCGGGCAATCAAAAAAGGGGGTATATGGCTGTCACTGCACATTACATTGATGGCTCTTGGACTTTAACTAGTCACATTTTGAGGTATTAATAAATTCTTGTTTTTATAATTTTTATGTTACATCTTGTTTAATAGTGTGTTTATATGATATGATGATTGAACTAGAATCTTATTATGTTAGGTTCATTTACATTCCAGCTCCTCACACAAGTGATAGACTTGCTAATGCACTGGTTGAGTGTTTGATGGATTGGAATATTGATACGAAATTGTCCACTATCACTTTAGATAATTGTAGCACAAATGATGCCATGGTTAGCAAAGTTAAGGATAAGTTGCAGTTAAACACTTTGTTAAGGGATGGGTCCTTATTTCACATGCGTTGTTGTGCACATATATTGAATTTGATAGTAAAAGATGGGTTAGAAGTGGTGAAAGACGGGATAGAAAAGATTAGAGATAGTGTGTCGTATTGGATTGCAACACCTAAAAGGAAGGAAAAATTTGACGAGACAGCCAAACAATTACGAGTCTCTTGCACTAGAAGTTTGGTTTTAGATTGTCCCACCAGATGGAATTCCACTTACAATATGCTTGAGGTTGCCATTTTATATCAGGACGTATTCAGTCGGTTAAAACAACGTGATTCTCAATACAATTGTTTGCCAACTAGTTCACAGTGGAAATTTCAAAAGAAGTTTGTGTAAAATTGAAAGTGTTCAATTCTATCACTGAGATTTTTTCTGGCACAAAATATCCAACTGCAAATCTGTATTTTCCTAAGATCTGTGAGATAAAATTGGAAATATCTAAGTGGATTGACGACCCCAATGGATTGATTAAACAAATGGCAGAAAAGATGTGAGACAAGTTTGATAAATATTGGAGTGTCATTCATGATATATTGGGGGTTGCTACTGTTTTGGACCCTAGATTCAAAATGGACATGCTTGAATATTATTATGACAAATTGTATCTAGTTAACACTTCGGATGAAATTAAGGTGGTCAAACAATTGTGTTATGATTTGGTTTCTGATTATCACTTGAAATTGAATCAAGCATCCGGTGGTGACTCCCCAATGTTGGATGCTAGTAATATTGCTAGTGATTCTTTAAGAGACTATGATGCATATATCATGAGGAAAAAAAGAGCTAAGACTTCATTTGTTAAAACTGAGTCGGATCATTATTTAGAGGAGGATGTTTTACCAAGAAGTGCAGATTTTGATATTTTAATGTGGTGGAAGTTGAATGGCATCAAGTATCCAACACTCCAAGCAATTGCAAAGGATGTCTTAGCGATTCCTATTTCTACCGTAGCTTCTGAATCTGCATTCAGCACTAGCGGTAATATCTTAAGTCCTCATCGTAGTCGACTTCATTGGACTATTTTAGAGGCCTTGATGTGTTCCAGAAGTTGGTTATGGAGTGCTGAGAATGGCAGTAAGTTTCAAATAAAAATTCTTTCAAATATCTTATGAAATGACAAATTAAGTTTGTATATCTTAACTGATTCTTTATATTGTATCGGATTTTATATTTGTAGGTGGTTCTAATTCTAAAGTAGGCAACGATTTTGCTACTTTACTCAACGAAATGGAATCCGATGATGGTGTTATTTTATCTATTTTATTTGCTTTACATTTTATCAAGCTTAATGTTTATAATTTAACTTTTGTTTTTTCTTTATACAGGTGAATTGGTTAGTGGTGTTACCTCCCTTGTTGAAGAGGATCGTTAGTTGCCTTGATATTTGACGAATTGAAACGTCGAATTCATTTGATTATGTCTGTTTTCATAAGACTTTGTATGCTAATTTGTATCATTGGTTGTTATTTATATGTTGGTTTGTAATGTACTTTGTGATTGTTACTTGCTTCCCTTCTTTGGTGATGCTTTAATTTGTAATTTGTGATGTACTTTGTTGTAGTTGTTTTGTTTGGATAATTTGTAATTTATGTACATTTCCAAGCATGTTCATGCGATTGCCTTCTTCTATTGATTCAGCAAATTAAAATGTTTTTTGTCAAAAACACAAATTAAAATGTTTTTACAATTTTTTTTTGAATAATAAGACTATAATTTTTGAGCGGGCGGGGCGGGCGAAACCCGAGGCCGTCGGCAGGATGGGACCCGTTTTTCAGGCGTGGGATCGGGGGCGGGTTCGGGCTTTTTCCTGGGGGCGGGGGCGGGGACGGGAAAGGCAAAAACCGCCCCCGAATCGGCCAGTTGCCATGCCTACTCACGAAGCAGAGAAGAGCATGAAGGGCATCTACGCCAGGTATTACAGATTTTATGAGAGAAGCAGCTATATGTTAATCTTTCTAAGTGCGAGTTCTGGCTGGAAAAAGTGAAATTCCTAGGGCACGTTATATCTAAGAAGGGAATAGTTGTGGACCCAACTAAAGTTGAAACTGTGCTGGCCTGGGAACAGCCGAAGACTGTGTCAGATATCAGGAGCTTTATTGGCTTGGCGGGCTATTATCAGAGGTTCATCGAAGGATTTTCGAAGATTGTTGCGTCGCTCACTCGACTTACAAGGAAGGAGCAACCATTCGCGTGGACAAAGGAGTGTGAATCCAATTTTCAGTTGCTGACAAAACTTTTGACGACAGCACCTATCTTAGTTTTGACTCAACCAGAAGACCTTTACGAGGTTTATTGTGACGCTTCTCATCAAGGACTTGGATGCATGCTGATGCAACATAAGAAAGTAGTGGCCAATGCTTCGAGACAGCTCAAGACTCGTGAAAGGAACTATCCCACACATGATTTAGAACTTATTGCAGTGGTGTTTGCACTGAAGATTCGGAGACACTACCTATATGGGAGCACATTCACCGTTTTTAGTGATCATAAAAGCTTGAAGTACTTGTTTGACCAGAAGGAGCTTAACATGTGACAATGAAGGTGGATGGAGTTTCTGAATGACTACGACTTTACGTTAGAATATCATCCAGGGAGGCAAATGTGGTAGGGACACATTGAGGAGGAAGGGTGTTCTAATCTCGACAATGATGATTAAGGAATTGGAACTGTTAGGGAAGTTTCTAGACTTGAATCTAGATGTGAAATTGTCACCAGAAAAGCTAAGATTCGGTATGCTTACTATTTCCAGTGGATTACTGGACAAGATCAGAGATCGACAAGCTAATGATAAGCTGCTGCAGGAGAAGAAAGAGCTGACAGTGCAAGGAAAGGCGTCTGAATTCAAGGTTGAACCAGATAACATCTTGAGGTGCAATGAACGTATTTGCGTGCCTGGTGTGGCAAAATTGTGGAAATTGATTCTCGATGGAGCACATAAGAACAAATTAAGTATTCATCCGGGAGCTACCAAGATGTATCAGGATTTGAAGAAGAAGATTTTGTGGCCTGGAATAAAGAAGCAAGTGGCAGACTATGTGGCATCATGTTTAACATGTCAGAAAGCGAAGGTAGAACATCAGCGACCGGGTGGAATGTTGCAATCGCTTGAGGTACCGAAGTGGAAATGAGACAATATTTCCATGGACTTCGTTGTAGGATTACCAAGAACGCTGAAGAAGCATGATTCAGTTTGGGTAATCGTCGATCGATTAACCAAATCTGCTCATTTCCTACCTGTTAGATAGAACTATAACGTGGACAGACTGACCCAGATCTACATCGCAGAGATTGTACGATTTCATGGAGTACCTTCTAGTATTATTTCCGATAGAGATCCGAAGTTCACTTCTCATTTCTGGGGAACACTACAGGATGCTTTGGGAACCAAGCTCAAACTTAGCTCTGCGTATCATCCTCAAATTGATGGACAGACCGAGAGCACCGCATGAAGCATTATATGGACGCAAATTCCAGACGCCGCTTTGTTGGTATCAAGATGGTGAAAGCTCAATTATAGGACCAGACCTGGTTAGCAGACTACTGAGAAGGTAAGACAAATCAGAGAGAGAATGAAAGCATCTCAGAGTCGACAGAAGAGTTATGCAGACAAGCGTCGCTGACCATTAGAATTTGCAGAGGGAGACCATGTATTCCTTCGAGTCACGCCTACAACTGGAGTTAGTCAAGCGATCAAGTCCAAGAAGCTCACTCCTAAATTCATTGAACCTTACCAAATTCTACGTCGTATAAGTCCAGTCGCATATCAGATAACTTTGCCTCCCTTTATGTCTAATATTCATGACGTCTTCCATATCTCGCAATTGCGAAAATATATTCCTGATCTGTCTCACGTTATTGAACCTGGCGTGATTCAGCTGAGAGACGATTTATCTTTTGAAGTATCCCCTGCGAGGATTGTCGACAGAAAGATCAAGCAGCTGAGAAACAAAGAGATTCCATTAGTCAAAGTAGTTTGGAATCAGAAAACCGGTGATGTGACGTGGGAACTGGAAGAGAAGATGAAAGAGCAATATCCGGATTTGTTTTCTTAGATTGTAGCTGGCTTGTAGTTCCGAGGACGAAAATATTTTAGGGGGAGTATTGTAACATCTGTATTTTTACAATACTTTATTAGCATTATTATATTGTAAATTTGTGTAATTATTGCAATAAATAATGCAAATTTTGTCTACTAATGAAGTGATTGAATTAAATCAAGATAAAATTAAATTTGAGAATTAATATTTAATATTAATTCATGGTTCAAAAATTGTCAAAAATTCTAATGAAGTTTCGTCGTATTTTGAATCGTCGGGTAATTTTTATCCGTCATAAAATTTGAAACAAACTCTGATTTCGATAAAAACGTGACTTGTTGTGATAATATTTGAGTGCTTATATATTTTTTTATTTATAGATAATTTATTATCATGCGATGAATTAATTTCTCAGTAAATTAATTTACGCGATTTATCGACGAGCGAATTATTGTTAACGCGATTACTCAACGCCGTAATTTTGTGACACAAAAACTCTTGGATTAGTGAGTAATCATGGCTAAGGTGATTAGGTGTTAAGATTATGTGGTTAAACCCAAAAATATCTTAGATTGGATGATAGGTGTCAACTATGTATTGGTTATTTTGATAACATCTTTCTTAATTCATTTCTAGCCAAGTAAATTACTTGGATTAAAATTTTTTTTTATCCTCCCCTGTTTTGTTGATAAGGCCGTAGCCCTCCCACCCTCACTCACTCATTTTTTTTCTTTTTCTCCAAGTTTGCAAGTGTGGGTAGAGAAAGAAAAAGGAACTCATCTCCTTCCTTTCTTCTTCTTCAAGGCCGAGAGGTACACCACCATTTCCCTTGATTTCCTTCTTCATTTTAGTGTGAGTTTCTTGATCAAGAGAGTAAGTGTTGAACCAAGTTCTTGCTCCTTCTCCTTAGTCTTGAAATCGTGGCCTATAAGAGGGTTTTAGCGGTTGATTTCTTTGATTTTTCTTGTCTATTTCTTTTATGTAAGTTTGATTACGATCATGAAACAAGATGACCTTTTATTCCCCTTGGTTTTGAAACCCTAAGCCGTGAGCTTAGAAGGGAAAGAAGGAAGGGATTGCTTCATGTGAATCTTGAAATTTGTAGATGTTCTAGTTGTTGTTGTTGTTGTCTTATGCTTGATTAAGAAAAAGATTTGATCTTTGTACTCCTTGAACTTGAATCAAGTTATGATTGGAGAAGAATTTTTAGGGATTTGAAGTTTTGGGTTGATTTCTTGAAAGTTTTAAGAAATGGTTTTAGTATATTTGTTGTTATGTTTGATTTAGAAGTTTAAAATTTTTCCCTAATTTATGTGTTGTAGCCGTGAGCCCTAAGGGAAAAAGGAAGGAAAATTTTTGTATTTTTAAACTTGGTTCATGTATAATGTAGTTGTTGTTGAAGTTTGGAACTGTTGGAAAAGTCTAAATTGAGTTTTAGTAGTATTAGATTTTTTTTTTTTTGACTCTAGTAGTGTTAGAAGTTGATTTGGTATTTGAAGACTATGAAACACTTATGTTAAAGAAATCTTTGTATTTCTTAAACCAAGGTGGAGTCTTGACAATTTTAGAGTTAAAGTATTTGATTTTAGTATTGATTTTATGGTTTTAAGGTTTGAAAGAAAATGAATTTTTAGTACTAAAAGTATTTATTTGTAACCTTGATTAGTATTTTAAATGTGTGTGTTATTAAAAGAAATTTTGAGTTGGGTAACCTAGGGGTTTGAGATCAAACCATAACCTAGGAATTGTTTTAAGTGAATTTGAAAATGTTCTAACCGTCAGTGCATTTTGCTTAGGATCTATGAGGTCGTGAATACGTGCGGACGAGAGTCGTGACGTGTTGTTATAGCGTGGATTGATAGCTCTTGATAAGGGCCTCTTCTAGATATGTGTTTATGTTTTGTGTAGTTCGTAAGGGCCTATTCTAGATATTGTTTTGGTGATGTATATTTGTTATTGTATGTTTGTGTAAGGGCATTTCAAATTTAGTATTTGATATTGTGTGTATTTGTTAATGTATGACTATGTAGTGTGATTTAAATGCGAATTGTTGTGAATTGCCTAATTTTGGTGATTCTGATATTGATAATAATATGTGCGTGTATATATGTGTAACATCCCAATTTTTTAAGAAAAGTGATTTTAACGATAAAATCCTGAATACTCGAAAAATAAGTCATAGAGATTGATCACCTCAATGGTTTACTGAGAGTACGAAAAATTATTTTGAGTTATTTTGAATAATTTATTTATTATAAATAATAATTATTCATGATGTCAATTCGAATTAATTGACAGCGTAGACGTATGCTGCTTTTAAAGAGAATTCATCAATTTAAACATTATATAAGTTTTCGGTGTGACACGGTAACGTGTATTTTTGTTGAGTAAGAAAATGATTGAATTAAATCAAGATGAAATTAAATTTAAGAATTAATATTTTATATTAATTCATGGTTCAAATCTCGTCGAAAAATTCTAACGAAGTTTCGCCGCGTTTTGGATCACCGGGCAGTTTTGCCGCAGATAAAATTTTAAACGAACTCCAATTTCGATGAAAATCGAATCATGACTTGTTGTAAATATTTTTGAGTGTCTTAAATTTTTTTTATTATTTATGATAATTTATTTTCACGCGGTGAATTAAATTATAAACAAATTAATTTTCGCGAATTAATCGGCGAGAGAATAAATCGATGCTTAGCGATTACTTCGGCAGTAATATTTTTAGGGGCACTCTAGACTCTAGGACTAGAGGGTAATTATGAGAGATGAGAGGATAGATGAGTTAGACTTGTGATGAGACTAGCATCTCACTTTTAATCTAGGTGTCACACTTTTGGAAGTTATTTAGTGGTGCCTTTTTCTAACCCATTTTTAACCAAGTATTAGGTTTGTTTCAATTTATATTTTCCTCCTTCTTCCTTATGAGATCAGCGTGACCCTTCCTTTATTTCTCATCCACTGATTTTTCTTTAACTGGCTTCCAAATTAATTGTGTAAAGTGACATTTCTTATTTGTGTTAAAATAATTGCTTTTCCTTTTTTTTTTTATGACCAGGCGAGACCCCCACTCCTAATTTCTATCTTATTTCATTTTTTCTTCTTTATTTATTTACAAGTGAGAGAATAAGCCAAGGGAACGAAGACCCATTCCTCTTTTTTTTTCTGCTGCAGCGTGACTCTTTCTTCTTTCCCAAATCCCATTTCATTTTCCTTCCCCCTCCTTGCAACAATCAGCGTGGCCTCCCTCCCCAAATCACCTATTCCATTTTCTTCTTCCTTCAAGTGCTAGTATTGGTTGAACAAGGACCAAAGACAAGGCCATTCCCAGCCGAAACCCTTCCCCCTAATTACCCTCTCCATTCCATTTTATTTTCTGGTTTTTCTTTCCCTTTCTTCCTAGGTGAACAGGCCGAGAGGCACCTCCCATTTCATCATCTTCTCATTTTGCTCTTATCTTGCTATTGGCTGTTGGAAAAGAAAGAAAACGAAGAGAGAAATTCATTCCCCTTCTTCCTCTATTCTGGCCGAGGGGTACATACCCCATTTACACCATCAATTTCTTCAACTTATTCCTCCATTTTAATGCTAGTTCTTGAGCTAGTGAGTAAGGGTATTGAGCCAAACTCTCTCCTTCCTTTGATTCCCAAACCGTGAACCCTAAAAAGATTTTGGGTGGGGATTTATTTTATGATTCTTGTCTAATTTTCTTGCTTATTTCTTGTTCTGATGTCTTGATTATTACTTGATTATGATCAATGAGAGAAATGAGCAATTAAATCCCCAAATTCTTGAAAACTCTAACCTAAGGGAAAGAGGGGTTGTGTGATCTTGAGGTGAATCAATTTAATTAGTTGATGATTTTTGCTTATTAGATGTTGTTGTTGCTATTTTAGTTACTAGTTTTGGATTGAAAGTTGGATTGAGTAATTTTTTTTATGAAACCCTTGATTCTTGAAGTTGGGATTGACCATGAATTAGGCTTATGTTTTGGAAACTAATTGTTGTTTTGTGAAAGGAATTTCATATGAAATGGTGTTGTTAAATTGAATTGAAAGTTTGCAAAAAAAAATTTTGAAGAAGGGTGTGTAGGCCGCGAGTTATTCTAGGCATGGGAGGCAATTTTTTTTGTGTTCTTAGCATTTTAAATAGTAGTACATGGTTGTTATATAAGTTTCAAAAAAATTATGGAAGTGATTGGATTAAAATTGAAGTTGTTCTAAAGCTTCGAGGCAATGAAGCACTTAGGTGGAATAGATTCCTTGTGATCCTAAAACCAAGTTGAGCCTTAATCAAATATTGCTAGGTAATTGTATTTGAGTTTAGTAATATTAGGAATTTGATTTAGCATGCTAAGACTATGAAACACTTATGTTAGAGAAATCTTTGTATTTCTTTAACCAAAGTGGAGTCTTGTTAATGATAGGACCAAAGTATTAGATTTTAGTATTTACTTTATGATTTTAAGATTAAAAAGAAAATGAAATTTTAGTCTTTAAACTATATATTGATTGTGGTATTGTTTTATGTTTTGAGTTTGAAAGAAAATAATTTTTAGTCTTTAAAATTGTGTTCTCTAATTGTTGTTAGTTTTTTTTAAAGTGTATGTGATTCATTAAAACAAGTATTTCAAAGTGTCTATTTTTAGTGTAAGTGATTTTGCTAGTTAGGAGGTGTTTGGGTTTTGAGAGCCTAGGAGTTAAAATTTATTTATGCATAGGATTGTACTAAGTTATGTTGTGGTGTTAGGACGTGAGTTACCTGAGTTCGTGCTGAGTCAGGATAACGGCGTGCTGAGACCATGACCTGACAACTTCGGTAAGGGCACTTCTAGACATTTGTAGACTTCTATTTTTGTATGTCCCTGTGTAAGGGCAACTTTAGATATGAATAGGATTTATTGATTTCATTGTTTCTGTCGAAAATACGAAGAAGTCTGAGAACCCTCCGGGTTCGAAGTTAGGGTCTCGTACCCCTTCGTTTATTTATGGTCGTGCGGTCGCCTATTTTCCGAGTCTTCCGTGGGCTTGGTTAAAAAGTGGTTGGTCTTCTGGCCCCAACCCCCCACACTTGTTTGTTCCTCTCTGTGAACTCCATCGAGTTGCAGAGGGATGGATTCTATGATTTGATTGTCAACTGTTGTTGTTGAGTTGTGCAATTATTTAATATGCGGTTGAATAATGTTGTGAATTACTTATGTTGTTTGTATTGTT
Source organism: Calophaca sinica (assembly GCA_037113605.1). Taxonomy (NCBI): domain Eukaryota; kingdom Viridiplantae; phylum Streptophyta; class Magnoliopsida; order Fabales; family Fabaceae; genus Calophaca; species Calophaca sinica. Next base: position 85,069,589 of record CM073730.1, on the reverse strand, counting down.
GAATTGCGTTTCAATATGCAAATTGCTGATGCTGCTTATATTGTTGAATTGCGTTCCACTATATTAAGCTTGCTATAAATTATTTGATATGCGGTCGAATAATTATGCGAATTGCTCTTTGAATATCGTATGCGGCGAATTGTTCATCGAGTCTAAGAGCTTAGTCGAGTCGTCGAGACGTTTTTGAGCTGTGAGCCGGACAACTGAGGGTGCTAGGTCCTCTTCGTTCATGGTGGATTAGCTAGGCGTCGCAGCGTTAAGGAACCGGAGCTGCTTACCTAGGGAGAGCGAAGATCCCAAAGCTACGGCTGGTATTCAGTGGATGGATCGGCGTCTGCTTTCCGGAAAAATTGTCGAAGGTCGAGGGAAAATGAGTCGTGAGATGAGTCGTAAGTGAGTTTTGCATTGGGTCTTAAGAATTGCGCATATTGTTGTTTTGCCTATTGTTATGATTTACTAATTCCTGTAATATGTTGTGCTATTACATGCTTTGTTGCCGAGTGTGTTGTCGAATATGTGTGCATGTCTCTTTTATTTTAAGAAGTTGACCCTTGCCAGTGGTTTTTTTCAATTGATGAATGTAACCCAGATGGCAGAGCAAGCGGAGGATTTGGAACTGCAGAAAGGAACAGCTGAAGATAGTTGTCCAGCATTCTACCTGTGTTGTGCTGTAGAACTTACTAGTAGGCTAGTAAAGAGTATAGCTTGCCGACCAGCTATAGGATATTTGTCATTTATTTTAATGTTGTAATAAATCTTTGTGATGTTTCATGACACGTTTGTTATATATGATTTGACAGAATAAATGAATGTGGTCCATGTGGTGTCTTAAATTATTTTCCGCCATGTTTCTAAAAGTCGCTGTGATGCTCTGACTACTTCTTTAAAGAACCTAAAAAATAATAATAATAATAAAAAAAGGGCCACATTTCTCGAAAACCCTACGAGCAGAGTATTCCATCTTTCGAAAACATGTCAACTTTTGTCAGAATGTTCACTTAGTAGCACTCCGGAGACAGTGTGTTACAATATGCTTAATTGTGTTTGAGATGTATGTTGTTGGAAATTGTGTTGAATAATTAAATAATGATTTAATTATTGTTGCATAATTAAATATCGAATGAATTGGTATGTTCATTGAGTATGTGAAGATGCATTGACATGCATAATGGTAACATCGACATGAATAATGTTAGGAATTGTTAGTCTTATACCAGGACAGTCCTAGACATGAATAGTACTGAGAAGGGGACTCAGTGTCGTCAAGACAGTCCTAGACCTGAATAATGCCTGGAAGGGGATTCCATGTCGTCGATATTCCGGAATCATATGCACTGTCATATAGTTGTATCAATAGGATATTTTGTGCATCCATATTGAATTTGTATATTACGCTGTGCTATTATATTTGATTTATTTTAAGAAGTTGGCCCTTGTCTGTGATTCTTTCAATTGATGATTGTAACCCAGCTGATGGAGAGGACGTTCGAGATTCCGACTATAAGGCAATCACCGGAGGTGAATTTTGATTTCCTTGATAAGGACAACCCTCTGGCCTGGAAGTTTGACCCCACCTCAAGTCGGATAGTATGAAGTGGGGATATAGTAGAGATTACTAAAGTTGCAGGATTGGCTACTCATGGGAAGATGTATTGTCGTACAATGACCTTCCTAGTTCCAGTCATGCAGATTGTCGAGGGTTGGTTGGCAGCACAGCGGGATCGAGCAATTACTACCGCTGCTACTACTTTTTCAGACGAGCCTTCTGAGATTCCTCGTCAGACTACTTTTCAATATGCACCTGTAGCTGGGGATACTAGAGTTCGTAGGACTACTCGCAAGAGCATAGGGTCTCGAGGCTGAGATGCAGGAGCATCCATCTCACATGCAGTGGTCGACACACCTATTCCCATAGCAGACCCTTTGCCAGTACCAGAGATTGCCTCGTCTCTTCTATACCAACTCGGATATCTACTCCTTCCGCAGATTCACGTCCAGTCTGCAATATCTGTGGTGAGGCGGGCTGTAGTGGTGTATGCTGGATCGAGGATATGGTCGAGGATAGTCCCGAGGTAGTACCTACTCCCATCCCAGTGATTCACTTGACCGGAGATGATGATGAGCTAGAGGATGAGGAAATGGAGGAAGAGGAGGAGGACCCCTCCAAGTACCTCGATAGCGAGTAGTAGTTGCTTGGTTGTGATCTATTTTATGTGTATATACTTTTGAGGTGGCCAGTCTGTAGTTTCAGGTTAGTGGTTTTAGTCTCTTTTGAGGATATACTTTTGGAGCAGGTGTCTACCGGGAGTACCTCAAAAGTATGAGTACTCTTGATAGGGTATTCATACTTTAGGTGTATTCCTCCATGTGGATATTTATTTACTGTTTCTATTGCATCAAACTTGAACAGATGTACCGCTGTTGGAAATTGTATATATATGTATATATGCAGCTGCATTAATCTTTTGCATTTTAGATTCCATCATGTTTCTAAAATCGCTCTAATACTCTGATTGTGTTTTGCAAAGGAGTTTTAATAATAATAATAATAAAATTTACCGTATTTCAAAAAGACAAGACGAGTATTGTTTTGAAAATTACTCTGCATTTAGAATTATGTTTAAGTCTAATAGTGCTTTAGGAACAGGGTGTTACACGAGGGAGTCCACTATCCACCTTCCTTATGTCGTTTTAAATACTAAGATTATGGAACGTTTTTGTGTGCCCTTGTCCACTGAGCCCAAAATTCATAACGACACCCCTTGTCACCTTTTTAGTGCCCACACCCTGAACCAAATGCAAATCAGGTGTTATGATAATGTGTGGCACCCGCCAAAGGTGGGGGCAGTTGCACTAGTTGAATTTGACCCCAACTGGTCAGAGGAGGAAGTAAATCAAATTTAATAACAAGAGCAATTTGAGGACGAGAGGAGAAGAACTGTTTAGTATAACACCAATACCGCAGGCGATAACTAACAGTGGGAGCGCCTTTTCACCACCAAGAACGAGTTCAGAGGAGAAGTCCGAGAGATGGGCGTGGGACTTAACACGAAGATGGATGATTTGGCACGACGGATGTAACACCATACATTCAACTTAATTGAAAATAAGATAATTAACATTTGATACAGAGTTTACCAAGTGGAATCAAACTTAAATATTACATTAAGTCCAGATAAACACAAGGTTCCTAATCCCTTAAAAGGGGAATAACCCATATTTCAAAGTTACATAGCCTTCTAGAGATTTAATACAAAATACTAGTTCTCTTGCATCAAATTCAAAAGAATGTTACATAATCCAAAATACAAAATAACATAAGGGAGCTTCATGCTCCAAGCCTCCTCAGTCTTCCTTCACAACCCGCGAATCTGTAATAATAATAAAGGAAAGGAGTGAGATAAAAATCTCAGTGAATCCTCCCCTCGACTCCTTACCATCTCTCCTTAACTTATGACAATTTTTTTCAAGAAAATAGTCAAACATAACAATGCAAATGCAACTTTAACTAAAAACGCACAGTTCTTCATTACTTCGTGCATAGCACGTCTTAACTATTCTCCTATGATTGAATAAATATTCAACCGGGAATCTATGTTATTGGATTTGTCATATGCTTAGACCATAGACCCCTAATCAACATAGCTAATAGTATGGTGGTTAGACGTCATTAACCTCCAAGTGGCGTCTCACAAGACTAACCATACCTTACTCTCCTCTTTTGAGGAATCTTGGTGTCTTTTAAGTGAACTTTAAATCACAACTATCATGTCTTAAAGGCATGCTTTACTATAAGGTAAACTAACAAATTAGGGTATTTAACCCACATCACATATAACTTCATCTAATCATATAAACAAGACGAATCACATGTTCATATGAAACTTTATATAAATCTTGAGTTCAAATTCATTTCAAACTAAACACACATTCCCATTGGAGCTCTATGGAGCAATCAATGGTTCAAACATCAAACATACAATTAGTGGGGGGTTAGGGGCAGCCATCCAACCTCTTTTTAACCAAGCCCACTTCAAAATCATAACAAGAATAAGATCAAAATCCCAATGGAAAGGGTTTGTAAAACCCTAACTTGAACTGAGGGTTCAAATCTTATTTGGGGAAAAAGGAAAACCCTAATGTGGGACTTATAGGTGCCCATCACCTAAGAGAGGGAAGAACTCACAAACAACACCAATGATTTAGACTTGAAGTGGTGGAGCTTGATCCCCTTCCTCTCCTTCTTCTCCTTCTTCTCAGCTAGGGCTTCTCCAAACTCTCACCAATCATGGAAACTCAACTCTCCAACTTTGATTCAAGCTAGGATTTGATGAAATCTAGTAAGAATCCATTAATCCCTCTCAAAATTGTGAAACCCTAATGTTTTTCCCCCTTTTTCTCTTTTCACAATCGCTCTTTGTCTCCCTTTTTCTTTCCAATTCACGACCTGAGTGTTTCTGCAGTGTTTTTTTTTTGCTTTCATAAGGTTGTGAATCGATTCACAAAACATGTGTGACTCAATTCACACAGGCAAAAAGTGTCTGCTACAAATTTTAAGTGAGTGAATCGATTCACAATTCGAGTCCCAGGGAGTTGTTTTTGCCTGAATCGATTCACAGAGTGTGTGAATCGATTCACACTTCAAGTCCTAGAGAGTTTGAATTGCCTGAATCGATTCAGGCTTGTGGGAATCGTTTCCTACTGCATAAAAATCAAAGAAACTTTATTCTAACACCCAATCTTGAGACCTCCTTCCTATTCCTTGGTAAACTAACTCACAATCCACCCTTAACATCACTTTAAAACTAGTTTCAACTCATCTAATCACTTAACATCTACAAGAACATAACTTCCTCGTCTTACAATTATGCTCATCAACTTGAAATCGATTGAAATTCACAATTAAATTACACTAAGCTCATGCATATAATTCCAAACTAAAATTGAGGAATTTGGGGCATCACAACGGATATCGACGTTGGAAACTGCCTATGGCCCTATCTAGGAGGAAGATAATTAGGAGTGTTCACGGGTACGGGTCGATCCAATCAACTCGGCGATCCAACCCAAACCGAAGTGTTTGATTCGGATTTTTTCATAGCTTGGGTTAAACTCAAACTAACCCATTCAAACTCGACGTTGTTTGGTTCAAGTAACATACTTTTTACTTCAAACCCGCGAACCCGTTTGCCAAACCCAATGACGTGAAAATTAATTTTTTTATATTTTTTTATATGCCTTATCAATGTGATGCTTTATTTTTATAGATAAGTTTTTACATTAACATTGAATTAACTTACTAATGATGAATTAATAATTTCTTATTTTATATTTCAATGTTTTACATTTTATTTTTTGGCTATATAAAGTGTTGAATGTTGTAAAAAAATAATTTTTTTTAGAATTTATAAAAAAAAAAGTATACTACATGACCCGTTGACCCAACCCGAACCAACCCATTCTTCATCGGATTGGTTTCATTCGGATTTGAAAAAAAAAATACAAAAAACCAACCCAACCTAAACCGAAGAATTTTGATTGGTTCGGGTAACGGATTTGGTCAAAACCAACCCATGAACACCCCTAAAGATAATGCCCCTGCCGCTCACAACATTTATTAGGGAGATGATGACCAAGACGACGACTAGGGTACTAAGGGGATGACCAGGACGAGGACCAGGAGGACTAGTGTGTCCTTGAGCTTTCCGATTCCTTTCTCTTAATTTTAAGACTTTGATAATTACTATTTTGATTGGTGGCGTAATTTGGTATAGGGCATTAAATTTTAAACCCTACGGATAGTGTGTTTGTTTTGATTGCGTGATGTGATGAACGGCTTTAGTGCACACGGTGTCATGGAAAAACCGTGGGCTCATATATAATTACATATATATGTGTGCTTTGCATAATTTCGTGTGAGACTTCGTTGTTTATCACGATTTGATATTCTTCTCTTTATGGTTGTGATGTTTTGTGTGTGTATTTGCAAGTGTGATATTGTCAAATTGACGCACGCCTTTTTGAACATTGACACATTTGTTGTGATCACGATGAATGTTTTGTAGACTAATCTGTTGTAGTTAGGATTGTGAGATATGACGTAGAATAGATGTTTGCACTGTTGTACCGCGTGTGCGTATTGGGTGTAAGTTAGGAAATTCCTTCAGGGTAAGCATATTCTTATGCATTACCGTTATTGTTTAGCTGAGTACAAAGTGGATCATTCGGTATCAAGAAAGTGAGTATGGATCACACTCTCGTTGTTCCCAAGTCGAATGTCGAGGACAAAATTCTTGGTAATGAGGGGAGGACGTAACACACCACCTATCCATACCCAAGAATAGAGGGTGAATAAGAGAATTAAGAGGCGTTGGAGACGCTTAAGAATCAGTTTTAGGCATTTTTAAGACATTTTAATCGATTAACAAGGACCCCTAATCAATTAGATGAGTTTTCAGGAACCCAGTATAAGAAACAGAGACCCTCTAATCGATTAACAAGAAGCCTTAATCGATTAGAAGAATTTTAGAACCCCGGGGTAGAAAACAGGTGACTTCTAATCGATTAGAGCGTCCCTAGAATTAGTACTGAAACCAGAGAACGTCTAATTAATAAGACCAGTTCCTTAATCGATTAGGACATTCCCCTGATGTTGTTTTCCTATTCTAAGGGCATGTTTAATGGATTAAACCTATATTCTAATCGATTAAAATGCGGGTTTTGTTAGTTTTTACACGTTAGGCATTGTCCAACTCGGTCCAATCACGTCCTAAACCTACCCAAACATGACCCACTAACCAACAAAAACCCTAATACGCCTGGGTAGGTGAAACTTCAGCTCAAAACACTAAACATGTTCCTTGTGTGGAATTCATTCATGGCAAAGGGAGAGCTTCTCCATGGGAGAGCTTCTCCAATGAGAGCAATCCTTCAAGGAATGAAACCCCGGGTGACGGGCTATGGCCTAACCCTCAACCGTAATCATGGGTGAGCTCCTTAGTACCATTGCTTTTCCTTTTCTTTGATTTAAGAGTTTCCATAGAAATCCTAACCCAATTACAACAACCGCATTTTTGGGAACCACAGATTCTTCCCCATCACAAGATCATGGATACGCTTATTTCAAGGTAAGGGGGAGATATTGTAGTTGTGGGTGTTGAGGGGAGAGGCGAAGAGATCTCCCTTAGGCACCATGTAGTGATAATTAGTGTGATTAATGCTTGTGAATATAAATAAATATGTGTGTGTGTATGTGTGTATATATGCATGCTTCTTAAATACGGGATTGATGGGCTAATACACCCATGCGAAGATTTAATGATTGGAAAATATGTTGATGATGTTTGATGCGCATGACTATGATTTAACAACTATGTTTGTGTTGTCGTGAGATATGTTATGTGAATGTACTAATGGTGGAGTATTATTATAAAGGTGTTGGCCTAGAAATACCTATTAAATTGGTTAGGGTAGTAACGGGACATTCACTCAAATGTCTTAAAGGTACCTTAGGGGATCAACAAAGTAGAGCATGTAGTGGGGTAATGGTGTACCGATAGAAGAACCCATTCCGTAGAATACCCTCGGTAATCACTTGGTAATGAACTTTAGGATTAATAAGGATGGGAGTAAAGAATAACAAGGAGTTATCAAATTAGTTAATAATGATTTAATTAGAAGTAGAATTAATGCAAGGGATACTCTATTAGTATAATAAAGGTCAAGTGCTAGAATGAATAAAATTAACATGAATGTTGATAGGTGCTAGACTCTTACTAGCATTAAGTAATAGAAAACCTACAATGCATGTGTCATGACACCGTTAAATAATACAGAGGCGAATAAATCTTAGAATCAGAACGCTAATCACCTTAGGCTAAAACAAGTAGGATTCCCAATGTGGTTAGGGACCTTAGAAAGTTCTTTAAAGTGTTTTAAGACGAATTCCGTGAAATTCCACTGGGAGTGGCACATGTTTATGATTAAGATAACCGTTTGTTTGAGTCTCCTAGCTATATGTGGCTCCTATGGAGCTCGGGTTAATCGTTGTTTTGTTTGACTGTCCTAGTCGTACGAACTACGATGGATTGTCCATGAACCTTGATATGTGGAGTTTGGTGGAAACCCAACCTTTTTGCATTGTTTGTCATATTGACTATGTTTTAATTATGGGGGAAGTACCATCGAAATGAAAGGTGGAGGCCATTGCGAGTGAGCCTCCATGTCAATATCTTTGCTTTGGGGGTGCGGAGCCCGAGCTTGTGGTTCCCAATAGTTTGAGTTTGCTCCTTGGGCTAGAGATCATTTACCAGACCTAGCTACCCCGACCGTCACAGGACATTCTCAGGGTTACTTGAGAGTGTGGGACCACGAAGTGTTCACTATTGCGGTGTATTCCTTCAAGATGTCAAACATGTCCTCCTAGCCCAACTTTATATTTTTTAATCTTAAATCAACTGGCCCTCAAATTACTTACTAATCAATGTGACTTGGAATATTGGTTTGTCTTAATGTATTTGTTGCTTTAGAATCTCAAGACAGTATTAATGATTATTTTTTCAATAACACCCTTATTTATTGATATCTCAACTATTTTATATTAATTAGTCTTTCCATTTAATTCCAATTACAATAAGGGTATTTTAGTAATAAAAAAACTAAAATTTAGTCTTGAAAATAAACCAAATAATTGATTTTCTTTATGTGAGTAAAACCTTAAACGACAAATATAGAGACGGTACTGGATTAACGAAAAAATATGACAAGTAACTCCAATTTATCAAGAGATAACCGACAAGGAACTGTCCCCGTAGATAATGCTAATGGAGGAGGAATCTGCTTTAAAATCCAATCCAATACTAAATACATTCCATCACATTCACCATCACATGGATTTTCTGTGCAACAAGACCCCACCATCACAAACCATACAACAACAACAACAAGAAATAAATACCAAATAATAAAACGCTACTTGCAATTGAAAAACCACACCACTTTTGTCCCCTAACTCCACATTTTCCACTTAGATTCTCCCTCCCTCTTCATTCACATGTGCTCCTCTACCTCCTCTGTTTTGGAACAGCAACACAAAAAGAAAGTGTTTGTGTTGTGAAAGAATATCAAAGAAAGAAAGAGACTTCAACTTCAAGTGCTAGTTTTTGTTGCATGACATGGACTCAAAGGCTTTGTGCTTCATAACCCACCAAGCAATTTTCAATGCGGTTCGATCTAGGGACCTTGAAGGGATCAAGAAGCAACTGCAAAAGGTGGACAAGGGGGAATCCTCAGATGGGTTATCATCACTTTCTGAACTCATGTCCATGCAAAACGATGCTGGAGAGACCTTGTTGTACATAGCTGCAGAGTACGGTTTTAAAGAGGTGTTCAGCTTCTTGTTTAGTTTCTGTGACTTGGAGGTGGTGAAGATTAGGTCTAAATCTGATATGAATGCCTTTCATGTTGCAGCCAAGCGTGGCCATTTGGGTATATTTCCTTTCATTGGTTTCTGGTTATTCATTTTTTTTCATTCTTTCTCATCAATTGGGTATCTCTCATTTCTTGGGGTTGGTTATGGATGAACCTAGTTTATTTTAAAACACATGTATGTTTTACTTTAATGGAATGAAAGTTTGCCTTATTCTTTTGACAATTCCTTAGCATCATAGCTTTTGAACTTAGTTTTGAGAGTCCCACGTTGAACGGTGATATGGCCGTATTAGTAGTTATAAGTGGGGGGCAATCCTAACCCCACAATCTATGTGAGGTCCGTTGGGCCACCCATTGTCAGACCACCCAAGTCACGCTCCATATGTTCAGTGCTGAGCGTGAGGAGGTGTTGAGAGTCCCACATTGAATAGTGATACGGTCTGATTAGTGGTTATAAATGTGGGACAATCTTCACCCTACAAGCTAGCTTTTAGAGGGTTGAGTTAAGCACAATCTCAGATTCTAATTCTTAATGATTCGGAATTCAAGAAAGTAGTTTTGGTGTTTTGATAAACCTGTAACATGCCATGTCACAGAATAATTTATTCTTTCATTCTTCAATAAATTATCAATTTGAAATGCACCAAGAATCAACTATCCAAGTCCCACTTGAATCATGAATTACTAGGGATATGTCTTCTACAATGTTTATTTTATTTTCTCTTTTTGATAAGTCAGTAATGAATGCCATTGTTAAGATGATAACACATCTTTTCAAATTTTAAGGATAGTAGCTGCAGTTTGGTAATGAATCCTAAGCTTATAACTGTCTATTGGATTTTCGCTATAGTATTTATAGGTACCACATGACAGTTCCTACAAAAGAAGAAATCAAGGCGAAGAGATAATTGTCACATTGCAAATTTGTATTTTTTTTTCCCTTTCCTTCAATGTTGCTGATAACAAGGATTTCAATTATGATATGTTAGATTGTCAATCTTTTTCCAGAAATTGTGAGGGAGATTTTGAGTATTTGGCCTGAGGTTTGCAAGTTATGCGACTCCTCGAGCACCAGCCCTCTTTATTCAGCTGCTGTTCAAGATCATTTGGATGTGGTGAATGCTATCTTGGATGTTGATGTCAGTTCAATGATGATAGTAAGGAAAAACGGCAAAACTGCATTGCACAATGCTGCAAGGTACGGCGTCCTTCGCATTGTAAAAGCACTTATTACCCGGGATCCAGCCATAGTCTGCATCAAAGATAGAAAAGGCCAAACTGCACTGCATATGGCTGTAAAAGGACAGAGTACTTCAGTGGTGGAGGAGATATTACAAGCTGACTCTAGTACATTGAATGAACGAGATAAGAAGGGTAATACAGCTCTTCACATGGCTACGAGGAAAGGCCGTTCACAGGTTAATCAAACCATATTTGATTTCCTTTTTTATGTTAACTATGGTTGCTTCAGTTTTGTTATAAACTAGTCCATCCGATATTCCTTTCTTTCTGACCAATATATAATTATGCCATGTTCTTAGTTTTGTTGATCATAAACAATATTAGGTGGCAGTTCAATGTAGCAGCCCCTATACTTGAATTTGCTCATTCTTGTGTGTCATCAGGGGGGAATTCATTCTTGAGCATTAACTTATCTTGACTTTGCTCATTCTAATGTGTCTTTTTAGAAGCTAAGCTTCAGCCTTGTTTGAGTAGTTTGGTGAATAAGACTACTAGGGAATTTAGTTTGATGGATAAGACTATTGAAGTTTAACAGTATGTGCAAATGATGGGAAAAATCCTTTTTGTTAGTAAGACTACACCTGTTCTGATGTGATAAAAATGTCAAGCTGTTGATGTTTTGTTGCCCCCTCCCCTCCACTTGTTTCCAAAGGGACATTGATTCTAGTTCTACTATACGCAAAGTTACCCTTAGATAATACAAAACCATTCATGTGTCTTTGCTCTATAACTAAAGCTTTAGGGACAGTTGGTTTGTGACCTGGGATCAGAGTCTCTATGGCCACGTGATCTTGAGTTCAATCCTTATCAAGCCAAAGGGCTCTTATGTGAGGGGGACCCATTAGATTAAAAAATCATTCATGTGTCTTCACCTAACAGTTTAAGCTGTTGGGGCAATTTGTTCTTGACGGTTGCGGTTCATTCCATTTTTGATCCATTTTTCAGATCATAAGACATCTAATTCTTGTAATAAGAACATGTTATGCCCTATAAAAATATTACTAGTGTGCAGCTTGCAATTGTAGGACATTTTTTTCTTGATACCCTGGATTCAGTAGTATAAATATGCAGCGAAATCCAATTCACGGAGAAGCATGTTCAAACCATGTCCATAGATGAATAGCAAGGGATTTTAATCCTGCGACTCTGTATGTTAAAAAAAACAGTAAAAATCAAACACGCATACAAAATGCATGTTCCTGTTTTTTTCCTTATAAAATTGTTGTCTTCCTTTCTTGCAATGAATTTTTCCTTCCCCTATTGACACATGGTTCTCCTCCTTATTTCAGATAGTGAGCTTTTTATTAAGCTATACCTCTATGAATGTCAATGCCATTAATAGTCAGCAAGAAACAGCCTTGGATTTGGCAGATAAACTTCCATATGGAGATTCAGCTTTGGAAATCAAGGAAGCCCTTAATGAATGTGGTGCCAAGCATGCACGGCATGTTGGCAAAGTGGATGAAGCCAGGGAACTTAAAAGAGCTGTGAGTGATATAAAGCATGAGGTGCAGTCACAACTCATACAGAACGAAAAAACTCGCAGACGAGTTTCCGGTATAGCAAAGGAATTGAGGAAAATTCATAGGGAAGCAGTTCAAAACACCATCAATTCTGTCACAGTTGTTGCTGTCCTTTTTGCCTCAATAGCATTCATGGCTTTGTTCAGTTTGCCTGGTCAATATAGAAAGAGACAACCAGAGGCAGGGAAGGCTAATATATCTGATAGTGTTGCCTTCAGTGTTTTCTGTCTTTTAAATGCTACATCTCTTTTCATTTCTCTTGCAGTTGTTGTTGTTCAAATCACTTTGGTAGCTTGGGACACTAGAGCTCAAAGCAAATTGTCTCAGTGATTAACAAGCTAATGTGGACTGCTTGTGCCTGCACTTGTGGGGCTTTTCTTGCAATAGCTTTTGTGGTTGTTGGAGAGGAAACATGGATGGCTACTACTGTCACCCTTTTGGGAACACCAATTCTAGTTGGGACTCTAGCATACTTGTGCTACTTTGTGTTTCGGAGACGTTTCGGATTCCGAAGCGATTCGCAGAGATTAGTTAAGAGACCAAGTGGAAGCAAATCATTCTCGTGGTCTTACTCGGCACATATATCAGATGTAGAGGAATATAATTCTGATCTTGAGAAGATATATGCTCTGTGAGCCAAGATAATTCTGATCTATTCCCTTATTCACTAGGATTTAGCTGCTTAATTTGCAGTTAACTCTTGGGTTTCACCGAGAAAATTGGTGGCACTGGCTATTATGTGACTGACGATTAGAAATCTGATGTTGATTTATGTATATAATAAAAATATCGAAAGGAAACCAACGTAGCTTGGCTCAACTGGTTCGGCCTTCTGCTCGCACACGCTGCGACTTGGGTTCGATTCCAGGTGGCTGCGTTGGTGGGCAATACGTAAATTACACCGTAAATCCTGGCTCAGGTCAGTGGTTCTCCCTGGCCCTGCAATCTAAACTTTTTTCGTATCAAAAAATATATATATATATATATATCGAAAGGAAGTTCTACTAAGCTTGTGCCATGCTCTTGAATCATGAAAAGGATTTTCCTCCACAATTTGGTTAGGAAGTTATTTAGGTATAAGGATTTATTATTGGTCCATTCTCTAAAATTCCAATTTAGTTGTCTCATAGGTTACTTTTTTATAGACTACAATGACTTTCTAAAAAATAACTAATGACAAAGACGATGTTGAATAAGTGTGTTGCAAACATGTTATTCTAGACTAGATATTTACAAATTGTTAAACACTAATATGTAACCCGTGCCATGCACGGGAACATTTTTATAAATGGTCTTCAAAAAATATTTTGTTTCAACAATGAAATATAATAAATAATTATGGTAATAATTATTAAATCTTAGTGATGTTATAAGGAACCTAATACGATACATAAACAAATTAATATTAATTGAGCTGCATACGACACAAACAATCTGATGGTGCATACAAACGAATTGAATTAGATAAAAAATACTTTATTAAATTGATGAAAATAAATAATAGAAATATGTAATTTATGGGTTAATGTTATATTATACATTCATTGAAAACAATATATATATATATATATATATATATTAATGTATTTGGAATATATATTTAAATACATTTTTAATGTATAAATAACAAATGTATATGAAGTATATATTATTGGAATGTAACAATATTTGATATTATGATATAATTATCATGTAAAAAGGAAGTTAAATAAGGGTTTGCTAAATAATTGCATGCCATAAGAAATAAAAGACAAATATTGGCATATAAGATCATATATATGTAGGTGTAAATAACCTAATTCTTATCATATTTTTTTGGAGGGAATTAAATATAGTCTGCCACTTGTTACTTATTCAGATTGAAACTTTCTTTGGTGTTGTCACATGTATCTTGTTCCTTTGAGGTTGATTCTCAATTGTATATACTTTTATGTCCTATATAGTAATTTGTTTTCTTGTAAAATTTTTATTTCCATATGATGTAAATATTCATCTTAATCTCAATATGTTTTCAAGTAAATTTTTCATATTATGTAAGATATATTTACCTCTTGTGATACATAAATTAATAAGTTTTCTTATATGGTTTCTATTTTCATGGTATATAAATAGAAAAAATATGTTTTTGGTCCCTGTAATTTGACCAAAATTTGGTTTTGGTCCTTGTAATTTTTTTTTAACTTGTCCCTGTAATTCCATTTTCCGTCGGTTTTAGTCCCTCCCGAGTGGGCCATTTAAGAAACCTGATTTGGCAAACGATAGTCCGACGTGGCACCACGTGGACATACGTGGATGCTCACTCAGCCAGTCCACATAATATTATTATTGTTTAATTAAAAAAATCAAAACGAAAAAAATAAAAACAAAAATCTGGTATTATCAGAACGAAAATTAGGGCTTCCTCTGCGTGTTCTTCATCGCTGCAGAGCGCTTCTTCTTCTTCATGTTCTTCTGCTTCTTCTTCGCTGCTGCCTCTGCTTCTTCTTCTTCACTGCAAAGCGCACGCTTCTTCTTCTTCGTCTTCTTCTTCGCTTCAATGTGCTTCTTCCTCTGCGTCTTCTTATTGTCGGCCACCACCACAGGCCTCGAATCGGAGCACCCAAGCCACAATCATGATGCTCTCATCATGCTATACAAAACCCCCATCAGTCGCGAAAACAAGGAGGATTTCACAAGCCTTAACTGCCACTTTGGAACGGATCTGAGCGGATCTGGGTGAGAGGTGAGAGTGGGTGTTCAACGGGTATCGCTGAATGGTTGAAAAAGAAGGAGAGGCGATGGAAGAAGAAGGTCGTGGCAAAGGGCGACGATGGAAGAAGGCCGTTGAGAGAGAGAGAGGCAGGAAGATGAAGCAGAAACGAAGGCGTGAAGGAGATGAGGAAATGAGGAACTGAAGCAGAAGCAAAGAGATGAGGAGATACGATCCAAATGAAGCATTTGAATACGTGAAGGGAAAAAAATCAAAAGGGGATGGGAGGGAACAATCTAGAAACTCCAGTGTTTGTTTCCCAAAAAATAATTGGGTGGATTACTTGTTTGATTGGTTGTGTTTACTTTGTTGATTTTGTGTTTTCTGGAGTGTTTTTACCTGAGTTCTAAGTTTTGTGTTTTCATTCAACAGTTAGAAGAAGATGATGGTGGAAGGGGTGGGTAGAGGGATAGGGATGGGGTGGGTGGCCGATGGGGGAAAGGGTGGATGATGACTGGCACTGCTGATTCCTTCGTCCCTTCCCCGTTTTCGTTTTTGTTGCCACAAGCTCATGTTTGGATGATACCCAAAAGAACGTGGTGGCAGAGGAAGAACATGGTAGAAGAAGAAGAAATTACACAGGGAAGAAGAAGAACAATGGTGGCAGAGGAAATTGGGGGTTTCTGATTTCGTTTCTATTTTTATTTTTATTAAAATATAAAATTTAAAAACAAATTAAAAAAAACAATAACAGGTGGAAGGCCACGCGTATCCACGTGGTGCCATGCCGGAACGCCGTTTGCCACGTCAAACTTTTTTAACGGACCACTAACAGAAGGGACTAAAACCGACGAAAAATGGAATTACAGGGACAAGTTCGAAAAAAAAATTTACAGGGACCAAAACCAAATTTTGGTCAAATTACAGGGATGTTATAAGGAACCTAATACGATACATAAACAAACTAATATTAATTGAGTTGTATACGACACAAACAATCTGATGGTATATACAAACGAATTGAATTAGATAAAAAATACTTTATTAAATTGATGAAAATAAAAGAATAGAAATATGTAATTTATGGGTTAATGTTACATTATACATTCATTGAAAACAATATATATATATATATATATATATATATATATATATATATTAATGTATTTGGAATATATATTTAAATACATTTTTAATGTATAAATAACAAATGTATATGAAGTATATATTATTGGAATGTAACAATATTTGATATTATGATATAATTATCATGTAAAAAGGAAGTTAAATAAGGGTTTGCTAAATAATTGCATGCCATAAGAAATAAAAGACAAATATTGGCATATAAGATCATATATATAGGTGTAAATAACCTAATTCTTATCATATTTTTTTTGGAGAGAATTAAATATAGTCTGCCTCTTGTTACTTATTCAGATTGAAACTTTCTTTGGTGTTGTCACATGTATCTTGTTCCTTTGAGGTTGATTCTCAATTGTATATACTTTTATGTCCTATACAGTAATTTGTCTTCTTGTAAAAATTTTATTTCCATATGATATAAATATTTACATCTTAATCTCAATATGTTTTCAAGTAAATTTTTCATATTATGTAAGATATATTTACCTCTTGTGATCCATAAATTAATAAGTTTTCTTATATGGTTTCTATTTTCATGGTATAGAAATATTCACTCAATATTTTCCAATGTAAATTTAATCTATTAAAAATATATATTAATAGAAGATTAGTTCTATTAAAATGCTCGTGTATAATAATGTTTATATTAATGTTCTTTCATTTAAAATATGTAATCTTCTTATTATATATTTTTACTCTGTAATTTAAATAATATTAGGTATTCGTGTAGATGATGATATGCTTTCGTCTAAAATGTTTATCTTTCTGTGGTATATTTAACCCACTTTATCATATTTTTATTTATAATTACTTTTATTATATTAATGTGTTTTGTGTAAATATTTATAGCACATGTGATATAAGTATTTATCTCTATATCTGAATACGTTTTCATTTAAATACTCCATCTCTGTGTAAAATATATTTACATCTTGTGATCTATATATCAATAAGTTTTCTTATATAGTTTCCATTTTTATGAAATATAAATACTCACTAATATAAATATTGACTAATGGTTGTGATTCATTTCATAAATTGGAAAAGTAAAACTCTAGTAGGAAAATTTAAAGAAAATTTAAATACAATTAATATAAAAGTCTTATTCAATCATCTATATTACATCAAATGATTCATTTAGGGGGCGTTTGTTACAGCTTTTTTTAGAATAAAATCATTTTTTTTATGTTAAAAATCATTTTTTTAATTTTAATTGTGTTTGTTTCAGATTTTTTAGAAAATGATTTTTTTTAAAAAAAATGATTTTTAGGTTAAAAATGAAAAGCTAAAAAAAGTAGTTTCTCATTCATAAGAGTTGAAAAAATGATTTTTATAATCCTAAACAAACACGAATTAGCTTCAGATTTTTTTAAAATCTATAAAAAATAATCTCTAGATTATTTTAAATCATAATCACTTTTTTTTTAAGCCGTAACAAACAGGCCTTTATACTACATCAAATATTAGCTGGAAGAGGTGCTCACATTTAGTGTCTAAATGCACCTCAAACATAAATGCCTTTGGTGGAGGAGACCAGTCGAAAAACAAAAAAAATATTAGTAAAAACATATTTATAATATGATGGCCCGTGCATGGTTTATATTATAAATTTTATATTTTATATTGAAAAAAATATACTAATGTGTAATTTCTATTATATTTTTACTCCTAATAATTTAGATATTAACGGTCTTTTATAAAAAACATAAAATTTTCTTATGTTATATTTTTACTGCTAGTCTTTGGAGAACTACATGTAATTTATATTTGAAAGTAAATTAGCTAATTTAATTTATATATTAATCTAAATAATGTACTTTGGACTAAATGGTCATAGATAGTAGCATGGATCCAATTTAAATAAGGGACATATATCACAATAGTGTAGTAAGTTTTGTAGATACCACATTCATAGAATTTTGACAAATTTCTCATTGAACAAAATTTATCATTCTTATAGGATTACTATAATATATATAACAATAAACAATAAAAAATAAATTAATGTTAATTCTTCCCATGCCTTCAATGCATGTTTTCTACAAAAAAATTCCATCCTTAACCAACCAAACTCTGCCATCTTTGCTTCTCTATTTAGCTATCCATTTGCTTTCGAATCTGAGCTCATTGCCCAAAAAAAGAACAATCCAATAGCTTGTCTATCCTTGTTGTGTTGTTGTTCCGTAGACTCCTCAGTTGCCCCTATGATGCTTTTATATTAAAATACAAAGTATCCCTTTAATTTCAAGTGAACCAAACATTGAAGCCACATGCCCACCACCAACTCAGTGGAATGTACTGCTGTATCAGTGCATAGTGGCATTTGGAATTTAAAGAATAGATGTCATGCCTTGTGAATTCATGCAATATGGCACTATACCGGAGATCCCGTTTTGATACATTAAAACCAAATTCAAAGTAATGATAACATGTAAGTCAGTATGAGCCAAAGGTTAGAACCTAGAAGAGTTGGCTTGTTATCTTGTGACTCTATTAAAAATTGCTTGTATTCTTGAATAAACATAATAGTATACACGAATAAACATAATTGTATTGCATCATGCTCTGGAGGTATGTAGAAATAAAATTAGCTTTACATTTTCTTGTTACTGTTAGTATATTCAAGGATAAAACAAAGCATGCAGTGAGACATTTTGCACTTAAGTTTTTTATTTGATTTTTTGTATTACTGCACTATCCCCTTTAGTATACATACCTACATATAAATTCAATGGTAACCCTCAAGACATGACAATGAAGCATAACCATAACAATCCCAGTATACCTGTTATCCTTAATTTCTTATAGGTCTTCCTTCCCCAGCTTCAGATGGAGGAGGCATTCAGTGGAGTCAAATATTTGGTCAACAGAACATGGGAAGTATGAATATTTCTGATAGCTCTCTACATGCATCGTGATCTGCCATGAGTCTGAAAATGATAAGAAAAAAATAAGATGTGTGTTCTGTTGTTTGATGTAATAGAAAAAATAATTTCATGTCCAGTGAAGGGCACTTTTTAAATTACCTTGAAATCATCCTTGACATGCAAAAGAGCCCCAAATATAATCCCTGTAGGTACAAACGAAACAACCCAACAAATGATCAACCCCGCCACAGGTAAAAAAAGAGAAAGAGAAATTAATAGTAGTATAATCTAAATTCCACACAACTCATCGTTTATTATATTAATAACTCTAACCATGATACTCTAATATTTGCGACTCACATTGACAACAGACAACAATGTCACGTTCATTGGCATTACAATTGTTTCCAGCCTTTTCAGAAAAAACGCAAATCACAAAATTTGACAATTGATAGGATTAGACAAATTTGGGTCTGGATGCACATGGACTTGATGACCTATGTAGGACTTTAAAGAGAATTAGAATGACAAACTGTAATGGTATGAAAATGGATGAAATAATTCCCATTTATTAATTGTCATTGATTTCGTATACCAAAATATATCTTATTTACTTAATTCTATAATGATTTACGTTAAAATCATTCCATATTTAATGTTATTGAGCAAGAAAATAGCCCAATATCAATACGGCCTCAATTCTTTTTGGTCAAAATGGGATTCACTAATATTTGGTATTGTAATAGCATTTAATTCAAATATCGATGGTATTAATTAGGATTATATCTCTATTTGTATCACCAATATAATTATAATGGCGATAATTAATGTTTCAATTATATTAAAATCGGACGTTCACCGATTCGGATACGCTGACATTTTTGTTGTCTTTTGAAAAGGAAATTTCGAATTGTAATTAATTTGTCTCAATTTGTTTATTGTATACGTTGATTGTTTTTAATGTATATACATTGATTTGTTTTATTTTTAAATGTGATCATTAAATGTTATATTTTTTTTTGATACCATGGCATTGGTGGAAGTATCCCCCGACTTTGCCGATGACTAATCTTTCCGGGGCCTTGGAAACATTAAGGCTACCCCTCCCAATGGCGTTTTTTGTCATACCCAAGATTCGAACTCGAGACCTTGGGTAAGGAACTCAACCACAGTATCAGTTAGACCAACGCTTAGTTGGTTTAAATGTTATATTTATTTATTTTTATTTTTTTTATTTTCCTATATTTGTGACACAGATTTGCTATGTAATATTTTTTTTAATTGACATGGCTATAAACTTTTTATATCGTGATGTCATTTGTGTTCTTTCCATTTTTATTTTATTCATATTTGTATATAATAGAGATAGAGATTAGTATTAGAATTTTAGGCCTAATACATCTTTACAAAACCGGATTGTAAGGTGAGGGGTGTCCTTTTTCTTATAAACTCTTTTAAGGTCTTACCTCTAGTCTATGTGGGACTTGTGTTTTTCTCAATAATTAGTTGTACTTTTTCAAGGGTTTATAATTCAAAAAACTACTATAAATGATAAAGATCTTGCAATTTATAATTTTCACAAAGAAGGAGCTTACCTTGATCCATGAAGAGTTTGTACAATGGAAAAATACCCTCCTAATCTCAATCTATCTCTTCATGGTACTTTTTTCCTCACCCTTCTTGAAGGTAATGGTATAGAAAATCCTTATTAGGAGAGGAAAAACCGGTTTAATGTAAATTTGCCAAGTCCCATCATTGATCCATGTTACTAGGAGTTTTCAACTTCTCACAGTAACCAATAGGTCTCTCTATTTTTTACTCCTCTAGGCCTTTTTATAATAAACAAAATAGTCCTTTTTCTTAGTCCTAATTATAAGAAACAACATCAACTTTCAAACACATTAAATGTCTAATTTCTATTTATACTCTTATTTAACGTGAGACTTATATTAATGAGATAACTTATTTCCTATACAAGTGGGTTAGTTCATAAAATGGGTACTTTTGAAAGGAAAAAAAAATAAATCTTTAAGAGTATTAATTAGAAAAAACTATTTTCAATGCATTTTCTTGGTCTATGTGAATTAGGGTTTTATTGCTTATAATAAGGACCAGAGGGAGTATAAATTGCACATAGGCCCCCAACTTTATTTCACTTATATCACACATAATTATTCATTTTATTTATTTCTCTAACATTCTCGCACTTGACTCATGTGACTTAATAATCCATCAATCACGATGCACATTAACAGACCTTACAAACATCACTTCCATCATTAGTCATAATAAAAAAAATACAACTAATATGAGTATTTTTTTTATAAGCAACTAATAAGAGACATGGCAACCATATATTACTGAATCAACATGCTTTTGTCCATGCACTATTTATTAGTATTTCTTCTCAATATAGTCTTAAAATGAGAAGTTTATAGCGAGTTCAAATATAATATCATTATCAATAACATAACCTATTTTCAACATCATCAATTGCATCCACATGTAGATAGAAAACAGAAAGTTTAGAAATCTATACATTAATGAGCTCAGAGTGTCAAATTCACATTAGTAATGAACTTTAAACTCGGATTTGAACCACTATCCCTCACAATACACTAGATCCTAATCATAATTATAGTTTTCTAGTTTTCATCTATTTAACCACAAATAAAATAAAATAAAATAAAAATACTGGTAAAAATACGCAAAGAAGGGGTTGGATGTTACAACACCACCCCTTAAAATAATTTCGTCCTTCGAAATTACGTACAATAAAATAGGTATAGATATAGCTCTCATATCTCATCCTCCAGTTCCGACGTTGCATCTCTTGCTATTCCATCCCAAATAACCTTGACCAAAGAAATATGTTTATCCCTGAGTTACAGGTGATGTCTCATAGTTCAAGTTTTCTCGTCATTATATTATGTCAGGCTCAATGACATTAGAGGGATCAAGAATATATTTTCTCGATTGTGAGACATGAAAAATATTGTGAATATTGGAAAGAAAAGGCCCCGAAGCAATTTGGTAAGCGACTGGACCAACAGATGATTTGGAGTGAGTGTTTTCTTGACTTAGTATCTCAATCTACCCTAGTCGTAATTGTGACTCTTAGAATTACGTGCTCACCTTCCTAAAATTCGAGAGGTCTTCTGTAACATCCCTGATTTTTCAGTTTTTCAAAAACATGTTTTTTGTATATTTTTATATACAAGGGTATTTTGGTCATTTTGAAAAGTGTGTATTTTGAAAAATGGATTTTACCGTTCTATTCCAAGTATTTTGTTTAGTTGGTGGTTATAACAGCCCTAAATTTTGTCGCTTGTTTGCTTGCAATTGTGTGCTGTTTGTAATATATGCTATAGGGGTATTTTCATAAATTTATAAAAGTACGTAATTTTGGGAAATAGACTTCACGGATGAATTCCAAATATTTTATTTAGCAAGTGGTGATATTTTCAGATTTTAATTATGACAAAAATCGAACGTCGTTTTGACTATCTAGTTAACGTTTTTACCGACGGAAAAGTCTGTTTAAACTCCAACACATTCATATTTTGAAATTTTTACTGATCGTCAATAGATGACAATCTGTGAGAATATATTAATTTTATTACGGCTTTGTTGATTTTACAGACGACAGTTTAGTCGCGTAATGTTTTTAATCGTGTAATGAGTTTTTAAGCGGTATAATTAAGATAATTTCTAATTATTATTTTTGGATAATTATTAAATATTATAAATAATTAATATTGGATAATATTTTGAGTTACATAATTATATTTGATATATATTTTAATTACATAACTATATTTAATAAAAATTTGAGTTACAAAGGTATATTTTATAATTTTGAAATCCATAAACTTAATTGGATTTATTTTTCAATTACAAAACCATGTTGGATATAATTTTGGATTACGAAATTAGTTTTGGTAAATTTTTGAGTTACATAACCATAATTCATAATTTTTGAATTACATAACTTTAGTTAAATAAATTTTGGAATCCATAAACATTTATAAATAGTCAAATTATTGTTTTAATCTCATTTTCTCCTTTCCTTTCCTCCTCTTCCACGCCATGCTCTCTCCTCCTTCATATTTTCCATTTTCCTTTCAAGTTTCCATAAACTTCCTAGAGTAAGAAAGTGAAGGATTTAGGTTCAATTTTCATCCAATTTCAATTGTAAAACCATATTCTTGATCCTCAAGGTGACGTATAAGCTTCTGTTGATCTTGGAGCTAAAAGCAATTTGGATAAGGAAGTGGAATCTTAAAGATCTAAGGTAAGGGGAATTTCCCTTGGAGTTTTGAGAAGGCATAAATTGTTGTGTGTTTGTGTGTTTGTTTGTTATGGAATATTGTTTGGATGAAAACTCCTTGAGAGTTTCTTCACTTGTTGTTTTGGAAATGGGTATTAAACTTTGATACATAATTATTTTGGGATTGGATTTGGTGTATGTGTGATTTACTTGACATATGATTTTGTATGTGAACTTATTATACCGATTGTTAGTTGATTTGACGACATAGTTTGACTATGACCTAATGCATTGATTATGTATTGGTATTGAATTATGACGGGTTTGACTAGTCGACGAGTGTTGATGCTCAAATCGTGATGACAGTCGGGTTATGCCTGAAAGGGTATACTTCTCACGATTTTTAGTGAGGCGGGTTTGAGTTATCATGCTCTTAGATTAGAACATAGCCCCAACTAGAAAGGAATTCCATGATATGTTGCATAACGGAATGTGGTCAAGCATAGCCTGTCATGACGAAGCGGTAAGCTAACTGGAGGTCAAGCGTAGCCTATCGTTATGAAGCAGTAAGCTGATTAAGTAGTTAAGTATAGCCTGTCATGACGAAGTGGTAAGTTGACTGATTGTCACACGTAGCCTGTCGTGTTATGAAGTGGTAAACTGATTAAAGATCACGTATAGCCTGTCGTGACAAAGTGGTAAGCCGACTAAGGATCGAGTGTAGCCATTGTTATGAAGTGGTAAACTGATCAGAATAGAATAGAATAGAATAGAATAGAATAGAATAGAATAGAATAGAATAGAATAGAATAGACAGCCTGCATTTAGAAATCATGAGACTGTGCTGGTATGGGACAGTACAGTTGCAAGAAGGATTGCATGTAGTTAGGATTGACGTAAACATATTTGGAGATAATTGTCGGTTTGACTTGTTTGTTTACATGATATTATAATTATTATGTCTGTATATAATATTTATTATTATTTTTATTTTATTTATGCGAATATCGCAATAAAACTTGTTAAATGAGATTTTCACCCTTGCATTGTTTTGTTGTTGTCCTGTTTTCATTTATGCACAGGTATAAACGGGACGTGATGAGTGGGTTCTCAGTCAGGAGTTCTTAGGTTATGACCTAGTCCTGTTGGATTTTGTTCTTAGTACCACGGCCAGTGGATTTCATTTTGTAATAATTAAATTTGTATTTTCTTTCGCTTTACTCCAATGAAATAAAATTTTGTGCGTTGCACATTTTTTAAAGTCTTCCGTTGTTTTCAGTTTAAGTATTTTTTTTATTTCTGCATGACACCTTTATTTTCGGAGGGTGTTACATCTTCTCTGCTTATCTGCATAGCTCTTCTGCCTTCTCTGTGTTGCTTTCATCTTCTCTCGAATTTGCTTTCATCTTCTCTAGCTGTTGTTTAGTTTCAAAAAAATTAGGTTTGATGTCACCCTTTTGTACATGATCCATAAGAAAATGATGTTTTATATCTATGTGATTTGACCTAGATGTTGAATATGATTCTTAGACAAATTAATGGTACTAGCATTTTCAGAAAAGATTGAAATATCAGTGTACCTCAAGGAATAATCCTCTATTTGATGTTTAATCCAAAGGATTTGTGAGTAACAACTAGTTGTTGATACTTATACAGCTTTTGCAATTGACAGGGTTACGATATTTTGGTTTCTGCATGACCACTTGATGAGTGCATTTTCAAGAAATTGACGGCCGCCATTGGTGCTCTTCCTCTCAATCTTATGTCTAGTAAAATTTGCATCATTGAAACCTATGAGATCAAATTAGAACCTTTCTGATACCACAAACCCAAATTAGTGGTTCTAACTAGATATAACAAGATTTTTTTTATAGGAGTAATATGTGACTCCTTAGGAGTAGAATGAAACCTAGCACATAAACTTCTGAGAAAACTATCTTTGGCCTAACCATACCTTTATACTCCTTTTCAGAGACTAGTTTACCTTTTCTCATCTAGATCAATTACCATGGATTGATGCATTGGAGTTGCCATTGGCTTTGATTCCTCCATTCTGATTTTTTTAGACGGTATCTTGTGTACTTCTCTTGATGAATGAAGACATCATCATCAATTTTCCTGATTTGTAACCCAAGGAAGAATCTCAATGCCCCCATGAGACTCATTTCAAACTCACTCTTCATTAGAGTTGTGAACTTACTACATATTTTCTCATTAGTAGCACCAAAAATGATATCATAAACATAAATTTGAACAATCAATAAATCATTTTTGTATATTTTCTTAAAAAGTGTAGTGTTCTCTCGTCCTCTTGTGAAACCATTTTTGATTAGAAAGTTTCTCAACCTTTTGTATCAATCTCTTGGAGCTTGCTTTAGCTCATATAGAGCTTTAGTTAATTTAGAAACATGACCTGGTTTCTTTTGATTAACAAATGTAGGAAGTTGATGTGCATGTACTTCTTCATTTATAAAGCCATTGAGAAAAACACTTTTTACATCCATTTGAAATAGTTTAAAATCTTTAAAGCAGCAAAAGCAAGAAGGATTCTGATAGCTTCTAACCTTGCTACTGAAGCAAAAGTTTCATCATAGTCGATACCTTCTTGTTGGTTGTATCCTTGAGCAATTAGTGTTTCTTTGTTTCTAATTACCTTACCATTCTCATTTAATTTATTTCTGAATACCCATCTTATTCCAATTATTGACTGATCTTAAGGTAGTGGAACAAGTGTTTTCTTTGATTTTTCTCAAATTGTCTTCTTCCATTGCTTCTATCCAAGATTTATCATTAAGAGCTTTATCAATGGATTTTGGCTCTATTTGTGAAGTTAGTATCGTGTTATACTCCTTTTTAAATGATAATCTGGTTCTTCCTCCTTAAGAGGTTTCTCCAATTATTAGTTCTTTAGGATTATGAGTAGCCATTCTCCGAGTTTTAGGCAAGTTTTTCCTCTCAGAATCTTGTTGAGTGTCTTCAGAAAGTTCTTGTTCAGGTTTATGAGCTTCGTCAGTTTAGCAACTTTATGTTAGTGACCTAGTTGCACCATCTCATCTTCCAGGTCTGGGCTCTTTCTTTTCTCATTAAAACTATTAGTCTCATTAAAAACAGCATGTGTGCTTTCTTCTATAGTAAGTGTTCTCAGATTGTGTATTCAATAGGCTTTAAAAGAAGATGAGTGTCCTAGAAACATAGCTTTGTCTGATTTTGAATCAAATTTTGTTAAGTTGTCTTTGTTATTCAAAACATAGCATTGACATCCAACAACATGAAAATATGAAATGTTTTGCTTTCTTACCTTCCACAGTTCATAGTGTTTTTTTTCTTTTCCAGAATGCTTCTGATAGAAACCCTATGTAGAATGTAGCAAGAAGTATTTACAACTTCGGCCGAAAAATATTTTTAAATACCAGAGCCCCCTAAAAAACTCCTCTGAAGAAAATGCAAAGTCCCCTAAAAAAGTTTTATTAATTACAAGATTGGGTGCAAAGGGACAACACAAACTTTGTTTCTTTAACCGGCAAGGACTACCTAGGCTCTCGCTCAAAAACTTTATTAAAGCAAAGGCTCTTCCTTAAGCACTTTGAAGCTCCTCCATCAGGATGTTATCAACTACTTATCATCGAGCCTCAGGGCCGAACCACCACATGCTAATTGGCCATAATCGTGAGGCTCTATTATTGCCACAAGACATGTAGTTGAGACCCTCTGCCACAAGTCATTCCGAGTTGATTTGTCACATGTTTTGTCATTGTGACCCTTCGGTGCCGCCATCTGCTGCACCTCTAGTGGCACTGCGCCACCATACATCACTTTCCCAAAGCTTGCTACCACACTTTTCCAGACCAACCCACTGACCCAAATGAACAAACATATTTATACTCCTCAATTTTCCACAAATTTGAGTTATTTTTTTGCCCTCAACGGACCAGATCGCTTATCAGCCTAAAAATAGGTGGTAAAAGACGTGCTAACACACTTTTTTCATCACACTATGATTTGTTAAAATTCATATGGATTCCATTACTCTGGAAAAAAAAGACCCACGTAAATTTTTACCAATTATAGAGAAAGTGTTGTAGTTCCTTGGAGGAGAAAAAGTTTGTAATGCAAATTGCCACAAATTAATCTTAAAATTTTGTGGTGCAAACCATTTTTGTGCTTTCTCAACGCAAATGATTACATCCCTCCTAATTTTTACTAACTTTATCATTTGTAGAGTTGTACGAGACAACCTCTTCCTCAGCCTCTAAGCCATGGTTCGTCTTTCCTTTAATTTCTTTCAGTTGTTGACAGAAAAACTTTTATCAATGGAAATAGCTAATTCTTCCTTGTTATATATATACCATATGGCAGTAAATGACAAACAGGTAAACAAAAAGAAACTTTGATAAAATATCCCATCTAGCCCACATGGTTTTCAACAAAAAATGACAGAACCGCGTGAGCATCACATTTCACAAGATCAAAAGAATAGCCCAATAAAGACCAAGCTTCATCTTGATTCCAAAAACCAATTTTCACCATCCCAACCCCCTATAATGACAAATAGAATAAAACGAGCTACTACGATTTACAATTTTACAAATCATACCCCACCCCATTCAAAGTTCACATGCGAGATGGGTAGAAGCAACATCAGAATTATAGTTGTAGCTGCCCTGGACCTCTCTTTGATCTTGAAGGCGGAACATTAAGATCAATAGACTGAGGTCTCTTTGATTCTTCCTCATTTTGCACCTCCTGCATATAGTGCAGTTAATGACATCAGAAAACAGAACAAAGCAAAATGATGTATGAAGTGAGGACAAAATAATACTACACTGAAGAAAATATAGCGTGTTAAGCAATGATAAATAAGGCAACACCACCCTCTTCCTTCAGAATATTCTCTCTAAATTTTATAAATACTCGGACTAATAATTTATTGGAAATATTAAACGAAAGTAAAAAATCAACGTGCAGAATGAAGAGGACAGCAACCTTTTGCAATGAAGCAACCTTTTGTAATGAAGTGGACATATTGCGTGACTTTGCCCGGGCTTTCGTGTGAACCTGATGCTGGTGTTGCATTTGCTGAAACTGCTGTAACCTTGCAGCAAAATTTATTCCATTATATGAGCTCTGACCATCTTCATTTACGTCACCATCCTCAATGGTTTGATGATATCCATCAGGCATGTGATGAAGGAATTGGTAAGGATCCCCGGAAGGCATTCTCTTCAGTTGCTCACCATTGAAAGAATGCGGTGGCACGGCTTTTAAACGAGTCTTTAGTATCTTAAAGGCGGCACTTTGCTGCACAGTGGCATAAAATTAAAAGTCGCTGTAAAAAGCATACCGCTAATTCATAAAAGACAATTTACCCCCCAAAAAACACCTTGGTTACACATCAAAGTCTAGAAGGTATAACAGGCAATGAGATCAAGTTGATACATTCAACAGTAGCTATTTTCATCAGAATCACAATTGTTACTGGTCAGAGCAAAAAACCTCCAGAAAACGGAATTACTGACAGTGTTTCAGAAAAACATGCAAGTAAACAATAAAGCATATAAAGATGAACCTGCACCAGCACTACATTCAATAACACAAGCAAATCAAACATTCTACCAGTAGATTCTTAACGACAACATCAATGCTGGGTGGTCCTTAAATGCATATATGTATGTTTTTAGTTACCCAAATGTTCAGAAGTGTAACAAATAGATTGAAAAATTCTTCATCTAAAGACATAACCTATTATACCCGAATATTAATGTCTTGCTAAATGAAAGGCATGCAAAGGGAAGGGGGCGTATCAATATACCACATCCCTACCTTTGAAATAACTACTATATAACTGCATTGAAATAAGAGAATTAGCCATTTTAAGAATGGAGTATGTTAGAATATAAAAATTATCTTAAAATATCTTAATATTATCTTGAATTATCACATAGGATAAGTTTAATACCTCATAGGATTAGTTTCCATATTACTTAGTTACTATCATGATTTATTTCCTAGTTTCCCTATTTAATTAAGATTAGGAGTCTTGTATCCCTATAAATAGGGATTAGTGTTTTAGTCTTTTGTATCAAGTCATTATCAATAATAATACATATTTCAAGAGTCTTTATTTTCTTTTTACCTTATTTTATCGAAATCGACATAACTTCAACAGAGTAATATATATACCAGTAAACAGGGTAATAAACTAATAATACAGAGAAAAATGCCCCTTATAAATACTAAAAAATGGGGGGGAAGAGAGAGAGTAAGAGAATACTGATAACTTAACAAATGCTATAGTTTAAAAAATCCCCTCCCATGAAGAAAGGATGTTCTAACACACCCCATTCATATAAGAAAATTAATGTCTTAACAACTTTTTAATTGCAGATACCTGAGGAAGCAACATCAGAAGACCATACAATGCTTTGAATAGCCATATATATCTTCCAGGATCGAGAAGCTGCAAAATTAGAATTCTTGTACATGAGAGAAGTCATTTAAAAATATAACTATCCCTTACCATACCACAACTTAAAAGAGGACTAATCAAGTGATCATTACTCCAATCATCTCATGCAAGAGAAAATTATGCATACCTCACACAATGAAGAAAGGATAAAAGCTAACATAAGGATCAACACGTGTAGTAAAAGATGAGAGAAACAATAAAGCCTTCATCAAAAAGGGATTGACAACTACAATAAATATTTCTATATAGAATTTCTGCATATAAAAGCAACCGAGCATTCAAATTATGACGCAGCTGATATATTCCTTCTTTTTTCCCTTTCTTAAAAGGAAACCCAAAAACCCAGTCATAGGGTTCCACATGATATACTCAAATTCTTTTAGAATGGTGCTATTTATCACCAAGGATTTTATATGAAGGGCTTTGCTAACCAATGCCCTAGAGCATTGGATAAAAATTAATACATAGAAAGAATTTACTGGAAATAATAGTATCCAATGCATTAATAATTTTTAAAACTACAATTCCCAACAAACTCTCTAAAGTTTAATTCCTCAACCAGTGCCCTAAGGCACTTGTTAGCATTTGCCTTATACTAATAGGATGACAAATTCACAATCAACCTTTTGAGAAGAGTGAGATAAATCAATAACAAAGATGGGTCCACATTTAAAATTTGATATATATTACAACACATCACTGTTGTGTATGCATCCATGAAATTCATTTTGTAACATTTACCATTACTCTATTGTATAACGAGTGCTCTCCCATATTACCATACTAGCGAAAGAGAGTAAGATAAACTATACAAGTAATGCCTGTGAGAGAAATCATCCTGCTACTAAGTTAACAATAATGAATGAAAAAATGAATGCATCAGAAGTATGCTTATCAAGGATTAAATGTCCCCTCAAGGTTTGATCCAAACAAGCACCTTTTAGATAAATGAAAATGAAATTTAAAATGATAAAATATAAGAGTAAAATATTCGTTTGGCCAAAGAAACAAGATATTTCTTATCTCTAGCCGTGGCTACCATAATACCAAGCAACATCTCCATATTAATCATATTTTACCAGACTTAAGTACAAAAATATATGCTATTACAAAACTTAAAGAACACATTGATGAAATGGTTTGTATTAATTAAGCACCTGCAATCTAAGATAAGCAAAGATTGGAGTTTCCAGCAAGCGAATCAATTTATCCAGTTGGACCAAAAACTTGACATTTATATCCTCCTCTGCCAGAGATTGAATCACAGCACTTGCATGTTGGTAAGTCTGTTGAGGAAGATGCAAAATTTATATTACACAAATGGGGGTGTGTTATCCAACTAAGGCTAAAGCTAATATCCACAAAAAAAAGTTGTTTACTGTGTGTGCGCGCGAGCGTGTCCATGTGCACACTTGTGTTAGAGAAAGAATGACTTAAAATGGAAACAATGATCATAACCAAGATATAGATATATACCTGAGCTAAAAAGCAGAGACTTATAATGGCCATTGGAGAATGACACCAAGAGGCATACAAAGAAACATACAAGTCTTTCCCAGCAGGATTTACCAGTGATTGCTTCAAAAGATCTCGAATCTCAGACAATTCTGATGATGTAAGTAAGATCAGATTCAAAGCCTGAAATTTTTTGCAAAGGGAAGAAAAAACATATACAGTGAATACTGTTTCACTACATAGGATTGTCTGAGTTTCAGACTCATGAAAAAGATAAAAGAAATATATCAATGAAAGGAAGGCAACAAAAAAAATATATTATTGACAATAGACTGTTAATCCCAACACCATCTAGGCTAGATATATTATACATCAGCCATTAACTTCTCTCCAATTCTATAAAATTGATTGTAGCCTACAATGGAGGACCATTCAGCATTATTAGATCAACAACGAAGACAATTTTCCATCAAACAGCAGAAACCTTGACTATTGCGATCTTGCACTTCCAATCCCATTACAGTACAATATAATGTTAGCTTAATTATGTTTTTGGTCCCTCAAACTTAAAATATTACAGTTTTCCCATTTAGTCCCTCATTTTCAATTTTTTTCTTACACAAGTCCTCCATAAATTATTTTAGCTTACCAAATGTTCCCTCCATAACATGTCACTGTTAACTACACACCAATAATTATGTTTTCAGTCCCTCAAAAATATCATGGTTTCCAAAACAAGCCCTCCATATATATTTTTGTTTACCAAATGCTCCATTTATTTGTATGCCACCTGTACACTTATTTGGAAAAAATTGAAAATGGTGGATCAAAAGGGAAAATCGCAATATTTTGAGGGACCAAAATCATAATTAAGTCTATAATATTTTTAAAAACATGAATGTTGGGTGTATCGACATTATCCAACAGTAAAATTTGTAAGACTGCATATAAGCAAAACAAGTTAGCCAGCTGTGTAATAAGATAAGAGTGAAAACCAAATCCCACCAATAAATGCAAATAGTTCTCTCTCTTCCATCCCCATAACACAATATATTAATGAAACAGAAACATGAGAGTCTATTGCAGCCTTTATTTAGCTCTCGGAAAAGCAAACAAACCTGAACCATAATTGATGCAAAATCCAAATCGGATTCTCCTTCTAATATTGTAGAAAGCTCACGGTAGACTCTCTCAGCATTCAAAAGCACACAAAGGCGACGGATTATCAAAGCACCACGCCTGGAGTTTATAATATAAAATTTTAATTTTAATGAAAGCATGATTGAAATTTAGTAGTAGTAACATATTTCAGCAAATTATATAAAGAATACTTAGGATGAAGAAAATAGCTTACTTCTCCAGAAGAGAATTATCTAGCCGAAAATTGTGCACAAGGAAAACAACAAGCTGTCGGAAGTGCTGAGGATCTCTTGCAATGCATGCATGAACATCCAGAACTAAAAGAACAACCTATTTAATATTAAAGAATCAAGATGAATTAGAGCCAATTCAAGTGAATTATTGATTTCCAGTTTCCACAGCTAAACAATATAGCATACAAGGGAAACCTAGAAAATATCACCTCTTTATTCAGTCAGCAGTTAAGCGATGTTTAAATACAAAACCAGAGACTAAATGGGTGAGATCTCCAGGCCATGAGTCAATTGGTTCAACCCATTAGATTTGTGGTTGAACCTTGATTGAACAGTGGTTGACCCGGGTAATTTTAAAACCAGAGATATAGCGAGTTCATGGTAACTGGTTCAATCAAACAATCAAGTCCATTTTTTACAACATTATTTAATAGTCAAGAAGGCATGTTCAAGAAATCTATATGGCCTTCTAACCATTGTTATCAATCCCAGATAACAAGGAGTGGCCAACTCCAAAAATGCTATAGCAAGACAGTGGATGGTAAGACAGCCAGTCTGAAGATAATGGGAAAATTTATCCTCTACACAAATGCTCAAAAACTAAAATAGCCAAAATTATAGATATATCTTCATTATTAATCAAAAGTCATAGTCTAGCACACAATCATTATTAATCTAAGGCATAATTAACAAATAAATAACAAGGGACTGAGGCTGAGGTGTGTATTGGGCTGGTTGTGACCGTGATGATGCCATTGCTGAATCATAAGAGGGGACGGAATTGACAACCAACAGCAAAAAGAGACAGAAAAGAGGAGGTGTCTCACAAAGAAAAGAAATCGGGAATGGAATCAGGAAAGAAGTTGCAGCAAAAACAAAGGGCAGACCTGCAAGTACGAACTATAAAAATTCTGTAAGCAACAGCAGACTCAACAGAGGTTAAGGGGCTTCCAGAAAAGATATTGGAGCTGCCACAAATATGTTGGGCTGCTGGAAAAGCAAGAGCTCACCAGGAAACGCCAGAGATAGGTGGCAGCATCACCTGCCAGAAATGATGCAAAGATACTATATGAGTATCAGATACGATACGTATCCGATACGGCGATAAGTCACTCCTTGAAAAATATAGGATACGATACGTCTAGGATACATTTATAAAAAAATAAAAAAAATCAGAAAATATTAGTAAACATAAAATAGAAAATTCAAATCATTGTCTTCTAAAATTCAAACTATGTACATAATTTTCAGATATTACTAATTTGCTAAATATAAAATAAAATTTTCAAATCATTGTCTTACTAAAATATAGTGCTGTTGCTTCTGCAAAAAAATAAACAAATAAATAAATTATAAATTAATTAATTAATTTTCAGAAAAAAAGACGTTTTAGAGCTATGTGAAACTAGCAACTAGTAATTATTTTATTATTTTAACTTTTAACCCAAAAGGTTGCTTATGGTGGGTGGTAAGGTAAGTAATGGACAAAATGGTGGTGGGTAAGTGAAAAAATACAAGTCGCAATTATTTTAACCCAAAAAGTTGCAGAGGAGCCTTTCCATGCAGACACCAGAAAACAGAGACACATATTATGCTCTATTTACTTTCAGCTGTGCTGCACATATCATTTTCATTTTGTAAAAACTGAAAAGAAAACACGGAGACACGAAAAAAAACAGAGGCTTGAACAGAAAAAACAGAGAGACACTAACAAACTAGCGAGTGGCACTTGAAAAACATATGGCTCAAAATACCTTGTTGAAGGTACTCTGTTCTGCGTACATTTTCTGTGTTTATAATATCGTGTGTTTTCTCTGGTTCTGGCTCTTGCGTTTTCTCTCTTGCAATTAATTGGGAGTTTCAAATTGGGAGTCACAGTCCAACGTATCGAATGTTCACTTACGGTGTGTCAAAGGCGTCCTCACGGCGTATCGGAACTTTTAGTTATTTTTTTCCAAAAAAAAAAAAACTCTTCGATACTCCTAGGACACGTACTCATAGCGTATCGGGACGTATCCGGATCGGATACGTATCCGATACCGACACGGCAGCAAAAATTATGTATCGGTGCATCAGAGCCCACCGGAGATGGTTGTCAGACCTGCGCGTTAACTAGCAGAATCCTAAATACAATTTGACTAGTTAACTCGCCAGTTTGACAACCAGTAATCTTACGAGTTTATGAATCTAGATAGGGAAATTGAGTTAACTCACTTACAAACTTGTTTCTTCATAAACTTGGGTGGACTTGAGCAGAATTGGTCAAAACCCGCATAAAATTGCAGGTCAAGCTGTG
Organism: Calophaca sinica; assembly: GCA_037113605.1. Taxonomy (NCBI): domain Eukaryota; kingdom Viridiplantae; phylum Streptophyta; class Magnoliopsida; order Fabales; family Fabaceae; genus Calophaca; species Calophaca sinica. The sequence goes on along the minus strand of CM073730.1, from coordinate 85,034,836 downwards.
AGTTAACGAGTCTGAAAGGGGATCTAATATCTGCCCAAATTATCCAAAATGGCATGCTACAACTGAGATTAATGTTTTGCGCACTACGAAGCCTCATCATTCAGGTATTGCATTTTGGTTTTAAAAACACTGAATCACTGTCATTTCAGGCATGTATGCAGGAAAATAACGACTATATTGTAGACTCGTTCAATCAACCTCAAACTTCGTGATTATATGCAAGACTACCCCAGTTTACATAGAATCGATTTAGTAAGCAAGTCAACTCGATTTTGATACCTAAAGTCGTAAACTCGAGAGATTGACAAACAGACGACACAACGGTTATAGTAATAGACTCTCAGAACCATAATAAATGACAACCGCTGGCTCTTAAACAGCCTATCAATGTTATTGAAGCATTACCAACATCATATTTGTCCGGTTCGATAAGGCTAGCGCCAATATAACTTATCCTTCAAGTCAATAGGGCTGGTGGCGAATGGTCTTTATTCGTGTTGGCTAAGGATCAAGTGTATTTATGAAGGGAGACATGGTCAGTCTATTAATTTGAATAAAAGACACGACTATCAGATGATAGATTGTTGGAAACAAAAGGGTGGGATGGTAGCAGCGAAATCAGATGAAAAGTGTTACCTGTGGATTAGACTCCTTTGGCCATTATTAATCAAGAGTTTCAGGGTTATAGAACAGAAGTAAGTTATTTGAGTGACTTTGATTGACTATACATAAGAAGTGCAGAAAGGTTAAGTCTTCCTAAACCGGGGTAAGCCAATGTGGCTTGAAGAAAAATAAATCTGAGCAATCTCTTCGCATATCATCTAATATTAGAACATGCTGACACTTTCTGACCTGTAATCAGAAAATAGAAATCCCAAGCCACTCACCTACTCCACATTCCCAAACACCATTTGGTTAGAAACCAAGTATTTCAACTACTTGTCATTGTTTTAAAGGCATTTTAGTATGTATGTATGTAAGTATGCATTTAAGCACTGTAACTTATCTATGCAAAATTTTGATAGAATAACTTAACTATAAATGTAAGTTAAAATCACAGTTTCACCAGAAAATATGCATAAAGATCTTCAGATAAAAATTATTTGATTTCATTAGAAAATAGGAAAAAAAGATGGCAGTAGACTACCTCATCAGATGAATCTGAAAGTGCTTTAAGTAGGGTGTCAAATATGTCATTTAAGTATGCCAAAACCTGTTTAAGACAAGGAATCAATTGTGAGCCATGGTCACCAAAATCTCTATCATATGGACATAAAGGAGACATAGCACCATTACAAAACATTTCATGTAAATTGAAAAAAGTGATTACTAAGAATGCTAAATAATAAATTGGTAGACAAATTGTATGATATTTATTCGATCATCATGACAGCATAGTTATTTACAGAATTGCAGCTCAAATGGGCAAGACTGTAAAATTTGGTAATATAATTAATTAAACCGTGTCAAATAATAATTACTTTATTCCCCTAACTCCTGGAATAACAGAAAGGAAAGCATACTCTCATTTGATATTTATGCCAAAGGCAAAAATATAAACGGAGCAGAATAGCATTATTTAATGGTTACAGATGAGTAGCGTCCATTATTATTCAATAGAAATAGAGCTTTTGGTCAGAAATCATATACGAAAATTATAGGACACAGCATAACAATAAACATGTAAAAATAGGATAAAATGAAATATTTAAATGGCAGTAAAAATATTGAATCTCATTTTCTATGTATAAGAATGAAGTGAAATAAAATTATAAACAGAAGAGGCCATTTAACCTAGGATTGGATAATTAGTTATCCTATTTTGAAGTGGGCTCAAAAGACCAACCTTATTGAATTTTAGTTACCATTTGTATAAATTATCATAGATGTATTAACATAAATAAGCGGGTTAATAAAAAAAGGAGTCAATGGTTAACACCAAGATACACAAAGGATTAGTAACGCAGATTTTGTAAATTATCCAAAAGAGAATTTACGCATAATAGAAAAAGAATACTAATTGGGGCTTTAAGTTGGTAGAAAAACTCAAGCAGTACTCCCCACAACTCCGATCCAGAGTATGCTTCCATCCACTTATTAAATAAATTACTATAAGGAACGAAAAAATCCTTTTAAATTTTTTAAGTCCCTTTTTCATAACGCAAAAAAGAAGTTAGGAACGAAAAAAACACAAGAAATCAATATCCATATTCATGATGATTAAATTCATGTCATAATTAAGTAATGTGTAATTCTTTTTCGTAACTGAAAATGAAAGTAAAAAAAGAAATGGTTGAATCAAAATATTTCCCTTTCAGGTTATATTTTTTTATTTTAGAGGGCAGGGCAATATGAATGTTCTATTATGTTCCATGAACACATTAAACAGATTATACGATATATCTGCTGTGGAAGTAGGTCAACATTTCTATTGACAAATCGGGGATTTTCAAGTGCATGCAATTGAGCTCTATGATATACACTTCAAGGATAAATTAATATAGCAGACTTAATATATCAAAATGGAAGATGTGAACAATCTAGTCACCTCAGTACGATGTCTGTTTAAAAGGGTTGATATCCAGTGCAAAGCTTCAATTCGAGTAGCCTCCCATTCACTAGATAGTTGCCTGACCAAGCAAATCATTCCCAAAATCATTCTACAGAATAATCAGTGCAAACTAGAGTTGGCTAAAAAAAAAGGATCCTCATGATCATTTCCCAATAGCCTCACAAGTGCTCACATCAATATAAAAATCATTTTTTTTCAATTACAAGTATTTTGAAATTCAAACCTAGCCTTTTTCCCAGGATAGAAAAACTACACCTCCTAGCAATGGAGAGGATGGCTCCTACATCAAACGCTTCAGCTGGATCAGCATTGATTGCTCGTAGCTCTTCATTGGTTTCCCGAGCAACCTTGCAAATAAGCCAGAAATTATTTCGAATTCATTGTTTTACATGGCAGGCAACACTAAAATATGAGACAAAATGGAGAATTTGAAAAAAGTAAATTGTAAAAGGAAACAAGCCCACCACTCTAATTTTCTCTTCTTTATCAGATATGCAAGGCAAAATGGCTCCAAGAATGTCAGCATAGTATGGAACAAGCTGGTCTCCACCAAGTTTGACAAACTCATTTATCTGTTAAAACAAGAAAGCAGAGACATTATTTAAGAAAAATAATGAACAACAAAACAATAAGTATTAACTAATAATTTTGACAAGATGCCAACACTAAGCAAAAGTCTGATGCGAGTAAAGCCTTGTTTAACAAGTCAAAACATTGCAATACCACTTACCCACGTGATAGCTGTTAACCTAGTAAATTCATCTGGAGAGCCAGCCCTCTGTACCAGTATTTCAGCCATTCGACCATAATCTACAGACTTCAAGAGTAGCACTGCTCGAGTCAGAAAATGACAAATGAACAAAACATGTTGCTTTTGCTTCAAAATAGTAGGTGAAAATGATGCACAACATAGTTAATCAACACAAAATGCACAAACAAAAAGTAGTCAGAAAATAGATGAATCCATAAAGATACGAAACATACAAAATTAGAAAACAGTCGCAATTAAATCTTCACCAGGCAGCCAACAGGGAAATACAATGACAAAAAAGCAGAACTAGGATCTGAATAGTTCCAGAAGATTTGCTACTCAAACAAAAAAAAAGTACATTAGCAAAGGCCTTACTGGGGAGTTCTTTATCTCTTGAAGAAACTCAGAAAGAGCAGAGTCAGCTTGTTGACGTATTTCATGACTTGAATCGCTCAACATATTAAACAAACCTGTGGTGTTTATAAATGATTAGCTGTTTCACATTGATTTTGTACAAAAATGTCAAGGGGGGTGAAAAACTCATTCTTCAATTGATATACTTACCATCAAGAAAATCGGGAAGAAAACCCAGCATATCAATATCTGGGACACTGTCCAATACAGTAATCCATCCTACCAAAAACTGGCGGACATATGGATTCAATACATTCATGCGCTCCCTCAACAATGGTATAAATTCTTCAATACTGAAGAGCAAGAAATAAAAATGGAGGGGTATGAAGCAGTATAAGTTACATTCAGAGATCTCCATATCTACAAGTCTCTTGAAATTTAAAACACAAGATAGTCATACAGAGAAGCATATAGCATAATAGTGAGAAGAAAGTGCACCTGAACTGATCACTTTCAGTCACAATATCCTGTGTTAATAGTTCAATGTATAACCATTAGTTAATCTATAGGGATTCAAATAATTAATTGATTAATCCCTATTCAGAAAATATCTGATGCATGATCACATTTAGATCTTCTCAAGGGCTTGTTGGAGTATAGGAGAAACTTATTATACCTTCACTAGTCGATCTAAGAGATGAGCAGCACTTTGTACATTGGCATCTGAGTCAGCAGAAAGCTTGCATAAGGCATCAAATATCTGGTTGAAGAATATAATAAAATCTCCTCTCACAACCTAGCATCAAAACACATTTCACATTGGATGATTGTATGTTATCAGATTGAAGCTTTACATTGGTAAGCATAATCAACTCCTCACCTTAGCTATGTTATAGAGCGCTTCACAAGCATAATAACGAACTCTGCTATCTTGATCAGAGAAAGAGTTTAACACAGGAGGCACAATTTGCTATCAAACAAAAGATATATAGGTAAGAAGAAGGAAAATGAACAATACACGCGCGCGCGCACGGAGACATGATTGTTATAAATTCATCCTAATAGAAGATATTTCGACTAATTTTTAGATACTTAAATTTTATCCCTTAAGGTTAAATTATCTTTTTGTATTTCTCAATTGCAAGCATGTTAAAATCAGCTTAACCCGGATCCAGGAAGAACAGAACTAGCATCTGACAAGAACAGCGGAATTACACCTATTATGCCATGCACAGACATGCTTGCAATTGCAGTTTCAGAATGCTGTGGTTTTCCAAAATGCCTTGTGCTATAGATAATTCTTCTGGAGAACATTCAATTTTGGCAAAAGCCACACATTGACACAGAATAATAATGTTTGCCAAAGACCACAGTATCTAGAATTACAAAAATAGATTTTATACATCTAAATGTATACAACTCTAAAATACCAACTTTGAAAAGCATCCCCTGGGGAGCTTCTGATACACAGTTTAAATGGAAAGCAGTCCATAATTTTTATTTTAATCATAGGCACCAAATAACACTATGCCCTTACTCAATGGGAAGGAGAAAGTGCTGCACACACTAAAGAAAGGAATTAATGCACCATGAAAGGGTGAAATTTTTGACCCCCTGTATGTGATAAAGTGGGAGGGGGTATATGAAATTTTGAACCAAGATACTTTCTTAATAAGTTTTCTATTACATACGGAAAATGCAAATGATTCATCAATGCCGCCAGAAGCATATATTCTTTTCCTCCCACTCTCTCTCATACACAAATATTCTCTTCCACAGTTCTACTAGACCTAATAACCCACCATTGTGTCCTCATGCAACAGCAAATTAATCCAAACAATTATGTGAAGACAAACATAGCCGCCAGAAGCATATATTCTCTCCCTCCCCCCCCCTCTTTCTCTCTCTCTCTCTCATACACAAATATTCTCTTCCACAGTTCCACTAGACCCAATGACAACTACCAAACTTCTAAGGTACACCCTTGATGAATTTTGCACGATTTCACAAGTGCATAATACACACACAAACTATATACACAGACTTGCATATAAATTCAAGCAACTTGTGGTAAACCCTCACCTCAAGATGCTGAGCAGCTTCATTAGTCAACCCAACAGTAGCAGCAGCTAAGCTTATCAACCCTCCCTTTGTTAAATTAAAAAAAAATTAATAATAATAATAATAACGACAACAACAACAACATATTAACATGCTCAAATTATTAAATTCAAACTAGAATCAAACCTTGCGGTGATTTGCTTGTGGCGAATAAGTGAATTCCGTAGTCAACAATTCGATCACAGAAGTTATCTTATCATGATCCCCAGCAGAAGCAAGCTGCTTCACTATCCCCTCAACCTATTTCCACAAAACCCGCAACAATTACCAATGCCCTCCAAAATCACCAAATTGCAATAACCAACACAAACAAATAAATTTAAAAAAATAAAAATAATCATGATGGAAGACCAAAAAATAAAAAACCTCGAGAGCAGCATTCTTGCGCTTCTCATATAGCTTGTCGGCGAGGTTGCGGAGCACTGCCGCCGGCATCACCGAGAGAGCGTCCGCCATGGCAACAGCTTCGAAATCGAAAACCCCAAACGAATGAGGGAAAAATCAAATTCGCTTGCGGATCTTATCCTGCTCGAAACGAAACATTGCCGTTTCCGTTCCGAGGATGGAAACTCGCAAATTGCGAGGTTTTCTGGGAGCTTGATTTGTGTGGATTGACGCGGAAATGCAATTGAGTGGGTAAATCGGAAATCAGATCTAAGAAATGGAAAATTGGAACTGAATTTGGAATTGAATCCTAGAAATTTCCTTCTTCTTTTCAATTTTTCGTGGAGAGTTTCCGTTTCTGTGAAATTTTTAGATGAAATTCAACTTAAATGAAATTTGGAGTTTCTTTTTCAGATAAAGAGTAATAAAAAGAGTAATAATGATAATTAAGCAGTGAGTGATTGCGCGCTTCTGTTTCTTCGCAACTCTTGAGTTGGAAGAAATAAGAAATCACGGAAATCACCTTAATTTAAGGGTTGTAAATTAGTAATACTGATATCATCATATTTTGATTATTTTTGCATCATCCAAAATACTTTACATTATCCTGTTTTAAAAAGGTATAATCCACGGTATTTTTAGGAAGAAAAGTGATGAATCCAACTTCCTTTTTGCTTTGTTTGGATAGTATATGCGTGACTATGGGTGATAATAGGTAAGGCCATCCACATAGGCTAACAATTTGGCTTACGTCATACTCAGTTCAGGTCAGATATTTTTTTTTAAATAAACACAACGCTTTTTGATAAGCTTATTTGGTTAAAATGATCAGGTTTTAGGCCATCAAAAAGCTTTTTTAGCTTAACAAGCCGGCATATTTAAGTAAATATAAACAATAATTTTTATTGTTATTATATTAGATTTTTTTACATTGTGTTAAATCATATATTTGCTAATATTTTCAATAATTTAAACATATTGGCTTACGTAAATTTTTGACATATAAAAGGCTTTATTGCAAAATAGAATTTAAATGAGTTATCATAATCATATCTTATATAACTCAGCTAGTTCTATCTATTTTCATTCTTATATCTCATGTCTTTTAGTAGCAGCGGTTTTAATTTTCTCTTTTTTATAGTTTATTATAAATTGAACTTAACTATATTGACCTATTAGTTTGTTAGTCTATTTAAAGATAGGTCAAATACTTATTCAAAGACGTTAATATGAAATAGGTCTTTAAGTAAGCTAACATGTCATATCATATTTTCAAAAAGGTCAGACTAGACTTAAAAAACCTATACAGGTAACATGCCAAGCTTGAGCCTTGAATTTTTTTAACAGGTCAGGCTTGGGCCTTGCAAAACCTAGCTCGGCTCAGCCTATTCTCACCCCTAATTGTGGGCGTAAAAATGTTTTATACAGTTATCGAATTATATTTTACTATGTAAATATTTGTGGAGTTGTTCTAAATACTAATTTCATGGTGAAATAATATGATTGGTTGTATGTATAAAAAAATTTAGGCTTAAATACTAATTTGGTCCCTTAACTTATTTTTGAGGTTTAATTTAGTCCCTTAACTTTTTTTTGGTCCAAATAAGTCCTTTAACTTTTTTAATTGGGCCAAATTGGTCCTTTTCGTCAGAACCACCTTAACGGCATTATCAACTTTGCTGACGTGGAAAATGACTCAGCCTCCTTCTTCTTTGCCCAACTCTGGTTCTAGGGTTAGGGATTTGAAATCCCCAATTCTTCTTCCTCCTCTTCTGCAACGTTCCAATTTCTATATCGTCCTGCCCAATTCTTCTTCTTCCCACAACAAATTTCTCCTCCACCAAACCAACAGCACTTCCAAGGGACAATTCCCTTTTCCCATAACAAGCAAAAAGAACAAGAAAAAGAAAATCAAAATACCCACTTGATGCTGTTCTTCCCATCCTCCTCTCCTCAGTGTTATATTCAATTCAAATCAGTCGCTTCAAATCGCACACGCTGCTTTTAAAACCAAACAAACACCATCATCATTTCATCATTCATCCATCGAACTCATACACACAATAAAATACAATACTAATAAATAAAGAAATCAAGCGCAAACCAAAAAAGGCAAAAGTAGAAAAGAAACAGAGAGTGGATGCGGCGCTCCAATTTCTCCCCCATCTCCGCTCCAAATCGCCACCCACAGTTCCACCGTTTGATCTTTTTTTTTATTTTTCAAATAATGTTAAATTGTTAAAAACAAAACAAAACAAAAAAATAATGTTAAATTGTTTAGTCATTGCCACGTAAGCTCCATGTAGGCACCATGTCATCCTCATTTAAACACGTAAGCGCCATGTCAGAAGAGGGACAAACGGAAGTCACGGAAAGGACCAATTTGGCCCAATTAAAAAAAGTTAAAGGACTTATTGGACCAAAAAAAAATTTAAGGGACTAAATTAAACATCAAAAATAAGTTAATGGACCAAATTAGTATTTAAGGCAAAAATTTACAATACCAGTGTATAGTCATTGAAAGCTAGAAACAAAATAGTGGGAAAAAAAAATTGAGAAAAGAAAAAGTTAGAGAAAATTAGTGGAAAGGTAGATTGAGGGGAATCTTCCTGGATGGACGATAGATCAGAAGAAGATCAAGTTCAATGATTTTCTCAAAGCTTCTGGCTCTTGGATCAAAGAATGCGCACACACATGTTATGCATGATTCTCTCTATACCGTTAAGATTTGAGGCTTTAACTCCTCCTTTTGGATCGATAAGAACCATCTTCAGAACATCAGCTTTTGTGGTTTTCGTAGAGTGGTACCATTTCTCTTCAAATAATCTGCTTCCCATATCAAGAATTTGCAGAGCTTTGGCAATGACATCAGTGGTTAGTTCAAAGGAGACTCCTTTGACTTTACTTGATATCTTGGTTCTCTCATCGTTTATAGAGGCATTTGTATAAAAACATTTAACTTACCTTTTGTAAACATGTTCCTCTATGTGCAGAAACTCAATCCATTTTTGTTTGTTGAGAAACATCAGCAGGTTCCATCCATTATCTTTCAAATCTTCGAGTATGTAGATTCTCCCAGCTACTAGTGTCTTCTTTTCCTATTTTTCATCAAGCTCCTGAACATCTCGAGTAGGACTTTTTGCAGTTTCTATTTCAGATGCTTCCTTTTCATTTTCTTTCTTAGACATCTTGCTTGTCTTACTTGTTCTTGCGATCGTCTCCTTTTGAACCTTTCCCACAACTCCTAACATCAATCGTGAGGACCTCCTACAGGGAGCGGAGGAAATGCGAGCTGATTTTGGAGATTTAGGGTATGTTTGGTTGGGGGGTTTTGGAGGGGAGGGGAGTGGAGGAGAGGAGTTATTTTAAATTATGTTTGTTTGGTTCAATTTTTTAAGGGGAGGAGGAGGGAGGGAGCAAAATCCTCCTAAGCCAATTTTGGCTCCTCTCCCAAAGTGGGGGGGTTTTGGAGGAGGAGGGAGGGAGATTAAATTATTTAAAATAAAATTACTTAAATATCATTATATATAACATAATATAAAAGACTATAAGGATATACTAGTAAATTAATCTCTCCCCTTCATTAAAATCTCTCCCTCTCGAACCAAACAAGCAAAGACTTCTCTCCTCCCTCCCTCCTCTCAACCAAACACAAAATCAAATTAAATCTCTCCCCTCCCTTCCCCTTCCCTCCCCTCCCCTCTATTAAAATTTCTCCCCTTCCCTCTATTTGTTTGAACCAAACAGACCCTTAGACTAGGAGGGATCATTCTAAGTTGAAGGAGGAGTAGATGAGGTTGGGCTTATGAAGGGGATTATAGGATTTGGGTGATCTCCAAAAGCCTTTCTTATGCATGGTATCTCCATTCTCACCATGATGCGGATTAGAGAAGCCTTTTGTTTTGAGTTTAAGGTAGGGGAAGGAATTTTGGGAGGAATGAGGGTGGATGAATATTGACAAGTGAATTCAAACACGAGACAAGAGGGGTAAATTGTGTGTGAATAGTATTTTTAAAAAAATTTGTAAATAAAGTGTTATAATATAACTTGCAAGAATTTAACTATAAAAAAAATATTAACTTGAAATATAAATTGCAGAATTTAAATAACAATAAAATAAATAGCGTAAAATAAATTGTTCAAATTAAATTGTTGAATTTAAATGACGAAAAATAGAAAGCAATAAAATAAATAGTTGAAATATAAATTGCCGAAAAATAAAGGAGATAAAGTGCAAAGAGAAACACACAGCAATTTATACAGGTTCGGGCACCAAACACCCATGTGGCCTACGTCCTGTCCCTAAAGCAAAGCACCAAAGGATTTTACTAAAACACTAGCTTTTAAATCAGGTTCAGCTAGAAACCTTTGCAACTCTAAATCAGAGTACTAGTTTAAGAGATATTACCTCTCTATGAACCACGTCTTTATAGCTCTAAACCAGAGCAACTAGTTCAAGAGATATCATCTATCTATGAACCACTTGGGATACCTATCCAAAATAATTTTACACATGAAATAGTAAGATGAAGATACACTCAAAAGTGCAGATGTATACAACTTGAAGCTCAGAAAAATACAATTAAACTATGTAGTATAAAAGGCTCTCAAAGAAAATAATTTTGCTCCAATAAATGTGAGTGATTGAGAAATAATTTGACAGAGTTTCAGCACACAAAAATTGTGTAAGTGTTATTTTTAGGAGCTGTGCTTTTATAGGCAGTGGAGGGGCAGATTGCATTAAAAAAAATTTGTCCGTTGCAGTATTAAATAGAAACCAACATTAAATAGAAACGATCGGTGCGTTCAATCCAGAAATTTAGCAATCATATAATCATTTATTAAAAAGAGATTTAATCGATTATTAAGTTGAAAAAGTAGAACACGGAGAAGAACTAGACATTTATAATTGATTATGAAATTAGTATAAACCATTATGCATTTCAAGTAATCCTTTATTTTGGACATACTAACATGGAGATGAAAGGATGCAATAAATGATTGAGGAGTGCTAGAGACACATTCTCTGACAAACTCTCTTGAACACACTCACTTTCATTGGGCCACGTCATCCCACCCTTCCTTGGCTACCGGTTCTTTACTTTTAATTTTTTTTATTTTATTTTTCTAATTATTGGATTTCACTGTCTTTTACGCCACTCTTTGCGAGATTGTCATTCATCTGACCAAATACGCTCCTTTGTTGGGAAGTCTCTCAGGCCACCTAACCACCACCTCCATCCGCCATTCTTCCTAAAACCACCATCAACAATCATTCAAGAACACACACAAAAAAAACACGGCAACAACAATTAGAGGACCATAAGAAAGAACCTTCGGCATCCTTCGTCACTTTAATCACACCATCTATTCAAGACACCCTGTAACAACAACCACCCTAATCAGACGTCACAACATCACAATCCCGCTCTCCTTCCATTTTTACCGCAGGACGCGACTCACCCACCGCGCACCGCCTTTGTGTGAGCTATCTCATCAACGTCGTCGTATGCATGTTGTGCCCCCGAACGTCAGCCCACCATTGTATCCGCCGTGAATCACAGAGTTCGACGAACCAGCATCACAGCCACCCTGTCCTGGAAGGCTACCATTGAATCGGTGACTAAAGGGAAACTGCCAGTAATGGCGGAGATATCGCGGGCGGTGCACCGGTAAGGAACAGAAGCCATGGCATTGCAATTGCAGTTTAGTGCACTACCGTGGTGGTTTAGTGCAGATTTGTGAACGTGTTACCAATAATAATAAAATAAGTTAAAAAATAAAAAAATAGATAACTAAACCTGTTAATAGGTCAGGGGTTACAAAAAATCGATGACGTGGCATCATATATTGGCGTGTGTCTGAGAGTCTGTGTTTAGCATTCCTTCAATCCAAAAATTTAGCAATCATATAATCGTTTATTAAAAAGAGATTTAATCGATTATTAAGTTGAAAAGGTAGAACACGGAGAAGAACTAGACATTTATAATTGATTATGAAATTAGTATAAACCATTATGCATTTCAAGTAATCCTTTATTTTGGACACACTGACATGGAGATGAAAAGATGGAATAAACGATTATGTCATTATCATAAACTATTATGTAAGGTTTGAAACACACGGAGAGGTGAAGTGAATCTGTAAACGATTATGGTGATTGCCATAAACGATTATGAGCATTCTGTTTGTCATCTAAAATAAGTGTCAAAAATAAAATATTTTTTCAAGATAAAGGATAGCTATTTTTGGACACTATTCAAGATATTTTTCGAAATATTTGATGACTAAAATAATTTAGAAAAAATGTCATAAAATTAATTTTAGATAAAATATTGTGAGTGTGTGATTTAATTTTAATTGAGAGCTTTTACTACTACTTATAAATAGTCGTAAGAAATAAGTAAATACCCAAAATCCAAAGAGTTGAAGTCCTCCAATCCTTGGTGTGTATGTCTTGGTATACTTTTCCGCTTTTTGCACAATTGACTATTTGCATAACTCCCTTTTATCAATCATCAAAACAATCCTATCAAGGCATGTATTCACAATGAAGACGAGGGAAAGAGAAAAAAAGAGTAAATGTGGGTAAGTAAGAGGGATAAGATTGATTAACTTAAAGGTGATGTTGTGAATGAGAGAGGAAAAAAAAAAGAACCATTGAGGGAGAAAGAGAAAGATTGATAACGTGCCACGTAATGTAGTCATTGTCAGTCTTTAATTTGTTTACTTTTCTTTATTTATTTTAAATCCTAATTTTAATGTATAAGAGATCATTATCCTTTCAAGACACTACCCATAATGAGTAGGTTCATCTACCTACTCAAGTCCTAGAAACTTGATAATGTGTAGTTCATTTGTAATAAAATTCAGACCCTATTCAAGGAGAGGCATATCCGCTAGCTGATGTTTTGTATCATCAAAAAGTAATTCTATTTCCTTTTTCTTAATATGATCACGTATGAAGTGATGCTTAATGTCAATATGTTTAGATCTTGGATGGTGAATTGGATTTTTAGAAAGATTTATAGCACTAGTGTTGTCACAAAATATGGGAATATAGGTAAGTAATCTTCTAGCTAGTTTTTTATCCATAGGATTTGAGAGCAACATCAAGCTGCTGAGACATACTCAGCTTCGGTGGTTGAGAGGGCAATAGTATTTTGCTTTCTACAAGTATTGCGGCTCAGACAAGTGCACCTGATCGTAACTCGTAATAAAAATAGAGTATAATTAGGACTCCGAATGTCGAGTCCACAGAGAATGAACGAGTACCAGCGAATTACTGTGATTCTATTCTATTAGGCGAGCAAAGATCATGATTAAGAAAGTACTGAAAGTAATTGGAATTAAAGCAGTAAACAGATTAAATGCTAGAACGGTTTAACTATATTATGGGGGACCTAGGGATAGCCGGGTTCACCAATACTCTACCCTTAAGTTTATTAATCAATTGATATGAGTTATCTATCATGTAAGAGCACTAACCACCCACTCTAAATTACTAGAGGCTATCCTTGCGTACAATAGCCTTCCTCTCAACTAATTACTCCGTTTGGTCCAGGAAATAACTAAGGGAAAGAGCATTACGTTCAGGTGGGTTTGCTAACTTAATAACTGGTTAGAAACAAGCCCTAACCTATCCAGCGTATAGTGCGAGTTCTTTTATCCTATGGTTCTGTTAACTAATCATGATCCTATTACCACAATTAGGCCAACTAAATAAAAGGTGATCAGGCCTTATTGGAATAAGCACAATAGGAATAAAATACTCAAACAATCAATAGAAACTCATATAATTAAAGAACAAAACATCAAGAGTATTGTAAAGGATCCCCCATCACCCCTAGTGATGGGTTTAGCTACTCATTACTAATAATAATAATATAAACAAATATATGAATTAAGAACAATCCGTAACAAGAGAATAAATTCTAAACCGGGACACCCTTTCGATATGACGACAGTCTTTAAGCACGTTTTTCGCGTCTTCACAAGCTCCGGTAGCGATTCGAGATGGCACCAAGCTTCAAGGAAACAGGAATTCTTTGGAATGGGCAAGGGTTTGCTATCAGATCTCAATTGGGGGCTCTTGACTCAGAAATTCGTCAAAAGGTCTTTGTAACATGTTAAAAGCCCCTATTTATAGACTAGGTTGTGAATTAGTCTTTCTGGCTTCAAATCTACTTTGATCAGGGACGGCACGACCGCATGCAGTATATACATGGCATCGAGCTTCATAGATGATGTTGACACGCACTCGCTCATCTTTGTTGCTCGACATCACTTGTATGGTCAGATCGCTTTGGCACGGTCGTACTGGACTATTTTATCGACGTCAGGTGGTACAGACTGGGGGTATGCCATTACTGGGATTCTGCTCTAGGTACGGCCATACCATAGGTAGGTCAGGTCACACCGCTTGTCCAATAGTGCTAAAACTCTCCAAAACCAGCCAGTTTTTTGTCCTTTTTCGCATCTTTTGCTCCAAGTGGTGTCTTCATAATATTTTTGCATAATAAGACATAAATGAGTACCTTTGTATATTAATCAGTGCAAAATGGTGTAATTAGATACAAAAAATGCCCTATAAATATAGACAAATTGGTGTGTTAACACATCCCACACTTAAAGTTTGCTTGCCCTAAAGCAAACTACTTGGTTAATTATAGTAGGAAAAACTAATTCTCCTGAATAGGGGCAGAAAAAGAAGTGAGACAACAATATGATATCACAAAACATGCCAGTCAATAGAGTGCCCAATTAGAGGTGTAAGTTCAAGTAAGCTACCAACCTGTGATTTTAAGTCACACTCTCACTAATCTCAAAGTGTTTGTAGGCATAGTCATTAACACTCAGATTTTTCAAATGAAAAGGCATTACCATAGGCTTGTATATTGAGCAAAAACTCTACTATTAGAATCTATAAGACCTGCAAAAGAGAAATAAGAGTCTTTCATTGGTTGTAATGGGGCCAAGGTAATAATGTTTGGTATGATAAAAGAAAGAAAATGTCATGCAAAGGGTCAGAAACAAATCAACAAAAAAAAGCAACCTAATTCTTTTTCACTTTCAAGAGCAGGCAATAATCCTAATTTTTTAATCAAAATATTTTCTTTTTGCAACTTATAAAGACATGAGCATTATCACAATTTTTTTTTTCCTTTTTCAATGCTCTTTCTTTTTTCGTTTTTTTTTCTTTTTCCTTTCTTCCTTTCATGCAATTATGCAGCAATCCATCATTTTTAAGAATCAGGAGGGGAACAAATTCATAAGCCTTCTCTTTTTGTAAACAAATAAAAGGGACTTTGCAACATTATTCAATAAAATTTTGCCACTAATTGCTCTCAAATAAAATTTTTCCAAAGTTGACTTCACAGAAGATAATCAATAAAAACAAGAAGGTACCAAAGAAATTAAATATAATACTTTTAAAGTGGGAAACTAGTGAGATAATATATTCAAATAGTAGTGTCCTGAAGAATTCCTAAAAATTGTCATTTTCCAAATTCACATGTAAATAAATTCATATTCGCTTCATAATGGTCTCGACACAAGTTTTAGAATGCACTTTCCATGAAAAATATCACTCAACAAAGAAGAGAGACAAAAGCATGATGTTGCATCTTATTTCAGGCTCAAAACTCATATTTAATTGCTTACACAGAAAGTCAAACTCACAGAACTTCAATCCTAATTTTCAGCAAATTTCACAATTAGCAACGAATTGATTCAATCAAAAGTTGTCATAAAATTGTATAGCCCCTAAATCAGGAAAAATTTAAAGTTCTTCTATAATTGTAAGCAGTTCTAAGCACAGCCAAGTAATAAGTATAATGTAAAACTCCCTCCCGACACTTATTTCTAGCAGTATCCCCACTGCGACTATTTTAAAGCAAGCACAACAATATAAGATAAAAATTTAAAAGTCAGTGCTATAAAAGAATGTGAAAAGAGACTCCCTTCTGAAAAATATCACGAGCAAATTGGATGGGGATATTGACAAAATATTTTGTTTTCTTGTCGCAATACCGATGGAGCTGATAAGCGGCGGAAGAACTGTGCAACACAAAACTAAGAAGTTTAAATCATAATAAAAGAAAAATATACTAATAAAATAAAAAAAAATAAAAACAATGCAATAAAATAAAATACGTATCCAGCGAGTGTGCCAAAATATAAACATCTCTTTTTAATACAAAAGCAAAGACTAAGTACTAAAAGAGAAAATAAAGAAAGATCATGCATCACTCGGCAAGAGGGAAAGGCTGGATGCACTGAAGATGCTCCAAAATAAGTGTCAACTGCTGGTCCACATGTATCCTATGCCCCACAAAGATGGAGTGCATCTAGTCAAGACGCATGATGACATCCTCATAAGAGTGGCCCTGTGCTGCTAGTTGAGACTGTGGCGGTGGTGGTGGTGGATGCTCCTCTGTTAGGGGACAAAATCTGCAGCCTCATCCTGCTGCTGCTGCTCCTTCGGTCTAATGATCGCATAGTCCTCGTGCCCCAATCTCCGCAGAACACCGATGTTAAGAAGGGTCTAAAGTCCAGCTCCATCTCAATCATCGTAGCTCCAGCTCCAGCACAAACTACGAGGTGCTGGGCTAGACGGGAGATGAAAGAACCCAAGACGATGTGCCTGGTGTTCTGGATCTGAAGATGAACGCCCAACTGGGTGCACGTCCGTAGGAAAAACATCCCGGCATCACAGCGGCATCCTGTGGTCATAGCCCAAAGCAAAAACAAGTTCGGCCTCATCACCGTGCTGTCGCTCAAGGCTCTCGCGTTAATAGAACGGGCAATCCATCTGTGCACTGTACGCACAACTGGGTATCTAATCATGATAGCCTTGCTGCAGCTGGGAATATAGTGGTCATCCCTAGTGAGAGCTCCCTAACTCTCTGAATCTTGTCATCCCTTTGGGATCTCCAGAAGTGCCTCTATATACTCTGGCGTCTGAACTGACTGCACCATCTCGAATCTAAGTCCAATGTTGAACTCAGCCAACGTGATCTCGTAGTGAGTCCCACGGATCCAAAATGTAACCATGATCTCTTGCTCCGGCTCCTCCTCTTCGTTTGCACGCTGAGGCTCTCTATCCATCATATGATAGCCCCAAGTGGATAAGAAATCTATCACCGCCTCCACGTAGAAGGGCTGTCTGACAGAGGCTGCCTAGAGCCATTATATCCCTCGCAGCAGGGTCTCCACCTCCTCCCGCAGGCCAACCTGCTGAAGGGCATCAAAATCTAGATATTTCTGAGTGTGAGTGTGGAAATTCGGTAGCTGCCTATATCTGTCTCTAAACTGCTCTTGTATAAAATTAGGCACAGGCCTAGAGCCACGTGCTGCAGCAGCAGAAGAAGAAGAACCGTCGGTCTTTTGGCGCTTAGGCATTTTCCCGCAAAAATAAAATAGAAAAAAATTAATTTTAAGTAAAACCTGTGTTAGGTACGGCTGTGCTTCATGTGGTACAGCCGTACTAATGCTCTAAGTACGCCCTGAGTTAATGGGTAAGTACGACCTGACTTAAGGTCTGTGTACGACTGTACTTTGCCTATGGTCAGTCTTCAACCCTAAGGCCGCCAATACGGCCTTCAGTACGGTCGTACTGCACTACGGTTTTGTGAAAAATCTACCCTATGATCAGATTTTTCTCATTTTTAAGCCTAGATTATAAGTCTCTAATCATTCCTAGGGTCTCTAAGCATGCAAAACCAAGCAAAAACTACTCCTAATCACCTAAAGTTAGAATTAAGCAAAACCAAAAACCTAAACTAACTAAAAACTTAAAATAACTAGTAAAACAACCAATCACTCCACAAATTGAGTTTAGAATCAATACCTGGATGATCTTGTGAGTGAAAATGCGAAGAGAATGAGAGAAGAGAGTGCTCGAATGGAGAGGTTTTGGGCGTAAGATGTGGAAGTACGCCCTTACCTCTCACGGTTTACCTTTTATTCAGCCTCTGGACACGAGGTACTGCCGTACCTAGTTATGAGTGGTTGTACCTGTCTGTTCTCCGCATTTTTGAAGATGGAGTCGTGTGGTACGGGCGTACATGGTGCAAGGTGCGCCCGTACCTACTGGTTTTCTGGAAAAAAAAATTATTTTTGAATTTTATAATTATTTATTTTTTTGTATTTTTTTTAAAAAATTCCTAAAATGAATAAAAAAAAGAGTAAAATAATAATAACAATAAAACAAACAGACAGAAAATAAAAAATGTTAGTAACCGAGGTTGCCTCCTGGTAAGCGTTTGTTTAACGTCCCGAGCCTGATGGGTCAGAGGACTTAGAAATTAGTCATCAGCGGGCAATGACCCGTCCTTAACATTACCTTTGGTCTTCTCACCATTAGGGAACACAGAAAAGTAGTCACCTTTTTCTGAGTGGTCCATCCAAGCAGGTCCTAAACACTTTTTTGGTGGGTTTATTGTGTATCCACAGTCTGCACAGATCTAAATTGGCTTTTCTAAGTTGGGTGCAAAGGTCTTAATGAATTTCTTCCCCAAGTTGTTCCATGTTTTTACTTCCTTAACTGGTAGGAGATAAAGCCAAATCTTGACTTCCTCATCTAATGAGAATAGGAAAGTTATTAGTTTTGCTTCATCTGGAGATAAGCCTTTAAACTTTGCATTCCTCATCTTCTTGCAAAACCGTCTCATGTGCTCAACAGGATCTTGTCATGTGGTTTCCTTGAATTGTAGAATTAACACTTCCGAGATTAAAGATGGGTTTAATTTAAAACCTGTAAATTCCTCTTGAGCGTCTTTCTTAGATCCTCTGAAAAATTGGAATAGGTTCATTCTTTCTTCTGGTGTGGACTTGAAAACTCTTAAGAATTCTTCTTTTAATTCTTTCCAACTTGAAAAGTGGTGCTTGGAGTATATTGAGAACCATTCTTTTGCTATTCCTCCTAGAGAAAGAGGAAATCATTTGAGCTTTATTCTTTCAGCTTTGGCTCCTGCAAGATTGTTAGATTTTTCCAAGCCATAAAAGTTTAATAAATGACAAGAAGGTTCATCAATATCAAGTCCTTTAAATTTAGGAATACATAGTGCATCCAAAATCAAAGAAGGGGTTATGTCTTTATCCTGCTCTAAAGAATCACCATCTTGTTCTGCAACTTGCACTTCTTTACCTTTTTCAACTTTTATATCCTGCAAGAAACAACAAGATGCACTAGAGGGAGAAATTTTGTTAGAATTATATATATTAAATACTTCTTCCTCATCCTCAATTCTTAGAGTCATGGTTCATTTCTTCACTTGGATGGTAGCATCTCCTGTTGTCAAGAATGACCTTCCTAAAATAATAGGAACGTCTTTGTCTTCCTCCATATCCAAAACTACAAAATCCACAGGGAAAATAAATTTTCCTACCTTAACTAGCATGTCTTCTATTATTCCTCTTGGGTAAACAAGAGTTCTATCAGCTAACTGCAGAGACATGTAAGTAGGTTGTGGTTTCTGCAAATTCAGTTTCTTCCAAACAGACAAAGACATTAAATTTATACTTGATCCTAAATCACATAGTGCCTTAAATGTATTATTACCAATTGAACAAGAAACAACAAAAGTTTCTGGATCTTTAAGCTTTGGTGGCAATTTCTTCACAAGAATCGCAGAGCAATCCTCATTCAACCTAACAGTCTCATGTTCTATCCTATTTTTGTTAGAAATTATTTCTTTCAAAAATTTAACATATTTAGGGACTTCAGAGACAATTTTAGTCAAAGAGATATTAACAGACAATTTTCTAAGTTTTTCTAGTAACCTCTTATCTTGCCTACCTTTACAATAATTTTTAGAACCTTTGGAAGAGTTACTTACCTACTGAGACTCGGGTTGAGTCTTTTCCTCTTTTGGTTCCTCTTTTTCCATAAAGATTGCATTGCATTTTGCATTGGGATTTGGCTCTACTTGATTTGGGAGTGCTTCTTTTTCTCTTTGAGTCACTGCTTTCAATACAAGTGTCATTTGTTCACTCAATGTTTTCTGGCTTGCTGCTTGCTCAGTGACTATTTTCTCCAAGTTGCTACACCTTTCATTCATCTATCCCATAACATGGCTAATATCATTCTCTCCGGGACTTTTATCATTCTGGCCACGATTTTGCATATGTGGGGGCTTATAAGTATTCTGATTTTGGCCCTAGGATCTTTGTTGATTTTTCCATGAAAAGTTTGGGTGATTCCTCCAACCGGGGTTGTAACACCCCGTTCCTGGAGCGCTACTAAACTAATATTATAAATAGAAGATAACATATTTCTGGAAAGCGAAATATTCTGCTTGCAAGGTTTCCGAAAATGTGGATCTAGTTTTTTTCCTTTTAAAAACTTCTTTTAAAAGAGCAGTCAGAGTATTACAGCGATTTTAGAAACATAACGGCGAATAAATAAAATACCAAAATAAAACCAAAATAACCATACTGATAAATTTATTCAAATATACAACCATGACTATTCAAGTCTGGAAGCCGTAATAACTTTTATTACAATATTGTAATTAAAGATAGTACACACCCTATAGTTAGTCTACACGCTACAACATTTACTAGTCCTCTAGTAAATTCAAACTGACACACAAGGCAGATAGCCAGACAGGACTATCCTCAGCTATGCTTGATAGCAACCTCGAATATTAAGCAGTCTTCATAGTCTGGGTTATAATCATTGATTGAAAGAACCACGGGCAAGGGTCAACTTCTTAAAATAAAAGAGATAGATACAAATACGACAACATATACAACAACAAAGCATATTGCATAGACATTATATGTAACGACCCGTTTTCGGACCGCTATTAAGCTAGAACAACTCTAAATGCAAGTAGGTTTTCGAAATAGTACTCTTCGTGTCTTTTCGAAAATGTGGTAATTTTTTTTTTCTTTTTATAGACGTGCGTCTTTTGTAACACACAATCAGAGTATGAGCAACATTTTCGAAACATGATGGAATTCTAAATGCAATAGACTGTTACAACTAAAGACAGACATACGCACATGCATCCGAAAGATAATCAGTTGAAGAGTTTTACACGCCGGAAGTAGTAAATGAATATGCATAAGCAAGAATATACCCTGAGTATGAAAACCCTACAATGTTACTACATGGGGTACTCTCGGCAGTTACCCACGCAGGGGGCTGCTCCAAAAGTAAAACCTCGACACCTAAACAACAACTGTCACAAAGTCAAACAAATTGAAAGACTGGTCACTAACCCAAAGCTATATACAAAACAGTTAAACACCGTCAGCTACCAACTACTCAAATCTTTTGCATCAAGTCATCTGCATCCTCGTCGGTTCCTCCACGCGAAGATCTCTAACACGCCTACAATACATACATCTCACCGTAGTGAGTGGGGCTTAACTCCTAGCCGAGGGAATCTTCATGCTCGGGAAGTCAGAAGCCATCTTCAATGATGTCGTCGTCCCTGGAATCTCCACCACGTCCGTCAATGCCTGGGTTACCATCATTAATTGAAGGAACCACTGGCAAGGGTCAACTTCTTATCGCAACAAGATATAACAAGTCATAAAGCAATAACAAACAACAATGTATACATATTACGAGACGTAACTCGAGACTCTCTCACGACTCATCTCACAACTCATCTCTCTCGATACCTCAACAATTTTCCGGAATAACCCATGCAGTGGACAATCGCTTGGTATACTCCAACCCGATAATGTTCCACGCGATAAATCTCAGATTATCCTGATGACACTGAACTTCCTTGTGACATACTTCACCCTAGGGCAATCAGGTTCAGGAATAATGCCGACACTGAACTTCCTTGTGATACTTCACTCTAGGGCAATCAGGTACACTGAACTTCCTTGTGACAATTCACTCTGGGCAATCAGGTACACTGAACTTCCTTGTAATAATTCACTCTGGGCAATCAGGTCTAGTTCCTTAACGCTACAACGCTTAGAAGCCCTCGTAGACCAAGAGGACCTAGCACCCTTAGTTGTTCGGGTCGCGACTCCTAAATGTTTTGACGACTCGCCTAGCTCTCACTCGAGGAACAGTTCGTCGCATACGATGGTCAAAGAGTGGTACGCAAGATTATTCGACCGCATATCAAATAATAAGAGCATGCTTAATATGAAGAAACACAATTCGCAGCATATATTCAATCTCATTAAATAAATGCATAACTCAATCATATCAACAGATATCACATGCTTGACACGCAAATCAAGGAATCCATCCCTCTGCAACTCGATGGAATTAACAGAGAGGAACATACAAGTGTGGGGGGTTAGATTCAGGAGACTAACCACAATGACTCATCACCCACGAAGACTCGGAAAAATGGCGACCGCACGACAATAAAATAAACGAAGGGGTTCGAAAACCCTAACTTTGAACTCGGGGAGTTCTCAGACTTCTTCGTATTTAATAAAACAATTAAATAACGGAAGCCTAAAAATATTTAAAATTGCCCTTACACAAGGACTTATAAAAATAAAGCCTTAATAATGTCTAAGAGTTGCCCTTACCAACAATAGTCGCTAACGTCGCTCCGAAATCCTCAAGTCTGCGTCCTGGTATTCCTCGGTTTCCGCACCGTACGATCTCGGATCACTCGAGCCTAACATCACTTTGTAAACTTAGCACAATCTATAATTCTAACTAAAGTTAAGCTCTCAACGTAACCCTTTTTCTAACCAAATTCATAACTTTCCAAAAATCTTACACATATTAATTTAGAACACTAACTTGTAACCTTAAGCATAAAGCATAAGCTATTAGACATTTTCATAAATAATTTTCCAAAATAATTTTGCAAAATACGCATTTCCATCACTACAAGCATTTTAAACAAGCTAAGAAACAAAATTCTCTTTTCTAACAAAACTTTGCAAAACTTAAATACACTTGAACACAACTAATATAGCTAAAAGAATACAACCACAATTTCTCCCAACCTATAGGGCTCTTGGCCACCACACCAAATTAGGGGACAATTTGCAAAGCTCCCAAAATAAATTAAAATCAATATATACTCAAAAGGTACAGAATTTGACAATTTTTACGCTATTTAAAATAACCATTTTTCTACCACATCAAACGAACTCCGTTTCTTACGAAACTTTTTATACACGTCCTTGACATACATATACTCATCAACATATTTTTATTTGGGTAAAAATCATTACCAATAAGTGCAGAAAATTCATAAAATTTTCGGATTTAGGACATGAATTCTTTAGTAAAACTGTTTTGGGTTCATAATGTCCTAGAGGTCTCAAAACTTATCCAAGAATTACAAAATTTAATATGGAAGATTCCAATACCCATATGAATCATCTCCAAGTGGTCCCATGCCAAAATCATAATTCAATAATTCCCAATAATTCAAACAAAACAGGTTTGTTTTCTAAAACTTCAAGAACCAATTTTCCAAAACCTTTCAAGTTTTTCCTTTGATTCAACCCACAATCAAACTAAGTTTCAACTAAGTCAATAACACACATACCAACTAAGGAGCAAAAACTATCAACCAAGTACAAGATTCACAAAATAATTACTACTAGTCATAAGCTAGGAGAAAAGTGCAAAACAACTTTTCTATTTATTAATTCTTTCACAAATCAATGACTAATGTCATAAAGCCAAAACTTAAATCAAAACCAAACCTAACTCAAACCTCTTTCAAAAATGTAAAGGTTTCACAAAATCTAGTAATTAAGTTCCAATTAAACATGCACATCTATATCAAGACAAGTTTTTTTTTGCAAGAAATTCTCCTTTTCATTACTACTAACACTTTCAAGCCAATCAACCATATTTAAGAGCAACACATCAATTCTTATCTAAACATCCTTCACACATACTCTTGAAATATGTTGTAAATCATTTTTCCAAATCACTTTTCATTCCCAAAAAACTCATTTCCCACTTTTTCAAGAATAAGTGTTTTCCCAAAAAGTCTTTCAATCCACCAAACCCCAAATTCAAGGATCCTAAGACATTTAATACATTACCATAATCAATCCAATAGCAATTAAATCACTCAAGGCATATCAGTCATCAATCAAACACATGGTTCAACAATTAAAATTTACATTTCCTAAAGTTCAAGAATAGTTAAAAGTCATGAATCAACAAGTTAAGCATGCTTTATCAAAGCTACAATTCATTTAGGCATCAATACAACCTCACCAATACCAATTTTATCAATTCTTCTACTTCATCAAACTACACTCAAAACATTCAAACAAATCATCATCAAAGCTATACATGTTCTTACAACCTTCAAGAGTCTCAAATAAAAATCAACTTAACTCAAGAGTAGGTCTTTCATCAAAATTCACCTAACCAAGGTTTTAGTCCCAAAACTTTAACTAAGACAACAACAACTATATCAAAGAGGCTTATTCATCAATTTTATTACTTGCTTCAACAATCAAATCCTACAAATCCTCTTTGCCAAGAATAGGTGTTCATCCCAAAAACAACTAAACAACATGTTAATTCTAAATCTACCCCTCTAATCAACAACAACAACACAATTTAAACTCAATCAAACCATTAATTTCAAGATTGAACCTCAAGATCACTTTGCCCCTCTTTTTCCCTTGGATTTACGCCTAGGGTTTTCCAAGATTGGGGACTTACATGCTCATCTATTTCATCCAATCATCAACCACACAAAACAGCATTTAAACAAGTATGAAACCAAGAAAGAAAAGCAAGAAAATCAAGGAGTAAAAAGAGAGGGAGGGGCGCTGTTTTTGGCAGTAAAAAGGGAGAAAAAAATCTGTTTTTCTTCTTACTTGGATGGCTAGGAATGAAGAACTAGATGTAGATGAAGCTCTTGAACAAGTTTGATGAAGGTTGGAAGCTTAGAACTCAAGATAAGGAAGGTACATGACCATGGAAGCTTGGAGCTTTTCAAGGGAAGAAAAGAAGAAGATGAAGGTTGGAGAGGGTGGGGGGTGGCGTGAATGATGCTGAAAAAAAGGGGGTTGTTCACATTTTATTCACTTAAAAAAAATGAACACCTTATTAATAATAATTTACAATAGGTAAAAAGTAATAATTTTTTTTTGAAATAAATCACACACTATGTGACACCTATCACCTAATCACATCATCTAGTCTTACCCACCTAATCCCACATCTCTCATGATTACCCATTAATTCTAGAGTCTAGGGGTTGTTTAAAACACGGCGACGAAAAACCGCATTACCGATAAACTCGCGAAAATTAATTTAACGAGAGATTAATTCATCGCGTGAAAATATTTAATTATAAATAATAAAAATCATGTCAAATATTCAAAAATAGTCTCAACAAGTTACGATTCGATTTTCATCAAAATCGGAGTTCATTTAGAATTTTATCTGCGACAAAATTGTCCTAAGTTCAAACGCAATTTAAATTTCGTTAGAATTTTTTCGACGATTTTTAAACCGTGAATTAATATAAAATATTAATTCTCAAATTTAATTTGCTCTTGATTTAATTAATACACTTTCTTAGGGAACAAGAAATTGCTTTATTATAGCGTAAATACGACCAAATACAATAAATAACGTTAATTAACGTATCGTAAATATACGCGTGTTACAATACTCCCCCTCTAAAAATAGTTTCGTCCTCGAAACTACTGGTAAGTTACGTACCATGGAAAAGCTCCGGATGCGAAGTCTTCAGCTTCTCTTCCAACTCCCATATTACATCTCTGGTTTTCTGATCCCTTACAACTTGACAAGCTGTATCTCCTTGTTCCTCAATTGTTTGATCCTTCCATTGACAATCCTTGCAAGGAATACTCCAATAACAAATCTTCTCCTTACTGAATCATGTCCGATTCGCCAATGGAGTCCTCATCATCCCGATACCAACTTAAAGGTGTCTGACACTTACGTCCATACAGGTAGTGCTTACAATCCTCCAATGCAAAAAAAAAACACCGCAACCAGTTCCAAATCATGCGCAGAATAATTCCTCTCGTGCATTCTTAAGCTATCTCGAAGCATAAGCCACAACTTTCCGATGTTGTATCAGTACACATCCTAATCCTTGGTGTGACGAAACCTCACAAGGTTCTTCCGGTGGAGGCAAAATCAGTTCAGGTGTCGTCGTTAGAAGTCCCTTCAGTCTCTGAAACTAGATTCGCGTTCCTCAGTCCAAACAAAAGGTTGATCCTTTCTCGTAAGTCGTGTAAGTAGTGCGACAATCTTCGAGAAACTTTTGATAAATCACCAGTAGTAGCCTGCTAATCCAACAAAACTTCTGATGTCTGTCACAGTCTTCGGTTGTTCTCATCTTAACACTGCTTCAATCTTAGCTGGATCCACAGCCCTACCGTTTTTGGTGATCACATATCCGAGAAAATTCACCTCTTCAAGCTAGAATTCACCCTTAGACCGATGAGCATAAGGCTGTTCCTCTCGTAATATCTGCAGTACTTGGCGTGAATGCTCTTCGTGCCCTTCTCTGTTCCTCAAATAAATCAAGATGTCGCCCGTAGATACCGTCGCGAACTGGTATATTTTTCAACTTGGTCGCTTGAAAACTTCTAAACCAGTAAGGGAATATTGAATCTTGGGCTCTCTCTTACAAGAATCTTCGATAGAATTGGTAGAAAGATATCGGAAGACTCCAAAATTAGGAAAACTACGATTTTTGGGCACAACCCCAAAGGATATGGTGATTCGAAAACCAATCCAACCTGAGAATAATGGTAAGACTTTTAAAAATACGCGACTCGAATTGACAAGAGTTTCCACACTCAACAATCACTACACAACGAATTCGTGCAGTGTTAGAAACTAGAGTCTTAGCAGTTGAAGTAATTCACTACTAAGTCGAAAGATGAAACAGTCGCAAGCAATATTTAGATTAGCTCACACAATCCAAAGAAATAAAATAGTGTGCAGCATTAGAATTAAAGATTATGGATAGAGAGTTACCCTCAATTTTGTAATTCCCGAGTTAGATCTCTTGGTCGCTCCGCCACCTTGTCGCCCATGTAGAGGACTCTGCCCTTGGTAGTCGAATGCCTTCTCTTTGGCTTCGCGACATTCACACTTGGTTCTCCCTTCAGAGCTTTGCAGTCTTTGACAAGGTGCCCTGGCTTGTTGCAGTTGAAGCACAATACCTCTCTCGTAGGACACTTGCTGGAAGAATGCCCCGTCTTTCCACAACGAAAGCAGGTTAGGTCTCTTCGATCTTTACCTCCACCACCTGAATTCTGGGTCATAGGTAGACGCCTGGTTGTTCCTCTGAAGCTTGTTGTAGGGTTGTTTTTTGTTTCCTTCGATTACTTCCATGGACCTGATTCGCGATCCGATAGGCCCGTCTGCACCATTCTTTCTCTTGTGGCTCACACCTTCCACCTCGATGCATCTGTCAACCAACTCTTGGAAGTTTGAATCCTCGGACACCATGACTTACGGATGTCGAACCTCAATCCCCGCTGGAATCTATCACTTAACCAACTCTGATCCGCCCGATCACGAAATGGACTGAAGTACCTCGAAAGTGATTCGAACTTGGCGGCATATTCCGATACCGTCATGTTGCCCTGATGTAAATGGAGGAATTCCTGCTCTTTCTCCATCCGTGCAGTCTCAGGAAAGTACTTCTCTAAAAATGTCCGGTGGAAGATCTCCCAGCTAATCTCCTGATGCTCAGTCATCAACATTTGTTTGATGCCCTTCCACCAGTACTCCGCATCTCCCAACAGCAAGTAAGACGCATAATTCACCTTGACATTTTCTGGGCAGTGGAGTGCTTCAAAAATCTTCTCGACCTCCTGAATCCATAGATCAGCCTTGTCCGGATCCGGTTCGCCGTAGAACTTCGGTGGATTATGCTTGCAGAAGTCAGCTAGTCCTCTAGCTTCTGCATCTCTTTCAGCCCTCTGTTGTTGTTGCAGATTATATTGGTTCATAGTCGCAGTCTGTTGAGCTATAGCAGCAGATTGTTGGATCGCAGCAGTAGATTGTTGAGCTATCGCCGATGCCATCTCAGTCATCGCTTGGATTGCTCTCTCCATAGTTGAGTTATCGGGTCCAAACGTACGGTCTCTACGAGGTGGCATTAGATTCCTACAAGGTTTCAAACCTGTCAGAATCTCACACTCTAATGATGTATTATCACACATTGCTTCAATTAAGAAACAATTCAAACAATTACAAGTAGAGTTACCCTACTTGAGGAGCAATCAAGCAAGCATGGTTTGACTCTCAACAAGACACAGTTAGATCACAAACTCTACAGAATCCAACAAAACAAGACCCGACACGGTGACCAGCGTAAACACCCAACTCACAATCCGGTTAGAACCGAACTGCTCTGATACCACCATTGTAACGACCCGTTTCCGGACCGCTATTAAGCTAGAACAACTCTAAATGCAAGTAGGTTTTCGAAATAGTACTCTTCATGTCTTTTGGAAAATGCGGTAATTTTTTTTTCTTTTTATAGACGTGCGTCTTTTGTAACACACAATCAGAGTACGAGCAACATTTTCGAAACATGATGGAATTCTAAATGCAATAGACTATTACAACTAAAGACAGACATACGCACATGCATCCGAAAGATAATCAGTTGAAGAGTTTTACATGCCGGAAGTAGTAAATGAATATGCATAAGCAAGAATATACCCTGAGTATGAAAACCCTACAATGTTACTACATGAGGTACTCTCGGCAGTTACCCACGCAGGGGGCTGCTCCAAAAGTAAAACCTCGACACCTAAACAACAATCATCACAAAGTCAAACAAATTGACAGATCGGTCACTAACCCAAAGCTATATACAAAGCAGCTTAAACACCGTCGACTACCAACTACTCAAATCTTTTGCATCAAGTCATCTGCATCCTCGTCGGTTCCTCCACTGAAGATCTCTAACACGCCTACCATACATACATCTCGGTAGTGAGTGGGGCTTAACTCCTAGCCGAGGGAATCTTCATGCTCGGGAAGTCGAAGCCATCTTCAATGATGTCGCTGCCCTGGAATCTCCACCACGTCCACAATGCCTGGTTACCATCATTAATTGAAGGAACCACTGGCAAGGGTCAACTTCTTATCGCAACAAGATATAACAAGTCATAAAGCAATAACAAACAACAATGTATACATATTACGAGACGTAACTCGAGACTCTCTCACGACTCATCTCACAACTCATCTCTCTCGACACCTCAACAATTTTCCGGAATAACCCATGCAGTGGACAATCGCTTGGTATACTCCAACCCGATAATGTTCCACGCGATAAATCTCAGATTATCCTGATGACACTGAACTTCCTTGTGACATACTTCACCCTAGGGCAATCAGGTTCAGGAATAATGCCGACACTGAACTTCCTTGTGATACTTCACTCTAGGGCAATCAGGTACACTGAACTTCCTTGTGACAATTCACTCTGGGCAATCAGGTACACTGAACTTCCTTGTGATAATTCACTCTGGGCAATCAGGTCTAGTTCCTTAACGCTACAACGCTTAGAAGCCCTCGTAGACCAAGAGGACCTAGCACCCTTAGTTGTTCGGGTCGCGACTCCTAAATGTTTTGACGACTCGCCTAGCTCTCACTCGAGGAACAGTTCGCCGCATACGATGGTCAAAGAGTGGTACGCAAGATTATTCGACCGCATATCAAATAATAAGAGCATACTTAATATGAAGAAACACAATTCGCAGAATATATTCAATCTCATTAAATAAATGCATAACTCAATCATATCAACAGATATCACATGCTTGACACGCAAATCAAGGAATCCATCCCTCTGCAACTCGATGGAATTAACAGAGAGGAACATACAAGTGTGGGGGGTTAGATTCAGGAGACTAACCACAATGACTCATCACCCACGAAGACTCGGAAAAATGGCGACCGCACGACAATAAAATAAACGAAGGGGTTCGAAAACCCTAACTTTGAACTCGGGGAGTTCTCAGACTTCTTCGTATTTAATAAAACAATTAAATAACGAAAGCCTAAAAATATTTAAAATTGCCCTTACACAAGGACTTATAAAAATAAAGCCTTAATAATGTCTAAGAGTTGCCCTTACCAACAATAGTCGCTAACGTCGCTCCGAAATCCTCAAGTCTGCGTCCTAGTATTCCTCGGTTTCCGCACCGTGCGATCTCGGATCACTCGAGCCTAACATCACTGTAAACTTAGCACAATCTATAATTCTAACTAAAGTTAAGCTCTCAACGTAACCCTTTTTCTAACCAAATTCATAACTTTCCAAAAATCTTACACATATTAATTTAGAACACTAACTTGTAACCTTAAGCATAAAGCATAAGCTATTAGACATTTTCATAAATAATTTTCCAAAATAATTTTGCAAAATACGCATTTCCATCACTACAAGCATTTTAAACAAGCTAATAAACAAAATTCTCTTTTTCTAACAAAACTTTGCAAAACTTAAATACACTTGAACACAACTAATATAGCTAAAAGAATACAACCACAATTTCTCCCAACCTATAGGGCTCTTGGCCACCACACCAAATTAGGGGACAATTTGCAAAGCTCCCAAAATAAATTAAAATCAATATATACTCAAAAGGTACAGAATTTGACAATTTTTACGCTATTTAAAATAACCATTTTTCTACCACATCAAACGAACTCCGTTTCTTACGAAACTTTTTATACACGTCCTTGACATACATATACTCATCAACATATTTTTATTTGGGTAAAAATCATTACCAATAAGTGCAGAAAATTCATAAAATTTTCGGATTTAGGACATGAATTCTTTAGTAAAACTGTTTTGGGTTCATAATGTCCTAGAGGTCTCAAAACTTATCCAAAAATTACAAAATTTAATATGGAAGATCCCAATACCCATATGAATCATCTCCAAGTGGTCCCATGCCAAAATCATAATTCAATAATTCCCAATAATTCAAACAAAACAGGTTTGTTTTCTAAAACTTCAAGAACCAATTTTCCAAAACCTTTCAAGTTTTTCCTTTGATTCAACCCACAATCAAATTAAGTTTCAACTAAGTCAATAACACACATACCAACTAAGGAGCAAAAACTATCAACCAAGTACAAGATTCACAAAATAATTACTACTAGTCATAAGCTAGGAGAAAAGTGCAAAACAACTTTTCTATTTATTAATTCTTTCACAAATCAATGACTAATGTCATAAAGCCAAAACTTAAATCAAAACCAAACCTAACTCAAACCTCTTTCAAAAATGTAAAGGTTTCACAAAATCTAGTAATTAAGTTCCAATTAAACATGCACATCTATATCAAGACAAGTTTTTTTTTTTTTTTGCAAGAAATTCTCCTTTTCATTACTACTAACACTTTCAAGCCAATCAACCATATTTAAGAGCAACACATCAATTCTTATCTAAACATCCTTCACACATACTCTTGAAATATGTTGTAAATCATTTTTTTTTTCCAAATCACTTTTCATTCCCAAAAAACTCATTTCCCACTTTTTCAAGAATAAGTGTTTTCCCAAAAAGTCTTTCAATCCACCAAACCCCAAATTCAAGGATCCTAAGACATTTAATACATTACCATAATCAATCCAATAGCAATTAAATCACTCAAGGCATATCAGTCATCAATCAAACACATGGTTCAACAATTAAAATTTACATTTCCTAAAGTTCAAGAATAGTTAAAAGTCATGAATCAACAAGTTAAGCATGCTTTATCAAAGCTACAATTCATTTAGGCATCAATACAACCTCACCAATACCAATTTTATCAATTCTTCTACTTCATCAAACTACACTCAAAACATTCAAACAAATCATCATCAAAGCTATACATGTTCTTACAACCTTCAAGAGTCTCAAATAAAAATCAACTTAACTCAAGAGTAGGTCTTTCATCAAAATTCACCTAACCAAGGTTTTAGTCCCAAAACTTTAACTAAGACAACAACAACTATATCAAAGAGGCTTATTCATCAATTTTATTACTTGCTTCAACAATCAAATCCTACAAATCCTCTTTGCCAAGAATAGGTGTTCATCCCAAAAACAACTAAACAACATGTTAATTCTAAATCTACCCCTCTAATCAACAACAACAACACAATTTAAACTCAATCAAACCATTAATTTCAAGATTGAACCTCAAGATCACTTTGCCCCTCTTTTTCCCTTGGATTTACGCCTAGGGTTTTCCAAGATTGGGGACTTACATGCTCATCTATTTCATCCAATCATCAACCACACAAAACAGCATTTAAACAAGTATGAAACCAAGAAAGAAAAGCAAGAAAATCAAGGAGTAAAAAGAGAGGGAGGGGCGCTGTTTTTGGCAGTAAAAAGGGAGAAAAAAATATGTTTTTCTTCTTACTTGGATGGCTAGGAATGAAGAACTAGATGTAGATGATGCTCTTGAACAAGTTTGATGAAGGTTGGAAGCTTAGAACTCAAGATAAGGAAGGTACATGACCATGGAAGCTTGGAGCTTTTCAAGGGAAGAAAAGAAGAAGATGAAGGTTGGAGAGGGTGGGGGGTGGCGTGAATGATGCTGAAAAAAAAGGGGGTTGTTCACATTTTATTCACTTAAAAAAAATGAACACCTTATTAATAATAATTTACAATAGGTAAAAAGTAATAATTTTTTTTTGAAATAAATCACACACTATGTGACACCTATCACCTAATCACATCA
This sequence comes from Calophaca sinica, assembly GCA_037113605.1. Taxonomy (NCBI): domain Eukaryota; kingdom Viridiplantae; phylum Streptophyta; class Magnoliopsida; order Fabales; family Fabaceae; genus Calophaca; species Calophaca sinica. Next base: position 85,001,969 of record CM073730.1, on the reverse strand, counting down.
TCTAGTCTTACCCACCTAATCTCACATCTCTCATGATTACCCATTAATTCTAGAGTCTAGGGGTTGTTTAAAACACGGCGACAAAAAACCGCATTACCGATAAACTCGCGAAAATTAATTTAACGAGAGATTAATTCTGTGAATACATGCCTTGACAGGATGATTTTGATGATTGACAAAAGGGAGCTTTGCAAATAGTCAACCGTGCAAAAAGTGGAAAAGAATACCAAGACGCGTATCAAGAATGATTGTTTCTCAAGTCTTTGGGTTCTGGGTATTTATTTATCTTTATTAAGACAATTTGTAAGTAGTAATAAAAAGCTCTCAATTAAAATTAAATCACACACGCACAAAATATTTTGACATGCATATCTCGTGTCGGATGTCGAAATGAGGAACTTCGGATGTCGGTGAGGAGGAAGTCGCGTGTCGAGCTACGAGGAAGTCGGATGTCGGATGTCGAGCTTAGGAGGAAGTCTCGTGTCGAGCTCGAGGAAATCGGATGTCGAGTGAGGAGGAAGTCGGATGTTGAGCTCGAGGAAGTCGGGTGTCGAACTTATGAGGTCGCGTGCATCGAGGTCTCGTGTCGAGCCGATGAGGTCGCGCGTCGAGCCATGAGAGCCGGTGATGAGGAGGTCGTATGTCGAGCTGTGTTCCGAGGTCGTGTGCCTAGGTCTTTTGCCGAGCTGTTCAGAGGTCGTATGCCGAGCTTTGTCGAGGTCGTCTGTCGAGCTGTGTGGCGAGGTCGTCTGTCGAGCTGTGTGGCGAGGTCGTCTGCCGAGCTGTCTTCAGAGGTCGTCTGCCTAGCTGTCTTCCTGCAACGACAAATCCTTTTAATAATCTTCCAACGGACAAATCAAAACTCAACGGGCAAACGCTCCTCGGTCGGTCTATAAATATACAACGCTGTGCTCTTTCTTATAACACAACAATAACAACGCAGTGCTTAATTTTTGTGCCAAAAACTCTGTCAAATATTTTTCATCACTCACACTTATTTGAGCACATTTTTCTGAGAGTCTTTTTATTCTACAAAATTTGAGTTGTATTATTTGAGCTTCAATTTGTTATATCTGCACTATTGAGTGTATCTTTTTCGTCTCATTTTATTTGTGAAAATCATTTATTTTTGGGTAGGAATCCCAAGGTGTTCATAGAGAGGTGATATCTCTTGAACGTATTGCTCTGGTTTAGAGTTGTAAAGGTTTCTAGCTGAACCTGATTTAAAAGCTAGTGTCTTAGTGAAAATCCCATAGTGGTTTGCTTTGGAGACAGGACGTAGGCCACAGGGGTGTTAGGTGGCCGAACCTGGATAATTTGTTGTGTGCTTCTTTACTCCTTATCTCTACTTTTCACCAATTAAATTTCTGTACTTTATTTTATTGTTATTTATTTCTTACTATATACTTTATTTTTAACTCGTTTGCAATTTATTCTTCAAGTGATTTATCTATTTCACATAAATATTTCCGCAACTCATAATTAGCACTTATTTCTCCAAAAGTTTTTGAAAGCACAGTTCACACACAATTCACCCTCTTGTGTTTGGAGTCACTTGTCAACAAGTGGCATCGAGCTAGACTCTTGTATAAAGGACTTAACCGTCTCAAGAGAATGACTTCAAACAATAACGAGGAACCTCCATGAATGCACCCCATTTTTCAATGGTGAGGGGTATGGTTATTGGAAGGATAGAATGCAAATCTTTCTTGAGGGTGTTGATCTTGATATTTGGGATCTTTGTGGAAAATGGTCCATTTGTCCCCACTCAATCAATTAATGATGCAGTGGTAGACAAACCAAGATCACTTTGGACCAAGATGATAAGAAAAAGGTCCAATACAATTTGAAAGCTAAGAACATCATCACTTACGCTTTAAGCTACGATGAGTTCTATAGGGTCTCAAATTGCAAGACTCAAGCTAAAGAAATGTGGGACACCCTTCTATTGACCCATGAAGGTACTACCGAGGCCAACTTATGTCTCATGGCAAAACACGAGGAGGATGAGGTAAATGCTCTTGAACTCAATCTCCTTTAACTTATGATGAGCTGCTTATTGCTTGTGAAGAATTAAATAATGAAACGATTAAACTTGGAAAAATTGTTCTTTCTTCTAAGAAAACCATCTCTTCTCTTGAATCAAAAATTGAAATTTTAAACAAAGAGATAGTGATTCTTAAAGAAAAACAAGTTCTTTGTGATTGAAACTTCTCCTCCCATATCTTGTGAAAATAAAAAGGATGAAGTTTTAAAATGCAATGAGTGTAGTGTTTTGAAAAATAAGGTTAAGGATTTAAATAACACTCTTGCAAAATTTACGATGGGAAGAGATAATCTAAACATTATGTTAGGAAACCAAAAAGGTACTTTTGGAAACGCTGGTTTAGGTTATCATCCAAAAATTCATGAAAAATCTTTTAAACTCTTCAATCACAACAAACCCTCAAGTAGTCCTTTCATTAAATGCTTTCACTGTGGTAGAAATGGTCACACTGCCTCTATTTGCAATATTAGAAAGAATAAAAATGTAGTTGGCAAAAATATGTGGATTCCAAAGGGCACCTTGCCCAAGACTAACTCATATGGACCCAAGATGGTTTGGGTACCAAAGGTTAAAATATGATTTGTTGTTGTAGGTGTGCTTGAAAGCCAAGGACTTAAATTGGTATCTTGATAGCTACTGCTCAAAGCACATGACAGAGACAAAAGCAAGTTCTCCTCATTGGTACCTAAGAATAGTGGTTATGTCCCAGTATGGTGACAACAACAAAGGTAAAATTCTTGGGATTGGTTCTATTGGTAAGAGTCCTAATCCCACTATTGAAAATGTTTTGTATGTGGATGGTTTGAAGCATAATTTGCTAAGCATTAGTCAACTTTGTGATAAAGGAAACAAAGTGGTTTTCGATTCTTCAAAATGCATGGTCATGGATTCTATAAATGAAAATGTTATTGTAATTGGACCTAGAATTGGAAATATCTATATGCTTGATTTAGATAAAATACCTTCAAATGATGCATGTTGTCTTATTAGTAAAGAGGATGAATCTTGGCTATGGCATAGGAGAATGGCTCATATTCACATGGATCATCTTAATAAGTTAGTTCGAAAGGACTTAGTAATTGGCTTACCAAAGCTTCATTTTGAAAAAGATAAACTTTGTGATGCATGTCAAAAAGGAAAACAAGTAAAGGCATCTTTCAAATCTAAAAATATTGTTTCTACAAAGCCGCTTTTACATCTTTTACATATGGATTTATTTGGCCCTTCTAGAACTAAAAGCTTTGGTGGCAATTACTATGCTCTTGTTATTGTGGACGACTATTCTCGCTATACATGGACTTTATTTATTTCTCACAAAAATGATGCTTTTAATGCTTTTCAAAACTTGCAAAGGTTATACAAAATGAGAAGGGACTTAACATTGCTTCCATTCAAGTGATCATGGTGGGGAATTTGAGAATGAAGCATTTGAAGCATTTTGCACGTAAAATGGCATTGATCACAACTTTTCTCGCTCCAAGGACACCGCAACAAAATGGAGTGGTTGAAAGGAAAAATCGGTCTCTTGAAGAGCTAGCGAGGACGATGCTCAATGAGACTAACCTTCCTAAGTACTTTTGGGCAGGCAGTGAGCAAGCTTGCTATGTGATGAATCGAGTTCTTATAAGGCCGATCCTTAAACAAACACCGTATGAACTCTACAAAGGAAGGAAGCCCAACATTTCCCACCTTCACGTTTTTCGGATGCAAGTGTTTTGTCCTAAACAATGGTAAGAATAACCTTGGTAAATTTGATGCTAAAGGCGATGAAGGTTTATTTCTTGGATATTCCACTTCTAGTAAAGCTTTTGAATTTTTAATAAAAGAACTTGGACTGTTGAAGAATCTGCATGTTTCTTTTGATGAATCTAACCCCAAATCTTCAGTAGAAGAAAGTGTTGATGATCTTGCAAGTATTTGGAGATACCTATTTAGAGGAACAAGAGAGATCAAAAGTTCAAAGGAGGATCAAGAGTCCTTGCCTCAACCTCTCAAGAACTCTCTCACTCAAATCTTCCAAAGGAATGGAGAGTCTCAAAGAACCATCCTCTTGACAACATAATAGGTGATATCTCAAAAGGGGTAACGACTCAAACTCTCTTAATCATGCATGTCATCATATGGCCTTTGTCTCTCAAATTGAACCAAATGACGCCAATGAAGCCATCTTTGATGAGCATTGACCTTTGCTATGCAAGAGGAATTAAATCAATTTGAGAGAAATGATGTTTGGGAACTTGTCCCTAGGCCTAAAGATCACCTAGTCATTGGGACCAAATGGGTCTTTCGCAATAAGCTTGATGAAAACGGTATCATTGTTAGAAATAAAGCTAGACTTGTTGCAAAAGGCTATAATCAACAAGAGGGCATAGATTTCGATGAAACCTATGCACCCGTGGCTAGATTAGAAGCTATTCGCATGCTTCTCGCATTTGCATGCATCATGGATTTTAAACTTTTTCAAATGGATGTAAAGAGTGCTTTTCTAAATGGTTATATTCAAGAAGAAGTATTTGTTGATCAACCTCCTGGTTTTGAAAATTTTGAATTTCCAAATCATGTTTTTAAATTGAAAAAGGCTCTGTATGGTTTAAAACAAGCTCCTAGAGCTTGGTACGAGAGGTTGAGCAAATATTTACTTGAAAAAGGTTTTGAAAGAGGAAAAGTTGATACCACTCTTTTCATTAAACACAAAAAGCATGACATTTTACTTGTTCAAATTTATGTCGATGATATAATATTTGGTGCTACTAATGAATCCTTGTGTAAGGAATTTTCTGATATCATGCAAAGTGAATTTGAAATGTCAATGATGGGAGAGCTAAATTACTTCCTTGGACTTCAAATCAAACAAACAAAAGAAGGAATTTTTATAAATCAATCCAAATATTGCAAGGAGTTGCTTAAAAGATTTGGAATGAGCAACGCCAAAGAAATCTCAACTCCCATGAGCACATCATGCTATCTTGACAAAGATGAAGGTGGTAAGTCGGTCGAAGTAAGTAAGTATCGAGGTATGATAGGATCTCTTCTCTATCTCACTGCAAGTCGTCCGGATATTATGTTTAGTGTTTGTATGTGTGCACGTTTTCAAGCAAATCCTAAGGAATCACATCTCTTAGCGGTAAAACGCATCATGAGATATCTCACTGGCACACAAACTATGGGTTTATAGTACCCCAAAGGTGCTGACTGCACACTTATTGGGTACTCGGATTCTGATTTTGCGGGTTGTAAATTGGACCGAAAAAGCACTAGTGGGACATGTCACTTACTTGGGAATGCCTTGGTTTCATGGCATAGTAAGAAACAAGCCAGTGTGGCTTTGTCCACTTTGGCGAATACGTTGCAGCAGGTAGTTGTTGTGCACAGATCATTTGGATGAAACAACAGTTGAATGATTATGGAATCAATCTGAAAACTGTTCCAATTAAGTGCGACAATACTAGTTCCATAAACCTCACTAAAAATCCGGTTTATCACTCTCGGACTAAACACATAGAGATTAGGCACCATTTTATTAGAGATCATGTTTAAAAAGGTGATTGCATGATTGAGTTTGTGGAAACATCTAAACAACTTGCAGATATTTTTACTAAACCTTTGCCTAAGGAAACCTTCTTTTTTTTATTAGAACTGAATTGGGAATTTTAGACCAATCATGCATTGAGTGACTGCCTGTGATTGCATTTTCTTTTTGAATAAATTCTAACTTGGGCGTTTGAGTGTGCTAACGAGTTTATGCGTGTCTTTTCCCCTTCCATTTTCTTTAAATGCGGAATAATGAGTGGGTGACGCATTTGTCTTATGCAACTAGCTAATCATGTCCAACCAGCTCATCTCACACACCTACCTTGGTATTACGTAACTATCAAAATATGCTTGTTTTATCCTGAATATATTCCTTGCTTTATTTGTCTTTCCCACTTTTTGGTGTTGCCAAAAGGGGAGAGTTACATGAATGCATGATTCAGGGGGAGTGATCTTTTAAGTATTGCCTATTGTGAGGGGGAGTTTTTCTAAATATTGTGCTTAAACTCTGATATCTTTTATTGAAAAACCATGCTTATATCTCATTGCTATATCATGATTATATTTTACTAATTCCCTCCATGAGATGTTTGTCATCATCAAAAAGGGGAGTCTGTGAATACATGCCTTGGCAGGATGATTTTGATGCTTGATCAAAGGGAGCTTTGCAAATAGTCAACCGTGCAAAAAGTGGAAAAGAATACCAAGACGCGTATCAAGAATGATTGTTTCTCAAGTCTTTGGGTTCTGGGTATTTATTTATCTTTATTAAGACAATTTGTAAGTAGTAATAAAAAGCTCTCAATTAAAATTAAATCACACACGCACAAAATATTTTGACATGCATATCTCGTGTCGGATGTCGAGCTGAGGAACTCGGATGTCGAGCTGAGGAGGAAGTCGCGTGTCGAGCTCTGAGGAAGTCGGATGTCGGATGTCGAGCTTAGGAGGAAGTCTCGTGTCGAGCTCTGAGGAAATCGGATGTCGAGCTGAGGAGGAAGTCGGATGTTGAGCTCTGAGGAAGTCGGGTGTCGAACTTATGAGGTCGCGTACCGAGGTCTCGTGTCGAGCTGATGAGGTCGCGTGCCGAGCTATGAGAGCCGAGCTGATGAGGAGGTCGTATGTCGAGCTGTGTTCCAAGGTCGTGTGCCTAGGTCTTCTGTCGGGCTGTTCAGAGGTCGTATGCCGAGCTTTGTCGAGGTCGTCTATCGAGCTGTGTGGCGAGGTCGCTCGCCGAGCCAGTCTTGAGGTCGCCTCGCTTAGCCAGTCTTCCTGCAACGACAAATCCTTTTAATAATCTTCCAACGGACAAATCAAAACTCAACGGGCAAACGCTCCTCGGTCGGTCTATAAATATACAACGCTGTGCTCTTTCTTATAACACAACAATAACAACGCAGTGCTTAATTTTTGTGCCAAAAACTCTGTCAAATATTTTTCATCACTCACACTTATTTGAGCACAATTTTCTGAGAGTCTTTTTATTCTACAAAATTTGAGTTGTATTATTTGAGCTTCAATTTGTTATATCTGCACTATTGAGTGTATCTTTTTCGTCTCATTTTATTTGTGAAAATCATTTATTTTTGGGTAGGAATCCCAAGGTGTTCATAGAGAGGTGATATCTCTTGAACGTATTGCTACAGTTTAGAGTTGTAAAGGTTTCTAGCTGAACCTGATTTAAAAGCTAGTGTCTTAGTGAAAATCCCATAGTGGTTTGCTTTGGGGACGGGACGTAGGCCACAGGGGTGTTAGGTGGTAACCTGGATAATTTGTTGTGTGCTTTTTACTCCTTATCTCTCTACTTTTCTACCAATTAAATTTCAGATTTTTATTTTATTGTTATTTATATCTTACTATATACTTTATTTTTAACTCGTTTGCAATTTATTCTTCAAGTGATTTATCTATTTCACATAAATATTTCCGCAACTCATAATTAGCACTTATTTCTCCAAAAGTTTTTGAAAGCACAGTTCACACACAATTCACCCCCCTCTTGTGTTTGGAGTCACTTGTCAACAAATTCATCGCGTGAAAATATTTAATTATAAATAATAAAAATCATGTCAAATATTCAAAAATAGTCTCAACAAGTTACGATTCGATTTTCATCAAAATCGGAGTTCATTTAGAATTTTATCTGCGACAAAACTGTCCGGCAATTCGAAACGCGACGAAATTTCGTTAGAATTTTTTCGACGATTTTCAAACCGTGAATTAATATAAAATATTAATTCTCAAATTTAATTTGCTCTTGATTTAATTAATACACTTTCTTAGGGAACAAGAAATTGCTTTATTATAGCGTAAATACGACCAAATACAATAAATAACGTTAATTAACGTATCGTAAATATACGCGTGTTACATTATATAATATGGAAACCCCATGCTTCAACACAGATAAATCAGCAGGTCATTGATGTTAATGAATAATTCAATAAGGATGCACCAACTCTCTTATTGACACAACTATATTCCACTGTTTATGATTCCAGAATAATGAACATCGCAGCTGAACACCAGTCGTAACCTTGGGCTCTTCCACCACCCTAGGATATTCAGGTTGAGTTCCTTAACGACACGACAATGAACTAAGTAGCTGAACACCAGCCGGAGCTTTGGGCTCTTCCACCACCCTAGGTTGTTCAGGTCAAAGTTCCAACGACACGACAATGTTTCCACAACTCCAATGAATATATCAACACATATGACAATTCAATCAAGCATAATCAAATAATTATTTAACCATCCACATCAAATAAATATTCAACTAGCCATATCACTAACAATACGTTTCATACAAGTCATGCTTCCGTGATAACTCATACAAACAAACACTACCAAATCACAATGAATCATCAACATCGATAGCACAATTCGTCCCTTTAAAGTTCTGTGGAACTAACAAAGAGGTAACAAATAAGTGTGGGGGGTTGGGGGCAGTCGCCAACCTCTTGCAGATAAACCCACTAATTAATTAAGTATAAAGTTTAAGAACAATAAAATCAAAGGGGTATAAGACCCTCACTTCGAATCCTGGGGTTCTCAGACTTATTTGATCAGAAAACAAATAAAATCCTAAGTGGCCATCGCCTAAATGTGTCTAGAAGTAGCCCTTACATATACTATACAAAACATAAACACCAATAATGTGAAGTGCCCTTACCGAAGTTGCCAAGTCGCGTGTCCAGGAACGTCTCGATCTCACGCTGTACGAACTCGGATTACTCAAATCTTAACACCACGGAACAAACTTAGTACAATTCTAGGGACTAGTTCTAACTCCTTAGGCTCTCAAAACCCAAAAACCTCTTAACTAACCAAATCACCTACACTTGGATACCAATTTGAAACACATATTTTTAAAGAATCACATACACTTGAAAAATTAATCAAACAATTAAAAGAATAAGGTTTTAAAAACTAAGACTCAATTTCTTTTCAAACTTAAAACATGGGACAATACCACAATCAAATTCATTTTCTCAAAAGGCTTAATCAAGGCTCCACTTGGTTTTTATGATCTCAAAGAATCCAATTCACCTTATGTGTTTCATAGCCTCAAAGCTTTAAAACAACTTCAATTTCAATCAAATCATTCCCCTAATTTTCTAAACTTACACAACCATACTATACAACTAATTTAAGGCTAGGAACACAAAATAATTTTCCTCCCAAACCCCTTAAGAGCTCGTGGCCAACAGGCCCTTTTCCCAAAAAAAATTGCAAATTTCCAACCCAACTAAACAACATCATTCCATATCCCATTTCTTTCACAAAACAACAATTAATTTCAAAACCAAAACATAATCCAAATCAAATACCAAATCAAGCCTCTTTCAGAATGCAAAGGTTTCATAAAAATATATAAATCCTTTGATTTAAACATAATTGACAACAACAACAACACTATCAATCCCTAAGAAGCAAGAATCATAAACCAATTTGAGTGATTCACATGAAGATCACACAATCCCAAATCCTTAGGTTATTCGCCTAGGGTTCAATCAAATTGGGGAAAATGTGCTCATCTCATTCATGATCATAGTCAACCAACATACAAAGCAATAAAGAAGGAAATGAAGCAAGAAATCATCTCCTACAACTAGAAAAGGGGCCACGGTTTTGGGCTGTACAAAGGAGGAGGAAAACTTGATTTTTATGCTCACCTATAAGGTTGGAAGGAGGTGATTGAGTAGAGGATGAAGCTATAAACAAGAAAGATTGGAAGATGGAAGTGAAATCAAACCAAAAGAAGTGATGAAGCATGGAGCCATGGAAGGAGCTTGAGTTTCTCTCTTTAAACCATGAAGAAGAAGCACAAATGAAGGGTAGAGAGTGGGGAGAAGAGGGCGCAGCTGCTGCCCCTAAATGGGAGGGGTTAAAAAAAATATTATTAGACAAAATACTTGGTTAAGGGTAAGTTAAAGATAAGCATAAATTTTAACCATCACATAAGTGACACCTAGCCTCTAAAGCAAGATGTTAATCCCATCAACTAGTCCAAACATATAATCTCTCTTCTCTCATGATTACCCTCTAATCCTAGAGTCTTAACTGTACTAATAAAAATACGGTGTCGAGTAATCTTGTTACCGATTAATTCTTTCGCCGATTAAATCGTAAAAATTAATTTACTTAGAAATTAATTCACCGCGTGATAATAATTTATCTATAAATAGTAAAAATAATTAAAAACACTCAAACATAGTCACAACAAGTTACGATTCGATTTTCATCTAAATCGGAGTTCGTTTAAAATTTTATTCGCGGATAGAAACTACCCGGCGATTCAAAATACGGTGAAACTTCGTTAGAATATTTCGACGATTTTTAAACCATAAATTAATATAAAATATTATTTCTCAAATTTAATTTCATCTTGATTTGGTTCAATCATTTTCTTAGTCAACAAAAATTACGCGTTACCGCGTCAGACAGAAAACTTATATCAAGTTTATTTGATGGATTCACATTAAAAGCAGCATACGTCTACGCTGTCTATTAATTTGAATTAACATCATAAACAATAATTATTTATAATAAATAAATTATTGAAAATAAGTCAAAATAATTCCTCGTACTCTCAGTAAATCATTGGGATGATCAATCTCTACGACTTACCTTCAAGTATTTGAGATTTATTTGCTAAAACAATTTTTCTTAAAAATTGGGGTGTTACAGGGGTTGTAGGTGCTTGAGTATGGGTCGTTTTGCTTATGCCCAATAAAATTCACCTCCTCAGTGCAGTTCTTTGAATCATGAGTTGTAACTCCACAGAAATTGCAAGAAGCCTTAACTGTCTTATTTTCTATAGCCTTTAATCTTTCTTCAGTCTTCTCCATAAAACCAGCTAAAACTCCTATACACGGATGTCCGTGTCTTTGCATATATTTTAACATAGCCTCTTGCATCCCCAATTTTGGGTCAACATCTTTCTGGCCTATAGCATTGACTTCTTCTATTTGTCCTTCAATTGCCATACAACCCCAATCACTTTTAGGATTAGACTGGGTTTGCGCTGCCATCAAAGTCTCTAATTTCTTAGTCATTGCCTCCAATTTTGCTTCTAGAGCTGTGTTGGCTTCAATTTTGTAGATACCTGCTTGCTGGTTCTTCTTTCCGGACTGCCTATCATTAGCTGACCACTGAGCATTGTTCTAAGCCATTTCAGTTATAATATCAAAAGCCTCAATGGGTGTTTTCTTTCCGAAAGATCCTCCACAAACAGCGTCAATAGCTCCTCTAGTTTGCATATTGAACCTATTATATAAAATCTGAAGCTGCTACCACTTAGTGAAACTATGATGAGGACATCTTCTCAATAAATCTTGAAATCTTTCTCATGCCTCATGCATTGATTCTCCTTCATTCTGGGTGAATCCAGACATATCAACTCTCAGCTTTGCAGATTTTGCGGGAGGAAAGTACTTGTTTAAAAACTTAGTTTTTAGGTCCTCCCAAGTAGTATTAGAGTTAGGTGGGAATAAATCCAACCATAGTTGTGCTTTCCCTTGCAGTGAGAAACAGAACAGTCTAACTTGATTGCCTCCGGTGATACTCCTTCACATTTGACAGTATTAGCAATCTTCTGAAATATCTTAAGATGGGCTTTTGGGTCTTCAGAAGATAAGCCAGAGAATTGCATTGCAGATACCATAGAGATCAGTGCTGGCTTCAGTTCGAAATTGTTGGCCTCAATTGCAGGATAGTTAACACTATCTGCTACATCTGTAGTTGGTGTGAAGTACTCGTTCAATGTTAGTTCTTCAGCCATTGCTAACTGCTGTCTTCTCAACAATCTGAGTGTTTTTTTAATTTCAGGATCAAAAATCAATTCAGGATATTGAGACCTTGTCTGCATACACCAAAGAAAACCAAATTAGAATGTCTTAGAAATAAACAAAAATAGCAGAAAATTAAATAATTAAATAAAAGTATGCCTAATGCGAATAAAATCTAGAATTCGATTAATATCGCAATCATTCCCTGGCAACGACGCCAAAAACTTGTTGCGGCTCAGGCAAGTGCACCTGATCGTAACTCGTAATAAAAGTGGAGTATAATCAAGACTCCGAATGTCGAACCCACAGAAAATGAGCGACTACCAGCGAATTACTGTGATTCTATTCTATTAGGCAAGCAAATATTATGATTAAGAAAGTACTGAAAGTAATTAGAATTAAAGCAGTAAACAAATTAAATGCTAGAACAATTTAACTATGTTATGGGGACCTAGGGATAACCGGATTCACTAATACTCTACCCTTGAGTTTATTAATCAATTGTTATGAGTTATCTGTCATGTAAGAGCACTAACCACCCACTCTAAATAACTAGAGGCTGTCCTTGCATACAATAGCCTTCCTCCCAACTAATTACTCTGTTTGGTCCACGAAATAACTAAGGGAAAGAGCATTAAGTTCAGGTGGATTTGCTAACTTAATAACTGGTTAGAAACAAGCCCTAACCTATCCGACGTATAGCGCAAGTTCTTTTATCCCATGGTTCCGTTAACTAATCATGATCCTGTTACTACAATTAAGCCAACTAAATAAAGGGTGATCAGGCCTTATTGGAATAAGCACAATAGGAATAAAATAGTCAAACAATCAATCGAAACTCATATAATTAAAGAACAAAACATCAAGAGTATTGTAAAGGATCCCCCATCACCCCTAGTGATGGGTTTAGCTACTCATTACTAATGATAATAACATAAACAAATATATGAATTCAGAACAATCCATAACAAGAGAATAAATTCTAAACCGGGACACCCTTTCGATATGACGACGGTCCTTAAGCACGTTCTTCACGTCCTCACAAGCTCCGGTAGCGATTTGAGATGGCACCAAGCTTCAAGGAGACAGAAATTCTTTGGAATGGGCAAGGGTTTGCTATCAGGTCTCAATTGGAGTCTTTTGACTCAGAAATTTGTCAAAAGGTCTTTGTAACATGTTAAGAGCCCTTATTTATAGACTAGGCTGCGAATTAGGTTTTTTTTGCTTCAAATCTGCACTGATCAGGGACGGGGTACAGTCGTACAGAGTATATACACGGCCATACCGAGCTTCGTAGATGACGTTGACCCGTACCAGTTCATGTTGTTGCCCTGACATCACTTATGTACGACCGTACTGCCTTTGGCACGGGCGTATTGGACTATTTTATCGGCGTCAGGTAGTACAGGCTGGGGGGTATGCCCTTACTGGGATTTTGCTATAGGTACGGTCGTACCGTTGGTAGGTCAGGCTGTACCACTTGTCCATAAATGCTAAAACTCTCCAAAACTAGCCAGTTTTTTGTCTTTTTCGCATCTTTTGCTCTAAGTGGTGTCTTCATGATATTTCTGCATAATAAGACATAAATGAGTACCTTTGTGCATTAATCAGTGCAAAATGGTATAATTAGACACTAAAAATGCCCTATAAATATAGACAAATTGGTATGTTAACAACAAGACCAAGAGATTAAGGATTCTCCAAGCATTTGACATTATCCACTTATGTTTTTCCTTTCAACTTTGTCTTCAGCATAATCAGCATTGTAGAATCTAATTAGATCAAAGTGTGTTTTCTTTCTATACCATAGGCCAAGGTTAGGTGTTCCAACAAGATATTTAAATATCCTCTTGACTGCAGTCAAGTGGGATTCCTTATGAGATTATTGATTCTGGCACATAAACGTACAGAGAATGCAATATCTTGCTTGCTAACAGAGAGATACCAGAATGATCTTATTATACCTCTATACTCCTTCTTAGAGATAGACTTAACTTGATCAACTTTCTGCATACTCATAGAGGGATGCATTGGAGTATCCATTGTCTTAGCCTCATTCATTTTATATTTCTTAAAGGGGTCTTTTGTATATTTTTCTTCAAAAATAAAGATACTCTCCTCAAGTTGTTTAATTTGCAATCCAAAAAGGAAGCTTAACTCCCCTATCATACTCCTTTCAAACTCATTCTTCATTAGCTTTCCAAAATTTTTTATATAAGTTTTCATTTGTGGCACCAAAAATGATGTCATCCACATAGATTTGGATAATAAGTAATTCATTTTTGTGAGTTTTTCTGAAGAGTGTGCTGTCAGTTTTGCCTCTTGAAAATCCATTTTTGATCTAAAATGTACTCAACCACTCATACCAAACTCTTGGAGTTTGTTTGAGACCATACAAAGCTTTTGTCAATTTGATAACATGGTTGGGTTTATTTTGATCAATGAATCCTAGAGGTTATTTACATAAACCTCCTCATTTAAGAATCCATTCAAGAAGGCACACTTAACATCCATTTGAAAGAGTTTAAAATATTTATGCACAACATAAGCAAGAAGTATTCTAATAGCTTTTAATCTAGCAACAGGTGAAAAAGTTTCATCATAGTCTATACCTTCTTCCTGATTATAGCCTTGAGCTACTAATCTAGCTTTGTTTCTTATGACCTTACCATTTTCATCTAATTTGTTTTTGAATACCCATTTTGTCCCAATAAATGATTGGTGAGTAGGAGTAGGAACTAGATTTCATACTTCATTCTTCTCAAATTGAGAGAGACTTCTTCTTTATAACATCAATCCAAGATTGATCATTTATGGCTTCATTTATGGTTTTTGGTTCAATTTCAGAGATCAATGCCATGTTTGAAGTATCTTTTCTAAAAGAAATACTGGTTCTAATAGTTTCAGAAGTTTCCCCAATTATTTGATCTTGAGGATGGTCCACCACCACCCTCCAGCTTCTTGCTAGGTTTTGTGTTTGAGTAGCTTAATGATGCCTATTTCTTGATTTAAAGTAGTTCTTGGCGATCCTCTTAATCTGATTTTTTTTTTCTTCTCATCTTTTGTAGTTTTTTTCTGTAGATCTGGCTTTTTTACTTTGTTCATCAGTGTCATCAATTTTGCTTTTGTCAAGATAGTTGTTAGATTCATTAAAAATGGCATGCATGCTTTCTTCCACATTTTGAGTTCTAAGATTGTATATTTTATTCGCCTTGGATGATGTAGAGTATCAAAGAAATGTGCCTTTATCAGACTTAGAGTCAAATTTTCCTAGATTGTCCTTATTGTTCAGGATATAGCAATGACAACCAAAGACATGAGAATCGGAAATGTTTAGCTTTCTATTCAAGATGTAACATGCAGTGGCCCAAAAATATTTTTCAATATTTGATTCATTTAGGATGGTCCTAGCCATCTCTTGTAGGGTTCTGTTTTTCTTTTCAACAACTCCATTTTGTTGGGGAGTTCTTGGATAGGAAAAGTTGTGTGAAATGTCATTTTCATCAAAAAAAAAAAGTTTGGAATGAGAGATTTTCAAATTCTCCTTTGTGGTCACTTCTTACTGCAATGATGTTAGAGCCCTTCTCATTTTGAATTCTCTTGTAAAAGATTTTGAATGCTTCAAAAGATTCATCTTTATGTTTCAAAAATAAAACCCAATTGGACCTTGAATAATCATCAACAATTACAAAACCATATATTTTTCCGTTGAGACTGGCAGTTTTGGTTGGTCCAAATAAATCTATGTAGTAAATCACGTGGGTTTTGAGAAGAAATCATATTTTTTGGCTTAAAACTGGAATTAACATGTTTTCCTTATACACATGTTTCACACACCCTATCCTTCTCAAGCTTGATTTTTGGTAAACCTCTTACCAACTCAAGTTTGGATAGTTTTAAAATAGTTCTCATGTTAGTATGACCTACCCTCTGATGCCAAACCCATTTATCATTTTCAGTAGACATAAGGCATGTATCTTCGGATAGATCATCAAGACATATACTATACAGATTTTTAATTATTGAACCAGCAAAGAGAACTTTCCCAGATGATGTTTATTTGATTGTGCACGCAGCAGATTTAAACAGAACTTTATGTCCATTATCACATAGCTTTCTTACACTTAGCAAATTATGTTCTAATCCACTTACATATTGAACATGTTTTACATTAGCAGAGTTTGGTTTACCTATTGTGCCAGTACCTGTGATCCAACCTTTTTCATTGTTCCCAAAGGTAACACAACCTCCTTCATTTCTCTCTAAGGAGAGAATTTTATCTTTATCTCCTGTCATATGTCTACTGCATCCACTGTCTAAATATCACATTTTTCTTGGATGCTAAGAGGCATTCCTGCATCAGAGATTAATAAGGATTTATCCTTTTGGGTCATTCATGGTTAATAGACTTCCAATTGAAAGTTTTTCTTCTCTTCTGACATTCAGAGACTTCATGACCATAGTTTTTGCAGTAAAAGCATCTTCTTTTAGGTCTCTTAGCAAGAACAAAGAAGTTTTCAAAAAAAAAATTACTTTTGTCCAGAGATATAACCAATTCCAGCTTTCTCTTATATTCGACCATGAGTTCCTATGATTTTATCAAATGTTTCAGTTTCATGTAGAAATTTGGAATCTTAGTTAATTCATTTACTTTCCTTTTGAGTGAATCATTTTCCTTCTGAAGACAAGAGCTAATGAGGTCTGATCTTCTAAAGGTCTGAATACTCAATAACTTGTGTTGTTCAGAAAGTTTGAAATATGATTGTTGTAAACGATGCACAGTTTTGAGAAGGTTCTTATTTTGTGTTTAAAGCTCCTTATTTTGTTTCATGACTTCACACGGATGAGTTTTGAACAACAGACATTTTTAAGCCAAGATGTTTGAATTAGTCAGAAGATTATCAAAAGCAAGTTGAAAATTTTGATAAGATTGACAATTTCAAGTTTCAGAATCAGACACCTCATTATCTTCTTCAGAGTCTGCCATGAGACATAGGTTTTCTGATTCATCTTCTTGACAAGAGAATGTTCCATCTGAGTCATCCCATGTAGCCTTCATAAACCTTTTCTTTTGAGGATAATTCTTAGGATTTATCTTAAGTAGAGGACAATCAACTTTAAAGTGGTCAGGCTAGTTGTATTCAAAACATAATGGTTGAGTTTTGCTAGTTTCTCCTTTGGGGGGGAGTACTTTCTTGCTTGAGGGAATTTTATACCTTTTCTTCTTCTTAGTATTCTCTAAATTTTCTTGGAGATGAAGGCTAGTTCACCATCATCTTCAGAGTCAACATCCGCACTCTCACTACTGTCCTCATCAATTTCTGCTGAGGATTTTGGTGCAGATACCTTGGTTTTTTTAAAAGAGGTCTTTCCTGACATATGAGAGGATTTTAGAGCTATTCTCTTCAATTTCTTCAGATGAAGCTCTTCCATGATCTCTTGTTCATGAAATTTGAGTGATCCGAATAATTCTTCAATTTTTAGAACTGCAAGGTCTTTGGCATCTTGTATCGCAGTTGTAACAACCCCAATTTTCTAAAACTTTGCTTAGCATGTACTTATGAATGTTAGTAGGTTCCACTGTGTTGACTATTGTGTGCTTATATGTTTTCTTTGCCATCGTATGTTCACGAACGAGAATGCATGAAGTTTAATAGGCTTAGATTGAGGTGAATGAGAGCTTGTTAGGGCTTTGATATTAGCCTTCGAAAATACGCGTAATTAGGGAAGAAAAAAAATTAGGATTCGAGTTTTTGGATGCTTATACGCAAGATGCAAGTGTGAGTAGTCAAACTAGGGTTTAGGGTTTGAGCACCTGATCCTAGGTAAATTAAGTAGTTTTAAATGTTTAGAACGAAATTTCAATGATAGGTGATCAAGTTTTGGGTGGTATGTTATGGCTCAGGCAAGTGCACCTGATCGTAACTTGTAATAAAGTGGAGTAAATTTAAGAATTCGAATGCCGAACTCATAGAGAATGAGCGAGTACTAAATCAATAAAGATCTTTTATTATTTAGATTAACGAAGGTAGTGATTATGAGAACGAGACAATTA
Source organism: Calophaca sinica (assembly GCA_037113605.1). Lineage (NCBI taxonomy): Eukaryota > Viridiplantae > Streptophyta > Magnoliopsida > Fabales > Fabaceae > Calophaca > Calophaca sinica. Next base: position 84,984,046 of record CM073730.1, on the reverse strand, counting down.
AACAATAATAATAAAGCAAATACGCAAGAATAGAATAGAGATCAGTAATGAAAAGCCTAGGGGAATCGGGTTCACTAATACTTAGTCCTTGAATTTACCAATTAACTATTACGAGCTATAATCCTAATTGAAAGCCAATCACCCACTCTTATATTATTAACACCCAATGATCATGCAATGTTAATAGTCTTCTTTCTAAGAACCACCCAGTTTGATCATGCAAGGTAATTAAAAGAAAGAGCATTAAGAGACAGTGAGTTTATCAATTCAATAACTGATTGGAAATAAGCAATTATCCTTGATCCGACATAATTAGCGAATTCAGTTATTCCTAGAGTTCCATTAACTAATTATGGTACGATCGCCTCCAATTAACTAATTTATTAAGGATTGGCAGCTAAGAACAACACATTCAATAAGATAATAAGAAAGCTCATAATAACAATTAAACTAATATCAAAGACATAGTAAAAGATCCTCCATCACCTCTAGTGATGGATTTAGCTACTCATAGTATTTCTCAATAACATAGAATAACAAGAATCCAAACAAGAAATCATAAAGGAAAAGAAAAGATGAGAGGCAAGAGACAAGAGGCAAAAGTAAGACAAAAGCCCCTCACTCAGAGAGTGAGTCCCCCCAAAAAGGGTTGACAATGCCTATTTATAGGCTCTGCTGTGCACTAGGTCAAATTGACTTCAAATCTATGCATTATAGGCTTGGGTACGGCCGTACCTCCTTATGTTCTCGTTGTTGGCTCGTGCCGACCGGAGTGCGACTTTGATCGCTTTAGATGCGGCCGTCTTGACTTTAATACGGTCATACTAGACTTTTTCTTCGACGCCTTGGTTGTCTTGACCATGAGGTACGCCTCTACGATGTCTTGTGATTAGATCTGATCGTCCTGACTTTAGGTAAGGCCATACTGAATGTCCAGAATCACCAAAATATGCTCAAATCTTGTAAGAATCTTCCCAAAATTACAACTTTTTTCTTTCCATGTTGCCTTTTTTACCTTTCTGCATAAATGAAGGAATAATGAGCATATTTTATCTAATAAAGAACAAAATCATAATATATTATATTCAAAATACCCCACTATTTTAGACAAATTTGAGTGTCAACATGGTAGAAGCGTTAGAATCGAAGAAAACACAAAATTAGTTTTTTTTTTTTGCTCCGATGGAAGTGCTTCAGCACATGGGATGCGCTCCAGCGCATGCCATCTACGCATCAGCACACCTGAAACCCTTTCATTCTATGCCACGTGGCACCTTGTGAGTGGACCTAATGTTAGTCCAATGAGATGTTGACACGGCAATGCATGATGTTAGAGCAAAATGTAAAATTGCGTCTGACACTCTTAAAGTTTTGATGATAACAAAGACATCAGAAACATGATGAACAATTAATCTTATGAGTATTTAACAAGTTTGCTAAGTATGCAGGAAAAACTTGTTGAATCCAACTAAATACATTAACAGAACAAATGTATTTATGAAGATAAAAACAAGATCAATAAAACATCTCTGAAGAATTGAAGCGTCTGAAGTATGTCTGAAGAAATGAAGCACTGTCTGAAGTCAACAACAACATACCAGATAATACAACATTAAAAGCAATAATTCAACTACTGCGTCTGAATTAGAAGATCTAATAAAGAGCTAGTTCAAAATCAGTACACTAAATGGTAGTGTCTGAAGATGTGCTAGATGAACAGGAAGACCTAGTTCAGAATCAAAACACTAAATGGTAGTGTGTGAACTAGACGATTAAGATACATCAAAGATGATGTAATATGAAGACTCAACATCAACAAACAATAAGAATCAACAATGACAACAATCAACATAAACAACGAAGAAGACTCAATAATCAACCTGAAGACATCCTTTACAACATCAACCTGAACTAACCTAAAGAATCTCAATTGCTCAAGATGAGTATAGGGATTAGTATCAGGAAACCAACATCATTTGTGATGTTTGATACACAACAATGTCTGGCTAGGGAAGTTAAGACAAGTAAAGTCACTCAAGCTCAAATAGAAGAAATATATCCATCAAGGGATTAAAGAGATGGAAAACAAAGAAGCTTAATTGAAGATATACGGACATATGAAAATGTCTGATGAAGTCACCGTCTGAAAAAGTTTGAACGTGAACATAAGAAGGGGGGTTGAATTGTGTCCAAAAACTTTTCGCAAACTATACGTTAAAAGCACTAAGAATACAGATTTCTCAAAGCTGTTTGTTTATCGGACGCTGAGAGACTAACCGGATGCAGGAAATAAACAGTGTATAAAAACTTGTTTTACTGAGCAAGATAAAGATAAATGTAAAGCAGTAAAGCAAGAGGTACAGAAATTTATACTAGTTCACCACCAACTGGTAGCTACATCTAGTCCCTTCGTTCCTGAAGGATTTTCCACTATAATCAACTGATTACAATTTCTTCAAGAGTATTCTACTGTCACAAACTTGACAATACTCTCAACTTCTCAAAGCGACTCGGTCAAATGAGCCTTTGAGGAACAAAGCCTTAACTAGGCCAAAAACAGTTTACAAAAGAGAATATACTTTTGAATACTATCAAAATAACTCTCACAGAGATGATGAAAAGATTAAGCTCAAAACAGAGTAGCTTTCTAAAAGAAAGTATAAGACGCTGAGTTCAGTTCTTTGTAGTCCAGAAACTTGGCACAAAGCTTGATTGCTCACTTGAGTAATATTGCTTTCAGAATGAAGTTTCTTCACAGTTTTCCAACTTCTCTTCAATGAATACCTTGAGGTATTTATAGGAGTCTTCAGGGATATTACCGTTTGCAGTAAAAACATAGCTCCTTTTTATTGAGTGAGGTAATTTGAAATGTAGTCCTTTTCTTCCTTTCCAGAGAGTATCAGAATAGTACATATTACCGTTTTCGTACTATCTGCTTTTCACAATTGCCTTGTACGATTTTTGTCTTTTGCTAAAGGTGTCACCTTTGCTTCCTCGTACATTAAAGTGAGCGCATAAAATTAAATTCGAATTCCGTTCCAGAACATTCTGAGGATAAGAGCAAAAACGTGATCATCACGTGCTTCATTAAAGAGATCAGACGCTCGCTCAGAACAGAGGACGGACGCTCGCAGTAATAGAGTATTCCACGTGTCAAAGAGTAACACTACTGGACGCTCGCTGTAAGCAAGATGCTGGAGTGAGTTCGGATGCTGACATTAGTGGAGTGTATTCAATTCTCTTGTAGATTTTCTTCTTCTTTCTTGAGTGTTTTGTACATATATATGAAGCTTTGATTCCTGTACACTCAAAGATATGTTAGAGGATAAATTGTTCTCTTGAAAATACTTTGTTATCATCAAAATTAGTGAGGTTCCAACAATCTTCCCCTTTTTGATGATGACAAATATCCAAGGTTGATGAACAATTTAATTTCAAAATAATATCAAGGGTTTCCCCCTGAATTCAATCAATTAGATATATATGAACAATTCAGGTATTAAGGCGATTGTTGATAAACAAATTCATTTAAGTGATCGCAAAACTACGTAGATGTATCAGGGCATATATTCATTTAATAGAGTGAGATCAGATGCTGGTTTCATTTTATCAAAAAGATTTTCATTGTACCAAATTTATTGATTATTATTAGAGTACTAGATCAATGAATATCAAAGCATTATAGGCATTAGAGCAATAAATAACCACACAAATGCTATGTATGAAATGCTATGCATGATACTTCAGTTCCAGCGTATCCATCGGAGTTTGAACATCGGACGGTGAATTGGTCAATCAGATTTTCACGTGTTCATCATACCTTTCTTTTACTCCCCCTTTTGTCATCAGACAAAAAGAGTGTAAAGCACATCATAGTCAAAATAAGACTTAGAAAAATTTGAATATAAGTCAGATATAGGTATATATAAACAGATAATCAGAGCAAAATTAATGAATATATATAAGAGTACCAAAAAAAATATTTTATATCACACAAAAATAAATAAATTCAAGGGTTTGGTGGAGGTGGTGGAGGGATGTTGAGATGTTCATATAGTAATTTCAGAGCATTCTCTAGCTGAGTAACTTTCAGGTTTGTGGCCTTCATTTCTTCAAACTCTGCTTTAGGAATAATGACCATCTCAACTGTAGGAGTAGAAGTAGAAAGTCCAGCTTCTGATACTGGTGCAGGTTTCATCTTCTGATGCTCTGCTAGCACCCAGTTGGATAGCTTCAATCTCAATTCCTTCTTCCGTTGAGCTCTTAGAAAGAATGCATCATTTGGTATAAACCATTTGATGAGATTTACAAGTTTCCTCTGCTCAGATTCTGCCTGAATTTCCCTTATATTCTTCACATCTTCTGGATACAGCAAATCCATGAAGATGATTTCTCTGTGCAGAACCACATCAGCAGTGAAAGCATCAAACCTGTTTCCAGCATCTTCTCCCCATATTCTTCTGATAAAGACACTCAATGCTTCAAAAGCGAAAGAGAGTGCTTCATTTTCTGCCAGGTATACTCTTCGCAGATTTTCCCTGTCATCTTCTTCAAGCACTAGGGGGACGAGGCATGGTAACATGGCTTTGTCTTTCCAAGACTCAGACCATTGACTCCAAGTAAATCCAATGTCAAAGTGCTTGGTCACAGCAGCCCATTGGACATATATCTTCATGCAGTCAAGAGGCCTGATTACTGAACACCTGAACGTATCATCAAAGTATGCAGTTCCCAGATTGGTGTCAGTAACTTTGCTGATAGTGCCAACCGTGGGAATTGTGGCTTTCTCAGCATTGCAGCAGTTTGAGGAGCCAGTTCTCCATTCATCTTCCTTGAGAGAACTAAGGTAAAACCTTTTGGCATGGTCCTCAGTGATCTTGGCAATCGGAAGCTCTGAGAATCCTTTAAGATTGAACTTCTTAGGAGCCTTCTCATACTCTTTGAGTCCGATTTTGCTGTATGGCAACTTGCCAGGAGCAGGTTCTTTCCTCTTCCCAGGGATTGACCAAGGTAGCCACCTTTGTCTGTCTGGAACAATCTTTATGGATACAGAAGAAGGATCTCTGAACTGTCTGATAACTTCAAGTTTCTTCATTTCAAGACAGTGTGCCATGAAGACAGCTTCTTCATCCGTGATCCATCTTTCACACTCCTCCAGTGTGAGAGGTTCAGTTTGGGGCAGGAACTTTGGAAGGTCAATAGAGAAAGGAATTGCCCTGCTACCAGGTTCCGGTCTCAATCTCCCTTTGAATGACATCTTGAAACTGTCTTTTCCATCCTTGAAGGTAGCATTCATTGGAGAGGCAATTTCCAGTCTGGCAACTCCAGAGGTGAAGGTTTTCAAGTGCCAAGTAGAAGTGTGATTGTAGATGCTGTGATATGACTCATACTTAACAAACTGAGGTTTGTTAATGCGCGAGACATTCTTCCTTCCACTGAGGTCTGTAGGTTTGAAGGTAAGGCTGAGTGAAGTGGGAGTGGTTTTGGTGATTGTATAGTTTTTAGGTGTGTAGGGTTTGAATGGATTGATGGGAGGTACTTTGAATAATAGGTTAAAGGGATGAGAGTGAAGTTTGGAAATGTATGTAGTAAGTGAGGTATTTGAGGAGATTTGTGGTAGGTCAAGGTTAAGTGTATTGGATAGTGTTTGGGTAGGTTTTGAGGGAATGAGGGTAGAGGTTTGTTGTAGGCTCATTCTGGTTTTCTTGGTTTGTGTTTGGGTTTGTGGTTGTGAAACAGACAATGGAGGTGCAGGAATAACATCATGAGAATCAAAAATAGATACTGACTCATCAACAGTAAAGTTAAGTACCTTTGAGTTAAGTTCAGAAGACTTAATCAACCTTCTCTTTATTCCTCTAGAGGCAACAATGGTCGTAGGAGGAGGATGGACTTGCTTCCCTTAACCAGATGCTGAAGCATCTTTTTCAGCTGTTGGCTTATTCTTCTTCTCCAAGATCTTTCTGATGGGGATTCTGTCCTCATCATCTGGTTCCTCAACAGTAGGTGCAGGAGCCACCTTCTGTTTCATTCTTCTTGTCTCCCTTATAGGAGATTCAACAGGTCTCTTCACACCAGCCATTGAGCTTCTAGTGTTTTTCTTTTCAGCTTCTCCAATATTCGCAGTAGTTTCTCCTTCTTGTTGCTCTAATTTCACCTTCTTAATCATCGAGCCAGTAATCAACTGCATTCTGACCAGACTGTTGATTCCAAAAACTTCAGTGGGAAATATGTGGAGTAGTGGGAAAGTTGATAGAAAATGGTACAGTCCTTTTTCAAAAAATCGCTTCGCATTTCCAAAATAAATTAAATCAAAAAGAAAAGAAAATGAAGATTCCCCTTTTCATTAAATGAAGACGCCAAAAGAAAAGTAAAATCAAGTAAAAAGATTTTATCGAAAAACATAAATAATCATGACTCAGTGAGATGTGATGAGACGCTTAAGTCCTTTACACATGTGACACGTGTGTGTGCGCTCGGACGCACGCGCATATCGATTCACCAGATCTCGAGTTATGATGCACATGACGAATAAAATGCTTACATTTATACATGCTTATGTCATACCAGATGCTGAGATGATGCATATCATCTGACGCTGAGATTAATCATTCTTCTATAAGATGAAAATTTAAATTTCTTCTTATAAAATTGAATCTATCTTGTGAGGGTTTTGTAAATATGTCAGCCCACTGATGATCAGTGTCTTCAAATTTTATTTCGAGAATACCCTTCTGAACATAGTCTCTTATAAAATGATGCTTAATCTCAATGTGCTTGGCTCATGAATGCAATATGGGATTTTTAGTAAGACAGATTACAGAAGTATTATCACAAAAGATAGGAATGTTACTCTCTTTTATCATATAATCTTCAAGTTGATATTTCATCCACAGAAGTTGAGAGCTGCAACTTGTCTTTGAAATATATTAAACCTGCTGTTGAGAGTGCAATCGTGCTTTGCCTTTTGCTTGACCAAGACACGAGATTTGCTCCAAGGAATTGGCAGCCTCCACTTGTGCTTTTCCTTTCAATTCGGTCTCCAGCAAAGTCAGCATCACAGAAACCTACTAACTTGTAATCTTTTGATTTCTTATAAAGCAAACCAAGATTAGTAGATCCTTGCAAATATCTAAAAATTCTTTTAACAGCACTCAAATGAGATTCTCTAGGATCTGATTGAAATCTGACACACAGATAGACACTGAACATAATATCAGGTCTTGAAGCTGTAAGATAAAGTAGAGATCCAATCATACCTCTGTACATCTTCTAATCTACCTTTTTATCATTTTCATCTTTGCCAAGAATGCACGTGAGATGCATAGGAGTGCACATAGGTTCGCAATCCACCATTTTGAATTTCTTTAGCAATTCCTTGATATATTTGCTTTGATGTATATAGATACCATCATTGCATTGTTTGATTTGAATTCCAAGAAAGAACTTTAGTTCACCCATCATGCTCATCTCGAATTCAGCCTGCATTAGGTTAGAAAATTCTTTGCAAAGGCTTTCATTAGTAGCTCTAAAAATAATGTCATCAACATATATTTGAACAATTATAAAGTGCTTGTTTAATGTTTTTCTAAAAAGAGTAGTGTCTACTAGACCTCTGGTAAAACCATTTTTCATCAAAAATGTACTCAGTCTTTCATACCAAGCTATGGGAGCTTGCTTAATACCGTACATGGCCTTTTTAAGCTTGAAGACATGTTCTGGAAATTCAATGTCTTCGAATCCAGGAGGTTGTTTTACAAAGACTTCCTCAGTTATAAAACCATTCAAGAAAGCACCTTTCACATCCATTTGATAAAGAATTATATCATGGTGTGCAGCAAATGATAGTAAAATGCGTGTAGCTTCTAACCTTGCAACAGGTGCAAATGTTTCAGTAATATCAATACCTTCTTCCTGTGAGTAACCTTGAGCAACCAATCTTGCCTTGTTTCTCACAACCTTTCCATCTTCATCAAGCTTGTTTCTAAACACCCATTTAGTACCAATAGCTTGCTTATCTTCTGGTAGAGTAACTAGCTTCCATACATCATTTCTTTGGAACTGATTCAACTCTTCTTGTATGGCCAGAATCCAACCTTCATCTTTCAATGCTTGATCAATCGTTTTAGGTTACATTTCTGAGAGTAGTGCCATATCTGCATGCTCTTTAAAAGAGGATCTGGTTCTTACTCTATCTCCAGGTTTTCCTATGATTTGATCCTTAGGATGATTAGTTTTGTACTTCTAGCTCTTTCTGGCTTCAGCTTCTGAAGATTCTTGTGTCTGGTTACCACCGGATGATGAAGATGTAGGTTCACTATTTGTAGTATCACCTATATTTAATTCTGAAAATAATTCATCTAGCTTTGACATGGCTGTGTCAGGCTTCTTGTCATCAAATTTGACATGAATGGATTCTTCCACTGTCATAGTTTCTTTATTGTATATTCTAAAAGCTTTGGACCTTTCAGAATATCCCAAAAAGATTCCTTTGTCAGCTTTTGAATCAAACTTAGCAAGCTGATCCTTAGTAATCAAAATATAACAAGTACAACCAAATGAATGAAAATATGATATGTTTGGTTTTCTTCCTTTCCACAGTTCATATGGAGTCTTCTTCAAAATAGGTCTAATAAAAATTCTATTCTGAATGTAACAAGCTGTGTTTACTGCTTCTGTCCAAAAATGTTTTGCAATGTTAGCTTCATTGATGATGGTCCTGGCCATTTCTTGGAGTGACCTATTTTTCCTTTCTACAACACCATTTTGTTGAGGTGTTCTAGGAGAGGAGAAATTGTGGGAGATGCCATTATCATCACAAAATTTTTGAAAGTTTTTATTTTCAAATTCTCCCCCATGATCACTTCTAATGGATGAAATACAAATTCCTTTTTCATTTTGAACTGTTTTGCAGAATACAGTAAATACCTTGTATGACTCATCTTTGTGAGCAAGGAATCTAACCCATGTCCATCTAGTAAAATCATCAACAATGACTAACCCATATTTCTTTTCAGTTAAAGAGGATGTCCTTGTTGGACCAAAAAGATCAAGATGCAAAAGCTCAAGTGGTCTAGAGGTTGAAACAACATTTTTTGAATGAAAAGAAGTTTTAACTTGTTTTCCTCTTTGACATGCCTCACAGAGAGCATCAGATTAGTACTTAAGATTTGGTAAGCCTATGACAAGACTGTGCTTGTTTAATTTTGAGATTAATCTCAAATTGGCATGACCCAATCTCTTGTGCCAAATCCATTGTTCTTCGTCAACAAACATGAGACACTTGACATCTTGTTTTACAAGTTCAGAGAGATCAATTTTGTAAATATTTTGTTTCCTCTTAGCAGTAAAGAAAACAGAGTCATCCTTTTTGCTTTTTACTAGACATCCAGTTTCAGTAAAGATCACTTCATAACTATTGTCACATAATTGACTTATGCTCAATAAGTTATGTTTAAGTCCTTCAACATAAAGTACATTATCAATAGAGGGAAGAGAGCCTTTACCAACGCGACCAATTCCAACTATTTTACCTTTCTGGTTTCCTCCGAAACCAACGAATCCATCTTCTTTAGGCCTTAGTTCTTGGAACATATGCTTTTCTCCCGTCATGTGACGCGAGCATCCACTGTCTAAGTACCAAGATAGGTGTGTTGACTTTGTTGCTAAGCATGTCTGCAACATAGACTATTTTATCTTTAGGTACCCATATCTTTTTGGGTCCTTTCTTGTTAGTTCTTGAAGGAAGCTTATCCTTCACAGTTTTAAAAACAGTACATGCACTTTTCAAATGACCAGGTTTATTGCAGTAAGTACAATGCAAGTATTTACTATGATTATTGGATTTATCAGATGCTGAATCATTTTCTAAAGGAGGTTTATCTAATATATAACCAAGACCATGAGTTGTCGTTTTACAGACACCCCAAATCATTGACGCTTGCTTGCTTCGAGTTACACTCTCTGCAAGAAACTTTTGAAATGCATATTCATAATCATTTGATTTGCATTTAAGGTTGCCTGTAACTTTAGAGCTTTCAGCTTGAGAGCTCTCAGCTTCTGGTTGCTTGTTAGCGGCCAGACGCTGGTTATCCATCAGATGCTGATTTTCAGTTTTCAACCACAGTTCTCTTTATTAGTATGATTTTTCTTTGTTTAAAGCTTGAAAGTCTTGTGATAATTTTGAAAATTTCTTTTTCAAATTCTTATACTCAACGAGAGAGAGTGGCGAGTCCTTAAGAAGATCATCGAAGCTAGTTGAAGTGAGTAGGAATCATATACTATTACCTCTTCAACTTCTTCTTCTGAGTCAAAATCAGTGTTTGCCATGAGAGCGAGATTTGCTTCTTCTTCATTATCTTCCTCAGATGAGGATAAGTCTAGATCTTCCCATGTAGCCATGAGGCTTTTCTTCTTTTTCTTGAAAGAACTTCTTGTGGGCTTCTCCTTAAGATTAGGACATTCAGACTTCAAATGTCCAGGCTTTTTACATTCATAGCAAATGACTTGAGCTTTGTCTTTGTCTTTACTTTCCTTCTTGTCCTTAGTATCTTTCTTCTGAAACTTCCTCCTGAAGTTTCTCTTCTTCCACATTCTTTGTATCTTCATGGATATAAACGCGAGCTCATCTTCTGATGTATTAACATCTCCTTCTGAAGCTTCGTCTTATGATTCTTCTTCTTCAGCCTGAAGGGCTTTGGAAGAACTAGCTTTATGTTGAGCGACTTTCAAAGCAATAGACTTGCCCTTTCTAACGGGTTCTTCTTCATTTAGCTCAAGTTCGTGAGCTTTCAATGAACTCATAAGATCTTTAAGTCGTAGGACATTTAGATCTTTTGCTTCTTGAATAGCAGTGACCTTGGGTCTCCATGTTGAGGATTTCGGCAGTGTACCGAATCGCACAAGTAATAAAATGATAAGTAAGATCGTCTCCACAGGGATTGCGATTGATTATTCAACTAAACAAAGTTCGTAACTATTTTGAACGAGAACCGAATAGTGGTATTTGGAAATAAATAGATTTGTAACAATTGAAAATTAATAATAACAACTATTTAAAAATCAAAGGATTAAAAATGACTAGGGATCGAATCTTCTTGTTTTCACTCTTATGCATTTAATCTACAACCAACGCAAGTTATCCCATACAAATTGAAGTTCGAATCAACGATATTAGATTAAGTACAATTCCTTGTCTCATAACCCCTTTAACTAAACCAAAAATCCCTAATTCCTTAGGTGACCAATAATAAAGTTAAGCATAAAGATCAATGATTCACAAGAACACATAATCACAAAGTTATATTCCTATACTCATCATGACTATGGCTAGCAATCTCAGTTCAAGTCATTCACCCAATTTCCCAATCATCATGAAAAACCCCAAATCAATTCAATAGCGGCCAAGTATCAAAAAGCATTAAGCGCAGAGAATTGAAAGCTCAATTGAAATGAAATAAACTTGCTTTAATAAAATAGAATTAACTACACAAGAGTTTCATCAAGATTCATCTACCCTAGTCTGAGAGATTTAGCTACTCATAAAGTAAGAAAAACCAAACCAGAAAAATCGAGGAAGAAGAGAGGAGGAGAACGAATCCTATCCTCCACCGTGCCCCCAAGAATCCAAGTTCCAACCCTAGACAAGTCTTTTTAGTGTCTATTTATAGTCTAGGGAGAAAAGGAGTGAAAAACCAAGTAAAAATGGTGAAAAACGTGAAATCCTGAATTCTGGACGCTCCCGTAGCACGGCCGTGGCCTGAGGCACGGCCAGGCCGTGCTTCTTTCTGTGTTTCATGTGTTAAACAGGATAAGTCGTCGAAGCACGACCGTGCTTAAAAACACGGGCAAGCCGTGCTTCCTTCAGTTTCCAGTTTGTATTGCAATTTTTGCCTCTGTAAAGTCCGAATCAGCTCAAGGTGTCTTCATGAAAGTTGAAACTATGGATCTTAACTTTCCAATGGCACTGGTTTCATCTCATTTGGACACCTACAACTCCAGATATGATTAAAACATTGAGCAGGTGTCAGGCTGGGACAGCATCACCTTATCAACTTGTAGCACAAATTACCCCAACTTATTCCAAGTGATTTTTCTCCTTTTTCCTAGGACAAATACCTTCCTTTAAGCACAATTGAACCAAAACCAAGTGCGTTATTCAAATCAAGCCAAATGCATAAATAACATGGATTAAAATGACTAAAATGACTAAGATGCGATGCAAAACTAACACTAAACTATATGCTATTTCGAACGCATCAAATTACCCCAAGCTTAGAACTTTGCTTGTCCTCAAGCAATTACTGTGGCCAAAGATGGAATGAGAAACAAGAGATGCAACAGATAAAGAACCCGAGGTAAAAGCAAGATCAAGCAATAGGCTAAAGGCTAACAAGACAATAGAGATAATCAAAATCAAGTCCAATTAGAAATTCAGGCTCTCTGAAATCATGTCTCTCACTGATAAGGGCACTCTCCTTACCACTCTCCAAGTGTTTAAAGGTTAAAACAATTCACTCATATTCCTCAAAGAAAGTGCTCTACCATAGGTTTGACTATTAACCAAATCTTAGCAAATAATTATTGAAAACACAAAAGAATCAAAAGGTCTTTCAAAAGGTTGTAACGTGGCCATGGGATTTTACTTGAAAGGTGGGATAATAACAAGGAAAGGAAAATTCAAGGGCTATAAACATGAACAATCAAAACAACCCTTTTAAAGTAGCATAAGTGGAGCAATTCATTTTTCCTTTTTGCTTTCAAAACCTTTTTATTTAATTTTTTTACTCCTTTTTTGTTGTTTTTTTTTTCTATTTTTTCTTTTTAGATTATTCTCCCTCATTTGAGATTTTGCAATATTTATTGGGGAGGAACTAAACAACAGAAGAGATCCCAAGATCAAGCATCAAAACAATTCACAAGATTAAGCATCCAATTGCTCCCTTAAACATACTCTAAAAAAAATACCATAAACATTGGTCAATAGCATGGGTACCAAGAAAATTTATTTCAGTTAAGGCTCAAAAGGGGCAACTAGAGGAAGCTTTCGTTCAAAAATCAGAGGCTTGAAAACATGCCTATGATGCCTTAATCATATTCAAGTGTGTAGACAAAAATTTTCAAGTTTTGAAATGGTTTCAAGTCAAGTTCTAGAGAGCACAATCAGGATGGACACACTCATACAAGGAGAAGGGGGCATATAAACATGATAAAGTGCAAGCCCCAATACAAGCTCAAGTCTCACATTTAGAAGTCAAAATCAGTGAAAAACATCAAATCAGAGCGCCACATGCTAATTCTCAACTTATCAAAAGATTGTCACTATGTACATTAAGAACACTACCTTTAAGCCCATCACAAGAGAAAATAATTGGGTTCCAAATCATTGCAATCTCAAATTTCAACAAAATTGCGGCACACATAGAAAAGCACAAGAGAATAGCATGACAATTTGGGGGATAAAATGATGCAAACAAAAACAAAAATTAACACAAGATGCAAAAACTAAAATGAGATGCAAGACTAAATGCACAAAATGTAAACTCCTTACCCCAAGCTTAAAAACTTACATTGTCCCCAATGTAAAAATTTAAGTTGAAGCAAGGATGAGAAGGAAAGAACTAACCGAAAAACTTGGGTTCTCTCCCAAGAAGCGCTTCTTTAACGTCATTAGCTTGACACTTCAACACCCTTGCTAGGGTGGATAATATGTCATGAAGAAGATTTCATCCTTCCGCTTCCTTCTTTTGGAGAGAATTCCCATGTACTTGGCATAGGAAAGTAAGTGTGCCCATGCCTTAGCAATTATACATTTGGGATATTGTTTCCCCCACTCCTTATCTTGAAGCACATCAAATTCATCTTGCGGAGGACGATTCTCTTCAATGCCCAAGAGTTGAGCTATCACATGAATCTCTCCGTGCCTCACCCTTAGGTCCTCTTCCATGTCACTATTTTTGTTTTTCAATTCTTCTTCCAATGCCACCATGAAGTTATGTTCACTCTCTATCTCCACTTTCTTCTGCTCAAATTAGGATAATTGCTCTGACAACCTCTCACAACGAACCTCAAAGTTATCAAATGAAGCTTGGTTGGCTCTCATGAATTTCACCCAAACATTGTTAAGGTAAGAGTCTCTGTCATGGGATTCTTCGAATTGAGCTTGAGGATGTGACTCTTTGGTTTGCTCCGCAAGTTGCTTTGAGAGTTGCCTAATTTGATTCTCCAGATTTTTGATAGAGGCCTCTTGGTTTTTGAAATAAGACTCATGTTTCTTGAAATTGGATTGAGTCATCTTCATGAACTGAATAAGAGCATCTTCTAAGGCACTTGTCTTCTCTTGTTTTTTAGGATGTGACTCTTCTTCTCCCAAGATACTTTCCATGCAATAGTCCTCTTCTTCTTCTACCATGACTAAGAAATCCTCACAATAGCCATTTCTATGCTTTACTCCACAAAAATCACATCTAAGAGGCTGCATGCTACAGAAGCTAAGAGAATTGTGAGCAGCACAACAATTTTATAAGAAGAGAAAAGAAATTTTAAATTCAAAATAAATGTTCAAAATAACACCAGTTTGCCTTGTTAAATATCAATTCAACAATCCCCGGCAACGGCGCCAAAAACTTGTTGAGGATTTGATGTCTTAGAATCGCACAAGTAATAAAATGATAAGTAAGATCGTCTCCACAGGGATTGCGATTGATTATTTAACTAAACAAAGTTCGTAACTATTTTGAACGAGAACCGAATAGTGGTATTTGGAAATAAGTAGATTTGTAACAATTGAAAATTAATAATAACAACTATTTAAAAATCAAAGGATTAAAAATGACTAGGGATCGAATCTTCTTGTTTTCACTCTTATGCATTTAATCTACAACCAACGCAAGTTATCCCATACAAATTGAAGTTCGAATCAACGATATTAGATTAAGTACAATTCCTTGTCTCATAACCCCTTTAACTAAACCAAAAATCCCTAATTCCTTAGGTGACCAATAATAAAGTTAAGCATAAAGATCAATGATTCACAAGAACACATAATCACAAAGTTATATTCCTATACTCATCGTGACTATGGTTAGCAATCTCAGTTCAAGTCATTCACCCAATTTCCCAATCATCATGAAAAATCCCAAATCAATTCAATAGCGGCCAAGTATCAAAAAGCATTAAGCGCAGAGAATTGAAAGCTCAATTGAAATGAAATAAACTTGCTTTAATAAAATAGAATTAACTACACAAGAGTTTCATCAAGATTCATCTACCCTAGTCTGAGAGATTTAGCTACTCATAAAGTAAGAAAAACCAAACCAGAAAAATCGAGGAAGAAGAGAGGAGGAGAACGAATCCTATCCTCCACCGTGCCCCCAAGAATCCAAGTTCCAACCCTAGACAAGTCTTTTTAGTGTCTATTTATAGTCTAGGGTGAAAAGGAGTGAAAAACCAAGTAAAAATGGTGAAAAACGCGAAATCCTGAATTCTGGACGCTCCCGTAGCACGGCCGTGGCCTGAGGCACGGCCAGGCCGTGCTTCTTTCTGTGTTTCATGTGTTAAACAGGATAAGTCGTCGAAGCACGGCCGTGCTTAAAAACACGGGCAAGCCGTGCTTCCTTCAGTTGCCAGTTTGTATTGCAATTTTCGCCTCTGTAAAGTCCGAATCAGCTCAAGGTGTCTTCATGAAAGTTGAAGCTATGGATATTAACTTTCCAATGGCACCGGTTTCATCTCATTTGGACACCTACAACTCCAGATATGATTAAAACATTGAGCAGGTGTCAGGCTGGGACATCATCACCTTATCAACTTGTAGCACAAATTACCCCAACTTATTCCAAGTGATTTTTCTCCTTTTTCCTAGGACAAATACCTTCCTTTAAGCACAATTGAACCAAAACCAAGTGCTCAAGCCAAATGCATAAATAACATGGATTAAAATGACTAAAATGACTAAGATGCGATGCAAAACTAACACTAAACTATATGCTATTTCGAACGCATCACTCCACTGCTTAATCAAGCTTCTTAAGATCTTTCTAACATGGTCAGGTGTAGTGTAACTTTTTCCAAGGGCCTGTAACCCGTGAACAAGTGTTTGGAATCTTCCAAACATGGTTTCAATGTTTTCACCATCTTCCATTTTGAACAACTTGTATTGGCGAACCAACATCTTAGCTTTGGTTTCTCTTACTTGGGCAGAGCCTTCGTAAGATAAAACGAGTGAGTCCCAGATTTCTTTGGCAGTATCAAATTTGCCACATTTATCATATTCTTTTTCTATCATAGCTCAGATTAGAATGAATCTAGCTTTTTGATTGGTTTGATATCTCTTTTTCTGCTCGTCACTCCAATCTTCTCTGGCTATAGCAACACCACGAGGATTAGTGGGAGGAATGTAACCACTTTGAACTATATCCCACAACTCAAATTATTGTGTCTCAAAGAAAGCTTTTATCTTATCTTTCCAGTAATCAAATTTTTCTCCATTGAATAGAGGAGGACGGTTCATATGACCACCTTCAGTAGACATGTTCACAGTATAGGATCTTTTCTCTTAACACTGTTAAGTGCTCAACCAAGAGGCCGAGCTCTGGTACCAACTGAACGTGAACACAAGAAGGGGGGTTGAATTGTGTCCAAAAACTTTTCGCAAACTATACGTTAAAAGCACTAAGAATACAGATTTCTCAAAGCTGTTTGTTTATCGGATGCTGAGAGACTAACCGGATGCAGGAAATAAACCGTGTATAAAAACTTGTTTTACTGAGCAAGATAAAGATAAATGTAAAGCAGTAAAGCAAGAGGCACAGAAATTTATACTAGTTCACCACCAACTGGTGGCTATGTCTAGTCCCTTCGTTTCTGAAGGATTTTCTACTATAATCAACTGATTACAATTTCCTCAAGAGTATTCTACTGTCACAAACTTGACAATACTCTCAACTTCTCAAAACGACTCAGTGCAGTCGAGCCTTTGAGGAACAAAGCCTTAACTAGGCCAAAAACAGTTTACAAAAGAGAATATACTTTCGAATACTATCAAAATAACTCTCACAGAGAGGATGGAAAGATTAAGCTCAAAACAGAGTAGCTTTCTAAAAGAAAGTATAAGACGCTGAGTTCAGTTCTTTGTAGTCCAGAAACTTGGCACGAAGCTTGATTACTCACTTGAGTAATATTGCTTTCAGAATGAAGTTTCTTCACAGTTTTCCAACTCTCTTCAATGAATACCTTGGGGGTATTTATAGGAGTCTTCAGGGATATTACCGTTTGCAGTAAAAACATAGCTCCTTTTTATTGAGTGAGGTAATTTGAAATATAGTCATTTTCTTCCTTTCCAGAGAGTATCAGAATAGTACATATTACCGTTTTCATACTATCTACTTTTCACAATTGCCTTGTACGATTTTTGTCTTTTGCTAAAGGTGTCACTTTTGCTTCCTTGTACATCAAAATGAGCGCATAAAATCAAATTCGAATTCCGTTTCAGAACATTCTGAGGATAAGAGCAAAAACGTGACCATCACGTGCTTCATTAAAGAGATTAGACGCTCGCTCAGAACAGAGGATGGACGCTCGCAGTAATAGAGTATTCCACGTGTCAAAGAGTAATACTACTGGACGTTCGCTGTAAGCAAGACGCTGGAGTGAGTTCGGATGCTGACATCAGTGGAGTGTATTCAATTCTCTTGTAGATTTTCTTCTTCTTTCTTGAGTGTTTTGTACATATATATGAAGCTTTGATTCCTGTACACTCAAAGATATGTTAGAGGATAAATTGTTCTCTTGAAAATACTTTGTTATCATCAAAATTAGTGAGGGTCTAAACTTCTCAATCGTTTAGGTTCCAACAAAGTTTTAGTGGTACAAGCATATTCAAGAACCCTTGTCTGTTTGTTGACATAAAGACAAGTTATCGTCCACATACCTGGTACAAGCTTACAATGAAGAAAAGACAAACTTGTGTCTGTGCAATTACTCAGAGCAGTGATTGTACTATTGTCTAATAAAAAGAAAGAACAATTGTATGTCCTCCATGTTTGAAGACCGGGAAGACTTATTAATTGGCAAAGGGCCAAACAAACATAAATTCAAATATTGTCAACTATCATGGGATAGTTGCCGAAGACTATAAATACTGAAGAACTCAACTGAAGCAAGTGTTACTGAGGCAGCTATGCTGAGAAAATAGAGAACAACCATAGAGTTGAGAAAGAAATAAATGATATAAAGCATATACATCCTCTCAATGAGAGTTATCATCAAGGAATCATTGGTTGCAGAAGAATCTATTCAAGATGATGAAGCAAAAGCTCAGAAGACTCTTAGAACAAGAAGAAGAAGCTGAAGCAGATTTCATATCCACTCTTAGAGTGTTTTAGCTTAGGACACAGATCGTAATTTTAAATTCTCTTAGTTAAGAGTTGAGTATAAATACAAGCAAAATTAGTACAAATCTACTCAGTAGAAGTGAGGAAAATGTACTCGTAATGGACAATCTTTCAGTTTGAAAGCAGTTGTCTACAACCTTGTAAATGGATGAGTTTACTACCCTTAATAGCATGGATTGCCGCCTGAAAGGTTGTTTTCCTTAGAAGCATGATAGTCTATGTGTGCTTGATAGGATACTTGGTACATAGCCAATTAGGCAGAACTATGAATGCAAGGGATGGTCGGGTAGGTCCTTTCCTAGGAGTCGCAAAGATATTGTGGCTGTCTAAGAGGGTTTGAGTATAGTCAGGTTGGTAGTAGATACTCAAAAGGTTGCTGTAATCAGGTTGGTTATAGTGAAAAAATCCTTTCATAATGAAGGGACTGGAGGTAGCTATCAGTTAGATAGTGAACCAGTATAAATCTTTGTGTGTCTCTTACTTTTCTGCTTGTTTGTTTTACTTACCTATCTGTTTTCTATATGTGTCTGTTTTTATCGAGCAAACTCAATAAACTCGCTTTCATCATTATCGACTACGTCTTTTTACTTATGTGTAGAGTTAGGTAAAATATTTTAAGAAAACCTCTAAATCAATAACCTGGCATCTGTTGAAGTCAGTACTTTATACTTGTGCAATTTGTGTACTTTATACTTGTGCAATTTGTGTTTGGAACATACTAATCTGAGTATGGTTTAAATCAAAGTGCAATAAATAGTATGCAAAATGGATTTGCTTAAAGTACATTCTCGTATATGTTAAAATGTTTTACAAAACCTTCAGATGCAAAGTTTGTCTATGTTATGTTAGCATCTGATTGACTTGACCATTCTGCAACCAGTTCACACAATCTAATGTTTGAACTGATCAGCGTGTGTATTTCAAACAAATTTTTTGCGAAAAGATTTTCAAAACATAATTCAACCCCTCCCCTTCTTGTGTTTTCTAGTACTTTTTGGTACTTCACGTGAGTTGACCGTTTAGGGAGAGGAAGCTTCATAGTGAAGAAACGTGGCAAGACGCGCTTGGATTTGCGCTTGGACGCGCTGGAGTGCATGTGGATTTGCTGGAGCGAGAATCTGAGTGCAAATCAAGTTAGAATTTTCTATAAATACCCTAATTCACTTCCCACTTCCATTTTTACCTTTCCCTTTCATATGACAATGACCTTGGACTGTATAAAGGATTAGGGAAGCCTTGGAAGCCATGGTTATGGTGGTTAGGAGCTTTTGAGATCAAGTTTCAAGTTGCCGTAGTGCCAATTTTGAGTATCGATAGTATCGTTGCGATCGTGCCTTCGAATTCTTTGTCATACTTCCTTTTGATCTTCACCATGTTAAGGTACATCGATATCCCGATGGTAATGTCGCGTAATTTAAGTGTTCATTTTCTTTCATGCTTCTTCCTTTCGCAGTTCTAATTTTGGAATACAGTCTGTTTAGGTCACAGTGCGAGCAATTGATCACCGAACGAGCTAGGGCCTTGTCCAAAGGTTGAAACTCATTTATGTAAGTCATGAAATAGAGGATATTACCCTATGTCCATCCTTCCCTCGTATTATAATCACGCTCCTTTTGATGTTATTTTAGTCCCTAGTCTCGTATTCTTTGTATTTTAGGGTTTTGGTGCAAGTAGGGATACTATACGCACCCAAGACTTTCTCGGAACTTCCAAATTTGTGGCTGGTATGTTTTTTATGATAGGAACATAATTGAATCCACCCTTTTGATGAATTATTCATGGTTTATTAGTTGACCTAATTCTAATTTGACCGCGTTTTTGTATTCTCCATAAATTATGGATCGCGTGGGTATGTTCAATGGAATTTTTGGAAAATCCTTGGCATTTATTTTTGGTGTGTCCAAACCCATCCTTAGAGGGCAAAGTGTCCATTTGCTTGTTCGTGAGCTCGTGGCTAAGGTTGTTTAACAGTTAGTGATTTCAGTTGCGTCGGAATCCAGGTGGTAGAAAGAAGGCACATTCATTAGAGTTTGCTAGAGTAGAATGTAATTCATTGCATACATAGGGTGACCTAAGCCCTACTAGGGTTTTAGTAGCTAACGACATTAAACAACTCGTTGGTGATTGCAGCGGAGTAGTACCAACTTGAAAGTTTAGTGTTGAAAGCCACTCACTGACAAGATTGATATGATATTGATTATGGTTGTTTGATAACATGCGTAGTTGTAGGCCATGGATTGATATTTTATATTTGATCATAGTAACATGCTTAGCATTACCTGGTACGTGTTATATTTGATAATTGATAATGTGCTTGATAACATGTTTTATGATGCTACAACATTTTGTATAACATGCGATATATGTATAATGTCTGCTGATATACTATAATATGTTGATATTATATAATATGACATGGCATGGGATTCAGATTTCTGGTGATGAGAGGTGAGGACGTATATGATCAGAGGTAAGAAAAGGATTTCATGTTATACCCTATTTAGGATAGTTATGTCATAACCGTGTGTTTCGAAACTCACGAGGTCAGGAGTTATGTAGGTACGGGTATGAGATAGCAGTATAGATCATGGAGGTCTTGAGGGCGGGACTCAGAGGCCCAAAAAATTCGATAAGGCACCAATAGTATGGCTCCTAACGTGTCGTGGCTCCGATGATTATACTCGGGGGTGCCCTGACACATACTTCGTATTTCACGTTCTTGAGCACCATCTCGAGTGCAGGCCTAGACCCCTCCCTATTAGTAAAGGGGAGTGGGAATGTATTCTAATAGGCCATGATGAGCAGAATAGGGCCCTGTTTGGATAAATAGCTTAATTAAGCGCTTATGGCATAATCGCTTATCGTAGTAGAGCTTATGCCATAAGCGCTTAAATTCAATAAGCTATTTGCGTTTAGATATGTATATTGAAAAGTGCTTATAAAAATTGAAGTGTTTGGATACATCATTACATAAGCTCTTATAAGATATTATATTTTTTTAAAAATTGAAAAAAGAAGAATAGAATCATAATAAAAAATAAACTAAAAATTTATAAAAATAACATTACATATCACAATTATTATTAAAAAGATAATATTGCTTTAACATTGGAAAAAGATCAGAAAAATTGTTCCATTTGGTTTGGTAATGAAAAAATAAAATTTGTTTGAATAACAGTAATAAAGAAATAATGTCATTTTAAATGCAAAACACAAACCAGAAATTAAAAAAAGGCAATCAGTACAAAACGAAACAAAGATGCACGCATATAAAAAAAATGAAATGGAAGAAGGAAAAAGTACTGCGCTGGTTTTGAAATGGATGTGACTCCACGTTCATTTGTTATAAGCTGCCGCATTAGACTTTTGATAAGCTAATAAATATAGCTTTTGAAAATAAGCTTAAGCCAGCTTATAGACAGACCATAAGCTGTTTTCATAAGCCTTCCCAAACAATTCACAAGTGCTTATATCAGTAGATAAGCTCAAATAAGTTGTTCATAAGCCAATCCAAACGGGCCCTAGGTCTCTGAACAGCTGACTACATCCCTATCGGTAAGGGGGATGCGTACCCCTATCAGCAAGGGGGTACAACATGACACAGGTTTTGTGGCCATGAGTCCAGATAGAGGATAATTATGTATGAGGGATGTGATGTGAATAGTTAGTTTATATTGATTGATTTGCTTATGTGTGGCATGCTTGCTTTGTATTCTATTACTTCATTTCTTATTGATGATGTTTACGTTATTCTTATCTCCGTTATTCTTATCTCCCTGTATTTATGTGCTTGTATATATGTATTGTACTTGTATAGATCTAGTTGGAGAGGAGACTATTGCAGGTGATGGCTCAGTACCCACTTATGCACCCGACGATGATAATGGACCCTCGGATCCCAGTATGAGGGGATTTTGGGTTGCAGTACCACGATTAGGACGACATGGGCTAGGAGATTGACTACTTCTGCCACACCGTCGTGTGCATGGGGATGGTTTCTGTTTACTTCTAACTATTTGGCTTTCCGACTTTGAGATTCGTTGGTGATTTTTGCATCTGTCAGCGGCTGTCGTTTCACCGTATATGGGAGAATCCCTCTGACTATCATCACAATTATGACTCAGCATGGCACACACTTGGTCCTATCAGGTAGTGTTGCCTACTGGGAGTCATTCTCATGATGAGAGTCAGAGGGATGATATCAGACGTAGGTAGGTTGAGACGTCTGGTCCCTCTTGCCTGCATACTCCAAAACAGTACTGTCGCACGTTCCGGAGGCGATTTGGATCACAGAGCACGAGTTCTTATCATTTGGCTCGATGATGAACTTATGTGGTAGTATTCATTTCTTGTGTTTTGTATGAAGGCAAGGAGTTTTATTATGTTCTTGTAGTATGTTTTGACGAGGCGGATGTTAGCCTCTAGGCTTAGTACTTGTTTTGCTGGATGATTGTACTAGTACTTTGACTTCACTACACTAGTGCACTCGGAGAATGGTCATGTATCTGACTTTGTGAGCCCTACTGATGGGGCCACTGTTTTTATACCAATGCATATAGAGACGTACATTATTATGTGACATGTTGCCTTCTTATTAGGCTTTAAAATAGTTTTAATTTACTCGCATTTTTATATTTAGTGCGCTATCGGTAAATAAACGATTTATAGTACTTAATTAAATATTAAGCTTAAATAGGACGACAGGGTGTTACAATAGTCACCTTGGGCCTCCATATCTTTGGACTTCTAAGAAACTTTTTGACTTTATCTTGATTTGAGTAGGTTTTTCCCAATATTTTGGATCATTAGTGATTACTGTGAGCCTACTAAACATTTCATCCACTGACTCTTGTTTATTCATTTTGAATAGTTTATATTTATGAACAAGTATGTTAATTTTTGCTTCCTTTATTTGATTAGTCTCTTCATGTGATGTTTGTAGTGTATCCCATATATTTTTGGCAGTTTCAAGTCTAACAATCTTATCATATTTTGCTCTTCCCAAAGTGCAAGTGAGATAGTATTTTGCTTTGGAATTCAGAAGAACTTTATTTTTCTCATCAGTTGACCATTCTGCCTTTGGGTTTTCTGGAGATGTTCCATCACAATAATTTAATCTTGGAACAAATGGTCCATTCTCTACAATGTCCCATATCTCAATGTCCTGGTATTCTAAGAATAACTTCAGATGACCCTTCCAATAATAGTAATGTTCTCCATTGAAACCAGGTGGTCTGTTTGAGGATGCTCCTTCAAAGATGACATGACTACGTTTGGATTATTCATCACTTCTTCTAGGACCTTTTCTCTCATACGGTCAAGTGTGCTCAGCCCTTAGAGGCAGAGCTCTCGTACCAATTGAAGTGAATACAAGTCACAAGAAGGGGGTTGAATTGTGACTCTTAAAATTTCTTGCAAACTTGCTTAAACAAAATTTCTCTCAAGCGAAACTTGGATATGAGTAGGTTAGATAGGTTCAGTGTAAGAGAACATACCCTAGAGCATCCTCTAAGCTAATCAGTTTAAACATAATCAGTGGATGACAGAATAATTTTCTGATAACTTAGAACCACACGATATGTATATTTAAGTATTTATGTGAGAAGAGGAAATTAGCACTGATTCGAAGAGAGTAAAGAGTAATATTCATATTTTGATATTAAACATTGCGTTAAGTATGTTCAATGATCTAACCTTCTCAAACTGAACCCAAAGTCATTTTCAGCAGATATATGTAATGATACAGTATGCTTAATAAATGTAAGATACAAGTGTAAAGGTAAATAAGAGTTTGGGGATTTCTAAAGCTTGAAAACAAGATAATGTATCAGTACATATAACTTTCCACAAGCTAAACACACTCTGAATTATCCCTGAAGAATTCTGCGCACATGATCATGAGTGTGTTAAGAGGATGATAGATAAACACTTGAGTATCAATTAAAACAGTTCAACTTCACTCTCTTGATTTTTGCAATCTGTCTTTGCAGCATATATAATAGTGAAAGCATAAATTTTTGTTCGTTGGGGAAGCCGTTGGAGATGAATCATGACAACAAAAAGTGGATTTGATGTGATACTGTAAACGTGTACCAACTTTGCACTTGTTGTCAGCACCTGTCACACTCACTTTTGCCTTTTGAACCTTCTCAACCTATTATCCTCTGATGTCTTCTTTCTGCAATATTTGAATCAACTCCAGTTGTGGGTTTCTGTGCAGATGCATTATAAATTATGTCTCGGCTTATTAATTTGCAGTTCCTTGAGCATTTAAATTTGTTTGATCTCTTGAGGACAAGTTGTAGTCACTTGGAGTTATTTTTTATACAAATCTACTCATCTAGAGTAGATTTTGTCCAATATACTCAGAATTATTCAATCTTTCAGGCTTATCTTGTGTCATTTATCTATCATTGTTTATCTTCCCTTAGATGTGATTTCTTTATGATGCATGTGGGTTTTGAGCATTGTGGCAGTTGAGTTAAATTATCTTGCATCTTAATTCTAGACTTGTATAGAACCTTCAATGAGTTTGTTTTCATCGAAACACTATGCAAGAGATTTTTCTCTTAATAGGTTGTTATGGAATCAGCTGAAAGAATGGTGGATTAGTCGAGGCATGCAGAATGGGACTCCATTACTGCTTCTTCGTGTAATCCCTAGGTAGCTTTGCCTATGTATCTCTAGAGCCCATGGCATGATGTGTAGTAGGTCCTTGACTGGCTACCTGCATAGTCGTACCATATGCCTGAGCATTTGGCATAATCTCAGGCATTCCAATCTGTCCCACCGTATTTGGTGGCTTTCTTGCAATTTATATCTACCCAAATTGCAAGTTAGGTCGGTTAACCATGTCATTTGCCATTACTTGTAACCAAGGGTTAACAATTGCAAAGATACCAGGTTGAGAATTTGGAGAATATCAAGTATCTGTTGAGTGACAATCGACTAAACTTGCGCAAGTCATGTCGGAATGCGATTTAGATGGCCCTGAACTGTAGGTCTTGCCAGAATTAATTGACTTTGATTTGGTTGTGTTCTTTATCCAACAACAATTGTGGTAGCCAAACTTTCTCCAGCATTTAATCGTTTAGTTTCAAGCTCTCTGGCTTGTTGTACCTCATTATGAACCATAGGCTTAACAATGCCGGCAAGTTACTTAGACACTTGATGAATGATGTCATGTATCCCTATTTCAATTTGTTGACGAATGACAGAAGTAGTCACTACAGCTGGCAGTTCCAATTTAGCAGTATCCCCTACTGTTGAAGGTGCTTCCACAGAGACAATTGTGGCTTGGATTGGTTGGGCGAATGACATAGCTACTATTGCAGTAGGCATTCCCAAAGTAGTCGTTGTCTTAGTTGACTTACGAGAACCATTATTTTCCTACGTAGAATCCATATTGTCAAGATTCTTACCATATCTCAAGTGCATACGCCAATTGCAATCGTGATAAGGAGAATCAAATTTCTCAATTTGCTCACCTATTGGGTTCCATCGGGCGTGTCAAATTTGTTGATGAGTTTCTAACTTAGCCGAACGAATCGACTAGGATACCAACAGTGATTTCCAAAGATCAGTATATTATGCTGAGAAAGGGACTATGTCTCTCAGCTGTAGATTCTTAACTACTCCAAAGAGTGTTAAGAGTGTACAGGTTGAACAAGGAATGTTAAAATTGCATGGAAAGTAAAGGTAAAGACAATAAATGACAAGAAAGATAAGTTTGTGAGAAAAACAGGTTGTTTAATTGATTGAATGGTGTGTCAAAAAGACTGTACAACTCGTATTTATATTATAAACTCACATGCTACCCGTACACTACTAGAAAAATTGAAATTAGAGAAGGACAAAATCCCTCACTAAACATGCAAAAATCCGTCACAAACCACATTAATGACGGATTTTGTGACGGACACGAGTTCGTAACTAAATTTGGCGTCGCAAAAATTTTAGTGAGGGAAATTAGGATCCGTCGCAATTTGTGACGGATAATATCTCTCACAATTCCATAAAATCCGTCACTAAAAAATAGACACAAATATTGTACTTTTCGTCGCTAATAGTGAGAGATTTTTTTCCTCTCTATTAGTGAGGGATTTTTTCCCTCGCTAATTTACGATTTATTATAAAAAAAATTAAATATCATCACGAGATGACGAGATGAAGTAATCGCAGAAGCAGAAGACGAGATGAAATCTCAAAAGCAACAACAAAAGTAAATTACAAGCAAATCAAGAGGAAGACAAAATGAAATTGCCCAGAAACTGGAAGGAATTAAAACAAAAACAAAAAGACCACCACTCCCTAATTTGCATCAACAGAAGCACCAACTCTCTCTTCCAATTGCTCATTGCCCTGATTATCACTCATCGATGCCACATCATCTTTGTTCCTATCATCACTATCAGAGTCCCTTTTCTCATTCCCAGAAGCAAATTAACAAACACCTTCAGGGCACAAACCACCACCAAACAAATCTGGCAAACACCAAACAGATCAACGAAACTGATCCCAGGAACAAGTAAACAGATCTTCACCAAATCTGGATCCACACGAAGATGGAGGTGAAAAATTAAAGAAGAAGAATGAGGAAGTTTTACCAAGTCATCGCCGTCTTCTTTCTTCTTTCTCGCATTCCCTTCGTTGAACTATCGCAGGACAAGATCGGTCTTGCGGCGATGGCTCAGCCTAATGAGAAGCAAACCTTTTGCGGCGATGGCTTAGCCTAAAGAGAACAGAAAATGCAGCAGCAAGCAGCGAACAATGACGTAGCTTCAAGTCCCGATAACCAAATGAGAAAGGGGGAATGGATGGGTTCTTGGTTACTTCTCTTACTCTAGTCTAGTCTAGAGAAAGCAAACCTTTTGCGGCGATGGTTCATTCTCGGTGAGAAGCAAACGAGGGAGACAGAAGAAGGAGAGAACGGAGCATCAGTCTAATGAGAAGGGGAGTGGGGTAACTTTAGGGTTGGGAAGAAATGGAGGGTGGAGATTGCTTCT
Source organism: Calophaca sinica (assembly GCA_037113605.1). NCBI lineage: Eukaryota > Viridiplantae > Streptophyta > Magnoliopsida > Fabales > Fabaceae > Calophaca > Calophaca sinica. The sequence goes on along the minus strand of CM073730.1, from coordinate 84,956,649 downwards.
CAAAACAAGGTGAAAACTTTGACCATTAGATCTTAAGTGAGGAATAAAAAAAAATTAGAAGAGAAATTTGAAGTGGGTGCTTTGTCACTGAATTTTAAAATCCCTCACTATTAGTGAGGGAAAATATCCCTCGCTATTAGTGAGGGAAAATATCTCTCGCTATTTGTGACGGATTTTGTGATGGATTCCATCACTAAACTATATCTTGCAAATTTTGTGACGAATTTAGTGACGGAAGAGTTAGAGAGGGTATTTTTTCGTCTCAAAAATCCCTCAGTAATGTATTTTAGTCAATTTGTGACGGATTTTGTGACGAATAAATTAGCGATGGATTTTTTCCGTCACTAATTCCGTCACAAACTAGATACAACTTAAGTCCACCTGATATCTTGTTTTTCGTCACTAAATCCGTCACTATTAGTGAGGGATATGCATCCCTCTCAAATTTCCCTCTCTAAAATCGATTTTTCTAGTAGTGATAGTTGTCACGTTCTCCACTACATAACCGTTTTTACAAGTAGCTAACAGTCATAACAACTAAATGTATATTGATCGATTAATAGATCAGCTAGCCTTGGATACAACTAATCATAATCTCCTAAAAACTAGGCATGTGTCCATGATGTCCCCATGATGCGAGTTTTTGGTCTCCAACAATCATTTTCGCTTGGCTCTTTAGCGACAACTAAACATTAAACATTTCAGCCCATTAAACATCTGCAGGCCTATTAACCCAATTAACTTAACAAAATTAACCATGTTTATGAACTTTGACATCCAATTGATTAGTTGACAACTGATCTTCATTGACTAAACTCCTTGTTCGGCTAATCCTGTCGATTGAACCTCTTCATTAGTTAAATTTAACTGGTTTTCATATTTGGCTACCAATTAATTAAATTTGGGTGTTAACTACCATTTAACTTGTAAAACTTCTTTTTGACTAATTTAACTTGTAAAGTTTATTTATCACAATAACATAGTTGATAAATGATATCCTAAAACAAATTATGCTTCAGAATGTTTTTTAAAAATTCCATTAAAGTTTATCTTTTAATTTTTTTGCTATAATAAACTCATTGCATTTCACTTAAAAAAATGCCCTCAATACATGCTGGAATATAATCAAAATATTGGTGACTAACATAAAAACACGACACTTTAGCTAACGATGTGCGACGAGATTTGCTTGTCTCTGGATGGAACTAACCCATAGTTTTGCTTCTCTCTAATAATATTCTTAAATCTAGAAAGAATGACCCCAACATCAGTTTAGTAGTCTTTTCCCCCAAGCAAACCTTCTACCACTTGTTTGACTTTCATCCTCTTCAACCAATTTAGAGTCTTTAATAAGCCTAAGCCTCTGCCTCAAGAGCTGATGGACCGTCGTTGTAACAAAAAATTTTGGCCATCACAAATTCTCCTTTATCGTTCCACACACATGCCTAAACCATAGCAATTTAGTTGCCAAAAAAGGCGGCTTCTAAGGTGAACTAGCATAATAAGTGGTTCACATATGAGCCACTTTTATACAACATTAGATTTATTTAAAAATAATCAAGGGCCTAGTTGAGTTAGAAGCAAAAATAGAACACCTACACCTTCCTTCACACAATCTTTTCCCTGCCCCCGCCCCCTCTCACTCTCATCTCTTTCGCATATGCTGCTGCTTCTTTTTCACAAAAGTCGTCGCCCTCAGCCCAAAATCTGGCCACCATGGCCAGCATTGGAACCATGCAAACTCATCACTAACTTCGTCTCACCCCACTCGATTGTAGCCCCATATTTATTTCACAAACGAAGCTCCCTTGAAGCATATCAAAGAACTCATTAGGAGTCTCAATCGAGGACGTTGTCGATGACATAGGGTGAGATGCGAACGAGGAAAGCAATGGCTCTTGCAAAGCAGAGTCGCTATAGCAACAATGGCAATGAGATGCGAGGGGAAGAGCGCTCGGGGGTGCTCACGATGGTGATTGCCCGCCAGTGAGGTGACGGTCGGGGGTCCAACTCCCTGTCTCTTTTTTCCCTTTCACTCCTTTCTCTCATCTTCCAAATTTTATCTCTTCCATTTCCATATTCTTTTATTTCTGTTCTCTGTATTTATTGTTAAAGTTGGGTACTATCACTATTTATGGACAGGGGTTATAGACAAAATGAAGGAAAGTGACACACACAAAGGCTGGCTATTTGCTACCTTTTCGCTTTTGTATATATGTTTCCTTCTCCTTTTTGTTTATCTTTTCTAATTTATCATTGTGGTGTTTGTATCAATTTTATCTTCTTATATTATGCTGCCTATTTTTTATGGATTTAGCTGTGGTGGTGGAATTTTGGTGCTTCACCGGAGCAAAAGGTGGATTGAGTTCGGGAGGTGCCAAGTTCCGTTGTTGGGAGTGGCAGTGTGCCATGGGTGAGTATCGGAATGTGAGACGACGGTGAGGTGGGGGCAAAGGCAGGGGCAGAGCCGGGATTTTAATGTGAGGGGTGCCAAAAATAAAAAGCATGGTTTGATAAAATAAAAATAAAATAAATTTCCTCATGTAATGTATTGGTATAATTTAATATATAACCAAAACATTTCTCATAAGTGAACAAAATATGTAACTATATTGAGTACAAAAGGTATTGTCTAGTAAGTTCACTCAACGTACAATCATCGATTGACCAATAACAAAAAAACATAAGAAACTTAAAAAGAACATCAACACTGTCCAAAAAAATAGCAATCTTTATCTCTCAAATGAAAGTAAAACCTGCAAATATAAGACCAACAAGAGTGTGAGCCATGCAACATATATTAGTAGTCCATTAATTAAGTAATTAAATGTTGCACATGGATTACAGTAAAAAAAAAGGATTAAAGGAGAGAGTCGGAAATATACCGTAAAATGCCCAATCAACAATGAACAAAGATGAGAAGGGTTTGAAGCTTTGAATTTATGAAAAGCTAAATTTTCTGTTGTTGCGGTTCTTCATATTGATTGATATTTTGAGTTTGGAAATCAAATAAAAAGTCAAACAATAAATCCCGAAACAGTTACGATGCAAAACGCAATGCCGTAATAATAGGGCTGTAGCCGTGTAGGGTATAAGGGAAACTGATTGTTTTTTAATTGGTAATTGAGCCGAAGTTGTAGATTTTTCCCCCTCAGAAATTGTAGCTTTTAAGAGCCCATAAAGTAACTAGTTTTAATTTTTAAGGGGCCATAGGGTAATATATATGTGTGTGTGTAGATTTTAATTAAATTTAGAATTTTGGGGGTGACCATGGCACCATTCGGTCACCCCTTATATCCGCCTCTGGGTAAAGGATTGTGTGAGAAAAGGTGCAGGTGTTCTATTTTTGTTTCTAACTCATCTAGGCCCTTGATTATTTTAACAAATCTAATGGTGTATAAAAGTAATCCAACAGTTAACCATTTGAAGTGTTTATTCACCATATATTGAAAAAAAATAGTCGCATCTAGGGGTGTTCAAATCCAAACCGATCCAAAAAAAACATGGCCGTTTATCCAACCCAAACGAAAACCATAAAACCGAATTTTTGGATTTGATTGGGCCATTTTTATACTAACCCGATCGGTTCGATTCGCCCGTTGGTTTTTTCCCAGGCTGAATCCTAAACCGATCCAAACCACGAATACCTGTCGATACTAATATTGCTGTCTGATGCGTTTGAAGCTGGTGTGAGACAACATATCTTCTTGATTCACATAAAATGGTACTAGCGATCTAAGACATCATTTGTTGTCACAATGTAAAAAGTTTCCCAAAAGTCTCTTGATCCTAGTCAAACCACTCTTAGCTTCAAGGCTTGAAAAAGAAGATGGGAAAGGAACTGGTAGTGCTCTTCTTTGGTGTCCATTTTGATGTTGATGCATGTAGACAGCGTTAGCTAGAATGATAATTGTGGATGAGTTGCCTTTTTCTTTTGTTGAGGAGAGGGATTTAGTTATTTTATGAGTGTTCAACCAAGACTCTACTTCAGGGAAGGATTACAATTGCTAGGGATTATTGGAACATTTACATGGATGAAAAGCATAAGTTAAAAGTATATTTAATAAAACAAATCAAAGTGTCAGTCTACAACCGATACTTGGACTTGTGCAAAATTTGAATTATATGGTTCTTCTGCACATTTATTGATCAAGATTGGAAGTTGCATAAAGGATTCTTAATTTTTGTCCAATTACCTCTCATAAGGGAGAGGCGTAGTAGAAAAATTGAAAAATGTTTGGAGGATTGGTTAATTGGTAGAGTTTTCACCATAACAGAGATAATGCTTCTTCAAATGATGTTGCTATTGCTTACTTGAAAGGTAGAATGGAGGATTGGAATACACATCCATTAAAAGGGGAACATTTGCATGTTAGGTGTTGTGCACATATTCTAAATCTCACGAGTGATGATGGATTGAAGGATATGCATTCTTCAATTAGCAAGATTAAGGAATCCATTGAGACATGTTCGCATCACCTAGTCGGTTTGGATAGGTTTAGAACATGCATTAAGGAGGCTAGGATACAAGAAAAATCTATAGTCTTGAGTTGGATTGTCCCACTAGGTGGAACTCCACCTACACCATGTAGTGTGCATTGAAGTTTCAAAAAGCCTTTAAGAGATTGGGTGAGAAGTGTATTGATTATGTGTTGTTGTCCGGTGGTCCCCCAAATAATGAAGATTGGGATAATGCAAAATACTTTGTGAAGTTCTTGAAATTGTTTTATGATATGACTAAGAAGGTGTCAGGGTTCAGCTTTAGTAACTTCTTCTCTATATTTTCTTGAGCATTGTTCCATAATGGAGACATTTAGAAATCGATATGGATTCATTCGATTACTTAATGGCATGGCTGAAAAAATGAAAGTTAAATATGATAAGTATTGGGGGAATGTGAAAAATATGAATATGCTGATCTTTGTTGCTGTAGTGTTTGATCCTAGACAGAAGTTTAAGTTTCTTAACTGGGGCTTTAAGAGGATTTATGAGAAGGATGTTGCTGAATTCTTGTGTGAAAAGGTAAAAGAGATATTATACAAAAATGTTTGATAGCTATAGAGCTTTTCTTAAATGAAGGCAGGGCTGAAAATTCTACCCAGAAAATGCAATCATCGAACTTGAGCAGCAATTTGTTGATGAAATTGCTTTGGAATTTGAGAAGGACATGGGTCTTGATGAAAATATGAATAAAAATGAAGTGGATTTGTATTTCATGGAGGCTTTAGAGAAGAAAAGTAATGATTTTGACCTCTTGAGCTGGTGGAAGGTGAATTCCACCAAATATCCTATTCTTGGTCACATAGCTAGAGATATATTAGCTATGCATGTGTCTACTGTTGCTTGATCTGCTTCGCCTTTGGAGGTAGAATACTTAGTTGTTATAGGGGTTCTCTTTCACCAAAGATCGTAGAAGCTTTAATTTGTACACAAAATTGGTGTCGATCCTCCCATTATCGGTGGATATTGAAGAGATGTTGGAGGACTTAGAAAAATTGGAAGATTAAGGTATATATAATTATATATGTTTTATTTTTTTCCTTTAACTTTTATACAATTTTGTTTTTGTCTAACACTAACTTTCTATTTCATGTTGATTAATATATTCGATGCATTTTTAGAACTTGTCCTCTCCTGTTTGGTGAGGAGGTTTACGATATTGAATCGATTAGTTGATGCACTTGGTGAACTTTAAATGGTATGATATATTATCTTGCACAGTATTATCTACTATAAAAATATGGATCGATCTATGTTACTTGCACAGATGTTATCTTGTCTAAGGTTTATGTTGGTTTTTCTTTGAGAAAACATAGGCGATTAAGTTTTTGAACACCTTTACATCTCGCTTTAGTGGGAGATCCTTGAAGAACTTTGAAGATCCTTGAAGAACTTTGATTTGTTATCTTTAAGTTTTTGTTTTGTTATCTAGCTCTTGAATGTTTTGTATTTGCTATGGAACTCTCTTTGATTTTAAGCCTCTGCGATTTGGAACTCAAAACAAGCTATGTATGTCATGCATGAATAAGCTATGTATGTCATGCGTGAATAACTCTCGATTGGTTCTTTCCATGTGGTGCAAAATGGAGCATGATTTTTTTTATTCTGACAATAGTTACGATTGTAGCAACTAGCAAGTTACATGAGTTTTTTATTTTATATATTTTCACAAAAACCGAATTAACCGATCCAATCCAAACCGCATTTAATCGGATCGGATTGGTTCGAATTTTTGTAAAAGAGTCATCCAAACCAAACCAAACCGCATGGTGTTTTAGTTTTCGGATCGGATGATTTTTTACGCTAAAACCGAACCAAACCGCACCGCGAACACCCCTAGTCGCATCAGCATTACACTTGAAATTTCCTCTAGGTGGCGGAGACTAACACTCCAAAAATAATGTTACAATATAGGTGGCTTCTACGGTGGACTATAATTATATATGGTTCATTTAAAATATGGGTAGATCATGAATAGGAGCTGTTAGATCGAACAACTCACCAAATCTTATAATGGGATAGCCACACCAGATCACACACCCAAAAATCTTATAATGGCTTCTTTCCTTCCCCTCCCCTCCCAGTCACGGTGACCCTCTACCGCAACAAAAAAAAACTTGTGCATCTGTATTCTATTTTCGTGCAACAGAAAAAGGAGGCGACGCTCACACATTTGTTTTCTATTTTCGTTTCCAACAAAAAATAAATAAAATTGATGTGTATATTGTATGTGTGTGCATGGCTTCTATGGATGTGTGTATATTGTGTCTATGAGAAAAACAAAGTAATGGCATTATAAAAAAGAAAAGAAAAACAGAGTAATGGAATAAATGAATCAAATTTTGAAACAGAAACGGGTTGTGAGTAAATCTTGCAAGTGTGTTACCTCAACAACAAAAAAAATGTTTGCGTCTTGTCATTATGCAATTTGTTGATTTTTAATTAAACCGCACATCTAGTTTGCATGCAGACAAGGTGAACATGCATTATTGAATATCCAAGCTTTTACCGATAATAAAATTGATGAAACCATGCCCCTCGACACACAAGCAATCAGCTAATACGGTGCGGATGCGGATATGACTCCACAACGGTTGTTGTTGAGCATCAGACGAGGTTTTCCGTGACCCCTATTCGCGATACAATTTTTTTTTTTTTTTTAGATTTCTAGGTATGATGAAGAGGACCTCACAGCGGTGCGAGTTCGTTGTGCCAGTTCCATCTACTAGTTGGAGAATGGAAAAGAAAGAGGGAGAAAGAAAAAGAAGAAGAAAAAAAATTCAGTGTAAAGGGTGTCTCATAAGATCTGGTAGAGTTGTTTGATCTAACGGCTCTTAATCATTGTTTACCATGAACCACCTAAATGCTGGTCCATTTTAAACGCCTCCTACAACATAACATTTTATTCAAACAATAGCATTGTGATATTATACATAACATAAAGTTGCTGCATTAAAATATTTAATATAACCTCAAGATAAATTTAAAACTGCCCACCAAAACAACTATAAAATGTCAAAGTCACAAAATATGTAAAATAAGCCATCTATAAATGCGGTCACTTGCCAAAAACAAAGCTATTGGAAATAAATGACTCCAATTCATAGCAGCTGTCTACTAGTCAACTGCTTGATGATCTAGATGAAAAATAAATTGAGGTGAGTCACGCAGACTCACGGAGAGAGAATTACAACCACAATAAACTAAAAGGAAAAATTAAAAAAATAGTGCAAATAGTTTATTCCTTTTTAAGATCAAGTTATAAACATGATAATGTAATGAAAGTAAATAATATAACAAAATAAATAAAATACGTAATAAATAAAATACGTACATAAGCAAGAAGTCGGAAAATTATATAATATAATAAAGTTATGAGTTTTTAATATTCTAGGGTTCATAAATCCCAAGGGGTTGGTCTAGTGGAGCATCACATTCGACATGTCGCGGGTTCGAGTCCTCACTAGTCCCCTTGGGGTGAGGTAAATATAATTACTTTCGTAAGTGCTCAAAGAGCTTCGTAAGTGCTCAAAGAGCCCGAAAGTCTTCCCTGTCTTAGACTGGGGTGTTATCCCTCACCCTTTTTTTTTTATGGAAATCCTCTCACCCTAAATTTTCTTTAATTAAAAAAAATATTGTAGGGTTCATAAACAAGAGAAAAGAATTTGAGGTAGCTCCACATCGCTAATAGTTTACTCCTCCTGATTAATCCTCTCATCATAAAATATCAATATACACCCACCACCACCACTAACGTCTACAAGATTTAGTTTTTTTTTTTTTAAAAAAAAAGAAAAAGGAAAACACTTAATTATTGATCAATATGTGTTGTTTGTACTGTTAATCAATTATAATATTTCAGGTGAATTAAATTTTCATTTAAATTCAACGTCAAAATGATCACATTTTTATTACTATCGGATAGTTAATTCATGTGTTGTATTGTCATTGGAAAACATTAAAAATTGCACACCAAAAACTGCACTTAATTTTTATCCTTAAAAAAGGTCTAAAATATTTCTTTTTTTTTTTGTTTCAAAAAAAGTTTAGACGAGTTGGGTCTTAGGAGCTCACCAGGTCAGAAAAGAAAAAGTCTCACGGCTCAAAAAGCGCTTACTTACATATTACCCATAAACGAGGTCCTCACTTCATAACGAGATTCAAATTTACGTTTTTGTAGAATATGAGCCGTATCCTTGCTAACTCTCTAAAAATGTCTACAAGATTTCAAATTCAATTCCTCGAAAATTTTAAAATCATATTTGTTTAATATCAAATCCACTTGAAATTATATTTTGATAGGAATCTGAAGAAGAAACAGAGCAATAAAACATTAAATAGAGAATTTAAGAAAAAAGAATGAGTATTATTTCTGTGATCAGCGACGGTTTTACAGCAGACTAAAGGCTACTACCACAGAGCCAGGCTCCTATATAGAGCTATTGCTCTCCATCTATTACAAACAAACAGAATTACCAAAAGATGTTGTCCTACTCTCCACCAAACCTATTAGTAACCATATTCCCACTAATTCTATTACTAACCTCCACTATCTTCTCTCACTACCAGCTCATCATCTCCCGTCTATTCCTCCTAGAATAAACTCTCCATATCTTAGGTTTGCTAGTCACACCGTGGCCCTGATGTTCATTTGGGCCTAATAACTCTTTGTGGGTTCTATCACTATCGCCCTCATCAACTTCAGCCTTGTCCTTAAGGCTGAATTGTGGGAATTGACTGCGGATAGTAAACTCATCTTCCTATGTAGCCTCATCAGTGGCATTACCTTTCCATTGAATCAAAATTTGGTAACTTGTATCCCTTCCTTTGTTTACTGATCGGGTAGCCAACACTGAGACAGGTTCCAATACTTCAATATACTCCCCGTCGATGCTAGTAGGTAATTCTTCTTCCACATTGTACTCTTCTACAGCCTTCTTTAGCAAAGAAACATGAAACACATGGTGTATTCTAAATGCAGCAGACAGTTTAAGCTTGTAAGCTACTGACCCCATACGCTCTAGCACTTGAAAAGGTCTGCAAAACCTTGCAGCTAACTTGTCATTAATATGAGAGACAACAGATTGTTGTCTAGGAGGTCGTAACTTCAAGAATACTCATTCTCCTACTTCAAAACTCCTTTCCTTCCTCCTGCTATCAACTTGAGCCTTTATTCTCTCCCTTGAGCTATTTACATATGATGCTTCAACAGTCTGAGAGCTTTATCCATGTCCATTAACTCTCTTTGGACTGCTTTCAGTTCCGTCTCACCCTGCAGGAACCTTGTGATAACTGGAGGTTTCTTTCCATACACTAGTTCAAAGGGAGTAGATCCTATAGAAATATGAAAAGTGGTGTTGTACCAATATTATGCCCAGTGCAACCATTGAACCCATTTTCGTGGTTGATCTGTGATTAAACAAAGTAGAAATGTTTCCAAACATCTATTAAAAACCTCTATAATTTGGCCATACGTCTCGGGGTGGTACGCCGAAATCATCTTGAGTCGAGTCCCCTGTAATCTGAGCACCTCTTTCCGGAAATTGCTAATGAAAATAGGATCTTTGTCACTGACAATTGTAGTCGCTATTCGTGCAACCTCACTATTTCCTGTGTAAATATTTTTGTCACCATTCTCGCTGTATACGGAGGCCTCAATAGAATGAAATGGCTGCATTTAGAAAGCCTATCTACTACCACCAAGATGGCCTCATACCCTCTAGACTTAGGTAGCCCTGTGATGAAGTCCGTGGACACCTATTCCCATATTACTTTTGGTATATTTAGAGGTTGTAATAGACCCCCAGGAGCTATTGCCATATACTTCTGTCTTTGACAAACATCACATTCTTTGACAAAGTCTTGAATCTTTTTCTTTATGCCTACCAATATAAGTTCGCTGCCACTCTCCTATATGTTCTGTAAAACCCCGGATGTCCTCATTCCGGTGTGGCATGAAATTCTGGTAACAACTGAGGAATCCAACCAGACTTTGCTGATATGAATAACCTGCCATTGTAAAATAGGACTCCATTTCCATATGCGAACTTAGATTTTGTTTCAACAACACTTTTTCAAGTCTTCTGTATTTTTTAGTAACACTTCATCATTGTGGACCTCTTTTATCACTTCTTTTCATTCAACCCATGTAGGATAAGAAATCAGAGCACCACATTCTGCCTCGTCAGTGACTTGAGAAAGAGCATCAGCTCCTCTATTTTCTACCCCTAGCTTATACACAATGTCAAACTGGTAACCAAGCAACTTAACAACCCAATTTTGCTGATCCACTGAAGCAATAGGTTGTTGCAACAATTGTTGCAAACTTTTCTCGTTAGTGCAGATTGTGAATTTCCTTTCTAACAAATACGGTCTCCAGTGTTGGACAGCTAACACCACCATCATCAGTTCTTTTTCGTATGCAGATTTTGATAAATTCCTCTCACTAAAAGCCTTGCTATAAAAAGCGATGGGCTTGTCGTTTTGCATGAGGATGGCTCCTACCCCTTTTCCCGATGCATCACATTCTAGAACCGGGGTTATTGTCAAACGCTCCTTTAATGTCTCAAAAGCCTTCTGTGCTCTTGGGTTCCATGTGAACCCTTCCTTTTTGGTAAGCTCTGTTAATGGCCTTGCTTCCTTCCCGTAGTTTTTAATAATTTTTTTATAATAACCGGTGAGTCCCAAAAACCCTCTAACTCTTTTTACATTCTTTGGAGCAGGGCACTGTAATACACTCTTGATCTTACCTGGGTCTACTACTACCCCATCCCTTGATATGACCTGCCCCAAATATTAAAAAGCTGGCTGAGAAAAATGACAGTTCTTTGGGTTGGCTACCAAGTGATGTTACTACAACACCCCCCAATACTTCTTCAAGGTGTGCCATATGTGCTTTCCAGCTAGGGCTATAAACTAAAATATCGTCAAAAAAGACTAGAATAAATCTTCTTAACATAGACTTGAATACCTCATTCATTAAGGCTTGAAAAGTGGAGGGTGCGTTTATCAACTCAAACGGCATTACGAGACACTCTTAATATCCTTCGTGAGTACGAAAAGCGATCTTGTGAATATCATCCTTTTTTACTCTCACTTGGTGATAACCAGACTTGAGATTTAGTTTGGAGAAGAACTTGGCGTCGTGACTTTATTTTAGGCCCTGTAATCCACACACATCCTCCAAGCGCTGACTTTCTTCTTGACTAAAATTACAGGGCTAAATAAAGCACTTTAATTATGCCTAATCATTCCAGAATTCAACAACTCTTTGACTTGCTTCTCTATTTCGTTTTTATCGTGATGAGGGTAACAACATGGCCTTACATTGACATGCCAATGTCCCTCTAACAATTTGATGGCATGCTGATGCCCCCCTTTGCAAGTAAACATTCCGGATTTCTAAAATAGTCGTAAATATATCCAACAATTTCTCCAACTTCTCCTATTGAGCCGAATTCAAAGTCCCAACCTCAACACCATTTTCCGATCTGTTAGAAAGATGCACTTTAGTTGACAAAAATAGGCCATCAATCTTCTTCTTAGGCATACCAAGAAAACTTTGCAAAGCCCACTAAGAAGACTGATAGTTGTCCTAACCTTTTAATTTTACCCATTTTCCATTCAATTTACATATCATGGTTTAGGTACCCCAAGCAACTAACATTTCCCCCAAAGGTGTCAACCATGAAATTCCCAACACCATATCTATTTCTTCAAGATAAAAAAGGGAAGCCTCAACTGTTACATTGACTTCCACCATTTCCAATATGATTCTCTTGCATTTTCCACGCGCATCTGCCTTGTGGCCATCTCCTAATTTGATCAACATAGGTTGGGTGCCTTCTACCACCCATCCCACTGCCTCTTGGAAATAAAATTATGTGCAGTTCTGCTGTCGACCAAAATGAGAATCGAAACTCCATTGAGAACTCCACGATGTTTCAAGGCTTTTGGCTTATTGTTCCTTTCTGTCATCATATTTCTTAGGGTCATGATGCTGCACTCACCATCATATTTTTCCTCGATTTCCTCCTCAGTGACCAACAATTGATTCTCAGCTTGCGATCCCTCCTCATCATCCACAATCAACACTCTCAATTGTTTATCAGGGCACTGATGAAGTGGGTGGAAAGGACCCCCACATTTGTAACATAAACCCTTTTGCCTTCTTTTGTTAAGTTCTTGATATGACAAATGCCTCACCCCTCTGTCTCTCGATCTCTTTTTTCTTTGCACTTGGGCTTTTCTTTGAATTAAGCTCATATGGTCCAGCCTGACCAACTTTATTTCCCTCTCCTGCTATGGGTCCCTTTCCCCCACGAACATAGACCCAATCTTGCCTAGTATTTTGACTCGATTGGTTGGGTTGGGCTTAAATACCAGAACTCGACCCGTAACCTCTTTTCATACCCGTAACCTCTTTTCATACTACTACACTTTGACCCGTTAGATCTGATTGAAGCTCCACCTCTCCCTTGCAATTCCTTTTCCATCGTTTAGCCAAACTCAAGATACGTGAATGTGGTAGTGGACTGAGTGTTCTAAGACTGCACACTCGCCCTCTGATCGCTCCCTCCAACCCATGGATGAAATACCCAAAATCTTGATCATCGGGTAATCTCTTCAATTGCGCTGTCAACCGCTCAAACTCTTGAATATACTCACTGACGCTGCCCCATTGGCGAAGAGTGGCCAATTGCACAAAAACAGCACCATCTCTGCTTCCACCATACCGCTCAAGTAGTTTCGCTTTGAATTGTTCCCATGCCATCTCCTTCCCATCGTCTAACAACGATTTGAACAAATGAATGGTAGGCCCCTCCATCCATAACTGTGCCAGGTTCACCCACACCTCAGGATGAGTTTCTTGTATTTGAAAATAGATTTCTGGTTTGGTGTTCCATTCAGTGGGATCTTCACCGTTGAACATAGGCAGCTCAGCCTTCTTCACTGATTGAGGAAACTCCTCCAATGCATCACCTTGTAACTTCCTCAGCCCTGAGCTTGCACGATTTTCAGAAGTCGAATGACTCTCTGATGCTTCTTTCTCCTTCTTCGCTACTTCTTTCTCCTTCTCAACCGTGGTTATTCGCAACTCTTCATTCACAAGAATTCCATCAACATTGATTGGTTGCTCTCGTCCATCATCACCATGAGTTTCTCTTGATTCTCATCCACCTTGAGTTGTATCGTGATCAAAGTGGCTTTGATGTTGGTCACCTCATTCTCCAATGTCGCGATCTAAGCTTCCATCTTCTTCGGTGGCATTCGTCTCCGTCCTCCCTACAATAATGTGCTGAGCCCAGCACGTCGTATCTGCATGTCGGACTAGCTTGATAGAAACCAAAAACATAAATGGAGCAATGTAACAGTAAATAGAGAATTTAAGGAAAAAGATTGAGTATTATTTCTATGATCAATGACGGTTTTACAGCAGATTAAAGGCTACTGCCACAGAGCCATGCTCCTATAGAGAGCTATTGCTCTCCATCCATTACAAACAAACAAAATTACCAAAAGATGCTCTGCTACTCTCCATTCAACCTATTAGTAACCGTATTCCCATTCATTCTATTACTAACTTCCATTATCTTTTCTCACTGCCAGCTCATTGTCTCCCCTTCTATTCCTTCTAGAATAAACTCTCCATATCTTGAAATTGCTAGTCACACTGTGGTCCTGATGCTCATTTGGGAATAATAACTCTTCACGGGTTCTATCATATTATGAGTTTAAGAGATATTCTCTAACGATGTGAAAAAAATTACACGGCCACTCAATCATAATTCACCCTGGTGCCACTTTATCTGTTTTTCTTGAAAGATGGTGACACTTTGTTATACAAGTTTAATTTGACAATTAATGATTGGTTTACAGTGAAAAAGATTCACTAACCGTGCATATCGATTAAATCATTGTCATATTATTTCCGAAAATATCTCAACGAACATCTACAAAATATGTTATTATCTCAATAATCGTGCATATCAATTAAATCATTTTTTACACCGCTAGTACATATACATTAAACTAGCTTACTTGTTACCAAAAATATTCAACAGTTGACATTAATTATTGATTTTGCTAACCACAAATTAATGATGTTGTCCTACAAAAATCCTTAGCACAAAAAATTATGTGATTAAAAAAAAAATTAGAAAAAAGGTATGTCATGCATCATATTAAATGATAACGGTATGCCAAAGTTTGTTGTAATAAGCCAACGAAAGTCGGTCCAGTTGGCAAGAATTTGACTCATTCTACAAAAATGTGAGTTCAAATCCCGCTCACGATGTGAGAACCTTGTTGGTGGGTCATATGTAAGTACGTCTGTAAACGCTCTTTGAGTCTTGAGGCTTTCCCTAACTTTGATGAGCCATCGAGACCCAACCTACTTAAACTTTCTTCGTAAAAAAATTATGTTGTAATAACTGTAATATTCACCATAATTACATACAATCACAATATTCATCGTTTGTCCAAAAACACACACAATATTCATCACTTTCTAATAGATTTTTTTTCGCAAAATTGCCACGGTTGATCTAGAGATTCCCTCAAACCATTTTATAACCAAAAGAAATGCCAACACACAATAACTATACCCTTAAATAGGAAATGCACAAACGTCTAAAAAGAGAAAAATGTTAAAATTACCAGAATAATAAAAAAGTGACAAAGTGGCTTTCTTTTGCAACCAAACAATCTTGCAATAATTACAAATTGATTTTTACATTCCAATAAACATTATCCCTTAAAAATTCGGGGCCCTTCACTTTTGCTCATTTTAATGAAGTTTTTTCCTGATTGAATGTATTTAAAAAAGTTATAATAATTATGTAAGGTTTTAAGGAAAATAAGTAAAAAGAAAACACAATTTATTTTAGTGTTCTTATAGGAAGCTTAAAATAAAAACATTTGGATAAGAGCTATAAAAACATTTTAGAATTATTTCTATAAGATTATTAAAACTATAAAAATATTAACAAAATTAGCCCGAAACAGGTAAAAAAAAAAAACTGCACTAAGATCTTGAAATATACAAATAGACACCCCCTTTCAGTTTTTGTTTTCTCACTGATACATGCAGAACATTCATATTGCAATATCATAGCAAAAAAAAAGGTGGCCCAGTGCACGAAGCTCCCATCAGGTAGGGTCTGAGGAGGGTAGATATACACAACCTTACCCCCATAAGCAGAGAGACCATTTCCAAAATTTAAACCCATGACCTCCATGTCACAAAACACCTTAGCATTTCACCAAGACTCGTCCTCTATCGGAACAAAAAGAGGAGTGACTTAAAATTTTCACGAGACACAACCTTTACTCATTATTTGATCCTTGAATTAAATCAAACACTTCCATTTCAATTTATGGAATGACTGTTACAAGGCGTGGTGATCATACAAAGCCATGTTGCTCTGACAACTCCAACCAAATAGAACAAACGAAATAAATGACAAATAATTCAGTCCTAATCCCCAAAGGTAACAAGATGGTAATGTGCTCCTCATTTTATTTTAGTATATCAAAAAGAACATAAATTATATCAACCTAACAAGAAATTTTTAATATATTTGGAAAAAAGAAGAAAAAGAAGAGAAGGAAATGAATAATCAAATTGAAGGTTTAGCTATTAGTAAATGATTTTCAGGAGAAATGCTTGTTGGAACATATCTGACAAGCTTTGCATCTAATCCATGTTCTCTTAACCACATCAACCTCCCCATGTCAATAATCCACTTGCACTTAAATCCCAGTGCTGCTCGTTTAGCTGCTTCCATTTCTGAGAGAATTTTTTCAACTCCATTCGTATATCCATTACCTTGCTCCTTTCTGCTGCCAAAACACACAGCTTTTAATATACCAGTTTCAATAACACTGTTTAAAATACTAATTGACTCGTAGCAAGAACTTTGATGAAAATTTAATGATTAAAGAATCGAAGGATTACATTGATTGCAAATGCGATACACAATTGTTAGCATCGGGAAGATCTGAATCATGATGAGCATCTACCGCCCAGCTGGTAAACCATGTAATGGCGTGAAATTCTTCCTTTGTAATCCCCAAATCTAAGAAAAACCTTTTATCTGCAGGGTTACAATAACAGTTAGCTAGTAACCAAAAGTTATCATCACATGCAAAGAGAAGTTTAAATATACAAATTATAGTATTTGCTAGCGAAGAAGGAGGCGCCAATTACTTGTATAGTGTTTCCACTGGCAAAGATGGTGACAGCATGTTGCTATAGCTAAACCTCCAAAATTATTATTAGCAGTATACTGTTCCCTACTGTCTTTTCTATATTCAGGAAAGCAGCATCTCATAGTCAAGTCTGAAAAAAAATTGCATAATCATTTATATTTTCATCAAGAAAACAATTACCGTGTAAAGTCTGAATTACATTGGAATGCATACTGAAATTGCCAAAATCACCTGTTGCAGCTCCACATAGATGTTTACCAATGGCTAGAAATGGAACTCCTTGCAAAGACTCAACAGCATTCAAATCTAAATCTTCAACTGCAAAGTTTGATTTTCGAATTTTATTGGGCTCAAAATTATATAAGTGTAAAATATAAACAAATCAAGCAGCAATACAGAATTATGAAGCAGAAGAAAGAAAACTACAAGAAATACTAATAGAGGCATAGAACATATTATATCCGGGATTATGAAACTTTTAAAATGATTACAGCCTAAAACTGATAAAATGTTGGAGAGCATAAGAGATCAAAATCTAAATAATTCAAAAATTTGCACATGTCATCCGCATAAAATATAAAATATATAGAAAACCAGGATACTGCATGACAAATACATTAATATGTTATTTCTTGATCTGATGATAAGCATGAGATGAACCAAATTTAGAGCTTCACATCAAGACATAAGCAGCTGAGCCTGGCAACGGTTTTCAGATGAAATGTTGGCATTATAAGTCGCCAGAAAAATATGAAAGGTGCAAAATGAACATGATAATAGTGTGGTCTAATACACCCTTAGCCCAAATTTATACTAGTAGGAAGAAAGTGACTGCATCGAAATGGGCTGAAGCAGCTGTGGGTCATGTGTTTAGGAAAGGAGGAATAAGGTGGAAATTGGACGCACTGTCATCACACAAGAGGGAGAGACATAACGAAGGGGTTGTTAACAACTTGGATGGCCGTCAACATATGAATAAGGAAGGAACGAGTGGGGTGTTTCATTCAATACAACATAGAGTAAATGTGAAGGAAAAGAGTCAGAAGAACTTGGGCATGAATGAGAGTTGGGATATTCTGTGCATCTGCCGAATTTCCCTGTTATCTTCCTTCTATTTTTCCCTATATTGTCAGTCTTAACAGAGGGCTACCTCTGTTTATAAGAAGCATGGTCTCCCTGTTCCCTACCCTAATTCCAAGTTTCTATCATCCTTTCCTATCCTGTAATTATAGTATACACACAAATCACCCTACATAGCTCCCTAATGTAATCCACCCTCTCCAGCTTCAGTACTGTGCTCATAATAGCCATAGGCAAGACCACCACAAACAACATCGTCCAACAAAACAAGAAGATGCATCAGCACTGTCAAGTTACACTTTAAACTAAGAAGAATGATCAACAATTTATTTATTTATTTTTGCATAGAACAAATGGTGAACAAATATAAAGACAAATGGAGGAAAAAAAGCAACTTGGCTGAAAAAATAAGTCAAGGCATGCATATATAGCAATCAAAATTAGCAGTGAACACAGTTCGAAGGTCATTCATTGCATTGCATAAAGATTGATACATATGCTTAAAGGCACATTATACAAACTAAATGTTAATCAAGTATTTTAACACAAGATTCACAACCATAAGCCATGTACTCACAATATGATTTCCTTAGTAAAGATATCTCAGCAGGCAGCATAACTCAACTAGTATAATAAGTAATAACAAGTTCAGAAAATATCTCCTACAGCGAGAATACTGAAGATCCTTACTGTCAATTCTCAAACGCTCTAACATCAAGCTGTCATTCTGTCGCAAGGATCGATCAGCCTAGAAATAGCATTGGCATGATGTAAACAATAAATAAATTAAAGATGACTACAAGTTCAAAAAGCTCAGGAACATCTCCAAATATTATTATCATGATTTAGAACTTAGCAAAAGCAGTTCTAGGTCTAAGCCCTACCTTCAATTTGTAAGACTTTCGCTCGACCAGGAAGACTTTATTGATTCCATAACAATCTGCAAGCATTTGTGTCAAATACCCTCTACCAGCTCCAAACTCAATCACTGCAGAGACACCGTCCGCCTCCCCCTCAACTGGTTTGTCACATTTGGATTGTATCCTTCTAAGAGAATTCTTCAATACACCAAAATTTTCCAAATTTCCCACAATAGATGCCTGTTGTGTTACGTGTTTCTCTTGAAATGGCAATTTCCTGAAAACAACTCAAGTTGGAAATAGAAACCAAACCCTTTAAACAAAGGACTAAATTCAGTTTGCACCATCTAGTTTGGGTTGAAACCTTGTGAATTTGACTTTGTCACTTTGCCCCATGTGTTTAGTTCCATTAGCAGGACTAATGGAAGTAAGCTTCATGCTATCAAAGTAAGCATGAGGGGATTTATGCTGACGAAGCTAACTACTGGGATAAAGTAACAAATCAGACTCACTGGTAAAATGATTTTGATAGGAAGTACATGGGACAACCTGAACTTAACCCTAAAATAAATTCAAATGCCTCACCAATGCCTACCTTTCTTCTACTCTGCT
This sequence comes from Calophaca sinica, assembly GCA_037113605.1. NCBI lineage: Eukaryota > Viridiplantae > Streptophyta > Magnoliopsida > Fabales > Fabaceae > Calophaca > Calophaca sinica. The sequence goes on along the minus strand of CM073730.1, from coordinate 84,937,384 downwards.
TTTAATCCACAGGTTGCAAACCTCTGGCATCTGAAATGAGTCCTGAATATCTTTACACAATGATTCATGAAAAGATTCGATCTTCTCAATCAAATTGAAGAATTCGGGCACACTCATCCTATGAAGAGCATTCCTCTTCATTTCTGAAGAAACGGTTGTAGTGGGCAATCTTGAATCATCAACCCCTGAAGTTTCCTCCTCTTGCTGTTCTCCATCAGAACCAGCATTGATACCTTTCTGATAGAAAGGTTGGTGGGACAGGGATTGAACCTGTTTCAGCAATGGGCACCGCTTAACATGCCCTTTGAGATTTTGCTCCAGCACTGAGCTATCAAATGATGAAAGGGTATTAACCAAATAAAAAATAGCTAAAAAATTAGAAGAACATGGGTTGATAATGAGAGAGAGAGAGAGAGAGAGCAAGTACTGGGATGGATCTATGGGGCATGCGATCCACTGGCCTTCGGACCTTGAGTTATGATTACCACAGAATCTGGGTCCATAGAATTGAGAGAAAGTGAATGAAATGAATCAAATAATAGACAGAAAGAAAGAGACAAACACTTACAAGGAACCATTGAGAAGGGTGTTTGCACAAAATCTGTTTTTGTTGGGAAGCCAGAAATTGCAGCGCTTAGTCTCCATATTACCTCCTAGGTAGCTTGCTTCACCACTCAAAATTCTTACAGCCTAAAACAATGGTTTTGGATAGATTTTCTCATAGTTGTATAACCAAAGGTCAGCCCAGTCAGCAGGTCAAGTCAATGAATTAGCAATCTAACCACCAGTAAAGTGGTTGAATCAGGAAACCTGGATACAGAAAAAAGTAAAAAAGAAAAATGTATTCAATATATATACCCAACACCCCCTTTCACTTGTGTATAAGATATTGAATTTCTAAAACAAAGAGCAAATACAATGCCGGTTCAAACCATATCTCCAACGGGCCAACCTTGTTTCAAAATCCAACTACAACATAATAGTACATACATAATTAAGCTTTATTTGATAAGCATAGGATGAAATCAATCTTTGATGCTCAAACAGTTCATATTATATTACGGGTTTCCAAATTTCATATTTATCGTAGTGATAGGTTACTCAAAAATGTTTTGGATGTAAAGAATGTAATATTCAAATATAAAGTACATATTTGATTAAGGGTCTTTTTAAGGAGTGCCCTAAAGGCACTCAATAAGGTCCTTTCTTAGGTTATTCACTAGCATTTACCTTTGATTAAATTGGCCACTATTCCCATTTCATGTCACAACTAGAAACAACTCGTTGGGTTCATTTTTTCAATCTGGCTTTGGAATAGACATCAATAATGCTGTCATCCAAGACTAGAATAACAAGAGCAGCACAAGTGCACAACCCATTAAAATATTTATAAAGGTTTGAAAATATCAAATTTCTTTGGTGTGCACAAGAGCAGCACATTCATCTATTCTCTAGATGTGCTTTTGCTTTTGGGTTATGGTACGACATTGTACGCTGGTTGGGGAGTCAGTTCGTGATGCCCCAGATCTGTTCACTTCTTTTTCCTATTTCTGCTCTTTGGGTAAGTTGCGATGTAGACAGGGATTGGCGTTGATTTGGCACACGGTGCTCTAGGTTATTTGGGATCTCCGGAATGAATATATCTTTTCAGGGAGGGAGCCGGACTTGGGGGGCGTTAGACCGTGTCAGGTCCTTGTCATGGAGATGGTTATTAGCTAGGGACAATCACCTCCTTGTTTGTACTATGAGCGATATGTTGATCCATTTAGCTGTATGACTAGGAGATAAGTTAGATTTTGGGGTTTCCTCTTGACGGGGAATTGTGGATATCTAGGTAGTGCTTGGTCATGGTTGTGGTGGTGTGAATGTTCTTGGGTTTAGAGTATCCCTAATACTCCTATATTTATAAAATCGTTTGCCATTCAAAAAATAAATAAATAAATAAATAAATAAATAAATAAACAGCCAATCCTTTCACTACAATCTCAATTCAAAAGAAACTTTAAACAGTGGTGGTAGGCAGGTGAAAAAGCGCACTGTAATAAGCTGCACACGCTTAACCAATTATTCAGAAACAAAAATATATATTAAACACACTATTATTAACCAAATAAATAAAGAAAAATTCACGTTGGGCCATAATCTAGTCCAGCTTAATTCTGTTCAGTGTTCAGGCAATTCATCAAACACAACAGAGACATCACTGCTTAATTAATTAAAAGAACACAACCATAGACTATGAACAAATTAATCACTCATTTCATATTCCGTGTAGCCCGTTCATTCAAAATTAACAACTACCAAAGAAATGAAACATTGCAAAGAAAGCGCGAGTCGGAACTGGAAGGATCACGAAGCAAATACCGGAGGTACCGAAGACTTCGACCAAATAAACGCCGGCAATAGGACCTTTCCACACACTTCTGTAGTTTTTCTTTTCGTGTCTCCGCCTGAAACACAAGGATGTCGACGTGGACTGTGCAGGAAAGGGGGGAAAACACCACACACAAACACAGGCGCACAAACAAACCAACCTTCCTTGTACACAGCTTAGGGCGCGTTTGGTTGCACGTGATATTTTAGCTTTTGGTTTTATTTTAAAATATAATAAAGTTTCTTTGAGATAATAGAATTAAGTTGATTTTTAACGTAACTAGTATTCTAACCCGTGTCATGCACGGTTATGTAAAACGAAGAAATATTTTCTACACATATTGATAAAATATAATAGTTGTGTTGTTTAAGCGCGCTCGCGCACACACATATATATGTAGTGCGCGCTAATAACATCAATATTGTATCATTTTTGTAAGGATATTAGAATGTGATTTGAATAATTATTAAATATTATCAATTGAAATTTACTCTCTTTTAATCTAAAATAAAATGTGCAGAAATAAAAAATTAGGTAATATGGTGGTCAAATACAATTATGGGCTTGAAATTGGGCCAAAACTAGGCCCAAAATGCTAAAGCACATCCTTTAAGCACGACCCTTACATGGCAGCACGGCCTTGAGGCGGTTTCAGGAAGTAAAACACGGTCTCTCCATCTGAAGAGCACGGCCTTGCTGAGTTGGTGAGCTGAAGCACGACCTCTTCATCATGAAGCACGACTGTGCTTAACCAAAAATATCTGAGAAAATCATGTCGACAAGCGCAGACACAGGTTGATAACGCGTAAACAGGCTGTAAAGGAAGCACGGCCGTGCTTAGGGTTTGCTGAACCCATTCCTGCGACTATAAAAGGAATGTTCAGCAGAACATTTCAAGGTTCCCCGGGATTGATTCTTTCTCAATTCTCTTATTCTCTTGTAATCTTCTAGTCTTATTTTGTTGTTTTCTTATATTATGTTGTGTAGCTAATCCCGTCACTAAGGTGATGGGGATCTTTTACTTTATCTGTGATCTCTTTATAATTTATAATATGAGTATTTAAATTCTGTTGATTAAATTATTCCTGGTAAATTTATTCTAATAAGAACTGATCATTCTTTACGTAGTAATTAATTGTGTGGCGATCGTACCTTTAATTGGTTAACGGAACTCTAGGTATAATTGAATCTGCATGCTCTGCTGGATCAAGGATTGCGTGTTCATTTTCAGTCAGTTATTGAATTAATAAATCTATTGACACTTCATGCTCTTTCGGTTTAATTACTTTGCATGATCAAACGGAGTAATAAATTAAAAAGAAGACTATTAATATTGCATGATCATTGGGTATTAATAGCTTTTAAATAAATGATTGGTAATCAATAAGAATTGTTACTCATTTTATAAATTGATCATATACACAGATACAAGCACTAGTGAACCCATTACCTTAGTGTTTTTATTATTAAATTTTAATTAAATTTCTTTCTTAGATATTTTGTATAACTTATTTTCTACTTCTTTTTGTACACTTTTGTTTAAGTTCACCTCGAAACATTTGTCTAAATAACAAATTAATCTAAGTAAAGCAGTAATCATTCACTATTCCCTTTGGAGACGATAATCTTTTATACTATAACTTGACGTGATCGTACACTTGCGATTTTGAGCGAACAAGTTTTTGGCGCCGTTGCCGGGGAATTATTAATGGTCTTGGTCAGAATGATTAATTGTTAATTTAGACACTTTTTGTAATTATTCATTTTATCTTCTTTTATTGCCACTTACATGGAAGACTAGATTTTCTATCTTATATATTAATTTCTTTTACTTATTATAGTGCCTCTTGGTTAGAAGGCTAGATTTTTATATATTATTACTTAGTGCCTCCTGGTTGGAAGGCTAGATTATCTCTTCTTTCCTTTAATTTTAATTTTTTACTTTTTAAATTTATTCTTGTTTTATTTTTATTTTAATCTACCTAAAAAAAATCATGGATTATATTTTCCTTTGTGAGTGTTATGGTTTTGCAGGACATGAAAGCCATGATTGTCCATCTCTGAAAAACAACATTAGCCAATTAGAAAACACTATGGAAGCAAACCACAAATTCTTAGAGAATCAACACAAATCCTTAAAGAATCAAATATCAGTTTTGATTCAATTGATGATTCAAAGGGAAAGAGAGGCTTTGCTTAATCAATCAGAGACCAAAGATGAAATCATCATTTCTGAGGATGATGAGAAGTTAATTGAAGGTGTTGAGTCTGACGCTTGGCCTGACACTGAGTCTGATACTTGGTCTGAGACTCACTCTGATGCTTGGCCTGAGACTGAGTCTAACACTTGGCCTGAGCCTGAGGTTGAACCCAAGCATGACTCACAACCATCCCTGGAAATGATAGAAGTTCTCGCAGAAGAGAATGATTCTGAGGAGAGCGAGAAAAACCTCTCAGTTCTTAATGAAGAGCAAGCGACGAAAGCCCAATTACTTTGGGACAGACTCTTGTAGTCAATATTGGTGAGGTAGCCATTGAAGTTCACAAAAGAAATGTAACTATTAAATCTGGTAAGGTAGAGGATATTTCACAATTTCAGAATTTTAACACCTCTTTTTCAATTTCTAGTTACTATATTGATGATGTGGTTGCTGTTAACAACCCTCCTTTTATTTCTTTTAATTTTATTAATAATGTGGTTGTTATTAACAAGTTTGCTGGTTTAAGAATACAGGATCCTTTGAAATATATTACTAACTTGTAGGATCCTAATATGTTGGTGGGGGATGTTAAAGTAAAAATTACATCACTCCATGAGAACCCTTCACCACAAAAAAGAAGGAGGTCAAGCAGCTTGAACTACATGGTCAAGAAATGGCAAAGAGGGAATGCGCTAAATGTAAAATTCATCTTGGAAAACCCCCTGGTTGACCACTTCTAAGCAATCCGTCAAGCTCACGACGTTAAACAAAGCGCTTCATAGGAGGCAAGCTGTGTTTATATTATTTCAGTTTATTTTATTTTATTTTATGTTCACCCTTTTGTTTTTATCGACAGTTCTCTCTTCACTTACTTCATCTTGACAAACTGTCGTTTTGGGAAGAAATTTGCCGAACTGGGAAAAATGTCAATTTATGATTAACATTTGCTTGCCAAGCAGGATGCTAAGCCAAGACTAATCAGATGGGTACTTTTGCGTCAAGAGTTTGATGTGGAGATCAGAGACAAAAAGGGAGTTGAAAATGTCATTGTTGATCATCTGTCCAAGATTGATCCTGAGGTAAGACTAACTGTTGTTGAAGATATAAAGGAGACCTTCCCTGATGAACAATTATTGGCAATTTCTGAACTTTCATGGTATGTAGATATTGTAAACTTTTTGGCTGGTAATATTCTTCCCCCTAACTTTTCATATGCTCAACGTAAGAAATTCTTTTCTGACATTAAACATTATTTTTGGGATGAACCATATCTGTTCAAACGTTGTGCTGACAATATTGTCAGGAGATGCATTCCGAAAGTGGAATTTAATTCCATTTTGGAACATTGGCATTTGAAAGAAGTGGGAGGTCACTTTGGTCCTACTAGGTCTCTTCACAAGGTTTTACAATGCGGCTTCTATTGGCCCACCCTTTTCAAGGATGCTTATAATTTTATTAAAACTTGTGATAAATGTCAAAGAAGCGGGAATATTTCCCAAAGACACGAAGTGCCCTTAAATAATATTCTTGTTTGTGAACTTTTTGATGTGTGGGGCATTGACTTCATGGGTCCTTTTCCATCTTCTTTCAACAATTTGTACATTCTTGTAGCTGTTGACTATGTGTCCAAATGAGTAAAAGCAGTGGCTTTACCAAATAATGATGCTAGAGGAGTAATAAAGTTTTTTAAAAAAATATTTTCACTCGTTTTGGTACTCCCCGAGCCATTATAAGTGATGGAGGCTCCAATTTTTGCAACAAACAATTTGAAAATTTATTGAAAAAATATGGTGTGACTCACAAGAAAACCACTCCTTACCACCCACAAACCAGTGGTCAAGTAAAAATTTCCAATCGCGAGATAAAGAAAATTTTGAAAAGAATTGTTAATAATTCTCACAAGGATTGGTCATTAAACTTGATGACGCACTTTGGGCATATAGGATAGCATTTAAAACTCCCATTGGTATGTCCCTGTACAAATTGATCTTTGGAAAAGCATGTCATTTACCTGTGGAACTTGAACATAGGGGCTGTTGGGGCATCAAGTATTTAAATTTTGATATGAAAGATGCAGGTGAACAGCATTTGTTACAACTTAGTGAGGTGGATGAATTCTGTCTAGGAGCTTATGAAAATGCGAAGTTGTATAAAGAACACACAAAAAAATGGCATGACAAACATATCCAGAGGCGAGAGTTTCAAAAAGGTGACCAAGTTCTGATCTATAACTCTTGCCTAAGACTGTTCCCAGGTAAGCTCAAGCCCAGATGGACTGGACCATACAACATAATCAAGGTATTCCCCTTTGGAGTCATTGAAGTACAAAAAGGTAATGGGGAAACTTTCAAGATAAAAGGCCAAAGGGCTAAGATCTATGAGGAGGGGTTTCCAATAAGAGACCCTCACAGTCAATTTAAACTAAGCTTTGTGAGAGAGAAAAAACATCCGTCAGGATCGGGACGTTAAACACGCACTTTGCGGGAGGCAACCCGTATTTATAAAAGTTTCATTTATTTAAACTTTAAAATAAAAAAACAGCACGACCATGCTCACTGATGAAAAGGTCGTGCTTCATGTTTTCAACTTAAAAACAGAATGGAGAGGCCGTGGCTCTCATTAGCACGGTCCTCTGCTATTCACTCCTGAGAGAAAAATGAGAGAATGATTGTTTTCTTGATCTTTTGTGCATTTCTTTGTGTATATCTCCATCAATCCAAGCCAGGTAAATTCAACATCTCTCTTTCCTTTAAAGATCTATGTTAGTTTAGGATTTTTTTGATGTTATTTGAGAATATCATGAGAATACATGCCATAGATCCAAAATTCATGATGTATTGATGTGTTTTAGACTTAGGAATCCAAATAGAACTCGTTTTGCATGTTAGATTAGGATTATTTTGCGTGATTGTGGTTGAAAAATGGTGTTTCTATTGCAATCTGTGAAAAGGAACTGGTTCTGCGCAGGAAGCACGACCGTGCTTCTCACGAACAGGTCGTGCTGGCAGCGCAGATTAGGGTTTCTGATCTTAAGTGATGTAGAGGTCGTGCTTACCTTTTGGAGGTCGTGCTGAGTGTTAAAAGGCCCATTTTCGCTATTATGGCTTGCTTAAGTCCCCTAAAAGGTCATTTCTAACGAATTTCTATTTTTCCTTGTTATATTGTTCAACTATTTTGCAGGAAAAAATGCCTAAAAGGGTCAAACATGACCACACTTCCAGATCTAGGGCACTAGCTGACATCCCAAATCATATCCCTCAGAACATGAGGGACAGATACAGACAGGTCCGAAGATTTGAGTTCCATCCTACCAGGTACCTGGACGAGGGCACTTTAGAAGAATTTCATATGCAAGACACAGTCATCACCAGGCTGCAGAGGATCGATGGACGAGGGTTGCTGCCATATGGCATCCTACTTACATAGAGCCAGTGATCGAGATTTTGGGTACACTAATGCACTATGATGTACCAAACCCGGAGGAGGAGTACTGAGTCAAGTTCATGCTGGATGAGGTGGAGCATGATTACTCCTTGGCAGAGTTCAACATCCATCTGGGGTTCCACACACCAGAGGAGGTCCAGACACCAACATATCAGGGGGCCCACCTTGATGTTCCTATTTCTGACTGGTATGATGGAGTTACCTGGGTGGAGATGACAGGTGAGCCAGTTGGTTCTTATGATCCCAGAAAGTCCAAATCAAGTAAGCTCCGCAACCCTATTTTGAGAGCCGTGCATCGTTGGATCTCTGGATCGGTGCACGGTAGGTTCTCCAGTGAAGGGGTTGTCTCTAGAGGTGACCTTTTCCTCTTATGGTGCATGACTAGGGGGAAGGACAGTCCTGCAACCTCGGTATGTGGTTCTTACGTACATGCACTAATTTAGGTAAGAAGTTAGTTGCCAATAACACCAGACATGTGATGTTTGGGTCATTCTTATCCTAATTGGCTGTTAACCTCGGTTATCAGCCTACTGAGGAGACCACTACTATCCAGATGGAGGGGATTACTCGTGCTACTTTATTCTCCATCTGTTTTCTCCAACGGAATGCCCAGGGAGACTTATTTATGGATGATGCTGCGGAGGAGCCCCAGCCTCTTGCTGAGATGATGGACCACGATGAAGGGCATGCTGAGGGTTAGGCAGAGGACCACGGTGAAGATGAGCAGCACCATGAGCAGGAGGTAGAGCAGGAGTTTGATCAGGCACCTCCACCAGCTCATGATCAGGCGCCACTACCACCTCCACCACATCATCGGCAGCCTTATGATGATTATTTTCAGGGGCTGGATCAAAGCTTCCATACCATGAAGCAGTATTATGATACATGATTAGATCAGATGGCTGCAGACTTGTAGGGAGTGTGACAGGATTATACTGCTCGATTCGATCAAGTAGATCAGAGCCTACAGGGACTGCACCAGCCACAGGCTACCATTACAGAGCTTCTTTGGCAAATGCAATTGTACTACTAGCATCCACCCCTGCAGTGATGCCATGCTTTTATGAAATTTTTTACAAAAAGCATTTTTGCTTTTGTATGATTTATTCCAGGACATCTCAGGGGAGTTTTTATCGCTTTATTGTATTTTGGTATTTTATTTTGATATTTGGATATGTGACGTAATTATGGATATTGCAAATATTAGACGTTCTTTTATTTTTATTTTTCTTTTCTTAGCTTTTTGGTATTTAGCTAGAAATAAGTGGGGAGGGGGAGAACAACATGACTCATGAATTCTCAATTAAATTGGAAAATTGAAGTTAATTAATTTTTGGGGAAATTAAAACTTTTAGACAGTTTTAAATCTCTTAAAGAAAATATTTTCTGAAAAGCTGAAAAATTAGAATAAGCCTTTCATTGACAATCTTTCCAAGAAAAAGCTTCTATATGTGAGAATTCGAACCTAATCTAGGGGTTACATTAAACTGATTGATTTTAAAACCCCTATTTTTCAATTGAGTTGTTTTTCAGTGACAATTATGTTCTAGAACTTGACATGTAACCTTTCAAAGCGAAACTAATTCACAAAATTTTTGAAAAATGCTTGGGGCACATAGGATTATTTCTAGCCTCCAACACTTTGAATTAAAAAATTTTACCAACTAGATGCCCCACTTTGAGCCTTAGAAATGAAATTCATTTGATACCTCTGATTTCTTTGAAAGAACTTTAAAATTGGTTATCATTGAGTTATAAAGAGCAACTTGGCATTAGTGAAAAATAAATTGAGACGAAAAAGAAAGAAAAAGAAAAAGGAAAATTTTTGTGCTTAGGAAGTTCAAAAAAAAAAAAGAAATCAAAGCTTATAAAGAAAAAAATGGTTCTCTATACCTAAAATGCTAAGTTGTGAAACAAGGACATATGCTCAAAAATAATTACTGATTTTAGCCCTTGTGATATCATTTTCTTGAATCTGTTGGACAATGACAAAAAGCAAGTAATTTTTCTATTTACTAGTTTTTATTGTCACTGCTGCATAATGATATTTCCAAATGATATTTTTTTTAATTGCTTTGAATTAGTCAGATTCTTGTCTCTTGTTGAAATATATTTTTTAAATGCTATTGATTAGTAATCAATCAGATTTTGTAACCTCCACTTTATTAGCACATTTTGAACGGATCAATTGTTATCAATTGTGGGGCTAATATTGAAGTAGTGATGGAGCTGTTATAGAAAAAAAATAAGGGAACCGTTTTATGCTGATATTTTATTTAAAAAGGATTCACACTGCTTCAAATAGATACGTGGAGAAAAATTTTCTCTTCTACCATGCTATTCTATTCATTCCACTTTTTCTATTTTTTACAAATTAATAATCTGGACAATTGTTCTGTGGTTTCCATAGCCTAAGGCCATGAGTGCACGTGTTCATAGGCTCTTTGTGTTAACCTTAGGTAGCGGTCGAAAATTTGGTTTGCACCGAGGTCTAGCCAAATTTTGCTTTCAGGGCAGTGGTTTTCATGGCACAACAAACATTCAATTAGTTCTTTTCTCTTCTGTTTGTACTGTACATTTCTCTACATTTCTTACAATCTGAAAGCGAAATACTCGTTATTCCAGATATGTCAAAATTGGATCCTCGTGATGGCACAAATTATAGGAGGTGGTCACAAAAATTGTTGATTATGTTTGAAGCCTTAGAGGTTGATTATGTGTTATATAAAGATCCTCCTGCTACCCCTACTCCTGCTACCCCTACTGTCACACCGCTCTCTACAGGAACCAAGAAAGCTGATGAAGAGCTACGAAGAAATATGAAAAGGACAACAAATAGTTAGGGGTCATTTACTGACTCATATGGCAAATAATTTGTTCGATTTGTTCATTAATCAGAAGTCTGCAAAGGTGATATGGGATACTCTGCTGAAACATTATGGCAATGATGATGCTAGAAAGAAGAAGTATGTGGTAGGGAATTGGCTGCATTTTCAGATGCTGGATGACAAGCCAATCATGGAGCAGGTTCACGAATATGATAATCTGGTTGGTGACATACTAAATGAAGGAATGAAGATGTGTGAGATATTACAGGCTAATGTGCTTCTAGAAAAATTCCCACCATCCTGGAGTGACTACCGAAACCAACTGAAACACAAGATAAGAGATTTGTCACTTCAAGAACTGATCAATCATATGAAGACTGGAGAGGCTAACAGACTTAAAGATAAGCATGTTTTATATTCTGTAAATTCAATTAATGCTAATGTTGTTGAGTTTGCTAATCAAAACAAGTACAAAGGCAAAGAGAAAAAATTCCATAAAAATGGACAACAGAAAAAATATGCTGGTTTTAACAAAGGTGATAACAAGATTCAGAAAAGGAAGGTTAACTTCTATGTTTGTGGCAAGACGGGTCACAAAGCATATCAGTGCCCCATGAAACAAGGACAACAAAATCAGAACCAGAAGGCTACTGCACCTCAAGCACATTTTATAGAAAAGGAAGAAGTGATAGCTGTTGTAGTGGAGGCAAACCTGGTCGATAACAAGGTGGATTGGATTCTGGATACCGAGGCCTCTAAACACTTGTGCACCAACAGAGAGCTTTTTCACCAGTTTGAGGATGCTGCTCATGGAGAGTGTGTTTTCATGGGAAATTATGCTACAGCTGAAGTGCTTGGTAAAGGAAAGATTCTCCTTACACTTACTTCTAGAAAGACTTTATCTTTGAGTGATGTTTTGTATGTTCCCTCCCTGCATAGGAACCTAGTTTCTGGTAGTTTACTTTATAGAGCTGGACTGAAATTGATTTTTAAAGTTGATAAAGTAGTTATAACTAATAATTGGGGACTTCGTGGGAAAGGGATATCTAGCTGATTGATTATTTTTACTGAACATCATTTCTATTGCATCTAATGTTAATTTTTTTGCTGGTTGTGCTTATATTGTTGAATCTGTTGATTTGTGGCATGGTAGGCTAGGACATGTGAATATGGCTTCTATTAAGAAACTTAAAAATATGCACTTGATTAATGTGCTGGATACAAATAATTTTTCTAAGTGTCATGTATGTGTGGAAGCAAAATATACAAAGAAGCCTTTTAAACCTGTCACAAATAGAAATACTGAACTACTTGATTTGATTCACACTGATTTGGCTTATTTTAAAAACACTGTTAGTAGAGGAGGTAAAAGGTATTATGTGACATTTATAGATGACTTTTCTAAATACACTAAAGTTTACCTTCTAAGATCAAAAGATGAGGCCAAAGAGATGTTTTTAAAATATAAGGCAGAAGTTGAAAACCAATTGGACCGTAAAATAAAGATGCTTAGGTCCAATAGGGGTAGTGAATATGGAACTATTTTTCTTAAGGAATTTTGTGGAAAAAATGGGATTATCCATGAGACTAGTGCCCCTTATACTCCTCAACAAAATGGCGTAGCAGAAAGAAAAAATAGAATACTTAAAGAAATGATGAATGCTATGCTACTAAGTTCTGGTATGTCTAACCAAATGTGGGGAGAAGCTGTTTTGTCTGCTTGTTATTTACTAAATAGAGTTCCTCATAAACGGCTACATAAAACTCCTTATGAATTATGGAAGGGTTTTGGGCCTAATTTGAATTTTTTGAAAGTGTAGGGGTGTCTAGCTAAGGTGGGCCTACCAGATTACAAGAGGACTAACGTAGGAACCAAAACTTTTGATTGTGTATTTATTGGATATGCTCAAAATAGTGCTGCATACAGATTCTTGTGTTTAAGTGATAATTCTATTAGTGAATCTAGAAATGCTGAATTTTTTTAGCAAGAATTTCCATTAAAGAAATGTGTTAATGATGTGGCCGGTTCTTCTAATACTACTTCAGTGCCTTTATCTTTGCCTGCTTCTTCCTCTGTTATAAATGAACAAGTTAATGAACCTAAAAGAAGTAAAAGGCAAAGAATAGAAACTAATTTTGGACCAGATTTTGTTACTGCATTCTTGGTTGAAAACAATGATATTGATAAAATAAATGATGCCTTTGTATCTACTTTCTTGATTGAGGAAGATCCTAAAACCTATAATAAGGCAGTAACTTCTATTGATGCTAACTTTTGAAAAGAGGCAATTAATAGTGAATTAGATTCTATCATGTCTAATCATACTTGGGATCTGGTTGACTTGCCTAAGGGAAATAAACCAATCAGATGTAAATGGGTCTTTAGAAAGAAATTAAGGACCGATGGAACCATTGATAAATTTAAGGCTAGATTGGTAGTTGTGGGTTACACACAAAAGAAAGACATTGACTTTTTTTATACATATTCTCTTGTTACTAAGATTGCCACAATTCGTTCTCTATTGTCTTAACTGCTATTCATGGACTTGTAGTGCATCAAATGGATGTAAAAATCTTTTCTTAATGGTGACTTAAGAGAAGAAATCTATGTGGAACAACCTGAGGGGTATGTGGTTCAGGGTCAAGAGATCAAAGTGTGTAAATTGAGAAAATCATTATATGGTCTTAAACAATCTCCTAAACAATAGTATGAAAAATTTGACCAAATTTTAGTGAATGATGGCTATGTCGTGAATTCATCAGATACTTGTGTTTACTCTAAATTGATTGGACAAGAATGTGTGATAATATGTCTATATGTTGATGACATGTTGATTTTTGGGACTAATGTGACTGTGGTGAATGAGACCAAATTATTTCTATCCTCTCATTTTGATATGAAAAATTTAGGAGAAGCTGATGTGATTCTTGGCGTTAAAATGAGAAAAAATGATAATGGCATTTCCTTGTGTTAGTTACTTTATGTTGAAAAGATACTGAAAAAATTTAATTGTTATGATGAATTGCCTGTAAAAACTCCCTATGATCCTAGCATACATCTGAAGAAAAACAAAGGTTCAAGTGTTTCACAAGCTAAATATGCTAAAATCATAGGTGGTGTTATGTTCCTCATGAATTGTACTAAACCTGACATAGCATATGCTGTGAGTAAGCTAAGTAGATACACTCACAACCCAGGTAGTGAACATTGGACTGCACTTCGTCGTTTACTTAGGTATCTTAAGGGTACTATGGATTGGTGTTTGCATTTTTGTAAATTTCCTGTTGTGTTAGAAGGATTTTGTGACGCAAACTGGTTACAGATAATGATAAGGTAAGTTCCACCAGTGGGTATGTTTTTACTTTGGGCGGAGGTGTTATATCTTGGAAGTTTGCTAAGCAAACTTGTATAGCACGTCCAACTATGGAATCAAAATTCATTGCTCTTGATTTAGCAGGTCAAGAAGCAGAATGGTTGAGGAACTTCTTGACAGATGTGCCATTGTGGGGAAAACGATTTATACCGGTTTCTCTTCATTGTGATTCTCAGGAAGTTATTGGAATTACCATGAACAGTGTGTATAATGGAAAGAGGAGACACATAAGCATTAGACATAGTTCGATCAGAGAATTGTTAAAAAAACGGTGTAATCTCCTTAGAGTTTGTAAGATCTGGGAAGAACTTGGCAGTTCCTCTCACTAAAGGTCTAATAAGGAAATTAGTCCTTGAATCAAACGGAGCCATATGAATACTCTATGGCATTACATTTCCCATCTCTATGACAGGTAGTGCATCGTGGAAAGGTTGAGCTTTTAGCTCTTAATGAGTTCATAGCCTTAGTTGCTGGGTGGTCCTTATGAGACGGACTTGATGGACTCACCACTTGTTATATCTGAGGTTGACCATTCTTGTGCTCTTAATGAATCCATAGCCTTTTTTGTGGTGCTTTTGAGACACACTTGATGGATTCACCTGCGTGAGTGTGAAGGTGGGCCGCTTTCCATGAAAGACTTGGGCTATCTTTCTAGAGCACTCATAAGTACCCAAGGTGTGCGCATGGCCATTAAAAGCGCTTGTTTTGATTATCACGGAAATCACAGATTTTAAGGTAAAACATGTGTTATAGGGGTCTCAATTGGGGTTTTGGTAGTTCAAGAGTAACTCACTGCCTAGACACAATTGTTGCCTCACTTCACTATGCATCAATTCAATCATCATGATATTGATGCTTAAGTGTTATTCCTTCTTTTGCCCAGATTTTTTTTTGTTTCTTCCTATTATGCCATTGGTGGGGGATTGTTGGACAATGGCAAAAGGCAAGTAATTTTTTTATTTACTAGTTTTTACTGTCACGGCTGCATAATGATATTTCCAAATGATATTTTTTTTAATTGCTTTGATTTAGTCAGATTCTTGTCTCTTGTTGAAATATATTTTTTAAATGCTATTGATTAGTAATCAATCAGATTTTGCAACCTCCCCTTTATTAACACATATTGAACGGATCAATTATCATCAATTGTGGGGCTAATATTGAGGAAGTGATGGAGCTGTTATAGAAAAAATAAAGGAACCATTTTATACCGATATTTTATTTAAAAAGGATTCACACAGCTTCAAATAGATACGTGCAGAAAATTTTTCTCTTTTGCTATGCTATTCTATTCATTCCACTTTTTCTGTTTTTTACAAATCAATAATCTGGACAATTGTTCTGTGGTTTCCATAGCCTAAGGCCACGAGTGCACGTGTTCATAGGCTCGTTGTGTTAACCTAGGGGAGCGGTCGGCAATTTGGTTTGCACCGAGGTCTAGCCGAATTTTGCTTCCAGGGCAGTGGTTTCCACAGCGCAACAAATATTCAATTAGTTCTTTTCTCTTCTGTTTTTACTGTACATTTCTCTACATTTCTTACAGAATCTTCATACCTTGAATTCTACCCTTGGCCTCATTACAACCTTATAAAGACCCCTTGATTTCAAATTTTTCTGTGAATTGTTAGTCGAGTTTTGGTCTATTGTCAAGCTTATGGTAACACATTGTCTCTGAGAAAATTGTGTGAATTTCCCTTACCCATTGAAACACTTGAGAGATTGAAAGGGAGTGACACATTCTTGGTTGGTTTGATTTCACGATGCTTATTTTTCTAATTATCCAATCAAGTAAAAATATTTCTCTCAAAGAGATAAAAAGCTGTCTTTCAACAACATTTGCTCTGCCCCATTAATTGGTCAGCTATCATTGATAAAATTTTTGGGAATTCATAAACCAATTACTTTTGCTTGAGGGCAAGCAAAACTTAAGTGTGGGGAAATTGATAACACCAATATTTCATCATTTTTATAAGGATATTAGAATGTAATTTGAATAATTATTTAATGTTATCAATTGAAATTCACTCTCTTTTAATCTAAAATGTGCAGAAATGAAAAATTAGGCAATATAGTGGTCCAATACAATTGTGGGCTTGAAATTGGGCCAAAACTAGGCCCAAAATGCTAAAGCACATCCTTCAAGCAGGAAACTTACATGGCAGCACGACCCTTACATGGCAGCACGACCCTGAGGCGGTTTCAGGAAGTAAAGCACGACCTCTCCATCTGAAGAGCACAGCCTTGCTGAGTTGGGGAGCTGAAGCACGATCGTGCTTAACCAAAAATATATGAGAAAATCATGTCGACAAGCGCAGACACAGGTCGAGAACGCGTAAACAGGCTGTAAAGGAAACACGACCTTGAAGCACGACCGTGCTTAGGGCGTGCTGAACCCATTCCTGCGCCTATAAAAGGAACGTTCAGTGTAACACCCCGATTTCGGAGTGCTACTGTACAACCCAATCTAATGCTGAAAACATTTAACGCTTGTATGCTTTCAGTTAAAGAGTACTCTTATGTATTTCGCAATGGAAAAATAGGAGTAATTTTTTTTTCTTTCCTTTGAAACCTTTTTCAAAATGAGACATAGAGTACTACAGTTTTCTAAATGATGTCAATTCAGACTTTTGCAATTATCAGAGTATAATGCATCACAAAATAATACTTCACATAACATAATCATTTCGCACTAAGGCGAGGCTTCCTAAAAAGAGTAATTACAAGACAATGAGTAATTACACAAACACACAATACCCTAAGCTAAGCTGGCCAACAACTATAACTCTTATTGAGAAACAGCTCAGCAAGACCAAACACGAAGTACTCAGAGGAATCTTTCTCCACTGGCTCAATCTTCAATGCTCCTGAAAGACGAGACTGCAACAGCTACCGAACTCCATCTGGAAGTGACATCCATAAGGACATCCAATCCAACAACAGTGCAAAGGTAAATCCTTTGTCCACGAGTTTATCATAGGCTATGTCGCATGCAAACAATATATCCATATATAATACAACAACATGCTTTTATATACATATACATACTTAATAGACCGCACACAATCAGCATGGTATATCAAGCATTGCATGTGAGCAACCAAAACAACTAACAGATCAATAATCAAGTCACTACAATATCAAACTATCGCACGTGAGCAGGCAAATCTATCAACAGATAAGTGATCAAGTCATCACAATATCCAATTCATCAAACAATTCATCACATATCATAAATGTGGTTAGCTATGCATGTCAATGCAGTATGGCAAGTTGTGTATACACCTGCAGCTTTAATAGGTCAGCAGTATGACGGGGACTACTTTCCCAACGTCCAAACAAAATAGCCTCTGCTTAGGCTTACCACTACTTTGGAGTGCCTCTACTTAGGCAATGCAGTGTCAACTCGCCTTTTGAAGTCTGTACGACCAATCAAACGCTACGAGTGATATGACAACTCGTCTTTTGAAGTCTTTAAGACCAATCAAATGCTCCGAGTGTCGATGCTCAATGGTTAGTACGCATCCAAACAAATTCAACAATATGGCATGCTCACCGTAGTGAACGCCCAAATAATATCCAACAAATTCAACAATATGGCATGCTCACTGTAGTGAATGCCCGAGTGATATCCAACAATTCAACAATATGGCATGCTCACCGTAGTGAACGCCCGAGTGTTATCCAACAAATTCTACAATGTGGCGTGCTCACCGTAGTGAGTGCTCGAGTATTGTTTTAATTAATCAATGCGGATCGATGAACCCTCATTCACTCAACTTAGTGGGTTTCCAAATCTCAATTTAACTAAGAGTTCAACACAGGACACAAAGTCCGGGTGTTCAATTGCGGAACGCTAGTCCCAATTTTAGATCAGAACTCTAGGCACGTAATGCAGAACACTAGGCTCAACGTTTAGGTTAAGATACTAGGCATGCCATACGGAACATTAAGTCCAATCCTTAATCAAGAAAACGCACACGTAAGCAGGACATTAAGTCCCAGCACAGGACACATGGCCCATATGCTCAATAGGAACACTAGGTTCCCTATATTTTATTCTTTCAAAAACTCGATCTTTGAAATCCCTTTCTCGGTTCTTGTATCACTCCTATGTATCTGAAAATATTGTTTAACACTAGGTCATTAAAACCCTAGTTGTATTAAATAACACACTGGAAGAATTCCCAGGAAAGAGAGGTGGTGCGAACACTCTTAATTACCAAGTCTTTCCTAGCCAGAATTTTCCCAGGCGCATCATTTAACTCAACCGTTTTCGCACATTGTACTATTTATTTCAAGTTGTTTTCTCTACTATTATTCCATTGAAATTTCCTTGCAAGCTTTGGCTAGTTGTACTAAAACCCTCACGCTTACTTTTAAATCAAAATGCCCTTAACAATTTGTTTACGAAATCAGAATTCGGCTTGTGGAATCGCATCAGATTTACCGATATAAATCGTCAACCAATAGCAGTCGATCAACACATTGTTAATTAAGTCATTATCAACAATAATATTTTTCATATTCCAAATCAATACCAAGTTCCAATGAAATCCAAGGTGATTCAAGGAAAACAATACAACTCATAATGCAACGCAGGGCCAAGAACATGCTACATATTATCATCAATTTCAAATCCAATTAAATCAATCAAGTATGATTTAAGTCACACAATACAATTCAGTCTTGCCACACAGGGCCAAATCAATACACATCAGTTCATGCTACAACATCTCAACAACACATAGTAATACTACAAGTACTACCACACAATCAATCAACAATCAAGCAAACAACACACAAGGTGAAAATCCCAAACTCATTATGTAAGAATTTCCCTTACCTTGGGCGCTTTAACAATCCAAGCAAGGTAAATTCGAACTATCGTCAAGTCGCACCTCGCGCGTACCCTAAGCACGAACCTTAACAACACAAACTTAACAAAATTAGAACAAAAAACCCAAGTCCTATGACTCTAGGGCAGCCACAGTTTTAGTCCTAAAAAGGGCCTAAAATCTTTCCAACTTAACCTATTTGGATCACACCTAATCATATGCCATGAAACAAATTCAAACCATGCAAGTTTTCAAGCTTTTACAAAAGCTACACACTTAGAAAAATGGCTAAACCAAAATTTACCAATTGGAATAGTGTTTTACCAAATGAATAGTGTTTTGCCAACTTTGAACCATTTTTCAAAGCACTAAAACATGTCCCAAAATTTTAGAACTAAATTCATTACAAGTTTACAACAATTCTTAAGACATAAACCAAAACTTTTTCCAAAATCATGCTTCTTTGAATTGTTTTGCTAAATCAAATCATCAACCACTTTTACAACATTTTCAAGCATAAATACAAGTCAAGAACAAGTTACAAAACACTCTTGAAGGCCATGATTTTGGAAGTTCAAACAACTTCAAGGTTTTCAAATCTTTAACTCCTAAATCATGCAAACTTTGCTTAATCAAAACTTCTTATCAAAACTAAACTTATTTACCACTTTAATACACTTAAAAATAAGTTAGAACTCACCCAAAATTTGATCATAAGCCACTGTTTTGGAAGACCCAAAACAGCCCCAAATTATTTTGTTTTCAAACAATTTTTCAAAGCTTTACACATACAAGTTCACTACATTCAATTCCTTTAACAATAAACCAACTTCTTCAACACTTACAACACTTGAAAACACTTTGAAATCAATTTAAAACATCATCAAAGCTATATTAATGGCCACGGTTTTGGTCACCCAAAAACAACCCAAAATTTTCAATTTTTCATTTCCAAAACAAAGCATTTCACCATCCTTAATTTCTTGAACCTTAAACTCACTCCCCCAACACTTAAAACACTTTAAAATTAAATCAAAATATCCTCAAAATGATACAAAATGGCCACGGTTCCAGCCCCCAAAATTAACCAAATCAATTTCTCAAAACTTAGTAAAATATACATATATGACTAATTTCCAACATACTACTTAAAGCCCACCAAAGAACTAACTCCAAAACAACAAAATCAAGCCAAGAACAAGCCCTAGACAGCCCCTAAGATTCGGCCATGATAGATTTAGGGTTTTCCAAGTTTTATAAAATCAAGAACAAGCTAATACATGGAAGGGAATAAGGGGTTATGAAGCTAATCATACAATACTAGCCAAAACAAGCACCATAACTCCAAAATGACTCCTAAAACCTTCGAAACCCATATCATGGAACCCAAGAGAGATGAGGAAAGGTTTATGGAGCTTACCAAGAGTATAGATGATGATTGAACATGGGTGGAGATGAAAGGAAACAAGGGTGCACACTTTGATCTCCAAAACTTCCAAAAACCCAAGCTTTCCTCTTCAAGTTTTTTCTTAAGTTCTTCAACAATGGAGGAGTGAATGAGGCTGATCTTGGCTGTGTGGGAGAGCCACGAAATCAGGTAGGGACATGGAAGGAAGAATTTTTGTTCATTTAGTTGGAAACTAACCAACTAGTTACAAACTAACTAAACTAACTAACTACAATTACCACTTAACCAATCATCTTGCAACACTTGTCAAGGAAGGTTCTAAAGGATGAGGTTCAGCTCCCCAAGTGGCTGGATGCATCTCCCCTTGGCCCAAAATATCTAGATATTTCGTTTAAATCACGCTCGCCAATCGGTAATGCTTGTGGCGTTATATATTAGGGTTTTTATATCAAAAACTTAAAAAATAAATCTAATAAATTATTCTATAATCAAAAATTATTAATCAACCAAAATATCCACAAAAATATTAAAAGTATTTCTATGAATGTCGCTTTCTCGACTTGCGTGCTAAAACGCTACCGTAAAGCAGTTCTGGGCGTAGAAAACACTCTATATTATTCTGATGCCTAAAAATTCCAGAAAAATTTCTAATAAATCATAAATATTGGAAAATACTAAGATCTCAAATTTTATGAAATTCGGATCACGTTTGAGCAAGTTTCAGTTAGAAACTCACCTAATAGCCTATCTACGGCAGAATTCAACAGAATTCTCGCAGCGTAATAAAAACTGTAAATTAGTGAGGATCACTAATTTCAATTTATCTTATCAACTAGATATTAATCAAACAATAAAATTATCAAGACAAAATCTTTAAAATAATAGTCATATTAAATATGACATAAAACAGACAATTAATACAATAACTAAACCATGAAAATTCAAACTATGACTATATTTATTAAATCCTGAAAAAAAAATTTCTTTCAATATAATAATTTTCTTTAATCAAACAACAATCTTTCGCATTTTTCGGGATTAATTCATATTAAAAACAGTATACGTCTACACTGTCTGTTAATCTGAATTAATTACTAAAACAGTAAATTGTTTACAATAAATCTTTGTTGTTCTTCGTACTTTTAACAAATCATTGAGGTGATCAACCTCTAAGATTTATTTTCAAGTAGCTGGAACTATAAAATAATTTTTATAAAAATTGGGATGTTACATTACCACCCTCCTTAAAATAAATTTCGTCCCCGAAAATTAACTTATAAACCAAAACAAAATCAAAATTATGAAAAGTCGTAACTTAATACTAAAAACATATCATAAATTTTGGATTTTGAAAACTAATACGACATGAAAGTTATTACATTCAAGCAGGCAGCATCAAAGCATACATTTCATTCATACATCATAACAAGTTAAAACACTACATCTATTAACTTAAAGTCTACAAATACAATACTCTGCATCCATGTCGAAGAAGTCCTCACGAACGACGCCTTATTCCAACTACGATCTCTACTCCATCACGGTCACGAACACGGTCACAACAACACTGAGTCGTGGCTACATGCTAATAACAATAAAACCGCACTAACACAAATACACCTACATAACCACGTTTTAACACAAAAACCAACATCAAATTCCTTTTATTTTTAAAACATCTAATTTCTAAAAATAACCTCAAGCAAGAATTACTTTTTTTAAAACCCATTTGATATCTTCAAGACTCAACCCTCTCAAGAACACTATGATTCTTTTGAGATTAAGTTTTTCATTGTCTTAAAATCATCAAGACACACTTAATCAAAAATTAACACTTCCCTTAAAAGCTTTTGAACACCACCAATAACCAAATCACTAAGAACCTATTATTAGAAATTGAAATCTTTTTACTCTTTTTCAAAAAGCCTCACGGCTTGCACACATACACACTCAAAAGATTTTTAACAAAAAAATAAATATCAAACTTTTCTCTCTAAAACTCCTAAACCACAACAATAACAAAATCCACAACAGATAAACTAAAAGTCATGAAATAACTCACTGTTTTCATGCAACAAAAGAAGAAAAGTCTTCCAAAGCCATCAACAAAATAATTTAAAACAACATGGAACCAAAAACTTAAGTAATTTGAAATACTCACCCACAATTATTCGAAAACCCACGATTTTATGACATCAAAAAGAAAGGAAAATTCTAAAAATTATTATGCACAAGGTCAACAGCATTACTCACAACAATTATACAACAATTACAAGAACATCTATTGTAATACCAAAAGTATATTAAAAATTTGGATTTTGAAATATAATATAATAATAAAATACGTCACAAAGTTAAAACACTTATGTGGTCTATATTTAGAACCACGCACACACCATAATACATATAATACGATAATTATAGCGTCACCTACGGATAATCTCTCTTGTAAATCTCGGCCCGCTCAGCTCCATTGTGTCGCATTTCCTGAGACGAAGTCTTCAGATGATGAGTTCTCTGCTCTACTTGGGGTGTAGACACGTCCCTTAGTAGTTGGTCTTGTAGTTTCAACATTGTTGACAGTAGACTCAGCTCGTGGTACTTTGCAGTCTTTGGACAGACATCCCAATTCCTTGCAGTTAAAGCATAATCTTTCCTTGGTTGGTTACTGTTAACGTTGTGCTCCTCATCTTCACCGTTGAAGTAGCGCTCTTCGGCTATCGATGCTTGTCATTCCCTCTTCTGTCTATCATGTAGACATATCCTCCAGTAGCTGGGCACGCAACCTTTGTAGCATCTGCAGTTGATCCACATCTAGCAATTGATAGTCCTTAGAAAAATATCCTGGCTTCTTGCAGTTGCAACATAGTCGGTCCTTCGATGAGAATTCTTCAGCTAACTGTTCCTTGCTTCCATATTGGTGACAGTTTCACTTCAACTCCTGGCCATTCCCAATAGCCTACGCCATAAGATGATCCTGACTGCGGTCATTTCCCTGAGGATGGAAATGAGATGTTCCTTGTTGTTGTCTTCATCTTTGTCCTTTGCCCTGATAATCCGGCTTATCTGGTCCTCCAATAGCTCGCTTCTCCGTTCGTTGTCTTAGCCAATCGTGTTGATTCTCTGCGGCAATCTGTTGTGCAAAAGTAGTTACTATCCAGACTATCACCCGAATTACGTGATTCACATCTAAGTTACTAGTTCTAGCAAAAAGACTCGTTCGCCCCGAAGGCATCGAATTTCTACACAATAAACTAACCAAAATCCCCACAACAAATTCAATCATCTGAGATGATCGCACATAATTTCACACCATGTCACACCTGTTTCAACTAGGAAACATCACAGACAATCACAAACAAGATTCACATAACCTAGGCATAACAAACTTATACCCGATAATCCCCAACAATCTAGGCCAGCTTAACCCAAAGCGATCCGGGTAGAACCGAACTGCTCTGATACCACCATTGTAACACCCCGAATCCGGAGCGCTACTGTGCAACCCAATCTAATGCTGAAAACATTTAATGCTTGTATGCTTTCAGTTAAAGAGTAGTCTTATGTATTTCGCAATGGAAAAATGGGAGTAATTTTTTTTTCTTTCCTTTGAAACCTTTTTCAAATTGAGACATAGAGTACTACAGTTTTCTAAATGATGCCAATTCAAACTTTTGCAATTATCAGAGTATAATGCATCACAAAATAATACTTCACATAACATAATCATTTCGCACTAAGGCGGGGCTTCCTAAAAAGACTAATTACAAGACAATGAGTAATTACACAAACACACAATACTCTAAGCTACGCTGGCCAACAACTATAACTCTTACTGAGAAACAGCCCAGCAAGACCAAACACGAAGTACTCAGAGGAATCTTCCTCCACTAGCTCAATCTTCAATGCTCCTGAAAGACGAGACTGCAACAGCTACCGAACTCCATTTGGAAGTGACATCCATAAGGACATCCAATCCAACAACAGTGCAAGGGTAAATCCTTTGTCCACGAGTTTATCATAGGCTATGTCGCATGCAAACAATATACACATATATAATACAACAACATGCTTTTATATACATATACATACTTAATAGACCGCACACAATCAGCATGGTATATCAAGCATTGCATGTGAGCAACCAAAACAACCAACATATCAACAATCAAGTCACTACAATATCAAACTATCGCACGTGAGCAGGCAAATCTATCAACAGATAAGTGATCAAGTCATCACAATATCCAATTCATCAAACAATTCATCACATATCATAAATGTGGTTAGCTATGCATGTCAATGCAGTATGGCAAGTTGTGTATACACCTGCAGCCTTAATAGGTCAGCAGTATAACGGGGACTACTTTCCCAACGTCCAAACAAAATAGCCTCTGCTTAGGCTTGCCACTACTTTGGCTGGCCACTACTTTGGAGTGCCTCTACTTAGGCAATGTAGTGTCAACTCGCCTTTTGAAGTCTGTACGACCAATCAAACGCTACGAGTGACATGACAACTCATCTTTTGAAGTCTTTAAGACCAATCAAACGCTCCGAGTGTCGCTGCTCAATGGTTAGTACGCATCCAAACAAATTCAACAATATGGCATGCTCACCGTAGTGAACGCCCAAATGATATCCAACAAATTCAACAATATGGCATGCTCACCGTAGTGAACGCCCGAGTGATATCCAACAATTCAACAATATGACATGCTCACCGTAGTGAACACCCGAGTGTTATCCAACAAATTCTACAATGTGGCGTGCTCACCGTAGTGAGTGCCCGAGTAATGTTTTAATTAATCAATGCGGATCGACGAACCCTCATTCACTTAACTTAGTGGGTTTCCAAATCTCAATTTAACTAAGAGTTCAACACAGGACACAAAGTCCGGGTGTTCAATTGCGGAACGCTAGTCCCAATCTTAGATCAGAACTCTAGGCACGTAATGCGGAACACTAGGCTCAACGTTTAGGTTAAGATACTAAGCACGCCATACGGAACACTAGGTCCAATCCTTAATCAAGAAAAAGCGCACGTAAGCAGGACATTAAGTCCCAGCACAGGACACATGGCCCATATGCTCAATAGGAACACTAGGTTCCCTATGTTTTATTCTTTCAAAAACTCGATCTTTGAAATCCCTTTCTCGGTTCTTGTATCACTCCTATGTATCTGAAAATACTGTTTAACACTAGGTCATTGAAACCCTAGTTGTATTAAATAACACACTGGAAGAATTCTCAGGAAAGAGAGGTGGTGCGAACACTCTTAATTACCAAGTCTTTCCTAGCCAGAATTTTCCCAGGCGCATCATTTAACTCAACCGTTTTCGCACATTGTACTATTTATTTCAAGTTGTTTTCCCTACTATTATTACCGCATAAAACAGATCTAATGCGTGAATTATCATAAATTATTGGTTTCAAATTTTAACATGAGACTAATTGCATTGTGTTCATATTTGAGTTGGTTACTTCCTGTAAAATTTACAAAAAATACCCAAGTCATTTGACACTCCGTTCATTATTTTTACTAACTGCAGTTTTTAACTCTGGTTTCTAAAAAATTCGGCCAGTATACGAATTTCTATTATTTTTATACTTGGTATTTTTGATGGAAACTACTTTTAAATAGATTCTGTGAGTGTTGGATGCTTCCATAAAAATTGGCATAATCGTTTGGTTTCTTTTGATAGCCTTAAGAATTTTAAAACCTTTGGGATGTCCAAGACATTGTTTTGAGTAACATAATGTCAAAACAGCTTCAGTATAGGATTTCTCATAAATTATTGGATTTGAATTTTTTGATTGGACCACTTGTATTGTGTTTGTATATGAGTTAGATACCTTCAGTTAAATATTTAAAAAATTTCAAGGTCGTTTGACCATGTGTTCATTACTTTTATTGATAGCTGTTCTGGAAAATTCTGTACTACGTACTAATCTAAATGATGCATTGGTTGAGTCAAGTTTGGACCCTAAATATGTGAAATTTGCATATGCATAATTTTGCAGTTATTGTTTCGGTTTCTATATGTAGATTAATGTTGTGAAAAGTGTTATTTTTCTGCATATTTTAATTATATGAACCTGACCCAAATACATGTTGTGGAGGATTTATTTTTGTTGTTGTTTCTATATGTTTCACTTAAATCATTAATACGCGGTTGTTGTTTAATTCATTTTGTATCTTGCTTGTTAAATTGCGATGATGATTGTGAAAAGTCCACGTTTGTGGCGATGACCTTGAAAGGATAAATGACCTTGTGTGCAAGTCATCTAGCTATATGTAGCCATAATGGGACTTAAGTCATTCCTTGTGAGATGATCCTAGCCATATGGGCCATGATGGACTGTCGATGAAAAACTGAATTATGATGTTCAGAGGAAATTCGACCTTGTGTGTATGATTGACATACCAAACCTTGATTAGGATTTGGGGGAACGGCCGTTGAAATGAAAAGGGGAGGCCAATAGAGGTGAGCCTTCGTGGCAGATAATCCTGGCCTTGGGAATGAGATACTGAATCTATGGCACCTAAGTGACTCAAGCTGCAACTTAATGTCGGGAAGCTACTTGCAAGATTACGTGACTCCCGACAGTCTCCGGACATTATCATGACTAGCGAGAGTATGAGGTAACGAGGTGATCACTGCAAATGCTCTCCCTCAGTAAACCAAATATGTACTCCTAGTTCGACTCCTAGAGTAGTAGATGGTACCACATGCATATGAAGTAGTGTTGCTAGTATCTGCATCCTTCTTAAGATAGCTGTGTGACCTTGAAAAATGGTGAATTTTATCTGTGAGTGCTTATGGTTTTAAATGTAAGTGTTGTATGATGTGTATGTAATGTGGTGTATATTTGTATGAGTTATGTTGCTATAACTGCATATAATTATATATACATATATATAAATATACTATTTTATTCACTTATTCTCTCTAAATATCACCACAATTCAACTACAACATACTCACCCCTCTTTGTTTGTATGTCTCTTTGTATGTTTCATGTTAAATTGCAGATACGTGTAATCCTAGAGTTAGTGGCTAAACTGAAGAACATGAGTGCCTGCTAAATTGTCTTTTATGATGTTATTTTTGTTTCTAGTTGAAAACAACGAAATTTCTTTGAGTTAAGTTGGGTCTGTAATAGCTCTGAGACAATGTGACAGAAATATTTTTGGGGGTTTATTTTATTTAATTAGCTTTTTCGGATGTATTTCTAAATAAATACTCGTTTTAGTTATTTGAAAAAAATTAACTTTAAGGTTTATTGAAATGTGATACTCTCGTACCCTAGGAATTTTATGCGGATTAAATTTTGTTACGTTAATTTTATTTGTCAATTTTTTTTATACTATTTCCGCGAGGTGTTATTTATTAGACAATTATTTGAAAATCGAATACATTTAAATATTCATTTCTCTTTATTTGAATAATTTTATTTTATTCAAAACAGGGTTAAGGGTGTCACAGTATTAATCAGAGCAGGGGACTAAAATAGATATGATTACAAACTTAAGTAAAATTTCCTATGTGTTGTTGGTGTTGTTTCTATTATAAAATAAGATAAAAACTATTTTCATAGTGGCAATTATGAGAGGTTAGAGATAGTGGGAATGGATAGAGAGAGAAAAATTTTATCTATTTTGTGAGAGGAACATCACCAATAACACATAGGGAACCTTGCCTAAGTTTTGCCCTTTAATTTGGTTAGTGGTTAATTAATTAAATCTAATTTAATTAATTAATGGTTAATTGAATTAAATATGATTTAATTTAATTAACAATAGATTTAATTAAATATGATTTAATTAAATTAACAAGGATTGATCTCGTAATGTACAAGCCCAATAAGGGATTAGGGTGAGCATTTAGGGTAAGGGAAGTGACAACTTAAATAGGCATGTGCACTCCCTATTCCTATTAAGTGGATCGCACCTCCATCCTTATAGCCATCAGTTAGCCCTAATGCTCCACTCTGGTTTTGCTTATGTGGACTGAATAGAGGTGTTGCTCACTTGCAGCAGTTGGTGATTGAGAAAGCACGCTTCAAGAGGTAAACACAATAACCTTCTTTGTGGTTCTAGATAATGACATTATCCATGGGGATAGGGTTTTTTTCCGCTCAAGAAGATTTTTCAACTATGAAAATTAAAATTGTTCCTCTTGAAACTCCAACACTTTTGAATGGTCACAGTTCTCTTGTTATACACTCTAAAAGCCTTACTAGAGGATGAATAGCCTACAAATATACCTTCATTGGATTTTGCATCAAACTTGCTTAGGTTATCCTTTCCGTTATTCAAAATAAATCATTTACATCCAAAACCGGGAAAACGGGAGATATTAGGCTTCCTTCCATTATAAATTCATAGGGCGTCTTTTTCAAAATAGGTTTTATCAAGACCCCAGTTAACACATAACATGTATTAACCGCATCCGCCCAAAAGTACTTAGGAAGATTTTTTTTTATTAATCACAGTTCTTGCAAATTCCTCTAAAGAACAATTTTTCCTTTCAACTGCTCCATTTTGTTGTGGAGTTCTACGAGCTGAAAATTATGATTAATATCATTTTCTTCACAAAAAGCTTCAAAGAGATGGTTTTCAAATTCACCTCCATGATCACTTCTTATAGATGCAACTTTCAAACTATTTTCATTTTGGATAACTTTAGCAAGTTTTCTAAAAGCATGAAAAACATCATTTTTGTTAGGAATGAGCAAAGTCCATGTGTACCTAGAAAATTTTTCCACAATCACTAGACCATAATAATTACCTCCAAGACTCATAGTTCTTAATGGACCAAATAAATCCATGTACAAAAGTTGGAAGGGCCTGGTTGGAACAACATTTTTAGCTTTAAAAGAGGCTTTAACTTGTTTTTCCTTTTGACATGTATCACATAATTTATCCTTTTTAAACTTGAGTTTTGTTAGACCAATTACTAAATCTTTAGATATAAGCTTATTTAAATGATCCATGTGAATTTGAGTCATTCTTCTATGCCATAACCAATTGTCCTCGTTTTTAGTCAAGAGACACGGTACATCATTTGAAGGTATATCATCAAGGTTAATCATATAAATGTTATTTGCCCTATGACCAATGAACTTAATTTGATTATCATTTATATTCTCAATTCAATAAGTTGAGTAGAAAACAATATTGGTACCCCTTGTCACATAATTAACTAATGCTAAGCAAATTATGTTTTAATCCATCTACATATAAAACATTGTCAATAGTAGTAGAAGGGGACTTACTAACTTTGTCAATACCAAGAATTTTTCCTTTATTGTTGTCTCCAAAGGTGACATGCCCTACGTTTCTAGGAGCAAGTTGAGAAATGGAGCAACCACTATCTACGTAAAATCTACAAAACAATTAGTGTTGGCTCTTAGGTACCCAAACTTGCTTGGGTCCTTGAGTGTTAGTGTTAGGAATTGATCCCTTAGGTACCCATACCATTTTACTACTATCAAAACCATTCTTCTTAATATTACAAGTGGAAGAGATATGACCATTTCTACCACAATAATATCATGTTGCATGTGAGTTACTAGATGTGCTTGGTGAAAGAAAGATGTTTTTGAAAGATTGTCTTTGAGTGTTGGGATTGAAACCAATTCCA
This sequence comes from Calophaca sinica, assembly GCA_037113605.1. Taxonomy (NCBI): domain Eukaryota; kingdom Viridiplantae; phylum Streptophyta; class Magnoliopsida; order Fabales; family Fabaceae; genus Calophaca; species Calophaca sinica. The sequence continues at coordinate 84,907,273 of CM073730.1, read as the reverse complement.
CCTCTATCAAAAGTACATCTTTGTTTACTAAGCATCATATCTAAATAATCCCTACCCATTGTGAGTCTCACAATAGACTTTTTCAAATATTCAACGTCCTTTTCAAGGTCTATGCATTTCTCACATTTGGAAGGAATAATGGTATCATTATTATTAGGACATGTTTTATCTAAGGATTCTTCAAGAGCAAGCTTTAAAGATTCATTTTCAATTTTCAATTTTCAATTTTTCTAATTCCTCTTTTTTAAACCTTTCTTTTCTAGACTAGGTATTGTTCTCTTTTGAGCTTTACAAGTTCCTCATGTAGTTCCTCAAAAGTATTTTGTAACTCATCGTATGTAGGTAAAAGTTCAAGTTCATCACTACTTACCTCATCTTTTTCCTGATGGCTTGCCATAAGAAATAGGTTTGCCACTTCATCATCTTCCAAACTATTAAAGGAATTTATATCATTGTCTTCCATGCTATGTAAGCTCTTCTTCCTTTATTTTCTTTCAAAGCCTTTTTCTCATTCTTCTTTTGATAGATTGGACACTCCATCTTAATGTGGCCTGTTTTTCCACATTCGTAGCAAGTGATTGTTGAAGTGTTCCCTTCCTTCTTGGATGGCTTCTTAAACTTGTAAAGGAATTTGTTGTTGTTGTTGTGTTTGCTTCCCCTTTTTCTTAAAACTTACCAAGCTTCTTTACAAAGAGACTTAGATCTTCTTTACTTGACTCTTCATTCTCGGAATCTTCACTTTCCTCTTCATCAATTTTTCTTCCATTTGTAGAGGCAGCAACTAGAGCAATTCTCTTCTACCCTTTTTTCTATCTCCTTCTTCGTGTTCAGTTAGTCTATTGAGTTCTAGCTCACATTCTTGTAGCTTCCTGAACAAGGTTGCCAAACTCATAGTGGATAAATTTCTAGATTCCGCAATTGTCGTCACCTTTGGTTGCCAATTTCTACTCAAACATATTAAGACTTTATTGATTAAATCCCCATCAGGAATAGTGTTATGTAAAGTGGCTAAACGGTTCACAATGTGTGTGAGTCGTTTTTACATGTCTTGTATGGTTTCACCTTGCTTCGAGCGAAACAATTCATACTCATGTGTGAGGGTATTTACTTTAGCTCTTTTCACCTCACTAGTACCCTCATGGGTAACTTGTAGGGTGTCCCAAATCTCTTGGGAGGTCTTACAATTGGAGACCCTAAAGAATTCATCATGCTTAAGAGCAGCGGTGATACTATTCTTGGCTCTCCAATCATATTGAACCTTTTTCTTTTCATCATCAATCCATTCACTTCTAGGTTTTTCAATTCTCACACCATCTTTTAGGATGGTTGGGACTAAAGCACCATTTTCAATGGCATCCCACACATCCATATCATGAGAGATAATGAAAATTCTCATTCTCTCTTTCCAATAGGGATATCCTTCACCATTAAAAATAGCGGCCTTTTTATAGGACCTGTCGAGTTGGAAAAATGAATTTGAGGTCTGAAGTGAATTCCAGACAGTAGAAATGGGGTTGAATAGTGGCTAGATAAAATTCTAATTCCTACTGATGTAAATATCTTTCTGAGTGTGTTCTCAAGTGTTACTTAGAACTCAGAAAGAAGAACAACAAAGTTAATTGCTTCACAAAGAAGATCTTGCTATGTCTTAGTATATAGATAATGAACTCAAATGGATATATAAGAAAGAATAAATGCAATGAAGATTATTTTTCTTTCTCTAAACACTTTAAATGATTTAAGTACTCTTTCAGAAGGATGTATCAGAAAAATTCAGAAGCTAACAACAATTTTGAGGATTCTTTTTTATTGCTTTCTAAACAGAACTGAAAATGATCTTATCTGATTTAGAAAGCATATATCTTGATCAATTATGATAACACTAAATAAAGACAAACTTGTTTAACCAGAAATAAATCTTTGATCAATGGATGCTGATGATCAGAATGTACTCAGAAGCATGTTCTTATTTTAATTCTTGAAAGACAGCAGCTTTGAATAAAATAAACGAATAACACACAATCAAACCACCCAAGTACTATTTTTCCAAGCCTTTTCGGGCTTAAACAATCCTAGTATTATAGTCACAACCTCTGTAGGTTTTTCCCTCTTAGTTTACACACAAGCTCAGTTACACAGAAACTAGTTTGGACAGATGTGATTTAAGGTAGGTAGGAATGATTTTGTTTTTCTGCACAATAATCACTCTAAGAGTGGATTACAGAATTCAGTGTTTGTGTGGAATGGACACTTCTAGAATTAGGATCAGAGTGTTTAATTAACAACTAGAAGTGGGTTGAAGCAGGTAGGTGTTCTTAAGAATGCGAGTTGATTTGTAATATACTTGATCCGATTTATGATTGCAGCAAGCAAGTTGAAGTTGTAGTGATCATGCCATTTTAAAGAGAAGATCCAGGCAAAACTAGCCGTTGGGAAATCCTTGAATATGGTGCAAAACCCAACTGGAAAGTTTTACAAGAAGTACAACAGTCTCCATCACCAGTCAATAATGAACTATCATTGGAAGCTTCTGATGGTATCATTCTGATGAAGCTTCTGATCAACTTGTTTCACCTTGCTTCGAATCAGTTGAGATAAAAATGATTTCATACATTAATGCACTGGTGTTTAACCATCTTATCATGGTTAAATAGCTTGTTCTTAAACTGATGAAGGTTTCATGATTTTTGCATTCTTCTGATAAAAACTGCATCCTTCTGAGCAAAATTGCACTTTCCTTTTGATGGCAGAATCATTTATGTTAGAGCAGCTCAGAATAATGAAAACTTGTCAATCTTTGGATATCAAACATGTATTGAGATATAGTAGACATGATATCAAGCTACAAAATTAAGAGAACAAAGTTCCTTCTTATGTTTCTTTTCTTATGCACAATGGACATAATATCATAACCATCTGTGATGAAGACTTAGGACGAGCCAATCTTTCTGATATCTTTCTGACTGTATTGGGTACACTGTCCTTGCCTTCTAAACTTTGTACATATGCTTCTAAGCATTCTTGTTTCTTTCTGATCATACTTAAATAGAACTATCAGTAGCTCAGGCATCCAGAAAGCTTTGTAATTTGTTGCTGAAGGTTTTTCATAATCAAAACTAAGGTTCTGAGCTTGATATCAGGTTTATGAACCTAACAATCTCCCCGCCTTTTGATGATGACAAATTTTTGAACAAATGACAAGTTTTCTAAATGAGAGATTAAATACATTAAGAAGTTTTAAACCCCCCCTGAACTTGTGAACATAATTTTCAAGATGTTATCATTTCATAAGTTCAAATTGTATTTAAGAATGTAAAGAACAAATAAGAGATTATGTAACTGAGAAGCAATTTGTTCAAAACATATAATAGATCAGTGTTTCATTGCAATCATAATTATAGTGATTATATCATTTAGCATTTTGGCATTACAAAAAGATCAAAACATGATTTTGATCACAGAAAGACCTTAAGAGGTATGCTAAACTAATCTATTACTACCCCTTTTGACAACATCAAAAAGATTGAGGAGTAGAGACTTGGAGAAGGACTAAGAGCTATTTTTCTGGAGATGAATCCCCAGAAGATGTTGAGGATTCAGGAATAGGGTTTTCTCTGACAGGAAGAGGAGGATTATGCTCAAGTGGAGGTACTTCAGAGAAGACCACCGGTCTAACTCTTCCAGTCATCCATTCTTCATATTGCACAAGTCTATCTAAGATCTCATTCCAGGTTTGTTGAAGTAACTTAAGACCTACAAACAGAGTCCTTTGTTTGATCTTGAGCTTTCTGAGCTGTTTCTCCAAATTTGGATGCCTATAATCTATCTGCTTGCTTGCTAGCTTGGTGGAGGAGGAAGGTTTAGCAGGTTCTTGAGGAGGTTTCTGAGCAGATGTAGCTTGTTGATTTCCAAAGAGTTAAGATTGCCTCAATAAAAGATTCAAAATGAGAGGTCAGAGAAGAGGGATTTGTGAACTGATGTTCATGCATACCAGGCACAAATGTTGGTTTAGCATAAGTTTCATACAAAGGAAAGGAGAATAATAGGCGAAGATTTTTAGATTTGAAGGCAGAATCTTCACTAATCCTTATTGGAGAAAGAAAAAGGATTGTCATGAATATTACAGCAACAGTAGATTGACTCCTTTGACTTTCTTCTTGTCCAACTCCCTTTCTTTTGTTCTTTCTGATGATTTCCTCCCTCTTGACATTCTTCAGTATCTTCTTCTGAACTTTCATCAGAATCTTCAGACTGCTTGTTTCCAGAATCTTCTTTCTAAACACTTTCACTTTGCCCTAGATGTGCTAACACTTCATCAATCATCTTCTCAGTTGGCATAGTCTCAGCAGAGTTAGGATGAGTAGTTACCTTTGGAGTCCAAATCATAATCTCCTTTCCAATGGGTTGAAATGCTTCTTTAGAAGGACTCTTTGGAGATAGAGGAGAGGAAGCCTGACCAGGTTGTGAGGAACAATGAAGAGGTTTGATAGAAATGAAAGTATCTGACACAGTCATAAGAGATTCTATCTCAAGAACTTCCTCAGAAGGAATCTCCCCCTCAGCTTTTTGAGTTTGTGTTTCTTTCTGAGTACCTTTTTGAACCTCTTCTGCTTCCTTATGAGAGGTGTCTCCACTCTTTTTCCTATTTTTCTTTTCCTTCTGAGTCTTTGATGATCCTTGCTTGAAAGACTCTGAGCTTTTCTCCTTCTTTCTCTTTTTCTTTTCGTCTTCAATTTCTTTCTTTTTCTCATTTCTCTTCTTTATTGGTGTGGCAGTAGTATCTGCTTCAGGCAGAAGGGAATTTCTAGGAAAGATCCTAGCTTCATCTGACCAATGCTTTTAAACCCAAATATGGATTTTTTTCCTCAGATTCCTTTTCACCATTGATACAGCCACAGCATCACCTCAACCAACTCCATAATTGCACCACCATTTTTCTTGTCTATATTTGCAAGTTGTTTGATTTTTTCCAATTTTAGTTGTTTTTCTTGACTTCTTGTTAATTGTTTTCACATTGTATCCAGCCTGTATCCAGCTAAGAATTGAGCTCTCAAAATACTATAAATAGGGCTAAGAAGCTCAATGTAAGACACACTTGAAGTTTATGAGAAATTGAGTATTTTGAGTTAGAGAGTTTTTCTCTCTTGTTCCTGAGCCATTTTGGTATCAGAGCAAGTTCTTAGATCCCGGAGTTGAGTTTGAGTGAGAAAATCAACGGAAAGTTAAGTGTTTTAGGTGAGCAAGAGAGTTGTCCGCCCAGAAACTCCACTTTACGGCCATTTTTTCGCAAAACTAACGCCGCCATCGCGTCCGGAAGGGCCGAAAACCTTAGGAACCCAAGTTTCGAGGCCAACAGAGCCTCCACGCCTCCACGCAGCCGCCGGAAAGTTCGGCCGGAATCGTTCCGCCGCCGGTGTTTCAGAACCACCACAATGGAGTCGCACCATCTTAGGAAAATCTGAGGTTGAAGACGACCACGCCGTCAGCGTGCCACATCACAAACATGTGTCACCTTCAGCCACTCTCTTCACGCCACGTGTCAAGGAGCCACATCACCACCAAAGTCTACCTTTGACTCAAGAGCCACCTCGCCACCCACGCCATTCTGCACACCAACCAAAGAATCGCCACGCGTCACTTTGACCACCAACATCCACGCTGTCTGGTTACTGAAATTATAGATAAGCCCATATACTTTGCGATTTACATTTTTGCACCTAATCTTTGAAAATTACAATTTAGCCCCTAAACTTTTGAAAAATTGCAATTTGGCCCCTAAATTTTTGATGAATTGTAATTTGACCCCTAAACTTTTGTGAATTACAATTTGACCCTTAAACTTTTCAAATTTATAAAATTGCCCCTCTATATTTTTCCCACACAAAGTACCAAATTGTTCTTTGTTATTGGAAAAGAAATTGTGGAATTATAAAAAGTGCATTTCAAGAAAGGTCTGGCTAAGGAAAGACAAGGTTATTAAGTACGCTTAGCGACACCTCTCTTTCCTGGGACCTTCCTTGGTGTTCTAGTTATAAAACTACAATCTCCAACCTGATAACCCGATACTTCACCAATTTTATTCTACGTCCAAAATGCCACCCCGAAGACAACCTCTACGAGACTTTGAAATGGCAGAAATGCGAAGACAAATTCAGGAATTACAAGATGCTTTACAGGCACATCAGGTCCTATTAGAGGAACGCCACCAGCCTTCAGAAGAGGAAGAATATTCCAGTGATTCCTCATCAACCCGACGTCCCCAAAGACCACCAGTCAGACATGATGACATCAAAGTTGATATTCCCGACTTTGAAGGAAAACTTCACCCAGATGACTTCGTTGATTGGCTTCAAACAGTTGAAAGAGTGTTTGAATACAAGGAGATTCCAAGAAAAGAAGGTGAAGATTATTGCCGTGAAATTAAAGAGATATGCTTCCACTTGGTGGGAAAACCTTAAAAGAGACGAGAACGTGATGGGAAAAGCAAGATCAAGACATGGGAAAAAATGCGGCGAGAGCTAACCGTAATGTTCTTACCTCCTCAATATTATCAAGACAAATTCATCCAAGCAGAACCTTCGTTAGAAGAATTTGTCGTGAATACACTAGAGAATTTGAGAAGTCGATGATGCAAAGTGTCATGTACAAGAGAAAGAGGAGCAAACAATCGCCTGCTACCTCGGAGGATTAAACACCGATATTGCCGATCGTGTTGAACTTCAAAGAATATTGGTCGTTAGAAGATGTTATTCGCCTTGCTACGCGAATAGAGAAGCGATTGCCCAGAGATCCACCTACGTAAACTTCTCCTCCAATAATCCACCTTACACTCGTAAACCACCCACCGACCAACCTAGTTCATCTAGTAAACCTCCCGCCAAACCTACCACCATCAAAACAAAACCAAGGTCACAAATGTTTCAAATGCCAAGGCTTTGGTCATATAGCCTCCAACCGCCTGACAAGGAGAACCATTACCATCGCCAAAGGAGAAGCTTATGAAATTTACAAGAAGAGGAGGCTCGAGTAGAACCTCAAGGAGAAGAAGAGTTAGATCCAATATACGATGAAGAACTCATTCTTTGACCATGGTGAATCCTTAGTAATCGACGAAGCTTGCATACTGATGTCAATGAAAGGAAGAACCTTGGTTGAGGCACAATATTTTCCACACTAGTTGCACTTCTGAAAAAGTTTGTGGCGTTATCAGAGACAGTGGAAGTTGTGAAAATGTTGTTTCCAACTATATGGTTGAAAAATTGGATCTACCAACCCAGATACATCCACACCCTTACAAGTTGCATTGGCTCAAAGAAAGGAAGTGAAGTGAAAGTTGACAAGCGATGCCTTGTGACCTTTTCCATTGGCCAGAAATACCAGGATCAAGTCTGGTGTGATGTTGTACCTATGGATGCCTGTCATCTCCTCCTTGGAAGACCCTGGCAATATGATCGTCATGCACTATATGACGGTTATACCAACACCTACTCCTTTGTCAAAGATGGAGTAAAGATCAAGCTAACTCCTTTACCGCCGAATGAGCTTGATAAAGGCAAGAAATAAGCCAAACCATTGGTGTCCTTAGTCACAAAGGAACAACTCAAAGAAGCTGCAAAGGAAGTTCAAACCATGAGCTTTATTCTACTGTTCGAGTCAAATAACGAGACTATCATTCAAGTGGAAATTAAACAGCTACTTGAAGAGTTTCCAGATGTTATACCAGAAGAAGTTCCAGCTGGACTACCGCCAATGCGAGACATCCAACACACCATTGACTTCATTCCCGGAGCAGTCATTCCCAATAGACCAGCCTACAGAATGAGTCCTCAGGAGCATGCTGAGATCCAGCGTCAAGTTGAAGAGTTAATGAAGAAAGGATTGATACAAGAAAGCATTAGTCCTTGTGCGGTTCCTGCCATTCTAGTCCCTAAAAAAGATGGAAGTTGGAGAATGTGTGTTGATAGTCGAGCTGTCAACAAGATTACCATCAAGTATAGGTTTCCAATTCCAAGACTTGATGATTTGCTCGATCAATTACATGGTTCAACCATTTTTTCAAAGATTGATCTTCGTAGTGGATACCATCAAATTAGGTTAAGACCTGGAGATGAGTGGAAAACTGCTTTCAAAACCAGATATGGTCTTTATGAATGGACTGTTATGCCTTTTGGTTTATCCAATGCCCCAAGCACATTCATGAGATTGATGAACCAAGTCCTTCGACCATTTATTGGCAAGTTTGTAGTCGTCTATTTTGATGACATCCTGATGCACAGTCAAAGCAAAGAAGAGCATTTGGACCACCTACAGCAAGTGCTACAAGCCCTCCGAGAGCAGAAACTCTATGCCAATTTGAAGAAGTGTTCATTCTTAACCAATGAAGTTATATTCCTTGGTTATATAATCACTGCCGAAGGCATACGAGTTGATCCAGAAAAAATAGAGGCAATTAAAAGTTGGCCTACCCCACAATCAATCCATGATGTAAGAAGTTTCCATGGATTGGCATATTTTTACAGAAGGTTCATCAAAAACTTCAGCTCAGTTGCCGCTCCTCTCACTGATTGTATAAAAGGAGACAAGTTTCAATGGACTGAGGCTGCACAGAAAAGTTTTGACGAACTTAAGAAGCGTTTGACTGAAGCACCTGTTTTAGCACTTCCTAATTTTGGTCAAGTATTTGAAGTCGGGCCAGACGCTTCTAACACCGAATTGGTGTCGTTTCTAAGTCAAGAAGGACATCCCATTGCCTTCTTCAGTGAAAAGCTCAACAATGCTAAACTTCGATATTCTACATATGACAAGGAGTTCTATGCAATTGTTCGTGCATTACAACATTGGAGCCATTACTTGTTGAATAAGGAGTTCATTCTTTATTCTGATCATGAAGCCTTAAAGCATTTGAACTCTCGACAAAAGATCAGTTGCCGACATGCTGCTTGGAGTGAGTTTTTACAGCCTTACCCCTTCTTAATCAAGCATAAGGCTGGAGTTCAAAATGTCGTTGCAGATGCCCTCGATGACGCCATGCTTTGCTTCCCACATTACAGACAAAAGTCATCGGCTTTGAGACTATCAAGGAGTTATATCCCGAGGATCCAGATTTCCAAAAATTCTGGAATGCTACTAAGTTACAGGCCTCACAAGATTACTACCGACATGAAGGATTCCTGTTCAAAGGAAAGACTTTGTGTATTCCTCAATGCTCACTACGAGAAGCTATCATTTGGGAAGCCCATGACGGAGGACTAGCTGGTCATTTTGGACGAGATAAAACAATGGCCTTAGTGAAAGAGAATTTTTATTGGCCAAGACTGGAGAGAGATGTCAATCGACATATTCAAAGGTGCAGAATTTGCCACTTGGCCAAAACTAAATGCCAAAACACTGGGTTATATATGCCACTCCTTATACCTGAGGCCCCTTGGGAAGACGTTAGCATGGACTTTGTCTTAGGACTACCTCGAACTCAGCGTCACAAGGATTCAATAATGGTTGTGGTAGATAGATTTTCAAAGATAGCCCATTTCATTCCTTGCCAGAAGACCAACGATGTTGTTCAAGTCATTGACCAGATTTCAAAGAAATTGTTCGTCTTCATGGAATTCCAAAAACCATCACTTCCGACAGAGATGTCAAGTTCTTAAGCCACTTTTGGAGAACTTTATGGAAGAAAATGGGTACTAAGCTACAAGTCAGTAGGGCCAGTCATCCCTGCAGTGATGGACAAATGTAAGGCCAACCGACTATTGGGGAATCTACTTCGATGTTTTGTGGGTAAAAATCTAAAACAGTGGGATCTTATCCTTGCACAAGTTGAGTTTGCTTACAACAATTCAACTAACCAAGCCACTGAAAAATGTCCTTTTGAAGTAGTATATGACACTCATCCACTGAGTCCGCTAGACTTGACCCCCTCAGCTGATAAGCAACAATACAGTTCATATGCAGAAAGCAGGGCAAAAGAGATCAAGAAGCTACATGAGTAAGTTCGAGAGCGGATTCGAAAGCAAAATTCAAGGTATAAGGCTCAACGAGACAAGCATCAGAAGCGACAAATTTTTAAAGTTGGAGATTTGGTTTGGATACATCTACGGAAGGAGCGATTTCCAAATCAACCAAATGCTAAGTTGTCCCCTAGAGCTGATGGACCATTCAAAATTGTGCAGAAAATTAATGACAATGCTTATAAGGTAGAGTTACCAGGAACATATGGTGTCTCTGCAACATTCAACGTTGCTGACCTTTCGCCATATTTAGATGATGAAGCAGATTTAAACTCGAGGGCGAGTTCTTTCGAACCCAGGGAGTATGATGCTGACCACAAAGATCACCTCAACCAACTCCATAATTGCACCACCATTTTTCTTGTCTATATTTGCAAGTTGTTTGATTTTTTCCAATTTTAGTTGTTTTTCTTGACTTCTTGTTAATTGTTTTCACATTGTATCCAGCCTGTATCCAGCTAAGAATTGAGCTCTCAAAATACTATAAATAGGGCTAAGAAGCTAAATGTAAGACACACTTGAAGTTTATGAGAAATTGAGTATTTTGAGTTAGAGAGTTTTTCTCTCTTGTTCCTGAGCCAACCATCAAGAGGAACCTTAAAGTACTTAATGATATTAGTGAATGCCATTCTAAAGGGAAGGCAAGGGGTTACCTTTATGGGATTTCCAGAAGTTGTTATGTGTCTGAAGAAGATGTGACACAGATTCAGCTTCTTTCTGAACCAGAGAAAGTACATGATCGGAAGATCCTGATTAATGACTCTCTCAAAAGTTCCTGCTCTGGGTAGTAGAGAGTGAACACACATGTTCTGAGCCACCCTACCAAATGAATTCAAATTTTTGCTTTTGAATTCAAAGTTGGGTTTTTCTTTGAAAAGATTGACAACCTCATCTTTGGCGATGTTGATAGCCTCATACTAGTCTTCTTCAAAAAATGTGCTTCCTGGCACACCATTAGCCTAGTTTATGTAATTTGGACTAACTAGAATCTCCACCTTTTTACATGACCGATCATGTATTCTCTCCTACTTCACCAATTTATGCATTAGCATAGAAAGCCTGAACCAGTTCAGGGTAGACTGGTTCTTCCATTTGTAGGAACTCAGTGATTCCAAGAGCATCAGTGAAGGGAAAGAGATCCCAACCTCTTTTTTTAATGTAGTCCAGCAGATAGGTTCTGCCTGGAACCATGCGTTTCTTGCTCTAAAATTCTTTAAACTTTCTGATGCTTTCCTTCTTTTCCAGTAAATGAATCTTTTCCACTTTCCTTTATTCTTGCTTTTCTTTTCCTTTTCCTTTTTCTTCCTTTTCTTTCCTTCCTCAGGTGAAGAGATTTTTACCCCTTTTGGTTTTAAGAATACAGAGAGCATCTTCTCAAAATCTTCACTATCAGAACCATTAATCACAATGGTTTTTCCCTTATCCTTCTTAGTGTCTTTAGATGATGTTCCAACATGTTGGCATCCAGCCAATATGAAAGCAAATTGGTGAGTCAAATGGTTGGTGAGTCAAATGGTTGGTGGCCATCAAAGATTGACATAATTTGCAAGTGTTCACACCATTCATTTCTTCTATAAATAGGGAGTGGATGGTAGAGCAAAATTCATCTCATTCACAACTAAGTGCAACAAGCATTAGTTAGAGAGAGAAGCCTTGCTTAAGAGAAAGAGTGAGAGAAAAATTAGAGAGAGCCAATTTGTGAGAGTTTTAGCCACAAATTGAGAGTACAATCTTATTGTATTATTTTTGAGAGATCACCTAAGGGTGAAGTTTGTAATCCCATTATTGTTATAGTGGAAGTTTAAGCGGCTTACGGGTCCCGTGGTTTTTACCTTCACTTTGGAGGGTTTTCCACGCTAAAATCTTTGGCGTTATTTTCATCTATTTGGTTTGGGAAATTATCCTGGGGTTCGTGGAAATTTATTTTATCTCACTTACACAGTTTTTCCCAACAAAAGTGGTATCAGAGCTAGGTCTGTGGAAAATTCTTAGTATGCTCTGTAGTTGCAGCTTTGTCTGATCTTCCACATCAGAAAAGAATTATTCACCGGTCACTATTCATTGCCGAAGAAGTTTCAAGCACAGCGAAACTTGTTGATTGCCATCAAAATGGAAGAGAGCACCGGCAATATGATAAAACTAACTGCATTTAATTATGCAATCTGGAAGCCAAAGATGGAAGATCTTTTATACATTAAAGATCTATGGAAGCCGATCGTGATGACGAAGGAGAAAGCAACAACTACAACAACAACTCCGTCAGATGATAAGACTGACGGCAAGGCAGAAAAACCAACCGCCTCTTCGACCAAAGACATCGCATAATCGACCGGGCCGTCTTTGAATCGGAAGTGTGCTGCTCAAATCCGTCAATGGATTGATAAGAGCATTTTTCAAAACTTTGCTAATGAACATGATGCTCATGCTCTTTGGCAAAAGCTGGAGAAAATGTATGCAAGAACAACCGCACTGAACAAAGCCAATCTGATGCGACGATTAGTCAACCTAAAGTACAAAGACGGTAGCAGTGTATCGGAACACATGAGTGAGTTCCAAGGCGTTGTAGATCAACTCAACTCGATGAAGATGACCATCGATGATGAGTTACAAGCACTGTTGATGCTGAGTTCTCTACCAAAAAGCTGGGACACCTTAGTTGTGTCAGTCAGTAACTCCGCTCCTGAAGGCAAGCTTACCATGGATATGGTAAAGGATAGGATGTTGAACGAGGAGTCTCGATTTAAAAGATGAAGGATATAATCCTGAATGCAAGCGCTTATCACAGAAAAACAAGGCAAGCAAGAAGGACGTGGAAGAAGCAAAGGTAGAAGCTCTCAAAGCCAAATCTGGCAAAGAGGACGATCAAAGTCCAGATCGAGGTATGATAAGAAGTGCCACCACTGCGGCCTTCCCGGGCACTTCATTCGAGAGTGCCGAAAGTTGAAACAGTTAAAGAAACAGGAAGCAGAAAGCCGAACAAATGACACCACAACTGTCACCGAAGATGTTACCATTGTTCGAGATGCAGATTATGTCAATCTTGCATGTCAAGACTCTACCTGGGTAGTTGACTCAAGTGCTTCCTACCATGTCACCTCAAAACGGGAGTTCTTCTCAACCTACACTCAGGGTGATTTTGGACGAGTGAGGATGGGAAATGATGGTGCATCCACAATTATTGGCATCGGCAACATTTATTTAGAAACTAACCTTGGATGCAGGATATGGTTGAAAGATGTGAGGCATGGTCACGACATACGCCTAACCGATCTCCACCGGAGTACTTGATGATGATGGCTACAATAGCTATTTTGGTGAAGGAAATTGGAAGCTCACCAAAGGAAACCTGGTGGTAGCAAAAGGCAAGAAAGATACTTCTCTCTATTTAACAGAAGCCAAGTTATGTAGAGGAGAAGTAAATACCAGCAAGAAGGAAGTTCCAACCGAGCTATGGCATAAGCGGCTCGGCCACATGAGTGAAAAGGGTCTCAGGATTCTTTCCAAGAAGAATCTCTTGCCAGAAATGATAAGTACATCATTGGGGAAATGTGTTGACTGTCTAATGGGAAAACAACACAGAGTTGCATTTCGAAGTTCCCCACCATCTAGAAAGGCAAATCTTCTAGATTTGATACACACTGATGTCTGCATGATGAGTGATAAGTCACAAGGAGGTGCACTTTATTTCGTGACTTTCATTGACGACCATTCCAGAAAAGTATGGGCCTTTGCTTTGAAAACTAAAGATCAGGTGCTGGAAGTTTTCAAGCAATTTCATGTAAAAGTTGAAAGAGAAGCGGCGCAGGCGGTTGAAGTGTGTACGAAAGGCAGACAATGGCGGTGAGTATCGCGGACCATTCGAGAAATCTGCGAAGTTTTGGCATTAGATTGGAAAAATCAGTGCCAAAGACACCTCAACACAATGGTGTTGCTGAAAGGATGAATAGAACCATCTGTGAGAGAGTAAGATGTATGCTCTCAAATACAAAACTGCCAAACTCCTTTTGGGGGAGGCAATGAGGACAGCAGTCAATTTGATCAACCTTTCTCCATCAGTTCCACTGAACTATGATGTACCAGAAAGAGTCTGGACAGGGAAAGATGTTTCATACAAACACTTGAAGGTGTTTGGTTGTAGAGCATTTGTTCACATCCCAAGAGATGAGAGGTCCAAGCTGGATGCAAAAACAAAGCAGTGTATCTTTGTGGGATATGCCCATGAAGAATTCGGCTACAGACTCTGGGATCCAGCTACCAGAAAGATCATTAGAAGCAGGGACGTGGTATTTTTTGAAGATCAAACAATCAAGGATTTGAAGAAACCAGAAAATCCACAGTCAGATGAAATTCCAGTTAATCTGGAACCAGTCTCTCCACCAATAGATTCTGATGACGGGGGAGCTACACCAGATACTAATGATGTTGATCCACTAGCTGAAAGTCCAGAACCAGAGCAGTTTCGACGCTCGTAACAAGAGTTAGTTCTGAATGTGTCCAATTAAAAGCTGAAGAAGGAAATCTACCAGAGAGCGAAACACGAGTCAAAAGTATTCACCTATCGAGTATGTGATGCTCATTGATGGGGGAGAACCAGAGAGCTATGACGAAGCTCTTACTCACCAACATAAGAATGAGTGGTTAAAAGCCATGCAAGAAGAAATGAAATCCTTGCATGAGAACCACACATATGATTTGGTAACACTACCACAAGGAAGGAAAACACTCAAGAACAAGTGGGTGTCAGAGTAAAAAGTGAAGAAGCGACTCACAACCACGCTACAAAGCAAGGCTGGTTGTGAAAGGATTCGCTCGAGAAAAAGGGAGTTGACTTTGATGAAATATTCTCACCGTGGTGAAGATGTCATCGATCGTAGTTGTTCTTGGCTTGGCTGCAAGTCTCAACCTAGAGATTGAACAACTTGATGTAAAACCGCCTTCTTACATGGTGATCTTGACGAGGAAATATACATACAGCCTGAAGGTTTCCAAGTCAAAGTGGAAAGAGAAATTGGTGTGCGGTGAAGAAGAGTTTGTATGGTCCAGGCGGTGCACCGAGACAGTGGTATAAAAAGTTCGACTCATTCATGGAGAAAAATGAGTACAATCGAACGACGGCAAACCACTGCGTCTTCATCAAGAAATTCTCTGATGGAGATTTCATCATTCTTTTGCTTTATGTTGATGACATGGTGATTATTGGCGAGATAAGCGGCAAGATTAGCAGGTTGAAGAAAGAGTTGAGCAAGTCCTTTGCAATGAAGGACTTAGGACCCGCTAAACAGATTCTTGGCATGACGATTACCCGTGACAAGAAGAATCACAAAATTTGGCTATCTCAAGAATCCAGATGCGTGGAAAAGGTTCTTGAAAGATTCAACATGGACAAAGCAAAATCATTAGTTCTCCATGGCTAGTCACTTCAAGCTCAAAGTGAGCGGTGTCCCTCAAGCAAGGAGGAGAGAATAGAAATGAACAAAGTGCCATATGCATCGGTTGGCGATCGATGTCTGCTATGGTATGCACTAGACCGGACATTGCACATGCGATTGGCCGTGAGTCGATTTTTATCAAATCCTCGAAAAGAGTTAATCGGGCAGTTAGCCAAATGGATACTCGAGATATCTCAGAGGTACATCTAGTCATTGTTTGTGTTTTGGTAATGGAAAACTGTATTAGAAGGATATCTGATTCAGATATGGCCGAGACGTGGATACCGTAAAGTCTATTTCCGGGTATCGATAACATTTGCGTGGGATCTCTCATGGCAATCACGATTACAAAAGTGTATTGCTTTAAGCACCACAGAAGCGGAATACATTGCAATCACTGAAGGTTGCAAGGAGATCCTGTGGATGAAGAAGTTCCTACAATGAGTTGAGTCATAACCAAGAAAGCTATATTCTGTATTGCGACAGTCAGAGCACAATACATTTCAGCAAGAATTCAACATTTCATTCAAGGTCGAAACACATCGACGTGAGGTATCCTTTGGATCAGTGAAGTGTTGGAAGGTAAGTCTTGAAAGTTGAGAAGATCCACACCAACGACAATGTGGTCGATATGATGACCAAAGCTCTACCAAAGGACAAGCTCGAAGTCTGCAAAGAAGTTGCAGGCTTAATATCAACCCCATATTGATACGAGGATATTTCCCCATTGGCTGGAGGGGGAGATTTGTTGGCATCCAGCCAATATGAAAGCAAATTGGTGAGTCAAATGGTTGGTGAGTCAAATGGTTGGTGGCCATCTAAGATTGACACAATTTGCAAGTGTTCACACCATTCATTTCTTCTATAAATAGGGAGTGGATGGTAGAGCAAAATTCATCCCATTCACAACTAAGTGCAACAAGCATTATTTAGAGAGAGAAGCCTTGCTTAAGAGAAAGAGTGAGAGAAAAATTAGAGAGAGCCAATTTGTGAGAGTTTTAGCCACAAATTGAGAGTACAATCTTATTGTATTATTTTTGAGAGATCACCTAAGGGTGAAGTTTGTAATCCCATTATTGTTATAGTGGAAGTTTAAGCGGCTTACGGGTCCCGTGGTTTTTACCTTCACTTTGGAGGGTTTTCCACGCTAAAATCTTTGGCGTTATTTTCATCTATTTGGTTTGGGAAATTATCCTGGGGTTCGTGGAAATTTATTTTATCTCACTTACACAGTTTTTCCCAACACAACACCAGAAGCAATGCGATTTAATCTCTTCTTTGGTGTGGTTAGGGGTGATCTTGTTTCTGAGCGTTTGGTAGAAGGATGATTGGATTTTCCACTTTGCGTTTTTGAAGAAGTTTTCTTAGGAGACTTCCTACTGGCTTGGTTTTGATCTTCACGATGTTTGTGAAAGAAGGAATGAGTTTTGGTTTCAAATTTATGAGTGATTAGAAAGAAAATGTTGTGAGTTTGAAAACAGAGTGATCGTTTCCTTTTGAACAGAAGGTTACAATAAGAGAGAAGGATGATGATGATGATGTTATCTTATAAAGTATGAGGTGAGAGTGTGTCAGTAAATGTCACCTAGCCATCAGGGAGAAGAAGAAAGAGGTTTTTTTACAGTTTTCTAAAAAGCAATCTCTTCGAACCATTGTGTAATGGTCACATTTTGGCGTAAATTTCAATTTTTTACCTTCTTTCTGAAGGTAATTACCCTAGGTTTCTAAAGCTAAATTAAACTTCACATTTTTAACATGAGTTTGTGAGGGAACAATCATATTTGTGCATAAGAAACTTAAGAATATTTGTGCAGAAAGATGTCAAATAAAGCTCAGTTTTTCAGTGATTGAATATGCAATTTTTTTTTATGAAACTTAATCTTTCTTCCAATAGTGATTTGGTAAAGTTATCAGCAAGTTGGAGTCTTGTTTCAACAAACAGAAGTTCAGTTTCACCTTTCTGAACATGATCTCTCATGAAATGATGTTTTATATCAATATGTTTTGATCTAGAATGTTTTAGAGGATTTTTGGATAAATTAGTGGCACTTGACAAAAAATAAGAATTTCATTGTACCTCGGTGAGCAGTCCTCCATATGGTGCTTAATCCACAAAATTTGAGAGCAACAACTTGTAGCAAAAACATATTCAGCTTCTGTTGTTGACAATACAATTGTATTTTGCTTCCTGCAAGACTAGGAGATGAGAGCATTTCCAAGAATTTGACACCCACCACTTGTGTTTTTCTCTCAAGCCTATCCCCAACAAAATCAGCATCCCAATACCCTATGAGATCAATTTTTGAACCTTTCTGATACCATAAACTAGTGTCAATAGTACCAATAAAGTATCCCAGAATCCTTTTGACAGCAATTATATGTGACTCCTTGAGTTCTGATTGGAATCAAGCACACAATCCTGAGATGACCCTGCCCCATTTTCCCAAATTCCCAAGTATATAAATCTTAGACGTATTTGAACAAAAATGTTAGTGTAAAAATTAATATATTGTCGCATGCGGAAGTGTACAAATGTGCCTAAAGGTATCCTTCCATAGGCCCCCAGCTATACAGGGTGTATAGTGATAGTAACTTGGACTCCTCGTCTATTGACTCTGGCTCACTAGCTGTAGATCAACTCAAACAATTTCACTTCTGGAAATTGTTAGATACTTGTTAAGACCCGTAGACAGATATATGCAAAACAAGAAATAAAACGGGAGATAAGAACACACTATACGCACCATTAAATGGAAAAGTAAGATTAGAACTCATGTATAAAAAGGCAAGCATATACAAGCAGATCGACCACTCTCGCTCTCATGCACCTAGGATTCTATATGCCTACGTGGCCACACAGCTTCTAAGGATGGCAGAAGCGGCCCCACTTTAGCCACCTTAGCCTTTATGGATGACAGCTTAGCAACCTCCCACTGGCGTGTGGGTAGGTCAAGTCAGTTTTCCATCCCTATATCCCGCTTATCGTACCCCTAAGAGTGCATCCCTGCTCCCCAATTATAGCTGATAGGAACAGGTGTCAGAGCGACACTCGGGATCGGCACTATGGACAGTGATGCAACAGTATCCCATCAGGATGACCAGGCTACCTGACATCCCGACAGGATGGTCGCGAGTCATCCATCACCTGTGGACTTGTCAGACCTAGGCTATGCTCAAGGACCAGCATGTCCTATACTGACTGCATCGTACCCGCACTCTGGTACCTGACCTCGTACACAGCCTATGTGCACGGCGGTGGATTACAGCAATGCATATGAAACCTCCCGACGTGATGTTTCATTATCTAATATCTCATTCAGCACTTCTCAGCTTATTAGCTTAGCCAACATCAACATCTTATTTCAGCACTTATCAGCTCTTTATAGGTTTTAAATAACAGCTCAGCTAATCTTAGAACAATCACCTAACATATCAATCAGCATGAGGCTAACATCATCATCATATACACAGCACAATGTCAATCATCAGCCATCCTTGATCAACATAGGGATAATTATCAACATCTTCAATCAACATATGGATCAACCCTAGTGTCGCTCAGGCGACCTACTACTGAGATGTTATCAATCAGTACACTAGTAATCACACACATAATCATAAAGCAATCATGTGAAATCAGCACCACATCAATCAACATCCATCCAGAGATATCAATAGATTATTCTTATAGTTGACAGACTTCTGACAATTGTCCTCAGCTATCACAGGTCACAGCCCTTCTCCTGAGGTGATGTTGTTATCAACTGCTAGTAGGGCTTGGGTCACCCTACGCTTAGTTATACACTTATTCTAATCCTACAATCCCTAATGGATACGGTTCAGATCTACTACCTGGTTAAAAGATCGCTATAGCTGTTGCCACTCTCTGCACCCTCGCCACACCCGCTACTCGTACTCTTACCTCTGGACACTCCTACCTTGCCTATTAGGCCGTTCTCAGCTCTTTTCCTCTCCTCTCTGAGGATTACCTACTAAGAGCTTTCTGATGCACAAGATCCTCACTTGAGGCAAGTGCAGAGCATAATTGCTCTTTAGTGGCCCTCTAAGCCTCACTCCTTCTCAATCTCAAGGATTGCCTACTAAGGGTTTTCTGATGCACTAGATCCTCATTGGAGGCAAGTGTAGAGCATACTTACTCCTTAGAGGTTCGTAGAGAGAGAAAGCTAGAGAGAGAAGAGATTTTGGCACGAATGGAAATGAAGGGGTGAGGGGGTATTTATAGGCGAGTCTCGCCCTCCATCGCGTCCCGACAATACCATTGCATCGCGATTGGAGCCTTCTGGACCTTTCCAGATGCACACATGGCGAAGATCAATTGGTGTGATGAAGTGCACCATCGTGTCGCGATGGACAATAGCCTAATCTAGTCGCATCGCGATAGAGGCCGAGGAGAGACATCTAGTTTCTTCCTTTCTAGATGTTTCTAGGGGTTCCATGCCTTTTTAGGGATGTTCTAGGCCTTTCCTAAGGGTTATGGGTCCTGCTTAAGCCCAATTTATCACTAATCAAGGTTTCTAATGCCCGTTCATCACTTAATTAACAACTTAAAATATTATTTTGGGATTATCTGAAAAATGGGATGTTACAAATCCTACTGCAAATACTATGTCTGGCCTTGATGTTGTTAGGTATAATAGAGAACCTATCATTCCTCTATATTGTTTCTCAAATACATTTTTTCCCTTCTTATCTTTATCACTTATCATAGAAGGATGCATTAGAGTGGCTGTTGACTTCGCATCTTCCATTATGAATCTTTTAAGGAGATCTTTAGCATACTTCTCTTGATAAATAAAATGCCATCCTTTAGCTGCTTTATTTGTCGTCCAAGGAAAAATCTAAGCTCACCTGTGACACTCATTTCAAATTCACATGTCATAAGGCTAGAAAATTCTTTGCACATGTTTTCATGTGTTGCACCAAAAATGATATCATCAACATAGATTTAGACAATAAGTAAATTATATTTGTTAGCCTTTTTGAAAAATGTTGTATCAATTTTTCTTCTAACAAAGCCATTTTCAATCAGAAAGGAAATTAATCTGTCATACCAAACTCTAGGAGCTTGTTTGAGCCCGTATATAGCTTTTGAAATTTTAAAGACATGATTAGGATTCTTTTGATTTAAAAAATCTGGAGGTTGTTCTACATAAAATTCTTTATTTATGACCCCATTTAAAAATGCACTTTTCACATCCATTTGAAAAAGTTTGAAGTTTCTAAAAGTAGAAAATGCAAGTGAAATTCTGATAGCTTCTAATCTAACTACAAGTGCAAATGTTTCATCATAATCTATACCTTCTTGTTGGTTATACCCTTAGGAAACCAATCTAACTTTGTTTCTGATGACTTTACCTTTTTCATTAAGTTTGTTTCTGAAGACCCATTTTGTGCCAATAATGAGTTTATCTTGAGGATATGGCACAAGATCCTAGACTTGATTCCTTCTGAATTGATTCAATTATTCTTCCATGGCTTCTATCCATGAATCATCATCAAGAGCCTCATCTATGTTGCTTAGTTCTATTTATGATATTAAAGCCATGTTGTTTCTCTCCTTTCTGAATGATCCTCTAGTTCTGACTCCTTCAGAAGCTTCTCCAATTATTTGTTCTATTGGATGATATGTTACTGTCTTCTAACTCTTTGGGATATCAGTTTCTTCAGAAGCTTTCTGAGGTGATTCACTAGTATCTTTCTCAGGATCAGATTTATCAGAGCCATCATCAGGAGTTATTTTCAATTTTTCCATTTCATCTTCTAAATTTGTATTTTTTCCTTTTCTCATTTAAATCCTTAGATTCATTAGACACAACATGCATACTTTCTTCTACCACTTGATTTCTCAAGTTATAAACTCTTTATGCTTTGGATGTAGTAGAGTAACCTAGAAAAATACCTTTATTTGATTTTGAGTCAAATTTTCATAGGTTGCCCTTGATGTTTAGAATGAAACACATCCAAATACATGAAAGTATGAAATGTTTGGTTTTCTTTCCTTCCATAATTCATAAGGAGTTTGTTCAGAATGCTTCTGATTGAGACTATGTTCAGAATGTAGCACGAAGTGCTTGCCCAAAAATATTTTGGAATCTTAGATTCATTTAGAAGTATTCTAGCCATTTCCTGTAAAGTTCTGTTCTTTCTTTCAACAACATCATTTTGTTGAGGTGTTGTAAGGCAGGAGAAGTTATGAGAGATTCCATTTTCATTAAAAAAAAAGGTTTCAAAAGATGAATTCTCAAACTCTCTTTCATGATCACTTCTTACAGAGACAATGTTAGTGCCCTTTTCATTCTAAACTTTCTTACAGAAGCTTCTGAAGGCTTCATAAGACTCATCCTTGTGGTTTTGGAAAAGAACCCATGTGAATCTAGAGTAATCATCTACTATGACAACTCCATATCTCTTTCCACTTAAGCTTTTTTTCTGTTAGACCAAATAAGTCAATATGTAGTAATTCAAGAAGATTTTGAGTTGACACAAAATTCTTTGGTTGAAAACTTGGTTTTAAATGTTTTCCTTGAACACATGCTTTGTAAACTCTGTCCATTTCAAATTTGATTTTTGGTAATCCTTTCACAAGTTCTTGTTTGACATGTTTGAATAGATTTCATATTTAAGTGTCCAACTCTTCTATGCCAAATCCATTTATCATTTTCAAAAGTAGCATGACAAATTTCTTTAGAAAGGTTGTCTAAAATTTTAGGATACAAATTTTTATTCCTTAAGCCAGAGAAGAGGATTTTCCCAGTAGAGATTTCACTTGTCACATATTCTTTAGGTTGAAACTTTACATCATAGCCACTGTCACAGAGTTGACTAATGCTAAGAAAATTGTGTTTGAACCCTTGTACATAATATACATCATTTATTTGTGCAGAATTTAAATTACCTACTTTTCCAATTCCTTTAATCCGCCCTTTGTTATTGTCACTAAAGGTCGCAAATCAAGCCTCCTTTTATTTTAGGGTGATGAATTTATTTTTGTCTCTGGGCTAGACAACAATCTTCATTCTTTTTGTTAGACAAAACTTTCCTTTCTATGCTTTAGCTTCTTCTTGTTCTACTTATCTGTCTGGTTGATCATGCAGACGTAACTTCATGGAGACACTTGCTTCAGGCAGACTCTTGTTCTTTGCAGACGTTTGTTTCATGCTGATACATGCTTCTTGTAGACTATTGTTTCTTGTATACACTTTCTTCATCTTCTTCTTGCAGACACTTGTTTCATGCAAGTAGACACAATCTTCTTTATTTCCTGTTTATTAGTAGCTTTCCTACACACTCAGCAAACTTGTTAAATACTCATAAGACTAACTGTACATTCTTATCGTTTAATTGTTATCATCAAAACCTTAGGATAATAAGACATAATTGTTCATTTTGCTCTAATAGATCTAAGGGGATTAGTTCGTGGGGGTCATAAAGACTTTGGGGGAAGTCTATGCGTGGAACCTGCTAGGAGGCTAGTGTTAGATCTATTGTGCCTGCGAAGACCTACAAAACATGTTTGATACTAACATGCCAACGTACTAGATTATAACACACGTATTTTTACGATACGTTAACTAGCGGTAATATTGTACTTTTGTCATAATTATGCTTTAATAAAGCAGTTGCTTGTTCCCTAAGCAAGTGACTTAATTAAATCAAGAGCTAATATAATTAAGAATTAATATTTTTATATTGATTCACGGTTCGAAGATCGTCGAAAAATTCTAACGAAGTTTCGGCGCGTTTCAAATCGCCGGGCAGTTTCTGCCGTAAATAAAATTTAAAACGAGCCCCGATTTCGATGAAAATCGAATCATAACTTGTTGTGACTATTTTTGTATGTTCGATATTATTTTTATTATTCATGAAATAATATTATCACGCGGAAAATTAATTCCTCGCGAATTAATTTTTCGAGATTTTTCCGGCGAGAAATTAATCGGTTTTGCGGTTTTTCGTCGCCGTGTTTTTAAACCTTAAGACTCTAGATTAGAGGGTAATCATGAGAGAAGTGAGATTAGATGGGATGGAGTGAGTGATGTGATTAGCATCTAATAAAGGTAATTAGGTGTCACTTAACTTGTGGGTTATTTCAAAATTTTACCTTTTAATTAAATCCTTTTATTATTAAGTCTTAATTAAGTAATTAAGTGGAAAAAAAAATTTATAAAGCCCCCCTAGCTGCCAACTCGTGGACAGCACCCCCATTTCTCTATTCATCTACTTCATCTTCCATCTCTAGAGCAAGACAAGGGTTCCAAGCTTCCATGGTTGATTTCTCCATTTCCTTTGAGCTTTACAACTTGAAGTCTTCATCAAACTTGCTTCAATCCTTCATCTCCACCTAGTTCCTCATCAACTTCACCATTTAGAGTAAGGGAAAAACAGATTTTCTTCCTCCCATTTTCTGTTTAAAAATCGTGATTTCCACCCCATTTCATCTCTTGTGATTTTGCTTCCATACTTAGTTTTCTTGCTAGGTTTTCTTCTATACTCTATCACCTATGTATCCAACCATTTGAGTAGTAGAAAATCAATTTTCTTGGCCCCAAAACAGCCCCATAATCAGCACCCAACGGCCCCCCATTTGTGTTGTTTAATTGTTGTTTTAGTTGTGATTAATTGATGATTGTTGTTGTTTGTTGGTTGATGATGAACAAAAAGGAGATGAATCATCTTAAAACCCCCCATTTGATGCTTTAGGGCGAAAACCCTAGAGGTTAGAAAAGGGGAAATGATGTGATCCTAGTTGAATCAATCAATTGGTTGTGGTGTTGTGTTATTGGAAGTGATTAGAGGTTGATTTAGGCTATAGTTTTGTTTAAGCTTAAGTAACATGTAGTTTTGGAAATTTTGCCTATTCTTGAACCATGTAAAGCATGAGGTTTTGATGTTAAATTACATGTTTAAGTGTTAGATAACTTGTTAGAATAAATTTTAAGGTTATTGGAATTGATATGCATGAGTTAGTGTAGGTGTTAGCTTATGTATATGCAAAAATTGTTTCTTGAGGGACTAGAATGGCATGAATTAAGTGTTCTTTAATTTTTAGCATTCCTATGGTATGACTAAAAGGCTATGGAAATGGTATTTCATTGTTGTAGTAATGGTTTTAGAAACCTAACCCTTGATATGCTTAAGTGTACTTGATGTATTATTTGAAGTTGATGTTGTTTTGGTATTTAGGAAATGATTTAAAAAGAGTTGTGAATTTAGAAATATAAGTTACAAATTTTTGGAAAAAAAACAAGTAGTGGCCGTGAGGCCTAATTAAGATTTTGGGAAAAAAGAAGTTGATGTCTCATTGCTTGAATTCTTGCATGAATATGTGCTAAGTTTTTGGATAGTTGTGAAAGATTTATTAGTTATGTCTACTTGAAGTTCAAGAAAAGAGAATTAGTCTCAAAACCTTACTTTTTCAAAATGTTTTTGAGTGTGTCATTAATTTGTAATGCTTGTTGGAGTTTGGTTAGGTAAGGGATAAGTTGAGAGCATAAGTTTAACTAGAATTTCTAGATTTTACTAAGTGGTATGTGATAATAGGAAACGAAGTACCGGAGATTGAGCGAAGCGGACCCGAAGACTTAGGAGCGACGTTGACGACAGCTTGTGGTAAGGGCACTTCTAGACATTCTAGGATTTTATTTTTATGTCCCTGTGTAAGGACAATTTTTAGAGATGCTTAAATTCTTGTTTGACTATTTAAATGCTTATTTAAATACGAAGAAGTCTGAGAACTCTACGAGTTCGAAGTTAGGGTCTTCGAACCCCTTCGTTTATTGTTGTCGTGCGGTCGAACATATTCTGAGTCATTCGTGGGTGAAAACTTTGTGGTTGGT
Source organism: Calophaca sinica (assembly GCA_037113605.1). Classification (NCBI taxonomy): domain Eukaryota; kingdom Viridiplantae; phylum Streptophyta; class Magnoliopsida; order Fabales; family Fabaceae; genus Calophaca; species Calophaca sinica. The sequence continues at coordinate 84,881,980 of CM073730.1, read as the reverse complement.
CTCCTGAACCCAACCCCCACATTTGTGTACCTCTCTGTCAACTCCATCGAATTGCAGAGGGATGGATTCCTTGAATTACGTGTCAAGCATGTAATGTTGTGATATGATTGAGTTATGCATTATTTAATATGAGATTGAATATATGCTGCGAATTGCGTGTTGCTTGTTGAATTGCGTTTCTTCATGCAGATTACATTATTGCTTAAAATGTCGAATTGTGTTTTCTTCATGTTAAGCATGCTCTCTTTATTTGATATGCGATCAAGTAATCTTGTGTATCAACTCCTTGACTATCGTAAATGGCGAGTCGCTCATCGAGTGAGAGAGCTAGGCGAGTCGCCGTGACGTTTTTGAGCCGTGACCCGGATAGCTGAGGTGCTAGGTCCCCTTTTGTTTACGGGAGATTGACTAGGCGTCGCAGCGTAGGGACCGGGGCTACTTACCTAGGGAGAAGCGAAAGATCCCAAGGCTACGGCTGGTATGTCAGTTGATGGATCTGCGTCTGCTTTCCGGAATAATTGTCGAGTCGAGAGAAAATGAGTCGAGTTGAGTTGAGCCCAGAGTGAGAGAGTTGAGTCACGTTACGTGAATGATATACATTGTTGCTTGCTTATTGCTTTATGCATTGATTATCTTGATTTGTGGAGAAGTTGACGCTTTCAGTGGTGCTTTCAATTGATAGCGGTTACCCAGGCGATGGCGGGCGTTTGGATTCCGCGATGAGGACGCCGCCGGAGATCTTCTTTGACTTCCTCGATATGGGACAACCCGCGGCGATGGAGTTCGACCCCATCTCTGCCGTGTGGTATACATCGGGACGTGGTGCGGACATCGCAAGAGGATGGCGTGGCAGTGGCGAGATGTGACACGGCGTGACGGTGAGTTTCCTATCCGGATGGGACAGTGGTGGAGGCGTGGCGTGCCGAGCGCGAAGGCTATGAGAGCTTCTTCTTCTTCACCAGAGGACCTCATGACATTCCTAGGAGCATCGCTACCAGATTTGCGGCAGGCGGCAGGCGTGGACCCGTGAGATGGACCGCCGCAAGAGCGTGATACGCCGAGATCCGCAGGAGCTTCCAACGAGGGCGGTTGATGTTCCGAGATCCTCAGAGTACCAGTTTCCCCTACCGTCGCTAGGACCCCTACACCGCCTGTGGCTTCCCCTCCCGTTTGTACTGTGTGCCACGAGGCGGATTGCATTGGAGCGAGATCGACTGAGGAGGGACTGGCAGGTGAGTATACTCCGAGTGATGTGCCTGTGGACGTGCCAGCTGCGGCTTCCTTCATTGACCTGACCGATGAGGACTTGATGGAGGAGGAGGAGGAGGACCCGTCAGAGGATTTGGGTAGCGACCTGTAGCTGTGATGTTGGTTGACTGCTGCGTTATGTTTTTTCGTTGTTGTTAATAGACTGTTGTATATATTTGGGATGACTGTATTTATGACTTTTATGTTCCATGTGTCGTGACGGTCGGGCGAGATGTTATTTTGGTTCTGAGGTAGACTGGCGGTCTCACTTTTGAGCGGCCCTGCGTGGGTGTCTGGCTGGAGGTACCCCAGGTATGATTACTCTCTTAAGGTCGTCATACCATAGGTGTATTTCTTTGTATATTTCTACTCAGTATTTTGCGTATAATCGTTAGCACGACTTGTGTATATATATGGGTATTATGCATGTATGTCTTATTCATGTTTAAGTCTTGTGTCCTAGTTGCACCACGTTTCGAAAAGCTGTAATTACTCTGATGTGCGCTTGTGGGAACTATTGATATAAAAAAAAAAAGTACCGCATTTTTCTAAAAGGCACAAGAGTACCGTTTTAAAACACATCGCATACAGGTTTAATTTAGCTCTGTAGCGGTCCAGAAATGGGTCGTTACAACGGTGGTATCGAGCTTGATTCGGTTTGGCCGTGTGCATAGAAAGTGGGGTAGTCGTGGTCGGGATATGTGTGTCGGGTACATAGTTGTCTTGTATTGATTCTCGCTTGATTAAATGAAGCTTGATTGCTTGAAAAATTGTTTGAATTGTTTCTTGATTAAAGCGGTGTGTCTTAACACCTCCTTGTTGTGAGCTTCTGACAGGTTTTGAACTTTGTGGAATCTAATGCCACCTCGTAGGATATGACAGCTGTACCTGAGAACGCCAATATGGATCGAGCGATTCAGGCTATGACAGAGATGGCGGCAGCCATGGCTCAACAATCAACAGCTGCAACTCAACAGTCGAATGCAATGGCCCAACAGACGGCAAAGATTGACCCCAGAATCACAAAGAACAACAACGAGCAGAGCGGAATGCTGAAGCGAGAGGATTGGCGGACTTTCGGAAACACGACCCACCGAAGTTCTATGGTGAGCCAAATCCAGACAAAGCTAATCTTTGGATGCAAGAGATCGAGAAGATCTTCGAGGCACTTCACTGCCCAAACAATGCGAAGGTGGACTACGCCACCTACCTGCTACTGGGAGATGCAGAATATTGGTGGAAAGGAGTGAAGCAGGCATTGACTGCGGAATATCGTGAGATAACCTGGGAGGTTTTCCGCGGGAGATTTTTGGATAAATATTTCCCTGATACAGCAAGGGCAGAGAAAGAACAAGAGTTTCTCCGACTTCAACAAGGCAGCATGACAGTGTCCGAGTACGCTGCAAAGTTTGAATCGCTGGCTAGGTATTTCAGTCCGTTCCGCGACCGAGTCGATCAGAGCTGACTAAGCGAAAGATTTCAGAGAGGTCTGAGATTTGATATCCAGAAGTCAGTGGTATCATTGAGGATTAGAAACCTCCAAGAGCTGATTGATCGCTGTGTTGAGGTAGAAGGAGTAAAAAGCCACAAGAAGAAGACTGGCCCAGGTGGACCAATGAGATCTCAGAGCACGGGACAGAGATTTACACAGAAAGGAAAGCAGCTTAAGAAACCTTACAGCCGACCCCAGGGAAACAACAACAGGGGACAATATCGTCCGATGGCCCAGGGCGCGAGGAGCGGAAGTCAGACTGGCGTCGAAGTGATTTGCTTTCGTTGTGGAAAGCCAGGACATTATGCGAGTAACTGTACTCAGAAAGAGGATGTATGCTTCAACTGTAAGAAGCCAGGGCATTTTTCCAAGGACTGTCCAACACCTAAAGCTGAACCGGCGATGCATGCGGCGAAGGCAAAAGGGAAGCGCCAGGTAGCTAAAGGCAAAGTCTTCTGTATGAGTGGCGAGGAAGCGGAGCAATCTGATGATCTGATCCAGGGTGAATGTGAGATTGAGGGTAAATCCTTATCCGTCCTTTTTGATTCGGGTGCGACCCATTCATTTATTTCCTCTGATTGCGTAGATCGTCTAAAATAGTCTGTGACTGCTTTACCATTTAACTTGGTAGTTACAACCCCAGCAGCTAAAACCTTGGTTACCAACACTGCATGTTTAGATTGTGTAGTAGTCATTCAGGGTAGAAGATTTGTGGTCAATTTGGTCTGTTTAGCTCTTAAGGGTTTAGATGTCATTCTCGGGATGGATTGGTTGTCACACCACCATGTCCTCTTGGACTGTGCCCGTAAAACCGTAATTTTTCCAGATCTTGAAATCTCTAACTACCTTTCTGTCGAGCATATCGGAGTCTCCTTGCTAGAGGGAGCTAGGGAATACATGTCCCTGGCTAGTTCAGAAGTTTCCCAGGAAATCGAAGTGAAGAATGTTCCTGTGGTATGTGACTTTACGGACGTTTTTCCAGAAGATGTACCGGGGTTACCACCAGTACGAGAAATCGAGTTTTCCATCGATTTGATTCCAGGGACAGGACCTATTTCAATAGCGCCCTACAGGATGTCTCCAGCCGAGATGAAGGAGCTGAAATCTCAGATTGAGCATTTGGAGTCAAAACAATTCATACGACCGAGCGTGTCGCCATGGGGAGCACCAGTGTTATTGGTCAAGAAGAAGGATGGACGATCCAGGTTGTGCGTGGACTATCGTCAACTCAACAAGGCTACTGTGAAGAACCGGAATCCTCTACCTCGTATCGGCGACTTGATGGATCAACCGTGGAGCTGCGATATTTTCAAAGATTGACTTGAAGTCGCTACCATCGACACGAGTGAAGGAAGAGGATATTCCCAGATCGCTTCAGGACCAGATACAGTCATTACGAGTACTTGGTGATGCCGTTTGGGGTGACGAATGCGCCAGCAGTGTTTATGGATTACATGAATAGGATTTTCCACTCGTTTTTGGACCAGTTTGTAGTAGTATCCATCGATGACATATTGATCTACTCAAAGAGCAGAGAAGAGCACGAAGGACACTTACGCCGAGTACTGCAGATATTACGTGAGAAGCAGCTTTATGTGAACTTGTCCAAATGTGAATTCTGGCTTGAGGAAGTGAACTTTCTCGGACATGTCATTACTAAAAGCAGAATAGTAGTGGATCCAGCGAAGGTCAAGGCTGTTTTAGCATGGGAACAACCGAAGACTGTCACTGATATCAGAAGTTTTGTAGGCTTAGCAGGCTATTACCGAAGATTCATCGAGGGATTCTCAAAGATTGTCGCGCCACTTACATGACTTACGAGGAAGGACCAGCCTTTTGCTTGGACTGAAGAGTGTGAATCCAGTTTTCAATAGCTAAAGGAGCTCTTAACAATAGCACCAGTGTTGATTTTGCCCCAACCAGAAGAACCTTATGAGGTTTATTGCGATGCATCACACCAAGGATTGGGATGCGTGCTGATGCAACACCGAAAAGTCGTAGCGTATGCTTCAAGACAGCTCAAGATTCACGAGAGGAACTACCCTACTCACGATTTGGAGCTTGCCGCAGTGGCATTTGCGCTAAAGATTTGGAGGCACTACCTTTACGGGAGCACGTTCACTGTTTTCAGCGACCACAAGAGCTTGAAGTACCTATTCGATCGTATGAGCTCAACATGCGACAGTAGCAGATGGACGTAATTTTTGAAAGACTACGACTTCACGCCTGGAATACCATCCCTGTAAGGCTAACGTAGTAGCAGATGCATTGAGCGTAAAGAGCGCTTTAGCTTCAAAGCGATGATCAAGGAGTTAGAGATGCTCGAGAAGTTTCGAGATTTAAAGTTGAGCATGGAAGTTTCACCGGGGAAGCTGAAATTCGGTATGCTTACCATTTCTAATGGATTGTTGGACGAGATTAGGGACCAGCAGGTTCATGACAAGCTACTGCAAGAGAAGGTAGAGCTGATAGCGCAAGGGAAGGCAACAGAATTCAAGATCGGGGCAGACAACATTTTGAGGTGTAATGGACGGGTGTGTGTGCCTAACGTAGCGGAGCTGAAAAAGTTGATACTTGACGAAGCGCATAAGAGCCGATAGAGTATTCACCCGGGAGTTATGAAGATGTATCAAGACTTGAAGAAGCACTTTTGGTGGCCCGGAATGAAGAAACAAGTGGCAGAGTATGTAGCTTCGTGTCTGACGTGTCAAAAAGCGAAGGTGGAGCACCAGCGACCGGCAGGGATGCTACAACCACTCGACGTACCAGTATGGAAGTGGGACAGTATTTCCATGGATTTCGTTGTAGGATTGCCGAAGACGCAGAAGAAGAATGATTCGATTTGGGTGGTCATTGATCGACTGACCAAATCTGCTCATTTCTTGCCAGTAAGATCAACATACAATGTGGAGAAGCTAACGGAGATCTATATCGCAGAGATTGTACGACTTCATGGCGTGCCTTCTTCCATTGTTTCAGACCGAGACCCGAAGTTCACGTCTCACTTTTGGGAGGAACTACAAGAAGCGATGGGAACCAAACTCAAGCTTAGCTCAGCATATCACCCCCAAACCGACGGTCAGACTGAGAGACCGATTCAATCGCTTGAGGATTTGCTACGAGCATGTACGTTAGATCATCGAGGAAGTTGGGATGATGTCTTACCACTGGTGGAGTTCACCTACAACAACAGTTTTCATGCGAGCATTGGGATGGCACCTTACGAATCACTGTATGGACGTAAGTGTCAAACGCCTCTTTGTTGGTACCAGGATGGCGAGAGTTCTATTGTGGGACCAGACATGATCTAGCAGACTACTGAGAAGATCCGTTTGATCAGAGATAGGATGCGTCTCAGAACCGACAGAAGAGTTATGCAGATCGAGGTCGCCGACCGTTAGAGTTCGAAGAAGGAGAGCATGTATTTCTTCGAGTTACCCCTACCACCGGAGTTAGTCAAGCGATCAAATCCAAGAAACTTACTCCCAAATTTATTGGACCTTACCAGATCCTTCTTCGTATTGGCCCCGTGGCATACCAGATTGCTTTACCACCCTTTCTGTCAAACATTCACGACGTCTTCCACGTCTCACAGCTGCGGAAGTACATTTCCGACCCTTCTCATGTTATCGAACCGGATATGATTCAACTGAAGGACGATCTATCTTTTGAAGCATCACCAGCAAGGATCGTTGATCGGAAAGCTAAGCAGCTACGGAATAAAGAGATCCAGCTTGTCAAGGTCGTGTGGGACCAGAAGACTGGAGATGCAACGTGGGAGCTGGAAGAGAAGATGAAGAATTAATATCCATAACTTTTTCACGGTAAGTAACTTATCTGCAGTTTCGAGGACGAAACTTTTTTTTTAGAGGGGGAGTATTGTAACACGCGTATTTTTACGATACGTTAACTAGCGGTAATATTGTACTTTTGTCATAATTATGCTTTAATAAAGCAGTTGCTTGTTCCCTAAGCAAGTGACTTAATTAAATCAAGAGCTAATATAATTAAGAATTAATATTTTTATATTGATTCACGGTTCGAAGATCGTCGAAAAATTCTAACGAAGTTTTGGCGCGTTTCAAATCGCCGGGCAGTTTCTGCCGTAAATAAAATTTAAAACGAGCCCCGATTTCGATGAAAATCGAATCGTAACTTGTTGTGACTATTTTTGTATGTTCGATATTATTTTTATTATTCATGAAATAATATTATCACGCGGAGAATTAATTCCTCGCGAATTAATTTTTTGAGATTTTTCCGGCGAGAAATTAATCGGTTTTGCGGTTTTTCGTCGCCGTGTTTTTAAACCTTAAGACTCTAGATTAGAGGGTAATCATGAGAGAAGTGAGATTAGATGGGATGGAGTGAGTGATGTGATTAGCATCTAATAAAGGTAATTAGGTGTCACTTAACTTGTGGGTTATTTCAAAATTTTACCTTTTAATTAAATCCTTTTATTATTAAGTCTTAATTAAGTAATTAAGTGGAAAAAAAAAATTTATAAAGCCCCCCTAGCTGCCAACTCGTGGACAGCACCCCCATTTCTCTATTCATCTACTTCATCTTCCATCTCTAGAGCAAGACAAGGGTTCCAAGCTTCCATGGTTGATTTCTCCATTTCCTTTGAGCTTTACAACTTGAAGTCTTCATCAAACTTGCTTCAATCCTTCATCTCCACCTAGTTCCTCATCAACTTCACCATTTAGAGTAAGGGAAAAACATATTTTCTTCCTCCCATTTTCTGTTTAAAAATCGTGATTTCCACCCCATTTCATCTCTTGTGATTTTGCTTCCATACTTAGTTTTCTTGCTAGGTTTTCTTCTATATGTAGGGAAATAGCGCAATAACAGAGTTTAAAAACGCAGCGGAAATTTAAACTTTCCCTTCCATGGATCCTTGCGAATGGTCATGACTCAGGGTTATATGAATTACCTCTTGTAGCGCAGATCTTTTGCAGATGAAAATTGGAATCGAGCACGAGCCGCCGCACGTAAAACAACGCCTCACGTAGTCCACACGACGACCTTCGAATGGGAGGCGGTCTCGTCACGATGCTAGGTGACGTGCGGAACGATCCACGATGCAAGTCACGATCTTTGGAACGGCTAGGGTTTTAATTAGTGTTCAGACTTGAGTCTTAACGAGTCTATTTATAGACTTCACTTAAGACCGACCTAGCGCATCAGTAGCTTACCGTGTGCTCTCGGCCAAGACCGTAACTTATCGTGTTCTGCGTCTTTCTTGACTCGCTACTGGTGCATCGTAAGAATGCACCAATCAATAAAATGAGTCTCACTCATTTATTTAATCTCCCATTAGCTTTGTTCTCATGTGTGTGACCTCAGAGTTCCCCTCGTAACGCGTTGGCAATAATATTAAATCACTATTTAATATTATAAGCGATGAGCGGTGTCTAGCAATACATCATCTGCTACCCAAGTAACGAGAATGTCCGTGTTGTGACGTAACCTTCCGTGATAATGATCATGTGTATAATTACCCTTTTGCCCTTATATCTATATTGAACACAAGGCATAGTATGTGGTCACCCTTGTATAGTTCAATATTATATTCCTTGATGCCCGAGTAGACTTAGTAACAACAAATAAGATCAATATCTCATATTGACTTATTTCAAAGATAACCATGCATTTTACAGTCATACTCTATCAAGGGGCCCACAGATATTACTCCTCAAGTATGTAGGAGGGCAAATCCCATCTAGGTCACTCATGTCTCTTTGCATGACTCGTTGAGTGCCCGATTGGCCGACTTTATAATTGTCCTGTTACAGACAATGTTTGGCCGGCAATAAAACACTCAACTCCTCATGTAGGGACCATAGTGGTTTCAGTCCGAGGGTGGCATACACCACTATCACTATGAGAATAACTCATGACACTTACATAACACACTATGTAGTATTTTCATGGCGGGTCAATCCAGTACACAATTACCCTAACGTGTACCTATGTGGTGACTTGATATCTCATATCTATAACCTGTGAGATGAGGTTATCAGTCCACCCACATAATAGTCTTGATGCATTATTATTGTCCTTAATAATAATAATACTCGACTACGGATATTTAGAGTAAGTTCTTTAGTATCTCACAACCGAGTCGTCTACTCGATGTTCTATTGAAAACGAACTTTTACTCAAGGACTTTATTACGTTGAAACAAACATAATAATTGAAAATGCCTCATATAATAAATAAACTACATGATACAAAATATAAGTCCAAAGGAAAAACATTGGCCTCTAGGGCTTACACCAACACTATACTCTATCACCTATGTATCCAACCATTTGAGTAGTAGAAAATCAATTTTCTTGGCCCCAAAACAGCCCCATAATCAGCGCCCAACAGCCCCCCATTTGTGTTGTTTAATTGTTGTTTTAGCTGTGATTAATTGATGATTGTTGTTGTTTGTTGGTTGATGATGAACAAAAAGGAGATGAATCATCTTAAAACCCCCCATTTGATGCTTTAGGGCGAAAACCCTAGAGGTTAGAAAAGGGGAAATGATGTGATCCTAGTTGAATCAATCAATTGGTTGTGGTGTTGTGTTATTGGAAGTGATTAGAGGTTGATTTAGGCTATAGTTTTGTTTAAGCTTAAGTAACATGTAGTTTTGGAAATTTTGCCTATTCTTGAACCATGTAAAGCATGAGGTTTTGATGTTAAATTACATGTTTAAGTGTTAGATAACTTGTTAGAATAAATTTTAAGGTTATTGGAATTGATATGCATGAGTTAGTGTAGGTGTTAGCTTATGTATATGCAAAAATTGTTTCTTGAGGGACTAGAATGGCATGAATTAAGTGTTCTTTAATTTTTAGCATTCATATGGTATGACTAAAAGGCTATGGAAATGGTATTTCATTGTTGTAGTAATGGTTTTAGAAACCTAACCCTTGATATGCTTAAGTGTACTTGATGTATTAATTGAAGTTGATGTTGTTTTGGTATTTAGGAAATGATTTAAAAAGAGTTGTGATTTTAGAAATATAAGTTACAAATTTTTGGAAAAAAAAACAAGTAGTGGCCGTGAGGCCTAATTAAGATTTTGGAAAAAAGAGATTGAGGTCTCATTGCTTGAATTCTTGCATGAATATGTGCTAAGTTTTTGGATAGTTGTGAAAGATTTATTAGTTATGTCTACTTGAAGTTCAAGAAAAGAGAATTAGTCTCAAAACCTTACTTTTTCAAAATGTTTTTGAGTGTGTCATTAATTTGTAATGCTTGTGGGAGTTTGGTTAGGTAAGGGATAAGTTGAGAGCATAAGTTTAACTAGAATTTCTAGATTTTACTAAGTGGTATGTGATAATAGGAAACGAAGTACCGGAGATTGAGCGAAGCGGACCCGAAGACTTAGGAGCGACGTTGACGACAGCTTGTGGTAAGGGCGCTTCTAGACATTCTAGGATTTTATTTTTATGTCCCTGTGTAAGGACAATTTTTAGAGATGCTTAAATTCTTGTTTGACTATTTAGATGCTTATTTAAATACGAAGAAGTCTGAGAACTCTACGAGTTCGAAGTTAGGGTCTTCGAACCCCTTCGTTTCTTGTCGTCGTGCGGTCGAACATATTCCGAGTCATTCGTGGGTGAAAACTTTGTGGTTGGTCTCCTGAACCCAACCCCCACATTTGTGTACCTCTCTGTCAACTCCATCGAATTGCAGAGGGATGGATTCCTTGAATTACGTGTCAAGCATGTAATGTTGTGATATGATTGAGTTATGCATTATTTAATATGAGATTGAATATATGTTGCGAATTGCGTGTTGCTTGTTGAATTGCGTTTCTTCATGCAGATTACATTATTGCTTAAAATGTCAGTGCGTTTTCTTCATGTTAAGCATGCTCTCTTTATTTGATATGCGATCAAGTAATCTTGTGTATCACTCCTGACTATCGTGGCGAGTCGTTCATCGAGTGAGAGAGCTAGGCGAGTCGTCGTGACGTCTTTGAGCCGTGACCCGGATAACTGAGGGTGCTAGGTCCCCTTTTGTTTACGGGAGATTGACTAGGCATCGCGGCGTAGGGAACCGGTCGCTTACCTCAGGAGAAGCGAAAGATCCCAAGGCTAGGTGGTATGTCGATTGATGGATCTGCGTCGCTTCCTAATAATTGTCGAGTCGAGAGAAAATGAGTAGCGAGTTGAGTTGAGTTGAGTCTAGAGTGAGAGAGTTGAGTCACGTTCTGTGAATGATATACATTGTTGCTTGCTTATTGCTTTATGCATTGATTATCTTGATTTGTGGAGAAGTTGACCCTTTCCCGTGGTGCTTTCAATTGATGACGGTTACCCAGGCGATGGCGAAGGGCGTTTGGATTCCGGCGATGAGGACGTCGCCGGAGATCTTCTTTGACTTCCCTGATATGGGACAACCCGCGGCGATGGAGTTCGACCCCATCTCTGCCGTGTGGTATACACCGGGACGTGGTGCAGACACTACGAGAGGATGGCGAGCCGTGAGGCGAGATGTGACACGACGCACGGTGAGTTTCCGATCCGGATGGGACAGTGGTGGAGGCGTGGCGTGCACAAGCGCGAAGAGGCTATGAGAGCTTCTTCTTCTTCACTGAGGGACCTCATGACATTCCTAGGAGCACCGCTACCGATTTGCGGTGCCGAGGCGGCAGGCATGGACCCAAAGTGAGATGGACCGCCGCAAGAGCGTGATACGCCGAGATCCGCGAGAGCTTCCGCCGAGGGTGGTTGATGTTCCGAGATCCCCTATAGTACCGCTTTCCCTACCGCCGCTAGACCCCTACACCGCCAGGGCTTCCCTCCCGTTTGTCTTTGTGTGCCACGAGGCGGATTGCATTGAGCGAGATCGGCCCGAGGAGGGCGGCGGTGAGTATACTCCGAGTGATGTGCCTGTGGACATGCCACCGCGGCTCCCTTCATTGACCGACTGCGAGGACTTGATGGAGGAGGAGGGAGGACCCGCCGAGGATTTGGGTAGCGACACGTAGCCGTGATGTTGGTTGGCTAACTGCGTTATGTTTTTCGTTGTTGTTAATAGATCGTTGTATATATTTGGGATGATGTATTTATGACTTTTATGTTCCATGTGTCGTGACGGTCGGGCAGATGTTATTTTGGTTCTGAGGTAGACTGGCGGTCTCACTTTTGGAGCAGCCCCCTGCGTGGGTGTCTGCCGGAGGTACCCCCAGGGTATGATTACTCTCTTAAGGGTCGTCATACCATAGGTGTATTTCTTTGTATATTTCCTACTCTGTATTTTGCGTACACTGTTAGTACGACTTGTGTATATATATGGGTATTATGCATGTATGTCTTATTCATGTTTAAGTCTTGTGTCCTAGTTGCACCACGTTTCGAAAAGCTGTAATTACTCTGATGTGCGCTTCCGGGAACTATTGATATATAAAAAAAAAAGTACTGCATTTTTCTAAAAGGCACAAGAGTACCGTTTTAAAAACGCATCGCATACAGGTTTAATTTAGCTCTGTAGCGGTCCGGAAACGGGTCGTTACATAGATCATGGTTGGTGCTAGGTATTCTCAAATGAAAGTCATAGGATATGGTAATCTCCATAGTATCTGCCTAAAGACTTGAACGCTAAGGGTTTATTTGGTTTAGGAAAGAAAAATAGATGAAAGGAAGAGAAAGGAAAGGAAGGGAAAAGAAGAGAAAATGAGTAAAAAATGAGATGATTGTTTAGTGGTTTGGTTTGAGGAAAAATGAAAGGAAAGAGGGAGAGGAAAGCAAAAACATATTTATTAAATTACATAAACATCCTTCAAATAAAAAATAAAATAAAAAAATAAAACAAACTTTAGGCTTTTTTGTCTTTTTAGGGCTATTTTTGTAGCTTTATTGCCTTTTCCATCCAAATAAGAGAGAATGGTTCAGCGAGTGAGTCCCACATTTTTTTTTCTTCCCATTTTCGTTGCTAAACCAAAGGAGGGAAGTACAGTTCCCAAAAAAATTTCTGCTTTTCCTTCCTTTGCTTTTACCGGCTTCCAAACGCACGCTAAGAATTAGGCATCCGACTTCTAAATCGAAAGGAATTGATATTTAAAGTCTCTCTCCATGGAGTAGAGATTCACGATAAGTCCTTCATATTGCATAGAGTCACATTGATTTAGAAAAATAATATTATTTTATATTTCTCTACCTGATTAAATTTCTTTATTTTTTAGATCTCCATATCTACATTATCGATCTAGTGTAATCTTACCCCACCCACGTGTTGCTTTCTTCTTTCTCTATGTGTATGTGAGTAGTTGACAATGATGACTGCACCTGGGACAAGACTAGGACAACACAAGCGTCTGATGATTGGGTTTCACAACCCAAGGGAATGGATGATTGTCCAAGTGATAAAGACTGCAATGTGATACTCTTTCGAAGATGTATAGTAGGAGCACCTTTTCGATGTACGAAGAATGCTAAGGTCACACTATCTGATACACTTCTTTAAACACACTCTTAATTATTGTTCTAGGTCACCCTACTTTTTAAACCCTTACTTAGTAACCTGTTATCCAAGTTATAATACTTATTATTTTTAATAATTTATGGGTTTCAACCGTCCTCATCAATAACACCACTCATTAGAGCCACTTTTTCAATTGTAACAGCACCTTTTTCAATTGTAACAGCATGTCAGCATCATTTTTCAATCGGAACCACCGTAAATAATTCCTATGCCAATGGGGTGGCTGGGGAAAGAACACAAGGAGACATTGGTGCCTTTGGTCAAAAATCATTGGTTGTCTCTGATTGTTCACCTTCGATTTGCAGCTTTCACGCCATAAAACAATCACACGAAGTATATGAGCGAAAGAAAAAGATATTGGTGAGGGGACTCTGTACGGCAGCAACGACCTTGGGCGAGGACAACAGTGGGTTATGTTGTTCCAGCGCTGGCGATGGCTTCGGCCAGGTCGGTATGGCAGCGATCTAAAAATGAGACAGTGGAGGGGGAAGGTTGTTAGCAGAAAACAGATCTAGGACGAATGTGCCTTGCCGTCGTGGGTCTTGACTGGTTTGGGTTTCTGCAGTGAGTGGTTGCTAACCGCTAACGGAAAGACGAAGGGATATGAAGGTCTGCTCGAAAGAGACGTAAAAAGGTATGTGGCTGGGCTGAATGGGCGGTGGTTGGCCATGATTGAAGGTTGGGACAATGGGTGGTTGATGATGAGATGAAAGGAGGTTGGAGAGGGATGCAGGTTTTATGAGACAACTCACATAAGAAGATGCAAAGGAGGAATTATGGCTTTTTTTTTGGAAATTGAAACCCAATAATAATTAACAAATTAAAATAAAAATTTTAAACTGAAGGAATCGGTAATCAGTGAAGCGATTGTTAAAAATGGGTGATGTGGACCAATAGATTAGAGTGTGTCAGAGAATTTGTAATTAGCATTCCTCATTGATGTATATATGTTCAGCTTGTTTGCCAATTCCGTAGTTTGATGATGTATTTATTTTTCTTTTTGCTTTATGTATTGGTGGGAGCACTGTATGCCTACTAACAGTCTAAAACTTCTATCTACCGACTCTTCATTATGTTTATGAAACTTCAGATACTTATGAATATTTGATTTGGGATTATTGTACTTAATTATTCTAACTTGGTTGTTGTGAAGTTCTAACTTTTCTCTCCAGATAGTTACTAGAAGACTAGTGAACAACTTTTATTCAGTTTGTATAGTTTCAGACTTACAAATGCTATTAGGTGCAATTTTGGGCGACATACAAAAAATACACGCGGTTTTCAAAGAGTTTATTTTGAAAAGTTTTACAATTTTTTTATTTAATTAACTTATTTGACTTTAATAGAATCAGGTGTTACAAGACTTGACCTATGATTATTACAACCACAAATTAAAAACTACCATTAAAATTCTATTGAATTGGAAAAATCTTTTATTATAACGATGGTTATTATTATTATTATTATTATTATTCCGTTACACTTACCACATCTAAAATGGTGATCCGACACATTCGATTAGTAACGCTAGGAACAAATCTGTTTAGAGTTTAAAGATATAGACCGTCAGTATAAACCAATTTTATATAGACATTTAATAAGAGCCCGTTATTTTGTCATGTTAGTCACTTTTATAACTACATTTTAAAAATAACTATCAAATAATTAGCTCTTATTAAATGTCAGTGTAAAACTAATTTATACTTACGGTGCATATTCCTATTTCTCGTCTGGTTAATTGAAAAGTATGAAAACTTGATTTAAGCAATTGAAACTATAAGAAAATCATACATTGCTAAAATTAGAGGTCCAATATTTAAAATATAATTACAGTTATAAATTTTTCTCTTATTTTTTGACAAACAATTATAATGTTTTTTGGTTAAATTATACTTTTAATCCCTTATGTTTATTTTAGGTTTTGGTTTGATCCCTTAGTGTTATTTGTTCCAAATTTATCGTTGACGTGTAAATGTTACATCACTATAGTTCCTCTATTTCGAAGTGATCCTTATGTTACAAAAATTATACCAATCTGGTCATTTTTTTGCCCATTTCGGAACAAAAAAACAAGAGGGACAACATTAGAATAACTTTTATACATAAGAGACAAATTCGAAAATTTTAATACATAAAGGACGAAACCGAAACCTAAAATAAACATAAGAGAACAAAATTATAATTTAGCCTTTTTTTATAGAAATTCATAGTAATTTCTTAAAATAATCAAAAATAGTTTCAAAATCACACATTGATGAAATTATAGAGACCAAAAATAGAATTAAGTCTCAAACTTTAAAAACATAATTACAATTGTATCTTATTTTTGAGAAATTCATCATTAATTTCTTAAAATGATAAAAGTTTCCTGTCAAAAAAAATAATAAAAGTTTTAAAATTTCAAATTACGATTTTTAAAAATTAAATAAACTTTTTTTATAAATTTAAAGTTACTGCTTTTTTAAATAAAAATTAGTGTATTTACCCGTACTCGCACGGGTTATCTGTATGGGTTGTAAAAGTATCCAATGTGCAAGAATAAATCTGAAATTTTATTTAAAAAAAAATATTAGCAGATTTAAATTTTTCAAAAAATATTATAGATAATTCATTATGAAGTAGAGAATATATGTATTTATATATATACTTCAATTTTAAAATATAACAAATAAAACAAACAATATTAGTTCGATTTTCTTTATATTTAGAGATGGTTTCTCAATTATACGTTTCAAAAAAAATATAAAGGATACTATTAAATGATTTATCTAAATTACAGTAAGATAAATTCAAAATAAGTAGCATGAAAAAGAGATAATCAATTATCTATGTTGAACATCAAATTAATCCTATAATAAATTATGTTTTTTCTCACATATAACATTGAAGCTTTAAGAAGGAAAAATATATATTTATTTAGCATTTATTATAACTAAACATAAACAATCATGTGAATGATAGAATGCCGGAAATATTTATATTTCAATGGAATTCTGGAAATTTTTAAATTTTAATAATATGTAAAAGATAAAATATACGAATTATGAAAAAATATTAAATTTAACTTTATATATTATGATTTTTAAATTAAATTTTATGATTGTGAATAGTAAAATTAATCATTCATGAAAAGTTATAAAATTAAAAGTAACCAAATTTGTATGATAAAATAATAATGAATAGTTTTTATCAAAATAATATTGATGAACAATATTAATAATTGATATATTTACACTGCAAAAATATTGTTTAATTTGACACGAGGTAATAACGATTGTTATAATTAAAACAATAACTGAAAATAATAAATTGAAACTGAAATTGATTTAGGCAAAAAAAAATTGATGATTCTTATATTGTCACATGGCTTAGATAATGTAACACCCTGTTTCCGGAGCGTTATTAGGCGCATGTTCTGACAAAAGATAACATATTTCCGAAAGGCGAAATACTCTGCTTTGCACTTTTTCCCAAAAATGTTGTCCTATTTATTTATTTATTTTTAAAACTGCTTTGTAAAATAACTGCCAGAGTATCACACCGACTTTTAGAAACATGGTGGAAAATAATTTAAGACATCACATAACCACATTCAATTAATCCATCAATTCATGTTTAACAATACATGTCTTGAAACATAACAGATATTTATTACAATACTGAAATAGACGACAAATATCCTATAGCTGGTCGACACATCACGCTCCTCACTAGTCTATTAGTAGGGTCCGCAACCATAGCACCAGTAGAAAGCTGGATGACTACTCTCTCCGCTGCTCCCTCCTGTAGTTCCGAACACTCTGTGTGCTTCGCCATCTGGGTTACATTCATTGAATTGAAAGAACCACTTGCAAGGGTCAACTTCTTAAAATAAAGAGCAGATACGCCTATTCGACAACACACTCGGCAATAAAACATGTAATAGCACAACATATTACGGAAAATAGTAATCATAACAATAGGCAAACAACAGTATGCACAGTTCTCAAGACGCAACTCAAGACCCTCGCTCAAGACTCGACTTACGACTCATTTTCTCTCGACACTTTGACAAATTTTCCGGAAAGCAAACGCCGCACCATCCGCCTGAATACCAGCCGAAGCTTTGGGATCTTCGCTCTCCCTAGGACATTCATCTCCAGTTCCAAAGCGCTGCGACGCCTAGCTAATCTCTCGTGAACGAAGGGGACCTAGCACCCTCAGTTATCCGGGTCAAAGCTCATAAACGTCTTGACGACTCAACGACACGACTAAGCTCTCACACTCGATAAACAATTCGCCGCATACGATATTCAAGGAGCAAGTCGCACAATTATTCGACCGCATATCAAATAATTTATAGCAAGCTTAACACAGTGAAACGCAATTCAACAATATAAGCAGCATAAGCAAAACACAGGATAAGCAACATCTGAATATAACTCAGCTCAGTAGAAATTAGTCAACACAACCAAGTCATACATGACGCTCAATCATGGAATCCATGCCTCTGCAGCTCAATGGAGTTGACAAAGAGGAACAAACAATAGTGGGGGGTTGGGGTCAGGCGACCAACCACTTAACTCATAACCTACGAAAGACTCAGAAATAGGCGACCGCATAACAATAATAAAAGCAAAGGGGTATGAAACCCTAACTTCGAACCCGGAGGGTTCTCAGACTTATTCGCATTTTCGAAAGAAACATTAAAATAAATGAATCCTATTCATATCTAAAGTTGCCATTACACAAGGACATAAAAATAAGTCATAAAATGTCTAGAAGTGCCCTTACGCATAAATACATAAACAATAACACTTAGAATTTGAAGCGCCCTTACGCATAAATACATAAACAATAACACTTAGAATATGAAGCGCCCTTACGCATAAATACATAAACAATAACACTTAGAATATGAAGCACCCTTACCGAACTCCAAGCCTCGCGTCCACGTACTCCTCGATTTCTATGCCGCACGGTCTCGGATCCCTCGAGCCTAATACACAGAGCACACTTAGCACAACTCCAAAACTACACTAACACCGTAGGCTCTCAAAATCTAACCCTTTCTAACCAAGTATTTCCATTCAAACATCTAATCTACTTACTACTTGAAAAAATAGGGTTTTAGAAGCAAAACCAATTCTTGAAAGGTTAACATAACACATATTAATTCAGAAATACTAACTTACTTGAAAAGAATAAGATTTTGACTCAAAATCAATTTTCTTGCAAAGTTAACACATAACACCTAATTTAAGAAAATACTAACTTTTAAAGAACCCTTTTCTTGAAACCTTAAGCATAACACAAAATCAATTAAACACTTTTCATAGAATTTCTAACGTCTAAAACATTTCACATACAAGTGTTAAATCTAAGTTCACAATTAAAGCTTCCTTCCCTACACCTTTGTAGGCCTCTCGCCACAAACCCTCTTCTTTCAAGAAAATTTGCCAAAAACCTCTTTTTCACAACAACAAACCATTTCCAATTCATTTTCAACTACGTTTCAAGGCAACAAACATCAAGTTTTAACCAAGGCATAGCTCAAGCATTTTTCAAGTTATGCTCTGAAACATATTCCAAACATATGCTAATTTATTTACCACTTTTCAAAATCATGCTTTAAAGGATAGGATTTCACAAAACTAATAACTCAAGTTCCAATTAAACATGCATATGTGTCAAGACAAGTTTTGCAAGAAATCTTCTTTTCCTTTACCAAAGGGGCTCACGGCTAAGGGCCTATATTAAACGGCCAATTTGCAAATTCTTCAACAATAAGGTAGTGCCATTTCACTAACATTTTCCTTTCAAATAACAAGTCACATATCAACACCAAGTTCAACTAAGTTTCAAAACTTCATTTAAAAGAATATTGCAAAGGTAAGATTTTTCTCACAGGTTAACTACTGATACACAATTCCCTTTTAATGACAAATCATGTTCAAGACCAAATTACAAGATTCCATAGCTCATTTACCAAAACAATTTAAAAAGAATACAAGTTTCAAGAGACTTTCCAACTTCTTTTGCTTTACAAAACATTTTCAAATATACTACAAGGCAATAATCATCATGACAACACCAAACATAATTTAAGCACATTTAAGGACTTGTTCTAGACATTTTCCAAATCAATTTCATTTTAAAACATTACTTCAAAACTCAAATAACATCATGTAGTAATTAATACACCTAAGAGAATTTAAACCAAACATCTTTCAAAACATTTTTCCAACACTTCAAGAACCAAGTTTCCAAAAACCTTTCAAGTTTATTTTTCCTTTGATTTCAAACCACAATCAAAACTAAGTTTGAACTAAGCTCCAATCAATTAAATCATGGTCAAAACAACATTAATTACTATGAAAACTACTAATCAAATTTTACATGCCATATTAGTCCTTCAAGAATCATTTTCTCACAATTAACATATTAGTTTTCTTACTAAAACTTCCAAACCATTTCAAATAGCAATTAAATCAACTAAAGCATTTAATCCAACATTTAAACACATGATTCAACACCAAAACTCCATATTTCTTCTAGTTCAAGAATAGTAAAAATCATGAATAACAAGTTTTAGAATGCAATTTCAAAACTATAACTCAAACAAGCAACAAACAACTTCAAATAGTTCATATAAACAATTAATTGCAATATTGAAACTCAAGATCACATTACCCCTCTTTTCCCCTTTGGATTCTCGCCTAGGGTTTCAAGGATGGAGATTTACATGCTCATCTCTTTCATTCAACCAAAAGCAACCACAAAGCAATACTTAAATAAGCATGAATCAAGAATTAAAAGCAAGAAAAATCACAAAGCAAGAAAGGGGAGGGGGTGGCGCTGTTTCAACAGTAAAGTGGGGGGGGGGAAGAATTGATTTCCTCTTACTTAAATGATGAGGATGAAGGAGAACTAGGTAGAGGTGAAGATTTGGAGCAACTTTGATGAAGATTGCAAGTCCAAAAGCTCAAAGATGTGGAAGGCAATGGCTGTGGAAGCTTTTGAAACCCTTGGAGCTCTTCAAGAGAAAGAAAGAAGAAGATGGGGGTTTAGAGAGAGAGAGGTGTCGTGGGAATGGGCTGAGTGGGGGGTTCCATCTCCTTTCATTTACTTACTTAAAAATAGTTTAGGCATAAATAATATTAAAACACAATTTCTTAACAACTCATTTTAACACGAAACAAGTAGATGAAAGTAAATGTGATAATGTTAAGGGGGTAGAGGGGTCACGGCTGCAGCTGAGAAGTAGGGGAGGGATATTTTTAATTTTTCACTTAAAATAAATACTAGGCCAAAAGTGAGTTAAAATGAATGTAGTTTCACACCAGTCACACAAATAATGACACTTAGCAATAAAGTGAGATGCTAACCACATCAACCAACCTATCCCATCTAAACTCACATTACTCATAATTACCCTCTAATTCTAGAGTCTAAGAGTACTAAAACACGGCGCCGAAAAACCGCGCAACCGATTAAATTACCCGCCGATAAAATCGCGAAAATTAATTTTGCGAGAAATTAATTCATCGCGTGATAATATATCATTATAAATAATAAAAATCACACAAATCACTCACAAATAATCACAACAAGTTACGATTCGATTTTTATCGAAATCGGAGTTCGTTTTAGATTTTTAACGTGGATAAAATTTACCCAGCGATTCGAAATGCGACGAAACTTCGTTAGAGTTTTCCGACGATTTTCGAACCATGAATTAATATAAAATATTATTTTTTAAATTAAATTTCATCTTGATATATTTCAATCAATTTCTCGGTTAGCACAAAATACGCGTTACCGCGTCACACAGAAAACTTATATAAAGTTTAAATTGACGAATTCGCATTAACGCAGCATACGTCTACGCTGTCAATAAATTTGAATTGACATCATGACTAATATTTATTTTTAATAAATAAATTATTCAAAATAGCTCAAAATAATTTCTCCTACTCTTAGTAAATCATCGAGGTGATCAATCTCTCTGTATTATTTTTCGAGCATTCAGGGTTTTATCGCTAAAATCACTTTTCTTAAAATTGGGATGTTACAATACCACCCCCTTAAAATAGTTTTGTCCTCGAAACTTCAAGGATAGTAAAATACGGAAAAATTACTTTATCAAAACCGTAAAATATTTTGCACACAAGAGCACTCACAATACTTATAATTGTACATGGTACTATAATATTCATAGCTAATAATATAGCATGGAATAATTATAACCACAAGCATATACACATAGCACATCGTAAGGTAAGCACTGTTAGTAAACGAAAGAATCCCTTGCGGCTGATTGATGCTTCTCCCCCGATCACGACCTCTGCTCGTCCACGATCACAATCACGCTCCCGAACGCGGGTACAACTTACGGCTTCGTGCCATTACTACAGTTATAATTCTAACCTATTCGCAAGCAATTAGGGTTACGCATACCAAGAATTCAAAAACTATTTAAAACTTTAGAAGATTGAACTTCGTTCTTCTGATTCAAATATTTTTTTTTTTAAAACTATACTCACCCATAAATGGACTTATAGAACACCAAAACTACTGTCTTTTACACAACAAGAAACAAAATCATTTCCAAGTTTTCATTACAAAAACAGAATTTAACAAAAATCATCATAAAACTTAAACTATTGTCAACTAGATCATTAACAAAGATACAAGCAATGAAAACAAGGAACTAAGACACTCACCTAAAACCTTCCAGGAACCCGCAGTTTAGAAACAGTAAGAGACAGGAGGATTGCTATGATCACCAAACATAAAATCGCCCACGACGTCACCCAAGGGTATAAAGGATATAAAGAACAGTCCTCACTTGACATCTCTCAAAGCTTTGGCTTAGCTAAGGAATGGAAGGAAGCAAATTCCAATTTCTTACACACTTCACGCACCACACGGTCTAGCACTACTTAAGGAAGTGATCGGATAGCATAGGGGTCTACTAACAGAATCTGTCCCAAGCACATAAAAGGAAAGAAAGGAAGGAATCGAGAGTTGTCACTTTCTCTCTAAACTTTGCAAGGTCTCTCCTAATTCTCACCACTACACGGCCTATTTAGAAGAATAATCGGACAAGAATTAGAATCCCTAGAGCAAGAGGGCGCACGGCGCATAAGGGAAGGAAAAAGTAAGGGAACTAAGTTCTCTCGCGACTTAAGGAATCGAATAGGCAGCTAGACTTTGCCCGCTTTCTGGCTTAGACTGATTGAAGTACATAGTTATGGTTCATTTACATCTAATTGAATTAAAATGAGTAAAGAACCCGAGATATAAAACTTATTATTTAGATTAGAAAATTCGATTCAAAAAAAAAAAATAAGAGACTCGAAATTTGAAAAAAGGATTGGGTTGCGCCATACATATGAAAGAGTATAGATTTCGAAAGCCTTACCCTTCGACTCGACAGTCTTTCTTTCATAGCCTTCCTTATGCTTCTCCTTCATCAGATCCTTCTGTTCTGTAGACTAGGTCTTGAAGAACCTATTATTTTGAGTCTTTCTTCGGCCCTTCGCTCTAGTCATTCGCTTTTGGTCGATGCTCGACCCTGGCATCTTTTCTTCTTATGAATCGCCAGTCACACAAAAGCAGGACTCATTTTTTCCGTCTCACCCCCCTCAGCATATAGATCCACCCGATCGATGAAGACTCGAACCGAACTCGCATCATGCAACTAACTATTCTTCCTTATAGGTGAGTGGTTGGCCAAGTAAGTACTAGAAAAGATGAATATAACTTATTCCACTTTACTCGGCTTCTACTCTTAAGGGAAATTCCGTGTTCTAAAACTTAGGATAAGGTCTGGTAAAAGAGTTTTGGGTACTACCCACTGCTGGCTAGGCAACCTGTCACGTACTAAAACTATTACCCGCCACTCTCACTAATTTTCCAGTTCCCATTCAACTGAGTCAAATGGTTCCCGTGTAAATTAAGTTATCATAAGACAATCAATTCTACACTTGCTAGAAAGTAATTTGCGTTTAATATTTCCATTGGAGAATATTAATATGCTCACACAAATAACAAACACATAATCAGTCACACATATTCGCAGCAGTGTAAAAATAGACTATTGCGGAAACACAAATGTTAGTGGCAAACATGTCACACTCAAAAAATCGTGAAATAGTTTTGATTTTTCAAATTCAGTACGTATCAAAATAATTCAAACATCACACATTGTGGCTTATATCTAGAACCACTAGTACTACAAAGATTCAGACTAAATATTAAATATAACGACGTCTCTTACAGGCAATCCTTCTTCCAAATTTATGTCCACATGTAGCTCCTTATTGTTGCGCTTCCCGAGGTGAAGTCCTCAAATGACGAGCTCTCTCCTCTACTCATCGAGTATATGCGTCCCTCTGGAGTCGAGTATTGAACTTCCATCTCATCGGCAGTTGTTTCCATTTTGGGTCTCGGCAATTCTTAGCATAATGCCCCGACTTCTTACAGTTAAAACACAGTTTCTCCTTGAGTCGGCACTTACTGGCATAGTGTCCTAAGCCTCCACAACGATGGCAGAGTGTTCCCACTTTGGCCTGTTTCCCTTTTTCTCCTCATCCTTCGTTCTGGACTGCAGTACGGTGATCGCCTTGATTATCCTCTTGCAAACGATGGTATGGCATCTTCTGTTGTCGTTCTCCGCGTCCGTGATCCTGGTGGTTGTACCTGATTGGCCTTGCTTCCTCGTTGTTCAGCCAAGGGGTCTTGCAGTCTCTAGCTTTGTGCCCCGGTTTCCTGTAGTTGAAGCACACGTTGTTTTTCTTTTTAGAGCAGTTGATTGCATAGTGCCCTTGCCTACTGCAACGGTAACAAGTCATGTCGACAATAGTCTGACTCTCGCCTTTCGCGTTCTGAGCCATCGGGCAACACTATTCCCTGCCGTTGTTCCCTTGAGGTCGAATAGGTCCACTAGCAATATGTCCTGATCTGTTGCGGCTGGAGCATAGCTTGTAATCCCTTGCAGGACAATTGACGGCAGAATGTCCCAGCTCCCCACAATGGTCGCAAACTTGTTCTCCTTTGCTCTGATCTCCGCCTGAACTCTGGGTAATCTGAATCCTCGGATCCATCCCTAGCTCATCTGCTTCAACAGGAACAGTCATTTGTTTCTGAGATATTAGAATTCCACGAGATCCTACAACCTAATAAAAATCCTAAAACAGGTTGGGTGTGTCTAGCACACTTTGTTTTCAATTAAGAAACAATCCAAACAATTACAAGTAGAGTTACTCTACTTGAGGAACAATCAAGCAAGCATGGTTTGACTCACAACAAGACACAGTTTGACCTCTAACTCTACAGAACTCGACACTTGACCAGCTATAGTCTCCCGACTCACAGTCCGATTAGAACCGAACCGCTCTGATACCATCATTGTAACACCCTGTTTCCGGAGCGTTATTAGGCGCATGTTCTGACAAAAAATAACATATTTTCGAAAGGCGAAATACTCTGCTTTGAACTTTTTCCCAAAAATGTGGTCCTATTCATTTTTTTTTAAACTTCTTTCTAAAATAACTACCAGAGTATCACAGCGACTTTTAGAAACATGGCGGAAAATAATTTAAGACATCACATAACCACATTCAATTAATCCATCAATTCACGTTTAACAATAAATGTCTTGAAACATAACAGATATTTATTATAATACTGAAATAGACGACAAATATCCTATAGCTGGTCAACACATCACGCTCCTCACTAGTCTATTAGCATGGTCCGTAACCATAGCACCAGTAGAAAGCTGGACGACTACTCTCTCTGCTGCTCCCTCCTGTAGTTTCGAACACTCCGTGCGCTTCGTCATCTGGGTTACATTCATTGAATTGAAAGAACCACTTGCAAGGGTCAACTTCTTAAAAATAAAGAGCAGATACACCTATTCGACAACACACTCGGCAATAAAACATGTAATAGCACAACATATTACGAAAAATAGTAAATCATGACAATAGGCAAATAACAGTATGCACAGTTCTCAAGACACAACTCAAGACCCTCGCTCAAGACTCGACTTACGACTCATTTTCTCTCGACACTTTGACAAATTTTTCGGAAAGCAAATGCCGCACCATCCGCCTGAATACCAGTCGAAGCTTTGGGATCTTCGCTCTCCCTAGGACATTCATCTCCGGTTCCAAAGTGCTGCGACGCCTAGCTAATCTCCCGTGAACGAAGGGGACCTAGCACCCTCAGTTATCCGGGTCAAAGCTCATAAACGTCTTGACGACTCGACGACACGACTAAGCTCTCACACTCGATAAACAATTCACTACATACGATATTCAAGGAGCAAGTCGCACAATTATTCGACCGCATATCAAATAATTTATAGCAAGCTTAATACAGTGAAACGCAATTCAACAATATAAGCAGCATAAGCAAAACACAGGATAAGCAACTTCTAAATATAACTCAGCTCAGTAGAAATTAGTCAACGCAACCAAGTCATACATGACGCTCAATCATGGAATCCATCCCTCTGTAGCTCAAGGCAACAAACATCAAGTTTTAACCAAGGCATAGCTCAGGCATTTTTCAAGATATGTTCTAAAACATATTCCAAACATATGCTAACTTATTTACCACTTTTCAAAATCATGCTTTAAAGGATAGGATTTCACAAAACTAATAACTCAAGTTCCAATTAAACATGCATATGTGTCAAGACAAGTTTTGCAAGAAATCTTCCTTTCCTTTACCCAAGGGGCTCACGGCTAAGGGCCTAAATTAAACGGCCAATTTGCAAATTCTTCAACAATAAGGTAGTGCCATTTCACTAACATTTTCCTTTCAAATAACAAGTCACATATCAACACCAAGTTCATCTAAGTTTCAAAACTTCATTTAAAAGAATATTGCAAAGGTAAGATTTTTCTCACAGGTTAACTACTGATACACAATTCCCTTTTAATGACAAATCATGTTCAAGACCAAATTACAAGATTCCATAGCTCATTTACCAAAACAATTTAAAAAGAATACAAGTTTCAAGAGACTTTCCAACTTCTTTTGCTTTACAAAACATTTTCAAATATACTACAAGGCAATAATCATCAAGACAACACCAAACATAATTTAAGCACATTTAAGGACTTGTTCTAGACATTTTCCAAATCAATTTCATTTTAAAACATTACTTCAAAACTCAAATAACATCATGTAGTAATTAATACACCTAAGAGAATTTAAACCAAACATCTTCCAAAACATTTTTCCAACACTTCAAGAACCAAGTTTCCAAAAACCTTTCAAGTTTTTTTTTTTCCTTTGATTTCAAACCACAATCAAAACTAAGTTTCAACTAAGCTCCAATCAATTAAATCATGGTCAAAACAACATTAATTACTAGAAAACTACTAATCAAATTTTACATGCCATATTAGTACTTCAAGAATCATTTTCTCACAATTAACATACTAGTTTTCTTACTAAAACTTCCAAACCATTTCCAATAGCAATTAAATCACCTAAAGCATTTAATCCAACATCTAAACACATGATTCAACACCAAAAATCCATATTTCTTCTAGTTCAAGAATAGGTAAAAATCATGAATAACAAGTTTTAGAATGCAATTTCAAAACTATAACTCAAACAAGCAACAAAGAACTTCAAATAGTTCATATACACAATTAATTGCAAGATTGAAACTCAAGATCACATTACCCCTCTTTTCCCCTTTGGATTCTCGCCTAAGGTTTCAAGGATGGGGGTTTACATGCTCATCTCTTTCATTCAACCAAAAGCAACCACAAAACAATACTTAAATAAGCATGAATCAAGAATTAAAAGCAAGAAAAATCACAAAACAAGAAAGGGGAGGGGGTGGCGCTGTTACAACAGTAAAGTGGGGAGGGAAGAATTGATTTCCTCTTACTTAAATGATGAGGATGAAGGAGAACTAGGTAGAGGTGAAGATTTGGAGCAACTTTAATGAAGATTGCAAGTCCAAAAGCTCAAAGATATGGAAAGCAATGGCTATGGAAGCTTTTGAAACCCTTGGAGCTCTTCAAGAGAAAGAAAGAAGAAGATGGGGGATTAGAGAGAGAGAGGTGTCGTGGGAATGGGCTGAATGGGGGGTTCCATCTCCTTTCATTTACTTACTTAAAAATAGTTTAAGCATAAATAATATTAAAACACAATTTCTTAACACCTCATTTTAACACGAAACAATTAGATGAAAGTAAATGTGATAATGTTGAGGGGGTAGAGGGGTCACGGCTGCAGCTGAGAAGTAGGGGAGGGATATTTTAATTTTTCACTTAAAATAAATACTAGGCCAAAAGTGAGTTAAAATGAAGGTAGTTTCACACTAGTCACACAAATAATGACACTTAGCAATAAAGTGAGATGCTAACCACATCAACCAACCTATCTCATCTAAACTCACATCACTCATAATTACCCTGTAATTCTAGAGTCTAAGAGTACTAAAACACGGCGCCGAAAAATCGCGCAACCGATTAAATTACCCGCCGATGAAATCGCGAAAATTAATTTTGCGAGAAATTA
The DNA here is from genome assembly GCA_037113605.1 of Calophaca sinica. NCBI lineage: Eukaryota > Viridiplantae > Streptophyta > Magnoliopsida > Fabales > Fabaceae > Calophaca > Calophaca sinica. Next base: position 84,854,214 of record CM073730.1, on the reverse strand, counting down.
ATTCATCGCGTGATAATATATTATTATAAATAATAAAAATCACACAAATCACTCACAAATAATCACAACAAGTTACGATTCGATTTTTATCGAAATCGGAGTTCGTTTTAGATTTTTAACGCGGATAAAATTTACCCAGCGATTCGAAATGCGACAAAACTTCGTTAGAGTTTTCCGACGATTTTCGAACCATGAATTAATATAAAATATTAATTTTTAAATTAAATTTCATCTTGATATATTTCAATCAATTTCTCGGTTAGCACAAAATACGCGTTAACGCGTCACGCAGAAAACTTATATAAAGTTTAAATTGACGAATTCGCATTAACGCAACATACGTCTACGCTGTCAATTAATTTGAATTGACATCATGACTAATATTTATTTTTAATAATAAATTATTCAAAATAGCTCAAAATAATTTCTCCTACTCTTAGTAAATCATCGAGGTGATCAATATCTCTGTATTATTTTTCGAGCATTCAGGGTTTTATCGCTAAAATCACTTTTCTTAAAAATTGGGATATTACAGATTATATTTTGATTAAACAAAAATAATCCTGATATGAGAATTAATTGATTGATATGCTTTAGTTTATTACATTTTAAATTTAAATTTGATTTAATTCAAATTTGACTGAATGGTAAAAGTTTAGATATGAGTATTAATTGATTGATATGCCTTAATTAATAAAATATCATGAGTAAAAAAAAAAATTTATATTTTGGCGGGAAAAGAATGAATGTAGAGTTGCCACATGACATGATTTACGTGACAAAACTCCATTTTATGAAAAATGTAGTAGATAGATAATTTAAAAAAGAGTAAAGTCCTATTTTAGTCGCTGACAAAAATTGCGAGACCCATTTTTGTCCCTGACAAAAAATAAGTCAAGAAATAGTCCCTGACATTTTCAAAAAAGGACCACATTAGTCTCCTTCTAAATCTTCTACTTAACGTGCTGATGTATCACGTTAAATGCTCACGTGGTCATGTTAACCCCTTATACGGTAGCAAAACAAGAACTTATGTCTTATTTTTTTCTTTCTGAAATCCAGTTTGAAACGTTTTAGTCCCTGACAAAATTGGGTTATATTAGTCCCTCTAACCCTTTTTTTTACCACTTCAGAGTTTTGCTTTTTCTTTTTCTTTTTCTTCTTCCTCCCTAAACCCTAATCTGATTTGAACTTCTTTATTACAATGGGTACGCAATCTTCCTAATCTCTCAATCTTTGTTTTGTTCTTGAGTGTATTTGCTATATTTATCATTTCATGGCGAAGGAGGTTAATTTTGTTATTGATGAGCACATAGACCGTAGTCCCTTTTTGCCTACAGTTTCTGGTGGTTGTGGATTTTTGAAATCTGTGGTCATATGCCTATTTACAATACTATTAAGAGGTTGAGGTTGATAGTCGCAGAAATGGAAAGGCTCCACACCCTGCAACAAAGGGGGACTATATATATGGCATTGAGGTTTTCCATAAACATAACATAATATCTGATCTGATACATCAAGGTACCAATGTTAGAATAAACTAGACTCCAGGACACCTCAATGCGAGAATAAAACCGAAGAAGAACTCGGAAATAATAACACTGGATAGAGGGATTAATATGACCCAATTTTGCCATGGACTAAAACATCACAAACTGTATTTCAGGAAAAAAATAAGACACATATTTTATCACCGTGTAGAAGGTTAACGTGACCACGTAAATATTAGCGTGACACATCAACATGTTATTGTTATTTGACGGATTTGGAATGAGGCTAATAAATGGACTAACATAGTCCTGTTTTAAAAATAACACGGATTATTTCTAGACTATTTTTTTTTTTTCAGGACTAAAATGAGTCGCTCAATTTTTGTCGACAACAAACGCGCTGCTTGACTGCTTGTAAGCGGGGACCGGGGTTTTTGTCACCCCTACCGACTTCCCCTCCGTGACTGACAATGCCTGCCATCAACGCTCTCAGATCGTCAAAACTTGTCTCCTGGAAACCCGTTCGCACTCTCTCCTGCTTTCTCTTCTTCTCCTCTATGTTTCTTTCTCTTCTTCTTTTCTATGTAATATCTACTGTTTATTTCCCTTAAAAATTCAACTATCCACAAAAACAGCACCTTCAAATGTTCGGTTACACTTACACTACAACCCTCACTCTTCACTAACCTCTTTACTCTCCATTTCTTTCTTTCCTTTTGTTTTTTTTTCCTTCCGTTTATAAGCTTTCTATTAGTTTTCCTGTGGGCGCATTTGAACTCACGAGAATTTCTTTGAAACCAAACAGAAACCTGTTATTATCGCAGTATTTTTCTACCGAAGTGAACCGTCGTGATGTGTTTGTGCAGACCGGGAGGCTTCAGCAAACCCTAGCGGGATGCGTGGAGCGGAGTGGCAAGGCTTTACATTCGGGAAAGGTTTCGACGGTGAGGTTGTGCCCGGGATTCGCAGGCCAAGGAAGGTACTTCGATTTTCGATCCAATTCGATTCCGGCTTCTGTTGAATTTGCTAAGGTTTCGCCTCTCTGCACTACTCTATGTAAAGACGGTTTTCGAATTCGAACCGTGGAGCATTTGCTCTCTGCTTTGGAGGCTGCTGGAGTTGATAATTGTAGGATTGAGATAGAGAATTTGGATGCTCAAGGCGATGATGATGCCGAGGTAAGATTGTTAAATGTGGATTGATTCAGGTGGTGAATAAATGAAAGAAATCAGTTTAAAGAATAAAATGTGGAAAGTGAACATGTTCTCTACTCAAATATTCTCTGTTTTACGCCACTAGTTGTCGATCTATGCATTCTTAGTTAAAAGAGAGATAGAAAAACAAAGCTAGCAACATATATCTAAGGATTGTACATTCTATACAAATAGTTGGCAAACAAAATAATCTATCAAAGTTTCCATCAGCTGATCAGGAAAAAAATTTGCTCACAAACATTGTTTGACAGTCGTGAGCTCGCTTACTGTAGCTGTTCTCCGGCATCCATTGTGAAATAAGTCCCCCTTGAAATCTTCTATGTGCATCTGAACCCGGAGTTCACTAATATTACTTTTGGATATACTACATTTAGCCTTTGAGGACAATTATAGGGAAGTGTACCCTTTTGATCATTTTGGGCATGGGTTATCAAGTGAAGGGAAAAAATAGGAAGTATATAATATGGACACACTTTATAGTGAACCAAAGGCTAACTCACCTGTTATTTTCTCATTGGAGATGAATTTCATGTCAAAGACAACAAACTTTCCTGATAGTTTCAATTCAATGTAGTTACTTCTTACTGTGATTAATCTCAGGTTGAATTTGAACTTTGTCGCCAAAACCATCAAAATCTCCAAATATGCAACTCTTGATTTTGGCAAGGTTTAGGTGCAAATATGATATATGAGGTGACACACAATTTCATATATAATAAGAAAAGGCTCTTAGTAGTTTACCAAGCAGCCCTTGAGCATGGCTACTATTTTGTGTTCGGTTCTATAAGAATGATTCAGTGTGTGTTTTTCCATTTGTAAATAAAGATAGTATTTTCTATTTTGTGGAAAGCATTTGTAAATAAAATTTCTTCCCTTCCTCTCCGTCCCCTATATTAAGTTCTTGGAATAAATATCTTGTATTAGAAAATTATTAGTTTCCTTCATTTCTCACACAGATTCCTATATTTGATGGGTCAGCAAGGGAATGGGTAGCAACGTTGGAAGAAGTTGGTTTAAAGGTAGCAACTGATGTCGATGGCAATATCCATGAGAAAATAGCGACACATGTGAATGAACCAGTGTATGTTTGGAGGAATGATTCTTTTGTTGCTGCATTTCCTTCAGAAGTGGCTCGAATAACTTATGGCATCAACTTTCCACAGGTAAGGATAGGTTGATATATTGGATTGAGAATATGGATCACCATAATTTTTCTCAGCATATGGCATTAAGAGATTTCTATGTACTTTCTGTTTTCTCCAGTACACTAATCCTTACTGGACAGCTAATGATGACACAAAAGGATTGTGTTTCACGGATTTGAGCATTGCCCCTATTAATATGATTCTCGTTATGAGAAGAATCTCTAGATTAGAATTTAAATTCAACATTATAACATTTAATTATAGGGATCATGGCTATCAAACTCTCGAGTTAACTCAGAATTGTACGAGCTTATGACATTAGTTATCAAAATCGAGTTAACTTGCTTATGTCTTTACGAGTCGAGTCTATGGAGATTCCACGAGTTTACATAGACTTTTGAGTTTGACAACCTTGATAAGCATTACTGAACTTGGTTGAAGGCTTGGAGCATTTGGTTGAAGTAGGCATTTGTAAATGAAATATCTTGCTTGCTTTTCTGTTTACTTTCTAGATCTTCACGGGTTACCTAATTTTTTAAGAATGAAAGGATATATTTCAAATGTCTTTCAAAGGAGATTATGTACTTGATACTAATTCTTCGTGATAAATAGACAAAAAGCTGCAACTCTCGGTAGTCAGTCCTTTTTTAGTTGAGGAAACCTTCGATTTTTTCCCCTTTCTTACTAGACGTGTTTCTGCTTTTTTGCATTTTTCATTTTTTTTTTCCTTGTAAATTACATGCAGCACACATAAATAGAAAGCACTAAGGACAAGCAACCAAAGTACACATTTTTGTGTTCCAAAGTGTCAAACTTAAAGCTTTCAACAAAAACCAAAACCAAAACCTTTTTCCATTGGGTGGGGTTCGCTACATAAATCAAATGATGCCATTGTGTTAGTTCACACCAATGTTGTTAATCGCGGATCGCGGAAAATATCGGTGACCCAAAAATCCGCTTTGTGAAATATCGCGTAGCGGACAAATAGCGGAAGTCAAATAGCGGGTGAAATAAATAAAATTAAATATAAAAAAGTGACATAATATTTAACTCAAAAGCTCAGTTGTTCAAAACAAAATAAAAAATGACATAATAAAATTAACTCAAAAGATTGAATACCCAATTGTTCAAAACAAAATACTCTAAAGTTCAATTGAAACATAAAATTAACTCAAAACAATGAACATAAAAGACAAAAAGCTATTCATTCTCCTCCCCTTCGGCTTCTCCAATATAATCATCATTGTGACTCTAGAGCAAGTTTGTGAAAGGAGACTAGTGGAAGGGTTTATATATAGGAGTGTAAAGAATTAATCCTTGATCATTGGGTAGTGGAACGGTTTGATATACTTTGATTGATCCTTGATTTTTCTGTTTTCAAAGAGTCCATGTGCAGTGCACATGATGCCTCTTTAGTTTTTCTTTTCGAAAAAACTGCCTATTGCACTTATCACATGCGGTATTTAAGGGTTTTAAGAGAGTCAACTGAGTCTTGTGCCTGACTCTTCGGTTTTTTTAAAAAACAAAACAGAACAACCACTAAATTCCGTTATGCCCGCGATGGAATGGATGGCAGATAGCGGCATAGCGGCCGCTATAGCGATGGTAGCGAAATCCCAATAGCGTAGCGATTTTCATAGCAGAGAGGCAAAAATCTGCTACGCAATAGCGCTATAGCGGCCGCTATTTGATTACACTGGTTCACACTAAAAGCTACCATAGGAAAATAAAAAGAAATGTGAAACAATACATGGTATACTAGAGTATGTATAGTATTTCGTAGCTTTGTTTTATTGGACTAATAACATTTGCGATTTTTATTTCATCTTCATCAGAGGATGTCTTTCCAAGAGGATACCAAATTCTCAGTTTTAGGCATTATTTAGCCATGGTAATGATTCTGCCCTAGGATGGATAAAGCAATATAATATGATATGTTGTTTCCCCATCACGATTACCATTGCATGAGAATCGACACATGTAACTTGTTCCAAAAGAATACTAGATAATAAGTATGCCAAATGTTTACATTCAACATATTTTGATATAGTAAGGTCACAACTTCTAAGATTTTAACCATTTATAAGGTTTGACATTGAATAATGGGCGATTACACCTTCCTTTTACAGGCACCTGTTATTGGCTGCCAGTGGTTTTCTACAACCCCCTTGGATAATTTGGTTTATTCCACACAGATATCTTTGTCAAGAACCTTCTGCATTTATGAGGAGGTTAGTTATAAAATTCATCCATTTGTTGTCTAGTTATTGGTTTGTTTCTGTTGCAATATGTTATTTAGTGCAAAACCACCAATTAAGATTTAAGATGTCACTTGTATGTATTACTTGAACATTTGGGGGTAAGTTTAACTAGATATACAACCATGCTTTATCCCACTAAGTAGGGTCAACCAAATAGATCAAATGACACCAATGTGCTTGATCAAAAATCAAATTTTCAGTAAATCCATTTAGAGTAAGATCATTGTTAGTGGTTTCTTCCTAAATTTTCACATTAAGGTTTTACTTGAACATGATCCATGTGATAAAGATTTGAAATAGTTTTATGGTTGTTTTTTTCTGTCTTCTGGCTTAGGACTGGCTATATAGCGAGAGGCAATAAATAATCGCATGGGTAAGTTTAAGTGGATATATATAAATAAATAAATAAATAAATGAAAAAGGAATAGCCTTGATCCTCAATGAGTTTATTGCATAAATCTCAAATATGACATGATATGCAATAACACATGGTAACTTTCTTTGGCTTATAAGTTTTGCTTTTGCCCGCTTCAAGGTAAATTTTCTACGAGATTAACTGTATATAGAGTTTATATTTTGTTTTCATCAATGGATTCTAGGAAAGTTGGGAAAGTCGTGTTACAGAACAAGCTGCACTTTAGTTCACGGCACCTTTGGGTTGAATTCTGTAGCAGAAAATTCAACAGCTAATGATATTATTTTTGTAGGTGCTATCTATGCAAAAAAGGAGGACAGACTGTTAAGTAATTTACTTATGTATTGTCTTTTCATGGTGGCACCTAGGAATCTGGCTCTTAAAATTTTTTATATGCTTTCTGGAAATGCCAAAAGTTGCTATGGGTTGATTAAAAAGGGGCTGGAAAGTTGGGATTTAGAGTTAAAATTAAAACAAACTTCATTTATTTCAGTGGACTTGAATTCAGTATCCTTGTGCTAAAAGGAAATTCAGTTTGGACATTATTAATCTTACTATTGTGGTTTCAATGACTTTTAATTTTCTCTCTTCTGGAATTATACATCATTTGTATGGTTTTGTACTATGCTGGTGCTTTTGCAACAAAATATGCTGCTTTACTTCGAGGAAAACACTAGTGTGCTTGTATGTTAGTGTGTATTAGAACTACACTTAATCTTTATTAGTCAGTTAACCAGCTTCCAGTGGCATAGTCAGTTTGGAGGTTAGATCAGCTACTATCTATATGTACCAGAAACTTAGAAGGTTCAGTGAGTTTTTCAGTTACAGAATATCTCAGAGAATACAATTCTACCGTGTGCTCTCTGTATTTTCTCTTCCTCTCTACAAATTTCTCTTGTTTTCCTTCGATTCTTGATTTCAAATATTGCATTCCATGTCTGTGGAAAATAATACACACACTGAGTATAGACAATATTACACCTGGGAAAAAATTAGAATGTTATGAAGTTCTTTTGTCATTATTAGCATATAATATAAGTTAATAATGTGGCTTACTGCATAGCAGTTTTGTCTTGATTCTTGAGTGAATGTAGGTAATGGTTGCCCATCAATATGGCACAATTTATATACAAACATACTAGAGTAGAGATAGAGATATAGCCCAGTAGTCATTCTATTAATTGTATGAACTGTATGCACATGCATTGTATCTGTAAGAGCTTCATGCTCTCTGATGAGTAACAATTCAGATTCACTACTTTCAGAATTCTAAATCTCCTTTCTCTCTTCCCCTCACCCTTTCTCCCTCTATAATTCTAACATGGCATCTGAGCTTGCAAAGCCTGGTTCATGGAGTCCGATGTTCCACAAATGCATTCTCTTCCGTCACCCACACATTCATTTCGTTCACCACTGAAGGTAGATCCACTCGCTGCGCAACTACCACCTGAGCGAAACCCAGGCTTCATGTCTCATCAGTCATTTTCTTCTCCCCTGCACCGAACTCCGACGAGTTCTCCCGTGTCTTTCTCTTATCAAATCACAGAGAAGCTCGATGATAAAAACTTATTTGTCTGGAAGCTGCAGATTTAGCCAGTTCTCAAAGGCCACAGACCTCAAGATTTGTCATCTCTCCCCATATTCCTACGTGATTCCTTTTGCAAGAAGATCGCGGTTCTGGATTCGAAAACCCGGCATACACAGCGTGGGAGAAGCAAGACCAGTTGCTGTTATCTTGGTTGCAGTCTTTGTTTTCTTCTTTCTTCTGCCCAGAGTCATGGATTTCGCCACTCGTGGCAACCCTGGGGAGAAGTTTCATGGTCATTTCCATGCACAAACTAAAGCTGGAGCCAGACAACTGACAACCGAACTCTGCAATAACAAGAAAGGAGAGCGTTCAGTCGCAGAATTCCTGATGTGAATCAAAGCTCTTGCTGATTCACTTGTTTCCATTGGAGATCCAGTATTCTTGCAAGAGCAACTCAATATTATTCTTGAAGGTCTTCCATTTGAATGTGAGTCACTGGTGACACTTATCAACAGCAAATCTGAGCTATTTGAATTTGAGGAGATTGAAGGCCTGTTTGTTTTAGATTTTTTCTGCTGCAACAGTGTTAAACGGTGCTGAAATGCTCCGTTTCGAGGCACTTTTGACCGAAGCTGCCTTTGACCTCCTTTGGTCAACAACAGCGTTTCTAAAGCCCCAAAATCTTGTACAAACAGGCACTGAGTCTTTGCTCCTCGCCCAAGTGCAACGAATTGAAGAGTACAAGCTCCTTGGTGAAACTGCATCATTGAATCTTACACAAGGTGTCAAAGCCTCTGATGAAGGCTCAGTACCAGTCGCCTCTCCTTCGCAACCTCGAGCACAGTTTACACATTCTCCTTCAGTTTCACAGCAACTTGGTGCACGTTTCTGGGTTCCTAATCCATAGAGTTCATGTTGTGGTCATTAGGCTTGATGCACAATTTATTGAAGTTTACAAGAATGCTGGAGCTCCCGCAATGATCAGGTGCAAAGTGTTTCAACTGGTCAATGAAATAGGGAGAAAAAAGGATGAGCCATCTGATACATCTGCAGCTAAAAGTAGAAAGGTTAGCACTACTGCTTGTAATTGTACTATCTATGTTTGGCACTTTAGAAGATGCATTTGGAGAAATAATATATGAGGTAGCAACCTGTCAGTGTGTCAACTTGACCCATTGCCAGCTTGATTCACATGGAAGGGCGACGGCTTCGATTGAAATCTTAGGAGGTGCTATGATTATGGGTATTTTGGGTGACTCTACTCGGGCCAAAGTGTTGAAGTTATGGGATTGGTGGTTCATCATGCTTTTGCCACTACTGACACAACTGATTTAGCTAGTGTTTGTATAATTTTCATGGTTTTCTTGCTATCCGCCACGTTGATCTTTGAGGTGAGCATAGAAGAAACTCGATGGGTGTAACGCCCTGACTCTAATCAGATTATTACTTACTAAATTAATCAAGTATTACCGCTAAACGTGGATAAATTTCACGCTTTACATAATAGAGTCATAAAGTAAATCTTTTTGTAAAATAATGCTCTGGGTAAATAAATTATTTGGATAAGCTCCTATGTAGAGGACTTAAAATAAATTTCGCTAATAAAAGGGCTTTTTACAGAAAATCATAACCAACTCCAATTAATTGCGAAAGACTTATAATTAAAACGACTCGACTTGAAACGAAACTTAATACATTGAAGAACAATCCGTGATCCGGTATTAACTCGAAAGGTCTTGCCGCGAAGGCAAGACTGAGCACAACTTCATGCTCTAGCTCCTTTAATAGCCTGTATACCTGAAAACAACGCCCCAAATATATGAGTTTATAAAACTCAGCAGCATAGACATTAACTTAAAAACATTACCGTTGTTTTCAGCCATACGTGGTGTGTTACGTATGGAAAACTCCTCTCATAACTTCACACTATTATGTTAAACATAATTGAGGCATTTAAGCCAAAGATACTATTTCTCATACAAACATAAACACATTTGCAAGAACACTTAGCCTAAGAACTTATAACTCAACTTCTCATACCTTGCTACATCCAAGAAAATGGATGAGTCATGAATGCAATGCAATGCAACTTACTAAGAACATTCTTCTTTACTTTGTGCTTAGCACAACTTAATATTCTTCTATGTTATTGGGTTTTGTCATAGGCTTTGATCCCTAGACCCCAATCAACATAACTAACGATATGGTGGTTAGACGTCATTAACTGTTCAAGTGGCGTCCCATGAGACTAACCATACCGTTGCTCTCTTCTTATGAGGAATCTTGTGTGTCTTTTAAGACTCTTAATCTTAACTTATGCATTACCAATGCATGAACATAATGAAATGAATATACAATTCAATCATTTAACTATTAAACTATTTCCAATAATAGTCAAAAGAAAATCAAGGAAATTAACATGTATTTGAACATTGGCCTATGCATTATATAATGCATTTACATATTGAAAGAAATATACAAGTATAAATCAATCAGTCATAACTTTCAATAGAGTAAATCCATTAGGAATGAAGTCCCTTGATCATACTTTCACATATCATATTAAATGCATCATTACAATGGAGTAAATAGGCAAAATAAGGAGTCTTATACAACATATTCTCATTCAAACTATCACCATGACATGTAATACAAATCAAGGAATCAAGCTTGACCATTAAATGTAAAACACATTTCTAAACATGCATCATTGTCAATTTCATAACCAAGGCAAACCAGGCTTATATACAAATTATCATCCAATATAACATCATGTATAAAAACATACTTTAGGTTTTTCAACAAATCACAGATCAGCAAATGCATCAACTATGAGCATATCAATCCTACCTAAACCCATTTCATGCATTTTATTAAATCCGTTCTTAGAATTCAGAAAACACACAAAAAGGAAAAAGAAAGGAGAATCCTAAATGGTGGGTCTTATGGTTGCCCAAACCTCTAGGTGAGAAGAATTCACTTATGTGTAATTTGCTAGTTGAAACATACATTACTTCAAAATCCCCTCCGTGGAGAGAACAATGAAGGAAATCTAAAACATATGTCGGTGTGGGGGTCAATAGCCAACCCTTTTCCACCCAAAAGGACCCGACATTTCCAATAATCACACATAATTATAAATATCTCTACTTAATAATTATTAAAAAATTCAGGAATAAACTCAATAATCCTAGCACACCCTAAGAGAGGCTTTAAATTAGGGGATTCTATGTTACCTTAGGGCTTGAGGAATTTGGGGATAAAATCCCCAATTTCTAGGGTTTGAGTCTCCTTCTTCACTTTGGCTCCAAGCTACTCCTCTATGGATACTTGAGTTCAAGCTTCAATTTCATCTCCATCTTCTTCCCTTATTCATCAATTTCTTCTTGATTTGGGTTTTGTGGAGCAACCCTAGGGTTTCCCCTAAATCTTCATGGAGCTCGTCCTCCTGCTTCTTCCATCTACTTCTTCATTCTTGAGCTTTAATGGAGGTAGAACCTCCGCCTCCTTCTTCCTTCTCTCTTTTACGAGCTCTCTCTCCCCCTCTCTCTATCTCTCCCTCTGTCACTTCCTCTCTCGGTCTCTCTCTGTCTCAGACCGCCGCACCACCGCGGCTCCGCCTCCTCTCTTCCTCCATCGCGTGCTTCTCTCCTCTTCTCTCTTTCTTTCTTCCTTTTCTTCTTTCTTTCTTTTCTCCTTTTTTTTTTCTTTGCTTCTGTTCCCTTCTTTTCTTTTTCCAGATTTGCGATGGGAGGGAATAAAAGATAGGATGAGAGGGTACTAAGTTGGGAACAAGGAGAATGTGGTGTATGGTGGGGCAATGGCATGATTTATTAAAAATTAGCCAATGAATCCCTATTTAAATTTTATAATTTATTCTTTGGTCCTCAAAGGAACCTAAGATAAATTAATCAATTTAAATACTACCCATGAGTAAGTAGTTCCATATTTCCTTAATTATTGGGAAGAATTACTATCCTGCCCCTAAATTCCTATTTTGCGTTAAAACCCCAGATCAGAGGTTATTAACCTCATTAATCTTTAGGGATTAAATTCCCTTATTCACTTAGTATATTTAATTACCAAGCTCAAGAAAATTGGGGTGTTACAATGGGACCCTAGAGGACATTCTTACCCCTCGCGTAACTTGGTCATTATGCTGTCAACATTGGGATCCGAGGGGAGGATTCATTTTTTTTTTTCAGCCATCACAATTCACAAGCTGTTCACGTCGAGGACAATGTGAATGTTTCAGATAAACCCCTTAGTTTGGGAGTTAGTTAGAGAGTGAGAGATGATGGGCTATAATATAAGTAAGAGGAAAGGAAGATTAGAAAGGACTATCTTTTGGTTTTGTGGAGGAATTTAGAGTAAGAGAGAACCAGGTCTCTCAAGTACCTGGAATGTAATAGAGTTTTCCATCAATAAACACTATCTTCTATATTCTGAACCAATTCCTATCAAATATGCAACGCTTGTGGATCACTTTCCAAATTTGAATAGTTCTTTTCTTTTATCAGTTTAGTTGTACATGTTTGATACCATACAACTGACACCGGATACCTGCATTAAAATATCTTGCAGGTTGAGCAAATGCGCAATGCTGGACTTATCAAAGGGGGTTCTCTAGAAAATGCCATCGTGTGCAGGTAGTTACTTCGCTACAAGTATACATTATAACTGTTACTAATGCTCAGCTATTCGATAGTTATTGAACAAATTTGATAGCTTAGGGTACTAAAGCAGAGTTTATGCAGAAGCGATGATTTGTTAGAAATTTCCCAAAAGTCATGCTTGATTACGTAAAACACATCTAGGCATAAATCTAGCTCCTAGTTCCATGAAATGATGACCATAAATCTAGGCACTAGATCCTTAAAGTAAGTAACTATTTCCTTAGATTATGACACTATTTGTTTATGATATTTATGACTTTGCTACGGTCCTAGAATTTTCATAGGAGTTTAACCTTTTATGTAAGGTACAATTTTATGAGCCCTTTGCAAGACTCAATATCAGAAGTCTATCCCTTAATCCCAAAGAATAAGATCAATAATCAGTTGACTTTTTTCTATTAGTGGTCTTGTTCTCTACTCCTCCTTTCATATTCCAATACCAATTCCTTATTCCAATTTTTCCCTAGTCGACTTCCTGTCTTTGATGGTGAATACTATGACTTCCAGAGCAGCCAAATGAGAACTTTTCTCACTTCCTATGCTCTTTGGTAATTGTAGATGAAGGTGTCAAAAGCAAACACAAACAATGTCTTCACAAGGGTATACATTGAAGCAATAATATTTACCTGTAAAGAAAGGTGCATGTTCACAGGAAGGCTTGAGCAAGACCATTTATCTGAGATTTCTTGGTATTCAAAAGGTGAAACAAATATGGAATTTTCTGCAAAACGAGTTTAAAGGCAGAGAGAGTTGTTTCAATCGAACTTTAGTAGATTTTAGAACCTTTAGAAGGTAAATGCAAAGGTATGTGATCTCTCTACCAGCATGGTTGGACTTGGGGCCGTTAAATTAAAAGTGATGGTGGTAGTATAGTAGAAATGTAGAATATGTTTTGTTGAGAAAGTCTTTAGAAGCTTGCCACAAGAAATTGGATGTGTTATCTCTGGACTAGAAAAATCCAAAACTTTGACACAAACTATGCTTGAAATAACAGATTTTCTTGAAGCCCACGAGAAAATAATGAGCAATATATATAACTACCATTGCAGCAAGCTTTTCAATCTACGATTAATGTTAAGAGAGAAAAAAAGAGATTAAATCAAGGGTGCAGTAGAATTGTAGCAGTATATCAGGCCAAGACAGATCTAGAAACAATAGTATGACCAAACAGTCACTTCCTTTGCAAAGAAAGCAATAAGGACCACAACAATGTTTTAGAAATGAGAATGTTACGATGGATGAATGGTTGCACAAGACAAGATAGGAGTGGAATGAATATTGAGTGGTAAGCAGCCAATAAGAAAGTAATTTAAGTGTTGCAAAGATGAGAACGTTAGGATGGATGAGTTGTAACACAAGAGAAGATAGGATTAGGAATAAAGTCTTTAGAGAGAAAGTAGGAGTAACCCTGATGCAGTGCAAGTTGACCTTAGAAGACCTTTCAATTATTAGGATTCTTTCCTTTTAATCATTTATTTCTTAGGATTCTATTATATTATTTCTTAGGATGTTTTCCGTCTATTTATTAAGATTCTTTCCTCTTAATCATTTTACTTTTTAGGATTTGTTCTTTTTATTTCTTATGATTTGTTTTTGTTATTTCTTATAAATTTGTACTTAATACTTCTAGTGAGGGAGACTTGGATTTGAATTTAAAAAAAACTGAGATTTTTCTCAATTTTGTTGTCGTTAACCTCTCGGGTATTCGTTTGAAATAACGAGTTGTTAATTTAGTTTTGTCAACTTCTCGGGTATTCGTTTGAGTCAACGAGTTGTTGTCATCAACCTCTCGAGTATTCTTTGACTAAACGAGTAGTCGTTGAATCTTTGCTCTGTCCTATCACGCATGCTGCATCAAACTACCATTGTAAAAAAGATGGTAGAGTCTCGCCATGTGCGATTTGGGCATGTTTGGAGAAGACTTGTTAAAACACCGATATGGAGGGTTGACCAAATGGAGTATAGTCCAATAGTTAGATATAGAGGGAGACCAAGAAAACCCATAGGCTTTACCATTAAGAGAAATATAGAGTTAAATGTTTATCATTAGACTTAATTCATGGTAAAACATTATGGCGTTGTTTAATTCAGGTAGCTCACCCTACCTAATGGGAAAAAGCTTTGGTTGTTGTTTTTGTATGCTTAAATTTTTTTAATGCAAAATAAGGAAGACACTTCATATTAGTAAAGGTTGTAGAGAAGGGTTACATAAGATAAGGGTTGCAGAGATAAGAATGTTGCATTGGATGAGTGGTTATATAAGAAAAGATAAAGATAGGAATAAATATATTAAAATGAATATTGGATTGGCATCTATTGAGGAAACCAAGGTAGAATTTCACTTAAGATGATTTTGACACGTCAGAATACCAATAGAAGCCCGAGTCAAAAGAGTTAATTAGATGGAGATTTGTCCAAAAATTAGAGTTAGGTAAAAAATAGACCAAGAAAGACTAACCGAAGCCGTTAGAAAAGATCTTGAATTAAATGGCCTCTTTGAAGAATTGGCTTTGGATAGAACACAATGGTGTCTTTTATTCGTGTAGCTGACCCTATCTAGTGGGAAAAACATTTTGTTCTTGTATGGAAAACACTTCAAAGCAAATTTCTTATGAGCAAAAGCATCTATTCATCCTTCACATTTATGCTGTATCAATTTTGTCCCTTAGGCTTAAAATCCCCATTGTGGTCTTGCTGTCCATTTAAAGATTCGGCCTTCATTTTAAACTGCAGTTGCAGTTATTGTAATTGTGAATTGTGGCCAATGAATAAAAAAATTTGTGGCCATGCATCTGTCGAGCTACTTCAAGTTTACACTTATGGTTTTTTCTTACAAAAAGGCTTGTACACTGTGGCCATAAATAACTCCCTTGCATTGTAGCTTTTTCTTATGTGAATGGAATTGCCATGCAAATATGAGGTGATTGAAACTGCAATATTACAATTGCATCAAGTGATGTGATCTGCAATTTGAAACCATGGATACACAGTTGATGATAGTTGTGGAAGTGGACTATTTATGCGGGCTTGGTCAAGCCTAGTTCATCCTTTTCTAAAAAGAAAAATTCCTGTGGAAGATTTGTTAAAAGATTTTATCTTGTCCAAGAACAATGTGATCATAATAAGGCAATTATCAAACTTGTTTGGTTTGGTCATTTCTTTTCCTATTGATAGACAAATTTGAAGCGGTACCAAAAATGGGGTAAAGCCAAGGATATGAAAGTTAAATTATCCAAGAAAGCCACCAAACTAGATTACTAGATCCAAGAAGATATGCGAGATCCAGGACAATCAAGGGCGTGTTTAGAAATTTTGGAGCCTTAGGAAAAACTATTAGAGAGATTTAAGAATGAGAGATCAAAAAAAAATGTTCGGAAAAAATTTGAAATTTTATAAATAAATAAAAATAACGGTTACTTCCATTGGAAATCTCTATCCAGCAACGACAACAACTAACTGTCGCAACGGTTTTACGACGCAAAAGCTGAGTCCGAGTATTCTTCGTTCAATCAAAAGGGCAATTTCTTTTTCTTTCCCAAGACCGCTTAATTAAGCACATTGAATTAGTTGGACGTTGGGCTTGGCTCTATCGAAACAAACTTACGGGCTGACTTTGTGCTAACCATTAGGAATATGGGACTATATTATAATTTATAATATAGAATACGAGGCAAATAATAACGACTACTTATTCATGTGAACCTACGTTGTATCATAGAATACTTGATACTAATGGAAGAGAAAATTTGGGGCCTAAGGCAGTTGCCTTAATTGCCTAGCCCCAGCCTTGGCAACATGCTAATCTTTCACTAGGAATCCGATATTTCATGGCCACTAAGATCATAGTAACTTTATTCAAGTAGGAATCCGATATTTCATGGCCACTAAGATCATAGTAACTTTATTCTAGACCTCATCAATAAAGAGGACTTAAAGTTACAATTTTTCAAAACCAATGACCAAGTGGCTGACATTTTTAGAAGACAAGTTTCTTCTCTTTAGAGCAAGCTTGCTTGGATTTCTGGAACTTCCAGTTTTGTATGAAATTTCATGTTGGGGAGTCCAGGGAGCAACAATGGGCTAATGATGATGACCACCAAGAGACTAGGACATCACATCTCCACCCAAAATTTGAAGATATTGGGTATATGAGTTACCTATCTTATATATTCTTCATTTAGCTCATTCTTAGCCAATGTGGGAGATTCAACATACCCCTCACGCCGAAGACTGATTATCTAGAGTGTGAAGTTTGTAGGAATGCATATTTGTGAATAGTTTAACGAATATGAGATAGGCTCTGATACCATATTAAAATTTGAGTTTTGGCCTAACTCAACCTTAAAAGCTTGCTCATAAAGTGAGGGTTGTCCTCCATTTATAACTATTATTCTGGCCATGCAATTATCCAATGCATGAAACTTCTAGTGCATGAATTATTTTCCATAAAATAAGGGCTCCATGAGACCTGTTGTTGAAATTTATCATTCATCAATAAGATCAACCTGGTTTTCATAAATTGGTTTTAGAAATCTGTAGCTCATTAATACAAGGCCCAACTGAATTCGTATTACACATTGGCAATATTGTTCTCTGAAAATGATATCATTTTTTCCCTCCCGAGCCTCATAGCATGAACGAATAAATTATCGCAATCATATAAGTTGTAGTGGTTTGATACATCGCAACTATTTTTAGTAGAAACTCCAAACATGGATGTAGTGAGTTATACACATCTGACATATGGTGACTCTAAGATGAAATCAATCTCATGGGGTCTGTAGATTGAGCTGGAGTACACATGAAACTTTAATTCAGTTGTATGCTAGCTTGTGAATTATCTTAGAACAAAGCTGCAAACTGTGTAGGTAAGTTCCATGGGATCTGATGATACTTATGCATTGATTATATTCATATTGCCTATTGTGCTTCTATGTTGTTTAATTAGTACTGTTTTCTTTTGTAGTGCCAGTAAAGGTTGGTTGAATCCACCTCTGCATTTCAGCGATGAACCATGTCGTCACAAGATCTTGGATCTTATTGGTGATCTTTCACTGTTTGCTCAGTCTGGTAATCAAGGACTCCCGGTGGCACACATCGTAGCTTACAAGGCATGTGCATTTCGTTCTCTGTAGTTCCCTATACTAGATATTTTCATTTGTCAATTTGAATTAGTGTGTTAGAAGTGCTGATGCTCTATCTTGTACAGCCTAATTTATCCAGTCCTCCCCTTTTGAAATATTTAAAGTGGCCTTTTGTTGATCCTCAAGTAAAAGAAAAGAAGCTGTGTCCTATCCCCCCATTTGGATTATGCTAAAGATGCTGCACCTGAGCATGATTTTTAATGCAATTGATTCTTATGCTTGATACAGGGTAGCCATGCATTGCATGCTGATTTGGCACGCCGCCTGATGGGGATGATGTGAAAGGCTGGCACATTGCCACTGATAAGTGATAACCGAGAAGCTATTGCAGTTTTTGGTGAATTTGTTGCTGAAGTTCAACCTGATGCTTCTGAGCTACTGTGCGCTCAAGGTGGGCTGTGAAGAGATGCTGAAATGCATGACGTCTTTATCATGATTCTGAATCTCTTCATTGTTTCTTTCTTTCTTTTGGAACCAGCAAAGACGTGCAAGAGGCCGAGTCCCTCTAGTGTTGCTGCCACCACTGCGTCAACTTAGGAAATGAAAGCATCCCTGCTAAAAGTTTGTAAAAGGAAGCAATTCAATTTCCTATTATTTCAAATAGTATAGGAAAACCATTTAGCCATAATCACGATCAAGGATGCTTCGATACCGTTTGATAAAACTATCGCTTTATTATACTTTTAGTCTATCAAATATTGCGATTTTTGCAATTTTGGTTCCCCCTTTTTTTTTAGTGATTTTGGTCCCTAATATTTTTCCCTTTTTGCAATAAAGAGGACTCCTGAAGTTCCCCACATTTTTCCTTAATTTTAGTTTTTTAAGTATCGTGATTGTGTAATTTTGGTCATCAATTTTAGATTGCACACAATTATGATGTTTGGGGATTAAAAGTAGATGACCAAAATTGCATAATTACGCTATTTAAGGGATTAAAAGTAAAGGGAAATAGGGGGATTAGGGGACTCCTTTAATGCAAAAAGAGGAAAAGACGGGGGAATTGCTCAAAAAAAAGTGAAGGACTAAAATCGCAAAAGTGCGATACTTAGGGATTAAAAGTGGAATTAAGAAGAAAAAAATTTACGTATTAACTCAATCATTACATATTGTAGGGATTAATAATTAAATTTCTTAATACTAATTTATGGGCTATGGGATGAGGAATTTATATGAAATATATTTATACAAAATATTAATGGGATCATGAACTGAATTGTGGGCTTACCTGAAGTGATGATGAATCAGTGCCTGAACTTGAAAAACTGTCACAAGTTATTTTGCTTCCTAAATATTTCATGTGCTGTTACTATAGTCCCTGAATGTATCAAAATTACAAAAACATTTGTGAATATGTCTTTCGTTAGTCAATTTAGTCATCGAATGTGTTTTTTATTAGTCAGCTTGGTTTTCAAATGTGTCTTTCGTTAGTCAATTTGGTTCATAAAACTATTAACAGTAGATGTTTTTAAAATTTTGACACATTCAGGGACTATAATGACAGTATCTCGCATATTTAGAGACTAAAATAACTATTTTATCCGATAATGACTGAATGCTTGAATGTCTCGCTTTGAGTGTGAGGAGAGAAATTGCCATATTTTAAAGTGTATTTTGTGTGTAATATCAATTGAAACAATTGCTTATGGTCAAAAAGTAGGGAGTAGGGACTCGCCTCGTTTCTCGAAATGTAGGCCAAGTTGTCCATCAGATGAAGGTCATAAGCAAGACTAACAATACACTCTTAAATATTTAGATACGTGGAATCTAAGTTTTACCTTATTAAAAAGAAAATATAGGTGATTTCTTTATTCTAGTTGATTTATCATTTTAAAAAAAATAGAGAAAAAAGAATAAAACGTTCAGAGTTTTCATAATGATGACCTTTTTTGTTATGGTATGGGTCTATCCAGTAGTCCATGTTATGATGTGACGTCTTAGCCACATGTGTAAATACTTCTTTCTACTCAGCAGTTAAAAACACCAAGATCAACAATCATTCATCTCATCATTATACCACTCAAAGAAGCCGCGCCTTCCCTTTTCCCTGTTCAATTCATAATGTAAATAGGGAATAAGTACAAACCCTACACCTTATAAAAGAAACCCTACATAGCATATAGAAATAACCTCTAAACAATTCTCGTGTGACCAAGAACTGATCAATGGAGCCTCCACACCGCAATAGCACCTCATGCATGGTCTTTTTTCTTGTCGCGGGATGAGGAAGCATATGAGATTTTGTTTACACCTCCCATTTTGTGTTCGAAGCTATGAGGAGGAAGAAGAAACCCCTTATTGATTTGTGCCTCATTTTTTACCAATTTGAATCTGAATTTTTTTTTACTTAGGGCTAAAGACCATATCACGTGACTCCTTAAGTTATGTCATCAAAATTTAAGTTTTTTTAATTATTTTCCATGTCATGAATGCCATGTTAGTATTAGTTGGTGCCATATGGGAATGAAATTGCCACATCTGCATAAAATTGGGAGAAACCAGGAGAAGAACTTGATTGTAAAAAGGGGGGAAACGTTGGGGACCCAATTCGCACAATTGACAAATAGGATACCAAATTTATGCAATCGCAATACTTGGGGAACTAAAAATGGAATTAATCCTTTTTAATAATCTGGATAATAAAACATAGGTCCATTCCATTCAATTCCCCTCCATTTCATCTCATTCCGTCAACAATATATAACTTAGAATTCGATTGAATCACCATGACAAACTAACTAGTGTTCACCTTATGATGGACAACTTAAATATCTAAAAGTTATTATAAAACAATATAAAGCATGGAGCACCCCACGAAGAATGTACATAGGGATGGAAAAAAATTCGTACCCATGGATACCCGCAGGTAAAACCAGCTACGCATTGGATTTGGATAGCTTAATGGGTACCCACGAGTAAATTAAACATATTTTATTCTCTATCCGCTTCCGAATAGGGTAGGCGACAAGTAGCATAGTATTTTGTCTGCGGATACATGAAAATATGAAGTGTGTTGTTTAATATTTTTTTGTCAAAACTCATTCAAAATTACATGTTCAAGAGTCAAAATTCCTTCCACTCAAATTAAACATGCTAATTATATAACAAAAAAAAAACATCATGATCTTTTTTACACCACCTTTTTTTTATAAATAGAGGGAATACAACCAAAACTAACGAACAAAATGCGAGAAAACAACAACCCCAGCATCTTCCTCAAGAATGAGGGGGAGCTTGGGAAGTACACTATGGAAAATGGAAACAACAAAATCTCTTGACATCAAGACTTCTATTAGCCTCCCTATAGATATGACAGATAGAGCAATTCCAATCTTGGAAATTCAAGAGAGATAAAGCTTCATCTAGTAAGGGCTTTAGAAAGAGGAAACTTTACTTTCTCATCTTCACCATATGGACCACAGTGAGCGAGTCATTTCAACATGCAACAACTGAATGTCTAAGCTTCTAGCAAGCCTCATGTAACACCCTGGTTTTCAGTTCCTAGGATTTAGATATATGTACATGTGTGATCATGTTTGAGTATGTGTTTAGGTTCGTTCGTTTATTAGAACGTTTTAGTACCGATTACACAATGACGTGTCTATATCCAGCTTCATTCTTATGTCTAACTAACTTGTTCACCATATTCTTCATTTTCGAACCCTTTGAGGACCGAATGGGAATTAGACGTCTTCATGAAGGTTGTAGCTCTTCCTCTTATTTATCATTTGGCTTTGGTTTGACTTGATTTCGATACCTACAACTCCAGATATGCTCTCCCGAGTCAATGCAGCGCAAGTGTAGAATTGTGAACATCTGAGTTAAATTCAAATGGATTTTTCACCATGGTAGAGTCTGAATTAAGATAGGTTAGTGAAAAATGATTTTGTAGAAAATTCTCTTGGCCAACGTCTTAATCGGACATCTGTAGCCCAAGTTATGGCCAAAACAGTGAGTAGGGGTAGTGTTGTCGCTAAGCAAGTCATATTCTTCACTAGTCGATTTTCCCTGTGTACATTCTGGTTGGCTTCTTCGACCTTTCCCCGCTGGGCAAAAACGTGATTTCTGTATATGCGTTTTTGTCATTTTTGCGCGTTTTGACAGTTGAGACTTGATCTTTGGGGCCCAATCCGACCCTTGGATGGATAAAACACGACTTAGGGAGTAACCACTCCAATAGTACCATAAATATTAACCTCTAAACATGTTCTTGAACTTCTCCAAGAACCTAAGTGCAGAGGAAAACTCCTCTTCTTCCATTCTCTTCTCAAATTCTGCACCCTTTTGGAATTCCTCTTGGAGTAGTGACTGGAAGTTTGAGTGGAAGGCCATTGTCCACTTTATTTCTTCTTCATTCTTGGCATACTTGATTAGGGTAAGCCCTTTTAACTTAGGTTTTAATTCTCTAAGTCTTAAGGTTAGGTTTCACTCATTCTTGTTCCATGATTTCATTGTGTCTCAAGAAGAAAGAGATTAGCAAAGGAGGAACCAAAAACATTTCAAACTTCTTACTGGAGGGAGAAACTCGATTTGACAAAGATAAGGGGATAGAATTAGCATAATTAGTGGGTTTATGGAATTAATGAAGTAATTGGGGTGTCCCATGACCCTATGCCTCGCGCAGTTCTAAACAATGTATTACCATTGTAGGAGCCGTGGTAAAATGTTGATTAATTGTTAATTCTTGACTTGAAAACCATTGTAGAAGCAGTGGGTGACTTTTGATAAATTTTTGTATCATGTAATTGCTTGACTTTCGTGTTATAATGCCTTATATGGATGCCTTAGCATTCCTATGAATTTATTTTACTGCTGTGATTTCTTGTGACATGTTGAATTTTTGAGTTCTTGCTTGCATAAGTGTGTTAGTGTGTGTACCTTATGCCTTGTCAAGTGTTACAACACTTAGAGAGTTGGGTGATCAATTGTGGATTGCTAGGTGAGGATGTGCAATATGTACAGAATTTACCGACATAAATTTAATAGTAAGGAGCCTAAGTATGAGTCTAATCTATTCCTGTTAGTGGTCTTATGAATGGTCCTAAAGAAGGTAATGATTTAGAATGACTAAATGAAGTAAAAAGTGGAGTTGTGAGACTAAGGGATAATATGCAGAAAATCTATTAAGTGCTATGTGACAATATCTTAGGACCTTGAATCATTGAGATGAACCTTGTAAATAGGAAGTATACTTAAGAATTATGGGATTTAGCTGATTGGAGTTGAATTGGAATAAGTGTTAGGAGTTAGAGCAAAAGGAATTGTGAAATACGCCTTAAAAATGAGTTTTAGGCTTAATTAAGGGATTATGCACAGTGCCCATCGCTGAGCGAAGAATTCCCTTCGCGGGGAAAATAATGACAGCAAATTCAAGATTTCGCCACTGCCTCTCTTCGCGGGGCGAAGACCCTCTTTTCTTTAGTTTTTCTGTTTGAACTTAATATGCATGAAACAATGAGAAGATGACCGAATTTGACTTATAGTTCTTCATAAGAATGTACACCTATATGTTAGCTAACTCGTGGCTTTGACCCTACCTCAAAATGATTCATGTAACTCAAGTTATGATTAGATTAGTGAGCAAACGCCAGGTTGTCCCTATCGTTAACACCTACTAAGTTTCCTATTTGGAGTAGTTTCGTGTAGTATGACCTTTATGACTTTAGAGAAGTGTTATACTAGATGAGATGATGATATTATTTAGAGTTAAGTAGGTTGACTTAGATCTTACTTAAGTTGTTCAATAGTTTGGTGATGATGCCTCACTATTCTCATTGATTGGACTTGTTCTAAGTTGGGGGAAACTTGCTAACGTACTGACAAGTAGTACCTTATTGTTGTTGATGGTCACCTTAGTGATTGATAAGTGGTTAACGACGTTAACCACATGTTGTTAGACACCTATGTTTAGTTTATGTTCATGCATCATGAGGTGTCGTGTTGTTGTTGTTGTTGGCGGTAAGCAACGTTGATACGCGGTAGTGACGGCCACGATGGACATGGTACCCGGCCTTGCGGATCGAGTTTGGCAGGAGGGTCTTACGTAAAGGCAGTGGATAGCTACCACTGTTGGGATGTTCCATGTTGATAAACCAGCTCATCCTGATTAGACACTCTTCGATATCATGAGTTGCGTGGGCACCCTCACTCGCTTACCTGAGTTGGATGGATCTACATGCATATTGGAGTACGAGTGGGTCATAGATTTCATAGTTATTGTGATGTTGTCTTTCCTATGCCTTGAAAGTTGTTGGTTATTTGTTGATATTGCGCATTACTCTTATTGTTTCCTTATTGCTAAGTGTTATTTATGTGCGTGATTTCTAACCCCTTTGCTATGGCTATACATACTCCATTGTGTATGTGTAGATGATGAGATTGTAGGTATCGATGCTATGGATGTCGAGGAGTGATTCGCTCTGACTTAGTTGCTAGCATAGATTATGATTGCTAACTATTATCATTTCAAATTTGTTTACGTACGTATATTATTGGTTTGTGCACTTAGGTGTAGCTCTGAGAGATATGTGACATTGGGATTGTCGGTTTTTTTTTATTTCTTTTTTTACCATTTCACGACTTGTTCGTATTCCACATGATTTGTATGAGCATGACAACTCAACTCTTTGGAAAAAAAAATTTAATGACACACATTTTTGTCATTATTTATTTTTCAACATAATTCAAATATACATGTGGGGTAGAAGGTCTCACACCTCAGACCCAAAACTAAACTCCAAAGTTCAACGGCAACTAAAGTGGTACCTCCTATATTGCAGTTGAAGTCCCGAATGAGACCTTCGCAATCTGCCATGCCCGGGCTTGCCTTCTAAAACCATCAACATTTAGCTTGTAGCTATTGGAATGACGAGATGTCCACGCGACGTTCACCTCAGAGGGTCTATCGTTAAAGAAGATATGAGAGGTAAAAGAGAGCTGTTGATGAATAAAGTTGACTCGGCTCATGAGGCTAGTATAAAATTGCTCCAAAAATGACACTTGACCGTTAAAAACCGTATGATTTCTATCAAACTAGAGCGAACCCAACATGACATTGAAAACTAACGACTACGGCCATTGATCCTTGACTAACCTGTCTAAACTTAGATTATCTTACAACCAGCAATCGATGCCATTGCTGAAGAAAGAAGCCCAATTGTGACACCTTCTACCCTGCATGTTGATATTTAAGAATAAAATGAAATAAATAATCATGCAGCAAAATTCGTAGTCAATTTAAACTTTTCAAACCAAAGGTAGAGTCGTTACGTTCGTACAAACTTGCGGAAATGAATATAGTTAAAACAATTACAACCAAACCTAATAAAGTAAATCTCCGATGTCTCAAGTATCTCAGAGCTAACCCTAAGTAAATACATCAAAAATAGCAACTAAGTTAAATAATCCATAACTACAAAAGCACGAAAATCCTAATCTATGTGGTGATTGCATCCATGAATCACTCCTCAACCATGATATCCTCATTACCTGCAAGCTGATCGTCTAAACATGCACAATGGTGCATGAGTAGCTACAAAAAGGGTTAGAAATCACATACAATAATAGCACTTAACGACATAGGAAATAATGTAAGCAATGCGCATAGCTAAAACTTCATGTATCAACCGCAACATCATATGAAACCAAGATGCAAGACCATATGAGTACATATGCAATCCCTAACTAATGCCTACTTCGGAATGCATGTGGATCCAACTAAACTCAGGCAAGCGAGTGAGGGTGCCCCCGTCACTCTTGATTATGAACATCGTCTAGTTAAGGTGATCCGGTTTATAACTGGGACGCCTAAGACCCCCTAACCGATCGACCCTCAAGGTTGGGTACCGTGCCCATCATGGTCGTCACTATTACGTATCAATATTGCTCACTGCCAACAAGAACAACACGACACCTCATGATGCACGAACTCAAAGGCAAACAAGGTGTCTATCAATAACAACGTATAAATAACACTGACCAAATTAGCAAGTGATCGGCAATAACAACATCAACAAGGTACTACTTGTTAGTACGTCAACAAGTTTCCCCAACCTTAGAACAAGTCCAAGTAATTATCCTACCTCACAACACTAAGCTCTAAGCTAACCTTCCTTAACTACTAATCCTTTTTCTCAAGTGATTAATTCCAATTAAAATCATTCAAGTGAAATCACCCCTTAAAATACCCTATTGAACCTTAAAAACCCTTAAAATCCAAGATAGAACATTGCCTTAAGCCAGGACGAACCAAAACGCACGAGAACACAGTGCCAATAGGCAACCCGATGGGCGCTGGCAGGGTGGGCGCCCTGTGTCCAGCCTCTGTCTCCCAAACTTTGCGTGAATTCAAAATGTGGTCCCCACACTTTTGGGGATGACCGGACGTGTCGTATTACTCCTAAATAATTATAGAACATTAATCCGAAGAGTTTTGATCATTTTCTAACTCTTATAGAATTTAAAAATTCAATAAGTGAAACTTTAAGTTTTTTGTCAACACTTAGTCATTTTTCTGTTGATTTTTCTGCATGGTGTTTTCTAAGTCATCTAACTCCACTTGTTTCCTTTCTTATCCACTCACATCAATCATCCTATGAAGATCATCATCATTCTTAGATATTAAGATCCAATAGAGACCATAACTTAGCCATTTGGACTCCTACGTTCACCTTAAAAATTCTGCATAATTGCCCTTTACTAGTCTTACTTAAAAATTCTGCATACTCACACTACACTCCTAGTGAACATATTTGCATCCACACCCACACTAAGGCATTCTAACACTTAAAACACCAAGTTCAGAATAACATATAGAGAGCAAGCAACATTATCATCCAAATAACCATTTCATTCATATATCTAACAACACATAAGTCAAGACAACCAATCTATCACATGATTCGTAATATGGCAAGTTAAGATATATATTCGTGAATTCAAATAAAACAACACAAGTATTCTACTTAACATTCATAACTATGACAACACCAAATTCATGAATTTCCCATCACATTGGTGACGATACTCAATCATGCACAACCGCGCCAAGCTTAGGGACCATGGGACGTCCCTATTGCTTAATTAATTCCATAAGCACACTATCATGCATCATTCTACCCTCTTACCTCAATCCAATTTCGAGTTCCCTAACAGGGGTAGAAAAGAAAAGTCATTGCTTCTCCAAAAATGACTTTTCTCCTTCAAGAATGCAAGAATATGACAGAAAATGGGGAAATTGTGAGTTTGAAGCCCTGAGAAGTAGAGAAAGGCTTAACCCTAACCATAAAGACTTACATTACACTAATCACTACCAAAATGAGAGAAGAATGCTAGTAGCAACAACCCTAATTTCGAGTTCTTCAGCCTCAGTCCAAGGGCGGAACTACCAAGTGGAGAAAAATTGGAAAGGGAAAAAGAAGACCAGTTTCTGATTTTGGCTTTTGATAATGGGAGGTTGTAAACGTTTTTAAGGGCTAATAACTGGTGGGTTTAGTGGAGGTTAAGTTTTAGTAGAGGTTAAGTCCTCTAGTTGTAACCCCTCTTACTTAGTCAAAAGTGGATCCCATGAACTCAGAAAACGACCACCAAAAAACGCAGCAAAACGAAGGTGCCCTGCGCCTGGTATAGGGGCGAACTGCGCCTGCCTTCTGTTTCTCCGGAGCACCCTGCGGCTCCTGGTGCTGTCTTTTTGGCCCGTTTCGCGTCCTAACTTGAGTAGTCGTGCCACGTATCGATTGAGACACCCCCAAGTATCTCATCCAATAAAACATACATATACTGATTAATTTTAAAACCTTTTTATCACAATTAAATCAGCATAAAAAAAACATTAGATGAACATAGAAGTTAAGAGTAACATTTATAATATACTGCATCATTAGCCTTTGAACAAAATAGTTTTTAGTACACGGTATATCATCCTGCTAGTTAACAGAAGTCATATAGTCATCTAGATAACAACCAGCCTATACTATATACATTATTTTTTCTACAACATCAAAAGATCTCCTGTCAAGAGTAGGTAGATCACGTCGAAAACTACATCAGGCTGGTCCAAACATACTACTGCATCAGAATTATTAGTCATACATCTCTTTCCCTCACCCTCTATAGGATCGGGTAGTAAGGAGGCGGCTCCGGATATGTTCCTGTGGTGCAATAACAGACGCAGCCCACATATCAGCTAAAGGTAAGTAAAAGGATAATGTCATAGTACGATGGCGGGTGGTGGTGATGAAGTTAGGAAATGTGCCAACAGTGGTGTGAATAGCGATTTCTCCATCAAAGGTCACAGTGAGGTTGGGATAATCAGGGGTCCAGATCCCGTTGATGAACTCCATACGTACCATCGGGTGGTGATTGTTGTCGTTGTCATCCATCTTTAACCAAACATAATAATAATATCCAAAACAACAAACAAAGGGGTGAGTACATATCAACAACATAACATATAGTAGAGCATTAGGCAATCATAATAATATTATATATATATATATATATATATATATATAAAAAGAAATAAAGATCAACAGTTCATTTCATAATCATGCAACAAGATCCATGCAATGTCATGTAATATATATATATATATATATATATATATATGGGCCCACATCTACTCCATGGAGAGACTCTAAATTGGAGGAGCGATCGGGAGTACATGTTAAATCCCAAGATTTCTTTTCTCATTTTATAATTCATACATTTATACCGGAACACTCTACACCGATCTTGAGTTCTTGCAGTGTCTCGTCAGGCTCATCATTGTGGGATATCGAATACCACGACACAGGGGAGCTACCACCTGGTCACATGTGGAATTTCGCACCGTGATGCCCCCAAGGTTATTACAACCTTCACTTGCGCACTCTCGTTCGTACCAAAACGTAGCTCTCTTCCTCATATTTGAACTCAATTATCCACGTACTACCATTATGGTAAAAGTTGCACTAGAGGCAGACTCAATTACGAGAGAGAAAAGCTGCACAAGTAAGAAAAATCAGAGTTGACCAGAGTTGACCACCACCAGAGTTGACCACGCACCAGAGTTGACCACCACCAGAGTTGACCACGCACCAGAGTTGACCATGCACCAGATTTAAGTGTGTGCGTGTGTACCGGATTTGGGTGTGTGTGCCAGTGTCCGAATAACAGAGCGTTGTAAAATAATCACAGATTTCAAGACATCAGATGAACAACTTAATAATATCAAAATAATATCCATTCTCAGCAAGGAAGTTCATAAAAACATCAAAGCTAAGAATAACTATCAGTATATGTAAACTCAAATTTCCTCTTTTACTTTACTAAGATTAAATTACTGTATCAGAAAAAATAATAGAAATAGTGAAGGGATAGGGCCACCCTTGACTCGAATGATTCACCTCCTACTCTACTATCATTGTTGAAGTTCCTCACCCCCCCTATTACCTGAAGTTTTGTTTTGTCCTAGTTGGTAAAGGCTCTTCCTTGGAAAACTCCACAAGCTTTACAATCTGAACAGAGGATGGTAACTTTCTCTTTATACTTGAGGTATAGATGAAAAAGGAAATAGAAGTGAAAGGAAAAAAGACTTATGGGTGGTATATCTAGTAGGGAAAAGTATGGAATAGGACACTGATGGTGTAAGATAACTTCATAGTTTTGAACGTAAAGTATTTTCACCAGGGAGTAAAGTGGTTGATTGTATGTGAGAGTGTGGAGGGATTAGAGAGTGTATTTATAGTGAACTTCTACATAACTGATGCTTTATTAAATAAAATTAGATTTTATCATAAAATCTTGGGATTAAATCTGTAGCTAGATTTAATTGGCTATATTCATTGTACAGGTGGCTTTTCTTGGAGAAAAAGTTTGCATCCTATGGTTGGTAACTTATCCGAGTGTCCAAATAAAATCACAAGATAAGATGTAATCATTAGCATGATCAAAGTATATCTTGTCAGAAGCTTTTAGGAACAATTTGTTGCAACTCATTCGTTACACATGTAGAAAAGATGAATGTTGATTAGTTCTTTGGGTAACTTAAAATTTTGGAAGGCATAACAATCCCATCTTATGGTTACTCCTAATTAGAAAGTGGAATCTTATATTAAGTCACGTTCTGCTACACCTAATTAATTATTCAATATAACTTAACATAAAATAAAAGTATAGTAATATACCTATATGTAATAGTTTAGTATTATATTATATCTATGATATCTATGATAATATTAGTATAGTAACATATATTAAAAATAGTTTAGTCAGTGTAACCAAATTTTTATTTTTATTATTATTATTATTATTATTATTTTTATTTTATTTTTTTAAATATTTGATTTAGAATTATAAACTAAATTTTTAATTCAGAAAAGAATAGAATGTTACATCGATCCTAATGAATTCCTAATCAACAAAAATCACTTCTAAACATATAACCGCACATCATAACACACACATGCAAGCATACAAAATTCAAAGTCCTACAAACAAATTTTGAGGGTGTTACACCAATGATCATCTTTAATCCAATGCTCCATTTTTCCTTTACATAATTGCAATATCTAAATAGATGAATGATGGATTCAGGTTGTTGCAAGCATTAAGGACATAGATCCAAAGAGGCGAAGCCACATTTATGACGCTCGTTGATCATGAGATGAATGTGAGCTAACTTCCAGAGAAGGGTCATGTATCTAGGCAGACCATTCCACTACCAGAATACATCAAAAGGGAAACCGGTATGAAGAGAGATTCTCCCTTGATGAATCATTTGATACACAGACTTGATGGAGAAGAATTCATCAAAAGTAAAACACTAACTGGGGAAATCCTCACTCTCATGACTCGGTGGCTTGATGCCCGCAATCTTTAAGCACAGGCCCACGGGGGGTAGATTGTTGAGATGACTCTAATTCTAAGTCTCTCCTCTTACATAATTAGAAACTGTGTAATTTCATTCATGAGGGGGATGGAAACAACTAAGTCATTAATCGAAGCTACCCCTAGGATCCAAGAGTCTTGCCAGAATTTAATTGACTCGCCATTTTGAACCATCCAAGTAATTCCATGTTGAACTGTGTCCTAAGAATTAACGATCCCTCTCCATACATGGGAAGCTTTTGAGTCAAGCTTGGTAGAAGATATAAGCAAATTGCCACAATTGTATTTAGCACGAACAACTTGTACCCAAAAAGCATCTTGTTTAGTCATCAACTCCCAAACCAGCTTCAACAAGTAATGACTATTGACGTCTCTTATGGTGTGAAAACCCAGGCCACCCTCTTCCTTGGGTGTGCAAATATTTTCTCAAGAAATTAGATGACACTTTCTAACTTTAGAGGTAGATCCCCAAATAAAATCCCGACACAATTTTTCTACACCATCATATACTGAAGTAAGAATCTTTGTAGATTGCATAACATAGTTGGGGATACTCATAATGAAACTTTGGGCAAGGGTGATACGAGCTGCCATAGAGAGAATTCACCTTCCATCCTATCAGCTTGCTGCAGACTTTATCTGTAACATAAGCAAAGGCATCCTTATCTTTGCACCCATACATCATTGGAATACCAAGGTAGTGCCCTGAGTCAGAAGTGGGAGCAACACCGAGGCAATAATTAATGACAAAAACCCGCGACCGAGGAACGTTACGAAAGAAAAAAATTATGGATTTATAAAAATTGGCTCGTTGGCCGGAGCTATACTGAAGGCATTCAAAGTACTTTTCACGGTTTGGACATGACTGGGAGAGGCTTCGGAGATGAGTAAAATGTTATCCGTGAACATAAGGTGAGACAAAGCCAAACCATTTCTACCAAGCTTCAATGGGCTCCAAGAACCATCTTCTACGGTCTCTGGGATCATGTGGCTCAATCGCTCCATGGCTATTACCAAGAGGGAGGGGATAAAGGATCCTCTTGCCGTAAGCCACGTGAAGGAAATAACTTTTGCGAAGGTCAGCCACACCAATTAATACTTATACTAGCAGAAGGGATACAAGCCTTGATGATTTTCAACAATTGCTGGGGAAATTCGAAAAAGCTCCGGAGAGTCTTGAATAAAACCAATTCCAAACTGTCATAATATTTTTTCAATTTAAGCTTGACCACCATATAGCCTTTCTTTCCTTTAAGTCGTTGCAGAGAGTGAACCACTTCTTGACGAGTAATTGAATTATCAATGGTCCTCCTCTCTATAATGAAGCTATTTTGACTATGAAAAATAATGTTAGGAGTAAAAATCATAATTTTGTTGGCTATGAGCTTTGTCATTATTATTTTATAAAGTCAGGAGGGTACTATCAACCGAAGTGATAGAGGAAGGCTCTTGGAAGACTAGTTGTACAAACACGAAAATAGAAGGGCCTAATACATCCCATTTAGATTTGAAAAAAAAAATATGATGATAACTGTCGGGGCCAGGGGTTTTGTAATTAGGCATGCTAAAGAGAGCTTTCCATACCTCTTCAATGGTCACTTGGGCACCTAACATCGTCGTCGTCTTGTCGGAAATAGGCATGAAGGAATTACTAGTAACAACGGGATGACTAAGACCCAACTCCGTGGAATAAAGGTCTCTGTAGAAGGCCAATAAGATTTTTCGGATCCCCTCCTCATTGTAGATCCAAACACCTTGAGCACCACGAAAAGCTTCAATTTTGTTGATACGCCTGCAGATAAGAGAAGCTTGATAAAAAAAATCTAGTATTGTGATCTCCCATGGTAATCAACTTCGATCGAGACTACTGATACTAATAAGCTTCTTCCTGGTAAAGAATTCGAAGGTACTGAAGCCAAAGATCATAACAAAACTTTCATATTATCATTAGCCCCTTCAAGTAACCTACGGCCAATACCTTCCAAGCGAGCAATGATTTGCTTTTTACGCTTGAAGATATTGCCAAAACAGTCATGATTCCACACCTTTAGAGAGTCGGGAAGCCAAGTGGTATTATCGCCCCAAGAATCATGAGCTCTCCAAACATTCTCTACTTGATCATGGACTCAAGCCACATAACAAGGAACTTGAAGTAATTGGAGCGGGCGTTGGGTTGGTCATTGCCCAATCTAAAGTGATCCGAATTAGGAAGAGGAAGGTTGATCACTGAACTGGATGGAAAAAATACGCCCTTTTTCTTATCATACAAAACAAGGATAGGGGTGTAAATGTAAAAAAGATGGCAACAACAAGCGCTTTTTTATTGTCGGGATCTCTTTACCCTGGATATCGGAACATCGTCAAAGACTTTTTAAAAAAAAAAACATGATCTAAATAAATAAATAATTAGAGAGAGAATAATGGTGATTAAATGGTGATGAAAGGTTATAAATGTCCTTGTGTCAAAAAAAAAAAAAGGGTTATAACTGTCCTTCAAACCCTTGAACGGCAAGTAGTACCAAAGACTATTAGCAACTGATAAGTAATGTACCACACTCCCTCTAACCCATCACCATAAGGCATAAACACAACGTTTTCAACAACCATCTCCCCCTTCCTCCCGATCCACCTTTCAACGCATCACTTAACAATTCCTTCCTTCTTTAATTACTTCTCAGTTTTTCCGAATATTCAAATTTCAAAATTTGTTCTTCTTCTTCGTCTTCTTCTTCCGAAGGTTTCCTCTCCTTTCTTTTGCTTTTCAATTTCAATTATGCAAACGCGCGTTTTGTGTCTCTAGCTCATCGATGTCATCACGAACCACCACCACAACGGAGGCGCCGGAGTCCCATGCGCCGCTACTCCGCTCGCGCCACGACGGTGGCCGGGCTCCCTCCCTCGCGCTCCTGATGGGACGCGTCGCCGGCCGCCGCGGACCATCGGTTCTGGTGCGGGAGACGGCGGCGCGTGAGCTTGAGGAGCGGCGCGCCGACTGGGGCTACTCGAAGCCGGTGGTGGCGCTCGACATGTCGTGGAACATGGCCTTCGTTGTTGTCTCGGCTGTGATGCTGGCGTGCACCGTCGACGAGCAACCGAACACGCCGATCCGGGTATGGATCATCGGCTACGCGCTGCAGTGCTTTGTCCACGTCGTGCTGGTGTGGCTCGAGTATCGCCGCCGGAGCCGGAGGGATTCACGGCGGAGGCAGAGGGAGAGCGACACTGAAAGCAGTGCCGACGGAAACGACAGCGACGATGGCGACGGGAACTCGTTTCGTTCCGGGTGAGTTCTATTCGATTTTGTAGAGGTTTGACTTTGTTGCTATTTGGAGCTGAATTTTTAATTTTTTTTTTCTCTCAAA
The DNA here is from genome assembly GCA_037113605.1 of Calophaca sinica. Lineage (NCBI taxonomy): Eukaryota > Viridiplantae > Streptophyta > Magnoliopsida > Fabales > Fabaceae > Calophaca > Calophaca sinica. The sequence continues at coordinate 84,820,115 of CM073730.1, read as the reverse complement.
TTGATTGTTCATATTTTTGGATGCTAGGGTTTTTGTGTGCGTTAAATGTTGTTAATTTTTGTTTAACATAACATGTCTTGCTTAAGATATGAATTCTGCACTATATTTAGTATAAAAAAAGTAGTGTATTTTGATTTTACTTAAAAATGTGTAACCAAACAGAACTGAAGAGAACGTGGTGTTTTGCTCCGTCTAGTGTACAGTCGATATAGTCATTTTTTCATAAATAAATAAATTTAATTTCAGTTCAAGTTTTTATGGGTATGTGAGCTTGCCAGTAACAGCATAAACTTGCATGAGAGTCATTTCCTTGACTCTAGTTTTATATTGTGGACTTATTGAAGAAACTGGTGTCATATTTATTTGAATCGAGTTGTTGCAATATTAATAGAATTTTCCAGTTGTTCATAGTGTCCTGTGTTATACATAGAATTTTAGATTTTACAATGACTTTGGTGTTTTTATTTTATATTTCACATAACCTACGATAGAAAGCATCATTGTACAATTAGCTGTTCGTTTTCATCTACCCCACATCAGCCCTACCCTCCCTCCCTTCTCTCTCTCTCTCTCTTGATTGCCATATTATTACCTGTAAGTTGGATAAGAATTCTAGTGCATTGGATAGAAGTTAATTTTTCATATTTTTACTGATAAGATTGCAGCAAGTTTTCATTATTTTCCCTTTATATTAACCTTATGGAGTCAATATTCTGTATTTTTTCAATTGTTTGTCCTTGTTAATTTCTGCTTGTATAGATTTATACTTGGACCTTATGTGTCAGTATAATTGACATTCTGTCTGATTAAAGATTTTTTGGGCTGTAAGCCACCAAGACTTATAGGGCAGTCCGGAAATGGTATACACATTGCAATCACTATAATGTCGTTGATTATTAAATAAGAGCCAGTCCTGATAAAGAATTTGCTGTTAAATATCTCGTAAAAATTTTAATTTCTCATGTTGGAAGTTTAATAATTTTCATAAAGATTTCAGTATGTAGAATCCTTGCACATATATTTTTGGCACAGAAGCCGTACCTCAAATTATGTAATGTAGGGACCCACAGGACTGTTTTATGCTTTGGGTAAAGGAAATAAAATGTCCGATCCTCTTCTAAATGCCCTGGCTGCTAATGCATGTTAATCTGGTTTAATTTTTTAGTTTGCCTTCTTATCATCTACATATTTGGACTGTATTAGGTAATTAATATTTGTAGACACTTTTTTGGTTATCTGTAAAACAGATTCACGAAACGATGTGAATCAATAAATACTGGGGTTTCATTCCTTTGGTGGATGGTGGGCTTTTACTGGGTTGTCTCTGGTGGTGATATACTACTGCAAGATGCCCCACGCTTGTACTGGTAAGCCTTTATTTCTAACTTTTTAAGAATAATGTTTGTATATTAATTTTAGTAGTATAATATCTACATATGTAAACTCACACGTATACACATGATATTTGCTACTTGCCCAGGTGCCTGACAATGCATGCGTGTGCGTGTGTCCATATTTTTTTTTGGGGGGGGTGGTGGGGGGGGGGAGTGTGTATCTATTTACGAAAGACATGCTCCTTTTCAGTCATTTCTTTTAGATAATAGAAAAATAGAGACTCCTTCAGTACCCTTTGTATTTAAGAGGATACCAGCACACTTCGCAACTAGTGGCTAATATTAGGCAAGTGTTCCATTTAATTGAATTATAAATATAAAAACTAAATTCATATATACTATATTTTATGTAAGGGAAACACATGATTAAATATTAGTAGTACATTTTACAATAGAACCAAGGAGGATTTTTCAAATTTATAGCTTATAATAGAACCAAGGAAAAAAAAAATTTAGAATATTCCTATAATCAGTATATATTATTTATATAAATACTAGTAATATCAACAAGAAGCAAAAAAAATTCTTCATCAAGGGCCAATTTTGGTCCTCAATTTATAACTACGTCAATATGGTCCTTACTCCTTAGACTGACACCCAGTCGGCCCTTAAAGAACAAAGTTGGTTTCTTTAATTGCTGTTGAAGGACCAATTTGATGACTCAAATAATGTGATACTGAGGATATTTGTGGATGACCAAAATGGGACTTACTCTTTTTTTTTTTTTTTTTTTTTTTATTTGATGGATTGTATGATGAATTTTGCAAAGTTTATTGATATAATGAAAGAAAATATCTGTTTTTTAATTTCTACAGGTTGGCCGTTGTCTTTCTGGCATTTGATGTCTTCTTTGCTATTTTCTGTGTTGTTTTGGCATGCCTGATTGGCATTGCTCTCTGTTGTTGTTTGCCCTGCATAATTGCTATTCTCTATGCTGTTGCAGGACAGGTATGCATAAAATACAAATTAATATTTTAGACTGACCAAAAAATATCAAACATGTGAACCTTCTAATTCTTCTTATTGTCTCATTCGAGAGAATATAGGAAGGCGCGTCTGAAGCAGATCTTAGCACACTTCAAAAATACAGATTTCAAATATTAAGCAATGAGGAAAAGCCTAGTGGTGGAGCTGGATCAATGGTTCCCATGGAAACCAGCAGTGGTTACTTGGCAAATGAACGGATACTTTTACCTGAGGATGCGGTATGGTTTCCTGAAACACAAAATTTATGTCTGTTTTGTGTGTTCACCACTTCTGCGAAATGGAAACCAATGGTTCCCTGATTTTCTATTTTAGTCCCTGCACATAAAGATTCATACTGTGGCTCCATGTGTTTGTATGTATGTGAATCTGGTCATTGAAAGGGAAAAAAATAATAAATCAAATTTCTGCATGTTGAGTACTGAAACTGCCTTTGCAGACTTCATATAGTAGGTTCAAGAATGCTTATTTTGGTTTGTATTTGTGAACTAAGTTATGAAGTTCTTGATATTTTAGAAATTCGCGAAAGACCTATCAATTCAAATTTGAGTTACACAAACAACAGCCGGAGTCTTTTTTTTTTTTTTTTTTTTTTTTTTCGCTCTCCTGTTTTAGTAAGTTTAATTTAGAAGGCATGAAGCGGTTACAACCTTGTACACAGTTCAAAAATGCCCGACACAAAAAAAAAAAAAAATCAATATATTGCATTATCACACACTTCTGTTAATAGACTGAAAATTACAAAAGGAGAACAAATCTATTAGCATTTTGTTCTACAAATATAATGGCCCATGAAACATTCAACTAGATCTCCTATTGAAATTATAAAAAAATGCATTATTTTGTATTTGTACTGCTTTAGCTTCGTGTATATCACTTCTTTTATCTTATTGCTAGTTCTTTTAGGGTTTGTTTGGGAGTTTGAAGGGGAGGAAAAAGGAGGGAGAGCTTATGACTAATAATTTATCAGTAATGTGGAGAAAAATTATTTTTCAAAGTCTTCTTCTAATTCATTTTTTGAGTTCCTCCCCCTTTTTTTTGTGAAACCCCTTCCTTTCCCCTCAAATCCCAACTCCCAAACACACCCTTAGCAGTAAAGGAGGGGAGGAAAGAAGTGTAGACTTTAGCTTGTTAAACTAATGAAGTGAAAAACAAAAATAATGAATAAATGGATTAGCAAAGAAGACTTTGTATTATGTAGACGCTTTTAACGAAGATACTGCTAAATATTTCTTGAAAGATGAACTTTATTGAAGATGTAGGCCTGAGCTTCTAGCGTGTTGTTCATACAAGATTCCAGCTTGTATTTGTTCCTTGTAGAATAGCATTTGATTCAATAGAAAATAGAAAAAATACCAATGTACGCAGAAAAATACCTAACTTCTATTATTGTTACTATTTGCTTTTCAGGAATGCTGTATATGCCTCTGTTCATATGAGGATGGAGTAGAGCTCCATACTCTTCCCTGCAACCATCATTTCCATTCTTCATGTATAGTAAAATGGCTAAAGATGAATGCAACTTGTCCTCTTTGTAAGTACAATATTCTCAAAGGAAACGAACAGGTATAACACCCTGCTGGGTGTTTTCACAGCTGTTGTGTATATGTAGTTATTCACGACAAGAAACCAAAACTTGCTCGGTTTTGATCGTTGTTTTACTTAGCTGTTTCTGTAGAGAAGATTTAGGGCATTTATTTATGAATAAGTTAGCGATGTTGTCAATTCAGTATTATTTCGTCCTTTGTTAGAGTCATTTGAAAGTTGTCCAATTTATGGATTGTTTATTAGTTTTCTGACACAGTCAAGAATCAAGATTGCTTCATTTGCTACAGGAAATGAATGGTAAGTTCTATTCATTTATATCGTGTTAAATTAATCTTTTTAGCTTTAATTCTATAAAATCTGTTGTGTATCTTTTTTATTTATAGTATGAACAAGAAGCCCCCCCCCCCAAAAAAAAAACCAGAAGAGAGAGAATTTTAAGAAAATTATTAAATACACCCCTCGGTTTTGCTAGCATACACCCCCATTCGGAAATATATTTCTGGAAAAAGTCACCTTTTGGGGGTGCAGGCTAGCAAAACAAACAGTGGTGTATTTAATAATCCCCAAATTTTAATGTTAAAAAAAAATGTCACATAAAACCTTTTACTTAGTTCATGTAAGGGGTGCAACATTTTTCCTTATACATCTCTCCTGCTCAAATTTTTTTCTTCGAAATACCTATAATTTATAGTACCTTTTGGAACTCAAGTTATACATTTTGGAAGTTTGAATTCGTAATTTATAAAATAAGTGTTCCGGAAATCAAGTTTTAGAAGACATGAACGTGTATAATTGTTTGAATGTTAATTTTCAAAAAGCATTTCAAAAAGCATATTTTTTGCATTCCGTATTCAAACTTTTGAAATGTATGAATAGTCTAAAAAAGGAAAATAAGAAATAACTTCTGGAATATAATTTTTGGAAATTTTCAAAATTTTGAAATATGTCAATGTATCTGTTGTTAAGGAATACTAAGATAGTCTATTTAAACATCAATTGTTTAGCACGAATCCAAAGTTGATAATAACAATTGTATTATGCGGGCGATAACAATACTATTTTTACAGACGTTTGAACAAGTACAAATAGTTTTTGATAATATCAACATAATTTGTTTTTTTTTTGTACATAAAATGAACTAAAATAGGACATGCAACAAATGAGGAGAAATTTTGATGTACGTGCATCGACTTTACAATGTGTGTGCTAGGGCTGGACAATAAAAAAAAAAGGACCCGAAAACCGAAAAACCCACCAGAAAATGCAGCAATGGTCCGGGTCGGATTGGGGTTTCGGGTCAACGGGTCAGAAATTTGGGCATAAATGGATTTAAATGGGCGGGCTCGGTTTTTGTTTGTAAACCCTCGGCAGCCCAATACTGTGATATCCTGGTTTTCAAAACAATAATTTAACCTGTATTTAGGTGATAAATGGATGTTTGAAACCTTAATTAGGGATAAAATGGGCTTAAATGAGACCCATAAGCCATAGAAAGGAGATAGAAGTCCTTAGAATCGTCTAGAATGTCCTAAAAAGGCGTAGAACACTTGTGAGTCTTCTAGAACGTCAAAAATGAGATATTTTTGGTCAGCCTTGATCGCGACGCGATGTGACTAGTACAAATCTGGTCGCGACGCGACGTAAGTCGGTGAGTTAAGTCGGTGGATCAGAGCGTGGGATTGCTGACACATGTACCACGTCGCGACGCGACGGGATTTATGCCTGAGGACCATCGCGACGCGATGGACCCAAAATGGCTATAAATACCACCCTTCACCCTCCATTCTCCTCACTTCTTCCAAAGGACCCTTTGGGAGGGCGTGGAGGAGCTTGGGAGGCGCAACAAGGACGTGGGGACAGGACGCGAGCGACAGCAGTCTTCAAATCCAGGTAAAGGAGAAGATACCTTAATCACTAGGAAAAATAAGTAGTAGAGTAGTACTGTTAGCATGTGTAGGGGACCTTAACCCTACTAGGGGTTAATAACAGCAACACCTCCGGAAAGGGGTTGTGACCTATGATAGCTGAAGACGGTTGTCAAAGGTCTGTCAACCATAGGAATGATCTATTGAAATCTATGGATGGATGTTGATTGATGTGATGCTGATTGATATGAATGCTTTATGATTGTGTGACTGTTGATGTGCTAATTGATAACATGTCAGTAGTAGGTCGCCTGAGCGACACTAGGGTTGATCCTTATGTTGATTAAGGATGGTTGATAATCTGATTTACATCTGATATTTGTGTACTGGTTGTATATGTTGTATGTGAGTTTGATGTATAAGTCAAGGGTGCCGCCCTCTAGTTAGAGGTTTGCGAATCCCTAGATGGTAATAGTAAGTATTATCATCGATACCCTGTTGTTAGTGGTGATAGTCGGGTCAGTGTACCCGAGGTTAGTGTACCTGAGATGTATATGATCGATGGTACGGAGTAGTGTGGAGTTGGTGTATATGACCGAGCTCCAGGACTCCACGTCTGACGGATGGACAATCTTGGCCATTCCCAGTATGGGGGATGCCGTCTGAGTGCACGGGACGGTGCCTTACTCCGGCAATCGGATATGGTAGTATGGGATGCCATAACCGGTAATCGGAGATGGTAGCATATCAGGATATGTTCCCGGGACAAACAACTTATCTGATTCGGTGCCCTGAGACTGGTGATCGGTCTAGGGAGAAGGGCGTTAATGGCCCGCATAGTATGGGTCAGTAGGGCTGGTAATTGAGCCTGAAATCTGCATGACAGTAGGGCTAGTAATTGAGCCTGAAACGTCCAATGGTCTGGGTCTGTAGGGCTGGTAATTGAGCCTGAAAGACCGGTGACACGTGCCAGTCCGTGGTATCAGAGTATGATGTGGTCTGCGACCGTGTGGTCAGGATTGTCAGTATGACATATCAGTATGGTTTGGTCTGTGACCGTATACTCAAGATTTTGAGTGTGTATTTGTGGTAATAGTTATGTTAATGATTGTTGTGATATGCTGATGTGCATGGTGACAGTCTATCTGCTATGCTGTTTTGCTGCTTGTTAGTGATTGATGAGTGTCTTACCCCTTTGTTTTCTGGTGTGTTTCTATTATATGATGATAAATAACAGATGGACAAGAAAACCAAGTACTTAGAGCCTGGGAAGTAGTGTTGTATCACGGCCAGTTCGTCCTGTTGCGTACTCTGATATTGAATTGAAAATGTGTTGTGGTTAAGTCAGGATAAAATGACGCCCGGTTAAGTCAGGATAAAATGACGCCCTGTCTCGGCGGGGTGTTACAAATACCGACCGAGTGGGTTGTGAGTGAAATTTAACTTTTTGCCCAGTAGCCCAACAGAAGAAGCATTATGTCTTATTCATTTAGTAGCCGGCCCAATCCAATTTTTTTTATTTGTAAAATGCGATGAAGGGAAAGAAAAGGAGGGTTATGTGTTCAGTTCATTATGTTGTTTTGTATAAACCTAGCTACTCACTCTCCTCCCTCTAGTAACCCTAGCGCCATCCCGCTCTGCCCCTATCCTCTTTGCTCGCTCTCCCCTCCTGTCGTTCTCCTCCCACTTCAGTCATCATCCTCCTTACTCCTCAGTCATCATCTCGCTCTCCGCCCCTCTCTCGTCTCGTTCTCCCTTCCTGATCTCATATCCCTCTCTCAATCTTGGTTCACTCCCTGTAACCCTAACCCTTAGCCCCAACGACACTTTTTTTCTTAGAAGATGGGATAATTGAGTCTTGCGATACTTAGTTCGACGACGTTTGAAGATCAGATATGGCCGAAGAGAAGGATTTGAGTTTAGGGTTTCTTCTTTCCGGTAAGGTTTCTTCTTTTTTGCTTTTGGGTTTAAGGTTTCAATTTTTTAACATGCTTTACACATTTTTACGGTTTGAGTTTAGGGTTTCTGGTAGTAGGATTTGACTAACTTGTTTTTTCCTTCTTATTTCGTATTTGTAGGGTTTCTTCTCTGTTGATTGCATTGGAGGCTTGGATTAAGTGAGAGCAAGAACAAACCCAACATTTATTTTCAAAGGTTAGGGTTTTCTGCTTATTTTTTTGGCCTAGGGTTTTTGGGTTTGTGCTTCTTTTGGTTTAGGGTTTAAAAATTGCAGAACGTTAATTTTTCTAACTACTTTTATGATTTTGTTGTAGGCTTAGTGTGGTTGCGGCTTGGAGGCTAGAGCAAATAAGGGGCAAGTAAGGAGGAACCTGTGAGTTGGAGGCTTGGAGGAACCTGTGAGTTGGTAATGAATAAACTTGTGTTTTTTTTTTGTTTCTGTTATTTGTAATGCTTGTAAATGCCTGTTTCTATTACTTGTAATTGCTTTTTAATGTTTGTAAATGCTTGTATGCTTGTTTTACTGTTTAATGCTTTAATTTGTATACTGTTTAAATGCTTGTATGCTTGTATAATATATACAGTGTTTTTAAATGCTTGTATGCTTATATACTTGTTATATACTCATATTCTTCCATATGCTTGTATGCCTGTCATTTGCTTGTATGCTTGTTTAATTTGTATGATCAAACTGTTTTTCTGGATAAATGATCAAACTTGTAATTGTTTGTATGCTTGTTTAATTTTTTATGCTGAGTTGGATTAACACAATATATTTCTGTTTTTATTATTACTTGTACATTATTACTTGTAATTGTTTTTACATTTACATTACTTGTACATTATTTACATTTTCTGTTTTCTTTTGATTAATTGTTTCGCTTTTTTTACATTTACATTTCTGTTTTGTTTGTTTACACATTTGATTAACTTTAAGGAAAACATAAAGTAAGCTTAAAAATTATAAGAAGGCCGAACTTGATGCAGTTGTGGTTGGCAGTTGTTGACTATGCTTCTTCATTGTTTTAGTGATGGAGCAGCCTAGTCAAGGTCTGTGTTCGACATTAACACCACCAAATCTCACTGCTGAAGTTGGCAATACTGAACCTGAACACGCAACTACAGCTGAGGTTGCTGCTGGTGCCAAACCTCCTATTGTAAAGAAGAGAAAACCAAATGCAAGTGGTCCTAGGAGAACTTCTGTAGCTTGGGACCACTTTAATGTAATACTTGGTGAAAAGGAACAAACGGCAGCGTGCAAACATTGCCACAAAAAATACTTGTGTGACACTAAGCAGCATGGCACATCAAACATGTTTGCTCACTTGAAAGTGTGTCCCAAATACCCCTATGTTGTAGTCAATGACACAAATCAAACAACTCTGACATTTACTGGTGCTGCAGGCACTGGTTTAGTTGCTGCAAGCATAAGATTCAACCTTGAAGCTTGTAAAAAGGCGGTGGCCGTTTTTGTCATCATGGATGAACAACCCTTAGGCATTGTTTTCAGCTGTATCTAGATGAAAAATTGAAATTGAAAGCCTTTTTTAAAACTGATTCCACTAGGGTAGCACTCACTACAGACTGTTGGACCTCTATTCAGAACCTCAGCTATTTGACCCTTACTGCCCACTTCATAGACAATGAGTGGAATTATCAAAAGAAAATAATTAGCTTTTGTGTGGTTCCAAACCATAGAGGCGACACAGTAGGTATGAAAGCTGAAGAGGTTTTAAGGGATTGGGGAATTAGGTGTGTTTCTACGATTACTGTTGATAATGCCTCATCCAATGATGTGGCCGTTGCATACTTGAAGAAGAAATTAAAGAATATGAATGGGCTAATGGTAGATGGGGGTTTCTTTCACATGAGGTGTTGTGCCCATGTTCTGAATTTGGTGGTGAATGACGGTTTGAAAGATATGCACACATCTATTTCCATCATTAGAAGTGCTGTTAGGTTTGTTAGGTCTTCACCTAGTAGGGCTGCCAAGTTCAAAGAGTGCATCGAATTCTCAAAAATTTCATGTAAAAACCAAGTGTGTCTTGATGTTTCCACTAGGTGGAACTCAACATATTTGATGCTAGAAGCAGCAGAAAAATATCAAGCTGCCTTTGAGATGCCTATGCATGAAGTACCAAACTATGTGGACTATTTTGGGACTGCTGGTCCTCCTAGTGCAGATGATTGGGAGAATGTACGTGTGTTTGTGCAATTTCTGAAACTATTCTTTAAGGCAACTCTGATTTTTTCAGCCTCACAAGAAGTTAGTTTGCATACTGCCTTTCGGCAACTGTCTTCTATCTATTGTGAGATAAATCAGTCCGCTTTGAACCTTAATACTATTATGGCCACTATGGGCTTGGAAATGAAGAAAAAGTATGAGAAATATTGGGGGGAAATTGAAAACATCAACCAACTTGTTTACTTTGGTACAATTTTTGATTCTCGATACAAATTGAGGTATGTGGAATGGTCATTTGAGCAAATGTATGGTCAATTATCTACATTTGCAAGTAAACTTTCTACTTCTGTGAAAAATAATCTGTTTACAATGTACAATTAGTATAAGCAAAAATATGACCACTTGCACACATCTGGACAGCCCCCAGCTAGTCCATCTGGGGGGTTTCGTATAATGAAACAGCTGTTGCTAGAATTTCATCTTCTCATGCGAGGGATGATGCCTTCAGGCAACATTTCATGGAAAAAGATTCTATTGATAAGCTGAATGAGCTTGAGAGGTTTCTGACTGAACCTAATATAAGCGGGGATGCCAAATTTGATATTCTTATTTGGTGGAACCAAAATTCATCAAGGTACCCCATATTATCTACTATAGTCAGGGATCTTATGGCCACACCAGTTTCTACAGTGGCTTCCGAGAGCGCATTCAGTGCAGGGGGAAGCTTATAGACGCCTACAGAAGCTCTTTAAACCCTGAAATGGCTGAAGCTTTTATTTGTGTTCAGAACTGGTTGAGACCTTCCTTTACTCAATTCAAAGATCTCAATCTTGATGAAGAGTATGGGGAAGTTGAGGATGTTGTAATAGGTACCTTTTTCAATTGTTTTTTAGTCTCTAATATTCTTTATTATTTGTGTCTTTGTATATGAGTTAAGTCTGTATTTTTTCCAATTGTACTGCAGAATTTCATGGAGGCTCAGCAGCTTTTGGAGGGATTGGTGGAGTTGGATCAGCAGCTGGAGTTGGACCATCATCTCAATCTCAGCAAATTGGCTGTGATTGAGAAAATTTTAAGTGTTAGTACCTTCAACTGTTAATGTATTTGTTAATTTAAGTTTGTAAAATATGTGTTCTTTGTGTACTAATTGAGTTTTGTTTAATTATTTGCAGTTGTAACACAACTTTTTTTTTGGAGTCATTCATGTGAAATGACTCAAATTCTGGCTTTTGGCCTTTTTTGGAGATGAGATGGATTATCTTTTTGCTGAACTTGAACTTGAACACCTATGTTGAGGCCCAGGTTTTGTAATTTCATTACTGCAGTGTTCCTTTTAAGGTATGCATTATTTGGTTCCTAATTTGCTAATTCTTTTTGCTGAACACCTATTCCTAGTGAATTATTGTTCATTTGTTTGGCTGAATATGGTTCCTAATTTGCTAAGTCAGTTCATTTTTTGCAGATTGTTACTTCCAGTCATGCCACTGCCAGTTATTATCCCACTTCTATATATCCAGGACTATGCAAGTACATATTGCTGGGATAGCAGTGCTTTCATTTCTGATGCCAACTCTAGGTAAAATTGTCTTTTTGTACATATTTGCTTTGAGAAAATCAATGTGATTGAAAAAGGATCCTGACTTAGGTTTGGTGTTGCATTGCAGTAGCTTTAACTGTGTGCATTGGTGTATATATTCAAAGTGTTGTTGCTGTTACCCTATCAATCTGATTGTGATGGAATCGACGACTGAGATTTACCGACGGCTAAAGCCATCAGAAAAGGCAATTTTTTGGTGACGAGCTGTGACCATCGGTAATAGGCCGTCGGTATCCCCGCTTTTTCTTTTAGTGTCAAAGAAGGAAGAATCTGCAGCTTGGAATCGATCTACCTCCACTCTCACCCCATCCAAGATGCACCAGATCATTGACGCCCTCGTGAGTCCCACCCTCAAGGACGGGGTCATGAAGATCATGTTGGTTCAGAAACAGACCCGAACCGGTCAGCGAACCCGGTTCAAGGCCTTCGTTGTCGTCGGTGACGGTAATAGACACGTGTGACTCGGCGTTAGGTGCAACAAGGAAGTGGCTACCGCGATTCGCTGCGCTATAATCTTGGCGAAGCTGTCTTTTTAGGAGATAGTATTGGAGAAATAAGATCGGGAAGCCTCACACCATTCCGTGTAAGGTAACGGGGAAGTGTGGCTCCGTTATAGTTAGGATGGTTCTCGCTCCTTGTGGTTCTGGAATCATTGCTGCTAGGGTTCCTAAGAAGGTATTACAGTTTGTTGGGATTGATGATGTAATACCCCAAATTTTAGAAAAATTATTTAAAGGTTTACGAAAATTTCTGACGTAGTTTTGTCGCAAATTTCACTACCGGGTGAGTTTTTATCCGAAATAAAACCCTAACGTGACCTGATTTCGATGAAATCGGGATATTAGTGTTTTTCATTATTTGAGAGTTTTTAGAATTTATTTGGTAATTTTAAGGTGAAAGAAAATATTATAGAATATTTTCTGGCGTTTAAATCACTAAACGACAGAGAAATCGCTAAACGACGAAGAAATTGGACGCGCTCCGAAAAATGACATTCACAAGAATAATGCCAAGACAGAGAGGGTTCTTAATATGTCATAATAACTTTGGGTAAAAGAAAATATAATAGTATATGTTCTACTGTTAGATTAGTTATAGGTGTGAAAAACCTATCGTGCGACGTGATTGGTCGATAAGAAAAGATCTAAGATATTTTCACAAGAGGAACTTGGAAGGCAAGACTTCATTAATGTGTTGGACCAATAGAGATTGAGCATGTGTGTTTGGTGTGATGTGTGACCAAGATTACAACATTTGGATTAAGGATAGAATCGATGACTAAGTGCTGACTAGGATTAGGATAAGAACAAATGAATTCATCTCCTTTGGACCAATAGGATTGTGACACGTGGATAGTAGCCGTCGGACCATTGGGATCTTGACAAGTGGCACCATAGGAAATGTGGAGCTCAGACCATTAGATTCGTGACAAGTGGCACCATAGGAAAGCGACACGTGGCATGAATATGCCTATAAATACAAGGCCGAGATTTGGTTTTTTTCATAAGTTGAAAATGGAAGGAAATCTAGTGTGAGAAGCTTAGGAATCTTAGAGAGAGAAAGTGAGAGAAAAGCTTGAATTTCTTCTCCTTTCCTCTTCTCTTTTAGTGCGCCACCTGGGTGAGGTTCTGGCGTCGAAGGAATCAACGATTTAGCGGTTTACCTTGGTTGTTAAAGCGCCCAAGGTAAGGAAAATTTCTAAATAATGAGTTTAGGCTTTTCGCCTTGTTTGTTGTGTGATTGATTGAATTGATTGGTTGTAGTAATGTTTGTAGTATTATTACTTGTGTGGATTGTATTGATTAGCCTATCAAGCGACCTGTTTGGATTATATTGATCTTACTGCTTGATTGATTTTGGATTTGGATTTGGATTTGGAATTTGAGTTATTGACCTGGAGGATTTTTCCAGTGTCTTCCATTATTATGGAAAAGGTTTAGAAAAAGTTTTCGAAATTGGATTTTATTAAGCTAAATATATAATGTGCCTAGTGTCTCAACCAAAGGTTAGACTAGTGTTCAGCATTACATACCTAGTGTCTCGATTTAAGGTTCAGTCAAGTGTTCCGCATTGCGTGCAAGGTTTTGGCTTGGATTCTGGATTTTGGAACCAGTTCCAGTGTGTGTTCCGCATTGGCGTGCATAGTCTCGAATTTGAGAATCAGCTTAGTGTTCATAATGACGTGCCCTAAGTTCTAATCCAAGACTGAGCCTAGTACGTGAATTTATGTTTGATCATATGAATGATTGTTGGATATACCATGTTGATGTGTGCGGTTTATTAGCTCTATATAGCTCAGATAGTGTTAGGAAGGGTGCTTTCGTGGTGCTTATCCTCTCAGGACCCGGGTTCGAGCCCTCCGTAAGGAAAAAACTCCCATGAGAGGGGGAGTAGTCCTGTGAGTGGCACGCTAGGGAAAGCCCAATGGCCAAAGGCCATGTGAATAGCCCTGAGTGTTACATAAAGCATGTTGTTGTATTATGTTGTTTGCGTGCGACTAGCCTGTGATAAACTCGTGCACAAGGAATTTACCCTTGCATTGTTGAATTTGGCATTCCAATGGATGTCGCCATCAGATGGAGCTGTACGAGAAGGTTGGTTGCAGAGTTATTAATGAGTAGAGCTAAGCAGTTGGAGTTTTTCAAGTTAGTTGTGTCTGAGGAGAAAGTTAAATTCTCCGATGACGTGGGAAATAGGGAGTTCTTTGAGAATGCTCAATGAATGGCCCTATGAGTCAACCAGCTATGTTGTAGGTGTGTCTGTAAAGATTTTTATTTTATATTTGTAAGACCTCTTTTGATTAATAAATTGTAGGTTTTATATCTGAGTATTCAATTTAATTAAGTGAAAGCAAACCAGCTAGATTTTTTTAAGCATCGCTTTCCGCATTAATCTTTTGACCTAAACATTATTTTTCTGCAAAAAGAACTGATTAAGAAAGAGCGTGGCACCCAACTTCCGTACACCAGAACTGAAGGTGTTACAGATGATGTGTTCACTTCCTCTAGAGGTTCCACCAAGACTCTCAGCAATTTTGTTAAGGTTTGTGTTTTTTTCTTTTTTTGTTTAAATTGTTTGTTTTATTTGTTATTATTATGAATGTTTCAATTTATAATCTTTGTGCCATTTCAATGTTGTTGATGCTGGGATTCATATATATAATAAGGGTCGTTTCAAATTTAATGTTTTTTTTTTACATTTTTTTTGAAATGTTCTTATTTTAAATTGCTTGTTTTGTAGTATTTATGACCATTTCAATTAAGGTTTTAAATTGTGGTCACGTGATATTTGATATTGCGGAGGAGAATCGCTGCCAATTGTAGCTAATGCCACCAAGATTGAGGTCGCATTGCGGTCGTGAAGACATTAATAACCATGATGTCGTAGTCCTGATGGTGGTTGTGGACTTTTTTAATGCTTAAAGTAATACTTTTTTTGTTTTAAAACATATTCTAGTTTAACAAACAGGTTTTTATGTTGGCTGTTGCTTCCAGCACCCCACCTGCCAGCACCCCCACACCACTAACATTTGTGAAATCCCAAAAATACCCCAACAACTTAAACCCAAAAATAGTTGATTTTTTCCTCCCATTTATTCGTCTTCTTCATCCCACCACTCCTCCACCACGCCACCACCATCCTCCACCACCCCACCACCGTCCTTCACCACCAACCACCGGAGCACCACCCCTCCACCGCCACCAACTCCCCAAAATACCTCCACTCACCTAAAACCCATGTTTCTCTTCTTCCTTCTTCCTCCCACCCCCCTCCACCACCCCACCACCGGAAAACTCGTCGTAGCCACCACCCCCATCACCGGAACACCTCTCAAGGGGCCACCGTGACCAAGCCAACGGCCACCGGAGGTACTTCTGTTCGTTTTCGCGTTTCTGCTATTTTTTTTCGCAGAATTACAGAATTACCGGAAGCTATTTAAAATGTATTCTGGCAATTCATTTGCCAGAACATAAATATGCTTCCTGCAATTGAGTTACCGGTATACACTTTCAAACAAGTAATGAAAATGTATTCCGGCAACTCAGTTACCGGAAGCATATTTTTTCAAAATTATGATATGTTCCGGCAATTGAGTTGCCGAAGAATAAATAGGAGGGAAAAATCAATTATTTTTGGGTTTAAGTTGTTGGAGTATTTTTGGGATTTCACAAATGTTAGTGGGGTGGGGGGTGCTAGCAGCAGCATGGTGGGATGCTGGAAGCAACAGCCTTTATGTTTTCTCATTTCTAAAACAATTTTCAAATTTATACTACCTCCGTCCCTTAATATAAGATTTTTTTGAGAATTTTTCTTGTCACAAAATATAAGACCTTTTTCACATTGTCTGATGCATTAAATGTTTTTTTGACCAAAATACCCTCAATTAAGTTTTTTTAAATCAGTAAACATTAAATTTTTGTTACATTAATTCTTTCTCTCTCTTTCTGCATGAGCCATGGAAAATGACCAGCCACCCAAAATTTTCTCCTCTCGCCATTTCCCAATGTCTTAGTATCCCGTAATCCTCCACTTTATTCTTGTTCACCGTGAATTAATTTTTTTTTATTCCAAAAATATGCTGCTTATAGTGACGAGAACAAGTTTTTCACCGTGAATTTACAAATTAAGCATAGTTGGAAATCTAAGTGCTAGCGGTTCTTTGGTTCAAGCAATAATGAAAATAATATGTTGAAATTCTTATCCCATGAATGTAAGAGGCTTCATGACTTCTTATATTTTTTCTGATAAGAATAGAACGACATCCATTCTGTGGTCTTTTAATTCTTATTTTTTTAAGCATGGCGCCAATTAGTGGGAAACCAAGTTTAAGCAATTTTTAAATGAGTGTCAGTGAAACAAAATTGATAAGAAAAGTAACCGCTAAAAATTTTAAGATTGCCGTCTCACTATGGTTGCAGTAGTAACCAGTAACCGTTTAAAGTATCAAGACAACTTTAATTAACTAGAGGAGAGATAATTAGAGGAGAGAGTGGGATGGTGAGCCCCAACAATATAAAGGGTAATTTTGAAAAAATGGAACAAATAGTTGACAACTTTAATGCAATTAACTAAAAAAACTGTTTTTCTTAATTCCTGTGATATAGTTAAAAAGATCTTACATTAAGGGATGGAAGTAGTATTATCAAACAAGTTTTTTTTTTTTTGAAAAATAGTTTTTTAAAACTTTTATAAAACAGATTTTAAAAACAAAAAATAAGAACAAAATCAAACAGGCCCTAAAAATCAGAAGATCCAAGATACCTTCCTCCCATCCAAAATAAAATAATAAAGAGAATGAATGGCTAATGATATAATCACCCAAGAAATTATGACTTAATTTTAAATTCTTAATATTTATTTATTTAGTTGAAGTGTAATTCAAATCATCTGTCAAAAAATTATAATTCTATTGAAACTTCAACAGGTGGCAACAATTCAATATTCAAACGACGATTTTATTAAAAAATAAATAAAATATAAAACCAAACTGAAAAACGATTCGTTAAATAACACTTATCAATAATTATTGACTTCCCCCAATAAAATATATAAAAATAATTACTACAAACATTGTATAGAACTCGACAAGCATCAAATTATAACACAATTTTCTTTTTCCAGCATCATAAACGCTGGAGTCTAAATTAGGAGCACATAGTATCTGTATCTTGTTAAGGCCATCACAGACACCAGGATACTACCAAATGCTCCATGTGTATTGCATCACAAGTCTATTCTCGATCATACTCCTTGCAAAGAAAAGTATATCCAACTCATGCTGTTCTGTTTAACTGATTCTCTTTCCATCTGATTGCTTTGATGATACATATATATGGGCCATCTATTTATGCTCTACATTGCTGCAATTAGTTTCCTTGCAACCTTTCTTATTCACTGCTGACCAAATGCTGCAGCAATATACTGCTTTGGTTGTACTTTGGGTGATTTCCTGAATCAATACTGCTATACTTGAAATAATTACGTTCAATGATATTCTCCTAAATATTGAGTGCTTCCTCCAGACCAGTCACCAAAAAGTCTTGAATGTAAGAACATAAGCCAAGAGGTCTTGTCAGTTGAGCAATCTATTGAGCCACCATTCATCAATATGTAAAGGACAACAATATATCAATTAAATCCCGTGCTTCTTTTCGCCCAACATGAGCAAAAGCTCGTCTTGGTGTACAATCTTTGCCTTTTTGCTTTTCTCCACAACCAAAACTCCTCCTGCTACTCTTTCATCTTCAACTTGAAGTTCAGGTGTCAAGTTTCTGTCTATCAGAGTAGAGTTACATATGTCTACTGAACTGCATTTCTGAAACTTGAAGTTTGGATTCAAGCAGTTTCGGGTGAAAGTGCAAGAGGCTTCTGCACTTACATAGTGAGTTGAAGGAACGCATACGGTTTCATTATTTGCAGGATCATAACACTGAATCCCCAATTCAGAATTAATTCTTTCTTTTAGAGAAGCCATTTTTGGCTTCTCGCCATGCACTAGTATAACATGCTTCGGGGAGAGAAATTTTACAAGATCCATTATCCCTTTAGAATCGGTGTGAGGACTAAAAGCCAACTGATGAATCTGCCAATTTAAGACAATAGCCAAAATTATTCTAGAAACTAAATGAACCGACTCGATTACCTTCCATGTCAGTTTGTACTGTAAACTTTCCAGTTTGAAATTTATATAAAATTTAGAGTAAACGCCCCAATTAGGTCCTCAAAAGATTTGAGTGTTGCCACATTAGTCCTCTAAAGATTTTTGTAACAAAATTAGTGCCTGAAAGATTAAAAGTCACCATATTAAATCTTTTTAAAAAAAAAAAGTTTCACCAAATTAGTCCCTGAAAAAAACATAAAGTTGTCACTAAAAACAATTTGGTGACCATATTAATGACTAATTTAGGGTCTGTTCGATACACTTTTTAAAAACAATTTTTCTATTTTTAAAAATAGACTGAACAAATTGTTTTTGTTAAAATTTTGAAAACAGAAAACTGTTTCTAAAAAGTGTAATCAAACAGATCTTAAATTAATCATTGTATTACCAGTTTAGTTATCCGTATAGACAAATTTGGTGCAAATTGTGTATCTTTGAGAGATTAAGTTGGTTAAAAATTCTTTGGAGGACTAATATAGGTAACACTTTAATCTTTAAGGGACTAATATGGTGACAACAATTCTCTTAGGATTCGTGCATTATTAGAAAAAAAAAATAAATAAAAAAAATAAAATTGATTTCAATAGTATTAAAATGTATCTTGCTCTTATTTCTAAAGCAAACAAGTTTTCGAAGCAATTCTATGATAAATGGAAAACTTCAGTAAGCAACACAAGCATTTAGTTGAAGTGGAGCATGAACTTCTTAAAAGTAAGTTTTCACCACCTACGCCAATGTCAGCTTAAGCAAAAGAAGTTTTTGTTTATCCAACAAACAAACAACATAAGAAATATGGTTTCCGATGTATAGTTGGTTATCAAGTCATGTCAGTTGCAGACTCATCACATCGAACTCAAGAATTTAGATCAATATAATCTGTGAAAGTGAAGAGGTATTTCTTTCTTGTTTTTAATACTTATATTATTTTGATCGCCAGGCAGATTCATTTACTTGGACATGCTGGTAACACTTTCTGTTAATCAAGGGGAAACATCTATAAGCTGAAGTTCACAGAAATATCGAATTGCTTGCACAGAAAATATATTTCCAAGTAAATAAATGGGTGGAGATAAAATGTACCTGGCAACGCACGTCTATTTGTGTATCGGGATCCAGATCAATTTTGGTGGGCTTTCCTGACGTTAATTTATGACCTATAGTTCCAGCTACACAAAACCTACAAGAGTAACACCGTAATGAATTTATAGAGAACAACTAATATAATATGCAAGTATATCTAAATAAGATGAATTTATACATATTTTTCTTACAAAGAATAATAATACCATGGAAGAGACAGACAAAGGAATGGCAGAAAGGGAGCATCTCAATGCACACAATATATAGGTTGTGACATAGTGCAGAAAGTTGAAGGGAGAACAAACCATGTCTTCATTTAGATTTTTGTATTGGGCAACCAATAACATCCACAACAATGACATATTTAGGCCCTAAAAAATATGGATTCCCAGACTAACAAGGGGCCCTAAAAATAAGGATTCCCAGACTAATAAGGATTAGGAAAGCTCATATTCCTGAAACCTCACAAATCACAACTTTTCAACTCACGTAGCCAATGATATAGAAACTGGAATGTGTTACGAGAAAAATGGTTACAAAGGAGTGTTATTTTCAGAGGGGGTTGAAATTTTCAGAATACAAATGTGCTTCCTGTGTCCAAGCCTATCTCATCCTTATAAAAACTAGGGCTTTGACAGTAGTAAGCAACATGTTTATTGATACGAGCCATATTTAATAACGGGCAAAAAGGGAAAAAATTACTAAAAAGAAAAGGATAAGATGTCCAATTAGACAAATTGTACCCAATAAAAAAAAGAGTGAAAGTTAAGTAACCCTAGTTCTCTGATCATCAGAAAATATCACAACAACCAAAAAGGTTAGATATTTGGCCTAAATATCAGCTGTCAGTTAGAATAAACTCAATAAGTTGACAACCAAATCAACAGTTAGAACAGTGGAAAATGTATACAAAGAATAGGAAGGAAATAATAGATTGTAGCTTTTAGAATTGAAATAGGAATATGGGGAGGGAGCAAATCAGGTCTATCGAACTCCTGAGAATTATGGGCAGAAATTCCATTCCACTGTGTAGGCAAGAAGAATAAAAAAATGCATTGTAGGAGGGAGTGCGAACCAAAAACGCAGTGTGCTAGGGTTTTTTGTATGTGAATATGACTTGGGTTATTTGGACGGTTTGATTTTGCTGATTATGTTTCATATAAGAAAAAATTGCAAAAAACAAACCCGAGCAGGCCCGTTTCTGGGCACCCACAACAGAATTCATATCGTGATATTCACCGGAGCGAATGAGGTTTCATGTTGAGATTCAGGTCCAAAAGAGATTCGCACTGTGATACGTATCGATTGTGTTTGATTTCGTTTAGAATCGAGATATGAATCGCATGAATCGTAAGATACTGATAACTATATTCCATGCTACAAATATCCATCCCTGAGTGAGAGTGTGTGTTGGGATCCCACATTGACAAGAGATATGGCAAAATTAGTCCTTATAAGGCTTGGACAATCCTCAGCTCTTGAACTAGCTTTTGGGGTAAGTTGAGCCTAAAACTCAAATTCTATGATAATATCAGAGCCTATCCTTGACCTGTTACTGGACCTCCCGTATTTGTCCATGCTTTAGGTGTCCAGTCTTGGGCGTGAAGGGGTGTGTTAAGATCTATATTATTGAGCTGCCCGCATTTGTCCATGCTTGAAATATTCAATCCTAAGTGTAAAGGGGTGTGTTGAGATCCCATATCGACTAGAGATATGTCCATATTAGTCCTTATAAGGCTTGAGGAATCCTCACATCTTGAGCTAGCTTTTGGAGTTGAGTTAGGTCTAAAACCGAAATTCTAAAATTTTCCTTCTTTAATTAGAATTAAGAGCCTAGTATTAGTATAAAGACTAGTGCTTTGTCTTCTTAATAACACCCAGCATATCATTCACATCAATATCAACATAATTTTATTATTTAAAGTATTCCTTCTCTCCCTCTGTACCTAAAAGACAAACCCTAAAATTTCAACAAAGGCTGTTTTTTAGCAATAAAAATTACCTGTCTGGATGAAAGGCATTGAAGAGGACTGGGTTCACGAAAGAAAATGTTAGAAATCCCACATCGATTAGAGATATGGCCAAAGTAGTCCTTATAAGGATAGGGCAATCTTCATCTCTTAAGCTAACTTTTGGGGTTGATTTAGGCCTAAAGCCCAAATTCTAATATGGTATCATAGCCTATCCTAAATCAATTATTAAGCTAAAATCTATGTTATTCCACATGCATTTATCCACGCTCCAGATGTTTAATCCTGGACATGAAGGGGTGTGTTGAGATCCTGGTTATTCGACACACGTTTGTCCACGTTCCAAATGTCTAGTGCTGGGTGTGGGGTGTGTGTGTTAAGATCCCACATCAACTACAAATATGGCAAAAGTAAACCTCATAAGGCCTGGACAACCCTCACCGCTTAAGCTATCATTTAGGATTGAGTTAGGCCTAAAGCCCAAATTCAAAGAAAAAGGACCAAAAAATTCAAGAAACCCAGTTATAAAAGCTCGAAGAGATGTTATATGTGACTAGCTGGATGCATATGACATATATGCTCTAGCTTGAGGGAGGGTGTTGATAGTAATTACATTTAGTATTTATTCTTTCTTTCCGCTACTATTTTTTCATCTTATCATACTTTCATATTTACCATAGATAGCCTAGGCTAATTGAATTGATCCCAAAATTCAGGGATGTATGTTTCTTTCGTATATACGTTTGTACAAATTCCTGTAAATATCAGTGAAATATTCAGATTTCAGATTCAAGTAAAAGAAATCAAAGAAGGGGCTCCTTGAACAACAGTGGGTCAGCATACAGGAGTTCTGCAACATAACCAACAATGAAGAGGCACAGTAATGGATCCTGCGACTAGCAGGTCCAATGGTTTAAAACCAGAGTAGGAGGGTTCAAAAGCCTTTAGGATGCAGATTTGCACGAGAAAATCGAGAAGGGGCTGTGTTTTAGGTCTGATGAGAAATATAATCCAGATCATGTATGCAAGAACAAGAAATTCCATGTAACATTAATGAAAGAATATTCAGGGGAAGGAGACATTGTGTTTCTATAAAATAAGGGGTGAAGGACTTCTTTCTTTATCTGAGTTTAACCTCGAGGACAGGGTGAAACGTCATCATGCTGTGAGATACTTGGCCCGAATATCAGCAGTTAGTAATTTATAACAGGCTCAATAACTTGACAACTGTATCAACAGTTGGTTAGATTAGAAGAATGGACTCTGTATTTAAAGAAAGGGGCTTGCTTCCAGCACCCCACCTGTTTGCTGCCAGCACCCCCTACTCCACTAATAATTCTGAAATCCCAAAAATACCCCCAATCACTTAAAACCAAAAATTGTTTTCCCCCCTCCCATTTCTTCTTCTTCTTCATCCCATCCCTCCTCCATCACCCCACCACCGTCCTCCACCACCAACCACCGGAGCACCACCCTCCACATACCACCTCCCTAAAATACCTCCACTCACCCAAAATCCATATTTCTCTTCTTCCATCTCCCTTCCATCCCTCCTCCACCAAAATTCAATTGCCGGAACATATCATAATTTTGAAAAAATATGTTTCCTGCAACTCAGTTGCGGGAAGCTGTTGAAAATGTATTCCAACAACTGAGTTGCCGGAACATATCATAATTTTGAAAAATTATGATATGTTCCAGCAACTCAGTTGTCGGAATACATTTTCAACAGCTTTCGGCAACTGAGTTGCCGGAAGCATATTTTTTCAAAATTATGATATGTTCCGGTAATTGAATTACTGGAATACATTTTGTATTCCGGTAATTCAATTGCCGGAACATGTACTGTCTGTTAAAAAAATAGCAGAATCGCGAAAACAAACAGAAGTATCTCCGGTGGCCGCTGGGTTGGTCGCGGTGGCCCCTTGGGTGGTGTTCCGGTGTTGGGAGTGGAGGGGTGGTGGCTCCGGCGAGTTTTCTAGCGGTGGAAGAGGGATGGGAGGGAGAAGGAAGAAGAATAATATGGGTTTTAGGTGAGTGGAGGTATTTTGGGGAAGTGGTGGCGGTGGAGGGGTGGTGCTCCGGTGGTGGAGGAGGGATGGGACGAAGAAGAAGAAGAAGAAGAAGAAGAAATGGGAGGGGAAAAAAACAATTTTTGGTTTTAAGTGATTGGGGGTATTTTCGGGATTTCAGAATTATTAGTGGAGTGGGGAGTGCTGGCAGCAAACAGGTGTGGTGCTGGAAGCAAGCCCTTTAAAGAAAAGGAGGGAAATAATAGAGGGAATTTGAGGAGGGAGAGAACCGGGTCTCTCAAATACCAAGAAATTAGAGAGAGAGAGAGAGAGAGTGTTCCATTGTATTATTCTTGGCCTATGATTCTGTATCACAATGACTCTGATGAAGGTTGTTTCTGCAATACAACCAAAACCCTTAAAACTAATCACCAAGTCTTCACCAAGCAAACCATCCACACCAAGTCATCAAGCAATGAAAAAACAATTGACTACTAGCTGACAGCATTAAAACAGTTTGATATCCATATACTTTCCAACGTGATACACTAATCGTGGGAGACATTTATCTGTGTTTTTGCTCATCTTGTTATCTAATAACTACTGTGAAAATGAAGGAAGTAAAGAAAAATAATATATATGGGTGTGTACCCGGGCAAAGTGACAAGATTGTTTTCTGACGGTGCCCAGTGCTTAAAAACTTCAAGTGAAAATCCACCAAATATCATCCCAGGAGTGGCAAAGAGAACACAAGGACCAGGAGCATCTATCATAGACCTCTCAAATTTGTGAACTGCAGCATCCAACCAGATGAGTGAGGCACGGAACCTTATCAGATGATACATATTTATGCAACAAATTATACATCCTTTCTCAGATTTTATAAAATGCTTTAAAAAAATTCAATATAACTAGATTAGATTAACTTTTTCTTTAATATAATATGGAGCACAATTTCACATATACTCCATTAGGACTCTTAGTTTTTTTTTTCCTTCAATTTTTCACCGCCTAACCTGGAAACCTGAATACATGTTTGATTAGAGATGAAAGATCAGGGCTTTATATGACAAAGGACTTACTCTTCATCTTGTTCATCAAAGTTAGATGACTCACCAAGCCATCATTATATCACATATATTTCAACACAGAAAAAAAAAAATCTCGCCAAAAATAGACCAATTTCTTAAAGTTTAATTTATTTTTTTCAATAAATTTCAAATGGTCAGCACCAGATATGAAAATATTTAACATTCTGTACCATCGAAAGCTCTAGCATTTGTAAAAAATTGTAATATGCATGGCATGCCTAATGATCCGATGGAAGACATGCTTTCTTTCTTATAAACCCTACCCTATAATGCATCCATTCAGCTCTGGCCTTCTAAGGTACTATTCACAGCTTCCAGTCAACCATCCTTATTTTAGCCATAAAGTCCACTCCTTTACCCCATAACATTTGAACCCTTTGCCCACATCCCTTCTAACAAATTTTTCTAATCTTCAAAACTCAACAAGCCCCAAAGCCCTCACTTTTGTGCTGTCTGGAAATTTATGTTTTTCACCTTAAAATCCATTAATCATTTAGCAAAATAATTTCTTAATGCCAACTAACATATGGATATTGAATATTAAAAACTGCAATCTCTAACCACAGGAATGCTCCAACATAAGGCTCTGGATCACAGCACAAATTAAATTACTGCATTTTTTTCTTTAAAAAAATGGGGCTGCATGCAAAGATGATACAGAATTATGACATTGTTTAATCCATATAGCTGATTCCACCTGGTGGGAAAAAAGCTTGGTTGTCGTTGTTGTTGTTGCATACATAGATGCGAGTTCACATGCGAAATGAAAATTTGAAATTTCTGAGATGTAGAAATAAAAAATATCACCATTCTTAAAATCAAATGCATTATATGTGGAGTATGTATCTTTAATCTTCTGGCTTGTCCAACTAATAAGCATCTTATAATACATATTAGCTTGAATAGTTAAACCTGAAAAAAATACATATTCAAGTAGTTAGAATTAATATGTAGCACATACCAACAAATAATGAGGAACAACAATAGGAAGATAGACTGCTCAATAAGTCACATATAACCAAGCTGTATTGTATTATCCTAATCTGATTCCTTTGCACAGGAGAAGGAAAAATATTCCAAACAAGCATAAATTGTTCTGCAGAAGAGGCTTTCAATTGATGAATAACATATAATTTACTCTAACAGTATGCACCTAATAGGTACTCCCTAGTCCTTACCATCTTATATCTTTCCAAATTAATATATTTGAGATAACTGCAATTATATTACTTATTGCTGTCTGGCGTGGAAATGAAAAGAAAAGCTGGAAAATATATCATCATTTAAAATTAGAAAATCTGGATATCATGCGTACAGACACATCATTTCAATACTATTTTATGCCATAGATTTGACAAGAACTAGGGAATATGTTAGCATATACAATTACTGCATGTTGGACGAAGTTGGCACCACAAGTTTGCAGCATATATCAATTTGACCATTTTCGTTTATAAAGATTCTATTTAGATATCTTCATGAGAAACCATTTCACATTGAAACTCAATTTCTGAATCATTTTCTTATTTTTTTGGTTTTCCTCTTTAATTCAGTAGCATAATTGTAGTTTCTATCTTTCACACGACTTGGGCAATCTTTGGAACTGACACGCAGAAATCTTAGTAGTTCGAAATATAATAACAAAGATCATTCATGTGCCTTCTTCACCTAACAGCTTAAGCTTTAGTTAGTTCATGACATGGGATTACAGCCTTTATAACCATGTGTTCTAGAGCTCAATCCTTGTCGCTCCCATTTTTCTAACAAAAAAAAAAAAAAGTTGAAGTTAAGCATGAGGTCAGAGCTGTGTATATTGTCCATACTTCAAGTCCAAAGGGCTCTCACATGAGGGGGCATGTTAGAAATAAAAAACCATTCATGTATCTTCTCCTGATAGCTTAAGCCTTTGGGTTCGTTATTGACATTAATGGCTAAGGTGTTCAGAGTTGGAAAATTTCCTTCATTCACTCCATTTGGATCTGGTTTCACATGTGATTAATGGCATAATTGGCACTAGACTAGACTCTTCTTGTGTTTACTCTTTTAAATCTATCTTTCAGTTTCTTCGTCATTTTCTGAAATATGGTAAATTCTATCTTGTTTCCCCTCTTTAGAAATCCAGAGCACCTTCTATGGATAATACCATTGGCCGTTTGCAGGTTTTAAGGCAACATAAAGTTCACTCTCCTGCTGTGTAAATCATATATTGCGTTAGTTCTGAGACTAGTTGTAAGAGAGAATTATTGATCGAATATTAGTTCATAGAAGTAGGCCAAGGTTGCAGCTACTGGGTGTCTTTAGACAAAAAATACCAGATGTTTTTCAACATCAATTTCTGCCTATGCCTCTTCTATGGAATGTAGTGGTCTTTTGTCCTAGTCATGGTGCTTGACCAATGGTTTTCCTTGTTGGATTCAATGTGTTATGTTCAAATTCCAACGGGATTGGCAGCTGAATTTGTTCAGTGTTCATCCTCTCATTAGTTTGTTTTCTTATGTCTTCCATTGGAGGATACAACACTATCACACTCTAAACCTTCTTTTTCCTTGTCAACAACTGTTTTTTTACATTTTATATAAAGAACATCTCAATTTATTTCTATGTCTTATGTTCAATTTCGTGTTTATATTATTGTTTAATACTTGCTTTCTTATTATGTATATTTAATGTTCACTCAGAACTAGCAACACATTTAAAGAACTAAAAATAAGTTTCCGATGTCTTATAAGATATTTATTTAGGATCTGGAGTTGAACTATATAAATATATATATACACACACACATTTCTAGACTCCAGGAATTGCATCTTACTATGTGTTTATAAAGTTAATACAAGAATAATATGTTTTGGAATATCTACAAAATATGTTGAGGGACAGAATGATGATGCATAACACAATTATACCTAAACTAACATTCTTATGTCTTCCATTGGAGGATACAACACTATCACTCTCTAAACCTTCTTTTTCCTTGTCAACAACTGTTTTTTTACATTTTATATAAAGAACATCTCAATTTATTTCTATGTCTTTTGCTCAATTTCATGTTTATATTATTGTTTAATACTTGCTTTCTTATTATGTATATTTAATGTTCACTCAGAACTAGCAACACATTTAAAGAACTGAAAATAAGTTTCTATTAGTGATATGCAGTATTATATTTCAGTTTTCCCTCTCTCTCGATTTCCCTCTCTTTTCAATCTTTCTAGGTTTTCTAAGAGTTTCCGATGTCTTATAAGATATTTATTTAGGATCTGGAGTTGAACTATATATATATATATATACACACACACATTTCTAGACTCCAGGAATTGCATCTTACTATGTGTTTATAAAGTTAATACAAGAATAATATGGTTTGGAATATCTACAAAATATGTTGAGAGGGACAGAATGATGACGCATAACACAATTATACCTAAACTAACATAGACTATCGAGTTAATGATCAATTTGGACCCTGACATTTGAAAAAAAAAAATCAGTTTAGTCCCTTACTTTATCAATATTCCAAATTAGTCCCTGTATTTTGAAAACGTGTATCAGTTACGTTACGTCCCTCCGTCAGTTTCGCATGGACCAAATTGACATTAAGTTATAAATCACAGGGACCTGTTTGCTAATAAGTGACTAAATTGAAGGACTATTTTGGAACTCTGTTAACAGACAGAACTGACGGAGGGACGTAACTGATACACTTTTTCAAAATACAGGGACTAATTTGGAATATTGATAAAGTAAGGGACCAAACTGATTTTTTTTTTAAATTTCAGGGACCAAATTAGTCATTAACTCATAGACTATCATTATATCTTATGCATCATTCTCTCCCCCTAAGATATTTTATTGATATTTAACAATATCTACCAACTAAAAACAATTTAATATCTGCAATTTTAAATTATGAATTTTCATTTAACTAGAATTATGAATTTCCATAATAAAATAATTCAGAAAGCATGCCTTTGGTTTGTCATCCATCTAAGCAATAGAGTTAGCTCCCCATGATGGTAGATCATTTTGTCAAATATTTGTATGGATTATGAATATTTGTATGGATCATTCAAAAGTATAGGATTTGACAGAGAATTTTGTGAACTGTTTTATTGACTTCAATTGCATTATCAGCTAATCATTTAATGGAAATCATAACTTTATGGCTAGGCCCGATCCTAAATACTCTGCAAAACAAACAGAAATGACAAAAATGAAAAATTCAGTTTCAGAGAAGTGGATGTAGATTTGCCTCTTTTTTATTTTTTGGTTTTTTAAAGAAAGGTACATTACTTGTGGTTAGCATCATAAAAGCCCTACATTTCTTTCTTTTATTTTTGAAAATTGAAGCAACTTTTTTAGTCCATACACCATTTATAAGACCTTGTACCGTTATACGTAGATATTCATTTGTTGCATCAAAACACATATTTCAGTTTCAAAAACTAAATAAGCCCCTAAAGCAAAATTTTGGTGTAGGATTTGAGAATGTGACAAAGCAAAACAGATGCGATGATGATATTTGGCATAAATGAAGTTATCTGTAAATCAGGGACACAAGCTGATTCAAACCTGCTGAGAAGTAGATAGGAACCTTCAAATTCATGCGCTCCCAATAGTCATCCAACAAAATGCATAGTTCCTACATATCATAATAACTTGGTAAATATAAGACAACTGTTACATCTTGATCAATTTTTCGAATTTTGATAATTAAACTGATCACTGAACCAGAATTGTGAGTAGTTCAGTTCATGGTTTATTAATCCAACCTTGGTCAAAATGGATTGAAGAAAAATGACTTTTAGATAAATACATAAGCATAAACAAGAAATTATAACATGTAATAGAATTTATGTGAACTACAGGAAATATGCTAAATAATCATTTTAATTTTTAATAATATTAAATCAGTATACATTATGCAAACTATAGCTGTATAATTTTAAAAATAAATTTTTGGATATACTAGTATTAGTTGTATATTTTTATATGATAGTTTTGATATTATATTTGGATAATTTTAAAAACATATTTAAGCCAGTTATTAGTCTCTGAAAATTTGACATTTTTTAAATTAATTGTTATTTAAATTCCTTTTTATGTCCCTACAGCTAACAAAAATTGTATTTTATTGTCCTTAAAAGCATGTGTTTTTAGTCCCTGATAACTGATAATAACTAAAAACACATTATTTTGTTAAATGTAATGATTAAAAATGGGAAAAAAAAAAAAGGTAAAATGGAGACTAACTTCAAAAATGTCATATCTTCAGGGATTAAAAACATATCTAAGTCTATTTTAATTTTATTTAATTGATTTAGTAACTTACTTTAAAAATATGTCAATAGTTAAAAAAATTATTTACATATTTTAAATATTAAAATTGCTATTTTGTAGTCTTGAACCTGAGATTGATGGGGATGCTCTAAGATAGTGAATGGCAATTCAGAGTGTGGACATACAAGATAAGATTAGCAATGAATGTAACCAAGAGAAAATTTGAATAGTCACTGTGGAGATGATGACAAAAACTTGCCTAAGGTGATATGGTCAAATAAGACCAAGAGAGACTCGAGGACAAAATAGAAGATCCAAAGGGGCCCGTTTGTTTGGACATTTCTTAATTAAAAAAATACTTCTAAAAATTTTAAGATATTTGGATAAGCTTTTGATAAGTTCTAACAAAATCTATATCACAAGCATTTTTCAGTAAATCCATTTTTGATATGTAAAATAAAAGAAAAAGGAAGGGAACATAATCAACATTATAGATGATGAACTGTGGAAACAATATCTTGCCAGCAATCCAGCATCTCCATCAGCCGTCAGGTAAGTATACCAAGACATTTACAAATACAAAGCCCATAAATGCACAAACTACAAAATGCATAAAACATTGAGGACAAGATCTAAGATCTTAGAATCCCAGAAAACACACAGATACACAGAGAAAGAAGTAACACTAGTTTCTTTCTTCCTTTCGTCCCCCACACCCCCCCCCCAAAAAAAAAAATCTTGTCTCTTTTGAGGAGTGTTTAGGGATGGGAAGAGAAGAACTACAACATGGAATCATTATGCTGAGAAACAGAAAAATAAATTACAATAAGCGAGATGAATAGCCATTTTAAGAATAATACCTGAGCTCTTCCAAGAGCAAATGTTGGAATAAGGACCTTTCCTCCACCAGAAACACATTTATGAATCTAAATCAATTAATTTGAAACTTAGTACCCAACATAAAAGTAACCGTAGATCAGGTGCACTTGGATCAAAAGTAAATCATGAAGTTAAAGAAACACAAGCAGAAAATTCAAAATAAGAAACAAAAATAAACAATTGAAATTTGTAACTTGACAATATGCTCATCCAAGCTAACAGAGCAGATAAGTATCCTTCTTTCTTCCAAATAAACGCAAGGACTGCTTATTTAAGGACAAAAAAATGCTAAAGATATCTGGTTGTGTTTCTCAACGAGAATAAAATATAATTAGATTGATAGAATAAAATATGCTCTGATCTTGGAGTTGCATAAGGCAAGGAGTTTGGTTGGCCCTTTCTGTCAATATACACAATGATGGTTTGCCCTTTCTGTTTGGAAGAAAGAAGACGAAAGGAATAAAATATGCTCTGATACTATTTAATGCTCGTTTATTTGGAAGAAAGAGAATAAAATATAATAAGAAGGAAGACGAAAGGAAAGATGATAGCATAGGATAAGATATTGATTCCTCCTAAAACAATAAAACAAAGGGACTACAAGAAAATGTGTATATTGACAGAAAGGGCCAACCAAACTTCTTGACTATCTATCAAAGATGCCCCACTAAATTGTCAGGGGTTATTGTCAGGATATTGAAATTTGAAAGCATATGGGCTTGCATTGCATTATACTAACTAGTAACAAAATTCCCTTTCCTCCTCTCTCAACTCCCTTTACAACTACCAACAACAAAAAATTCCTAAAACACTAAGAGTCCTAATATTCTAGCAATGTTGTTAGCTAAGCCATTAGTTAATTACAATTAGATAGTTAGTAGGCTTGGGTAGTTAGAGAGGGTAAGATATCACAATGTATATAAATAACAGAAGAAGGGAGAGAAGGAGGGTATCTAGTCATTTAATAAACAATTGGGGCCTTAGGGCAAGGAGGTTGTAGACCCTCGAAGTTCTGCTATATTGTAATCAAAGGGATTTTCCCTATTTCCTTGTAATAAAATAAAATGTTATGGTAGGGAGGTTGTAGACTCTTGAAGTTCTGCTATATTGTAATCAAAAGGAATTTTCCCTATTTCCTTGTAATAAAATGATGGTTTGTATCAAATAGTATCAGAGCTCTGATCTTGGAGTTGTGGGTATTGCATCTTGAAAATGATTCAGTGTAACTCAATGTTTAATGGTGGATGATCAGTGTAACTTGGTGCTTTGATGGAAGGGAAGCTCAATGGCGGATGCTCAATGTAACTCGGTGCTTTGAGACCAAGGGAGTACTCGAGGAGAAGGTATCATGGGCTATGATGGCATTAAGAGGGGATGTTCTCAAATGGTGGTTTTACTAGAAAGGGAACAAGAAGGCGACATGGTAGTCCTTTGAAAGGCAGTGCTCATGCGGTTCCAGCTAGAAGTTTGGGTTTGGGTTTGGGTACAAGATAAGGAAGCAAAAATTGACTTGGAGCCAATTTTGATAACATTCTCTAGAAGTACTTATGGGAAAGGGAACATTAAAAGCATCTTGCAATAACTGAGGTTTTTTGGACAATAGCTTCTCATCTCATATAAGTTAAAATTAGCTTCTGCATCTCAACTTTTTCAGCAGCTCTTTCATTCAACTTCTCCATAAACATCTATAAGCTTATAAGGACTTTTCTGTAAGTGATGAATCCTAAATTTATTTTAACTGAGAAGCTCCTACAAGGTAAAAGCTAATCCAAACTTGGCCTTGGAAATAAAATCAGTGGCATATCAAGATGAAAGCAAGAAATTTTAAGTGAGGAGGTCAGAAATAGATTCCGAAAAGAAACAAGAAATGGGAAGATTAAAAATCCTGGAAAAGGAAGCATCCCAAGAGGAAGAAAACCAACAAAAGTTGTAGGCATAGAAGCAGCATCAGGAAGAAAGAAATAATTGTGGTGACAAAGGAGAAGAACTCTGGATCACACACAAACTGACCCATCTTTCACTGCCGAATGCAGTTCGTGGTGCGGTGGCTAGGAGACCCCTTTGACGAAGACGCACACCTCACACGAGTTGCACTACATGTGAGAGGGAGAAACGAAGTAGGTCAAGAAAACTGTTTCAGACACTGTTCCGCACGCAACACAATGGCATTGGCTTAATTTCTATTGTGTCTAAACATTCTACACCAACTGAGATGGCATTGAAATGCACTAAAATTCAGGAAATTGCTTAGAGCTAGTAGGCGAATATGCCAGGGTGTTTCCAATCAGATTTGGAGTTCAAACTGAAATAATCATCTGAAATTTGGTCTCAAGTGTTGCTATTTGCTGGCAGAATTGCAAAAGGCCAATGTATCAGTAAGTTTTTACTTTTTTCTCTTTTCCAAACCTTCACCTTGAGGACAAACAAGGTGACACTTTATGGGAGGAGTATTGCTAGACAAACCCATTAGTTTGTTAGTTACAATTAGATAGTTAGTAGATGCAGTAGTTACAGGGGGTAGGATATCACAATGTATATAAATAATAGAAGAGAGGAGAGGAGGAAGGAATCTAGTTGTAAAGAATAAAGAAGAATATTGGAATGTTGTGTGTCTTATGTGACCACACAGTCTATATTTATAATCATAGGATACAATCGTATAATAATTACAAAGGATCAACTCAAATCCTTGATTTGTATAACTATATCCCTAATTACCAGCACATATTAATTATATAATGAGCACATGTTAAATATGCTTTCTAACACTCCCCCTCAAGCTGGATCGTATATGTTATATGAACCAAGCTTGTTACAAATATGATCAACCCGAGAGCCTTTGAAGGACTTAGTAAACATGTCAGCCAATTGGTCCTCAGACTTGACAAAGTCGATGGTGATTTCTCCTAAAAGCACTTTTTCTCTTACATAGTGACAGTCTATCTGTATGTGTTTGATCTGTTTATGGAAGACCGGATTTGAAGCAATGTGAAGTGCAGCTTGATTGTCACAGATAAGTTTTGTATACTGGAGGTCTCCTAATTTCAGCTGTTGGAGTAGATTTCTAAGCCATGCAAGCTCCTTTCTAAGCCATGCAAAAAAAACATTTTTAATGTCTAGTTGATGAAGTGGCCAATGATAAAT
This sequence comes from Calophaca sinica, assembly GCA_037113605.1. NCBI lineage: Eukaryota > Viridiplantae > Streptophyta > Magnoliopsida > Fabales > Fabaceae > Calophaca > Calophaca sinica. The sequence goes on along the minus strand of CM073730.1, from coordinate 84,786,466 downwards.
GGAAGCCATGGCAAGAAATAGACGAACAGAAGGTATTTTGGCCACTGGAGAAAATGTGTCTCCATAATCGAGACCAAAAATCTATGTATAACCTTTAGCCACCAAACGAGCTTTGAAACGATCAATCTGACCATCTAGCCCAACCTTCACTATATAAACCCATCGACAGCCTACTGTAGTTTTATCTGGAGGTAACGGAACAATCTCCCAAGTGTTATTTGAGTGCAATGCTGCCATCTCTTCCAACATCGCCTGACGCTTGATTCGGATCACCATGGCTTCACCTGTAGACTTAGGGATAGACACAGAATCCAAAGCAGAAACAAAGGAAACATAGGATGTAGACAAACGGTCATAGTTTAAAACACAAGCATATTTAGGATTAGGGTTGCGAGAGGACCGAATACCTTTCCTTAATGCTACAAGGAGTTCAGCAGTGAGCAGCGTAGATGGAAGCGGCGGTTGAGCAGGAGATCGAGGCGGTGGATCAATGGAAAGAATGCAGATTGGAGGCTGTGTTCGCCGCTGGTAGACACGCAGAGGAGGTGGAGTAGAAGCTACAATAGGTATCGGAACACCAGGTGGGATATCCCGAAAATCCTCAGTGAAATTATCATCAAGAACCGCAGAAGAAGAGAAGAATAGGCAAGTCTCAAAAAATGTGACATCAGCAGAAACAATGTATCGTTGTAGTTGAGGGCAAAAACAACGATAACTTTTTTGTACACGTGAGAAGCCCAGAAAAATACATTTGAGAGACTTAGCTAAGAGTTTATTTTTACCTGGAGTGAGGTCATGGACAAAACATGTGCAACCAAAGACACAAAGAGGAATGAGATAGAGATCCTGTTGTGGGTAAACAAGAGAGTACGGAACTTGATCATGAAGAACAGAGGAAGGCATGCGGTTGATAAGGTAACAGGCCGTGAGGAGCTCATCACCCCAAAAACAAAGAGGAACATTATGGTGAAGGAGAAGGGTACGTGTTGTTTCAACCAAATGACGATTATTTCTTTCGGTAACACTGTTCTGTTGTGGTGTGTGGGCACATGATGTTTGGTGAATAATTCCCTGGGAAGACAAAAACTATTGAAACTGGGATGACAAATATTCACGAGCATTATCAGTGCGTAACATTTTAATGGAAGTACCAAACTGGTTTTGAACTTCTGCATAAAATCCTTGAAAAATACTTAAAACATTAGAACGATTTTTCATTAAAAATAGCCAAGTACACCGAGAAAAGTCGTCAATGAAAGTGACAAAGTAATAATAGCCTAGAGTTGAACAGACACGACTAGGACCCCAAATATTAGAATGAACTAAAGCAAAAGGTGACAAGCACTTTTATTGATTCACTGACTATAAGTTTGACGAGTATGCTTTCCTAACTGACACGATTGACACTCAAATGATAAAATCTTAGAAAAACTAGGAACCATAAGATGCATTTTATTGAGGCTAGGGTGACCCAGACGTTGATGCATAAGGGTTTGAGAAGCAGCAGAGACACAAGCCACCGGTAGTGAAAGGTGATATAATCCTCCAGACTCATGTCCTGTTCCAATCGTCCGTCCCGTACGTCGTTCCTGCATATAAACAGAGTTATTAACAAAGAGGGCTGAGTAATCAAGGGTATGAGTGAGTTTGTTAATGGATATTAAATTAAAAGGACAACCAGGAACATAAAGTATAGAATGTAAGGAAAGGTTGGGAAGGGGTTGGGCTTGACCAATGCCTTGAACTTTGATTTTAGAGTCATTTGCCATGGTGACAGATGGCAAACAATCAGAGTAAGACAGATGAGAGAAAAGAGATTTGTTACCAGTTATATGGTCAGAAGCACCGGAGTCAAGTACCCATGGTCCAAGAGAGGAGGATTGAGAGACAAAGGCTACAGGATTACCAGACTGAGCGACGGCAACAGAAGGTGTTGGCTGATGGGCTGCTTTGAACTGAAGGAACTCATTGTAATCAGTGGCCGAAATAGTAACATCTTCGGTGATTGCAGTATGAGCAACATTGGCAACCTTAGACTGTTGTTGTCTCGCTTTGGTGCGACATTTCGCTTCAATATGGCGATAGCGATTGCAATAGTTGCAGCAAGAACCACGACAATGGTCACCACGTCCTCCATTTCGTCCACCACGACTAGGATACTGGGAGACAAGTGTGGAGGAATCAGCAGGACTTGAGGAGTGGCCAAAAGCATGAGTAGCAGCAAGACGCAACAGTTGTTCACTAACTATGTCATAGGAAGGAACAGTGGAGCCTGATAAAATCTGGTTGCGTACCGAATAAAGCTCTGGTGGTAGGCCGGCCAGTGCAAGAATCATGAAAAACTTGTTGCGTTGCTCGGCATGAGCTGCTGCATCACTAGTAAAGGGCATGAGGGATTGAAAATCAGCAATCAAATGATCAAGCTTACCAAGGTAAGTCTGCACATCCATGTTTTCCAGCTTCAGAGAGATGAGGTTGAGAATGACACTATAAAGGCGATGAACGTCGTTGGAGTAGACTTTCTTGGCTTTTTCCCAAACATCGTAGCAAGTGGTGAATGCTTGATATTGCGGCTGGAGCTTGGGCGCAATGGAAAACCATAGGACAGTACATAAGGAGGCGTCAACTTGCTTCCATTTTGATCGATCTTTGGTAGGAATATCCTTGGCTTGTTTGGTCAAGTGGTCTTCACGTCCTTGACCTTGAAACCAAAGCTTGACAGCAGCAGCCCAGATGCTGTAGTTGGCTGTCCCAGTCAGTTTTTCACACGGGATAAGCGGAACCTTGGCGAATGTCACGGTCTCGGAATCAGAGTCATCACCCATGAGTGTTTGAAGGTGAGAAACTGCTGGATAGGGGTGACTGGCGGTGGGGAAGGTGACGGAAGTGGCGGCGAACAGTGGGTCGCGCCGGAAAACGGCGAAAAACGAGATCTGAGTGCGCGCGCGTGGGGGACACGCGTTGGAGACTGGCCGTGCGTAGGGGTGCGTGCGGCGGCGGTTGAGGACGCGCTTTCGGCGGTTGGGTCGACTCGGGGCGGCGATTCGACCGGTGGTGGCAGATCGGAGAGGTGAGTCACGGTTGCGGAGAAAAGTGGCTTCTCAGTCGCGGCATGTACTGTTCACGTAGAAAACAGGAATAGCGACTGAGGCAGGGAAATAAAAGGAAATAGGAACAAAACCTAAACTACTGATACCATGTAAAGAATAAAGAAGAATATTGGAATGTTGTGTCTTATGTGACCACACAGTCTGTATTTATAATCATAGGATACAATCGTATAATAATTACAAAGGATCAAATCAAATCCTTGATTTGTATAACTATATCCCTAATTACCAGCACGTATTAATTATATAATGAGCACATGTTAAATATGCTTTCTAACACTAGTCAATTGAGAAAGTGTTAGGGCCTTCGAGCATTGGGAGCTGCAGTTGCACATGCTCAAAGTTCTGCGATCTATCTTGTAACCAAGGGAGATTTTTCCCTATTTCTTTGTAATGAAATATGGGTATCTACCAAATGTCCAACCAAATGCACCAAATAGGAGAAAATAGCACACATCCACAAAACCTTGCCTTTTTTACTTCGGTGAATACCTCTTTTTCCTAATCAACAAAACTGTTATGAGCACAAACCAAGGATTCTCCAAAATACCAAAAGGCCGACTTCAAATATAACCAATGGCAGGTCAACGTAAAATGCAAACAGCAAAAGTAAGGCATGATTAACAAAAAAAGGGACTGAGAAAGTGAGATCAACAATACTCAATATATGTCTGAGAGAAAACAAGGTATCAAATTAAATAAACAGATTTAGTTCACAATTTCTTCAAAGTAAGTTTTGCAAATACTTACGGCTTTGAGGAATTCCCTCTCTCGAGCATATTTTGAATCACGTATTGTAGTCGCATATGTGGATCTGAAATAAGATTTTTGGAGACATGCAAAAAATAAGTCCAAGAAAATCCTTCGTATATCTACAAGCAGTGAGTGCAAAATAGGCTCTTGCATTTTAAACCACATTGAACCATTATTCATTAGGGGGAAATAACCTTTCCAAATGAATATAAATGTTAATTCACCTTGTAAACATAACAATTGCAAATTGTATATTCAAAACTACCATGGACTATATCAAACTATCAGATTATATATTTGAGGTGGGCAGTTGGCTAAAAAATCCTTCATCCAATTATTAGCAATCACCAGAAAGTTGTTTGTACAGGGAGTCCAATCTGAAGACATAAGCTTAAAGATCCAAAAATTTCACTTAGATTTGATATTGGTTCTGACTGTAGCACTAGTAACACATTCCTCTAAGGTTCATAAGGTGACTTTAAAGTACAAAGGAAAATTTGTTGAATAATGCTTTCTCGTACCACTTGGAAATGATGTGCAGATAATGTAGTATTGGAAATAGCAATTGGAATTAATATAGTATTGGAAATGGTAGGAGTTAATGTAGCATTGGAACAATATAACCCAAGAAATTATTTCAATTCTTGTTTATTGTTCTTGAAACATGAGTTATATCTATTCTTTCACGTACTTATCTATCAATATGATGAACGCGAATGACTTGAGCATTTCACAAATTACATTTGTAGTTGATTCTTAACCTATTCTCAAGTTGGTACCAGAGTTGGCTCGATCCTATCTCTTCGCCTTGTATTGTGGGTCTGCCATGTGGTCTGGCAGCAACCCAAAATCCCCAAAAATAGAAAGCACATATATGACATGGTATAGGACATGACACAGACATGGGGATACAACAAATTTTAGAAGTTATATGGCACAACAAGGTTATAATTGAACACATAAAATTATTATAAAATCAATATAGAAACACAAAACCTTAAATCAAAAGAAAGAATTATTATTTTAAAATTAGCATGAGTCAAGTAGAAATAATAAGATACAGCCATTTATCTAATTATTGTAAATTCTTATCTATACTGGTATTAAATTTAGAAAATTGCAAAATACAACTAGAACTATCCGAAGTGTCCCTTAATTGTCTGATATGAATACATGTCCAACATGAGTACAACATGACTTGGCTACTACTTTGAAGTGTTTGTGCTTCTTTGCTCCAAAGTCATTCATTGTTATCCTTGTAGAAAAGCATGTAAATAATGTCTTCATAAATTGTATAGGCTAATTAAAAAGAAAAGAAATTACAGTAATGAAAATAACTATAGAGTATAGGGTCCCTCTAATATGGACCCCGTAAAAAGAGGTCTAGAGGTGAACCTTCCCTTACAACCTGTTACAGCCGGTTATCTTATTTTTTAATCATTCCAGCAGAGTTAAGTGGTATGTTTGGGCACTTCATTTACTTTCTTTTTAGTATACTTAAACTGAATAACATTGTATTCCTTGAATAATATTATGAGGGTAAGGTACAATATTTATATATGAGGCTAACCTCATCAATCCCTAAAGATTAGGGGATAGAATCAACTAAAAAAGGGAAACAAAGAAACTAGGAAAGACTATCATACTAATTAAATGACAATATCTCAACACTCCCCCTCAAGGTGGAGCATATATATCATATGCATCCAACTTGTCACATATGTAAGTTATCTGAGAACCTCGTAGAGATTTAGTAAAGATATCAACAAGTTGATCCTAAGGAAGTTCTGATGACTCCAGAGAGAATCTTTTCTCTTAATGAAATGACAGTCGACTTCTATATGTTTTGTTCTCTCGTGAAAAACTGGATTGGAAGAGAGGTGCTAAGCTGACTGGTTATCACACACAAGTTCCATAGGACCAACCTCACAAAAAATGTAGTTCCTGCAATAATTGTTTCAACCACAAAAGTTCAGATGTGGCATGAGCCATAGTCCGATACTCGGCTTCAGTACTTGATCGGGCAACAACATTTTGTTTTTTGCTCTTCCTTGAAATTAAATTTCCACCCATGAATATGCAGTAACCTAAATTCGACCGTCTATCACTTGAATCTCCTACCCAATTGACATCTGAATATCCAACGATATCAGTGTGACATAGTTGTCAAGATCGAGATCTTACCTAAGATCGGTAGGGGGTAGCAAGATCGTAAATGGTAAGATCGTAACCAGGATCGGAAGATACCAAAAAGATTTCCTAGGATCGGGCGGGGGTAGCAAGATCGTAAATGGTAAGATCGTAACTCGGATCGTAAGATCCTACCAAAATGAAAATTATACTAAATTACTAATACATACCTCTTTAAACGCTAGTAAATATATATTGTTATCATATCAATTCCATTTTTATTATTATATTTAACTACATTATATTTTTCTATACAGAATTCTTTATATCACGTTTTATATTTATATCCATACTAATTAGTATAGAAGAGTTAGTGTAAAAATATTCATAGAAGAGTTTGTCATAAAATGGCCCAGTCCAATTTGTGGTGGAGGCCCAACACCCCTCTAGAGATAAGAAAACCCTAGTAATCTTTTTCCTATCAGCTGCACACACTGCTTCTTCTTCACCCAACACAACACAGTTGCATAGTCGTTTCTTCTTCACCTAACACAGCCACTGTTGCTGCATCTTCTTTCGCATACTGCTGCCCCAACATAGCTGCTGCTTCTGCCGTCACGACGTCCCACAGCGTATTGACGACGCCTCATAGCACCGCGCCGGAAGCGTGACAGGGCAGCGCCGGAAGCGTGAGTGTGGGAGAGGAAGAGAGCTTCAAATCGCGATTTTGGAGAGGGAGAGGGAGAGGGAGAGAGCAGAGTCAATCGAGTCCAAAAACCTGACCCGAAAACGAATCAAAAAAAAGGGTGACCAGCAAAAACAGGTAGGATCATACGCAGGATCGTCGCAGAATCGTGGAATCGTAGGATCGTAATCAAGATCGGACCGATCTCACTGAAACGTGATCTTGCTCATTTTTTCAACTCGCAGGAGGCTCGTGGGATCGTAGAATCGTACGATCTTACGATTAAGATCGTGATCTTGACAACCATGAGTGTGACCCCTATCAGTGAAAACAAGCCCCTTTCCTGGTGACCTTTTGATGTACTTAAGAATTCGAACAACTACATTCCAATAACAGTTAAGGAACTGACTTACTGCACTGACTGGAAAAGATATGTCAGGTCTGGTCATGGTGAGATAATTTAATTTTCCCACTAGTCTTCAGGATCTACCTGGATCGGGATAAGGCTCTCCTGATTAGGAAAGAGCTTTACATTAGGATCCAAAGTAGTGTCGACTGGTTTACAATCTACAGGACCTGTCTCCTCCAAAATGTCGAGAGTATACTTCTTCCGAGAGATAGAAATACCTGACTTTGATTGAGTTACCTCAATCCCAAGAAAGTAACGTAGAGGAACCAAGTCCTTCATTCTTCCTTGAGATTGGACTCTCCTATGGCTTGGCTTCCATTCGGTGTACAATTTGGATAATTTGGGAGTAAACCAAGTTGTGTCAATGAGTCACAACATAAAAGAAATAAAAAAAGGTCTCGCATAAAATGTCAACAGGCTGCAACCGATATACCCAACAGTCCATGTTAGGACCGGGACCATATTAGGGGTTCTCTAAAGTATAATGTGTAATTTTTTCTCTCTGTATTATTCAACTTCAATATGTAGTTTACAGACAAATTTATCCATCATTTTCTCTTCCCTTAACATGGTGTTCTGTGTCATAAAATCATCTAATACCATTTGCGGTTGCCTAAGTTGACTTTTTGAAGTGGTTTGGGAACAAAAAATCTCTGGTTCCACTGCCTCTGTTGCACATACTAGTAATTCCTTTGCTTGTCTCTCGCAATCATTATCCATGAGGGATTGGATCTTGGATTCTAGTGCCATTAAGCACATCCGATAATAAAGCTTTGTTCTCCAAAATTTCTACATCTGGATGTCAAGAATACTTTTCTCCACAATTATCTCACTAAAGAGATTTATATGTAGCAACCTCTTGGATTTGTTGTTCATATGGAGCCATCTGGACTTGTTTGTCGTGCTCGCAAATCTCTATGTGGCCTTAAACGGTTTGACAGATTACAAAGTGTGAGGTTGACCATAGTCACCTATCGCCATTCAGTTTGAATGTGAATTTACTTGATTGTGTATGTAGACGATATTGTCAACACAGGCAATGATCACTATGGCATAACTTACATAATACAACATTTTTGTCATCACTTTCATACAAAAGATCTTGGAAAACTTCAACATAATGGGAATAAAGGTGACACAATCCAAGGAAGAATGGTATCGTGACTTCCTAGAGAATGTATGTCATGGATATTCTTGAGGAAAGGGGTCTGTTGAATGGAAAACCTATTGACACTCCTATGCTCAACAACAACAAAATTAAGTGAGGTTGACCATAGCGACCAATCAACACCATAATACCTTGTATAAGCTCACATATAGACCATTTATCTCTAAATCTCTCTTAATGATTTGGCCTATAGTTTTCCTTGGTCTCTCTCTAAATCTCTTTACTCACAATAGGGGATACCCCAATTTTCTATCTAGATTGTATTCATAATCTTGTCTTGCGTAACCACTTGTCTATTGTAAAATTCTCATTCGTGCCAACATTCAGACTCGTGCAGTATTGTAAGTGTGTGGTAAAATTTTCCTTTATTGAGTGGTACTTTTCCATTGGAGATACACCCAAAGCATTCCTCCATTTCATCAACCTCGCTTGGATTCTATGGTTGACATTTCTCTCTATCTCCCTGTCATTTTATATGATAGATCCAAGGTACTTCAAAAGTAAGATCTATGGTACTGTATGTTCTCCGATTTGACTCTAAGCTATGACTTGTTTGTCTCTCGCAAAACTTCAATTTTATATACTCTATTTTTATTCTACTTAGGTAGAACCAATGTGTTCTCAAGGCTTGACTTTCTATTTATTTCTTCTCTCGACTCTCCAACTAAGACTATATCATCTGCAAAATTTGACACACCTAAGCTCAATTACATAATGTAGGGTAGAAAGTACAACAAGATTAATAGATTAGGGTGGCAAAATGCATGACCCCAAAATTGAAAATGTTTAAATAAAGAAAAAATGAGGGCAACAAGAAGTGATCTCATAACCATAACCACTTGGTCTTATATGTTTTGATATCATGCAAGGACCAACTTCTCACATATTTAGCTTGTTAAGTGCAAGCTAAGGAATGGTTCATATTTCTAACAATAACATAAATATGAGATTAACAGTAAGACATGCAAATAAATAGTCAAGTATACTCATTTCAAAAATAATTGAATATAAACTAATATAATTAATATACCCTTAAGCAATAAACAAGTGGAAAAGATCATTTCTAGCCCTCACTACAATGTTGATGACATCATTATAAGATGGATTTACACAATCAATAACGTTCTTACTCAGTTATAAGAAGGTCAAGTCGTAGTCGATCAATTTGGGCTGCTCCAAGGTGTCTATCTGGTGTCATATTGTAGTCTCCTGTGTAAACCATTTCTGTGTCTCCCACTTTCGCATAGAACATTGCAGCTCCAATAACCTTGACAATTTATAATAGGATGGATGATCGACTGAGAGTGCTAAAACATTAATTCAAGGTATAGAAAGAACAAAAACCTATTCACGCAAGATAGATATGATAGGGAAAGAAACCCTAATAACAAAAAAATAATGTCAAAAACATGCTCAAATAAAATAATGAATTACATTACAAGGAAAGCTACTTCACATGGCATGATTAATGATGCTAAGGTTGGGTTGTCAGGTATGGTATGTTATGACATATCAGTCTTCTTGTGGGAAGAAGAAAGTGAAAAGCTTCAATAGCACATTGGTCATGCTTATGTTAACTAAAAGACCAAGAATCAGACATATGACAAAACTAGAAAAGACAGTCATAGAAAGATAACTTTTGAGACCAAGAACGGAGTTAATCATTCCACATTATTGAAGAAGGACGACATTCATCCGGAAATTATTGTATAAATTTACTATGGTATCAGTGGAGTTTCACTGAGGGCGAACCTTGGTTCAAATCCTGAAAACAGCCTATCCACTTGCAGAGGTAAGGATGCATACATCTACCCTCTCCAGACCTCACCTAGTGTGAGCCTCGTGCAATGAGTTGCATTTTTATCAGTGAAGTTTCATTACATAAGAGTGGATTATCTTATTAAGTCTCTTTCAAATAATAATTTCTTCTCAGGAGTTGTAGCCTTGTAGCACTGGGCCGCATAGCGAGGTAAGCTTGCGTACATCTACCCTCCCCAGACCCCACCTGGTGGGAGCCTTGTGCACTAGGCCGCCCTTTAGCTGTAGCCTTGTAGCATTACTGAAAGGGAACCTTGGTGCAACAGTTGAAATTGTCACCATATGACTGAAAGTCACAAATTCAACTTGTGGATCAACCTCTTAGAAAAGCAAGGTAAGATTAACTCCTATAGACCCACATAGTAGGTCAACCCTTACCTGGACCTTGCAAATAGGAGTTTTATAGCACCAAGTTTCCACTCTATAGTTATAGTATTACTAGATGCAAAATCAAAAGATCTCCCAACTGGACTAATCAGGAAATAAATCTTTCGAGGCTAGTTTGCATTGTTATTGTTCTTCTGCTATCTAAAACTCTCAAAACCCTAATCTTGAATGCCACTGGACACATTATTTAGAACTCTGAGAAGCCTACCTCTTTCTGACTTTCAATTGGAATACTAGACTCTTACATCTTATTCTGATTTCTGATTATGTTACGTATAGTTTTTGATTTCCCAATTTTTTGGCATCTAAATCTAATCCTCTACCATCTTATATTCACAAAAGTTAAACAAGAACTTCAATGGTGAGAAAATCACCAACATATCAGATGTTAAATCTATTACTGCAAATGAAATATGACTTCAGAGATGAAGCTCACAAGCCTTACATGTCCGGCATAATATGCACGTATCTGCAGGTCTTCATCTACTTGCACAGTTTGCCTCAAATCTACAGCAATAACTGTGTACAGGTATCAAATCAAATTAAAATACGTATAATAAAGATAAAAAATTGAGATGCTAATGTGGTATGGTGATTTTGGATGGAGACCTGCTGTGTTCAACAGTCCAAAACACACACCAAACTACTGATTAAGCAAGGCAGAATCTTTTTTGAAATTCACATAGAAATGTAAACCATGTAATTTTTGTCACAGCATTTCCACTGTGTGATAGAATTGCTTATTGTTAATAATAGTATAAGTTCCTTTTGTAAATAATAGAAAGGGTCATGTCTCATGCTTGCTTGTAGTAATGCTGAGGTGTCCCAAGTTAGTTAGAATATTCCCTTCCCTTTTGTATTGACACGCCTATATGATGAGCCTAGTGGGCCAATGATAATGATTACACAATCATAACAAACTATTCTCTCAATTCTGAAATTCTCTCTGCATATTCTCTGCAGCTCCTTACACCAGATCTCCTTTCATTCATAGGAGTATCTGTATTGAGCTAGGAATTTTCTCGGAGTCCATTCCCTGAGGTTTCTCTGTCTCAATTGGTATCAAAGGCACTCTGTCCTTGGACCATGACTACTCGTAACCAGTTATCACTCGCAGATCTCGCTTCCAAATAGGATGAGCTTCACCACCGCTTCGATCAATTGAGCTCTAACCTGTCTCAATTGGACAATCTCGACGCCGGTATGGAGGAAATCCGCCATTTGCTGCGCTCACAAGCTCTTGATCGCCAACAGGACAACCATTCTGTCAACGGCTCCAGTGGCCCTCGTCAGAACAATGCTCGTTCCGACACTGCTCGCTCTTACACTACTCGACTTTCTAAAGTCGAATTTCCACGCTTCGATGGTACCAAATTAAAGGAGTGGCTATATAAGTGTAACCAATTTATCTCTCTGGATGAAACTTCAGAGGACTCTAAGGTTCGCCTTGCAGCAATTGATCTTGATGGCATTGCGCTCCAATGGCATCTTAATTATATGCGTACCAAATTTGACATCTACCCTCCTTGGTCTCAATATGTTTCCGATGTGGCCCAACGCTTCGGAGATTTATACGATGACCCTCTCGCAAATCTAATTCAAGTGAAGCACACTGGCTCGGTTAAGGATTACACAGATGCGTTTGAACTTGCCCTTACTCAGGTATCAATCTTACCCGAACACTCTCTCAGTATTTTTATTGCTGGTCTAGCTCATGAAACTCAAATGCATGTTCGTATGTTTCACCCTAACACCATTTCTCATGCTTCACACTTAGCAAAACTTTTTGAAGCTTCCAAAACCTCAAACCCTTCCATTCCAAATCAACCTTACCAGAACCGCTTTAATTCCTCATCCAAACTTATCACCACCCCAAACACTACATCCCTAAACACTCCTCCCTCAAACACTAAACCCCCAAACACTAGCCACAAACACTCACCTACTTCCCCAAAACCATTGCTACCTCGCCCTCCCCGATCCCTATCTGCCTCTGAATTGGCAGAACGCCGTGCAAAAGGCTTATGCATGTTCTGTGATGACCAATTCACTCCGGGTCACCAGCTGAAACACAGACGTTCACAAGTTTTTATAATGGAATTAGATGAGGATGATGGTATTACTGACCCTACCTCTGAGGTAGAGGATGCTAGTGTGCAGGTTATTGATTCAAACTCTGAGGAAACACCCCTACTTTCATTGAATGCTATGCTTGGTAATTCTAGTTTTCACACGATGAAAGTCACTGGTTTACATAACAAAAAGATGATCCACATTCTGTTGGATAGTGGCAGCACTCATAATTTCCTAGATTTAGAGGTAGCAAAGAAGCTTGGTTGCAAATTGGAGCCCATTCCTCCTATGGCTGTTACTGCTGGTGGTGGACATAAATTGCAGGCACCTTTCATGTGTAAAGGGTTCTCTTGGCAGCTTCAAGGGACCACATTCACAGCTGATGTTATTGTGCTTCCTTTGGGATCTTATGATTTAATTCTTGGTATTCAATGGCTCACTTCTTTAGGGCCTATCTTGTGGGATTTTTCTAAACTTCAAATGGAATTCTCAACCAAGGGGAAGAAGTTTGTTTTGAGAGGAGCAAAGCCTTCGAGTATTAAGCTTATCAATAATAAGTCCTTTCCCCAAGCTGTACAGCAGGGAGCACAGATGTGCTTCTTGTATTTGAATCCTGTTAACATTCAGCCTGCTGCTAATTCATGCCAACTGTTTACTCTTACAGCTCCTGATGTTGCACTGCCCAGTTCTATTGAGGACTTGCTGCTGCAATTTTCTGATTTGTTCACAGAACCTACTGACTTGCCTCCCACTAGACCCGGATTTGATCACTGCAGACCATTAAAGGAAGGCACTACTGCTTTCAACCTCAAACCATACAGACATTCTATCATCCAGAAGGATATTGTTGATAAGCTCATAGAAGAAATGTTGCAACAAGGGCTAATTCGGCATAGCAATAGCCCTATGGCTTCACCTGCTGTCTTGGTTAGGAAAAAAGGGGGCTCATGGCGATTATGTGTTGATTGTAGAAGGCTTAACCAAGCTACAATTAAGGACAGATACCTTATCCCTCTCATTGAAGATTTGATGGATGAATTATGTGGGGGCCACAATCTTCTCCAAACTGGACTTGAGGTCTGGTTACCATCAAGTGCTAATGCAAGATGGTGAAGAATTTAAAACAGCTTTTAAGACCCATGCTGGCCACTTTGAGTACCTAGTGATGCCCTTTGGGCTCACTAATGCCCCGGCCACATTTCAGGCATTGATGAATCATATATTCCATTCCTTTCTTCGAAGGTTTGTGATTATCTTCTTTGATGACATTTTAATTTACAGCTCATCTCTTTCTGATCATGTCAAACACTTGCAACTGGTGTTTCAAACTGCCCGCGACCATCAACTGTTTGTGAACAGGTCTAAGTGCAGTTTTGCTGCCTCAAGAGTAGAGTATTTGGGTCATTTCATTTCTCAAGAGGGTGTTTCTACTGATCCTTCAAAAATTCAAGCAGTTGTGGATTGGCCTCAACCTCAGAATCTCAAGCAATTGCGAGCATTCTTGGGATTAGCGGTTTACTATCGAAGGTTTGTGGCCAATTCTGGCAAAATTGCCAAACCACTCACTGATATGCTGGGGAAAGAGGGCTTCTCTTGGTCAGAAGAGTCAATGGCTGCCTTTAATACCTTGAAGCAAGCACTGGTAACAGCTCCTGTACTGGCTCTCCCCAATTTTTCTAAGCCTTTTGTTATTGAAACTGATGCCTCGGGCAGGGGAATTGGAGCTGTCCTCATGCAGGAAAATCACCCCATATTTTATATCAGTTGTGCACTTGGTCCTAAACAGCAGGCAATGTCCATATATGAGAGAGAGCTCTTGGCCATAGTTTATGCCATTCAAAAATGGGGTACTTATCTCTCTCATGGTCACTTCATAATTAAGACAGACCAGAAAAGCATCAAGTTCTTGATGAAGCAGCGGCTTAACACTCCTTTCCAACAAGTATTGATGTCCAAACTCATGGGTTTAGACTTTGAAATCCATTACAAACAGGGTTCCCACAACCTGGCAGCAGATGCTCTATCTAGAAATTTAAGTGCCAAGCTCTTGCCTTTACTCATTAATCAGTCTCAAGAGGGGCTGCTTGAACAAATCCAGGCTTCTTGGCTTGCTGATTTGAGACTGCAGAAGATCATTTCTGAATTAACACAGGATCCAGCTTCTCACCCTAAGTTTACTTGGCATAGGGGAGAACTTAGAAGGTTAGGCAAGTTGGTAATTGGTGACATTGCTGACCTTAAGGAGTCCATCTTCAAATGGCTCCACAACTCTGCAGTGGGAGGCCATTCAGGCAGAGATGCTACTGCAGCCCGCATCAAATCTCTTTTCCATTGGAAAGGACTTCTAAAGGATGTTCAATTGTATGTGAGAAAGTGTGACACTTGCCAAAGATGTAAGGCTGATTTAGCAGCCTACCCGGGACTGCTGCAACCTTTGCCAATTCCTGAGAGGATTTGGGAAGCTATTAGCTTAGACTTTATTGAAGGGCTGCCCCCCTCTTCTGGCAAGCATGTAATCTTGGTAGTGGTTGATCGCTTGAGCAAGTATGCCCATTTTTTGACCTTGTCTCACCCTTATACTGCTCTGGAAGTGGCTCAAGTATTTCTTGACAATATCTTCAAATTGCATGGCATGCCTACTACGGTTACCGGTGACCGTGACCCCACTTTTTTGAGTCAAATTTGGAGTGATTTGTTTTCTCTACAAGGTGTGGCTCTTCACAAGTCTACAGCCTATCACCCACAAACTGACGGGCAAACAGAGGTCGTTAATAAATGTCTGGAGACCTACTTAAGATGTATGTATTCGGAGAAGCCATCATCATGGTCTCACTGGTTACCACTTGCTGAATGGTGGTATAACACTTCTTATCACTCTTCCATCCAAGCCACACCATATGAGGTTGTTTATGGTCAACCTCCTCCTATTCACTTGCCCTACTTACCAGGTGAATCTAGTAACCTCACAGTTGATAGGACTTTAAATGCCAGGGAAGCTGCCCTTAAGTTACTCAAGTTCCATTTGTTGAGTGCTCAAAACCGCATGTCCCAGCAGGCAAACAAACATCGCAGTGAGAGGTCATTTGCCCTTGGTGACTTTGTCTATCTGAAGCTCCAACCTTATAGACAGTATTCCATGCGTCAGTCTCCATTTCACAAGCTCTCACCTAGTTTTATAGCCCTTTTAAAGTGCTTGACCGCATGGGACAAACTGCCTACCAACTGGAGTTGCCTCCTACTTCAACAATCCATAATGTGTTCCACGTTTCTCAGTTGAAGCTGTGCCATGATCCTGTCCACAGTCAAATCCACCCTTTGCCTGCTGCTGTGGAAGATAATTTTACAGAAAAATCACCAGAAGCAATTTTGGATAGAAAAATGGTGAAAAGAGGTCATAGGGCTGCCACCAAGGTGCTGGTGAAATGGAAGAATCTGCCTGCAAACCTTGCAACTTGGGAATTTTATTTTGACTTTCTGCAAAAGTTTCCCAACTTTAACCCTTGCGGTCAAGGGTGCTCGAGGAAGGGGGTATTGTCACAGCATTTCCACTGTGTGACAGAATTGCTTATTGTTAATAATAGTATAAGTTCCTTTTGTAAATAATAGAAAGGGTCATGTCTCATGCTTGCTTGTAGTAATGCTGAGGTGTCCCAAGTTAGTTAGAATATTCCCTTCCCTTTTGTATTGACACGCCTATATGATGAGCCTAGTGGGCCAATGATAATGATTACACAATCATAACAAACTATTCTCTCAATTCTGAAATTCTCTCTGCATATTCTCTGCAGCTCCTTACACCAGATCTCCTTTCATTCATAGGAGCCTCTGTATTGAGCTAGGAATTCTCTCGGAATCCATTCCCTGAGGTTTCTCTGTCTCAACTTTAGTCTGTATACATTATCAATTTGGAAAAATAAAATAAAATAAAAAATAAAACTGAAAGGACATATTTATAGACCAGAAAAGAATAATTATCCTTCATTAAAATCCATGTGACACAACAGCTACATAGAAGTCCAACTTCAACAGAGTCAGAACTCAGAAGCAACTCTTTCAGCTATGGTAATACATTACGAAATTGGCAGTCAATTGACAGGGTTGACCAATTTGAATATATGCAACTCTTACCAGTGAGATGTCTAAACCAAAAGTAATAGTTGTCTAACTCAAACCAACATATGGATACTGTAAAGGAAAAGAGTATTCTCTCCATTACCTTTCTTCATGCACTCAGCAATATGATCAGAAGTGAACTGCTCTTCCTCACCTCGACGATCAACCATCACTTTCCGAAAGTCTTCCAACATCAAAGGAGCCAAAGCTTTTGTTGGGTACTGCTTAAATCAAATAGAAGTTAAGTTAAATTTACCATTATAAAATTACAAACACAAAGCCAATGCTGAAACATTCAAAGCACCGTCACAATTACTTTGGCTGGCCAAATGACATGGTTGCTTCAAAGCTTCAGTATATTTATTAGTTTCTATTTCTCACTTTCCCTACCAGTCAGCATTGACCAGAACAGCACCCAAAGAATCGAACAAAAATTAGAACAAGATTATATGCATATGCAATCAAAATTATCCAAGGAATGTCAAAATACAACAACAACCACTGCTAACGACTAACATCGCCGGCGACTTTTTGCCCATTGTTTCCTTCCCTAGAAAAATTTTGAGATTTCAATCAAGAATCTCTACAAGATATTTTCCAATTGAATTAATTTAAGGATTTTTTCAACCTGTCAAATATGGCATTACTTTTTTACTTTTCTCAATCCAGAGTCATGCACATTTGCTTCCTCTTACACAGAAAAATAAACAATCATCCGATAAATCCAAAAAAAAAAAAAAAAAAAAAAAACTCATCTTTCACGTTGAATAAACAACGCATAAGACTTCACAATCTTTTATCATGTCAAAATAGAAAATGTTTAATTAAGGTGTGCACGTAGTTTACTTTCTGTTTTCATTTTCACTTTTCCGGTCTAATGTTTTTACTAATAATTACAACAAGGCAGCTTTGTCAAGATTTTGTCATTTTCAACATTCCTACCATCACAAAATCACGAAAGCATACAAAAAAAAAGTGTTATTTTTATAATAATTAGTAAAACAATAAGACTATCCAGTACCAAAATTTTGTGAAGAAGTTGCAAACGAAAAGAAAGAATGCATGACAACACATGCATTATCAATCAGTAAAACTATATCAACTGAAAATAAAAAAATAAAACAAACCAAAGGCATCGAAGAAGTTGACTCTATTATAAAACCGCAAACAACCAGCAGCACCGCATATTGAGACAGACATTTCATCAAACACGTAACAGGGGAATAAGACTCACCGTCATGTAAACCGGTCCGCGATACCCGCAAACTTCGGTGAAGTAAACCAGCGCTCCAACATGGTCCAAGTGACTGCCCCATTTAATTTCGCAAACAAAGAGGAGGCAACGTTAATGTCAAAAATAAATAAAAAAATTAAAAAAAAAGATGAATGAATGATGATGATGATGGTGGTACAAATGAGTGATGATGATGCAAGAGAGAGCATCGTCGAAGTTTCCAGAAGGGGAGATGAGAGAGAAATCGGGGTATCGACGGTGGTCCAAGTAGCCCATGTGCATTCCGCAATCGAACATGATTCGTTTCCCGTTGATGGTTACCACTACGCAGCTCTTTCCAACCTCTTGACCAGCACCTGCGTGCACATTCATTCATTCCAACTAACTGTTAGATTAGATTCAAAGACGAGACGAGACGACAAGTCGTTGCACTTGCATTGCATTGCACCACACCAGATAGACACGACGACAGAATAATAAGGGAATATACCCAACACTAGAGTTTCGATGGCCATCAATGCTCTCTGTTCTGTAATTCTTGCACTTGCAGTAGTTGCCCCCTCAGGCTCAGGCTACCAAGGGTAATTGTACTACCAACACCGCAAACCCTTCAACACTCGGTGGTGGCTGGCTACCTTGCACAAACATAATAATAGTGTGCACAGTACCAAAAGCCTTTTGTAGCAATTTTTTAAAGAAAAATATTTTAAAAAATTACAAATAAATCCTGTTTTTCATGTGGCTGCTTCATCACGGTGGGACGCGAATCCAACGCTGTGACAGCGGGACGCGACTCCGACGCCGGGGAGGAGGATCAGCAGCATGCCGACTCTGGCATTGATCTAGAACAGGTACTGACTTGATGGCGTTGAGGACTGCTTCTGAAGCTTTGTCGGCGGGGAAGTGATTTGAAGCGGCTAAATGAACTCGACCCTTGGATGTAGGGCACACGCTGACATTTTGGGTGCCCCGTGTGAACTGAGAACTTATTTTTTATAAGTCAATTATATATGTTGTTATCAAAAGTAGATAGTTGTCAATACACAAAAGGTGTAAAAACCTAGTCATTAATTGTTTTAATACAACTTAAAGGAAATAAAATATTGCAGAAGAAAAGTTAACCATTACTGCAACATTAATAAATTTAAGTCAAACTAGCGAATTATAATAGAATTGTAGTAAAAGTAGTTTATATATGTATCTATTTAACCTGAACATATAGCAGCATCCATAAATGAATGTCATCGGGCTGTAGCATCAATTGTCCCGTAGCGGAGGCCCAGGTGGGGTCAAGTTACAATCGACACGTGACGTTGGGGCTGTTACGGTTAAGTAGAAAGGATTGTGCTCTGACTAACAGCTATAGCTTTTGGCCTAATGGTAAGTGTTCGATCCAACAATTGGTATCAGAGCCAATGTCACATGTTCGATTCCCAGCGGAAGCAATTACTGAGGGGGAGATTGTTGCCGGGTTGTGGCATCAATTGTCCCATGGCGGAGACACGGGTGGGGTCAAGTCACAGTCGACACGTGGCAATTGGGCTATTACGGTTAAGTAGAAAAAGTTGTGCCCTGACTAAAAGCTATAGATTTTGGCCTAGTGGTAAGCACTCGATCCAACAATTGGTATCAGAGCCAAGGGTACGTGTTCGATTCCTAGCGGAAGCAATTGCTGAGGGGGAGATTATTGTCGGGTTGTGGCATCAATTGTCCCATGGCGGAGACACAGGTGGGGTCAAGTCACAGTCGACACATGGCGCTTGGGCTGTTACGGTTAAGTAGAAAGGGTTGCACCCAGACTAACAGCTATAGCTTTTGGCCTAGTGGTAAGCGCTTGATCCAGTATCAAAGCCAAGGTCACATGTTCGATTCCTAGCGCAACTGTTTCTACTTAACGGTAACAACCCAAGCTCCACGTGTCGACTATGACTTGACCTCACTTGGGCCTCCGCCACGGGACAATTGATGCCAAACCCGGCAACAATGAATAAAAAATTTCGTGCCCCATAAAAAATGGGGCTTTGTGCAATCTCACACTCTGCACACCCTCAGGGCCACCACTGCTTGAATGAGCCCCTCTCGTTACTCTGTGTGTGGCATTACTGAAGTTGCAGAGATGGAGTAACCCCATCTAGCATATTGCGATAGGTTAGAGAAGAAGGCCATGATGTTACCACCTCCCTCACCCCTTAAAAAGACTAATATAACCCTAAATACCCTTTTGTTTTCCCTAACCCCTCCCCTTTCCTCCTTTTTCTCTCTCGCTCACCTCCTCCTCTCTCCCACAATCCTAATCTCTCTAGAAATAATAATTATAGTTTAGTTTTTATAAGTTATTTAGAAATAAAATATTGTAACCTTTAATTTTTATAATACTTATAGTTTAGGGTTTAGAATACGGACCTTAAAGAAAGGAAATTTAATATTGAACGTCCATATTTTTGTTTACAGAAGAGTTCGGTAACAAGAATACGGAAGTTACTCTAAATAATTTTTTACAAATAGTATTTTATTTTATTTATATTTTATTTATAAATAATATAATAATCATAGTTTTATGACATAGTTTAGATTTATATTTTATTTGTTGTGGGGAGGAGGAACTGACAATCTAGATGTAGTGGGAGGTGACTTGTTGGGCGGAGGAGGAATTGAATGTCTAAACAAAGTTGAAGCTGACTTGTTCGGCGGAGGAGGAACTGAATGTTCAGATGAAGTTGGAGTTGACGCGTTGTCGTGTTGGGATGCATACCACTAATCAACATGTTCCCACCATGATGGATCACGTTTTGTTGAAGTATTTGTGCACCCCTTCCTTTTCTTTAGTGCTCCCTTTGTCTTCACCTTAACAGTAGATGGACCCATGGAAGTGGTGTCAAGAAATGCTAACTCACGTAATTTCGCCTTCAGTGCTACCTTGCCTGCAACATCAAGCTCCTAAAACCTACGTGCCAATGCTTCTAGCACAACCTGAACCCTTAATTCTGAACCATGGCTACTGTCGGTGTCACAGTGGTTGTTGAAGCTCAATTTCTTCCAGTGAATATGAACTGCCTCTAATGGTATTGGGATGTAGTGGGTCGTATAACTGGCAAGCGCATATGCACAAGGTAGTCCATGCGTGTATCTTAGCACATAACCACATGCAGAACTATCAATGCCAACAGTGTTAACTCGAAGAAGCTCCTCGGCAATTTGGTCTAACGCACTCTTAGACACAAGTCTATTTAAGTGCTTGTAGACTACAGTATTAAAACAATGTTGTTGTCTACTAATGTTATGTTCGAATGAAGCCTTCAACTCAGTGTATTGTAACCTGATCAAGTTATTGATAGCATCCCAACAATTACACAAATCTCCTCTGTCACCAGCTAACAATCTCTTCAACCTCCAGTGTGCAGACTCAACACTGTTCATCAGAACACAAACATGACAATTCATAACTTGACACAAATAGCGACAAATATGAGAAATAAACACAATTCAGATGCATACATGTTGGTTGTTGTGTTTCGAATGTGCATAACTCGGTCTATCCATGTAGAAACAATTTTTTCCTTGTGAGGATTCAGCCAAGTATTCTTGACATAGTCAATGAAGTTACTACTGGTAGTCATCCACCACTGGTGAATTGATAACAGAATCAGACGTAGTCATCACCAACTCAATTTTCTCTTATGGATATACATAAGTCTTGCACTTGGCCCTCACATTCTTGCGGATATGGAATTGGCACAACAAGTTAGACCACATGGGAAAAACTTTAGCCACTGCATTCATCAAAGAAAGTTCCCGATCGGTCACTATCACTTAACGAATCTTGTCTCCCATACACATCCTTCAACTTCTCTAGCACCCTTGTGTAGTTATCAGCTTTCTCCGACTCGACAAAAGCAAATGCAACGACGAATGTCATCTCAATTGAGGTAACACCAACAATCTTAATTAGTGGCATCTTGTAACAACCCATACTATTTTTAGGATTGCCGACTGTCCCCACAATCCAACACAGGTCTTTTCAGCATGTTTTGTCCTCACTCATACGCTTGCTGGAAAACTTCCCAGAAGGTCACTCATCCCAAGAGTGCTCAAGTCAAGCACACTTAACTATGGAGTTCTTATGTTCTGAGCTCCCGAAAAGAAGATGCATCTTGTTGGTATATGTAGTACCAATCAATTTTAAGTCATCCTTCAACCGTGCACTCCCATACATGTACATCCTCACGATCCCTCTTATTTCAGTGTGAATTCGGTTCATTTACGTGTCAATTTGCTTGTTAGGTGCTTCAAGCACCGGCGGTCACTTTGTCGCTGTCGTCAGCCTCAGGCGTCATATGCCCACCAGCTTTCGCATGGTTCATCCCGAACCACACGGTACTGGGAGATGTCTGCTCTGATACCATTTGTAACAGCCCAAACTACTTTCAGGATTGTCGACTGTCCTCACAAACTAACACGGGTCTTTTCAGCATGCTTTGTCCCCACTCACACGCTTTCTGGAAAACTTCCCAAAAAGAATATGCATCTTATTGGTATAGGTAGTATCAATTAATTCTTTTAAGTCATCCTTCAACTGTGCAGTCTCATACCTGTACAGCCTCATGATCCCTCTCATTCTGGTGTGAATTCGGTTTATTCACGTATCCCTTTGCTTGTCAGGTACTTCAAGCACCAGTAGTGACTTTGCCACCATCGTCAACCTCAGGCGTCACACATCCTATACCTATTAGTCTTGTATGTATAATCAATAAGCAAAACAATATTGAACGAACTTATAAGCGTGATGGCTTCTGGATATGCCCAAACTATATCTCTGGAAACATCAGAGTTATCGGCCTTTCTATGCCAGTGGACATAATGATCATGATGCATCAAGTTCATCAAATGTTGTAACTCAATTTGTCCTGTCTTGGACTGGACCGGATCTTTTGCCGTGCATTGTAAATCTGCTTAATTATAGTGTGGTGGTTTGGGTTGTTATGTTGCAATGATAGTAAGGTATTTCTCGGCTTGATCGTGTTCAATGTCATGTCACTCAGGTTAGACATCTCTTCAGAAGTTAGACGACCAACATATGGATGACCTTCAAAGTTTTCGACCAACTCATGATTATGAATACTACACATTACCTTCAAAACCCACTCTCCGGCACCTTTCACCAGCCTTCCTTTCAATCTGAATGGGCACTGACATTTTCTAGTGCCAGTAGCCTTCAAACCCGTAGTCTTGTAAGATTTATACTTGCCACTTTTCTCACAACGAAACATCACAAATGTTTTTTTTGCTTGATCGCTCATAGTCTGATCTTGAAATCTTGAAATAACAACCACACGTCCAATAGATTTATCAACATCTCGTACCCACACCAATAGGTCATCTACGGTAGAAAATACCTGAAAATGACAACATGTATGATTTACCAACTCATCCAACAAATCTAACAAAACTAATCGACAAAATAAGTACCATCATAGTAGTGAATGCACTAGTACAATCCACGGGAATGACCAACATCAGGAACACTGGCCATTGGGGTGTCGGGAAAGTTGTCTTTCATTGAAACTGTACTGGAAAAGACATGTCAAAATTCGAACAGACATAAAATTCGGATTCTAAAATCTGGATCCTTTCGGATTCTTGTTATCGAACACAAATGAACTACCGGATTGTAGACTCTGGAGGTATCCGGATTGTAGAATCTGGAATCATCAAACGTTTAATACAGAAATATGCACGTCCGAATTCTTATTGCCGAATGATTCTGGTAATAGGAATCCGAAAAACCAGAGATCTCAGAAGAAGAAGAAAAAAGATGCGAACGCACTTCAGATCAGGTGACAATGGTGGATGAGATAGAGCGAAAATGGCACTAGAGAGAGGGGCAGATATATAGAGAGAAAAAGACCTTGGGAAGTGAGGGCGAGAGAAATTGAGAGAAGGCAAGAGAAATAGAGGATGTGAGGTTTGAGAGAGAGAAAGATGATGAGATGTGAGGGAGATGAGAAAGGAAAGAGAGACAAATGAAAAGAGGGACAAAATTGTAACTGCAGCAAGGGCAAATTTGTATTTTAAAAAATATGGGAGTGTCAAAATTAATGGTAGTCATCTTGTATTCATAACACGCTCATCAACTTGTTGATGATGATTTTCGTCAACAACCCTCGTCAACAAGTTGATGAGCGTGTCAATGACAACTATGTCAGCATCAGCATTAATACCTCTTATCAACAAGTTGACGTGAACTGTCGTCAACAAGGTGACGAGAAATACGAAAATGCAAAAAAATAGAGATGTATAATTAGAGAAAAATAAGAGTAATTTTTTAGAGGCGAGGGAGGTGTCAAATTTAATGGAGAGGCTTAGATAACAAAACTCTTGTTTATAATGTCAAAGCAAATAACTATAATATCCTATAATTTTGAAGCATATTTTCATATAAGTAAATTATCGTAGCAAACTATTTAGAAAACAAGAAAGATAAATAAAAGAAACTCCCAAGCTTAAGTTACTCAGATGTCATGTTGAAGGAAAAATAAATTTCTATACCCATAGTTTTGTATAAAGTTTTCTAAATGTTGACTTCCTAACCAAGAAGAAATTTTTTACAAAGTATGTAATACCTTATAATTATTATTAGGGTGTTCACAAAATCATTAATAAACTAACCAAACTAAAAAAATTATTTGTTAACTAATTTAATATATATGTAATGAAAGTAGATTATATATATTAGCTTGTTTTAATAAATTTACATAAAGAAAAAAGTTCAAAGATAAACAAATAGAATAAAAAAATTCTATGAAAAGAAGTATACATACATGAACACTCAAACCCATATCGGAAATTATACACTCAAAATCAATTTTTATCAAAACTATCTAAACAACATTTATTTACAAAAATCACTTTTGTTATAAATGTATCCAAACATAAATCATTTCACTTTCAACTCACTTTAAACCAAAATTAATTTTACAAAATCAGTTCTTTCAAAATCAATGTTCACCCACCGTGAAACTGAGCACAAATTTATCTTGTCGGTTGTAGCTACTTGTTATTGTGTTATAGTTTATAAACTTCGTACTTTTTGCTATTTTTTTTAGTGTCTTGTCTCATTATGCCTCCTTTAATTGTCACCGTGTTTTGATTGTGCCTCTTTATTTTTATTTTTTTTATAGTTTTTGTTATGAAATAAACTAAAACAAGAGCATGATATTATAAAATGTAGAAGAATAGAGATAAAGGAGAAAGTGAGATAAGAGAAGAAGAAAGACTTTGTATTATGTTCTTCAAGGTGCAAGATTTATAATATCACATGAGTCCTATTTATCGAACACAAATCTACGTAACTTACAAGCATATAAAGACCTAGCATTAACATATGAAGTAAAGAGCAATAACAATGAGTAAAAGCATTTTACTTATTGGAGTTATAAGAGCATCCTAGGAAATATGAAAGGGCATAGGAAGATGGACATCCATAAACTATTCATAACACTCCCCCTTGAATGTCCATTGAGGATTCTCATTAAAACCTTACTAGGAAAAAACCCAGTGGAAAAAAAATCCCATTATGTGGGAATAGTCTCGTTAAAACCTTGCCAGAAAAACTCATTGGGACAATACATGGCAAGAAAAAGGAGTATAGTTTTCTCCCCCTATTAGAAGCATCACTTAAGAATATGAATTCTAACATTCTGATTTTCTCCCCCCAAGCATTTGACGCAATAGACTTTGCTCTGTCACTGGTGATATATCCTCCTTCCAATTAAGCTTTGCAAGTAGTATTATCTTCGAGACTGTAACACCGATAGTTTTACTACGGCTTAATTATCGCTACTGTATTATAATTCCTTGTATTACGCATTAATATGCATAATTAATATTTTGTGTGTTGTTAATCAAGTGGATGAATTTAACTAAAATAAAATTATATTTGGGACTTAATATATTATATTAAGTCACAGTTAAATTTTCGGTTCAAAATTCCACCGTTTTTCGGTCGCGTTTTGAACTACCCGGGTAAGTTTTTGCTCGATTTAAAACTCTAATTCGACCCGAATATTTAAATATTTGGGAATTTGATGTTTTATAATATTTCTAATTTATTAGAATTTTTTTGACTATTTTACTTAATTTTTTAATTATAATGTATTTTCTACGCGCCGGAGACGCGAGACACGTGAAACCGAACGTGCGACGAAACTGGAAGCTGAGAGGACCTTGAGGGAGGGGCGAAAATCAGAAGATAAAAAAAAAGGATTAGATTGTGGTAGATTTTAAGTCATGACACAAAGAGATAGTGATGTGATTAACCTACCAAAAATGTTAAAGTTTAGTTTTATTTATGGTAAGAGTTAGTAAGGTCTTTGTGCTAGCTTGCACCCATGGATTTGGCCAAGATTTCCTCCTCTTTTTCAGCTCATATTGGTCGAATCATGCAGCTGAATTGGAGGAGAATTCCACTCCTAACTCATTCACCAAAATCTTGATTTCATGCATGATGATTTCCTACCTTTTCCTATCTTTTCCCTATCATCTCCTAAGATCACTTCAACACCAAATCTCCTTCTTTTTAACATCAAATCTCCCCATTTGCTGGCTGAAAATCAGCTTCTTTAATTGACCAAATCATTTTTTTTATCTTCTATCACAAGGTATTAGCTGAACACATAGGTTATTAACTTATGGTCATGCATGGTTGTACTTGGCAAGGGAAACAATTGTTTTTTTCTTCCTTCCTTCCAGCTGGGGCCGTGGCCTATATAAGGGGAGGAAAGCAACTCTTTTCAGCAAAACTTTGATGTGTTTTAGTGCCAAGAAGTAGTGGAGAGTTAGGAGTGAAACTTGTGAGGAAGTGAGGTAGTTGAGAGTAAGTTTACAACACAAAAAAAAAATTCTGCACTTGCCTCTTTTCTTCAAGATGCGACCAGCAGCTCCCTTGGGTAAGAAACACCCTTCTTCTTCCTTCTTAAGCTCACTTTATATCACTAGTAGTTGGCCATGATCCCTACTTAAGTTCTTCCAAAGCAAAAGAAAGATTTTATACTACTTGTATTGCCATTTTCGTTTCATAGTTCTAGTTACTTAAGCATGTGTTTTCTTTTCATTTCAAGCTTGATGAGAAGCCAAGAACATAGATGGATACATACATATATATATATATATATATATATATGTGTGTGTGTGTGTGTGTGTGTGTGTGTGTTGTGTGTGTGTGTGTGTGTCATGAATGGTCTATGTAAAGGCTTGAGAGCATTTCTTGAAGTTGTGACTTAGGTTTTGTAGTTCTAAAAACTAACATATTGGTTAATATTACTATCAAAGTTTTGTAAATGAGTTAATAAGATTTTGAACCTTGGAGAAAAGAACTCTACTACATCATTTGTGATATAGTAATAAAAAGGTTTTTGAAACAACAAAAATATTTTCTTGTTGCTTCTTGTTGACCGCCCCTTTCTCCATTTTGGGGGTAAGAATCAAAAAATTTCTCCTTACCTTCTTGAATACCATGAGTAAAGAAAAATATGTATATTTTAAAAAAACTCCATTGTTTGGGCTATGATCTAAAAGAGAGCCTCACTTTGAATGGGTGAAACATCTACTTGATGAAAGGATGTAACCCATGACAAGTTTCTTACTACTTTCATTCTCTTATCATAATTTGTTGATAAAAGGGAATGGATATTTAAAATAAGAAAGAATGATCTAGGCATTTTATGGCCTTGAGGCCGTGAGCTCCACTTGGAGAGGGAGACAAATTCTTCATTTGATTCCTTGTTTTCTTGATAATAAAGAATAATGTTTTTTTTAGTTAAGTGATCCTACATTTTTTTTTTGAGAAACAAACTCTCCTTGCCTTTTCCTTGTAGAACCGTGGCCATAGGGTAGGGATTAGGACACTAGGTTGAGTTCTAACTTAGTTGAATAACTTGATTGGTTGAAGGTGTGAGAAAGTAAACTTGTAGAGCAAAATCGTGCGTTGGAAGGAAAGCGTCTACGGTAAGGGCAACTCTTAGATATTGTTAAGGATTATGCTTTATATGCTTGTATTTTACATGCTTATGTTTCATATGTTTTATATGCTTGTATTTTACATGCTTATGTTCCATATGCTTATGTGTAAGAACATCTTTAAGTGTGTATATTAGTAATATGTGAATGCATAAATTAAGTATGTGACAATATGATGAACAATGTGATGGAATGATTTTCTTGAATGATGCCTTGTGATTATGATTATTGTGTTGTGATCATTGACTATATTTGAAAATATATTGTTAAATGACTGTGATCATTTGGGGAAGTGTCGAGAACACGTGAGTTGGGTTACCATCGCATCAACGTCAAATAAATCTTGGATTTTGAAATAAAAACTAAGAGGCATTTTATTAAAATCAAAGAGACACTTAAAAAAATAGATCTTTCTAAAACCCTAATTAGTAATGGACTAACCACCTTTTCATTAAAAAGAATTAAGTGAGAGTTAGAATAATTAAATTAATTATTTTGAACTATTAGTGGATTTCCAACATAAATCATTTCATAACTAGTAGGAGATTTTCTAAAGAAAGGAGACTTAGGACTATAAAGGGAGATCTTGAGCCGAAAATATGGGGTTCTAATTAAGGGAGTTAGTACAAGAATAGATGATCTCGGACACTCCGTGTGAGTGATCCTCAGAACACCGGAGAGATCTAGATCGACATCGACAGGACGACGATCGAGACCTCGACCAAGACCTTGTGTCGAGATCCCGCGACTAGATCGCTTGCACGAGATCTTTTGTCGGTGAGACCACGCGGCACTAGCCGAAATGAGGAGGTCGAGTCGAGCCGAGTTGATGAAGTCGCTGCATCGAGCGATGACGCAGACGCAAGTCGAAATGAGGAGACCGCGCTCACTTAACTCGTGTTAGAACTTGTACATTTGCACGAGCACTTTTGTCGACATCGTGTCGAGATGACACCTCGTGACATTTCTCAACGTTACTTTCAACAAGTATTATTATATTGTTTGTAATTATTATATTGCTCCGCTTGTCGCTGACCGAATCAGAGTAGAGAGGTAATCTGCATGAGAGAACGAAAGTTAACGGTAGATGATTATTGGGATTGGCATCTTATAGCTGGAGTTACGTTTTACTCTTTCGCCACCAGATACCACTTACCGCTTTACACTATTTCTCTTTTCTTCTTTCTTCTTCCTTCCTTCTCGCCTCGTGGTTTCGCTGTTTCCTTAAAATCTTCATCGATTTAAACCGTGAGTTCCAAATGAGATTCTCGACAAGAATTCTTCATCAATTTTGTTCATCATCAACTTCTCGACCCATATCTCGCCTGATCGACCATCACCGTTGAGGTATGAAGTTAACAGTATTTTCTTTCATCTGCGGCATCGCTTAGCGCTAAATCTTCTTCCATTTTTAATCGCTTTATGCTTCCAAATCATATCAAATTGATGGGTTTTCTTCTTCACAATATTACCTATCTTTAACCGATTAATTGGGCTTGTAAAACAAATTTCTTTCTCTGCTTTTTCGCAATCGCAATGCCCGTAAACCCCATTTTTTGGTTCTATTTCGATTTTCTTGATTTTCATTCGCTGCTTCGATTATTGTTGTTGTCGATCTATCTGCTGAAGCATCAGATAACTTTTCATGAATTCCGATCAACCTTAACTTTGTGTTGGAGGAAAATATTTTTCGCTTCTTGAGTTTTATATTTTCCGGGTCAGGCTGAAGTTTGGGGAAGAGAGAGCTAGATGTATTAGAACCATAGATCGATCCGAGTTGTGTTTGCTTTAGGAAGTCCGATTCCCGAGATCGAGTGAATTCAATCGAGGTGTACGGAAAGCGAATCCAAGGACGCTGAAGAAGCAGTAATCCGTAACGAGGATCGACGCGGTCGAGGTCGATCGAGAAGCGACGATTTCAAGTCGTTGTCGCAGTTCGCTGAAGACAAATTGCCCGTGTCGAGATCGTGAAAAGAGAAGTCGTTGTCGAAGTTCGTTGAAGACAGCCGTGGTTTAGATCGAGTAAAGAGAAGTCGTTGTCGAAGTTCTTTTGACGACACAGCCGTGTCGCAGGTCGTTGTCGAGCAAAGATTTAACTTGAGTTCCGTAAGGGCGCTTCACATTTATATTTGTTATAGTGCATGGCGCTTACATTTATATTTGTTATAGTATGTAAGTGGCGCTTCACATTTATATTTGTTATAGTATGTGCGGCATTTCATTTTCTATGTGGTTATGTTATTGTGTATGGAATTACTGATTTGTGTCGAGATGAAATGTTGTGATATGATTGAGTTTGCATGTATTTAATATGTGATTGAATATATGTCGTGAAGGTGTGTTGCGTATGTTGAATTGCGCTTTCTTCATGTCGAGCTTGCTCTTTTTATTTGACATGCGGTTGAATATTTTGTGTTTAACTCTTTGAATATCGTGATGCGCTAATTGTTCATCGAAAGTGAGCGAGCTAGGTGAGTCGTGATGACGCTTTTGAGCCGCGGACCGTGATAATCGAGGGTGCTAGGTCCCCTTGTTTACTGGGAGATTGACCAGACGCCGCCACGCCACGACCTGGAAGGATCGGGCCCTAGGGAGAGCGAGGATCCCAAGGCTTTACCTGGACTTTCCGACATACGGTACGGCTGCGGTGCATTCCGAAAATTGTCGAGTCGAGAGAAATGGAATTGTGAGTTGTGTCGAGTTTAGAGTGAGATGGTCGAGTCACGCTTCGGTGATTGTTATACTTTTGGTCGCTTGCTTATATTTTTATGTCGAGCTTATCTTAACTTGTTGAGAAGTTGACCTTTCCTCGTGGTGCCTTCAATCCATGACTGCTACCCAGCGATGTCGAGGGCGTTAGTGAACTCGATAAAAGACGATGCCAGGAGGATCTCGACGAGGACCTGAGTGACGCACCTCTATCCGTCCGTGGATTGCTTATTCGTTGGATGTTGGTTTTTCCGAGGACTGCTTCTTGTATTTCTTTTGTGTTCGAGGTCGTGACCAGTTTGGGCGTGTTGTTTTTGTTGTTACAGTAGGTAGACTGGTGGTCTTACTTTGGAGCAATGGGGAGTTCACGGTACCCCTGTGCATACGATGGCTCTTTGAAGTCATGCATCTTAGGTGTATTTTCTTTGCACATTTGCTACTCGTATTTGTATACATTATTATTCGGGTGATATATATATGTGTATGTTATGCATGTATGTTTTATTTGAATTTAAGTCTTGTGTCTTAGTTGCACCATGTTTTGAAAAGTCAGTAATTACTCGATGTGCACGAGTTGGTTTTATATGAAAAAATATATATCGCATTTTTAAAAGGCACAAGAGTTTTGTTTTTAAAACACATCTCATATAGGTTTTGTTGAGCTTGGTGTGTTGAGCTCAGTAACTCGATGCTCGGTATATTGAGCTCATTAGCGGTCCTAAACGGTCGTTACAGCCTCGTATCGAGCTTTCTCAATCGAGCCGTGCATTGATTTGACCAGTCACCTGTCGGGTTATGTGTTGGGTACCTAGTTGTATTATGTTGATTGTATTTGATTAAGTGAAGCACGATGCTTGAAAAATTGTTTGAACTGTTTCTTGATTGAAGCGGTGTTTTAACACATCTCAGGTGAGATTCTCGACAGGTTTTGAACTTTGTGGAATCTAATGCCACCGTAGGAATACGACATCTGCAACCGAGAACGTCGACATGGAACGAGCTATTCGTTATGACCGAGATGGCGGCAACCATGGCTCAACAATCACCGCCGCAACTCAACAGTTAACGCGATGGCTCAGCCGCACGTTAACTCAGAAGAGAACTCGCCAGAACGAAAGAACGAGCGTAACGCACGTCAAGCAAGAGGATTGGCCGACTTTGGAAGCATGATCCACCAAGTTCTACTGGTGAGCCAACCGGATAAAGTCGATCTTTGGATGCAAGAGATCGAAGATCTTTGAGGCACTTCATTGCGGGACAACGCGGAAGGTCGATTTATGCCACCTACTTATTGCTAGGAGACGCAGTATTGATGGAGAGGAGTGAAGCAAGCGCTTATAGTGAACATCGCGAGATGACTGGGAGCTTTTTCGTGAAAGGTTCTTGGACAAGTACTTCCGGACGATCTTGAGCCGAGAAGGAGCAGGAATTTCTTCAATCGGCAAAGAAGCTCGACTTCGGCGGTCCGAGTACGCGCCAAGTTTGAATCGTTAGCGAGTATTTCACCCATTTCGCGGACCGAAGTTGACCAGAGATGGTTAAGTGAGATTCAACGAGGATTGAGATTCACATTCGGTGGTGGGTCGCTGAGGATCCGGAAATCTCAAGGCGATTGATCGATGTGTCGGTAGAGCGTGAGGAGCCACAAGAAAACTGTTGTGGGCGGGCCGGTGAGACCCCGGAGTGCGGGCGTAGATTTGCACGCGTAAAGGAAACTCACCGCGAAGAGACCTTACGACCACCGGAGGAACAAATAACAGGCGATCGTCCGATGACCCAAGTACCGAGGAGCTGGAGGTCGGACCAGTGTCGAGGTGATTTGCTACCGATGGAAAGCGGACATTACGCTTTGAGTAACTGACTCAGAGGAGGAGGTGTGTTTCAACCGCAGAAGCAGGGCATTTTGCTGGCGATTGTCCTACACCTAAAGTCAACTGAACCGAGCTACGCCGCAATGGTGCCAAAGAGGCCAGCAGTCATTAAGTGGCTAAAGGCGTAGTTTTTCTCGCATGAGTGGCGAGAAGCGATCGGTGATGATCTTATCCAAGGTGAATGTGAGATCGAGGTAAATCCTTATCCGTTCTTTTTTGATTCGTGCAACCCATTCCTTCATTTCTTCCGATTAGGTGAACCTTTGAGCTCGACCGCGGATCGCTATCGCTTAAATTAGTAGTTACAACCCCAAATGCTAAAACCTTAGTCACAAACACGCATGTCTTAATTGTGTAGTGATTATTCGAATAGAAAGTTTGTGGTCAATTTGGTTTGTTTGCCTCTTAAGGGTTTTAGATGTTATCCTCGGATGGATTGGTTGTCACACCACCATGTCCTTTGGATCAGTGCCCGTGAAATCTGTAATTTTTCCAGGACTGGAGTCTCCATTATCTTTCACAACGTATTGGAGTTTCTTTGAAAGAAGGAACTAGGGAATACATGTATCTCGCTAGTTCGGAAGTTTTCCAAAGATCGACGTGAAGAATGTTCCGCATGGTGTGTGATTTTGAGGGCGTTTTCAAGACGTGCGGGATTACCACCAAGACGAGAGGTCGAAGTTCTCCATCGACCTGATTCCAGGAACAGTGACCGATTTCCAAAGCGCGCGCATGTGATGTCTCCGCCGAGATGAAAGAACAAGTCCCAGATCGAACACTTGAGTCGAAGCAATTCATACGATCGAGCGTGTCACCGTGGGAGCTCCAAAGGTGTTGCTGGTTAAGAAGAAGGATGGACGATCAAGGTGTGCGTGGACTATCGCGAGCTCAACAAGGTTACCGCTGAAGAACCGGGTTATCCGTTACCACGACGACGATTTGATGGACCAACCGTGGAGCTGGCGATCTTTTCCAAGATAGACTTGAAGTCCGCTACCATCGATTCGTGAAGGAGGAAGATGTTGCCAAAACAACTTTCCAGGACTAGATACGGTCACTACGAGTACTTGGTGATGCCGTTTGAGCGACGAATGCGCCACCGTGTTTATGGACTACATGAACAGGATTTTCCATTCGCTTTTGATCGATTCGTTGTAGTGTTCATCGACGACATATTGATTTACTCGAGGAACCGAGAAGAGCACACGAACACATATGTCGAGCTGCGCAGATATTACGAGATAAGCAACTCTATGCCAACTGTCGAAGCGTGAATTTTGGCTTGAAGAGGTGAATTTTCTAGGTCACGTGATTTCCAGGAGAAGGGATACTGTGGATCCAACTAAGATTGAGGCGGTGATAGAGTGGAACAGAGAAGATTCTGCCAATGAGATCGAGTTTTGTCGGCTTAGCAGATATTAGAAGATTCATTGAAAGTTTCCGAAGATTGTCGCGCCTGCTACGATTGACGAGAAGAATCAACCTTTGCTTGGGCCGAGGAGTGTGAAGCCAGTTTTCCAACGATCACGAAGGAGCTTTTGGCAACTGATTTGTGCTTGGTTGCAACCCGAAGAGCCTTTCGAGGTGTATGATGCGTCACACCAGGATTGGGATGTGGCCGATGCAACATCCGGCGTGGTCGCAGATGCTTGAGCCTTAAGATTCACGAGCGAACCATCCTACTCACGACTTGAGCTAGCGGCAACAGAGTTTTTGCCCGAAGATATGGAGGCACCACTTTACGGAGCACTCTGCCAAGCGATCACAAGAGCTTGAAGTCAATTTCGAAGGAGCTCAACATGCGCCAACGTAGATGGACGAAAATTTCAAGGACCACGACTTTCACGTTGGAATACCATCCGTAAGGCTAACGAGTAGATGCGCTGAGCAGAAGAGCGTTTTAACCCTGGTAATGATGATCAAGGAGTTGGAGATGCCCGAGAAGTTCCGAGATTTGAAGTTAGTGTCGAAGTTTCAGGGAAGTCGAGATTTGGTATGCTTACCATTTCAACAGTTGTTGACGAGATCCGAGACCAGCAAGTTCGTGACGAGCCTGCAAGAGAAGATTCAGATTGATAGCGCGGGAAGGCGCAGAATTTCCTCAGGCCTGAGCGACATCTTGAGGTGCAATGGCTCGAGTTGCGCGTGCCCTAACGATCCGAGCCGAGGAAGTTGATTCTCGGCAGAAGCGCATAAGAGCAACTTTAGTATTCATCCCTGAGTTACGAAGATGTATCAAGACTTGAAGAAGCATTTTTGGTGGTCGGAATGAAGAAAGCAAGTGGCGAGTCGTAGCTTCATGTTTGGCGTGTCGAAAGCGAAGGTGGAGCACCAACGACCGCAGAATGCTACAATCGCTGACGTACAAGATGGAAATGGGACGATTTCCATGGATTTCGCAGGTTTGCCAAAGACGCAGAAGAAGAATGATTCGATTTGGTGATCGTCGACCGATTATCACCAAATCGCTCATTTCTTGCGGTGAGAGTCGACATACAACGGAAAAGCCGAGATCTACATCGCGGAGATAGTACGACTTCATGGAATACCTCTCGATCGTTCTGACCGAGATCCAAGTTCACGTCTCATTTTTGGAGGAATTGCAAGGAGCGATGGGAACCGAAGCTCAGGGCAGCTTCGGCATATCATCCATGCATCGACGGACGGTGAGAGAACGATCCAATCGCTTTGAAGTTTGTTACGAGCTTGGTTAGATCACCGAGGAAGTTGGGACGACGCCTTACCATTGGTGGAGTTCACATACAACAATAGCTTCCATGCGAGTATTGGGATGGCACCTTTGAAGCCTTTCCAGGACTCGGAAATGTCGACGCCTCTTTGTTGGTACCAGACGGCTGAAGGATCGTCAGAGGACCGGATATGATCCAAATAGACTCACGAGAAGATCCGCTTGATCGTAGATCGGATGCGAACATCTCAAAGTCACAGCGTAAGAGTTATGCAGATCAACGACGTCGACCACCCGAGTTCGAGGAAGGAGGACATGTATTTCTAGAGTCACCCCACCTCTACCATCGGAGTTGGTCGAGCGATCAAATCCAAGAAACTTACCCCCTAAATTCATTGGACCTTACCGCATTCTTCGTCGTATGGTCCAAAGATGGCATATCGTTGCATTGCCACCATTCTTGTCGAACATCCACGACGCCTTTCACGCCTCACAATCAAGTGCGAAGTATGTTTCCTGACCCTTCCATGTCATCGAACCGTATGTGATTCAACTGGCGACGACTTATCTTTGAAGCGCCACCGAAGAATCGCTGATCGGAAAGCCAAACAATATGGAACAAAGAGATCCAACTTGTCAAGTTGTGTGGGATCAAGACGGAGATGCGACTTCCGGAGGAGAAGATGAAGATTCATGACTCGAACTTTTACGAGGTAAAAGCTTATTTGCGATTTCAAGGACGAAATTTTTTAGAGGAGAGATTGTAACACCGAGGACGAGATCGACATCGTATTAGAGACGTTTATCGAGACCTCGACTCAAGACCTTGTGTCGAGATCCCGTGACTAGATCGCCGAGATCTTTGTCGATGATGAGACCACGTGCACTAGCCGGCCGAAATGAGGAAGTCGGGAGTCGAGTTGATGAAGTCGCGCATCGAGCCGATGAGGACGCAAGTCGAAATGAGGAGACCGCGCTCACGAACTCGTGTTAGAACTTTGTACATTTGCACGAGCACTCTTGTCGACATCGTATCGAGATGACACCTCGTATTATTTCGAACGCTACTCGGCCAAGTATTATTATATTGTTTGTAATTATTACATTGCCCGCTTGTCGCTGACCGACAGAGTAGGGTAATCACGCGAGAGGAACGCAGTTAACGGCAGATGATTATTGGGATCGCATCTTATAGCCGGAGTTACGCTTTTTACTCCTTTCTCGCCACCGATACCACTTAATCGCTTCACTCATTTCTCTTTCTTCTTTCTTCTTCCTTCCTTCTCGCCTGTTTTCGTTGTTTCCTTAAAAATCTTCATCGACTTAAAACCGTGAGTTCCACGAGATTCTCGCAGACAAGAATTCTTCATCAATTTTGTTCATCATCAACTTCTCGACCCATATCTCGCCTGATCGACCATCACCGCTGAGGTAATGAAGAACAGATTTTCTTTCATCTGTAAGTTACCGCTTAGCGCTAAATCTTCTTCCATTTTTAATCGCTTTATGCTTCCAAATCATATCAAATCGATGGGTTTTCTTCTTCACAATATTACCTATCTTTTTAACCGACACTGGGCTTGTAAAACAAATTTCTTTCTCTCGCTTTTCTCGCAATCGCAATGCCCGTAAACCCCATTTTTGGTTCATTTCGATTTTCTTGATTTTCATTCGCTGTTTCGACATTGTTGTTGTTTGGCGATCTATCCGCTGAAGCATCGATAACTTTTCGCGAATTCTGATCGAAATCCCTAACTTTGTGTTGAGGAAAAATATTTTTCAGCTTCGAAGTTTTATATTTTCTGGTCAGGCTGAAGCTGGGAAGAGAGAGCTAGATGTATTAGAACCATAGATCGATCCGAAGTTGTGTTTGTTTTAGGAAGTCCGATTCTCGAGATCGGTGAATTCAATCGAGGTGTAACGAAAGCTTTAATCCAAGGACGCTGAAGCACAGATCCGTAATCCAGGATCAGACGCGGTCGAGGTCGATCGAGAAGGTGACGATCAAGTCGCGGTTTAGTTCGCTGAAGACAAACGTCGAGATCGTGATCGAAAAGAGAAGTCGCTGTCGAGTTCGCTGAAGACAGCCGTGGTCGAGATCGAAAAGAGAAGTCCGTTGTCGAAGTTCTTTGAAGACATACCGTGTCGCAGGTCGTTGTCGAGCAAAGATTTAACTTGGAGTTCGGTAAGCGGCGCTCACATTTATATTTGTTATAGTATGTAAGTGGCGCCACATTTATATTTGTTATAGTACGTATGCGGCGCTTTCACATTTATATTTGTTATAGTAATGTGCGGCATTTCATATTCTATGTGGTTATGTTATTGTGTATGGAATTACCGATTCAGTGTCAGATGAAATGTCGTGATATGATCGAGTTTGTATGTATTTAATATGTGATTGAATATATGTCGTGGAAGTGTGTATTGCATGTTGAATTATGCTTCTTCCATGTCGAGCTTCGCTCTTTTATTTGACATGTTGAATATTTTGTGTTTAACTCTTGAATATCGACGCGCTAATTGTTCATCGAAAGTGAGCGAGCCAGGTGAGCTCGTGATGACGCTTTTGAGCCGTGACCCTGATAACCGAGGGTGCTAGGTCCCTTTTTGTTTACGGAGATCGATCAGACGCCGCCACGCCTACTGACCTCGAGGACCGGCCCTAGGGAGAGCGAGGATCCTGGCTCGTGCTGACTTTCCGACATACCCGCAGACGGCGGTGCATTCCCGGAAAATTGTCGAGTCGAGAGAAAATGGAATCGTGAGTCGTGTCGAAGTTTAGAGCGAGATGGTCAGTCACGCTTGCGATCATATACTTTTGGTCAAGCTTGCTTATATTTTTATGCGTCGAGCTTATCTTAACTTGTTGAGAAGTTGACCTTTCCCGCGGTGCCTTCAATCCATGACTTGCTTACCCAGGCGATGTCTAGGGCGCAGTGGAACTCGACAAGAGACGATGCCGAGGGAGGACTCGACGAGGACCTTGTGACGCACTCTCTATCCGTCGTGGATTGTTTATTTGTGATGTTGGTTTTTCCGAGGACTCGTTTCTTGTATTTCTTTCAGTGTTCGAGTCGTGACCGCCAAGTGTTGTTTTTTGTTGCTATTGTGGTAGATCGGTGGTCTTACTTTTGAGCAAACGCGCTGAGTTCACTTAAGTACTCTGTGGTATGATGGTTTCTTTTGAAGTTGTCGCATCTCAGGTGTATTTTCTTTGCACATTTGCTACTCAGTATTTGTATACATTATTATTCTGGGTGATATATATATGTGTATGTTATGCATGTATGTTTTATTTGAATTTAAGTCTTGGTCTTAGTTGCACCATGTTTCAAAAGTCAGTAATTACTCGATGTGCACGAGTTGGTTTTATATGAAAAAATATATATCGCATTTTTAAAAGGCACAAGAGTTTTGTTTTAAAACACATCTCATATAGGTTTTGTTGAGCTTGGTGTGTTGAGCTCAGAACTCGAGCTTCGGTATATCGAGCTCGTCCCAAACGGTCGTTACAGATCCCGTCGAGGTAAACTAACTATGATGATAGAGTTGCTTGTTCATGCATACATCGATGCCAGAAGAGAGGTGTCGTAGAGTCACCCAGATCTAGGTGCGGCGCATCAAGCGATCAAGCGGAAAAGCGGGCGTTGTGTCATCGTGGGATTGCCTGGGCACAAATCCTGCGGGGAATAGCGTTTAAGAAAGCCTGGTAGCGAACTCCAGAGCTCCTGAGGCCCTTGCGAGGGTGATATTCCGGAATCATGTGCATTGGCATATAGACTGACAAATAGGGATTTGTGGTGCATCTTATTTTGTGGACTATTCGTTATGATATTGTGTTATGCTTGCCTATTCGTATATGTTGTCATTATTTATGTCTTGTTAAGAAGTTGACCCTTGCCCGTGGTTCTTTCAATCAATGAATGTAACCCAGGCGATGACGACGCTCGAGCTGACCCCGTTAGTCATGTCGTCCATGACGACATTTGAGTTCCCGGACTCGGGAGCCCCGTTCGCCTGGGAGGTAGACCACGCCTTAGGCCAGGTGACGTACACAGGGAACGTGGTCGAGACGACGCATACCGACGGACAGGCTACACACATAGGGATCACGCGCCGAGTGATGCGGTTTCCGGTGCCCTTCGCGCGCATAGTAGCTGCTTGGATAGACGCACACCCTGATGGAGACGAGTCAGCTTCAGAGGGCATGTCCGAGATTCCACGCCGGACCACTTTTCGCAGCGAGCCTCGGACTACGGATTCAG
The DNA here is from genome assembly GCA_037113605.1 of Calophaca sinica. Classification (NCBI taxonomy): domain Eukaryota; kingdom Viridiplantae; phylum Streptophyta; class Magnoliopsida; order Fabales; family Fabaceae; genus Calophaca; species Calophaca sinica. The sequence continues at coordinate 84,747,035 of CM073730.1, read as the reverse complement.
CGTTATGCGCTACTCCCCTTAGATTTGTACGACGCATGCGACCCAGGAGGATGGACGTCGGAGCACCCTCTTCTCACGCCGCTGTAGACCCGTCGGGTTCCCCTACTAGATCCGTATCACCCGTAGAGTATACTCCCTCGGCGGATCCTTCTGTATGCCCTCGCTGTGGCCAGGTAGGGTGTGGATCCAGTGGTTGGATCATAGATTCATCTGACGAGGAGGATAGTACTAGGGATGCACCTCTCGATATCCCTACTGTCAACGCCATTGGTGACGACGACGTCATTACGCCCGTGGTAGACGATATGGAGGAGGATTCGATGGTGGAGGATGAGGAGGAGGAGGAGGGCCTCTATGAGTGGCAGGCACCGCCCTTGGCAGTTCATTTTGAGGCGGACCAAGATCGCACAGCCGCCCCTGCTGCTTGAATTAGCGTGTTGATCAGCTTAGTGTTTCTTATGTCGGAGTCTGTCTGTTGTATTTTGGGATTATGTCTGTACTTGTAGTAGTTTAGTAGTCGAGTGAGGCTTTACTTTTGGAGCAGCCCTCTGCGTAGGTGTCTGCCGGGAGTACCTCAGAGGTATGAGTGTTTCTTATAGGAAATTCATATGTCAGATGTACTCCTATTTTGATGTTGTATTTTGTAAAACCTTGTAGAATGTATTGCCTCAGGATTTTATATATGTATTCCAGACGTATTTCCTCTTATTCTCCTTGTATGCCATGTTCTGTCAACGCTGTATTTACTCTGTCATGTTATTTGCAAAATGGTTTTATTAAAAAAAAAAATTAACCGTGATTTCTATCGAACAGTATCAAAACTATTTCATACCTGGTGGTTTTTGTCTCGTAAGTAGCGCCTGGATTTCGGGGTGTTACAAAGACTTATTCCTTGAATTTTTATTTGAGCATGATATGAAGAAGTGATAACTATAGATTGCTTTGTATATCATAATTATGTATCAATAATACCACACGTAAATAGAAGCAGGATTGAGACTGATTTCATCTGGATCAGAAAAATATCATGCATCTGCATGATCAATTTGCTGAACATATATTCATAAAATAATTGCATCAGTTGTGTTGTCAAAATATAAACAAATATATACATTTCACTTTGTTCTAATGCCTTTTAGTTGGTGATGAATTATATCTTACTAATAAGTATCACATAAGTATTACTATATCAAGTCATCTAGCCTTTACCAATATGCGCATATGCTTTTATAGCACTAAGTTATGGTCTTCGGGACCAAGATATTTGTTATCCTTTTGAGATACAACTTATGTACTCAATAGATATAATTTATTATGAGTCATTTAAGAACTAGTTCCTTATAACTTGTTAGACAAAAATTTAAATTGTTCGATCTATAGGTCGAGAAAAAACTTTGTCCTCCAAAAATATTTCATTTGAAGATATATCTTTATATCTTTAATCCTTATGAGATTTTCCAAGTAAAGGTCGTTCGGGTTCGACCTTCAAATAAATTAGAGGTAATTGAGGCCCTTCATGTGCTATCAATCTAATTAAATATCGAAAAGTATTTGCATCAACCACTAATGAATATATCTCTTTAAAATCATTGTTAGCTCTTTGTGAAAACCTTTGAGCAACAACTAATGATTTGTATCTCACAATTTCACCATTCTGATTTCGTTTAGGAACAAAAACTCAATTGTATCCAACTGATTTCACATCTTCAAGTGTTCGGATTACAGGTCTAAAACTTTTCGCTTGCAAAGCAAGTTTAATTCCGCTTCAGTAGCGTCTTTCTATTTTGGCCAATCATTGTTTAGTCTATAATCCTTAATGGACTTTGGTTCTTGATCCTCATTGTCACTTATCACAATTAGCGCTATATTATATGTAAAAACATTGTCAACGTTGACTTCATTTCGATTCCATTGTATTTTATTCGTGACATAATTTATTGAGATCTTTTTATTTCACTAGTTTCAGGTAACTGTCCAGTCTCTGGAATTGAAAAATCAATTACGTTTGAGAACTCTTTTGGAGTTTTCTATCCTCGCTCATCATACTTTTTAGCTCCTTATCTTATTCGAGGATTTTTTTTATCCTTGGAACCGATAGGTCTATCACGCTTCATGCATAGTTGAGACTTATTTGCAATATTAGTTTTTCCAACAAGGACATCGATTTTTATTAGAGCATTAGCAGCTGGTATATATGATTTAATCACCCTTTTCATCTCAGTGAATGCATTTGGTAATTGGTTTGCTAAGCTTTACAACTGAATTATCTTTTGAACATCCAGTTCACATTGTTTAGTATGAGAATCAAGATGAGAGCATGATAATTCATTCCAATTAATCTCATTTTCCAATTGCTTATTCCCCCCCCTAATATTGGGAAAGCTGATTCATCAAAATGACAATCAGCAAACCGAACTTTAAATAAATCTCCTGTTGGTTGTTCAACATATTTTACTATACATGGAGATTTATATCCAACATATATTCTCAATCTTCTTTGAGAATTCATCTTAGTGCGTTGCGGTGGAGCAAATGAAACATACACAACACATTTAAATATTGGTTTCCTAGCCAAAAACCAATTATAAAGGGGGGATTTTGGATAACTTGTTGGCTTGATGCGAATCGATGCAATAACATGCAAGATTGTATGTCCCCAAATAGAAATTGGAAGTGTTATCTCATAAATATTGGTCTTGTAATTAACTTTAGATGCTTAATGAGTGATTCGACAAGTCCATTTTATGTATGAACATGTGCAACTGGATGTTTAATATCAACCCCACTACACATACAATACTCATTAAAGACATGAGATGTAAACTCACTAACATATCATAATTGGATAATCGATAAAACGAGTTCTTAGTCAAATTACTTTAGCAAGCAACCTCGTAAACATTTGATTGCAAGTTGATAACGAACAATCATGTGACCGGAGACGAACACAGGGGATGGCAGGCGTGGGCTGAAGCCCCTCCCTCCCCATTTGTTTTTTCTTTTACTTGAACTTTAATGGTACGTTGTTGCAGAAATCTTGTTGAGCCAGCGATTATGACAAACATTCTAACATCAACTTCCCTTATTGGACCGTAAACATGAGCAAGGCTTCAAGAGGCCACACTATTCCCTTTTTTTATTAAATATTACTTCTTTCTTTTTATTTTTTAGTGTGTGTCTATATATATATATATATATATATATATATATATATATAGATATAGATATATATTTCGGAAGTTTTACACAACCATTTGCCTCTCTACTTTTCTTTCTTTAACTAATGCCTCTCAAGTGTGTCTTATATCTTTGTCAAAAAAAAGTGTCTTATATTAATAAATTTTCATAATTATAATATGACCTTAAACAAAAATACTGATTCATAGTTTTCATTTAGATTTAATAAGGATAAAAAAGTTAAAATATATTTACCTAATGCATTAATTTAAGTAAACATATAGATTTGTTATGATAATAATTAAACTAATTTAAAGACTAATTGAAATAAAAATAAATTTAAAGGCACCAATTTATGAAAAAGTATAAGATTTAATTTCATCATTTTTATTTCATATGAACTCATGTAAACTTTGTATTTGATATCTCACTTCAGAGATTAAATAAGAAATCATAATCATTAACAAAAAATTAATAATTGATATTCTAATATGTCCATATATATTATCATGTTTTGGTAAAATATATATATATATATATATATATATATATATATATATATATATATATATATATATATATATATATTCTTAAGCATGTGGTCAGAGGTTCGCCCCTGTCTCATATATTTCTGAATCCGTCACTGCATGTGACCATCTAGTTGATGCATCAATTTAAACAATAAAATATCTAAATGGTCCACATAGTGGGTGCATTGATCCACAAATATTACCTTGTATACATTCTAAAAATGTGAGAGATTCACTTCCAATTTTTATTGGTGATGGTCAAATTATTAACTTTCCTTCAGAACAAGCGGTACATTATTAGATTGGAGAAACTTATGGCTCTTCAATGGATGTCCACGTGAATTTTCAATTATTTTTCGTATCATATAGACTCGGGATAGCCCAACCAGTTATACCAAACAATAACTTATTATGATTCATAAACTTCTGATTTATGATAATATGTGTTTCAATTATACTAATATGGGTAGTACAAACTGAAGGATAGACGGATAATATTTCAGTATCCATTTTTCATCTAAGATAAGTCTCATGATAAAGATATTCAATATGTCATTCATTTGTTGTTTAGATATGATATCCATTTAGTCAGATATCCTTGAAACCTTATAAGTTTCCATGAGACTTAGAATAAAATGCAGTATTAGTATGTAACTTTGTTCGTCTATGTAACAATACATTAGCTCTTCTAGACTTTTCGATTACATTTGTAAACTTCTAGTTTCAAGTTTATAATAAGTACACACGTGACGATATGACTTCTAACCATAACTATATAAATAGAACAAATGATTTATTATAAAATACACAAATATCATCTTAGATATATTCTAAAAATTTAGAATATTTACCAAATAATAAATTTATTTAGAATAGTAAATTGCAGGTTTACAACAATATAGTATATATATTTTTTTAAATAGGTGCATGGCAAACTTCAAATTTGTCTTACATAATTTTAATTGCACTCATATCTGTTTGAATTGATAATGAATACAAATAATTTATCAAACTTTGATAATCCAAATAATAAAATATAGAAGCTAATTATATGAATTGCCACATATTAAAATATATCTCTATAGATGATTGATTGGGAACACACGATAAGTATAAATGTGTACGTGGTGACTTCAAATCACACGAAAATATATATATATATATATATATATATGCAATAGTAAATAATTTAGCTTTTTAGATAATTAATTAACTAATAAAATATTTCTTCAAAAAAATCCAAATGCATGCGCTTTGTAAGACAATGATCAAATGGATAATTTTTGTAATCAAAATTTGAATACTAACTCATATTCAATAAAACAAAATGATAACTTAAAATAATTATATTAAGAAGACTTAAAAAATAATTAATATATCACTAAACTCGTAATTTACCAGCTGAGCAAAAATTAAATATCGACCGAAACCCGAAATATCCGACACAAATATTAGTGTTACGGACGGGAAGAAACGGGCATCGGGTACCCCTAGGGAGAAGAAAGGATTACAAAAGGCCATACTCGGACGTGCTCGGTTTTCAAAAATAAAGTCTCCCGTTATGTAACAAAAAAAAAACAAAACTCTCTCACGTTTTTCCATTTGCTGTGTTGCGTCCCATCTTGCATTGTCACATTGTAACTTGCCGCAAAGCTTTAACTTTATTTTAGTTTTTTTTATTCTTTTAATCATTGTATTTTTTATTTTGATTTTTTAAGTTACAAAAATATGACACTTTTATCCCTTCTATCTGTAATTTTTTTATTTGTGTGTATAGATCATTGAAAATCTTTTTTTTTGCTCCATTATTTTTTATCATGTTACTTCATTAATAAGAACTCTGATAGGAGCATGATTTTGACTTTATTGTTTAAAAAGATTACAGACGGAAAGAACGAATTTGGCATAACTTTCGTAACTTAAGGGACCTAAATGAAAGCTAAAATAAAGTTAAGGGACGTAAATGAAAAAAAATAGTTAGGGGACTAAAGTGTCGTATTTTTGTAACTTAAGTGACCAAAATAAAAAATATAATAGTTAAGGGACTAAAACAAAAACTAAAATAAAGTTACGGGACCAAAAGTACTATTTAGCCTAAAATTAATATCATCTGAAAGAGTGAATATCTATCAACTACAACTATTGAAGTACTGATGTGATTAGGGGTGGACAAAAAACCGGAACCCGACCCGAACCCGATAAAACTGAGAAGAAAAGCAAGTTCACGGGCGGGTCGAAATGGGTTCGCGGGTTTGCGGGGGAGAGGAACGGGTCTAAATGGTCTGAAGTGGGCGGGTTCGGTTCCTAATATGAGAACCAGCGGAACCCGAACCCGACCGGCCAATGTCATCTAATTTTTTTTTTACTACCGCGTCGTTCGTATACTGAGAGAGACTGAGTGAGTATTTGTTCATTACTTTTCCAAAGTGCACCTCACGTTTCTCTATGTTATTTTCTGCCAACAATTAACTCCTTGTAGTAAAAAAGACACTCCTACACGCATGCTCTATTATTTTTTGACAAGTCAAGCATGCTCTATTATTGGGACCAACAATAGTATTTATTTTTATTTCTATATTTCTATTTTATTTATTCACTTTGACTGAACAATAAAGATTAATTTATTAGTTGAGAGAGAGACATTTCGTTTCTAGACTCATCACTGATCACCCAACACACCATCAACTATTTTCTTGCTCCTTCACCTAGAAAAAACTATCTTCTCTTCTTGCTCCCTCTCACTCCCCACCCACAGTGGTAGAAGCGAATGGCAAACGACGTCGTCTTCAATGACAACGGATCTATTAGATGCAATGGCGGCAGAGTACGGCGACCTCTCAGTAACCCTTCTCTGGCTCTTCGGTCTGGCTCTTCAAATGGAGACCGAATCGTAAAAAGACCTTTGATTTGTAAAGTAGTTGAAGAAGCCCAAGTGTTGATGCCATGTGCCTTCCTCTGCGGTATATCTGTCCAAGGTGTTTTTTTTTTGCTTCAACAAAGATGTGGTTATAAGAGGTGTTGTCCATGTCTGATCTTTCCAAGTTTCAATCTTTTCTTCATTGTATACAAAATACTAAACAAAGATTTATGTTGTAGTTCTGGTTTTTTTTTGGGTTTTTTCCCCCCTAAAGATGGAGGTGCAAACCGGACGAACCCACTCGTCGGAACCGCCAACCCGCCGGAACCGCCACCCGCTGGAACCGTTGCTCAAATGGACGGAAATGGATGCAAGTTTATGATCTGCGGGTTTTGCTCAGATGAACGATTATTGGACCGAATCCGACCGACCCGAACCGATGTCCAGCCCTAGATGTGATGGACATAAGCATAAAAAAATAACACAAAAAGTAAACGTAGTGCTTCGAATCCTGCGATCATATTTTTATGCTTTTTTCTTCTATTTTTATGTGATTTAATATGTAATCCCACTGAGTTTGTGGAGAAAAGACTTCGATTCGCTTCCCACAGAATGTATCTTTGGGAGGGGTAAAGCTTAAGTTATGACTAAACCCCAAAATCAGAATTAGTCCATCGGCAGTCCAAAAGACCGAATCAGTGAGGGTACTTTGGTGGGACCACTCAAACCAAAGGCCTAATTAGGGTGGACCCAAAAAAAAATTGTAATCCCGCTAAACACGTACATACCTCAATAAAAAAAACACGTACATACCTACTTGCGCTGGTCAACGTTACACATCAATATCAAAAGATTTTTTTTTTTTTTTTTTAAAAAAGCAGTAACATACCGGGGGGGGGGGGAAAACCAAACCGTAATATAAATTTACAGTTGCACACGTACGAGGTCTTAAATAAAAAAAATATGAGATCTTTATGAATTTTAATTTTTAACAAATTATATTTTTTATGTACTAATTATATTTTATAAAAAACAAAGCGTAATATAATCTTTATGAAATATTACATAAAAATATTTATGTATATTACAAATTGTAATATTTTTATTGCAAAAAATTCTTAACAAATTCTTCAACATGAAAATTTATAATTTTTTTATTCAAATTATAAAAAATTATGTCTCTTGAATATTTCAGATAATTTATGACAGAATAAGAGCTTTTATACAAATATTTTATCAAACAACTTTAAGCTTAAAAGTAACTTTTAAGCTAAACGAAATTATAATTATCAAACAACTTTAATTTTATTTCTTAAGCTCTTATTTTTAGCTTTAATTTTAGAATAGTTTTTAAGCCCAAAAAATGGATCTGGACTCAGTGACTTTCATAATTGGTGACTTTGGTGTCTTTATATATTTTTTTGGAGAGAGAAATATGAGAGAGAAAAATGAGATAAAATGTGAGAAAAAGTATCATAATAAGATAAAAAGTACTACAGCAACCTAAGGCTCAAACAATAAGAGAATTCAAAACATTGCTTTCTCGTTTCTCCTCAAGCAAAACTCTCAGGCTCGATTTTCCCTCTCTCAGTCTCTCGCTCACTCACAGTTCGATCCGTCTCTAGGCTCTCTCAGACGTCATTGCTCTTACTCACAGTTACAAGCGTTCAATCTCACCTTCATTCTAGATTCCTCTCACAAGCTTTCAGTCTCAGGTTTCATCTCACACTCTGACTCGTTTATCTATGGTATAGTTTGCTGCTGCATTCTTGATGTGTTTTCCATTTTATCTTGATTAGTGTTCCCTTGTTTACTTTGCAAGCGCCTGATCTACCCCTATCCTATGAAGATGAAAAGAAAAAAAAGTATTCACAAAGATGGGAATGGAAAATAAGAAACAAAAGTGAATGTCAAACAAAGAAGACGCCCGCACGGTGTCAGAAATGCAAGGACATTCTCAAAGTTGGAGTGAACCCGGGATCTTTGAGGACATCCTTCCACTTTCCGACACCGTGCTTCTGAACGCCGCGTTGCAATGTGTCTTCTTCCTCCGCCGTCCACTTCTGCTTCAAATTTCCCATCCCACTCTACACTCAATCAACTTTCAAAAATCAATAAACTCAACTTCTATTTTCTTGAAAACCAATGAAACTTACTTGAAAAAACCATTGTGAGAAATAGCTAGCTATGACAAAAGACCTAAAACTAGAAATAACATTATGAAATCGGAGGAATCAGAAAAAGAAAAGATATCGACTGTCCTTATTATTGCATTATTGCATTAGATGTCATCACTGTGCTCATTTTTTCTCGTTTATGTAAGGTATAGGGTAGTGCTATGAAGATGAATTAAATTGATGAGAACTTTTCCAATGTTTGATATTATTTATATTTGTGAGATTTACAACTTCAGAAAATGAGTACAGAGGAAAAATGTTTTGGCTGGTTTTTACTAATGCTGAATGGTGGCGGAGGTGGTGGCGGAGGGACCAACAGATACAGAGAAGAGACCCAGACAGAGGTTGAGCAGCATGAGAGAGAGGTGAGATTGTGGGAGGTTAAGGGTTAAGATAGAGAAAGAAAAGTGGGAGGTGAGATGACGAAGAAAGCAAGTTAAGTGGAAAAGGCAAAATTGGTAAAATTGTCTTTTTCAAAAGATAGGGAGGTGTTAAAATTAAGTGGGGTAGATCCCAAAATCATGAGCCAAAATTATTTGTATCCAACTCTAGAGGCCTCTATTTCAAGTTCTACTTAATAAACTCTGAGCACATGCTTGCTTTCAAGCATTTCTGTTTGTGTCAATCACCTTCCACACAACACATCCTTTTGCTTGTAGTACCCCTTATTTGCCAAGAATTTCCTCATAAACTTAACAACAATTAGTTCATCTTTCCTTCTTTTGTTCCCTTGTTAAAACTACATGTCTTGACAAGAAATACATGCAATGGAGGTAGCATTTTCAAAATTTTAAAAATACTGATTTTCTTTTCTGAAATTGAGAAGAAAATGTGTGGACAAACAAATTTTCACGGTCATTATTTATTTTAGAAATGAAAAAAGAAAACAACAAAAGTAAACTGGGCCTAAAATATCTTTTATGTTTCAGTTTCATTTTCTGTTCGGTTTTAATTATAAAAATGTCATTTTGTTTTTATTTTGAAATTTTCTATAAAAAATAGTGAAATCAAGAAACCTGTACAAAACTTTGAAATCAAGAAACAAAATAAAAACAAAGTAAATTTTTATAATAAAAATAAAAATGTTTTCTGAAATCAAATTGACCTGATTCACCAACATACACGTTCTCCCACTCTTGAATTTTCTCATGCCAAAATCCACCATTGTTAATTACGTAATCCATTGAATATATAAAAAAAATTCTTCTGTCTTATCCTATTATTAAAGGAAAGGAAATTAAAATCCCTAGAATTATGTAATTATGTAATATATATATATATATAACTAGACTTACCAAATAAAGGGAAGGAAATCAAAATGCCAAGTTATGTAATATATAACTAGACTTTCAATAAGGGAAAATGACCTTCTTTAGTGGTACACTTTGGCAATTAATAATTACTACCTCAAAAACTCTTAAAAATAATCAACATAAGATAATAAGAGTTCCCTTATGTGATAATCTATATCTATATCTATATAATATACAACTAAAGCCCACTTCTAGGAAAATTTTTAACACATGGCACTCTCTAGAGGCCACATTAATATTACAGAGACTACAACGAAACAACAAAGATCAAAATAAAAAATTTGTATATTATAGGGACGAAAAAAAAATTATGAAAAAAGAAAAATCCATATTTACAGGGACAAAAAACATATTTAATTCATTATTAAGGGCCTGTTTGATATGTGTTTTTAAAAACTGTTTTCAGTTTTAAAAAATTAAAAAATTAAAAACTTGTTTGATATCTAATTTTATAAAATTAGTTTTAAAAACTGTATTGGGTTTTTTAGTTTTTGAGAACTAAAAAAGAGAAACAGCTCACAGGTGTTTTGCTCCCCAATTTTTCGTTTTAGCTCTGAAAACAGAAAACAAGCGGAGAAGAGGTTGTTTTCACTAATGGCACGATCGTAATTACATCAACTTCGAAAATCAGAGAAACACGAGCTTCTCTCTCGCTGCTCCTTCTCTCTCGCTGCTCAGTGTGCTTCTGCTCCTGCTCTTCTCATTCAATCTGAAGAACCCTAATCGCCGCTCACGAGCTTCTTCTCCCTCGCTTGTCTCATTCAATCAGGTAGTCATCTTTGCTTCGGTTCGTTTCAGTTCTATTTTCTATGCGTTTCTATTTGATTTCGTCTCTTTCGGTTTTGATTCAGTTCGATTTCGCAATCGTTGAACATCTGTTCGATTTCATCGTTGTTTCTGCTTTCTGAAGTGTTTCTGTTTGTTTTTTCAATTGGGTCACTGAGAAAGAATGGTTTAGGGCAAGTTCACTGAGAAAGAAATGGGGTTTTGGGTTTCAATGGAAACTTGTTGAATTTTTTTGGTTGAAGCTTTGGAAAATGACGTGTTACAGAAGTGAAGACCTCTCACAGCTTTGTCTCCCAGTGTGTGCTCATCTCTTTTTGAATTGGTTTAGCAAGCTTTGGAATTACATGTGTGTTGTTTATTTGGTTACATGCAAAATAGATCTTTGAATTTGAGTGAAGGGTATACAGCAAATAAACTGCAATACGTAACACTAATACAGCAAAAAAATAGATCCTGCAATGATTTTTCTGGATGGTGTTTAGGTCTTCTATTTTGTCCATTTGAAAGACTGTGTATGTGTAACAATATCTTGAAATCCTTGCATTTGGTCCTATTCAGAATTTTAACTGATGTACTCTTTATTTGATACTAACATAGTAAAATTTTTTCCTAATAACTTTGCTTTGATTCCATTTTTATATTTTAAAAGAAGTTGTCGTGACTGTATAATATGCAGAACCTGATAGTCATTGGTCACAACATCCAAAACCTTATTTAGCACTTACACACTGAAGCCAACTATATATTTGTGATGGTTCTGTGCTCTCCTTTATATTGTTATTCATGTGATTTTCTTTTATGATTGTTCTTTCTGCACTGGTTTCTTTACATCTAGTTGTGATTTATGATAGATGGCAACTAGTGTTGACAATAGTGACGCAAAGCTTTGGCTTTGACACAAGAACTAAAGTTTTCATAGATATTATGGTTGATGAAGTCACAAAAGGAAATATGCCAAATGGTGTGTTTCACACTAGAATATGGAATTTGATGACTACTAAGTTGAATTCTATGACTAATCGTTCCTATAAGAAAGAACAACTAAAGGCAAAAATGCATAGGCTGCGAGCCTTGTATCATGAGTTCTATTTACTTTTGCAAAACACTGGATTTGGTTGGGACGCAGAAACTAACACTGTTACTGCAGCTCCAGAGGTTTGGCAAAATTATCTTCGGGTATGATTTTTTTTTAGTGGTATTTTCATTAATTTTATTTGGCAATATTTTTAATGTATTGATTATATACTTATATTATTTTAGGTACATGATAAAGCTGCTCAGTTTCAAAAGAAAAGGGTGTGATCATTATAAGTTGTTGGGAATCATATTCAACAAAAATAACGCAACTGGAGTACTTCATCATGCATCTACCCAAGATCCACCAAATACAGATGAAGAAAATGATCTTGAAAATCAATACCTTAACACTGGGAGTAATGTGCATGTTGAAAATGATAGTTCAGATGATGATATACAAGAAGTGGAGCGTATGGCAAATAATGGAAAGCGAAAATTTCATGCAAAAGATCATAAATATAAGAAAGAGTCTACATCGCGTCAGATGGGAGAAGCACTTGCAGCATGGGCTGAAGCATGTACGGCAAAAGCTGAGAAGTATAGGGCTAAGAGTGTGGAGGCTACTTCTTCACTTGTAACACCGGATTGTTCTATTACTAAGTGTGTGACTTGTGAATACATGCCTTGACAGGATGGTTTTGATGATTGACAAAAGGGAGCTTTGCAAATAGTCAACCGTGCAAAAAGTGGAAAAGAATACCAAGACGCGTATCAAGAATGATAGTTTCTCAAGTCTTTGGGTTTTGGGTATTTATTTATTTTTATTAAGACTATTTGTAAGTAGTAATAAAAAGCTCTCAATTAAAATAAAATCACACACTCACAAAATGATTTTTATTCTAAAATTGATTTTATGATAAATTTTCTTAAATTATTTTTAGGCACAAAGTATTTTGAAAAATTCTTAAGTTGTGCTCAAAATATTGTTTGGAAAATATTTCAAGTTTTCTTTGGAAAATTTTCTCCGTGTCGAGCAGTGATATTTTGACATGCAAGCTGCGTGCTCTTCTTTGCTCTCTGTCTCTTTATCATTCAAGCACTTTATTTATTTTTGTTCTTTATTTATTTTTTGGTCATTTATTTTCTGTCATTTATTTATTGCAATTTAATTCCTGCAATTTATTCTTCAAGTTATTTATCGTTTCGCAATTTATTTTTTTCAAGTTTTTTTTAATTCAGTAATTTATCTGTAATTTTTTATATAAGCACCGCTATCACAATTCACCCCCCTCTTGTGTTTGAAGTCACTTGGTAACAAGTGGCATCAGAGCTAGACTCTTGTATAAAGGACTTAACCGTCTCAAGAGAATGACTTCAAACAATAACGAGGGAACCTCCATGAACAGACCCCATTTTTCAATGGTGAGGGTATGGTTATTGGAAGGATATAATCCAAATCTTTCTTGAGGGTGTTGATCTTGATATTTGGGATGCTGTGGAAAATGGTCCATTTGTCCCCACTCAATCAATTAATGATGCAGTGGTAGACAAACCAAGATCACTTTGGACCGAAGATGATAAGAAAAGGTCCAATACAATTTGAAAGCTAAGGACATCATCACTTACGCTTTAAGCTACGATGAGTTCTATAGGGTCTCAAATTGCAAGGCTGCTAAAGAAATGTGGGACACCCTTCTATTGACCCATGAAGGTACTACCGAGGTCAAGAGGGCTCGAATGAACACATTAACCCATGAGTATGAGTTATTTAGGATGAAACCAAGTGAAAACATACAAGATATGCAAAAAAGGTTCATCCATATAATAAACCATCTCAGAGCTCTTGGGAAAGTCTTCAGTAATGAAGATTTAATTAATAAAGTTCTTAGATGTTTAAATAGAAACTGGCAACCCAAGGTTACCGCTATATCTGAATCTAAAGATTTATCTACTATATCATTGGCAACCTTGTTTGGAAAATTGCAGGAACATGAACTTGAACTAAATCGACTCACTGAGAGTGAAGAAAGTGATAAGAAAAAGAAAGGAATTGCTCTCAAAGCAATCGTAAATGAAAAGAGGAATCGACAACAATGATAGTCTAGATGAGAATGAGGAAGACATAAGTCCGATGGTTCAAGGTTCAAAAGGTTCATGAGGCAAAAGGGGAGAACGGGCAAGGTACAAAATCCTCAAAAGAAAAATGAGGAAGGAACTTCTTTTAATCCAAATTGCTACAAGTGTGGTCAAAGGGACATATAAAACCCGACTGCCCTCATGGTCAGAAGAAAAACGAAAAATTTGATAGAAGACCACAAAAGGAATCAAAAGGAAGAAGAGCCTACATTGCCTGGGATGACAATGATATGGACTCGTCTGATGAAGCAGAAAATGAGGAGGCCAACTTATGTCTCATGGCAAAACACGAGGAGGATGAGGTAAATGCTCTTGAACTCGAATCTCCTTTAACTTATGATGAGCTGCTTATTACTTGTGAAGAATTAAATAATGAAACGACTAGACTTCGAAAAATTATTTCTTCTTCTAAGAAAACCATCTCTTCTCTTGAATCTAAAATTATTTTCTTAAACCAAGAGATGGAAGTTTTTAAGGAAAAACAAGTTGTTGTGACTGAAGTTTCTACTTGCACCTTTTGTGAAAACCAAAAGATTGATACTTTCAAGTGTGATGAATGCAATGTTTTGAAAAACAAGATTGAAGATTTGGAAAACACCCTTGCCAAATTTACCATGGGAAGGGATAACAAACATTCTATTGGGAAAACAAAAGGGTACTTTTGGAAAAGCCGGTTTGGGTTATAATCCACAAACGCATGAAAAATCCTTTAAATTTGTCAATCACAACAAAACTTCAAGCAGCCCTTTCATTAAATGCTTTCACTGTGGTAGAAATGGTCACACTGCCTTCATTTGCAATATTAGAAAGAACAAGAATGTGGTTGGCAAAAAGATATGGATTCCAAAGGGTACTTTGCCAAAAACTAACTCATCTGGACCCAACTTAGTTTGGGTACCAAAGGTTAAAAATTAATCTGTTGTTGTAGGTGTGCTTGAAAGCCAAGGACTTAAATTGGTATCTTGATAGCGGCTGTTCAAACCACATGACAGGAGACAAAAGCAAGTTCTCCTCATTGGTACCTAAGAATAGTGGTTTATGTCCGGTATGGTGACAACAACAAAGGTAAAATTATTAGGATTGGTTCCATTGGTAAGAGTCCTAATCCCACTATTGAAAATATTTTGTATGTGGATGGCTTGAAGCACAATTTGCTAAGTATTAGTCAACTTTGTGATAAAGGGAACAAAGTGGTTTTTGATTCTTCAAAATGCATGGTTATGAACTCTGTAACTGAAAATGTTGTTCTTATTGGACCTAGAATTGGAAATATCTACATGGTTGATTTAGATAGAATACCTTCAAATGATGCATGTTGTCTTATTAGTAAAGAGGATGAATCTTGGCTATGGCATAGGAGAATGGCTCATATTCACATGGATCATCTTAATAAGTTGGTTCAAAAGGACTTAGTAATTGGCTTACCAAAGCTTCGTTTTGAAAAAGATAAATTATGTGATGCCTGTCAAAAAGGAAAACAAGTAAAGGCCTCTTTCAAATCAAAAAATATTGTTTCCACAAACCGGCCTTTACAACTTTTACACATGGACTTATTTGGACCATCTAGAACTAAAAGCTTTGGTGGAAATTACTATGCCCTTGTTATTGTGGATGACTATTCTCGCTATACATGGACTCTATTTCTTTCTCATAAAAATGACACTTTTGTTGCCTTTCGTAAACTTGCTAAAGTTATCCAAAATGAAAAAGGAATGAACATAGTATCCATTCGAAGTGATCACGGTGGGGAATTCCAAAATGAGGCATTTGAGGCCTTTTGTACTGAAAATGGAATTGAGCATAATTTTTCCGCACCTAGAACACCAATGAGAATGGAGTGGTGGAAAGGAAAAATCGGTCTCTTGAAGAGCTTGCGAGGACGATGCTCAATGAGACCAACCTTCCTAAGTATTTCTGGGCAGACGCGGTAAGCACCGCATGTTATGTAATGAATAGAGTCCTCATAAGACCTATTCTAAAACAAACGCCCTATGAAATTTACAAGGGAAGAAAGCCCAACATTTCCCACCTTCACGTATTTGGATGTAAGTGCTTTGTTCTAAATAACGGTAAAGATAACCTTGGTAAATTTGATGCTAAAGCTGATGAAGGTTTATTTCTTGGATATTCCACTTCTAGTAAAGCCTTTCGAATTTTTAATAAACGTACTTTAACTGTTGAAGAATCTGTGCATGTTTCTTTTGATGAATCTAACCCCAAATCTTCAAAGAGAAGAAAGTGTTGATGATCTTGCAGAAGTGTTAGGAGATACCTATTTAGAGGAACAAGAGAGATCAAAAGTTCAAAAGGAGGATCAAGAGTCCTTGTCTCAACCCTCTCAAGAACTCTCTCACTCAAATCTTCCAAAGGAATGGAGAGTCTCAAAGAACCATCCTCTTGACAACATAATAGGTGATATCTCAAAAGGGGTAACGACTCGAAACTCTCTTAATCATGCATGTCATCATATGGCCTTTGTCTCTCAAATTGAACCAAATGACGTCAATGAAGCCATCTTTGATGAGCATTGGACCCTTGCTATGCAAGAGGAATTAAATCAATTTGAGAGAAATGATGTTTGGGAACTTGTCCCTAGGCCTAAAGATCACCTAGTCATTGGGACCAAATGGGTCTTTTCCAACAAGCTTGATGAAAACGGTATCAATGTTAGAAATAAAGCTAGACTTGTTGCAAAAGGCTATAACCAACAAGAGGGCATAGATTTCGATGAAACCTATGCACCCGTGGCTAGATTAGAAGCTATTCGCATGCTTCTCGCATTTGCATGCATCATGGATTTCAAACTTTTTCAAATGGATGTTAAAAGTGCATTTCTTAATGGCTTTATTCAAGAAGAAGTATATGTTGATCAACCTCCCGGTTTTGAAAATTTTGAATTTCCAAATCATGTTTTCAAATTGAAAAAGGCTTTATATGGTTTAAAACAAGCTCAGAGAGCGTACGAGAAGGTTGAGCAAATATTTACTTGAAAAAGGTTTTGAAAGAGGAAAAGTTGATACCACTCTTTTCATTAAACACAAAAATCATGACATTTTACTTGTTCAAATTTATGTTGACGATATCATCTTTGGTGCTACTAATGAGTCCTTGTGTGAAGATTTTTCCAAAATCATGCAAAGTGAGTTTGAAATGTCCATGATGGGAGAGCTCAACTACTTCCTTGGTCTTCAAATCAAACAAACAACAGAAGGAATTTTTATAAATCAATCCAAATATTGCAAGGAGTTGCTTAAAAGATTTGGAATGAGCAACGCCAAAGAAATCTCAACTCCAATGAGCACATCATGCTATCTTGACAAAGATGAAGGTGGTAAGTCGGTCGAAGTAAGTAAGTATCGAGGTATGATAGGATCTCTTCTCTATCTCACCGCAAGTCGTCAGGATATTATGTCTAGTGTTTGTATGTGTGCACGTTTTCAAGCAAATCCTAAGGAATCACATCTCTCACGAAACGCATCATGAGATATCTCACCGCACACAAACTATGGGTTTATGGTACCCCAAAGGTGCTTGTTGCACACTTATTGGGTACTCGGATTGATTTTGCGGGTTGCAAAATGGACCGAAAAAGCACTAGTGGGACATGTCACTTACTTGGGAATGCCTTGGTTTCATGGCATAGTAAGAAACAAGCGGTGTGGCTTTGTCCCTTCTTTGAAGCGGAATACGTTCTGTGAGGTAGTTGTTTGTCTGCAGATCATTTGGATGAAACAACAGTTGAATGATTATGGAATCAATCAAAACTGTTCCAATTAAGTGCGACAATACTAGTGCCATAAACTTCACGAAAAATCCGGTTTATCACTCAGGACCAAACACATAGAAATTAGGCACCATTTTATTAGAGATCATGTTCAAAAAGGAGATTGTGTGATTGAGTTTGTGGAAACATCTAAACAACTCACAGATATTTTTACTAAACCTTTGCCTAAAGAAAACTTCTTTTTTATAAGAACCGAGTTAGGAATTTTAGATCAATCATGGATTGAATGACTGGGTGTGAGTGCATTTTATTATGAATAAGTTCTAACTTGGGCGTTGGAGTGTGCTAACATTTTTATGCATGTTCCGTTACCAAGACTAAAAGTGGAGAAATGCAACCGCCCTTCCCGTGAATCGTTAAAATAAAAGTTTGTGCGAGGTTATGTTAGCGCAAACAATTATGCGCTTAATATCGGTGAAGATGAGGAAACAATTGATGATGAGAATGAGTTGAACGAGGACTAATAACTCTTATCCTAGTGCTTTATTTTTGCTATCTCCCTGAATAATTTTTTTACCAAGGATTTCTTATGCTTCATTGAACCCTTGATACTCTATTATTTTTCGCCATCTAGTTACACGTATATGCATACGTTTTACATGCCTTTCCCTCTAATCTTTTCCGCTTTTTGATGTTGACAAAAGGGGGAGAGTTTTATGATTCAGGCGGAGTAAATTATATTATGCATATTGTGAGGGGGAGTTTTTCTAAATATTGTGCTTAAACTCTGATATCTTTTATTGAAAAACAATGCTTATATCTCATTGCTATATCATGATTATATTTTACTAAATTCCCTCCATGAGATGTTTGTCATCATCAAAAAGGGGGAGTCTGTGAATACATGCCTTGACAGGATGGTTTTGATGATTGACAAAAGGGAGCTTTGCAAATAGTCAACCGTGCAAAAGTGGAAAAGACTACCAAGACGCGTATCAAGAATGATAGTTTCTCAAGTCTTTGGGTTTTGGGTATTTATTTATTTTTATTAAGACTATTTGTAAGTAGTAATAAAAAGCTCTCAATTAAAATAAAATCACACACTCACAAAATGATTTTTATTCTAAAATTGATTTTATGATAATTTTTCATAAATTATTTTTAGGCACAAAGTATTTTGAAAAATTCTTAAGTTGTGCTCAAAATATTGTTTGGAAAATATTTCAAGTTTTCTTTGGAAAATTTTCTCCGTGTCGAGCAGTGATATTTTGACATGCAAGCTGCGTGCTCTTCTTTGCTCTCTGTCTCTTTATCATTCAAGCACTTTATTTATTTTTGTTCTTTATTTATTTTTCGGTCATTTATTTTCTGTCATTTATTTATTGCAATTTAATTCCTGCAATTTATTCTTCAAGTTATTTATCGTTTCGCAATTTATTTCTTTCAAGTTTTTTTTTAATTCAGTAATTTATCTGTAATTTTTTATATAAGCACCGCTATCACAATTCACCCCCCTCTTGTGTTTGAAGTCACTTGGTAACATGACTGTTCTTGAAGAACTTGGAGACATTTCAGATGACATCTATATGAAAGCCTTGGAAAAGTTTTGGGAGCCTAATTGGAGGGAAATGTTTCTCGCCATGTCTAATGATAGGAGACGTGCATGGCTATTTAGACTTTAAGGATAAAACCTTATTGAGACAAATCTTTCCTTAATATTTTGTTTATTGTCTTTATGTTTATGTCTTCTTACTATTTGGTGAACATTTGTATGTTTGTTTGTGAGTTGTTTAAAATTTTTGGTGATGTTATTGGACCTTTTATTTCGTTTTTATTGAATATCATTTTCTTAAAGTTTTGTTATGAAATTTTATGACAGGTTATAACCATAATGGATGTCGATAGAAGTGATTCTTCCGATTCAAGTGATGATGAATTAGCAGAGTTTTGCTTTATTAACATGATTTATGTTTATCATCATAAATACTTGAATAAAGGAAAGGTTCGAACATCTACATTGAGTGGTCGTGAATATGTTGCTGAAATATTAAATGGAGAAGGAACAAGTTGTTTTGAGTTGCTTCAAATGAGGAAGGAATGTTTTATTAATTTTTGTAATGAACTGAGGGGAAGGAGCTTCTTAAGTGACTCAAGGGTTGTGCTCGTTGAAGAAAAGGTTGCTATATTTTTGCTCATACTTGGTCATAATTCTCGTCATAGAGTTGCTTCAGACTGCTTTCAATATTCCACGCAAACAATTTCACGTTATTTTAAGGAAGTATTACGGGCAGTGTGCCGATTGGGGAAAGAGTTAATAAAGCAGGAGTCCACAGAATTACCTGACAAGGTTAAAAACAACCCGAAATATTATCCTTGGTTCAAGGTATGTAATTTTATTGAGTATAGGTGCAAATAAGTTCATTTTTTACTTATTCGTGTTATCTTGTTTTGATTCTTTTTACTCGGGTTATGCATTATAGAATTGTATAGGTGCAATTGATGGTACGCATATAAGTGCATGGGTTCTATTTGAGAAAGCAGATTTCATATAGAGGTAGAAAGATAACAATCACACAAAATGTCATGTGTGCTTGTGACTTTAATATGATGTTTACATTTGTATATTCTGGGTGGGAAGGAAGTGCACATGATTCAAAAGTTTTCTTAGATGCAATTGCAAATCCAAATGCAGAATTTCCTTGGCCATCTAGAGGTGAGTAAGAATATAATAATAGTTATATTCTATTGATGAAATGAACAAGTAGAGCTAACATATAATTTATGTGATTATGTGATGAAGGTTCGTTCTATCTCGTTAACCGGCTATCCATGCCTTTGGAGGTTTTCTTCCCCCTTATAGGGGTGAAAGATATCATGCGCAAGAATATAGAGGCCGAGCAGACAACCTCGAGTTGTGAAGAGTTATTTAACTACAGGACATTCATCTTTAAGAATGACTATTGAGCGATGCTTTGGGGTCCTGAAAAATAGATTGCCTATCTTGAAGATGATGCCTTCTTATAAACCTTCTAGGCAACGACTTATAGTAATAGCGTGTTGTGCTATTCATAATTACATACGCAAGTCGAATTTACACGACGACTTATTTGGTGTATGGCAAGAAATGGATCCGGTAATGATTGAGGCGTGAATGAAGATCCTTACAGTAGGAACAAGCTCCAATGAAAATAACTTATCAAGATTATCTGATGATGGTGCAGCTGAAATGGCAATGCAAAGGGATCGCATTGCAAATATGATGTGGACACGACGTAATAATTAGTTGAACTAATTTGACTTCCTTTTTTCTAAAGACCAATTTGACTTTTTATGATATTAGATTTTACTTAATTAATTGAGTTGTCATTGTAAATGTTACTTGATTAATTGAGTTGTCATTTTTTATAGTGATATCATGCTCCTATATTTGTTACTCCTGCTTTAAGTCTCTCGTTAAAATAATTACAAGAAAGTGTTGAAGATGAGATGGTGGCATCACTTAATTAATTAATAATAAATGGAGTATGAAGTCTAGTAAAAAAAAATGTGTATCAAACAAGTTTTTTGTTTTTTAGTTTGCAAAACACATTTTAAAAACAAGTCTATCAAACATGTTTTTTACTTTTCTCATCTCTAAAACAGTTTTTAAAAATAGGATAACCAAACAGTTTTTTTCTTCTTAAAAACAGTTTTGTAAAACTGATTTATAAAAGAGTTTTTAAAAACTAAAAACTAAAACCAAACCAAACACCCCCTAAATCTCCTCTATCAAACTTTTGCCTTTGGTTTCTGCATTATTGTTCAATTTTTCAGCCTTGTTATTACTCCAATGAAATTCAGTGGCTGATGTCTTTTCTGCCCTTACAATGGCTGCTAAAGAAGACCAAGCTTCCTCTGGCTGCTCATGAACCCAACACATGATGAAATATATCTCATCCCTCCGCAACTTTCTTGGCTTTCTTGATTTGGCCTCCTTTTCCCTTCTTGAATCAACCGACGCATATCGCAAAGGGCACACACTATAGCAGAACTTCCCAATGCAAGTAGACTGACCACATCATCAATAACCCCAAAACCAAATTGCGGCCCTCCCATATGTCTGAAAGCTGGAGAGCATACTTGCTCCAAGCAATGAGAGAGGGCTTCTAGTACAGTCTCTGGCTGCCCACCTTGACCTAAACTGAAGACACACTCAACACAACCATAACTGACCCTAGGGGATCTGACCTCCAATCGCCGTTGTAAAGTAGAAGAGTGAAGCAGTAGCTATATAAAATATCAACTAGGTGAACAGTTAAAAGGGGTGATGGCTCCTTGGAACTAAGCCTGCTTAGAGGAGGAAGCGGAACTTGGGGACCAAGAGGAATGCCGCTGGATTCAGTACTTTTAGAATCATCTACTGATTCCTGCTCCGAAAGAGGTTGAACAAGTTAAGTTCCTTCTTTACTAAGACGGATTTTTCCGGTGGAAAGCTTCGACCACCATGGATCCCATGGTTTGATCATCTTGCTCAATTCTCCACAAGCAATAGATCTGTGAAATTGCTTCTTCTCTTCAAGTGATAAATCATCAAAACTGATTTCTTGTCCTGTAGGGAGATGAAAATCAAATCAGACTCACCCAACCGTGAGATGAACACAAATTTGTTTTACTGGTAGTGCAGGTGTAGAGCAGTTAGAAGACACAAGCAATAAAGACTAAGAATTTGATAGGAACTTACCAGCATAGTTGTTAAAATCGGACCGGACTGGCGGCCTGAGATTGAACCAGAATCGACTGTCAGGTTCGATTGAACTCAAAACCGGATGTATAAGAACCGCCTAAAATCGGAAACCGGTAAAAATCGCCAAAACCGGAAAATCGCAAAATGGCCAAAATCGGAACCGCCGGTTCAAAAAAAATTAATTTTTTATTTTTTATTTTTTTTAAAAAATGGTAAATGACATTATCTTTGACACATAAGAGATTTCTTTATCCATTTTTTTCATGTTGATGGATTAAATTAAATATTATAATAAAATTTAAAATTAATTTATATATTAATATTATTATGAGAGTACTTACATTACAATATTTGTGATTATTGAATATTAAAATGTTATTATACCATATTTGTTTTAGTTTAATATGTAATTTTTGCATGTTATATGTTGACTTATAACATTTTAAGAGGAGTTTAATTTTTTATATCGTGATGTTATGAATATTATGTTATTTTTTGTTTATTAGTGCTTTATATGTTATATTAAAAATTTTGAAAATATAATTTAATTCATTTCCGGTCTGACCCCGGTCCGACCTTTGAACCTTGAACCAGTACCTACACCAGTTCAATGTCTGGTCCGGTTTTGATAACATTGCGTACCAGACAAATTTTTTTCCATCGCCTCCTCGGATAAAGTTGAATCTGCAAAAGCTAAGAAAATAATCGGATAGAAATTCAGTACCCTTCTTTAGTGGGTACACTTTGGGAATTAATAATTACTACCTCAAAAACTCTTAAAAATAATCAATAGAAAATAATAAGAGTTCCCTTATGTGACTATTATATGGAAAATTTTAACACATGGCACTCTCTAGAGGCCATATCAATTTTTCACAAGTGGACAAATTACATGCCATAAATGGAAAAAGCAATTAAAATATACTAAAGTATTAACCAAATCAACAAAAGCAATTAAAGAATTGTTAAAAAAATTCAACAAAAGCTATCAGCAAATAAACGAAAGCAATAAAGAAGCAAAAAATCACTTTCTTCCTCAGCGCTCTTCTCTGTTTTCGGCCAATTGTATCACACTACACACCTCTCAAACACTTTTTTTTTCAAAATTTGAATTCAAGAGGAGCTTCTCTCACGCTTTTCCCTTTTTCATTCGAAGACCAATCTCTCTCTCATCTCATAAGCCTGTTTCTCCTTCCTTTCAAAATGTTTACAGATCGGTGGGAGAAGATGCTTCGCCCGATTGGCTTCCTTTCGGCCAATTGTATTACACTACACACCTCTCAGACACTTTTTTTTTTCAAAATTTGAATTCAAGAGGAGCTTCTCTCACGCTCCTCGCTTTTTCATTCGAAGACCAATCTATCTCTCATCTCATAAGCCTGTATCTCCTTCCTTTCAAAATGTTTACAGACCGGTGAGAGAAGTTGCTTCGCTCGATTGGCTTCATGGTGGCTCACGGTGCTTCTCGCCTGGGTCTTACTTGGTTCACGGTGTCTCATGACGATTCATCGCGATGGGCAATCAAAAAAAGGTGAACCCTCTATTTGCTATCTTTGTTTCTCTGATCCTTTCTCACCCCTTTTTTTTCCGGATGCACATGGGAGGAACAAATCAGATCTACATCCTTCCTGACGACAACCCAAATCCGCGAGGTGGGAAGGTGGAGAAACTTCAAAGAATGGATGGCGGAGGGAAGGGTGGGAAGGTGTACAAAAGAGGGTGTAGCAAAAGATCTACATTGGAATTTGCCCTCGAGTTAACTTCTGGGGATGCAAAAATCAGAGATGTTAGAACCTATAGTGGTGTTAAATAATGCAAGTTGAGAAGTGGGAATGCTAAACTTTCTAAATCTGTAGTCAGCAATTGGTATTGAATGCTAGCTTTGTTTGATTTGATTCTATGACAAGGGGTGGGGAAGGATATTTGGGAGTCAAGGTTCAAGCCTTGACAAGTTCTAGAGTTATTTTCTCTTTACCTGGACTGGAGAAACTTAAATTTTTTAATATTGTTCCACGAAATCATATGGGTTCAATATTAGGTATTATTTTCACCAAAAAAAAATATTAGGTATTGAATCCTAATGTAAAATTCACTGGTTTGTGTGTGTCTTTGGTAAGATGCATTGCAGAAATATATAGTCTTATAGTCTTAAGGTTTCATTTAAATTTTGTTTGTCAAAATTCTGAAAATTTAACCCATGAATCCTCCACCACAGTTTATGTCTCTTGCTGGTAATTCCATGAAGCATTTCTTATTTATGATTTCCCTTCTTTTGCAGGTCTTTTAGATTTGAAGCAAAAGAATGGACTTCTTTACTAGACACAAATGAGGACTCTATCCTTAGGTGTGTATTCTTGAGGAACATCAACGAGCCTACTAATTTCTCATTCTTTTCACCCTTGGCATTCCCAATGCCTATAAGCTTTCTTTGGCTGAAATAATTCTGATTTCATCTTTTACTATGTCAATCGAACCCACACCACTATAGGTTCTAACATCTCTGATCTTTTTCAATTCGTGAAAGTCTAGCATAGAGTAGGTTATCCTCATTTAGTCATTTTTATAGCTAAATAAACATGCATATATTCTCTCATTTGATTGATACATGCAGGGAATGTGTGGAAAGATTGTGGGAAAGAATTAGTAGGGAGGAATACTGACAAAAAGGACTGAAAGTGCTAAGAGTTAACACAGACTTACAACTTACATAAAATTTGTTGCCCATGGATTCCATGCTAGAAGTGGTTCTTGATGAGAACCTCTAGAAAAGAAACCATAATTTTGGTGTCCAATTTAGCATGTGGTCATCTATCAATTATTTTTGGAAGAAACCTTATAATTAACACCATTCTTTGTGTTATAAAAAAATACAAAATTCATCGCCCACTCAATTTCAAGAATTTCAAAAGAAACATGTGCATTGCACGAGTAATGTAACTAGTTTGTTTACATAATTACATTTGATAAATGACTACCCAAGCTGGGCTTCGATAATTCTAAAATCCACATTAACTCAATGCTCTATTGACTGTACATCAATCAGCAACTATGAGTTGACATCTTATAAAATATAAACTTGTTTACACAATCACAAACTTTTAGTAGTCTTGTAACAAATAGCAAAAGCAAACTGATTTTTTCACTGAAAGAATATATAAATAAAAAGCAAACTGTTGGCAACACCTTTTGTCGAATTAGCCTCTTGTTAATGTATTGTACGGTAAGGTTGCCTACAATAAATCTGTAATGAGTCTAGCCCGTTCTTAGATTACACCATGGCAAAAGCTTTGTAGCTCGAAGTTGTCTTTTTTCGTTGTTGTGGTGAAGTACTTCTAAAAATGATAAGAAAAACTGGTATTCCAATACTTAATATGATTAATATAATACAAATGATTTATAGTACTCTCTCGAATGAATGTGTTGTGTTTTTATAAGTTCCCATGTTGTGTTCAATGCTTCTACCTATCTCTGGCATAGGCCCTTCGGTACTTATGGCCTTATGGGGAACCATGGAATTGTCCCGCAAATTGAAAAATATTTTGCAGTAATCGGGATTGTTAACTGGCGGCCATGGTGGTGCTATGGCAGATTTCCAAGCAAACCACCACTGAAAGAATGGTGTGGGGGCTTTCACATGGCAGCTGCAATAGGTATAATGGGATGGTGGGATGGCAGTGCCATGGTTGAGATATAGAGGAGGGTAGCCCATCTTATAATTATGGGGGTATTTTGTATTTCTCATCAACCCTGTCTTGAAAAAAATGAATGAAACCTTCATTCTATGAAATGAACCTTGTTAGAATCTCCTATTCCAATGAAAAAAAAAATGTCTCAGAGAAACCCTCATTTCACCTCCTCTCTACAGTTTCTCTGTATCTCAGCCACTCGGCCCTCTCTGAAAAAACCAAACTACTTTTGAGGAGAACACAGTGATCAATAGGCAATATTGTAACAATAATTATCTGCCAAGTTCTGATGAAGATGGACATTCGGTATGTGGTAAGAGTATGTGAATACACCTTGACTAGTTTCTTGGTGTCTGTCACTGAACAGTGCTCATTGCAGTGCTCTAGAGCTTTATGGATTAGTCTGTTAGTTATGCCAGCTAGACATAACTGAGCTGGCATAACTGCCAGTTAGCAGTTACGTTCTTAAGTTCTGTTAGAGTTTGTTAATCTAAACTGTTAGCATCTAGAAGATTTTGTATTCTATAAATACTGTTATTCATGCATCGTAAAGTTTAAGCAAATAATTCAAACTCATAGTTTCAATCAAATTCTCCCAAACTCGCGTGACGAAGACACGAAGGTTGAAGACGATATCTTGAAGCAAGCAAGAATTCACCATCTCAACTATCCATGTCATAAATGGATCAAGAAAGTCGAACTTCCCAGCTTTGAAGGGGTCGACCCAATAAGCTGGATTGCCCGAGCAGAGAAGTTCTTTGAAATTCAACAAATTCCACCTACTGAGAGGTTACAACCCATGTTTGTCAGCACGGAAGGGTCGGCGGTGCACTGGTTCCGCTTTTGGCGCCAAAAGAACCTAATTGTTTCTTGGGATTCTGTCACCATTGCGCTAATTCACCAATTTAGGGACAGAACAGAGAGAAGCATTTTCGAAAAATTGGCAATAATCCAACAAGAAGGCACGGTTGAAGAGTATGCGCGTGTTTTTGAATCTTTGGTGGCCATGACGGGATCAATGCCGGAGGAACATCTTTTAGGGTATTTCTTGGGGGGTCTTCGCACAGAGTTACGCAGCAAGGTTTCCGATCGAATTGACAAAGGCAATCTAGTTGGCTTGCAGTTTGGAGGAAGACTTACAATTAGCTCCAACGGGTGGAAGCACGTGTTTTCGGGGTAATTCTACACAACCAGGTTATCGTTTCCCCTCTAACACGGGTTCTTTCATCAAAACCAGTGCGCCGGTGGCCAGCGACAGTCAAAACACATCCAAGAACACCTCTTTGGGGGAGCAAAAAGGAAATACAGGCAACAAGAACACATCGATGGGTTCGCGCAATATCAGTTCAGCAACAGCGGCGAATATGGGCAGAGGACGCGGAAGCTCCCATATCACGAGTACATGCGAAGACGGGAGGAAGGAAAATGTTTTCGTTGTGGGGATAACTTTGCCCCTAGTCACCATTATCCGAAAAAGAATCTGCGGGTAATGATTCTCGGAGAAGATGAATAGGAAGAGGGGGCCACAGAGAACGCACGACTAGAGGTAGGCAACGTCAAGGAGCAAGAGTTACCTGGGGAAGTATTGGGGTGCCAAAACTTAGAGTTGTCTCTTTGTTTAGCAGAAGGCATTGTTCAACCCAAGACTATGAAATTAATTAATGGGCACCAATAATGGCAAGGAGGTCAAGATACTGATTGACAGCGGGGCAACGCATAATTTCATTAGCCCCCAAGTGTTGACACAGTTGGGGTTGCCTATATCCACCACCGGCATGCATTTGGTTAAATTGGGGGATGGTTATTAGAGTAAAACACAAGGCTGCTACCAGGATTTGGAGCTGGTTTTGGGAGACCATATTGTCAAGGAAAATTTCTCTGTTTTCGAATTGGGAGGAGTTGATGTCATTCTGGAGGTGGCTTGGTCGGCTACTTTGGGGAAAGTTCTGACAGATTGGAGCTCTTCTAGCATGAGCCTTATGAAAGATGGAGCAGTGGTGCACCTTCAAGGGGATCCCAGGTTAGCAAATTTATATATTTTAGTAAGAACTTTGTACAAGTTAACTGAAATAGAGTCCACATCGCTGCTATATTTCTTTATGATGAATCAAATGGGGATGGAAGAGAAAGAGGCCAGAGACGACCCCAAAATGGATGTCGCTCCTCAGCATCAACTTCAGAACCTGTTAACAAGATTCTCCACTATTTTTTCCACCCCAAAAGGGTTGCCACATAGGAGGGGAGTGAAGCATTATAGCGCTCTTAAAGTGGGCAGCAATTCGGTTAATGTCCGGCCCTACCGTTACCTGTATATACAGAAAAATGAGATCAAAAGACTAGTAACTGAAATGCTGCAATCTGGTATTATCCAGCCTAGTTGTAGTCCTTTTTCAAGCATGGTCATTTAGGTTCAAAAGAAGGACAGGAGTTTGAGGTTTTATGTGGATTATAGAGCTCTAAATAAAGCCACGGTCCCGGACAAATACCCAATACCGGTTATTGAGGAGCTCCTAGATGAGTTGCAGGGTCAGAATTTTCTTCCAAGATCGATTTAAGGGTCAGGTATCATCAAATTTTGGTGAATGCTGATAATGTACTGAAGACGACTTTTAGAACTCACCAAGGGCACTATGAATTCTTAGTTATGCCGTTTGGGCTCACTAACGCACCAGCCACGTTTCAATGCGCCATGAACTCCCTTCTCCAACCTTTTCTTCGTCGGTTCATCTTAGTATTCTTTGATGATATTTTGGTATATAACAACTCTTGGCAAGAACATTTGAAGCACTTGGAATTGGTGCTTCAGATTCTCCAACAGTCCCAATATTATGTTAATCTGAAGAAGTGTAGTTTCGAAAAGGAGAAAATTGATTATTTGGGACATATTATTTCTAAGGAAGGGGTGTCAATGGATCCTCAGAAGGTTGAATGTATTTTGAAGTGGCCCGTTCCTAAGGATGTTAAAGCTGTTACGGGATTCCTTGGTTTGACAGGGTATTACCGTCGCTTTGTGCAAGGATATGGCAAAATTACATGCCCTTTAACTAACCTATTAAAAAAGGGAGCCTTTTCTTGGAATACGAATGCTACAGATGCCTTTGAGAAATTGAAGAAGGTAGTAACAACAGCCCCGATGTTGGCATTACCTGATTTCACTTCACCCTTTTTAATAGAATGTGATGCGTCAGGGACGGGTATTGGGGCGGTCTTATCTCAAGGAAGACAGCCAATCGTGTTTTTCAGTAAGGCTTTAGCATCTACATCTCTCTTTAAGTCCGTTTATGAAAAGGAATTAATGGCACTTGTCTTGGCTATCCAACATTGGAGGCCATATTTGATGGGGAGGAGGTTTACTATATTTACAGATCAACGGAGCTTAAAGTTTCTGTTAGAACAGTGTGTGACAACGCAAAATCAACAGAATTGGTTGGCTAAATTAATGGGTTTCGATTTTGACATTGTGTATAAGGCTGGCGCAAGTAACAGGGTGGCCAATGCACTCTCTAGGAGGGGGAAGACATGGAAATGGCAGCTATATCTAAGCCTTTTTTGTCGGACTATGTAGCCATTGATGAGGAGGTCAAGATGCATCTAGACTTGAAGAAAATTATTGATGACTTGGAAAGGGATCCAAATTCGCATACCCATTACATCTTGGAGCAAAATTATTTGTATTATAAGGGTCGTTTGGTTTTAGCTCCAAATTCTACATGGATTCCTAAACTCCTTCAAGAGTTTCATACTACTCCTACGAGGGGCCATTCGGGTATATATCGCACTTATAGGAGGCTTGCACAATCTTTGTATTGGAGTGCGATGAAGGGCACCATTACACAATTTGTGGCGAGCTATCATACGTGTCAGCGCAACAAATATCAAGCAGCAACACCAGAAGGCCTCTTGCAACCTTTACTGATTCCGAATGTCATTTGGGAAGACATCAGCATGGACTTTATTACCAGGTTACCCAAGTCAAACGGGTATGATACAATTCTGGATGTGGTGGACAGATTGAGTAAATATGCTCACTTCAT
This sequence comes from Calophaca sinica, assembly GCA_037113605.1. Lineage (NCBI taxonomy): Eukaryota > Viridiplantae > Streptophyta > Magnoliopsida > Fabales > Fabaceae > Calophaca > Calophaca sinica. Next base: position 84,716,875 of record CM073730.1, on the reverse strand, counting down.
TCCTATCAAACATCCTTACACCGCTCGTTCGTTGGCAGAAATTTTTGCTAGGGAAATAGTTCGCTTGCATGGCATTCCAGCATCTATTGTTAGTGATAGGGATTCCACTTTTTATGAGTAATTTCTGGTAGGAATTATTCAAACTATAAGGCACTCGGCTGCAGATGAGCACAACCTATCAGCCAGAATCCGATGGGCAAACGGAGGTGACAAATCGAACGTTAGAGACATATTTGAGATGTTTTTCGGTAGAACAACCAAGGATGTGGGCTGTTTTCTTACATTGGGTAGAATATTGGTTCAACACCAGCTTCCAAGCTTATGCAAAATGTACTTCTTTTGAATTGGTTTATGGGAGGTCCCCTCCTTCAATAACTCGGTTTATTCCTAGAGAGGTCATAGTGGAAACCGTGGCTCAAGATCTAATGCACCATTTATCTAGAGCGCAGAATCATATGAAGCACTATGCGGATAGGCATTAGAAACCATCTACTATCCAAGTGGGGGATTGGGTTTATCTCAAAATTAGGCCCCATATACAGATTTCAGTGGGCACTCGCTTACACCCCAAGCTAGCTGCGCAATACTATGGACCTTTTGAAGTAATTAAAAAGGAGGGAGCGGTTGCGTTTCAGCTTAACCTTCTGGACCATTCTCAAGTGCATCCGATGTTTCATGTATCTCAGTTGAAGAGGCCGTGGGACAGCAACCAGGAGAATTAACATTACCTCCAGAACTACAGATAGAGGCAGAGGAGATTCTTCCGAAACAGATTATGGGCACCCGGGTCCTTCAGCAAGGGGATGATCAGATACCACAGATACTGGTTAATTGGCAGCATCAGTACTCAAATGAAGCAACATGGGAAGACGTGCAGGTTATTCAGGAGCAGTTTCACAATTTAACCTTGGGGACAAGGTTCTGTTAAAGGGGGAGGTATTGTTAGGAACCAAGAGGTTTTGAAATTAAAAGTGTATTCTAGGAGAAAGAGGGACTAATATGTGGGGTTTTAGGGGATGACTGGCTATTGGTTATGCCAGTAAATGTGTACAGGTGGATAGTAGTTACTAGTAGTTCTAACCACTTGGCCTATAAATACTTTTGTATTACTCTGGAAATGATTGTGCATTGATAATTGAAATAAAACAGTTTTGTTGTGAAGGGAGATTTCCCTTGGCAAAGATTTCATCTTTGAGTTGTTTCCTCTGATTCTTTCTTTTTCTCTTTTCTATATCTTTGAGGACCTAACATGCGTCAGCAAATATTATCATTCACTCTTCATAGCATAATTGAATATTGCTCAAAATGAGTCATCAATGCAATCTATTCAGATGCCTCCTCAGTTTCAGCAAAATAATGGTGACTATTTCGCTGGAAATTGTGGACAAGGTTCTAGAGGCCATGGTGCAAGAGGTGGCACATTTCGTGGCAAAGGAGGAAGGAATTCTGTCCAATGCCAAGTTTTCTCTAAACTTGGTCATGATGCTTCAATATGTTACCACCGCTTCAATCATAATTGCCAACAGCAGCAGCAACAGTTCAAATTTAACTATCTACAGCACCAACAGCCACAAGTTTCACAATTTCGGCAATTTCCTCCTCCATCTCAAACTCAAATGCCTTGACAAGCTCAATTTTGAGCTCCTCTTCAGTCCTTTCCTTCAATACATCATTTTAGCAGAATCAATAATACGTGGCTTCTTCTCCCAGACCACCTCCATTGTCTCCGCAGCATCCAATGTCTTATGTTGCAGATTCCTCAACACAGACTGACTACCCAACACTGGTATGTTGATTCTGTTGCTAGCCATCATGTCACAATAGACCAGTAGCACTACATGGATGCCACCAATTTAGGTGGTCAAGATCAGTTGTTTGTCAGGAATGACCAGGGTTTGCCCACCAAAAATCAATTGGTCCAATCATTAAGCTTCACCATTTCAGTCTATTGTCTGTCTATCTCTCAAAAGTTTGCTTCTAGTTCCTTCAATTACTTAAAACCTTATTAGTTTCAATAAATTTGCCAAGGTTAACGTCAATTATGAATTTCACCCAACTAAATGCTTTGTCAAATCTCAGGCCACCCATCAAATTTTGCTTGTGAGCGAATTAAGTCAATATGACCTCTACCTGCTTCCAAGTCTGCTATCTTCTCCAGCATGTTCATCCAGTGTCAGATCTTCAGTCAATAGTTCTGTTTCTAGCTTAAATTCTTGTTTGTTCAATATTTATACTGCAAATGCAGCTAATTCCAACTCCATTGTAAACACACACACCCCCCCACACCAACACCATATTCATTGTGGCACCTCAGATTAGGGCATCCACAAGTTGTCGTCATTCCTAGTGTATTCTAAATTTGTAACATTCCAGTTAACAATAAAGAAGTTCTTGATTTCTCATACAGAACGCAAGGAGCTTGACTTGTATTTTTTTGGTGAGAAAGTCATCAATAAGTCTCTCATTATGACACAGCTCAGCTCATGATCGAATTGCTGATATCTTTACGAAACCTTTGTCTAATCTACAGTAATGCTCCATCAAAGAAAAACTCAAGTGTTGCCTATTTCTCAACCTCCCAAAGTTTGAGGGGGAATGATATGAGTATGTGAATACTCCTTCCCTAGCCACTTGGTCTCTATCCGTGAGCACTACTCACTGCAGTGCTCAAGAGCTTTCTGGATCAGTCTCTGTTCGTTAAGCCAACTATGCATAATAAAAAAAAGTTGTTGCAACCAGAAATAACTGAGTTAATACCGTTGTTCAAGAAATAAAGATGAAGCAAATAATAATCAAATTCATTTCTAATCAAATTTTCTCAAACTCTCAATTTTTCGAAACTTCTTTAATAATAAGGATGTTGCGCAGATCACGCATGGGCATGAGGCCATATTTTCATTGTGAATACTGATATTTCATGCTTCTTCAGAGCTCCTTGTCTTAAAAACATGGCATTTTGAGTTCTCTTGGACAATGTAGTAATCCATGGTATGCTATGATATGTTAGGAGGAGGAGCCACTGAATGCTAATGACTCCAAATAAAGAGGGAGATCGATGCTGATGCCGACTTCTGCCCCACACAACCTGAAACTGGTGTGGAAAGTCTCATAGTAAAGTCGAACCAGAAGCTGGGCTCATCACACAGCAAGAAAAATATGTATGTGTGTATGACTGATGTCGTTGGCCACTAATTCCAGAAGCCATAACTTTGTTTATAATGAACTCTAGATAGGGGACGGGGTGTTTCTAGATTTAGGTACTTGAGGTGAGTTTTTCATAGTTATTGGCCCACAATGTTTTATTTTCCTGTGGCCACATTACGCAAGATTGTTGCCACATACAAAGTTATAGTGCCATCGAGGCATGTCCGTTAAGTCAAACAGAGCAATCTTAATGATTGGACCAATTTGAATGACAGAAACACCAGTTTGGAACCTCAAGAGGGAATTTTTTCTCTCAGGACTAATACAACAGGCGCATAATCTTTCAGGGACGATTTAAAGGTTTAGTCAAATGTTTCACTGTAATTTTGGTTTTTGATAGAGCTGATTAGCATTGATTGATCAATGTAACCATCCCCACATTTTGGGACTAGGAAGTTGTTGTATGTGTCATTATCGCAAGTAAAAAATGTTTCAAAGAAAATACAAAAACTAGATAAGTTCACTTGCAAAGATAAATATCAAACAAGAAAGAGTGCAGTGAAACAACTATGAAACATATGAAAGCAAAGAAAATTTTTGGATGACTTACAATCCTCATCCATGCTATCCATTTCCTCTTCTGAATGAAATCTTTTCAGTATGTTCAGCATTTTATGTTTGGTTTGTTCATCAGGCTGCATTTGCTGGAGCTCTTGAACTACATTTTCTTTCATGAAAGATTCAGTACAACGAAGGCTATGAGACTGTCAAAATTACAACTAAAAAGTATCAAAGTTACAACAATTTCTAACAAAAAAGGATCAAGATTTAGAATATCTATAGAAAAAGCATGTGAGCAACACCCATTTTGCAGAATCATACACATCCAATAGAAGTATAACCACTGCCAAAATAAAAGCCTTGTCAGGACATTTGGACCACTCACCAATGTTAAGTAGGCACAATAAATGCAGATGAAGATACAAAGATAAATGCAAAGAAACAAGGCAGTGACACTACTATAACAACCCTAGCTTGATAATGATAGCCTCATCAAGGTATAGCCTCTAAAAACAGCATGCAGTGTCAAAATTAAAATGATACTCCCTCAGGTCCCATATATAAGAGACAAATGCACATTCTAGGTTCATTGAATAACTGACGTATCTGAATAAGAAATAAAAAAATTCAAATCAGAAGAATAAGAAAAAGTTGCTTTTTGATTATTTCTTTCAGATTGATTGGAACCAATACAAATAAAATACACATGTCCTCGATGCAATTCACGATACTGTTCCCTTCAATGTTATAAGGTAAGTAAAATTACCTCTTTAAGTTGATTTGAGCTGGTTGTTATGTTTCATTGTTTGATTTGTGTTGCAAAGCTTTATGTGTGAGCCTACACCATTAACTAACTTTTGGATTTTACATCATGTTATGTGGCACTAGCATGTCAAGACTCAACAGTCAATAGTACATATGCTGTAAATGTTTTAGAGTTTTGGAGTGCACGTTCATTGAATGAGAAAGTATGCTTACACATGTTTAATTTTTTGGGATTTTCCCTTAATACTTTTGAGGTTTAGCATCATTATGGACATTAGACGATTAAATATGCTACTTTGGTTTACCATTGCATTTTTCTTTTCTTTTCTTACATCTTCCTGTTTAACAAAGTTTGAAGAAAGTACTCTCTCTGGTCCCATAACAATGAAAAGTGAGACTACATGACTTTCATGTGCGAGTTTCTGAGGTAAACTAAAGTAGGAAATCACAAACATGCGAGAAACCAAGATTCAAGCTTAAAATAGAGCTCCAGCAAAATGAACTAAAAAGACAAGGGCATAACATTTGAGAAGAACCTGCCCCCAAGCCGATGAGGTATTGCAAGTTCAGAACCCAATTTATGAAACAATCCAATTGAGATGTACTGATATGCTAGGGTCCACAGGCAGGACGATAAGTTTCGATTTCAGCTTCCTATAGTGATGTGCTCTTATTTCAAATAGGCATGGCAGCGAGACCCAAACCTGCAGGGGCCCACCCGAACCCGTCCCGATTTTGACGGGGAAAACCCAGTTTGATTGGGTTCGGGTTTTCCCCGCTTTACAAAGTCGGGGTCGGGGTCGGGGTCGGGGATGGGGGTGTTAATATTCGTCCCAAACCCGCACCCGAACCCGGCCCGTTGGTTATGCAATTACCAATATACCCTTATATATATATATATATATATATATTAGTAAACACTAGTAAACACCAACATTAGGTTTATTTCTCAGTTCCCACTCTTTCTTCCCCAATCCCATTCACTGCGGCGCTTCTCCCTTCCCTTCTCCCCATTCACTGCGTCGCGCTCCTCCTTCCGTCGGCTCCTCCCATTCACTGCGGCGCTTCTCCCCTTCTCCCCATTCACTGCGTCTCGCTTCTCCTGCGGCCGGTTCCTCCTATCACCGCGGTCGGCTCCTCTTTGACACTCTCCTCCCGTCTCGCTTCTCTTGTGGCCGGCTCCTCCCATCACCGCTGCTGCCGTTGCTCCATCACTCACCGAAACACTTCACCTGCAAATCGCGGTTTGCGTTCGAAGAATGTGCGTTTTTTGTTTCTGGATCGGTAAACTTTTGATGTGTTTTCTGGATCGAAAATTTCCTGACTTTAGTTATTGCTCTTGCTGATATGAATCTACTCTGTAGCTGCTAATCTTGTGTGTAACTGTTTTGCTTAATTTTTGCTTTTGGATCGTTAAACTTGTTGCTCTTGCTGGATCGTTAATTTTTGTTCATGACGAATCATTTGGGAAGAAGAAATGGAGATTTTTTTTATTTCTTTTAGATTTTTTCTGGTTTAAAGGTTATTTTGGACAAGAGTGATTTGGTAGGTATAAATATGGATGATCTTAGTCCTTTTCTTTGCTGCCTTATCTGGTTTCCAATCCTACAAAGTGTGTTCCTTTAAGTGGTGATTCCCAGGATTTTTTTTATAAGCATTTGGATGATTAGAACAGTGATTTAATCTATTTGGGTGGTCATGATATCCCTGTTTATTCTTATTTTTCCAAAACCCCTATTCAATATAACCCTGTTTTTGGATTTCAGTTGGTGTCGCTTTCAGGATTATTAGGGAGAATAACTGAGGAAACAAATTGGTGCAGCAGCTTACATTGAGTGTCAAAGACTCAACATGTAGCGGTTTAAATTTAAAATTGAAATTCATTGAAGTTAGGTTTTTTGTGATCTATGTTGGTTTGTTTTTACAGGATCTTATTGTTACGGACCGGTCCCCGAGGTGAGTTCTAGCATACCCATCAAACCGAGCCGGTCCGGCTCGGTTTCGACCTTCTCCGAGCCCGACGAGCTACGTCCGACCTGGGACGCGCCAAACCCGTCCTCCAGTACACTTGCCCCAGTGATAACACCGAGCAAGTCAGGGGCGAGCCGACTCATGACCCTCGGACCTTCTAGAAAGGGATGCGCCTTGAGGCGACGCTTGGGGCCGTTGCCATTCCGGAGATTGAGGATCACGTAGCCAGTATGTGACGGACTTAGCAGGTGCGGGGTATTAGGAAGAGATGAGCTGATCCCGGGAGCCTGAGGGAGGAGTTACCGCGCGCAGAATCCGGATCGGTGGTTATTTTCCTTAGACGAGACTCCACTATATAAAGGGGGCTTGACCCCCCAGGTTTGCATACTCTCTACTCACTCTAAACCCTAATTCACTCTGCTCTCCTCCTCCAAAGCCCTATCTAACTTAGGCATCAGAGTGTCTTTGCAGGTACCACCCCCCTTTCGACTCCAGAAGAAGGAGTACTCAATTCCAAGGAGGAGGAGAGCTCAACCATTCCCAGCATTAACATTGGCGCCCACCGTGGGGCCCGGTAAAACTAGCCCAGGCCTCAAGAACACCCCGAGCTAGATGGTGCGCACCAGGAGCACGGCGAATCGCAGATCGCCACCGCCGAGTCATCACTCGGCTAGTCAGGACGAGCACCCACCACCAGACCCTGTCTTGGAGCTTCTCAGGGTAGAAAACGAAGAGTTAAGGCGCAGGATCGCGGAAGCCCGCGATCGTGAGGAAAGACAGGGCCACGAGACGCCCTCGAGGACTAGAAGAGACAACCGGGACTCGTCCAAATCGGACGGATCCAGCGCCACGGAGAGCCCCGGGCGAGAGGACCACACCCGGCACACACCGCGGCGTGAGAACCGACCCTTCGAAATCGGACTAACCTGCTCCCCTTCGTCGAGAGGGTTATGGCCAATCCAGTCCCGAAGCGATTCCAAATCCCCAACATGGACGCTTACGAAGGTAAGACCGACCCCGAAGAACACCTTACCTCCTTCAACGCGCGGATGCTACTGATTGACGCATCCAAGGGCTTGAAATGTAGGACCTTTCCCTGCACCCTGAAAGGGCCAGCCATGATGTGGTTCTCTAACCTCCCACAGCGCTCGATCCACTCATTCAGGCAACTCGCCGAGTAATTCGTGGCCAGGTTTACCACGAGCCGAGCCTTCCGGAGAAACTCCACTTGCCTGGTCGGGCTCAAACAGAGGTCAGACGAGACCCTGAAGTCCTTCATAGAGCGTTTCAACAACAAAACGGCTCAAGTCAGAAATCTCAGCACCGATATGGCGCTCCACGCCATAGTGTCGACACTGAAACTTGGTCCCTTCTCAGACTCCCTTGCTCGCCGGCCTGCAGGATCTCTGGACGAGCTGAGGCGCCGAGCAGTGGGATATATCAACATGGAGGAGGTCGGCTGCGCCAAAGGAAACCCGAATCGGCAAGACAGGTAGAGACCGCCCGAGAGAGGCGAGAGAAAGCAGCCGAGGGCGGCAAGACTATGGAGGGCGGTTCACTCCCTTGACAATGGGAAAGGACCGGGTCTTGAAGGAAGCCTACACGGGCAATCTCATTACCTTGCCCCCTCGAAAGGACTCCCCACTGGACGCGGATCGCCAGAGATACTGCGAATACCACCGAATCTACGGGCACACCACAAACGAATGTCAGGCATTGAAGATAAAGATTGAAAAACTCATACAGGCAGGACATTTGGCAAAATACGTGGACAAAGGGAATGGGGCGGCCCCCAGGGAAAACGAAGCAAATCGTAGAAGATCCCGTTCCCCCGAGCGCAGGCGCAACCGATCGCCGGTTCGGAGAGGGGGAGAAAGGCGTTCACCCGCCCGTCAGCGAAGGAAGGGTCGAGACGAAGGTACCCCCTCACTCAATTTGATTGCAGGTGGCTTTGCAGGTGGAGGCGAATCTAGCAACGGACGGAGAAGGCACCTGAGGTTCGTCAATAGCTCAACGTCGCTAATGGCCCCACCCGCGGCCTTACCGACCATATCCTTCTCGGAGAGGGACTACCAGGGAATAGATCGCCACCAAGACGACCCCATGGTGATCACAATACACCTCGCTGGGTTTAACGTCAGGAGAGTGCTCATCGATCAAGGAAGCTCGGCGGACGTAATCTACAAGGAAGCTTTCGATCGACTCAAGTTACCGAGCTCGATTATCAGACCCTACCGAGGTACGTTAGTTGGTTTTTCAGGTGCTAAAGCTTGGGTGACAGGATACTTCGACGTCTTGCTCACCTTCAAGGCGGACGTCGGAGCCAAGACAATCGAAGCCCACCTCCTGGTGGTGGAGGCCGAGTCGGCCGCGGACACCGCCTACAATATGATGTCCCAGAATCGCTATCAGCGGGATCGGGGCCATAGTCTCTACCCCCCATTCGGCGATGAAGTTTCCCCTATCCGATGGGCAGATTGCTACGATACACGCCGACCAGAAGGAGGCGAGACAGTGTTATGTCAACAGTCTCAGAGATGACAGGAGAAGAGATCGCCCCAGGTCGAGCTGCATGATTGAGCTCGACCCAAGGGGCGAGAGTGATTTCCGACCAGTGCCGGTCGATGACATCAAGGAGGTCGAAGTAAGAGGATCAGGCAAGAGCATACGAATCGGGACACAACTGCCCCAGCAGAGCAAACAATCCCTAAGAAAAGTCTTGCTCGCCAACGCAGATCTGTTCGCGTGGGGCCCGGAGGATATGCCCGGAATAGACCTCAAAGTGGCCTTTCACAAGCTAGCCATCGAGCCTGGTGCTCGCCCCGTTGCTTAGCACAAAAGAAGAATTGCAGGAGAAAAGAAGCAGGCGGCCCGAGAAGAGACCTTAAAGCTCTTGCAAGCCGGATTTATCAAAGAGATCAAGTACACTACTTGGCTTTCCAACGTGGTATTGGTCAAGAAGAGCAATGGTAAGTGGAGAATGTGCACTGACTTCACCGACCTGAACAAAGTCTGCCCTAAAGACCCATACCCCCTTCCGAGCATCGATGCTCTGGTAGACGGCACGTCGGGGTACCAGGTGCTCAGTTTCATGGATGCATACTCCGGATACAATCAGATCAGGATGCACCCACTCGACGCACCAAAGACGGCTTTCATGACGGAAACCTCCAACTTCTACAACGTCACTATGCCCTTTGGTTTGAAGAACGCAGGGTCGACTTACCAGAGGATGATGGATGAGGTCTTCGTCAAGCAGATCGGAAAGACGATCGAAGTGTATATGGACGACATGGTGGTCAAGACCTCCAGCTTCGAGGCACACTACCGAGACCTCCAGGAGGTATTTGACATTATGAGAAAATATAACATCAGGCTTAACCCCGAGAAGTGCTCGTTCGGGGTGCTCGGAGGCAAGTTCTTGGGGTTCATGATCACCCACAGAGGCATTGAGGCCAACCCCCACAAGTGCCGAGCAGTGATGGAAATGCGAAGCCCGAGCTCCATCAAAGAAGTGCAAAGACAACCCCCTCTTTCCTTTGCAAACCTTTTTTCCCACTGGGTTTTTGGTTTGGAAAGGTTTTAACGAGGCACATCCTTCCTTCCCCTTCTTCCCCATTTAATAAAAGTCAACCCCCATTGCATTCCGAGTGTTGTCACTGAGAATCACCGAGTCCCAAGCTCGGAAGGTCTTAACCGACCTACAGACCCCCGTGGTTCTAAACCCAGGTCAGCATAAAGGCCTGGTGAGCTCATTCGCAGCTCGACCCCTGTGGTCCTAAACCTAAGTTAGCATAAAAACTTGGCGAGCTCGCTCGTGGCTCGGAAGGTCTTACTCGACCTAAATGACCCCTGTGGTCCCAAACCCAAGTTAGCATAAAAACTTGGCAAGCTCGCTCGTGGCTCGGAAGGTCTTGCTCGACCTAAAAGACCCCTGTGGTCCCAAACCCAAGTTAGCATAAAAACTTGGCGAGCTCACTCGTGGTTCGGAAGGTCTTGCTCGACCTGAACGACCCATTCAATCCCAAACCCAAGTTAGCATAAAAACTTGGTAAGCTCGTTAGAGGATCCGAAAGTCACTATCCGACCTAAGGGTTTCGTAAGAAAACTAGTACTCGGCCTGTGCCGACGCGCGGAGAAAATGTCTCAACTTCAGTTGACACAAGTTTTTTTTCAGGGGAAGCCACCTGGGGACTACCATAGCCGAGTAGCAGCTACCCGAGGACCACCCCATCTGAGCACGATAACCAACAGATTACTAAAACAAAAAACAGAGAAGACAATGTTTAAACTTAGTCAATTTCATTAACTTGAGACAAAAATACAAAAGAAGAGCTCATAGAAGAGCGAGTACATTGTCAAGACAAAGCAAAGCAATCTAAAAAACAAGTTACGCAAGGGCATCCCCTTGGTCTTCAACTAGGGCTCCAACGACCTCCTCGGTCGCAACACTTGGACCAACAGCCTCCAAGTCAAGCCCAACTCCGACGTCCTCGCCCCCAGACACCTCCTGATCAGCACAACCTTCTTCCTCGTCCTCCTTCCCTGATCCTCCCTCTTTCACCACCTTGGTGAAATCGAGCTCGGAGATGTCGGATCGAGGCGATCACCCTCATTGCGCCAGCGGCATTATCAAACCCCTCCTTATACTGAACGGCGCTATACTCACGATACTCCTCGACCCGAGCAGCTTCGGACGAGGACTTCTCCTTCTTTTCCCGCAGTTGACGCAACAGAAGGTCATTCTGGGCCTGGAGCTCCTCCCGCTGAGCCAGCATAGAGGTGTTGCTTTTGTTTAGAGCATCCCTCGCCTCCGAGAGGCGAGCATAGTCCTCCTCCAACTTACCCATTTTCTCCTCAAGCTCACCAAGTGCGGTGGCCTTGCTTTGATACCTCCTCCTCGCCAGCTCGGCTTCGGTGGCCCGTGCCCTTATCCGGTCAGAAAGGAACTGGGCCATAGCAGAAGCACGGAGCCCGTAAATGCCCAACGCCTTGCATAAACCCAGCTCGCCCGCCTCACCCATGCACCTATCGTCGGATCGATGCATGATCTGATCAATCTGGTCGGAGCGGTCGATCCCGACATTCCAAAGAGAGTCCTCGGCGTTCTCGCTCCGATCAGCAAACTCCCCGAGGTGGAGAAACCACTTGGAATCATCGGGGATATTCAAAGGGATCCCCCATGAGGCCCCCTCGGCTCCTTCGCAGGGGCCGATCGAACCGGAGTCAAGAAACGCGGTCGCTTTTAGCAAATTTCGACAGGGAAGGGAAACCGCAAAGCATCGGAGGGAACCGACACGGGAACTTGGGCGACCTTCTCTCTTTGAGCTCTCTTGAGGAGCTCGGCCATCTCTTTCTTGGTCATCTTCGGAGCCATCGTACCTGAAAAGAAAGTGAAAATTAGTACCCATGTTCAGGCTGAGAACCATGCTAGAAGTTGGTAACAAAACTTACTTAAGTAATCCCTCCACTGGGGAGGGTCCTTCAGAGCTCGGGTAAGGAGAGGACCACAATGCAATGTGGGCAAACGAGCAAGAAAGTTCACTATCGTCTGGTCGGTGACCGACAATGAATTGAAATCCACCTCTTTTATGGGGCGAGGACTTGGACTCCAATAAAAAGGAAACAAAGGCTCGTTTTGAGCAGAAAAGAAAAAGGGATCCCCCCTGTACCCGAATTTTGAAGAAATCGGATTTCCAGTTCTTATAAGACTGATCGAAAAGCTCGAGGATATAAAAGCCAGGTATTTTATTGAGCAAATGTAACGACCCGTTTCCGGACCGCTACCGAGCTCAAAATACCGAGCTCGAGTTACCGAGCTCAACACACCGAGCTCAACTAAACCTGTATGAGATGTGTTTTAAAACGAAACTCTTGTGCCTTTTAAAAAGTACGGTCTATATTTTTTTTTTTTATAAAACCAACTCGTGCACATCAGAGTAATTACAGCTTTTCGAAACATGGTGCAACTAAGACACAAGACTTAAATCCTAATAAAACATACATGCATAACATACATATATATATATCACTCGAAATAATAATGTATACAAAATACAGAGTAGCAAATGTATAAAGAAAATACACCTAAGGTATGACGACTTCAAAAGAGCAATCATACCCTGGGGTACTTCCGGCAGACTCCCACGCAGGGGGCTGCTCCAAAAGTAAGACCACCAGTCTACCCTGAAACAACAAAACAACACTGCCCAAACTGGTCACGACATACTACTCCAAAAGAAAACTAGGTACAGCCATAAAAAAAACCTCCAGCAACATAATCAATCACGACAGATAGAGGTCGTTACTCGGGTCCTCGTCGAGCTCCTCCTCGGCATCATCTGCTGTCGAGTTCCCTGCGCCTCGACAATCGCCTGGGTAACCGTCTCATGGATTGAAGGCACCACGGGAAAGGGTCAACTTCTCAACAATTCAAGATAAGCTCGACATAAAGAAATAAGCAACACAATAATGTATCTCAATCACCACACGTGACTCGACCATCTCACTCTAGACTCGACTCGACTCTTATTCCGGAATATCGTCAGCAGGTCCATCCCCAAACTGACGTAATAGGTAAACGGCAGGTCCATCCCCAAACCGAATTCCATACATTAATCAGCAGGTCCATCCCCAAACTGATAATGCTACAACGCCTAGCCAATCCACCATAAACAAAAGGGGACCTAGCACCCTCAGTTATCTGGGTCCGGCTCAAAAACGTCATACGACTTCCTAGCTCTCTCACTCGATGATTAGCTCGCCGCATGTCAAAGAGTAACACAACTTACTTGATCACATATCAAATAAAGAGAGCATGCTTAATATGAAGAAAACGCACCGACATTTAAGCAATAAACCATTCTGCATGAAGAAACGCATAATTAAATGACAATACACCATTCCCAACATATATTCAATCACATATCAAATACATACAAAAACCCAATCTCCACTCCAATCAAGGAGTCCATACATAGATATAACAATAAAAATAAAGTCTTAATAATGTCTAAGAGTCTTACGCTAGCATACTATGAAAGTATTAATGTGAAGCGCCTTATCAACTCCGTTAATGCCGCCGACAACGACCTCGACACAAATTGTCTTCAAATGAGCTCGACAACGACTTCTCTTACTCGACACGACATCGGCCTTTCAACGAAGCTCGACAACGACTTCTCTTACTCGATCTGGATTCACCGCTTCCACGCCCTGATTCGCTCTCCAGACACCTTGATTCGAAATCACACGATCTCTGGAATCGGACTTCTAAACAAACACAACTCAGATCGATCTACGGGTTCTAATACACTTAGCTCTCTCTTCCCAAACTTAACCACAACCTAAAAATATAAAAACTCAAGAATCCGAAATATATTTTCCTCTAACACAAAGTTAGGGATTTCGATCAAAAGTTCATGAAAAAGTTATCCGATGCTTCAACAGATAGATCGACAACAACAACAACCGTAAGCAACAAACGAAAAACAAGAAATCTAAATAAACCAAAAATGAAGAGTTTCGGGCACTTGATTGCAGAAAAACAGAGGAAGAAAATTTGTTTTACAAGCCCAATTAATCGGTTAGAAAGATAGGTAATATCGTGAAGAAGAAAACCCATCAGTTTGACATGATTTGGAAGCATAAAACTGGCTACAATTGGAAGGAAAAGTAACGCTAAACAAGAGTAATGCAGGAAAAGAAAGATCTGTTCTTCATACCTCAATGGTGGTCGAAAGCAAAGTAGATATGGGTCGAGAAGATGATGATGAACAAGGTTAATGAAGAAAATTTGCGGCAGATCTGATGGAACTCAAGGTTTTGATGGAAGTTTTTGGAGAAAAACAACGAACTCGTGAGCGTAAGCGAAGGAAGAAGAAAGAAGAAAAGAGAAATGAGTATCTGAAGGAATCGGTCGTGGTATACAATGGTGAGCAGGCGGGGTATAATCGTGAATCTCAGCTTTATAAGATGCCAATCCCATCAATCATTCTACCCGCCTAATCGCTCCTCTCTCATAATTACCCTCTACTCGGTCTGGCCAACGGTCTAGACACGCGACGAAGCGGCAAGCCGCCAATGTAATTATTACAAACAATATAATAATAGCGCGAATAACGCTCGAAAGAATACGAGGTATCATCTCGACACGATGTCGACTAGGGTGCTCGTGCAAGCGCCTGTGCTCTAACACGCAGTTCGTGCACGCCGCTCCTCACTAAGACGCCGACTTCATCAACTCGACACGCCGACCTCCTCGGCTCAAAGAACTAGTGCACGTGGTCTCCTCAGCTCAGCAAATGACCTCGGCAAACGATCTTGGCACGGGATCTCGACACAAGGTCTTGGTCGAGGTCCCGATACGTCGTCCTAATACGATGTCGATCTCGTCCTCAGGTGTTACAGCGAACACCACTTAAGTTGCTTCCCAAGCATAAGTTGGAAGAAACTGAAGAAGAGAGCAGCAGAGGGGGTAACCCCAAAGTACTCGGACACGAGCTTGAAAGCTCGGACAAAAGCCCAGCTATTGGGATGTAGTTGCGAAGGGGCCACGTCCAACCATTGGAGGACATCGCACGCAAACCCGCTGAGGGGAAACCGGAGGCCGACTCGGGTGAAGAAGGTTTTGTAGAAGAAACAGAAGTCTGGTGAACTAGTTCACCCTTGTCAAAACACACTCGGTCCTCGGGAGAGCAAGGAAGGCACGTTACCTCCTCGTCTCGATCCCGGTTCAGAGTGAAGGATACACTAGACCGGAGAGCGGCCACGCCAGTGTCTGAAAAGACGTTGGAAGGCACCCTGAGTACATCGGGGTGCACCCAGGAGTAAGGAGACCTATCATCTCCCGCTCGGCGCTCGCCCCCTTATGAAGAGAGTACGAGGGAACAGAAGTGACGGGGGGAGAGGCTGGAACCCAAGAGGCAGGGGAAACCACCTGGAGGGGCACCGGATCGCAACAACCGCGGCCACTATCGGAGGGGAACTCCTCATGGCCAGAGCCTCCGGCGTATGGCGGCGTGGAAAGGTCAAAGGACGTACTCGTCGTTTCAGACGACGAGCCATCCCAGAACTCAAAGGTATGGGGGAGGGGGGACGACGGGAAGAAGATGAAGAAGCCATTAATGAAGAATAGTGACGAGACTTCCCAGGAAATGCGAAGGAATGGGATGAAATGGCTGCTCGGAATACAAACGCAGAGAAGGATGGCAGGAGAAACGTCGCAGAGATAACAGAACGAAGAAGAAGGGAGAAGGAAGGGGAAGGGGTGCCTTTATAACCCCCGCGGAAGGGAAACGAAAGGGCGAACCAATCCGAGCCCTCCATCTTCAAAACCAGATGTAGATCCAACGGTCCCGACCGTATCATATGATCGACGGTGGGAAGAGGAACAATTGAGTAGACGTCCCGTCCGAGTCCCATCGTGTGGCAGAACACCGAGTAGAGATGCGACACGTAGGGCGTGGCGCCCCAGACAAATGAGCTTCCAGGATACGCCTCCGACCTCAATAACTCAGCTCGGGTACCGACCCAAGAGTAATAGGTAGACCTTCTGCCCTTTCGTGCAAAGAGTCTAGGGGGCTTGTGTTACGGACCGGTCCCCGAGGTGAGTTCTAGCATACCCACCAAACCGAGCCGGTCCGGCTCGGTTCCGACCTTCTCCGAGCCCGACGAGCTACGTCCGACCCGGGACGCGCCAAACCCGTCCTCCGGTACACTTGCCCCAGTGATAACACCGAGCAGGTCAGGGGCGAGCCGACTCATGACTCTCGGACCTTCTAGAAAGGGATGCGCCTTGAGGCGACGCTTGCGGCCGTTGCCATTCCGGAGATTGAGGATCACGTAGCCAGTATGTGACGGACTTAGCAGGTGCGGGATATTAGGAAGAGATGAGCTGATCCCGGGAGCCTGAGGGAGGAGTTACCGCGCGCGGAATCCAGATCGGTGGTTATCCTCCTTAGACGAGACTCCACTATATAAAGGGGGCTTGACCCCCAGGTTTGCATACTCTCTACTCACTCTAAACCCTAATTCACTCTGCTCTCCTCCTCCAAAGCCCTATCTAACTTAGGCATCGGAGTGTCTTTGCAGGTACCACCCCCCTTTCGACTCCAGAAGAATGAGTACTCAATTCCAAGGAGGAGGAGAGCTCAACCATTCCCAGCATTAACACTTATGATTCATAGTATTTGATAGCAATATATTTTCTTGATTTAGAATGTCAAAGCAGTTTTTGATACTGCAATTAAGGTTGTTCTCCACGGAACAGTAGGATTCGAGAATGACAGCCACAGAACTTAAACTAATACGAGCTTAAAAGAACTCAACCACATTCGCATCCACTTTTGGCAAATCGAAAGACTTGACCAAATTAATTATGCAGCTTGAACCAACACTACTCCACAACTGTAAATCTTTCAAGAGATGTTCCTGTCCACTTGTACAAATGGATTAAAAACAAGCCATAGACAAGATTTTTGAACATGAGCCTCCCTATGTCCTTAAATCGCCTCAGCTACTTCTGTTGTAATGCTTCATCTGTAAACCTTGTTTCCATCTTGTTCAGTGACATTAAAAACTAAACCTTGTTTGTTTCCCAAAATTCGAGCAGCCAATTCCAAGATTGATTAAACGAAGATGCGCAAGCCCTTCTGGTTGGATAATCACTCTCTACACTATCAACAAGGCGTCCGGATCGGGGCGGAGGAGAGGCGATGAGCGTTTTCGCTCGGAGGCACAGCGGCGACGGAACGGTGGGCCGCCTTACGAGGTGTTCTGGAGAGGATGGCTTCTGTGTTCTCTGCTCACGAGTCACGACGTTGCTATTCTAAGGCACAGCAGTGTTCCTTTTTCTGAAAAAATCAAATTGATTGATTTACAAAGAATAAATCTAAGCCGTTGAATTATTTTAATGCCGAGTGTCGATCTCCATTTCTTAAAGAAAAATTGAGAGGATCCGGACGAAAGGAGTCGACATCCATTCCATTTCCGAAAATAAATTGAGGGTCCACAATTATAGTTTTAAGTGTATAAATACACATAAATACTAAATACATGTCACCTATTTTATGAATATATATATTTATTCACTCAAAATTATAATAATAGAGTTTTCCATTTATTTTGAAAAATTGAGAGGATCTCAACTCCTGAAATAGAGCTCTGCTTCTTCTCAAGGAAGGGACGATCTATTGAGAGAGTACGTGGAAGGATCATACTAGAAGAAACGAAATGACGTTGTCGTCGGCGTTGGTGTTAACGCCGAAACCTTCTCTCCACCATCACATGTTGAATCTTGACACCGAAATATTCGGAGCCCAGAAGCAGTGGGTCTCTACCAGAACCCCCTCAAGTCATCCGCCTCTGACGACGACTACCCCGACCGGTCACACTTGTTCAGCTGAAGCACCGCTGCCGTCAAATACCTGCTCCGATGGTCCACCAGAAAGTTGCTGTTGAAAACACATGAAAACCATGTCTTCTAAGAAAATATAACAAAACCTTAACAGCATGAATTCTATTAAATTTTAGGCTAAATTATAGTTTTAGTCCTTTATCTTTATTTTAGGTTTCAATTTGGTCCCTTTTTTATTTTTTGTTCCAAAATGATCCTTTATATTATTACAAAATTATACCAATGTGGCCCCTCTTTTATTTTTTGTTTTGAAATTGTCCTTTACTTTACAAAAATTATCTCAATTCCCAATATGGTCCATTTTTTTGTTCCAAAATGGTCCCTTATTTTGCAAAAGTTATACCAATATGGTCCTCTCCGTACCTCAATTTGAACAGAAAGGACTACATCGGTATAACTTTGGAAAATAAGGGACTATTTTGAAACAAAAAATAAAAGAGGGACTAAATTAAAATTTAAAATAAAGATAAGGGACTAAAAGTATATTTTAACCTAAATTTTAAATCAGTGACATGGAATAAATTGATCCATGTGTTAATTTTTTTTTGTTGCTATATCCATGTGTTATTTTATAATCGGCGAACAATAACAGTAATACCTCTAGCACCGTGTCTAAGTTTTGTCCTTTTTGTTTTTGTCGTTGCAAAAAAAAGTTTTTTCTATAATATTGAAATTTTTGTTTTTGATCTTGTTGTTTCGGCTTAATCTCTGTAATATTCTTTCATTTTTTATTTTAGTCCCTGAAATTATATACCATTGACTAATTCCAACCATTGTTCTGAGAACCGGACCGAACCAGCCAATCCAACTGGTTCAACCGCAAATTGAATGTATGGCAAGTTCAGTCAAGCCAAAGAACCGCCCTACTATTGAACTGCCATAGAACCGAATAAACCGGCCCAGTCCGGTTTGAGTCCTCTTTGTTATTGAACTTACATGTATTAAAAAAAAAATCCTAAATAGCCTCGGCCAGATTTGGGCCTGTGACCTTCGAGTACTCGACACGTCGCTTGACCACTAGGTTGCATGTGCGGGTTCAAAAATTTGTGGACCTGTTTATATACGTAGCTTATTGATTGTTTTTCAGCAAATAAACTACAAAAAATAGTTTACACAGATTCAAACTCAGGTCCTTAAACTTCTTGACATATAACTTTACCATTGCACGACAATAATCTTTGATCAATGATGCCTATATTGTGTGTGTATATCAATAATATTATATTAAAAATTTATAATAATGTTAGCTAATTACAACTAGTTTGACCATGGTTTAACAACTGGTCCGGTTTTCAAAATATTGATTCCAACAACACACATTGTAACACCCCCCTCTTCGGGTGTTATGTATACTACCCAACTCGATGCGGAAAATAAATTAAATGCTGGTTTGCTTTCTGTAACACCTGAGGACGAGATCGACCTCGTATTAGGACATCGTATCGAGACCTCGTACCAAGACCTCGTGACGAGATCCCGTGCCAAGATCGCGTGCCAAGGTCATATGTCGAGCTGATGAGGTCGCGTACCGAGCTGAGGAGGTCGCATGTCGAACTGAGGAGGCCGCGTGCACGAACTCGTGTTAGAGCCTTGTGCGCTTGCACAAGCACCCTGGTCGACATCGTGTCGAGATGATAACACTCGTATTTTTACGAATATTATGTAGTGTTAATTAGTATATTTTGTTGTGATTATGAGAGAGGACAAATTAGATGGGTTAGACTTGTTGTTTGGATTAATATCTTACTTTAAAATCCAGGTGTCGCTTATTTGTGGTTTTATGAAAGATAAATTCATTTAAAATGGTTTTCTTGTAATTAACTTTTGTTTAAGGGAGATAAGACCAAACTTTTTCTTTTTCCACCAAATTTGTAGATAAGTATCATGATTAGTTTCCTCCACCTACATAAATATCACGCTTAGCCGCCTTAAACAATCACTTTCCAGTTTCTTCTTTTTTCTTCTTCTCTAGATTTCCTCTTCTCCAAACCTCCATTGAAGAACCTTGAGTTCATTGAGCTTCTGCATAAACTTTCATCATCAACCTTGTTCCTTATCATCTCCTCGACCTATATCACCATCTCGACCATCTGTAGAGGTATGAAAAATAGAATTTTAGTTCTCTTCATGTTACTGTTAACGCCACTTCTTCTCTCTATTTTAGCTAGTTTTTATGCTTTCAACTCATATCTTATTGATAGGTTTTCTTCTTCATGACATTACCTACCTTTCTAACCATTTATTTGAGTTTGAAAAACAAATTGTTTCCTCTGTTTTCTGCAAGTAAGTAGCGCCCAAAACCCTCCCTACTTGGCTTGTGTTGATTTCTTTTTGAGTTTTAAATTTTAACATAAGTGGTTATGGTCTTATTTTAATTGCTGGATCATGACGAAAATATTTTTAAGAAATATAAACTTAGATTTTGATTAAGTTGTGCTTAAGGTATTACTTGATTTTAAGCTTTAATTAGTACTTAGGAAAAATGGCTTTGTCTGGTGATGTATGAAAAAAAGTTTTTAACAAATTTTTAGAGAAAAAGAGTTATTTTGTAATGTTTGAATTCTGGTTGTATTTGTTTAAGTTCTTAAGTTTTAATGCTTACTTGGGTTGTGGTTAAGATTGGGATAATGAGAGCTAAGTGTTATTAGAACCCATAGATAGAACTAAGTTGTGCTCGTATTAGGCAGTGTGATTTAGAGATCGTGCGGCAAGGAAATCGGGTGTACGAGATCACGAACCGAGGTCGACTAAGAGCCGTGCGTGTCGAGATCGAGTGAGAGGAGTCGTAGTCGAGCTCGTTTGAAGACACCGTGTTGAGGTCGTTGTCGAGCGGCGTTAGCTTGGAGTTCGGTAAAGGGCAACTCTTAGACATTATTAAGGCTTTATTTTATATGTTTATGCGTAGGCACTTCCAAACATTCTAGGACTCGCTTTTTATGTTATTGTGTAAGGATTGTTTTATTGCTTAAATGATTGAATTGCGTTTTCTTCATGTTAAGCATGCTCTTTATTTGATATGTGATCAAGTAATTTTATGTGTCACTCCTTGATGCGGCGCGAGCTAAACATCGAGTGAGAGAGCTAAAGTAGTCGTATGACGTTTTGGGCCGTGACCGGATAACTAAGGGTGCTAGGTCCCTTTTGTTTACGGGAGATTAACTAGCGTCGCATTATCGGTTTGGGGTTGGACCTGCCGATTAATGTATGGTATCGGTTTGGGGTTGGACCACCGTTTACCTATTGCGTCGGTTGGGGATGGACCACCGGTGGCGATATTAGGAATAAGAGTCGAGTCTAGAGTGAGATGGTCGAGTCACGTTTGGTGAATGTTATACTTTGTTGTTTACTTATTTCTTTATGCCTGGATTATCTTGATTTGTTGAGAAGTTGACCCTTTCCCGTGGTACCTTCAATCCATGATGGATACCCAGGCGATGTCGAGGGTGCAGGGAACTCGACAGCAGATGATGGCGAGGAGGAGCTCGACGAGGATCAGGGCGACGACCTCTATTTGTCGTGATTGGCTTTGTTTATGTTATGTTTGTTGGGGTAGCTGTATTATGACTTTTGTGTACTGATGGTTGTGGATTTGGGGACGGGTGATGTTTTGTCATTTTGAGCACGTGGTAGATCGGGTGGTTTTACTTTTGGGCGGCCCCTGCGTGGGTGTCTGCCGGAAGTACCCCCAGGGTATGATTGCTCTTTTGAAGTCGTCATACCTTAGGTGTATTTTCTTTGTACATTATTACTGTCTTTTTGTATGCACTTTTTATATCTTGTATATATAAGCATGTACTTGATACCTGCGTGCTGTTATTTAGGACTTAAGTCTTGTGTCTTAGTTGCACCATGTTTCGAAAAGCTGTAATTACTCTGATGTGCACGAGCGGGTCTTATAAAAAAAAATATAAATATATAGACCGTACTTTTCTAAAGGGCACAAGAGTATGATTTTAAAACACATCGCATACAGGGTAACTTGAGCTCGGTGTGTTGAGCTCGGTAACTCGAGCTCGGTATGTTGAGCTCGGTAGCGGTCCGGAAACGGGTCGTTACACTTTCGGTAAAAAAAATTAATTTCTAATTAAACATATTTGGATACGAGTGTACTTTTTTTTTTCTAAAACCGTTTCGAAATTTGGAATAGAAAGACAATAAGTTTAAATGGGAAGTACGGAAATCTTACATTTCAAATAAACGAAAAGACAGACAAAACCCATGCATAATTGGAAATAAATATACCAAAAATGGTTTTCTTGGCACGAAGGCGATGCAAAGTATTAAAAGTGTAGATACAACTGAAATGAAAATACATTCGAAATACAGTACAAAGCATAAAGCAGAAAGTCGACTCTATTGCCAGATATAGCTACAATGTCCACCAACACAGTAAAGCTGCTCCAAAAAGACTAAACAGAGATCATCATAATATACATCGAGCCTAGAACTCTACTAAAAGTAAGACTACCGAAGTTGGTCAAAACCTCTGACGCTCTCCAACAAGACCTAAACCCACTGAAGTCATCGAAGGATCCTCCTCCATCTCCTCCTCATCGCTAGACATGTCGATAACCTCATAAGATATCCACACCTGCCTAACTCGATATGAGCCCCCTTTTTTGACCCACTCCAGAGAGGTAAGCACAAAAAGAGGTGTGTAAGTCGTAGTAAGATGCATGGTGGTGCTTGTTGGACAGTCGTCATCGCCCTTAATCTTAGTAACCACCCCTGAGTAACTGACTTGCTGGGACACGGGGTCGATGTCCCAACTATAGTCGTCATGGGGAACTCATATCTCACGGCCTCTGTGTGCTTCAGGTGAGCCTCTAGAACCATCTAAAGATCAATGTCCAACATGCCACAACAATACATAATACAAAACAAGTAGCAAGGGTAAATAATTCGTTCACGAGTTCATCATAAGCATCACATAAGTAAACCAAAAATATTATTAATAATATATTAACACTCATTATAGTCATACTATAATATAGGCACACACAACATGGCATCATTTCTCAAGTAAATCACACTCAAATCATCGATGCAAATGGTATGAGTGCAAATGACATGACTCTAGGTCAACACCCTTGACACGAGGCTGAAAAATGCAATGCATGTCTCTAGGTAGTCACCTATGCCAACGAAATACATGACTCTAGGTCAACACCCTTGACACTAGGCTAGCAAAATGCATGACTTTAGGTCAACACCCTTGACCACTAGGCCAACAAAATGCATCATGAACATGAATGAACACATGACTTACTTTCTCTTAGGTACCCCTAAGAGAAGTAACAACAACCTTCCTCCTTATTTATCACTTTCTTACTTTATTATTTCGATAAAACAAATCATTTTCCTCTTTGAAAACTTTTGAGAAAAACACATTCCCTACTTGAAATTTTTTTTCTTTCGAAATTATTACCTAATTGAAAATTTGTCATTCTTAAAAGTTATTTTGAAATACATCTGTTGAGTAAAAACTCTTCAAAAACTTCTTTAGGAAAATGGAACACTCAAAATTTAGGCACTCAACTGAGCATCCCATGCTACTCAGTGTAGAGCTCGGGTAATCTCATCACTAAATAAATTGAGATAGCGAAAGCTTACCACTGTAAGCTTTTTCTCAAAATTTATTTTTATTTTGAAACTAGAATCCACTCTTTCTTCTAACTTGATTACTCTTGTTAAAACATTGAAATCCTTGATTCTCTCATTTTAGAAAAACCTTTTAACTATTTAAAAAAATCTCATTTTCAATTCATTCATATTCTTTTTCGGCTTGTGGAATCGCATCGGGCAAACCGATGTTATGACGTCAATCACATCAACAATACGTAATTTATAATCCATCACAACCACCATTCACATATTCATTTCTACAATCAATCTCCAACGTCAAAACAACACATACCAACTCTTAATCATATACTAACACATACTAAAATCAATAACATAAATTCAAACATCAATCAATACAATTTCACACAACACACAACTTATGGACACTAAAATTCATTAGAATAGATTTCCGTTACCTTAGGGTTTGGAGTTTTCAACTAAGTTTCCTCCTTTCTCCACTGCCTTCGACACTCAAATTCCAAACAACTCAAACCACCAACACCCTTCATCATACAAGCATATAACTAAGTTAAAACTACAAAAACTTTGAGTGCACATACCTAGGGAGGCTACTGTCAGTAGGAAAAGAAGGAAAATGTTTCCTTGAAATGAAATCTTGAGTAAAGATGAATTTTTTCTTCTAAACTCCTAGGAAAAATAAGGACTTTTCATGGAGTTTGAAATGAAATAAGTTTTGGAATTTTGTTTTTGCTTGCATGAGTAAGATTTGAAGGAAATGATTATGGACAAAAAAAAAAGAAGCTTATCAAAAGCCAAAAGGAATCGATGCAACTGGATGGAACAGAATTGAAAACCAATTTTTGTTTTCTCAAAGAAAATGCATCTTGATCTTTTTCTTTTGCTAAATCATAAAAGACTAAATTTGGGTGGTGATTTATAAAGAAAAGGATCGCTGCAGCTTGCCGAATATAGAGGGAAATGAAAGAAAAATTATTATTTATATCTTGGATGAAAATCAACGCAAACAACCACACCAAGGAGAGAAAATTTTCTAACTTTTGATTGCTCAAAAAAAATCATATATTGTTCTTCACTTTGGCTAAATGAAAGAAATGAATCTGATTGTTGATATATAAGAGTTCTGGCCATGGTGTATGCGTCCAGGAGAGACTATATATGTTTAATGGATAAACATTTTAAAAAATGAAAATTAAAAGATTTGGTAAATAATTAAGAAGATATTTTAGGAAAACTAATCATGATTTGATGACACCAAGTCACTTCCATGTCAATTTAAGTCTAATCTATGTAATTATAGCTTCCTTTCCAAGCTTCATCAAAAATATCTTGCTTTTGCGGTTACTCCAAATCTCTGCTCCGGTTCTAGCTGAACGTTCGGTTTTTATCGCCTTTTCTTTTAACGTGGTACTGAAAAATATAATATTGTATTTTTCTTCAACTAAAAATTACAAAACCTATTTCATATCATCAAAAACCAATTAAAACATCATTATCCCAAATATTTTCATATTCGAATTGAATAAGGGTTTTCTGACGGACAAAATCTTACCCGGTTAACCAAAAATGCGACCAGTTCTGGTTGAGTTTTGAACTCAAATTTTAACCATAGCTTAATATTATATAACATTATTTTAGTTTTCCTAAATTCAATCACTTGATTATACACAAAAATATGATTATCGTATAATATACAAATAATTTCATAGAAGAAACACTGGTAAGAGTAAGGGTAAAAACAAAGTGTTAAATTACTACCTTACTAAAAATAATTTCGTCCTCGAAATTACGTACCTTGAAACATGTTAGGATAGCGCAACTTCATCTTGTTTTCTAGCTCTCACATCGCGTATCTCGTCGTTTGATTCCAAATAACTGACTAAGGGGATTTGTTTATCCCTCAACTGTTTGATTATTTGGTCATTGATCCTTATACGAGATGTCTCATAAGACAAGTTCTCTCTCAATTGTACCACATTCGGTTCGTGATATGAGATGGGTCAGGAATATACTTTCTGAATTGTGAAACATGGAAGACATTATTAACGTTGGAAAGAAATGGTGCTAAGGCGATTTGATATGCTACTGGACTTATACGACGAATAATTTGATATGGTCCAATGAATTTTGGAGTGAGTTTTCTGGACTTTATAGCTCTACCTACCCTAGTTGTAGGTGTGACTCTCAGGAATACGTGTTCAACTTCTTGGAATTCGAGAGGTCGTCTCCTTTTGTCGGGGCAGCTCTTTTGTCTGATTCTGTGCGGTCTTCATCTTTTCACAAGTCTGTTTGATTTTCTCTGTCTTTTGCTGCATAAGTTTGTGACCTACAATCGTACTCTCTCCATCCTGATACCAACACAATGGTGTTTGACACTTGCATCCATACAAAGCCTTATAGGATGCCACTCTTATGTTAGAGTGAAAGTTTTTGTTGTAGGTAAACTCGATCAATGGCAGAAGATCATCCCAACTCCCACGATTGTCCAAGACACAAGCCTTAGCACGTCTTATGTTACTGATTCCTCAACACAGACTGACTACCCAACACATCGTGTCAGAACAGACCAGCAGCACCTCAGGGATGCCAACAATTTAGGTGGTCAAGATCAGTTATTTGTCAGGAATGGTCAAGGCTTGCTCACCAAAAATCAATTGGTTAAATCAATAAGCTTCACCATTTCAGTCTAATGTTTGTCTATCTCTCAAAAGTTTGCTTCTAGTTCCTTCAATTACTTAAAGCCTTATTAGTTTCAATAAATTTTCCAAGGACAAAGTCAATTTAGAATTTCACCTAACTAAATGCTTTGTCAAATCTTAGGCCACCGATCAAATTTTGCTTGTGAAAGAATTAAGTCAATATGACCTCTACTTGCTTCAAGGTCTGCTACCTTCTCTAGCATGTTCATCCAGTGTCAGATCTTCAGTCAACAGTTCTGTTTTTAGCTTAAATTCTTGTTTATTCAATTTTGTACTGCAAATGCAGCTAATTCCACCTCCACTGTAAACACACACACACGCACACGCACACACACTCACCAACACCATATTCATTGTGGCACCTCAAATTAGGTCATCCACAAGTTATCATCACTTCTACTATATTCTAAATTCGTAACATTCCAGTTAATAATAAAGAAGTTCTTGATTTCTCGTACAAAGCACATGGAGCTTGACTTGTATTTTGTTTATGAGAAAGTCATCTATAAGTCTCTCATTATGACACAGCTCAGCTCATGATCAAATTGCTAATATCTTTACGAAACCTTTGTCTATTCTACAGGTTGATTGGAGACCTCCTATGTGCACTTGGGTGAAATGTAATACCGATGGTGCAGCCATGGGATCACGGGGGCCAGTTGCTTGTGGGGGGATTTTTAGGGACAAAAGTGACGCCGTTCTAGGTTGCTTTGCTAAAAATCTAGGAATTTTAGATGCTTTTTAGGCTGAATTGGTTGAAGCGATGATTTCCATAGAAACGACTTTCTCCAAAGGTAGGCATAGTCTTTGGCTAGAATGTGATTTCAAACTAGTCATTGATTCCACTTGCGATGAGGCTATAGTTCCTTGGAAGCTTCAGAATAGATGGTGTAACTGTATTGATATCATAAAGAGAATTGTAACAGCCCAGATTTTTATCCTCCTAGATTAGGACATGTTGTATAGGATTAGAATATGTTTAGTGTTGTTTGGAAAGGGTTCCACATGTCTTAACATCTCTCCAATCGATTGAGTATCTAGATGCACCTCTAATCCTATGCCTAGTATAATCCGGTCATCGTATTCCTCATTTTCGAACCCTCTAACGACTTAATTGGATTTAAGCTCCTGCAAGGAATTTGTAGACCTATCCTTCGTCTTTCATTTGGCTCTAGTTTGACTCAAATCCAATGTCTAGAACTCAAGATAATCTTTTCGGAGTCAACGCAGCGCAAGTGTAGCACTTAGAAATATTGGAGTAAAGTTCATAAGCATTTTCAGTCATGTTAGGGCCCGATTTTGGTTAGCTCTATTAGAGAGGAAATTGTAGGAAATTCTCTTAAATTTTCAACGTCACTAAGAACGCTCTAATCGGACACCCATAGCTCCAGATACCGCTAAAACAGTGACAGAGTGGCACAGAGCGCCCAGACTCAAGCGCGAGCGCCTAGGGATCGCCGAGAGCCTGCGCTAGGTGTCCATAGTAGGCGCTAGGCAGCGTGCTGTTATGTGATTTTTGACGTTTCAGTGCGTTTTGGCACATGTAATCCGGCCTGTTTGACCCATTTTCGACCCAAAATGAATACAACTCATGGGGCATGATTAAAAGACATTAACCTAGGTCTAATTAGTCAGAAACACCATCTAAATTCGTGCTTAAGCTACTGTGTGGTTCTCAACCATCGCCGACACCGTTTTTGCTCTATCTCGCTCATTCCTCATCGGAATTCAATGCCTTCTGTCGTGCTGCGACTATGGAGATACTCTCTGCTATCTCATATCATTTTGTATCTGTTTTGGAGAAGGAGAGTTCATGGGTAAGCTCTTTTCTATTATGTTTTGACTTCTACGTGATGTTTTCGGAATCCTAATACCATTTTTTATCGTTCTTTTTTGTTTCTTGTCGGAATTTGTTGCCGTTTAAAAGGCTATGACCAGGACACAATTTCCTACCTCCTAATCTTGCTATCTTTCTATTTAGGAAGAGAAAAACTCCTAAGTAAGTCTATTCCTTTTCTATTTGGGTTTTGTCTCACGTTTTTGGGAATTCTAACACTGTTTTTGGATTCCTTGGTGTCCGTAACGATAGGAACTAGCAAAGGAACATTCATATCATCTTGCTCGCTTGGGAAGTCGCGTATTGGAATGGGAAAACAACAACGGGAGAAGAAAAGCTTGGAGTTCTCTTACCCTATCAAGGAGCACAAAATTCTAAGAGGTAAGGGGTAGTTTGACTCTTTAGTAGTGGGTATGTGGAATGATGATGAGCAATAGGGATGTCCCATGATCCCTAAGCTTAGCGCGGGTACCGTGAAAGAGTATCATCACCACTGTGATGGGAAAATCACTTTGAAACCCTTGGTGATTGTTATGAATGAGTTTTCTACCGTTTTTATGGTATGATAATTAATATGGAATGGTTTGGTTGAAAAGAATGGTTGTATCATTGCCTTTGTATTGTTTGTTGTAGCATGATTTTATGTGGATTGATGTTTGATAGTCTCTTGCTATTTTCTTGAGGTGAGTTGGATGATTACATGATGTTAATATTATTGTAAGGTGTTGCATTTTATGCCTCGTTGGTATATGTCCTATGTGCAAAATGTTATGATGTGCGAGTTCCTTTTTAGTGTGGTTAGCACTAAGCAATTATTTGTTATTAAACCAAGCAGAAAATTTCATGGTGGTAAAAGTAGTTCATAATATGAAAGTGATGGTTAAAATGGCCTAAATTAATAGAGGATGGATTGGTAAAAATATGAGGATGGATTACTAGCTATAGTGATGTGTTAGAGACGAGTAAAAAGAAATTTGAAGGCTTTTATACAGAAAAATTTGCTATCAACACTATGTGTTTGTATTGTTAAGATTAAAAGTTCCATGTTTTGTATTTTATAAGTTCATAGAGAATAGATATGGATCAAAGGACTTTGGATTGGTGCTACATGTACTTTCACTAAAAATCTCATTGATTAAATGAGTTCGTTGTGATGTTGTTGTTGATTGGATCACCTTGATGTTGCTGTTATGACATATTACTCAATGAGATAATAGGCGTTGTTAAAGTCTATCAAGGATATTGTGATAGAACTTGTTGTCATTACCTATTACCTAATGAGATAATAAGTTATTGTTGTTAGACACCGCATTTGGTTGTGTTCATGCATCATGGTGTCGACATTGTTGTTGCTGTTAGTGGGCATATTGGGCAAGGGATCCCGTTCGGGCATGGTGTCCCGGTCCTACTGTTATTGGGGCGAATCGGGCAAGGTATCCCGTGCGGGCATGGTATCCGGGTCCCGTTGTTATTGGGGCATTTCAGACATGGTATTCTGAAATGGGTAAGATATCTTGGCATCATTATAGATGGATCCACATGCATATAGTTATGGTCCTAGAATACATCATTACACATGATAATATGCATGGTTGCTTAGTTGTTTTGGTGTTACATTCATGTTGTGGTTGATGCTGTAGCACGTGATGCTTTGTGGTTGTGGTAACATGTTAATGTCGTGGTTGATGCTGTAGCATGTGGTGTTTAGTTATTGCTGTTAGAATTGTTATTATATTATGCATTGTTCATTGGGTTCCCTTACTGGGAGTGCTACTTAAGTGCATGATGACTAACCATTTTGTTATGGCTATGCATATACCATTGTGTATGTATAGAGGATGAAGCTGCAGGTATTGATGAAGATGAACTCGAGGAGTGATCGTTAAGAGCTTCTCGTTCTTGTTATGATTTGAGAGTTATGTGTTGAATAGATTATTTTATTACGATGTAACATATAAGGGTTAGCTCTGAATCGTGTGACATCGGGAACTTAGGTTATTTTATTTAATTGTATTTCAAACATGTTATTTTTTCGCAAGTTGTAAGTGTGACGACTCTACTTCGTTTGAAATGAAAGTTTTTATTTGAATGAAAATTTTATTCCGTGTTCTTTTCTTTTTACGTTGCTAAAATGCCACGACGGGGTAGAGGGTGTCGCAAGAATGAGGTTTATCTACTCGCATATCTATCGTGAGGGTAATGTGTGTGCTGATAAATTAGTCTCTTTTGCAACTTCTGTATAGGGTTTTCATTGGTGGAAATTCTAATCCCAATTTTATTTGTATAGATTTTTACAATAATAGGCTAGGTCATCCTGCCGATAGGTTTAGCTGATTCTTTCCATGGGTTTGGTTCATGTCCCCCCATGTTTTTTGTTTTATTATTTTCTTTTTATTAATAAAATATTAATGTGCTGCAGATGATTATTAGTAGTAATGATGCTAGCATAGCTGAGATTATTGCTACTATAGTGATGTTTTTGCACATTAAGTTGATAAAAAAAAATTCTACAGTTATGCTCCAAGGAAAAACTCTGGATGTTGACTACAATTCAGGGTGTTAACAACTTCTCAACCTCCCAAAGTTTGAGGGGGAATGATATGATTATGTGAATACTCCTTTCCTAGTCTCTAGTCTCTGTCCGTGAACACTGCTCACTGCGGTGCTCAATAGCTTTTTGGATTATTCACTGTTAGTTAAGCCAACTAGGCTTAATTTAAAAAAACAGTTATTGCAACAAGTAATAATTGACAGTTAATACTGTTGTTCAGGCAATAAAGTTGAAGCAAATAATAATCAAATTCATTCCGAATCAAATTTTCTCAAACTCTCAATTTTCTAAAACTTCTTTAATAGTAAGGATGTTGTGTAGATCACTGATAATTCATGCTTCTTCAGAGCCCCTTGTCTTAAAAACATGGCATTTTGAGTTCTCTTGGACAGTGTAGTAATCCATGGTATGCTATGATGTGTCAAGAGGAGGAGCCACCGAATGTTGATGACTCCAAAGTCCAAACAAAGAGGGAGATCGATGCTGATGCGGACTTCTGCCCCACACAACCTGAACTGGTGTTGGACAACTCATAGTAAAGTCAAACCACAAGCTGTGCGTATCACACAGCAAGAGAAACTGGTATGTGTGGATGACTGATGCCATTGGCCACTAATTCCAGAAGCCATAGCTTTGTTTACAATGAACTCTGCAACGGATAAGACAGGGGAGGGGGTGTTTCTGGATTTAGGTACTTGAGGTGAGTTTTTCATAGTTGTTGGTCCACAATGTTTTATTCTCCTGTGGCCACATTACGCAAGATTATTGCCACATACAAAGTTATAGTGCCATCTGGGCATGTCTGTTAAGTCAGACATAGCAATTTTAATGGTTCCACCAATTTAAATGACAGAAACACCAGTCAAGAACCTCAAGAGGGAATTTTTTTCTCTCAGGACTAATATGATAGGTACATAATCTTTCGGGGACCGATTTAAAGGTTTGGTCAAATTTTTTTTAGGGCAAAAGAAAAGAAAGGAGCCTCGTTAAAACCTTCTGATGCAAAGTCCTCCTTAGGGAAAAAACATCTAGAAGGAAAAAGAGTACCCCCCCTAAATTTTATTAAAAAAAGAAATAAAAGATAAACAAAAAACATGGGAGACTAGGCCAAAACTCATGGACATAAACCATAGTAGCACCAATAAGAATGAAGACTAAACCTATAATAAAGGAACTAATTATAAGAAAATCAATAATGGCATGCAAAAGCATCACTATAATAACTTTCATCCCAACTATGTTGGCACCAAAGACATTATCAATCATTTGCAGCACAGCAAAATCCAAGAACAAAAAGGAAACAGGAAATAACCAACAAGGGAGAAAAAGCACCAAACCCATGGAGAGTCACCTAAACCGATAACTAGGCATTCCTAATCTATTTCTAAAAAACTCCTCAGTAATGAAACTAGGAATGAGGTCCCACCAAACAAACCCACTGATGCTACCTCTCTATAAATATGAGTGCAAATAAAGCTCATCTGTCTGGTCGAGTGAATATAGTTATTCCATCTATTTCTGAGTTTCCAGGGAACCACCTTACCATCCTTGAAAGCAGAAACCAACAACTGAGAATCACACTTCAACCACAAAATTCCAGCCTTTGTTAAAAGCAATTTCTATAGCTAGCATAGCCCCAATAAGCTCAGCATAGAGCACATAATTGATACCAACGTTAGCAGAGAAACAACCCAGGACAACAACACTCTTATCTATGAAAATCCCACCACATGAGGCTGGGCCAGGACATCCTTTGGCAGCCCCATCAGTGTTGCACTTAACCATATAAGGAGCTGGGGAATCCAAATAACCTCTTTGATACTCAGAGAGCTTCTATAATTACCATTAATCTTGAATGCCTTCATAATCATAAATTCAGCAATAGAAGAAGACATAATAGAGTTGGAGGCATTTCCTACTAAAGCCACATTTGAAATGATTAAATAAATAATCGAATGCAAAGGGATCAATTTATTATCAAACCTGGCGTTGTTTCTGCAATGCCAAATCGCCCAACAAACATTAACAATAGCAGTAGAGACAATGTCACATAGCTGAGGGCTCCAACCATGAAGAGGCAAACATAAAATGTTTTGGAAAGAGGAAAAATCAATCGTAGTATTCAGAATACCCCCAAGCCAATTCCAAATAGATTTGGCAAAAGAGCAGTCAAGGAAAAGGTGATGAGTAGATTCTGAAGCATTACCACAAAGACTACAAACAGAAACAACAGTGCAACCTCTATTCCAAAGTTGGTCATCCGTCGGCATTTTTTTATTAAGAATCCTCCAAAGAATAAAAGATTTAGAAGGTGGAATACAATTTTTCCAAATTAATTTCGTCCAAGGAACCACCTGTCCCACAGGGTTATGGAAAAGGAAGGTGTCTTTAAAGGTCAAGTCCCCTGAAGTAGAAGTATTCCACATCAACTTATCATCCCCTGGAACAGAAGGAATAACTACATCCTGGATTTTAGGAAAAAGATGAGGGAAATGAACAAGAAGAGCTGCATGTATGGATCATCTATCATTAATAAAAAAAGTCACCCAAGGTAGCTTCAAAGTCCCTGTGCAAATTAGAAGGTATCCCAAGAGCATCCACAATTGGCCTAGATAACCAAGTATCGGCCCAAAAATTTATTTTGAGGCCATTACTAAGCTGCCAAGATGAATTCTCCATAATCTCAGAAATACAAGATTTAATCCCAGGCTAAATAGAAGAGGAGACATGATATTTCACAGGAGCATTATTTTTATAAACCCTCGCTTTCATTAAAAGAGCCCATTGTAAATCTGAAGAAAAGAAATTCCACCCAAGTTTCAACATGCCAGCATTATTAATAGCTTTGATAGATCTCAAGCCTAAACCACCTTCCTGAAACGGCTTACACACCTTACTCCAAGCCACAGTAACAATTTTCCTGGTACTAATATTCTCTGACCAAATAAAATTTCTAACCCAAGTATCCACAGAGTTGAGAAGATTAGCAAGCCGAGCACAAATATGAAAACTATAAACCAACATACTAAGAATAATAGAATTCACAAGTTAAACTCTACCCATGATAGATAATAAGGATCCTTTCCAGGAAGATAACTTTGTCTTTATTCTGTCAGCAATAGGCAATAAATGCACTCTCTTAGGCTTGCCCTTAAACAAAGGAACCCCGAGATAAGTAAAGGGGATAGTACCTATAGTGAAACCAAGCATGTCCAAGATGGCTTGCATACGAGATTGGGAGATACTACCAGTATAAAATTTAGATTTTTCTTTACTAATAACCTGGCCAGAGACTTTCTCATAAGAAGTAAAAAGATTCAACAGACTAGATAGGCTTTTTTAGTAGCTCTGCAAAAAATCATGATATCATCAGCATATAGAACATGACTGGCCATTCGAAAACCTCTGGAGCCAACCATTAGCTGAAGCTGACCATCTTTAACAAGCTTAAAAATACCTCTGCTTAAGACATCTTCCGCCAGACAAAAGAGGAAAGGGGATAGGGGATCTCCTTGTCTAACACCCCGCTTACAGCCAAAGAAGCCAACAACAACATCATTAACAGAAAAAGAAAGCTTAGTAGAGTGAAGAATAATGTTTATCCAGGAGCAGAATTTATTGTTGAAACCAAAGGCTGTCAGAACCTGTAACAAGAAATTCCAATTTATAGTATCAAAAGCCTTCTTTATGTCAATCTTCAAGGCTAATTGACCCCCAAAAGCTTTTTTCTAAAGCAGGTTAATGGATTCAGAAGCAGTGCAGATGCAGTCAGAAATGTTTCTACCTTTCACAAAACCTCTCTGATTATCAGAAATAATTTTAGGAGCCACCAAAGCAAGTCTATCAGCTATAACTTTAGTGAAAGTCTTAAATTTAAAATTAGCTAAAGCTATAGGTCTATACTGCTCAATTTTATTCGCTCCAGAGATCTTAGGAATCAAAGTGACAACATTAGAATTAAAATTTGGGAGCAACCAGCCTTGTTGAAAAAAATTGCAGGACAGCATTATAAACATCTTGAGCAACAATATCGTAGAAATGATGGAAGAAAAAAACCCCCAAAACCGTCAGGGCCAGGGGCACTATCCCTATTAAGAGAAAAAACTGCATTTTTACCTCCTCAAGAGATGGCAAACTTGTAAGCATAACATTATCTTGATTTGAGACTAAAGCAGGAATAACATCATCGATAAGATCATTAGGATGACAATCATTATTCACAGAAAACAAATTTTGATAGTAGTTCAAAACATGGTTCTCTGTATCACTAGCCTTTGAAAGAATACGATCACCATCCTTCATAACAGAGATTCTCTTAGTAGTATTTTTTATCTAAGTCATTTTGTGAAAAAAGGCAATATTCCTATCCCCAAAAGAATGCCAATTAATTCTAGATTTTTCTTGCCAATAAGCCTCTTCATAATTCAAGGCAATCTGTAAACTAGTCTGGGCCTCCTTCTCAAGAGAAAGTAAGTTATCAGAGCCTCCATGAGTGTTAATCTGCTCCCGGATATTATCAAGCTTAGCTAAAGCTTCTGTAACATTAGTGAAAACATTACGAAAAATAGAAACATTCCAATCCTTAAGCTTAGCCTTCAAATTTTTTAATTTCTGAGAAAGAACATGCATAGGGTAGCCAGCAATAGAATTCTGTCAAACCTTAGAAACCACTCTCTTATAATCCGGATGTTGAGCCCACATCTTCATAAATTTGAAAGAAGAACGTTTCTGAGGAGCATCCTTTTTCATAATCAAAAGGAGGGGGTAATAATCCGACTTACTTCTAGCAATAGTACTACAATCAACACTGTCCCAAAAATTAATCCAAGCCTCATTACAAATTGATCTATCCAATCTCTTCTCAGTATAATTATTACCAACCCTATCGTTAGACCAAGTATATTGAGATCTCCTCGTATCAATATGAATCAACTGATTCAATTCAGACCAATTCACAAAATCACTGCAAGAAATAACTGAAGGAAGGCCCTTACCTCTCTGTTCGTGAGCACCCAAAACAACATTAAAGTCTCCTATAAAACCCCCAGGAGCAGGATTAGCGAGCTGCAATTGATTCAAATCACTCCAAAGCTATCTCCTAGCAATGTAATTTGTGGACGCATAGACAGCTGAGGAATAAATAGTGTGATTCTCCACAACTAAAGAGAAGGCCACCTGCTGATTAGTAGAAGAAATAATAGTAGGACTGAATGCATCAATACAGAAGCACCAAAGATTAGAGGATAAAAAGCCTATATTATTTTCGACAAACATCTTCAAATGTAATTTAGAAAAAAAATTAGAAGGATTTTGATGTAAACCAATCCAAGGCTCAGACATGAACAAAAAATCAGGCTTATGCAATTTGCAAAGCTTTTTTAACACTACTCTAGTGCCAGGATTACCAATGCCCCTGACATTCCAGTAGACCACTTTCAACATTGAGAAGAGTGTTGGAGACTGCCCTTTGAATGGGTCATGTAACCAGTCTTTTTATTGATTTGTAATTGCTTCTTGCACAATTTTTTCTTCTTAGATTTTGACATAACCTCTGTAAAATTAGAGTCAATATTATCAATTAAATACTTAGATGATGCCACATTGGAATCCTCTTCATCTGAAACGTCATCAATATCATCTACAGAGTCACTCCAAAATTTACCAACAATTTGCATATCTTTAACAACCTTAGCATTAGGATGAGCACTAGGGGTTTCTATATTTCTACCACTAATTGTATCATTAACCGAAAGAGTAAAAACCTGAAAAATTTGAGTAGAAACCTGGGTAGCAGAATTAGTAGTAGAGGCTGAGACCGAATTCCCTTGCTGCATAGTCACACCCTGCATCAGAGGCTGAGCAGTAGCAGAACATGTTGCCACCAAAACTGCGGCATCCTTCGAACTAGAATTGCACCATAATGTTTGACTCGTTGCTACCAGTAATATGTATAACAGTGCCTAAATGCTCAAACACAGGAGCTTCAATTTGCTGCATATTATAATTCAGATCTTACAGTTGCAGGCCATCATTCTCAGTTAGAGCTGGTTCATTAGTAGTCAAGCCATGAGTTGATTCTTTTCCTTGACCATGAGTTGAAGCAATAAAGCCCATTAAAGGGTTAAATTTTAACCTATCCCAAGGGGCATTGTTCACCCCTTTAAACGTATCCTTATCCACAAAAGATTGAACATCAATAACCTGTATTTGCTGTTGCATAACCTGTCTTGAAGAGGAGGCCACTTCCAAATTCTTAGCAGAATTATCGGTCACCATTGCAACTTTGACACTACTCTCAATCCCTTTGCCTTTATCAAGTAAGACACGTTGCTATAAGTTCTACTTAGGAGCAGCACCTGCATTGACAGGAAAAGAATCATCTTTTTCCTTATTCATTAAAGACTCCTTTTGCTGGCTAGGGTTATCAGTGGCTTTCTTTTTTGGCATGAAAACCAAATTAACCCTCCTAAAAGAGCTTGCATGATTGACCTAGGGCAGTTTCTTATCAGTTTGATATGTATCTGAGCCCCCATATGCTTACAAGAATCCAAATCATGACAAAAAACTTTGCAAGATCTACAAAAAGATGGAAGATTCTCATATTCAACTCCAACAAAGAATGCATACCCTTCCTTTTCTACCAACACTTGTGATCTTAAATCAGAGTTCATGTCAACATCCACTAAAACCCTTGCAAAATGGCCAAACGTGCACTGTGATGTAGCTTCATCCAAGCATAAAGGAATGGCTATTGCAAAAAGAATTCTCGGGCATCAATACTCCTGCCCTAAACTAATGAACCGAACCCAGCACTGGGTGTTAGAGTTTTGTATTTTGTGAGGATTAAAATCTGGTATCCAATAGAAAACCTTCAAGAATCCGGGCTTAAGACTCCAAGAACCAGCAGAAAGAACACGCCTCTGATCTTCTAAAGAAGAAAAAGCTATCTCATAGAAGCCTTTCCCAAGAGGGATGATCTGCCATGACCGCAAGGCAGACCAGAGAGAAGATAACTTCTTTCTCAAATCAGTAATATGAAGAGGAGTGGTACCTTTGGATAAGAATAATCGAGCATAAAGGTGACTTTTGTAGCGCCCCAATCCTTCCTCGTAGGCATCTTCCGGTATCTGAATGGCTACCTCATCTCCCTTTAGGCTTGGTTTAGGCAACTGGCAGATAGGAATGTTACAAGGGTTTAACAAGGCTTGAGCATAGTTCTTTCGAAGGTCCAACGAAGAGGAGGGAACCGAAGCAGTGTGAGCAGGCTGGATTGATTGATTCGCAGGCGAAGCCTAATGAGAAGAACCGAGAGGGGCCAAGAAAGGCCAAGGACAGATCGTTGTGGAAGCCATGCGAGAATCATGTGTAGAGAACAAGGGAAGAAAATACTTTCTTGTATTACTCAGCAGACTAAGGCTACTTATATAGAAAAGAGTACATTAATGATTTCCTAAAATAGAAGATACTAATTAATAATAAAATACAATCAAATCTGACGAAATAAATATAAAATAAAATCTAGGAGAATAATATCGGGATTGAGCCTGATTCTCCAACACCCCCTCAAGTTAGTGCATAGATATCTGTCATGCCCAACTTGCCTATTAACCGCTCAAAATTGGGCCTGGCCAAGCTCTTGGTCAGAATGTCCGCAGTTTGCTGATTAGAAGTCACAAAAGGCAAACAGATAATTCCAGCATCCAGTTTTTCTTTTATGAAGTGGCGGTCAACCTCAATATGCTTGATCTTATCATGCTGAACAAGATTATGAGCTATACTTATTGCGGCCTTACTGTCACAGTAGAGCTTCAAAGGTAGATCAACTGTCACTCTAAGTTCCTTTAAGACTCTGTAAATCCATAAGCCTTCACAAATACCTTGAGCCATTGCTCTAAACTCGGCTTCTGCACTGCTTCTAGCAACAACTCCTTGTTTCTTATTTCTCCAAGTAACCAGATTTCCCCACACATAGGTACAATATCCAGTTGTCGATTTCATGTCGATAACTGAACTAGCCCAATCTGGATCTGTAAAGATGGCAACATTCTTCTCATCAGTTTTCTTAAAATACAAGCCCTTCCCTGGGTTAGTCTTTAAGTATCTTAAGATCATGTATACTGCCTCAAGATGTTCCTCATAGGGAGAGTGCATGAACTGACTTACAGCACTCACAGGGAATGCAATATCAGGCCTGGTGTGAGATAGGTAAATTAGTTTACCATATTAGGATCCATGGGAGTGTCTGCTGGCCTACATCCACTCATCCTAGTTTCCTCCAAGAGATCTAGAATGTACTTTCTTTGGGAGACTACAATTCTCTTCTTTGAGCGAGCAACCTCCATGCCAAGGAAATATTTCAATGCTCCTAAATCCATGATCTCGAATTTTTCTGCTAAGTTTCTTTTTAATCTCTCCATTTCTACCGTATCATTTCCGGTGAGGATGATGTCATCTACGTAGACTATCAAAACAACAATCTTTCCATTAGGAGAAAACTTTGTGAACAAGGTGTGATCTGCTTGTCCTTGAGTGTATCCCTGTCTTTTTACTGACTGGGTGAACCTTTCAAACTAAGCTCTTGGAGATTGTTTAAGGCCGTAGAGTGATTTCTCTAACTTACACACCTTTGACCCAAATTTTCTTTCAAAGCCAGGAGGACAGTCCATGTATACTTCTTCCTCCAAGTCACTATTGAGGAAGACATTCTTCGCGTCAAGTTGATTCAGGGGCCAATCTAAGTTGGCAGCAAGAGATAGGAGAATTCTAACAGTGTTCAACTTTGCAACAGGGGCAAAAGTCTCTGAGTAGTCTATGCCATAAGTCTGGGTGAAGCCTTTATCCACCAATCGAGCCTTGTACCTTTTAATTGAATTATCTGAGTTGTACTTTACAGTGAAAACCCACTTACATCCCATAGTTTTCTTTCCTTTTGGTAAGTCACAACTCTCCAAGTTTTGTTCTTCTCAAGGGCTTTCATCTCCTCAAACACAGCTTCCTTCCACTTCGGAACTTTTAGAGCTTCCTGTATATTTTTTGGAATTTCTACAGCAGACAACTGAGAGGTAAATGCAGCAAAAGATAATGACAAATTTGAATATGACACATACTTGGATAGAGGATGCTTAGTACAAGATCTAATACCATTCCTAAGCGCTATAGGGAGATCTATTGCAGAAGATTCATCATGACCTATAGGTTCAGAAGAAGACTTACATGTGTCAGGTTCACTGGGTGTATTTTCCCTTGGTAAGGAATCTTGGCAGTGTTGGAGAGTGAGTTCCTTATTTCATTTCTTATGGTTTTTCTTCTCGAAGACCTTTCTCTTCCAAGTTTTGTCACCATCATTGAACCTATTTCTTGTCTCTTTATGGGAATCGTTTTGCTGTGGCATTACGGTTGATTCATCACCAGTTTCACAGGCTTATTGGTCATGCTTTTGATTTAAAGATGTCGCCTCAAAATCAATGAGAACCTCTTCCATAGTGGGAATGGGTTCAGGTAAGGATTCATGGACATTTTCTATTGGGGCAACACAATCAGTCTCAGGATCTTGTAACAAATAAACATTATCCAAAGAAATGGTGTTTTCAAACAAATCTTTTTCAAATGAATCTTCTTTTGGATTCCCCCTGAAGATGAATGTCTCTGAAATAAGTTTGTTTTTCAAAAAACGTGGCATCCATAGTCACAAAAACCTTTTTAGATTTTGGATCAAAACACTTGTAACCATTTTGGGTAGGGGAGTAACCAACGAAAACATATTTTATAGCTCGTGGTTCTAATTTGCCTAGATGCTTATGGTCATGAACAAAAGTAGTACACCCAAAGATTTTTAATGGCAAATCAGCTGAAACACGAGCCAAGGGAAAACAATTTTTGAAAACATTGAGAAGAGTTTGAAATTGTAAGGCTTTGGATGACATACAGTTAATTAAATATGCAACAGTCAAAACAGTCTCACCCCATAGGTATTTTGGCACCTTATTTTCAAAGAGTAAGGCACGAGCCACCTCAAGGAGATGTCTATTCTTCCTTTCTGCAATCCCATTTTGTTTGGGAGTATAGTACAATAACTATGATGCACAACCCCATTTTCAAGAAAAAAATATCTTAAAATCATGTTGAAATATTCTTTCCCGTTGTCACTTCTAAAGACTTGAATATTAGTTTGGAATTGAGTTTGCACCATTTTGAAAAAGTTTTTGACAGCTTGTCCAACTTCAGATTTTTTTTTAACAAGTATACCCAACAAAGTCTAATGTGGTCATCTATAAAAGTTATAAACCACTTTTTGTTAGAAAAAGTATTATTTGGACCCCAAACATCACTGTGAATAACTGCAAAAGGTTTAGATTCTTTAGAAGGTTGAATAGGAAATGAAGAACGATGATGTTTTGCAAACTCGTAGGTTTCACAATGAAATAAAGATGGGTCTTTATCATTAAACAATTTTGGAAAAAGATGTTTCAAATAACGGAAACTTGGATGTCCCAATTGTAAATGACATAACATAATGTCATCATTACTACTAGAAACAAAAATAGATTCAAAACAGGAACTTATAGATTGAACTTGTGGTCTGGAGTGGATTCCATCTTCAAGGTAGTAGAGTCCCCCACTCTCTTTAGCACTGCCAATCGTCTTTCCCGAGTTTAAATCCTTAAAAACACAATAAGAATGAAGAAAGTTAGCTTGACAGTTACTATCTCGAGTTAATTTAGTAATTGACAAAAGATTACAAGACAAGTTGGGGACATGTAGGACATCCTTAAGAGTTAATAAGGGTGATAGAACTATGGAACCTTTTCCCGCAATGGCTGAAAGAGAGCCATCTGCAATTTTAACTTTCTGGTTACCTGCACAGGGACTATATGAAGAAAACAGACTCGACTCTCCAGTCATATGATCGGTAGCACCTGAATCAATTATCCAAGCATGACTGGCACTGACACTAAGAAGGGCAGTATTTAGAAAAGTACCTCTCTGAGCTATTGCACAAGAAGGATTTTGAGACTCAAGAAGCTTGTACAGTTGGTCTAATTGTTCCTTGGTGAATGGAAATGAGCTTGAAGGAGACTACTTTCCTTGATCAGAAGTACTAGCCTGAAGAGCACGACCTTCATTCTCCCCTTTCTTCTTTAAGTTAGGAGGCTTACCATGGAGTTTCCAACATGTCTCCATGTATGATAGGGACGTTTGCAGTGATCACACCATGGTTTTTTCCTGTCTTTCTTCCCTTTTTCATTGTAATTCCTACTAAAAGTGCAGATCCTTCCACCTCAGCCATAGGTGTTGTCTTTCCCATCATGACACTCTGTCTAGCCTCCTCTCGCCTTACTTTTGAGAATGTTTTCCGGATTGTTGGCAATGGGATCTTCCCTAGAATTCTACCTCTGACTTCATCGAGGTCTTTTTAAAGGCCGGCTAGGGAGACAAAGACACGATCATTCTCCTGTCTCTTAAGGAACAACACACTGTCCTCAGTACATTTCCTGTGATCATCATAGCAAAGATCAAGTTCCTGCCACAAAGTCATCAATTCATTGTAATAAGTAGTGACATCCTTGTCACCTTGTTTGGCATGTCATAACTTTGATTTGAGATCAAAGATCTGAGAAGAATTCTGAATGTCAGAATAAGTGTCTTTGCGGCCTCCCAAACATCTTTAGCAGTTGGCAAGAACATGAAGGGCTTTCCAATTGTTGGCTCCTTGGAATTAATTAGCCAAGCAATGATTAGGGAGTTTTCAGATTTCCAGGCCCTGAAGCTTGGATCTATTTCTGCAGGTCTGGGTACATCTCCTGTAAGAAACCTAAATTTTCCTTTGCCATCCAGCACTAATCTCACAGTTTGAGACCATTTTGTGTAGTTTTTCCCATTGAGATGTTGAACATCAATCTTAAGGGTGTTGGAGGATCCCTCATAATTGTTGAAAGGGTTATGGGTTGAATGTCCGTAGGGAAAAACTCCTTGAAAGCCGAAGCCACCTCCTGGGCCGCCGCCACTTGCGCTGTCATGCACAATGCCTGGGCCGCCACTTCCGCCACCGGTGCCTGGGCCGCCGCCAGTGATGATGGATCCATCACTGTTGCTGCTCCCTGTAAGAGCCTACTTCCACGAGTTGTGGTTTCTCATCATGAGGAAGGAGAAAGAGTAATCCCTTGATTAAAATATCGCCATACGGAATGAACAGTGCGCCGTACGGAATGAACAATGCGTCGTACGGAATGAACAGTACCACGTGAACAGTACCGCCGAAATGAACAGTGCCACTAGGTTTTACGCGGAAGTGAGACCCTCAAGATCGTTAGCTCGTGATACCATGTAGAGAACAAGGGAAGAAAATACTTTCTTGTATTACTCAACAGACTAAGGCTGCTTATATAGAAAAGAGTACATTAATGATTTCCTAAAATAGAAGATACTAATTAATAATAAAATACAATCAAATCTGACGAAATAAATATAAAATAAAATCTAGGAGAATAATATCGGGATTGGGCCAGATTCTCCAACAACATGCATCACCTTAGGAGTCACGTAACCAAACCCTAACAGAGAACATTAGGGTTGCAATAATCTTTAAATTTTCTTTCCAAAGGTTTGGTCAAATGTTTCACTGTAATTTTGATTTTTGATAGAGCCCAATAGCATTAATTGATCAATGTAACTATCCCCAAATTTTGGGACAAGGAAATTGCTTTATGTGTCATTATCACAAGTAAAAAATATATTTCAGAAAAAATACAAAAACAAGATAAGTTCACATGCAAAGATAAATACCAAACAAGAAAAAGTGTAGTGAAATAACTCTGAAACATCTAAAAGAAAAGAAAAAATTTGGATGACTTACAATTCTCATCCATGCTATCCATTTCCTCTCCTAAATGAAATGTTTTCAGTATGTCCAACATTTTATGTATGGTTTGTTCATCAGGCTGCATTTACTGGAGCTCTTGAACTACATTTTCTGTCATGAAGGATGCAATACAACGAATGCTATGAGATTGTCAAAATTACAACTAAAAAGGATCAAAATTAAAGCAGTTTCCAACAAACAAGGATCAAGATTTAAAGTATCTATAGAAAAGCATGTGAGAACAACCATTTTGCAAAATCATACGCATCCAGTAAAAGTATAACCAATGCCAAAATTAAAGCCTTGTCAGGACATTTGGACCACTCACCGAAGTAAAGTGGGCACAATAAACACAAATGGAGATACAAAGATTCATGCACAGCAACAAGGCAGTGACACTATCTTAACAACCCTAGCTTGATAATGATAGCCTCATCAAGGTATAGCCTCTAAAAACAACATGCAGTGTCAAAATTGAAATTATACTTTCTTCAAACTTTGTTAAACAGGAAGATGTAAGAAGAGAAAAGAAAAATGCAATGGTAAACCAAAGTAGCATATTTAATTCTCTAATGTCCATAATGATGCTAAACCTCAAAAGTATTAAGGAAAAGTCCCAAAAAATTAAACAAGTGTAAGCATACTTTCCCATTCAGTAAATGATCTCTCCAAAACATTTGCAGCATATGTACTATTGACTATTGAGTCTTGACATGCTAGTGCCAAATAACATGATGTAAAATCCAAAAGTTAGTTAATGGTGTAAGGTCACACACAAAGCTTTGCAACACAAATAAAAAATAACAATCAGCTCAAATCAACTTAAGAGGTAATTTTACATACCATATAACATTGAAGGGAACAGTACCATGAATTGCATCGAGGACATGTGTATTGGGAAAACTGCTTCTGACATATGTATTTGTATGAAAAGGTATAAAAGAGAGCAATATGATCATTACTCTTACTAAGAAATAAATATTTGAAAAAAAGGAAAAAAACTCAAGAAAATGATTAGTTTTCATTGCAAAGGCCTAACATGATATAGAACTCAAAGCAAGCAAACTTTCCAAAACTAAAGGATCTCTGATCATAGTTAACATATGTGATAAAATGAAATTGAAAATCAAAACTTTTCTGCATACACATTCACTAGTTGAGCTAAGAATGCTTTTAAGTTTCAAAAATCAATAGAGCAATCATAATTCCTTTGAACAATTAGTCAAAGTAAGTTTTACTTCAATTACACATGACATAATATGACATGTAGCATGACTCAACTATCTAGGTTAAACACTGAAATACTAGTGGAAAAATGAGCAAATATCAGCTCATCAGTCCTCATAATTTCACCTATAAGAGTAGCACTAAGAAAGCAAAAAATCATATTTCTTTTCTCTTCAAGAAGATGAAATTTGAAAAATTAAATAAATGAATAAAAAAAGCAAAAGCAGGGAAACATTTTTGTAAT
This sequence comes from Calophaca sinica, assembly GCA_037113605.1. NCBI lineage: Eukaryota > Viridiplantae > Streptophyta > Magnoliopsida > Fabales > Fabaceae > Calophaca > Calophaca sinica. The sequence goes on along the minus strand of CM073730.1, from coordinate 84,671,997 downwards.
AAGTTGCAGAGGAACATACACATGACTGATTATTCGAGTAGGGTTAAGCAAGGAAGTAGAAGATTGTTCAGATGTGACTATCGTATCAACCATTTCCCAAACACTGGTGCCAAAAATTTGCATTCCTTTTGATTATACACGAAACGCAGTAGCCACCACTGTCTATGCCGTGAAAAGAATTGGGGGGAAAATTAAAAAAGGATCAGGACATTCACGTTATGTTTCGAGGTGTTTCTAGTAGCATGACCAAGTCACAAAGTGTGACAGCAACAAATAGGCTTTGTTGCGTTATAGAGAAAGAGCGAGAAAATATGAAGAAGTGAAAATAAAAAAGGGGTGCTCTAATATGGACTCGTGTTAAAACAGTCCAAAGGTGAATATCTTGGTTAAACTGGCTATTATAGGTAACTTGTTTCGATCACAACCACCTAGAGAGAAAGATGGAAAAGGGTACTGCAACAGGCGTCCGAATCCTCTCCATTACCTTAACTATTGTGTTGCCAAATGTTTGTCAAATGGATTCTATGGTCTCGGAATCAACAATACATACAACCAGAAGCTCCACGAACACATAAGGCGTTAATAGCTTTGCCTTTTTTAGTGCAAATGACATGACTCTTGGTCAAAACCCTTGACACTAGGCCAGCAAATGCAATGCATGTCTCTAGGTAGTCACCTAGGCCAACGAAATACATGACTCTAGGTCAACACCCTTGACACTAGGCCAGCAAAATGCATGACTTTAGGTTAACACCCTTGACCACTAGGCCAACAAAATGCATCATGAACATGAATGAACACATGACTTACTTTCTCTTAGGTACCCCTAAGAGAAGTAACAACAACCTTGCTCATTATTTGTCACTTTCTTACTTTATTACTTCGATAAAACAAACCATTTTCCTCTTTGAAAACTTTTGAGAAAAACACATTTCCTACTTGAATTTTTTTTTCTTTCGAAAGGATTACCTAATTGAAAATTTGTCATTCTTTGAAAGTTATTTTGAATGACATCTGTTGAGTAAAAACTCTTCAAAAACTTTTTGAGAAAATGGAACACTCAAAACTTAGGCACTCAACTGAGCATCCCATGTTACTCAATGTAAAGCTCGGGTAATCTTCGACACTCAATAAATTCAGATAGCGAAAGCTTACCACTTTAAGCTTTTTATCAAAATTCGTCTCTGTGACACCCAACCTAATTTAATTATTTAGCCCAATTAATTTAGGCCTTATTGTGTTCTAAATTGATTGTTGAGTAATTAAATTGGGGGAGTATTTATTAATTCAAGGGGCGCAAATAGAAGTGATAATATGAAAATTTGAGAAAAAAGGAAGGATAAAACGGTAAAATCTCTAAGCCACTTAGGGACAAAGGGTCCAAAAATGTGAGAAGCCCACATTTTCCTCCTTCCCTTTTATTCCCTCACGCAGGTCTCTTTCTCTCACTCCCTCCCTCGAATTTTCAGCTGAAGAAAAAAGAGAGAAAATATGAAAGAATAAGAGAAGAAGAAAAATAAGAAGAAGAGGAGGAAGAAGGGGCCAAGGACCACCAAGCATGAGCCTCTCATTTCTTCCCTTCCTTTCCCTATTTCTCTTCAGCTCTCTCATTTTTCCCTCTCCCTTTTGCTCGCATTCTATTTCTCTAAGAAAGAAAAGGGGAAAAATCTTAGTGTTTTATGAAATTAGAAGGAGAAGGAGATGAATTTGTAAGTTGATCTCATTCCTAGCTCGAAGGAGGAGGATTGTAGCTGAGTTCTTTGGATTTGGGTGAAGATTGAAGTTGCCCTAGTAGGAGGAAAAGAGGAACACGAAATTGAAGAGAAGAAAAAAGATGGATACCAAGCTTCAAACTCTTAGCTCAAGATTCTTGGAGATTATTGGTGAGTCCTTCTTCCTTTTAGTGGTGGGCACCCATAAGACCCCCATTAGGTTTTCTTTCCCTTTATTTTGTGTCTTGCATGATGTTGGGTTGAGGTTTTATGAGAAGTCATAGGATGGGAAAGGATATTGTATGGTTATGCATGACTTGATTGAATTTCATGATATGTGAAGCATGTCTGTTCATGATTTTACATGTTAAATAACTTGATGTTTCAATGTTATTATGTTCGATACCTGAGTTGGTGTCTAAGTCTCAATGTAAATGATGTTGGTTTGGTAATTGAAGAGAGTTATATGATAGGAAGGGTCTTGGTATGAGTTGACTATGGGTTGTGATATTTTAAGTATGTTGATATTCATGGTTATAATGTTTGTTTGACACTTCAAATTGAGTTTGCTCATGATTTCTATGTTAAAGAAATTGATTCTTGGATGTGATCATGTTAGACTCTTGTTTTCATGTCCTAATTTCATGGTAAATGGTTTGGATTAAGTAGAAGTTGTAATCTTTTAGTGGGATTGGTTAAGGGTTGGGTGTTGTCCCCAACCCCACATAAACGTATGTGTGATGTTTTGCCATTATGTACTCCACAGAGCTCTAATTGGGATGAGATTTTATTCACGAGAAACTAGATATAAAGTGCCTCTGAATGAGCACAAGAATCACTTAAAAAGATTTAGAATTGAGTTAGATATTGAAGTTACAAGTTAAGGGGCAGTAATGGTTCTCTTTTCTAACATCAGTGTGTTCTTTTGTATTTCTGCATTAAATTAATGGTTATGTTCTAAAATAAAATTTAGATTCGTAAACTAGACATCTTTAGCTTTCCAACGAGTGGTCGTTTTCCCAAATCTGACACCGTTTGGTATTTTATTAAAATCGTCCAAGTTGATGTAAAACTGTAGAAAAAGTCCCTGCTTCTACCTAAATTTTGCCCAGCGAATTTCATTGGGCTGAGCGAATTTGATAGTAGATTTTGCAGTAAATTTTGCAGACAATTAGCTTAGCGAATTTGGCTGAGCTAAGCAAATTTGGGGCAGAATAGAAAGTCAGAGTTCAGTTTTAAAGTGTTTGAGGGAGGATAACTCTTAGATACTTAATATAGGCTATCTTTAAAAGATATTTATGGACTCTTATCATGGACTATACCATTATCCACCTAAGGAAATTGGGTTTGCCATTATGAAAAGGTATGCTTAGTTATGAATGTTAGACTTGTTTCTATGCTTGAATTGTTATCCTTGGATGAGGCTAGTAACATGATTGTGTTTCCTCATCAATTAGATGTTCTATTATGATAGTATATATACTTGATAGAACTAAGGTTTGCTCATCTATGATTAAGGTTAATTATGAATGGGTGTGTGATTGTTATGCATTTACATGTCTAGTTTTATCATAAATGATATGAATAGTATATTGGATTGTGGATAATCACGCCTGACAATATACTAGTTGTCTAAGCGTATATTGGACCGTGGATAAACACGCCCGACAATATACTAGTTTTCTAAGCGTATATTGGATCGTGGATAATCATGCCCAACAATATACTAGTTGTTTAAGTGTATATTGGACCGGATAAACACGACCGACAATATACTAAGTCTCCTAAAGCGTATATTGGACCGGATAAACACGCCCGACAATATACTAAGTTTAGACTCAGGTTAGTGCATCCTAGGGCGTCATGCTTAGGGTGCTTATCGAGTATTAAGTTTTCAAAGGAAAGATTTTAAGCTTTGTATATGAAAAGTGTTTTGGCTTTAAATGCCTCAATTATGTTCATTATAATAGTATGAACCGATGAGAGTAAGTGAGGAGTCCTTGAATGACTCACTGAGATTTTATCTCACCCTTTTATTGTTATTTTTCAGATAAGTAGGTACCGGAGAAAGATTATTAGGCGAAGCTCAAAGCTTAGTACTCTTAGTTAGGGTTTATTTTGAAGTGGTAGTTCTATCTGCAACCTTGTAGTCAGTGAAGATTTATTGTAATTGGATATTCCAAGTTTTGTACACTTTGGTACAAGTTGTAATCAAATTAGTAGATTTATGACTTAGGTTCGAAATTTATGACTTGAATTACTGTAAACAAGTTTTAAAATTTTAGTATTTCCTGTACTTTAATGTAATTATCGTGTATTTCAATTTACGTTGAGGTGCGGGAGTTACAGTCTCCATTTTTCTGAGTAGCTCTTTTGTCTGATTTTGTGCGGTCTTCATCATTTCACGAGTCTGTTAGACTTTCTCTATCGTTTGTTGCACAAATTTGGGACCTACAATCATACTCTCTCCATCCTGGTACCAACACAACGGTGTTTGACACTTGCGTCCATACAAAGCCTTATAGGATGCCATCCCTATGTTAGAGTGAAAGTTGTAAATCTGACGATTGTCATGTATATTTTTCTGTTGTGGTATGTTGTGTTTAGGTGCATGTAGATTTTGAATTTTAATTTGTTTTGTTGCCCCTTTCTACAGGTTCCATGTGGTGATAATCATAATTTCGGTCCATTAGATATGCTTCTTGCTTTAAATCATTCATCTGAACAAACTAGTGGGAAAGAAGATTTCTGGTCAAACAGGGTGAAGAGGGATCGCAAAATCATGACTTTATGGGCGTTGAAATTTCTATGGATGACCTTGCAGACTTGAATATGATGATTTGAACACTAGTTGCAGAGGAAACAATATTGACTAGTTACATAGGATGGTTGTATGGCTAATTTTGTCTACAGTTAGGTTATACAGATTTTTTGGTAGGCTGTTATCTCTTTGTTATTTTTGAATGACTTTTTAAGCTGTTTTAGATTTACTTGTCTCCAAGATTGTGACTTCCACCATAAAGATCTTTTTGTTCAAGGTGCAAGTTAGTATTCCTAGTGAGTAGTGATTATATCTTAGCAAACACTTTCTGGTTGTAGCTCTTACAGGACAGAGAATGAGGTCTTTTGTACATGCATTTAATATTTCTAATAAAAAAGGCTTTTTCATATTGTCTATTTCATAAGAAAATCCAACTATTGTCATGCTTTGATTCCAAAATTGTTGCTGAAATATTAGGCAACGGTACAAAACCATTGGGGTAACTCACTATAAAACTGTTTTCTAAAGCACACAAACGACTAAGGTATTCTTGTAGCAATAGTACATAACCGTTGGCATAGTCTACTTCAGAATCGTTCTCTAAAGCACACTAAAGACAACGGTTTTTAACCAGCAATGGTGAAAAATCGTTGGCGTTGTGAAACTCTAAAACTATTATCTAAATCATATTTTAGACTACGGTTTTCGGAAAGTGTTGCCTTTAAATTGAAAAAACCGTTGCCTAAAGAATAGACAACGCTTTAACTCACCACAGTTTGAAAACATTTCTCATATCAAAAGACAACGGTTTTTTGGTGTAAGAAAACGGTTTTTTGGCGTTGTTGATAACCTAGTTTTCTGATGTTGAAATCATGCTAGGAGAGTACCAACACAATGAGTAAGAAGAACTGTGAAATCTCTTGTATAATTTACTAACAGAAACTGGGTTCTCCTGAATCTGTGTATGGTGCTTACAAAAGAGAATGAAACATAATGGAAATGAGTGACAAATTTGAGAGTGTCATAACCTCTCCCAACCCAAGTCTAATTCCAGCCTACCCCTCATAATTCCCTCACCCAACTAATAAACCCTGTCACACACGATCCCCCCCACTCCTGCATGACTACTGCCACGATGGCAGCAGTTAATTACTCATTCCCTTACCTCACTCCTTGGGCCCCCACTTGATGGGCTTCCATTTCCCCCTTTCAAATACTTTAGTGACCTTGCTAATGGGCCCCTTATCAACAAAGCACACATCAATACCCCCTCCTTCAAAAAACACCTTGTCCTCAAGGTGGAGTTCTGGAAAATGTTCTTGCATCTGAACCATACTTTCCCAGGAATTTTCACACTTAGGGAGATGCTTTCACTTGACAAGCACTTCCATGTCTTGCTTATTGGTGTCTCTCACAGCCAACACTTCCTCAGGTTGCACTTCTAATTCCCACCCTTCATTCACAAAAGATGGTAGGGGCTGCACTTGGACATCCTTTGTCACTTCTTGTTTCAGCAAAGACACATGAAAAACAGGGTGCACCCTGCTGTCTTTAGGAAGTTTCAGCCTATATGGTACTGATCCAATCCTTTCAAGGATTTCATAAGGACCATAGTAGCAGGGACTTAGCTTTCAGTTCATCCTTTTGGCCAATTTCTTCAACTTGTAGGGCTGTATCTTCAAGTACACCTTATCTTCTCAGACCGTTCCTCGGACCGCCATCAGCTCAATACAGAGCTCGAAAGTTAACGAGCTCAACACACCAACCCCAACATAACCTTATATGAGATGTGTTTTAAAAACAAAACTCTTGTGCCTTTTAAAAGTACGATATATTTTTTTATAAAACCAACTCGTGCACATCGAGTAATTACAGCCTTTCAAACATGGTGCAACTAAAGACACAAGACTTAAATTCTAATAAAACATACATGCATAACATACATATATATATATCACTCGAAATAATAATGTATACAAAATACGAGTAGCAAATGTGCAAAGAAAATACACCTAAGGTACGACGACTTCAAAAGAGCAATCATACCTGGGGTACTTCTCCTAGACTCACCGCAGGGTCGCTCCAGTAAGACCACCGCCACCTAAACAACAAAAACAACATCGCCAATAATCGTCACCACCTCGAACACAAAAGAAAACAGCCATCGAAAAACAAACATCCAACAAACAAACAATCACGGCGGATAGAGGTCGTCACACGTCCTCGCCGAGCTCCTCCTCGGCATCGTCATCGCCGAGTTACACTGCCGACATCGCTCGGGTAACCGCTGGATTGAAGGCACCACTGAAAGGGTCAACTTCTCGACAATTCAAGATAAGCTCGACATAAAGAAATAAGCAACACAATAATATATCTCAATCACGCGTGACACGACTCATCTCACTCTAGACTGACACAACTTTTATTCCTAATATCGTCGTGAGTCCATCCCCAAATCGACGTAATAGGTAAATCCAGGTCCAACCCCAAACCGATACCATGCATTAATCCAACCCCCCAAACCGATAAGTCGCGACGCCAGCCAATCCACCATAAACAAAAAGGGACGCACCCCGCTTATCCGGTCCTGGCTAAAAACGCCATCGACTCACCTTCTCTCACTGATGATTAGTCGGGCCAGATGTCAAAGAGTAACACAACTTACTTGATCACATATCAAATAATGAGAGCATGCTTAACATGAAAAAAAACACAATTCGACATTTAAGCAATAAAACATTCGCATGAAGAAACGCACTCGATAAAGAATACACCATTCACAACATATATTCAATCACATATCTAATACATGCAAAACTCAATCATATCACGACATTCCAATCTCGACACCAATCAAGGAGTCCATACATAAATATAACAATAAAAATAAAGTCTTAGAGATATCCAGGAGTTGCCCTTACGCCAGCATACTATGAAAGTATTAATGGCGCTCTATCAACTCTAAGTTAATGCTGCCCGACAACGACTTCGACACAGCTGTCTTCAAATGAGCTCGACAACGACTTCTCTTACTCGATCTCGACAATTTGTCTTCAACGAGCTCGACAACGACGACACGTGACGCTTCTCGACCTACCGACACGACGATTCTCCATCTGGATCCCACCGCTTCCACGTCCTTGGATTCGCTTTCCGCATACACTCGATTAAATCACACGATCTCGGAATCGACTTCCTAAACAAACACAACTCGGACGATCCATGGGTTCTAATACATCTAGCTCTCATCCCAAACTTAACCACAACCCGTAACATATAAAACTCAAGAACTGAATATATTTTTCCTCTAACAATAAAGTTAGGGATTTCGATCAAAAGTTCATGAAAAGTTATGCGATGTCAACAGATAGATCGACAACAACAATAACCGGAAATCTAATGAAAAACAAAAAATCAAACGAACCAAAAATGGGGTTTCGGCACCGCCGATTGCGTAAATCGAGAGAAAGAAATTTGTTTTACAAGCCCAATTAATCGGTAAAAAAGATAGGTAATATCGTTGAAGAAGAAAACCCATCGCTTTGACATGATTTGGAAGCATAAACGTTAAAAATGGAAGAAGAATTAGCGCTAAACAAGAGTACGATAGGAAAAGAAAATCTGTTCTTCATACCTCAATGGTGATCGAGCAGCGAGATATGGGTCGAGAAGATGATGATGAACAAGATTGATGAAGAAAGCTTGTGCGAGAATCTCGATGGAACTCACTGCTGGTTTTGATGGAAGTTTTGAAGAAAACAACGAAACACTGAAGCGTAGGAAGGAAGAAGAAAGAAGAAAAGAGAAAATGAGTGTTTGAGGAAGCGTCGTGAATACGGTGGGAAGGGCATAATCGAACTCCAGCTTATAAGATGCCAATCCCATCAATCATCTACCCGCTTAATCCTTCCTCTCATAATTACTTTCACTCGCGGCCAACTGCTTCAAACACGACGAGCGTTCGCTGGACAATATAATTATTACAAACAATATAATAATAGCGTAATAACGTTTCGAAAGAATACGAGGTGTCATCTCGACACGATGTCGACTAGGTGCTCGTAAGCGTCAGATGTTCTAACACGAGTTAAACGCGCTTCCTCGCCGACATGCGTCCTCATCGGCTGGTACGCGACTTCATCAACTTCGACACGCCGACCTCTCAACTCCGCGACTAGTGCGCGTGGTCTCCTCAAACCAAATGATCTCAGAACGATCTTGGCAGGGATCTCGACACAAGGTCTCGTCGAGGTCTCGATACGCTGCCCTAATACGATGTCGATGTCGCCCTCGCAGTGTTACAATCTTCCACTCTAAAAAATTTAGGTCCTCGAAATTGCAAATAAGATTCTTACCTCGAGAAAAGTTCAGTGACTGAAGTCTTCATCTTCTCCTCGACCTCCCAAGTCGCATCTCCCGCCCTCTCGATCCCACACTTTGACAAGTTGATCTTCGTCTCAAGAACGCTTGGTTTTCCGATCAACAATCTTTGGTAATGCTTCAAAAGATAGGTCATCCTTCGCTTGAATCACATCCAGATTCGATGACATGAGAAGGGCTCAAACATACTCCGTGAATCGTGAGGCGTGAAAGACGCCGTGATGTTCGACAAGAATGGTGGTAAGGCTGATATGCCACCTGGACCAATACACGATAAGAACTGGGTAAGGTCCAATGAATTTAGGGTAAGTTTCTTGGATTTGATCGTCGACCAACTCCAAAGTAGTGGGGTGACTCTAAGAAATACATGTTCTCCTTCCTCGAACTCGAGTGGTCGACGCGTTAGTACGCATAACTCTTCGTCGACTTTGAGATGTTCGCATCAGATCTCCGATCAAACGGATCTTCTCGTGAGTGCTGGATCATATCCGGTCTCATTCGCTCGCCGTCTGGTACCAACAAAGAGGCGCCTCGACATTTCGCCCATATAGCTTCAAAAGGTGCCATTCCAATACTCGCATGGAAACTGTTATTGTAGGTGAACTCCACCAATGGGAAGACGTGCGTCCCAACTTACTCGGTGATCTAACGCAAGCTCGCAACAAATCTTCAAGCGATTGGATCGTTTCTCGGCCGACCGCACCAGGATGATATGCCGAGCTAAGTCGAGCTCGGTTCCCATCGCTCCCGCGTAATTCCCTCCAAAAATGAGAGACGTGAACTTGGATCTCGGTCACACGATCGAAGAAGGTATTCCATGAAGTCGTATATCTCCGCGATGTAGATCTCGGTCACTTTTCCACGTTGTATGTCCGACCACCGGTAAAGAATGAGCAGATTTGGTCAATCGGTTCGGCGATCACCCAAATCGAATCATTCTTCTTTCTGCGTCTTCGGCAAACCTACAACGAAGTCCATGGAACATCGTCCCATTTCCATATCTGGGCACGTCAAGCCGATTGTAGCATTCCCGGCAGGTCGTTGGTGCTCCACCTTCGACACGTTAAACATGAAGCTACGACTCGGCCACTTGCTTCTTCATTCCAGGACCACCAAAAATGCTTCTTCAAGTCTTGATACATCTTCGTGCTCCGGGATGAATACTAAAGTTGTTTTATGCGCTTCGTCGAGAATCAACTTCCTCGGCTCGGATACGTTAGGTACGCACACTCGGCCATTGCACTCAAGATGTCGTCATTCGACTGAGATGCAATTGCGCTTCCGCGCTTATCAACGACCTTCAATCTTCAGAGAAGTCGTCATGAACTTGCTGGTCTCGATCTCGCCCAACAATGCTAGAGATGGTAAGCATACCAAATCTCGCTTTCCTGAAACTTCGACACTAATCTCAAATCTCGGAACTTCGAGCATCTCCAACTCTTGATCATCATTACCGAGGTTAAACGCCTTCTTCCGCTCAACGATCAGCTACTACGTTAGCACTGGATGGTATTCCAACGTAAGTCGTAGTCCTTGAGAAATTCCTCGCCCATCTACGCCGACGCATGTTGAGCTCTTTCTCGTCGAACGGTACTTCAAGCTCTTGTGATGCGAAACAGAAAGTGCTCCATAAAGGTAGTGCCTCTCCATATCTCACAGAAAAACCATCGCCGCCAAATCAAGTCGTAGTAGAGGTAGTTCTCCGTGAATCTTAAGTTTGTCTTGAAGCATCCACCTTCCGGAGATGTTGCATCAAGACGCATCCCAATCCCCGGTGTGACGATCACAATACACCTCGAAGGCTCTTTCCTGGTTGAGACAAAATCAAGACAGCTGGCCGTCAAAAGCTCCTTGATCGTTGAAACCGCTTCACACTCTCGGTCCAAGCAAAGGTTGATCCTTCGCCGCCGTAAAGAGCGCGACAATCTTGACGAATGAATCCTTCAATGACCTTTGCTAATTAGCTCAAGGCAAAACTCACGATCTCAGAATCGCCTCTCTACTGTTCCCACGCCAACACGCTTCAATCTTAGTTGGATCCACAAATATCCCTTCTTTGGAAATCACGTGACCAAGAAAATTCACCTCTTCAAGCCAAAATTCACACTCGACAGGTTGGCATAGAGTTGCTTATCTCGTAATATCCGCAGATCGACATAGGTGTTCAAGTGCTCTTCTCGGTTCCTCGAGTAAATCAATATGTCGCCGATGAAAACTACAACGAACTGATCCAAAACTTAATGGAAAATTTCATTTCATGTAGTCCATAAACACAACCGGGCGATTCGTCATCTCCAAACGGCATCACCAAGTACTCGAGTGACCGTATCTAGTCCCCGGAAATTGTTTTGGCGATATCTCCTCCTTCACGCTAATCGATGGTAGCACTTCAAGTTATCTTGGAAAAGATCGCCCACGGTTGATCCATCAAGTCGCCAATACGTGGTAACGGATAACGGTTCTTCACGAACCTGCTGAGCTCGCGATAATCCACGCACCTTGATCGCCCCATCCTTCTTCTTAACCAACAACACCGAGCTCCCCGGTGACACGCTTCGGTCGTATGAATTGTTTCGACTCCAAGTTCTCGACCGGGACTTCACTCTTTCATCTCTGGCAGAGACATCCTCAGTACGGCGCTTTGAAATCGGCCCTATTCCTGGAATCAGTCGATGGAGAACTCGACCTCTGGGTGGTAACCCTGGCACGCCTTGGGGAAAACGCCCTCAAAGTCACACACCACCGTACATTCTCTTCACGTCGACCGGAAAACTTCCGAACTAGCCGATATATGTATTCCTAGTTCCTTCTTTTCAAAGAAACTCCAATACGTTCGGCGAGAAAGATAATTGGAGACTCAAGGTCCGGAAAATTACGCTTATTTCAGCACACCCAAAAGGACATGGTGGTGACAACCAATCCATCCCGAGGATGACATCTAAGCCCTTAAGAGGCAAACAAACCAAATTGACCACAAACTTTCTACTCAATAACCACTACACAATTAAGACATGCAGTTGTTTGTGACTAAGGTTTTAGCGGTGGGTTGTAAATTACTAATTTAAATCTGCAGCAAAGCCACGATCAAGTTCAAATGGTTCACACAATCGTAAGAAATAAAGGAACGGGTTGCACTAATCAAAAAGAACGGATAAGGATTTACCTCGATCTCACATTCACCTTTGATAAGATCATCGACCGCTGCTTCGCCACTCATGCAGAAAACTCGCCTTTTTAGCCACTGACGCTCCTTTGGCTCAAGCATAGCTTCACCTTTGGGTGTAGGACAATCCTTGGCAAAATGCCCTGGCTTCTTGCGATTGTAGCACACCCTTCCTTACAGTACTGAATATTGGCGTAATGTCCCGCCTTTCCACAACGGAAACAAGTCACCTCGACACTGTCCGCCCTCCGCTTCTACTGGTCATCTGGACGATATTGTCCCCTGTTGTCGCTCCTCAGGCCTGGCCAGACGCTTCTTCTCGGTTGTTTCCTTTACGTGCAAATCTCGCCCCACACTTTGGGGTCTCTGGCCCGCCCCACAATAATCTTCTTCTCCTTTACTCTTCTACTCGACACATCGATCAATCGGCTCTTGAGGTTTCTGATCTCAAGCGATACTCATCGACTTCTCGAATCAATCTCAATCCCTCGCTTGGAATCTCTCACTTAACCATCTTTGGTCAACTCGATCACTAAATGGACTGAAATACTCGCTAACCACTGAACTTGGCCGCATACTCGAGACATTTGTCGAATCCCTTCTTTGGCTGCATTGAAGAAATTTGCCGCCCTTCTCGGCTGCGGGCAAGATATCAGGGAAGTACTTGTCCAAGAACCTTTCACGAAAAAGCTCCCGTGTCATCTCGCGATGTTACGCTATAAATGTTTGCTTTACTCCTCTCCACCAATACTCAAGGCGTCTCTAGCATAGAAGTAGGTGGCATAGTCGACCACGTTGTCCCGGCAATGGAGTGCCTCAAGATCTTCTCGATCTCTTGCATCCAAAGATCGGCTTTATCCGGATTTGGCTCATCAGTAGAACTTGCGTGGATCATGCTTCCGGTCCGCCAATCCTCTCGCTCAAAGATTCGCTTTCGTTCGCTTCGCTGCCGCAAGTTCTGCTTTGAGTTAACGCCGCTGGCCTGTTGAGCCATCGCGTAGCCTGTTGAGATTCTGCGCGGTGATTGTTGAGCCATGGCTACCGCCATCTCGGTCATAGCTTGAATAGCTCGTTCCATGTCGACGTTCTCGGTTACAGCTGTCGTATCTCTACGAGGTGGTATTAGATTCCACAAAGTTCAAAACCCTGTCAGAATCTTGCAACAAGGATGTGTTAAAACACACTGCTTCAATCAAGAAACAGTTCAAACAATTTTTCAAGCAATAAGTGCTTCACTAAGTCAAACGAATCAACATAATACAACTAGGTACCCAACACATAACCCGACACAGCTGACCGGTCAAATTCAAATTTATGAAACCGTAACTGCTCGATACCAACAATGTAACGCACCCGCTTCCTGACTGGATCACACTGAGCTCAATATACTGAAGCTCGAAAGCACGAGCTCAACACACCAAGCTCAACATAAACCTATATGAGATGTGTTTTAAAACAAAACTCTTGTGCCTTTTAAAAGTACGATATTTTTTTTTATAAAACCAACTTCGTGCACATCGAGTAATTACACCCAAACATGGTGCAACTAAGACACAAGACTTAAATTCTAATAAAACATACATGCATAACATACATATATATATATCACTCGAAATAATAATGTATACAAAATACTGAGTAGCAAATGTGCAAAGAAAAATACACTTTGCTAAGGTAATGACGACTTCAAAAGAGCAATCATACCCTGGGGTACTTCCCCATAGATCTCACGCAGGGTTGCTCCAAAAGTAAGACCACCAGTCTACCTCGAAACAACAAAACAACACGCCCACACTGGTCACGACTCTCGAACACAAAAAGAAAACGGTACACCCTCAGAAAAACAAACATCCAACAAACAAACAATCACGATGACAGAGGTCGCCGGGTCCTCGCCGAGCTCCTCTCGGCATCGCTCTCATGTCCGAGTTACTGCGCCCTCGACATCGCTGGGTAACCGTCATGGATTGAAGGCACCACGAGCGGTCAACTTCTCGACAATTCAAGATAAGCTCGACATAAAGAAATAAGCAACACAATAATATATCTCAATCACCACACGTGACTCGACCATCTCACTCTAGACTCGGCACAACTCTTATTCCTAGGAATATCGTCGGCAAGTCCATCCCCAAACCGACGTAATAGGTAAAGCAGTCCAACCCCAAACCGATACCATGCATTAATCACAGTGTCCAACCCCAACCGATAATGCGACGCCCTAGCCAATCCACCATAAACAAAAGGGACCTAGCACCCTCGATTACTGGGTCCTGGCCAAAACGTCATATACCTCCTAGCTCTCACTCGATGATTAGCTCGCCGCGATGTCAAAGAGTAACACAACTTACTTGATCACATATCAAATAATGAGAGCATGCTTAACATGAAAAAAACACAATTCGACATTTAAGCAATAAAACATTACGCATGAAGAAACGACTGACAAATAATACACCATTCACAACATATATTCAATCACATATCTAATACATGCAAAAACTCAATCATATCACGACATTATCCAATCTCGACACCAATCAAGGAGTCCATACATAAATATAACAATAAAAATAAAGTCTTAGAGATATCTAGAGTTGCCGCTACGCTTAGCATACTATGAAAGTATAATGTAGCTCTTATCGAACTCTAAGTTAATGCTGCCGATAACGACTTGACATACCGCCTTCAAATGAGCTCGAACGCGACTTTCTCTTACTGATCTCGACATCTACTGCCTTCAACGAGCTCGACAACGACTTCGACACGCACGCTTTCACCGACCTCGACACGCATGGGCTTCTCCATCCGGATCCCATCTTGCTTCCACGCCCTTGGATTCGCCCCGCACACCTCGATTCGAAATCACACGATCTCAGAATCGACTTCCTAAAACAAACACAACTCGAGATCGATCCATGGGTTCTAATACATCTAGCTCTCATCCCAAACTTAACCACAACCCGTAACATATAAAACTCAAGAACTAATATATTTTCCTTCAACACACAAAGTTAGGGATTTCGATCAAAAGTTCATGAAAAAAAATTATCTGATGCTTCAACAGATAGATCGACAACAACAATAAACCGTACAACGAAATGAAAAACAAAAAATAAACGAACCAAAATGGGGGTTTCTCGGCACCTTTGCGACATGTAAATCGAGAAAGAATTTGTTTGTCAATTAATTAAAAGATAGGTAATATCGCGGAAGAAGAAAACCCATCATTGACATGATTTGGAAGCATAAACCGGTTAAAAATGGAAGAAGAATTAGCGCTATAGCAGTAGGAAAAGAAAAATATGTTCTTCATACCTCAATGGTGATCGAGCGAGATATGGGGTCGAGAAGATGATGATGAACAAGATTGATGAAGAAAGCTTTCAGGCAGAATCTCGATGGAACTCACGGTTTAAATCGATGGAAGTTTTGAAGAAAACAACGAAACACGAGCGATGAAGGAAGGAAGAAAGAAGAAAAGAGAAATGAGTGTTTGAGGAAATCGATCGTGAATACCGGGAAATGGGCATAATCGTAACTCCGGCTATAAGATGCCAATCCCATCAATCATCTACCCGCTTAATCCTTCCTCTCATAATTACTTTACTCGCCGGCCAACTGCCTAAACACGCCGACGAGAATCCGTCGACAATATAATTATTACAAACAATATAATAATAGCGCTGAATAACGCTTGAAAGAATACGAGTGTCATCTCGACACGATGTCGACTAGGGTGCTCGTGCCAACAGTACAAGGTTCTAACACGAGTTCAGAACGCGGTCTCCTCAAATGACATGCCCTCATCACTTCGATGCGCGACTTCATCAACTCGACACGCCGACTCCTCAACCTCGCAGCCTAGTGCACGTGGTCTCCCTCACCGACAAATGATCTCTGAAACGATTCGCGGGATCTCGACACAAGGTCTTGGTCGAGGTCTCGATACGTCGTCCTAATACGATGTCGATCTCGTCCTCAGGTGTTACATCTTCTACCTTAAAATCCACCTCCCTCCTATGCTTATTAGCTTGCTACTTCATTCGGTTCTGAGCCTGTACTAGTTGCCTCTTTAATTCTTCTAACATCTCATTTCTTTCCACTGTCATTCTGGTTACTTCTTTCACTGAAGTCTGATCTGCATCACCTCTCACCACAATTGGAGGGTCTCTACCATAGAGGGCCTTGAATGGAGTAGTTTTAGTAGTTGAGTGATAATTGATATTGTACCAAAACTCAGCCCAACTCAGCCACTTAGACCATTGTTTTGGCCTAGATCCAGTCATGCATCTCAGGTAAGTTTCAAGGCACATATTTACCACCTCAGTTTGACCATCTGTTTGAGGATGGTAGACTGAACTGAACTTCAGTTTGGTACCCACAAGCTTAAACAACTTAGACCAGAATGCACTTATGAAAACTTTATCCCTATCTGACACAATTGATTCCGGGAAACCATGGAGCCTCACTACTTCCTTCAAAAAGACTTCAGCTACCTCTTTAGCTGTGTAAGGTTGAGCCAAGGCCATAAAATGAGCATATTTTGTCAGCCTGTCTACCACAATCAAAATGGTATCCACCCCTCCTGCCTTGGGAACACCTCCTATGAAGTCCATAGATATATCTGTCCAGATTTGGGTCGGTATGGGCAATGGCTACAGCAGTCCAGCAGGACCCAAGGCTTGGCATTTGTTTCTCTGACAAACTACACAAGCCTGCACATATTCCTGCACAGTTTTCTTCATCCCCTCTGAGTAAAAAAGCCCATAAACTCTTTTAAAAGTCCTGAAATACCCTGAATGTCCACCCACTTCACTGTCACGGAATTCCTTCATAATTAAAGGAATTTTTGATGATTCTTGAGGAACCACAAGCCTCCCTTGATAATACAGCCGACCCTTGATTAATTTGAATCCCGGATGTGCTTTGTCATCAACAAACAGCTCTTGTATCAACTTTTTCAGTTTCTCATCTTGGGCAATTTCCTCCTCCAATTCTCTCCATTCAAAGAATTGCATAGTGGAGATGGTTGAGTATTGGAGTTTTCTAGAAAGGGCATCAACAGCTCTGTTTTCAATTCCAGGCTTGTATTTGATCTCAAAATCAAATCCTAAGAGCTATGAAATCCATCTATGTTGTTCTTCACCCATCAACCTTTGATCAGCTAAAAATCTTAGGCTTCTTTGATCAATTTGCACCACAAAATGCCTTCCTAGCAAGTAGTGTCTCCATTTTTGAATTGCTAAGACCACAACCGTTAACTCCTTTTCATACACTAATTTACCTTGAGCTCTATCAGATAAGGTCTAACTCATGTAAGCATCTGGCTTCCCTTTTTGCATTAACACAACTCCAATCCCCTTACTGATGCATCAGTCTCTACTACAAAAGTTTTTTCAAAATCCAGGACAGCTAACACAGGCAAAGTGGTCATGGCTTGCTTCAACTGCTCAAAAGCCGATTGTGCTGCCTCATCCCAATGAAATTTATCCTTCTCCACTTGCTGAGTTAGTGGCCAAGCTATCTTGCCATAATTTTGCACAAATTTTCTATAATAGCCTGTTAAACCCAAAAAGCCTCTCAAGCTCTTTACATCCTTGAGAATAGGCCAATCCAACATAGCTTGAATTTTTTTAGGATCGACCGATACTCCATCTCCAGAAATGATATGCCCAAAATATTCTATACTCTCTTGGCCAAATGAGCATTTCTTTTTTTCTTACAAACAGTTCATGATCTTTTAACACTTGTAACACCATCCTCAAATGCTCTCTGTGATCCTCCTCACCCTTACTATAGACAAGTATATCATCAAAAAAGACTAGAGCAAACTTCCTCAAGAAGGGCTTAAGTACCTTGTTCATCAGTGCTTGGGACGTAGAAGGTGCATTGGTCAACCCTTCACAAGGAACTCGTAGTGTCCTTCATGTAACACCCCAGGTTTTAATTCTCGAGCATATTACTCACATGACTTCTCCCCCCTCTAAGGGAGTTTTTGCCTTTCGCTTGGCTCGAACCCGGGACCAGAGGGCTTAAGTACCACGGGAACACCTTGCTATTACCAACCGAGCTCAGTTGGTAATATCAAGGTGTTCCCGTGGTACTTAAGCCCTCTGGTCCCGGGTTCGAGCCAAACGAAAGGCAAAAATCCCTTAGAGGGGGGAGAAGTCCTATGAGTAATACGCTAGAGAATTAAAACCCGGGGTGTTACACTTCGTGAGTCCTAAATGCTATTTTAGGGATATCCACCTCCTTCGTGCGAATTTGGGGGTAACCCGACTTTAAATCAAGCTTGGAGAAAATCTTTGCTCCCCCTAACTCATCCAATAGCTCATCAATTATGGGTATAGGGAACTTGTTAGGCACTGTCAACTTGTTAAGGGCTCTATAGTCAATACAAAACCTTCATCCCCCATCTTTTTTCTTCACCAATATCACAGGGCTGCTATAAGGACTAGTATTAGGCCGAATTATGCCAGCCATAAGCATTTCCTTCATAAATTTCTCAATTTCATTTTTTTGGTAGTAGGGACCTATATGGTCGAATGTTAGGAATAGATGCTCCTTCTTTCAGAATTATGGCATGGTTCAACTCCCTATTGGGTGGCAGCCCCTTTGGGTCTTGAAAAACCTCTTCAAACTCAGCCAGCACCTCTTCCATAGACACCCTAGAGTCCACCTTCATCAAGGATCCTTCACCATTTTCTTCCTTGTAAGCCAACACATACCCTTCTCCCTCATCTTGGAGAGCCTTAAGCATGGCTTTCCATGATGCTTGTGTCTTGCATAAGGAAGGTTCACCCCTCACTATCTTCCTATCCCCCTTATTTCCCCATTGCAAGCTCAAATTTCTAAAATTAGCCTTGATGTCCCCAAGGCTGGTTGCCCAACACTAAATCCGCACCACCCAAGTCCATAAAAAAGAAGTGTTGTTTGACATCTATCCCCTGAAATTTTACTTCTAGCTGCTTACAAATTCCCCTATAGGTTACCTTATCACCTGTGCCCACTTCTACCACAAACTCAGGAGTATCATCAACCTTTAAGTGCACCTCCTCCACCAATTTCTTTGAGATGAAGTTGCTGGAAGCCCCACAGCCAATCAAAATCAACACCTCCATGTTTCCCACTTACCCCAGTGTCTTGAAGGACCTATTGGAAGTTAGTCCCTACTTACTCTTCAATGACAGTTGCATAACCTTGGCCTCCAACTCAATTACCTCTTGTTTCTACTCGGGTTCCTCTTCCTCCTCTTCTTCTTCTTCTTCTTCTTCAGATTCCTCTACCAAGACAAATTGGTAGTGTTTCATCTTACATAAGTGTTCCGGACCCCATTTCTCCCCACACTTGAAGCATAACCCTTTTCTACTTCTCTCTCTCAACTCAGATTGAGAAAGTCTCCCTTCCTTACTTGGTTTCTTCTCCAATGATCCCCCTGCTTCTTGTTTGGATCCTCCTGCCTCCTTGCCTCCATATTCCAACATAGGGGTGACAGACTTCCCCTTGAAATAGTCCATGTGACTCTTCTCTCTTGTTTTCTCCTTGTCTCTCCGCCCATTCCTCTCTTCCAGAAATAGTCCCCTTTTCCTCAAGACCGAATTCTTCTCCTCTAACAACGAGGCCCTGTCCATTAGTTCATCAAGGGATTTCGTGGCGTGGAGCTTGAGTTCCGGTTGAATTTCTTCTTTCAAACCATTCAAGAAGATTCCCTTCAACATAATCCTCTCCTCCTTCGTCAAAGGGGCTGAGACTTGCTCGAATTTCTCCCTGTACTTCATGACTAAACTCTTTTGCTTGATACAGAGTATCGGCCCCAGGGGTTTCGCCACCAAGCCCGTTGAAAATGGGACAACATCGCTGCCTTAAACTCTTCCCATGTGGCCACCGTCGTCTGCTCCTCCCACCACTGATACCAATTCAAGGCCTGATCCTCCAATGGGATGACCACTGCATCGAGTTTCTCCTCCTGCATCACGGCATTCAGTTTGAAATCCGCTTCACCCAAACAATCCACCCATATGCATCTTCACCTCGAAAGATCGGGATCTTCGATTTTCGACCCCCAACCACGCGCGAAGTGACTCGACTCACACTCTAGGACTGGTCGGTGAACGCAACACACTGGACTCGCTTCCCTCGGACTAGTCATCCCTCGCGTTCACCGTGGACTTCGGTGTCACGATCGGCCACGACGGGAACGGTTGCGAGCAAAAATCATCTTCTTCAACTCGCTGAGTTGCTGCTCCACACCTTCAATCCTGCTTTCCATGTTGCTATGAGTGTTGACCATTCACGCTCCGGGATCGAGAGCTTTGATACCAATTGATAGGTACCAACACAATGAGTAAGAACAACTAAGAAATCTCTTGTATTAATTACTAATAGAAACTGGGTTCTCCAGAATCTGTGTATAGTGCTTACAGAAGAGAATGAAACATAATGGAAATGAGTGACAAATTCAGGAGTGTCACAACCGCTCCCAATCCAAGTCTAATTCCAGCCTACCCCTCACAATTCCCTCACCGAACTAATAAACCCCCTTACGCATGATCCCCCCCACTCTTGCATAACTGTTGCCACGATGGCAGCAGTTAATTACTCATTCTTTTACCACAATCCTTGGGGCCTCACTTGATGGGCTTCCATTTTCCCCTTCCATTTTCCCCTTACTCCGTGTTATTTTTGAATGACTTTTTAAGCTGTTTTAGATTTACTCGTGTCCAAGATTGTAACTTCCACCATAAAGATCTTTTTGTTCAAGTTGCAAGTTAGTATTCCTAGTGAGTAGTGATTATATCTTAGTAAACAATTTCTAGTTGTAGCTCTTACAGGACAGAGAACGAGGTCTTTTGTACATACATTTAATATTTCTAATAAAAAAGGCTTTTTTATATTGCCTATTTCATAAGAAAATCAACTATTGTCATGCTTTGATTCCAAAACTGTTGCTGAAAGATTAGGCAACGGTACAAAACCATTGGTGTAACTCACTATAAAACCGTTCTCTAAAGCACACAAACGGCTACGGTTTTCTTGTAGCAACAGTACACAACTGTTGGCGTAGTCTGCTCCAAAACCGTTCTCTAAAGCACACCAAAGACAACGGTTTTTAACTAGCAATGGTGAAAAATCGTTGGCGTTGTGAAATTCTAAAACCGTTCTCTAAATCATATTTTAAACTATGGTTTTCAGAAAGCGTTGCCTTTAAATTGAAAAAACCGTTGCTTAAAGAATAGACAACGCCTTAACTCACCACAGTTTGAAAATCGTTCTCGTATCAAAAGATAATAGTTTTTTGGTGTAAGAAAACCATTTTTTGGTGTTGTTGATAACCTAAAATGTTGCAGTGACCTCATGGATGCCAACAATTTAAGTGGTCAAGATCAGTTGTATGTTAGGAATGGTCAAGGTTTGCCCACCAAAAGTCAATTGGTTCGATTGGTAAGCTTCACCATTTCAGTCTAATGTTTGTCTATCTCTCAAAAGTTTGATTCTAGTTCCTTCAATTACTTAAAACCTTATTAGTTTCAATAAATTTGCCAAGGACAATGTCAATTTTGAATTTCACCCCACTAAATGTTTTGTCAAATCTGATGTCACCCATCAAATTTTACTTGTGAGAGAATTATGTCAATATGACCTACACTTGCTTCCAAGTATGCTACCTTCTCTAGCATGTTCATCCAGTGTCAGATCTTCAGTCAACAGTTTTGTTTCTAACTTAAATTCTTGGTTATTCAATATTTATACGGTAAATGCAGCTAATTCCACCTCCACTGTAAACACACACACACACACACACACTCTCCAACACCATATTCATTGTGGCACCTCAGATTAGGTCATCCATAAGTTGCCGTCATTTCTATTGTATTCTAAATTTGTAACATTCTAGTTAATAATAAAGAAGTTTTTGATTTCTCGTACAAAACACATGGAGCTTGACTTGTATTTTGTTTATGAGAAAGTCATCAATAAGTCTCTCATTATGACACAGCTCAGTTCATGATCAAATTGCTGATATCTTTATGAAACCTTTGTTTATTCTACAGGTGTATTGGAGACCTCCTATGTGCAACTGGGTGAAATATAATACTGATGGTGCAGCCAAGGGATCACCGGGGCTAGCTGCTTGTGGGGAAATTTTTAGAGACAAAAGTGCCACCGTTCTAGGTTGCTTTGCTAAAAATCTAGGAATTTTAGATGATTTTCAGGCTGAATTGGTTGGAGCGATGATTGCCATAGAAACGACTTTCTCCAAAGGTTGGCATAGTCTTTGGTTAAAATGTGATTCCAAGCTAGTCATTGATTCCATTCGCGATGAGGCTATAGTTCCTTAGAAGCTTTAGAATAGGTGGTGCAACTGTATTGGTCTCACAAAGAGAATGAGGTTCATCTACTCGCATATCAATCGCGAGGGTAATGTGTTTGTTGATAAATTAGCCTCTTTTGTAACTTCTGTACAGGGTTTTCATTGGTGGAATTCTATTCCCAATTTTATTTGTATAGATTTTTTACAATAATAGGCTAGGTCATCCTGCCTACAGGTTTAGCTAATTCTTTCCATGGATTTGGTTCATGTCCCCCCATGTTTTTTGTTTTGTTTTGTTATTTTCTTTTTTTTAATAAAATATTAATGTGCTATAGATGATTGTTAGTAGTAATAGTGCCAGCATAATTGGGATTATTGCTACTATAGTGATGCTTTTGTACTTTAAGTTGATAAAAAAAAAATTCTACAGTTAAGCTCCATCACAGAAAAACTCAGGGTGCTGACTACTTCTCAACCTCCCAAAGTTTGAGGGGGAACGATACGAGTAAATGAATACCCTTTCCTAGTCTCTTAGTCGCTGTCTGTGAACACTGCTCCCTGCAATGCTCAAGAGCTTTCTGGATTAGTCACTGTTAGTTAAGCCAACTTGGCTTAATTTAAAAAAAAAGTTATTGCAACTTGTAATAACTGACAGTTAATACTATTGTTCATGCAATAATGTTGAAGCAAATAACAATCAAATTCATTCCCATCAAATTTTCTCAAACTCTTAATTTTCCAAAACTTCTTTAATAATAAGGATGTTGTGCAAATCATTGATATTTCGTACTTCTTCAGAGCTCCTTGTTTTAAAAACATGGCATTTTGAGTTCTCTTGGATAGTGTAGTAATCCATGGTATGCTATGATGTGTCAAGAAGAGGAGCCACTGAATGCTGATGACTCCAAAGTCCAAACAAAGAAGGAGATCGATGCTGATGCCGACCTCTTCCCCACACAACCTGAAACTGGTGATGGAAGTCTCATAGTAAAGTCAAATCAGAAGCTGGGCTCATCACACAACAAGAGAAACCTGTATGTGTGTATGACTGATGCCGTTGGCCACTAATTCCAGAAGCCATAGCTTTTTTACAATGAACTCTGCATTGGAGAAGACAGGGGAGGGGGCGTTTCTGGATTCAGGTACTCGAGGTGAGTTTTTCATAGTTATTGGCCCACAATGTTTTATTCTCCTGTGGCCTTATTACGCAAGATTGTTGCCACATACAAAGTTATAGTGCCATCTGGGCATGTCCGTTAAGTCAAACAGAGCAATCTTAATGCTTGGACTAATTTGAATGACAGAAACACCTTGTCAGGACATGTGGACCACTCACCGAAGTAAAGTAGGCAAAATAAATGCAGATGGAGATACAAAGATTCATGCACAGAAACAAGGCAGTGACACTATCATAATAACCCTAGCTTGATAATGATAGCCTCATCAAGGTATAGCCTCTAAAAACAACATGCAGTGTCAAAATTGAAATGATATTTTCTTCAAAATTTAAACAGGAAGATGAAAGAAGAGGAAAAAAAAATGCAATGGTGAACCAAAGTAGCATATTTAATTCTCTAATATCCATAATGATGCTAAACCTCAAAAGTATTAAGGGAAAATCCCAAAAAATTAAACAATTGTAAGCATACTTTCTCATTTAGTAAATGATCTCTCCAAAACATTTGCAGCATATGTACTATTGGCTGTTGAGTCTTGACATGCTAGTGCCAAATACCATGATGTAAAATCCAAAAGTTAGTTAATGGTGTAGGCTCGCACACAAAGCTTTGCAGCACAAATCAAACATAACAACCAACTCAAATCAACTTAAGAGGTAATTTTACTTACCTTATTACATTGAAGGGAACAGTATCGTGAATTGCATCGAGGACATGTGTATTCGGAAAACTGCTTCTGACATCTATATTTATATGAAAAGGTATAAAAGAGAGCAGTATGATCATTACTCTTACTAAGAATTAAATATTTGAAAAAAAAAGGAAAAAAACTCAAGAAAATGATTAATTTTCTTTGCAAAGGCCTAACATGATATAGAACTCAAAACAAGCCAATTTTTCAAAACTAGAGGATCTCTGGTCTTAGTTAACATATGTGATAAACTGAAACTAAAAATCAAAACTTTTCTACATACACATTCAGTGGTTGAGCTAAGAATGCTTTTAAGCTTCAAAAAACAAAAGAGTAATCATAATTCCTTTGAACAATTAGTCAAAGTAAGTTTTACTTCAATTACACATGACATGATATGACATGCAGCATGACTCAACTATCTAGGTTATACACTGAAAAGCTAGTGGAAAAAAATTGAGTAAATATCAGCTCATCAATCCTCATAATTTCACCTATAAGAGTAGCTCCAAGAAAACAGAAAATCATATTTCTTTTCTCTTCAACAAGAAGAAATTTAGAAACATTAAATAAATGAATAAAAAAAGCAAAAGCAGTGAAATGTTTTTGTAATAAGTTGCAGAGGAACATACACATGACAGATTATTCGAGTAGGGTTGAGCGAGGAAGTAGAAGATTGTTCAGATGTGACTATCGTATCAGCCATTGTCCAAACACTGGTGCCAACAAGTTGCGTTCCTTTTGATTACACACAAAACATAGTAGCCACCACCGTCTATGTCGTGAAAAGAATTGGGGGGAAAAATGAAAAAAGGATCAGGAAATTGACGTTATGTTTCCAGGTGTTTCTAGTAGCATGAGCAAGTCTCAAAGTGTGATGGTAATAAACAGACTGTGTTGCGTTATAGAGAAAGAGCGAGAAAATAGAAAAAAGTGAAAATATAAAAAGGGTGCTCTAATATGGATCCGTGTTAAAGTGGTCCGAAGGTCTTAAACTGACTATTATAGGTAACTTGGTTCGATCAAAACCACCTAGAGAGAAAGATGGAAAAGGGTACCATAATAGGCGTCCGGATCCTCTCCATTACCTTAACTATTGTGTAGCCAAATGTTTGTCTAATGGATTCTATGGTCTCAGAATCAACAATACATACAACCAGAAGCTCCACGAACATAGAAGGTGTTAACAGCTTTGCCTTCTTTGGTGCAAATGACATGACTCTAGGTCGACACCCTTGACACTAGGCTAGCAAATACAATGCATGTCTCTAGGTAGTCACCTAGGCCAACGAAATACATGACTCTAGGACAACACCTTTGACACTAAGCTAGCAAAATGCATGACTTTAGGTCAACACCCTTGACCACTAGGCCAACAAAATGAATCATGAACATGAATGAACACGACTTACTTTCTCTTAGGTACCCCTAAGAGAAGTAACAGTAACCTTCCTCATTATTTATCACTTTCTTACTTTATTACTTCGATAAAACAAATAATTTTCCTCTTTGAAAACCTTTGAGAAAAACACACATTCCCTACATGAAGTTTTTTTTTCTTTTCGAAAGTGTTACCTAACTGAAAATTTGTCATTCTTTGAAAGTTATTTTGAAATACATCTGTTGAGTAAAAACTCTTCAAAAACTTTTTTAGGAAAATGGAACACTCAAAACTTAGGCACTCAACTGGGCATCAATACTTCTCAGTGTAGATCTCGGGTAATCTTCATCACTCAATAGATTGTGATAGCGAAGGCTTACCATTTTAAGCTTTTTCTCAAAATTCGTTTTTATTTTGAAACTAGAATCCACTCTTTCTTCTAACTTGATTACTCTTGTTAGAACATTTAAATCCTTGATTCTCTCATTTTAGAAAAACTTTTTTAACTATTTCACAAAAATCTCCTTTTCATTTCATTCATATTCTTTTTTGGCTTGTGGAATCATAGCGGGCAAACTGCTGTTATGACGTCAATCACATCAACTCTACGTAATTTATAATCCCTCACAACCACCATTCACATATTCATTTCTACAATTAATCACCAACTTCAAAACAACACATACCAACACATAATCATATACTAACACATAATAAAATCAAAACATAAATTCAAACACACAACACAGAACTTAAGGACACTATAACTCATTGGAATAGATTTCCCTTACCTTAGGGTTTAGAGTTTTCAACCAAGTTTCCACCTTTCTCCACTTCCTTCGACACTCAAATTCCAAACAACTCAAACCACCAACACCCTTCATCATACAAGCATATAACTAAGTTAAAACTACAAAAACTTTGAGTGTACATACCTAGGGAGGCTATTGTCAGTAGGAAAAGAAGGAAAATGTTTCCTTGAAATGAAATCTTGAGTAAAGATGAATTTTTTGCTAGCATGAGTAAGATTTGAAGGAAATGATTATGGAGAGAAAAAAAGAAGCTTATCAAAAGCCAAAAGGAATTGATGTTGTCCATGGAGTGCTAGCTCAGTGGTAGGAGCTTGGCCTTGTAACTCCAAGGGACATGGTTCAAATCCCTTCGGGGACAGTTGTAACCCGGCCATTAGTGTCACTGAAATAATAATATATCCCCTTCTCACCCCCTTTTAAAAAAGAAACAAAAGGAATCGATGCAACTGGATGGAAAAGAATTGAAAACCAATTTTTGTTTTCTCAAAGAAAATGCATCTTCATCTTTTTCTTTTGCTACATCATACAAAGACTAAATTTGGGTGGTGATTTACAAAGAAAAGGATCGCTGCAGCTTGCTGAATATAGGGGAAAATGAAAGAAAAATTCTTATTTATATCTTGGAAGAAAATCAACGCAAACAACCACGCCAAGGAGAGAAAATTTTCTAACTTTTGATTGCTCAAAAAAAAATTGCATATAGTTCATCACTTCGGCTAAATGAAAGAAATGAATCTGATTGTTGATATAAAAGAGTTCTGGTCATGGTGTGTGTGTCCAGGAGAGATTATAACATGTTTAATGGATAAACATTTTAAAAAATTAAAATTAAAAGATTTGGTAAATAATTAAGAAGATATTTAGGAAAACTAATCACGATTTGATGATACCAAATCACTTCCATGTCAATTTAAGTCTAATCCATGTAATTATAGCTTCCTTTCCAAGCTTCCTAAAAAATAGATGGCTTTTGCAGTTACTCCAAGTCTCGGCTCCGATTCTAGCCGAACGTTCACTTTTTATCACCTTTCCTCTTAACATGGTATCAAAAAAATGTTTTTCTTCAACTAAAGATTAAAAAACCTATTTCATACCATCAAAAACCAATTAAAACATCATTATGCCAAATATTTTCATATTCAGATTGAATTAGGGTTTGCTGACAGATAAAATCTTACCCGGTTAACCCAAAATGCGACCAATTCCTGTTGAGTTTTGAACTCAAATTTTAACCATAGCTTAATATGATATAACGAGTCCTAATTATGATTTTAGTTTTCTTAAATTCGATTATACACAAAAATATGATTATCGTATAATATACAAATAATTTCATAGAATAAACACTGGTAAGAGTAAGGGTATAAACAGAGTGTTAAATTACTACCCCACTAAAAATAATTTCGTCCTCGAAATTACGTACCTTGAAACAAGTTAGGATATCAAAACTTCATCTTGTCTTCCTGCTCCCACATCGCGTCTCCCGTCGCTTGATTCCAAATAACTGACTAAGGGGATTTGTTTATCCCTCAATTGTTTGATTATTTGGTCATCGATCCTTACAGGAGATGTCACTTAAGACAAGTTTTCTCTCAATTATACCACATTGGGTTCGTGATATGAGATAGGTCAGGAATATACTTTCTCAATTGGGAAACATGAAAGCCATTATGAATGTTGGAAAGAAATGGTGGTAGGCGATTTGGTATGCTACTGGACCTATACGACGAATAATTTGATATGGTCCAATGGATTTTGAAGTGAGTTTTCTAGACTTTCTACCTACCCTAGTTGTAGGCGTGATTCTCAGGAATACGTGTTCAGCATCTTGGAATTCGAGAGATCGTCTCCTTTTGTCGGATAAGCTCTTTTGTCTGATTATGTGCGGTCTTCATCTTTTCAAAAGTCTGTTTGACTTTCTCTGTCGTTTACTGCACAAGTTTGGGACCTACAATCGTACTCTCTCCATCTTGGTACCAACATAATGGTGTTTGACACTTGCATCCATACAAAGCCTTACAGGATGCCATCCCTATATTAGAGTGAAAGTTGTTGTTATACGTAAACTCGATCAATGGCAGAAGATCATCCCAACTCCCACGATTGTCCAAGACACAAGTTTTTAGCAAATCTTCTAAAGATTGAATCGTCCTTTCTATCTGCCCATCGGTTTGAGGGCGATACGCAGAACTTAACCTCAACTTCGTTCCTAATGCTTGATGCAGACTTTGCCAAAAGTGTCAAGTAAACTTTGGGTCTCTATCAGAAACGATACTCAAGGTTACTCTATGTAATCTAATTATCTCCTTGATATGCAGTTGGGTCAGATTTTCCACATTCTAATTGGCTCTCACAGGAAAGAAATGCCCTGACTTCATTAGTCTATCAACGATCACCCAAATCGAATCAAAATTCTCTGGGGTTCTTGGCAAACCCACAACAAAATCCATTGATATGCTATTCCATTTCCATTCAGGTACGTCTAAAGTTGAAGCATTCCAACAGGTCGTTGATGCTCCATTTTCCCTTTATGAAATGTTAGACATGGTTTCATGTACTCAACTACTTGCTTCTTCATTCGTGGCCACAAAAACTTTTGTTTCAGATCTTGATACATATTTGTTACTTCTGGTTGAATACTTAACGTGCTCTTATGTGCTTCATCCAAAATCATCTTCCTCATCTCTGTGTTGTTTGGGATAAATGTAACATCCTCAATTTTCTAATCTTGCTTAACATGTGTTTATGTGTGATTAAGTGTACCTGTGTGCTCTAGGTGGTTTTTGTTTGTATTTGACTGTGTACTTGACTTTTCGGTTATGTGTTCGCTTTTCGTGTAACCATGTGCTTGCATGAGATTATGTTTTGAGCTTTGTAAGTTGTATGTGGTTGGAATAATGTTTGATAGAGTTTTGGTACGAGTCTAAGAAGCCTCGCAAAGTTTGAGAACGATTGGAGTTGGGATTAGGGTTTTATAAGCTCGTATCCTTAAGCGAGTGCGAGTTTCCAGATGAGTATATGAGACCTTGAATCTTTATTCTTGAGTCCATTTGATGTCCTTTGATGTTTAGAATCGTGTTTAAGTGTTAGGGTATTGAATTCTGGATCGCACAGATGTCGGAATCGAAGAAATCACGCGAAACCGGACGAAACTGCACAAAAGCAAGTGAAGCGCGCTTGGGGCGCTCGCGCGTGATCCAATGGGAACGCGAAACATGGCAGACATGCAGAAGACTCCTTCAGGATGAAGTAAGCCATGCAGACACACATGGGCGCACGCAGGCAGAAGCAGAGCGCGCGCTGGGGAGCGTTGGAGCGCGCCCAGTGACCTTATTTCACCTATTTAAGCCCATTTTTACCATCTGATATTTCTTTTTCCACTTGTTCTTCATTATCACGACCAGAACTAAGGTTTTAACTAGAAAACCTCTATTTTTACATACTCCAAGCTTTTGTAATCCAAATCCAAGTGATCTCAAACACCAGTTCATCACTCCGACGGTGCAAACTCGTCTATTTCCGTTCGGGCTTTTTAGTGCTTATCTCTGATTGCTGTTTCGTCGAGGTAAAACCTATACGCATTACTGTTCATCACTGATTTCAATATGTGGATTCTAGTTCTCAAATTAGTTTTAGTTCCTAGCCCTAATCAGACTATGTTTTGGACCCTAGTTTGGCCGTACGGGTGCCGAACGAGCTAGGGTTTTGCCGAAACTCCCGGAGGAGATTCCTTGGGCCTCGAGACAGAGGCTATAACCTCTGTTCTCTCTATTCTTAGCCACTGAATTCGTGATTCATTTGTAGTTGGATAGTCTTTAATTAATTGTTCTTCGTATTTTAGGGGTTTTGGTGCTAGTACGGGTACCGATTGTCCGTAAAACTTCGTCCGAAATTGCATTTGGGTAAGTTTAAGTCCCTGGACCCTTTTGGTCAGTACCTGGCCAATGACTCTCTTTGTTTTTTTTGTAATTCCATAGTTTGCCCTAATTCTAATCCGAGTGAGTTTTTGTGTTTTCGGTAAATTATGGGTCGTTCTGGCGTGCTCGGTAGAATTTTGGGTAACCCTTGGCCTGTTGATTGATGTTGGCCAAACCTGAATTTCAATGTCAGAGTGTTCGTTCGTGAGTTCGTGGTTGTGTTTTCGTGTCCGCTAGTAGTTCCGAGTACTCCGAATTCCAGGTAGGAAAAATAATACACTTTCATTGGGTCATGTGTAGTAGTAATGATTGTTTGACATGTGTAGGGTGACCTAAGCCCTACTAGGGGTTGATGTCAGTAACACCTAAGGATAAGGGTTACGGTGTGCCACATCTAAGGATAGGTGTAGTAGACCCATCAGCCAATTTAGGATCATTTATTATTAAATATAATCGCCTGATATATATGCTTATTTGTGAATTATGCTGTACATGTCATATGAGGGTAGTAACATGCCTAGGATTGTTTCGTGACATGTCTGTTGGATATGTGATGATGTGAAATTCTGTTAACATGTGAATTTGAATGTTTATAGATGCTGTGTAAAATGTTGTAGCACTTAAGTACGATATGATGCATAATATGATATAAATTTGGGTATGTGAGCATAACATGATGTGAGGCATATGATTATGAGGTGTTAGATGCTTGCACATGATACATTAGTAACCACTTCATTCTTAATGGGAATGTGATGTGGAGAAGATCCTTATCGGGAAGGGGGGATACCTCGCCCAGCAGGTTGGATCCACTCCGCCCCTATCGGAAATGGGGGAACGGACGTCCTTATCGGGAAAGGGGGAGGAGGATTCCTATTGGAAAAGGGGAATACCTCGTGGACTAGGCTAGTGTCGCCCCGTCTCTATCGGAAAAGGGAGGCGGGAGTCCCTATCGGGAAAGGGGGACGACAACTCTAACAGAAAAGGGGGTTCGCCAATACGTATTCCTATCGGAAATGGGGAGAACAGTGACAATAGTATAGAAAAGATGCCATGAAACACAAATTCATTGAGAGACATGGGGTAAGTGGAAGAGAGTAGCTAGATTCTATTTGTATATATGTGATTATCTGTGCGGATTGTCTTACTCCCATTCTACTTATGCATTTCTCGCTTTTTAATGGATGTGTTGTTCTTACCTCCCTGTGTTTGCATGCTTGTGTGTATTTGTATTAGACTTTGTTGAGGAAGATACAGCTCCAGTCACCCCTGATGAAGCAGTTCCTGGTGATGCTGTCAATGACGAAGTAGGCCTCGAAGATCCATGTTTGGGGGAGTTTTGAATTACAGGCGAACTGGATCCCAGAGTGGCAACTCTCAGCATCTACCTCGCTGATAGTTTTCAGTCTCTTTGGCCAGGAGTCTTTTTGTTGATGTTTTGCTTGATTTTGGTATGCTTAGATGAGGCGCAGCTTAGCCTCACAGGCTTTGTATTTTGGATGAATGTATCATACTATTCACACTATGCTTACTTTTGCAATCTGATGATCTAGGCCATACTGATGAGGCCATCTTTTGAGAAAACACACACACACACACATTTATATATATATATATATATATATATATATATATATATATATATATATATTATAACACTCGTTACTTCCTCATAACGTGTCGTCGTCATATTTATGCCTTTGGTTTCAATCCCTTCGTATTTTCACGTAAGCATATTCATGATAAGTACATGATAAGTACACGAGTTAGGTTAATTATGTAGAATAAAGCATGAATAGGAAGGCGGGGTTTTACAAAACACATATTTATAATAAAAGGGCTCATTGCATCGCAATGAGGTACTGTCGCATCACGACTCTCTCCTTTTGCATTTCCACGTGTCACAATGTGAAGGGATATAAGGCTAGTTCCTGGTCGCCTCGCGACGGTACTCAATTAGGGAATCCTCACATCATGAGTTACCAGTTTCCTTTACACCTATCATAACACGAACGTGGACTGTGTCAGGGTACTATCGCATCGCGATGGTCCTTGTGTATTCCCCATCGCATCGCGAGCTAAGCAAAGAGAAAAATCTTAGTTTCGCGTCCTAGCTCGTCTCGACGTTTTCCTGACCCTAACCTAGGCTCCTAAGCACCCACCCACGTATTTGAATACCTAATCGCATGTTAATACCTAATCATTCAAGGTCTGTGGGAAAGTGGAATGTTACATCATTGACCCAAATTTAGCCCTGTCTGACTCTACTGGTGACCCTGTTGCCCATCCATTGCAACATAGAAGATTAATAGGAAGATTAATGTACCTTACCATCTCTAGGCCTGATACCATTTATGCTTTCAAAAAGCTAAGTCAATTCATGGCACTTCTTCGAGCTCCTTACCTCAAGTAGTTCATCATTTACTACAATATCTGAAGGCTACTCCTGGTTAAGGACTTCTCTTCCGTTCCACACCCTCGCTCCATGTTTCAGCCTATGTCGATGCTAATTGTGGAGCTACCCCTCCATTGGGAGATCAACCATATGTTTTTGTGTCTTTCTAGGTGACTCATTAGTAGTTTGGAAGTCACATAAATAAGCCATTGTATCACGACCATCTGCTGAAGCAGTACCGGGCCTTGCTGTCTTTACCTCTAAACTTGTATGGTTAAAACAACTATCAAGATCACTTGAAGTTGAAATTCCCCTATGCAAAGTATTATGTGACAAAAACTCCGTAGTACAGTTGGCTAGTAATCCAACATCCAATGAATGATCAAAACACGTCGATATCAATTGTCATTTCATATGTATGAAATGTGGCTTCTAAATTCATCAATCTGATTCATGTTCACTCCAAACACCAACTACCATGTGCATCTTTCATCCTCTCATATCCAAGTTTGGGGATATATGATATATAGCTCCTAACTTGAAGGAGAGTATTAGAAATTGTTTTAATTATCTCAGCTTTAGTTAGTCAAGTTAGTTACTCTCTGTTGTTAGACCTTTCCATACGGTTAGATGGGATTCTCCCAAGTTAG
The DNA here is from genome assembly GCA_037113605.1 of Calophaca sinica. Taxonomy (NCBI): domain Eukaryota; kingdom Viridiplantae; phylum Streptophyta; class Magnoliopsida; order Fabales; family Fabaceae; genus Calophaca; species Calophaca sinica. The sequence goes on along the minus strand of CM073730.1, from coordinate 84,638,642 downwards.
GAGTTAGTCACAAAAGTTATTCTTTTATATATAGTTCATACAACACATTGTAATTCATTTAGTTCATTTTCATAATTGAATTCACAGATGAATTCTCTCTTATCCAATTCTCACACTCTAATAATTTAACACATTTACGTCCTTTAAGAACTTTTTAAGTGGTAATTTTTATAAACCCAACCTTACATTTTTATGGAGTAAATTAAGCATATAAGTTTTTAAGCAAATAAACAATTATTTAATACTTAACCACATCACTTTATTTAACATGCATATGTTGTTTAAAATATAAGTAAATATCTATTATTTGATTACACGTGTTCGAATGTTTTATTTTTCTATAATTTGATATTAATTTTTTTTGACAGAATAATTTGATATATATGATGATTACATAATTTGATATTGCATTAGCAACTTATCTAAGACCTTTTAAATAATTATTTTGCAAGCATAGTACATATACAAATTAATAATAAGACAAAGTAAACATATTGTTTTCCCTAAAAAATGTAAAGATATTGTTTTAAAATAAAAATTGTAAACTCAAATAAAAAACCATAAATATTATATTATAAATACTACAATTTAAGATAACTATTCACAATAATGCCTCCTAGAATCATCAAGTTTGTAAGAGAAATTGTTGCATTTTTCAAACTATTCGGTTAGTTTTATTAGGCGACAAGCGAATTATGTAGCCTATTCCTTAGCGAGGGTGGCAAAATTCCATGCTAATCACCAAGATTATGATTATGTATTAGCATGTATCTTTGACATTATTATGAATGAAATGAGTTAAGTTTACCCTTTTTAAAAAAAAATGCCTCCCAGAGTTGGCATTCAATTTGGGCAACCACTTTGATTGAAAAACATTCCTTGTTTTTTTTTTCTCACTAGAATTGAAAAACATTCTTAATCCAACAAGTTAATTGCAATTTTTTGTTTGAACTACAAGTTAATTAACTGCAATGTTGCGTTATTAAACCACTATACATATATGTGTTGGCTAGTACTTTGTCAGTCCGGAACATGTTAAACCAGCTAATTCCTTCTTGTCCCGCTGCTAAACCACACAACCACGTGCACTACGCACCCACAAATAAGAAGCCCCACTTTTATAACATGGTGTGCGCACTACGCTTCCGGCTTATCTTAAGCCCTAACATCATGGAAGAGTTTACTTTACTGTGTAGTCTCGGTCGGTCACACTCTCACTCTCACTCTCACTCTCACTATTTAACTTAACTTAAAACAGCATAGCCTCTCTCAGCAAAAGCGCAAACAAAACCTTCACTCACTCAACTTTTTTTATTCATTCGTTAAATCTCACTCGTTTAAATCAGAATCTAGAGAGAGAAAGGAACAAGACAAAAGAAGCACGAGAAGAAAGAAAGAAGCAAACAAAACGAAGAAGAAAGAAAGCACCAAAAGCATCTTATTCTCTCTCTCTCTCTCTCTCTAAATCCACCATTTTCAAGGTCGCATTTTCTCGCTCTATATATGTGGTGTATGCAATCTTTGTTTTGTTTCTGAGCGCGTGCGTGATTTGAAATCTGGTGTCGCGAGCATTTGGATGTGAGAGAGAGTAGGAGGAAGGGGTTTCGGTTCGGCTTAGGTTAGATCGGTGATGGCGGAGGTTTCCGGCGACGGAGGAGGAATGCCGACGCCGGCGCCGCTTTCGGTGTCGGGATTGTTCAAGGAAGGGAGAGGCTCGTCGCGGAGGCGTGGCTCTGCGAGGCCGCCTAGTATGGACGCCGACGAGTTCATGAACCTGTTGCACGGTTCGGATCCGGTGAAGGTGGAGCTCAATCGTCTCGAGAATGAAGTTCGAGGTGTGAAAATGCTGCTCGATCCGAAGAGTTCTAGAGCTGATTTTTTGTATTTTTATTTAGTTTTTGGCTTCGTGTTTGTTGTTTGCGCGTGTGTGCAGATAAGGACAGGGAATTATCAGAAGCACAGGCTGAGATCAAAGCGTTGAGGCACTCCGAACGACTCAGAGAAAAGGCCGTTGAAGAGGTCACCTCTAATTTCTCAATTACTGTTATTTTGGTGTCATTGTTGTTGTTGTTGTTGTTCAATTAGATATTATTGCTACTATACTTTATCCATTTCCTTTTTTATTATGGTGTTGGGACTTGGGAGTAAATATGGTATTGTTTTATTTCCTAATGTGATCATATTATTAGCATATTTGAAAGTATTTGTGTACGGTTACCATGTTTGAACTTTGAAGTTGCAGATGAAAAATGTATTGAATCTTTCCCATTTATTTAAGTATACGGGGGAATGCATAGGTGAAGAAGCCCCTTTTGGCATTTGCATTGACACTACTTTGCATATTTGTGCCATGTAGTGTGTAGCAATTTCTCTAGCAGTTTCTTTTTTGATTTTTCAAAGAAACCGTCTCAGTTAAATCTGGCACTCTCATTCTGAAGTCATTGTGATAAGCTCTTTCATGTGTTGACGTGACCATATGTGGAAAATCCATTGCCTGGTAATTTTTTTTAATTAAAGACACTATCAAATAATGGAAATGACAAAGCTTTGGATGTTGTAATCCATCCAATGTTGTCCATTAAAGTTTCTGCTTTCATAACTTGAATCAATGCGGTGGTATAAACTGACTGGGCTTTTAGTTTGCATAGAGAATGCTTCAAATTTATATCTTGGGTTTTGGTTTTATAATGAATAGAAATAGAAAGTCTTCAATGAAAAGTAGTGCATTTGACAAATTAGGAACCTAAAATAATTTTCCTTTTTATTTGATACTTTCTGTTTTTTAATTAGTGGTCTTAGCGCTCTTTGGAAAAACCTTTGTTTAACAGAAATGTTATTTGTACATAAGAAACTTCCGACACTTGCGACAATTGGTTAATGCGGTTCTAAATCGTGGTTAATGTAGTTTAGTGGGAGGTTAATGGGTTATCCCGATACAAGTTGTACCCATTAACCTCGTCCAAACCATTACAAACATGGTTAATGGTATGCAAATTCATGGTTAATTCAGTTCATTTGATGGTTAATGAGTTATATAAACATTAACCACCCACTGAATCGCATTAACCATAATTTGAACTGCATTAACCAGGTATTGTGAATTTCAAATGTACAGATAACCCAACTGGAACTGTTGTTTTATTACTTCCTCTATTTCCTTTTATCCTTAGCTTTATATTTTATGTTTTATTTTATTCGTCATTTTAAAGAACCAATGAAGGATAAATTAGTTTTCCAACTTTACTCTATGCATGAGTAAGTGAGAGATAATATTCATAGTGCTTATAATTTTGAGTATTTCAGTAGAGGATAATTTTGTCAAATGTAGTTATTTTTAGTTAGTTTAGTTTCAAAATTATTTAATGACTATCATTTCCTGGACATAGAGAGATGTACTGAGAAAATAAATTACTTATTTAATATAAGGTTGCTTCAAAAAATAATTTAATACATCTTATTTAATATAGTTTATTTAGTATTTATTATTATTTAATTATTTAATATAGCGGTTATCCTGCTACATGCTATACTGCTATCCTAGTTTAGGGGTCGGCCGCTCTGCTTCGCTATCTGCTATTGACTACATAGCGCACAACTAGAAGACTTGCAATGTTATACGGAGTTGAACATTGGGAAGTAAAGAGCTAGCAAGAGTGAAAGTCAAGTGTTGTAAAAATGAGAATGTTATAATGGATGAGTGGTTACACAAGACAAAAAACAATTATGATTGAAATCAGTAGAGAGAAAGTTGGGATAGCTTCTACTGTAGAAAAGATGATAGAGTCTTGTCTTGGGTGGTTTGAGCTTGTGTAGCGGAGATTTGTAAAGCCACCGATATGGAGGGTAGATTGAGTGCATGGTAGTCCAATATTTATGGATAGAGGAAAACCATGAAAAACTATATGCTAAACCATAAAGAGAGATTTAGATTTAAATGATCTATAATTGAACTTGATTCATGGCAAATCATGTTGTGTTTGATCCATTTAGTTGATTCCATCTTGTAGGAAAAGACTTTAATGGTGGTTGTATGCTTTCGCTGACCCTAGTGAGCCCGGGAGACCTAACTCGCCTAAACTTTTCTGCATAAAAAAAAAATGGTTGTTGTAGTTTGCCCTACTAAATTGCTAGATTTTTTTTGTTTTCTTTTGTTTTGTTTTTATCAGTTCTCAAAGATAACTTATCCATGTCCTATTTTTTTTTCCTCCCTTGTTTTTATGGCATTTTGTGTGTTCACTCTTAACTCTACATTTGCGTTGACTTCTTGATAATATCAATTTTACTTTCAACGGTTTTGTTGTCTAGTATTATATGGATGAAATTATGGGTCTAACAATTTTGTTGTCTAATATGGTTACTTCTTTTCTTACAATAGTTCTTCTATAAGATGGTAATTATATTTTCACTGTTGGTGGTGATTTTTGAGTGGGTTTTTGTTGGACAGCCGTTTAGAGTATTCAAATCTGTTTGAATTCTAATGTTTGTTATATTCTGATCCTAATGTTTAGGATCACGGTTTTATCTTTTTTTCCTTGTATATAAATACCTTAGTGGTACCATGTAAAGTTTTAAGTTTAAATATTCAGAGATCAATAACAGCGTTTAATGATTGTTTCTCTCCTCATATTAACTTTTATGGTATCAGAGCCTATCATAGATTCATTTGTTGGGTCACCCGTTATCCGGCCACTTCGGTCACACTCCAGATGTCCAGTCCTGGCCGTGAGGGGGTGTGTTAGAAGTCCCACATGGAAGAATGAGATGACCTGATAAGTGGGGGGTAACCCTCACCCTATGAGTTAGTTTTTAGGGTTGAGTTATCACTTGGGTTTCTTGATAATCAATACCATATGTTTGTGTATATCCCTTAGCAACTAACCTGGACCTTTAATTGAGCAAGTATCATCGGCAGGGGGGAAGGAAGAGCGCCGGTGACTTACTATTGGAAGCGGTACAAAACTGAAAAAAAAAAACTATCTCACTTGACTGAAGAACAAAATTTTCACGAAATTAATCCAGAAAATCTGACTTATCAGTCTCAATCTTCAACCCCGAATTCAGGTACTGACATCATGTTGGAGGATTTAGATGTGCCCATTGCCTTGAGAAAAGGAAATAGATCTTGTACGGCCCATCCTATTTCAAACTTCGTACAGTACAATCATCTCTCTAGCTCTATCCAGACACTAGTAGCAAATATGGCTGAACTGAAAATACCAAACAAAGTGGAGGAAGCCTGGCAACAAGAGGAATGGAGACTAGCTGTTATGGAAGAAATGCAGGCACTTGAGAAAAATCAGACCTGGGAGATTGTACAACGACCTAAAGAAAAGACTCCTGTTGGGTGTAAATGGGTTTTCACAGTCAAATACAAGGTAGATGGATCCATAGAACGCTACAAGGCCAGGTTAGTTGCTAAGGGATATACACAAACATATGGTATTGATTATCAAGAAACCTTTGCTCCGGTGGCAAAAATCAATACAGTTCGAGTTCTTTTGTCTCTTGCAGTAAATCTGGAATGGCCTCTAACTCAGTTGGATGTAAAAAATGCGTTCTTAAATGGGGAGCTTACAGAAGAGGTATATATGGATCTGCCACCTTGGTTTGACGAAGAAAAGAAGAATGGAAAGGTGTGTCGATTGAGGAAAGCATTGTATGGTTTAAAGCAATCGCCAAGAGCTTGGTTTGATCGGTTCTCCAAAGCTATTCGAAGAGAAGGAAGATCATACTCTGTTTTATAAACATAACAATGGAAAGATTACATTGCTTATTGTTTATGTTGATGATATGATCGTAACAGGGGACGATTTAGAAGAAATTGAGCGGCTTAAGAAGCAGTTGGTTCTAGAATTTGGAATGAAGGATCTAGGAAATTTGAGATATTTTTTGGGTATGGAAATTGCAAGAAATCGAACTGGTATTTCAGTATCCCAAAGAAAATATGTGTTGGACTTATTGAAAGAAACAGGAATGATGGGTTGTAAACCAGTGGAGACTCCCGTGGATGCTAATAAAAAATTAGATCCAAATTCTGATAAAGGTCCCGTTGATAAGGGAAGATATCAATGCTTAGTTGGAAAATTAATTTACTTGTCACATACAAGGCCAGACATTGCCTTTGCAGTCATCCGTGTTAGTCAGTATATGCACTCTCCTAATGAAGATCACATGAATGCGATCTATCGAATTCTCAAGTACTTAAAGGGAACTCCTGGAAGAGGTTTGTTTTTCAGAAAAAATGAAGATAGGTCGATACAAGTTTATACAGATGCAGATTGGGCAGGTTCCATAAGTGATCAAAGGTCTACATCAGGGTATTATTCTTTTGTATGGGGTAACTTGGTGACGTGAAGAAGTAAAAAGCAACCGGTTGTAGCTAGAAGCAGTGCTGAAGCAGAACTAAGGTCAGTTGCTCATGGGATCCAAGAGGCTTTATGGCTCAAATTACTTATGGAAGAGCTGAAAGTGAATCCCAAGATGTCATTGAAGATACTGTGTGACAACAAGGCAGCAATTGACACCTCTCACAACCCAGTTCATCATGATCGAATCAAGCATGTAGACGTGGATAGGCATTTTATTAAAGAGAAGATAGATGATGGAACTTTATATATGACATATGTGCCCACTTCAGAGCAAACTGCAGACATACTAACAAAAGGTCTTTACAAACCGTATTTCGAAAAAATGGTTGACAAGCTGGGAATGCACAACTTGTACTCACCAGCTTGAGGGGGAGTGTTGGACAGCCGTTTAGAGTATTCAAACCTGTTTGAATTCTAATGTTTGTTATATTCTGATCCTAACGTTTAGGATCACGGTTTTATCTTTTATCTTTTTTCCTTTGTATATAAATACCTTAGTGGTACCATGTAAAGTTTTAAGTTTAAATATTCAGAGATGAATAACAGCATTTAATGATTGTTTCTCTCCTCATATTAACTTTTAGTTTTGCATTTAACCTGATTGTTGTGATGATTTACTTTTCTTTTATTCAGTTTAATCATTCTTTACATTGTTTCATATTTAGTTACTTGACATTGAAGCTTTTGCCTCTATTATGCTTTGACTTATTCATGTTTCTTTTGCCAATTTTATATTTTCTTCATATTGTTTTGTTGCATGCTTTATGTCAACTTGAAATGTAACTTACCTTTTTTGTTTGTATTTTAGCTGACTGAAGAACTGTCAAAGGTTGAAGGCAAGCTAAAATTAACGGAATCTCTTCTAGAAAGCAAAGTATTGCTTAGAGCCTCTATCCACTTTGTGTAATGATTTGTTTTCCTAGGTTACATGATATATTAACTAAATTGAATATTTTTGACAGAATCTTGAAATAAAGAAAATCAATGATGAAAAGAAAGCATCAATGGCAGCTCAGTTTGCTGCTGAAGCTACTCTTCGAAGGGTACATGCTGCTCAGAAGGATGATGACATGCCACCAATAGAAGCAATTCTTGCTCCTTTGGAGGCTGAACTAAAGATTGCTCGGCAAGAGGTACTCCTTTGTTCTTGGAGTTCATGTTGTAATCCCCGAGAGAAAGAATTGACGGAGGGACTGAATCTGTCTTTTAATAAGTGAAGTGATTTTTGGCTATATTTTCTTCCATATATTCCTTGCAGATTGCTAAATTACAAGATGATAACAAAGCTTTAGATCGTCTTACCAAATCCAAAGAAGCAGCACTAGTTGAAGCTGAAAAGACTGTTCAGGTTGCCTTGGCTAAGGCGTCCATGGTGGATGATCTCCAAAACAAAAATCAAGAGCTAATGAAACAGATTGAGATTTGTCAGGTATCTTAATCTTATATGATTTTTTTTTCCTTTCCCAGTACACTAGCACCTTAAATATGTAACTTTTGGTTTCATCATCACTTCTCTCAGGAAGAAAATAAAATTTTGGACAAAATGCATAGACAAAAGGTGGCAGAGGTTGAAAAGCTCACCCAAACTGTAAGGGAGCTAGAAGAGGCTGTCCTTGCAGGTGGTGCAGCTGCAAATGCAGTGAGAGATTATCAAAGGAAAGTGCAAGAAATGAATGTAATGTGTTAAAGTCTTCAGCTAGTTCAATCTCCCAGTTCCTTTATTGATTATATCATATCATGTCTAGTTAATATTGTATTTATTTTAACATTGTTTTTTGACATTCTTTAGGAAGAAAGAAAAACTCTTGATAGGGAGTTGGCTCGTGCCAAGGTAACAGCAAACCGAGTAGCTGTTGTGGTTGCAAATGAATGGAAAGATTCTAATGATAAAGTGATGCCTGTCAAACAATGGCTTGAAGAACGTCGATTCTTGCAGGTAATATTATTGTTTTACTCTGTCTTTCTTTGCTTGTCTTTAAGGGTTGAGCTTTTGTCACTCTCATTTCTTCTTCTTCTTATTTGATATAAATTTTCCTGCATTTGTCTTCACTTTAATACAATCTCCACTTATTACTGAACTGCATTCTTATAGGGGGAAATGCAGCAACTTCGTGACAAGCTTGCTATAGTTGAGCGCACAGCGAAGTCTGAAGCACAGTTGAAAGTAATAATCTGGTTCATATCTATTATCCTAGGAGATTAGTTCTTAAATTATTCAAGGTGTACTATTTTATAACTTTCAGGAAAAATATCATTTACGGCTTAAAGTGCTAGAGGAGAGTTTGAGGGGGAATTCTAATGGCAGTAATCGCAGCACCCCAGAGGGAAGAAGTGTGAGCAATTCTCGTCGACAATCTCTAGGTGGAGCTGATAATTTCTCCAAACCAACCTCTAATGGTTTTTTGTCTAAGAGAACACCATCCTTTCAACTAAGGTCATCTTTATCATCTAGCACAATACTGAAGCATGCCAAAGGAACATCTAAATCTTTTGATGGGGGCACAAGATCACTGGAAAGGAGTAAAATGCTGCTGAATGGGGCACCTCAAAGTTACTCGTTTAACCAATCTCTTGAAGAAACCAAAGAGAGAGAGGCGGATGCTAATTGGAAAGGAAATTCAGATGATAAGCCAAATGACTTCCCAACGGTGGAGACAGAAGATAGTGTTCCAGGTATTTTGTATGACCTCCTGCAGAAAGAAGTCATGGCCTTGAGGAAAGCTGGTCATGAGAAAGATCAAAGCCTAAAAGACAAAGACGATGCTATTGAGGTTAGCGTTTTGTTTATTAATTTTTTTGGATGTTAATCCTTGACACCTTAAGTGATAATCTCAGCTAATTATTTCCAATGGTCGTTATCTGTCAGATGTTAGCAAAGAAGGTAGATACATTGACCAAAGCCATGGAAGTTGAGGCAAAGAAGATGAGAAGGGAAGTAGCTGCCATGGAAAAGGAGGTAGCTGCTATGCGTGTGGAGAAAGAACAAGAGAACAGAGCAAAGCGGTTCAGCAATATAAAGGGCCCTGTAAACAGTGCCCAGAATCAGCTAATTTCTGGAAGGTAATTATTATTACTACTCTTCATATGTCGTTATTGGCATATTACCTATTTTCCTTGCTTTTTTCTGCAACTGGTTTGAGGCTGGGGATTTTAACCATCTTATATATTCTTTCCGTTCCTTGTTTTACTGCTACTTTCAAGGGGTATTTCTTAAGGAATTTCTGTCCAACTGTCAATGGATATCAACTATTTCCTCTTCCGGATATTAGGCCCCAGGATGTGCTTTGGTTTAACGTTACAATCTGATAGAGAATGTTTTGTTAGTTTCATTTTATTTTTTTCATCCTGGACCTCTTATTTTGGTGATTGACGTTGAATGGGAAAGCCCTTGGAAAATGCAACCAAGTTTGTGTATTGTGCAGTGCTGTCTTCATTAACATTAAAATTGCATGCAAATCCACTTGGTCTTGCTTGGTTATTTCACACTCCCCATAATCGCGCGCGCGCACACACAATATATATATATATATATATAGGAAGGATCAAATATTTGGGCAATGTTACATCCTTCAATAACATCATATCGGATAAATATTTTTCAAAATCAACCGTTGGATTGAAAGTTGCTATTATAAATTTTTAGAAAAATTTGTAATTATTTGCTATGTCATCAAGATTAATATGATAGCAACTTTCAATCTAACGGTTGATTTCGAAAAACATTTATCCAATGATGTTATTGAAGGGTGTAACATTGCCCAAGTATGAAATTAAACCAGTGTAATACTTAGGCAATATTACACCCTTCAATAACATCATGTCGGATAAATATTTTTCGAAATCAACCGTTGGATTGAAAGTTGCTATCATATAGATCATATTTATAAATTTTTACAAAAATCTATAATCATTTGCTATGTCATCAATATTAGCGTCAACAGTGTAATTGCATACAGCGTTTTTTATATATATAAAAATGGATTAATTTTATGGTTGCAATGTGAGTCCTTTTAGGTCAATTCTCTTCCCCATTTCTTCTTTAAACGATCTACATTTTGGCATTTGCCTATACTTTTCGGTGGCATGCCGGTCAATCTACTTGATCTGAATAATGATATTAGTATTTCTATATCGTCGTTTTGCCTAATTGATTCTTTTGTTTCATTGACTTGTTAAATTAGGACCCATCTCATTAAAGACAAAAATTCCTAGGACTAAATATGTTTTTAGTCTCTTTTAAATTACGACTTTTCAAGTTTAGTCCCTGTATACTTTTTTAATCCCTACTTTTTACAAAGCTGTATGCTTATAGTCCCTCTTTAGGGACTAAAAACATGTAGTTTTGTAAGAAGGTAGAGGCTAAAAATGGATAAAATTTTTGTAGGGACTGAACTTGAAAAATTCGTAATTTAATAGGGACTAAAAACATATTTAACCCAAAATTCTTAATATACTAATGCATTTTGCATTCTTTCTACTCCCCCGTTCTATTTTTCTGATTTCCCCCTCATAATCTGGAATGACTAATGGAGCTTTTCATTTGCACAGAAATGTGACACGTGGAGGATTAACACGCAGTACCCAATAACATCAAGTTTATTATGGTGGCACTTGGGAGTATTAAGGAAACTTCCATAGGCATCATTCTTCTGCCCTTCTCTGTTTTTATCCTTCTGTTTTTCGTGTCCAATTGATTATAAGATTGTAACTGGCATACCGAAGACCAGTTTCTGATGTTGGCCATGGATTGAGGATAAGAAAAAGATTTCAGGAATCGGTATGCATCTGACCTAGACTGTTGTATCTCCTTTACTTAGAGAGACCGGCTAAGAAGGCAGGCAATGGAAGACAATTAACTTGGGTTAACCTTTCAGCTTTTCTTTTGGGTGGTTGTGTGATTGTATAGGTAGCTTTCTCCCTTCTTTACTCCTTTTTGCAGTTTATATTGCAATACGCAGATAGTGTGATTGTGTTGGTTCAGGTTTCTTAATATCTTTGTAATCAGATCCAGATCTAAGCGTATTTGGTTGTGTTATGAGTTCATAGTTTCAAGTTGATTATAAATCTATTTTCGAGTGAAGCATGAACATGAGAACCTGTAAATTATCAACGAAGTATACTCCCTTTTAATAACATTCAGCACAAGTTCAAAGGTAAAACCGAGGTGCATAACTTGGAAGTTTTCGAATGGAGAGTAGTATTTTTTGGGTTCGACTTTATCTCTATTGCATGTGTCCTTGGACGTTCTCTGATTTCTTTCAATACTTGAGCTGATTATATTAATTTCAGTCCAATTACAAATACTGCATACTCATTCTCGGAGGGTATTGGAACATATGTATAACTTTTTCCTGCTGGAAGTTGTGAGAACTAGGAAAAGTACCGTCGTAAAATTTCTCTCTGCTAATGGATCTCAGCTAAAAAAGTTCCAAATTTTTGGCAGGGGTGTTCAGGGAATCACGACACATGTCAATCGGACCAACTCGTTGACCCAACCTAATTCAATTAGAGTTTTGATTGGGTTTTTTCTTCTTCTTTGGGTTGAACCCAAACAAATGCAAATGAACACGATGAACATGAACACGATGAACATTGGTTTGGTTTGAGTAACGGGTTGTTATTTCTTGTTCGGATTGAACCCAAACCTTTCCAAATAAATTCTCTATTCTGCCTGCAATGTCACATGAATTCTTTCATTAATTTCCTATTTCATGTTAGGGCTACGGTTTTTGTCTTCAAGCACTCTAGAGCTCCACTTTCTATTTCATCCACCATCAGCTTTCCCATCATCGATCGTAAATGTCAACTGATAGTGACCTCAAAGTTTTGTTGCCAATAGAGATAAACACGACTCGCCTTTTTTTTGTTAGACCTGCTGCTTGCTATTTACTTAAATTCCTCACTTTTATTTATTTTTTGTTGTTTGGAATTTTGATTCTGGTTTTCTCAACTTGAGGTTGTGGTGTTTTTGTTCTTCAATTCCTCTAATTGGATCTCGCGGATTTTTGCCCTCAAACACACTCATTGAATCTGTTTTATGTTTTCAGTGATTTTTCTTTTTGTTCTTGAAGTCATGTTGAAAAAGAAGACTTCTTTTCCTGGCATGGAGACTGTCAGAGCAGTGTTCGAAGCCTCCTCACACTCGAGCTCCATGCTCATTTGTATTGGGGTGACGACAAACCCGGAGTTGTGTTCGAAGTCGTTGGAGAAAAAGGCGAAGAGGAGGGCTTTGCCAAACATAGAAGGGATAAATGGCAACATGACATAGGTGTTGCAATAGATTTGACCCTGGCACAAGCGAAGAAGAGGAGGAGGGCTGCATCTTTATTTTTCATTTCCCAGCGATAGGTTTTCATTTTTTTCTTTTGATGGCATTAAGCGCATTTATTGTTGTGATCCGAAGACCCAATCCGAGCCAACCCATTCTTGACCAGGTTGGTTTGCTTTGAGTTTGATGAAAAAAGTGCAAGAACCTGACACAAACTAAGCCGAATATTTTTGATTGGTTTGGATAACAGATTTAGCCAAACTCAAACAAACCGACCTGTGAACATCCCTAGTTCTGAAGGCCAAGCATGATAAAAGTAGGGTCGACCTATATAAATAGAAATGGTCTGCAAATTATCCAACCATAACCAATTATGAATCTGAAAAATTGAGAGCTTCAAAAATGTTGTATACTGTTTTAGTATTAAAAAGCCTTAAATAACTTTTTAGTCTATATAATTTAGAGGTGTTTCTATTTTGGTTCTTAAAAAGTTTTCTTGCCGGTTTATATCCTTGTAAAAATTTGTTTGTTTTTTAGTCTCGTTAGAAATTTCTTGTTAAGTGATTAGTGACTAATAAAAGTTCACTCCACCCTCTGGACTCGTGGCACCATAGTCTTACATGTTAGCAAAACTCCTTTCCATAACCCCCATTCCTTCCTCACTGCCCTCCTCCCCTCTCTTCGTTCTCGTTCCCACTATCCCTTCCCCTTCCCCTTCAATTCATACCCTCCCAACACTCATGTTTTCTTCCCTATCCCCACCCCCATAAAAAGGAAACAACAAATGAAAATCCAAGGCAAGTAAAGCATCCAAAAGTAGACATAAGCAAAAGAGAGGGGGATTGCTTCAAAGTTCAAAATTTGAAAAAAGCAATAATAGAGGTCACAAACTTTTTTTTTATTCAATACTAAAACCCATTTGGATCCAAGATTGTAACTTGAGAAACAAAGGAAAGGATTCTAAGCTTTGGAGAAAATGGCCATGGGTTTTCTCGCAACATTGACAAGCACCTCAATTCTTCTAGGAAATACGATTCTTTTGACTAATAAGGGTGGCTTTGAGGTGTTTTGTGTGACATCCACTACCCCGTCGTACAAAAAATGCATATAAAGTGCAAGCAAATAGTAATAAAAATACTAAGTTTATGAAAGCTTTTTAACGAAATAGTAGTTCACATCAAAACATAAAAACTCATCTGCGGAATAAAAACATAAAAGTAATTTGCGAAAATAAAAACTATAATCCCTGATGTCACATGTTTCAGAGATTAACCCTCAATTTACATCGGGATAATAAACATCATAAAACGTAAATAAGTCCTAAGCTAAGCAACAACATATAGTCTACTACTCAGCGACCACGTCATCACCTACAACCTCATCGTCTACCCATACACAGGGTGTACAAGTAGTCACAAAACACACAGGGGTGAGGAATTATACTCAAAATGAAAAAGAAAGACGACAAAAGCAAAATAACATGTTGCGTCAACAACCAAACAAACATCGCAACAACAAACAAGTCTCATCGATCAGTCGTCAATTGGTCGGTAGTCATACGTCGGCAACTAGCTAACGCGAACCTAACAACTACTCCATCGAAGTCTTCAGGATCTTGTTCCTCTCTGAATGAGCAGATGAGAGTGCCCTCAACATCTAGAGATATAGACCGAGTCTAGTCAAGATGATCAAGTGTATGAGTGGGACGCCCCTGCAGTGTCCTGCCTTTACGTAAGACCCTCTAGTGAAAACTACCCGCAAGGCCGAGCAGAGCTCCTCGTGGCCGTCTTCGAACTATTCCCCATGAAATCGATTGCTCATCACCCAATATGACAACACATTCTCGATGCGCAGCATACCGGCCTAAGTGTCCATCAGCGTGCTTAACTCAAATCTGGAGTCACTGTCGAACCACATTTTCGTGATCAAGGTCATGTGGTCCATTGCATCAACAAACCCTCGACAAGTTTCCTAAAAACCAAATACTCAAAAACCCGTCGAGTATCAAAACGAAGTTGTTATCAAACATTGGTCACAAACCTGTGACGAATCAACAAGCAACGAGAGTAAAAACCCTTACCCTCTCAACATAATCCACAAATTGGTCGCAATCTACGAACACTAATCAAACAAAGAGGATAATAAACCCTTATCCTCTACAAACAAGTCATACATCAAGCATCTATCAAGCCTATGTGGTTACTACCCTTAACTAACCCTTACAAGTCATTTTAAATTCATTATTAAACAAGTATCAGAGGTATGAATCGATTCATAGCCTCTGTGAATCGATTCAGGGTCAAAAACCCATTCTGTGAATCTAATTTCGCAGTCATAATCGATTCATGACTTCAATTAATCAGTTTTGAAAACAATAGGTGTGAATCGATTCACAGGACCTACAAAGATGCAGTAAAAGCTGTTTTCTGCACTTTCGCGAGTTGGGGACCACTCATAAGTGGTCCCACGTTCAGTCTACGGTCAGGGGCAATTACTAAATTGTCCCTAAGGTCTCTAATCTCTGATTTTAAATTGAAATCCTAACTTAAAGGCTTGTTGTTTAAATCTTATCATGAACAACCCAATCTTGTCTCTTATCTTTCTTTCAACTTATTAATCTATAACTAACTTATTTAAATCCATTCAAATTAATCACCATTTACTGATCTCATTACCTATATACATCCTTTAATCTTTTAGAGATTCCTTACTCATATTACACCATCTCATTATCAAATTCAATTCTTAATTACTTTATTAAAGCAATTCTAATTTAACAACTTATTCAATCTCAATATAATTGAATATTTGTAACCCTAACTAGTTCTAAACCTGAAAGCACATAATCATCATTCAAAACAGTAACTACATCATAAAAATCATGCCATCATACAACTCAAATCACACCGTCTTCTCCTAGATTTTGCTTCTACTAATAAAAACACATTAAACACCAACAATTTAATACTAACATGCATCAAATCACCTAAATATATCAATTAACAATCCTTAAGGCTCCTTGCTTATACAAGGTCCTCCTAATAAATCAAAACACAAACTAATACCATCCAAATCAATGCTCTTGCAAATATTTAACAACAAAAATTTGCCCCGCAAGGCATAGGGATCATGGGACATCCCTAACATGCTATTTGAAGCCATAAGCCTCTTTTCGTAAGATCATCCGCCCCCATACATTAAAGTAGGTCGCAGCCTCCAACAAGCCTTAGAGTTCTCCGAATTCGATTTTATTCTTGGTTCCTATCATAACGAAAATCAAAGGATTCAAATCTAAAGTTAGAATTTGAATCACCAAAGAATTTAAAAAAAACCGAAAGGATTAGAGATACAAACGAAATATTCCTCCTTAGAACCATAAAGAATGCGAGGAAACAAAGGAAAATGGTTCTCTGGTCGTGGCCTTGAAGTCAAAGTCCAATTTGGTGGAGAAACAAGAGAGAAAGAGTCAAAACAGCGACAACAACAACGAGAGAGCTCTAGGAGTTCTAAGATTGATTAGAGCCTTTAATAGGGTTTAAAAAATAGGCTTATAGTCCTTTTAGGTTTAGGATTAGGCTTAGGCCATGATCTAAGAGTCTTATTACGGCTGGAAGCAAAACGGGTTGAAACGGGGCGACCCACTAATTAGAAAACGCCGTCAACTGTTGTGAATCAATTCATTCATGGGTGCAAACCCTCATTTGACACATTTATCACCTATTTTTACCTTCTCAAATCCTTTCCAAGGGTTACTAGGGTTTTGGTCTCCTTCTCCCTCAAGGAGCAAGCGTCCATGGAAGGGCTTCTCTCCAAAGCTTGGACCAAGGCAAAGGCACACCAAATTCTTCTTCCTTCTTCCTTAATGAAAAGTTCCATTCACTAAATTCTCTTGGTAAGTCCTTATTCCACTATTTTGATTCTCATATCTCGATTCTAAGGACCAAAAACACTATTTTTGATTGTTCTTCCTCTCCCGTTATCAGAATTCATCCCCGTTTGAAGGCACGTGACCGGAAAGACGTTTCCTTTGCTATAATTTTGATTCTCCAATGTTCTAAGATAGAAATTTGATTGGTAAGCTCTTCATGAACCTAGGGTGTCATTTTTCCTAATTTGAGTTTTTGTTCTAGAATCAAATTTTAATGATTTCCTTGAAATCCTTGTGTTTCGTAGAGGACCTTTGCTCAAAGGAGCATCACCTAAATCCCTACTTTGCTACTCCTTGTGGTCTCATGAATATCTCTATTCAGGTAAGGGGAGAGATATTGTAGTTGTGGGTATTGAGGGGATAGATGAAGGGGTCTCCCTTAAGCCCCATAGTGTGATAATTTTGTAAAAAATGCTTGCAGGTTATATATATATATATATATATTGATGGTTTGAGTCAATGTTATGATATGCGTGAGTGTTTGAGTTGAATGGTTAAATGATTTGTTGGTAGAGATTGTTGAATTTTGTGATTATGTGTTGGACAAGCATATTTGATATGAAATTGTGTCTTGTATATGTGTTCATGATATTTTGTATATAGGTAGATGATGGCCTAGAATGACCATTGTAATGACCTTAACTGCACTAGAGTTAATCCTTAGGACTTGTTTATGAATATTTATTATAGAGACAATTGAATTAGAAAAGGGTTTTAATGTAAGCTTTCACCATTGTAGGACCTATCACCTAAAGTACCTAAGTTAAAGAATCAAAGGGGTGTGTTTATGGGTTAGTGATGTGTTGAGTAATATATACTAATAGGAATTTTACTTGAATTATTAATAATTTAATTAGACCTGAGACTAGTAAATAAGTTAAATGACTTAGCATAATAAAGACCAAGTATTGGCCTTAGAATTTGGTGGGACGAGCGTGAAGATTAATAAACACCTAAATTTTTACGGTACTAAATAGTAAAGAAACAACAGATGGTGTGTCATGATAATGTCTTAATAATGGAGTTGAAATTGGACCTTAGGGAAACAATCCTAATTCATTAGAGTAAAGTACTTAGAACCTCTAAATGTGACTTCATAGATTTTTAGGGATTTTTCTTAATTGTTGTTTAAATGAACCTTGTGACAAGTCCACTTTCTAGTGATAGTGTTTATGACAAGTCTACTATCTAATGACAATGTTTATGAAAAGTCCACTGTGAGTGGCCATGTTTGATGACCCAAGATAACCATTTGTTTGAGTCTCCTAGCTACACGTAGTCATTATAGAGCTCGAGTTATTTCTTGTTTGACGATCCTAGCCACATGAGCTACGATGGATTGTTTATGACCCATGATAGGTGGAGTTTGGTGGAAACCCAACCTTGTGTGTTTGTTTGTCATATATTTCTTGTTTTAGAATAGGGGAGTACTGTTGAAATGAAAGGTAGAGGTCATATTTATGAGTGAACCTACGTGGCAATATATCGGCCTTGGGGGTGTGAAACCCGAGTCCGTAAACCTCGAATGGTTTGAGTTAGCTTCATGAACCGAGGGATACCCATCATAATTAGCTACCCCGACCGTCACCGAATATGTCCTCCTAATCAAACTTCCCAGAGTAGCAGATGGATCCACATGCATACAAAGTGATTGATGTAGTGATTTGCATTGTCCTTTGATAAGGACACACACACACACATATATAGACATGCACAAGTACCACTACAACAAACTCATCAATCACAAAGTCAAGTGTCCATATCAAAAGGAACGAATACATACAAAGTCAAGTGTCCATATGACATGTGTATATTACGTATGTATGTATTCATTCCTTTTGATATGGACACTTGACTTTGTGATTGATGAGTTTGTTGTAGTGGTACTTGTGCTATATATATATATATATAAGTGTATATATATATATGTATGTGTATATATATATATATATATATACTTATATACTATGTATGTATGTATTCGTCTATTTCTTCTAATGCCAATACAACACTGCTACAATGGACTCACCCTTTTTTGCTTGTGTTCCTCTTGTGTTTTATGCTTTGTTTTACAGATGCTAAATATGCTAAAGAAATTGGCTAGCATTTTCATACTAGTTTGCTTGAAGTACTTTGTTTTGGGGACTTTAAGACTTGATATTATGTTTTGTTTTGAAATCTAAGTTTGGCATATGTAAGCTCTATATGATGTGACATGTTTTGGGGTTTTTGTAAGACTTGTTTTATTTAAAATTTCAGCAATATTATGTAAACCATTTGAAAAAATTATTTCTATTATGTTGAGATGATGTTTGTGTGAATGTGGTACTCTTAACTCGTTGTGAAAGTTTTTTGAAAATACGCCATTTTCTCTTTACCAATTTTCGAAATAAACTTATTTATGACTAGGTGTATTTATAGTAATTGCAATTTAGGGTTAAGGGTATCACAACCTAGATGATAGATGAGTTTAGGTATTCAACCATATAATATGATAATGATAGTGAAGTATTACGTTGGAATATTAGAATCATAGGTCAAAGACTTGAGGTGAATGCATCATAGCATATGCATTATGCTCTCTTGTAAGAGAGGACGCTATGCTTTCTCTGAGAAGTAGAATTACGATGCTCTCCGATGATGAGATCAACTCTATGTATAGAGGCAGCTGTGTATAATGGTAGACTTTCAAGGAAAGGTTTCGTTTTCAAATTCTACGTATAGAGGCCTTTATGTATAGAGGTTCCATTGGGTTAAATTCTACATATAGAAGTTTCTATGTGTAGAAGTCCCACGCTATGATTTATTGGATTAAATTCTACGTATAGAAGCTTCGATTCCACTCTGCTTACACTCTTCAGAAAGCATATGAATCTCTATGTATAGAGATTCAATCAAGATTAAACTCTATGTATAGAGTCCTCTTTGTATAGAGGTTCTGCCCCTAAGATTTAGCACACATGTAGACTTAGGTGCATGTAGTTAGGCCTTGATCCTAAAGACAGATGTTAGAGATGATTGTGAGGGTTAAGCATTAAACTGCTAAATGTTATTCTATAATCCCCATTGCATGATATTTAAATAACTTACCCTTCTACTATTTGATATGTATGTATTGCTCGATCGATTACTGATAGACGAGGACGTCGTGCATGGATCGGCTGGTGAGCAGACACCTGGACTAGTGGATCGAGAGGATGCCACTAACTGCACCGATTGAGGAGATAGGACGTAGCTGGCATTTGGGCTACCTCACATCTACAGTAATATACTTCGGACTAGTTGCCCCTAGATTACGAGTCGTTAGAACTCGTATATGTTTTGATAGACCTACCCTTTAGGTTTGTGTGAAACTTGTCACGTCGACATGATTGAGGCTATTAACTGACATTGATGGTTATGTCAGAAGGGTAGATCTAGGTGTGATATAGTTTGGCCAGCTATGAGTCATTTACCTTATCTTTTGTGTACACGGGTAATTGGGGTGGCTAGGTGTTTACCACGCCCTTTTGATGTATTGTCTGAATCTACTTGTTGTGTGAATCTGATGATAATATATAATAAATAAGTGTTTCTATATCTCTATGTTCTAGATGTGTAGTATTACATTATAAATATACGATTAGGTATTATAAGTATGATTAGT
Organism: Calophaca sinica; assembly: GCA_037113605.1. Classification (NCBI taxonomy): domain Eukaryota; kingdom Viridiplantae; phylum Streptophyta; class Magnoliopsida; order Fabales; family Fabaceae; genus Calophaca; species Calophaca sinica. The sequence goes on along the minus strand of CM073730.1, from coordinate 84,618,432 downwards.
TTGAATGTGACATTAAGGGTGTTACAGGTGGCAGAAGGAAACCCACTACCGGAGTGGTTCTCACACAAAGACATGTAATTGTGCCACATTTCACGACAATGAGGGTGCAAGAGGTGTGCCGCTTTGTGGTTGAAGGTTATTGCTCGTGGAAGATGTGCAAAAAGGATTCTAATGCAGTTCCAGAGCGCATAGAGGTGAGAAAATGCATACACAACCCAACAGTTGCTTGCTAGAGGAGCATGTTGGGTAGTGTTGTGCTCATCACACGACCTCGTGATTGATAGCCAAAGGATTGTGATCAGGTCTCTATGTTACTGGGTTACGATTGCCACAATGGGACTCTCTGTTACTAGGTAACATTGCCATAGTTTCAGGCAATGGTGGCTGCCATGGAATCATCGCCAGTGAAGTTGTCATAGATGTAGAAGACGAGAGGTAACTCGGGAGGCCAAATCAATTGTTTTGTATCCAATTCTAAAATCAGGAGAGAGAAATCAAAATAAAATATGTACATTACTGACTTGTCATTCGTGATGTTTTCGTGATGGCCATTTCGTGACATTCATCATTTTCGAATGAAATATGCACCTTGTTGACATTTCATTCGTGATGTTGTCCTGATGGTCATTTCGCAACATTCAACATTTCTGTAAATGAAATGGGTGATTACAATTTGGTTTTAATTCAAAGTAAATGTAGTAAAAAAAAGTATTTCAAAGTATCAAATATCTTACTTATAAGTCATAACACATGTAATATCTAGTAAAAAAACACAGCTAATACTAATAAAGAAAACTTAGTTATCAAATCTATGCTATTAAAAAGAGTCTACATGATTTCTTTAGTTTGTCTATGCTTTAATCCATTTAATAAGAATTTATGTTCTAACTAATTATATTTATTTTTTGTTCACTATAATGCAATTTTACACAAATGTATTTTTCATATAAAGACATAAGTTATATGATAATTTTACAAATATGTACGAAAGTAAATATACAAGTATAAAATTCAAATCTTGTTGTGCTCATTCCCAAATTTACAAGAGCAGATAAAATTGAAGACTTCAGACTAATCTCTTTGGCCAACTTTCAGTTCAAAATTATTACCAAGATTCTTGCAGACAAGTTGGCCATAGTTGCCCTAAAAATAATTTCAGATTAACAAAGAGATTTCATAAAAAATAGACACATCTCTGAGTGTATCTGTATTGCTTTAGAGGCTGCGAACAAGCTTGACTTTAAATCATTTGGATGTATTGACTTTAAATCATTAGGATGTAAACTTGCTTTGAAATTTGATATAATTAAGGAAAGCTTTTGACACTATAGATTGAGAATTCTTTTTGACTGTCCTTGAAGCTTTTGGTTTTAATCCCATTTTTTGTGCCTGGATCCAAACTATTTTGCATTATCTAAGCTCTCCTTCTCTATCAATTATAAGCCAGTAGGCTTCTTATCTTGTAAAAGAGGGGTCCAACAAGGTGGTACTCTTTTTCCTCTCTTAGTTTGTGTTGCGGAGGAAGTGCTTAGCAGAGGTATTTTTAAATTAGTTGATTTAGGCATTTTGAAGCCAATGTCAGGGCCTAGAGGTTTTCCTACCCCAAGTCATGTTTTATATGATAATGATATTTTAGTCTTTTGTAAAGGAACTAAGAAAAATATTGAGGCCTTGTTGTCTGTATTCAATACTTAAAACACTCCTTCTAGCCAGCATTTGAGTTTGGAAAATGCAAATTCTATGTTGGTAATATTTCTCAAAATAGAATCAAATTTTTTTTTAAACAGATTGGCAAGCAAAGGCATTACTATAGGAGAGAGAGATCCCAGCTATGTTGGCACCTCAAGTCTCACCATTCATTTGCAACACACCAAAATATATTAAAAAAATGTGGAAAAAGGTAACAAGAACGACCATGGGGGGACTAGGCCTCCCATGGGAGACATTATCGAAAGCGGAAAAAAGGAAGACTGAACCGGTTATGGTAAAAGTCCTCCAAAATACAACTAGGTGGAAGATCCTACCAGCTAAAGCTACGAATATTGAAGCCAAGATTAGCTAGTTTATCAACCCTAGAGTTGCCTTCGCGAAAAATATGAGAGACATGAAACTTCATATGCTTAAGTAAAGACAAGAAGTTACTCCATCTAGTCCTAAATCTCCAGGGAACCAACATTATGTTTGGAAAAGCAAGCACAACCAGCATCGAATCACATTCAAGCAAAAGCTTCTTCCAACCTTTAGAGTGAGCAATCTCAATAGCGTTCATGGCTCCAGTAAGCTCAGCATGGAATGCTGTAGAGATGCCTAAGAAGTCAGAAAAACAACCAGCAATAGCACCACTAGAATCCCTAAAAATAGCACCACAAGTAGATAACCCGGGACTACCTCTAGAAGCACCATCTGAATTATACTTAATCCATCCACAAGGTGGCTTGAGCCAATTGACTTGGATAATAATTAGGGCCTTCGGGGCATGACAATCAACCGAAAAGAACTTGAGAATTCTAAATTCCTCCATAGAAGAAGATGTACCTCCAAAAAACTTATCAGTTAAGGATACATCCGTAATGACAAGAAGCACATCTCTATGGAAAGTTACCACTTTATTATTGAAGGCATTCTGGTTTCGAGCATACCAAATCACCCAAAAGACATGAATAACTTCCGAGAGGACAACATCTCTCAAATGAGTGCTCCAAGGTCGGTCACAAATAGCAAGAACTGTGGAAGCAGTGGTTGGATCAATACGCACACCAAGGATAGAGCTCAACCAATCCTACAGGCGGGTGGCAAACAGACACCGGAAGAAAAGATGATACGAAGATTCTCATGCATTATGGAAAAGGCCACACATAGAGACAACGACACAGCCCCGCTGACACAGATGCTCGTCAATGGGCATCTTGTGATGAAAAATCCGCCAGACAACAAAAGATTTAGACGGAGGAATAACAGTGCTCCAAATTTTCTTCCCCCAGGAGGCATGCTGACCAGTAGGATTAAGATGATTATAAGCTTCTTTAAAAGACAACATCCTGAATCGGTCCCCTACCAAACCAAAAGATCATCCGCTTCGTCTAAAGGGAGAATAGTTTGGGTCATATCTCTGGCAATGTCTCGAAAGGAACCTGTAAAAGAATTAGGAACAACCCAAACATGATCAATCAAGAAATCAGCCACTCTAGCTTTCAAAGACGAGTGAATGTTGGTAGGAATAGCCAAACGATCCACCATTGAGCTACCCGGCCAGTTGTCTACCCAGAAATTAATCTCCTGACCATTACCAACACACCATTAACAATTAAAAAGGACTAGCTGCAGCTTCTGTTTAACGCCAAGCCAAATAGAGGATTTAGCAAAATAAGTCACAGGAATATTGGCTCGGATAAACCTAGCTTTAAGAAGCAAGGCCCACTGCTGTTGAGAGGAGACCATGTCCCATGTTAGCTTGAGCATAGCAGCCGAGTTGATGGAGACTAAGGAGAAAATACCAGACCACCCTCCTCAGTAGGAGAACAAACCTTATGCCAGGCCATAGTAACGAGTTTCCTCTGTCACCAGACCAAATAAAGTTCTGGATCCAAGAATCAAGGGTCTTGAGGAGGGTAACAGGCCAAGCATAAACATGGAAACTATAAACCAACATACCATGAATTAAAGACTTTACTAACTGAACTCGTCCCATGATAGAGAGCAAGGAGCCCTTCCAGGCTGAGAGCTTTGCCTTAATCTTGTCTGCAATAGGTTGCAAGTAACAAGGCTTAGGCTTCCCCTTGAACAAAGGAATGCCTAAGCATGTGAAAGGAAGACTCCCAACACCAAAACCAAGATAATCGCTAAGATCACGGATCCGAGCCGAGGACATGGAGCCAAAAAAAATTGACACTTACTCAGGCTTAGGTGTTGGCCTGAGGCCGAGCCATACTCCTAAAAAAGATCCATCAACGAAGCCAAATTCTTTTTAGTACCCTTACAGAAAACCATAATGTCATCCGCATAGAGCACATGAGAAGGAGTAGCGTAAGCCCGGGGACCTGACATTGGCGACAATTTACCCAAAGTAACCAACAATGAGATCCCCCTACTCAAAACATCCTCAGCTAAACAGAAAAGGAGAGGGGATAGTGGATCCCCTTGACGCACTCCTCTTTTACAAGTAAAGAAACCCGTGGGATGACCATTCACAGAGATCGAGAGCATTGCAGATTGAAGAATGACCTGGACCCAATTACAAAAAGTAGAATCGAAACCAAACGCAAGTAGGGACCTAATCAGGAGACCCCAGTCAATGGTGTCAAAATCCTTCCGAATGTCGAACTTAAGGGCAATATTACCCCCAAAAGATTTATAATCCAACACGTTAATCGCTTCAGAAGCTATACATATACAATCACTTAGAACTAGGGATGTATACGGGTCTGGGTCGACCCGATCAACCCGACGATCCAATCCAACCCAACCCAAAGCGTTTGGTTTGATTTTTTTTTTTATAGTTTGAGTCGAACCCAGACCAACCCGTTCAAACCCGAAATGATTTGGTTCAAATAACGGATTTATGATTTTAAATTCGTGAGCTCGCGAGCCCTAACCGAGGACATGAATTTTTATTTTTATTTTTTATACACCTTATTATCATACGGTCATGACTTATGAGAGATGTGACACTACTTGCTTACTTAGAAATTAGAGTTTCTTTATATTTTGTAGAATACATGTCATTTTAAAAACTGTGGAATTTAGTATAAGTGTTGCTGGAAATTTTATGGAATTTTAAGTGTTGAATGACACTATTTTTAGAATTTTAAAAGCTATTTTTTGTCTCATGACCCGCGAACCAAACACGAACCAATCCGCTTGGTTTGGTTCAAGTTTGACAAAAAAAACTATGGGTTTTCGATCGAACCTAAACCGAGAAAATCTGATTGGTTTGGGCATCGGGTTTTGTCAAAGGTGACCCAACCCGACCCGTGTACATCCCTAATTAGAACTAGATGGAGGAGTTGCCTTATGCTTTTTGCTTCTATGCATTTCAAAGTATCTCATATTTTCAGGGAGGGTAAGAATTGTGCTGATAAACTTGGTGCCCATGGGGTTTCCTCTCTTTGCTTTACTTGGTGGGACTTAATCCCTAACTTTATTAGTGAAGATTTTTACTGTAACATGTTTGGTCTTCCTAATCACATATTTAGATACTTTGTCTATTTGTTTTCATGGTTTAGGTTGATGCCTCCGTGTCTTCTAATATTCTTTATTTTTTTAATTTTCTCAATAAATTTATGGTGTGCCACAAATGGTTGATTAAGTCTAAGATTCCGACATAGTTGAGATATTTTTCTCTATAGTGGTGTTTTTGCATGTCATTTTTTTCTTAAAAAAAATATACAAGTATGAATGATATATTAAATGTTTAAATAAAATTATATATTTGCTTGTATGTAAATTTGTTTTGAATTGAATTTGATTAGTTTTAGACATAAAATGTAGAATTATAATGTTTGCTTGAAGAATTAATGATTAAAATTTTAACCATTTCTTAATTTATTATATATGTAAATCACAATTATTGGTCTTTTTTTTTTGGTAACACAATTATTGGTCTTTAATCAATATTATCGTTACAATATATAGAGATCAGATAAATTTATACATTCTGTAAAAAAAAAAGATAAATTTATACACACATTATTATTATTATTATACTCTAAAATTTATGTATAATAAAGCGTCAAATGACATAAGCAAGTTCCTCTAAAAAAAACATAAACAAGTGAAAGTGAACATTCCATAATTTCCATTCCAGCATTCCTCAATCCCCGCCAAAAAACGGTTTTTCAGTTATCTCTTCCCTTCGAATGCGCATTCTACATTATTACCATTCTCTGTGATTTGATCCAAAAGCCACACGCACACATTCACTCCACTTCTTTCCTCTCTATTCATCTTCATCGATCTGTGCCCAAAATGGCGACCATGACGAGCTTGATTGGTCTCATCAACAAGATCCAACGTGCTTGCACCGTCTTGGGTGACCATGGCGGCGAGGGTTTGTCCCTCTGGGAGGCTCTTCCCACTGTGGCTGTCGTTGGAGGACAGGTACCCCACCCTTTCTTCAACTTTTTTTCTTTATTGTGTTTGATCTGGAACATTTATTTGTATTATTTTGGGAAATGGCTTATTGTGATTGATTTTTGGGAATGTGTATGTGGAAAACGAAAATCAGAGTTCAGGGAAATCGTCAGTTTTGGAGAGTGTGGTGGGAAGGGATTTTCTGCCACGTGGATCTGGTAACCAGCTATTGCTTGCTTAGCATTTACTGATTTGTTTTAATTATAATATTTTAATCGTCTGTTTATTTATTATCAATATCTAAATGTACTTAGTTATGTGTTGTTGTCCTGCCAAAGTTGGATATCAAATGTGAAATGAAATGAAATGGAATGGGAGTGGGGTTGGGATTGGGATTTTTTTTTTTTTTTGTTGTTGTTGTTGTAATGATAGACAAATTGGGATTGATATTTGAGCTTGATCCAAAATAAAAATTTGTTTTTTTTTTGGACTAAACTGAGGTTTGTTCCTACGATTCCTCACACAAAGAGACAATTATTTTCATTAAACAAACAGTTACCTTCACACCCCTTGAGACAGTTTTTAACGGTGTTCTATTTTCAGTGGGGAACAGTACCTATGTTTTATCTTTTTTTTTTTTTTTTTTGGGGGTGGGGGGTGGGGTTTCTGTTACTCTTGTTTTTGACAATTAAGATGCTCTTATCACATGGTGGTCATGGAGTTTTTCCTTTCTATTTGAAGGCAAGTATTATTCAATTTTCCATTCATGACAGTGAAGAGTGTTTATTTATTTTTATTCATCTGAATGTCACATTATCTTTCATTATTGTAAGGCATTGTGACACGGAGGCCACTTGTGCTGCAACTTCACAAGATAGATGATGGGCAACAAGAATATGCTGAGTTTCTTCATGCACCAAGAAAGAGATTCGCTGACTTTGGTAAATAAAGTTTCTAAGAACATTCTTTTTGGTTCAGTAAAATTTGCAATAATTATGAGCTGATGAAATCAGGTGAAGCCACTTTTATAGTCTTCAACTGATTTTATGTTAATAAGGCAATCTCATATTGGTTGGGATCAACCAATCAAGAACTAAAGATTTATAATTAATCTAGGTTAATGGAACACTGCCCTTCTTGTTGAGGGTGGTAGGTTTAACCATGTGGTGTAAAATTTGCTGCTTAATATTGATACAAAAAACAATCTGATTTACTATAATTTGCTATGGAATTTGTTTTCTTCAGAAATGAATAATAATACACAATTATGCATAACTATAATAGAAGGGTTGTAGATGAGAAGTAGACTTTCTCAGGGCCAGTTTTGGCATGGGGTATGAATATGTTAGTTTATATGTCCATCGTTCAAATTGCCTAACACAGTTACAGTAATCAATTCCATTATAATGCCAATTAATGGATCTGGCCACACTTGACTAGGAAATGAATTATGACTTGGATTTGGCTTTGCATGTATTAGGTTCAATTAGAGAGATATTCTTTATTATCGTTGATTAATAGTTATCGGTTTGGTTTCCATATCAGGTTCCATATTTTCACTTAATAATTTAAGCTTTTGTGATAGTTAGTTCATGACAAAGATATTAACTGTAGATACTGAATTTTCATCTCTTTTTCTGTCACATGCAGCTGCTGTTAGAAAGGAAATTTCAGATGAAACAGATCGTATAACGGGGAAGACAAAGCAAATTTCAAATGTTCCAATTCACCTCAGCATATATTCTCCACATGGTATTTATTTGCGTTACCCCTTCATAACATGATAGACAAAAGCAATTTAATTTATATTTCTTAGAATTTGGGTTGGGCCTAACTAAACCCCAAAAGCTAGCTCATAGGGTGAGGGTTGCCCCCTACTTATAACCACTAATTAGGCCATCTCATTCTTCCATGTGGGACTTCTAACACACCCCCCTCACGCCCAGGACTAGACAACTGGAGAGTGACCTGAGTGGCCCGATAACGGGTGGCCCAATAAATGGATCTATGATAGGCTTTATACCATCTTAGAATTTGGGTTGGGCCTAACTCAACCCCAAAAGTTAGCTCATAGGGTGAGGGTTGTCCCCCACTTATAACCACTAATCAGGCCATCTCATTCTTCCATGTGGGACTTCTAACAATATTTTATAAAACATTGTCTTGTGTTTCCTTTATACCATTTTGACCCTTTTTATTGAACAGTTTATAGTGGTTATCAATGGCAGAATGTGTATGAAAGTAAGGCTAACTATTGCAGAGTAGTTGAAATATTCTTGTCTTCTAAATCTTGAAGGACGTTTTCCTCATGTTTTCTTTCCTTTCAAGTTGCCTATTCCATTCTGATTCATAGAGCTGCTGGATTTTTCCTTTTATCAGTTTGTCCTAAGTAAAATTTTAATTCAAGTTGTAAGTTTTTTTTTTTTTTTTGAACTGCTTACATGATGGATATTGAATAGCATTCATGGCATAAAGAGTCAATACAACATGGAGAAGAAAATGGTCAATGGAGAATTGTGGATGCACATGACAGATATCCATACTTTTTAAATGCATCTTCCACATGTTCATTGTTAAACTATAGTTTAATTCTAGTTTCATTGTTACTAGTTTTGACCTAATTCTTCATTTGATTGGAGTGGACTCTTGCATTTTAAGGTGGTTTGTTTGGCACATCATTTTGGATAAGTCAATAAGATTAGTCATTGGTGTCAAAATCATATGGCCTTGATAATTTACGAAAGTACAAATATAGTCAATGCAGGACTGTTACAACAGGTTGTAGTGGTTCTGTGTTTGTGTTAGTGTCCAAACTTTCCAAGATCAAAGGTGAAGCTGTATACTAAACTCATTTGGGTTCAAACTTTATTCTGTATTGTTCTGTACTTCTAGATGAATTTTTAAAATTAACCATCACACAGTTACAATGATTTGTATGATAAAGTGAGCACTTCAGTTGTGCAACCTGCTCGCAATTGAAGCTTTATTGCTAATTTGGAGTGCAATTTTGATTCTGTATATTCTATATGGTCTTAAGCTCCGGCCTCTGGTGGAACAAGAAACTTATGTGGATAATGGTTTTAAGGATAACTTAGAGGTGAAAGTTGGGGACTATATCATACCACAAGTCACTAAGTTTAAATACCTGGGGTCCATCATACAAAATGATGGAGAAATAGAGGGAGATGTAAACCATCGAATTCAAGCGGGGTGGTTGAAATGGAGGAAAGCATCAGGTGTTTTATGTGATAACAAGGTCCCACTCAAGTTAAAAGGAAAATTTTACCGGACAGCGGTAAGACCTGCGATGTTATATAGGACTGAATGTTGGGCGGTGAAAAGTCAACACGAGAATAAGCTCAAGGTGGCAGAGATGAGGATGTTGCGATGGATGAGTAGCATGACTAGACGGGACAAGATCCGGAATGATAGTATCAGAGAAGGAGTTGGGGTGGCACCTATTGTGGAAAAGATGGTTGAATCTCGGTTGAGGTAGTTTGGGCATGTTTGGAGGAGGCCGGTTGATTCAGTAGTTAGGAGAGTTGATCAGATGGAGGACAACACAGTTGCTAGAGGAAAAGGAAGACCACAGAAAACTATAGGTGAAACTATTAAGAAAGACTTTGAGGTCAATAGTTTCACTATAGATATGATTCATGATAGACAACTATGGCGTTGTTTGATCCATGTAGCCGACCCCACCTAGTGGGATAAGGCTTTGTTGTTGTTGCTGTTGTAAACTTATCTGCAAAAATAATTGCTCCAAATTGATAGCTTTGGTATAATTTTCAGTTTTCAGTTCGGTCCTAATTCGCCTACTAACCCATTTTTTCATATTTTTTTCCGAACAAGGAAAGTTTTTTTTCCTTTTTACCTTTTTATCTCATGAGATAAAAGAAAAAATCCATTAAGACTAAGTGAAGATGATGACAAAGAGTTAGGAGGACAAGGGATCCTCGTTAAAATTAAGAGAAACAACAACATAGAACAAAGAAAACATCCATGAAGCAAAGCTGTTCCACCTCCAACATTTCTAGGCATTTGGTATGCAAAGTCTTTTTTTCATTCTTGGGAATCATGTTTCATGGGAATATTCGATTCTTACCCCTTGTTGGGAATGTTTTGCCAGGAAATATAGTTAAAGAAATATTCTTGGAAATTTTAGTTTTTAAATTAATTTTTTTAAATATTTATACCAATATGGCAATCTAAGATTCTCAATTTAAGATTTCTGGGGAACTTAACACGATCCCTTACCAGACACCCCCATGGGAAGCCCCTTGAAAAAACCATGTTTTTTGCACCTATTATAGAATGAATATATCTTAGAAGCAGCGTATATCAAGAGGAAGTTTACATAAACTCACCTAAGTTAGTTTGGTGATGTGAGAAGATCATCAATAGATCTTATATCTAAAAAGTAGATAAATTAGAAGACGCCCTTGTGAAAATGGGTTGAGGAAGTCAGGAAGACCTGAGAAAACATTTGGATAAAAGAAAATCTAAATAATGTTGATTCATGCAGCTGACTCCAACTAGTGAGATAAGGTTGGTTGTTATTTTACTTTCTATATTATGTTGTTACTATTGCATCAGGTTATAACATTTTGGTAAACAAGATTAATTTCTTTTGGTTGCTGAACATTGTGCTTCTAGTATACTCCCTCCTAATTGAGAATATTAAATGCACAATTTCTTTTTCACTAATAATGTCCTCTTTTCATAAAACTTTCATTTGAGTTGTATGGTGATTTTGCATGGTTTTCTCTGCAGTTGTGAACTTAACCCTCATAGACCTTCCTGGGTTGACAAAGGTTGCTGTAGGTAAGGCTTCACACATTTCTTGGCATTTTTAGACAACTTGGGTGGTATTCTGAGAGTACTTTCCATAATGTTTGAATAACAGAATTTGTGCTTCTTTCACAGAGGGACAGTCAGAAACTATTGTTCAAGATATTGATAACATGGTCCGTTCCTATGTTGAGAAGGTAATCTTACTTTTGATGTATGGATAATCAGATATGAATGAAAATTTGAATTAACAGGCATGAAATAAGACCTTGACCAAATCAGAGTTATTAAAGGAGGAATATTAATTCCATATACTATAAACTCCCTATAAAGAAGACACTGTGTTCAAGTAACCAATCATTAAACTTCAACACTTGAAATCATATATAGAAAATTAGGACTTGTTTGGTTAGAGAAAACCTTTTCTGTTTTCACTAGTAAGTTTTTTTTCATTTTATTTTCAGTTTTCTAATAGCCATGTGTTGTTTTCACTATTTCTTATACAAATCATTAAAACTAGGAAACAAAATGAAAACATGGTAGCATTTTTTTTAATTAGTATTGAAAACAAGAAGTGAAAACATAAAATGTTTTTTCCAAACCAAACAGTCCCTTCTGTTAGCATAGCGGTTCCTTCTCAATGATTGGAAAAAGATATTTTTCTTCCAGTCATTTCTTTTCAAGTGGCCATCATCATTTGCTCATAAGTCACAATCAGTCATAAATTCATTATTAACATGATTCCTACATGATCAACTAGCTTGCATTTGAATGCTGAAATTTGAAGCTGATAGTTATAACACAAATAGAATATGAAAACTGTATAGTGAGTTGTGTTTGAAGAAAGTGCATGATGTAGTTGAATTATCAAGAGATTACTCATTTCTTAGTTGTTGGGAATTGTAACTGATTTTAAGGGCACTCCCTTTTACTATAATAATGTTTTTAATGACAGTAACAATATTGTGTAATTTTGCTAAGTCATATTAAGAAGACAAAAATTGATATGCTCCCCCCCCCCCCAAAAAAACAAAAAAACTGCGCTGAATCTTAGCATTTTTCTTCTCCATGTCTCTCATAAGTAATCTAATTGAGTGTCTGTAATGTGCAGCCTAACTGCATTATATTGGCCATCTCTCCTGCAAACCAAGATATTGCTACTTCAGATGCAATTAAAATTGCAAAAGAAGTTGATCCTTCAGGTCTGTCATTTTATGTTTGAAGGAATTTCAAGTATAGACACTGTTTCCTCTGATGATTCTCTTTCCTTGCCTTTCTGTTTTAGCCAATATTCATGTTGAAAAATCTTGGTTATTTTATTCTTGTTTCAGGTGAAAGAACATTTGGAGTGGTGACAAAACTTGATCTTATGGATAAAGGAACAAATGCCGTTGATGTATAATTTCTTGAACAAACTCCATGGTTATCTTCTGTTTTGATGTTCTACACCAAATTGTTTTCCATTAAGATTCAGTCTATTACCTGGTAAAAAAGTAATGTATTTATGTGAACCCTAAAGGTCCTTGAAGGAAGGCAATACAGGTTGCAGCATCCTTGGGTTGGAATTGTTAACCGTTCGCAAGCTGATATTAATAGAAATGTTGACATGATTGTTGCTCGAAAGAAGGAGCGTGAATATTTTGAAACGAGCCCTGAATATGGACATTTAGCTCATAAAATGGGTGCAGAATATCTTGCCAAGCTTCTATCTGAGGTATTCTCATCAATATTTTTATCACGATATTTTCTTAATCCTATGTTTGTGTTACTGTTTTTTTCAATTGATTTTTTATGCTGTAGTTCATCCAATGATGAGTAATTTCCCTTCCTTTCCTTCACTGGCATTTATCACCTCAGCATTTGGAGCATGTGATTAGGCAGCGGATACCTAGTATCATTGCCTTAATAAATAAAACCATTGACGAGCTTAACGCAGAGTTGGACCGTATTGGCAGGCCTATAGCTGTGGATTCAGGGGTCAGAACTTAGACTAGTGCTGAAATTTATCGTCTTAGATTTGAAACTACTTGATTTCTGCTTGAGCTAGTAAGTGTCACTTTTTTTTTCCAGGCCCAACTATACACTATTTTAGAGATGTGTCGAGCATTTGACAAAGTATTCAAGGAACACCTGGATGGAGGGTATGTGTTGAGGTTATAATTGTAGTTGACTAATTTTATATAGCTTTTCTTTTATTTAATGCCAATGCACTTGTGGTAGAGTAACATAGAAAACATGATATTTAGCTTGAATATTTCATGTTTCTAGGTAATTTGGTTCATATACACATGCAGTCTCAACTAGAATTTCTCTCGTACTTTTTTTCTTGTACATTGCTTCCCTTGTGTGCATTTATGTCCTCATTCTGAAACTCTTTGCTATTGGATATACTTTTCTTAATAGCTAGTCTCTGAGCTCCTAATAATTCTCTTTATCGCTATAATTATTTGATAATAAAAAGTGTTTGCATTCATTTTTTTATAGATAAGGGAATAAAAAGAAAAGCAAGTATGAACAAAGGTTTCTGATACCATTCCATGGGTTGGTAATTGTTAGGAATTGGATTACACCTGTAATGCTTCTGAAACTAACAAAATCTTAGCTTTGACTTAGTAATGATCCTTCAAGAAAGAGTTTAGAAACATAAAGTTGAGATAATTTAGGGAAGTGGAAGTTATTTAAAAACTAATTCTGGTTGCTCTAAATATGTTAATTATAGAAAGAAACAAGAATGTATTTCCTTGAGTTTTGTACATGATACATAGAAGGTATTTATAGGAAAGAAATGAAGAGACTTCCACTGGTGGAAGGCAGACAAATTAGCGCTATTCTAGCCTAAGAATCAGGGAATTAATTCTAGCTATAAATCACTATAAATGCTAATATTCTAAGTATGGTAAATACATAGTAAATAGCTGGAAGACAGCTAGCTAATATATACAACAGAATCAACGCTGATCCTCTGATATCTTCCAACACTCCCTCTCAAGCTGGCATAAATATGTCACTCATTGCAAGCTTGCTCACCATGTCATCGAACTGTCTCTTTGGAAGACTCTTTGTGAGAATATCTGCTACTTGACTTGTGGTAGGTACATAGGACATACAAATCACACCACTGTCAATTTTTTCTTTGATGAAGTGCTTGTCCACTTCAACATGTTTAGTTCTCGCTGTAGGACGGGATTATGAGCAATAGAGATGGCTGCCTTGTTATCACAAAGAAAATCTGATTGGTGATGGACAAGGGATCTTCAACTCCTCCATGAATCTTCTAATCCATAATACTACGTAAACCGTGAGCCATCGAGCGAATTCAGCCTCTGACCGCTCCTGGCTACAACATTCGCTTTTTACTTCTCCATGTAACTAAGTTTCCACCTATAAAGGTGCAATAACCTAAGTAGACTTCCTATCATTTATATCACCCGCCCACCAAGATCTGTAAGCTTCAACTGTAAATGCCCTCTGTTTTTAAACATCAGCCCCTTTCCTGGAGTTCCTTTCAGGTATCTCAAAATCCTGAAAACAGCTTCAAAGTGAGTAGGTCCTGGTGCATGCATAAACTGACTTATCACACTCACTGCAAAGGCTATATCGGGCCTTGTATGTGATAAATAGATTAGTCTACCAGCCAATCGTTGATAGCGTTCTTTGTCTACCACTTCATCTTCAGATGCTGTCTTGAGTTTTACATTGGGATCCATTGGTGTTTCTGCTGCCTTACACCCTGTCATCCCTGTTTCTGTGAGTAAATCAAGGATGTATTAGCGTTGGTTGAGGAAGATTCCTTCTTTAGACCTTGCAAACTCCATTCCGAGGAAATACTTTAAATTTCCAAGATCCTTGACATCAAATTCAGCTTCAAGTTTTCTTTTTAGCTCACTGATTTCTTTAACATCATCTCCTGTCATGATAATGTCATCAACATACACTATTAAGATAGCAATTTTACCTTCATGTGAGTGTTTAAAGAACAAAGTATGATCTGCTTGGCTTTGGCTGAATCCATGTTTCTTAACAACACTTCCAAATCTTTCAAACCAGGCCCTTGGTGATTGTTTTAATCCATACAAAGATTTTTTCAATCTGCAGACCTTTCTTCCTCCACGGTTTCCCTCAAATCCAGGAGGTAAGCTCATATATACCTCTTCATGTAATTCTCCATTCAGAAAGGCATTCTTAACATCAAATTGACGTAGTGTCCAGTTGAAATTTACTGCAAGGGAGAGAAGAATTCTGATGGAATTAATCTTAGCAACCGGGGCAAACGTCTCTTGGTAGTCTATACCATGGGTTTGAGTAAAGCCTTTTGCTACTAGCCTTGCTTTATATCTTTCCACACTTCCATCAGCCTTGCATTTCACTGTAAAGACCCACTTACATCCTACTGTCCTTTTATCCTGAGGTAGGTCAGTGATACTCCAAGTATCATTTCTCCTCAAAGCATCCATTTCTTCTTTCACTGCTAACTTCCAATTCGGATCACCTAGTGCTTCCTGAATGTTTCTGGGCACAAACAGGTTAGAAATCCTAGACACATATGCCTTGTGAGTGTGTGATAGCTTGTCATATGACAAATAATTAGACAAGGGGTGTTTAGTGCATGTTCGGGTACCTTTCCTCTCAGCAATTGGAATATTGAGGTCAGGAATATTTTTTCTCACATCAATTGTAAGATTCATATCAGGAAAAGACAAATCCGGTAAATCATTGGATGAGTAAGGTGAATTACCAGATGAGGAAGGACTAGAAGATGAATCATCCGCAGAACCTTCACTTGGTAAATTTGATTGGATTACTGCTGGAGAGACAATTGGACCGGTAGTACTCTTGTGGAACTTTTTTCGGAAATACACTTTAAGTTCAGGATCATGATCCTCAACCAGTGTTTCTCCCCCTGTTTCAGATACTATATTATCCTGCAAATTAAGGTTAGGTATGCTGGGTTCCATTATCTTTGCATTTGAATCATTTGTAACCACGCTATCATCTAGAGCAGGTAAAGTTTCCCAAAAATTATCTTCTTCACTACACAAATTCTCCCCCTGAAGAAAATTTTTGTTAAAAAATGGTTGGTTTTCAACAAAGTGGACATCCATACTTTCAAAAAATTTCTTTGTTTGTGGGTTATAACATTTGTAACCTTTTTTATTGGAAGCATAGCCCAAAAAAACACATTTTTCAGCTTTAGGATCCAATTTAGAACGATGAAAATTTGGGATGTAAACATAACAGAGACAACCAAAAACTTTAAGGGGAAGATCCGCAATGATACGAGATGAGGGGAAATTATTTTGTAGAACTTGTACGGGAGTTTCATATTTTAAAACACGAGATGGCATACGATTGATAAGATGGCAGGCAGTTAATATAGCATTACCCCAAAGGTACTTAGGTACATTCATAGAAAACATAAGAGCTCTAGTAACTTCAAGTAAGTGTCTATTTTTTCTTTCAAAGAATACCATTACATTTGTGGAGTATCTAAGGTGGGTGATGAATTATCCCTTTAGTTACTAGGAATGTATTCAAATATTTATTGAAATATTCAGTGCCATTATCAGACCTTAGGATGTCAATCTTAGTTTGAAATTGGTTTTCAATCATTTGAGAAAAATCTTTGAACCTTTGTTCGACTTCTGATTTTTTTTCCAAAAGATAAACCCAACACACCCGTGTATGATCATCAATAAAAGTCACAAACCATTTTTTTCCAGAAGTAGTTTTAATTTTTGAAGGACCCCAAACATCACTATGGATTAGATAAAAAGGTTTAGAAGCAGAATAAGCTTTTGGAGTAAAAGACACACGATGATCCTTAGCCAAGTGACAGGCATCACAGTGAATTTGTGAAGAATTTATTTCTTTGGAAAATTCAGGAAACAAATGCTTAAGATAATGGAAACTAGGATGGCCTAATCTTTTATGCCATAACATAACTTTATTTAAAACAGGGGGTGAACTTGTACTGTGAAAGCCCAGAGGCGTTGTATTTCCAAGAGGAGTTTCATCAAAGTAGTACACCCATTCATCTCTAGCAGCTCCAATCATCTTCCCGAGTTCAGTTACAAAAACACAAGTGGAAGAACGAAAAAGGACAGAACAATTAGTATCCTTAGACAATTTATGAACAGAAAGAAGATTGCAAGCAAATTTTGGAACATGTAAAACAGATTGCAATGTAATTTGGTCTGAAATTTTTGTGTTGCCTTTGCCTGCAATACTAGAATAACTACCATCAGCTATCCTAACTTTCTCAGACCCAGAACAAGGAAAATAGGAACTGAATAAATGAGAGCAATTAGTCATATGTTCAGATGCCCCTGAATCTATTATCCAAGGGTTAGAGTGGTTTAAGGCAAATAGTGCCCAAGAATTCTTACCTGTGTGTGCCACAGTTGCAACAGGAACATTAGGAGATGAATTGGAGTGTAGCAGTTTCTGAAGGTGGATCAGCTGCTCCTTAGTAAACGGAGATGAGTCGGCCTCATTGGCAGTGGGCATAGGGCGGTCACCAAACTTACCATTCTTGCCATAGTTTGGTCTACCCCGTAGTTTGTAGCAAGTTTCCCGAGTGTGGCGATTGCGCCCACAGTAATCGCAAAACAGATGGTTCTTATCACCACCTCGTGGATTAGAAAAGGGCTTGCGATTGACTTGGGGAACAGCCAAGGCAGAGCCTTCAAATGCTAAGGGGACAGCGGCTGCCTTTGTTCCGAGCATCACTTGCCGACGGCTCTCTTCGCGACGAACTTCTGCAAAGACGTCGCCAATTGGGGGAATAGGGTTCCTGCCAAGAATTCGGCCTCGAACCTCATCGAACTCAACATTTAGACCTGCAAGAAACTTGAAGACACGATTAACGTCGACCATCGTCTTGTAGTGCTTGCTGTTTGCCGGTGACTTCCACTCATATTCATTGAAGAGATCGAGGTCTTGCCAAATACGTTTGAGACGATTGAAGTATTTGGTGACTGAATCTTCAGCCTGCCGAATTTCTCCAAGCTGGAGTGTTAACTCGTAAATTTGGGATTGGTTCTCCAAATCAGAGTACATTTGAGAGACACCTTCCCAAAGATCTTTTGCAGTATCATAACAGAGATAGTTCGCACCAATCTTTTCAGTCATGGAATTGACTAACCATGTCATAACCATGGAATTGTCAGCGTCCCATGTATCATAATCAGCGCCTTGCTTGTCTGGTTTCTTCTTGTCGCCAGTGATGTATCCAATTTTTCCTCTCCCCCTGAGATACAGACGCACGGACTGTGACCAGCGAAGGTAGTTAGTGCCGTTCAGTCGAATTGTTGTGATCTGAACAGGGTGGCTATCATGGTATGTCCTGATAGATTGCGACATTTCAGGTTTGGGTGAGGTGGTGTTGGAGCACTGCTCGGGCGCAGAATCAGACATGGAGGCAGGTATTATGTGGGATGACAAGGTGGGAAGACGGAAGCAAATAACCCTAGGGATTTATTCCCGCTTCTGATACCATATAGAAAGAAACAAGAATGTATTTCCTTGAGTTTTGTACATGATACATAGAAGGTATCTATAGGAAAGAAATGAAGAGACTTCCACTGGTGGAAGGCAGACAAATTAGCGCTATTCTAGCCTAAGAATCAGGGAATTAATTCTAGCTATAAATCACTATAAATGCTAATATTCTAAGTATGGTAAATACATAGTAAATAGCTGGAAGACAGCTAGCTAATATATACAACAGAATCAACGCTGATCCTCTGATATCTTCCAACATTAATGAAATAAATCTTAATAAAATTATTTACTTTTCTTCACCTCAACTATATTGTTAATGAAAGAAAGATGTTTAATATAAGTGTATAAAACTATAAAAAGATTGATAAAAGAAGGGTGTTTATTGACAGAAAGAAAATATGTTGTACAAAACGCAAGATCTTCTTAGGTAGAAGAAGAGACAAGGGAGGAGGAGAAAAAAAAGAAGAATAAATGAACTCAATTGGTGCTTCGAAGGCAAACCCTTAGAACATTCCCTAACTGGTTGGCATTAACATATCAAGAAAACATGTCCGTACTAGAGGCTAAAGGCAATTATCTCTGCTTGAAAATTATTTCTATTAGGGGTATTCCTCTTATGATATTTGGAGGGCATTATCAGTTTGATATGGTGATACTTTAGTCTCCCTCTAATGGTTTTTCTACGTGTGTTGCTTTTTCTTTTTGAGGATTTCTTTAAACTCTATATGTCGCTTGGGTTGGGGGGTTTGTTTTGCCCTTCAGCCATTTGTTTATCATTTGTGAATTGAGGATTTCTGAAATTATGACACAACTTTGTATGAGGCATTTTGGCAGAAAATGTGCGAAGATGGCATGTGCCAAGAAATGCATCTGATGTCTTTTGAGTATTTCAATTAGTTATTCTATTGATGGGATTCCCAAGGAGTTACTGTTGGTGGCAGGCCCCAATAAAGATCGAGTCAAAGACTTGAAGGCACAGTTGGCTTGGGAGTCTGATATGAAGGAATTTGGCTAAAAAACAAGACTCTAAGGAAGAAAATGAATGTCTCTGAAATATCACATCTCTATTGTCTGTAACTTTGCGGGCAGTTGGAAGCCTATTGTTTGTCATGATATGTACAAGACCAGACATTGCTCAAGCATTAAGAGCAGTTAGTCCACACATGGGGAATCCTGGAAAAGGGCATTGGAATGCTATATAGAGGATTCTGAGATATATCAAAGGAATCTGATATGTTGCATTATGTTAGAAAAAGTCAGTTTTTACTGCCACAGATTATGTGGATTCAAATTTTATAGGAGACCTCGACAAAAGAAAAATCCACCATCAACTATGTGTTCACACTTGTAGGAGGAGCTGTCAGCTGGGTATCAATATACAGACTGTTGTAAACTTATTAACTACAGAAGCAGGATACGTGACAGTTACACAAGCTTGCAAGGAAGTTATTTGCATACAAAAGCTAATAAAGAGCTCGAGCACAAGCAAGAGAAGATTCCTATATTATATGACCGTCAAAGTGCCTTGCACATCGCAAGGAACGACTTTTCACGCTAGAAGAGAACATATAGGAGTACAATTTATTTTGTTTGTGAAATGTTTGAAAAAGGAAATGTAAGCATGCAAAAAATTCACACAAAAGGAAACCTAGTAAATGTTTTGACTAAGCCAGTAAATATTGACAAGTTTCAATGATGTAGATCCTCGTATGACCTATCAGAATTGAAAAAAATAAAATTGTACTCCTATATGTTCTCTTCTAGAATGAAAAGTCGGGTTCCTTGCCATGTGCAAGGCACTTTGACTATCACAGAATAAAGGGATACTCTTTTGTCCGTGCTTGAGCTTTTCTAATATCTAGATAGCATTTTTGCAAGCTTGTATAGCAACAGTGTATTCTTCTTCTGTAGTAGATAACACAACAACACTTGGTAATATTGGTACCTAATTGACAGCTCCTCTTGCAAGTTTGAACATATAGCCCATAATGGATTTTCTTTTGTCAAGATCTCCTGCAAAATTTGAATCCACATAACCTCTGGCGGTAAATTTGACTTTTCGTAACATGATGCAACATATCGTGTTCCTTTGATGCATCTCAGGATTCTCTTAATACAATTCCAATGGTTTTTGCCAGGATTCCCCATGTATCGATTAACTGCTCCCACTACTTGTGCAGTGTCTGCTCTTGTACATCTTACAATGTGTGGTCTGGTACATATCATCACTTTTCATTGCTGATGCATTTGATACTTGTGACATTTTCATCCTCTTTGCTTATACTTCGGGATAATTTGTAGTTGATAGGAGGTGGGGTAGAAATTGACTTACAATCTTGCACGCTGAAATGCGTCAAGATTTTCTTCAAATAGTTAAGAAAGCCAAATCTTCCTTTTTTTGAGTAAATTTTCATCCCTAAAATGTTGCTTTCTGGTCCCAAATCCTTTAAATCAAACTTCTTGGCCAATCGTGCCTTCATTTCTTGGAGTTGATCTTCATTGGGTCATACCAACAAAATGTCATCCACATACATCAGCAATTTGGTACTTCGAACGCTAATTATGAAGGAATCAAATCTTGGCACCTACTTTAAATCATACTAAGATTTGGTTAATTTGCAAACCAAGTTTTCTTTTCCTTATTCTTTAAAGCCTTCTGGTTGGAGTATGTATATAGTTCTTCATGAGCAAAAGTAGTTTCACATCTCGTTGCTCAAGATGTAATTCAAATGCAGCACATATTGCCAAGGCTATCCTGATATTGGTAAGTCTGACTATTGGAGAAAATATCTCATTGAAATCCATACCTTCTTTCTAAGCAAACCCCTTTTCCAAAAGTCTAGCATGACATCATTCCACTTGATCATTTTCATCTCGTTTGATCTTATAAACCCATCTTATTACCAATGGATTTTTGACCTTTTGGAAATGTAACAAGTTCCCAAGTCTTGTTTCCATGTAAAGCTTCCATTTCTTCTTGCTTTGTTGTCAACCATAGAGAAACATTTGGGGTATTCAGAGCCTCTTTAAAGGTTGATGCCTCTCCTTCTTTTGTTCAAAGACAACATGCATTATGACTTATCATAATATAATCTGAGTGCGATGACAATTGTTTATCTCGTGCGCTGATCTATGAACATCTACATCATTATCCCCTTTGGTTCTTAATCCTTATGCTCTGGTTTCACTTCAAAAGAATCTGCTTCTCCAATTGTTTTATCTATTTGAACTTCAGTAGTTTCTCCAGTAGTTCTGTCACCTTTTTGCTCACTTTCCATTTCATTTTCTACAAATATCACATCCCTACTGACCTTAATTTTGCGGGCAGTGGGATCCCATAAATGTTATCCCATAACATCATCATTATAACCCAAAAATATACTTTCCCTCAATTTTGAACCTAGCTTTGTTTTTGGGAGTTGTATATCATGTACACAGGACATCCAATCACATGTAGAAAAGAATAACCTGCTGGCTTACCAGTCGATATCTCCATTAGTGTCTTTAGAGTTGATGGTGAATGATTCATCACATGACAAGTAGTTTTGACTGCTTCTGCCTGGAAGGACTTGGCTAATTTGGGAATTTGCAACATAACTCTTGTTCTTTCGAGAAGAGTTTTTGTTCATCCACTCTGCTACAATATTTTGATGAGGAGCTGTGCAACTGGGAATAATCTTTGGATACCTTCTCACTTGCAAAACGCTAGGAAATTTTTCGTTTGTATATTCTCCTCCATGTTATGTCTTCAAGCACTTGATCCTGTTTCTGAATTCAAGTTCCACTTTTGTTTTGATGTCCTTAAATATTGAGAATTTGATTGGGTAACCCATTATCTCCTAGAGTGGTCATCAATAAATGATACAGAGTATTTTTCTCTTCGCGGGGACATCTCCTATGATTCCCGCAAATCAAAATGAATTAAGTCTAGTTTGTGCTTATGATCTTTAAAACTTTTTCTATTTTGCTTACTTATAACATAGTGCTCTTAAAAAGGTAAGTTTACTTATTTGAGCCCGTGATGGAGATTATAGTTTACTTATTTGAGCCTGTGAAGGAGATCATGTTCTGCAAGAATATTTAGACCTCGTTATGACATGTGGCCTAATTTGTGATGCCACATCATTGACGATTCTTCTTGGTTGGATATTACCATAAATGCATCCGCTTCTTGCATTCTATTTCCCATGAGCAAGTATAAATTTGTTGCGATCTTTTCTGCTTTCATCACAAGAATATTTCTAACAGCTTTCAAGATCCAGTCTTTGATATGGGTCTTCCACCAAGGTTATCTAGTTTTTCAATAGACAATAGGTTCTTCTCCAAACTTTTTACTTCTCATACCCCTTGAATTTTATGAATAGTACTATCGTACATTTTCAACTTCACAATATCAACACCAGCAATTCCTAAGGCAAGAATGTTACTCAATAACACAGATCTTTTCTAGATAGGTTCATAAGTGCAACAATAGTCTCGCTGTGGTGTCATGTGCCACGCTGCTCTTGAAACCATTATCCAAAATGAGTAAGTGTTTTATGCCTTTAGAACCAATTGTTACTTCGCTATACAAGATTTCTCCATCATCAGAGGCACTAGCAATACACCCTTGAGAGGATCTGGCTTCATGAATTTTATCTCCATTTTTATTGTTGTGCCAACAATATTTCTTCAAGTGCCCCCCATGCCACAACTATGACATTTAAAGTTCTTCCTTTTTTGTGACTTCGATTTAGGCTCCCACTAGAGCCATGTTGCATGGATCTTCCCTTGTCAACAACACCTCTGACTGCTTTGAACTTTCTAATATGTCTCCCTTGTTCTTCCGCCTAGATTCTTCTTCAAGAATCGTAGTAGCAACATCATCAAAATTGAGACGGTTGGCAATATCACTATTTGTTATATTTATGATGAGTTGATCATACGAATCAGGTAGACTTTGAAGTAGAAGCTATGCACACTCATTTTCTACCGTGTTGTGATGTTGACGTTGTATGTTAAGAAAATAGCGTATTCAGATTGTTGGTGTGCTCCGTTACTGTTGTGGATTCACTCATTCGAAGAGTATAAAGCCTCCTTTCAATGAATATCTAGTTATGAAGTAATTTGACCTCGTACAATTTGGTTACGGCATCCCAAATCTCCTTTGCCATCTTCTTTTCTAGAATATTGACGAGACTGAATCTGCCATTGTTAGATGCAGGTTGCCAAAAGTATTGCCATCCATCTCCTTCCACTTTTCATCAATTATCCTTGTAGGTCTATCTTTAATTTCTGCAAAGAAATTGTTATCTTCAGCTTCCATTGCGAGAAATTACTCTAGTTAAACTTCTTGCTCTTGTAGTATTGATAATGATGTTTTCTAACTGTACCGGCTTACTCTATTTTACCGTGAATAGTATCGTATATATTTTTTTGGAGTTAATCTTTCTATATGTTAACAATACTGCAAAGGTATACAACTACGTGTGAATAATAACCGTGAACAGTACTATTGTGGGAACAATATCAGGAACCTATAGGCTTTGATACCATTGTTAGAAAATTTCAGATCATAATTTGACTTGCAACAAAAATTGAATGTGAAAAATGAAAATAAAATGAACACAAAAAATTATGTGTTCACCCAATATAAGTTACATCCATGGGCAAGTAAAAAGTAGGATTGCACTATAAAGAATATAGTAATTATAGCTACTCTCAAATGGCTGGAGAGAACAATCATCACTCTCTATTTTAATAGGAGTAAAACATCTTACAATTTATCTCTAGGAATTATAAAGGGAAGCTATACGAGAGAAGTGATTTAATGAAATGAGATATAAAAAACCATCTTTCAACCCTCCTTCATATAGGCTCTGATAGTGTAAAAAAAATTTATACATGCATCCAAACATATCTCACCATGATGTCACTTTGTTATATTATTTTCTAAAATATTTACATAAATATCTACACTGTGAGATATGATTGAATGTATGTGTAATTTTTTTTTACATCGTCAATGCATAGTCTTTAAACTCATAATTTTATCCAACTAATTTTCCTTATCGTGTTATTCTGTTTGGCTTAATATATTTAAGTTACCGACTCCTATATTTCAGACGTCCTGGTGGGGACCGAATTTATGGTGTTTTTGACAACCAATTACCGGCTGCTTTGAAAAAGCTCCCATTTGATCGTCATCTTTCCTTGAAAAACGTCCAGCGAGTTGTTACAGAAGCTGATGGTTATCAACCCCATCTGATTGCTCCAGAGCAAGGCTACAGAAGACTTATTGAAGGATCTATAAGCTATTTCAAAGGCCCTGCTGATGCCTCTGTGGATGCTGTAATCCCCTTGACTTTATGCTTTGTTTAAATATCTGTTCTATGTCGGCAACTCAAATGCATTTATTCCTTGATCTGTTTAATGTGTGATGGACCGTGGACGTACCAAATGGGACACCCAAAATCGACAACTATTTTGCTGGTTAACGCAGTTCAAATACATGGTTAATAAGATTTTAAACACCTAAAATTGTTGTTACTGACATTCAAAATTGTGGTTAATGAAGTTCTGTTGATGGTTAATGAGTTGCAACACCATGTATATCCATTAAACAAATTCAACATTTCATTAACCACGTGTGTGAACTGTGTTAACCAACAAAACAATTGTCGATTTTGGGTGTCTCATTTGGTTGTACAAATAACATAACTAAATACTAATATTCTTGAATACACTTATATGCATAGCATAATTACTTGATTGTCTGGACATCCGGCTCATAGTCATGTACCATATTTCTTTAAGTTTCAAAGAAATGCTTTATGTTTTTGTAAGTAGTTCACATTGTCACTTATGGACAAGAATGTTTTAAGGAGTTCAATGCCAAAGCTTTCTTGGTGAGAACTATGGCAATATCTAATTTTTTTTTTCCCTAAGTATTTTTCTGAAAAAATTGCCACCTCAGTTTATGTTCTTCAATTTCTTTTATCCTTGCTTGCTTCACTTGCAAATTGTTTGTTGTCATCTACTATCAGGTCCACCTCGTTTTAAAGGAACTTGTGCGGAGGTCAGTTGCAGCAACTGAGGTAAATAATGCTTAAAGTTGATATAACTCTTTCAGATAAACCTCCTATTTTCAAATAACAGACATCCAAGTGGTATTAGAGTTCCTTTGCTTGTGAGAAAAGTGAACAAATGCTTAAATTCTAGCTTCACTCCCAAATATTCAGTGTGTTATGTTTTGCTGTTGGAACAAGGAAATGAGGGTGAAACTGGATATAAAAGGAGGAAAAAGGTGGGTATAAGAACTAGCACCTTGCCAACAAATGTTGGTCCAGTCGGTAAGAATTCAGCTCATATCTCACAAAGACGTGGGTCCGAATCTCGCTGCCGATGTGATGACCTTGTTGGTGGGTAATATGTAAGTACCTCTGTAAGCGCTCTTTGAACCTTGAGGCTTTTCCTAACCCTGGTGAGCCTCTGGGACCTAACTTTCCTAAACTTTTTATTTATAAAAAAAAAAAAAAAAAAAAAAGAACTAGCACCTTCTGTGAATGGCTTTGTCTGAGCTCAAGTAAAAGTAGAATGCAACATACTTCCTGAATAAAAGGATATGTACATTTTTATATTCTTCAATCATATTGAAGTTATTATATCCTTATAGTGGAAATACATGTAAACTTGAGCTATGACATAATTTTGTCTTCCTCTTAGAACTCGAAACAAAAGTCTAGCACTAGTCTCACATAGCTCTAATTTTATAATTTGCAGAATTAGGGAAACCAAGCAATTAATTACCTTTTGTGTGATTAACATTTCATAATTAAACTGTTACGTTACAAGTATGGAAATTTAACCAATTATCTGGAATGCTCCCCTGCTAATTCACTCACGATTAAGAAAGCCAAAAGTGAAATAAATTATACACTACTGTTATAACTTAATGGGCATGCATGCATGCAGGAATTGAAGAGGTTTCCAACACTTCAATCTGAAATAGCCGCAGCTGCAAATGATTCTTTGGAAAGATTCCGAGAAGAAAGTAGGAGGACAGTGAACAGGCTGGTTGATATGGAGTCTAGCTATCTAACAGTTGAATTTTTTCGGAAGCTTCATCTTGAACCAGAGAAGAACCCAAGCCGGAGTAGTAGTCCTAATCCCACTGTGGAAAATTACACAGATAATCACCTCCGGAAAATTGGTAAGTAAGGGCCTGTTTGATACATTTTTTAAAAACAGTTTTTCTGTTTTTAAAAATAGACAAAAAATTTTCTACAACCTTTCTCACCACATGCGCAAAACAGAAAAGTCCATATTTTTTTTATTTTATATTTTCCCGCTTTTTTGCTATTACATCGGTTTTGTAAATTCTTTGTTCTATAAAATTAATAGTGTGCTTTGATAATTCATTTTATTTTTTGATATCATGCTAAAGTTGTTTCGAATTTAAATATTGTGGAAGGAACATTTGAAATAGTGTGATATGCAATATGTTTAAATAGAAAATACTAGTAGTACCTATTTATACCAAGTAACATTAAGAGAGATCTGTAAAAAAAAATTTGTTGTATTATTCCTACTACTTGTTTTGGATTTTAATTAAACAATGTTTAAAGATCTGTAAAGTTGGACATTCACGATTCTGATCAGTATTTCCTTCAAAATTTTGAGAAATAGTTTCCTGATTGTCAAATATTCTGTCTGTGATTCTTATTTTAGGATCAAATGTTAATTCCTATATCAACATGGTTTGTGACACACTTAAAAATTCTATACCAAAGGCCGTAGTTTATTGTCAAGTTAGAGAGGCGAAGAGGTCATTGCTTAACCGCTTCTATGTTCAAGTTGGGAAAAAAGAGGTATGTGTCTATGTCTTTTTGTGTCAATATTAATTTCAAATAGATCCAATTTCGACTTCCTGAAAGGTGTTCCTTGCATGGTTTAAATAACGATAAATTTTGATTCTGTTGGGTTTGTGCTATATAGTTCCCTGATATTTTGATGTAAATTTATTGAATAGTATCAATATCTTAACAAATTAATATGATTATAGCTGTTGTAAATCTCATGGAGTATGTTTAACAAATGCTGATATAGTAAATCTAATACCACAATAGTATTTGATGAATTCTCTAGTTTTATTGATAAAGACAGCTTGGAAGATGTTGAAAACAAGATTAGGATCATGTTGAAAACAAAATTGTCTTTAAGCCTATATAAAGAGATCTCGTTGTGCAGCTAAAGACACACTTTTTCATAATTATATGTCTCTTTTTTTTCTCTCTTTCAACACAAGATATGGTCTTAAGGTAGAGGATAACAATTTTTTTCGTTCTTCATTTTGTGCTCTTCCTCTCTTTGTTGCCAGTTTAGAACATGATTGAATTGTGAATTAATATGCAAATGTTTGTCCTCTTATTCCTTGAGACTGACTCGCATGAATTGATTTTTCTGCTCTTAATAGTTAATACCGGCTAACAGCCTGCCAGACATTTAAATATCCTTTCCTAGTATGTTTGTTTCCAATTATTCCTTCTGGCTGGAACTAATAATATAGTTTGGGTTGATGAGATTTGAGTCCCTATTCGGGGCAAATATTATTTTATTAACTTGTGTTTCTAACTTTTAATTAGCATCGCTTTGAAACTTCATGTTTTTTGTGTTCTCCATTCATACATACTACAATTCTTCTTTTTCTCTGTTATATGACACACGGTGTGACGTGAGCCCATTCCAAAAGGCTTGAAATTGAGGCTCCGTGTTTTTTCAATTTGGGACATAACATCCCAAAGGACATGACATTAGCACATATTCCCTTTCTTTTTAGAATTCCATCTAAATAATTTAAATATAGAAGTAGTCTACTTTTATATTAACCAATGACAAAAATTACAAATTTATTCCACTAGATGCCGCACGAATCCTATGCATAGATGTTGATCCAAAAGTCAGTTAGTCCTTCACTATTTTAACACCTGAAAATCCTAAGGGCGATGTCCTTGTTCACCAGCTGAAATTAACCTCTATTATACAAAAAAAAAATAAAAAAAAAATAAAAAATAACAGAGGGGATCCTCTTCAGTTTATCTCCCTCTCTCACACACACACACCCGCACGTGGGTGTGCGCTGCGCGCGCGATATGTTTGTGTTCCAAGATCTAATACAATTCTAAAATTAACTGCATGAGTTGCAGTTGAAGATCTGATGGCTTACAATCAATAACCTCTATTTATCTTTAATAGAATAATATTCTATTATACAAAAAAAATAACAGAGGAGAGATCCATTCACATATACACCATTGTAGTAAAGAAGTGGAAATTATGGTTTTAATACTCATATTTGAGTTAGAATTTTATATACCAATATTTGTGTAGTATGTAACATGCACTTTTACTCTTCACCTCTAGGGCTCTCATGCAAGTACTTCGTATTGAGATCTTGTATTTAACAACCATTGTGGTAAGGCTAAAACAAAGATGTGTGTGTATGCAGAAGGAGCAACTGGGAGCCATCTTGGATGAAGATCCCGCACTTATGGAAAAGAGATCACAATTAGCTAAAAGGCTTGAATTGTACAAGCAAGCTAGGGATGATATTGATTCAGTCGCTTGGAAATAAAGAAGGTCCGTTGCAATAAATGCTGAGCTCAATTTTGTCCATCAACCCAATCAGAAATATTTGTCATTGATTTGTTATTTATCTATTATTATTTTTTTAATTCAAATGAAGAACAAAAGCATAAGTTTGTTTGATTTTTAATTTTTTTTATTTTTGAAAGTAATTTTATGAAACGATTTTGAAAAACTGTTTTTTGAAAGAAAATAAAAATAAAAATAAAATCTATTTGGAAATGTTAACTTAAAAACAAATTTAATGATGAGGTAAAAACCTTCTTGGTACATTGCGAATGGGGATTGGCACAGATGGTTGGACCTTCCGCTGGCACTAGTTGTGACTTGGATTCAAATTCTGAATCCCCTGCTGATAGGCTCTACGTAAATTTCATCGTAAACTCTTGCTGAGGTTGGTGGTTCTCCCAATCTTGCATGGGAATGTGCCTCCCTGATCTAAATTTCCAATCTTGGTACATTTATTTTAATAACACATTTTGAAAGTAGAGAATATTGGACAATAATGATGGTAGGAAGATGCGGAGTGGCGGCGGTGAATAGTTTCAAGTGCTAACGACAGGTATTAAGTGTTGTGGTGGAGGGTATCAAGCAATAACAGTGGTAATAGGTGTGAGACTGTGGTAGCAGTGACGACGAAAACGACCACTATCACACTTCATTTCAACTATATAAATATTTATTCAGCCTTTAACATGTTGAGTGCCCTAAAAAGATCTATCTATCAACTTCGTTGACTCACTACAAGGAAGCTACACCAACTGAACATTTTACATTCCTAAATGTCATCTCCACCATTAAGCAGATACCCACAGACTTTGAAAAATTACGGGTATCCATAGATATCTACTAAAATTAAAACAAGTTTAAAAAAAAAATCAACCCAAAACAAAAATTAACACAATAAAAGTTCATTTAATTCAAAAGCACTATTGTACTAATTAACAATTTACAAGCACTAATCAAAATCATTAAGGTAATTTCCATTTAAATAATTAGGATTATTTACGTAATTTACAAAATGTGGGTATTCGCAGGTATGACTAATATGAAACTCACCCCGTCCCATTAATAAGTGGGTAGAGAAAAAATCTATTTACTTTATCCGTGACCAATTTTACCTATGGGTACAAGTTTTTTTTTTTTGTCATCTCTAATTACATAGGTTGGTTCACCCAACTTTTTAAAATATCTCAAAAAAAAAGGAAAAAAAAAGGAAAATCAGAAAATAAGAAAAAACAAAAAAGTGTAAAAGAAATAAATATGTATTGCATTTTACTTTATATTTTTTTATAAAAAGGCTCAATCTAAACAAACATTTAGGAAGCCCTGCAATCCGATCCTAACATCTCATCCATTAAAAAAAATGGAATCCTAACAACATTTGGGATCCTAAACACTATTGAAGGATTTCTCACTCACGACAGCTAACAAAATGAAATAAGCCACATAAGAAAAGCTTTATTAAAAATAATGAGAAATAATTACATTGTTCTTTAATTAGACAGAAGACTTGTCTTGAATTCTTCCCATGGTACATCCTTCTGCAGATACTCTATATTGGCAGGGTCAAAAGGCCCTCTGATTCTATCTATGGATTTTATCACTGCTCTGGCTGGAAGTATGCTCCTTGTTGGGTCAGGGGAGGTACTATAGCTCAAGCATGAAGAGAACCCCTGAAATGTATTGTGAATTTGTGACTAAATTTCTCTGAAGAAACCTCCTTTTAGGGTAATTTAGCAAACAATTTGTATAAAGAAATTGTAAAATCATAAGACCAAGAATGAAGGGTTACCAAAACTTTATCCAAACTAATTACTCAACAAAATTTAGTCCAGTCACAAGAATTTTGACCACTCACTTGGCAGTATTGTCAAAACCTTTTAAATAAATAATTTAAATTAACCAATTTGTTTCAATTTATTTATGATTAAAGCCAATTATTCAATCTTAATCTTTAATAGATAGCTGAACAGTTAGAACTTTTAGGATAGTTAAACAACCCCTGCATGATACAAAAGTCTAATATTCAAAACAATTGAATGTGTTTTTTACTTTTTTCAAAGTGGATTCTTTTTGGGCTAACATATTTTTGAATAATATTTTTATTTTAGTAAGCATGTACTAGCATATGACAAACTGACCTTGAAGATAAGCACTTCTACTTCCTTCTGGTCCACAAGTGCATGAACAATGAGTGCTTCTCCTCTAGCTGACTGACTATACAACTCCAACTTAGCAATCTCCTCATTGTGCCCATACTCATCACCTCTATCTTCATCCCCATCTTCGTATCTAACTTGCCTCCTTGCTGCACACCAAAGGGTTACACCTCTTTGGTTGCATAAAACTAAATCTTTAAAGGCACAACACAAGCTTACATTATGAGTGGGAATGTTGTTCATAGAAGATGGTATAGGAAGCATAGGCCATGGCATCATTGTCCATCTGGCCAAACTTTCCGACATCATGGGAAGTGCAGTAGGATGCATATTGCGCATAGTATGGTAGCTATTTGTTTTGTCAAATTACATTGTTTGCTTTAACGACCAAAGGAAGGGAGTTGGAAATATCATGGAGATAAGGTCGGGATTGGTGCCTTGGCAATTAGAGAAAGGCTGCCTTATTTATTGAAGGCCTTTGTTATCCCCACCTCCCCCATTTAATTTTGCCACCTTCCCTCCCCCATGAAAAGACAAATATACCCCTATGTATTTTCCTTAACCCATCTTCTCCTTCCCCTTCCCCTCTTTCTCTCACCTCCCTTCTTCCTCCCCTCCCCCATCTATGCAACCACCCCACCTCCCATCTTCCTCCCTCCGGTCTTTCCCTCCACCACCGCCATATCCCTCCACCACCTCCATCACGCCTCCCTCCATCACTCCTCCACCACCTCCATCACGTCTCCCTCCGTCACTCCTCCAGCGTCAACCCTTCGCATGTACGTTCCCAACTCTGCCCTTTTTTTCTGCAAACCAGACACGCGCTTCAACTAGTTGACGCACGAAGGCGTTAACATGTTGACGCCTGCTTTGTAACTTTGTTGTTTATATTTAACACCTGCGTCAACTTGGTGACGCTTACTTGCGTCAACAAGTTGACACGTATGTTGTCATTTTGAAACTAAAAAATTAATAAACACGACAACAATTTGACGCAGTACCACAGCAACAAGTTGACGCCTGACCACGTCAACATGTTGACGTGTGTATTTATTTTTTTAGTTTAAAATGACAGCATGCTAATGCTGCTGCATCTTTTGCTTTATGAATTTGTTTCATTGCTTGCGTCTGACGAGTTCATTTTATATAGATATGGCACTCACTCAGTCAACACAGTTCTCGATGGATACGACCATGGTTGTTATGTATTACACTGGAAAAATTACAACAGATGCCGATGGAGTGAAGTTTGAATGTTACGATCCAAAAATATTTAGGATCAAGGGAGACATAACGATCGAAGAATTGAGGCAAAAGATTCATAAAAAGATTAGAGCTGGATCACGAAGGGTTAGTGAGATCTATTATCGATACCCTGTGACAGTTGCATCCGGTCGTGTGCAATATTGGGAGATGAAACTTCTAAATGGAGGCGACATAGAAAGGATGTTCGCAACATTCAGTGAACATGCATCCTATGGCCTAATTGAGCTATATGCACAGTTGGCTAGATCGATTGACGAGATCTTTTCCATCTTGCGTCAACCTAGATCTAGAACCATTGATGAGATCATTGCCTGCTGCCATGAACTAGACTCATCGACTTGATTTGATGGCTCGGCCACGACGTGCTTGTTTTGAAGTCCCCCATCTAATCTGTTGTGTTGTTGAATGATATTATTATTTGTTTTGGAGCACCTGATGTAATGTTTGTTTGTCGTCCGTCATGTAATCTGTTGTGTTGTTGAATAATATTATTATTTGTTTTGGAGAACCCGATGTAATGTTTGTTTGTCGTCCCTCTTGTAATCAGTTGTGTTGCTGAATAATATTGTTGTATCACCAGTTTGTTGATCTAATTACGTTTAATCTTAAAAAACAAAAATAGCACAACAACACAATATCGATTTTAACTGATTAAAAAAATATGCATATCAAAATATGTGTTGTTTACATAATCAAGACAACTCTATATACATCAGTTCTCTACAAGGTCTACCCAAGACTGTGTTGTTGTCCCTACAAATAACGATCTCCAGTGCTGCATGCGACTGAAATATGGAGTCTCCCATCCACTGGCTTCAATGCTTCTACACGATTGTCACATTCTATCCGATGGAGGTATTGGAGATCCATCCTTTAAATAAATATGTAAACATAAGGATTATTAAATAAAGTCAATGGTATACAAGTGATTTAAATAAAGTCCAGAAACCCTATACATAATTAAAACTATATGCATACCGGTACAAAGTGCTTCAGTCATTCGATGTACCCAATGCTAATGACACGATGACTAATCCTATCAGGCGGTGGTGCACGTTGGAGAGGGAAAATTCTGTAAGACCCCTGTAAGGATATGCATGCGAGGACCACATTATACCTGGTAGCAATCAGATACCCTGCATCTGGAATTGTCATCCAGTTTTCATATCTGACATCTCTACGTGGAAGAAATAGTGATCTCTTTAGTTTAGCCACTTCGTCAATGCCACCAAGTGGTTTTACGTATAAATCGTGGTTGTATGTGAGCTCTGTAATCAAATCTTGGCGTATTATAGGCCAAGATTCCTTACCCATACCAAGTAACGCATCAATGCTCCGATACCCACAATTCCTATCAGAATCCACGTTTACGATGTTCTCAATATATTCATGAATTTGAGATGGGAATTGTTCTATCAATGGTATTACCTTCATGGATGGACGTCCAGCTGGCCTTTTGGATGCACGAGGAAATGACCTCCTGGGTGGAGGATGAGCAGACTAGCTGACTTCTTGGGTGGAGGTGGAGGTGGAGCTGACTTTCCGGTGGAGGGGGAACTGACTCTTCCGGTGGATGGGGAACTGACTCTTCCTGTGGATGGGGAGGTGGAGGGGGTTTGGAGTCTCAAGTAGAGGGGTTTGTGATAGTCTGGATGATGTGGGTGTTGACCTTCTGCAGGACTGTGGAGCTGATGTACTGTTATGTAGGGATCCATACAAGTCATCAATGCGTTCCCAGTATGATGGCTCACACCTCGTTGAAATATCTAGTTTGAACCCCTTGCCCTTTTTTGGTGCTCCCTTTGTGTTCACCTTATCAGGTGGTGAATACATGGAAGTTGTGTCTGGGAATGCCAACTCATGTAATTTTTCCTTCAAATGCAGTCATAACCTCCTGGAGTTTGTCTTTCGGGTACACATGAGTCTTGCATCTGGCCCTCACATTCTTGTGAATGTGGAATTTGCACAACAAGTTATACGACATGGGAAAAAAATTAGCCACTGCGTTCATTAAAGCAATGTCCCTGTCAGTCACTTTACTTATGGCAATGCATCCTCTCTCATAAATAAACCCCTCAGCTTCTCCAACACCCATATGAAGTTAACAACTTTTTCAGACTCCACATAAGCAAATGCAACGGAGAATGTCATCTCAGTTGAGTTAACACCAACGACCTCAACTAATGGCATCCTATACCTATTAGTCTTGTCTGTGGAATCAATCAACAAAACAATATTGAAGGAATTTGCAAGCGTGATGGCCTCTGGATGTGTCCAGAATATGTCTCTAATGACATCAGAATCATCGACCCTTCTGTGCCAGTGCACATATGATCACGATGCATCAAGTTCATCAGATATTGCAGCTCCGTCCTGCCCTGTCTTAGACTAGATCGAATCTTCTGACATGCATTGTAAATCTGTTTGATTGTAGTGTGGCTCTCTGGGTTATTCTGTTGAAGTGAAAGTAAGGCACTGCGCGGCTTGACCATGTTCTTTGTCATATCACTAAGCATAGACATCTCGTCCGGACTTAGCCTACCAACATATGGATGTCCTTCAAAGTTTTTGGTAACGCATGGTTGTGAGTTCTACACATAACCTTCAAAACCCATCCACCAGAAGCTTTCACTAAACTTCCTTTCAGTCTGAACGGACACTCACATTTTCTAGTACCGGTAGCCCTCACATTTTCAGATTTGTATGGTTTATACTTACCACCTCTTTCACAAGCAAACATAACAAATGTATTCTTGCTTGATCACCCATTGTCTAATCTTGATATGACAACCACACACTGATGCGTTCGAAATAGCATATAGTTTAGTGTTAGTTTTGTATTGCATCTTAGTCATTTTAGTCATTTTAATCCATGTTATTTATGCATTTGGCTTGATTTGAATAATGCACTTGGTTTTGGTTCAATTGTGCTTAAAGGAAGGTATTTGTCCTAGGAAAAAGGAGAAAAATCACTTGGAATAAGTTGCGGTAATTTGTGCTACAAGTAGATAATGTAATGTTGCCCCAGCCTGACACCTGTTCGATGTTTTAATCATATTTGGAGTTCTAGGTGTCCAAATGGGATGAACCCGGTGCCATTGAAAAGCTAAGATCCATAGCTTCAACTTTCATGAAGACACCTTGAGCTAATTCGAATTTTAAAGAGGTGAAAAATGCAAAACTACATGAAGCACGGCCTAGCCGTGTCAGGAAGCACGACCGTGTTACGACAGCACCTGAACAGCACGAGAAACAGAATGAATCATGGCCTGGCCGTTCCTCACGCCACGGTCGTGCTATGACAACACCCTGGACGCGAAATTTTACGTTTTTACATGTTTTGGACTTGTTTTTCACTCCTTTTCATCCTAAACTATAAATAGACACTTTAGAGACTTGTCTAGGGTTCGAACTTTGATTCTTGGAGGCACGGTGGAGGATTGGGATCAATCTCTTCGTCTCTTCTCTCTCGATTTCCTGGTTTAAATGTTTGTTTATATGGATTCCATTCTATCCATCATGTTAGAGTAGTTTCCCTTGTTCTAGGATTTGGGGCTATGCCTTTTGATGTCTTTTGGATGATTATTTGATACTCTCTCTATTACTTTGAATGAAATTCGATTTCGTTCTTATTGTTATTATTATTTCTTATGAATTCGGTGGCCACTTATTTATATGTGTTAGATTTCTAGGGATGAACCGAGAGGTGAACCTTTGTTATCAGAACCATAAGAACGGAACTAAGGATTAAAATCACGAGAGTAATTTTTTGTCCTTCGAGGATAAAACAAGCTATCATATTTCTTAACGGGTTTAATTCGATTTCAATTACCATGAGAGTAGGAATTATATCGCTTAAACACGGTTTCTGTATCCTGGGAGGGAACTTTTACTAAATTAGGATAGCTTGCCTTCAATTGAATTCATTTGTTAATAAGAGAGTAGTCAATTAGGATTCATAGCATCATTGTGGTACCCCCAGTCCTAGAAGCTTTTCCTTATTATTAAAATCATCCATTACATTGTTCTTAATTTATTTTATTTCTATTACAATAACAAATTCTATTTCTCGAATTAGTTTAATTAGCGTAAAAGCAGTCTCTGTGGGATCGATATTTTATTACTTGACGACAACACCGTGCACTTGCGGATTTGAGCCATCAAGTTTTTGGCGCCGTTGTCAGGGACTGCGTTTTATTGATTTTTAAATTAATTCATGTTAATATAAAAGAAAATATTCTATAATTGTTGCTGTGCTACTTACCTTTTCCTCTAGTGTTGTGCATGCGAGGTGAACAAACAGGTGAGCTGTTGTTTGACCCTGAAATAGAAAAGACCGCAAAGGCTAATAGGAAGAAGGCAAAGGAAGCAAAACAACAACAAAATCAAACCTCTACTTCTACCTCTCTCGTTACAACTCAAGTAGTAATGGGGGACGCACCACCACCACCATGCACTTTGGGTGATTTTGGGAGAAGGAACAACCATCAGATGACAGTCATTGCCTACCAATAGGTGGAGGCAAATGCTTTTGAGATCAGTACATCTCTGTTGAACACTCTCAAGCAAAACCAATTCGCTGGGGATGAAGTTGAAGACCCAAATCAGCACTTGGTAAATTTCTATGAAATCTGTGGCACCTTGAAGCTGGATGGAGTGACAGAGGGAGCCAAGAAACTAAGGCTTTTTCCTTTCACCCTGCGAGATAGAGCAAGAGATTGGTTGCACACTTTGCCTCAAGGAAGCATCGCTACTTGGGATGATTTGGAGGATAAATTTATGAACAAATTTTTTCCACCCTCCAAGTTCATCAAAAGAAGAGGTGAAATTCATGGGTTCCAGCAAAACCAGAGCGAAAATCTGTATGAGGCATGGGAGAGATTCAAGCTTCTTCTGAAAAGATGTCCTGGCCATGGGTATGATGAGTTTAATCAGATGCAGATGTTTTGCAATGGGTTGAGGCCAAATACAAGAATGATGTTGGATGCCTCAGCTGGAGGTACAATTAACAGCAAAACAGTTGAAGAAGCAAGAACTTTAGTGGAGCAAATGGCTTCAAATGAGCAGTTGTGTCAGAATGATAGAGGCACACAGGGTAGAAGAGGAGTCCTTGAACTAGAAACACAAGATGCACTCTTGGCTCAAAATAAATTGGTCTCTCAACAATTGGAAGCTATCACAAAGGAGCTTAAAGCGCTGACAATGGGAGCCTCTATTCCCGCTCAGGTGAATCAGTTGAACAGGAACTTGAGATGTGATTTTTGTCAAGGGTCTCATGAAAATGGAGGTTGTGATGCTAAGGGAATTTTGAATGAGCAAGCCAACTACATGGGTAATTTTCAAAAGCAAGGAGGGAATCCTTATTCTAACACCTATAATCCTGAGTGGAAGAATTATCACAACTTCTCTTGGAAACAGCAAGATAACCCATCATCAAGCAACCCTCCACAACCTCAAAACCAAGAGAAGCCAAATGCATTAGAGGAATCTCTCACTCAATTCATGAAGATGACTCAATTTAATTTTCAGAACATCTACTCCAACTTTCAAACTCACGAGTCTCATTTTAAGAACCAAGAAGCTTCTATCAAAAATCTGGAGAATCAAATTGGGCAACTCTCAAAGCAACTCGCAGAGTAATCCAAAGGTAAGTTTTCTACTAGCACAATAGATAATCCTAAGAGTGAAAATTGTAGTGCTATTACTTTGAGAAGTGGCAAGATAATGTCTGAAGTTGAGGGGAAGAAAAAGAGTGAAAAAAGTGAGGTGGATGGAGTTGAAAATGAGAGAAGTGAAAATAATGAAAAAGAAGAGAAAAAAGAGGTTAAGAAGAAATCCAACTCAGGAGAGGAAGGCATAGTTATAACTGAACAGCTGCAGGTGGGAAATAAGCCCAAAGTGGTTCTATATATGAAGCTGCCATATCCTCCTGTGAGCAAGAAAAGGAGAAGGATGAACAGTTCTCTAAGTTCATGGATATCTTCAAGCGCCTCCAGGTCAACATTCCTTTCGCAGAAGCTCTTGAACAAATGCCCTCATATGCCAAATTCATGAAGGAATTGTTGACCAAGAAAAGGAAATTCAAAGAAAATGAAACTGTAGCTTTGACAGAAGAGTGCAGTGCCATCATTCAAAGAAAGCTCCCTCCAAAGATGAAGGATCCTGGAAGCTTCACAATTCCCTGCACTATTGAGAATTTAAATATTGACAAAACCCTTTGTGATTTGGGAGTTAGCATCAATTTGATGCCGTTATCTATGTTGAAGAGGTTGGGAGGAGGTGAAGTCAAGCCTACAAGAATGACATTGCAACTGGCGGATGGGTCAATCAAATACCCTTATGGAATTATGGAAGATGTGTTAGTAAGGGTTGGAAAATTCTTTTTTCCAGCAGATTTTGTAATCCTTGACATGGAGGAAGACAAAGAGGTCCCTCTTCTTCTTGGAAGACCTTTCCTAGCTACAGGAAGAGCCTTGATTGATGTCCAACAAGGTAAATTAATTTTGAGGTTCCAAGATGAGAATGTGACTTTCAATGTGTTTGAGGCTATGAGGCACCCCGATGACACTGAAAAGTGTTCTAGAATTGATATGATTGGGGAGTCGGTTGGAGAATTGCTTAATCAAGACCGACCTTCCGAGCCCTTAGAGAAGGTAATCGGGAATTCCATGGAGGAGACGGATAAAGAGCAAAAAAAAAGCCAAGTGCAAAGGAGAAGCGTGCTCGTAGGAAGCTATTTCCATCGAGACTCCCTTGGCTTCCTTATGCTAAAGGAAACATTTCTGATACAAAAGGGAAGGTGAAGGGGCCAAGAATCCTTAAGATCTAGAAGGTGAAGGGGAGTGCCACTCCCAAATTGGAACTGGGCTAAGCACTTACAAGGGTCAAGCTAGTGACTTTAAACAAGCGCTTCTTGGGAGGCAACCCAAGTTTTTAGTGAGTTATTTTCTTCTCATCCTTGCTTCAACTTAATTCCTTACATTGGGGACAATGTTATTTTTTAAGCTTAGGGTAAAGGGTTTCACTTTCATTCTTGCATTTAATCTTACACCTCATTTTAATTTTTGCATTTTGTGTTAGTTTTAATTTTTGCATGCGTCATTTTATCCCCTAATTTTTGTTAATGTGTGCCATATAATCATTGTAGAATGTAGAGATTGCTATGATTTGGAACCCAATTATTTTTTCTTGTCATAGGCTTAAAGGAAGTGTTCTTAATGTACATAGAGATGATCTTTTGAAAAGTTGAGAATTAGCATATGA
Organism: Calophaca sinica; assembly: GCA_037113605.1. Lineage (NCBI taxonomy): Eukaryota > Viridiplantae > Streptophyta > Magnoliopsida > Fabales > Fabaceae > Calophaca > Calophaca sinica. The sequence continues at coordinate 84,578,755 of CM073730.1, read as the reverse complement.
CACTCTGATTTGATGTTTTTCACTGATTTTAACTTCTAAATGTAAGACTTGAGCTTATATTGGGGCTTGTTCTTCATCATGTTTTTATGCCCCTTCTCCTTGTATGAGTGTGTTCATCTTGATTGTGCTTTCTAGAACTTGACTTGAAACCTTTTCAAAACTTGAAAATTTTTGTCTACACACTTGAAAATGATTAAGACATTTTAGGCAATTTGTTTCAAGCCTCTGATTTTTGAATGAAAGCTTCCTCTAGTTGCCCCTTTTGAGCCTTTATTGAAATAAATTTTCTTGGTAACCATGCTTTTGTCAAATGTCTATGGTACCCTTTAGAGTATGTTTAAGGGAGCAATTGGATGTTTAATCTTGTTTGAATATTGATGCTTGATCTTGGGATCTCCTCTGTTGTTTAGTTTCTCCCCAATAATTATTGCAAAATTTCAAATGGGGGAGAATAAAAAAATAAAAAAAATAAAAAAATAGAACAAAAAAAAAGAGGAGCAAAATAAAAAGGTTTTGAAAGCAAAAAAGGAAAAATGGATTGCTCCACTTATTCTGCTTTAAAAAGGGTTGCTTTAATTGATCATTTTGAAAGCCCTTGAATTTCCCTTCCTTGTTTTTATCTCACCTTATAAGTAAAATCTCATGGCCACGTTACAACCTTTTGAAAGACCTTTTGATTCTTGTGTGTTTTCATTAATTATTTGCTGAGATTTGGTTAATAGTCAAGCCTATGGTAGAGTACTTTCATTGATGGATATGAGCGAATTGTCTTAGCCTTTAAAACTCTTGGAGAGTGATAAGGAGAGTGCCCTTATCAGTGACAAACATGATTTCAGAGAGCTTGAACTTCTAATTGGGCTTGATTTTGATTGTCTCCATTGTGTTTGATAGTCCTTTAGCCTATTATTTGATCTTGCTTCTATCTCGGGTTCCTTATCGGTTGCATCTCGTATTTTCAATTTCATCATTGGCCACAACAATTGTTTGAGGACAAGCAAAATTCTAAGCTTGGGGTAATTTGATGCGTTCGAAATAACATATAGTTTAGTGTTAGTTTTGCATTGCATCTTAGTCATTTTAGTCATTTTAATCCATGTTATTTATGCATTTGGCTTGATTTGAATAATGCACTTGGTTTTGGTTCAATTGTGCTTAAAGGAAGGTATTTGTCCTAGGAAAAAGGAGAAAAATCACTTGGAATAAGTTGCGGTAATTTGTGCTACAAGTTGATAATGTAATGCTGCCCCAGCCCGACACCTGTTCGATGTTTTAATTATATCTGGAGTTCTAGGTGTCCAAATGAGATGAAACTGATGCCATTGAAAAGCTAAGATCCATAGCTTCAACTTTCATGAAGACACCTTGAGCTAGACTTTAAAGAGGTGAAAAATGCAAAACTACATGAAGCACGGCCTAGCCGTGTCAGGAAGCACGGCCGTGTTGCGACAACACCTGAACAACACGAGAAACAGAATGAAGCACGACCTGGTCGTGCCTCACGCCACGGTCGTGCTATGACAACACCCTGGATGTGGAATTTTATGTTTTTACATGATTTGGACTTGTTTTTCACTCGTTTTCATCCTAGACTATAAATAGACAATTTAGAGATTTGTCTAGGGTTCGAACTTTGATTCTTGGAGGCACGGTGGAGAATTGGGATCAATCTCTTCGTCTCTTCTCTCTCGATTTCCTGGTTTGAATGTTTATTTATATGGATTCTATTATATCCATCATGTTAGAGTAGTTTCCCTTGTTCTAGGATTTGGGGCTATGCCTTTTGATGTCTTTTGGATGATTATTTGATACTCTCTCTATTACTTTGAATGCAATTCGATTTCGTTCTTATTATTATTATTATTATTTCTTATGAATTCGGTGGCCACTTATTCATATGTGTTAGATTTCTAGGGATGAACCGAGAGGTGAACCTTTGTTATCGGAACCATAAGAATGGAACTAAGGATTAAAATCACAAGAGTAATTTTTTGTCCTTCGAGGATAAAACAAGCTATCATACGGTTTCTGTATCCTGGGAGGGAACTTTTACTAAATTAGGATAGCTTGCCTTCAATTGAATTCATTTGTTAATAAGAGAGTAGTCAATTAGGATTTCAAAGCATCATTGTGGTACCTCCAGTCCTAGAAGCTTTTCTTTATTATTAAAATCATCCATTACATTGTTCTTAATTTATTTTATTTCTATTACAATAACAAATTTTATTTCTCGAATTAGTTTAATTAGCGTAAAAACAGTCTCTACGGGATCGATATTTTATTACTTGATGACAACTCCGTGCACTTGCGGATTTGAGCCATCACACACCCAACAGATTTTCCAATATTTCATACCCATGACAACAGCTCATCTCGGATAGGAAATACCTGATAAAGCACAAAAAATTAGGGTTGTCACAAATGAGAAGTCATAGGCTAAAAAAAAATAACAAAATATGTAAGTACCCTCGTAGTTATAAATACTCTAGTACAATCCACGGCCAAGGCCTCTGTATTCGTCATTTGGGAGTCCCGGTTATCCTCCATGGTAATCAAACTGCACCACAAGATAAAATTTGGAAAATAACTAATCTGTGACAAGCGCGTCATCTAATTGACGTCTATATACGTCACCTTGTTGATGCAATCCCACGTCAACAAGGTGACGCGCTTGTATTTCGTTTCAACATACGCGTCAATAAGATGAAGCCTGTGTTAGTACTGCAACTACAAATTTTTCAACCGATGTCATCTAGTTGCCGTGCACCAACGTCATCTTATTGACGCGTAATATTACAAATGCTGAAACAAAATACATGGGCATCACCTTGTTGACGTGGGATCGCGTCAACTAGGTGATGTGCGATATCGAAACGCATAAAAAAATTGCGACAAGCGACGTACCCGTTCAGCAAAATGGTGGTGGAACAGGCCTTGAGAGAAGAGGGAGAGACCTTCAAAGAGGGGTAGGGACCTTGAGAGAGAGATGAGAGGAATAGAGGGAACTTCAGAGAGGGAGCTTCAATGAGAGAGAGCACTTCAGAGAGAGAGATAGATGGAAGGTGAGAGAGCGAAAGATTCATCGAAGAGAGAGAGAAGGGAGGTGACTGTCGAAGAGAGAGAGAGAGAGAGAAGGGAGGTGATAATAGGGAGAGGATATGAAAATGAGGTCGGGGTAAAATTGGAAATTAAATGGGGAGGGGAGATAAGAAAATTAAAGGGGGAGGTGGTAATAACAAAGCCCTTTATTGAACTTCTGAAGATTGGGGAATGGCCCTGTTGGGCTCTGCAATGAATAAGATGGGATTGGTATTTGCACCTCCGTTTTTTGCTAATATACCCCTAAAGTCTTTTTTCCTTTTTTTTCCTCTTTGGATTTCACTTTCGGACGAAACTAAAGAAGTGTTTTTAAAACATCCCCCAGTTCTTCAAAATTCACTGTCATATCCCCTCTTCCAATGAAAGCCCCAACTCACACCCGCCCTCTTCACTTCGCTGCATTTCAATCGCCCACCATTGTCACTGAGTCGTCGTTGATCAACCTTGCATAGGTAGGCCCGTCGCTCTTTTTTTTTCTTTTTTAAGTTTGATAGTCTCCAAAACTTTATTTCCAGTTGGCTTTTTGAATCTTTGAATGTTTACATTCATAAGCTATATTTTATCACATTCCAAAGTATACATCAAGGACCCTTTTAGAAAAGGGTTCAAATGTATATTTCTAGATGTTTCTTAATGTATACATTTGGAGATTAAAAATTCATAATATAACTTGCCTGGAAGTATATTTTTTGACTTCCGTAAGTATACTTCTAGACCTTGTTGGTATTAACTTCCTGTAACACCCAATTTTCTGCATTCCTTATGTGTTTATGCATGATTTAGGAGTGCGTTGGGATAATAGGACCCTTAGGAACGATTTTCCTTAGTATTACTCGACTCTAATCGATTAGAGTAATGCCTTTAACAGATTAACCTTCGGTCCTTAATCGGTTAGAAATGCTAGAAGTCTGTTTCTTGAAGTTTATCTGTCCTAACAGATTAGGCACATTTCTCTAACTGATTAGAAGCAATCAGTCAGGGCTTACCAATTAGACATGTTCCTCTAATCGATTAGAAAGCGGATTTATGCAGAATCATTAAAAAGTTATCATTTTCATTTCAATCCCTTCAATGACAATAGATTCAGTCTTTCCACACAACTCAGACCCTATCTAGTTGTGCTTTTCCTTCCTTGAAACCCTAAAACCTTTGTGGTTACTGTTCTAGTCGAGTTCTCTCTATTTTTTGGTGATTTGAAAATGTTGTTCGTGGTTCTTTGCAGAGAACGCTGTTGTCTTGCTGAAACGCTGTCCAATCTTGATTCTTCTACTCGTTTTGGAATTTCAGACCTTATAAATCCAGGTAATAATCCTATGTTCTTACCCGTTTTGATCTTTTCCTTATTTTCTAGAGCGGGTATTCATTCCATTTTCGTTTTGGATGTATTTCGTTTGTTCTGGTGCCAGTCTGTGCTCATTTTAGAGAAATCATGTCCCATGCTTATGGAACTGGATACGAATAGTGATTCCTTCTTTTCCAAGTATGGCAGAAGTGTGCTCATTGTATATGGGAGTACCGAGAGAGGAGGAAGGATAGTATTTGTTTGTTCATGCCATATTGTTGCATAAATGAAATTAAATTCCTAAAGGATGTTGCAACCTGATTGTTGTTGATTCATGATATTGCTTATGTGTTATACTTGATGCCTATGACCTGTTGAATATGCATATGTTGTTCTGGAAATTCGTGTGATGCTTGTATGCTACTTGGATTGTTAAATAGAGTACCGATTCTGCATTTTGCGATGTCTAATCAATTAAGTCATTGACTCTAACTGATTATTAGACACTAAAAGAATGAATAACCGATTAAGCGAGTAATAGTTAACAAATTAAACCTATAGTTTTAACCGATTATGGGAATAAATTATGGTTAACCGATTAGACATTGAGTGTTAATCAATTAGGTAATTAAAACATGTGATAACCAATTAGATGAGATGCCTTAACCGATTAGATCCTACTAAGAAGTCAAAATTGATACTATAACGCACTAGTTGAGTGTGACGTTAGTGGTAATCCATTTGATGGACAATGACCCTAGAGATTGATTAGGAAATTATCCAACTTCTTAGACCTAAGTCCTAATCCTTTAGATTATGTCCTAGTTGATTGGAATGGCGATGGATAACAAATTAAGGCTAGAATTGGATAAGACGTGACCCCAACCGATTAGGGCGATGACTCTAACCGATTAGGCCGAGGACTCTAACCGATTAGGTGACGTTCTAGAGCCTAACCGATTAGACATTAGGTCCAATCGATTAAACTGATCCAAACAATTGGAATTGAACCGGTGGTACTGTAAATGGTAGGAATGTTATACTTGATGGACTAGAGTGATTTATGGTCATGAAACTCGATTGAACTTAGATTAGAGTGATGAGGCGAAGCTCCAGGCTTGGAACTCAGATTTAGTTTTTATTTTGAGGTTGTAATCCATTTATTAGATTAATGACTTAGGTTTATAATTTATGACTTGGATTACTGTAATCAAGTTGGTAAATTATTAGTAATTCATGTGCTTTAATGTAATTTGCTTTGCTTTCAATTTATGTTGAGCTGCGGGTGTTACATTATGGTATTAGAGCAGTTCGATCTTATCGGACTGTGAGTCATGGGTCTAGTAGTGACTCGTTTTAGGAAGTGTCAGTTTAGTCTTTGTAGGACTGTAGTCAGTTAGCCGAAACTTTCCTTTATTCAAGATCTTCTCTCTGTATTCTTCTACCTAGTATGGACTATTAAGCCTGATCAACTTAATACTCCATACCGTATATGTGGAATAGAGTAGATGGAGCTAGCGAACGAGGGAGAGGACCGAATAGGAATGCGAACTCTGAGAAAGCTTAATGGTTAAGGATGATAGGGAAAAGAATGAACGAATGCAAGAGCTCCCAAAAGATTGAGAGCCCTAGGAGGATACGGATAAAGGGAAACAAGTTCCAACCTCTCCTGAACCATGAGTTAAGGAATGTTTTAAGTGTGGTCAGAACCACAGAGGCGAGTGTTCGGCTGGACGAATCGTGTGCTACAGGTACCGTCAACCGGGACGCTTTGCAAGGAATTAGGAACAACAAGGAAGTAAGGGTTTTCAATTGTGAGGTTTCAATCGACTTAGGATGGGTGTTTGTAATTGGTTAGGGTTACAACACTCGTTGATTCATCAAATTGTTTAGCCTAAACCATTATGAATGGATCCTTATTGATTGAGATTCTATGATAATACCTAAGTGATCCATAGTGTTCTAAGTGATTAGTAGTAAGGATAGGAAGTAAAATGAAGATAGGCCATTCACTTTAATGCCTGAATGGTAGTGTAGAACCTCGAAGGTGATCAAGCACTAGAGAAGCAGAAAGAAACCCTAAGTCTTTTAGGTATATTGACCTTAGTTGAGTAGCTACTAGCTAGCCTAGAAGGAGAATTAGATTATAGTATTTGAACTATAGGATTTATAAGTAAAAGCCAAGTCGACGAAAGTTCAATGTTATTAATGCCTGCATTCGATCCAATCGGCCAGTGCAAGAGGTAAATTCGTTTGACCAATCATAAACTATATCTTTGTCAAATAAGAATCTTATTTGGAATAAGATTTAGTCTATTGTTGGGTAATGAAATCACCAAATTCTTAGGACAATTAGTTCCTCTTCAGAGATTAATTCCTTTCTGGGTTTCCAATGCTTTAGAAGGAGTAGTGAAGGTAGATTCGGTTAAGAGAAATAGATTATTCCAAGAATCATTTTCTCAAGAATCTCAAGGATTCATTTTCTCGAGACTAGTTGTTCCATTAGATATTAGACCCGGCGACGGACACCAATCCCTGTTGCTATTAGATATGGTAGCGTGGGCTTTTGGTTTAGATTCTAATTGAACCAAGGTAGGGGAATTAGTCCCTCAATAGTAAGTTTAGCTAAGAGTGTAAGATCATGGGCATGACTTAATCGAAGGATCTCTAAGATAAGAAATCGTTGCAAGTAGATTCGTTGGCTTGTGTCTGATGTGATTCTAACTAACTACTTACACACTGAGTCTCCAACCGAGTGAGACCTAGACCTCGGGTGAGACCTAATTTGTAAACAGCTAGTGAAAAATCAGGTAAGTCTAACCAATGGATGCCTTACAAGAGTTGAGCAACCCTAGAGTTTCGAATTGCCTAGGCCAAGTTGAATATAAGACTAAGTATAGCGATCTAAGAGATGGGTATCAATCCTCTAAGTTATGGAAAAGGTATCTAAGGAAAGAATTTCCATTTGTGACATAAGAATGGACGTTGCGGATGGAAATTGTTCAGGGTACGTAATAGTTACTTCAATGTGACAATCTTACTTTGATAAGTTAGTTGACCGATGAAGGAGTCACGAAACCACCAACAGTAGTATGAGATGCTGTTTTGGGCGAACTTCCAAAGAGTATTCGAAGGAAAGTACTTTCCAATGAGTCTAAGGAAGTAGAAGGAGCAAAGGTTCGCTCGTTTGACACGAAGAGGCACGTCCATAGGAGAGTGTGTAGCCAAATTCAAAGAGTGGTCCACATACCCAACCTACCTTCAACGTGTATAAGATGATAAGTGGAAGACTCACCAGATTGAGCAAGGACTTGAACCGAGTTAAGAAACATCGTGTGTCAATTTGAGGAGGATGATTATGCAAGACTGTGGGTTAATACAGAATTGCCGAAGAAGCATAGATTGCCTTATGGCAGGACGTCTAGGTAAGTAGCAGACGAAAAAGAGCAAATGTAAGAATTTCCAACAGCTAAGAGTAATAGAGGAAGAAAGCAACACCAGAGTCAAATTCTCTGGTTGTAAGTAGGGTGTTCATTTGATGGAAATAAGCCGTAAGGAGTTGATCAATCGACTCAAGCTAAGAAATTTCTAGTCGGGGATTTGTACTCGAACGAGAGACAAGACTGTCTAAACTTCAGAAGCTATATCATTATGTTATGAACAAGGAAATGCCAGAAGTGGTGGGAGGGATGAATTTCTATCCTCACCCCACACTAACGTTGTTTTGGAGTACCTGCACTTTTCGTGTAACTTACTCAATGGAAAGGATTTGAAGTTCATAAGGGAGTAAGTTGCCACCGAGCCGGCGGAGACCTAAAGTTATTAACTATTGCAAGTATTTCGTCGATTAGTATTTAGGGTGATTCCACTTAACCAATCACACACTCAGTCCCAACCGGTTAAGTTATATTCCTTGGTTAGGGCCTATTCTGTGACCGGTTAACACTATCACAACTAATCAAATCGATTGATGCTTTGTAAGAATTAATCATTTCTAGGTTTTCCCAATGAATGGAAATTGGCTATGAGAGAAAGTTGTAGTTGACGTTACAATGTCAGACGTAGCAATTTTTGAGGACGAAATTTTTTAAAAAGTGGGATGTAATGTAACGCCATAAATTCTCTAGGCTTAGTTGAGAATAAGTTGTGAGAAGTTGTGTAATTGTGTTTAAGCTTAATTTGGATTCAAATTGAGTAAATATGACTACACAAAGCTTTAATGTGTTAGTTGTTGTTTTTGAGTTAAGTAAGTTGGATTTGATCTTAAAATGATTGGAAGTATTGATTAGGAGTTAATTGAAGTTGATTTGGGGAGAAAGTCTCAAGAATGGGTGCTAGAATTAAGTTTCTTTGATTTTTCAACAGTGAGAATCGATTCCCACAAGTCATGAATCGATTCACACAAAAGCTGAATTGGAGGCTCAGTGAATCGATTCACCCAAAAACAACTCTCTGGGAGCCGAATTGAACAACCCTAAATCGATTCACCAGCTGCAGGAATCGATTTACTCACTTAATTCGCGAGCTGTCACATTCCGTCTTTGTGAATCGATTCACACATAAGCTGTGAATCAATTCATAGCCTGTAAATTGTTTAAAAACGCAGCAGAACGAGCAAAATGCGAAGAGAAAGGAAAAAGGGGAAGAAAGGGGTGATTTTGGAGAGAAGAAAAATGAGGAAACCCCTAGGGTTTCATGAGAGTGACGGAGATTAAAGAGATTCTTGCTAGGATTCTTCAATCCCTAGCTTGAATGAGAGTTTAGAGAGTTGAGATTGAGCTTTAATGGAAGTTTGGAGAAACCCTAGAAGATGGAAGAAGGAGAACCGAATTGAAGGAGAAGAAGCGAAAGAAGATCAAGCTTCTTCCAAGATAGCTCGAGTTCTTGGACTTGAAGAAGAAAATTGAAGTTTGTAGCTCAAGATTAGGAAGATTTGAAGAAGCCCTAAGATGGGAAAAGGGGGGAAAACGTGAAGAAGAGCAAAGAGGGCAAAGCTCCATCATTCTAGCTAAAGCCTTGGAGAATAAAGGTGAGTTCTTCATCCCTTAGGTGATGGGCAACCATAAGTCCCACATATAGGAATTTATTTTCCTTTAGTAATATGTGAACCCTAGGTTCAATTTAGAATTTTGAATACCTATATGAGATAGAGTTTGTTATTGTTATGATTTTATAGTGGGTTTGGTTAAAAAGAGGTTGGACGGCTGCCCCTAACCCCCCACAAATGTGTGTATGTTTGATGTTTTGTTCCCTTGTAGCTCCATAGAGCTCCAAGGGGATGTTTTTGATATATGTGTTGTCCATTTAATTGGTCAGTTTTGAGGCTTGTTATTGAGCCCTAACTTCATGGCAATAATGTTGATTAAAGGATTTAAGGGCATTATGTGATAGGAAGATTATTTGGAAAAATTGTTCATGATTTAGTATGATTCTGGGAATTGAGGTCCTAGCATGAATAGTAGTGGTTTAGTATAAGTTGATTATGTGTTTAAGAGAGTTAATGAATAGTTAATCCATGCATTATGTTGTATCCTTAATGTTGAGTTTTCAATTGATTGTGAAAGGTTGTCATTGTAAAGATTAAGTCGTGTTTGATAGTGAAGAATAAGAAAATGTTGCATAAGACTAAGGGGCCTATTTGCCTATTATGGATGAGTGAATTATGATTAATTTGTTCATTTATTAAGCATATGCATTGTCTTAACATAAGTCATGTTTAAGAGTCTTAAAAGACACCAAGATGTCTCAAAATGAGGATAGATCGTATGGTTAGCCTCGTGAGACGCCACTTGGATGGTTAAGACGTTTAACAACCATATCGATAGTGTGTTTTAGGGTCTATGGATCAAAACATATGACACTACCCAGTAACACAACCCAAAGAAGAACAATATGTTCTGATTAAAATAGCATTGCATTTATTATTGCCTTGCTAAGCATAAAATAAGAAAGAATTCTATGTTCTTAGTTAAGTAAGTTGCATTTACATTGCATTGAGTTTAGCCGTGCTAAGCATAGGTTAAAGAAAAAATGTTTTTATGATTTATGTGTGATTGCTATACATTTCTATGTTTAGTTTAATTTCAAGCCTTTAAGTAGTATATTCGACCTAGGATTATCCTACCCTGCAATATACTAAGCTGTAAGTTCAGGTTAGCACATTCTAGGGCATTCTCGCTTAGAATGTCGAATAGGTTTTCAAAGCAAGTCCTTATGGTATATAGGGAGAGTATGTTTAGGAATGGAATGCCTAAGTTAGTCTTTTCAGGCTAGTATGACTTGATGAGAGAATGGTTAGGAGTCCATGAAGGGCTCATTGAGATTTTTTAATCTCACCTCGTTCCTTTTATTGTTTTCAGATAAACAGGTACCGAAGACTGATGAGGCGAAGCTCCGGGCTTGGAACTCAGATTTAGTTTTTATTTTGAGGTTGTAATCTATTTATTAGATTAGTGACTTAGGTTTTTAATTTCTAACTTGGATTACTGTAATCAAGTTGGTAAATTATTAGTAATTCTTGTGCTTTAATGTAATTTGTTGTACTTTCAATTTATGTTGAGGTGCGGGTGTTACAGTAGTGGTATGCATTCGCATTGTATCTTAGTGTGAGAATATTGTGCTTGTGTCTACATGTATATGAATATGCTATAATTGTGATGATCTGTATTTGTATGTGTGATGCTATTGTAAATGTGCAATTTCTTTCTAATCTCTTTATGCTTATATGCTTTAAGCATGATTTCTCACTCATACACCTATTTTTTTAGTACTTGGCTATATGTGAACATACAAGAGGACGAGTTGCAGAAAACGTGCCTGCAGTGGAGGAGTGGTCCCTCTGAATATCGCTTTATAGATAGTTATAGTTTTGGTTATATTTTCTTTTAATATTTAATAAAAAGGTTTACCAGCTCTGATCAATGTGACATCGGAAAAAGGATTATTTTAATTATGTCATTATTTGAAGTTCATTCGAAAACCTTGTAAACGTTTTATGTTTCCTTTATTTAATTTCATTTGGATTTTGAGACTTGTATTACGTGTGAAGCGTTTTTCTAAAAAAAAAATTAATACCTTATTCCGCAAAGACTTTACATATTTATAATAAATGAACGTTGGGGTAATGGGTTTTACATTTCCAAATTTATAATTTCGAAAGTCACTGAATTTTTGAAACATAAATTATTTGATGTATTTTACGTTATGCATTGCATTAGCTAAATTATGCATTGTATTTTACGTTTTACATTCCTGCGAGCTTCGATTTTGCTTCTGAGGCATCGAGATAGTTGGTAAAACTCTATCATTAATTCTGTTCCATAGATTTAATCTTTTTTATTGGATGTTCGACTTGTTATCTTATTGTAATTATGTGCTGTTTTGGTCCCTCTTAGTAGTTTCGGTGTCGTGCTCGTATTCGGGAGCTTGGATATCACTTTTGGTCCTTCTAAAAGTTGTAAAAAACTTAGCAATGATTCTAAACCCTTGTCTTAATAAGGTTTAAGTGTTATTTACTCGTCCCCAAAACTAATTATGTTTTCGTATCTGCGCTATACGCAGCTCGGTGAGCCCACAGACGCATCCGATGCTGCTCACGAGATTGTTTGGGGACTTGGGCAGCAACCTCAACCTTTGGGCTTGTAGATCTAAATTTTCGCTAAGGTGGGGGAAATCGACTAACACGTTGGGGAGGCAAGAGTAGCTTTTAGAATTTAATGCAGCTTTGGGGATCACAACCCTTCGACACTCAGAACTACAATTCTTAAGTCAACCTATGACGTTCTTTAGGAATGATACTACATTGAATTAAGTGTTGGGAGTTCAATATTAATGATGTTTGGCATGCTTTTTGATCAATTGTTATGGTGTTTGCTCTATTGAGCAACATGATATGATTATTTAAGTAATATGGATGTGATACATGTCATGCTTGATATGATGGTCTGTAAAACATGTCTTGATTGATGATCCATTGACATATTAGTTGTTTGTTTGACTTTTATGAGTTCATTATTCAACCATGTGATTGATTGATTGATTACGTAGTAATCAAGACAGAATGTGAGGTTGGAATACTGGGCTCGTAGGTCAGAACTTGATAATTGGAATGAATGCATCATGACATGACAGGTGCACTGACTTTCTTTAGTATGAAAGGTTCAACATCATCCTTCCTTGAAGAGGTATACACTCTTCCAAATGTTGTGCAAAATAACTCTCTATGTATAGAGAACCTCTTGACTAGAGGGATTCCCCTCGGAACACCGATTAAATTTCATGGATGGAAGCCTCCTTACACGAGGTTCTTTGTACGATATTCTCGGGAAGGGTGGCGGAAGAAACTATTCTGAGGGATGGGGATGCACTTACGATTGATAGTCTGATGATCAAAAACTAGTTTGTGATCAGTCCAGCCTGCAGGGGATACCTTCTGAATAATAGCTTTTGAGTCTGAAAAGTAAGCAAGGGATCGTGTTGACAGTGACCCTCCCGAAGAGTGAGTATGCTATCGAAGACTTGGCCAACATGCATGTAAACATATAGCTAGGTTGTGATCCTAGAGGGGAACTCTAAAGATGAATGAGATTATTTGTGTAGTGCATTAAATTGATAATAGTTGCTCTAATATCACTGTTTATGACATTTAGAAGATTTACCCTTTCTATCTTTTGTACATGTATTTGTGGTCTATCCTATTGGATGACATCCTCAGATGGATACTGGCTGGACTGTCAGTATTTTGGTACCAGGAGAAGTGGACATGATAATTGAACGTCACTTTTCATATTGATGGAGGCAGATGCTAGAGTTTTGACTTCTCAACGTTCACAGTGGTTTATATTGGTAAGGTCACATGTCACACACACAAGAGGAATGAGGAGCAGAAGAGTCGTTTAGGACATTTTTGAGTGATACTCCGATTGCCTTTTAAGGCAATGTGGAATGGTGGGTTTAGTCGTCCCAAACCCTCCCATCATTCTAGGATTCGTGTCGTGGTAGTCCTTAGAGGAGCTATGTTAAGAGTCCAGACGGCTAGGATTGAGGCGCTCAGACGTCTTAGTGAAAAGAGGATGAGTAGCGCACCCATAACACACATTTATGAGAGGAGAATGAAGCCCAAAGAGGAAGTGGGAGCCTCAAGGTTACTCCCCTGAGTAATTCAGAGCATGTCAGTGTTAGGTAGTTGGGTTAAGGAAGGCAAGTCAGTCATGTATATGGGTCCACTTGTCGTATGTACTGGGTTGGGTAGTGTCAGGGTGACCAGGTCTACAGTCACGCCCCTTTGATGTATTTTGAGTCTTGTCTAAATGTATGTGTATATATGGTACATATGTAACCACGCTTTGATCTATGCAAAAAGCAATTATGTGTGTTATATGTTGTTTTGGTTAAAAGTATTAATTCTCTATGTTTACTTATATTATAATCCACAATTAAGGTTTAAGTAAATGTGACTTTAAAGAGTGTCACATGCATCACTGTTTTAGTTTGTAGCAATTGTGGTTTATTTGAGGAATCAATTGCTCATTTATTCCTTCAGTGTTAATTTGCATGGGACTTTTGGAGATGGTTTGGTTCTATTATGAATTTCTCTATTGATTTATCTTCATTCACCTCTGTTTTGTCCACATGTGAAAATATTTTTAGCTCCAAATTTAAAGAAGTTGGTCTAGCTGGTATTACTAATATTATTTGGGTTATTTGAACTTGCAGAAATAAACTCAGATTTGGCAATTCTTGTATTCGCTTGAGATCTACTGTCAATATGGTTAAAGCTCTCTCTCACAGGGAATTTATCTAAAGGACACATGTCTTCTTCCATGGAGGAATTCTCTATCCTCGGGGCCTTTAAGATCACAGGTCACCCTTCAAAAGCTTCGTCCATTAAGCAGGTTCTTTGGTATACTCCTCAGCAAGGATGGATCAAATGTTATTTTGATGGCGCTGCTTGGGGTTCTCATGGGCTTGTTGCTACTGGTGGTATTTTTAGAGACAATAATGATGTTGTTCTTGGTTGATTTTCATCCTATATTGGTTCCTCCTTTTCTCTTCATTTTGAAATTATTAGGCTATGATTGCTATTGAAGTTGCTTATAAAAAAGGGTGGCATAAATTATCGATAGAGTGTGATTTCAAATTGTTTGTTCTAGCTTTCTCTTATTTTGAGATTGTTCCTTGGAAGCTTGTGAATAAATGGAAAAATTGTATTACTCTCACTAGGAGCATGTCTTTTATAGTTTCTTATATTTTTCAGAGGCAAATACTTGTGCTGACAAGTTAGCTACTTATGGTGTTAGCTCTGAATGTTACTTAGTGGAATTTGATTCCTAGTTTTATTAGGGAGAACTTTTACCAAAATAGGTATGGTCTTCCTTTTTATAGATTCCAATAGTCCTCCTTTTTTCCATGGGTTAGTCTTATGTCGCCCCATGTTTTTCTTTGTATTATTCTTTCTTTCATAATAAAATTTTGGTGTGCTGCAGGTGATTGGAAAAGTTTGAGGTGCCAACATAGTTGGGATCGCTCTCTTTGTAGTGATGTTTTTGCATGCCAATTTGCTTAAAAAAACTCTTAAGGTCCCAATGAGTCTTGGGTATCAACATTATTTGTATATTCTCATGCAGGATTACTAGTTAGATGTCATGAACAAAAGAGTTTGTTTGTAATATATTGTGATAAGGGGAGCATGCTGAACATTCTATTGAGAAGATGTTTGTGAGGATGAAGAACAACCTCACTCTGAAAAAAGTCATGGAACATGATCAGAGGAAGCATAATTAACATCCTACTGAGAGGATGATCATCAATCTCTGGGAGCTTAACTCACTCAAACTCATATCCCTTCTTCTGCTAAGAAACTTGAAGAAGTTGAAGCCATAATTGCTCTAACTTAACTTAACATCCAAGAATCAATTGACATGAACATGTTGTTTTCTCCATCCTCACCACCCAAGGCTACTTTACGAGAGGATAATTCCTTCCAGTGAACAATAACAAGACGTTGTGCACTACCATCAATCAAATATCCTTAAAGCACAATAATGCTAAACGAATGAGCATAAGGAGATATCACAAACTCAGTGATGATTCTCTTATCGTTGACTCTCAAGTAAATGAGGTCACTAAAGGAGGTACACTCAATCCCAAATCTTATAATAATTGCATTGTGATAAATCCGAATTTTGGGATACACTGATAGTGTGTGATTGGTTGTCTGGTCTTAAAATTAGGAATGCATGCTATATCTACTGATGCAAGTATATGACTTTAAATCTTGATTGTATGCATCATTGTTTTGTCTTGGACTTGAATGTGCATTTTCCTAACTCTATGCTTAAATGAAATCTGCTTCACAACCTCTGATTCTAAACACTCTCTTAATATTGCAATGTCCATAAACAAGTTTGCACATTTGGTTTTATGATTAAAATAATTGCATGATGCTTTTGGCTTAAAGAACACATGTTACGAGATGATTCAAAAATTGGTGTTCTTTAAAATATTGGACAAAGGGTTGTTTTGTTAAATGTCATTCTCCACATAATTTTGGCCCATACATTGCACAGTGATCACTTCTGGATTATCATATTAAATGAATTGACATCATTTAATATGCTCTAATTGTATTGCTGACCAACCTCTGTTATGTACCAAAAAATGAACTTGCTCTTAATGGTTAACCAATTGTCTAAAGTTTGAAATTAGCCTCTTAAGTATAAAGCATGATTGGCCTAAGACTTAGCAAGAAAAAGGACTAAAACTCATGTTTTTGATAATTGAATCTAGGTCATATGATGTCCTTGCATAAGTCTGACTTCTAGTGCATTTTTCATGTCATATCTTATTTCTATAATTATTATGTGCATGTATAAATCTCAAACAAAAGTTTGGATGAATCCAACTTGATTACCCTATGCTTTACTTGATGCCTAAATGTAGGATTTTGAATATAGCTTTTCAAAATTTGAGTTTTTGATATGGCTTATGTAAAACATCCTTCTTCAACATGTTTTAAATGGAGAGCTTCAAAAGCAGAAAACGACTGTTAAGAAGTTGTATTTCCCAACATCATTAGGTAGAATAATGATAAAAACAGTCCAATTCGAAACTACGATATTTTTTGAACCCTAGACCATGAATACAGGCATTGTGAGGTCCGAAATCATTGCAAATCACTTTGAGTTCAGCCTACGATGTTCCAAATGCTGCAAATTGTGGGATAGATTGGTGGGTCACCTTAAGATCCACATCTTCATCCTAAACAATTTTGGAGTTGGCTAGCAACTTTAGAATTTCTAGAGTCACAGATGATGCATTCAGGTTGAGATTGTTTCCTTACTCATTGAAGGCTTGAGCCAAGGCTTGGTTAATAATAGTATGTGGGGTTGTTATCCCGTAAACAATTATAGTTTATATGACATTGGTCCTTTATCTTATTTTTCCCAAGTTATTTCTTTAAGTATTAAAATGTTAACACCATTGAACTTAGGAAAAAATATGCTTTTGGTCCTTGTAATTTGACCCAAATTTGGTTTTGGTCCCTATAATTTTTTTTTCGAACTTGCCCCTGTAATTCCATTTTCCGTCGGTTTTAATCTCTCCTGTTAGTAGGCCGTTTAAGAAACCTGATTTGGTGACGTGGCACCACATGGACACACGTGGATGCTCACTCAGTTAGTCCACGTAATATTATTACTTTTTAATTAAAAAATCAAAACAAAAAAATAAAAACAAAAATCTGGTATTATTAGAACGAAAATTAGGGCTTCCTATGCATGTTCTTCATCGCTGCAGAGCGCTACTTCTTCTTCATGTTCTTCTGCTTCTTCTTTGCTGCTCTCTCTGCTTCTTCTTCTTCGCTGCAAAGCGTGCGCTTCTTCTTCTTTGTCTTCTTCTTCCCTGCAGTGTGCTTCTTTCTTTGTGTGTTCTTCCTCACTGCCTCTGCGTCTTCTTATTGTCGGCCACCACCACAGGCCACGAATCAGAGCACCTAAGCCACAATCGTGATGCTCTCATCATGCTATACAAAACCCCCATCAGTTTCGCGAAAACAAGGAGGATTTCACAAATCGTAACTGCCACTTTTGACCGGATTTGAGCGGATCTGGTGAGAGGTGAGAGTGGGTGTTCAAGCGGTATCGCTGAGTGGTTGAAGAAGAAGGAGAGGCAATGGAAGAAGAAGGTTGTGGCAGAGGGCGACGATGGAAGAAGGCCGTTGAGAGAGAGAGGCAGGAAGATGAAGCAGAAACGGTGTGAAGGAGATGAGGAAATGAGGAACTGAAGCAGAAGCAGAGAGATGAGGAGATACGATCCAAATGAAGCATCTGAATACGTGAAGGAGAAAAAAAATCAAAAGGGTATGGGAGGGAACAATCTAGAAACTCCAGCGTTTGTTTCCCAAAAAATAATTGGGTGGATTACTTGTTTGATTGATTATGTTTACTTGGTTGATTCTGTGTTTTCTGGAGTGTTTTTACTTGAGTTTCTGAGTTCTGAGTTTTTAGTCAACAGTTAGAAGAAGATGATGGTGGAAGGGGTGGGTAAAGGGACAGGGATGGGGTGGGTGGCCAATGGGGAAGAGGGTGGATGATGACTGGCACTGCTGATTCCTTCGTCCCTTCCCCGTTTTCGTTTTTGTTGCCACAAGCTCATGTTTGCATGATACCCAGAAGAACATGGTGGCAGAGGAAGAACATGGTAGAAGAAGAAGAAGTTACACAGGGAAGAAGAAGAAGAAGAAGAAGAAGAAGAACAATGGTGGCGGAGGAAATTGGGTTTCTGATTTCGTTTCTATTTTTATTTTTATTAAAATATAAAATTTAAAAACAAATTAAAAAAACAATAACAGGTGGAAGGCCACGTGTGTCCACGTGGTGCCATGTCGGAACGTCGTTTGCCACGTCAAGCTTTTTTAACGGACCATTAACCGGAGGGACTAAAACCGATAGAAAATAGAATTACAGGGACAAGTTCGAAAAAAAAAATTACAGGGACCAAAACTAAATTTTAGTCAAATTACAGGGACTAAAAGCATATTTTTCCCTTGAACTTATTATCATTTCCCATCCACACCCGTTAAAAAAATCCTACATGTTCATTAATATGCCTATGAGTCCGGTAATGTGTTTATGTGGTTGTTAGTATGCCTATGTGTCTATCCTACATCATAATTTGAGTCATATTTTTATTTAATTTTTTATTAAAAACTAAAAAAATATTGGAACTCTTAGGTTCATCTTCTTCTACATAATCCCAAATCTTCTTTCTCATGCCCAGATCAACTCCATCAAGCTGGAGACCCAATCATTGCAGAAATCGTTAACAATCTCAATTCCTATAAACACAAGTTCAAATTGTAACAACATATATTAAATGATGCCTGCTGAGGCAGGCATCATTTAATATTAATAAAATTAAAACTCATGGCAAAAACAACACATATTAAAAACCTAAATATCATACTTATCATAGTTTACAAATAGCATTTACAAAAGTACAAAAGACTACTTGCTGGTCGTGATACAAAAACTGACTAAACAGACTTCAATAGTTATCCACAACAATTACAAGAAAAGTCTTTAACTACATCATTTTTCATCATGCTTCCGTTTCGCTAGACTCTTTTTTCCACAAGTAACTTACTAAGTTCAGTTGATCCTCTGATAGTAGATCTGTTGACATAGAAAACAAGATACAAGACAAAAAAAATTGGTAAGAATACACTTCAATTATCATACATCGAGAAAACATCATAGAGTAAAACATGTTAACATGCACACACATCAATCAGCAAGTATAACAACCATCTCTTGAGTCAAATCATCTATAAGATCAAAGCCCATGAACTATTAATTCATAACTTTTCTAAAGGGTAACTTACAGCTTACAACTAACAACTCACAGCTAACAGCTAATAGTTTACTACTAACAACTAAGGATTTGACTTGTGTGCAGCTGTTGTTCACATGGAAGGAAACTCTGTGTGCAACTGTTGTTCACACAGACATAAATATGTGTGCTACTACTGTCCACACAGACACTCTATATGCAACTTCTGTTCATATAGACACTTTGGATGCGACTGCTATTAGAAAAAAAAGGAACTTTGTATGCAACAGCTGATCATATGTAACACCCGCACCTCAACGTACATTGAAAGTACGACAAATTACATTAAAGTACAGGAATTACTAAAATTTATAAACTTGTTTACAGTAATCCAAGTCATAAATTTAAACTCAAAACATAAATCTAATAAATAGGTTACAACTTAAACAATTCTTGGAATATCTAATTCCACTACAACATAAAACTTAATTTATGAGTGTCAAGACTTGAGCTCCGCCTTGTTTGCTTCTAATACCTGCTTATCTAAAACAATAAAGGAACGGGGTGAGATTAAAAATCTCAGTGAGCCCTTCGCGGACTCCTCACCATTCACCCGTCAAGTCATACTTATTTAATAAGATTAACTGTGACACTAAAGGCCAACGCATACTTCATATTTAATGCCTAGAAACTTATCTTAAACATATTGTATGTTAAGTACCCTAAGTTTGAGTGACCTAGGGTGTACTGACTTAGAACTAGCTTGTTCTATAGTACTGAACTCAATCATTAACATATACCTTGGTGTAAAACCCTAACTTCCTTTGTGTTGAGTGTGGTTACCTATAACTCAACTTTCTTTGTGCTGAGCTTACTTTCTAGTACCTCGGCTTCCTTTGAGCTAAGGATACTCACTTTACCTTAGCTTCCTTTGTGCTAAGGATACTTTCTTACACCTTAGCTTCCTTTGTGCTAAAGTGTGTTAACTAACACCTTAGCTTCCTCTGTGCTGAGTGTGATTACTAGTACCTCAGCTTCCTTTGTGCTGAGTGTACTAACTTACGCCTTAGCTTTCTTTGTGCTAAGCACGTGTACTAATCCGGGATATGGGAAACCAGAATTTATAACGAGATGCAGTGCAACTTAATAACTAACAACATATAGCTCTTCTTTACTATTCTTCTATGTTATTGAATTTATCATATTATCAAATTACATAGATTCCAATCAACATAACTTTCTTGTCTCATAAGTGATTAAATCACAACTCTTTTATTCCTATTGCATGATTACAAATAAGGAAGTAACACTCAGAATATCAACCCATGTCATCTTATAATATTCTTTACTAATTCCCAAGAGGTTGGTAACAAGGTCAAGGAGTTTAGCTACACATTTGATTAAAACCTAAGCTTGCATAACATACACATCTACTCAATTATAACTTAAATGCATGTCACAATAAAACACATAGCAACTTAGGAAATAAATCCATATCATTCTATAACATCCTTTACTTATTCCAAGACATTGGATACAATATCAAAGAATTTAATTTAACATGCATTGAAACCCTAAGCTTTCAAACATATGCATTCACTTATCCATACAATCAAGGTAATTGTAAGTTCATAGGACACTTATCATCACATTTGAGATATAATCCCTCATGAGCAAAGAACTCAATCCCATTAAAGCTCCATGGAACATCCAAAGGGTTCAAATATCAAACATACAATTTGTGGGGCGGGGTTGGGGGCAGTTGTCAACCTCTTGCAGTCAAACCCACTATAATAAACATAACAATAACCTTAAAATCAAACTTGAAATCAAAGGGGTTAACAAACCCTAACTTTGAACCCTTTGGGGTTCAAAGACTTCTTTGTGAAAAGTCCTAATGTAGGACTTATGGGTGCCCATCACCTAAGAGAAGGAAGAACTCACAACTAAGCCAAGGATCCGAGCTCCAATGAGTGAAGTTCAGCTCCTTCTTCTTCCTCTATCTCGAGCTTCTTCTTCTCCTTGCTAGGGCTTAACTCCAAATTCAAGAATACCCAAAATCACACCCTCACAACTTTGATTCAAGCCTAGATTTAGTGAAATCTAGCAAGAATCATGGGTTTCCCTTTGAATTTGAGGAACCCTAACTGTTTCTCTCCCTTTCTCCTTTCAAGATCGCCATCTCCCTTTTCTTCCCCTTCCAATTCGCGTTTTTCCTGTTTTCTACTGTATTTTCTGCTTTTATACAGCTATGAATCGATTCACAGCATAGGGTAAATCGATTCACTCAGTCAGAAAAACACCAGATTCGAATTTTAAGTGAATAAATTGATTCCTACAGCTCCTCAATTCGAGTCTCAGCAGCTTGTTTTTGTGTGAATCGATTCACAACTGTTCAAATTCGATTCCCAGAGAAATTTAAGTGCTTGAATCGATTTAGGGGTTGTGGGAATCGATTCCCACTGTGTAAAATCAAAGAAAACTTGATTCTAACACCTTTCCTTGGGTCCTTCTTCCTAGTACTTGCTAAACTAACTCCCTTCCACCCCTAACATCACTTAAGAGCAAATTAAAACTCATCTAATCACTTAGGATCATTAAAGATACAATATCCTCACTTCTCAATTACAAAAATCAACTTGAATTTACTTGAAATTCACCACTAAACTATACTTAAGTTTATACACATAATTCTAAACTAAAATTGAGGGATCTCGGGGCGTTACATCATACACATACTCTATATGCGACTGTTGTTCATACAAACATGATAATCTATATGCGACGACTATTCATACAGACAGGGAACTAACTACAACTAAATTTTTGAGTGATTCTGTAACACCCCAAATCCCTCAATTGTTAGTTTAGAATTATGTGCATGAAGCTTACTATAGTAAATGGTAAATTTCATGTTGATTTTCATAATTGAAAAATAAGGATATTGTGTCTTGATGATCCTAAGTGATTAGATGAGTTAAATTAGTTTAAAAGTGATGTTAAGGATGGAATAGGAGATGAGATTAGTAAGGGATATGAGTAGGACACAAGTTTGGATGTTAGAATCAAGTTTCTTTGAGTTTTGCATAGCGTGAATTGAATTTCAACAGGTGTGAATCGATTCACACACCCTGTGAATCGATTCACAAAAAACAAATCCTCTGGGACTCAAAGTGTGAATTGATTCATTCACTTAAAACTCGATTTAGGCACTTTTTGCCTGTGTGAATCGATTCACCTATATGCTGTGAATCGATTCACAGTTGTCAAAAAGCAGAAAAAACGCAGCAGCAAGCTCATAAAACGCGATTTTGGAGAGAAAAAAGAGAGGAGGGCGATCCTGAGAGGAGAGAAAGAGAGAAACACTTAGGGTTTCTCAAATCCAAAGGGGAACCCATGATTCTTGCTAGATTTCATCAAATCTAAGCTTGAATCAAAGTTGTGAGGAAGTGATTTTGGGTATTCTTAAAGATTGGCTTAAACCCTAAAGAGGAGAAGAAGGAGCTCGAGATAGAGGAAGAAGAAAGAGCTCAAACTTAGCCTTTGGAGCTCAAATACTTGGTCTACTTTGTGAGTTCTTCCTTCTCATAGGTGATGGGCATTCATAAGTCCCACATTAGGAATGTCTCAAAGAAGTCTTTGAACCCCAAAGGGTTCAAATTTAGGGTTTGTAAACCCCTTTGATTTAAAGCTTTTCTTTATGATTATGTAGTGGGTTTGTCTGCAAGAGGTTGGATGGCTGTCCCCAACCCCCCACAAATGTATGTTATGTTTGCCTCTTTGATAGTTCCATGGAGCTCCAAAGGAATGAATTGAGTCTATGAATGGCTAAGTTCAAGTGATGATTGATGATTTGTATGATCTTGTTATGTCTTGATTGTAAGAATTGTCATAAAGTATGATTTGTATACACTATTGTTTCAAACTCATAGTTAAGTTCATTCATAGAATTGATTATACATTCTTTTGAATAGTCAATGATTAAGAGGGTTATATTTATATATATTCTCTAGTAAGCTATGTTGCATTGCAATCATGCATTAAAGAATGAAAGATGTGAACAAAAAATCATCTAGAAGTCCATGGCAAGACTCCTTTATTTATAGGGGTAGATAGGTTTGGTTAGCCTCATGGGACGCCACTTGGACGGTTAAAACGCCTAACCACCTTACCGAAAGCGTGTAATTAGGGTCTAGGGACCAAAGCCTATAACACAACCCAATAACACAAAGCAAAGAAGAAAGATTTAATATTTATAGTTAAGAAGATGCATTGCATGGTTATATGTTATATATTCTTATTATGAATTGTATAATAAGCGGAGTGATGGTGAGGAGTCGAGGGGAGAGCTCACTGAAATTTTTATCTCACCCCGTCCTTTATTTATTTATTTCAGATGTGCAGGTTGAAGAAAAAGACTGAAGAGGCCATGAGGCCGGAGTTTAGGATTATGTTTTGTAAATTTGGTTAAGACCTTGTACTATTTAAACTTGATTTATATTTTGAGTTTAAATTCTCTTGATATAACTGTACCTAATGATTAATTATCTTACTTTCAAAGTATTTTAAATGTATGGTGTTACGTATTCACTGTCTACTCAGCTTAACATGTCTCAGTTTAATTTTGTCTAACAACTTATTATAAGTCAAACGATTAGAACATCTTTCATCTCTTTCTCCCACGAAGCGCCACGACAGACCTCAATGATCGATGCCAATGTTATCTCGATTTTCTTTATTCACAGAGCTTTTCACTTTGCATTGACCTTCATTACAGTACACTAAGACTGCTCTCGTTGATTTAGTTGAACGAACACGTACTCCAAAACCACTCTTTTTAGCATATTGAATATAAAATTCTTTAACCATTTCAATAGACTCAAATTCTCAGATTCGGTGATGGATTGTTCGGGCCTACCGGAGAGGATCCGTGTGATTTCTTGGAGGTGGCTACTGGATAGGGGAAGTGTAGGTCCTTGCCTTGTACTATGACGCAGGTGGCGAGCATGCCGGAGGCTCCGCCATTGACAAAAGGCTCCGTCGCGTGCTCTCTCTTAGCCCCCTTCTCGCACACCTCGTTCTCTTTCCTCAGCCCAGCTCCCAACACTATGCCAGATCTGTGCCTTTGCACAGTCCACCATGCTCAAGAATGAGGGTGTTGCTGCCTTCTACAATGTATTTGTCTTTTCTTCCCATGTATCATTTTCTCCAATTATAGATTTTTGTTTGTTACGGCTGAATGTTTTGTCTATTGTGCTTCTTTTTCCTGTTTTATTTACCAGGCTATAGATCTGTTAGTGGAGGATCTGTTAGTGGATGGGGGGTTTTATACGTTGTTGCTTTGGCTTATGAATGAGATTCAGTTTTGATTGTGTCTTTTATCCGTTACTGGGGTATAAATAAATTTATTGGTGTCTAAACTGAATCACTTCATGCAGGGTCTATCTGTTGGACTACTCAGGCAGGCTACATACACCATTACTCGACTTGGATCATTTAGGTGGGCTGTTATGATCATGTTCGTCACTATAGGGGCCATTAAAAAGGATAAGTTTAATGTTTTTATCTCTATAAGGCACACCATCTTTTATGGTTTTAACTTTGTAGAGCTTTTGTCTTACTTAATGTTTTTAATGTTTTATTAGAATCTTGACAAATAAAGCAATTGAGGCTGATGAAGGGGGTTTAGCACTTTGGAAAGGTGTTGGACCTACTGTGGTAAGAGCCATGGCATTGAACATGGGGATGCTTGCATCTTATGATCAAAGTGTTGAGTTCTTTAGGGATTCTGTTGGTCTAGGTGAACTTGCTACTGTGGTTGGTAAGTAACCATTTTGCTATTGTTGACTAATCTTAGTTAAGCTTATTGACTACATGTTATTTCCTTGATGTTCAAAAGTATACACTTCCATATGCTGTGCCGCTTTTATAACAGAATAATGTTATTTACTATTTAGGACCATAATTTTATTGTCTGATGTGTGGTGGCTCTCCTCTTTTATCAACTATTCACTCAATAATCCATTGCTTCTAGCATCCCTTGGAAGACATACCACTACATTTTTGTGAAGTTTGTTCTATGTAGGCAAACCAGAAAGAGATCAGTCACAGCATTTCTTATTATCATTGAGAATTGTGTTTATCCTTTTGAAACTAGCAAGTGTAAATACTGTAATTTCAAAGTTAATACACTGAAGTTGATTTAAGCAAAATCTTCACGGAGATGACTATAAATGACTCAAATATTAAAATTGACCCTCAATGTATGGGAGTGAGAGTACTGATTTCCTTTATAATCTTTGAGTGCAATAAACTGAAATATTTCATCCTAGTTTATGTTTGGTTCTGATTATTTGAACTTTGAAATATGCTTTTCAGCCAAAATCTCTTGAATGTTTTGATTACATGCTTGTTGACAAAAAAGATGCAGAGCTTGATGACAATCTTTAACAACACAAATTGGTGACGATAAAGATTGGAGGAGAGGCAAGTATATGGTACTTTTGCAGTGGTCACTGGTATGATGCAGATTTTATGGTTTAACTTTTAAAGATATAGTTATCATTTATTTCTAGTTTTTTCTGTTCTAATTCTTGGGTCTTCTTTAACTTTTGCTCTTCTGAATCTAATTTCTAAATAACTTGATTCATAAAATCAATTAATCTCTGTTCATCCTTTCCTAACTCAATATTATCTTCCCACATATAGGTAAATAATTGGATAATATCATCATAGCTTATTTTCCCTCTCTTACTAATAGGATCATATTCTCCATCATTACTTATATATTCTCCATCATTTCTATATACTGCATATTGTTCATTATCATCAATTTCTTGATAATCTTGAATGTAATCTTCAAAATCAGATTGTGAAAGGGAACTCATATTGAAAGAAAATAAGATTCCTACTTTCCTCTTAGCAAAGATTTTCCATATACAAAGGTTTTTTACCCTAAACAACAATATGATATAATAGAGAGAGTTATGGGCCTTACCACGCTTCTACTTCTAAGTGATTCAAACTTGCCGTTGAAAGTTCTTCCGCCTTAAAACAATGCCTACCCGGCTGACACTGGCGAGAACAATGGATAAATCCACCAACCTGGGGCTATCTTCACTTAAGAACTAAAAACGTAGCTCAGCTTTTATCTCTCGAGTTTTATATCATACTCTTTTTTAGACTAAAGAAACTTGAAGGAAAATTTAGGCTAAATAGGATTTCAAAAACTTAGAGAGTTTATTCACACATAGTAAAGATGTTTATCATACAGATAGATGGGTTGAGCATTCGATGCCCTTACACAAATACATAGAGGGTTTTTATAGAGGTCCAGCCTCTATTTACATACTTAACTATAGTTACATAAAGATAGAAAGTAACTAGGGTTAATTGACTGAAGTATCTTTTTATCTCTTGCTTTTTATCAGCTCCAACTTTTTCTTGTCGGCCATCAGACTTGGTCTCCTTCTTTCTGTTACATCTTTTTTTTATTTTCCTTTGCAATAATGACAAGTGTGATTTCCACTATTCTTAAGTGTCTGGCAATATTGATGATGACTTTCCATCTGTCCTTGGAAATTATTTCTTTCAATTCTTTGGATGAATAATTGAAGAGTCCTGATGGTTTTTGATCTTTGTCCTTCTTGCATATGACTATAGCCTTTTCAATCATAGCATAACTCCAAAATCTTCCTTGGTCATATATTTCTTTCATGATCATAAGAAGAAGCACATGAAAACCAAGTGTCTTTTTCGACAAATCCATTCTTCATTAATAGTTGGGATTGTATTATACTTTTGTATTCTGGGTATTTGCATATTATGTACCACACAGATGAAGCAAAGCAAAGACAGCCTTGAATTGGGACCTTTATGTGACCATTATACTTGGTGCAAATGTAAAAACTCATTTAGTGCTAGGAGTTTCATAAATATTTGAGACAGAAGAGTGTAGTTGGCTTAGAGGTATATGTGGGTATGAGTATTGACTTTTTTACTGATTTTCCATTGCATCTCTTTTTTTTTTGGTACAATTTTCCATTGCATCTCAATCTTCTAAATATTGCTGACTTTAACAAATTAAAGAGTCCTTTTGACTCTCATAAAAGAATGTTATTAGGCAAGTTCTTCATATCCCAGTATTTCTTTTTTAAATTGGGATGCTTATCATAACCCACAAGGTTCCCCAAGTAGGGGTGGCAAAGTGGGCCTGGCCCGTTGGGTCGGCCCGCCAACCCGCCAAAATGGGGCGGGTTGGGTTGGGATATTGAACCCGCCAACCCACATAACCCGCCCCGCTTGGACCATCAACCCACCGCCGAGGCGGCGGGGCTGCACCACACCCCATTTTTTTATTTATCTATTACAATTTACAAGGCCCATATAACTCCACTGGAAAAAAAAAAGGCCCATAACGTCGACGACACCCACGTAACACGTTCCTCTGCACACTCAAATTTTTATCAGAAAACGAGTATTTTTTTTGATGAGTATGGAAAACTATTCTGATGAGTATTTTTTTTTAGATAGCTATGGTGTACGGATTTGATTTTAAAAAAAAAATATTGAGAATATAGAGTACATATGCTATTCAAATAAAAATAGCTCAACAAATTAAATCACTCTAAAAAAAATGGTACAAAAAAAATATTAAACTGGAGGATTATATGTTGAGTATTGGGGTTGCAATCAAAAGGGGAAAAAAAAAACGATTTTTTTGCATATTGAATTTTTTTTATACCCAACAATAAAAATGCCAAAATGTAATTTTTTTTTATGTTGGGTGGGCTCATTTGGCCCGCCACCCGCCATTAAGCGAGGTGGGCCAAAAAATTGACCCCGCCACCCATGGCGGCCCAGCCCGCCCCGCCCCGCTTTTTGGCGGGCTAAAGTGGGTTGGGGCGGGTTGGGGCGGGTTGGCCCGCTTTGCCTTCCCTATCCCCAAGCACCTCTACTTTTAAGTGCCTTTCAGAGCAGTAGACCGTCAAACTTAATGTTAGAGGCTATCTTATCTATTTTATCTATTATATATTACATATTATATATTATATTATATATATATATATATGAAAAGGTTAAGAATTTAGAAAGACTTTCATTACCAAGAGAAGATGATCATTTTCTCTTGGTAATGAAAGTCTTTCTAAATTCTTAACCTTTTTTTTTAATAATTCAGAAGTGCTATATATCGCGAGCGAAAGTGATCGCGAGTTCCACGAATGACATGGATCAGTTTTTTAAATAACTATTAAAAATAACAAAGAAAAGAAATATAAAAGATATTTTGCCGATGCGATGAACGTTGAGCTCACCAGCTCCCCAATGCGATGCCGTTGCTTTGCTTGACTTCTTCCTCTCGCCATCTTTATCCTTCACCTCTCTCTCTCTGTCACTCTCAGAGAAAAAGTTATTCAGATCATGCTCGCTTGCTACAGTTATTTTGAATTTCACAACAAATGCAAAGGAAAAAGGTCAATAAACCAAATCTGACAACGAATGCTTCGTGAAGTTGTAAAAGAGGAGGGAACAACTGAATGGCAATAGCTAGATTGATAGGGATAAGAAGGTTCTCCTTTGGGAGTAGGAGAGGACCCAGAAATTATAAGAAGAAGATGGAAGGAAACAGAGGAATTTATTCAACAATTTTCTTGCCTTTTTCTCTTTACTGCAGTCTTCTACTTATAGCCTTTTCATTTACAAAGATTAAATCATTCACTGCCGTCTAAAATATGATGAGGTGTGCTGGTTGTGGAATTACAGGTAAAAGGCGTGATTGTTCACTTTGCTGAGGTGTATACGCTGAGCTCTTATGTTGGGTTTAATTCATCCACTTGGACATGCTTCTGCATTGGAACCCAATTCATGGCAACCGTATCATAGATTCATCTTGCCCCCTATTCTAGACCAAAATTAGGCAAAACAAAAGATGAATGTGTGAAAGCATATGACAATATTTTCAAGAAATCAATATTTTTTTTCACACATTTCATCAAACACCTTCCTTGCATCACTTAAACAACATAATTCCCTATACACAACCAGCAGCAACATAATTCACTGACAGAAGCTTATATGTGATTAGTCCAAGTGCAAAAATGTTGGTGAAATGTGGTTGTGCGATGTCGTTCCAAGTGCAAAAATGTGGCCACGGAGGACTTCTTCAGTGAAGTCGTAGATGTAGAAAACGAGAGCGTAGGGAGGGCAAATACATCGTCTTGGACCAGGAGAGTGAAACCGAAATATTCGTGCCACGTCATTCGCAGCCTATTCGCGATGGCTTTTTTCGCTATATTAAGCATTTTCCTTAATAATTTGGCTATATATCAAAATATCAGCAATATAAATAATAATAAAATTATAGCAATCTTTATAAATTTTATCTAAGTTTCCTGAAAAATACTAGGACTTGTTTTTAATCTCATAGGTAAAACATTCAATTCATACCTATCTTGTGGAGTACTAAAAGCTATACAAGCTTTACTATCTTCTTTTAAGAGAATCTGATAAAAACCTGATTTAAGATCAAACTTAGAAAATATCTTACCATCTTTTATCTTTTCATAAATCATGTCTTTTCTTGATAGGATATAAGGATAATCTTTAACAACTTTATTCAAAGGTTTATAATTTATAACCATCTTGGGTTCTCCTCTCTTAATCTCGTTATGATTTCTAACTAAGAAACTAGCAGAATTATATGCACTTTTAGTTTCTCTTATTAAATTAAAATTCAAATGCTTTTTCATAATATTAATATAATCCTTTTCATCTTCCTTTGTATAACTCATAGGTTTTTGGCAAACTGGCTTATTAGTTAATAATTCTATCTTAGCAAAATATTGTTTTCTTTTTTAAAATGCTTGAGGATCTTCTTCATAACAATTTTCTAAAAAAAATTTCTCTTCTAAATCTAATTTCTGAATAACTTGATTCATAAAATCAATTAATCTCTGTTCATCCTTTCCTAACTCAATACTATCTTCCCACATATAGGTAAATAATTAGCTTATTTTCCTTCTCTTACTAATAGGATCATATTCTCCATCATTACTTTTATATTTTCCATCATTTCTATATACTGCATATTGTTCATTATCATCAATTTCTTGATAATCTTGAATGTAATCTTCAAAATCAGATTGTGAAAATGAACTCATATTAAAAGAAAATAAGATTCCTACTTTCCTCTTAGCAAAGATTTTCCGTATACAGAGGTTTTTTTACCCTAAACAACAATATGATATAATAGAGAGAGTTATGAGCCTTATCATGCTTCTACTTCTAAGTGATTTAAGCTTGCCGTTGAAAGTTCTTTTGCCTTAAAACAACGCCTACCCGGCTGACACTGCGAGAACAATGGATAAATCCACCAACCTGTGGCTATCTTCACTTAAAAACTAAAAATGTAGCTCAGCTTTTATCTCTCGAGTTTTATATCATACTCTTTTTTAGGCTAAAGAAACTTGAAGGAAAATTTAGGCTAAATAGGATTTCATAAACTTAGAGAGTTTATTCACACATAGTAAAGATGTCAAACAAATTTTTCATCAATAAAAAATGCTAATTCATGAAACTGTTTATTGATTTCTTCGAGCTTGGTAGTAATAATCTTGGCTTTGTCTTCTTGTAATTGATCACCCATCTGGTCTAGATAATTGATCTGCAAAACAATTATTAGATCCTTTAATATATACTACTTTGAATGTAAAAGGACTTACTCTCATCTGCCATCTTATCCTTCTACGATTAACAATATTATCTTTGATTTTATTTTCTAAAAATGTCTTTACTTGAGTATTATCTGTCTTAACAATAAATTCTTTTCTAACTAACCAGATCTTAAAAGATTCAATAGCCTTGATAACTGTTAAAACTTTTTTTATTTATATCATAATTTAATTCAGCTTCTTTAAAAGTACCTGAAGTATATCTTAATATCATGTTATCACCTTGTCGTCTTAGTACTGCTCCCTAGTACTTGTCTGATGCATCTATTTCTATATACAGATCATCATCTTCTCTTGGTAATGGAAGTCTTTCTAAATTCTTTACCTTTTCTTTAATATTTTGTACCCATTAGGTATCTTCTTCAATCCATTCAAATTTATGAAAAGAAGATAATTCATGCATTGATTGATTCAGGATCTAGATTTAGTATTACAAGTCATTATTTTTCTAATATTAAAAGGATAGATAAAATTATAGGACGAGATATCCATAAAAAAGAAAATATTTTTTATCAAGGATATGAAATTTTGTGGATAATCATTGGAAATCTGCAAGTTAGATTTGATAAGATATGTTATTATCCTAATATTGTATATGATTTTCTTAATGGACATGATTTTATTAATAAAAATATACCATTTACTATTGATAATACAAAAGTATATTTTACTAGTCCATGTGGAACCCAATTTTCAACTATTATAGTTAATCAAGCATATAGACATATTTATAAGCACAGCCAGCGTAGTGAGCTAATACTACTTTATTTAAATCAAGAAGAAAAAGGTTTTATTATAAAAGAAAAGATTTTGAAAATTTTAGAAAATTGTTATGAAGAAGATCCTCAAGCATTTTAAAAAAGAAAACAATATTTTGCTAAGATAGAATTATTAACTAATAAGCCAGTTTGCGAAAAACCTATGATTTATATAAAAGAAGATGAAAATGATTATATTAATATTATGAAAAAGCATTTGAATTTTAATTCAATTAGAGAAACTAGGGGTCTGTTTACTTTGTTTTCAAATTTTCATTTTCTGTTTTTAATAAGATACACATACTATGTTATGAAGATGACATCCAAAGTGGGATGATATACATGGGCAAGAAGTAGCATATTTGGAAATGGTGAAAATGCTACAAAGTTGTTTTCACTATTTCCAAATATGTTATTACTTCTTAGATCACAAATCCCCATTTTATATTCCATCTCCTTGGCAATGTGTGTTATAGTATGTATATATCTTATTGAAAACAGAAAATGAAAATTTGAAAACAAAGTAAACAGGCCCTAAAAGTGCATATAATTCTGCTAGTTTCTTAGTTTGAAATCATAATGAGATTAAAAGAAGAGAACCTAGGATGGTTATAAATTATAAACCTTTGAATAAAGTTGTTAAAGATTATCCTTATCCCCTACCAAGAAAAGATATGATTTATGAAAAGATAAAAGATGGTAAGATATTTCCAAGTTTGATCTTAAATCAGGTTTTTATCAAATTCTCCTAGAAGAAGATAGTAAAGCTTGTACAACTTTCAGTACTCCACAAAGTAGGTATGAATGGAATGTTTTACCTATGAGATTAAAAACAAGTCCTGGTATTTTTCAGGAAAGATTAGATAAAATTTATAAAGATTGCTATAATTTTATTATTATTTATATTGATGATATTTTGATATATAGCCAAAATATTAAAGAAAAGGTTTTAGAATTTAGAAAGACTTCCATTACCAAGAGAAGATGATGATTTGTATATAGAAACAGATGCATTAAACAAGTACTGGGGAGTAGTATTAAGACGACAAGGTGATAACATGATATTAAGATATACTTCAGGTACTTTTAGAGAAGCTAAATTAAATTATGATATAAATGAAAAAGAAGTTTTAGCAGTTATCAAGGCTATTGAATCTTTTAAGATCTGGTTAGCTAGAAAAGAATTTATTGTTAAGACAGATAATACTCAAGTAAAGGCATTTTTAGAAAATAAAATCAAAGTTAATATTGTTAATCGTAGAATGATAAGATGACAGATGAGTGTAAGTCCTTTTACATTCAAAGTAGTATATATTAAAGGATCTAATAACTGTTTTGCAGATCAATTATCTAGACCTGATGGGTGATCAATTACAAGAAGACAAAGCCAAGATTATTACTACCAAGCTCGAAGAAATCAATAAACAGTTTCATGAATTAGCATTTTTTATTGATGAAAAATTTGTTGACATAGGTAAAAAATTGGAAGCTTTTTCTGAATATTATCATCAAGAAACAAAAGAAATTTCAAAAACCCTCAATATCCTAGTTCTTCAAATACAAGTTTTTTAGAAAAAGAAAAAGAAGTTACCAAGAAGGGAGTTACTAGAATAAAATTTATGAAAAATATTTCTTTTAAAGATAAACTAGTTAATTCTCCTGCAAGGGAACCAGGTGATAAATTCAAGGAAGTTTAGCAATCCTTGATAAATGTATAAAGGAAACCCAAGAGAACTCAATAATTATATTATTGAGTATAAAGGTATTCATCCAAGAATTATGATAATCTTAGATGATTGGGAAGATATAACTCTTCTTAATGATCTTCTAAGATTTGGATTTATCGATTCAATATATATTGATCCAAGTAATATTACAAATCTATCCAAGTTAAAGCATTTCCCAGAACCAATCCTTAATGGAATTCAAGGATATATCAAAGGAGTCAATCCCCAGAAGACAATTTTTGTTAAGATATATACTGCAAGTCCAGACCTTGAAGGAGAAGCAGTTTATTTTGTCAAGATCGGAACTTTAAACGGAGATGAAATAGGAGCTCAAGATTACAATTCAAAAGATAATACAATCCCAACTATTAATGAAGAATGGATTTGTCGAAGAAGAGCACTTGGTTTTCATGTGCTTCTTATGATCATGAAAGAAATATATGACCAATGAAGATTTTGGAGTTATGCTATGACTGAAAAGGCTATAGTCATATGCAAGAAGGACAAAGATCAACAACCAGGAATTCTCAGGACTCTTCAATTATTCATCCAAAGAATTGAAAGAAATAATTTCCAATGATAGGTGGAAAGTCATCATCAATATTGCCAGATACTCAAAAATAGTGGAAATCACACTTGTCATTATTGCAAAGAAAAATAAAAAGAAGATGTGACAGAAAGAAGGAGACCAAGTCTGATGGCTGACAAGGAAAAGTTGGAGCTGATAAAAAGCAAGAGATAAAAAGATACTTCAGTCAATTAACCCTAGTTACTTTCTATCTTTATGTAACTATAGTTAAGTATGTAAATAGAGGTTGGACCTCTATAAAAACCCTCTATGTATTTGTGTAAGGGCATCGAATGCTCAACCCATCTATCTGTATGATAAACACATTTACTATGTGTGAATAAACTCTCTAAGTTTCTGAAATCCTATTTAGCCTAAATTTTTCTTCAAGTTTCTTTAGCCTAAAAAAGAGTATAATATAAAACTCGAGAGATAAAAGTTGAGCTACGTTTTTAGTTCTTAAGTGAAGATAGCCCGAGGTTGGTGGATTTATCCATTGTTCTCGCCAGTGTCAGCCGGGTAGGCGTTGTTTTAAGGCGGAAGAACTTTCAACGACAAGCTTAAATCACTTAGAAGTAGAAGCGTGGTAAGGCCCATAACTCTCTCTATTATATCATATTGTTGTTTAGGATAAAAAACCTCTGTATATGGAAAATCTTTGCTAAGAGGAAAGTAGGAATCTTATTTTATTTCAATATATGAGTTCACTTTCACAATCTGATTTTGAAGATTACATTCAGGATTATCAAGAAATTGATGATAATGAACAATATGCTGTATATAGAAATGATGAAGAATATAAAAGTAATGATGGAGAATATGATCCTATTAGTAAGAGAAGGAAAATAAACCAATTATTTATCTATATGTGGGAAGATAGTATTGAGTTAGGAAAGGATGAATAGAGATTAATTGATTTTATGAATCAATTTATTCATAAATTAGATTTAGAAGAGAAAAAGTTAAAGAAGACCCAAGAATTAGAACAGAAAAAACTAGAAATAGAAATAATTAAGATTCCCCCGACTTATTAATGGTATCAGAGCATCAAGGTAGAGATAAGAGAAAACAAGTATTAGATGAAGCTCGTAGCAATAAATCTAGACATTATGATATACTTCAAAATATGACTGAACCATGTAGATATTTAGAAGGATATGATATATATGATTTTACTATTAAAGAACTTATAGAAATAAAAATAGTTATTTGTCATTATAAATATCTGCTAGAAGGAGCTCTAGAAAAGGAATTAGAAAAAGCTAAAGGTAGTAAGAAGGGTATATTAGAACAGATTTATACAATGTTTCAAAAGTTATAATATGGATAGAATAGAGGTTCTTAAAGCAAAAATAAAGAATTTAGAGAAAAACAAGAGTATACAATCTTTTATGAAATTAATAAATACTGAGAAAATGGATTCTATAAATGAACAACTAGAAATAATTAAAAGGCAATTAGAGATTGTTAATATTTTATTAGAAAATGAGAGACAAGATAAGTTTATTAGAGATATAATAGGAAAGCCTCCTATTAGGAATCAGATTAAGGAAAAAAAAATCATAGATATGCTTAAAGAAAATGAACATCATCTTTCTCCATCAGTTTTTTGTATGTATGATTGGAAGAAAAACGAGGAAGAGAAAGTTAGACTAGAAAAAGAGAAAAAACAAGAAGTACACAATCTTTTATGAAATTAATAAATACTGAGAAAATGGATTCTATAAATGAACAACTAGAAATAATTAAAAGGCAATTAGAGATTGTTAATCTCTTATTAGAAAATGAGAGACAAGATAAGTTTATTAGAGATATAATAGGAAAGCCTCCTATTAGGAATCAGATTAAGGAAAAAGCAATCATAGATATGCTTAAAGAAAATGAACATCATCTTTCTCCATCAGTTTTGTGTATGTATGATTGGAAGAAAAAAGAGGAAGAGAAAGTTAGACTAGAAAAAGAGAAAAAACAAGAAAATGATGAGAAGAAGAAAGCTGTTGTAATGATACGGGAAGAAAACGTAGATATGAATATAGATCAATATCTTGAGATAAATAGTGATAGTGATTATGAAGACTTCATTAAAAAGAAGTTAGAAAGGTTAGAAATCAATAATGAAATAAATGGTGATGTTGATGTTAATGTTGATGTTAAACCTAATATTACTCCCCCAGTAGTAGTTACACCTAAACAAGAAGAATCTAGTACAAGAGAACAGTTTAATAGAAATTGGAGAAATATTGCATCATATGAAGACGGACAAGGAAGTCAATGGAGGGTTGAAGAAAAAGAACAAGCAAACCCTAGAAGAAAATATGTAGACCGTAGACAATATTTTATTAAACCTAATAATTCAATCCCAATGAAATATGTACCCTATGATAAAGAGCCACAAGCATTAAATCCCACAGGAATTTATTCAGATGTAGATTGTGTTGAAGATAGAGAAAAAATGATATCTTTATGGATAAAAGAAAATGGTACGATAATAAATAAAGAAGGAATGTCTAAAGATCAAGCTGTAGATTTTATGAGAAGAACTATGAGAGGAAGTGTTGAAAGATATGTTGAAAGCCTAGGAGAAGTTTTTAATACTCTTAAGAATAATTCAAAAAATGCTTATATGTTTATTAGTAATATAGAAAAGCTCTTGAGAAATGAATTTCTTGGACAATCATATGCTGCAAGTACCGAGCAGTTATGGATTAGAGATAAAGAATATGCTATTAAAGGTATGATGAATATTAATATTTGTGATATGTGTTATTTTGATCAGTATACATGTGAGTTCAATGATTGGTTTTATAAAGCTAGATTTGAACAAGGATCATCTGAATATGATTTTTATTCGAGACTTTATTATGAAAAATTACCAGAACCTTTTAAGACTAGATTAGTAACAGATTTCGCTAAACAAGATATAAAAATTGCTACTTGGGTGCTAGGATTTGGTTTGCTAAGAAAAAAATTACAGAATATTGTTTACAAGCTAGAGAGCAAAGACAAATTTATAAATATCAAAAGAAGAGGTTATGTTGTTCCAAGAATAGTGAGATAGGACAATATGGATGTTATAATAGGAAACCATATAGAAAGAATAAATGAAAATTTAGAAAATCTAGATTTAAAGGATATGATTATAGAAATAAATTTAGAAACAAGAATAGATATTTTAGGAAAAAGAAACCTAGTAATTTTAAATAATAAATCAAGTAGTCAAAAGTCAAAGAAGTGTACATGTTTTATTTGTAAAGAAGGTCATTATGCTAATCAATGTCCAAAAAGGAATAAACAGAATGTTAAGATATTAAAATTAATAGATCAGAATGGATATAAGCCAATAGAATCAGATATAGAATCAGATTATAGTATTTATGGTGTTAGTATAAATTCAGGAAGTTCTAGTGATAATGAATAAAGAAGTTGAAGAAATTAGTAATAATAATAGTATAGAATTTACTGATATTCAGGAATATGAAAGGCTAGAAGAAATAAAAAGGATGGATATAGATATAGAACCAACAAAGAATTTATTGGAAAGATTTGGAAAATATATTGGACAAACAATTGGAATACAAAAGATTCATGAATCCAGTATAGAAATAGAAGATGCTAAGAGAAAGGGTAGAATTCCATTAATTACAAAAGAAATAGTAGATTCAGTTTTAAAAACATTAGATAAGGAGAAGAAAAAGAAAATGAAGGTTGTTGACTTAATAAAAGTACAAGTTATGATAAAAGGATATTTTCAAGAAAGATTAGATTCTCCAATAGCGGTTTACCTTATTGATGAAAGGATAATTCATAACGTTCAAGATGCATTATTTGGTGCTGCAATGGGAGATTTATATTATGGAAAGATAAAATTTTCAAATATGAACCTAATTTTAGTATTTCTATTAATGATAGAAATATGGATAAAGCATTAGTATTATATCATAAGTTAGAAAATTTTGCTATGCCTAAAGGTAGTCATTGTTATTCAATTACATACAGAACAATTTTTGGTATTAGTCCAAGCCATCATACAATGAAGTTTAACTAGAAAAAATTATTTTTTAGAAATATATTTGATGGATTAATTGAATGGATACCTCCAAAACGATTAAATCCAAGACAATTGACTTATATTGATGAAATTAGAACTGATAACATGCCAAGAATTACTGAAAGTTTTCCTGAGATTACAGGAGATAATACGAGAGCTATTATTCGATGATCAAGTTCTATGGGTAAGTGTTCTAGTAGAAATCTGAAATTAGAAAATTCTTTTAGAAAAAGTTTAGACTTAACAGAGAAAAAAGGACTACGAAATACTCAATATCATATTGAAGTTGGACTTAAACTAGGAAAAAATCCTATTAGATGTTTGATTGATACAGGAGCAGGAACAAGTCATATAACTATAGATTTATTACAAGGTATACCCATTAAGGAATTAAAAAATAAGTATTTCTATTTAAAATTTATAATAACAAGCATCATATTATATCATATTACTCATAAAGCTGATTTAGTTATCTTAATAAAAGAACATGAAATCCCGATTTCAATAGAAGTAGAAGATAGTGTTAGTACATAATTTCTCTTAGGAATGATTTTTTACATTGTTTTGATGATTATTCTATTAAAGATAATTATATAGAACTTTTATATAATGGAAAAAGAATTGAGGTTAGTAGAGTGTAAAATGATTAATAAAAGACAAAATGCAATAGTTATTGAAATTATTTATAAAAAGAAGATATATCATGCATTGATTGATTCAGGATCTGGATTTAATATTACAAGTCATTATTTTCCCAATATTAAAAGGATAGATAAAATTGTAGGACGAGATATTCATAATAAAGAAAATATTTTTGATCAAGGATATGAAAATTTTTGGATAATCATTGGAAATTTGCAAGTTAGATTTGATAAGATATATTATTATACTAATATTGTATATGATTTTCTTTTTGGACAAGATTTTATTAATAAAATCTTGCTGCTGTTGTAGTGGTAATGAAGATTGTTATTCAGTCTTTTGTGTATGACGCTAGATGTTAGAACAACTGTGAATTGGAAAAGTATAACCTTTTTGTTTTTGTGTGACTAGGTGTCCATTGCTGCTTTGACTTCATGGTGATAGTTTACCATTTTGAGCATACTCATGTATTATAATACTTTCTAAGTTGTTTACCAATGTCAAACTCTTATCATTAGCATCTTTCAAGAAAGTTTTGATCATCATCCCGTAATGTAATTACTTTTCAATACATGTTAAACAGTTATCTGTGATGAATATATTCAAATAGAAAGCTCTGCGAGTTAGGAACTATTTTGTTTTATTGGATGAACTAAATTACTATTCAATCTTTGTTGGGTAAAAAAATGTCGATTACTATTTAATTTTAGTTATAGAAATATTCGTAGTAATCAATACGGCGTGCCCCGTGCGTATGCACGAGTATATCGCTAGTTTGAATTATACTTTGTGTTGCAATGTCTTCTTGCAGAATTTACTTATCCTGCTGAATTGTTAGTTACATGTTTGATTTCAAATTTTTTTTTTTACTCTTATTGAATCATGGACATCCAAAAGTTGGATTTGTCCAAAGCACATGATATTTAGTCAAAAACATATTGTGAAATGCATTGGGTTTCAATCTTTACTATTAGTATGTGTACTGAATTTGTATTTTTTGGGGTGTTGAATTCTTGGTTTCAATCTTGATATTCTTTGGCATTTTTTGATATCTTAAAATTTTGGCTTTTATGGTGTTTTGTAGATATGGTGTATGCTTTATGGTGTTTCGTAGATAGTAATATAATCAAAATATATTTTATTTTATATATAATAATAACCTCTAGTGACAGACGAGAGCTGTAGCTAGAAGTCTAATAATGCACAGCCGCAGTATACATTTACCTACGAAATTGTGATATTTAGTGACAGCTTTTGTCTGTCACTAAAAGTCAAATTTAATAAAAAAAAAGGATAATAGCTAGCGCTTCCTTGAGAAGGCGCTATCTATTACTGAGAATAGATAGCACTTTTTCAAGGAAGCGTTATCTATTCTCAACAATAGATAACGTTTTCTCAAGAAAGTGCTAGCGATTTCAGTTTTTACTAGCGCTTTTAAAACGTTGTCTTTTCGAATCAAGATCACTAGCGGATGAATAGGTAGTGCTTTTAAGCGCTATCTAAGACCAAATCTGTTATAGTAACTTTAAAATTAATTTAAACTCAGAAAAAATAAAAAAATAATATAAAAGAAAATTATTAAGACACTTCACAAATTTCCAAGACAATAAATGAAAAAGGCTACTAGAGAAAGTAGGGCATTTTGTAACGTGGTCAATTTCTATGACCAATGAAAAATTGGACTATAAGGTCATGTTAAAGTCATCTTCAAGTATTTTAGCTAATATGTTCTTATAAGATAGGATAT
Organism: Calophaca sinica; assembly: GCA_037113605.1. Lineage (NCBI taxonomy): Eukaryota > Viridiplantae > Streptophyta > Magnoliopsida > Fabales > Fabaceae > Calophaca > Calophaca sinica. Next base: position 84,538,329 of record CM073730.1, on the reverse strand, counting down.
CACTTAACCAATAAGTTCTCAAGTCAAGAATGTTTCTTTTGTTTTATCTATCAATAAACAATTAAAGAACATTTCATGTATCCACTTTATGATTCTATTATTTCATTTGTTAATGTTTACCAAATTTACAATCATATCCAAAATACATCCAAGTCAATTAACATTTAGTTACCTTCAACTTTTTAGGGGAGAAATGACAATTGCATAAAGTTTTGTACCATTGTGTTTGTTAATAGCAAGATCTAAGGTATTGTCACCGCTCATTCCTTGTAAAAAAATGGCACCTAAAATCAAATCCACGGACATATAACCTAGAAAGCAAAAACAACATAAAACCATAAAGCATAAGTCTCACATACAAAAACCGTGCAACACCCAAAATTTTAAGATATAAAGAAAAAGCCACTTGTAATCAACCCATAAACCAAAAAAGGAAAAACTTTACAACAATTGTCACCTAAACAAATACATTCAGACTGAGGACGAATAACATATCAACCATTTTAGAAAAAAACAAAGGAGGCAGAACACATACCAAGCTATAATTAAAAAAAAATTGAAATAAAACTTACCATGCTATATATTTACTAACTTATATACGATTAAATTAACCTAAAATATAAATATATTTTTTTGAACAATCCCAAACTGCATATTAAAATTTGTTATAAAATCCTTATTATATATTAAATCTATCAATTAGAAAGCAGTGTATTGTTTATCCCCCCCAAAAACCAGGTTTATAGTTAAAAATTAAAATTTACAACAAAAAATGAAGCTAGTTTATTCTTGCTACATGATTTTATACACAATCACGATTGAAGAATAGAAAAAATTAATAGCAACAAAATTTCCAAAGGACAAAGTTAAGCCCCACTTTTGATGCTACCGGTAAATTCAATTTGAAATAGAAACCTTTTTTTTAGTTCCCATGGTCCCAAAATCATACAAAAATTGTTATAAAGACTTCCCCAAAAAGTTAAAAAATATTAGTCAGTATAATTTAAAACAACAGTATAGTAAAGGGAAACAAACATTCGAAAAACTACCTGAATTCAACAACAACAAAATAAACATAATTCACCTACGCAAAATCACATGCTTCAAATTGAAATGCATTTTAAGGTATACCCTTGAGGAAATACTCTAAAAGATCGTGATCATTCCTATGTGAATCACCAAAATTTTGAACTTTAGCATCCCTTTTTAAGATCTTCAATTTCTATTCACGACATAAGCGATAAACTTTAGGAGCTAAAGATTCATAAAATATGTCTCGATTCATAAAATATGTCTCGTAAGTGCAACTGACATGATAAAAGGCTGCGAGGACATATGATCTTTTCGAACCCGCGGTATCCCTCTTCTCTACATCCAGTGTCTTGAGTGTCGCCGCTAGGCCACTTTGAACTTAAATAAAAGATTCATAAAATATAACTAAAAATGTAACTTCACATTAAGAATTTGGCAGCTTCAGTATCATTTAGTATTACCTGTGTTTGTATAACATTTTCCATCTATTTTAATTTTAAATTTTTTAATTTTCACCTTTTTAATTTGAAAAATAACTAAATTAAATCAAATAATAAATAAAACTAAAAAATGAAATTAAAAATCCGAAATTAAAAACTAAAACTAAAATCTAGATTATAGAAAATGAAATTAAAATTAAAATTAGAAACTAAAAATAAAATTGAAATCACAAAAATGGATAAAATATGGTATTCACAAACACTTGCCAACCAAAAATGGGAAATACTTTTATATATACACACACACACACACATTAATAATTTGTTTTCTTTAAAACAATTAATTCGTCAATTAATTGAAATAATTATTACATAAATTAGTTAAAACAATTTAATGCATTTTTTATTTATAATGACTAATAATAATTTACATTATATATGATAAAAGCAATTAGATAGAAAACTGTTACAAAAAATGAAACAAATTCAACTACTAATATATTTTATATTTTATATTTTTATTTTGCTGTTTTAATTTTAACTTATACTTATTGTTATATTAAATTAAAATATTTTTTAAAAAAATTATATAAACGTTTTTTATATAGCATATAATATAAACATACATTATGTAAAAAATTATAAATGTTTTTATGCAATAAAAAAATATAAATAAGCATTAAGTTTATATAATAGTATAAATAAATTAACTTTATCATATAAAATTTTTTGACACAATTATCATATAAAGTTTAAGAAGTGTATTCCCATCATATTTTTTTTTGTTTAAAATCGTTAATTTATAAATTAATTGAAATACTTATTACATAAATTAGTTAAAACAATTTAATGCAATTAAAACTGAAGATAATAATTAAAAATAAGTCAATTTTTTTTATTTTAAAACTATTAATTAAATTGTAAGATTACCAATTAACTCATAAATAGAAGATTTTTTTTTTTAATGTTGTCCCTAAACAACATTCTTTTATATATATATATATATATATATATATATATATATATGATGATGATGACACCTTTTTATTGGTTCGGGGGTCCACCCTAATTAGACCTTTGGCCCGAGTGGTCCTATCAGAGTATTCCCACATGGTTCGGTCCTTTGGACCGCCGATGAGACTAATCTCCGGTTTCGGGGTTTAGTCACCGCTTAAGCTTTTTCCCTTCCCAAGAATGCGTTCTGCGGTAATTGAATCGATGTCTTTTCTCCACAAACTCAGCGCTGCTTACCAATTGAGCTACACTCATCTGTATTTAACGATGGCACTTGTAAACAAGAAAAGGCAACCATGTTCGCATACAAATAAAAATAACGTGGCATATATGTAAAATTATAATGAATTAGTTACGTAATGGTTATTTAATTTAAGTGAGAAAACGAATGGCGTAAGCATAAAAAAAAACACACATTACAAACATAACTGTGACCATAGAGTGTCAATGGAAACTTTAGGGCTTTGTTATTGGCACCTCCCCCATTTAATTTTTCCACCTTCCCTCCCCTATGAAAAGACAAAAATACCCCTATCTCCCTAAACCCTAAAATCACCTTCTCCTTCCCCATCCCCTCTTTCTCTCACCTCACTTCTTTCTCCCCTCCCCGTTCTGTGCGACCCACCCCCCTCCCAACTTCCTCCCTCCGATATTTCCCTCTACCACCGCCATCTCCCTCCACCACCTCTATCACGCCTCCCTCCATACTCCTCCACCACCTCCATCACGCCTCCCTCCGTCACTTCTCCACCGTCAACCCTTCGCAGGTACGTTCCTAACTCAGGCAATTTTTTTCTGCAAACCAGACGTCAGCTTGTTGCCGCACAAAGGCGTCAACATGTTGACGCTTAATTTGTAACATTGTTGTTTTATATTTAACACTGGCGTCAACAAGTTGACGCGTATGTTGTCATTTTGATTCAAAAAATTAATACACGCGTCAACAAGTTGACGCGGTATGACGGCAACAAGATGCCCGCTCTACCACGTCAACAAGTTGACGCGTGTATTAATTTTTTAGAATACTCAGAGACAGCATGTTAATGCTGCTGCATCTTTTTGCTTTTTGAGTTTGTTTCATTGCTTATATATGACAACGACTTCATTTTATACAGATATGACATTCACTCAGTTAACACAGTTCTCAATGGATACGACCATGACCATTGTGTATTACGCTGGAAAAATTACAACAAATGCTGATGGAGTGAAGTTCAAATGTTACGATCTAAAAATATATAGGATCAAGGAAGACGTAACAATCGAAGAATTAAGGCAAAAGATTCATGAAAAGATTAGATCTGGATCACGAAGGGTTAGTGGGATCTATTATCGGTGCCCTATGACAGTTGCATCCGGTCGTGTGCAATATTGGATGATGCAACTTCAAAATGTCGGCGACATAGCAAGGATGTTCGCAGCATTTAGTGACCATGCGTCATATGGCCCTATTGAGCTATATGCACAGTTGGCTAGATCAACTGAAGAGATCTTTCCAACTTGCATCAACCTAGAACTAGAACTGTTGACGAGATCATTGCCTACTGCCGTGAACCAGACTCATCGACTTGATCTGATGGCTCGGCCACGGCGTGCTTGTTTTGAAGTCCCCCATGTCATGTTGTGTTGTTGAATAATATTATTATTTGTTTTGGAGCACCCAATGTAACGTTTGTTTGTCTCCCTCCTGTAATCTGTTGTGTTGCTGAATAATATTTATATTTGTTTTAGAGAACCCGATGTAATCTCTTGTTGTATCACCAATTTGTTTGTTGATCTAATTACGCTTAATGTTAAAAACAAAAATAGCACAACAACACAATGTTGATTTTAATCGATAAAAAAAATATGCATATCAAAATGTGATGTTTACATAATCAAAACAACTCTATATACATCAATTCTCTGCAAGGTCTACCCACTCCTGCGTTCTTGTCCCTACAAATAACGATCTCCAGTGTTGAATGTGACTGAAATATGGAGTCTCCCATCCACTGGCTTCAACGCTTCTACATGATTACCACATTCTATTTGACGGAGGTATTGGAGATCCATCCTTTAAATAAATCTGTAAACATAAGGAGTATTAAATAAATCAATGGTATACGAGTGATTTAAATAAAGTCCAGAAACCCTGCACATAATTAAAACTATATGCATATCGGTACAAAGTGCTTCAGTCGTTCGATATACCCAATGCTAATGACACGATGACTAATCCTATCGTGGTACGCACGCCGAGGGAAAATTGTGTAAGACCCCTGTAAGGATATGCATGCGAGGACCACATTATACCTGGTAGCAATCACATAACCTGCATCTGGAATTGTCATCCAGTTTTCATATCTGACCTCTCCACGTGGAACAAATAGTGATCTATTTAGTTTTGCCACCTCATCAATGGCACCAAGTGGTTTTACGTATAAATCATGGTTGTGTGTGAGCTCTGTAATCAAATCTTGGCGTATTATAAGCCAAGATTCCTCACCGATACCAAGTAATGCAGAAACAAATTTTTCCTTATAAGGGTTCAACCATGTGTTTTTAACATAGTCAACGAAATTAGCAAATGGTGCTGATACATCCTCAAAATGTGCCAATCGCTTCTCATACTCATCAGGGTTAGAGGAACTCGCAACAGAATCAAATGCAGTCATAACCTCCTGGACTTTGTCTTCCGGGTACACATGAGTCTTGCATCTAGCCCTCACATTCTTGCGAATGTGGAATTGGCACAACAAGTTATATGATATGGGAAAAACATTAGCCACTGCATTCATTAAAGCAAGTTCACTGCCAGTCACTATCACTTGTGGCAATGTATCGTCTCTCATAAACAAACCTCTCAGCTTCTCCAACACTCATACAAAGTTATCAAGTTTTTCAGACTCCAAATAAGCAAATGCGACAGAGAATGTCATCTCAGTTGAGGTAACACCAACGACCTTAACTAATGGCATCCTATACCTATTTGTCTTGTATGTGGAATCAATCAGCAAAACAATATTGAAGGAATTTGCAAGCGTGATGACCTCTGGATGTGTTCAAAATATGTCTCTGATGACATTATAATCATCGGCCCTTCCGTGCCAGTGCACATAATGATCATGATGCATCAAGTTCATCAGATATTGCAGCTTCATCCTGCCCTGTCTTAGACTAGACCGAATCTTCTGACGTGCATTGTAAATCTGTCTGATTATAGTGTGGCTCTCTGGGTTATTCTGTTGAAGTAAAAGTAAGGCACTGCGCGGCTTGACCATGTTCTTTGTCATATCACTAAGCATAGACATCTCGTCCGGACTTAGCCTACCAACATATGGATGTCCTTCAAAGTTTTTGGGTAACACATGGTTGTGAGTTCCACACATAACCTTCAAAACCCATCCTTGTGTTAGTGCTGCCACTTCAAATTACTAACACGCGCGTCACCTTGTTGACGCGAGTAAACGTCATCTTAGTGACACGCACAATACATGCTGAAACATAATACACGGGCGTCACCTTGTTGACGTGGAACTTCGCCAACAAGGTGACATGCGATATAAAAACGCAGAAAAAAAATGGCGGCTCGCGACATACCCGTTCAGCAAATGGTGGTGGAGGGGGCTTCAGAGAGGAGGAGAGAGCGCTTGAGAGGGGGAGAGACCTTCAGAGGTAGAGATGGGAGGAACAGAGGGAGCTTCAGTGAGTGAGAGAGAGCGCTTGAGAGAGAGAGATGGGAGGTGATTGTTGAATAGAGAGAGAGAAGGGAGGCGACTATCGAGAAAGAGAGAAGGGAGGCGATGAAAATGAGGTAGGGGTAAAGTTAGAAATTAAGTGGGGAGGGGAGGTGATAAAATTAAAGGGGGAGGTGCCAATAACAAAGGCCAAACTTTATAAAAATAAGATAAGATAATGTACATAAATAAATGCATGTGTGAAGTCTGTTAATTAAATTGTCCCTCCATATCATTTTTTTTTGACTGGCCCTCCTCCAATATCTATATTATTTTTAGAATATTTCATTGTCTCATGTACTTCTCTTTTACAAAATCAATAATTATTAATTAATTTTTTTTCCAACAATACTTCTTCTATTTCAACCAAATATGAACCCATTTGGTTTAGATTCTGTATAGTCCAAAATCAATTTTGAGAATAAAAAAAGTTGAATATAATTAAAAATCACTATTTATGTGTTTGAGTTACAAAATCGCGATAGATAAAATTGATTTTAGGCAGCTAGAATTGATTATTTTGGAAGCAAGACTTCCCTAACTTTTGTGTTGAATAAAATTAATTCTAGATATGAGACCCACAAATTTCTTTATATTTACATATCAAAAGTGATTCTACTTTTCTCCTCCAAACAAAATCAATTTTTTAATATACTTTTAAAATATCATTACCGAACACAAATTAATTTTTTAAACTCAATTTTTTTAAAATTAATTCTTTTAATATCAATTCTTCATAATTAATTCCAGTAAAATCTAAAATAAACATATCTATAAATAAGCTTTTCTATCTAATTACTACTCTAATTAATAAAAGGTATTTTAACAAACGAGCGTCATTTTTTCTTATTCACCGAAAAAAAAAAAGAAAGAGAATCAACCACATTTATTGATTTGTTTAATACTTCCGTTGGCGAAATCATATTCTATGGTTTAAAAATTGTGTCATAAGTGCAACCAATAAATCAGAGCCGTAGTGTATACATCTGAGGGCTCACGTCATAAGATTACCGATTGAAATCATAAAATATTGACCGTCGATATTCATTTAACGGATATGATTATACTGCACGGATTACCGGATTATATCAATTCCACTTTCGAGTTTTCCGTTCTCACCTTTCCTTTTCCCTCTCCGGGCTCTTTTACTCTACTCTACCTTCCCATTTTCATTAATTAATTTTTATTTTTCTTCTTAATCGCCAAAGTTCTTAACCGGAACGATTACTCTGTCGAATTTCAAACCCTCTCTGATTGCTTCACTTTTCAGGGTTGTTTCTTAATCTGCGCTCAGTCTCCGACATTACATTTTTGCCCCTACGCTACTCCGACTCTGAGTTATTCACTGTTTTAGCTCTCGTAAAACGACGTCGTCGCTCTGCAGCAGAAGCAGCAATGGCTGCGTCGTTGCAGAAAGTGGCGCACTCGAGCACGAGCTCCGGCGCCGGCGGAAGATGCTATGGCAACACCTCCAAGCGTGCTGCTGCCGCGGAGTTCCCGGCGGGTCTAAGGGTTCTCGTCGTCGATGATGACGTCACCACCTTGAAGATTATCGAGCAAATGTCGATTCGCTGCCATTACCGCGGTTAGTTCTCGCCAAGTTCGAGTCTTCTCATTTATGTTGATTTCTTCAAAGAAATTCGTTGAATTCGTACTGGAATTCGTGTTTTTTTTTGGCCTGAATAATCGGAAGTCGAGCAAGGTAAAGCATTTAAGCTGGTCAGTGCTTATTTTTTAAGTTGATTAGACTTTAACGAAGGGGAGTTCCAGAGGATAAGGGAAGAGAGGGTTCTTATTTCAAGTAAATATTAGCTAATTTAATAATTTTTTAGAATAAAGGAAATAAAATAATAGATTATTTGTATGAAGTTGAACGTTTAGTCTTTTATTTAAGAGGAATGCTATGGACACTCTCTCTGATACTCTTTCTTAAACACTCTCTCAATGATTGGGTCACGTCACACTATTTTTTTTCAAAATCAACCATTGGATTAAAAGTTACTATCATATAGATCATATCTATAAATTTTAACATTAATCTATGATCATTTGCTATGTCATCAAGATGCGTCAAGATTAACGTCAACGATGTAATTACAAATAACGTTAATCTTGACGCACCTTGATAACATAGTAAATGATCATAGATTAATGTTAAAATTTACAGATATGATCTATATGATAGTAACTTTCAATCCAATGGTTGATTTTAAAAAAAAAGTGTGACGTGACCCAATCATTGAGAGAGTGTTTAAGAGAGAGTGTCAGAAAGAATGTCCGTAGCATTCCTCTTTATTTAAACCTTTACAAGTCGAGTCAACACTTCAAGCAATATTAGATGGATTTCCAAAATATAACATCACTAAAAAGTAAAAACAATGTTCATCACTTTTTTACCCTAATTCTTAATAGCATAATTACTAGTAGCCCATTCATTTGAAGAAAACATAGACCGAAGATTGTTGCATTATACATTGTAGAGTGAGATAGGTAGTTGAAAACCTTGTGACTGCTGGTCTAGCTAATTCTCTTCCTTTTGAATGCTTTCTATATAGGTTTAGGATCCATGTGTGCCTACAAATGAAATTTGTTACCTATTTGCATTTGCATTGGTATTAAAAAAGCCGAAAATGTCTTCAAGGCAGTGAGCTCCACGAGGGGATGAAAGTGATTTGTTTACTTCTCCTCTAACATTTTTTAGCAGCCACAAGATTAGAAGCACAATCTGTCACAACTTCACTACATCGTCCTACCCAATTTCTTCTACCATGGCACAATCTAATAAATCAAACATTTGCTTAGATCCTTGATCATGTCAGTAGTGTTAACTGGTTTAAAGAAAATAATCCCACTTGGACTATTTACCAAAAAAATGGTAACTGAGTTGCCTTTTCCATCTGTCCAGCTATCACACATCAAAGTGCAACCCCATTTTTCCCACTCAGTCTTGTATTTCTCTAGACTTGCTTGGATGATGTCAATTGCTTTTTTCAAATAAGATACTCCCACTTCATGATAACTAGGGTTTTTAGACCCCTTCGATATTCACCAACTGATTTTAGCATTTGGACAAACAGGGGACGTTTTACCAAATTAAATGGCAAAACATTGCCATAGATGCATTTGCGATATCTTGAGTCACCAACTTTCTATCTTTCAGCACCTCATTCATTGTCTTTTGCCTTGTTAATTTTGTTCCTTTTTTGGTATTATCATGGGCGACCGCTTCTTCAAAGCATTCTTGATTATTAGTCTCTTTGGCTTTATCTTTGTCTTCTAATAGCTTCAAAAAACATCTCTCTAACCCCTTTCATTGTCTTCTACTCTCTATCTTTGAAATATCTTGCCTTCAACTCTCTATCTTTCAAATATCTTGAGTCACCAACTCTCTATCTTTCAACACCTCATTCATTGTCTTTTGCCTTGCTAATTTTGTTCCTTTTTTTGTATTATCATGGGCGACCACTTCTTCAAAGCATTCTTGATTATTAGCCTCTTTGGCTTTATCTTTGTCTTCTAATAGCTTCAAAAAACATTTCTCTAACCCCGTCAGGAACCGACATACAGACACTTACATTCTCCTTTGTCCCAACAAAATGATGCTTCATTCTTGCAAGTTGCAACACCACCCGACATGTATGTGAACAATACTTGCACTTGACCATAAGCCTATGGGGTAGAATACTCTTACAGTGGTCTCAATGTGACATTTGTCTCCTTTTTCTTTTTTGTCTGGCCCATTACTCACTAAAAGAATAAAAATAATAGCAAGTGGGAAGAGAACAGAGGGTTGTAGAGCAATATAACAGAGTGGGGACACTGTTGATCTAGTTTGATTCATCAGCCATTCTTGGTTTTGTTGAGACCACTTTCAGCTTGTAGGTCTCTCATTTGTGGTGTGTTCCAAGGTGCTTTTTGGTGTTGTTGACTCCGTTTTTTTTTGTGGTTTGGTTTCTCCACTGTTGCTTCAAGTTTGGCACTGGTTTTGTCTTGGTTGTTGTTTGGCATTGATTTTGTCTTAGTTACGGTTTTACACTTGTATTATCTTAATTGCAGTCTTGGTACAAGTTTTGTCTGAATTGCCGGCTGACACCGATTTTTTGTCCCAGTTGCAGTCTGGCCCTAGCTTTTGTCCCAACTGCAATTTTTTGTCCCAGTATTAGGCTCAACGCTAATGGCACATTAGGTTTTCGAGATTAGCCCAGTTTTACTTTGACTGGTATAATGCAAGATTTTGTGTGTTTGATGATTTTGATTGGACTGCTAAGTAACCCGTTAATTATTTATTATGTATTTCATTTCTAAAAATTTAGTTCCCTGGGGCCTTTGTGCTTGCAGATATCATTTTTTTTGTTTGGCCCATGAGATTTTGCATGGGTTCTTTGTGGCAGTGCTTGTAATGCATAAGCAAAGTGTTAGATCACAGGATTCCAGTGAAGAAATTTTAAATTTTTATCTGTTTGTTAATGTTAAATAAAATAGAGAAAAGAGAGAGACATTTACCGTGTGTTTGAATTACACCGTGAAGCCTCTATTATACAGACACAGAGAGAATCAAAATACAATCAATATATTAATTACAGAATCAATCTATTCTAATTACCTAATATTCCTATAATCAGAATATATTATTTACATAAATATTAATAATATCAAATTCCCTCTCAAGCTGGAGCAAATAAATCATATGCACCAAGCTTGTTATATATATAATTGATTCGAGGACCTCTTAGAGATCCACACTATGTTTGGATTACAAGAGAAAGTGGAAGGAAAGAAAGTAAGAGGAATGATTGTTGAAATTTAGGAGTAAAATTGTAATGTGTCGCACTAACATTGGTCTGTCACACTTACCCATGCAAATATTTCACGTTTTCCAAAAATCTTTCCACCCTCCCTCCTATCTTTCCTTTGTTCCAAACGTAGTGTTAGTGAAGATATCTGCCAATTGCTCATTGTAATTGACAAAGCTAGTCGTGATGTCTTCCGATTTGATCTTCCCTCCCGTATAATGACAGTCCACCTCAATATGCTCAGTCCTCTCATGAAAAACAAGATTGGAGACAATATGCAATGCTGCTTGATTATCACATATTACTGTCTCCAAACTTAAGTTCTTTGAGAAGTGATTGCAACCACATGAGCTCTTGAGTCACTAATGCAATGGCTCTGTATTCAGCCTCAGCACTAGATCTTGCTACTACATTCTGCTTCTTGCTTTTCCAGGATATCAAGTTTTCTCTGACTAGTACACAATACCCAGTAGTGGATCGCCTATCAATGGGTGAGCCTGCCCAATCGGCATCTGAGTAACCAACTACTCGAGTATGACCTCTATCCTCATAGATGAGACATTTTCCTGGAGCACTTTTAATATACTTCAGGATCCGTATCACAGAATCCCAATGATCCTGACAAGGAGAATTTAAGAATTGGCTTACAACATTAACTGCAAAGGATATATCTGGACGGATGACTGTGAGATAGTTTAATTTACCAACCAATCTCCTGTATCTCTCTGGATCTGAAAAGCTCCCTTTGATTAGGCAGAAGTTTGACATTTGGGTCCATAGGAGTATCAACTGGCTTGACATTCAATAAACCTGTTTCCTCAAGAATATCCATAGTATATTTCCTCTGTGAAATCACTAGACCATCTTTGGATTGGGCTACCTCGATACCCAAAAAATAACGGAGTTTACCTAGGTCCTTAGTCTGAAACTTGTGAGAGAGATACTACTTCAACTGGATTATGCCTTGTTGATCACTATCAGTTATCACAATATCATCCACATACACAACCAGATAAACACATTCTCGAGCTGAATGACGATAGAAAACAGAGTGATCAGCGTTACTATGAACATACCAAACTGCTGCACTATAGAACTGAATTTGTCAAACCAAGCTCGTGGAGACTGTTTGAGACCATAGAGAGACCTGTGGAGCCTGTAAACCATGTTAGAGGACTCCCCCTGAGCAACAAACCCAGGTGGTTGCTCCATATAGACTTCCTCTTTGAGATCACCATGCACAAAAGCATTTTTAATATGAAGTTGGTGAAGAGGCCAACGACGGATGGCTGCAATGGACAGGAGGAGCCTAACAGACGCCATTTTGGCCACAGGTGAATAAGTGTCACTGTAATTCAGCCCAAATATCTGAGTGTATACTTTGGCCACCAACCGGGCCTTAAATCGATCAATCTTACCATCAGGCTCAACCTTAATAGTATAAAGCAAACGACAACCAATCACAGACTTTCCAGGAGGTAGAGGGACTAGTTCCCAGGTACCACTGCTTTGAAGAGCACACATCTCGTGAATCGTTGCTTGCCGCCATTCTGGGTGGGATAAAGCTTCACCTGGAGTGTTAGGAATAGAGACAGAAGACAAAGAAGACAAACAAGTGTATTGCGAAGGAGAAAGGCGATGATAACTCAAAGCAATGTAATGAGGGGATGAGTTACGAGTAGAGCGTATACCTTTATAAAGGGCAATGGGAGGGTCAGGTTCAGGTGGCAGGGCCGGTTCCGGTAAAGGAGATGGCGCTGGTGGTGAGTCTAGCATGGCCTCAGTGGCAGGAGCAGGAGCAGGAACATGGATATGCACCTTGGTAGGTCGCTGGCGACGATGATAAGTCTGTAGTGGTCGCACAACTGGGGGGGTCCACAGATGGGGTGTTTGAAGTGACGGACTCAGGAGGCTCAATCGTAGGAGGAACGGGGATGACTGCAGAAAGAGGCTCGGGAGACAAGTGAGCCGACTCAAAGTAAGGGACAAACTTAAAAAAGGTAACATCAGCTGATATAAGGTAAAGTTGAAGAGTAGGTAAATAACAATGATAACCTTTTGGGGACCGGTGGTAACCAAGAAAGACACATTTGAGTGAGCAAGGTGAGAGTTTGTCAAGACCAGGAGTGAGATTGTGAATAAAACATGTGGACCTGAAGACACGAGGTGAAAGTGAGTGGAAAGGGATATATGGAAAAAGTACCGAGTGGGGCACTCGATCATCAAGCACAGATGAGGGCATGCGGTTTATGAGATAACAAGCTGTTAGAACATCTCCCCAAAAACGAGTTGGGACATTACCATGAAGAATAAGAGTCCGAGTGCTTTCAATGAGGTGCCGATATTTGTGTTCAGCTATCCCATTTTGTTAAGGTGTATGAGCACAAGATGTTTGGTGAAGAATGCCGTTAGATGCCGTAAAATTTTGAAATTATTGGGACAGGTATTCACGGGCATTATCACTATGTAGAGAGCGAACAGAAACACCAAACCGAGTTTTAATTTCTTGATAAAATTGCTCAAAAATGGAGAACAACTGAGACCTGATTTTCATTAAAAATAACCAAGTACAATGCGAGAAATCATCAACGAGGGTAACAAAATATTTGAACCCAAAAGTAGTACAAGTGCGAGAAGGACCCCAAACATCGGAGTGAACTAAAGCAAAATGGGGCGAAGCTCGTTTATTGACTCTCTCGGGAAAGTGATTACGAGTGTGTTTTCCTAATTGACACGACTCACAATTTAAACTAGATAACTTGGAAAGACTAGGCACCAGCTTCTGAAGCTTGGGAAGACTTGAATGACCCAACTGAGCATGGATAGTAAGAGAAATCAGTGGCAGAGCACACCTTGGATGAGCATAGATAGTAAAGGCCATTTGACTCACATCCAATTCCAATTATCCGTCCCGTACTCCGGTCTTGCAGGGTAACATTGTTATTAGTATAGGTAACAATATAGTTATGAGAACGGGTCAAAAGACTGATTAAAAGCAAATTAAATGGATACTCAGGAACATAAAGTACAGAATTAACTGACAGGGAAGGGAGGAGTTTGGCAGTACCAATCCCTTGGGATTTGGTTTCAGTACCAATGGCTGAAGTCATACTAGGTAAATAACCAGATGTAGAAAGAGAGGATAAAAGAGCTTTATTACCAGTGATGTGGTCAGACGCACCAGAGCCAAGGACCCAGGGGCCAAGGGAAGTGGATTGAGAGATGCAAGCAAATGAATTACCAGTGTGTGCAACCGAAGCAGTGGATCCGGAGTTCTGGCGATTCTCAAACCATTAGAGAAATTCTTCGTAGTCAGCTGGAGTTGGCTTAGGCTGAGCCGAGTTTTGAAGTGTGTCAGACGGGGTGGTCTGAGCTGCATTTACCGGACGTGGAAGGCGCCCATGTAGCTTCCAACATCGATCAATAGTATGTCCCATACGGTTGCAATGATCACATTTGGGACGATTCTTAGTGTTGGATGTGGATCCTCGAGCGCGCCCCAGATTGTTGTGCTGAGACGCAAGGGCATCAGTATCACCAGTGCCAAGAGCAACAGGAAGCTCAGAGGTGGACTTCAAAGGAACCTGGAGAAGGGCAGAAGAAGCAGTGGACATAGTGGGAACAACGGTAGACCCCAAAATCTGATCACAGATGACAGTATACTCCTGAGATAAGCCACAAAGGCCAAGGAGCATAAAGAATGTGTTTCGTTGCTCAAGTTTCTTCTTCTTCTTCTCAGCTGGGGCAGATGTAGCCGGAGGTAGGAGCTCATTAAATTGATGGAGTGTAGCATGAACACGACCGAGATAGGCAGACATAGGGCCATCAAACTTCTTTGGTCCAATGAGGGTGCCCACATCGTGAACCACACCATAGAGGCGCTGAATATCGTTGGTGTAGAGTTCTTTAGCCTGACTCCAAACCGATTCACACGTGAGATGAGGATGGAAAATCGATTTGATAGTGGGATGAAGTGTGGACTTAATGAGACTGCTCAACTGAGCATCAATCTTCTCTCATTTCGTACGTTCAATGACAGTTTCAGCCTTTTTGGTGAGATGGTCCTTATATCCTTCGGTAAGCCATAACTGAATGTCGGAAGCCCAAGTCTCGTAGTTTGAACCATCCAACTTCTCCGTAGAGAGGGTGGAAGTGACAAAATTGGTGAACATAGACTTCGAAACATCGGTAGTAGAGGATCCCATGTTTCAGTCACAGGGGGGAGAGAGAGAGAGAGAAACGCGTCTAGGAGAGAGAAATGAGGCTGTATGCACTGGAACCTAGTTACCCGTGTACCAAAACATAAAACTGAGACTAGATTTGGAACCGGGAGAGGGAGGCGAGTCGGACGCTGAAAGAACTGGCCAGAAAGGAGGTCGGACGCGCTGCCACTCGCGGCGGCGGTGGGCTGGTTGGATGAAAGCCGCGGTGGGCAAATCTGGCCTGTGAGAGCGCGTTGCAGGGCCGCCGGTGGTTGGGTTTTGGTGATTGGCCGGTCTTGGAGAGTCGCTTTTGGTGGTGGTGTTGTTCGCCGGAAAAGGGTGGCGGCCGTGGCAGCAGCGACTGTGGGCGAAAAACTGTCGAAATTGAGTGCCGGAATGGGTCACGACAGTGGAGAAGGGGGAAAACCGGAGTTGGAATACGGTTTGCCGAAAAAATTTCTCACCAGAGAACTTTGGGTCCACCGGGCTACCATGGTTATTAGGATTGCCTCTTTTTAGGCTCTATTATATAGACACAGAGAGAATCAAAGTACAATCAATCTATTCTAATTACCTAATATTCCTATAATCAGAGGATATTATTTATTTAAATATTAATAATATCAACAGTTAAAATTTATGCATGCATTGTAGCAGAGATTTTGGGTGCGAGTATCTAGTACCTATTTGGGTACTTAATTTGATATGGACTTGGGACTGAGTAATGGGTGGTGCATTTTATGTTTATTCGAAATCAGGATTGGGATCTGAGTGGTATGAAAGTCATTCTTAGCTGCTATGATTGTACTGTGTAAACCTGTATCTTTCATATGTTTTTATCAATCTTTATCCCTTTAAATTGATTTGACGTATACAAAACAGGAAATCCTAGGAAGATTTACATGATATTCTTGCATTCATAGTTGTTATACCCAAAGGATTTTTGACTTTTATTATTCCTTTCCTTTAAGGATGGACTTGTGAATTTTATGCATTTTCTTTTAGGCTCAACCCATTATAGCTGGTATCATGATATGGATCCTTTTTTGGTTCTAATTTAATGGGTTCCATTTGTTAGAACCAGTTAGAATATATGAAATATCTCATACTATATTGATATTATGTTAGCATATCTTGATTTATCTCATATGACTAGTTTCATATCTTAGATTATCTCCTAAGTTAGTTTTTATATTACTTAGTCATTATTGTGATTTGTTTCCTAGTTTCCTTATTTAATTAGGCTAAATTATACTTTTGGTCCCTTATGTCTATTTAAGGTTTCAATTTGGTCCCTTATGTATTAAAAATTTCGAATTGGTCCCTTATGTGTTAATTGTGATTCGTCTTGTTTTTTTGTTCCGAATTGATCCCTTATGTTACAAAAATTATACCAATGTGGTTCATTTTTTATCCCTTATTTTGCAAAAAAAATGGACCACATCAGTATAATTTTTGTAACATAAGGGACCATTTTGAAATAGAGGGACCACATTGGTGTAATCTTTAGACGTAAGGGACCAATTCGGAACAAATAATACATAAGGGAGTAAGGGACCAAACTGAAACCTAAAATAAACATAAGGGACTAAAAGTATAATTTAGCCATTTAATTAATATCAGGAATCTTGGATATTCCTTATTTAATTAGGATCCTAAAAAAGATGTAAGTAAAAAAGTATTACGTAAATATTTAATAACCTTGGATTTAGAGAATCAGCTTAGCAATGGAGAGGTGTGCTACTCTTAGTCCAACGGGCAGTTAATATAGAGGGCACAACTTCATGAAAAGTCGATTCTTCATTCTCCCCCTTTCTTTCATGTTGATATATGGCCTTCCTCATATTTTTAATGATTGAATCCCACATTTCATACACTAGGTGGAGACATGAAGCTTCCGTATCGGTTCTTCTAAGAACATCATAGATAGGACTAGTGAAGAAAGTATATAATCAACCTTATTCCACCAATTATCATCTAACAAAGTATCCTTAACAAATTGAGCCTTATCATGATTATCATCCCTGTAAGAAGATCATTGGTCACTAATCACCATCTCTAGGAGTCCTTTCTTCAATTTCCTAAACCTCTTGAGCATTACAATAGTGGAGGCAAATCTTGTAGCAACAGAAAGTATCTTTAATGAATTGAATGAATTGAAAATTGATAATCTCATAGAGTGATACATGATAAAGTTTATGATAAAGTTTTTGATAAAGATTGCATCTTCTGCAACTTGGGTGATCCTAAAACATTCTTGATATACAATATTGTTTTTTTCTTTATTACTGGTTGCACATATGTTCTTCAAAGCAAGATTTAATATATGGACAACACATGTAGTCCAGTAAATAGATGGAAATTCAGCCTCAGTTATTAAACCCGTTGCCTTACAAATAGCTGCATTATCCATCACTATTTGCACAACATTTGATGGCCCAACCTCCATAATTACATCTCTCATATGTTTGGCAATGAATTCTTTATCTTTCACCTCATTTGAACAATCAATGCCCTTTAGAAACATATGTTCGCTCTCTGTGACAACCATGAAATTAATTAGAGGTCTTCTTTATGGATCACTCCATCCATCACTAACAATGGTCACACCCTTGTGGCTCCATGCATTTTTCATTGGTTGCAACAAGTTCTCCACATGTTTCCTCTCATTTTGAAGTAACATTGTTCTTAACTTATTATAACCTGGAGGTTGGTAGTCACTAATAGAATTGTTGGCAACATAGGAAAACGCCTTCCTAAAGTGAGGATTTCTTGCTAAATGAAATGGTAGCCCCGATGAGTAAAACATCCTAGCAATTTCATAATCGAGTGTCTCTCTAGCTTTCATATTAAAAGCACCTTCTGATGTTGATGTCTTTCTCTTTTTTGGATTGATAGCTACAATGTTTTGGTCATCAGAAACAAGAGGCAACGAGACTGATTTTGTTTTTGATTTCTCCACCTTCAATGCATCATCATTATCTATCTTCTTGAATTCTATAATTTTGGCCGTTGTTACCGTAGAACAAGCTCCAACTCCCTTTCGTGTAATCTTTAAGAAGTGTGCCCTCACTCTGGTGTAAGATCCATTAAAAGTTTACATCACAAAGATTGCATTTAATTTCAAAATTTCCACCTCCACCACCTACACTTTTTATCTTTGTAACATGCTTCCACAAAGTTTTAGCTGTATCATCTTGCTCTTTAGGTTGACTAGAACTAGAAAGATTCATCTCTACAAAATTTTATTACAACATATAAAGCTATCGGACTCAAAAATCAGGATGTTTATTATCAATTTTACAAATATTTCAATCAAACAAGAACACAAATAAAAGTAGGCAAAAATAAAAATTAGAAAACAGCAAAACAAAAGCATCAAGTAACGATTTGACAAACCAAAATAAATAATACTTGTTGTGCCTAGTATGAAGTGAACACACGGCTTGTGACTTTTCATTAAAATAATAATAAAAGATTACAAACTGAAGAAAAACTAATGTATCAAAAATCAAAAATATTTTAAAAGATGTGGCCACCGAGTGTTCCAAAAAGGCAAAAACAAAGAAAAAGACGAGATACCTCGCCTGAATACCAACAGCGAACAACGAGATAGAGCAAAGACGTTGATGCGAGACGAAGATGCGGTGCGCGAATGGCGGTGCGGTGCACGGACGGAGCACCTTGAAGGAGGGAAGAAGGTGGTCAGAGATGTCAACTGGAAAAGCAAAACCAGGTGGGGGTCGGAGGAAACTGAGAAGACAAAGCTGCGCTGCGTTTTGCTACTTTGCATCCGTGAGAAGTGTTGTATCGTGGGAAAACCTATTTTTTATTAAATTTGAAAGTTTTTGTCTTTTCGTTTTTTATGTTCACGTGTCCCGCTGGCAGTGTCCAGCGCATGTCGTTCCCGTGTCCAAGTTTTTTTTTTTGTTTTTTAACTGGACACCTCCAATAGGATTCTGACACGTGTTGTAAAGGTGTTGGTGTCCGACACGTGTCAGACACTGCAACACGCATGAGAGACCTCGCCTGAATACCAACAGCGAACAACGAGATAGAGCAAAGACGTCGATGCGAGACGAAGATGCGGTGCTCGAATGGCGGTGCGGTGCGGTGCACGGACGGAGCACCTTGAAGGAGGCAAGAAGAAGGTCGGAGACGTCAACTGGAAAAGCAAAACCAGGCAGAGGTCGGAGGAAACTGAGAAGACAAAGCTGCGCTGCGTTTTGCTACTTTGCATCCGTGAGAAGTGTTGTATCGTGGGAAAACCTATTTTTTATTAAATTTGAAAGTTTTTGTCTTTCCGTTTTTTTTTTTTACGTTCCCGTGTCCCGCTGGCAGTGTCCAGCGCATGTCGTTCCCGTGTCCAAGTTTTTTTTTTTTTTTTTTTTAACTGGACACCTCCAATAGGATTCTGACACGTGTTGTACAGGTGTTGGTGTGCGACACGTGTCAGGCACCGCGACACGCATGAGAGGACCAGTGTCTGTGCTTCACAGGTTATTTGACGTAGTTTCAAGTTAAAATATTTTGGGAATATTATTGGTTTGGAGCTTCCAAATGTGATTTTGAGAAGGACGGGCTTTGCTTTGCTTTATTGCTTGCCAAGAAATTTCTCTCCGGCTGATGGTCATTCCAGCTATATGGCTAAGCTATCTTTCTAGCAATCTCTCTGATTTCTCCAGCATCCCCGAGTTGCCTTCCCAACCTTTATTTTTATTTGTGGGGAAATGCATTGTTTTCTTGTAACAAGCTTAAAGCTTAGCTTTAGCTTGAGGGATAGTGTTAGAATATATGAAATATCTCATAATATATTGATATTATGTTAGCATATCTTGATTTATCTCATAGGATTAGATATCTTAGATTATCTCCTAAGATTTGTTTCCATATTACTTAGTTATTATTGTAATTTGTTTCCTATTTTCCTTATTTAATTAGGATTAGGAATCTTGTATCCCTATAAATAGGGATTAGTATTTAGTTTTTTGTATCAAGTTACCATCAAGTTTTTATCAATCATTTTATATATTTCAAAGGCCTTTATACTTTCTCTTCTCTTTTTTTTAATCTAAATCCCCATAACTTCAACAGAGCCAATAAAAACTATAGAACAAATCATTAAGCGAGATTTAGAGGAAAATGGTCCCTCTTTAAACTTATACATAATTGGGAATTATGGCGTTGTCTGATGCCTATAACCAACTGAACTCCACTTAATGAAATAAAGCTTGATTGTTGTTGTTATTTAATTTAATATGTACAGCTCTGCTTAATGAATATAAAAATGGTTTGGTTTCTTACATGTCTTATGGAGCTGAGAAAATTTTACTCGACTCTAATGAAGAATACTTGCTGACCTATTCATTATGGCCTGGAATTTGGAATTGACTTCTATAGATATTGTAGATCTAGTTCATGTATGAATGGTGACTGCTGATTTGCAAGCCTTGTTAGTTCAAATAATGTAATTTCTTCTTCTCTCTCAATATATTTTTTATCCTCCAGTCACCACATGCTCCGAGGCTACTCTTGCTTTGAACATTCTGCGGGAGAGGAAAGGCTGTTTTGATGTGGTACTTAGTGATGTTCATATGCCAGACATGGATGGCTATAAACTCCTTGAACATGTTGGGTTGGAAATGGATCTTCCTGTTATTAGTAAGCACTGTTACTCTCGTTCCTAGAATTACTTAAGTTTGCTTGTAATGCTTAATATTGAAAATTGGTTTTGGTCTGTATGCTGCAGTGATGTCTGTTGATGGTAGAACAAGTACTGTCATGAAGGGAATTAGACACGGGGCTTGTGATTATTTGATTAAACCTGTACGTGAGGAAGAACTAAGGAATATCTGGCAGCATGTTGTTAGGAAAATTTGCAATGTAAATAAAGAACATGACAATTCTGGCAGTATGGAAGATAATGATCGCAATAAACGGGGGAATGATGATGCTGAATATACTTCTGTTGCTGGTGTAACAAAAGGAATAATTAAAGAACCAAAAAGGAGGAGCAATTTAAAAGATGAAGATGTTGAATTGGAGAATGATGATCCATCTACATCTAAGAAGCCCCGTGTAGTGTGGTCAGTAGAACTGCATCAACAATTTGTCGGTGCTGTGAATCAACTAGGGCTTGACAGTATGAATTTCCAACTATTTTTTTCTCTCTTTTTCTTTCGCTTTTGCATTCAATGACTAGACTTCTTTGGATTGTAATAAGCATAAAGCATAACCTAACAAGTATGATCTTTTCCTTTCGAGTAATTTTAATCATTTATTGCAATTTTGCTTCTCAGTTATTTCTTATCCTTGTGTTTCAGAGGCTGTGCCAAAGAGAATACTTGAATTGATGAATGTCCCTGGTTTGACAAGAGAAAATGTTGCAAGTCATTTGCAGGTTTGTTTCCAGTCCAAATTGTGAAGTGACTGTTTACAATCTTCCCTGCGAACTGTTTTCATTTTCTAATTTACAATAAGCTTGGCCTTCAGGCTACCTTTTTTTATTAAATGCTAGCTGTATGATTTTCTACTGCCTTGATGTGAATTTTATATGTTGCCTCATTTTTAATTTTTGTTTCAATTGTTGAATCTTCTGTATAGAAATTCCCATTCTGCATAGACTTTGGCCTTGATACTAATCTGTTGCTAAGTTAGTGTTGAGATATTGTCATTTATTAGTTTCCCTGTTTCCCTTTATTAGTTGATTCTATTCCCTAATATTTAGGGATTGGTTAGGTTAGCCTCATATATAAATATTGTACTGTACTCTCATAATATTTTTCAAGGAATATAATGTTATTCAGTTTAAGTTGGTATCTAGAGCCAGGTTCGAAATCCTAGCTCCTCGTCTTTGGGTTCAACTACCGTCAAGGCCAACCCTATTTTCCTTTTTCAGTTTTGTCTCAAGGTGTTCAAAGAACACCATTGATTTCCACAGGAGCTGTTGCCGCCGCCAGAACTGCCGCCCCCGGAGCTCCGCCGGAGACACGCGCCATACTGTCAGAATCGCTGGCCGCTGATCTGCCGGATTGTGAAGTTTCACCGCCGGAATCGTAGTCACACGCTGCCACGCGCCGCCACAACATCTCACGTTTTCCGGCGCGTGTGAGTCACGCGCAGCCTTCCAGCTGTCCGTTTGCCGCGATTCCGCCACCATTCGACTTGTCTCCACTTCTTGGTTCTGTTGGGACCCCTTCCAGCTTGTGGGTCCCACGTTTGAGGTGTCTTCCAGGGTTTTTCCTCGCTGTTGTTGCTTTATGTTGTCACTATTTCTGCGATCCAAGTTCTGTCCGAGACCCAACATCCGTATTTTTTGCATCCAAGGCTTCTTATTCAGCGTAGTAGCTGTTTTTGTCGGTTGAGACAAGTTCAAGGCCTTTTTTTAGTGGTTGTGCGTTCTCCTCTGCGTGTTTCTGCCTGCGTAGCTGCTGTTCTGTGTTTCAGCTTGCTTCTGGTTGTGGTTTTATCACTCTTGGTGTTCGTTCTTTGTTGGTTTCAGGTTAACTATTATTTGTAAATTGATGGCAATCCAAAAGGCTTCCTGTTCAGCTACGCTGGCTCATTTTAGTAATTCTGCTGCTTGCCTATCTCACTCTTTGGGATCCTGGATTTTAGATTCTGGTGCTTCTGGTCATATAGCTGGTAATCCAATCCCTCTCTTATCTATAATTTGTCACCTCCTAAAACTCCTCGCTATGTTACCATTGCTAATGGTTCTAAGGCACAAGCTACCGGTATCGGCTATGCTTCACCTCTTCCAGGCTTGTCTTTAAATTCTGTCTTACTTGTACCCGGGTGCCCCTTTAATTTGGTTTCAATTAGTCAACTTACTCATTCTCTCAATTGTTCCGTAACATTTACTTCTGATTCTTTTCTTATAAAGGACCGCAGTATGGGACAAACGATTGGAAAAGGATATGAATTACGGGGTCTCTATTACCTTCAACCTCCTTCATCCACTGTATGCACTGTTTTTGCATCTCCGGATCTCATTCATCGTCGTTTGGGTCACCCTAGTCTGGATAAGTTAAAGGTGTTGGTTCCTCATCTTTCACAGTTAAAGTCCCTAAATTGTGGGTCGTGTCAACTTGGCAAACATGTAAGGGTGTCTTTTCCTAGTAGTGGCAATGAAAGATCTATGTCTCCCTTTGATATTGTCCATTCTGATGTTTGGGGTCCTAATCGTGTGACTTCAACTTTAGGATATAGATATTATGTCACTTTCATTGATGACTTTTCGAGGTGCACTTGGATCACGTTATTGAAGGATCGTTCTGGATTGTTTGGTGCCTTTCAGACTTTTTGCTCAAAGATAAAGACCCAATTTGGGAGAACAATCCGAATTTTGAGGAGTGACAATGCCAAAGAATACTTTTCTGCACCATTCAACTCCTTCATGGCTTCTCATGACATCTTACATCAGTCCAGTTGTCCGCACACGCCACAACAGAATGGTGTGGCTGAACGGAAACACCGTCATCTAGTTGATACAGCCCGGACATTATTGATTAATGCTAATGCACCTTTAAAATTTTGGGGTGACGCTATTCTCACTGCCTACTATTTGATAAACCGCATGCCATCCTCTGTATTGGGTAATGAGATCCCTCACTCGCTCTTGTTTTCGAAGGACCCCTTGTATGTTGTTCCTCCTCGAGTATTCGGTTCTACATGTTTTGTTCATGATCCTTCTTCCGGTCGTGATAAATTGTCTGCTCGGGCTGTTAAGTGTGTTTTTCTTGGGTATTTCAGAAACCAAAAGGGGTATCGTTGTTATTCTCCAACTACACATCGTTTTTATGTCTCGGCAGATGTTACTTTCTTTGAAGATACACCTTTCTTTGCATCATCAACTACAACAGATTCTACCATTGATGTTAATCCTTCTCAGGTACTACCTATTCCTCTCTTTGGAACATCTGTCTTTACTCACGGTTCTCCACAGTCATTGGATGCCCCTGAGTCGCATCGTTTTGGTATTACTTATGAGCGTCGACGTCCTGAAACTCCAGAGATTGCTCTCACTGATTCTCGTGATTCAGCTCCTACTCCAACGCCTTCTCCAGCTGCGGTCCCACCTGTTGCTTCTGATGACTTACCTATTGCTCTTCGTAAAGGTAAACGGTCTACGTTTAATCCTCATCCTATTTATAACTTTTTGAGTTATCACCGACTGTCTCCTTCCTATTATGCTTTTGTTTCTGCACTTTCATCTGTCTCTATTCCTAAGACAATTCAGGAAGCACTATCCCATCCGGGGTGGAGATAGGCCATGGTAGATGAGATGTCAGCTTTAGACTCTAACCATACTTGGAAGCTTGTTCCACCTCCTCCTGGAAAATCTGTTGCTGGTTGCAGGTGGGTGTTTAATGTTAAAGTGGGCCCTGATGGACAGGTGGACCGATTGAAAGCCCGCCTAGTGGCAAAAGGATATACACAGGTCTATGGCCAGGATTACAGTGATACGTTCTCACCAGTTGCGAAGATGGCCTCTGTTCGCCTCTTTTTAGCTATGGCTGCCATGAGATATTGGCCCCTGTTTCAGTTGGATATCAAGAATGCCTTCTTGCATGGTGACTTGGAGGAGGAGATTTATATGGAGCAACCTCTTGGGTTTATTGCCCAGGAGGGCGTAGTCTGGTATGCAGATTGTAGAAGTCTTTATATGGCCTGAAACAATCACCTCGGGCATGGTTTGGTCGATTCAGTAAAGTTCTACAACAGTTTAAGATGATTCGTTGCGAGTCGGATCACTCAGTTTTTCGTAGATGCTCATCATCAAATAAATATATCTATCTCGTGGTTTATGTTGATGATATTGTTATTACAGGTGATGATTATGAGGGTATCAAGGCATTGAAACATCATCTTCTTTAGAATTTTCAAACTAAGGACTTGGGTCCTTTACGTTACTCTCTTGGGATTGAGGTAGCTCAATCAAAGTCAGGTATTGCTATCTCTCAGAGGAAGTATGCTCTTGATATTTTGGAAGAGACAGGTCTTATAGATTGTAAACCAGTTGACACTCCTATGGATCCTAATGTAAAGCTCCTTCCTAATCAGAGGGCGCCCTATCCCAATCCAGGTAGATACCGACGACTAGTGGGAAAATTAAATTATCTCATCTTGACTAGACCTGACATATTTTTTCCAGTCAGTGTAGTTAGTCAGTTCCTTAACTCCATTTGACAGTCATTGGAATGCAGTTGTTCGAATTCTTAAGTATATCAAAAGGTCACCTAGAAAGGGGATTGTTTTCAGTGATAGAGGCCACACTGATATTATTGGGTATTCAGATGCTGATTGGGCCGGAGATCCAAGTGATAGACGATCTACTTCAGGTTATTGTGTGTTCTTATGAGGAAATCTGATTTCATGGAAGAGCAAAAGCGGTATTGTTGCTGTTTCTGGCCAAATGTGTTTAGCATCGGGCTATGGCTCATGCCACATCTGAGCTTTTGTGGTTGAAAGGTTTACTGCAGGAATTACATTTTTGTGAGGTTGGTCCTATGGGGCTTGTGTGCGATAATCAGTCAGCCTTGCACCTCGCCTCCAATCCAGTTTTTCACGAGAGGACAAAGTATATAGAAACCGACTGTCATTTCCTTAGAGAAAAGATTCTCTCTGGAATCATCAGAACCTCGTTTGTCAATTCTAAGGATCAACTTGCTGATATCTTCACAAAATCTCTACGAGGCCCTCAGATTACATACATATGTGACAAGATGGATGCATATGATGTATATGCTCCACCTTGAGGGGGAGTGTTGAGATATTATCATTTATTAGTTTTCTTGTTTCCCTATATTAGTTGATTCTATTCCCTAATATTTAGGGTTGGTTAGGTTAGCCTCATATATAAATATTGTACTTTACCCTCATAATATTTTTCAAGAAATATAATGTTATTCAGTTTAAGTGTTTTTATATCTGTTTACAGCGTAGCATTTACGCCAGCACCCTAGTTTCTCCTAGAAACTTGAAATCTATGTGAAATCTATCGTTGTCTGTTATCATTCCGTGCAACATGAAGCCAACGAGGACTTGCTGTATCTTGCCACTGCTTGATACTCTATTTGCACGATTAGTGTTTTGTAACATTGATGGGTCAGCAAGAGTAGATGTATATATGGATGTTTTGTATGACGCAAAGAGGCATCTGCAAGTTCAAATTTTTTTATTAGAATAATGGCAATCGGCGTTAATGAAACTGAAGAAGTTCAGTTCTATCTCTTGTCATT
Source organism: Calophaca sinica (assembly GCA_037113605.1). Lineage (NCBI taxonomy): Eukaryota > Viridiplantae > Streptophyta > Magnoliopsida > Fabales > Fabaceae > Calophaca > Calophaca sinica. The sequence goes on along the minus strand of CM073730.1, from coordinate 84,511,886 downwards.
ATGAAAAGTTAATACAATTGTGACCAGTGATGCAAAGATGTCCTATATTAATTAAATGTGTTGTAAATGTACGACGACGTGGGTACAATAAATATGCTGGAACGAAACAATGAGACCAGTGATGTATGAGAAAGGTAAGGTTGATCAAGAATGGCATGAGCAGAAGTGAATATATGCTGGAACAAAACAATGAGACCAGTGATGTTCTTTTTTTAATTTTTATGTAAATAGTTGATAAGATTGAAAGGCCAAATATATGCAGTAATGAATATAGTCTATTATTCAGTGATAAATGTCATTTTATGTAAGTTTATGATTGGTGAGGAACATTATCTGCTCATAGGTATATTTTTTGGCAAAATTGCGCTTTTGGTCCTTTAAGTTATTTTTAAAGTTCATATTCGCCCTTTAAGTTTTTTTTGTCTCAAATAGGTTCTTTGAGACTCTTAAGGAATGATTAAAATTGAGGTTTAGAGCCCTGATAGGGTTAGAATTAGGTTGAGGTCGTGATCTATAAGTCTTATCACGTTTAGAAGCGAAACAGACTGAAACGAGGCGAACAGTGACTATAAAAAAGGGTAACGGTGTGAACATTTTAAAACATAAAGGACCTATTTGAGACAAAAAAACCTTAAAGGACGAATGTGAACTTTAAAAATAACTTAAAGGACCAAAAATGCAATTTTGCCTATATTTTTTTTTATAGTTTTACAAACCGAGGCACTAGATTGTAGTTCTTAACATTACCATGGTGACTTGCAATATCAATTTGCAGAAATTTAGACTTTATTTGAAGCGATTAAGTGGAGTGGCACAGCAACAGAATGGGATGCTAAACACAGTTCCTGGGACTACAGAATCCAAGGTGGGTGCTACTGGAAGATATGACATACAAGCTTTGGCTGCTTCTGCGCATGTTCCCTCTGAAACACTTGCAGCCCTTCATGCTGAGCTCTTAGGTCGCCCCATTACTAGCATGATGCCTACAGTGGACCAGAATGCACTAATGCAAGCATGTATACAGGGATCAAAATATTCTCGTGCTGATGATCATGCCGTGGCATATGGTCAGCCTCTAGTTAAATGTCCTTCCAACATTGCCAACCCTCAGTCCATCTTGAATGTAGATGATACATCAGCAGGATATGTAGCATGGCCGCCATCTAAGACACTTGGTCCATTGGGGCCCAATAGTGGTGTTGGAAGTTTAGGTGTTCCAAATAGTAACATGCTGATGGATATATTGCAGCACCAACAAAGGCACCAGCACCAGCACCAGCAAAAGCAACAGCAACAGCAACAGTCACTGATCCATGATCAAAATCATTCGATCAATGTTCAACCATCTTGCTTGGTAGTTCCTGCTCAATCTGCTGACACTTTCCAGGCGGTAAATGGTGTGGCTTCTGTAAATAAGGATTGCAGTTTTGGCAGAAATGCCATTATTGATTATAGTCTATTATCACAAAAATCAAATAATTCATTGAGCATGTCTCAATATCCTGGTGAGGACACGAAAGCTAGAGGTGTACTCTCTGGGTATAATGCACCCTCCATTTCTCCCCAAACATCCTCTTTTTCAGTAGGCTCCAGCAATAACAATATTCAGCAGATTCAAAACTCAACATTATCATTTGGTGCCGTGAGACCTTTGCCTGGCTTTCTGCCCGTGACCAATAGAGAAGCTCCACATGGTATTAAGTCCAGCGATTCACTTGATCAGGTATGTCTTGGGAATGTTGGATTTGTTGGCAAAGGTACCTGGATACCAAGTTTTGAAAATAAAATGGAACCATCTGCAAGCTATTTTAGACAAATGAAAGTATCCGTGGATAGCAATGGTAACAGAGTGAAGGAGGAGCCAAATTTTATAAATAATCCAAAAGGGAGCCTCCCAATCCTACAGAGATATCCATCTCATGATCATTCAAGCGTTCACTGAATAGGTAACTTAAAACAATTTCTTTAAACATTATGTTTTATAAGATTATTTATGAATATCTGTTGTACAATTTGGTCAGTGAATGGAACATTTTACATTAGTCGTTCATATTTAAAGTAAAATGATGGCTATATTTTTGTCTAATAAATTTCTTCTAATTACTTTCTCAGCCATTAATTTGCATGTTATTTTTCTGAATTAGTTGTCTACACATTAAAAATTTGAAACTTCTAAATCAACCTTCCTATCAAATAGTATCTTATATGAAAATGCTTGGAAATGGTTGGGTACTTGGATGTATGCATGCCTTTTGTTTTTGATATTTTCTAAACATAGAAATTAGAAGATTTAATAAATAGCCAATACAGGATTTAATGTGTTGAAGCTTATTAAAAGCATGATTAGAAGGGTGCAGGCGATATTTGGCTAGTAGAAAAAGGCTTTGATGGTTTTACCGCACTTGTTTTTTATTTTCCTAAATATGCTAATTAAATACTAACAGGGATGTCCTCCTGGAAAAGGTTACTACGAGTTGAAGATATTATACCAGAGTTCATTAATATAATTTCTCACTTCTGCTTTCTTCATATCTTCTACATCAATTTTGGCTTTGATGTTCCTGGGAACGGGGTGCACCTTTTGGTTGAAAGATAAATTTAAATATAAATTTGTCCTTTTATTTATATTGGTTTTGAATGTCTGCCTGAATCTTATGTGCCACAGGTTGAAATAGTGAGGAGAAGACTATTCCTTTAAAGATACAAATTGTTTCTGTTTAATTGTTTAGAAAAGCAGTAGTTGTAGTTCTGCTTTCTTGGCGTCTGCACCATTCTTAGCTGCATTCTAGAGCCCAATGATGTTTCTGACTGTGTATAAAGGATTAGTATTTATGAATGTTGGCTTGCTCCTCAATAGCTGCACATGTAACTAGGAATGTTTTATGATATATAAACTAGTTTGTAGGCAAATGAAGTTTCTTTTAGATTTCAACTGCTTGAATTGATGGCTCTGTGGCCAGAAAAGTGTAATTTTTAGGGCTTCTTTGTATAATGTCAAATGCTTTGTATGTTAGCATTAACTATCAACTGCTTAGAACTGTTAGTTGATAATATTTAATATTTAGGTTCAATTACAACTTTTGTGCACTTGTATTGGTTTTTACGCATGTTTGTAAATATCTGTTTGTTGCAACAAATGAAAACTCATTCTTTTCTGCAGCAGTGTTAAAGTATGCATTGCTGTGTGTATAAACAGAATTCTGTTGAGAAACAAAAAAAAAAAGTTGTCAAAATTTGATCAGGAGAATAATATGATACTAGATTGTGACCCGTATGATGCTGTTTTTTGCGTGGATCATAACATTTTTTGTTGCTGAATTGTTTTTGTGCTACAAACATTGGATTGTAGTTGAAGATGAGTGTTCATAAATTGGCAAATCTCAATGAGCATGTATGTTTCTTTGCCACTTTTGGCCTTGATAGATAGCACTATTGTTGCTTCTAATTTAGGTTTTATTGAATGTTTTTTCTTCTTAAACTCTGAATGAGGATTGGTTCTTCATCACAGGTTATTATGTAATTTGCTTCTTTTGACAAATTTTTCTTGGTATTTGTTGCTAAAAGTAAATTTTAATTTTTTATGGTACACAATAAAAAATGAGAGAAACGTAATAGCTGACGGGAAAATTATATGCAACTTTTATTTTTTAAACCAAAAATTGTATAGTATACAAATAATATTTGTCAACTTTTTGTATAGTGATAAATTTTAAATACGTAATTAGAGAATAAAATGTTGCCGGAAATTGTAGAAATCACAATGAATGTAAACAATATATAATGTTGAAAATATATTAATGATATTGTTAATAAGAAAAATGATATATTTTTTTTTTGTTTTGAACATATTTATAAAATTTGTGAAATTGAACTTGTTATTTTGAAAATAACATCTTTTATCTGTTAGAACAATGGCTATAAAATAAGGAAATAATTGCATAATTCTAGTATCAGTGTACGTAAATATTGTGATAGTAGAAATTCGTTCGGGCAATATAGGAGTGGTATGAAAAATAAGTATAGATATTTATCATGGGACTGACTCAAACTTTGATAAATCAATCATTGATTCAATGTTTACTATTTCTACAAAGTGATGTTTTTCTTAGGGGTGGACAAGTTTACCTGGCCCGATCTGAAACCGAAAAACCCGTTGGGTCGTGGAAGCATACGGGTGGGTTCGGTTGGGTCTGTGGGTCACAAATACAGTTTCAAACGGTTAGCAGTGGGCGGATTCGGATTCCAAAATTAAATCCATCGATAACCGAGACCGACCAAGGTGTTACTGCTCTTACTGAGTAATACATATACACGGTTAATTATATCTTTATATATCTTTATTTCTTTATTGTTTTGACTTTTGAGGTGCTTTTATGAGGAAGGTAAACTCTGCAGCTTTACTGGCTTCACTTGCCAGTAGTACTAATACTAACATATTAAAAAATTAAACTAAAGAAATAGAAGGGAGTTTTACTACTTTTGGATCTTATTTTTTCCCCTTTTGTAAACAAATTATTGATTATGATTCTTTTTGTTTAAAGATTGTTTCTTTTTGTTGTTAAAGATGGTTTCTTTCAGTTAACGATTGTTTCTTTTTGTTGAAGTTTGATGTTTTTTATTTCTGTGTTTGATTCTGGAATGCTCTGGGTTTCTTCCTCTTCTTCAGACTTATGTGAAAACATCAGATGACGAAACCCGCTCTCAACCCACCTCAAGACACCCGACGACCCGCCCAAACCGACACCCGTCGAATTCGAGCACACAAACGGACGGGAGTGGATGAGATATTGTGGTCCGTGGTTTCCTTCGATTGGGGTTTTTGGCCCGAAACCGACCGAAACAGACCGGTGTCTAGCTCTGGTTTTTCTCACCAAAAAGGGAGGGTGGGGGAGGGGACAAAGTGATGTTTTTCTCACCAAAAAGGGGAAAAAATAGTGATGTTTTATATAACTAGAATAAAGACCCATTTTACACGTGTACAACTTTCTATTAGATAGCTAAGCTTTCTGTTAGACAACTGGAGTTGAACTAATTACTAACTAATCATCTTGTATAAATAGTCAGTTGTAATAACACTCTATTCATTCTTTTATTACTGTTAAATGAAATGAGTCATTTTGTTCTCTATCTTTCTCTATGTTTGTTGTTATAAGATGGTATCAGATTTCTAGAACCTTCTTTCCACCATTGTTAGACCTTCATTCTCCTACCATGCCACGTGTTTCTTCTTCGGCTCCAAACGTTGTGGTTCCGAATCCTGCACCAGCAGATGCTTCTCAAAACATGTACTACATTCACCCCAATGAAAGTCCCGCCAATGCTTTGGTTACTCCTCTGCTCACCGGTCACAAGAATTATCATTCCTGGTCTCATCTCATGAGTAAAGCCTTGATCATGAAGAATAAGATCTGCTTTGTTGATGGTTCGTTGGTTCCATCGAAAGATCGATTCGATCCAAGCTATGATGCTTGGGAGTGCTGCAATAGCCTTGTTCATTCTTGGATTCTCAGTTCCGTTTCACCGAACATTGCTCAAAGCATTTTCTACTCTGAATTTGCCTCTGATGTTTGGAATGAACTTCGTCAATGATTTGCTCAAGGAAACTCCGTTAGGGTTGCCGATCTTCAACAGCAATTGTATCAATCCAAACCTATGAAGCACGGACTCTAACACGGACACCGCGACACGACACGGACACGGACACACCGACACCGTTAATATAAAAAACACAGGACACGGACACCGCTATATATATATTAATTAATTAAATAAAATAAAATATAAGCGTCATTTATAATAAATATAAAAGATCTAAATTGAGAAGCAAAATTTATAAATCATCTAAATTGAGCACTTTGTTTCATTACAAAAAAAGATTCTAAAACAAGATATAGTAATAGTCTTTCGCCTAGATCCATCCACCTAGATAAATCATTTATCTATTCACCTTCTAAAAACAAAGTTGATAAGCTTGAATCCTTCTATAATAATTTAAAAGATTCCAAGAAGTTTATTTCTTTAAAAAAAAAATTATGATTAGAGTGTCTGAGAAGTGTCCAGAGGTGTCCAAGTCAAAAAAAAATATTTTTTAATTGTGACACCGTAAAAGGATGACGGACACGTGTCGTGTCGGTGTCTGACGAGTGTCGGTGTCGGACACGACACGGACACGTAGACACGGCATTATGAAGAGGTGTCCGTGCTTCATAGATCCAAACAAGGTGAAATTTCTGTTACAGATTTCTTTACTCATCTTACAATTCTTTGGGAAGAATTAGACAATTATCGCCCTCCTCCACAATGTCGATGTGATGCACTTCATGATCTGAAGAAATTGCGCGAAGAAGATAAGGTCCTGTATTTCTTAAATGGTCTGAATGATGAATTCAAAATGGTTCGATCTCAGATTCTTATGATGATTCCTCTCCCCTCTCTCAATGATACCTTTTCCATGGTTGTTCAATTTGAAACGCAAAATGGTTTAGAACTTGCAGAGAGTGATGATGGTTTTGTTTCACTTAATGTGGTTGATAGCAAGAGATCTTATGGTAGGGGCAAAGGTTCTTTCTCAATTTCAGAAAACCACCGGAATGCACATTTTGTGGGAGAAGTGGCCACAATATTGATACATGCTACAAAAAGCATGGATTTTCCCCAAATTTCAAGAAGAGCAATGCTTCAGCCAACAATTCTGTTGCTGAACGACCAGAGATTAAGGTCTCTAATTCTACTGATGACAAATCTATTGCTGCATCTATTAATTCTCAAAATTCTATGCTATCTAATGAGGAGCACCAAATGTTATTGCAACTTTTCCAAAAGACGAATTTGAAGCCGCCTTCCAAAGAATCTGAGCCTTCTATAGTGAATCAAATTTGAGTTGTTGAACATCCTGAACATGACCATGCATCCACATGTACCTCTTATGATTTTTCTTGTGTTGGAACAGTTGTTCATTCTCAATGGATAATAGATCCGGGAGCCACTGACCATATATGTAGTTCTTTAGAGTCTTTTTATTCCTACAAACACAGTACTCCAATTTCTGTAAAATTGCCAAATGGTAACAACATTTTTGCTACTATTTCGGGTCATGTCAAATTGTCTGAATCTCTAATTCTTTCTAATGTTCTTTATTTTCCTCAATTTCACATTAATTTGCTGTCCATTCCAAGATTAGTAAGGTCCAATGATTGCCATGTGGTTTTCACTGATGATATATGTTTGATACAGGATTCCTCCAAGAAGAGGATTGGTTTTGCTAGATTGCACCAAGGGCTTTATCATTTGGAGCCTAATGATCCTACAAATTTTCAGTCTACTGTCAATAATGTTTCAGTTCCTATTGTAAATAACAATTTCTTTGTTTCAGTTTCTTTTGTACCTAGGACTGCCCTTTGGCATCTTAGATTCGATCATGTATCTCATGGAAAACTTACTGTGTTGTCAAAATCTTTCACTGATATCCTTGTTAATAAAAATTTAGTTTGTGATATTTGTCATTTTGCAAGACACAAACGTCTTTCTTTTCCTATCAGTTCCAATAGAGCTCAGTTTTCTTTTGATTTACTACATATGGATATATGAGGTCCCTTTTCTATTGCTTCCATCCACAAGTTTAAGTATTTTTTAACCATTGTGGATGATTTTACTCGTTTCACTTGGGTGGTCATGTTGAGAGGTAAACATGAGGTCCAACACCTGATTCAACATTTTGTTGCTATGATTGAGAATCAATTTCACAAGTCTATTAAAGTCATTTGCAGTGATAACGACTTACAATTTCAGATGTCAGATTTTTTATGGCAAGAAGGGTATTTTACATCAGACGTCTTGTGTAGAGACCCCTGAATAGAACGGTCGTGTTGAGCGTAAGCATTAACACATCTTGAACATCGCCAGAGCCTTAATGATGCAGTCTCACTTGCCAAAGTATCTATGGAGTTATGCTATACTTCATGCTGTCTTCCTCATCAACATAATGCCATCAAAATTGTTACATGATAAGTCTCCTTTTCAGCTGATGTTTGATTCTCTGCTTGAGTTTGCCAACTTAAAGGTTTTTGGTTCTCTCTGTTATGCTTCTACATTGACAACTCATAGATCCAAATTTGATGCTCGTGCTCGTAATTGTGTGTTCCTTGGTTTTAAAACTGGTGTTAAAGGTTTTGTTGCCTCTGATATTCACAACAAGGAAATCATTGTTTCAAGGCATGCTACATTTCATGAACACATTTTTCCTTTTCTCCACATAAATATCTCTAACCAATCCCCTTTATGGCAGTGTTTTGTTCCTCCTGATCCAGCAACAAAGCCTGCCCCTAACCCAATAACACAACCTGACTATAATCCAGTAACACAAAATTCCGCCCTTAACCCAGTCACACAAAATCAGTCACAACCTGACCCAAATTTAACAACTCCAACTACCCCAAATCCAGTCACCTAACCTCTCAGGAATTCCACTTGGCCTAAACAAAAACCTTCCCATCTCAAAGATTACCATTGCAACATGATTTCTTCTTCAGTTGCACCCTCCATACCCTACCCTATTCAATCCTATCTATCTTACAACCATATTTCACCCTCCCACCGGGCCTATGCTTTATCAGTTTCAACTGTCAGTGAGCCATCTTCCTATGCTGAGGCTAGTAAGCATCCATCTTGGGTTGAAGCAATGAATGCTGAGTTGCGTGCTCTTGAGTCCAATCACACTTGGACCATTGTTGATGTTCCTTTTGGTGTTCACCCCATTGGCAACAAGTGGGTTTTCAAAATCAAGCACAAATCTGATGGTTTAATTGAACGGTACAAAGCTCGGTTAGTCGCCAAATGGTATACTCAAACAGAAGGGGTAGATTACTTTGATACCTTATCCCCTGTAACCAAATTAACCACTGTTCACCAATTAGATGTGAACAACGCATTCCTTCATGGGGAATTAAAGGAAGATGTTTACATGGTTATTTCTCAAGGTGTCTCCTGGCCCCAACAAGGCATGTAAGCTTTTGATGTCCTTATACGACCTTAAACAAGCTAGTAGGAAATGGTATGAACGGCTTTCCACGCTCTTACTTACTCATCTTAATTTCACCCAAGCTCACAGTGATCATTCTCTCTTTGTCCATCATACTGCCACTGATTTTACAGCTATGCTCATTTATGTAGATGACATAGTCCTTATTAGTAATTCTTTGGACATGATTTCTGTGATTAAGGCCATTCTGGATCGCAAATTTGGTATTAAGGATTTGGGAATTCTCAAATTCTTCCTTGGGTTGGAAGCTGCTCATTCTAGCAGTGGTATTTCTCTGTGTCAGCGACAATATTGCTTGAATTTATTGCAAGATTCAGATACTCTTGGTTGTAAACCTGTCAACAGTTCCATGGATCCTAGTACTCGTCTACATGCTTCAGATAGTGCTTCTTACTCCAATGCAGCCAGCTATAGACGCCTTATTGGCCGCTTACTATACTTGACTACTACTCGTCCTGACATTACATTTACCGTTCAGCAGCTCAGACAGTTTCTTTCTAAACCCACAGAACTTCATTTTAAGGCAGCACAACAGGTTTTACATTACCTTAAAGGCTTTCCTGGTCGTGGTTTATTTTTTCCATGTTCTGTCTCTTTGTAAATTTTGGGTTTTAGTGATTTAGATTGGGGTGGTTGTCCGGATACCAGGAAGTCCATCAGTGGCTACTGCTTCTTCATCGGCAGCTCTTTTATTTCGTGGCGTTCTAAAAAGCAATCCACAGTTGCCCGCTCCTCATCTAAAGCTGAATACCGAGCCTTTACTTCAGCAACCTGTGAACTTCAGTGGCTGAGTTTCTTATTTGCTGATTTGCACATTACTTGTGTTCGCCAACTTGCTCTTTATTGTGACAACCGCAGTGCCCTGTACATCGCAGTGAATCCCGTCTTTCATGAACGGATAAAAGAACTTAGAGATTGATTGTCATGTGGTTCGCAAACGCCTTTTAGCTGGTCTTATGTGCCTCCTGCCTATCCCTTCTGCAGACCAAACAACATATGTTTTCACCAAGGCTCTTCAACCTACTCAATTTAATACTTTGGTTTCCAAGCTTGGGCTCCTTGACGTTTATCACACTTAAGCTTGCGGGGGGTATTACACGTGTACAACTTTCTGTTAGACCGCTGGAGCTAAACTAATTGTTAACTAATCATCTTGTATAAATAGTCAATTGTAATAACTCTCTGTTCATTCTTTCAATACTGTTAAATGAAATGAGTCATTTTGTTCTATATCTTTCTCTGTGTTTGCTGTTATAAGACGCGCCTCATTTTGGTTCCTGAGAAAAAAATAAGTCTAGAAATAGTCTCTGACAATTTCAAAACAGGGACACTTTAGTCCCTCCGTCTATCTCCATCCAAAAATGTCAGTTAACATGCTGACGTGTACCATTAAATGCTGATGTGGTCCATTAAGTATTTCCACCGTGTAATTTCGTGAACACGTAACATTATTTTGGGCCATTTTAGTCCTTATTTCAAATTCCTTGGACCTTGATATGGAAATCATTTTAGGTCATTTTGGTCCCTGTCTCTGTCTCATTTGGGACATATTAGTCCTTGACCCCTATCTTTAAGTTTAGGTCTTCAACCTTTCAACTCTAACCTCCATTAGAGCACCTTTAGTGGATAAAAGACAACAGAAGAATGCAGGTTCAGTAGTATAGCATTTAGCACCACACATTATTTTTTAACTGGGGACCAACATATACCAATAATATCATCATAAATAAAATCTCTGGCCTTGGCTAATCAAATGACATCAAATAATTAACAAATTGGGAAACAAATAAATCATATTAATTAATATACTAGCTTATTTGTTGTCAATTTTCCATGTTCACCTTCACAATATATTACAAACAAACTAAACCAACTTAATTTGTTCATTCTAACAAAGTTTTCAAGCTAGAGAAGGGCACAACACAATACAAACAGACAAAAGATATAAAACAAATAATAATCCCTATATACCTGACAAAGCATTGAGGCCATTGAAGATTGAAGACGCTCCAATGGAGATTAGGGCTTGGAGGTTGAAGATGACCAAAATTTAAAGATGGAGGCCAGGCCAAGGACTAGTATGTCCTAAACGAGACAGAGACAGGGACCAACATGGTTTCTAGATCAATGGATTTGACATAGGGATTAAAATGACCCAAAATAGTGGCACGTGTTCACAAATTACACAATGGAAATCTTTAAAGGGCCACATCAGCATTTAATGGTACACGTCAGCACATTAACTGACATTTTTAGATGGAGATTGATGGAGGGACTAACGTGTCCCTGTTTTAAAGTTGTTAGGATTATTTCTGAACTTGTTTTTACTCAAGGACCAAGAAGGGTCGCACATTTTTTTCTTAAGGACCAAAATGAGTATTTATTCTTATAACTAATGTATTTTAATTTGAATATCCAATTAATAATTGTGGGAGACTGATTAAATTTTTTAAATGCTGTTTAGAGTAACTGAAATATTGTGTCAAAAAATAGAGTAACTGAAATATTTAAGTTGGTAATAACAACGTAATATAGATATGTATTAACTTACATTTGATCATGGATCCAATACGGTAGTAGAAAAATGGGTGTGGTACACAATATATAGAATAAGTAGTGGTGAAGGACACCTCAACATAAGTGTGACCTGGCAAAATTGGGAATACATGCCATACAAAGATATGAGATGGCATAAAAATAGATGAGTTGTTGACGCATATAATTGCACTTCTGCTTTAATATGCTATAATAGATAGATAGATTCTCCCATGCAACTAAAAACTACTAATTATTATCCTAATTTTGTTTGTTTCTCATAGAACTAGTAATGTACATGTGAATTCGCACCAATCATGTTCGTTCCTATACATGTTTTAAAGCGGACTTGTATATAGAATTAAATATTTATTTATAATTAAGTTCAAATCCTGGAATAGCATCACAACAAGGTGTGGAGGGATACATTTATTAAATAGCATGGTTTAGGAAATCGAATTTAGTGCCATGCCTGAAACAGATAATAGTCCAAAATAGTAACACGTTTTACTAAGACTTTTGAATAAGAAAAAAGTGATCATATATATTTAACTTAAGTTTGACAGGTATTTGTTATAAATTAAAATAAATATACAAAGATAACAAAAGTTGTAAACCCAACAACAACTTCTTCACTTTCTTGGGAATGCAAAAGTATCAGGGCCTTTTTCAAGTATTGCCTCCAACAACTGAAAATTGTAATAGAAGAAACAAATTAGTTCGCTCTTATTATTGCAATTGATTCATATTAAGTTTTGTTTGATCAGAAAAGTGAGGCAAACGGAGAAAAAAATTGTGTATGCAAGTTATAAGCCAAACAAATAAAATGTCTACCTAAAAGAGCATTGCACACAAAGATCTAAAAGAGCATTTCACAGAACACCTCGCATGCCTGCAGTGTATAAATTGATCACACACTTATTACATACATCTGATTTCAGTGGCAGTAGGTGAACCTTATTAATTTTTGTTGATAATATTATAAACACTAAACAACAAACACTATGAATTTATCTCTTACTTATTTGATGTTGCTTAAAGAATTTATCTCTTACAAACACTACATTACAAACACTCAAAAGTTGATGACATGTCTAAAAGAAGAACTTGATGCTACTAAAATACAAAACAATTAATTTCCATTGAGAGTAATTGCCATATTAATATGTTTTTAATGTAAAAATCAATAATGAAAGGTTAAGTCTTAAATAGCATGTGACTGAAACCACAAACCATACTTTGAGACTCAAAATTTATAATAACATCAGTAATATACCAAAATAGGCATTCAGATATCAGACATGGAAATAAGTACAGAAGGAGGCCTCACAGAGGATGCTTTAGATTTGGAGGCCTCACATGAACATAATGATACACATATGAGTGAAATATATATATATATATATATATATATATATATATATATATATCTATAAGTTGGCATATGCAAACAAATCTATATCTATATTTGAAAACAAAATTGAATAGGAAAGAAAGAAGATACCAATGGCAACCTAAATGTCTTCATGTGATAGCAAAGCCACATTTTGCGTCTTTATTCTTATCATTAATACTAACAACAAAATCTGCATCCTTTCATTCATTGAGCAAGGGGGAGAGCAAATTCTACAGTCAGATGTTAGTTCATATCATTAGCAATAGTTGTAAATACATGTACTATGTGGAGTCAATACATAAAATACAATCATGATATATTAAAAATATGTAACTTGGAATTTCAAAACTAAGTTAAAATTACCAAAAGGGCATGTCAAAAATTTCATGAGCTATAGCACTGCAGTAGACTTAGGTTAGGATAAACTAAAGATGGTAACCTACCAAACAAATAAATTTCAATTAGAGTTTAGAAGTAGAAAAATGACATACACATATTTAAGATAACAATTTTTGGACACTTACAAGCTGAGGTTTTGGAAAACCTCTATAAAGACAACATTAATTGTAGTGTGTTATCACACCAAATTGTATACCTTCACCACCAACTTCCAATCAGCCACCACTTGGCATTATAAACTAGGACATCCTTCCTCCAAAATCATGAAGCATCTGGCATATAGTCACCACATCCTAATAAGATCTCCTATATCTCATCAATGGAGTTCCGGTCACTGTGCAAAAAGCCACAAGCTTCCTTTCTCAAATCATCATCTCACCAGTAGCAAACCTTTGGAGCTCATTTATTCAGATGTTTGGGGACCAGCCCCTGCTAGGTCTTTTTATGGTTACATGTACTATTTGGTATTGGTCGATCACTTCTCTAAATATGTATGGTTGTACCCTATGAAAAATAAGTCGGATGTACTTGTTATTTTCACTCAATTCAAGTCCTTAGTTGAAAAATATTTCAATTTGCCAATTATATCTGTTTTTTCTCACAATGGTGGTGAATTCATTAAACTCAAACCTTTTCTTTCCAAACACGGAATATCTCATCTCATTACACTTCCCCACACCCCTGAAGTTAATGGTTCGACATAGAAAAGACACAGACATATTGTTGAAACAGGTAGAGCCTTATTGCATCATGCCAATTTACCTACCAATTTTTGAAGTTTTGCTTTCACTACTGACACATATCTCATAAATAGAATGCCCCCACCAACCGTAAACATGAAATCTCCATTTGAAGTGTTATTTCATAAACCACCAGATTACACTAAACTTCACTCATTTGGTTGTCTTTATTACCTTTGGTTACGACCCTACACAAAAAATAAACTCCATTCCAGGTCTTTGCCGTGTATTTTCCTTGGCTACTCACAATCACAATATGCCTTTCTCTACTTGGAACCTTTATCTAGCAGAATTTATGTCTCCAGACACGTCAATTTCATTGAAAATTCATTTCCCTATCAGCTTATCAACCCACCCACAACAACCATCCATTACTATACATCCAATTAAGCCATCTTTGCACACAGTTATACCACCTGCCACATCAATCACACCTGAACAGCCCCAACAATCAACACCTCCTGATGAATTGTTCTTGTAGAGGAGCAGCACCCACCTTCTAGCAATTTGACAGGTAACAATTCTGTTTCCCCTTCTCAAAATGATTCTGCTGTTGCTAACTAGCCTTAGGCACCCTATGGTCACCAGGTCCCTAAACAACATTTTTAAACCGAAGAAAATATTTTCTGCGACAAAGCATGAGCTTCCACAAAACCTTGAACCATCCATAATAACACAAGCACTCAAAATACCTCATTGGAGAAAGACTTGCTCAGAAGAATTTGATGCCTTATTGAATAATTGCAGTTGGACCTTAGTACCAAGGGATGAAACAAAGAACCTGGTGGGTTGTAAGTGGCTGTTTTACATTAAAAGAAATCCTGATGGCTGTATTGCAAGGTACAAAGCCAGGCTAGTGGCTAAGGGTTACACACAAACTCCTGGCCTTGACTTCAAAGAAACCTTTGCACCAGTTGTCAAGCCTCAAACAATTAAGGTTGTACTCACTATAGCATTGGCTAATGCTTGGACTATGCATCAACTAGATGTTAACAATGCTTTCCTCCAAGGAGAGTTAATTAAAGATGTATACATGCAGTAGCCACCATGTTTCACTCATGCTGACTTCCCAATCATGTATGCAAATTTCAAAAGGCAATTTATGGGTTAAGACAAGCGCCCCGAGCCTGGCATGATGCACTCAAGTCTTTTGTTATGTCCTACGGCTTTCACATAAGCCTAAGTGATCCCTCACTCTTCATTTACAACAAAGATGGTGTACAGGTATTTCTTTTAGTCTATGTTGATGATCTCATCTTGACAGGCAGCCACCCCAAATTTCTCAATCAGTTTATGACCGAATTAGCAACTTATTTCTCACTAAAATACCTTGGCTACCGTCATTATTTTCTTGGTATTGAACTTATTCCAACTCAAGATGGAATACTTCTTTCACGACATGGTCATATCAGAGAAATTCTGGATAGATTCAATATGACAGGAGCAAAACCAACAACTACTCCATTATGCACAACGACACCTCTAAAACTGATGGACGGATTAGCACCTGCAGATGCTAAGACCTTTCGCAGCATTATTGGTGCTCTACAATACACCACACTCACTTGGCCAAATGTGTCTTTTGCTATCAACAAGTTGTCACAATTCATGCATCAACCGACCCACATTCATTTCCAACAGCTCAAAAGGATACTGAGATATCTCAGACATACGATGAATTATGGTTTGAAACTCAAGAAACCATCTCACTTGTAGTTGCACGCGTTCTGTGATGCCGATTGGGGAGGTAACCTTGATGACCACACTTCTACTTCAACTTATCTCTTCTACATTGGTGGCAATCCTATCTCTTGGTTGTCAAAAAGACAACACGCCGTAGCTAGATCCTCTACAGAGGCCGAATATCGTTCAGTTGTAAATGCTTCAACAGAGATCATGTGGCTAGTCAACTTACTTAGTGAACTTGGTGTCAAAACGCATACCCCATCATTGTTTTGTGATAACATTGGAGCAACCTATCTCTACTTAAACCCCATCTTCCACTCCAGAATGAAACATGCTCTTGATTATCACTATGTACGTTAATTGGTCCAAACTGGTAACTTGAAAGCGTTGCATATCTCCACTAAAGACCATCTAGCTAATCTACTAACCAAACCTCTTTCAAGAATATGATTTTATTTACTGAGAGACAAGATGGTGCCATAGATGGTGACCCTATCTTGAGGGGGCGTAATAGATAGCAGCAGATCCATGCCTCAGCAACAGATCCGTGCCTTGATATTAGCAGCAGATCATTCTCCTCACCAGTGCTGACTCATGTGAATTCAATTGTTTTAATTGTGTAGATATGTTTTCCTAAAATACCTTGTAACAGAAGAGTAATATCCCCTCCTCCCTTTGTGTTAGCCATCCAGTAATTCTAGGCTAGAATTGAGGAATCAATTTGTTGTTGCTGCATCTTTATAATTGTCTTTGTATCAGTGTGAATATTAAAGGAAATAACAAAGCCTTTTAATTAGTATTTTAGAGTGAGTGATTGGCTTTCAATAAGGAAATATAGTTCGTCATAGCCAGGAAGTAGATTCAGGATCTAGTATTAGTGAGTCCGGTTCCCCTAGGCTTTTCCTATTCAATCTTACTTCAGTACTTGTGATTCAGTTTTATTCTGATTCCCTTAGTTCAACTGTTAAATCCCAGTCTATTAATTTCGATAGCTTAAAGAACTTAGGATCTTTATTATGTTGGTACTCGCGCATTCCCTGTGGGTTCAACATTCTGAGTCTTAAAAATACTCCACTTTATTACGAGTTACGATTAGATACACTTGCCTGAGCCGCAACATAGTTTAGTTCAATTACATGATTTGCTAGCTTTGTCACAATCAATCTAGTCCCATTGCATAATCCTTTAGATTGGTTTAAATTCCTCAATAGCATTATTGGAGTTCCAACTTTTAATTTTATCTTGTGGTTTGGTAGACTCGATGTTCTATGAGAATTTAGAAATTCAGGAGTTAGTGCTGGGTTTTCAACTGCTTCTAATTTGTCAATTGAATCAACAGTTAAATACTCTCTTTCATCACCTGCAATCAACAGAGAAATATATCATTGTCTTAGAAAAAAGAGCTTAGTAAAAATCAGTAGATATATGTGTGTGTATGTGTATGTGCTATCTAAAAAATAGAATAGTTAACCAATTACCTGGAATCAACAAAAGAACATAATCATTGATTTCATCAACAATTTCAATGGTTGATGCCAAGATAGCTCTAGACTACAAAAATTCCTCATTCAAGTATTGATCTGCTAAATTGGGATATGTACTTTGAACTATAGCATCTATGGGATCAAGAAAATCTATAATTAGAAATGAGTGAGGAATTTCTATTGATGCATAACTATCATTTGGCTCAGATAATTTTCCATCTCCCATATCTAATATCCATTGTGAAAATTCTTGAAGTTCTGAGGCATTGGTGTTGTGAGCACCATGTTGTAGGTGCATGTTTTTTGCCAGGGTTAATACTTGACAATATTCCGAAAGTTATGAAGCATTTATTGTTGCATTGACAATGTCTGAACGACTTCCTCTAGGAATGACTGGGAGAATTTGTCTAAAGTCTCCTCCAAAAACTATTACCTTTCCTCCAAGTTGAGAAATTTAAATTTTTCATGACGTCTCTTAAGCTTTTGTCTAATGCTTCGAAACAATTCCACTGGAGCTTCATCCCATATTATTAACTTTGTTTGTCTCAATAGCTCTGCAAGTACACTTCCTTGGTGAATATTGCAAGTTGAGTTCTCTACTGCAGGAATATGGATGGAAAACTTAGAATGTGTTGTTCTACCTCCAGGTAACATCAGAGATGCTATGCCACTGGATGCTACAGTCAAGACAATATGACTTTGTGAACGCAGCGCATCAGCAAGTGTTTTCCACATGAAATTTTTTCCAGTACCACCATATCCATAGAGAAAACATGCCACGACGATCGTCATTCACAACTTGCATTATTTTGTCAAATATACTTCTTTGCTAATCTACAAATTTTTTTATTTAATCATTAGTTTATTGATGATATAATGAGAGAAAATAGAATAGGTAACTTGGTTATCAAGCTATAATATAAATGGAAATAGAATAGGTAATTTGAGTGGCAAGCCAAAAGAACTTTATATCACCTAATTTTGGTACTGATCACGCAATGCACGAGTATTATAATCACGTTCAGCATATATGAGTCTATTACCTAACTGACTTGTGATACTCCCTTTTGGATACGACATTAATGGAAAGTCTTTTAGGCTTTTTCTGTTAGATTGCAATAGCTTCTCAGCTTCCAACAAAGTTAAATTTTGCAATTCATCATCCTTAAGCTGCTAGTTTGAATATGATAAATGTATCTCAGTCAGTATTATCACTTGTTTTTACCCAAAACATTTATCTTAAATGTCTGAATAGAAATAAGGAAATAATACGCTTGCCTTGGATGTTGGACAATTGTATTTGCTCATAAAGAATCTCATCTGCCAACCACAGCCTTGTTCGTTCCTACACACATTTTGGCCTATTAATACTATTGGAGGTGAGCATTGTGACAAACAACTTTCTCAAATATTGACCTGATCCCCAATCTTTGGCTTCTCAGATAACTTCTATATATTCTCGATCATCTTCGAGAAACCCCATTGCAAAACATGCTTCTCTGAAACTTGGATATTGGACATGATTAATCGTTCGAATGTCTTCACAGCTACATGGACCTTTTGCAACAGAGAACATCATTCTCAAATAAAAAATCTCACCAGTACTTGGAGGAACCCAAATGAGCCTTCCAATGGTATAATCCTTCTTTCTTGGCTTCCAACATCTCTTACTCTTTACATAGACAAATTTTCCAACAAACTGTGCATAAGTCAGCTCTTTAGCTTCATTGTATATCTTGTTTGTCTGCATCCAGGAAGTAAACATTGATTATTTAACAGTGGCTTAGACAACACTGAATCAATGTTTGCATAATCATCAAAGATAACATATTGTTCATTTGGAAGGTGAAAGGACAATCTTTCAACAGCTGGCTGTCTGCCATGAGTTGAAAATGAAAATATTCTCTAATAAGCCTCGCATATGTAATGTTTGATTTCATCAACGATCTGAACATGTTCACCTGCTTCATTTTGCGTGGGAACAATAACAACAGTGATCCGATCATATCCTGTATGGATGTATTTGAATAGGTACTTGATGGAAGTACATTGATTACACCATTCCATGTTAATATGTGCCTGGTACTTTATCAACAAACATTACGATTGTCAAGAGTCACACCATTTTTCTCAATGGTATGGCCATTGTCCCATCTCCTATAAACATGATAGCCATCTTGGTCGACAATAGTTGAGCTTTGGAATTTCTTGGGATAGTATTTAGAACACTTCCTATTCTTCATACATGGTGATTTCGTGTTTGCGGATCCACAGGGACCATGGACCATATGACTTTTTACTAAGCCATATAAATATCTTTCGTCCATCCACTACAACAGATTATTAAAAAAATAGTGCCACCTTAAACAACGCTTCTGTCTGAAAGCGTTAGCAAAAAATATGTGTGGGCCTTCGCTAGCGCTTATTAAAGAAAGCGCCATCTATGTACGTTATCGAATCTGGCCTTCACTAGCGCTTCCCAAGGAAGTGCTAGCTATTTTGATAATCAACCCTCCACTAGCGCTTCGCAAAAGAAGTGCTTTCTATGTGCTTATGTAATCTTTTGCTAGCGCTTCCCTAAGGAAGTGCTAGCTATTGTCCTTGTTAAACCCAAAATTAAACCTCGCAAAAGTTCAAATCAAAAGTTCTGTCTCCCTTTGCTCTTCGCACAGTGTTCACCTTCTTCGCAGGCGACCGTCTCAGTCTCGCTCTTCGCTCTTTGCACACTGTCGTCTTCTCTCACCCTTTTCCGTTCTCATTTGTGCCATCCTCATTCAGCACCGTTCGCACCGTCCCCTCGCTGCTGTGAACACCACCAAACACTGTGCCATTCGCCGTGGACTTGCCTCTGGAGTTTCTGTCATTCTCAGTGCTTCTCCGTCGCTCTCCCATTCTTGAAGTTTTGGTTAAGGTGACGAGACCATTGCTGCCTACCCATTTTTTCAATCAAGGTGAGCTTCGTCCTCCATTATTCTGTTGTTGCTTGATGCCTCTGTTAAAATGGAGCATTGATGAACAATTTCTGCTCAAAATTGTTTCAGACCCGTGACCGGACTGCCGCGTAAGACCACCAATACCGCCGCGTCGCTCACCCAAGCCACCACTATCATTCTCTCTCTCTCTCTCTCTCTTTCAGCTTCCCCCTGGTGAGTTATTTTCATGCTTGCTTCCTCTTATCCCGTATTTTTCTCCAAATTGATTTGTAATACCATAGGTGCTAAGTTGAAATTTTGATTGAAACCAAGTCTTCCGATTGATATTTGTTACTGATAGTTGATAGTGCCAAATGAGTTATGCCTCTGCTAATTTCATGATTTACTGATAGTTAAAGAAGCCTTTGGAAGATATTGAAGTTGATTGTTGGTTGCTCAAAGAAGATTAGAAGCTACTGTTGGAAATTGCAAAAGCTTAAGGTGGGAGTGAGGTTTGCATATATGAGTAATTAGGGAATTAAGGATTTTCCTTCAGAAGTAGTAGTTAATTAGTGTTGTCATGTTTTGATTGATTGTTGCTTGATGTTGTTGGGTGGAGGTAAATTATTTAAACTTTGTTGGTTTCTTTTGTTGTCTGTCTCTTTACAGTAAATAGATGAAGAATGTATGGTAATTTTGAAAGCATTTTCTTGGATAGTTTTAGATGGATTAATTTGCATCAAGGTTGATGCATGCTCATGGGTATTGCTTGCTATGCATTTTTTTGGGATTACAGTTGGATTGTGTGATTTTTCTAAAACTTATGAGTTAGAATTTTAATAAGTTGTCTTGTTCAATTGATATTTATTTGTCCAACGTCCATATTTTAGGGGAGAATCTGCCAAATTTTTATTAAAAATTCAAACTGTGAATTGAATACGAACTGTGAATTGTGGATTGACGACATAGCATTAGTGTAACACCCGGGATTCGGCCCTGTAGCATTACTCATAGGACTTCTCCCCCCTCTAAGGGAGTTTTTGCCTTTAGCAGGACTCGAACCCGTGACCTAAAGGGTTAAGTACATGGGTTGGCTGCTGACCCCCACATCGACATATGTTTTAGATTTCCTTCATTATTCTCTCCACAGAGGAGATTTTGGAGTGATGTATGTTTTGGCTAGCAAATATACGTGAGTGAGTACTTTCGTATTCCTCACCTATATTTGAGAGTCTAGATAGGGGTTATGATCACAAATTGGTCAGTGCCACACCCCAAGTATGAAGTGTTTAGTAAAATGATAAATCCTGATAGTTCTATGTTTGCTTAGGCTTCATGATCCTATTAGGTTTGTCTATGTAGTACTTCTGAAGCAGGAAATGCGAAGGTCACTTTGGAGTGTACTACCATGTGTTATTTGAGTCTAAGGTGGTCTAGCAAACCTTATCAATTCTCTTGTCGTGACTACTTAGTTAAATGACAATTAGGATGGATAAGTACAGGCGCTTAGTTGTATGGTTTTGATTTATTAGGATGGGCATTTGTAATTGATTATGTTTTCAATACTTGTTAATTTATCAAATTTGTTTAGCCTAACCAACTATGAATGGATCCTAGATCGATTAAAGCCCTATTATAGTCCTTAATTGAGTTATTATGTTTGACTTAGTAAGTGGTAAGGATAAGGAGTAAGATGAGAATGGGTCACATTCTCTAACGCCTAAGTTGCAATAGAAACCCTAGAAGTTGACCAAGCTCTAAGGAGGCAGTAAGAAAACCCTAAGTCAGCTAGGTATGATGACAATAGTTGAGTAATCAACCTAAAAAAGAAGATTAGACGGTAGTCTTTGAACTATAAGAGTTTTCAGCAAGGCTAAATCAGTGGGAAACCAAAGCTGTTAATGTTTGCACTCGATTCAATTGACCAGTACATGAAGTGATCTTGCTTGCCCAATTACAAACTTCGTCTTAACCAAATAAGAACCTTATTTGGAATAAGGCCTAATTTGTGATCGGTCAATGGAATCACTAAATTTCCTGAACAATTGGCTCCTCTGTAGAGATTAATTCCTTTTGGGATTTCCAATGATTTAGGATGAGTATTAAGGTAGTTTAAGATATTGAGATGGATTATTCCCAAGAAAATGAATTTACTTCCTTGATGCTTGTTGGTCTATTGGTTATTAAACCCGGTGACGGACACGTCGGTCTATGTGGAGATCAGTCATGGCTGCATGGATTCCCGGTTTAATTCCAATTGAATCAAAGAGGGGAATTAATCCATCAAGTTGAAGAGAGTAAGTAGGAAATTCCAAGTGAAAATCCTACAAGGGTGTTACAGCAGAAGTAAGTGAAGTAACCTTAGGCAGATCTAAATTCAGGATAGGAGTTACCTATTTGGAAAGACATAGGATCAGAGTTCGTAACGGAAATGCCGGAATCCAATCCTACAGGAGGATGGGATAAGAAGGTAAGGCAAGTTTTGGGGTCAACATCCCAAAAAGGTTTAAAGTTCATAGGGAAGTAAGTTGCCACCAAATTGGCGGAGACTAAAAATTATTCTCGATTACAAGTATCTCATCAATTGGTGTTAGGTGTGATTCCACCTAACCAGTTACAAACTGCGCCTCAACCGGTTGAGTAACATTCCTCGGTTAAGGCCTAGTCTGCGACTGATTAATGTTATCACGATTAAGCTAATTGATTGATGCCTTGTAAGGAAGAATCACTTCTAGGTTCTCCAATGGAAGGAATTGGCTATGAGAGAAATTCGCAGTTGTAGTTACGATGCTAAAAGTAGCAATTTTCGAGGACGAATTTTTTTAAAAGGTGGGTAGTAATGTAACACCCCAAAGTTCCCTAAGCTCAGTTCGAGAATAAATTGGAAGAAGTTGTGTGATTGTATTTAAGCTTAATTTGGTTTCAAATTGAGTGAATATGATTACATGAAGTTTTAAGATGTAAGTGTTGATTTTGAGTTAAGAAATAAGTTGGATTTGATCCTAAAATGATTGAAAGTATAGATTAGGAGTTAATTGAAGTTGGTTTGGGGAGAAAGTCTCAAGATTGGATGTTAGAATTGAGTTTCTTTGATCTATATGCAGTGGAATCGATTCCCACAGCCTGAATCGATTCAAGCACTTCCAATCCTCTGGGAATCGAATTGGAGCAATAAGGAATCGATTCACACACTCTGTGAATCGATTCATGCAAAAACAAGTCTCTGGGAGTCGAATTGGGAGCTGCAGAAATCGATTCACTCACTTAAATTCGAGCTGTCACATTTTTGCCTGTGTGAATCGATTCACACCTAAGCTATGAATTGATTGACAGCTGTAAAAATGCTTAAAAGCAGATCAGAACAGAACGAAAAATGAGGAAAAAAGGGGAAAGGAAGGGCAATTTTGGAGAGGAGAAAGAGAGGATGTGAGCTAGGGTTTCATGGTTTGAGAAGGATTGTAGAGATTCATGTTGGATTTCTTCAATCTCTTACTTGAATAGAGAGTTAGAGAGAGACTGAGTTTTAATGGAAGTTGGAGGAACGCTAGAGGAAGAAGAAGAAGAAGAACGTGAGGAAGAAGAAGAAGAAGAGGAAGAGCTCGACTAAAAGGAGAAAGATGGAGGAGAAGGAGCATCAAGACCTAAGGATGGAAGATTGAAGAAGATGAGATGAAGATGGAGCTTGATTCAAGCTTCCATGGAGGTTGAGAGCAAGTCAAGCCCTAGGATTTGGGGGTTTCCATCCCAAAGCACTTGGGAACAAGGTAGCATGGATTTTCCCAATTCAAAACCTCTCTTAGGGTGTGCTAGGGTTTATTTTAAATTCCTAAACTTGAATGTCTATTGAGTAGAAATAGTGATAGTTGAGTGGGTTTGGTTAAAAAGAGGTTGGATGGATGCCCCCAATCCCCCACAAATTGTATGCTTGATGTTTGAACCATTGGTTGCTCCATAGAACTCTAATGGGATTGAGTTTTTGATTCATGAGGGTCTATACATCAAATGTGATGATACGTTTCCTATGAATTTGTATTTGTCTTGGTTATATGTATAAGTGAATGTACATGTTTTGAAAGTTTAGGGTTCCAATGCATGTTAAGTTGAATTATTTGATCTTGCAGTCAATGTCTTGGAATAAGTAAAGAATGTTGTAGAATAATATGATGTTTGCCCCAAATGTGAGTTCCACGGGACTCCACTTGGAATGTTTGATGCAAGTTAGAATGTTGGAAAAGCATGAGAAATAGATAAGATTAGAGATGTTCAAGTTTATGATCATTGATGATTGCTTATGAATTATAGTGTCATGATCATATAATTTCTTAAAGATGCATCATGTGAATGTGGGTTGCTCAAATATATGTTAAGTTAATCTCCTTGATATCCTTTTGGATATCTTTGGAGAAAGTTTGATAGATAAATGATTAAATTGCATATTCATTTCGTTATGTTCATGCATTTATAATGCATAAGTTAAGAGTAAGATGCTTAAAAGACACACAAGATTCCTCATAAGAGGAGAGTTCGGTATGGTAAGTATCGTGGGACGCCACTTGGAGGTTAATGACGTCTAACCACCATACCGTTAGCTATGTTGAGCGGGCCTATGAACTAAATCATATGACCAAGTTCAACAACATAGAATCCCGGTTGGATATCAATTTAACCATATGGGAATAGTTAAGATGTGTTAAGCACAAAGTAAAGAAGAATGTTATGTTCTTAGTTGAGTTGCATTGCATTTAAGTACATTTATTTTATTGGATGTAGCGAGTTATGAAGAGTTGACATATATGTTTTTATGCTAAATGTTCTCACAAATGTGTCTATGTTTGTATAAGAAAAAAAATGTTTTAGGCTTAAATGCCTCAAGTATGTTTATCAAAATAGTGTGATATAAGGAGAGGAGTTTTCTGTACGTAGCAGACCACGTATGGCTGAAAACAACGGTAAATGATTTTTATGTTAAGTCTATGTTACTAAGTTTTACAACTCACTATGTTTTGGGGCATTGTTTTCATGTACAAGTATAATGAAGTAGTTAGAGCATGAAGTTGTGCTCGATTTTGCCTTCACGACGAGACCTTTCGAGATCATACTGGATCATGAGTCGTCTTTTATTTCTTTAAGTTTTATGTAAGAGTCAAGTTTGGTTCAATAGCGTTTGAGTTTAGCATAAGTTTAACCTAAAGTTTGGTAGTCCAGATTGGAGTCATAAATGTTATAAGTTTTTCCGCATTGTCTTTGATTTGGTTGTAATTTGGATTAATGTCTTTAATTGTAAGCCTTGTCTGATAATGTTTGACGTGATCAAGGAAAGCTGTTTAGACACAGTATTATTTTTCAAAAGGGTTCATTTATTATTGTATTATGTGAAGCAAAATTTTTTATTACGTTAACTTCAGTTTTCTGTTAATTAGTAAGTAATTCCCTAATTAGAGTCAAGGTGTTACAATTAGCTATAGCCCGATGCATTAGATTATCAAGTTTTAACTATGTTTAGTGGTAAAATATTGAGAATACAAATACGTTTAATATGATGTTATATTAATGAAGGACTAACTTAGTTTTTTAAAGGTTGAAGTTAGAATGGATCAGAAGTGGATGTCTGTCAATCATTTGTCGAAGTAATATAAGGATGGAGTGCAAGATTTTATTAGGTTTGTAGTTCAGCATGAAAAAGAACTAAACCTAAGTAGAATCATGTGTCCTTGTTTGAGTTGTTGTTATGTAGGCCAAGTTAATCTTCAGGAATTGGAAGGACATTTAGTGAGCAATGGAATTGATCAGAGTTATACTTGTTGGACAAAGCACGGTAAGACAAGAGGTGAATCTTCTAATATGGGAAATAGTGGGAGATATGCGTCAGATGACATCGGTACAAATTCATATTATGGCGACCTTGTTGAAGATATAGCAAATGTGGTTGAAAAAGATCTCCGTGATTGTCCTCAAATATTTGAGAAGTTGATAAGTGATGCGAAAAAGCCATTGTATGAGGATTATACTAAATTCACGAGATTATCGGCGATGTTAAAGTTGTATAACTTGAAATCGGGCAATGGATAGATTGATAAGAGCTTTGCGGACTTACTCACCTTATTGAAAGATATGTTGTCGGATGATAATGTGCTTCTTGGTCGGATATATGAGGCTAAACGAATGTTACGCTCTATTGGCATGAGCTAAGAGAGGATACACACTTGTCCTAACGATTGCATTTTATTTAGAAATGAATATGCATTGTTAAAGTCGTGTCCTAAATGTAAAACCTCACAAGAAGAAGCAATCAGAATCGGCTCTAGAGAAGGTTATGTGGTATTTCCCCATAATTCTCATATTCAGGCGTATGTACTGTAGTTCAAAAGATGCAAAACACTTGACATGACATGAGAATTAAAGGATTAAGGATGGCATGCTGCGGCACCCAGAAGATTATCCTCAATGGAAAAAAATTGATATTGAGTATCCTGATTTTGGGAAAGAACCAAGAAACCTAAGACTTGCATTATCTACTGATGGGTTTAACCCGCATGGTGTTCAGAGTAGCTCTCATAGTACATGACCTGTGATTTTGGTGATTTATAACCTACCTCCATGGTTATGCATGAAGCGCAAATATATGATGTTGTCTATGTTAATTTCTGGGCCCAAACAACCAGGAAATGATATAGACATATTCTTGGCTCATTTAATTGAAGACTTGAAGCAAATGTGGGAGACATGTATAAATGTGTACGATGGGTATAGAGAAGAAAGTTCACCTTGAAGACTATGATCTTCGGCACAATTAATGATTTTTCGGCATACAGTAATTTGTCTGGATACAGTACCAAAGGCTAGTGTGCGTGCCCTATATGTGAAGATGGTACTGATTTGGATGCGATTGGAGCATGGTAAGAAGAATTTCTTCCTTGGGCATCATATATTTTTGCCTCAAAAGCATTATTATCGATCGTGGAGGAAAACATTTAATTGGAATACTGAAGAACGTAGAGCTCATTTGCCTTTGACAGGTTGAAAAGGTAAAAGATTTGATTAATGAATTCGGGAAACCTTTTGCCGGAGAGCTTGTCACATGTGGGTGGAAGAAAAAGTCGATTTTCTTTGAGCTACCATATTGGAAATCATTGTACATGAGACATTTCATTGATGTGATGCATGTTGAAAAAAATGTCTTTGATAGTGTCATTGGTACCTTACTCAATGTGCCCGGGAAGACTAAAGATTGCATCAATGCAAGGCGGGACTTGGTTAGTATGGGATTGGGATGGGAATTGGGACCAGTAAAGAAGGGGAAATTACGTACATATCTACCTCCAGCCACTCATACTTTGTCTAGAAAAGAGAAAACAGTTCTTTGTAAGTTTCTTCTTGGAGTTAAGGTTCCAGAGGGATACTCTTCAAACATTATAAACCTCGTATCAATGAGAGATCTCAAGTTAAAGGGTCTAAAGTCCTATGATTGCCATGTTCTCATGGAGAATTTGCTACCCATTGGTATACGATCCATTTTGCCCATCAAAGTGTGGAATACCTTAACAAAACTTTGTTTCTTCTTCAAGGTAATTTGCAGCAGAGTGATTGACCTAGAAAAGTTGCCAGCATTGCAAACATAAATTGTTTTTATTTTATGTGAGCTTGAGATGTATTTCCCACCTTCGTTCTTTGACATAATGATTCATCTGACAATTCATCTGGTTAAGGAGACATAATTGTGTGGTCCAGCATATATGAGATGGATGTACCCGTTTGAGCGTTCCATGAAGATATTAAAAGGGTATGTGAAAAACCGATCACGGCCAGAGGGTTGTATTGTTGAGTGGTACACAATCGAAGAAGCTGTTGAATTTTGTTCCGACTACCTATCTAACATTGGATATTCCATAGGGATGCCAAAATCTTGTCACACAGGAGGAAGTGAAGGGAAAGGGATTACTGGATGTAAAATATTGACTATATGACAGCAACAGATGGAGCAAGCACACTTATATGTTTTACATAACACCGATGAGGTTGATTCTTATGTTGTAAAACACAACGAAATGCTCAAGAGTTTGCACCCAAATAAGAATAAAAATTAGTTAACAAGAGAACACAATCGTTGTTTTATAATGTGGCTAAAAGATCACATTTCTCCAGAGCTTGCTGCTAATCCTACCTCAGTTTCAGAAAGACTCCAATGGTTAGCGAGGGGTCCAAGTATACATGTTATCTCTTACACCGATTATTTGATGAACGGGTACACATTCTATATAAAAGAACATGATGATCAGAGTAAAATGCAAAATAGTGGGGTCACTCTTGTTGCTCAAGCTATGCATATCTCAAGTGCTAAAGACAGAAATCCCATTTATGCGAATATGTCATACTTTGGGGGTCATTGAACACATGGGAATTGGATTATGCGATGTTTCGGGTGCCTGTGTTCCAATGTAAGTGGGTTGACAATAATTACGGCGTAGAAACGGTGAGTTGGGGGTTCATATGAGTGAGTTTCAATAAGTTGGGATATAAAGATGAGCCTTTTATTTTAGCATCGCAAGCTCGACAAGTGTTTTATGTCACCGATCCATATGATATGAATTGGTCCATTGTTTTGTTGACTAACAAAGAAATTGTTAATGGGATTGATGATCAAGCAAATGAAGATACTGATATTGAAGATGACCCATTCTTTGTTGTACAATCACTATTTAGTGAGGAAAGTACTTCAAGAGAGAATGATACATGTATTAGACATGATCATAAAAAAGGGATTTGGATCAGTCGGAGGAATAGAAAAAGGAAAAGAATTTGACTTAAACATGTATGTAGATTGTGTTTTTTTAGTTAAATGACTATGACTATGAATTATGTACTTGTTAAATGGCTATGAATTATGTACTTGTTAAATTACTTGTGTGTCTAATTACTTGTGTCTAATTTTTTTGCAGATAGATAGATGGCTTCTTCCGGACATGATAGTGATGCTGCATCGACTCAAAATGTGAATCGCTGTCCCCATGGACTAATGTACAAAAAGAATATCATCTGAGCTAGGAGTAAAGGAGAGATACAAGTGGTAAGATACTTACTAATTAATATAATTAGTTGTTTTTATCTATTTATTATCTAATATTGTACACTTATTTTTTTATAGGTTTCATGGAATGCTAAAGGTCAACCCATAGGCCAAGGTGGCAGAGATTTGATAAGTTTTGCTGGAACTCAAGTGTGAGTGACGGTTCCAATTACGTTTAGTCATTGGAAGGAGAAAGATAATGTAGTTTTGGATAGATGCAAAGATGAGCTTTGGGCTGAGATAAAGGTATTTAAATTAATTAACAATCATCATTTGTATTTCTTCTCAGTTGTGTAAATATACTTACCCTACCATTTTGTTTATAATGTATTTGCAGAAAATATTTAATGTTGACGACACCCATAAGGACATCATAATGAAGCTTGTCAGAAAATCTCATCGGACATTACGAGCATGGTTGTCTAAGCAGGTGAGAGATAAAAAATGGTATATTATACCTAATCCTCCATTATTGTATGCATCAGTCATAGGAGTGGACGCCTGGAGAGATTTTGTATCAAAACACACCAGAGATCCTAAATTTTTGGTATACTTATATATGTCCCTACTTGTATACCTGTATATGTATGTCTATACTTGTATATTTAATTGTTGCCATTCCTAAGCACATTTATATGTTTGTCTATATAGAGAATAAGTAACGCAAATCGGCAGAGAGCATCAAATCCTCCTTACCCATACAGAGGAGGGGTTAAGGGGTATTCGAGCATTGAGCATGATTTGGTATGCAGAGTAACCTTAAATTATACCCTCTATGTTCCTTTTTACATGTTGGTTTTTCAGAGAAATTTTGTTTCTAATTACTTGTCATTATCAAAGTTTAAGGTTATATTAATTACTTGTTTGTCAATTATACCCTTAATTATTTATTGCAGAGAGAGAAATATGTTCTATGGAGTAATGAATGGTCAAGGGTATCATAGGAAAACGACTAATAATTTCATCAAAAGTAACAAAATTTATTAGTTTCCTTGGTTATTGTAAATTAAACTTAAACGACAAGTAAAAAGGAACGAAGGGAGTATGTACAACTGGTGAATTTGAGCATGTTTGTAAAGTAACCTAATTAACACTGATGAATTTTTTTTTCTTTTTTAATATGTATAGTTGAAGCAAGCAGGAGAAGATATATCCCCACAATCAATCGATTGTCATGTCTTGTGGATAGAAGCCCGCCGAAACAAGGATGGTGAGATTGAACACCCCCACTGCGAAAGTGTGTGAAAAAATTGTAAGTATGATAGATTGAATAATATTTTCAGTTGCAAATTTCTTATAGAAGTGATAATACTTAACAATGTTTGTGAATAATATTTGTGTCTCAGGACGCCCTATCACAGGAGGCTATATCACAGGGGGTTGTTGACATAGACATCCTTTCCAAAGCAATCTCCATTAAAGAGTATCTAGGACGTGTAAGGGGTGTGGGATTTCGTGTCTCACAAAAAGCTATCTTCGGTGCACCAAAGCGCGCAAGAAAAGATGAAAACGAAGACTTAAAGTGGATGGTAGCCAAACTTTATCACGAGGTCCAGAAAATGAAAAAACTGCATCATCAAGACAAGGGACCGGTAGAGGCGCATCAGGATGGTAGCGCAAAAAATAGTTGCACTCTAAAGTCACACAAGGTAATAAATCAAATTACTTCAACGGCAGAGTTTGGTAGATTAATTAATATTTGTGAATTGTTAATTAGTATTACATGGAAAGCAGAATGAAAACGAACACCGTGTATGCTGATATGCATATCTTGTATATCTTGAATTTGTGACTTATGAAACTTGTATATCTTGAAATTGAAACTTGTATCATGCATGCTGAACTTTTGCTTATATAATTTGGTGCTAGAGTAGATCATGACTTATGACAGATTACATAGTGTTGCCAAGTTCAACTTTCTTTTCATTAATTGGTTTGGTAGATTAATTAGTATTACTGAATTGGTTTCGATATAATACTAACTCCCTTTGAAATGGACTTGTATAGTGACTTGTGCTGGCTAGTATATGGTATTTTTTGTTGTTACATGCATTAAATAAATTTTGGAATGCCCATATTTTAGCGGAGACTTTGCCAAAATTTTGTTAGAAATTCAAATTGAAGTATTCAAATATTCTAATTTAATATTATTGTGGATCTTGATTACTTAAGGAACCAGTGGAGGTAATGGCGCCGGTGGAGGTGCATGAGCCTAGTTTACCCAAGGATGGATGCACTCTTAATTCACCCGAGGTAATAAATCATTAGAAATTGTCGTTACTTGTATGTATTGCATCAATGGTTTATCATATTAATATTTTGTTTATCATTGGTTTAGGACTTCAAAGAGTGTACGCTATATTTGTCAGGCCCGTCTTGAATAGTTGGTAAGGGGATTTACTACACCGATTTGAGTGCCACATTGCACAATTGTTTATTACCTATCCATCATTGCAAAGTTAGAATTGACTTTGCAACTGAAGAGGATGCACCATTGCATGTACCACTCGAGGGGGAAGATATCATGATAGTGGGACAGGCAATAAGTACTTATGTGGCATGACCATTAAAACTCGTTGTAAGTGATGTGTTATTTTTTAATAAACATGATTCATTATCATAATATATTTATAAAATTACGTGGTGACTAACTAATGCAAAATATATAGAAACCCATAAAATCTACAACCAATGACAAGGACAAGGGAAAGGGTAAACAACAAACAGTTGGGTCTTGTACATTCCTAGTAAAGCCTGTGGACAAATCTCAGCATTCCCCTCTTGAAGCAAAATTCTTTAATTATCTTAAAGTTCATGCTGAAACAAGGATGGAATTGACCGGAGAACAAATCAAAATACCAATGGGTAAAAATATTTTCGGTTATGAATCTGCATTATTGCTCAATGCTGAGGATGAACTTGCAGAAGTTTTTACTCATGGAGCGTGGATCAGTCAAACTATAGTTAGTGTATATATCAGGTCCAACATCCAACTTTAAAGTATACGTTTTTTTTATTCTTTCACCTAAATATTAAAGTTATTGTTAATCCATTAATTTGTTTATGTTTTAATTCAAGGTACTTGTATACTGAGATACTGATCCCAGAAGAACGGACCGAGAGGTTTGTGTTTTTATGCCCAAAGAAAATAAATTTTCAATTTCAATCTGGGAAAATAGTGGGATATATATCTGAACGCTTGGCATTAGCGAAGCCAGGTGTTGACACCTTATTTTTGTCACCTTGCAACCTAGGATGAGTTATTTATTTAATTTAATCATATATTATATATATATATATATACACACACATATGACTTAATTAATGATACTAAATTTTGTGAAATGTGATTACCTGCTAATTAGGATTTCCTTATTCAACATTTTTTTAGGTGCCATTGGGTATTGTTAGCAATCAATCCCCAGGAAGACACAGTGTACTATTTAGATCCTTTGTGTTCTAGTTTGAGCAACCACAAACAAATGAGGGATCGTTCAATCAGTAAGTATATATATGCATGTATTGGAACGAGTTCTGAATGTGAAATGGAGGTTGAAAATTTCTGCATTAATTAAAATATCTAATTATATGTTATGACTCAGGGCTTTGACAATTCATCAAGGACATCAGACACTAAACAAGTCCCGATTTTCTAAATCATCCACGACAACTAAGTGGATAACTATAGAGGTATTATCAAAATTGTTATGCAATTATTTAGTTTAAAAAATAAAAAATATTTATTTATACTATTTTTGGTTTTTTAGTGCCCCCGCCAACCAAACTACAATGATTGTGGCTATTACGTTATCAAGTTTATGAAGGATATTGTTGTTCATAACCAAATGCAAATCCCAAAGGAGGTATGTAATTTCTGTTCTAATTTACATAAAATATTTACTCTTTCATCTAACCATTTGCGTACTTAAACTTTAATATGATTTATTTATCATTTCGCAGTATCTTTCTAAATGTAAATTTGATTCATATTCTGATGTTCAAATTGCTCAACTCAAGAAAGATTAGTGTCGTTATGTGGCTGAGAACTTTGTTTTAAAACTATGATCATTGTGTGTATACATATTATAGTAGTAGTTAGATGTATGTTGTTGGCCCATGTGAGGTATTATTTTGGTTGACATTGTTTGTTGTAATTATACAACTACTTATGTTATTTTGGTATGTCCATATTTTAGAAGAGATTCTGCCAAAATTTTGGTAGAAATATCTTTCAAATTAATGTAATTCTCTACAATATTGTAATTCCATTTTGTGAATTAATATACTATTATTATTATTCGCCCCATTCTTATATTCAGCATTTGTACATTTCTTATAGAAACATATGTTGAATAGGGCAGGTTTTAAGAATTATTAGTAACGGTAACATAATGCAACTGTAAAAAAAAAGCAGAATAGGTAGCGCTTCCTTGAGAAAGCGCTATCTATTGTTAAAAATAGATAGCGCTTTCTCAAGGAGGCACTATCTATTCTCAGAAATTTATGAGAATAGATAGCGCTTCCTTAAGAAAGCGCTATCTATTATCAGCAATAGATAGCGTTTTCTCAAGGAAGCACTAGCGATGCCAGTTTTTGCTAGCGCTTTTAAAATGTTGTCTTTTCGAACCAGGATCACTAGTGGGTGAATAGGAAGCACTTTTAAGTGCTAGCAAAGGAAAAAAATAAGTGTTATCTATTTCGTTTTTATGTTATAGTGATCTGATTTGAAACTTCAGCTGAAATTATCCTGTCAATATCTTCAACAGTGGGATACTTGCAAGATGGATGTAAGAAAATAAGAACGTGTGCATGCGTCAACCCCCTTTTTTGAAATTCAGTTGTGTACATATCTGCATGTAGAAAGTTAAGTATCAAAATATGTATGTTAATAGAAATATATTGAAATGGTAGCAAGAATGGTCAAATAAATGATGATAATAAGAATAGATGATACATACATGCAAGTACTTTCCCGAGGATATTATTTTTCTTCAAATCTGTTAACAGCTGAGGTTTCAAATGTGACTATACAAGGATGATCTTGAGGTTTCGAATGCATTGGTCTAAGTAACTCTGAATTTCTGGCCAATTTGGATTACATGTAAATGTTATAAATAAATCAGGAAATCCAACAAAGCTACAAATTGCCATTCCATCAAAGTACAATTGATCTATGAATCGTCGACTTCCCACATATGTCGATGGTAATATGATTCTTTTTCCTTTGTTCGCTCCTTGGGTTTAGGTCTGGTCACCAGACGCATTCAGATTGTTGTATTTATCTACTCTTAGTTGCCCTTGGTGTTTCCTTATAAACCTTAGTCTTTGAGACTCCATCATACAATAACCGTCAACTACAAATTGTTGAAGTAGCCTTCTCGAGCTCAATAATGTTTGTGCTTCATTCTTTCTAGTTTGGAGTCTAAAAGACATCCATTCTCTGATAGTAACTTTATTCCTTTTCTTTCTTTGAGATCTGCTTCTAGCATTATGACAAACATTATGTCTATATCCGTCCTCACCATAAGGAAACAAAAGTGGATGTTGATAACCCAAATAACGTGTATGCAGCTTAGATATCCTTTTCAGTTTACTGTAACAGCCGAGGTTCTATCCACCCTCTAGCTATACTCACGATCTTTTCCACCCACATGTGAATTTTTTTGCCTTTTGCAAGGTTCGAACCTGCGACCTGGGGCTTAAATAACCTAAAAGCATATTGCCACTACCATTTGAGCTAGTGGCAAGGTGCTTCCGGGTTATTTAAGCCCCAGGTCCCATGTTTGAACCTTGCAGAAGGCAAAAAATTCCACATGGGGTGGAAAAGACTGTGAGTACAGCTGGAGGTTGGATAGAACCTCGACTGTTACATTTACCACTTTGCTTCTCTAGAATTATATCTCTACTTGATGCATTGTTAACATCCCCTACAATAAGAGCAACCACTTCTGAAACTGAAGGTAAATTGTAAATTCTGCCATCTGTTCTTCTATCAGAAATTAGGTTTAATTTTAGATCTTGCATGGCTAAAGATTCATATCTTTGCCTTGCCATCCTAAAAGATTTAGCGTGCTTATTGACATAGCATTTTTGGAAATTTGCACACAATTTTTGGGTCTAGGTCTCCTTTGTTCCTGATTGTCAAAAAATAAACAATTGTTAGTTAGAAAATAGTTGTTGATTTCATCTAGCCAAACATGGAATGTCAAGTCTAAAATTATGAGCATAAGAAGTATGTACACACCTAAATCCTCCAAGTCAGTTATGTATCTCATTTTCTATGTCATATACGTAAGGTTGTGCGAACTTTGGAGTATGATCAGGCATAGGCAATAGTTTGCCAATACGGTTGCATGATTGACCTTGTATTCTATATGAAGGTTGTCCTCTACCATCGTTAAAATATCTGTCAAGCTTTGCTCCAGGTGATGTAAAGGCAAACATCATGTTGTAGGCTCGAATGTGCTGTTAGATAATTCTTGCTCTCAGCTGAATTATCAAATAAGAGATGCTGGAGAATAGGAGGTGGAGTGTCCAACAGTGGAAGTTGAATCTTTCTAATACCACAACATAGCTGGTGTTTAGGAGATCTGGGATTTCTATATTTCTGCATCCTCTCTTGATACCACATACATGCTCCACAATATTGGCATTCATAAATAGGGTCACCAATACCAAAATATCCTGCAAATTAAACAACAATTAAATAAGAAGCTAATATTCATCATTATTACACACCAAATTGTAATGTGCTTTATAGTACCTGTGTAACAACCGAGTTCTATCCACCTCGCACTGTTCTCACGATCTTCTCCACCCCCATGTGGAGTTTTTTCCTCCTGTAAGGTTCGAACCTGGGACCTGGGGCTTAAGTAACCCAGAAGCACCTTGCCACTACCATCTGATTCGGCTGTGACAACCTGGACTAAGAGTGATCAATTTTGTTGAACTGTTGCTATCAGATGTCTCTTCTTCATTACTGGAATTGCTATCTGAAATCACGTGATATAAATGTTGTTTATTAATTCTTGACAGGAGATCATTACTTCATAGCAATATAATCGCAATGAAAATTAATTCACAAGTAAGGTAAAACAGTTCATGAATATTTTTTACCTTCATCTCCATCAATATAGTCACTTTCACATGTATCCTCTTCATTTGAACTTGAATTGCTATCTGACAACATGTGTATCATATTTTTAATTCTTCACGTAAGATCGTTACGTCATAACAACCTAACTACTATAAAAACTAATTGATGCGCAAAATAATAAATTCATGAAGACTTGTTACCTTCAATATCTGTTCTGTAATGATTTTCCTCATCTTCAGGCGATATATAGATGTTATGACTAATAACATGTCTGCCTAGCCTCAACGGACGACTTAATGATGGTGTGTATATATTGTGGTTTGTATAAGAACATGATCCTTTGTTAGGATTGTGAGCATCAGCTTCTTTAGTCACATTGTTTTCTGTGTTAGAGAACTTGTTAATGAGATTGATACTGAGTGACTCAATATGAATAGCTTTTCTTTTTCTTTCTTTGTGATACATGGTACTCTGGACTTAGTTGGGTATAGATGTTGGTATTAGAAGAACATATATTACTTGACTGAGCATGTACTCTTCCTTTTTCATTAAGAATGATGGAGGAGATATCTCACAAAGGCGTGCCATACATTGTTATTCCCGCATCTGATTTTGTAGCAATATCCAAACACATGGCAGTGTTGGGTAACTGATTTGCTGTGTCATGAACATGATAAAACAGATTTGTGTGAAATA
This sequence comes from Calophaca sinica, assembly GCA_037113605.1. Classification (NCBI taxonomy): domain Eukaryota; kingdom Viridiplantae; phylum Streptophyta; class Magnoliopsida; order Fabales; family Fabaceae; genus Calophaca; species Calophaca sinica. Next base: position 84,474,841 of record CM073730.1, on the reverse strand, counting down.
CGTTTGCACAAAAACTAATTAGAGTCATTTAAAATTCCTTCTTAGGTATTACCAAAATGAAATGGTTGAAGAATTTATTGATTTTCACTTCTATTGCTTGAACTGCAGACATGTTTTCCCTTTTTAATCATTTTTCGTTTTAAACGTGCATCAGTTTTTGCATCCTTTGAGTTATGTCGACTATCAATGATTTTATAACCTTTCAGAGATAATATTTTAAGACTTTAGCATTTAAGTGTTAACACATGATCATGTAGAAAGCACACAAAAAATGTCAACAACATGATAATTTCATCGTGTAAGTGCTCTGCTCCATTTTCCAACTTGTTCATTGATTTCAAAAGTAGTTTCGAAAGTAGTTCCAAAGAAACAAAAAGATGATGAGAGTTGTGGGAGTCTTGTGTATGTAAAGGGTAACCAGAAGGTGTTTTCAATATTCTTCTTAGTCAGAGAATGAGAAATCAATTGCAAAGAGATAAAAAATTTGTTCTCATTATCAACAAAAATCAATTGATCTAGCTGACATGGAATCATTACTCAGTATTTGTTGTTAGCGAAATTCAATCACTAAGTGAGCTGTAACCATAAAAGGATCAATATGTATATTCTAATCAAATTGGATTTACATATCTTCACAACCTTGATTCTAGAACTGAGATTATGATCAATAAGTATATGAGAACAATTTGATTCGAGATTAAATAATCAAACATCAAATGACAGTGTAATATATATATATATATATATATATATATATATATATATATATATATATATATAATTGTTAGTTATACCTTGGTATTGGATGGTGATGCTACACAGATAGATTGAGATTGAAACTTGTTAAGAGTGGTAGCCTCCTATTCAGCTTTGATAAGACTTGGTGGTACTGGTAGACTTGGTCTTATTCACTTAAATCAAATGCGAACAGGTGAGCTTTACAGGTTGTATCCTATTATATACAAACATGGCCTATTTGGATTATCTATTGCAGATCCAGAAAATCAAGTTACTTAGCATAATAGTTTAGTTTTGGATAGATTGTATTGTATTATGCTTCTGTTGCTCTTGTAATCTAGTAGTTAGTTATATTTGTTGAGTTAGTTATATTAGTTAGGTTAGTTATTTGGTAGTTAAGTTAGTTGGCTTAACCACCCGAGTTCTTCTCTTATAAAAGGACTCTTTTGTATCTCATTTCAATTAATCAATTCAATACATAGATGAAATTCAGTAAACATCATCTTCTTTCATCTGATAACATGGTATCAGATTAAACATAGCTTCCGTATCATCTTCTTCTTCCTTTTAATCCTTCTTGATCTTCCAGGAGAGAACCCAGGAGCTATACTTGTATCACCACCTCTTAATGGAGATAACTATCATTCCGCGTAATGAAAACATTCTGCTAACCAAAAACAAGTTCAAATTCATCGATGGCACAATCTCTGCTCCCCTTCAAGATGATCCTCTCTTTGATCTTTGGGGAAGATGTAACAACATTGTTGTTTCATGGATCAACCGCACCCTATCCTCTAATATCGCTCAGAGTACGATCTACATAGACAATGCCCGAGACCTATGGCAAGACCTTCAAGATAGATATAGCAAAGGTAATCATTTTTGCATTTCTGATATATTACAAGAATTACATTCCATTAAACAAGGAGATCGGAATGTATCTACATTCTTTACTGATCTCAAATCCCTTTGGGAAGAATTGGAATCCTTAAGACCCACCCCATCTTCCTCTTGCTATAATCCTTGCCCTTGCAACCTTATTCGAGCCATGAAATCTCATAAAGACATTAAATATGTTATATGTTTCCTAAAAGGCCTGAATGATACTTACCAAACAGTCAAAACCCAGACTCTACTACTTGAACATTTGCCCCCAATTAACAAGCTCTTTTCCTTGGTAATTCGACAAGAAAGAAAGCATCTTGATCCTAGTCTTTGAGAACCATCCACTCACCTTACTACTGCAACTTCAAATAACAATTGGTCTCACACCAATAGACCACTTCCTTCTCAAGCCAGAGGCAATCTTAACAATCAAGGAGGCCATGGAAGAGGCAGGTTCAATGGCAAACAACGCAATTTCTATGGAAGACCAAATCATACCAGTGAAACATGCTACTTTAATCATGGCTTTCCACCTGGATATTAACCAAGAGCCCCTAATTCATCTGCTAATGACAACAACTCTACTCCAAATAATCAAGAAAACACTTATGCTGCTATACAACACTCTTCATCCACACCATCCATTCAACTTAGTGCAGATGAATACAAGCACCTTGTATTACTACTTCAGAATTCAAAGGCTGCAACACCCTAGTTCCTCCAATTCAGCCAATACTACCAGTAAGAATGATGCTACACCAAAGCATATGATATCCCATAGTACTCAATCAGGTATGCATCACATGAATTCTTTTAGCACTATTGTCCACCGGATCCTAGACATAGGATCTACTGTCCATGTTTGTCCACATAAATCACTTTTCTATACCTATAATCGAATTGATCACATCTTAATCCATCTTCCTAATGGTAATCACATTATTGCAAGTCATTCTGGTAGCATTTCTATTTCTGACTCTATTAAGCTACACAATGTTATGCATATTCCCAATTTCAAACTATGTCTTATTTCTGTTTACAATTTAACCAAATCTTTGCATTGTCAATTAATTTTTTCCCCGAACATTGTATCATCCAGGACCTTCCTTCACAGAGGATGATTGGAGTTGCTGATGTGTGCAATGGTTTATACATATTAAAGCACTTTCCTGCCTTCAATGCACCTCTAACACAGTCTGCATTAGCTGTTACCACTGCTACTTCTGATTCTGTCATTTCTAATAAGCCTGTTTCTACTACTAAATTTGATATTTGGCACTATAGATTAGGTTATCCCTCACATGTTGTTCTTAGTGACATTTGTAATCAATTTCCCTATATCAAGTTTAATAAAAGCTTTGTATGTGATTCTTGTCATTTGGCTAAACAAGCAAAATTACCTTTTTCTGATAGTAATACTAAATCTGATCATCCTTTTGACTTAGTCCACATGGATATTTGGAGGGCCCTTAACCTTGCCTCTATTCAAGGCTATCGATATTTTTTTACTATAGTACATGATTACATTAGACATACATGGTTGTATCTTATGAAGTCCAGATCTGATGCTAGGCCTTGTATTACTAGGTTTGTCACTCTTGTTTTCACTCAATTCAATGCTAAAATCAAAATATTAAGATATGACAATGGACAAAAAATTCAATATGAATTCCTTTTATTATGAGCATGGTATTATACATCAAACCTCTTGCATAGAAACTCCTCAACAAAACTCCAAAGTTGAGAGGAAACATGGGCATATTTTAGAAATTACTAGAGCCCTTTTATTGCATTCAAAACTTCCTAAACTTTTTTGGTCATATGTTGTTTGTCATGCTGTTTTTCTCATTAATAGGCTTCCTACTCATGTTCTTAATCATAAAAGTACTTTTGCAATGCTACATGTACTTCACCTACTTATCTTAATTTAAAGGTTTTTGGTTGCTTGGCTTTTGCATCTACTATCACACAAAATAGAACTAAGAAGGATAGTAGAGCTAAAAAGTGTGTTTTCCTTGGATACAAACTAGTAACTAAGGGATATATTTTGTTTGATTTACACCTAAGATCTGTTTTTGTCAGCAGGCTTGTTATTTTCTATGAACAATCTTTTCCTTACCATGATACACCTTTTGTTATACAAGACAATTCTCCTACCATTATCCCTGATTTGGACACTAGCCCCACCATATTTGACATACCTCCACACCCTACCATTCCCCAACAAATACCTTATGCTAATCCTGCCTCTCTTGCGACACATTCTGATTCACAGGAATTCCTTCCTGCTAATACAGAAATGGACAACCAATTGAGAAAATTTGCTATAATTAGGAGGCCACCTACATATCTTCAAGATTACCACCGTAACCTCCAATTCACTTGATACCTCTCCTTCCAAAAATACACTTCACCCTTTGTCTCAAGTCTTGGATTACTCTAATCTGTCACAATCTCACAGACACTTCATCCTTGCCATTTCTACCTTGACTGAGCCAAAAACCTACAACCAAGCTATTAAATCCAAGGCATGGATTAAAGCAATGCAATCTAAAATTCAAGCACTTAATAAAAATGACACTTGGGACATTGTTTCACTACCCCCGGTAAGAAACCTATCGATTGTAAATGGGTTTACAAACTAAAGTATAAAGCTGATAGCTCTTTGGAAATAATTAAAGCCCGATTGGTAGCAAAAGGCTTCACACAAATTGAAGGCTTCGATTATTTCGATACTTTTTCCCCTATTGCAAAAGTCACATCTATTAGATTCTTCCTTGCCATGGCAGCCACTCATAATTGGCACCTACACTAACTAGATGTCGACAATGCATTCTTACATGGACATCTAGATGAAGAAGTTTACATGGAGCTTCCACAAGGACTTCTAGCAAGCCATTCCAACCATGTATGCAGGCTCAAGAAATCGATTTATGGACTTAAGCAATCCAGCAGACAGTGGTTTTCCAAGCTGTCCTCTTCACTATTATCACAGGGATACTCTTAATCTCACTCTGACTATTCTCTCTTTCTTAAACATCATAAATCCTCTGTCACTGCTCTTTTGATTTATGTCGATGACTTGATTCTTGCTGGCAACGATTTCCATGAAATTCAAACCATTAAGGTACATTTTCATCAACAATTCCGTATCAAAGATCTAGGAACTCTGAAATATTTCCTAGGTTTGGAAATAGCTCGATCAAAGGCTGGTATCCACATATGTCAAAGGAAGTATGCTCTTGACATTCTCTCTGACACAGGCTTCCTTGCTTCAAAACTAATTTCTACTCCTATGACCAAAGACGCAAGACTTAAAAGAGAGGGAGGAGCACCAATTCAAGACCCTACTGCCTATCGTAGGCTTGTTGGCTACCACACTACTATGAGGCTAGATCTTAGCTTTGCAGTCCATTAACTTAGTCAATTTGTAAGCAACCCCGTGGTTCAACATTATCAGGCAGCAACCAAAGTTCTTAGATACATTAAATCTACTCTAGCTCGTGGCCAGTTTTACTCTGCTTCTTCCACAATGCAATTAAAGGCATTTTCTGACTCTAATTGGGCCAGTTGTGTCGACACCTGAAGATCCACAATCGGCTTCTGCGTATTCCTTGGTGACTTCTTGATTTCATGGAAATCAAAGAAACAAAATACTGTGTCTCGATCCTCCTCTGAAGTGGAATACCGAGCACTGGCCAAAATAGTTTGTAAACTTCAATGGATTACCAACATTCTTATGGAAACTCAACTTCCCTATTGTTTCTCCTGCTTTTCTTTTTCGTGACAATCGATCTGCACAATACATTGCTGCCAATCCAACATTCCATGAGCGAACCAAACATATCGAGATAGATTGTCACATTGTTTGCGAGAAACTCCAATGTAGATTGTTGCGAGAAACTCCAATGTAGATTGTTTCATCTCTTACCAATATCACTTTTGCTCAACTTGCGGACATCCTTACTAAGTCACTCGATCCTACACCATTTCATTCTCTACTTACCAAGCTGTAGGTTATTGATATCCAATCCTCAGCTTGCAGGGGGATATTGGGATTATCTATTGCAGATCCACAAAATCAAGTTACTTAGCATAGTTGTTTAGTTTTGTATAATTTGTACTGCATTTTGTTTCTGTTCGTCTTGTAATCTGGTAGTTAGTTATATTTGTTGAGTTAGTTAGGTTAGTTATTTGGTAGTTAAGTTAGTTGGCTTAACCACCCGAGTTCTTCTTCTCCTATATAAGGACTCTTCCTTTGTATCTCATTTCAATTAATCAAGTAAATATCTTCTTCTTTCATCGGACAATATGGCCCATAATTCATCAGCATTAATTATATGTAAATACTCTGCAAGTTATATTATATATATGTGATTGATAGCTATTGAGGAATGAATACTGTTCAAATTAAAAAATGTTTTCCAAGCCAAATACAACGATTGCAGAAGATAACAACATTTGCTAAGTACACTTATTTTTTTTTAATGACATATACACTTATTTTTAGCTATCTAAGGGTCTGAAGCAAAGAATGCTTCCAAAATAGAATCTTTAATCTGAAATATAGGAAAGACAATATTATTTCCATTCCTAGATATTGCGACATTTCCTACGGATTTTCCTACAATTTTACGTCCCCATGTAACATCTTCGTAGGTAATTTGTTCCTGCGAATATTAAATTCTGCAGGAAATGTCGCATGAAACTGTAGAAAAATTTTTAAAAAATATATTTATTTATTTTTTTGTATATACACTTTAAAAGCATTTTAATATAATATTAATAAAATTAATATTTTGTATATTTTGTTATTATTACATAAATATTTATATTTTATTTAGTTTGTCAAATACTAATAAAATTATTGATATCATTATTATTATTACTACAAAATATATAAATATGCTTCCAATAATATATTTAATAATATATAATAAAAATTATACAAAAAATTACAGAATAAAGCATTAATAAATGTAAATACCAAATTTAGTAAAATTCACATTGTAATGAATTTTTAATATACAAGAAATATACCTATTTAAACAAAAATCCTATAGTACATTATCACAAGAAATATAGTAAAAAAATCCTATTATACAAGAATTTTCAACAATAAAAAATCCTATAACATAGTAAGAAATTATCCTATGCAGCTTTGCAGCTAATTGTGCATATGGCTCTAATTTGGACTTTGGATTCCATGCCTGCAATAAATAACAAAAATCAGTGATGATTTGTTAAACACATGATTTCACTACAAGAAAAACCGAGGATACCGATGGTCTATTACCAATGGTCCAAACTCGTCACTAAAAAACTGGCTTTTTCGAAGGCTTAAGCCGTCGTTAATTCTAACGCGTCGTCCGTTCAGCATTATCGACGGCCTAGGCCCGTCGGTACCACATGTCGGTAACTTTGCCGCGTTTTTTAATCCAGTTGGGTTTTCAAATACCGACGGGCTAAGGCCGTCAGCGTTTGAAAGATGGCCTTCGATAAGAGCGCGTCTGCCCGTTGAGTTTACCGACGGTTTTAACCCGTCGGTAACTTTAATTAGGCCGTCGGTCACCTCGTTTTACAACCAGAGCAGGAGCCCTTCCCCCATTCCCAATTTTCTCTCCTCTATTCTCTTCTCTCCTCTCTTCCTTCCACCCTCTCCCCTTGGCCGCCGCCACCAACCACCACTCCTGCCTCCGTCTTCTTCAACTCTGTCACTCCCATCCCTGATCTGTCGCTGCCGCACTCTGTTCTGTCGCCGCCGCAGTTTGATTTGCCACCCGCACCCACTTCACAGCTACCAGGTATTCCCTCTCTACTTTCCTTTTTTCGTTTTGCATATTTGGTTTGGAGTTAATTTACTCTAAGTTCTGTTTGCCTCCTGTGGTTTTCTTCTTTCATGGTAGTGTGTTTTATCGCCTTCGTTTTGGTGGGCTGATTACTGCCTTGGTGTTAATTGTTTTTGCAGGCACCCGCTGTATCGACTGATGGACTGAAACCAAGTTTCTATACAGTTAATATTGTGGTGTATGTTGTTCAGGTAAAAATTCTAGCCAAAGTTTCGGTTGAACCTTTTTTTTTAGGTCATGGATGTTGCACACTGTCCGTTTCCGTATTTGCTTGTATTTTTTGGTTTACGTAGAAAATAGAATTGACGTAAGTATCACTACAAGTCTACAATCAAACCCATGGACAATATGATTTGATGGGCTTTTGCATGTCTTATAGTGCGTTAGGTACCGTAACGATCTGAAGAGCCTTAAGCCATTGTATATGTCTATCTATACCTGCAATTTAGAAATCCAAATATAGTCAATTGCGAAGTGAAAACTTTGGAGAGTTCTAAACAATTTGGATGCAACTGCATCTATTTCATGTCTGAAGAAGTGATATGGTGTAGTTTGGCACTTTGCCTCTAAAGTGAAGGTATTTCCATGAATGGATGGCTAAAGATAATATTATTTCATAGGACACCAATCTCATTATTATGACTTATGGACAGTTTAGCTTGAAGTTAATTAAGACTGATTAATTGGATAAAAAGTGGTTAACAATATATGAACGTATTATTATTTTTTCTTGTGTTTTTCCTTTCTGAGGTTCCTAACATTTCCTGTTTTAAGATTCTGGAAAACATGGAAATACCTTTGAGCTCTTTATGTTCACCTTACAAATTCATTCATTCTTTTTTCAGAAAAAAATGTCTTTCTATCAAATGTAAATTGGATCAACTTCGAATAACCCTATTTTCCACTGAGAGCACCTTGTTTTCAAAGATTTTGGGATTTGTTGGGACCTTGTTTTCTACAAACAGGCACCGAGAAGGGACTCTGTTTAGACCGTCGTCGCCACCCACTATTCCGGCAAGGTAAGCCCTCTGTTTATATTCCATGGTGATAATGTACAATCAGTGGCCACGCACCTCAAACCTAAATACACTTATACCCACTTCAACAAAACAATATAGTTTTAAGCATAATTGCCACACATCCAGAGATTAGCTATCCTATTTACAACAACAAACCAACCAAAATAAGGCCAACTCCTAATAGACCAACACCATGACACTTCAAAATCATTGCAAACTTTTCCAAGTACATCAGCTTATGTATAAAATAGATAAAAAATAGATGTTCATCCACTTCAGCACCTGCACGATTTAAGCCTCCAGCATGCATTCCTTGATATTGAAGAACTTAGTTACTCGCACATTTACTGCATAAGCATATCGCTATGTACCAAAGAGAAGCATCAGAACTTCGAGGTTACACTTCCTTGCCCCTACACCAGGAGCCCAAACAGCCTCATGGTGGCAAAAACTTTTCTTGTCTACTATGTCTCTCACCATCTTCATACCTGCACACCATCTAATCTTCAGTGACTCTCATATGCTCTTGCACAACTATGCCATAATAACACATGTAACTGTTCTCACAAAACTAAACAAAATTTACATGTCATAGTGAAAATTGTAATTAGAGAGTTCCTATGTCAACATCATTTAAAATAGGAAAATGTCAAATTGTTTAAAGCCCTTGAAATAGGAAAATGTCAAATTGTAATTAAAGAGTTCCTTCGCCATGTGTATATGTATTTTACTGTAGCCCTTGAAAAGAAAGTTAAAGCTATTAGAAATCAAATGCTAAATGCTAAATGCTTTATTAAAGGAATAGACTCTATTGTTCAATATTGTAAAATGCTCATGAATCATTTCTTTGACATTCATGTAGTTCATATTAATAGAGATAGGAAAGTTGTAACTCATGGTTTGGTTGGTTTGTCTCAAGATTAGGATCGAGAACTTGGTTGGGGCAAGCTGTTATATGCCAGTGTAATGTTTCTGTTTGTGCTTATTGAAAGTTAGTATTTAGTTTACATTAAAAAAAAAGGGAATAGACTCACCAATGTAAACTGAACTAAATTAATCAATTTTTGAAATAATTTTGCCCCATCCTTTGATTGCCTTAATTTTAAGAATCAATTCACTGCCAAAGGTATCAATGGCATTTTCTAATACTACATAACGTAGGAGCCTTCAGCAAGAGCAGCAGCACACTATGATTAGGGTATATTTCATGTTGGAGCTAGGAGAAAATTAAAAAAAAAATTGGGTTAGAAAGAGGGAAATGGTATCAGAGAATGGAAGAAAGAAGATGAATGAGGGGGAAGATGGAGGAAGCTGAAGATATGTGTTTCTTTGTGGTTGCTTTTTTGTAGGGAGTGAGAGAATTTGTGAAATAAGTGAGAGGGAAAATTGTTTCAAGAAAAGTAAAATAAGGAAACGTAAGTTTGAATTTGAATTGTGAGATGATGTGACCAAAATACCATAAAAAAGGACAGGTGGCAATTTTTCAACAATGGGTAATTTTGGGTTTTCAGCAGCCCTTAGTTCTCCTCAATTGAAATTGGACAAGAGAAAGTTAAAAATTCTTGTTTTTTGTTTTCTTCATTCGCTCCTCACATGTTCTGATTTCTTTTGTCTTTGATCTCATCTTTTTGTTCTTAACTATTCTTTCCCTTCCATGCTGGATTGAAGGTTGATGAGTCTTTGCTAGGTCGCGATTTTAGAAGGCAGGCACTATTGTTCTAGTGTTGGCAGAGGTGAGTCCTTGAAAGTTTTGCATTCTCATCTTGAGTTTGTTGCTATCCTTTATGTTTATGGATGCAATTTTCGTAATCAGGTTTTATCTTGAGTTTTGTCATTATAATCAGAATTTTTTTTAATTAAGCCATTTTTTACTTCGTATTTGAGCGAATCCAAACAGGATGTCGTTAATTGACTAGTAGAAATTATGAGAATTTGGTGAGTTTCTGCATTGTGGATACTCAGACATTGGCTAGGTTTGAATTGTTTCGTGACTAGGTTACATTGCTGAATCGAGTAATGACTGATTTGTAAAATTGTAAGTATTGAAAAAGCTGATTTGCTTAACTCGAAAAAAGAAGGATTGCCATTTTTTTTATTCTTTTTGCCATTATAGCTTTGTTTTGGAGTTTGGCACAATGTGATTTTTTTTTGGTCGAATTACTTCTATTTTAATTTATACACGAGGATAGGAGACATTAAGATGAAATGGAAAGAACTGATTTTTCGTGTATGGTGAAGCTTCTTGATGATTCAGTTGTACTTTATGCATGGTAGATAACTCCAGATATGCTTACGATGTGACAAATTTTTTGACATGTTTTGTGACTAAAATTCATCGTATTAGAAGGTTTGGGGTTGGTCACTTGGTTGAAAAGGTTTTTGGTGGCAAGTTCAACACTTATGCCTTCAAAAGCAATAATAGAGAATACTATTTAGTAAATAGGCAGTTTTATTTAACTTATGTTTCTGAGTTCTTAGAAACAGCTGAACCTTAGCTCCTTCGCACTCCTCTGTGAAAAATGAATCTTTATTTTTATATGTATATTTTTTCTTTCTACTATTAAATATTATTATTTGAAATTGCACGGTTCTATTGGATTTTCTGCTTTCAATTTGGGGTTAATTATCTCTCACTGCTTTGTTCAACTTTGAATTTGTGTGACATTATTATATCAATATTGGAGTCAGGAATGGAAGGATGATTGAAGATATAAAATCATTTATTCTGCTTCTTGAGTTGCTATGTGGTATAAGGACTTAGAATGAAGCAATTGAATAGATAATTGAAAATAAATGAAGCAACTAGTTAGCTTAATAAATGTTAGAGTGAAAGAAGCAACTACATTATTTGAAAAAAAATTATTCATTATTATTATCATTTTTTTCTTCCATTTGCATCTCTTTTATATAAGAAGACTCTCCTTAGGAGTTGCTTCTTTCTGTGTGGCCGTTTGAGTAAAAATTAGTGGAGAACCATCTACATTTACATAAGACAATTGTTGTACGTCTCGAGAATACTTGCCGAAACCCATTTACATAATACTTGCTGAAACCCATTTTTTTTAGCACACAGCTCCGCTGTGCACAGCTTGCCGCCTCATCTTCCTATATTTCAGGTTCTCTTTCTATGTTATATGACATGTCAATTTAAGGTTTTTGAATCTCTTGTGTTTTGTGAATTTAACCGTGTTTTTTCCTATTGTGAATTTGTAGATTCTGTTTAATCCACCACTCCGTCGCGCCACCACAGCCGTCACCACCGCTTGTGCCTTTACCACTACTGTGCGATCGAGGTATGCATTCTAGCGATATGTCGGTTGAGTCATTGGGTGGAAAAGGGTTGGCTGTTGACCCCCACACCAATATATTTCTTTGTTTTGCTTCATAGTTCTCTCCACAGAAGGAATTTTGAAGTGATGTATGTTTTTTTACTGTCAAAAAGTTATTATGTTGAAGTGATGTATAGTTCTCTCTACAGAGGAAATTTTGTCTGATGGATGTTTTATGTTAGAAAGTAGAGAAATAGATATATTCATAATTAGAAAGTAGAGAAACAGAAAATAAACACAAGTTCTTATGGTTCTTCAATGCAGAAATCTTTTGCCCGAGTCACACAAAATTTAAGAACCGCTCTCACAACTACAATGCTCTTGTTACAATCAACATCATCATGATTATTGGCCTAAGGCTAAGGCATAGGCTATATTAGTTCTAAGCCAGCACATAATTATTTATTAAATAAACTAGATCAAGTCTTTTTTTAGAAGTATTTAGCTAAAAATATAAAGGTTTTAGGCAATGTAAAAAAATTTGTTAGGCCTAACTGACCGGATTAATTAAGCAAACATAAATAATATATTAATATTTTAATATCAGTTTTTTAAATGTTTAAAAACTATATATTTATTTAAGATAAATAAGTCTGGCTTATATAAAAGTCATACATAAATTAATATATCATTTTATCCTAACTTTGATTCCTCCTCTTTTTCCCATCAATTTGAATGGTGCATATGTGTTTTCATTTTCTTTAATTATTTCGTGCAAGAAATATTCATTAGACGTCATGTCTTGCACGGTTGTAGAGTTCTCTCGTATTGACTTCCTTACGAGAAATAATGAAATGAGTTTTAATTTTTTATTGAAAAGGATAAGGAAACATTTTTTATCAAATAGGGGGCATAATAGTATAGTGTTAGGTAATTATTCTTTTTTGTATCAAGCCACTTATAATGATGCAAAATGTGTTAATTAGTAGTACTGCACCATCCTAAATTCCCCAATCGTCTATGGGAGACGCGACCAAATAAAGACACCATAAAGTTTCCCACAAGGTTTCGTATATAGACATAATAAATAGATTGATTTTGCTTACATAAACCTTCAAATCCTAGTTGTGTCTTATGGATAAGTTAGGGATAAGTTAAAAAAAAATAAAGAGGATTGTATAAGCATAGTTTTCTATGAGACTCATCTTAGATAAATAAGTCTGGCTTATAAAAAATCAAGTCAAACTTTTAAAAATTTCAGGACAAACTTATAAAAAGCCTATCACAAATAACATGTCAAACTTAGGCTTTAAATTTTTAAAATTAGTTAGACTTATTTAAGAAAGTTTTACTTAACCTAATCTACTTTCATCTCTATTCATAATTAGAAAGTAGAGAAACAAAAAAAAAACAGATCTAATTCTATCATTGGCTGCAATTTGTTTTGCACATCTCTCTGTACTTCTTTTCATTGCCACTTCTGCTTGTCTAATTCTATCTTTTAAGAGGATGTCAACTCCCAACCTGTTTCTTTTTAAATGACCAAGTAGATTTTCTACTTTTATCATCTCTGCTTTTGATTTTTAGTGAATCATTTGCTTTGTTATTAGTATCGGAGAAAAGCCTTAGCTTCCCGTCTGAGGATCAATATAGTATTGAGTGCATGTACTCTTTTAGGGTACCACGTGTTCATTGTATATTGAACCTTGAATTGTCCAAGTCGGACAATTTAGGGAAAAAAACTTTTTCTTTACTCATATAATAGTTGTTGCTTAATTCTCGTATCTTTATATTTGATGAAATTTCGGTTCGATTCATTTCCTTTTGTTCTCTGGGTGCATACTTGATTGCGGTATTCATAACTGCGATCATTTAGTGTACTTAGAGACCAATGGGAAATGCTGCTAAAATTTTGTCAAGTATAAGATATGAGAATTAAGGAATGACTATTATACGAGCCCTGAAAAAGTTTTTCTTCGAATGGGATAGGGCCATACCATTTAAAGAAAGAGAACGGTTGTAAGAACGTCGTGCTGCTGAAATTGTCATTTTTTTTGACGTGCAGAAGATGGAATTTTTCCCTTCGAGTCGTAGTTGGATGTACGATAGGTTGTATCCGGGGAGAGGGGGTTTGAAACAATCTTTTTGCGATGGGGTTGATCACTTTGTCCAAGCCGCAATGGCACATGAAGATTTCAAAATTAATGGAGGGATTAGATGTCCGTGCATTAATTGCAATTGCAGAAGGATCAAGAGCCCAGCTGAGGTCATATATCACCTACAGAAAGTTGGATTTAGGCCTAATACTTGATTTGGACTAGACATGGTGAAGAGTTGCCTCGGGTTGATTTAGGGGTTGGCGATAATTACACAGGTGCTTCAAGCAGTTGTGTAGATACGGGATATAGTGAGCAAATTGAATTGATGCAAGATATGGTTTGTGAAGCCTTGGGGGTCAACGTATCATTCAAGGAGCAACAATTTGATGACACAGATGAACTTCCAAACAAGACAGCACACAAATTTTATAATCTCTTGTTAGAAACAAATAAGTCGTTGTTTGAAGGGTCTACAGACTCTAAGTTATCAATGTGTGTGAGGCTTTTAGCTCTTAAGTCAAACTGTGGTGCAACGGATGTGTGATTAGATCTCGTAACGAAGATGATGTTGGACTCGTCATCTATCAGAGATGGTTTTCCAAAAAGTTATTACGAGGCTAAAAGCTTAGTGTTCAAGTTGGGGTTGGAATCTAAAAGGATTGATTGTTGTGTGACAGGGTGTATATTATATTACGACAATGAATTCGGTAAAAACGATGGCGCGTTGGTTGAATGCAGATTTTGTGGTGAGCTAAGGTATATTTCACACACTGATAATGGGAAGGGTAGACAAAAACCAGTTCCACGGAAGGCAATGTTTTATTTGCCAATTATTCCAAGGCTGCAGAGAATGTTTGCATCAACAAGACTGTAAACAAAATGACGTAGCACTATGAGAATATAAGCACTTCAGGTATGTTGCGCCACCCTTGTGGTGGTGAAGCTTGGAAGCACTTCGATCGTGTGCATCCCGAATTTGCAGCAGATCCACGTAATGTATGACTTGGCTTATGCTCTGATGGTTTTACCCCGTATGTTCAATCAACAGCAAAACCCTATTCTTGTTGGCCAGTTATTGTTACCCCATACAATCTTCCTCCCAAAATGTGCATGTCTAAGCCTTATATGTTCTTGACTTGTATTATACCGGGTCCAGATAATCCAACAGATGGTATTGACATCTTCTTATAGCCTCTCATTGACGATCTCAAAAAGTTGTGGAATGACGTTTTGACTTATGATATTGCACGAACGAAGAACTTTACAATGAGGGCAGCTCTTATGTGGACCATTAATGACTTCCTTGCATATGGCATGTTATCTGGTTAGGTTACTCATGGTAAAATGGCATGTCCACATTGCATGGAGCATACAAAGGCCTTTACCTTGAAATTCGGGGGGAAAAGTTCTTGGTTTGACTCACATCGCAGGTTTTTACCAGGTGATCATCGATTTAGATGGAATAAGAACGCCTTTAAGAAGGGGGAAGTTGAATTAGGTGGCCCGCCCCCAATGTTGACATCTGAACAAATTTTTGCCAGAGTTATGGATCTGCCAAAAATCACAGATCATGGTAAATTGGATCGATTTGAAGGATATGGACAATGACATAATTGGACTAAAAG
Organism: Calophaca sinica; assembly: GCA_037113605.1. Classification (NCBI taxonomy): domain Eukaryota; kingdom Viridiplantae; phylum Streptophyta; class Magnoliopsida; order Fabales; family Fabaceae; genus Calophaca; species Calophaca sinica. The sequence continues at coordinate 84,459,357 of CM073730.1, read as the reverse complement.
AAGTATTTTTTGGGATCTGCCATATTGGAAAGATAATTTATTGAGACACAACCTTGATGTTATGCACATTGAGAAGAACTTTTTTGACAATGTGTTTCTCATAGTGATAAACGTTAGAGGAAGAACGAAAGACAACGATAAGGCCAGACTGGACTTACCACTTTACTGTAGGCGAAAGGACATGCATTTGACGACTCGGTCAGATGGGAAAACCCTGAAACCCAAAGCCTGTTACTCTTTATCTGCTGAGTAAGCAAGGTCAGTCTGTCGGTGGATAAAAGAACTTCGAATGCCCGACGGTTATTCTTCTAATTTGGCAAGATGTGCCGATGTGAAACAAAGGAACCATGATTGGGATGAAAAGCCATGATTGTCATGTATTTATGGAGTGTTTACTTCCTATTGCATTTAGTTTCTTGCCGTCAAATGTTTTAAATCCACTTACTGAACTCAGACAATTTTTCAAAGATTTGTGTTCTGCAACCTTGAGAGAGGATGATCTTATAAAGATGGAGCAGAACATACCAGTCATTCTTTGTAAGTTGGAGAGAATATTTCCCCCTAGTTTCTTTGACTCTATAGAGCATCTTCCAGTGCATCTTGCACATGAAGCTAGGCTTGGTGGACCGGTTCAATACAGATGGATGTATCCATTCGAAAGGTAATATAATAAAATATTCTTTAAAATAAATATTCACTTGAAGGGTTAAATGTATCAATTTATATCATCAACCTTGTTATTTTGTAGATTTATGGGTGACTCAAAACGGTCGGTGAAAAATAAGGCCAGGGTTGAAGGATCTATTTGTGCAACTTACTTACACCGTGAGACAATCCATTTCTGTTCCTATTATTTTACGAACTTCATGCTGACACCAACAAATAACAGGAACGAAGTAGAAATTGAAAGTGAAAGACACCCGCTAGCCTTATCAGTATTTTGCCTTCCCGGTCGTCATGCTGGAACGGAGGTGACTTCCTTATTAACGGGAGAAGAGTGGAAGTCAGCCCACGTTCACATGTTGATCAACTGTGCCGAAGTATCACCATATCTTACGTTTGTATCATGTTTACCACTTTCAATTTCTTTTATCCACAACTACTCATAATCATTTGTTTTCAAATGAATTGATCAGGACATTCTTATTAACTAAGCCCACAGTCGTACAAGACTCTTCTGCCTATATTCATGAATATTTCCCAACGTGGTTTATGAACCAGGTATGTATTTTCAGTCCTATTTCAACTATTTATTGTTCGAAAATACAAAAGGTTGTTTCAAAAAAGGAAATATAAATCACTTGTGCATGTGTATACGCAGGTGTACAATGAGCCAAAATCGCCTCAAATCGAATACTTGAGAAATTTATCTCATGGTCCTAAATCACGTGTAAAAGAATAGCACACGTTTTTCGTAAACGGATACAAATTTGAAACCCAATAAAAAACAAAGGGGAAAAGACAGTTAACATCGGAGTTTATGTAAAAGGTGCCACAGATGGAGGTGAAGACGACTTCTACGGCGTGATTCAACATATATATGAACTGGCATACAATACTTTAGACTACACTAAAAGAATAGTGCTATTTTATTGTAATTGGTTTGATCTGTCAAGTAGAGGTACAAGAGTGGATTGAAAATATAGTATTGTTGACCTATGCATGAGCAGAAGATGCCAAATATTTGATCTATTTATCATGGTACAACATGTAAGACAAGTGTATTATGTTCCTTACCCATCAACTCGAAGGGACAAACAAGGTTGGTGTGTTGCAATAAAGACTAAACCAAGGGGTCGCATTGAAGCAGATGATGCACAGGAAGAAGTGGCTTATCAAGTGGATGAGATGTCTAATGTCAACGTAGTAAATGAAGTGGAACACATTTCTCGACTACATGACGATCCAATCACATAAGAAGATATAGATGGAGATGAGGAATTAAATGAAGAAGTGGCAGCGCCATCAAGATTTGAAGATGATGCTGAAGCAGAGTGGGTAGAATGGGCAGAATGAAATTGTTTAACTTTTTACAATTAGCGAAATTAATGTCTAACAATATATTTTTATTTACTATAACCGATGTATAAAATTCTTTTAATTATTCTCGCCATATGGATATTTATTCACGTATTCTAACTAGAATATAATATTACAACCGACGTCTGTTAATCTAAGTGGTAAGGAGTTTAGTTTCTTTTAATTAAATAATATATCGAGTTCAAGTCTTTGAATGATAAAATAGGCGTTAGAAGAGTTTTGCCTTAATATCAGTGCACACAGCTCGACTCAAATTATACCGAGAGTCTAAATCAAAATAAAAAATACGTACTATGATGTGACACTATATGGGATAATTCGTAGATATACAATTTGAATTTCATTATTATGCATTCACAATGTAAAAAGTTCTGCAGATATCTAATCATATCTCACTGTGTAGATATTTATATGTATTTTGAGAAATATTACTGAGACATGACACCATAGCTAAATATAATTGGATGTTTGTGTAAAAAAATTTGCCTTGGTACTAAAAAAAAATACTGCAAAGGGATGTAACTTGTTTATTTTTATGGAATTCATTTGTGATATTGTTATGCTTAAATATATTATTTCATGACTGTTATTGTTGAATTGCTCTATAGACATATATGGCATCAGGAGATGCAGGATCTGACCTCCCGACCACCCACTGGTGGTCAACAGAAGGGGAAGGGCATCGCCATCGACCCCCCTCGTTGTCGTCGGTCGAATATTATTAGGATTGACGATGCTGGCTATGCGACGTTGTTATCCACACAACGTCCGCGTACATCTATGCCTACACAGGCTCCAACCCATTCGGCCCCTATACAGCCTCCAGTGCATTCGGCACCTACACAGCCTCCAGTGCGTTTGGCACCTACGCAGCCTGCAGGGCCTTCTGTTTCGACACCCCATTTGTCACCCATTCACATGATCCCTAACTCGAGGTTCCAACACACACCTGGCGCTTCTTCCTCCTATTTTGTGCCTGAGACGGCGCCCGATACTCATATATCCGATCATGACTATAGTACGGGTTATACACCTGATCAGACCGAGGTTGAGTAGGACGGGGATGAGCAGGAGGAGGTTGAGTAGGAGGAGGTTGACCAGGGGGTCGCTGATGATATTGAGATGCTGCAAGATGGCCGAGTTGCTTTCAGGCCGGCTGGTAAAGGGTAAGTATTTATTTTTTTTATTTTTCGAGATATTAATAATTTACATGTGTGTGTATATATATATATATATATTTCTCTTGTTTGACATCTTGTTATTTTTCAGGTTCATTCCCTCAAAGCCAGTTGCAACGGCTATCACAGCGGTAATTGAGGATAATTACCACACGTTTTGGCCCACCTGGAAGAAAGTGAAGGAGGATGCGGGGGATTATATATTCAGATCTTTTGGAGTAAGTTGTAATTTTTATTTTTTTGCATAATATTTTTTTATTTCATAAATTTCAATTATTTTTAATAATGTATTATATTCATACAGGAGAGGGTTTCATGGAAGGAAGAGGATGAGGAGCAGATCGAGAGGAACTTCCATATGAAGGCCTCCCACCGCCTCTTTGACATGCTTAGAGATGCCCGCCTCAATGGACAAGCCCACTGGATAGGGGATCATCTCTGGCAGCAGTTGCAAGTGTACTGGAACTCCCCTGAGTTCAAGGCGGTAAGCGAGAAGGCGAAGAGGAATAGAGCCTCTGAGAAGGGTGGGAGTTTGTACACCGGAGGTTCGGTCAGTCAGGCGTAGCACGCAGCTCGACTTGTACGTTTTATATTATTATTATTATTGTTATTATTTAGTTATTATTATTATTATTTAGTTGTTATTATTATTATTATTTACTTCTTCTTGTTATTATTATTATTATTATTATTATTATTATTATTATTATTGTTATTATTATTATTTAATTAAGGTTTTGTATTAAATAATTACAGTCGAAGCGGTTAGGTAGAGAGGTACAGTTGCACGAGCTCCATCGTGCAACTCATATTAGGAGGAGTACCAGTGATTTTGTTGATGAGCGGTCGAGACGGACCCAGGTAATTATAAAATATAATGAATAGTTTTTTAATAATGTTTATATTGTTTTATGACAAAAAAAATTGACTTATTTGTATATGTTTGACAGGAGGAGTTTGAGGCGCGAATGTCTCAGATGATGTCTCAGACATCATCATGTTCCCCCACTCAGAGCCGTGAGGATCCATATGCACCGCTCAGGGTATGGGCTGATGTTGTTGACGGCAAGAAGAAAGGTCGCCTATACGGTGCTGGCGACCTCGCCGGCAACTACAAGAAAGGTGCTCGCCGCCTCAACATCGGAGAGTCATCGAGTAGTGGTGCTGCCACTGGTCGCTCTACCGCAGGTGAGCAGGAGATAGCGGAAATGAAGCGGGCCAAGGCCGAGCAGTAGCGGATCACAGCCGAGAAGCAGGAGGACGCCTGTCGGACGAGTGCCATGTTGGCTGAGGTGCTGAAGCGACAGGAGGAGTTGTACCAGTTGCTAGCTCGCCAGACGCCTCCTCCACCGCCTCTGCCTTTGCCTCCTCCGCCTCTTAGTAACGATGGTCATGATCAGGACTACCAGGACTATTAATTCTATTTGTACTTTTTTTCTTCATATTTTCCGATATCTTTTTCAGTTACCGTTGATCTTTGTTAGTCCGTTTTTTTACTTATTTATTACATTTTTTTTAATTGTTACTGATCTTTTTCATTTATGTTATCGCGTTTTTAAATATGGGAATAAATTAAGAATTAAAAGTAATAAATATAATTAAATTAAATTACTAGTAATAGTTAATTAAATTAATAAATAAATATTTTTTAATATAAGAAACAATCATTTTTAATAATTAAATAAATAAATAATTTAATAAATTAAATTCATTAATTACAATATTTCAATTAATTAAATTCATTAAATTAAATAAATATTTCAATTATCTTTTTATTAATTAATTAATTCAATAAATTAAATTCAATTATAAATTAATTTAAACATTTAATTTAATATTTTAATTTAATAAATAAATTAATAAATTAAATTAATTATAGAAATTAATTAATTTTTTATTTAAAAAAAAGGGATCTACCGACAGCCACGGCTGTCGAAAATGTTTTGCCCATTTACCGATGGCCAAAGCCGTTGGAAAATTCCGATGGTATGTTTCCGACGGCATTAATCGTCGGTATTACCGACGGCCATAAAAGTGTCGTCGGTAGGCATTTGTGACACCCGTTTTACCGATGGTCTTTATGCCGTAGGTAACCCGTCGGAAATTTAGCATTACCGACGACTTTTTGGGATTACCGACGGCCTTGTTTTCTTGTAGTGTTTATATGTTGTAACGACACGTTTCCTAACTGCTACTAAACTAGAACTAACTCTATATGCGACGTACTTTTAAAATAATACTATTGTGTCCTTTGGGAAAATGTGGTCTATGTTTTTTTTTATTTTAAAAACAATCGTGCCCGCAAAGCACACACAGAGTCGCCACAGCGTTTAGAAACATGATGCAATGTTAAGACACAAGACTATGCATTGGAAAAACATACACATAATATATACAAGCACGACATCCTTATCAGTACATACAAAACATAAGCAGTGCATACAAAATAAAAACGGTGCATAACTATGTACAAGAAATACACATAAAGTATGAGAATCCTTGCGAGGACGATCACACCCTGGGGGTACTCCCGGCAGACACCCACGCAGGGGGCTGCTCCAAAAGTATGCCACCAGTGTATCCTGCAATACACATAGAACAACACTAAAAGCTTGACTGGTCACCACAACAACTGTACACTTTAAACAAAATCCTATAGCCATCCGAAATAAAAGCGTGCAACAGCCAATCACGACAAATAAAAGTCGTTGCTCGGATCCTCGAAGGGGTCCTCCTCGTCGTCGTCCGCCAACGGGTCCTCCGCGTCCTCGCTATCACCTGGGTAACCATCATTGATTGAAGGCACCACAGAAAAGGGTCAACTTCACAAATAATCATAGAAATAGCAAATCACAAAGCAAAAGACAACAAGATGCACAATTTCTCAAAACGCCACTCAAAACTCTCCCTTGAGACACTCTCGACAATTCCAAAAAACAACGCCGATCCATCTACTGAATACCAGCCGTAGCCTTGGGCTTCATCACCACCCGGGTTATTCAGGTTAAGTTCCTTGACAACACCGACGCCCACTGCGCAATTTGAACACTAGTCGTGGCTTCGGGCTTCCACACCACCTCAGCCGTGGCATCGGGCTTCCACACCACCCTTGGTTGTTTGGGGCACTGAACACAGCTTTGGCTTTGGGCTTCTTCACCACCCAGCCGTAGCTTCAGACTTCTACACTGGCCTTGGTTGTTCAGATCGAAACTCCAAAAACATCACGATGACTCCTAACGACACGACGCCTAACTAAGCTGCCGAATTCCAGCCATTAGCCTTGGGCTCCACGACCACCCTAGCATGTTCGGGATATAGTTCGAAGACGTCACGACTAAAATCTCGCACTCCGATGAATAAATCGCCGCATACGATAATTCAAGTAGCAATTCGAATAATTATTCAACTCATATGAATATTCAAGAAGGAAAGCATGAATAATTTTTCAATCCATATTAAATAAATATTCACGCAAGCTCATACAGAAAACTCAGTCCAATAGTAATAAGCAATCAACACAACCAATCATATCACGACCATCAATCATAGAATCCATCCCGCTGCAACTCGATGGAGTTGACAGAGAGGAACAAACAAGTGTGGGGGGTTGAGGTCAGGCGACCAACCACTTTTCAGACAAGTCCACGAACGATTCGGAGCATACATTTGACAATAAAATAGAAGGGGTACGAGACCCCCACTTCGAACCCTGAGGTTCTCAGACTTCTTCGCATTTTGACTGAAAATAAATATTAAACCTATCCATATCTAAGAGTTGCCCTTACCACAGTTGGTTGCTAGTGTGGTACCGCAAGCCCCGCGTCCACATCGTACGATCTCTAGATTCGCAACTCCTATCACCACGAGTAAACTTAGCATGATTCTATATATATTAAACTAAAACTTAGGCTCTCAAACCTACCCCTTTTCTAACCAAGTATTCACTCAAGCATTTAAATTACTTACTACTTGGAAAATAAGGTTTTAGAATCAAAACCAATCCTTGAAAGGTTAACATAACACATATTAATTTAGAAATACTAACTCTCAAAGAATACTTTTTTTTTTCTTGAAGCTTTAAGCATAACACATAAACAATTGACCACTCTTTCATAATTTCTAAGGCCTAAAAAAAACATATCTTACTCAAGCATTACATCCAAGTTCTCAAACAAAATTTTCCTTCCACACCCTTTAAGGGCCTCTTGGCCACACCCCTTTTCTTAAAAAAAAAATTGCAAAACTTTCCTTTTACAATCTAACAAACCATTTCCAAGTCATTCAATTACACTTCAAGGCATCAAAACATCAAGTCATACCCAAGGCATAGTTCAAGCACATTTCAAGACATGTTCTAAAACATTTTCCAAATCCCAATTATCATACTTTCAAGTAAGTGTTTCCCACAAAATCAATTACTAACACAAGCTATAAGAAAATGCAACAATTTTCCTTCTCCTTTTTCCACCCTAGGGCTCACGGCCCATTCTCCAATTTTTTCCAAAAATTTGCAAATTTCCAAACAATAAACTAGTGCCATTTCCCATAGCATCTTTTCTTTCAAATGACAAGTCATGATCAAAACCAAATTCACTAAGTTTCATAACTCATTTACAAAAAAATTTACAAAAAAATTTCCAAAAGTAAAAGTTTCAAAGAGTCCTTCCAATTCTTTTGATTCCAAAATGTTTTAATCATGGCCATAACAATGCTAATAATTAGAGGACCACCAAATCAAGTTCTATATGCTATTTTATTCCCTCAAGAACCAATTTTTCACAAACAATTTACTAACTCTTCTACTTAAACATACATAACAATTCCAATAGCAATTAAACTACCCAAAGTATATAATTCAACAACTAGATACATGAGTCAACAACCAAAACCTACATATCCCCTCTTTAAAGAATAGGTCTAAACCATAAAACAACTAGTTTAACATGCTAGCTCCAAAACTATTACTCAAACAACAATCTACAACTTCAAATAACTCAAATACACAACTAATTGTTTGATTCACTAAGGATCACACAATTTCCCCTCTTTTCTTCCCTTAGGGTTTCGCCCTAGAGTTCAAGAAAGGGGAATGAGAGTGTTTCATCTCCTCTTGATCACCATCAAACAACAAACAACATAAAACAAGCATAAAAATCAAGAAGGAAAAAGAAAAGGACCACCACCTCTCCTTCTCCTTAGCTCACAGTTTTGGGGCTGTTTTGGGGGGAGGAAAATGCTTCTCCAAAGCTTGATGATGAGCTAGGTAAGTATGATGTTACAGAGGAAGGAGTAGCAAAGAAATAGAAGAAGAAAAATGAAGTTGATCAAAGGTGGATGAAGAAAGCTTCCATGGAGGGTTTGGAGTCTCTCACTCTAGAAAGGAAGAAGAAGAAGAAGAAGATATGAGGGGTAGAGAGAGGGAAGGGCTCGGGTTTGGGGCTGATTTAGGGGGTGGGAGATTTTATTTTTATCAGTTAGAATAAGACTTGGCTAAAAATGGGTTTAAGTGAAGATAATTCAAATTAATCACACAAATAATGACACCTATTACCTTTAAAAGATGCTAATCACATCATCTAATCCAACCCATCGAATCTCACATCTCTCACGATTACCCTCTAATTCTAGAGTCTTAGGGTACTTAAAACATGGCGTCGAAAAACCGCGTTACCGATTAATTACCCGCCGATAAAATCACGAAAATTAATTTACCGAGAAATTAATTCATCTCGTGATAATATTTTATTATGAATAATAAAAACACTATCAAACATTCAAAAATAATCACGACAAGTTACGATTCGATTTTCATCGAAATCGGGGTTCATTTAAAAATTTTATCTGCGGCAAAACTGCCCAGTGATTCGAAACGCGACGAAACTTCTTTAGAATTTTTCGATGATATTCGAACCATGGGTTAATATAAATTATTAACTCTCAATTCTAATTTTCTCTTGATTTATTCAAATCACTTACTTAGTGAACAAGAAATTACTTATTATAACATGAGTACGACAGAAATACACTACAATAGCGCTAAATAACGTATCGTAAAAAAATGCGGGTGTTACTTATGTCCTTCAACTATGTAGGAAAAGGGATCATAAAGTCAAAACATACTTCAGTCTCTTTTGCCCTTTGCAAACTCTCTTTGCCTTTATTCAGTGATTCATCTATCCATTTTTCCCGGAAGACTTAATATGACTGAATGATCTTTCTATATCTAAGGATCTTTTGCATATATCATATATTGCTTCATTTTCCAATGATTTTAAGATGAAAAGTAGCACCACCAATAGCATTGAAAACCAAGAATCCTTGCAAACCAGTGCAATTGTCTGCTAATTTTTTGATACGATCGAGGCATAGTTCAACAACTTATCTTCCAACTGCAGCACTGATACACAATTAGTGGGCACTGTCCAACTAAATGGGGAAGCAAATAACTAATTTTGACCTGCATTAAAAATAGGCTTACCAGTGTAGTGTCCCTAGCAAAATTATTAGCAGCATCTTCCTTGCCAGAAATTAATTGCTCAGGGTGAAAGAGTTGTCTGTAAAGACCAATTTTTATTTCATCAATAACACTAGGTTCCAGATCAACAAATAAAGACCTTGGCACGTGCTTACCGGATCCCGTCTCACTGAAGAAGGTGTTAAAAGCATCACGTGCTACACCAGGTGCGATATCACTGCAACGCAAGCAGAAAGAAATCAACATTATTTGTGCTAACAGAAACAAAATTGTAGGGCTTTGTTTATTGAACAAGTTATCAACATCAACATCAACACCCTATTTTGAACTATCTGAAACCAGATATTTGAATGAGAATGTGGTTTGTAGCTTCAAATTTCCCACTTTCCTTCTCTTTGAGTGTGACAGTTGCATAGGGGTGCACGGTGGACTATGGGTGATTTGGTTTTGGGCCTATCTCCAAATTGTGGGCCAATGTTAGACGGTATGGGCCAGACAGTGTAGGAAATTGCTCATGAAGAGGGGGCTCGCTGTGTTAAAGGGGGTGCGAAACAAGTAGCCCAGTCATTGGGCTGCAAATTGGGCCAGGTAATTCCCCAAACCGGATCATTGATGACATCCAGTAGCCTATTTTGCACTCCGCCATGTCCCTAGCTGATTTGCCTAGAAGCTCTATCTCTTCTCTGGAGTCTTGTGTCCCGGACTCACAGGCAGTGGTGGCCGAACGCGGTTCCCAGGCGCAGCAGCGGAACCGGGTCTGGTGGACTAGGAAACGGCGGGAGTAGCGCTTTGGGGTCGGTTCTCTCACAGTTAAGGGCAAGAAAATATTGCCTTTGGAGTCTGGTCTTAAATCAAAAGTGCACAGATTGGTATGTTTAAGGGGCGTGGGATAGCCATGCCCACTAATTTGGCTGCTCATGACGCAACTGAACACACCCACTCAGCCCGTGGTCCTGTTTTACATGAAGGGGTATCGACAGGTGATGGAATCAATTTATATGTGGACCTAAATCCTTATGTGATGGGTGACGATTGTGGGGGAGTCAAGCAAAGTGCTTCTCGGGTTCTGGGTATAGGTCAACGCATCAGACTGTCAGTAAGAAGTGAGGAGGATATTTTGATTGATAAACTGGTGGAATGGGACAACAAGGATAATAGCATTAAATATGACAGGGAGTTGGATGTGGTCCGATGATAGTAGGAACCTTTAATATTAGAGGGGTGGGGGCAGGGTTAAGAGTAGGAAGCTTCTCTCTCTTGTGCAGGATCGCCATCTTGCTTTTCTTGCAATTTAGGTGACTAAGCGTGAGCAGATTGATGATTCACTCTGTCATCGATATGGGGAATTGATAGTTATGAGTGGCGCTCGTTATCGTCGGTTGGAAAAAGTGGATGAATCTTATCCATTTGGAATAAAAACAAGGGCAACCTTGTGTTCTCTTTCCAAGGTGTGGGTTTTGTTAGCGTATGTTTGGAATGGTGTATCTACAAAACGCGATGTGTTGTGGTTAATGTTTATTCCAAATAATCCCTATCAGAGAAACAAAAACTATGGATTGGAATGGTGTATCTACAAAACGCGATGTGTTGTGGTTAATGTTTATTCCAAATAATCCCTATCAGAGAAACAAAAACTATGGAGTGACCTACAAATGTCAAAGAGAGGATTTGGGGTTACCTTATGGTGTGTTGTGGGGGATTTCAATGCAGTCAGAAGAGGAAGGGAGCAGAGGGGAATTCATGGTGGACCATTTGTCTGGGTCGGCAGAGATGCGAGAGTTTGTGACTTTTATCGACGTGATGGACATTCTTGATCTACCGCTTTTGGAGAGTAGATTTACTTGGTTTCAAGCACATGGGGATGCAGTCAGTCATCTGGATAGAATCCTTATCACTGAGAGGTGGGTGGAGACTTGGGGGTGGTTAGCCAATGGGCTTTGTAGAGAGATGTGTCTGATCATTGCCCAGTGGTGCTCAGAAGTTCATCTCAGGTGTGGGGCCCTAAACTGTTTAGGTTTAATAATCATTGGCTATAGCATAAGGAATTTCAGGAGGTGGTTTCTTCCTGTTGGTCGTCTGCGAATGTCACCAGTTGGATGGGTTTTGTGTTGAAAGAGAAGCTGAAGATTCTAAAGACTGAACTTAAGAGGTGGAATAAGGACATCTATGGTAATGTAGATATTTGGATTCAACTCTTGGTGGAAGAGATTAGGGCGACCGATTTGAGGTGTCAAGATGTGGGGCTCTCCCAACGGGAGATGGAGGATAGAAAAAGGTGCTTCTCCGAACTTTGGGTACTTCTAAAAGGGAGGGAAAGTTTGTTGGTTCAGAGGTCCAAGAGTAGATGGCTTAAGGAGGGGGATGTGAATTCAGGGTTCTTTCATTCTTGTCTCAAATATAGGGGCAGGGTGAATGCCATTTCGGCCCTAAGTGTGGGGGGAGGTGGGTGGCGGATGCAGTCCAGATTTGCTTTGCAGTTACTAGGTATTTCTCTGAACACTTCTCTGAGGTTACATGGGTACGGCCTACACTAGATGGAATTACTTTCCCTAATCTCTCATTGGCCAATGACAATGCTCTCTCTGCTGACTTTTCTTTGTCGGAGATTGAGGATGTAGTTGTCTCTTGTGACAGCAATAAGAGCCTGGGTCCTGATGGCTTCGACTTCAACTTCATTAAATCCTTTTGGGATCTACTTAAGGTGGAGGTGGAATTAATGTTTCATGAATTCTTTTCTTTGGCTAAGCTTTCGAGGAGCTTCTCTTCATACTTTCTAACACTCATCCCTAAGGTGGATTACCCATTTCCCTAGGGGACTTTCGGCCTATTTCACTATTTGGTTGTTTATACAAGTTGGTGTCGAAGGTTTTGGCTGCTAGATTGGGTAGGGTAATGGACTCTCTTATCTCACCTAGTCATTCGACATTCATTAGGGTAGACATTTAGTGGATGGTGTGGTTACTGTTAATGAGGTGGTGGATTATGCCCGAAAGAAAAAACGGGAGTGCCTTATCTTCAGGGTTAATTTCAAGAAGGCCTATGAATCAGTTTGTTAGGGTTTCTTGGATTACATGATGGGGAGGTTTGGATTTCCCGATAAATGGAGGGCATGGATACGTGCGTGTATCTTCTCGAGGAGTCTCTCAGTTCTAGTGAATGGTTGCCCCACAGAAGAGATAAACATAAGCGAGGACTGAAGCAAGGGGATCCCCTTGCACCTTTTCTTTTCCTCCTAGTGGCAGAGGGATTGAGTGGTTTGGTATGGAGCGCAACTTCACTTAGGTTATTCACTAGTTTTTGAGTGGGTGATCCTGGGCTTGTGGTCTCACACCTCTAGTATGCTGATGATACTCTATTTATTGGGGTGCTGAGTGTGGAGAACTTATGGGCAATAAAGGAAATACTCAGGAGCTTTGAATTAGTTTCGGGGCTTAAGGTGAATTTCTACAAGAGTAGCCTAATTGGGGTGAATGTTGATCCCTCCTTCATGGCACTGGCTGAGAGGTTCCTGAACTGCAGAATCAGGTCGATCCCGTTTAAGTACCTTGGGCTTCCAGTGGGTGCTAACCCACGAAGGGCATCTACATGGGAGCTGTTGTTGAGATTCTCACGTGGCAGGCTTGACTCGTGGAGGAATAAGTATGTTAGTTTTAGTGGGAGGATAGTCCTCCTTAACTCGGTGCTCAATAATATCCCCATCTTATTTCTATCATTCATGAGGATGCCAGTAAAGGCATGGCGGTCGATTATTTAGCTATAGCGGAAGTTCTTGTGGGGTGGCTCAAAGGGGGAAAAGAAGATTGTCTGGGTAAAATGGGAGGAGGTTTGTAAGCCTAAAGTGGAGGGAGGACTTGGAGTTCAAGATCTTAAGTGGTTTAATTTTAGTTTGCTGGGGAAGTGGAGATGAAGACTACTAGATGGTAATAGGGCTCTTTGGATGGACATTTTAGAGGCGAGATATGGAGCCGGTGTGATTGGCTCACCTATATGCGGTGGGGCAAGGTTGCATTACGTAGCTTCGGCATGGTGGAGAGATATCTACTCGGTAGGAATGGTAGGGGAGGTGGGGTCAGATTGGTTCCGGGAGGGTGTCGCACGGAGGATTGGGGATGCTGGATCTACCACCTTCTGGCATAATACCTGGGTGGGAGAAATTCCTTTGAGTCAGGCATTCCCGAGGCTTCTCACAGCCTCGAATCAGTAGGGATGTAAGGTTACTGACATCGTTACAAGGGTTGATAGAGTTCTAGGGTGGGGCCTTACATGGAGGAGGAGACTTTTTGTCTAGAAGGAGGCATTGCTTCTGGAGTTAATTGATCTTTTGGCTCCGCTTTCCTTACCATCGGGTGAGGATAGGTTGGTTTGGAGTAGGCATTCGGATGGGGTATATTCAGTTAGTTCGGCATATTCATTTATGTCTTCCTACCCCCTCTAGTTGCGGGTAGGTTAGAATTGCAGCTGCGGGTCTTTCGTAGGATGTGGAAGAGCTTTGCCCCTTCTAAGGTTATTGCAATCTCTTGGAAGTTACTCTTAGATAGGACTCCCTCGCGTGTGAATCTCTTCCGTCGGTACATTATCACAAATCAGGCTTAGACTACTTGTGTCCTCTGTGGAGTACAGCAGGAGTCTGCTACACACCTCTTTCTATCATGTGACTTCTCCCGATTGATATGGTATGCAGTTGCATACTAGCTTGGGTGGTCTTGGGCACTCCTGCAGGACCTCTTTCACATGTTCCTCTTGTTTTGCTCTTTTGGTAGCGTTGTCCATGGAAGACAGGGTCTAGCAATGATATGGCATGCGTTGATATATGCTATTTGGGAGGTGTGGAATAACAATATCTTCTCAAATATGGTAGTGGATAGCTACAGGTGTTGGAGAGGATTAAAGTCCTATCGTGGAGATGGCTATTGACTTAGGGGCACTCAGCTACCTGTATATACTATGAGTGGTTGATAGATGCGCTTGGGTATTTATCTAATAGCGCCCCTCATGGCGATAGAGTTGTAGTGATCTTGGTTTCGGTTGTAGTTTCCTTTTGAAATTCCCCACTTTGGATGGTTGTATGGGTTGGAGTACCCCTAGTGCTCTTGTCCTTATAGTTGGCTAAATTATACTTTTAGTCCTTATCTTTATTTTAGATTTCAATTTGATCCATCTTTTATTTTTTTATTCCGAAATGAACCCTTATGTTGCAAAGTTATACCAATGTGGTCTCTTTTTATTTCTTGTTTCGAAATGACCCTTACTTTATAAAAGTTATCCCAATATGGTCCCCTTTTTGGTCCCAAAATGGTACCTTATTTTACAAAAGTTATACCAATCATTTGAACACCAATCATTTGAACGGAAAGGACCACATTGGTATAACTTTAGAAAATAAGGGACCATTTTGAAGAAAAAAAAATAAAAGAAGGACCAAATTAAAATTTAAAATAAAAATAAGGGACTAAAAGTATAGTTTAGCCTTTTAAGTTTTGATCACTGTGCTAGCTAGTGATTATTTTGGCTTTGTTATAGCATCAATCATTTAATCTGTCTAAGCATAAATTTGGATTGAATATATAAAAGTAAATTGTCCTTCAACTTCTGTTGTCCGCTTTTTTGGGCCAACATACTTGTATGTCCAAGTGTATCACAAATCTTATAAGTTACAATGATAGTATAATTTTTTTTTTTAAGGAAAACATAGTTATCAAAAGATAAGAGGATCAACATTACAAGATAAAGAGTTTCCCTGGTGAGGGATATAGCCCAGCTAGGTTTTGGTACCTAAGAACATGGCCAAGCCAACTATTCTATGAGCCTAAACATTGAGGTTTCTCCTAACATGCACAATAGAGGCATAATCAAATTGTCTAATTAAGGAAACACAATCATGCACAATGATATCAATTTCAGCACGAGATTTTCCATTAATACAATCTACAACAACAACAGCATCAGAAGTTAGTGTGATGATAGCTAGATTCTGAACTTTGGCTAGCTGAACTCCCCACCTCATTGCAAGTGCTTCTGCAAGACTTGGAGACACCGAGATGAGTTCCTTCCTGCATGCAACAATGGATACAGAACCAGTAAGATCATACAAAATTTACCCCCAGCCCGTAAACCCCTCAAGAAACACCCTGCATCTACAAATATTCTATGACCAACAGGCTAAGATTGGGGTTGTAGCACTTGATTTTCAACCAAAGGGTTTTGTCTTTGGTTTGCCATGTTAATCTCATCCACATAACTTGCTGCCAGCTGCACCACTTCCATATGATTAAAGAGTTTTTGAGAAAAGACTAGTCGATTCCTTGCATTCCAAATATTCCATAGGATAGTGCAAAAAACCTAAATTCCCACTGTTTCTATGCAGGAGAGACCATGTAGGATCCACGAGTTGATGTCAACATTATCCGAAGAATGAATATTCAACTGGGAGGAGAACCAAGTGAGCTTAACCAGTTGACATTGCATGAACAAGTGCTCTAGAGTTTCCTCTGCTTGGTGCACAGAGGGCATAGAGGCTCTAACTGGATTCCTATCTTCAACAAATCATCAATCAATCAATATCAATATTCAATATCAATATTGAAAAACAAACTACCAACAAAAATACTAAATTACCTATTTTTTTAAATTTTGACACGTCATCAATTTTAAGGGTAGAATAGTCGATCTAACTTCACCTCTTCGCTTAATTTCTTCTCAAATTTAAAAAACATTTATCTCTCTCTTCCTCCACTTTTTGAAATCACTTTTTTCTCTCTCTTCTTTTTCAAATTTTTGTTTTTTTAATTTCCTTATTTATATTTTAATTTTTTATATTCTGATTTTAATTTTATTATTTTTTTAATTTGTTTACTTTTTAATGTTCATAATTTTCCTTAATTGTTTTTATGTTTTATCTTTATAAATATTTTTATTATTTATAAATGATTATTTTACTTTTAAGTCTCAATGGGAAAACATTACATATTGTCGGTATAATTTTTGTCTTTGATCACATATCAAAATTTGTAAGTATCTTTATTATTTACAACTGATTATTTTATTTTTAATTCTCAATAGAAAAACATTACATATTGTCGATATAAATGACTACTTTTCTTTTCCGTGCAGATGGAGAAGCATAATATGTTGTCGAAATAATTTTATCGTAATTGTGCAGGTATTAAACTTATAAATGTTTTACTACTTTATAAATAATTATTCTACTTTTGAGTCCCTAGAGAGTTTTGTTTTTTACATTTTAATTTTTCTATTTTTCTTAATATTTTTCATTTTTTAAATTTTAGTAGTGTTTTTATTTCATTTTCTTTTCATACATATCAAATTTTATAAACATTGTTATAATTTCTTCACAGAAAAACCCTAAATGATTACTTTTATGTTTAATTCTGAATTTTTTTATTGTTTTATTTTTTTTAATTTGTTATTTTGTAGTTTCTTTTTATAATTTTTGATATTCTAATTATTTTTTTTGTTTATTTTTTATTTTATTTTTTAGTGTTTGTTTTAATTTTTCTATTTTTATAATATTTATATTTGTATTTTATTTTTCATTTTTTAATGAATCTTTTCTTTAATTATTTAATTTTTTATATTTTATCTTTATAAAAGTCTTTATTATTTATAAATTATTATTTTGCGCTTATATCTTAGTGGAGAAACATCACATATTGTCGGTATAATTCCTATTTTTTTATTTTTATGTACCAACGGAGAAACATTAGATGTTGTCGGTACATTTATATTGTTTTTAACCACATATCAATTTTAAAAATATTTTTATTATTTATAAATGATTACTTTACTTTTAAGTATGGACGTGGAAACATTACATGCCGGTATAATTTTACCGTCTTTGAGCACGCATCATATTTTATAAATATTTTATTATTTATAAATGATCCTTTTACTACGAGGATTTTTTGTATATTTTCCTTTTTCCTTTTTTCTTATATTTCTATTTTTTTATCTTCTAAATTTTCTGAATTTTGATTTTTTATTTTTTCAGTATTTTTATTACATTGTCTTTAAGCATGTATCAAATTTTTTAAATGTGATTATAATTTCCTCACGGGAAACCCTAGATGATTAATTTTGAGTCCATACAAAAAAAATATTATATGTTGTCGGTATACTTTTTTTTTCTTTGAGCACATATCAATTTTGTTAATATGTTTATCATTTATAATAGAATATTTTACTCTTGAGTCCCGACTTAAAAATATTACATGTTTTCGGTATAATTTTATTGTATTTTATCTCATAACAATTTTGTAATTCTCTTATTATTTATAAATGAATATTTTACCCTTGTGTCATGACGAAGAAACATTACATGTTTACTTTCACTCTTTCTGCATTTTCTCTGTCTTACTATATTTCATATTGTGCTGTGCAAACTGAGCCAACTTCATTTTATTAGCTGTTCTCATTTACTGATATTTTGCTTAGAGTACTCTTTCTTTCCCATTCATCAGACTCTCACCCTTTCATCTTTCTTCCTCTTTTGTTCTTGCTTCGGTGGTAAGGGGATGAAATGTTTAAGCATATATCAATATTATAAATGTTTTTATTATTTGTAAGTGACTATTTTTCTTTTGCGTCCCGACGGGAAAACGTCAGATGTTGTCGGAATAATTTTATTGTATTTGAGAACTTATCAATTTTATAAATGTCTTTATTGTTTATAAATTAATTTTTAAATATCTTTTTTTGGTGGTTTTTTTTTAAATTTTTCCTATTCTTTTTTTTTCTTATATTTATATTTTGGCAAAATTACTCTAGAGGTCTTTTATCTTAATTTAAAATTTCACTTCAGTCATTTATCTTTTTTTTTGTGTCAAGTTAGTCCTTTAAAGTTAATTTTAGTTTCAGTTTAGTCCCACATATTCTAAATTGTCGACAATGTTGGCCAAATTGATCTATTTTTGGCTTTTTACAACAAATTTTTAGGCTCTGATTTGTGGAACAATTGATATAACAGATTGTACTTGTGATACACATGCATTACTCATTATAGATCAGCCAACAACTTGCCTCGAAATTAACGTTTTAAAACATATGGGACTAAATTGAAACAAAATAAAGATAAAGGACTAACTTAAAACTTAAAAGTAAGATAAAGGACCTATGGAGTAATTTCGCATTATATTTTTTATAATTGATTATTTTACTTTTGATGGGATAACATTATATGTTCTCGGTATAATTTCGTTGTATTTAAGAACATATCTAATTTATAAATCTCTTTATTATTAATAAATGATTAATTGCTTTTGAGTCTCGACAGGGAACATTATGTAACATCCCGCTGTCCTATCTATGCCCTATTAAAAATTAATTAACCTAAATCGCTTAATTAACGTGAATACACGTATAATAAAATAAAAGTACAGAGAAATTAAAATTTGAAGTATAAATAAGACAACGGCGCGTCACGTGTAGAATAAGCTAATGTCATAAAATATATACAATCATGTTCTCAAAAGATGGCCTCATCAGTATGGCCTAGATCGTCAGAGTGCAAAAGTAAGCGTAGTGTATAAGTGTTGTACATTCATCCAAAATATATATATCCTATGAGGCTAGCTTGCGCCTCATCTAATACACCAAAATAAAAGTAGAACATAAAAAGAAGACTCCTGGCCGAAAGAAACTGAAGTCATTAGCGAAGTGGATACTGAGAGCTCCCACTCTGAGATCCAGCTCGCCTCGGGAAGAAACGACAGTACTGATGGGCAGTCATAGGTCGGGAAGGTCCAGACGTCTCTCAAGTCCTACGTCTATACCTCCCTCTATGGCTCGACCACTCGGATGGCTAGCGGAGGGCACGGGCATCTGGTGTGGATGCATAGGAGGATGCCCACCATAGCCAAACCTGAGAGGAACATCAGATGCCTACCACATGCGTGCAAAATGAAGCCTCTGATATATATAGAAATCACCAGTTAAACTAGCAATAGGGAAACCAGCGATACAGAAGTACACAGAGATCGTCCCAGTATACACGACTAACTGACGGGCATGACCGATCTCCCAACCCATGTCGTCAAGGTCATGATATTGTATCTCAAATCCCCCAGACAGGGATCCTCGGGGCTTGCATCATCACCGGATGCATCAACAGGAACTGGTCCATCGGATGCGGCTACTGCATGGTCCTCCTCAACAAAGTCTATAAAAGGCACACATATACACACAAGCATACAATACAGGGAGATAAGAACAACATATTCATTATAAAGTGGGAAATGTAAAAGTAGAATAAGAGTATGATAGTCCATGGCAATAATACAGGTAATCACATATATTAAAAATTGGACCTAGCTACCCTCTTCCACTTATCCCATGTCTGTCTATGAGTTTGTGCATATTTAACTATTATCATTGTATTCCTCTTTCCCGATAGGAATACGTAAACCCTCATTCCCGATTGGGTTGTCGTCCCCCTTTCCCAATAGGGACACCCGCCTCCCTTTCCCAATAGAGACAGAGCAACACTAGCTTAGTCCACAAGGTATCTCCCTTTCCCGATAGGGATCCTCTTCCCCTTTCCCGATAGGGACGTCCATTCCCCCATTCCCGATAGGGACACAGTGGATTTAACATGCTAGACGAGGATCCTCCTTTCCTATTAGGGATCCTCTCTCCTCACATTCCCGTTATGAATGGAGTGGTTACTAATGCAACATATGTATCGTGCTTATGCATCCAACAACTTTTTATCATATGCCTCACATCATGTTATACTCACATGCCCCAAAAATATCCCTTTAAACATTTAAGTTATGTCATGAATCATACTTATACATATTAGCATGTTGTGGCAACATATAACTCAAGTTCACACATAATTCAATATTGCCAATGTTTAACCCGGTGGACTTCGAGCAACAATGTTTTGACGTAGTGAACGGCGGCGTGGAATTTGAAAGCACATAGTTAGTGGATTGTACTGATGCATTTACCACTGACGGGGTAATAAATTTGAGAAATAAAATTTTTCTGACTTATGAACATATAAACACTAGTTTATCATTTTTACAAGTTCATCGTTTTCGTTTTTGTAGGTGTTTGCCACGCGAAATGATCTATTGAGATGGGCCAAAAAATTCGGCAAGGAAATTGGAAATGTTGTTGTGATTTTTAGATCCGAAACAGGAAAAGGATATCCAGGAATGAAGACAAAGTGAATTCTTGGTTGTGAAAGAAGCGAGAAGTATAGACCTTGGAAGAACCTATTACCTGTGAGGGGTACCGGTACCAAGAAATGTGATTGTCTGTTTGTAATGAGAGAGAGACACGTGAGTGACAGTGAAGGATGGAATCTACATGTAGCATGTGGTTTACACAAGCACCAGTTGGCAGAAACATTGGCCAGTCATTCTTATCTTGGCCGGCTATCCTCTGAAGAGAAGTCATCACTCGGTGATATTACAAAGAATATGGTTAAACCGAGAAGCATATTGTTGACACTAAAGGATCATAATGTGGAAACTTTAACTACAATCAAGCAGGTTTACAATGCATGAGAAGCATACCGGTCGTCCAAGCAGTGATGTTGGTGTCATTCTTATTGATATAGACCTTGCCTTGATGAACACGGTTCAACATGTATTTCCTGTTAGAGAAAAATGTGAAATTGCGTCTAACACTCTTATGGTTTTGATGATAACAAAGACATCAGAAACAAGATGAACAATTAATCTTATGAACATTTAAAAAATTTGTTAAGTGTGCATGAAAACTTATTAAAAGAGCATAATGCATCTATTAACGAAGATCACTAGAATTAACAAAGCAGCGCCTGATTACGACATCTGATGTAGCCCAATCAGAAACAAAGAAGAAGAAGATAAAACAACGCATGTCTAAAGTTCAACATTGAAGATGTCTGAAGTTTAGCAACGAAGAAGAAAAGAAACGTTTGATATACAACAACAGCAAATCAGGCTTTCATGAAGACAGAAGCAGTCAACTCAACATCAGAAGCAATACTTCAACTATTGCACCTGAATTAGAAGACCTAGTCAAATATAACAAGTCACACTACACCAAAGTTGGCCACCGGCGGCGGTTTATCTGTGGCGGTTAGGTGTGAACCGCCGTCGCTTTCGTTGTCGCGGCGATTGACACAACCGGTCATACCAATCGCCCTTGTATTGTAGAAACCTGCGGCGGTTCTGATCAATTAGCGGCACCTAAACCCCAACCCTACAAATTCCTCGCCATACTCGAAATATGCTCCCCCGACTCCTTCTGCATAACCCCTCTCCCTCTCCCCAATTTCCCCTTCCCCTCTCTCAATATCTGCTTCGACATTCTCGACTCCGTTCTCTCCCAAGTCTGTAATACTCTCTTTCTCTCTTTCCTTCATTCTTTTTTCCCCTTTTTGTGCCCTAATTTTATTTTACGGTATTCAAGTGGTGCTGTCGCATTTCACGCAGACCAGCGCGGGTGGGAAGGCATGCGTGTTCAAATTGGATGACTACCACGCCGTTTTGAAGCGGTTGGAGGCCTCCACAGTGGAGATTGAGGTGGAGGAGATTCTGTGGGGGACGTTCAATGTCGTGGAGAGGTTCTCGCATTTGATTGGCTGGTGGATGCCAATGAGGCCTGAGCACTTGAGTGATGTATTGATGCCATTTCAAATGGATGGCTTAAGGTTTGCCCTCAGAAGGGGTGGCCGCTGTCTCATTGCTGATGAAATGGGCCTTGGGAAAACACTTCAGGCGCCAGTTCCTTTGATCTTTTATTTTTCCTGTGGCTTGTGCTGTTTATATTTCAAAGAAAACAACAATATACATTTCGAAGTTGTTTATACCCGTTATTCTGTATGTTGGTAGGTGTATCAGGAATCAATATTAATTGGGAAGAAGGCTCCCACTCTGCTAGGGAACTCTGTTAATTCCTAAAGCCATTCGAAAACCCTAGAGCTATGGTATATCTCTCCCTCTATCGAACCTTTTTCTGTATTTGTTCTTTTAATATCTGATTATTTGTCCCATTGGTTCGAAGATCTGATAATTTCTCATGTGGCATTTTCTCTATCTGTAGTCGAAGAGAAAGGTTAGGGAACCAAAGGAAGAAAACGCGACCCTTGGTCCTACTGTCAGAGACGGCGAACACGTCTTTGGTGTTTCTCGCATCTTTGCTTCATTTAACGATACCTTTATTGTGAGTATATTTAACTTTTTTTTAAACCACACTTACTTTGTTTTGACTTTGTGGTGATTTTTGGAATTGTAACGATCCAAAAATTTAGGAGCTACCACTAATTTTACTAAATTTAGGGAAAATTGGAAAACCTAAAAAAATGATATTTGAAAACCATACTGAGTTCGGGAATCGATTGCGCATAGAGAAGGGTGGAGACTAAACCCCACAACACCCCCAACAAGTCTGTCCAATGACAATTACCCAAATTGATCGTGAAAAGTATTATAAGTTCCAAAATATTTGTTTCACTCCAAAATTAAATAAAGGTAATATTAAGTGCAAAAATAGAATATTAAAAAAAAGGGAACTAAATTAAAAAAGATTTAAACTTGACTTGACGGGTTGACCCGCTCCTACGTATCCTCTGGTGCAATGAGGAACTCAAAAGTCACGTAGTTCTTCTAGAAAATATTTGTGTGTTTGATTGATTTTAATTAATTTTTTTAAGGGTTTAAGAACACCAAGCAGTCACAACTCAGGTGTCCTAAACCGGGGATTAACAAGATGTCACATTTCAGCGAACCCTGCTTTTCTAAAGAAAACATATTTGGATTAAGTAATTACGTTAAAATATTCCGAATTAATAAATTGCCTAAGAGATTTGATTTAATCAGATTTATCTTGGAAAACTAATCATTTAAAACAAAAACTATTAATCTGACTTTATATTTAATATTACATTTTTATACTATATGAAAATGAAAATTTGCTGAAATGAACTTAAAGAAATATCAACGAGACAAGATAGGCCAAATAATGAGTCATATACAAGATGGGCTGGGCCCAAAAATAAACAACACGTGGGACTGGGTCATGCCCAGCATGCAATCAGCAAAAACAACTAGCAATAGTTAAAATTAAGTGGACAGGTAAAAATAAGAAGGCAGTTTATTTCCCCACCTCCCCCACTTAATTTCCCCACCTCCCATTTTTTCAATATTCCAACTTTACCCTTCAGATTAATTTCACTCCCTCTCCCTTTCTCACTCCCTCACTCAGCACCTCCCCTCCTTCCTCCTTCCTCATCTTCTCCTCCCAACCTCCCCTCCTTCGCCCTCTCCTAATCATTACTTTTTGAAGTTTTTGGGCTCGCCTTGGAGGTCGTAGCTAGCCCTCGTGCATTCGTTCTTCATCTCCTCCACATTGCCACTGATCTGAGGTTCGTCGGCCTCTTTTTTTTTTTTTTTTTTTTTTTTTTTTTTCTGAAATCGCAGAAAGACCGGATTCTTATTACCGGAGTACTCCGGATATAAGAATCCGGACGTATATTTTTTGATTACTCTATTTCCCAAGTCCGGATTCTAATATCCGGAGTACTCCGTATTCTAAAGTCCGGAGGTATAAAATAGTCCGGATTTAAGAATCCGGAATATTCCGGTAATTAGAATCCGGACGCTTTGTCTGTTAAAGTTTTGACTTGTCTTTTTCAGTGCAGTTTCAATGGAAGAGAAGCATTCCGAAGACAACTTTCCCGACACCATAGTGCCCATTGTTCCTGATGTTCCAGAGGTCGTTTCCATGGATTGTACCAGTGCATTCACTACTGCTCGGGTACTTATTTTATTGATCAATTTTGTTAAGATTTGTTAGATGAGTTGGTAAATGATACATGCTGTCGTTTCAGGTGTTTTCTACGCAGGATGCCTATTGGCATGGGCACGAGACGTTGGCAAATCTGTTGGGTGTGTGGTTATTATTTTAAGATCAGACTATGGGCAATCAAGCAAAAAGACTTTTGTGATGTTGGGTTGCGAGAAAAGTGGCAAGTATAAGCCTTACAAGACTATGGGAGTGAAGGCTACTGGCACTAGAAAATGTCAATGCCCATTCAGATTGAAAGGAAGGTTTGGTGAAAGGTCTTGGGAGGGTGGGTTTTGAAGGTAATGTGCGGTATGCACAACCACGGGTTAGTCGAAAACTTTGAGGGTCATCCATATGTCGGTCGTCTAACTTCTGAAGAGTTGTCTAATCTGAGCGACATGACATTGAACATGATTAAGCCGAGAAACGCCTTACTCTCACTACAGCATAAAAATCCAAACAGTCACACCACAATTAGGCAGATCTACAACGCACGACAAAAGATCCGGTCTAGTCTAAGGTAGGGCAGAACTGAGTTACAACATTTGATGAACTTGATGCACCGTGATCGTTATGTGCACTGGCATAGAAAAGCCGATAACTCTGATGTTATCATTGATATAGTTTGGGCACATCCTGAAGCTATCAAGCTTGTAAATTCGTTCAACATTGTTTTGCTTATTGATTCGACATACAAGACTAATAGGTACAGGATGCCCCTAGTTGAGATTGTTGGTGTGACCTCAACTGAGATGACATTCGCTGTTGCATTTGCATTTGTGGAGTCGGAGAAAGCGGATAACTACACATGGGTGCTTGAGAAGTTGAAGGGTATGTTTGTGAGATAGGATTCGTTACCACAGGTGATAGTGACCGGGAACTTTCTTTGATGAATGCGGCTAACGCTTTTCCCTGTCGCGTAACATGTTGTGCCAATTCCATATCCGTAAGAATGTGAGGCGAAGTGCAAGACTTATGTGTATCCACAAGAAAAAATTGAATTGGTGATGGCTGCGTTTGATTGATTGTTGATTCACCAACGATGGATGACTACCAAAGAATGATCGCAACATTTCGAGGATGTTTCAAAGACTGCTCAATAACTTCATTGACTATGTCAAGAACACATGGCTAAATCAACACAGGGATAAATTTGTTTACGCATGGATAGGCCGGCATATGCACATTGGAAACAAAACAACCAACGGTATGCACCTGAATTGTTAGTGACATCGACACTTATCACTATTTTTGTGGAGTTCAATTGTGTTTGTTCGATGAGCGAGGTTGAGTACGCACATTGGCGGTTGAAGAAGTTGTTAGGCGATAGCGAGAGGAGATTTGTGTAATCGTTGGGATGCAATGAATAACATGATCGTTACAAAGACACCGAGTTGAAGGCTTCATTCGAGCATAGCATTAGTAGACAACAACATTGCTTTAATATTGCGGTCTACAAGCACTTAAATGGCCTTGTGTCTAAGAATGCGTTCTGATTACATTGCCGACGAAGCTTCTCCGATGTAACCTTTGTTGGCATAAACGATTCTGCGTGTGGTTGTGTGCTAAGATACATGCATGGACTACCTTGTGCATGTGAGCTTGCGGATATACGATGCACTACATCCCAATCCGTTGGAGGCAATTCATACTCACCGGAGGAAATTGAGCCGAGAACCCATGTGACACCGGCGGTAGCCATGGTTGAACTAAGTATGCTGAGTTGAGCTAGCAGCATTGGCACGTAGGTTTCAGGAGCTTGATATTGCAGGCAAAATGGTACTGAAGGCGAAACTACGTGAGTTGGCATTTCCTGACACCACTTCTATCTGTCCACCCCCTTGTAAGGTGAACCCAAGGGGAGCACCAAAGAAAGGAAAGTGGTTGGTAGTAGATAGTTCAACATGACGCGATCCATCCTCATGGGAGCGTGTTGATGACTTCTTTGCCTCCCAACACGATAGTGCGTCAACTCCAACCTCGTCTAGACGTTCAGCTCCTCCTCTGCCCAATAAGTCGGCTCACACTTTGTCTAGACATTCGGCTCCTCCTCCTATCAAGTCAGAACCACCTACAGCTCCTCCTCCCATCAAGTCAGAACCACCTACAGCTCCTCCTGCTCCCATCAAGTCAGAACCACCTACAGTTGCTCCTCCAGTGATGAAGTCGGCTCGCCCCGCCATTCATACACCGCTTCCTTATCAAATTCATCAATACATTGACAACATTATTGATGTAGAACAGATGGGAACTGTGGGTATCGTGAGCATCGCCGCTTTACTTGGGATGGGGAGAATGCATGGCCCTTAATCCGACAGGATTTGATTAGAGAGGTTGAGAGAAACCGGACGACTATGTTGGTGTACTTTGTGGCGAAGACAACCTTGAGGCACTACTGGCGATCACTATATGTTGATGTGGTTGATCATGTTGCCAAAAAGACAAATGGATGACCATGCCGATGCAGGATATGTGATTGCTAACAAATATAAGGTGGTTACGATCTGTTTAGACCCGAGGAAGTACCACAATTTTCCCTCACAGGCACGGACCAGAAGGGTTAGAAAAATCGTGGCGTCCTCTGCATTGGATTTACTGCATAGAATGGAACACTTTATACAGGTACAATACTTGTGTTAACTCTTTATTTTTTTGTAACCTTTACATCATTTTTTACTTTGTTTAATTGGTTTCAAAATGACATTTTCTCAGGTCTATTTAAAGCATGACGCTCCAATACCTCAGCCGGATGTTCAATGGAAAAGGTTTAGAAGCGATTGTGCTAGGGATTGGGAGGCGCTATATCTTAGTCGCATGGAACATTGGAAATCAATTTTTATTTCATCCGCAGAACATGTAGCTGTAAATCATTGAATATTTATATATTGGATCTCTATATTTATGGTTCAATTTGTGTTTTAAATTGTGTTTTAATTGTATTTGCCTCTCAACGACATAATGGTACGACCAGGAGACGCAAAATTTATGAACAAATAAAATGTATATATCCCAAAATACAAATACATATATATGTCTGATCAAAATACATATGAAAACACTAAGAGGTCTTCTTTACTCGTGCCTACGCCGACACGTCGCCAGTGTATATATCTACTGAAATGGGGCGTGCTAATCTCTGTAGCTCTCGCATCGGCTCCCAACCATCGGTGTCGTTTGGATGTGCGGCGTCCATCCATCACCGCTGTGCAATCTCGGACACCTAGCCCAACTAGCACCTATGACAACAACAAAAAGATTTAATTTTACGTATTCACAACAAGTTAAGACAAATAAATAAGACTTATAAATATAACATACATCTGCTGGTGGCGATGGTGGTGCGGATGGTGGTGGTGGTGGTGGTGGCGGCGGAGGCGGTGGTGATCTTGGATCTGGAACTGGTACATGATCAGGATATATATATATATGGATGTGAGATACGTCGGAACCAATCCATGGATCCAGGCTCCACGTCCGGTAATCCCGGCGCACCGGATCACCAAGAACAATGAGGGTGCTGATCAAATGAAGCCACCCTCTCGTCCATCTCCTCGAATCGACCATTGCCAGTCTCAAGTCCCGGGGATCGCTTCGGTATCTTGTTGCACATGTACAAACTAGCGCAATACCGTCCGGCAGTATGGATAGGCGAGAGTCCAAAGCGGATGAAGCCCCTGAAGTGAGATATAGCGTAGAACTCCGCGCTTTGCTGTGGCCAAACATCTGGGTCCCACGTAACATCGCCTCTGATCGGTACCGATCCAGGGCCGCCGATATGGCCTCACCGATCCTGCGCCTCGACCACATCGGCGAGAGGCGCAGTCTTGCCTCGTCGTACTCGGACATAAACTCCTGGATCCGAGGTCGTGTCCGGAAGTGCTCATGAATCCAGGCCTCGCATGAAAAGTAAAAACTCAAATAGGTATACAACAAAATAATGATTATTGAATACAAGAAAATTCGTACTGTAATAGCGTCGCAAATCCCGCCATCCGCCGTCTTAAACCCGCTCGCATCCCCGAGCCGTCGTACAAATGTGCGAGGGCCATGGCACCCTACGCGTAGGTCTCGACACGGCTCAAGTCCCTAAACATGTGCAGCCATCCTATACGCGTCAAGGACCCACTCTTCTCGGTGAACAGAGTGGGGCCGACAAGGTGCAATAGGGAAGCCCTGGCTGCCCTGTCCCCCTCTCCATCCTTGCAAAGATCGCTGTATACCTCGGTCTTGCGACCACTCGGTCGAGCAGTACATCTGCCTTATCAATCTCAAAGATCTGCCATACTCTAGGGACACCGGATACAAGATAAGAAGAATGCCTGGCTTATCCGTCATTCTGGTGTACCACGCCCCATCATCGGAATATGGAGCGGTGTGAGACGTCATCGAGTGATCGCTATCTCACCGACGGCAGTGGAAGTCGGAAGTGTCTGAATGCCACCGGCCCACAAAGGCACCGATCGCCCCTTGTCGACCGCCCCATAACAAAGCCGCCGAGTGGATCAAGCCGACTCAACCGAATAGCATGAATCTACGGACAAGGGACAAAAGCAGATACACCGTGCCGTGGATCGATCACCCTAATCTCTCCTCAAGAATCGACATCAAACAAAGACAAGATAAGTCAATTACATATAAATAAATGAAATTAATGTAAAAACAAAAATAGTGTTTACTTACGTCGGGCTCAAGCCACAACCAGTGCGGCCACATGTTCTTGTCCATAATCGACAAGAATCGATTCGTCGTATGGGCCCCAGGGAATGACTCCGTCATTGCATCTGGCTCCACCACCGGCTCTACTCGGCTCCACTATCGGCTTACTACACGGCTCCACCACCGGCCGCCAGACGGCTCCACTACCGCTTTGCCCACCGACATACCGCTCCACGACGGCCACGTGGCGACGACTAGGTGAAATCTGACTCCACTATCATCGAGGTCGACGCACTCATCCACGATGCTTGCGCCGACATAGTAGGTCTCGTCCGGCCATCAGCGAGGATCGATATCCGACCACCCCTAGCGGGTGCACGACCACCCCTAGCGGATCCACGACCCCTCGTACGGGCCATAATCCTGTAAAATAAATTCATAAATAAAATATAAATAAAAATCAAATTAAATTACTACTGCAGTAATTCTGAACATCCGGACTCTAGAATCCGGATCACTCCGGCAAGAAGTCAGGAAGTTGAATA
Source organism: Calophaca sinica (assembly GCA_037113605.1). Lineage (NCBI taxonomy): Eukaryota > Viridiplantae > Streptophyta > Magnoliopsida > Fabales > Fabaceae > Calophaca > Calophaca sinica. The sequence goes on along the minus strand of CM073730.1, from coordinate 84,429,664 downwards.
AACTCCAATTCTACGTCCGGATTCTTGAAGCGGGTGATCCGGATTCTAGAGTCGGATTCTGGAGAAAGCGAAAAAAAAAAAAGCGGACGATGCTCAGACCTTGCAGAAAGTGAGGCGAGAGAGACGATGGGAGACGGTGGAAATGTGGGGAGTGTGAGGTCGAGAGTGAGATTGGGAGAGGAACGGTGGAAATGAGGAGGGAGGTGGCTGGCGAGGATCGGGAGAGGAGAGGAGAGGGGAGGTGAGGAAATTTGGAGTGGGGAGGTGATGAAATGGAGAGGAAATTAGGGTTAAGTCGAGGGGTTTTTTTGTCTTTTCATTGGGTTGGGGAGGTGGGGAAATTAAGTGGGGGAGGTGGGGAAATAAACTGCCAAATAAGAAACGGGAAAATCTGATCCCTAATTCCAAAACCAAAGAACGTGGAAGAGGGGAAAGGTGAGGCCCCGTTTGAGACAGAAAAAAATGGAGGTTGAACAGAGAGAGAGAGAGGGAATGAAGATGGCGGATACGACCAGAGGGGGAAAAGAAAACAAGAGGGGCGACGCGCAGTGGCCGTCACGGTCGAGGATGAGGAGTTTTTTTTTTTAATTTCTCCATTTTTCTCCTTGTTATTGTTCCATCTCTTTTACTTTTTTTTTTATTGGTTTCCCTCTTTTGATCTTGACAGGGACTTTGTATTAGTGAGAGGCAGCTAGAAAGGGTCAATGGAGTACATATATAAATATATATTCTTATAAACGAAAAGAAGGGTATTTACCTAGTTTCCAAGCTGAGCCAGAAAAAAAAAAATTTCCACTGCTTACTCTTTTGACATCTCACACTGCTTCCTCTTCTTTGTTCCATCGTCCCCTTCTTCAACTGTGAGTTCACCTCCTTCTCCCCTGTCTTCGTCTCTTTTAATTTTTTTCTCCATGATAAAACTTCCGAAATTTTTTTCTCCCCTTTTGTTGAATTTGCTGGTGGTATTTATATGTGAAGTTGCATTATCAAGACGGTGTGTGGTCAATTTTCATCTCTGTACCCTCTTTTTAATTTTTCAAATTGTTACCGTTTTAGTGTTTCAAATGCTCTGATCGAAAATATTTTTTTTTAATCCTGATACCTTTCATGATTCAGTAGGGTGCTCTGCTCCTTGTTTGACTTGCTTGCTACTATTTGTGTCTAAATAGACAATGTAATTTTTCCTTACCAGACTGTTACTCTCTTTTTGTAGCTTTTGATTGTCTTCTTTGTGTAGCAGTGGGCCAGAAGGATGAGCTGCCAAGAAAGAAGAAAATTTTGTCCCTTTCCCTTTGTCACTTTGTTGCTGCAGCGATGCATGTGTTGTCCCTTTTTTGAATTTTTATTTAATTTTTTTATTTGTAATTCTGGACATTTATGAATGTATTTTTATTATTTTTTTTGTAATTGGGCCTAAACAATGGGTCATATCAATGGAATTTTCATTTTGACTTTTTCTCATCTTAACAAAATAAAAGAATAAAAGTGAGATAATACACTCAGATATGTTGCCAAGTGACTCCAAACACAAGAGGGGGTAAATTGTGTGAGCGGTGCTTTTTTTAAAAAAATTGCAAATAAAGTGCTGAAATAAAGCAATGTTTTAAAAACCGGACCGGCCGTTGAACCGGTGAGACCGTCGGGTCATGGTTCAAATGGTTTAACCGGCACTACAAGAAAACACTCTATTACCGACGGAAAATTACCGACGGCCCCGAGTCCGTCGGTAATATTTTAGTTACCGACGGCTTAGCCGTCAGAATCCGGAAAACCATACGAAAGTTAAATTTTTATCGCTTATCGACGGCTTAGCCAGAATTATCGACAACCGTGAAGAAGCCAATGACAATGGCCTAAGCCGTCAGATATGCGCTAGAAAACTACGCAATGGGAAATTTAATTTTTCATACCGATGGCTATCTGACGGCTAAGCCGTCAGAAAGTCAAAAAAGGGAAATAAAAACTGAACCACCTCACCTCCTCTCCCATTCTTTCTCTCGAATCTTTCTCTCTCCCTCTTGTGCGTTTGGCCGAGAGAGTAAGAAGAAGAAGGAGGAAAGAAGAAGAAGAGAAGAAGACAACCTTAGGTAAGCCTTTCATCCTTCCTTCCCTTCTATTCTCTCACGAAGTTCTCTCTCTCACTCTTCCTTTCCCTTTTGTTCTTTCTTCTGTCGAAAATAATGGGGGAGAAAGACCCTCTAGGGTTCACGAAATTGAGGGAAAAAGAGGAAGAAGATTGGGGTTTGTTCCATAGGTGCAGTAAATAGAAGAAAGAAGGTGAACAACAAGCCTTTGAGTGAAGTTTTGGGTGAACCCTAAGAGAAGAAGAAGAGGAAACCGAAAATGAAGAGGAAGAGGAAGGAGCTCTGGTTTCTTCAATGGGTAGCTCGAGCTCTTGGACACAAGAATGAAGATGGAAGATGTAGATTAAGAAATGGGGAAAGTTGATGAACCCTAAAGCTGCAGAGAAGAGGAAACCAAATTGAAAGGGAAAGTTGATGAACCCTAAGCTGCAGAGAATTTGGTCCTTAATTTTACCGATGGAAATTCTATATTCTGACGGCTTGCCGCCGCTAATGCTACTTAATTTATCAGTTTGAACCGTGAGGTAATACGCCACCGTGCACGGTGGCGTATTACCGACGGCTTTTCCGTCGGTAAATCCCACTGATTATTTAAAAATCCCACCAAATTTACCGACGACTTTTTTTATATTACCGACGGCTTAGCTTTCGGTAATATCGACGGATTCAATTGGCCTTCGATAATAGATTTCCAACGAGCCATTTTCCAAGGGACCCGAGGCCGTCGGTAATCATTATTTACCGACGGCTTTATTGTGTTACCGACGGAAAATGGCCGTCGGCAATGACGAATTTTCTTGTAGTACGGTTGAGCCGTCGGTTGAACCGGATGATAAATAAATAAATAAATCAGTACTAATTTTGAGGAAAAAGTAAGTAAATATAATAAAAAACACGCAAAACCGGTCCAACCCGGTCCAATTGACCGGCCCTACCCGGTCCAACCGCGGTCCAACCCGGTTCCGGGCGGTCCAACCAGACTGCGGTCCAATTGGGTTTAAACCGGCCGGTGAGGGTGCCGGTCGACAGTCGGACCGGTTGGACCGTCCGGTCCGGTTCGGTTTTCATATCATTGAAATAAAGCTTGTAAGAATTTAACTGCGAAAATGATAAATGACTTGAAATGTAAATTGCAGAATTTAACTTGCAATAAAATAAAAGTCATGAATAAAATAGCAATAAAATAAATAGTGTAAAATTAATTGCTCAAATTAAATAGCTGAATTTAAATGACTGAAAATAAAGAGCTATAAAACAAATAGTGAAATATAAATTGCTGAAAAATAAAGGAGATAAAGAGCAAAGAGAAGCACACAACAATTTATACAGGTTCGGCTACCAAACACCCCTGTGGCCTATGTCCTGTAACCAAAGCAAAGCACTATTAAATTTTCACTAAACCACTAGTTTTTAAATTTGGTTCAGTTAGAAACCTTTACAACTCTAAACCAGATAAATACGTTCAAGAGATATCACCTCTCTATGAATAACTTGGGATTCCCACCCAAAAGAAATAATTTTTACAGATAAAAGGATGTAAATAAGATACACTCAAAAGTGCAGATATAACAAATTGAAGCTCAGAAAAATACAAGTAAAACAATGTATTAAAAGGCTCTCAAAGAAATTTTTGTGCTCAAATAAGTGTGAGTGATAAAATATTTTGACAGAGTTTTGGTAAAAAAATAAACAAGTGTCTCTTGAAAAGCACACGGTGATACTCTTTATATATAGAGAAAAAAAGAACCATTGCAGCATTAAAGAGAATTTGTCCGTTGCACTAAATACGGAGATTTTGATTTTGTGTAATCGATTATAAGAGAAAGTGTAATCGATATTTATTGAACAATTTGAACGACGGAAGACAGCAATTGAAAAAGTCATAATCAATTATTAAGAATTTATAATCGATTATCTTTACGCTATTTGGAAACACGGAGATGCCATTTGAAATAAAATAATCAATTATTCATAATCCTATAATCGATTATGTAGAGTTTCAAATGCACGGGAAGATGAAGCGAAGCCATAAATAATTATGGTGAGTGCCATAAATGATTATGAATATTCTGTTTGTCATCCAAAATAAGTGCCAAAAAATAAAATATTTTTTCAGGATAAAAGATAGGTATTTTTGGACAATTCAAAACATTTTTCGAAATATTTTGTGACTGAAATAATTTGGGAAAAATGTCATAAAATTAATTTTAGATAAAACGTTGTGAGTGTGTGATTTTATTTTAATTGAGAGCTTTTTACTACTACTTACAAATAGTCCTAAAAAATAAGTAAATATCCAAAACCCAAAGAGTTGAAATTTTTTTGATCCTTGGTATGCGTCTTGGTGTACTTTTCCGCTTTTTCCACCTTTGACCATTTGTGTAACTCCCTTTTGTCAATCATCAAAACAATCCTGTCAAGGTATGTATTCACAAGATAAAGGCTGAAAATTTAATATGTGCGAAAGATATTTTTGATATTTTTTCCTTAAAAATTTAAAAACTCCGGTCAAAATTGGGTGTTCACAGGAATTCTTGTTGTAATTGGATGCTTTGTTTGATAGCAGCATGTCACTGATTTGTCTGGGAGAGAAACACTTGTTCGCATTACTGGTAAGTTTGTCTCTCTTTACATTTGCAGAGATTCTCATCGAGTTACTAATTTTTGTTTTCCAGTTATTAATGAATTCTCAGTTATTTTTATCTTATGTTGAAGTTGTCCCATATGCAATTTCACTAGATTTATTTGAGTGTATGTGTTTTACATTTTCCTTTGCATTTCCTTCCTAGCATTGTAGTACAATTTCACTGATTTGCATATGTTCAGGTGGAATGAAGGTTAAAGCTGACAGAGATGAGTCATCTCCATACGCTGCTATGCTTGCATCAAAAGATGTTGCTGCCAGATGCAAGGCTATTGGATTTATTTTTACCTAGTTATTCATATTTACTTTCAGGACAAGATATGACTTTTGATATCTTTATGAATTTGGTAGGATTCCTATAATTTGATTGCTTTGTTCCCAGTATTAATAGTCATTTCGTAGGTATTTATTTTCTACTGACCTGTCAAAATTTGTTGACTTGATTTTGTGTATTCTGGAGCAGGAGTTGGGAATAACTGCTCTTCGTCATATCAAGCTCCATGCAACCGGAGGAAACAAGACAAAAACACCAGGCCCTGGTGGTCAGTCTGCTCTCCGTGCCTTGGCTCAATAAAGAATGGAAATTGGTCACATATAATCCTTGTATTTGAACTAATATTTTGTCCTGCTAATTGATCTAATCTTTCATTGTAATAGTTACTGACTTGCTGTCGCAGCACTTGATACTGTTGCTGACTTACTGCCTTGTGAGTTTATTATCTTCTAACTAATAATTTATTAAGATTTAGAGTTTGTTGGTTGTTGTTACTTGTCAGTGTTGATAGTAATTGATAGTCTCTATGTCATGTAAAATGTAAATTGACCCTTTACTTTGTGCATATTGAATTGGCTTTGTAGTTTACATGTTTTATGGTGATTTAAGTACTTATGCCTAAGCTTACCTGCTATTAATTCATCTGTATGCAGGCCTAAGATTGTGGTACTCCTGGGATTATTGCATTTTGATTTTGAAGTTTTGGTGTATATATATATATCATTATGACTTAGGCTAGTTTGAATGTTGCTGAAATTCTATTTTGAAGTTAGCAACTTTATGGTATACTCATATTTGATGAAGCTCATAACCTAGTGGGAAGATATATTACAAATTTAATGATTGATAAATGGGATTTACTGCATAGAACATATAGTTCTACTAAGTTCAGCCTGTCATTTATTTATTTTAATTTTATCCTTTTCACTACTCTAGTATATGTGTTATTGGCACTTGTTCATGCAATTCAAATTTTCTTATTATGACTAAATCTTAATTATGTTTCTACATTAGGAAACCATATGTGCTGATGCAGCCTCCTTTGACCTGCCCTCTTGGCTTCTAATAGCTTGCATTTTTATGCTAGTGCCATTGTATTAGTTTATGCCTCTTTGTGGTCTAAAGCTTTGAACGCGTGAAAACATAAATCAACTCACCTTTCTTTGGACAACCATTGGATGGCTTTCTCATCAAGTTCCATACCTTATTTTTGCATGGCTTTGATGTCATGTATGCTAAAATTTGATTATTAATACGAACGTACTGCTTTTTTTTATTTGCCACATAATAAAAAAAAATGTTCTCATAGTATAAAGCATTGCTGTCTTCTTAACCTTGTTTTGTGTGGGATACTTATTGTTGTAAGACTTGCACATAAAATTCATTGAATTAAACTTTATGCTCTCAGGGTCTCATAAGCGGTAGTGGTAGATTCACATCATGAGTAGCAAAAAGAGCAACTTTTTAGTGAATTTTCTGTCAAGCTAACAGTTGAAAATTTGGTCATAAAAAGTGTGAGTGAGATATTGCAGGAGGAGGAGGAAAATCAGGAAGATCAATTTGCTAAATCTGTGGAGGAAAATGAATCCAAAAATGGGGTCTGGAACTGTCTGTGCATTCCAATGCACTGGTTTAACATGCTTTCAAGAGAAATGCATTGGAGTTTTGTATTTGGAGTGGTGGATGTTTATGGAATAAGCCACAGATTAGGTGGAGTTCTTGCTGGTGTTGGCACTAAGTATTACATGAAAGATGTTCAAAAAGTGCAGCCATCGGAAGCTCAGGTTTATGCTGGAATTACTTCCATTCCTTGGATTGTTAGGCCTTTGTGGGGTCTTCTCACTGATGTTCTCCCAATTTTTGGATACGGCAAGAGACCTTATTTCATTTTTGCTGGTATGTAATTGTAAATGTAACTAATACTCAAATATGTTGCAGTAATTAATACTCAAATATGTTGCATATATTCAACTCAATTTAAGTTTTAGGTTGGAGTTTTTATTGTTTGTTAAAATGTTTTACAGGTTTATGTTTCTTGTACACTTTATAAACTTCTAGATGTGTTGCTTTCCTTGTTTTTTGTTATTTTATAATAAGCTTCAATGGATGCTGAAGTGTTAGTTCCTTGACTTGTAAGCACAGTTTACAGGGTTGAAGCTTAACAGTAAGAGATGGTGAGCATAATTAATTGTACTTAGATGCTATGGGTGATTGGATACTCTGTCAAACTCAAAACCATAGTTTCTGGTGCTTTTTTTTTTTGTTTTTAATAAATGGATTTTTTTTTGGGAGTGGGGTAAGTAAATCTAGACAAGCAACCTATTTTTTATTTTTTTAATTATTTTGACACATTGCGGCTATTCAAAACCGCCCCTAATTTTTTTTATTTTTTCTGAAACTTTGCGGCGGTGCCAAACCGCCCTTAATTTTTTTTAATTTTTTTTGGGGCCAATTAAATCGCCGCTAAATGATATCTGAAACTGCAGTAGTTATTCCAGCGGTTACTAAAACCGCCACAGATTGCGTGTCCCGACGGTGGAAACTGCGGCGGTTATGGAACTGCCGCGAGGTTTCAAACCGCCACAAGTTGCCATTTCAACCACTGCAGTTAAACTTTTTTCTTGTAGTGTCAACCAGTTATATTTGATCTAGATGAACTTGAAGACCTAGTTTAGAATAAGAATATTAAATGGCAATGTTTGAACAAGATGATGAAGAATAACATCAAAGATGATGTTTATGAACAAGAAGACATAGTTCAGAATCAGAACGCTAAATGATAGTGTTTGAACTAGGTGATCAAGATACATAAAAAAATTATGTAACATTACTATTATACTTGGTATTTGTCTGATTATAAAAAGATTCTACCTTTTCATTTCTTTTATTATTTTAATTACAAAAACATTACTTTGTTTTGTTGTTTTCAAATATTAATATAAAGAGTAATGCAAACAAATTTTTTTATCGTATTCACTGTTTTTTATGTAAATCCTTAAAATAAAAATAAAGCAATAATATTAGACTATTTTTTATAATTTGGAATGAAAATCATTTTTTTTTAAAAACTAAAAATAATTTAATTTCTTTAATATTGAAAATGCTTTTGGTTCTAAAAAATAACACTTTTTTATTTTAATCCTTATTTTTAATAGAAATTGTCTATTTTTATTCCTTCAGTCAAGACTAAAAGTAATTTTTTTTTATATTTTCTAAGAAATAAAAAATTGAAACAAAAACTAAAATAAAAAAATCCACTACGTCAAAAACACGGAGTAAGAACGACATCCAAATAATGTATAAGTGTCACACATTATCCTTAAAATCACATAACACTCCGAATATTGAATAATGTAACAATTGAATAATTCATTGTGATGCAATAAATCATATATGAATAGTGTATTACATTACGAATAATTGAACTTATCTAGTTGACCTCAATAATGTAACGATACATTATTTAATCCATAAAATGTTATAAGAAACTTTTATTAAATTTTATCTATAAAACTTAAAATATATAGTATTATACATTGAATAATATATGTAGTAAATGTAATACACTAAATCATATAATAAATATTTAATGTACTTTCTTAATTTAAAACTTTGAATACTCTTAACTAATTTTATTCATTTTAGGTTAAATCAATCATTTCATCGTATCTTTTTCACTATAAATTGAATTTAAAACCAATTTTAAAATATATTTATAGATTAAAAATTTAAAAATAGTCATCAAAATTTTTAATGTGAAATAACACATAATACTTTATAATTATACTATAAAAAAAATTTAAAACTTCATATTATTCAAATACTTTAAGTAATTCTTAAATAATTTAATTATATATTTAAGTTAATTTAAAAACAGAACTTAAATGAATAAGTTAATTTAATTTTTCTATTGACAAACTTATGAGTTATACAATGAATCGCTTATTAAATATCTTTAATGTATATTTGATTTATTTTGTTTTGCTTTATATTTCAAAATTATTAAAAAAATTAATGTGTTATAATTTATTTAGATTATCTTTACTTTTTAACACGTTTTGAAATATTATCCTTGTAAAATATTATAAATATTAAATACAGATAAACAATTGCAATGAAAACATTCATTGTCGACAGTTTAAGATCTAATCTCAAATGCTCTGTTTCTTATTTTTTAATTCACTGCATTAACTTATCTAGCAATTTTAAATAGTCTATTGCATAGTGTTGATTGTAAATCTTTCAAATTAGAATGGCATCTAGCATCAATCGTCTCCATTTTATCTTTGCAATTTTTGCATTGCTTCAGTCTTGGCATCGGGTGACAAACTTTTTCAATAACTCAAACTTGTTATATTTTCAATAAAATATTAACGATTATTGTATTCAATATGGGTGTTTGAGATGCAAAATCTTTATCATTTTTCTGAAACCACGATATTAGTAAATGTATATAATGCGTTGAAATGCCATAAGTTTCTTAAGAATATTAGATAATATTTACAAGAAAATATTTCAAATGTCACTAATTTTTTTTATATTATTTTCCTTGAAAATTGTTTTACTACATTTGTGTTGGTGTGTTCTCAAATTTATTTTTTTATTTATGATTTTTAGGTTCACAGTTCCTAGTTTGTTCAGATTTTATATCATTTAAAAAATTAATTCATTTTAAATTATTAATTATTTTAAATTATTTGGAAAATATAAATTTTCTTTTTGTATGCTTTATCAGTTTAATAGACAAAATGAAAGAGAATAATACACTAGTGCGAAATACACCTAAAAATTAGACTTATGACGCCGGTTTTGGCAATAACCGGCGTAACAAGTGAAGCGGTGGCATTTTTGAAATTAATGCATCAATTTTTACGCCGGTTATTTTTAAAACCGGCGTTATAAGTGTGATCCCAGGCCACAATAAAAATAGGTAAAAAGAGCGAAACTTTTAACGCCGGTTTTTAAGTAAAACCGCGGTTAAAAGTCTAAGTTATAACGCCAGTTATAAGAAGAACCGCGGTTAAAAGTGTCCCCTTTTTTTTTTTAAAAATGTAACCTACTTTTAACGCCGATTTTTAAGTAAAACCGCGGTTAAAAGTCTAGGTTTTAACGCCGGTTTTTAAGTAAAACCGCGGTTAAAAGTCTAAGTTATAACGCCGGTTATACGAATAACCGCGGTTAAAAGTGTCCTTTTTTTTTTAAATTGTAACCTACTTTTAACGCCGGTTTTTAAGTAAAACCGCGGTTAAAAGTCTAAGTTATAACGCCGGTTATACGAATAACCGCGGTTAAAAGTTTTCCTTTTTTTTTTAAATGTAACCTATAGCGCCGGTTTTTTGGAAAACCGCGGTTATAAGGTGTTTTAAAAACACAAAATCAGACCCTCTCCCTCCTATCACTTACGCGTTCTCTCATTTTCCCTCTGTCGCTGTCGTCGTCCTCTTCGTTCTCAACGTTTTCTCCCTCTATCGTCCTCGCCGTCGTCATTTTCCCTCTCCGCCGCACCTGCAAACCGCGAGCCATCCCTCTATCGTCCTCTTCGTGCACAGCACAGCGAAGCACCGCCCTCTGACTCTGGTGACAAAGATCACGTCCCTCCATTTCAATAGGCCCTCTTGTCTCGTCTCACTATCCTCGACGATGATCGACCATTGTCATCTCCTTCAACAGCCATTCAGCTGCCGTCATAGCCGCACCCATTCAGGTACTGCTTCCATTTCTCTTTTTTCCCCATTTCTTTCTTCACACTTCGCATTCACCTTCATTTTTAGGATTTTTTTTTCAGTCATTTTTTTATAGTTTTGTTGATTTCAATTTCTTTTTTTCCCCATTTCTTTCTTCATGTAGGAAGGCCATAGTTTGAGAGGGGAAAAGGTTAAGCGATGGGAACAGTGTCTCTCGAAGGAATATTGCTTTCATTCTGGTTCACTCATCTAACTGGGTCTTTTCTTTCTTGATTAGTATCTGTGTTGTTTGTTTCTGATCAATGAATGCCTTGGAGGTTTTTATTTTGTTAATCACCCTTTGAATCTGTTTTATAATGTCTATATTTTCATACCACCAGTGAATTTTGAGCCATGTCAATTTGTTGCACGTTAGCCATTAGATAGCAGGTTAAATATAGGTGGTACTTCCTTTTAGATTGCTGCTAACGAATATTTGGGAACTAATTGTAAAAAAAAAATTATATATTGGTATGGTAAATTGATTTTGAATGTATGGTAAATTTCTGTACAGTAAATTTTGAGCTATCACTATTTCTTCTATTGGAAACATTCTTTTCTTGTTCTCATGATACTTGTAAAGAGGGTAGCTTTATTTCTAACCATGGCCAAAGAAAAAATAAAAAATAAAATTTGACCATTAGGTTGGGAGAAGTGGTTTTCATAGAAATTGCAAGATTCAGCATTTCAGCTTGAAAATCTACTATTCTTTTTTAGTAGTTGGCACTTTTTTCAATGAATACATGAGTTATTTACTTTTACGTTGTTGCATCCTCCACCAAAGTTATGTTTTTGGCATGAGTTGTTCATGAGTTAATGTTTTTTAAGTTCAATTTTTTAATACCCTTGTTGTGTATTGTGAATTATGATGTGGGAAGTGTTGCTTTTGTTCTGATGAACTGATCAATGAGAAATTATTTCAATTGGAAATTTTGTTTTTGTGATGTGGGTTGGGTTTGTGGGATGGATTGGTTTTTGTTCTTTGTAAGTGATGGTTTTGATTGTGTGCAGTCTAATGTATTGAACAATGAGAGTGCTGCTTGGCCGGTTGCTAATCCTGTGGTGACGTGTGCTTCTGTTTCTGATTCTGGTTTTTCCAGTCATTTTGTTGCTGACCCTTTTCATTTTATTCAGGTAAATGCTTCTTGTAACCCTTTATTCGTTCATATATCTGGTGTTTTAGATTCTATGAAATTGTTTTACTTCTTTTCTTTCAGATAAACTCCTTTTTTATTTTTACTTTTTCCTGTTTTGTTCTATTGTTGCTTCCTCTGCTAAGGTTTCATGCTTTTGTGTACATAGTGTTGCCAAATAAGATCCCAATTTGATCCCTTTTTAATTGCCTAATTTTGAGGCGTGCATACACATTTTTCTATTAATTGTTCTAACAACATGTCAATGTTAGTTAAATATCTAAGCATAAAAGTATGTGTATATTATTTCAGAACACAGTTATGGATCGTAGTTGGATGCAAAAACATCGCTTAGGTGATGAGTATAAGAACGGAGTTGAAGACTTCTTACAATTTTCCCAAGCAAAACTTCCTAATCAAACAACTTTCTATTGTCCTTGTGTTAAGTGTTTGAATGGGCCAACACTAAAAGTTGAGGAGATACGGAATCATCTTCGTGTTTTTGGAATTTGGCAAAGATATACGACATAGGCCTAGCATGGTGAAGTGTTAAACAAGCCAAGTGTGTCCACAAGAGAGGAAGTTGATGTAGATATGGACGATCGACTAGAGGACATGATTCGTGATATTGGACAAGAGTCTTTTCAGCGGGCACATGTGTATGAAACTCTATGCAGCGACAAGGAAAAACCTTTGTATCCGGGCTGTAAAAATTTCACACGGTTGTCAGCGGTGTTGAAATTGTTCAATCTGAAGGCGATAAATGGGTGGACTGATAAGAGCTTCACTGAATTGCTTAAACTGTTGAATGACATGCTTCCGGAAGGTAACACATTGCCAAACAAAGAATTATGAAGCGAAGAAGATATTATGTCCGATGGGTGTGGAGTATAAGAAAATACATGCATGCCCGAAGGATTGCATATTGTACTGGAAAGAGCATGAATACAAAGAAGAGTGTCCCGAGTGTAATACACCACGCTACAAAAAGAAGGACGGTGATGATAATTGTGGTGATGTGAGCAAAAAAGGTCTTCCTGCGAAGGTGTTATGGTATCTTCCAATTATTCCCAGGTTTAAGCGACTGTTTGCCAATGTAAATGATGCAAAGAACCTTAGATGGCATGCAGATGATAGGAAATGTGATGGAAAGCTTCGCCATCCGGTCGATTCTTTGCAATGGAAGAGAATTGATTCATTGTTTCCGGAGTTCGGCAATGAGCCAAGAAACCTTAGGCTTGGACTTGCTACAGATGGAATGAATCCATATGGTAACTTAAGTAGCATCCATAGTTCATGGCCTGTTCTCTTAGTAATTTACAATCTGTCTCCTTGGTTGTGCATGAAGCGCAAGTACATTATGTTATCTATGATGATTTTTGGTCCAAAACAACTGGAAAATGACATAGATGTTTATCTAAAACCCTTGATTGATGACTTGAGAACATTGTGGGAAGAAGGCATTGATGTGTTTGATAGGTTTTCAGGTGAAGATTTCAAGTTGCGTGCCATGTTGTTTTGCACCATCAACGACTTTCCAGCATATGGGAACTTGTCCGGGTATAGTGTTAAGGGGCATAAAGCATGCCCTATTTGTGAAGACGACACATGTTTCTTTCAACTGAAAAATGGGAGAAAGACTTGTTACCTTGGGCATAGAAGATTTCTGAGACGTGATCACCCGTATCGCAGGTTGAAAAAGGCTTTTCATGGATGTCAAGAGAAGGAAATTGCTCCGAAAGCTTTAACCGGAGAAGAAGTTTATCAATGGGTGAACTCCATCAATGTTAATTTGGGGAAAAAAAAGAGGAAAAAATATTCTTTTGTGAAAAACATATGGAAGAAAAGGTCAGTATTCTTTGATCTTCCATACTGGTCAAGTCTTGATGTAAGACACTGTATTGATGTGATGCATGTGGAGAAAAATGTGTGTGATAGTGTAATCGGTACGCTTCTCAATATTCAGGGTAAGATAAAGGATGGAGTAAATGCTCGTCTAGACCTTGTTGCCATGGGTATAAGAGAGGAGTTAGCACCTCAGCCAAGAGGTAACAAGACATATTTGCCACCAGCTTGTCATACATTATCAAAAGAAGAGAAAAAAAGCTTTTGCGAGTGCCTACGGGGTGTGAAAGTGCCACAGGGTTACTCTTCAAATGTAAAGAGTCTTGTATCGATGACAGATCTCAAATTAGTTGGCTTAAAATCTCATGATTGTCACGTCTTGATGCAACAATTACTACCGGTGGCTATTCGTGGCATCTTGCCAAAAAATGTTCGACATGCCATAATTAGATTGTGTTTATTCTTCAATGCAATATGTAGCAAAGCTATTGACCCTCAGAAATTAGACGAGTTGGAAAATGAAGCTGCTATCATTTTGTGTCGATTGGAGATGTTCTTTCCTCCTCACTTTTTGACATCATGGTTCATTTAATTGTTCATTTAGTCGAGAGATTAGAGTGTGTGGCCGGTTTACTTAAGGTGGATGTACCCTATTGAGAGATACATGAAAATATTGAAAGGGTATGTGAAGAATCTATATCGTCCCAAGCATCTATTGTTGAAAGGTACGAATGAAGCCATTGAGTTTTGTTCGATTATTTGTCGGAAGCGGCGCCTGTAGGGCTTCCTAAGTCTCGTCATGAGAGAAGATGTGAAGGGAAGGGTACACTAGGTCTAAAAACTAAAAGCATGGGGCGAGCAGAAGTGTTGCATGCACATTTGTATATATTGAATAATATTGATGATGTGGGACCTTACTGGGCTGCTCACAAAAATCATGGCAAGGCCAAGAACCCTCGGATGAATGAAAATGGGGTGTTGAAGGAACATAACAAGACATTCATACCTTGGTTTAAAGAACAGATTTTGAGTGATGATACTGCTTCTGAGACATTAACATGGCTAGCACATGATCCTAAATTTAATGTCTTGACATGGAGAGGATACGATATCAACAAATTTTCTTTTTATACAAAGTCACAGGATGACAAGAGCACCGTACAAAATAGTGGGGTTATGGTTATAGCTTCTTCTATGCATTTCTCTAGTTCAAAGGATAAAAACCCCGTTCTCGATAGCTTATTTTGGGGTCATTGAAGAGATTTGGGAGATCGATTATAATAAATTCAAAGTGCCTGTTTTTAAATGTAAGTGGGTGAACAGTAATGGTGGCGTACAAACCGATGAGTTAGGATTTACAATGGTGGATCTTGACAAGATAGGTTATAAGGATGAACCTTTCATCATGGCAATTCACGCCAAACAAGTGTTTTATGTCAAGGATCCCTCTAACAAAAGATGGTCTGTGGTTCTCCAAAGAAGAAGTATGCATGAGAGTGATGAAAATCAAGATTCAACACTAGATATTAATGACACCCCCTCTTTCTCAACACAAAGACCCATCTTCATTGATGAAAATGAAGTAGACGATGTATATGCCACTCGTGATGATCATCAAGAAGGGATATTGGAGGACATCAAAACTTGACTACTAAAGAATTTTATAGGTGAATACATGTTTGTTAGATTATATATCCACATTGATACATATTTGTTAGATTATCTCACATTGTTTCTTATATTTGTTTGTTTGTTTAAACAGACATCATATATGGCTGATCCATCCACATCAGAGTCCTCCAAAAAAAGGACTAGAGGTGTTACCACTACATCACAATTGAAAAATAGACTTTTCCTGGTCATAAGTTTTCTATTGAATTTAATCCAGATCTTGGCGACTGATGGTGATAATGCGGCCGACTTTTGCACTTATTTGGCGTACCTTGCACGAAGCAAGGCCTCCATTCTGATACCTAAATGGAGAGATGTCCCTGAAAAAACTAAAGATATGATATGGCAAGATGTCGTGGTATTGACCTTTATCTCTAGTTGTATGCATATTTGTATTTAACTTTATTGATCTTTGTGTGTATGTATTTACTAACACCACCATTTTGTTGTGTATTGTAGGATATTTTTGATATTCCCCATGATAAAAAGTTTAGGGACCGATGGTTGTCCTATGCGGGTGAGCGTTGGAAGGATTTTAAGTCTAAACTCTCCAGGACATTTGTATTTGGGAATGGAGACAAAACTGGTTGCACAAATCCTTGTCAGAAGTATAATTTCCTTTCAGAGGACATATGTGATGAGTTTGGTGGGAGCCGCAATGAAGAAGCGTTTCTGGTTAGTTTGAATTATATTTTTTAACTTGCTTAATATAATTTTTTACTTATTTTAATTTGTGGTGTGTTACGTTATGTGTAACAGAAAAAAAGAGAAAGGGAAGGACAAATGCTGCAAAGAATATCTACCCCCACTTATTGTCTCGTGGGGGTTATGATAAACTTGAGAAGAATGTAATGACACACAGAAGGAAAGCCTTGCAGAAGAGGTGGAGATGAAGCCTTAGAATCCCTCCAAAACCAAACCGGTATGAGCTATGGACTATGGCTCGAACAAAACCATCAGGATCCTATACATCCGATCTTTGTGGCCTCGATTGCTTCTAAAATTGTAAGTGTATCTACCTTATTTAATATTATGTGATTTGTAACCAATTTAGGTCGATTGACCAAAAACCTCTTTAATTGAATTTGGTTGTAGGAGTCATTGGTTGAAGATGAATCTCGTGGTACTTTTATTCCAATTGACGCCAAGATATCTTGACTATCGCTTTGGAACACCCGAGCACCGTGGGTCGTGTCCGCACCATCGGGTCGAGGTGTGGGCTTCAAG
The DNA here is from genome assembly GCA_037113605.1 of Calophaca sinica. Lineage (NCBI taxonomy): Eukaryota > Viridiplantae > Streptophyta > Magnoliopsida > Fabales > Fabaceae > Calophaca > Calophaca sinica. The sequence goes on along the minus strand of CM073730.1, from coordinate 84,413,063 downwards.
AAATACTGGAGGAACTTCACGCTTGATCAGTCAAAGCAAATGGACATGGATGCCATGAGACATCAGATCATACAGGAGGTTAGGCAAATGGCTGAAGCTAAGTTTGAAGCTTACAAATCTCACCAAGTCGATGTGGAAGCCCAACTAAGTCAGCAGATAATGTCTTCTCCTAAAGCCACTGCGCATGTCAGCACCAAGGATAGTTGTTCGCCAGAAAATGAGGAGGATCCTAAAGACGATATTTTAAAATGCATTGGTTACATGGCTTTTGATCTTCCCGATGGACAAGTTGGGATTACCTTGGAGCACGACAATCTTCCAATTTTTTACATTTTTGCGAAGGACTTAACGGACCTGTCGCTCGGTGATGAGTTATGGCTTGCCAATCAACACTTGCAATTATGGTGCACGTAAGTATTAATTAACATATTTGTATATTTTTATCTCCTTTGTATCAATTATATATAATTAACATTATTTTGTTTTAACTCCTAGGTATCTGCATCGTATCTGTATTCAGAACAACTACAGTGATGTATATGGATTCTTGGATCCAACGTTGATGGTTGTCAAGCCCAACTCAAAAGAGTCTAATGAATCTGTTCAAGCTTACATACTGGATAAGCTAATTCCAGGACAAAGATGTTTTCTTAAGACCGTACTGGCACAGGTGAATACATTTCTATTCATAGCATACTTTTTCTCTCTGTGTTTCTAATATACCTTTATTGTTGTTACCTAGTAATCATTGGCAGTTGATTGTCGTTTGTCCTAAGCATAATCTCATAGTCTGGATATGCTCACTTCATCAAAGGCCAAACCTACAGATTAAGCGTGTACTTGAGGGGTAAACTTTTAATTTACTTGTCATACTTGTGATGTCATATATGTATTTATCTTATATCTATAACTTATATTATTTTATCAGAGCTATGATGGACTATAATAGTAAGAAAGGTCTGGGAAAAGGAAAGAGGCCTAATTGGAACATACTCGCGGTAAGTAGTTTGTCTTTATATGATATTTACATATTGAAAGCCGTATTAGTTATGTGTATATATAATTTGTACTAATTTATATTGTCATTTGTAGGGGCCTTACCAAGACAACTCATGGGCGTGTGGTTATTATGTCATGAAAACCATGTTATCCATTGTCACGATGAGGATTACCTCTGGATGGGATTTGGTAATAAAATATTTCATATCTTGTTATTTGATCTTTTTGATACCTTACACTATTTGTAGTTAGTTAATTACATATGTTTTGAATTGAACTTGTAGTTATTTGATGGTCGTGGCACAAACTCATACAATCATGAAGAAATTGTCGAGATTCGGAAAACATGGGCGCGTTTTTTTGTGACTAAGATTGAAGAGCAAAATCTAAACCTAGAACCACCAAGACGCTTGAACAAGAAAAACAACACAACAAAAATGAGAAGGTTTGTAGAGAAGAAAAAAAGGGATAACAGAATTGTGTAACTAATAATTCGTAGCATTTAGGAGTTGTCTGAATGTTAATTAGAGGATAGTTGAAGTTTTGTTTTTTTACAATAGAGTTTTGTTTTTTTGTCTGAATGTTAATTAGGAGTTTTGTTTTGTTTTCTTCTTGTGTGAGTTTTGGAGTTCATGATGATTAATACATGACTGGATTTGTATGCAGTGGTTGTATGTATTGGCAGTTCTGTTGGCAGTTCTGGAAATGAAAATTTCAAAAATGTAGTATTAAAAAAATTAATGCATCTATGGCGTCGGTTTTCCTTAAAACCGCGGTTAAAAGTCATATATGGCGCCGATTTTTTTTAAAACCGCGGTTAAAGGTGACTTATAGCGCCGGTTTTCTGAAAACCGCGGTTAAAGGTAACATACGGCGCCGGTTTTCAGAAAACCGCGGTTAAATATCACATACGGCGTCGGTTTTTCAGAAAACCGCGGTTAAAACTTTTTTTTTTTCAAATTTTTTTGTCCTTTACATCATGATTTAACTCCGGTTTTATAAAAAACCGCGATTAAAACTTACTTTTAACCGCGGTTTATAAACCGGCGTTAAATATTTACACTTACAACGTCGGAAAAAAAGACGCCGGATTGAAAACCGACGTTAGAAGTCCAAAAACATTCATTGTTGACATGTTTTGAAATATTATCCTTGTAAAACATTATAAATATTAAATACAGATAAACAATTGCAATGAAAACATTCATTGTTGACAGTTTAAGATCTAATCTCAAATGCTCTGTTTCTTATTTTTTAATTCACTGCATTAACGTATCTATCAATTTTAAATAGTCTATTGCATAGTGTTAATTGTAAATCTTTCAAAATAGAATGGCAACTAGCATCAATCGTCTCCATTTTACCTTTGCATTTTTTTGCATTGCTTCAGTCTTGGCATCGGGTGACAAACTTTTTCAATAACTCAAACTTGTTATATTTTCAATAAAACATTAACGATTATTGTATACAATATGGGTGTTTGAGATGCAAAATCTTTATCATTTTTCTGAAACCACGATATTAGTAAATGTATATAATGCGTTGAAATGCCAAAAATTTCTTAAGAATATTAGATAATATTTACAAGAAAACATTTCAAATGTCACTAAATTTTTTATATTATTTTCCTTGAAAATTGTTTTACTACATTTGTGTTGGTGTGTTCTCAAATTTATTTTTTTATTTATGATTTTTAGGTTCACAGTTCCTAGTTTGTTCAGATTTTATATCATTTAAAAAATTAATTCATTTTAAATTATTAATTATTTTAAATTATTTGGAAAATATAAATTTTCTTTTTGGATGCTTTATCAGTTTAATATACAAAATGAAAGAGAATAATAAAGGAGTTAGTATTTTAAGTAATTCAGTAAAGAATAATATAATCCTTTCCAACAACATTGTTGATCCATGTGTAATCACGTTAAGCACATACAATCCTTTCTCTAGTTTTCTATATAATCATTGGTGCTCATTGAATGATAAAAAATTGAACTAGTCAGTTATTGATACGAGCTTATCAAATTCAAAACTATGATGCACACGTAGATTTTAAAGACATTCTATTGATTGAAGCAGGAGTAACTGGTTTGACTGATTCGAAGAATTATTGCATGCCCATGCCCAAGCCATGCAATCTCCCAAAGTGTTTAGATATCTGTGCAATAGAACTATTCCATGGCAGGTGTGACGGATCCCAAAGTGACGTACGTTGTGACATTTATTGATAATTAAATTGTTTAAATTCCCTATGAAGTAAACACAATAAAATAGGTATTTATAGGCTAACTGAAGAGAGATAGAAAGAGAAAGAAGGAGTATTGAGAGTGTGAAAACATTAAAAATAACATTAATAATTTAAATATACATAAATGTCAAGATAACTTTATTCAGAACCGGTATTGATTATTAATTTCAAATGGCCAATATTAATTCATCTCAATTATCACCGGATATACCGCAAATACTTTTATATGCCTATTTGGACGTGCACAAGAAAAATAAAAAAGTATAAAGTTTAAATTGGCTTTAAAATAGTTTCCTTTAAAATAGAAGGACCTGTGGACTAGTTGATACTATGCTCTTCACTTATGAACTCTTAAAGGGTGGTCCTAGGTTAGAATCTTGGGGAGGCAAATAAAAACTCAAATACGGAACTCATAAGAAGAGCAGAGGAGGAACAATGTAACAATACCTATGAGTAACATAGTTCAAGTATAAAGCTGGTTAGGAAATCGTATATTACATTAAAATTTCAAATTTGTGAAAGTAAAGTAATTTTTTATATTATTTAATGTATTACTTTAATAATTATATTATTCAATATTTAGTACTAGAAAGTAGAAATTTTATATATTATAGATGAATTGTAAAAAATGTTTCTTATGGCAATTCATGGATTAAATAATGTAAAATTAATTATACTATTCAAGTCAATTTTATTATATATAATAGTGCATAGACAAAATTCATATTAAGAATTATAAAATTAATAAAAAGTATGATAAATTAATTTTAAAAATCATATATAACTTTGTCACACGAATAATTTTGTAATTTTATATAATTTATATCCTATCATAATATTATTTGGTTAATTACATATGATGTGATAATATATAATTTATATCCTATCATAATATTACTTAATTTTCTTTTCCGAAAGCAAACCAACAAACTTTGATGTTCATTTAATTTTAGAGGTTGGACACTTAGATGTGACGCCCCAAGGTTGGGGTGTTACAGAAATTGTGTATGGTACAATTGGGTGATAGCCCAAATTGATTATGTTACCTTGTTCTCTTGTGACTGACTTAAGTGTATGGAAGCTTTTGTAAGGAGAATACTGATCTTTTGAATATACAATACAACATATGTATCACGACAATGTTGTGTGAGTGACGGTTAATTTGTTGAGAAGCAAGTTGTGTGTTAATATGGGTTTCAAGTTACTAACGTTGTTTTCGTAAAAAAAAAATATTGTAATGTTACTCTTACTCTTATCTATTGTACGGTTTGCTGGCAAAAGTGTAACTTTTTCATATATACATGCCTTCAAATTTATTGCTCTGATGAGGTGCACAGTAGTGGTACACTGTAGTAAATGTCCCATCCGCTACAGTATCCGTTGCTTTTCATTTTTTTTCCTGCTTTTCATTTTTTTTTTTTAGCTTTTCAATTTGTTTTCAACGGTAAAAAACAGTACATTGTGTATTAGTGCTTGCTGTAGTGATATTTAACTAAAAAAATATACTAACTGTTTTTTTTGTGTGTGACAAATTAATAATACTTCTCGGGTAAATAAAATTATATTATAATAAATTTTCATGACAATTTGTTATTTGTAATTGTTTAAAATAGGTTAAATTATAAAATTGGTCCTCTAAGTTTATTTTAGGTTTCAATTTGGTCCTCTACGTTTTATTTGTTTCGTTTTGGTCCTCTACGTTTTATTTTAGTTTTCAATTTGGTCCTTTTCGTCACTAAAAGTCAATTGTCCGTAGTTAGAAGTCCATTTTCCAAAATGTTATTTGGCTTTTAGCTACGGACAATTGGCTTTTAGTGACGGAAAGGACCAACCTGTTGTAACTTTTAAAACGTAAGGGACCAAAACGAAATAAATAAAACATAGAGGACCAAATTAAAACCTAAAATAAACATAGAAGACCAATTTTATAATTTAGCCTTTAAAATAAAAGCAACGGTTGGGATTTTGCACAACAATAGTTGTTAAAAAGTGTTATCTTTAAGTGATTAATATTTAAAATTTATAAGTCAACTTTTTTTTTTCAGCACACTCCGATACCAACATTCGTACCCCGGTCCTAATGGAATTGCTTATAATAACGTTAAAAATAGAAATCAAATGTATAATCATAATAATATTGACATAAATTAATGTTTTGTTGAAATAATAAAAATATCATTATTAATAAAATAATGAACTAGGAAGTAATAAAAAAAAGAACAATTTTTCGCCTTTAATAATAAAAACTGAGGAAATAAGGATAATTTATCTTCAATCAATATATATTCAGTGAAATTGCTCACTATAGCATTAGATTTTTTTTAATGACAAATTTTAATGGTTAATATTTATGTTATTGAGGTTGGTATGGATATAACCTTAAACCTCTTACTCATTCAACTCCATGGTGCTCTTACTCATTCAACTCCATGGTGCTGCTAACCACTTGAGCTACCTAGCAGGGACACTATAATATTAGCTATCAAGATTTAGTTTGAATAAAGTAATAATATATATCTTTATTTTGAGGGGTATATATTTTATGTTAATAAATAAATAACAATTTGTGAAAAAAATAATTATAAAATGTTTTACTTAAACTTTAGGCAAAAAATTTAAAACATTCATAAATATTATATTTTAATTCTATATGACCCGTGCCAAGCACGGGTCCTTTGGCTAGTTTACTTTAAAACTGAATTATCTGCTTTATTCACATTTTGGAAATCACTGACCTAAAAATGGAAGAGGTTGGACATTCATGATAATGGTCAAATACAATTATAGCCATTGACTTCTTGAGCTTCGACAGGATCAGGATTTTTTGCACTCGTTTTAAGTTGGTTAAATTATACTTTTAGTCTATTATTTTTATTTTAGATTTCAATTTAGTCCCTCTTTTATTTTTTATTCCGAAATGAACCCTTATGTCGCAAAGTTATACCAGTGTGGTCCCTTTTTATTTCTTGTTTCGAAATGGTCCCTTACTTTATAAAAGTTATCCTAATATGGTCTGCTTTTTGGTTCCAAAATGGTATCTTATTTTACAAAAGTTATACCAATCATTTGAAAGGAAATGACCACATTGGTATAACTTTGAAAAATAAGGGACCATTTTGAAACAAAAAATAAAAGAGTGACCAAATTGAATTTTAAAATAAAAATAAGGGACTAAAAGTATAGTTTAGCATTTTAAGTTTTGACCACTGTGCAAGCTAGTGATTATTTTGGCTTTGTTATAGCATCAATCATTTAATCTGTCTAAGCATAAATTTGGATTGAATATATAAAAGTAAATTGTCCTTTAACTTCTATTATTCACTTTTTTGGGTCAGCATACCTGTATGTCCAATTGTATCACAAATCTTATAAGTTACATTGATAGAATTACATTTTTTTTAAGGAAAACATAGTTATCAAAAGATAAGAGGATCAACATTACATGATAAAGAGGTTCCCTGGTGAGGGATATAGCCCAGCCAGGTTTTGGTACCTAAGAACTTGGCCAAGCCAACTATTCTATGAGCCTAAACATTGAGGTTTCTCCTAACATGCACAACAGAGGCATAATCAAATTGTCTAATTAAGGAAATGCAATCCTGCACAATGATATCAATTTCAGCACAAGATTTTCCATTAATACAATCTACAACAACAACAGCATCAGAAGTGAGTGTAATGATAGCTAGATTCTGTTCTTTGGCCAGCTGAAGTCCCCACCTCACTGCAAGTGCTTCTGCAAGACTTCGAGACACCGAGGTGAGTTCCTTCCTGCATGCAACAATGGATACAAAACCAGTAAGATCATACAAAATTAACCCCCAGCCCGTGAACCCCTCAAGAAACACCCTGCATCTACAAATCTTCTAATGACAAACAAGCAAAGATTGGGGTTGTAGCACTTGATTTTCAACTGAAGGGTTTTGTCTTTGGTTTGCCATGTTAATCTCATCCACATAACTTGCTGCCAGCTGCTCCACTTCCATATGATTAAAGAGTTTTTGAGAAAAGACTAGTCAGTTCCTTGCATTCCAAATATTCCATAGGATAGTGCAAAAAACCAGAGTTCCCACTGTTTCTATGCCGGAGAGACCCTGTAGGATCCACGAGTTGATGTCAACATTATCCGGAGCACGAATATTCAACTGGGAGGAGAACCAAGTGAGCTTAGCTAGTTGACATTGCATGAACAGGTGCTCTAGAGTTTCCTCTGCTTGGTGCACAAAGGGCATAGAGGCTCTAACTGGATTCCTATCTTCAACAAATCATCAATCAATCAATATCAATATTCAATATCAATATTGAAAAACAAACTACCAACAAAAATACTAAACTACCCATTTTTTAAATTTTGACACATCATAAATTTTAAAGATAGAATAGTCGATCAAACGTCACCTCATTGCTCCATTTCTTATCAAATTAAAAAAACATTTATCTCTCTCTCTTCCTCCACTTTTTGAATTCACTTTTTTCTCTCTCTTCTTTTTCAAGTTTTCATTTTTTTAATTCTTTTAGTTTTTTTAGTTTCCTTATTTATATTTTAATTTTTTATATTCTGATTTTAATTTTATTATTTTTTAATTTGTTTACTTTTTAATGTTCATATTTTTCCTTAATTGTTTTTTATATTTTATTTTTATAAATATTTTTATTATTTATAAATAATTATTTTGCTTTTAAGTCTCAATGGGAAAACGTTACATATTATCGGTGTAATTTTTGTCTTTCATCACATATCAAAATTTGTAAGTATCTTTATTATTTATAAATGATTATTTTACTTTTGATTCTCAACAGGAAAAACATTACATATTGTCGATATAAATAATTACTTTTCTTTTTAGTCCTGATGGAGAAACATAACATGTTGTCGGAATAATTTTATTATAATTGAGCAGGTATTAAATTTATAAATGTTTTACTATTTTATAAATGATATTTTACATTTGAGTCCCTAGATAGTTGTGTGTTTTACATTTTAATTTTTCTATTTTTTCTTAATATTTTTCATTTTTTAAATTTTATTAGTGTTTTTATTTCATTTTCTTTTTACACGTATCAAATTTTATAAACATTGTTATAATTTCTTTACAGGAAAACCCTAAACGATTACTTTTATGTTTAATTCTGAGTTTTTGTATTGTTTTATTTTTTATAATTTGTTATTTTGTAATTTCTTTTTATAATTTTTGATATTCTAATTATTATTTTTGTTTGTTTTTTATTTTATTTTTTAGTGTTTGCTTTAATTTTTCTATTTTTATAATATTTATATTTTGTATTTCATTTTTCATTTTTTAATGAATCTTTTCTTTAATTATTCAATTTTTTATATTTTATCTTTATAAAAGACTTTATTATTTATAAATTATTATTTTGTACGTATGTCTTTGTAGAGAAACATTACATATTATCGGTATAATTCCGTAGTTTTTTATTTTTATGTACTGATGGAAAAACATTAGATATTGCCGGTATATTTATATTATTTTTTATCACATATCAATTTTATAAATGTCTTTATTATTTATAAATGATTACTTTACTTTTAAGTATCGGCGTGGAAACATTACATGTCAGTATAATTTTACCGTCTTTGAGCATACATCAAATTTTATAAATATTTTATTATTTATAAATGATCCTTTTACTTTTAAGTCATTACGAGGAATTTTTGTATATTTTCCTTTTTCCTTTTTTCTTATATTTCTATTTTTCATCTTCTAAATTTTTTGAATTTTTATTTTTTATTTTTTCAGTATTTTTATTCTATTGTCTTTAAACATGTATCAAATTTTTTAAATGTGTTTATAATTTCCTCACGGGAAACCCTAAATGATTAATTTTGAGTCCATACGGAAAAAATATTATATGTTGTCGGTATAATTTTTTTTCCTTTGAGCGCATATCAATTTTGTTAATATCTTTATTATTTATAATTGAATATTTTACTCTTGAGTCCTGACGGAAAAACATTATATGTTTTCGATATAATTTTATTGTATTTTATCTCATAACAATTTTGTAATTCTCCTTATTGTTTATAAATGAATATTTTACTCTTGTGTCATGACGGAGAAATATTGCATATTTACTTCCACTTTTTCTACATTTTTCCTTTCTTACTTTATTTGATATTTTGTTGTGCAAACCGAGCTAACTTCATTTTACTAGATGTTCTCTTTTACTGATATTTTGCTTAGAGTACTCTTTCTTTCCCATTCACCAGACTTTCACCCTTTCTTCTTTCTTCCTCTTTTGTTCTTGCTTCGGTGGTAAGGGGTTGAAATATTTGAGCACATATCAATTTTATAAATATTTTTATTATTTGCAAGTGATTATTTTTCTTTTGCGTCCCGACGAGAAAACATTAGATGTCTTTATTGTTTATAAATTAATTTTTAAATTTTTTTTGTGGTTTTTTTCTTTACTTTTCTCCTATTCTATTTTTTTATATTTATATTTTAGCAAAATTACTCTAGAGGTCCTTTATCCTAATTTAAAATTTCACTTCTGTTCTTTATCTTTTTTTTTGGTCAAGTTAGTCCTTTAAAGTTAATTTTAGTTTCAATTTAGTCCTACATGTTCTAAAATGTTGACAATATTGGCCAAATTGGTCTATTTTTGGCTTTTTACAACAAATTTTTAGGTTCTGAGTTGTGGAACAATTGATACAATAGATTGTACTTGTGACACACATGTATTACTCATTGTAGATCAGCCAAAAATTTCCTCGAAATTAACGTTTTAAAACATATGGGACTAAATTGAAACAAAATAAAGGTAAAAGATTAACTTGAAACTTAAAATTAAGATAAAGGACCTATGGAGTAATTTTGTCTTATATTTGTTATAATTGATTGTTTTACTTCTGAGTCCCTATGTGATAACATTATATGTTCTCGGTATAATTCCGTTGTATTTGAGCACATATCCAATTTATAAATATCTTTATTATTAATAAATGATTATTTGCTTTTGAGTCTCAATAGGAAACATTATGTAACACCCCGCTGTCCTATCTATGCTTTATTAAAAATTAATTAACCTAAATCGCTTAATTAACGTGAATACATGTATAATAAAATAAAAGTACGGAGAAATTAAAATTGGAAGCATAAATAAGACAACAACGTGTCACGTGTAGAGTAAGCTAGTGTCATAAAATATATACAATCATGTTCTCAAAAGATGGCCTCATCTGTATGGCCTAGATCGTTAGAGTGAAAAAGTAAGCGTAGTGTAAAGTCATCCAAAATATATATATCCTATGAGGCTAGCCACCAAAATAAAAGCAAAACATAAACAGAAGACTCCTGGCCAAAAGAAACTAAAGTCATTAGCGAGGTGGATACTGATAGCTCCCACTCTGAGATTCAGCTCGCCTCGGGAAGAAATGACAGTACTGATGGGTAGTCATAGGTCGAGAAGGTCCAAACATTTCTCAAGTCCTACGTTTATACCTCCCTCTATGGCCCGATCCACTCGGATGGCTAGCAGAGGGCACGAGCATCTGGTGTGGATGCATAGGAGGATGCCCACCATAGCCAAACCTGAGAGGAACAACAGGTGCCTGCCACATGCGTGCAAAATGAAGCCTCTAACATATACAGAAATCACCAGCAAAACTAGCAATAGGGAAACCAGCGATACGAAAATACGCAGAGATCGTCCCTGTATACATGACTGACTAATGGGCATGATTGATCTCCCAACCCATGCCGTCAAAGTCATGATACTATATCTCAAAATCCCCCAGACAGGGATCCTCAGGGCCTGCATCATCACCGGATGCATCAACAGGAACTGGTCCATCGGATGTGACTGCTGCATGGTCCTCCTCAACAAAGTCTATAAAAGGCACACATATACACACTGTAATACCCGCACCTCAAAGTAAATTGAAAGTACGACAAATTACAATAAAACACAGGAATTTCTAATAATTTACAAACTTGATTACAGTAATCCAAGTCATAAATTTAAAATCTAAATCATTTATCTAATAAATAAATCACAACTTGAATAATTTTGGGAATATCAAAATTCAACTCCAAAATAAAAACCTAATCTATGAGTCCCAAGCCTGGAGCTTCGCCTCATTAGCATTCGGTACCTGTTTATCTTAAACAATAAAAGGAACGAGGTGAGATTAAAAATCTCAGTGAGCCCTTCATGGACTCCTCACATTCTCTCATCGAATCATACTTACTTGCATAGACTAACTTAGGCATTACACTCATAAACATACTCTCCCTATATATATATATATATATGGACTTGACTTGAAACATCTTAACCACCCTAAGCGAGAATGCACCTGAACTAAAAAAACTTAGTATATTGCAGAGTAGGATAATCATAGGTCCAATATCCCACTTATAAACTTGTGATTAAGCTAAACTTATAAATGTATAGCAACACACATAAATCATATAAACATTCTTTCTTTAACCTATGCTTAGCACGGCTAAACATAATGCAATGCAAATGCAACATTCTTAACTAAGAACATATAGTTCTTCCTTACTTTATGCTTGGCACGGCAATAATAAATTCAATGCCACTTTAACTAGAACATATTGTTCTTCTCTGTTTTGTGTTATTATGTTGTGTCATATGCTTTAGTCCATAGACCCCAATAACACACTTTCGATATGGTGGTTAGATGTATTAACCCTCCAAATGGCATCCCGCGAGGTTAAATATACCGATCTATCCTCTTTTGAGGCATCTTGTTGTCTTTTAAGAATCTTAAACATGAATTATGCTATGACAATGCGTATACTTAATGAAATGAACAAATTAATATAATTCACTCATTCTTCGCTATCAAGCACGGCTTAATCTTAACAATAACAACATTTCTCAGTCAATTGAAAACTCAACATTAAGGATGACAACCTAATGCATGGAATAACAATTCATTTAGCATTTGAGACCTAAGCCTATTTAGGTTAAAGGCCACAGAATTCCATCAAACTATCATCAACTCACTCAATTCATAATCAGCTTATACTAAACCGCTACTAATCATGTTAGAACCTCAATTCCAAGAATCATACCAAATCAAGAACAACTCCTTCAAACATTCTTCCTATCACATAATTCCCTTAAATCCTTTAATTAACATCATTGCCATGAACTTAGGGCTCATTAACAAGCCTCAAAACTGACCAATTTAATGGACAAACATTTATCAAACTCATCCCCTTGGAGCTCTATAGAGCTGACCAAGGGGAAAAACATCATACATACATATATTTATGGGGGGTTACGGACAGCAGCTAACCCTTTACAATCCCACTAAATTATTACAACAATAATAACAAACTCTATTTCATACGGGTATTCAAAACCCTAACTTGAACCTAGGGTTCACATATTACTTAGGGAAAAGAAATTCCTAATGTGAGACTTATGGTTGCCTATCACCTAAAGGATGAAGAACTCACAATACTCCGAAGAGCTTGAGCTATGAAGTGTGAAACCTTGGTCTTCTCCTTCTCCTCCTTTCCAATTTCTTTTTTCCCTTTGTTCTTCAACTTAGGGCATTCCAAATTTTTCCCAAATCTTGATCTACAACCTTCAATCTTCCTCTTCATGTAAGGAATTGAAGATATCTCACATGAATCTCTCAAATCCCTCTCTTCTCTCCCTCTCACGCCCTGTTCTTGGCTTCTGTAACACTCGTAATTTTTTTTCGATGCGTTATTTGGTGTTATTTAGTGTATTTTATCGTATTTATGCTATAATAAGCAATTCCTTATTCTCTAAGTAAGTGAATTAATTAAATCAAGATCAAAGTATATTTGAGAGTTAATATTTTATATTAATTCCCGGTTCGAATATCGTCAAAAATTTTTAACGAAGTTTCGTCGCGATTCGGATCGCCGGGCAATTTCGCCGCAGATAAAATTCTAAACGAACTCCGATTTCGATGAAAATTAAAACGTAACTTGTTGAGACTATTTTTGAGTATTTGGTATGATTTTTATTATCTATAATTAAATATTATCACGCGATGAATTAATTTCTCGTTAAATTAATTTTCGCGAATTTATCGGTAACGCGGTTTTTCGACGCCGTGTTTTAACAACCCTTAGACTCTAGAATTAGAGGGTAATCATGAGAGGTGTGAGATTAGATGGGTAGGACTTATTGATGTGATTAGCATCTTTACTTTATTGCTAGGTGTCATTATGTGTGTGATTAATTTGAAAACAAATTCTTTTTTTTACTAAACTATTTTATACTAACTATGCTTAGTTTATTTTTAGAAAAAAAAATAAAAGGAGGGAGGCCCTTTTATGCAGCCCCATCGTGATCCCTCCCTCAAAACACCCTCTCATCTTCTTCTTCTTCCATTTTAGAGAAAGAAAGAAACCTTGAAGCTCCATCACTTCCAACCTCCATTTTGTTGAGATTTCAACCTCCAAACTTCATCATTCTTGCACCCAAGTTCATCCTCCACTTGATTCTTCATCTTCTAACCATTCAAGTAAGGAGAAAAATCAATTTTTCCTCCCCCATTTTCTGCACAAAACAGCGCCCCCTACCCCGTTTTTGCTTCTTGATTTTCTTGCTTTCCTTTCTTGATTTTCATACTTGTTTAAGTGTTGTTTTGTGTTGTTGATGACTGAATGAAAGAGATGAGCTTGTAAGTCCCCAATCTTGGAAGCCCTAGGAGTGAGTCAAGGGGAAAAAGAGGGGCAAAGTGATCTTGAGGTTCAATCTTGCAATTAATGGTTTGATTGAGTTTAATTTGTGTTATTGTTGTTGATTGGAGTGGTAGTTTTAGAATTAACATGTTGTTGGGTTGTTTTTGAGATGAACACCTATTCTTGGCAAAGAGGATTTGTGGGATTTAATTGTTGAAGCATGTAATAAATTGGTTGAATGAGTCTCTTTGATGTAGTTATTGTTGTCTTAGTTAAAGTTTTGGAACTAAAACTTTGTTTGGGAAAATTTTGGTGAAAAACCTATTCTTGAATGGAATTTGATCTTTATGTGAGACTCTTGAATGTTGAATAACATGCTTAAGTTGGATGATGATTTGTTTGAGTGTTTTAAATGTGGTTTGATGGAGTAAAAGAATTGATAAAATTGGTATTATTGATTTTGGGGGATGAGTTGCAAAATTTTGGAAAAAGGGAGGTTGGGGCCGTGAGCCCTAGGAGTGGATTTGGAAGAGAAAAATTATTTTGTGTCTTTCTTTTAATTGATGTTAGTAATTGTTATTGTGTTGAAGTTGATTTGGTGAAGAAATTGGGATTTAAGTGTTAGTTTAGAAGTTGTTGAAAATCTTTTGGTTATATGTATTGAGAAAATAGTTTTGATGTTTGATTTAAATTTCCTTAAGTGTGCTAGTGGTTATATGATGTTGGTTAAGTTTGAAAATCATTTTTGGGAAGTTGATTGGGTTTCTCTTGAGTTATTGACATTGTTAGTATTATGTTTGAAAGGTGCTTTGAGTTATGCCTTGTGTATGCCTTGATGCTTTGATGTCTTGGAGTATAGGTGAATGATTTGGAAATGGGTTGTTAGATTGTAAACAATGAAGTTTGGCTTTTTTTTAATAAAAAGGGGGGTATGGCTGAGAGGCCCAAGGGGTGTAAAAAGGGAAGATTTTGTTTGTAAACTTGGTTAAAATGCTTGAATGATTATGCTTTTAAAACATGTAAGATTTATGAAAAGTGTTTAATGAGTTGTGTTTACTTTAAAAGTTTTCAAGAACATTAGAAAATGTATTATGTTTGGTTTTCTTAAGAAATGATTTTGATTACAAAACCTTATTCCTTTCAAGTAGTTGGTGACTAAATGTTTGGTGTGAATGTTTGGTTAGAAAGGGTTATGTTTGAGAGCCTAGGTTCCTAAGTTGGAATTGTAGAATTGTGCTAAGTTCACTTGTGGTGATAGGAGTTCCGAACCCGGAGATCGTGTAACATGGACGCGAAGCTTGCGGTGCTACACTAGCTTGCATTTGTGGTAAGGGTAACTTTAGATATTGATAGGAATTTAATTTCAAGTATTTATGCGAAGAAGTCTGAGAACCTCAGGGTTCGAAGTGAGGGTCTTGTACCCCCTTCGTTTTACTGCTTTTTGATATACTGATTATTTAGTGGGCTTGTCTGCAAATGGTTGGTAGCTGTCCCCAACCCCCCACACTTGTTTGCTTGCCTCTCTGCCAACTCCATTGAGTTGCAGAGGGATGAACTGAGTTGTTTGACTGTTGTTGTTTGCTGAGTTATGATTGTTAAGATTAATTGCTTATACTGCTGAACTGTTCGCACTGTTTTGAGATTGGCGTGAATATTATTTGATATGCAGTCTAATAATTATTCAATTGTTTCCTGAATTATCCTATGCGGCGATTTATTCATTGGAGTGCGAGAGTTTAGTCGAGTCGTTGAGTGTCGTGACTTTTTTGAGCTTTAATCCGATTAACCTAGGGTGCTACGATCCCCTAAACGACTCCGGCTGGTTTTTCGGCAGATTAGCTAGGCGTCGTAGCGTCAAGCAACCTAAGCTGAATGTTTAGGGTGAGCGAAGAGCCCAAGGCTACGGCTGACTTTCAGTGGATGGATCGGCGTTATATTCCGGAAAGTTGTCAAAAGTGTCGTGAGTGTTGTGTCTTGAGCAGAGTCTTATGTTGCGTCTTGAGAACTATGCATATGTCTGTTTTGCCCATTGTTTATGTTTCGTTATTTCTTGATTTATTGAGAAATTGACCATTTCCCATGGTACCTTCGATCCATGATGGTTACCCAGGTGATGGCGAAGAGTACCGATACCGGCGATGAAGACGTCGCCGGAGATCTTCTTTGATTTCCCAGACTTGGAGCTACTCGCGGCGATGGAGTTCGACCCCATCTCACGTCGCGTTGTATATACCGGGGATGTTGTTCAGAGTTTCAGAGAGGATGGTGTCGTGGTGAGACAGGAGACTTCACGACGTACGGTGAGCTTTCCGATTCGGATGTTGTAGATAGTGGATGCCTAGCGTACTATGGAGAGAGAGAGAGGACTGCACCAGCTTTGTCTTCCTTACCAGAGGGACCTCCTGAGGTCCCGAGGCATACTACTTCCTATTTTGCTTCCCGAAGTCGAGGACGAGAGCCGAGGATTAGAGTGACCGCTCGCAAGAGCATGATTCGATGCAAGACTATAGGAGCGTCTACTTCCAGAGCTGCCGCTATCCTGACTCCTCCAGTAGAGCCGGCTTCCCCTCCTGTTGTTAGGACCTCCACTCCACCAGCGGATCCACCTCCTGTCTGTAGTGTGTGCGGCGAGGCTGATTGTCTTGGGGCGAGACCTGATGAGGACGATATGGCCGAAGAGTTTATGCCTAGTGATGTACTCGAGGATGTGCCTGCTACGGCACTTTTTATCGACTTGACTGGAGAGGACTCGGTGGATGAGGAGGAGGATCCATCTGAGAATCTGGGTAGTTATCTGTAGTCATCGTGTTGTCTGATTGTTGTTTAAGTTATTTTGGATGACTGTAGTATTTACTTTTGTTGTACAGTTAGTTTGATGACCAGTCGGGCTCGGGATTTTTTTGTACTACAGGGTAGACTGGCGGTTTACTTTTGGAGCAGCCCCCTGCATGGGTGTCTGCCGGGAGTACCCCCGGGGTATGACTACTCTTACGAGGGTCTTCATACCATAGGTGTATTCTCTGTACATTTCTGCACTGTTTTATTTTGCACGTATTGTATATGATGACCTGTATATATATGCATGTATGTATTCCCAGTGCATGTGTTTTGTGTCCTATATTGTACCATGTTTCGAAACGCTGTAGCTACTTTGTGCGTGCTTGCGGATGATGTTGTTTAAAAAAAATGTACCGCATTTTCTGAAGGACACAAGAGTACCGTTTTAAAAATGCGTCGCATATAGGTTTAATTCTAGTTGAGTAATGGTCTGAAAACGGGTCGTTACAGCTTCTCCCTCTCTCTCTCTCTCTCATATTTGTGATCTCTCTCCTCCTCTGTTTTTTTTGGCGAGCCACTGCGCCTCCAGGCCGCAGCACCGTGTGCTCCTCCTTCCTCTTCTACCACCGCACGCTTCCTTCTTCTTCTTTCCTTTCCAATCGTGCCCCTCTTTATCTCCTCTTCTTCTCTTTTCTTTTCTTTTCTTTTTCTCTGCCTCTGTTTCCTTTCTTTTTTCCTTCGCAGGGTGTAGGTGTGTGTGTGTGTGTTAAGTGAGGAGAAAGGAGTGGGCTAAGGTGGGGGCATGGGAAAAGTGGTGCACGATGGGGTAAGGCATAGTTTTAATAAAAATTGGCCATTAAACCTCATATTTAATCATCAAAGTTTACTCTTTGGTCCCTACGGGAACCTAAGATAAATTACTCAATTAAATACTACTCACGAATAAGTAATCCCACATTTCCTTAATTATTGGGAATACTTACTATTTTAACCCTTTAGGCTTAACTTGGCATTAAAACACTAGATTATAGGTTATTAACCTCATTAATCCTTAGATATTAAATCCCCTTTTTCACTTGGTGTCTTTAATTACCAAGCTTTAGAAAGTTAGGGTGTTACATTACTACCCACATTTTAAAAAATTTCGTCCTTGAAAATTGCTACATCTAACATCGTAACTACAACTGTGACTTTCTCTCATAGCCAATACAAATCAGTGGAAAACCTAGAAATGATTTACTCCTACAAGGCATCAATCGCTTAGATTAATCGTGATAGCATTAAATGGTCACAGACTAGGCCTTAACCGATAAATATTGCTTGACCGGTTAGGACGTAGTTTGTAACTGGTTAAGTGGAATCACTCTAAACACTAATCGACGAAATACTTGTAATCATGAATAACTTTAGGTCTCCGCCGATTTGGTGGCAACTTACTTCCTTATGAACTTTAAATCCTTCCCATGGCATAGGTTTCACTTCAAGACTCCCTCTGTGGAGCGAAAAGTGCAGGAATTAGAAAACAACGTCAGTGTGGGGGTGAGGACAGAAATTCACCCTTCCCACCTCCTCTAATATTTCACAGATCATAACATGATGATACAACTTCAAAAGTTTAGACCATCCTGTCTCTCATTTGAGTACAAATTCTCTGCTAGAAATTTCTTAGCTTGAGTCGATTGATGAACTCCTTTCGTCTTGTTTCCATTAAATGAAACACCTTACTTGCAGTCGGAGAATTTGACTCTGGTGCTGCTTTCTTCTTCTGTTGTTTTTAGCAGTTAGAAATTCTTACGTTTGCTCTTCTTATTTGCTACTTGTCTAGACGTTCTGCTATAAGGCAGTCTATGTTTCCTTGGCAATTCTGTATTTAACCCACAATCTTGCATAGTCATCCTCCTCAAATTGATCCACGACATCCCTCAGCTCGGTTTGAGTCCCCGCTCAAACTGGTGAGTCTTCCACTCATCGTCTTATACATGTTGAAGATAGGTTGAGTACGTGGACAATTCTTTGAACTTGGCTACACACTTTCCTACGAATGTGCGTCTTTGCGTCAAATGAGCGAATCTTTGCTCCTTCTATCTCTTTAGACTCCTTGGAAGGTACCTTTCTACGAATACTCTTTGGAAGTTTGCTCAAATAGTATCCCATACTACCTTTAGTGGTTTCGTGACTCCTTCATTGGTCAACTAATTTATCAAAGTAAGATTGTCACATTGAGGTAACTAATACATACCTTGAACAATTTCCATTCGCAACGAGCATTCTTACGTTACAATTGGAAATTCTTTCCTTAGATACCTTTTTTCGTAACTTAGGGAATTGGTACTCATCTCTTATATCTCTATACTTGGTCCTATAACCAACTTGGCCTAGGAAATTTGAAACTCTAGGGTTGCTCAACTCCTGGAAGGTGTCCATTGGCTAAATCGTACCCCTACTATTACACTTTTAGTTGAACTATACTACAACTCTCTTCAACTCGAGGGATTAATTCCCCTTTTTGGTTCAATTAGAATTTAAACTAGAAATCCATGCTGCCATATCTAATAGCAACAGGGATTGGTGTGTCTGTCACCAGGTCTAATAAATAATGGACTAACTAGTATCGAGAAAATGAATCCTTAAGATTCTTGGGAACAATCTATCTCACTTAACCTGATCTACCTTCATTACTCCCTCTAAATCATGGGAAACCCAAAAGGTATTAATCTCTACAAAGGAACTAATGGTCCTGCGAATTAGGTGATTTCATTACCCGATAATAGACTAAGTCTTATTCCAAATAAGATTCTTATTTGGCTAAGATAAAGTTTATAATTGGTCAAACAAATTCACCTCATGCACTGGTCGATTGGATTGAATACAAACGTTAATAACCTTGAATTTCCACCGACTTGACTTGGCTTTGCTTATAACTCCTATAGTTCAAAGACTATAGTCTAATTCTCTTTCTAGCCTAGCTACTCAACTAGGGTCATTATACCTAAAAGACTTAGGGTTTCTTTCTGCTTCGCTAGGGCTTGATCACCCTCGAGGTTCCATACTACCATTTAGGCATTGAAGTGATTGGCCTATCCTCATCTTACTTCCTATCCTTACAACTAATCACTTAGAACACTATGGATCACATAGGTATTATCATAGGATTTCCATCAATCTAGGATCCATTCATAATGGTTTGGGCTAAACAACTTGATGAATCAACAGTTGTTGAACCCTAACCAATTATAAATGCTCATCCTAATTGATTTAAACCATACAATTAAAAACCCTTACTTGTCGTTGTTCCTAATTCCTTGCAGAGCGTCCCGGTTAACGACACCTGTAACAAACGATTCGCCCAGTTGAACACTCGCCTCTGTGGTTCCGACCACACTTAAAACATTCCCCAACTCATGGTTCTGGAGAGGTTGGAACTTATTTCCCTCTATCCGTATTCTCTGAAGGTTTTCACTCATTCGGGAGCTCTTGCATTCGTTTCTTCTTTTTCGCATCATCCTTATCCATTAAGCTTTCTCAGAGTTTGCATTCCTATTCGGTCCTCTCCCTCGTTCGCCAGCTCTATCTACTCTATTCTATATACACTGTATTAAGTATTAAGTTGATCAGGCTTAATATTCCATACCAGGTATAAGAATATAGAGAGAAGTTCTCAAACAAATGAAAGATCCAGCTAACTGACTACAGTCCTACAAGGACTAAACTGACACTTCCTAAGCCAAGTCGCTTCTAGACTCATAACTCACAGTCCGATAAAATCGAACTGCTCTGATACCATAATGTAACACTCGCACCTCAAAGTAAATTGAAAATACGACAAATTACATCAAAGCACAAGAATTTCTAATAATCTACAAACTTGATTATAGTAACCCAAGTCATAAATTTAAAATCTAAATCATTTATCTAATAAATAAATTACAAATTGAATAATTTTGGGAATATCAAAATTCGACTCCAAAATAAAAACCTAATCTACGAGTCCCAAACCTGGAGCTTCACCTCATCAGCCTTCGGTACATGTTTATCTTAAACAATAAAAGGAATGGGGTGAGATTAAAAATCTCAGTGACCCCTTCACAGACTCCTCACAATCTCTCGTCGAATCATACTTACCTACATAGACTAATTTAGGCATTACACTCCTAAACATACTCTCCCTATATATATATATATATATATATATATATATATATATATATGGCCTTAAATTGAAACATCCTAAGCGAGAACACACCTGAACTAATAAAACTTAGTATATTGCAGAGTAGGATAATCCTAGGTCCAATATCCCACTTATAAACTGGTGATTAAGCTAAACTTAGAAATATATAGCAACACACATAAATCATATAAACATTCTTTCTTTAACCTATGCTTAACACGGCTAAACACAATGCAATGCAAATGCAACCTTCTTAACTAAGAACATATAGTTCTTCCTTACTTTATGCTTGGCACGACAATAATAAGTGTAATGCCACTTTAACTAGAACATATTGTTCTTCTTTGGTTTCTATTATTGGGTTGTGTCATATGCTTTGGTTCGTAGACCCAATAACACACTTTTGATATGGTGGTTAGACGTCTTAACCCTCCAAGTGGCTTCCCACGAGGCTAACCATACCGATCTATCCTGTTTTGAGTCATCTTGGTATCTTTTCAAAATCTTAAACATGTCTTATGCTATGACAATGCATACACTTAATGAAATGAACAAATTAATATAATTCACTCATTCTTCGCTATCAAGCACGGCTTAATCTTAAAAATAATAACATTTCTCAGTCAATTGAAAACTCAACATTAAGGATGACAACCTAATGCATGGAATAACCATTCATTTAGCATTTGCGACCTAAGCCTATTTATGTTAAAGGTCACAGAATTCCATCAAACTATCATGAACTCATTCAATTCATAATCAACTTATACTAAACTGCTACTAATCATGTTAGAACCTCAGATCCAAGAATCATACTAAATCATGAACAACTCCTTCAAACATTCTTCCTATCACATAATTCCCTTAAATCCTTTAATCAACATTATTGCCAGGAACTTAGGGCTCATTAACAAGCCTCCAAACTGACCAATTTAATGGACAACACATTTATCAAACTCATCCCCTTGGAGCTCTATGGATCTGACCAAGGGGCAAACCATCATACATACATATATTTGTGGCGGGGTTGGGGACAGCAGCCAACCCTTTACCATCCCAAAAAATTATTACAACAATAATAACAAACTCTATTTCATATGGGTATTCAAAACCCTAACTTAAACCAAGGGTTCACATATTACTTAGGGAAAAGAAATTCCTAATGTGGGACTTATGGTTGCCTATCACCTAAAGGATGAAGAACTCACAATACTCCCAAGAGCTTGAGCTATGAAGTGTGAAACCTTGGTCTTCTCCTTCTCCTCCTTTCCAATTTCGTTTTTCCCCTTGTTCTTCAGCTTAGGGCAATCCAATTTTTTCTCAAATCTTGATCTACAACCTTCAATCTTCCTCTTCATGTAAGGAATTGAAGATATCTCACATGAATCCCTCAAATCCCTCTCTTCTCTCCCTCTCACGCCCTGTTCTCAACCTCTCTCTCTTATTCGTAATCTCTCTCCTCCTCTATTTTTTCGATAAGCCACCACGCCTTTAGGCCGTAGCACCACGCGCTCCTCCTTCCTCTTCTGCCACCACGTGCTTCCTTATTCTTTTTTCCCTTCCGATCGCGCCCCTCTTTCTCTCCTCTTCTTCCCTTTTCTTTTCTTTTTTTTTTCTCTGCCTCTGTTTCCTTTCTTTTTCCTTCGTAGGGTATGTATGTGTGTGTGTGTGTTAAGTGAGGAGAAATGAGTGGGCTAAGGTGGGAGCATGGGAAAAGCGGTGCACGGTGGGGTAAGGCATAGTTTTAATAAAAATTGGCCATTAAACCCCATATTTAATCATCAAAATTTACTCTTTGGTCCTTACAGGAACCTAAGATAAATTACTCAATTAAATACTACTCACGAATAAGTAATCCCACATTTCCTTAATTATTGGGAATACTTACTATTTTAACCCCTTAGGCTTAACTTGGCTTTAAAACACCAGATTAGTGGTTATTAACCTCATTAATCCTTAGAGATTAAATACCTTTTTTCACTTGGTGTCTTTAATTACCTAGCTTTAGAAAGTTAGGGTGTTACATACACAAGCATGCAATACAAGGAGATAAGAACAACACATTCATTATAAAGCGGAAAATGTAAAAGTAGAATGAGAGTATGACAGTGCATGACAATAATACAGGTAATCACATATATTAAAAATTGGACCTAGCTACCCTCTTCCACTTATCCCATGTCTCTCTCTGAGTTTGTGCATATATTACTATTGTCAATGTATTCCCCTTTCCCAAAACGAATACACAAACCCTCGTTCCCGATAGGGTTATCATTCCCCTTTCCCAATAGAGACACCTGCCTCCCTTTCCCAATAGAGACAGGGCGACACTAGCCTAATCCACAAGGTATCCCCCTTTCCCGATAGGGATCCTCCTCCTCCTTTCCCGATAAGGATGTATGTTCCCCCATTCCCGATAGGGATGGAGTGTATCTAACCTGCTAGACGAGGTATCCTCCTTTCCCGTTAGGGATCGTCTCCCCTCACATTCCCGTTAAGAATGGAGTGGTTACTAATGCAACATATGTATCGTGCTCATGCATCCAACACCTTTTTATCATATGCCTCACATCATGTTATACTCACATGCCCCAAAAATATCTCTTTAATCATTTAAGTTATGCCATGAATCATACTTACACATATTAGCATGCTATGGCAACATATAACTCAAGTTCACACATAATGCAATATTGCCAATGTTTAACCCGGTGGACTTCGAGTAACAATGTTTTGACGCAGTGAATGGTGGCGTGGAATCTGAAAGCACACAGTTAGTGCATTATACTGATGCATTCACCACTGACGAGGTAATAAATTTGAGAAATAAATTTTTTTTGAGTTATGAACATATAAACACTAGTTTATCATTTTTACAAGTTTGTCTTTTTTGTTTTTGTAGGTGTTTGCCACACGAAATGATCTATTGAGATGGGTCAGAAAAGTTGGCAAGGAAATTGGAAATGTTGTTGCGATTTTTAGATCCGAAACAGGCAAAGGACATCTAGGAATGTTGACAAAGTTAATTCTTGGTTGTGAAAGAAGCGAGAAGTATAGACCTTGGAAGAACCCGTTACCTGTGAGGGGTACCAGTACCAAGAAATGTGATTGTCTATTTGTAATGAGAGGGAGACACGTGATTGACGGTGAAGGATGGAATCTACATATAGCATGTGGCCTTCATAACCACCAATTGGCGAAAACATTGACCGGTCATTCTTATCTTGGCCGACTATCATCTAAAGAGAAGACCTCACTAGATGACATGACAAAGAATATGGTTAAACCGAGAAGCATATTGTTGACACTGAAGGATCATAATGTTGAAAGTTTAACTACAATCAAGCAGGTTTATAATGCATGGCAAGCATATCGGTCGTCCATTAGAGGTAACAGAACTGAAATGCAGCAATTGATCACCTTGATGGAACACGATCAGTATGTGTATCGATATAGGAAGGCAGATGATTCTGATGAGCTGACGAACATATTCTGGATATCTCTAGATGCCATCTCTGTTGTGAATATTTTCCACCTAGTGCTGATTTTTTATAGAGCATACAAGACATATAGGTACCGATTGCCATTACATGAGACTGTCAGTGTTACCTCGACCAGAATGACATTTTATGTGGCATTCGCCTATGTATAGTCCGAGTCTATTGATAACTTCACATGGGGACTACAAATATTGAGAGAACATATTACAAGCGGTGATGTTGGTGTCATTCTTTCCGATAGAGACCTTGCCTTGATGAACGCGGTTCATCATGTATTTCCTGTTAGAGAAAAATGTGAAATTGCATCTAACACTCTTATGGTTTTGATGATAACAAAGACATCAGAAATAAGATGAACAATTAATCTTATGAACATTTAACAAATTTGTTAAGTGTGCATGAAAACTTAATAAAAGAACATAATATATTTGAAGATGCATCTGGTGATGAAGATCACTAGGATTAACAAACCAACGCCTGATTACGACATCTGACATAAGCGGCCCAATCAGAAACAAAGAAGAAGAAGACAAAACAATGCATGTGTAAAGTTCAACATTGAAGATGTCTGAAGTTTAGCAACGAAGAAGAAGAGAAGAAATGTTTGATATACAACAACAAATTAGACGTTCATGAAGACAAAAGCAGTTGTTGGAACCTAAATGATTGAGAAGTTTAGACCCTCATTAATTTTGATGATAACAAAGTATTTACAAGAGAACAATTTAACTTCTAATAAGTCTTGAAGTGTATAAGTATTAAAATCATTCATGTTTTATGACTCACCCAAGCAAGAAGAAGAATTTCACAAGAAGATGAATACATTCCTATGTGTCTGCATCTGGTTCACTCAAGCATCTTGTTATATGCACTTTTAACGAGCGTTCAGTAGTGTAATCTTATGACACGTGGTTACTCAATTGCTGCAAGCATCCGTTTTGATTTCTGAGCGAGCATCTGGTCTTTTAATGAATCATGTGATGGTCATGTTTATTCTCTCTATCCTCAGCTTTCGCGGAACGTTATTCGAATTTGATTTTATGCGCTCATTTTTATGTACGAGGTATCAAAGGTGACACCTTTAGAATAAGACAAATTCGTACAAGGTAATTGTGTGAAAAGCAGATATCTACAATGGTATTATCCTCAAAACTCCTATAAATACCTCAAGGTCTTCTTTGAAGAAGTAAGCTAGAAACTATATTCTGCTAAAGGTATTCTCAAGTGAGCAATCAAGTTTTGTGCCAAGTTTTTGGAAACCAAGAACTGAACTTCAGTGTCTTATATTCTTTCTTTTAGAAAGTTATTATTTTGAGCTTAATCTTTTCATCCTCTTTGTGAGAGTTATTTGATTGTATTCAAAAATACTTTGTGAAAGTTGTATTGCCTAGTTACAGGCTTGATTCCTCAAAGGCTCAATCTTACTAAGTAGTTTTGAGAAGTTAAGAGCATTGTCAAGTTTGTGACAATACATACTCTTAAGGAATTTGTAATCTGTTGATTATAGTCACTACAAAAAACTGGGCAATTAATGGCAATTTTAATACGGCGGTTGCGAAGAACTGCCATTATTTATCGTAAATAAGGGCGGTTTATAGGCCCGCCTCATTAAAAAGTACATTACGACTTATTTAATGTCATATAATTCAAATATCATTTCAAATGTACCCTTCACATTATACCCATCATGTCATTAATTCATAGAAATAAAAAAGTCTGGAAATATGTAAAGTCACAACACATGGGTATAAAAGGAATTTTTGTAATAAATACATCTTGAAATTAGTTACTTTTTCTTATAATTGGGACAAAAAAAAACTCCAAAATTTTTCTTATAATAAAAAACAGAGGTAGTATTTTGTTAGTGGGTAAGTTTGAACCCTCTCTCTTATCACTTCACTCCTTAGCTCCTTGCTGCAAGCCAATCACTAATTCAAGCTCTACTGATCACTATTGCCACACAAACATGAATGAAATGAAGCAAATTTTAACCAATGAGAAAACTGTAATAATTAGCATATGTACATTATTTATTTTTAATCTAGTGTAGCATAAAAAAATGAGTACTAACTTAATAGTAGCTTCTACTTATTTCGTGAGAATAAGATGGTGAATAACTAGGGGGTCAGCTAAGCAGATCAAAACTTGCTCTCAATAGACCCTCACTTTTTTTTTGGGATAAAGTAAATATAGATCCCCTGAAAGTGTTTACTGTCTTATACATACTGGGAGGGAGACGCTATCTCTTTATCTTAAAAATGGTGTGTTTAATTATCAAGCACAAAGTGCTAAGTTAAAATGATCAAGTAAGTATGACTGTAAGGTGTAAATGTTGTATAATTTTACTAGCAACCCCAATCACGATTCCGCACGAACAAGGTAAACACTGAAACCTACAAAACAAATAAACGATCATAATAACCTGAGGCATCGGTAAGACTGCCTTTAAGGATTTATCCGCTTACTGTGCGCAAATCCCCCAGGGTACAACAGGCTTTTCCCGAACAAGCCGAGGTATCAGAACAGCAGAAATCACAATAGACAACAGGAAGATCTAACCCAAGAGAAAAACACAAGAAGAAGAAGGAGAAGTTTTTCTCGCTCTAAAAAGAAGGCCACTTTCTCATATAATATAAGTAGAAAACAGTTAACTGAAGAGAAAAAATTGTTAGTGGGTTAGATTAAGTCAAAGATAGGATAAGGATAAAAGGATTAGACCAAGTCAAATATTTATAAACATTAAAATCAATAATAATAATTTTCTTCTAAAATATTTTTCCATATTTCTCACTTATAATGTGAGACACAATATATTCAAAACTTTTGAAATACCCACAAAATTTCCAAAAATCCCCCACATATTTCAAAAGTTTTAAGAAAACATTTAAGAAATGTTTTGAAAGAATTCTTCCTGGGTTAACATCGTAGATGTAATGCATCGGACCTATGTAGCCAAACTATATGAACCAGGCCTAGACTGATAAGACTTAACACACAGTGAATTGGTGTAGCCAAGCTATATGAACCCAAGACACTTCATGTATATTAGAGGTCTACCAATCACACTACACACCCACAATTCTTGCTGTTGACGCCGTTTTGCGCTAATAGGCCATGCGCGCGCCCAGTATTCATGAGTGCTCTAGAGATCTCACCAAGATCTCATGCAAGCGGCCCCACTTGACACTCATATAGGTGATTTTATCAAGTGTATGCCGCAAATCATACACCACCCATAAGGGATATGAAATTCATTAAAAGCTTTATAGCTTACCCTCTCAATAATGCAGCGTCTAGCACTTAGTCAAACACACCATAGGAAAGGGACTAAATAAAATAATTTAGTGCTAGCAGAATTAACAAGTGACTTGTTCTTACCGCATTGAACCTTCTTCATGGGATCTCCAATCACAAAAGTCGGGTTCCCATCACTTGTTAATTTCAATTGGCTCAAGTCTCATTCCTCTCGATATTTCACAAATTTTCCCATATTCTTTGTCAGATGATCAATTAAGTTCACTTCTGACTTCACATAAATTAAGGATAGAACCTTCTCTTTTAGTAGCTACTTTACACAATTATAACACATAAATATGGAAGACACAAATTTCTTCCATCAAGGAATATTGACCAAGACGTCTCTTAGTCAATCAATCTCATATATTATCAAGTTTAGAGTAATAAACTCAGCCTCCATAATAGACTTATACAGGTCTACTTAGAATGATTTCTAAGCGATAACACCTCTATTGAGGATAGAAATAAATCAAATCTAATTAACGTCACTGTATCTTTCAATGCAGTGGATATCCACTATATACAATATCATAGCTCATGGTAGCTCTTAACAATTTCATGAGTCTAACATGTGTCACAAAATATTTTTACTATAAACGCAATAATCTTCCAATAATATGGGTATACATACTCAATTTGAGCAACAAAATTGCTTCTAATTTTCTTGATCAAGTGTTAGAATCATAAGGGATACTCAATAATTTAACACTAAAGTGTACAAACTTCTCAAGTTTCTCGATATAATATTCTTGTGATAGCATTATACTACCACACTTCCTTATGATCTCACATCGCAAGTCACACTTGTTTCTCTCATGCCTTTCACATTATACTTGGATGCCAAAATATATTTATAATTTAGCATATTAACAGGGTAGCCATCAACACATAAACAAATGCTCAAAAATATATTTTTATTCTTATTTGTGTCCAATTTTCTTTGACATCAATAATATTATAAAAGGCAAGTCATGTCTCACAAACTAGCTAATTAAGCTATGCAACCCAAACAAAATGCCTTGAAATAACATCACATATATAGAAATCCAAAATTTCCACCTCTTGTATATTCACAAAATATATGCATATCTATCAGGTACCAACAATACATTTCAATCATTTCTCGTGAGCATACTGGACAAGTTTTCATGTAAACCAAAATTTACACCAAAGACAGATTCACCATAACAATAGAATGTATATCGGGCTTTATACATCTTAAACAACGAATACAAAATTGTTTTTCAATTTTGTTCACTCATAGCAATCATCTATGCATTTCTTAAGTTTCTCAAGAATGTCGATATAGGCACACAAAGTGTAATAAGCCACAATATTCCATATCAAAATAAACTTTCCAAATTATTGTACTCATGCATATACACATCAAAAGAGTTTCCAAAGTAGGCATCTCATACATCCAAACTAACATAATGTTCAGACAACGTGAGCACGTTTAATAGTTCAAATTCACATTCACATTATCCCAATGCCTAACTAGCATAATCAAACTATTATCAAGGCATTTAGCAAGCTAAAGCATAATTCAGAACCCAATCTAATACACACAAGAATATAGATTTAGATTACACATCCGTACTAGCACCAGAGTTTTTATTTTCCTTTTAGAAAAATTGTGTGATGATTCTAAGTCTTGACTGACCAACCAATTTTGCACAATTTTCAATTAAACTTCCTAGAACACATGAACATACGGAGCTCTATCTGAAAAATAATTGATTGCTTTCAAAGGAAAGCAGCAAATAAAGTAATGGCATGATTATGCCAAATATATAGATATAATTAGAACTTGATCATGTACCTTTTTTTCCGGCATTTATGTTGCACACGGAGCTCTTTGCTTATCAAAAAAAAAATGTTGCACACGGAGCCTCAATGGAATTGGAGCCAGCAAAATAAACCAGTGCACGGTCAAAATGCGGTGGCTACTCAACGATCCCATCATCAGAAGATAATTCCTCCATTTCGCCCCATTTATCCGCACCGATTATTATCAACACCTTGCTACTTCATGCACGGTTTGCAACAATTCATGAAACGGGTTGCAGTGGTCTAGGTTTCATGATTTTGGCACCGAAAGACAATTTCAATGGACAAATAAATCCTAAAGATTGTTGTATAATTTTACTAGCAACCCCAATCACGATTCCGCACGAACAAGGCAAACTCCGGAACCTACAAAACAAATAAACGGTCATAATAACCTGAGGCGTCGATAAGACTACCCTTAAGAATTTATCCGCCTACTGTGCGCAAATCTCTCAGGGTACAACATGCTCTTCCCGAACAAGCCGAGGTATCAGAACAGCAGAAATCAAAATAGACAACAGGAAGATCTAACCCAGGAGAAAAACACAAGAAGAAGAAGGAGAAGTTTATCTCGCTCTAAAAAGAAGGCCACCTTCTCATATAATATAGGGAGAAAACAGTTAACTGAAGAGAAAAAATTGTTAGTGGATTAGACTAAGTCAAAGATAGGATAAGGATAAAAGGATTAGACCAAGTCATATATTTATAAACATTAAAATCAATAATAATAATTTTCTTCTAAAATATTTTTCCATAATTCTCACTTATAATGTGAGACACAATATATTCAAAACTTTTGAAATACCCACAAAATTTCCAACAGTAAATTCATTCATTAAATCGTTCACATCAAGAGCAGAGTTTGGACTTTGGATGGTGAAGTTCACCCATGCATACTTTTGAGATAAGAACATAACTGTGAAGATTGGTTTGCTAATAGGAGCATTGTTTAGCCGCATGGTCTTCACGTTCACGTTCTTGTGTCCTGTTATACTGCTGTTAGACATTGAATCTGGAGGGTGTGGATGGGTTAAAGACTTGCCCTCTCTTTTTGTATTCGTCATTGTTTGTTTGTCATTTCTAAGAAAATATTATTCAAGATTTCACATTTTATTATGAATAAATATTCATGCGATCGATCAATTCACTTTTAAATTTTCCTTTTTCCCCTTTTCTCCTCAGTTTTTAATCATTAAATCCATTTTATGGTAACATTTCCTTCGCTTACAATGATTCCTCAAGTGTAACAAACAAACAGAAAGGGGAAAAAAAAATACTGTACCAAAATAATATTAAGCAAGAAAAACTGGATGTCAAGAGGCACTAGCAAATCAGATCCGACTTTTGTAGCTTGTGCAAAGTATCATATTGTTAACCAAAAGTTGACTTTAACTCACATAGACATTCTTATAACTTCGAAAATTCTTTGGAGTTCTTTCTTTTATTATTAGAACTGCTGGAGGAGGTGCACATTTTTTTTTTGTTGATAAGATGGAGGATGTGCACTTTATATATAACACTAAAGTTAGAATTATATAATTATGTTAAAATATTTTATCATAAAAGAAATAAATTTGTTCTGTTTATTATTTAATTTATTTTTGCTTTGTTTATTTCATTTTTTTTTTGTCTAATGGTATATTATTTCTAGTTGGATTTACTTATTGTTAAATGGTGTGTTTTTTTTTTTTTAAAAATCTGATTAATGTGCTCCATTGTAGACTGTGGACAATGATCTTGCTTTGAAGATATATATCAAAGCCAGAGCTACTCCAAAAGTTGTTGCTGCTTTTGCTGAGAGAAGGGAGTTTGACAAGATTCTGATATACTCTAAGCAGGTAGAGAGCATGTTTTCTTATCAAAGAATATTGATTTTTGATTCATGAGATTCTTTGTCCTTCTCTTGTAATTTTTTTTTTTAATGTTGTCATGGCCTGCAGATTATTTTACTTAGCCAGTTGATTACAACACCATAACTGATCTGTTTCTTCAGGTTGTTATCTACTGCAGTTATGCTATTATGGTGATAGCAATATAATATTCCTGCTTCACGATCATTGAATTAGTATGTAAAGTTTCTTTAAGTGGTATTATTTCCCCTCTGCATTTTGGACATGTATTACTGGGAAGTCCATTTATTAGCTTATGGTTGTTTTTATCCTGCTCAGAGAAACAATTGAAGGTTTGGAATCAGTTTTGGTGCCACCCTTCTTACAAGGAGTATCATCGAGATTTTTTTTTTGTGGGAAAAAAAATGAAAATTATGGCGGTTAAAACCGCCATAATTTCCCATATTTTTTTTTTATTGGTAATAGGTGTAAATTATGGCGGTTCCAACGGCCATTTTTTACAGAATTTGAACCGCCACATGGTCAATTATGGTGGTTGACCATGAACTGCCATTTTATACCGAATGGCAGACGAAATTTCGGCGCCTTTTTTAACCCGATTTTTTGTAGTGACCAAAAATCATTCAGGAACGAAGGGACTAGACGTAGCTACCAGTTTAGTGGTGAACTAGTATAAATCTCTGTGTCTCTTGCTTTGCTGCTTTACATTTACTTTTGTCTTGTAAAAAAAATAAGTTTTTATAAACACATTTCTAGCATCCGGTTATATTTCTGCATCCGATAACACATAGTTTTCAAAACAAAGTGTTTTTATCTTAAAGTTTGCAAAAAGTTTTCAACACAATTCAACCCCCTTCTTGTGTTCACGTTCAGTAGTCAACTAAACATCAGAAGCAATACTTCAACTATTGCATCTGAATTAGAAGACCAAGTCAAATATACCAATTCAACCAGTTATATTTGATCTAGATGAACTTGAAGACCTAGTTCAGAATAAAAATACTAAATGGCAGTGTTTGAACAAGATGATGAAGAATAACATCAAAGACGATGTTTATGAACAAGAAGACCTAATTCAGAATTAGAACACTAAATGGTAGTGTTTGAACTAGGAGATCAAGATACATCAAAGATGATGTAATATTACTATTATACTTAGTATTTGTCTGATTTTAAAAAGATTCTACCTTTTCATTTCTTTTATTATTTTAATTAAAAAACATTACTTTGTTTTGTATTTTTCAAATAGGCAAAATTGCTCTGTAGATCCCTTAACATATCCCGAATAGGTCCTTTATGTTTTAAAATGTTTTCGAATCAGTACTTTATCTTTTTTTTTTCGAATAGGTCCTTTAGGTTTAAAAAACAGGCGAAAAACATGTCTATGTGTCCATTTATTGAAGGATATTTTTCAAGCAAATTAAAAACTTGAAGGACTTTTTTGAAACATTTTAAAAACTTGAAAGACCTGTTTTTCAGGAAAAAAACATAAATGACCTATTCAGGTAAAAAAAAAGATAAAAGACTAATTCGTTACTAAAAAATAGGTTTAGGACCTACAAAGCAATTTTCCATTTCAAATATTAGTATAAAGAGTAATGCAAACAAATTTTTTTTATTGTATTCACTGTTTTTTATGTAAATCCTTAAAATAAAAATAAAGCAATAATATTATACTATTTTTTATAATTTAGAATGAAAATCATTTTTTTAAAAACTAAAAATAATTTAATTTCTGTAAGATTGAAAATGCTTTTGGTTCTTAAAAAATAACACTTTTTTATTTTAATCCTTATATTTAATAGAAATTGTGTATTTTTATTCCTTCATTCAAGCCTAAAAGTACAAATTTTTTTATATTTTCTAAGAAATAAAAAATTGAAACAACTAAAATAAAAAATCCACTACGTCAAAAACACGGAGCGACATCTAGATAACGTATAAGTGTGATGCGTTATCCGTAAAATCACGTAACACTCCGAATATTGAATAGTGTAACAATTGAATAATTGATTGTAATACAATAAATCATATATGAATAGTGTATTACATTACGAATAATTGGACTTATCTAGTTCACCTCAATAATGTAACGATACATTATTTAATCCATAAAATGTTATATGGAACATTTATTAAATTTTATCTATAAAACATAAAATTTATAGTATTATACATTGAAAAATATATGAAGTAAATGCAGTACACTAAATCA
Source organism: Calophaca sinica (assembly GCA_037113605.1). NCBI lineage: Eukaryota > Viridiplantae > Streptophyta > Magnoliopsida > Fabales > Fabaceae > Calophaca > Calophaca sinica. The sequence goes on along the minus strand of CM073730.1, from coordinate 84,379,511 downwards.
TGTAATAAATATTTAATTTACTTTCTTAAATTAAAACTTTGAATACTCTTAACTAATTTTATTCATTTTAAGTTAAATCAATCATTTCATCTTATCTTGTTCACTATAAATTGAATTTAAAACCAATTTTAAAATATATTTATAGATTAAAAGTTTAAAAATAGTCATCAAAATTTTTAATGTGAAATAACACATAATACTTTATAATTAAGCTGTAAAAAAATAATTTTTTAAAACTTCTTATTATTCAAGTACTTTAAGGAACTCTTAAATAATTTAAATTATATATTTAAGTTAATTTAAAAATAGAACTTAAATGAATAAGTTAATTTAATTTTTCTATAAAGACAAACTTATGAGTTATACAACGAATCACTTATTAAATATCTTTAATGTATATTTGATTTATTTTGTTTTTCTTTATATTTCAAAATTATTAAAAAAATTAATGTGTTATTATTTATTTAAATTATCATCACTTTTTAACATGTTTTGAAATATTATCCTTGTAAAATATTATAAATATTAAATACAGATAAACAATTGCAATGAAAACATTCATTGTCGACGGTTTAAGATCTAATCTCAAATGCTCTGTTTCTTATTTTTTAATTCACTGCATTAACTTATCTAGTCATTTCAAATGGTCTATTGCATAGTGTTGATTGTAAATCTTTCAAAATAGAATGGCAACTAGCATCAATCGTCTCCATTTTACCTTTGCAATTTTATGTATTGCTTCAGTCTTGGCATTAGGTGACAAACTTTTTTCATAACTCAAACCTGTTATATTTTCAATAAAACATTAACGATTATTTATGCAATATGGGTGTTTGAGAAGCAAAATCTTTATCGTTTTTTTGAAATCACGATATTAGTAAATGTATATAATGCGTTTGAAATGCCAAAAGTTTCTTAAGAATATTAGATAATATTTACTAGAAAATATTTCAAATGTCACTAAATTTTTTGTAACACTATAACTCTAATTAGGAGATTACTTGCTAAACTAACCTGGGATTAAATTATACACTGAAAAATTTTCACCTACTCAATGAGAAATAATAAGAACCTTTATTGCAAAATACAAGACTTTAACTGATTAAAATCTTCCAACACTCCAAAGGAGTCATGCAATTGTCAGAGTTTCGAAAGCAGAATTTAACTTTAATTGTTACAACCCTTTTTCAATAGAATAATCAAATAGAACGGTTATAATTATACATTATTTACTAATACTACAAAGACACAACCTAACATAAATGACTCTAACTCGTGATCCGGTGACTCAAGGTCTCGCAGAAAGACAAGGCCGAGCACGTTTCATGCTCTGAACCTCTTCAATCAACTTGTACCTGAAAACGACGTCCCAAAATGTGAGTTTATAAAACTCAATAACATAGACTTAAAATAATAAAAACCTTTACCGTTGTTTCCAGCCATACGTGGTGTGCTACGTATGAAAAACTCCTCCCTATAAACATAATTTTGGTGTATTTGAGCACATATCCAATTTATAAATCTCTTTATTATTAATAAATGATTATTTGCTTTTGAGTCTCGAGGGGAACATTATGTAACACCCCGCTATCCTATCTATGCTTTATTAAAAATTAATTAACCTAAATTGCTTAATTAACGTGAATACAGTATAATAAAATAAAAATATGAAGAAATTAAAATTGGAAGCATAAATAAGACAACGACGCGTCACGTGTAGAGTAAGCTAGTGTCATAAAATATATACAATCATGTTCTCAAAAGATGGCCTCATCAATATGGCCTAGATCGTCAGAGTGCAAAAGTAAGCGTAGTGTACAGTCATCCAAAATATATATATCCTATGAGGCTAGCTGCGCCTCATCTAATACACCAAAATAAAAGCAGAACATAAACAGAAGACTCCTAGCAAAAAGAAACTGAAGTCATTAGCGAGGTGGATACTAAGAGCTCCCACTCTGAGATCTAGCTCGCCTCAGTAAGAAACGATAGTACTGATGGGCAGTCATAGGTCGGGAAGGTCCAGATGTCTCTCAAGTCCTACGTCTATATCTCCCTCTATGGATCGATCCACTCGGATGGCTAGCGGAGGGCACGGGAAACTGGTGTGGATGTATAGGAGGATGCCCACCATAGCCAAACCCGAGAGGAACATCAGGTGCCTGCCACATGCGTGCAAAATAAAGCCTCTGACATATACGAAAATCACCAGCAAAACTAGCAATAGGGAAACCAGCGATACGGAAGTACACAGAGATCATCCCAGTATACAAGACTGATTGACGGGCATGATCGATCTCCCAACCCATGTCGTCAAAGTCATGATACTGTATCTCAAAATCCCACAGATAGGGATCCTCGGGGCCTGCATCAACACCGGATGCATCAATAGGAACTAGTCCATCGGATGCGGCTGCTGCATAGTCCTCCTCAACATAGTCTATAAAAGGCACACATATACACACAAGCATGCAATATAGGGAGATAAGAACAACACATCTATTATAAAGCGGGAAATGTAAAAGTAGAATAAGAGTATGAAAGTCCATGACAATAATACAGATAATCACATATATTAAAAATTGGACCTAGCTACCTCTTCCATTTATCCTATGTCTCTCTATGAGTTTGTGCATATTTAACTATTGCCACTGTATTCCCCTTTCCCGATAGGAATATGCAAACCCTCGTTCCCGATGGGGTTGTTGTTCCCCTTTCCCAATAGGGACACCCGCCTCCCTTTCTCAATAGAGACAGGGCGACACTAGCCTAATCCACAAAGTATCCCCCTTTCCCAATAGGGGTCCTCCTCCTCCTTTCCCGATAGGGACGTTCGTTCCCCTATTCCCGATAGGGACGGAGTGGATCTAACCTGCTATATGAGGTATCCTCCTTTCCTGTTGGGGATCCTCTCCTCTCACATTCCCCGTTAAGAATGGAGTGGTTACTAATGCAACATATGTTTCATGCTCATGCATCCAACACCTTTTTATCATATGTCTCACATCATGTTATACTCACATGCGCCATAAATATCCCTTCACTCATTTAAGTTATGTCATGAATCATACTTATACATATTAGCATGCTATGGCAACATATAACTCAAGTTCACACATAATGCAATATTGCCAATGTTTAACCCGGTGGACTTCGAGCAACAATGTTTTGATGTAGTGAACGGCGGCGTGGAATCTGAAAGCACACGGTTAGTAGATTATACTGATGTATTTACCACTGACGAAGTAATAAATTTGAGAAATAACATTTTTCTGACTTATGAACATATAAACACTAGTTTATCATTTTTACAAGTTTGTCGTTTTTGTTTTTGCAGGTGTTTGCCACGCGAAATAATCTATTGAGATGGGCCAGAAAAGTTGGCAAGGATATTGGAAATGTTGTTGCAATTTTTAGATCCGAAACAGGTAAAGGATATCCAGGAACGAAGACAAAGTTAATTCTTGGTTTTGAAAGAAGCCAGAAGTATAGACCTTGGAAGAACCTATTACCTGTGACGGGCACCGATACTAAGAAATGTGATTGTCTGTTTGTAATAAGAGGGAGATACGTGATTGACGGTGAAGGATGGAATCTGTTTGTAGCATGTGGTCTTCATAACCACCAATTGGCAGAAACATTGACCGGTCATTCTTATCTCGGCCGGCTGTCCTCTGAAGAGAAGTCCTCACTCGGTGACATGACAAAGAATATGGTTAAACTGAGAAACATACTGTTGACACTGAAGGATCATAATGTTGAAAGTTTAACTACAATCAAGCAGGTTTACAATGCATGACAAGCATATCGGTCGTCCATTAGAGGTAACAGAACTGCAATGCAGTAATTGATCACCTTGATGGAACACGAAAAATATATGTATCGGTATAGAAAGACAGATGATTCCGATCAGCTGATGGACATATTCTGGATACATCTAGATGCCATCATTGTTGTGAATATTTTCCACCTAGTGTTGATTTTTTATAGAGTGTAACATCCCGTCTCCGAAGCGCTACTAAAGTTGATATTCTGACAAAAGTTAACATATTTCTGAAAAGTGACATACTCTGCTTATAGGGTTTGTTCTGAAAATGTGGTTCTATATATATTTTTTATTCCTTTTCAACAAAAACTCCTTTGAAAAGAGCGGTCAGAGTATTACAGCGACTTTTAGAAACATGGTAGTGAATAATTAAAGACACCAAGTAAACCACATTAACCATATTCATTTATTCCATCAATTCATATATGACAATACATGTCTGGAAACATAATAGGCATTTTATTACAACACTGAAATGAACTAAAAATATCCTATAGCTAGTCGACAAGCTACATCCCTTACTAGACTTCTAGTAAGTTGCAAACATATCTCAAGTAGGAAGCCGGAAAGTTTTTCCTCATCTATGCTTTTCCGCAGTCCAGAACACTTCGCTTACTTCGTCATCTGGGTTACAACCATTGATTGAAAGAACCACGGGCAAGGGTCAATTTCTCAAATAATCATAAAAACAGCAAATCATAAAGCAAGAGACAACAAAATGCACAATTTCCCAAAACGCAACATGAGACACTCCCTTAAGACACTCTCGACAATTTTCGGAAAGTAACGCCAAACAAGCTGCTGAATTCCAGCCTTAGCCTTGGGCTCCACGACCACCCCAAGATATTCAGGTCGAGTTCCTTGACGTTACGACGTCTTGCTAAGCTGCCGAAAAACCAGCCGGAGCTTTTTATAGGATCCTAGCACCCTAGGTTAATTGGGTCGAAGCTCAAAAACGTCACCACGACACTTTCACCACCCCAATGAATAAATCAACTCATATGATAATTCAAAGAAGCATAATTAAATAGATATCCAATCTCATATTAAATAAATATTCAATCAGAAGCTCATCACGATACAACTCAGTTCAACAATACATAGCAAGTCAATCCAACCAAGTCATATCGCAAACAATCAGAACACAATTCATCCCTCTGCAACTCAGTGGAGTTAATAGAGAGGCAAGCAAACAAGTGTAGGGGGTTGGGGGCAGTCGCCAACCACTTTTACCAAGCCCACGAGCAGTTCAATATATCAATAAAACAATAAAACAAAGGGGTACGAGACCCTCACTTCAAACCCGGAGGTTCTCAAATTTCTTCGCTTTAAGACTTGAAATTAAATAATAAAACTTATCCATGTCTAAGAGTTGCCCTTACACTAACATACTATAACAAGTAAATACCGAGAATGTGAAGTGCCCTTACCGAAGGTAACCAAGTCACGTGTCGCAACACGTCCCGAACTCACGCCGCACGAACTCGAATTCTCAAGTCCTAACACACAGAACAAACTTAGCACAACCTTAGGGACTTAGTTCTAACTCCTTAGCCTCCCACAACCTAAGACCCTCTTACTAACCAAATCACTTACACTAAGATACACAATTTGAAGTAGATGTTTTTAAAAGAATTACAAACACTTGGAAAGCTAACAACAATTAAAAGAATAAAGTTTTAAAGACTAAGAATCCTTTTGAAAGAATACTCTAAGTTGGAAAAACAAAGTTTTTAAATGCTAAGCCTGCCTTCTTCAAAACTTGAGCCATAATTCAATGCTAAATTTAATACTTTGCACTGCGACTTGAAATAAGACTCCACTTTGGCCATTGGATCACAAGGAATCCCTTGCCTTATGTGTTTCATCGTCTTTGAAAATCAAATACTCCTAATTCAATTAAACTACTATCCAAAACTTACACAATAATTCTTAACCACGTCAATTATAGCTAATATAAATCAAAGGTACCAAAATCATTTTCTAAGAGGCTTAAATCAAGGCTCCACTTAGTTTCTAGGATCTCAAAGAGTCTATTTCACCTTAAGTGCTTCATAGCCTTTAAAATCCAAGACAACTCCAATTTTTTCAATTCAAATCATTTTCTAAATTTCCAAAGCTTAGTAACATATCAATACAATCCTAATAATCAAGTTTGCAAAAATAATCTTCCTTCCATACACTCCTTTGGGCTCTCGGCCACACCCTTGTTTTTTAGAGAAAAATTGCAACTTCCTAAATTTAACAAAACAACATCATACCAATACCTAATTCCTTCCCAAGACTTTCAATTTTTCCAAAACCTAACCATTAACACAAATAAATTACCCTACCATAGCTTATTCAAACATCAAGGGTTTCTCAAAAACATAATTTCCCTAATCACACTAAAATTAACAATAATAATCACCAATTCAAGTATCAATTAACAAAAGCCCCAAACTAATTTAGTGATTCACATGAGCAATCACATTTTTTTCCTCTCCCATAGAACCTAGGGTTCCCAAAATTTGGGGGATATTTGATCCTCTTGCTCCTTAATCATAATCAAGATATGATAAAGTCATTAACAAGAAGTAGAACCGAAAATTAAAAGGAAGTCCTTACCCAAATCATGATGTAGCCACGGTTTTGGGAGGTCAAAAAGAAGGAGGATATAGTTCATGAAAATACACTCACCACACTATGCTCTTGACACAATGATGGCAAGAAATTTCAAGAAATCAGAGGTTAGGAAGGAGGAGGGTACATCACGGCTGAAAAAAATAAAGGGAAGGAGGAGAATAATTTTGGTTCTCCAAGAACGCCCACATGTAGCAATTAAAGGAAGTAGGAGAAGATAAAATAGATGCTAATAGGGGGAAGGGTTGCGGCTGAACAAGAAAAGAAAAGAAATGGGAGGTTGTTTTCCTTTCACATTGATTTAACCCACACCAACACTTAGGGATTGGAAAAAAAATGAAATAAATGAAGCGAAGGGGAAGAGAAAGGGGGCAGCGCTGATGTTAAGGAGAGGGAAGGGAAAGAAATATTGAAATGGGATTGAGAAGGGAGATCACGATCAAGGACAACAAAAGTGGAGAAGGGATTTTGTTGATTCCTTTTTCTCTTCACCAACACACCAAGGCATAACTAGGAGGAAATAAAAAAAAATAGATGAATGAAAAGTGGGGAGGGCTCACGCAGCTGAACAAAAACAGGGAAAGAGAGGAAGAATAAAAGGGAATTAAGGGAAGGGCCAAGACAGGAAACAAAAGGGAATGGGGTAGGAATTAATTGTTTTCTTTTTTAATAAACCAACTCATGAATAATTAGGAGAAGAAATAAAATGGAGGAGTAGAAATGGGGGAGGGGCATCGGCCTGCTCAAAATAAAAGGGAAGATAAAATAAATTTTTATCAAAATAATTTACTTGGCTCAAAATGGTTTCATGTAGATACTTTTCTTAATTACAACAATAACTTGACACCTACCACTTAAGGTAAGATGCTAATCTAATCAACAAGTTTAAACATCTAATCTCTCTCTTCTCATAATTACCCTCTAATCCTAGAGTCTAGAGTGCCCCTAAAAATAATACGGCGTCGAGTAATCGTGTTACCAATTAATTCTTTGCCGATAAATTTACGAAAATTAATTTACCGAGAAATTAATTCACCGTGAAATAAAATATTATCATAAATAATAAAAACAATTAAGTACACTCAAACACCATCAAAGTAAGTTACATTTTGATTTTCATCGAAATCGGAATTCATTTTAAATTTTAATGCGGGTAAAATTTACCCGACGATTCAAAATGCGACGAAACTTCGTTAGAAAATTTCGACGATATTCGAACTATGAATTAATATAAAATATTAACTCCTAAATTTAGTTTCTTCTTAATTTATTTCAATCAATTTATTAGTCAACAAAAATACGTGTCAACGCGTCACAGAGAAAACTTATATAATGTGTAAATTGATGAATTCACATTAAAACAGCATACGTTTACGCTGTCTATTAATTTGATTTCACATTATGAATAACTATTTATAGTAAATAAATTACTCAAAATAAGTCAAAATAATTCCCCGTACTCTCGATAAATCATCGAGGTGATCAATCTGTTTGACTTATCTTCAGTATTCAGGATTTTATCGCTAAAATCACTTTTCTTAAAAATTGGGATGTCACAATACCACCCCCTTAAAATAGTTTCGTCCTCGAAACTACACGGATAGTAAAATACGGAAAATTACTTTACTTAAAACTATAAAAATAATTTGGCACACATAAACATCACAACACATATTAATATAAGTAGTACTATAATATTTATAGCTACATAGTATAGCATGCAATAATAACAATCACACTCGATGATACTGAGCATATACATATAGCACACCGAAAAATAAGCGTAGTTAGTCGGCGAAAAACTCCTTGCGATTGACTGGTGCTTCATTCCCGATCCACATTCTCTGCTTATTCACGAACACGAACATGAACTCGAGCGCGAGCACGAACACGAACACGAGCACAACTACGGCTTCGCACCATTACTACGAAAATAATACTAACTTATTCGCAGGCAACCACGTTTACACATATAGAGAATATAAAAATCACTTAAAACCCCCAAAAGGTTAAAATTCTCTTTTCCAATCAAACATTTTTCTAAAAGAAAATATCATTTTCTTAGGAATACACCAATACAAGGAACTAATAAAACACAATTTCATTTTCCCATGACTCAATCGTTCTCATGGACAACAAGGTCTTTGAGATTAGGTTTTCATTGTCTCAAAATCATTATACATACTTTAATTAAAGTCTAAAAGTAACTCTAAATTTTAAATCTGCCACTCACTTTTCTTTAAAATCCTTTTCCTAAGAAAAGAAATTTCATACCCAATACCTAAGTGCCCAAAACTCGAAATCATTTTTCTCTTCTCAGAGAACTATACAAAATTACGCATTTGCCTAAAGATTTCATAACTAAGCTTTTAACTCTAAACACTAGAAAACCATTTTTCTTTCGAAATTCAAGCAATTATTGAACTTCTAAGTTGTCTAATTAACAAGTACTATCAGTTAAACAAGTAAAATTTTAAAATACTACCAAGATATCAAGCACTCCCTTGGTTTTAAAACAATAAAATAGTACCCCAAAATTTTCCCCTTTGTAAAGTTTTTGTAATCACAAAACTCACACAGAAAGAAAAACAATCAAAGATTTTAAACACTTAAAAAAATCTTTTTTTTCCTAAGATTCCACCTTGTTTAGGAATACAAGGATTCCTTTAAACATTAGGTGTTGCATTGCCTTAACACAATCAACAAGACAACAATTATACTAAAATCTTTAAATCAATAGCCCAAACTTAAAGCCCCAAAATCAATTTACTATCATAACTTGGTTCAAGTTCAAGGATTTCAAAATTGGCTCTGTATCCAAAAATTTTCCAACTTGGCAACACTTAAAACAATTTTTAACTCAGATTTGGAACTGCTAAACTTGAACAATGACAAAAATATGAAAGGATAGAAGTTTGAAACACAAGAATTTTCTCCTTTTACTCGCTTGAAGCTCCCTGCTTCATAAAAAAAATGTTAGGAAAAATGTTTTAATTTTCTTCCAATAAAATTTAATAGCAAAATATTGAAACTCACCTATAAAATTCTAAGAAATCGAGCAAGAATTTTAAAACTAAAGTTTTTCCAAAAGTCTTCTCCAAATCATAGCTTGAATCAAGCTCAAGGAAAACAAAACTAAATATTTATTAATAACTCCTAGACCATAACAACACAAAATCCTCAAAGACTGAAGTTATAAAAATTTAAAATTAAACCTCACACATAATATGTGGTCACAGGTTCCTGCTTCCAATTTAATAACACAACTTTCAAAAATTTGTTCAGACACACCACACCAAAACTTGGTTTTTCCAAAAGGAGATAAGATCAAGGACATTTCCCAATAAGATAAGATAAAATAAAATAGAAAACATCCTTGAACCCAAGATTGACTAGGAATTTTTTTGAAATTATATTTTACAACAAAAGGAAAAAAAACCTTCTCAAACTTTTATTACGAAATTATAATTTAACAAAAATCATTTAAAACTTAAAACTATCGTCAACGAGGTTACCGACAACAATACAGAAATCTAAGGCAAAAGAATTTAAATATTCACCTCGAGCTCCTCCAAGAACTCGCGGTGTTAATACATAGAAAGGAAAGAAGAATCCCTACAACCACTAACCACACAATCACAAACAACATCACTCACACTGCCAAGGATACGAGGGAACTCTCATATAGCCTCATCTCAAACTTACGGTTCGGTTTAGGGAAATGGTAAGAAAAGTAATTCTCCAGACTCTCCAAGTTTTGTAAGGTTTCTCACGCACTCAACTCACCACACGATTTGGTATCACCTACGGAAGGTATGGAAGAAGAATGGGGTCACTTAAGCAGAACTCGTCCACAGCGTGTAATAGGAGGAAAAGGAAGGGGACTAGGTTTTCTCTATCTTTCTATGCCCACATTAAAACCAGTGATGCAATTAACTATTCTCTCCCACTTTCTCTTTGAGGTGACCGGCTAAGGAGAATAAAAGGAAGGACAATGTTTCCCTTAAGTTTGTCTAGCTAGTCTTAATTCAAGGAAAGTTATTTCTTAAGGTAAGGTGAAGTTAAGACTTGGTACAATTTTAGGTATTACCCCCAAAACTAATTCAGCATCTAGTCATGCATTAACCACACCTTACCCCTACTAACAACTCTCACCAACTTTCCAGCTTCCATTCAACTGAGTCAAATGGTTCTCACGTAAATTAAATGGTCACAAGACATTTAGTTGGCGCGTGCTAGAAAATAATCGCGTTCAATATTTTCGTTGGAAAATAAGAGCACGCTCACACGAATAAAAATCACATAATCAATCACATATATTCATAGCAGTACCTAAGTAGACTACTGTGAAACACAGATGTTAGTGACAAACATGTCACACGCTAAAAATCAAGAAGAAAAAAATTTTGATTTTCAAATCTAGTACATATGAAAATAATTCAAATATCAAACATTGTGGCTTATTTCTAGATCCACTAATATTCCAAAGATCATACTAAATAGTAATAATAAGAATAGTGTTTCTTGCAAACAATCCCGGAATCTCATCTCTTATTCCCGAAGGACTTAAGAGGGTCACGGTAACGAAGGTCAACAAATCCTTTAGTCTCTGCAGCTTGCTCTTCTCCCTGCTGTCCCAGCAGTTCACATTGATTCTTCATAGTAGTCCATTGAGCAACAGCAACCACTGTCCCTGCTACCTCTTGGCCATCTGGATCCTCGGGTTCATCACTCAAACTATCAGTTCCAACAGAAGGAATTTCTCGTTTCTGAGATATTGGATTCCCATAAGGTTTTACAACCTCATTAGAACCTCACAACAATTTCGTGTGTCTCAGGAAACATTGCTCCAATTAAGAACAATCCAAACAATTACAAGTAGAGTTAATCCACTTGAGGAACAACCACACAAGCACAAATTGACTCATCACAGGACACAATTTGACCCCTAACAATCTATTCTCTACACAACCCGACAATTGACCAGTAATAGTTTCTCAACTCACAGTCCGGTTAGAACCAAACCGCTCTGATACCACTATTGTAATTCCCCATCTCCGGAGCGTTACCAAAGTAGATATTCTGACAAAAGTTGACATATTTCTGAAAGGTGACATACTCTGCTTATAGGGTTTGTTCTGAAAATGTGGTTCTATATATTTTTTTTCCTTTTCTACCAAAAACTCATTTGAAAAGAGCGATCAGAGTATTACAGCTACTTTTAGAAACATGGTAGTGAATAATTAAAGACACCAAGTAAACCACATTAGCCATATTCATTTATTCCATCAATTCATATATGACCATACATGTCTGGAAACATAATAGTCATTTTATTACAATACTGAAATGAACTACAAATATCCTATAGCTGGCCGACAAGCTACATCCCTTACTGGACTTCTAGTAAGTTGCAAACATATCTCAAGTAGGAAGCCAGACAGTTTTTCCTCAGCTATGCTTTTCCGCAGTCCCGAACACTCCACTTGCTTCTTCATCTAGGTTACAACCATTGATTGAAAGAACCACGGACAATGATCAACTTCTCAAATAATCATAAAAACAGCAAATCATGAAGCAAGAGACAACAAAATGCACAATTTCCCAAAACGCAACACGAGACACTCCCTCAAGACACTCTCGACAATTTTCAAAAAGTAACGCCGAACAAGCTGTTGAATTCCAGCCGTAGCCTTGGGCTCCACGACCACCCCAGGATATTCAGGTCGAGTTCCTTGACGTTACGACATCTAGCTAAGCTGCCGAAAAACCAGCCGGAGCTTTTTAGGGGATCCTAGCACCCTAGGTTAATCGGGTCGAAGCTCAAAAACGTCACGACGACACTTTCACCACCCCAATGAATAAATCAACTCATATGATAATTCAAAGAAGCATAGATATTCAATCTCATATTAAATAAATATTCAATCAGAAGCTCATCATGATACAACTCAGTTCAACAATACATAGCAAGTCAATCCAACCAAGTCATATCGCAAACAATCAGAACAAAAGTCATCCCTCTGCAACTCAGTGGAGTTAAGAGAGAGGCAAGCAAACAAGTGTGGGGGGTTGGGGGCATTCGCCAACCACTTTTACCAAGCCCACGAGCAGTTAAATATATATATGTATCTACATATATATATATATATGTACATATATATATATATACATATGTATATACATATATATATATTTACATATATTACATATATATTTACATATATATATGTCATTGAGATGCATCAAGATTAACGTTATTTAATAAAAGTACATAAGACGTTAATCTAAATACATCTCAATGACAAAACAAATGATTTTAGATTAATGTAAAATTTTGTAGATATGATCTATTTGATAGTATCTTTTAATCCAACGGTTAGTTTTGTAATATAGGTATCCGATACAAAGTTATTGAACGGTGTCACAATACCCAAGTTTGACACCGGATATATTTACATATATTACATATATATTTACATATATATTTACATATATTTACATATATATATATATATATATATATACACACACACACACACAGATATATATGTACATATATATATATATATATATGTACATACATATATGTAAATATATATATGTAGGGTCAGGATTAAATGACACCAGTGTCAAACTTGGGTATTGTGACACCGTTCAATAACTTTGTATCAGATACCTATATTACAAAACTAACTGTTGGATTGAAAGATACTATCAAATAGATCGTATCTACAAAATTTTACATTAATCTAAAATCATTTGTTTTGTCATTGAGATGTATTTAGATTAACGTCTTATACACTTTTATTAAATAACGTTAATCTTGATGCATCTCAATGACATATCAAATGATTTTAGATTAATGTAAAATTTTATGGATATGATTTATTTGATAATATCTTTTAATCCAACAGTGAGTTTTATAATACAGATATCCGGTACAGAGTTATTGAACGGTGTCACAATACCCAAGTTTGACACCGGTGTCATTTGATCTTGACCCATATATGTGTGTGTGTGTGTATATATATATATTTACATATATACATATATAATTACATATATATATACATATATATGTACATATATGTACATATATATGTATATACATATATGTAAATATATATATGTATATACATATATGTATATATGTACATATATATAGTTACATATATTACATATATATTTACATATATATATATATATATATACACACACACACATATCTCAAGTCCTAACACATAGAACAAACTTAGCACAACCTTAGGGACTTAGTTCTAACTCCTTAGGCTCCCACAACCTAAGACCCTCTTACTAACCAAATCACTTACACTAAGATACACAATTTGAAGTAGATGTTTTTAAAAGAATTACAAACACTTGGAAAGCTAACAACAATTAAAAGAATAAAGTTTTAAAGACTAAGAATCCTTTTGAAAGAATACTCTAAGTTGGAAAAACAAAGTTTTTAAATGCTAAGCCTGCCTTCTTCAAAACTTGAGACATAATTCTATGCTAAATTTAATACTTTCCACCGCGACTTGAAATAAGACTCCACTTTGGCCATTGGATCACAAGGAATCCCTTGCCTTATGTGTTTCATCGTCTTTGAAAATCAAATACTCCTAATTCAATTAAACTACTATCCAAAACTTACACAATAATTCTTAACCACGTCAATTATAGCTAATATAAATCAAAGGTACCAAAATCATTTTCTAAGAGGCTTAAATCAAGGCTCCACTTTGTTTCTAGGATCTCAAAGAGTCCATTTCACTTTAAGTGCTTCATAGCCTTTAAAATCCAAGACAACTCCAAGTTTTTCAATTCAAATCATTTTCTAAATTTCCAAAGCTTAGTAACATATCAATACAATCCTAATAATCGATTTTGCAAAAATAATCTTCCTTCCATACACTCCTTTGGGCTCTCGGCCACACCCTTGTTTTTTAGAGAAAAATTGCAACTTCCTAAATTTAACAAAACAACATCATACCAATACCTAATTACTTCCCAAGACTTTCAATTTTTCCAAAACCTAACCATTAACACAAATAAATTACCCTACCATAGCTTATTCAAACATCAAGGGTTTCTCAAAAACATAATTTCCCTAATCACACTCAAATTAACAATAACAATCACCAATTCAAATATTAATTAACAAAAGCCCCAAACTAATTTGGTAATTCACATGAGCAATCACATTTTTTCTCTCTCCCATAGAACCTAGGGTTCCCAAAATTTGGAGAAAAATTGATCATCTTGCTCCTTGATCATAATCAAGATATGATAAAGTCATTAAACAAGAAATAGAACCAAAAATTAAAAGGAAGTCCTTACCCAAATCATGATGAAGCCACGGTTTTGAGAGGTTAAAAAGAAGGAGGATATAGTTCTTGAAAATACACTCACCACACTATGCTCTTGACACAATGATGGCAAGAAATTTCAAGAAATTGGAGGTTAGGAAGGAGGAGGGTACATCACGGCTGAAAAAAATAAAGGGAAGGAGGAGATTAATTTTGGTTCTCCAAGAACGCCCACATGTAGCAATTAAAGGAAGTAGGAGAAGATAAAATAGATGCCAATAGGGGGAGGGGTTGCGGCTGAACAAGAAAAGAAAAGGAATGGGAGCTTGTTTTCCTTTCACATTGATTTAACCCACACCAACACTTAAGGATTGGAAAAAAAATGAAACAAATGAAGCGAAGGGGAAGAGAAGGGGGGCAGAGCTGATGTTAAGGAGAGGGAAGGGAAAGAAATATTGAAATGGGATTGAGAAGGGAGGTCACGATCAGGGACAACAAAAGTGGAGAAGGGATTTTGTTGATTCCTTTTTCTCTTCACCAACACACCAAGGAATAACTAGGAGGAAATAAAAAAAAATAGATGAATGAAAGGTGGGGAGGGCTGGCGCTGCTGAACAAAAACAGAGAAAGAGGGGAAGAATAAAAGGGAATTAAGGGAAGGGCCACGATAGGGAACAAAAGGGAATGGGGTAGGAATTAATTGTTTTCCTTTTCAATAAACCAACTCATGAATAATTAGGAGAAGAAATAAAATGGAGTAGTAGAAATGGGGGAGGGGCTTCGGCCTGCTCAAAATAAAAGGGAAGATAAAATAAATTTTTATCAAAATAATTTACTTGGCTCAAAATGGTTTTAGGTAGATACTTTTCTTAATTACCACAATAACTTGACACCTAGCACTTAAGGTAAGATGCTAATTTAATCAATAAGTCTAAACATTTAATTTCTCTCCTCTCATAATTACCCCCTAATCCTAGAGTCTAGAGTGCCCCTAAAAATAATACGGCGTCGAGTAATCGCGTTACCGATTAATTCTTTGCCGATAAATTTGCGAAAATTAATTTACCGAGAAATTAATTCACCGCAAAATAAAATTTTATCATAAATAATAAAAATAATTAAATACACTCAAACACCATCAAAATAAGTTACATTTCAATTTTCATCGAAATCGGAATTCATTTTAAATTTTAATGCGGGTAAAATTTACCCGGCGATTCAAAATGCGACGAAACTTCGTTAGAGTATTTCGACGATATTCGAACTATGAATTAATATAAAATATTAACTCCTAAATTTAGTTTCATCTTGATTTAATTCAATCAATTTCTTAATCAACAAAAATGCGCGTCAATGAGTCACACAAAAAACTTATATAATGTGTAAATTGATAAATTCACATTAAAGCAGCATACGTCTACGCTGTCTATTAATTTAATTTGACATCATGAATAATTATTTATAGTAAATAAATTACTCAAAATAAGTCAAAATAAATTCCCATAAGGTTCAATTGTCCGAAATGAATTTCTAGGTATGCGGATTTATCAACATAGTAAGCTCATAAAAAGAACGAAATTTTTGTTGATAAATTAGATTATGTAATCATTCTGTATTCAGACTGTCTTCTGCGACCAGTCCATGACTTCCTAATGAAAGTCTTAAGGACTCTTCCTACTGACGGCACATTTTTTTCAGATAAAGCCATTCAGTAGGTTGGTCGGGGAGATGAACGCTTACTCATTTGACCTTCAGTCTGCTACCGATAGGGCTTGGCTTGGGTTACAGAGTGCGTTGATTGCGCAGCTCTTTGATAATTCCCTGTCGGCGTTTGTATGTAGCGCTTTCAGGTCCTATCCATTCAGGGCTCCTTTCTGGAAGAAGATACCTCAGGTTAAGTCCTTAACTTTAAGAGTAGGACAGCCTTTGTTTGGGTTATTACTCCTCTTCTCTTGAATAACCTACTCTTTTTCGCGAGAAGGCCCATCTCGTCTCGGACCGGTGACGTATTCTAATGATCTGGATCTCTGGCTTATCTCTTACTTGACGGATTCTATTTCGGCTATCCCCTCTTCGAGAATGAGGCTCTTTCTAACCGGGGGTTACATAGTTAATGTCCGAAAAGCATTGATTTCATGGGTAAGTCCAGGTTTAGAATCCACATGGGGTGAAAAAGTATACAAGTGTTGAAAGGGTGAAGTCTGGGGACAACGGTAAACGTGAGGAATGATATACTCTCGATAAATCATCGAGGTGATCAATCTCTTTGACTTATCTTCAAGTATTCAGGATTTTATCTGTAACATGCGTATTTTTACGATGCGTTAATTAGCGCTATTTTGTGTATTTTTTTCGTATTTACGCTATAATAAAGCAATTTCTTGTTCTCTAAGAAAGCGTATTAATTAATCAAGATCAAATTATATTTGAGAGTTAATATTTTATATTAACTCATGGTTCGAATATCGTCGAAAAATTCTAACGAAGTTTTGTCGCGTTTCGAATCACCGGGCAGTTTCTGCCGCAGATTAAATTTTAAATGAACCCCGATTTCGATGAAAATCGAAACGTAACTTGCCATGATTATTTTTGAGTGTTTGATATTGTTTTTACTATTTATAATTAAATATTATCACGCGATGAATTAATTTCTCGCTAAATTAATTTTCGCGAGTTTATCTGTAACGCGGGTTTTTCGACGCTGTGTTTTAACAACCCCTAGACTCTAGGATTAGTGGGTAATCATGAGAGATGTGAGATTAGATGTGTAGAATTAGATAATGTAATTAGCATCTCATAAAGTTGCTAGGTGTCATTAGTTGTGTGATTAATTTGAAAATCCCTTTTATTAAACTATTCTTATAAACTATGTTTTTTAAAAAAAAATAATGAAAGAAGGGCTATATGCAGCCCCTCATTCTCGTGACCCTCCCTCATCACTCTCATTTCATCTTCTTCATTTCCTCTTCTTGAGAGGGAAAAGGGTTTCAAGGTTCCATGGCTTCCAACCTTCCATTTCTTGAGTTTTTGGTTTCCAACCTCCACCAAACTTGCTCCTAATTCTTCTCCCACTTCATCATCTCCATCCCAACCATTTAAGTAAGTGGAAAACCCATTTTCTTCCTCCCTTGAACAGCCCCAAATAGCGCCCCCTCCCCTTTTTCTTGTTTTGTGATTTTTCTTGTTTCTAGTCTTAATTTCTTGCTTGTTTTGTGTTGTTTGTTGATTGATGATGATCAAGAGGAGATGAAACACTCTCACCCCTTTCTTTGAGCTCTAGAGCAAAAACCCTAAGTGGTGGAAAGAGGTAAATTGTGTGATCCTCACTTGAATCAAGTAATTAGAGGTTTAATTGAATTATTGGAAGTTGTTTGATCATTGTTGAGTAGTAGTTTTGGAATTGGCATGCTTAACTTGTTATTTAAGGGTTGATACCTATTCTTTAAGTAGGGAAAATGTATATTTTAATTGTTGAACCATGTGTTTAATTTATGAATAACATGCCTTGAGTGATTTAATTGTTATTCGATTAATTATGCATGAATTAGTAGAGAGTTAGTTTAGGTTTTGTGAAAAAAATGGGTTCTTGAAGGACTGATATGGTATGTAAAATTTGATTGGTTGGCTTTCTAGTAATTGGTATTGTTTTCATCATGATTTAAATGATTGGAACTTAGTTGAAACTTAGCTTTGATTGTGGCTTGAATCAAAGGAAAAAGTGAAGGGACCTTTGGAAACTTGGTTCTTGAAGTTTTGGAAAAATGCTTGAAAAGGAGTTTTGAAACCTTGTAAATTTAGTTGTTGAATTATGTGTTGAGTGATGAATAGCATGCTTTGATTGAGTTAATTGCTATAGAAGTGGTTATTTTAAATGAAATTGTTGTTGTAAGTGAGTTATGCAACTTAGTAAAAAATTTGATCTTGAACAAGACTTATCATTTGAAAGGAAAATGTGCATTATCTTGTAAGCTTGAGTTAGTAACTAATTTGGTGGGGAACACTTACATGAGAATATGATAATTAGGAATTGGAAAATGTTTTAGAACATGTCTTGAAATATGCTTGAAACTATATTTGGTTGTGACATGATGTTTTGTTGCCTTGAAGTGTAATTGAAATAACTTGGAAATGGTTTGTTAGATTGTAAAAAAAGAAGTTTGCAAACTATTTTGTTGTGAACTTGTTAAATGATTGTATGGATGTATTTCTAGGCTTTAGAAAATTATGAAAAAGTGGTCTTCCATTGAAGTTGTTTGGTAAAAAGGTTTTGGACTCAAATGTTAGTTAAGAAGTAGTGTGAAAATCCTTTGGTTATGAGTATTTGGAAAATAGTTTTGATACCTGATTTACATTTCTCTATACGTATTGATTGTATATTTAAAAGAGATTTTTGCTATTTCTTTAAGAAAAGAAGGGTGTGGCCGAGAGGCCTAATAGGGTAAGACAAGGAAGATTTTATTTGTGAACTTGTCTAAATGATTTCATGAGTATGTGTTCTAGACTTTAAAGTTTATTAAAGTTGTTAATTGCATGGTGTTTGCTTAAAGCTTTCAAGAAAAGATTTTAGTTTCAAACTTTACTCTTTCAAGTAAGTTAGCATTTTTCTGAAGTAAGTGTTATGGGTTACTTTCAAGAAGTGTTTTGGTTTTAAAACTTCATTTCTTTTCAGTAGGTAATGATTTAAATGCATGAGTGAATGCTTGAGGTTTTAAGTAAGTAAGTGTGTTATATTGATATGTGCTAAGATTTTGAAAAAAAAAACTTGAGAAAATGATTTATTATTTGGCATTGTTTGAATTGCAAGAAAGCTTTTTAGTTTCAAAAACTTTATCTTTTTCAAGTAAGTTAAGATTTCTAATTTGTTATGTGTTATGCTACCCTTTCAAAAAGTACTTGATTTTAAAACCTTATTTATTTTCTAGTAGCTAATTATTTAAAATGCTTAAGTGAGTTTGGTTAGAAAAAAGGGCTAAGCTGAGGGCTTAAGTTAGTTAGAACTTATAGATTGTGCTAAGTTGTTCGTTGTAATAGGAATCATGATTCCGAAGACCGAGCGACGCGGACTTGAGGATTTCGGAGCGACGTTAGCGACTGTTCGTGGTAAGGGTAACTTAGATATTTTTAGGCTTTTTGTTATTTAAATGCTTATTTAGATACGAAGAAGTCTGAGAACTCTCCGAGTTTGAGGTTAGGGTTTCCGAACCCCTTCGTTTATTTTATTGTCGTGCGGTCGTCCATTTTCCGAGTCATTCGTGGGTGAAAACTTTGTGGTTGGTCTCCTGAACCCAACCCCCCACATTTGTATACCTCTCTGTCAACTCCATCGAGTTGCAGAGGGATTGATTCCTTGATTTGCGTGTCAAGTATGTGATGTTTGCCGATATTATTGAGTTATGCAAGTATTTAATATGTGATTGAATATATGATGCGAATTGCTTATGCTTGTCGAATTGCATTTCACCATGCAAATTGCTTATGTTGCGTACCGCTCTTTGAATATCATATGCGGCGAACTGTTCATCGAGTGTGAGAGCTAGTCGTGTCGTTTTTTTGAACTTCGACTTGAATATCCTAGAGTAGTGGAAGAGCTCAAGGCTTCGGCCGGATGTTCAAGGGCGTCGTTCCTTGTCGAGTAGTGGGTGACTTCGACTTGAATATCCTAGAGTAGTGTAAGAGCTCAAGGCTTCGGCCAGATGTTCAAGAACGTTGTCCATTGTCGTGTAGTGGGTGACTTCGACCCGAATATCCTAGAGTAGTGGAAGAGCTCAAAGCTTCGGTTGGATGTTCAGGGGCGTGGTACATTGTCGTACCGTTGGGTAACTTCGACTTGAATCTCCTTGAGTAGTGGAAGAGCTCAAGGCTTAGGCCGGAATTCAAGGGCATTGTTCGTTGTTCCGGAAGTTGTCGAAGTGTCGAGAGAGAATGAGTCGTGAGATGAGTCGCGAGGTGAGTCGTGAGAGAGTCTGGAGTTGCGCCTTGAGAAATGTGTATGCTGTTGTTTGTTTAACGCTTTGTGATTTGCTATATCTTGTTACGATGATAAGTTGACCCTTGCCAGTGGTTCCTTCAATTAATGATGGTAACCCAGGCGATGACAGATGTGGTGGAGATTCTGGCGACGACGACATCACCGAAGGTGGCTTCTGACTACCCGAGCATGGAGATTCCCTCGGCTTGGAGTTAAACCCCCACTCTCGGCTGATATGTTTGTATAGAAGGCGTGTTAGAAACCTTCGCGTGGAGGAACTGACGAGGGTGCGAATGACCAGACGGAGGAGGACTGCCAGGAAATTGGTGTAGTTGTGTAGTTAAGAATGTTTAACTATTTTATTTATGGTTTTGGGTTGGTGAATGGTGACCAGTCTGTCATTTTGTTTGGCTTTGTGACAGTTGTTGTTTAGATGTAAAGGTTTTGCTTTTGGAGCAGCCCCCTGCGTGGGTAAATGCTGAGAGTACCTCATGTAGTAACATTGTAGGGTTTTCATACTTAGGGTATATTCTTGCTTATGCATATTCATTTACTGCTTCCGGTGTGTAAGACTCTTTAACTGATTATCTTTTGGTAGCATGTGTGTAGGTCTTTATTTAGTTGTAGTAGTCAATTGCATTTATAATTCCATCATGTTTCGAAATCGTTGCTCGTACTCTGAATGTGTGTTACAAAGGACGCTTGTTTATAAAAAGAAAAAAAAAATTACCGCATTTTCCAAAAGACACAAAGAGTACTATTTCGAAAACCTACTGGCATTCAGAATTGTTCTAGCTTAGTAGCGGTCCGGAAACGGGTCGTTACAATAGTGGTATCAAAGCAGTTCGGTTCTAACCGGAGTGTGTATCGAGTCATTAAGCTGGTCACCGTGTTGGGTTTTGTTTCGTCGGGTAGCTAGTTGCGTTTGTGTTATTTTTGTTTGATGAGTGAAGCAGCTTTGCTTAAAGTTTGTTGGATTGTTTCTTGATGGAAGCAATGTGTGTTAACACATCACTTGCGTGTGAGGTTCTAATAGGTTTTTGGACCTTGTAGGAATCTAATGCCACTCCGTAGAGACCGTACGTTTGGACCTGATAACTCCACCATGGAGAGAGCAATTCAAGCAATGACTGAGATGGCGGCGGCTATGGCTTAACAATCTGCTGCTGTGACCCAACAATCTGCTGCTATGGCTCAACAAACTACGGTTATGAACCAACATAATCTACAGCAACAACAGAGGGCCGAGAGGAATGCGGAGGCTAGAGGATTGGCTGATTTCCGCAAGCATGATCCACCAAAGTTCTATGGAGAACCGAATCTGGACAAGGCAGATATGTGGCTGCAGGAGATAGAGAAGATTTTTGAAGCACTTCACTGTCAAGAGAACGTCAAGGTGAATTATGCATCCTATTTGCTGCTGGGAGACGCCGAGTACTGGTGAAAGGGAGTCAAACAGATGTTGACGGCGCTGAGCGTCAGGAGATTAGTTAGGGGATCTTTCGCAGGAGGTTTTTAGAGAAGTACTTTCCAGAGACTGCACGAATGGAAAAGGAGCAAGAATTTCTCCGTTTACATCAGGACAACATGACGGTACCAGAATATGCTGCCAAGTTCGAATCGCTTTCAAGGTACTTCAGTCCATTTCGCGATCGGGCGGATCAGAGTTGGTTGACTGACAGATTTCAACGGGGACTAAGATTTGACATCCAGAAGTCTGTGGTGTCTTTGAGAATTTGAAACTTCCAAGAGTTAGTCGATAGGTGCGTTGAGGTGGAAGGTGTAAGGAATCGCAAGATAAAGAATGGTGCAGGCAGGCCTATCAGATTGCAGAAGCAAGGTCAGGGGAATGGCCAGAAAGGGAAACCCTACCACAAACCTCAAGAGAACAATCAGGGGCAGTATCGCCCTATGGCTCAGAACTCAAGTGGTGGGAAACAGATTAAAGATGGACAAGATTGCTATCGTTGCGGCAAACCGGGGCATTTTGCAAACAAATGCGCGGAGAAGAGCGATCTGTGTTACAACTATGAGAAACCGGGACACGTTGCCAAGGACTGTAAGGCCCCAAAGGTGGTATCGGGTATGAGCGCAGCAAAAGCAAGGGGAAAGCGTCAGATGGTCAAGGGTAGAGTCCTCTGTATGGGCGGCAAAGAAGCAGAGCGATCAGGAGATCTAACTCAGAAGGATTACGAAATGAAAGGTAACTCTCTATCCATAATCTTCGATTCTAATGCCGCACATTATATTAATTCCTTGGATTGTGTGAGCTGGTTTAAAAATTTCTTTTGACTGTATTATTTTTCGACTTAGTAGTGGTTACTTCAACTGCTAAAACCCTAGTTCTAATACTGCATGACTTCGTTGTGTAGTAATTGTTGAGTATAGAAAATCCTTGTCAATTCGAGTCGCGTATCTTTAAAAGTCTTAACATTATTCTAGGGTCGGATTGGTTTTCGAATTACCATATCCTTCGGGATTGTGCCCAAAAATCGTAGTTTTTCCTAATTTTGGAGTCTTCACATACCTTTCTGTTAACTCTATCGAAGATTCTTGTAAGAGAGAGCTCAGGATTTCATATTCCCTCGCTAGTATAGAAGTTACCAAGCGACCGAGTTGAAGAATGTACCAGTTCACGACGGTATCTATGGACGACATCTTGGTCTATTAGAGGAGCAGAGGAGAGCACAAAGAGCATTTACGTCAAGTACTGCAGATACTACGAGAGCAGCAACCTTATGCTCACCGGACTAAGTGTGAATTCTGGCTTGAAGAGGTGAATTTTCTCAGACATATGATCACCAGAGACGGTATGGCTGTAGATCCAGCCAAGATTGAAGCGGTGTTAAGATGAGGACAGCCGAAGACTGAGACAGATATCATAAGTTTTGTTGGATTAGCAGGCTACTACCGGAGATTTATTGAAGGTTTTTCGAAGATCGTAGTACCGCTTACGCGACCTATGAGGAGGGATCAACCTTTTGCGTGGATTGAAGAATGCGAATCCAATTTTCAGAGACTGAAGGAGCTTCTAACGATGACACCTGTGCTGATTTTGCCTCAACCAGAAGAACCTTATGAGGTTTACTGCAATGCGTCACACTAAGGATTGGGATGCGTGCTGATGCAACACCAGAAAGTTGTGGCTTATGCTTCGAGACAGCTTAAGAATCCACGAGAGAAATTATCCTGCGCATGATTTGGAGCTTGCTGCAATGGTTTTTGCACTAAATATTTGGGATGACACCTTACGAAGCGTCGTATGGACGTAAGTGTCAGATACCTTTAGGTTGGTATCGGGACGATGAGGACTCTGTGGCGAATCAGACGTGATTCAGCGAAGAGATGACTTGTTATTGAAGTATTTCCAGCGAAGGTTGTCGATAGAGAGATCAAGCAATTGAGGAACAAGGAGATACAGCTTGTCAAAGTTGTATGGGATCAGAAGACCAGAGATGCAACATGGGAGTTGGAAGAAAAGGTGAAGACTCAGTATCCAGAACTTTTCATGGTACGTAACTCATCTATAGTTTCGAGCACGAAACTATTTTTAGAGGGGGAGTATTGTAACACGCGTATTTTTACGATGCATTAATTAGCGCTATTTAGTGTATTTTTTTCGTATTTAAGCTATAATAAAGCAATTTTTTGTTCTCTAAGAAAGTGTATTAATTAAATCAAGATCAAATTATATTTGAGAGTTAATATTTTATATTAACTCATGGTTCGAATATCGTCGAAAAATTCTAGAAGTTTAAATCGCGTTTGAATCATAGGCGATTCTATATGAGATAAAATTTTAAATGAACCCCGATTTCGATGAAAATCGAAACGTAACTTGTCATGATTATTTTTTAGTGTTTGATATTATTTTTACTATTTATAATTAAATATTATCACGCGATGAATTATTTTCTCGCTAAATTAATTTTCGCGAGTTTATCGGTAACACAGGTTTTTCGACGCCGTGTTTTAACAACCCCTAGACTCTAGGATTAGTGGGTAATCATGAGAGATATGAGATTAGATGGGTAGAATTAGATGATGTGATTAGCATCTCATAAAGTTGCTAGGTGTCATTATTTGTGTGATTAATTTGAAAATCCCTTTTATTAAACTATTCTTATTAACTATGTTTTTTAAAAAAAAAAAAAATGAAAGAAGGGCTATATGCAGCCCCTCACTCTCGTGACCCTCCCTCATCACTCTCATTTCATCTTCTTCATTTCCTCTTCTTGAGAGAGAAAAGGGTTTCAAGGTTCCATGGCTTCCAACCTTCCATTTCTTGAGTTTTTGGTTTCCAATCTCCACCAAACTTGCTCCTAATTCTTCTCCCACTTCATCATTTCCATCCCAACCATTTAAGTAAGTGGAAAACCCATTTTCTTCCTCCCTTGAACAGCCCCAAACAGCGCCCCCTCCCCTTTTTCTTGTTTTGTGATTTTTCTTGTTTCTAGTCTTAATTTCTTGCTTGTTTTGTGTTGTTTGTTGATTGATGATGATCAAGAGGAGATGAAACACTCTCACCCCTTTCTTTGAGCTCTAGAGCAAAAACCCTAAGTGGTGGAAAGAGGGAAATTGTGTGATCCTCACTTGAATCAAGTAATTAGAGGTTTAATTGAATTATTGGAAGTTGTTTGATCAGCGTTGAGTAGTAGTTTTGGAATTGGCATGCTTAACTTGTTATTTAAGGGTTGATACCTATTCTTTAAGTAGGGAAAATGTAGATTTTAATTGTTGAACCATGTGTTTAATTGATGAATAACATGCCTTGAGTGATTTAATTGTTATTCGATTGATTATGCATGAATTAGTAGAGAGTTAGTTTAGGTTTTGTGAAAAAAATGGGTTCTTGAAGGACTAATATGGCATGTAAAATTTGATTGATTGGCTTTCTAGTAATTGGTATTGTTTTCATCATGATTTAAATGATTGGAACTTAGTTGAAACTTAGCTTTGATTGTGGCTTGAATCAAAGGAAAAAGTGAAGGGACCTTTGGAAACTTGGTTCTTGAAGTTTTGGAAAAATGCTTGAAAAGGAGTTTTGAAACCTTGTAAGTTTAGTTGTTGAATTATGTGTTGAGTGATGAATAGCATGCTTTGATTGAGTTAATTGCTATAGGAGTTGTTATTTTAAATGAAATTGTTGTTGTAAGTGAGTTATGCAACTTAGTAAAAAATTTGATCTTGAACAAGACTTCTCAATTGAAAGGAAAATGTGCATTATCTTGTAAGCTTGAGTTAGTAACTAATTTGGTGGGGAACACTTACATGAGAATATGATAATTAGGAATTGGAAAATGTTTTAGAACATGTCTTGAAATATGCTTGAAACTATATTTGGTTGTGACATGATGTTTTGTTGCCTTGAAGTGTAATTGAAATAACTTGGAAATGGTTTGTTAGATTGTAAAAAAAGAAGTTTGCAAACTATTTTGTTGTGAACTTGTTAAATGATTGTATGGATGTATTTCTAAGCTTTAGAAAATTATGAAAAAGTGGTCTTCCATTGAAGTTGTTTGGTAAAAAGGTTTTGGACTCAAATGTTAGTTAAGAAGTAGTGTGAAAATCCTATGGTTATGAGTATTTGGAAAATAGTTTTGATACCTGATTTACATTTCTCTATACGTATTGATTGTATATTTAAAAGGGATTTTTGCTATTTCTTTAAGAAAAGAAGGGTGTGGCCGAGAGGCCTAATAGGGTAAGACAAGGAAGATTTTATTTGTGAACTTGTCTAAATGATTTCATGAGTATGTGTTCTAGACTTTAAAGTTTATGAAAATTGTTAATTGCATGGTGTTTGCTTAAAGCTTTCAAGAAAAGATTTTAGTTTCAAACTTTACTCTTTCAAGTAAGTTAGCATTTTTCTAAAGTAAGTGTTATGGGTTACTTTCAAGAAGTGTTTTGGTTTTAAAACTTCATTTCTTTTCAGTAGGTAATGATTTAAATGCATGAGTGAATGCTTGAGGTTTTAAGTAAGTAAGTGTGTTATATTGATATGTGCTAAGATTTTGAAAAAAAAAACTTGAGAAAATGATTTATTATTTGGCATTGTTTGAATTGCAAGAAAGCAAAGTTTCAAAAACTTTATCTTTTTCAAGTAAGTTAAGATTTCTAATTTGTTATGTGTTATGCTACCCTTTCAAAAAGTACTTGATTTTAAAACCTTATTTATTTTCTAGTAGCTAATTATTTAAAATGCTTAAGTGAGTTTGGTTAGAAAAAAGGGCTAAGCTGAGGGCTTAAGTTAGTTAGAACTTATAGATTGTGCTAAGTTGTTCGTTGTGATAGGAATCGTGATTCCGAAGACCGAGCGACGCGGACTTGAGGATTTCGGAGCGACGTTAGCGACTGTTCGTGGTAAGGGTAACTTAGATATTTTTAGGCTTTTTGTTATTTAAATGCTTATTTAGATACGAAAAAGTCTGAGAACTCTCCGAGTTTGAGGTTAGGGTTTCCGAACCCCTTCGTTTATTTTATTGTCGTGCGGTCGTCCATTTTTCGAGTCATTCGTGGGTGAAAACTTTGTGGTTGGTCTCCTGAACCCAACCCCCCACATTTGTATACCTCTCTGTCAACTCCATCGAGTTGCAGAGGGATGGATTCCTTGATTTGCGTGTCAAGTATGTGATGTTTGCCGATATTATTGAGTTATGCAAGTATTTAATATGTGATTGAATATATGATGCGAATTGCTTATGCTTGTTGAATTGCGTTTCACCATGCAAATTGCTTATGTTGCGTACCGCTCTTTGAATATCGTATGCGGCGAACTATTCATCGAGTGTGAGAGCTAGTCGTGTCGTTTTTTTGAACTTCGACTTGAATATCCTAGAGTAGTGGAAAAGCTCAAGGCTTCGGCCAGATGTTCAAGAACGTTGTCCATTGTCGTGTGGTGGGTGACTTCGACCCGAATATCCTAGAGTAGTGGAAGAACTCAAAGCTTCTGCTGGATGTTCAGGGGCGTGGTACATTGTCGTGGTGTTGGGTAACTTCGACTTGAATCTCCTAGAGTAGTGGAAGAGCTCAAGGCTAAGGACGGAATTCAAGGGTGTTGTTCGTTGTTCCGGAAGTTGTCGAAGTGTCGAGAGAGAATGAGTCGTGAGATGAGTCGCGAGGTGAGTAGTGAGAGAGTCTGGAGTTGCGCCTTGAGAAATGTGTATGCTGTTGTTTGTTTAACGCTTTGTGATTTGCTATATCTTGTTACGATGAGAAGTTGACCCTTGCCAGTGGTTCCTTCAATTAATGATGGTAACCCAGGCGATGACAGATGTGGTGGAGATTCTGGCGACGACGACATCACCGAAGGTGGCTTCTGACTACCCGAGCATGGAGATTCCCTCGGCTTGGAGTTAAACCCCCACTCTCGGCCGATATGTTTGTATAGAAGGCATGTTAGAAACCTTCGTGTGGAGGAACTGACGGGGGTGCGAATGACCAGACGGAGGAGGACTGCCAGGAAATTGGTGTAGTTGTGTAGTTAAGAATGTTTAACTATTTTATTTATGGTTTTGGGTTGGTGACCAGTCTGTCATTTTGTTTGGCTTTGTGACAGTTGTTGTTTAGGTGTCAAGGTTTTGCTTTTGGAGCAGCCCCCTGCGTGGGTAACTGCTGAGAGTACCTCATGTAGTAACATTGTAGGGTTTTCATACTTAGGGTATATTCTTGCTTATGCATATTCATTTACTGCTTCCGGTGTGTAAGACTCTTTAACTGATTATTTTTTGGTAGCATGTGTGTATGTCTTTATTTAGTTGTAGTAGTCAAATACATTTATAATTCCATCATGTTTCGAAATCGTTGCTCGTACTCTGAATGTGTGTTACAAAGGACGCTTGTTTATAAAAAGAAAAAAAGAAATTACCGTATTTTCCAAAAGACACAAAGAGTACTATTTTGAAAACCTACTGGCATTTAGAATTGTTCTAGCTTAGTAGCGGTCCGGAAACGGGTCGTTACATTATCGCTAAAATCACTTTTCTTAAAAATTGGGATGTTACATAGAGCATACAAGACTTACAGGTACCGATTGCCATTACTTGAGACTATCGGTGTTACCTCGACCAAAATGACATTTTATGTGGCATTCGCCTATGTATGGTTCGAGTCTATTGATAACTTCACATGGGGACTACAAATGTTGAGAGAACATATTACAAGCGGTGATGTTGGTGTCATTCTTACCGATAGAGGCCTTGCCTTGATGAACACGGTTCAACATGTATTTCCTGTTAGAGCAAAATGTGAAATTGTGTCTAACACTCTTATGCTTTTGATGATAACAAAGACAACAGAAACAAGATGAATAATTAATCTTATGAACATTTAACAAATTTGTTAAGTGTGCATGAAGTCTTATTAAAAGAACATAATGTATTTGAAGATGCATCTAGTGATGAAGATCACTAGAATTAACAAAGCAGCGCCTAATTACGACATCTGACGTAAGCGTCCCAATCAGAAACAAAGAAGAAGAAGAAGAAGAAGAAGAAGAAGAAGAAGAAGAAGAAGAAGAAGAAGACGACAAAACAACGCATGTCTAAAGTTCAACATTGAAGATGTCTAAAGTTTAGCAACGAAGAAGAAGAATAGAAGAAACGTTTGATATACAACAACAACAAATCAGACTTTCATGAAGACAGAAGTAGTCAACTCAACTTCAGAAGCAATACTTCAACTATTGCGTTTGAATTAGAAGACCTAGTCAAATATAACAAGTCAACCAGTTATATTTAATCAAGATGAACTTGAAGACCTACTCCAGAATAAGAATACTAAATGGCAGTGTTTGAACAAGATGATGAAGAATAACATCAAAGACGATGTTTATGAACAAGAAGACCTAGCTTAGAATCAGAACACTAAATGGTAGTGTTTGAACTAGGTGATCAAGATACATCAAAGATGATGTAACATTACTATTATACTTTAGTATTTGTCTAATTTTAAAAAGATTCTACCTTTTCATTTCTTTTATTATTTTAATTACAAAAACATTACTTTGTTTTGTATTTTTCAAATTGAAAAAATTGCTCTATTAGTCCCTTAACTTATTTTCTGGTAACGAATTAATCATTTATCTTTTTTTTTCTCGAATAGGCCCTTTAGGTTTGAAAAACAGGCGAAAAACAAGCCTACGTGTCTATTTATTGAAGGATCTTTTTGAAGCATACTAAAAACTTGAAGGACTTTTTTGAAATATACTAAAAACTTGAAGGACCTGTTTTTTGGGGAAAAAAAATATAAAGCACCTATTTGGGGAAAAAAAATAAAGGACTGATTCGTTACCAGAAAATAAGTTAAGAGACCTACAGAACAATTTTGTCATTCAAATATTAGTATAAAGAGTAATGCAAACAAATTTTTTTATTGTATTCACTGTTATTTATGTAAATCCTTAAAATAAAAGTAAAGCAATAATATTATACTATTTTTTATAATTTAGAATGAAAATCATTTTTTTTAAAAACTAAAAATAATTTAATTTCTTTAAGACTGAAAATGCTTTTGGTTCTTAAAAAATAACACTTTTTTTATTTTAATCCTTACATTTAATAGAAATTGTGTATTTTTATTCCTTCATTCAAGACTAAATGTACAAATTTTTTTATATTTTCTAAGAAATAAAAAATTGAAACAAAAACTAAAATAAAAAAATCCACTACGTCAAAAACACGGAGTAAGAACGACATCCAGATAACGTATGAGTGTGACGCGTTATCCGTAAAATCAAGTAACACTCCGAATATTGAATATTAATGTAACAATTGAATAATTGATTGTAATACAATAAATCACATATGAATACATTATGAATAATTGAACTTATCCAGTTGACCTCAATAATGTAATGATACATTATTTAATCCATAAAATGTTATAAGAATCATTTATTAAATTTTATCAATAAAACTTAAAATTTATAGTATTATACATTGAATAATATATGTAGTAAATGTAATACACCAAATCATATAATAAATATTTAATTTACTTTCTTAATTTAAAACTTCGAATACTCTTAACTAATTTTATTCATTTTAGGTTAAATCAATCATTTCATCTCATCTTTTTCACTATAAATTGAATTTAAACCAATTTTAAAATATATTTATAGATTGAAAATTTAAAAATAGTCATCAAAATTTTTAATGTGAAATAACACATAATACTTTATAATTATAATTAAAAAAATAATTTTTTAAAACTTCTTATTATTCTAAAACTTTAAGGAATTCTTAAATAATTTAAATTATATATTTAAGTTAATTTAAAAATAGAAATTAAATGAATAAGTTAATTTAATTTTTCTATTAAGACAAAATTATGAGTTATACAATGAATCGCTTATTAAATATCTTTAGTGTATATTTGATTTATTTTGTTTTGCTTTATATTTCAGAATTATTAAAAAAAGTTAATGTGTTATTATTTATTTAAATTATCATCACTTTTTAACATGTTTTGGAATATTATCCTTGTAAAATATTATAAATATTAAATACAGATAAACAATTGCAATGAAAACATTCATTGTCGACAATTTAAGATCTAATCTCAAATGCTCTGTTTCTTATTTTCTAATTCCTTGCATTAACTTATCTAGCCATTTTAAATAGTCTATTGCATAGTGTTGATTGTAAATCTTTCAAAATAGAATGGCACCTAGCATCAATCGTCTCCATTTTACCTTTGCAATTTTATGCATTGCTTCTGTCTTGGTATCAGGTGACAAACTTTTTTAATAACTCAAACTTGTTATATTTTCAATAAAACATTAACGATTATTGTATGCAATATGGGTGTTTGAGATGCAAAATCTTTTTCATTTTTTGAAACCACGATATTAGTAAATGTATATAGTACGTTTGAAATGCCAAAAGTTTCTTAAGAATATTAGATAATATTTACAACAAAATATTTCAAATGTCACTAAATTATCTATATTATTTTCCTTGAAAATTATTTTACTACCTTTTCGTTGGTGTGCTCTCAAATTTATTTTTTTATTTATGATTTTTAGGTTCACAGTTCCTAGTTTGTTCAGATTTTATATCATTTAAAAAATTATTTCATTTTAAATTATTAATTATTTTAAATTATTTGGAAAATATAAATTTTCTTTTTGTATGCTTTAAATGAAAGAGAATATTAAAGGAGTTAGTATTTTAAGTATTTCAGTAAAGAATAATATAATCCTTTTCAACAACATTGTTGATACATGTGTAATCACGTTAAGCACATACAATCCTTTCTCTAGTTTTCTCTATAATCATTGGTGCTCATTGAATGATAAAAAATTGAACTATTCAGTTATTGACACGAGCTTATCAAATTCAAAACTATGATGCACACATAGATTTTAATGACATTCTATTGATTGAAGCAGGAGTAACTGGTTTGACTGATTCGAAGAATTATTGCATGCCCATGCCCAAGCCATGCAATCTCCCAAAGTGTTTAGATATCTGTGCAATAGAACAATTCCATGGCAGGTGTGAAGGAGACTTATGTTGTTGCTATGGATAGCTTTATGTTGGATAATTGTACTTTCTCACTGTGTTTGTACAAGCATATCTACAAACATAGTCTTTATGATTTCCGTAAAAATAAGTTGAAAAATACATAAAGTAATTTAAATTTAAAATATTACTATTATGATTTCTTGTTATTAATAAAAATTTAGACTTTGTTATTTATAGTATTTGTGACTTCAACGAAAAATGATAAAAGTGACGTTGTGACATTTATTGATAATTAAATTGTTTAAATTCCCTATGAAGTAAACACAATAAAATAGGCATTTATAGGCTAACTGAAGAGAGATAGAGAGAGAAAGAGGGAATATTGAGAGTGTGAAAACGTTAAAAATAACTTTAATAATTTAAATATACATAAATATCAAGCTAACTTTATTCAGACACTAGTGCAAAAACTACATTTAATCGCGGTTTTTTTGGACTTTTAACGCCGGTTTTCAATCCGGCGTCAATGCTTCCGACGTTGTAAGTGTAAACATGTAACGCCGGTTTTTAAACCGCAGTTATAAGTAAGTTTTAATCGCGATTTTTAACAAAAACGGCGTTAAATCATGACGTAAAAGGACCAAAAAAATTGAAAAAACGGAAAAAATACTTATATCAATTCATCTCAATTATCACCGGATATACCCCAAATACTTTTATATGCCTGTTTGGGCATGCACAAGAAAAATAGAAAAGTTTAAAGTTTAAATTGGCTTTAAAATAGTTGGCGAAATATAAGGACCTATAGACGAGGTGATCCCATGCTCCTCACTTATGAACTCTTAAAGGGAGGTCCAAAGTTAGAATCTTGGGGAAGCAAATAAAAACTCAAATACGGAACTCATAAGAAGAGCAGAGAAGGAACAATGTAACAATACCTATGAGTAACATAGTTCAAGTACAAAGCTAGTTAGGAAATGGTATATTACATTAAAATTTCAAATTTGTTAAAGTAAAGTAAACTTTTTTATATTATTTAATGTATTACTTTAATAATTATATTATTAAATATTTAGTACTAGAAAATAGAAATTTTATTTATTATAGATGAATTGTGAAAAATGTTTCTTATGGCAATTCATGGATTAAATAATGTAAAATTAATTATACTATTCGAGTCAATTTTATTATATATAATAGTGCATAGACAAAATTCATATTAAGAATTATAAAATTAATAAAAAGTATGATAAATTAATTTTAAAAATCATATATAACTTTGTCACATGGATAATTTTATAATTTTATATAATTTATATCCTATCACAATATTATTTGGTTAATTACATATGATGTGATAATATATAATTTATATCCTATCATAATATTACTTTATTTTCTTTTACGAAAGCAAACCAACAAACTTTTATGTCCATTTTATTTTGTATTGGAGGTTGGACACTTAGATGTGACACCCCAAGGTTGGGGTGCTACAGAAATTGTGTAAGGTAGAATTGGGTGATAGCTCAAATTGATTATGTTACCTTGTTCTCTTGTGACTGACTTAAGTGTATGGAAGCTTTTGTAAGGAGAATACTTACCTTTTGAATATACAATACAACATATGTATCATGAAAATGTTGTGTGAGTGACGATTAATTTGTTGAGAAGCAAGTTGTGTGTTAATATGGCTTTCAAGTTAGTAGCGTTGTTTTCGTAAAAAAAAATATTGTAATGTTGATTACACTTATCTATTTTATGGTTTGCTGGCAAAACTGTGACTTTTTCATATATACATGCCTTCAAATTTATTACTCTGCATTGTTTGTTGTTTACTGTAATGTTCATAAAAATTAATTGAAATAACGACCACTAACATTAATAGCGTAGGAGTTACAACTAATTTAAAACTTGTTAATAAAATTACAAGTCTAAACTTTGACTTTAGTCAATAATCTAGAAAATTAGATAACAACTTTTCCAAATTCAAGTACATGGAACCCAAAATACACATAAGTTTTTCCAAAATCATAAGATAAAGGAATGCCTACAATTCCAAAATAACTCTAATCTAGGAGCGTCAGGCCTTTAGCAACTCCTAGTCGTCCTTCGGCACCTGCGGATTTGAAAAACAATAAGAAAGGGGTGAGATAAAATCTCAGTGAGTCCTCCACGGATCCCTCACCAACACAGTTCCCAATAACTTAATACCATGAGTTAACATCAAGCATGACTCACAATGCCAACATAATTTATAACAACTTATGTGAAACCAAAAGCATGAACACTTGAAAATCATAAATGCATTCCCGTAGGAATCCACGTCGTCGTACCTTATAGCAACACGGACTGATGCGTCTGTCGTCGTACCTTATAGCAGCACGGACTGACAAGCATTAAACTAATCTATATGATTTAGTTACAAATGATGAATTCCATTGAAGTATAAAATTGACTTCCATAGGAATCCACGACGCCGGGTCTTATTGATCACCGGACCGACATGTCTGTCGATGTACCTTATAGCAGCACGGACCGACAACCATCATACCATAACATACAGACATTCATTATGCCATCAAAGCATTACATTGAGTTGAATATGAGGAATGAGACGAAGTTTGCAAACATAAGTGTCGTTGATTGAGAATGCTCGTTATTGTGTTCAAAACTGTGTAAAAAGTGTTTATGGAAAACCCTAGAAGGTAGCTTCAATTGAAATCCAAACTGGTTTAACAAAAACATGAAATTCTAAAAAAAAGGGCATGAATCGATTCACAGGTGTGTGAATCGATTCACACACTACAATAGACTTCAATTCACAAATTTGTGAATCAATTCACAGCTCAAGAATTTGATTCACAAAACCACCAGAATAGCTTGGGCACCTCCTGTGAATCGATTCATGGCTGCATGAATCGATTCATGCAGTAGAAAATGGAGAAAAACCAAATTTTTTGACAGCAACACCAAGATCAACACCAATAACAACTCAATCAACCCACAACCAACACTTCCAATCATTCAAAGCCAAAACCAGCATATTTGACAACCCAAATACCACATTGCATTATAATCCAATATATGAAATCAAATTAAATTGTCAAGAAATTCATATTCAAGTGTTGAACAAACCCAACTCGTATCCATAACCCCAAATTTGAAAGTCATGAATAACACAAAAAAGAAGGGAAAGGGGAAACCTATAGGTGGGTCTTATGGGTGCCCTACCACTAAGTAAGAAGAACTCACATATTGCTCAAGAGAATGAGCTAGGAAGCTTGAAGACTTGATCTTCTTCTCCCTCCTCTTCTTCCAATTCGCACCCCCTTTTTCTTCAACTAGGGCAACTCAAATCTTTACCCAATCAACACAATCTCAGCTCCAATGTTATTCTTGAGGCAAAGATTGAAGAAAATCTCACAATTTCACTGTAATCTCTCAAAAATAACTAAACCCTTTCCCCTTTTCCTCTTTTCCTTCTTCCCTTTCTTCCTTCTTTCTTTCTGCAGAAATTCGAGAGAAAGAGAAATGAGAGAGAGCTAAGAGGCGTGGGAAGGAGTGAGAAAAGAGAAGGAAAAATGGGTTTTCACCCATTTGGACTAAAATGTCCCTATTTTGGCTTGGGCAAAATACCAAAAAGTCTTTCCTTTTTCTCTTATTTTCAAAGTGTCATTTCTATTCACACCCCTAATATTTATAATTACCCACTTCAAATTTAATTACTCAACAATCAATTTAGAGCATAATAAAGCCTAAATTAATTTAGCTAAATAATTAAATTAGGCGGGGTGTTACATTACTACCCTTCTTTTAAAAAAATTTGTCCTAAAAAATTACACAAAACATATACCTATTGAAACAGGTACGGGTAGTGATCTCGCATCTTTTCCTCGGTCTCCCAAGTAGCCTCCTCAGGAGTGGATCATTCCCAGATGACCGTGACTAAGGAAACGGTCTTGTTCCTTAATGTCTTGAAGTTGAGGTCCATAACTTGTACTGGCATAGGTTGGTATGTCAAATCTGACCTCAGTTGTACCGACTCATGATCCAAAGGTTGATAAGGGTCAGGAATGTACTTTCTGAGCTGTGACACATGGAATACATTATGCAGATTTGACAAAGATAGAGGCAGAGCAATTTAATAAGCAATAGAACCGACTCTTTGAAGAATTTCAAAAGGACCGATATAACGAGGACACAACTTTTTGGCTCGGAGTTCCCTACCAATGCCTATCATAAGAGTGACTCCAAGGAACACATGCTCTCCCTCTTCAAACTCAAGAGGTCTCCCCTTCCTATCGGCATAACTTTTCTGCCGACTCAGAGCCGTTTTTAACTTATCGCTAATCTTACGGATTTGATCAGTCGTCAATCTTACGGATTTGATCAGTCGTCTCCTGGATTAGGTCTGGCTCTAATAGTCATCTCACAGACCTCAAACCAACATAGAGGGGTTTTACTTTTGCGACCATAGAGTGCCTCGTACGGCGCCATACCTATGCTAAAATGGTAGTTGTTGTTATAAGCAAACTCGATCAGTGCCAAATGCTCATCCCAACTTCCACCATCATTTAACACACAAGCTCTAAGCATATCCTCTAAGATTTGTATGGTTCTTTCTGTTTGACCATCCATCTATGGATGATAAGCGGTGCTGAGATTCAATCTCGTTCCTAGGGCTTGTTGGAAATGCTTCCAAAACCGGGAGGTAAAATTAGGATCCCTATCATAGACGATGCTAATGGGTACTCCGTGGAGTCTAACAGTCTCTCTAACATAGATCTTAGCTAACCTAGCCGTATTATAAGTGGACTTAATCGGGAGAAAGTGAGCAGATTTAGTCAATCTGTCCACAATGACCCAAATGGAGTCATACCCAGACTGTGTGTGAGGCAAACCCGCCACAAAGTCCATGGATATGCCTTCCCATTTCCACTCTGGGATTTCTAAGGGTTGAAGTGGGCTTGAGGGTCTCTGATGCTCTATCTTGGTTTTCTAGCATACCAAATATTGAGCTACATATTCACCTACATCATTCTTCATTCCCGCCCACCAATATCTTTGTCTAAGGTCATGATACATCTTAGTAGAACCAGGGTGTACCAAGAATCCACTCTTGGGGGCCTCTTCAAGAATTTGCTTCTTGATTGCTTCATCGTTAGGAATGAAAATCCTTTGATGAAAGAGGATAATGTCATCACTAGCCTCGGAGAATCCGATTTGCTGTCTCCTAGCTTGCAATTCCCCATCTAAGCTTTGGGCATACCTAATTTGGTCTCTAAAACCACAAGTGATTTCCAAATGGATCACTATTAGTCTATCCCCAGTTGAAAACATTCCTAAATTTAAATCCCTAAAGGATTCCAACAATTCCGTCTCCCTAACCATCATGGATGAGACATGAAGAGATTTCTGGCTTAAAGCGTCGGCGACTACATTCGCCTTGCCCGGATGGTATTTCAAATCAAAGTCATAGTCCTTGAGAAATTCTACCCATCTCATTTGCCTCATATTCAGCTCTCTTTGATCAAATAGGTATTTTAAACTCTTATGATCGTTGAATACTTCAAATCGAGTACCATATAAATAATGCCGCCAGATTTTCAAGGCAAATACTATAGCTGCAAGCTCTAGATCATGAGTATGGTAGTTTTCATCGTGGGGCTTTAACTGCCTAGATGCATAGACCACCACCTGCCTATTCTACATCAAAACACAAACCAACCTTTTTTGGAAGCATCAATAAAAACCTCAAAACCTAAGGTTGGGTCGGGGATAATCAAAATCAGTGCACTAGTCAACTGGAGTTTGAGCTCCAAGAAACTGTCCTCATAGCTCTTATCCCACACAAATAGTTGCCCCTTACGGGTTAACCAGGTCAAAGGAAGAACTAATTGAGAAAACCCTTCTATGAACCTACGGTAATACCCAGCCAGTCCTAAGAAGCTCCTAACTTCTGTAATGGTAGTCGGTCGCTCCCACTCAAGAACAGCCTCTACCTTACTAGGATCAACTGCCACTCCTGCCTGAGAAATGACATGACCCAAAAACTTAACCTCTTGAAGCCAAAATTCACACTTTTTGGGTTTCGCAAATAGACTCCTTTCTCTAAGAGTACTCAAAACAATCCTAAGGTGTTCCTCATGTTCTTGAGGATTCTTAAAATACACAAGAATGTCATCAATAAATACCACCACAAACCTATCAAGGTAAGGCCTAGAAATCCTATTCATGTAATCCATGAATATAGTCGGAGCATTTGTCAAACCAAAAGGCATAACAACATACTCGTAATGGCCATACCGAGTCCTAAATTCGATTTTTGGTATATCCTCAGCCTTGACTCAGATTTGGTGGTATCCAGACCTTAGATCAATCTTAGAGAATATCGAAGCTCCCCTAAGTTGGTCTAGCAAGTCATCAATCCTAGGAAGCGGATATTTATTCTTAATTGTAACCTTATTGAGTTGTCTGTAGTCTATGCATAATTGCATACTACCATCCCTTTTTTTAACTAAAAGAACAGGTGCTCTCCACGGTGAAGCGCTGGGCCTAATGAACCGCCAAGCAATCAAATCCCGTAATTGGGCCTTAAGCTCTTGCAGTTCTAAAGGCGACATCCTATAGAAATTGGTCCTGCCCCTAGAATCAACTCTATTGAAAACTCAACCTCTCTCTCAGGAGGTAAAGAAGTAACCTCATCTGGAAATACGTCTAGAAATTCATTCACTACAGGAATGTTAATCAAATCTAGATCAATCTCCACAGTTGAAGAAAGTAGCAAAATGTATCCTGCGTGTCCCTCAACTAAGCATTAATTTAATTGGAAAATACTAGCCAACTCATCTAGACACGTCTGATCAGAATAAGACTGAACTGAAGGAAACTCAATGGTTCTAGTAAAACAGTTCAAAATAACTTGGTTGGCCGAAAGCCAATCCATACCTAAAATGATGTCCATCCCTTTCAAAGGTAAATAAACCAAATTAACCATAAACATCCTTCCTTGAATTACGAGAGAATAATTCTCGCATATCAGGGAAGTAGAAATACTACCTTCGGCTGGTGTTTGGACATTCAAAGGAAAAGGTAAACAAGAAATGTATAACTCCGGCCTTTGTGCACACTTACATGAAATAAATGAATGAATTGCACCAGAATCATACAAAACCACTAAAAGGTTATCATGAAGTAGGCACGTACCTTTAATCAAATTTTCCACACCTTTAGCCTTTTTGACGCTTAAGGTGTAGACACACCCTTGCACTTGGTCATCGGGTTTGGACGCCTCCCTTGACTTGAGCTTGAGACAATTCTTTATAAAGTGTCCCGGTTTGTGACAATAGAGACAAACAATCTTCCCCGAGGTACACTCTCCCTTATGTATCTGGCCACACGTGGAGCATTCCTTGGGCTTGGAAGCCTCGGAAGGTTGAACTTGTTTCCTTTTATCTTTGTTTCCTTTTTCCTTTGATTGTTGAGTAGATTTGTCTTCATCTCTTCACTTTTTCCATTTGAGCTGAAGCTCATCATTCATCTTCTTCAAACTTTCCTCGGCCACATAACTCCTATGAACCAAGGCAGCAAAAGTGGTGAAGTCAGTTTAAGCCAAATTATTCTGAATGTCATCTCTTACTCCCCACTTAAATTGGTTCATCTTCCACCTCTCATCCGGGGCATACCGGGCATGAGAAGAATATCTTGCCAACTCCTCAAACTTAGCGACATACTCAGCAATGGTAGAATCACCTTGTTGCAAGCAAGCAAATTCCCTTTCCTTCTAATCTATGACAGTTTAGGGAAAGTATTTATCCAGAAATGCAGTTTTAAAAAGGTTCCCAATCCAATGGTATTCCTTAGGATAGCAGATATGCCTCTGCCCCTGCCACCAGTTGGCAGCACCTTCAATTAACATATGTGTAGCGAAAGTCACCTTTTGGTCCTCCGTACACAGGACAACCTTGAAAATTTTCCTCATGGCTTCAATCCAATGCTGTGAGGTCATGGCTTCAGAGTTTCCAGAAAAGGTCGAGGGATTAAGCTTGTGAAACTTAAAAAAGGTCCTATACGGTCCTCCGATTGAATAGGTGGAGGTGGAGGTTAATATGGAGGTGGTGGTGGATATTGCTATTGAGCATTGATGAATTGTTGTACCAAATTATTGGTAGCCTCATTTTGCTCCCTCATCATTTGCATCATTTCCAACCAACGGGCCTCCTCCGCATTTCTCCTACCGCGCCCTCTCCCTCGTCCAGTGTGTTCGTCTGCCATATTCTGCACATGGTATAATATATTGAGTTGATCAGGCTTAATAATCTATACTAAGTACAAGAATACATAGAGAAATTCTCGAACAAGAGAAAGTCCTCACGAATTGACCACAGCCCTATTAGGACTAAACTGCTCCGATACCATAATGTAACGCCCAAAATTCAAAATTAATTGAAATAATGACCATTAACATTAATAGAACATGAGTTACAACAAATGTAAAACTTGTTGATAAAATTACAAGTTCAAACTTTGACTTTAGTCAATAATCTAGAAAATTAGATTACAACTTTTCCAAATTTAAGTACTTGGAATCCAAAATGCACATAAGTTTTAGGCTAAATTACAAAATTGGTCCTCTATGTTTATTTTAGGTTTCAATTTGGTCCTCTATGTTTTATTTGTTTCGTTTCGGTCCCTTACGTTTTAAAAGTTACAACAGGTTGGTCCTTTTCGTCACTAAAAGCCAATTGTCCGTAGCTAAAAGCCAAATAACATTTTGGAAAATGGACTTCTAGCTACGGACAATTGACTTTTAGTGACGGAAAGGACCAAATTGAAAACTAAAATAAAACGTAGAGGACCAAAACGAAACAAATAAAACGTAGAGGACCAAATTGAAACCTAAAATAAACTTAGAAGACCAATTTTGTAATTTAGCCTAAGTTTTTTTCCAAAATCATAAGATAAAGGAATGCCTACAATTCCAAAATAACTCTAATCTAGGAGCATCAAGCCTTTAGCAACGCCTAGTCGTCCTTTGGTACCTGCGGATCTGAAAAATAATAAGAAAGGGGTGAGATAAAATCTCAATGAGTCCTCCATGGACCCCTCACCAACACTGTTCCCAATAACTTAATACCATGAGTTAACATAAAGCATGACTTATAATGCCAACATAATTTATAACAACTCATGTGAAACCATAAGCATGAACACTTGAAAATCATAAATGCAATATCGTCGGAATCCACGCCGTCGTACCTTATAGCAACACGGACCGATGCGTCTGTCGTCGTACCTTATAGCAGCACGGACTGACAAGCATTAAACTATTCTATATGATTTAGCTACAAATGATGAATTCCTTTGAAGTATAAAATTGGCTTCCTTAGGAATCTACGCCGCCGGGTCTTATTGATCACCGGACCGACACATCTGCCGCCGTACCTTATAGTATCACAGACCGACACCCATCATACCATAACATACAGACAGTATTATGCCATCAAAGCATTACATTGAGTTGAATATGAGGAATGAGACGAAGTTTGCAAATATAAGTGTCGTTGATTGAGAATGCTCGTTATTGTGTTCAAAACTGTGTAAAAAGTGTTTATGGAAAACCCTAGATGGTAGCTTCATTTGAAATCCAAATTGGTTTAACAAAAACATGAAATTCTAAAAAAAAAAAGGGCATGAATCGATTCACAATCGATTTACACACTGTAGCAGACTACAATTCATAAAACTGTGAATCAATTCATAGCTCAAGAATTCTATTCACAAAACCACTAGAATAGTCTGGGCACCTCCTGTGAATCGATTCATGGCTGCATGAATCGATTCATGCTGTCGAAAATGCAGAAAAACCATATTTTTTGACAGCAACACCAAAATCAACACCAATAACAACTCAATCAACCCACAACCAACCCTTCCAATCATTCAAAGCCAAAACCAACATATTTGACAACCCAACTCATATCCATAACCCCAAATTTGAAAGTCATGAACAACACAAATAAGAAGGGGAAGGGGAAACCTATAGGTGGGTCTTGTGGGTGTCCTACCACTAAGTAAGAAGAACTCACATATTGCTCAAGAGAATGAGCTAGGAAGCTTGGAAGACTTGATCTTCTTCTCCCTCCTCTTCTTCCAATTCATAGCCCCTTTTTCTTCAACTAGGGCAACTCAAATCTTCACCCAATCAACACAATCTCAGCTCCAATGTTATTCTTGAGACAAGGATTGAAGAAAATCTCACAATTTCACTGTAATTTCTCAAAAATCACTAAACCCTTGCCCCCTTTTCCTCTTTTCCTTCTTCCCTTTCTTCCTTCTTTCTTTCTGCAGAAATTCAAGAGAAAGAGAAAAGAGAGAGAGCTAAGCGGCGTGGGAGGGAGTGAGAAAAGAGAAGGAAAAATGGGTTTTCACCCATTTGGACTAAAATGTCCTGATTTTGGCTTGGGTAAAATACCAAAAAGTCTTTCCTTTTTCTCTTATTTTCAAATTGTCATTTCTATTCACACCCCTAATATTTATAATTACCCCCTCTAATTTACATATTCAACAATCAATTTAGAGCATAATAAAGCCTAAATTAATTTAGCTAAATAATTAAATTACACGGGGTGTTACATTTACTGGTAATCCATATTATAATATCAAATTTGGTGAGGTGCACAATAGTGGTGCACTGTAGCAAATGTCCCATCAGCTACAGTATCTGTTGCTTTTCTTTTTCTATTTTTTTTTTGAGCTTTTCAATTTGTTTTCAATGGTAAAAAACAGTACAATGTGTATTAGTGCTTACTGAAGTGATATTTAACTAAAAAAAATATACTAACTGTTTTTTTTGTGTGACAAATTAATAATACTTCTCGGGTAAGAAAACTATATTATAATAAATTTTCATGATTGTTATTTGTAATTGTTTAAAATAAAAGCAACTATGGTACTGGTTGGGATTTTGCACAACAATAGTTGTTATAAAGTGTTATCTTTAAGTGATTAATATTTAAAATTTATAAGTCAACTTTTTTTTTTTCCCAACGCACTCCGATACCGACATTTGTACCGCGGTCCTAATGGAACTACTTATAACAATGTTAAAAATAGAAATCAAATATATAATCATAATAATATTGATATAAATTAATGTTTTGTTGAAATAATAAAAATATCATTATTAATAAAATAATGAACTAGGAAGTAATAAAAAAGGACAATTTTCTGCCTTTAATAATAAAAACCGAGGAAATAAGGATAATTTATCTTCTATCAATATATATTCGGTGAAATTGCTCACTATAGCATTAGAGTTTTTTTTAATGACAAGTTTTAATGGTTAATATTTGTGTTACTGAGGTTGGTATGGATATAACCTTGAACCTCTTATTCATTCATCTCCTTGGTGCCACTAACCACTTGAGCTACCTAGCAGGGACACTATAATATTAGGTATCAAGATTTAGTTTGAATAAAGTAATAGTATGTATCTTTATTTGAGGGATATATTTTTTATG
This sequence comes from Calophaca sinica, assembly GCA_037113605.1. NCBI lineage: Eukaryota > Viridiplantae > Streptophyta > Magnoliopsida > Fabales > Fabaceae > Calophaca > Calophaca sinica. The sequence continues at coordinate 84,335,790 of CM073730.1, read as the reverse complement.
TTAATAAATAAATAACAATTTGTGAAAAAAATAATTATAAAATGTTTTACTTAAACTTTATGTAAAAAATTTAAAAAATTCATAAATATTATATTTTAATTCTATATGACCCGTGCCAAGCACGGGTCCGTTGGATAGTTTACTTTAAAACTGAACTATCTGTTTTATTCGCATTTTGGAAATCACTGACCTAAAAATGGAAGAGGTTGGACATTCATGATAATGGTCAAATACAATTATAGCCATTGATAGGATCAGGATTTTTTACACTCGTTTTAAGTTGGCTAAATTATAATTTTAGTCCCTTATCTTTATTTTAGATTTCAATTAAGTCCCTCTTTTATTTTTATTCCGAAATGAACCTTTATGTTGCAAAGTTATACCAATGTGGTCCCTTTTTATTTGTTGTTTCGAAATGGTCCCTTCCTTATAAAAGTTATCCCAATATAGTCCCCTTTTTTGTTCTAAAATAGTACCTTATTTTACAAAAGTTATACCAATCATTTGAACGGAAATGACCACATTGGTATAACATTGGAAAATAAGGGACCATTTTGAAACAAAAAGTTAAAGAGGAACAAAATTGAAATTTAAAATAAAAATAAGGGACTAAAAGTATAGTTTAACCTTTTAAGTTTTGACCACTGTGCAAGCTAGTGGTTATTTTGGTTTTGTTATAGCATCAATCATTTAATCTGTCTAAGCATAAATTTGGATTGAATATATAAAAGTAAATTGTTCTTCAACTTCTATTGTCCGCTTTTTTAGGCTACTTGTATGTCCAATTGTATCACAAATCTTATTAGTTACATTGATAGTACTCCCTTCGTTACTTTTTATAAGCCTTTTTAGACAAAAAAACGTATATTAAGAAAAGTAGTTAGTATAATTAAATTGTCTATAATGTGTATGTTTCTCCAAATTGATCCTTCAATCATACTTTTAATTAATTAATGCATGTCTTGTATTTTTAAATACTATGCAATTAATTAGGGGTACTTTTGGAAAAAATAATTAATGTATTTTGTAATTTGAAAAGGGGCTTATAATTAGTTAACAATTTTTTTCTTAAAAGGGGCTTATAAAAAGTAACGGAGGGAGTATTACTTTTTTTTTAAAGGAAAACATAGTTGTCAAAAGATAAGAGGATCAACATCACAAGATAAAGAGTTTCCCTGGTGAGGGATACCCAGCCAGGTTTTGATACCTAAGAACTTGGCCAAGCCAACTATTCTATGTGCCTAAACATTGAGGTTTCTCCTAACATGCACGACAGAGGCATAATCAAATTGTCTAATTAAGGAAATACAATCCTGCACAATGATATCAATTTCAGCACAAGATTTTCCATTAATACGATCTACAATAACAGCAGCATCAGAAGTCAGTGTGATGATAGCTAGATTATGATCTTTAGCCAGTTGAAGTCCCCACCTCACTGCAAGTGCTTCTGCAAGACTTGGAGACACTGAGATGAGTTCCTTCCTACATGCAACAATGGATACAGAACCAGTAAGATCATACAAAATTAACCCCCAGCCCGTGAACCCCTCAAGAAACACACTACAACAAAAATCGCTTTAGGCAACGCCTAAAAACCGTGGATGGAATCAGAAAAACCGTGGCCTAAAGTAAAAAATGCTGTAGTGACACCCTACATCTACAAATATTCTATGACCAACAGGCAAAGATTGGGGTTACAGTACTTGATTTTCAACCGAAGGGTTTTGTCTTTGGTTTGCCATGTTAATCCCATCCACATAACTTGCTGCCAGCTGCGCCACTTCAATAGGATTACAGGGTTTTTGAGAAAAGACTTGTTGGTTCCTTGCATTCCAAATATTCCATAGGACAGTGCAAAAAACCCGAGTTCCCACTGTTTCTATGTAGGAGAGATCATGTAGGATCCACGAGTTGATGTCAACATTATCCAGAGCATGAATATTCAACTGGGAGGAGAACCAAGTGAGCTTAGCCAGTTGACATTGCATGAACAGGTGATCTTGAGTTTCCTCTACTTGGTGCAGAGAGGGCATAGAGGCTCTAACTGGTTTTCTATCTTCAACAAATCATCAATCAATCAATATCAATATTGAATACCAATAAAAATACTAAACTACCCATTTTTTTAATTTTGAAACGTTATCAATTTTAAGAGTAGAATAGTCGATCTAACTTCATCTCTTCACTCCATTTCTTCGCAAATTTTAAAAACATTTATCTCTCTCTTTCTCCACTTTTTGAATTCACTTTTTTCTCTCTCTTCTTTTCAAATTTTAATTTTTTATTTTTGATTTTTAATTATTTTATTTTTTAATTATTTTATTTTTTAATTTCCTTATTTATATTTTAATTTTTTATATTCTGATTTTAATTTTATTATTTTTTTAATTTGTTTACTTTTTAATGTTCATATTTTTCCTTAATTTTTTATATTTTATCTTTATAATTTTTTTTATTATTTATAAATGATTATTTTGCTTTTAAGTCTCGAAAACATTAATAGTGTCAGTATAATTTTTGTCTTTGATCACATATCAAAATTTGTAAGTATCTTTATTATTTACAAATGATTATTTTACTTTTGATTCTCAACAGAGAAAACATTACATATTATCGATATAAATGATTACTTTTCTTTTTCGTCCGGAGGGAGAAACATAATGTAGCGACCGAAAAATCCGGAGGGATTTTATTCGAGTTTAATGGAGCCGCCACCAATGATTTATTTATTAGGGAAAAATATTGGAAAAACCCTATTAAGGAAAATGGTCCTTGAGACCATATTAATTTGGGTTCGGGAGTCGATTATGCGTAGGGAAGGTATTAGCACCCTACAACATCCTTTCGAAAAAGGTTACCTCTAATTAATTGTGCAAAATTTATATTAACTTCTAAAAAAATATTTATTTCCCTCTTATTAAAAAAAAAGAATAGAAAAAAATTTACAATGATGAAATAATAAAAAAGGGGTTTAATAAAAGTTGTTTATTTTTGCGCTTGACAGGAGTGGGCTCCTGCTCCTACGTATCTCCGGGTGCAGTGGAGAAATCAAAGGCTACGTAGTTCTTGGGTAGAAAATGATTGTGTGTTGGTTGATTTTAATAAATTTTTTAATTTTTATGGTTTGCGTAGTGATCAAACCAAAAGTGGATTTGGCGTAATCACTACTAATATTTTAAGATTTTTTTTATTTAAGATTTGTGTAATGACCAAACCAAAAGAGGATTTGGAGTGGTCATTGATTTTAGGGTTTTCTAGATTGAAAAAAGTTTGCGTAGTGACTAAACCGAAAGTGGATTTAGTGTTGTCACTACTAATTATTATTAGATTTTTTTTTATCAAGATTTGATGATGACCAAACCAAAAGAAGATTTGGAGTAGTCATCGATTTTTAAGTTTTGGAGATTTTAAAAAAATATTCGCGTAGTGGCTAAACCAAAAGTAGATTTAGTGTTACCACTACTAATATTTATTATTTAAAATTAGTCAAGACAACAAAAATAACAAGTAATAACTACATCAAAAACAAGATAAGCAGATGGGGGAAGAAAAAAAAAGTGGGCCAAGCCCAATGTTTCATCAATAGTTTAAAAAAAAACATAACAACTAAAAATCTGGAAGTTTCTAACAATTAACAGGGATGCAAAAATAAAATAAAGAAAAGCAAAAGAGAGTGCGACGGATACCTCATTCTTGGTACCAATTATTTTTTTTAGAGAGGGGGCATAAATAAAAAGGAACAGGGGTGTGAAGAAAAAAAAATAAAAATAAAAATAAAAAGGAGCAGAACATGAAATAAGGGGGGGCGGGAATTAAACCTAAACACACACACACACCAACACAAAACAAAAGGAAAGAAAAGATCTGGCCATTCTTGTGAGAAAAGAAAAAGAAGAGGCGAGAGTGAAGGAGGGGAAAGAGAGAAAGAGAGAGAGAGAGAGAGAGAGAGTGGTCGAGAAGGAGAAGAAGAGGAGGGAACCCTGAGGTTTGGGATCTGAGGGAGGATCGTCCTCCTTGGAGGTGGGTGTGTGGCTGCGCCATTACATGTATGTGGCATGAGCTGGAGGGCGTGCGAGATGTGAAGAAAACAAAGGGGAGGGAGATCGTGGGGAGAGAAAGGAGGAACAAGGGAAGGTGAAGGAGGAAGAAGAGAAACCTTTTTTCTTACGCTTCTTCTTTCTTCTGTTTGCTTCTTCTGCGTTTTTAGTTCTTCTCTTTTTCTCTCAATTTTCTCTCAAATTATTGTGTATAATTGGTACCAAGAATGAGATATCCAATTCTGAAATTAAGTGCAATTTTCTTCCGTTCCTTACATTATCTCTTCTTGCTCTACTATTTATAAAAAAAAAGGTTCGGTTTGTCAACTTGAGACGCAACTTGTATGCTAAGTGTGTGCTAAAATGATCTTTGAGGAGATGGTAACATGTGCAAAGTCTGAGATGATATCAATGGTTTGAAAAAATTGCAATCAGTAGTGACTTTAACAACGGTGCTCCTCCTTTTTTGATTAAATTGCATTGTTTGTCAAACTTGGTTGTGAGATGAAGAAAAAGCAAGAGGTATATGGGGACATATAATTGTAAGACATAGTTTGTAGAGTGGTGAGGAGATATGCAGAGGACTTTGTGAAGGGTGAAGTGTGGAAATCGACTTTGATTTTTAGTTTTGAATTTTAGGTTTTTTTTTGTTAATAACGCTTTGTAATGAACTGCAATTGGGCTAAAAATGGCCCGGCTCGGCATCTGATCTCCCACTCGGCGTCACGACCTCTGCAAACGGCTCGACGCGACTTCTCCACGGCTCGACAGCGACCTCCCCGCGGCTCGGCACCCGACCTCAACTCGATGCGCGATCTCCCACAGCTCGGCGTCGACCTCTAAACGGCTCGACGCGACTTCTCCACGGCTCGACAGCGACCTCCCCACGGCTCGGCACCCGACCTCAACCCAGATGACGCGATCTCCCCACAGCTCGGCGACGACCTCTCCACGGCTCAGATACAACCTCACTAAGACGCGACCTCCCATTTCAGCTACCGACAAAAAAAAAATGAAAATATAAGCGGACAAAATTGGGGTATAACGGTGCCCCTCTTTAGTTATATTTTATTAGAAAATGCAAACAACAATGGTTGTTATATTTTTGTCATAAAATAGAGCTAAAGATAAATACACTAATTTTGTCTTGAACTTGACGTGAGGAATGACAATGAGGATCAACGCTGATGCGTTTAATCGGAAAGTGATAAGAAAGGAATACGGCCAGTCGAATGCGGCGAGGTAATCTAAAAGTGATAAAGAGGGATTAACGGCAGCGCGTTTATCGAAAACTATAAAGAAGGATCTCCGCGGTCGCAATCGACGCGGTGATCGGAAAGCAATAATGAGGGATTAACGCTTGGCGCGTTTATCAAAAAACTATAAAGAAGGATCTCCGCCAGGTCGGGTACTGACGCGGTGATCGGAAGGTTCGACGCCAAGTAGGGTATTGACGCGTCGATGGAAAGCAATAAAGAAGGATCTCCGCCAGGTCGGGTACTGACGCGGTGATCGGAAGGTTCGACGCCAAGTAGGGTATTGACGCGTCGATGGAAAGCAATAAAGAAGGATCAACATCAGGTCCGGAACTGATATGTTGGTCAAAAAGCAATAACGAGGGATTACCGCCAGGTCGGGTACTGACGCGGTAATCTTAAAGCAATAACGAGGGAGCGAAACTTGGCGCGTCGCTTAGAAAGCAAAAAGCAATAAAGAGGGATTACCGCCAGGTCGGGTACTGACGCGGTAATCGAAAGCAATAAAGAGGGAGCGATACTTGGCGCGTCGCTTAGAAAGCAAAAAGCAATAAAGAGGGATTACCGCCAGGTCGGGTACTGACGCGGTAATCGAAAGCAATAAAGAGGGAGTGATACTTGGCGCGTCGCTTAGAAAGCAAAATAAAGGACCAATGCTCGACGCATTGTTTTGAAAACAATAATGAAGGATCAACACTTGGTGCATGGACCAAGTGTAACAAAGCAGTTAAAATGGTGGTGATATGAAGATGATGCATGAATAGATGGTATATGATGCATGTATGCAATGTGGCTATTCTTTTTATTGCACTGGTTCCTCATCCCGTATGATCTCTAGTGCTTAAAGACATGGGACAGACCGAGGTTCATCGGGTTCATTCATACTATGCTTTCGACACCGGGAGGGGGTGAAAGTTACAGATGCAGCGCTAATTATTTTTTAAAGGTAATCCTTTTGCCCTTTTTGAAACTTATTTGTTGAGATTTGGCGTTTCCTCGTGATTCTTAAGATGTATATAATAACTGTAATGCTTTCCCATATCATCACATGCTTCACAATTCAGTGTCTATTATCATAAAACAACATTTTGAAATACGAGAGCGGAGGTGTTTGGTATTCAAAAAAGAGTCATGTGTACAAGGACTGAAGTTACAGGACTTGAAAATACATCAAGAAAATGCAGGAAGAAGAAAAACAAAGAAAGACAATAACTAAGCGGATATTTTATAGCTTGTGTCTTTGTAGGAACAAATGTCGACTTCCCATATCCATAACTTTGAATACTCATTGCTCAACCTCTGGAAATGTATAAAATTGCCGGTTGGGTAACTTGAACCTCTTAATGCATCACCAACTTTATTGTCCAATTTCGGACCTTAACTTTTGCTTGGATCGCTCTTTCGAAGTTTTCAATCCAACGGTCACTCTAATTTTGCCTAGGTCGCCCTTTCAAGTTTTCAACCTAGCGAGCTCTTTTTGCTTGGCTCTTTTTGTTGTTTTTTTGTTGTTTTTTTAGGCATTATATTTTTGACTGCATCGAGTTTCTTTGGAAGTGGGGATTTTCGCCCATCCTTGTGAGGATTAGGGTCCCTCCGGAAAAGACTTTCTTTACAGTATATGGGCCTTCATAATTCGGGGTCCATTTTCCACGAGCATCCTTTTGTATGGGCAAAAACTTCTTTAGTACTAAATCTCCTTCTTGAAATTCCCGGGGGCGAACTTTCTTTTCAAAGGCCCTTTTCCCCTTTTGCTGATATAGCTATCCATGACATAAGGCCATCACTCTTTTCTCTTCGATGAGGTTTAGCTGATCCAGCCGAGCCTGGACCCATTCTGCCTCTTTTAGTTTCATTTCCATCAATACCCTTAGCGAGGGGATTTTGACTTCAATGAGAAGTGCTGCTTCCATTCCATATACCAGTGAGAATGGGGTTGCCCCTGTTGAGGTGCGAATCGAAGTTTGATAACCGTGCAAAGTAACAGGGAACATTTCATGCCAATCTCTAATTTTTACCACCATCTTTTGGACAATCTTTTTCGTTTGCAGCCTCAACTGCTCCATCCATCTTTGGGCGGCAGATCAGATTCCACATTTTTGGTAAAGCAACTGCAACAAGGAGTTTATTTGGATTTCCTCTTCCAAAAATCAAGTTTTGAGAAAATATGAGCAATTTGATTTTGATCGGAATGGACTTTATTAGGGTTATGCGTGGCGAGGGTTGAAGGGTCACAAAAGAAAGGATATTTCAGGCTCAAAAAGTGTTTGAGGTATTTTCTTTTCAACAAGGATTTTTAGTGCAAAGATGCATTTTGATGGTTGCTAGCACAATTGTCTTTTCTTGCTTTGGCATTTTTATTGATTTTTTTTATTCTTGCAAGCGTCTTTTGTTTTGCCTTTTTTTTTTTAACAGACAAAATTGAATAGATTATTGTGCTAGTCTCCATTGGATGAGTGATCCTTGTTCAGGGTATTTAAAAGAAATTTTTTTGTTTTTTTAGGCTCAAAAGGGGTAGCAAGAGATGTATATATTTTTATTTTTTGGGATAGAGAAAAATGGCCAAACTTCATCTCAAAATCTTATTGCTCAAATTTTCACAAAAAATAATTTTTGGCAAATTGCGAATTTGCTTTACCTTTTTCTTTCTATTTTTATTAACTACTTTTGTCACTTTCAGTAGTCAGTTTGATTATTTCAGATTCTTCCTCGTGGGGTTGTATCACTTTTACCTCTTGTTCCATCAATCTCATCGGTTCAGAAGGGGTTTCTCAATTGTCCTCATGGGGTAGTCAAAGTTATAGTATGAGTCACTGATATCGTCATTTTCAAAGACAATATTTTTGAATCTGCATTAGTTAAAATCGACGAAAAGAAAAAATGAAAAAGAAGAAAGGGAATGGAAAAGATGAAAAAAAGAAAAGGGAAATGATTAGAAAATTCAAAAGCATTTTATTGATAAAGATCTTGAAATGAAACATGTGCCCTTTTGACAATAAATCATCCTAAAGCCTTAAGCGAGCAATAGGATTTGTATTTCAAAATTATTATGAACCAAACATCACGGGAAACTCAACAATTTCCAAATTTCCAAGTTTTTCACTCGACGGGCAAGGGTGGACAAGGTTGACGATGTTGTCTTCAGCACTGCGATCATCTTTGTGATTGCTATACGCTTTGGGTTCAACATTCTTGCACTCCAAAGGCTTTGCACGATGTCACAGTGGGGATATTCTCATCTTTTGGCTCCTCGCCTTCCAATCTAGTTATCGGCTGGTCCCCAAACTCCTCGATAATGGCATTGACTGCTGGACCTCCGTGACCTGGAAGGGATTATTACCCACATTAGGCCCATCCTCCTTGAAACTCAACCATTTGGCATTGATCAGATCTTGAACCACGTACTTCAAAGCCTGGCAATTTTCAGGTTGTGTGACCCATCGCTCGCATGAAATTCACACTTGGCATTTGGGTCATATCCTCTTGAGAAGGAGGTTGAAGTGGTTTCATTGAGCGTGGACAGATCAAGGAGTTCTTGATTAGGTCTTTGGAACAAATCCGTATAGGTCATGGGAATAGGATCAAATTGGGTGCTTTCTTTTCTTGGTCATTTGGTTGTTTACGGTTTTGGTTCGGTTGGGTGGGAGCAGCTGGTTGTGCTTGTGTTTGAATGGGAGAAGGTGGTCGAAAGGGCATCATTGGTTGGTTTGGTAGGGGCTAGGATTATGGGAGGCGGCGATGTATGGAGGTGGGTAGTAGGGGTATGGAAAATGATGTGAGAAATTGGTAAAGAGGTGGGGTGGTTTTCCTTGTGCTTGTCCTCCCAGGCTCGTCATCACGGCATTAGTTTCCCTTCCTTCTTCTTCAAGAAGTTTGTAGGGTCTCTTAATATTCTGGTTTCAGCAAAACTTTGGTCAATCTTTCCATTCCTCATTCCTCCTTCAACTCTTTCCCTACGATGACCATATCACGAAAAGTTTGATGATACACTTAGATCATTTTGTCGTAGAAGGGTGATTGAAGAGTATCCATGAACATGGCCACCATTTCTTTTTCAATCGAGGCGGTTCCACTTGGCTGCCGATCCTCTCCATCGTTGGGCATATTCCTTGAAGGTCTCATTGTCTCTTTTTGCCATGTTTTGCAAATCGCATTCTATCAGAGCCATATCAATGTTATACTTATATCGCTTCAAGAAGGCATCCGCCAAATCTTTCCAACAATGAATGTGAGATCGCTCAAGGTGTGTATACCAACTCGACGCTGCCCTGTTAAACTATCCTGGAAGAAATGAATCGAAGTTTGTCATCATGTGCATAGGGCGCCATCTTCCCTCTGATTACATGGTCAAGTGACTTTCGGGCAATTGTCCCTTTATACTTGTCAAAGTCGGCACCTTGAACTTTGGCGGTACAACCACATCGATGCGAGACAAAGATCTGAAGCGATACTTGAATCGAGATAACTTACTCCTTCTACAGCTCTTAGCCTATCTTCGAGGATTTGCAACTTCGTATCAGACCACTGATTCCCAACTGGGACGCTCAGATTGGGTCCCCCTATAGCTGGAGACCAGGCAATGCGGTTAGTTTGGAGATTCAATGGATTTCCTTGAATATAATAGGGGTAACCAAATGGTCGGGGATTTACCACGGGGGGTACTACGGGCGTACTGACTCCTTGAGTATTCCCGAGATGGTACGGTGCATAACCAGGTAGATAGGTGTATGTCATGAAGCCAGGAGTTGAGCTTTGAACTGGTATGGTTTCAGTACCGGAGCCGGATCCTTGAGCCACATCTTGCACAACAAGTGCTTGGGAATCAGTTTCTGCAGAGTTATTGTTAGCACCTGGCGGTGTGTAGCAGGCGGGAGCCCAAGTGGTGGGACGTGTTGTGCCTGTGGGCCTTGGGGGTTATGGTTTGCAGTGTCATCATTGGCCATGGGTGGCGTGTAACCAGGCGGGAGTCAGTAAAGTGGGATCTGTGGTACTTGATTCTGAGGGTTGCTAACTGGTGAGGGTGTAGGACCCTGCGGGTAAATTGCAAAAGGTACCATCATCCCTTGAGTATTGAGACCATATTGCAACCGCATAGGACCAAAGCGGTGGGTGGGAAGGTGTAGCTTGACTTTCATCATTCAACTTTGGAGAAGCCCCATCTGCAACCTTGTCTTTGTTTAGGGATTACAGAAGCTCCAAAACTTTGCTCATCTGTTCCTTCAGCTGGTTGACGTCCTCTTTCACCTCTTGGTCATCCATGATCTTTGATTGAGAGCGAGTTCGATAAGGGTGTCGAGGAATCAGTTTGTTTGATTATTTTCTTTTTATTTAAAAAAATGATATGAGTATGTAAGAAAAAAAAATGAATGAATGTGGATGTATGAATCTATTTATTTGTGCCTGGGAACCGTAGGCCTCATTGTTTTGACATGTATGAGTTTCTTTGAAACTGTTTCACAATTTGATCCCATATTATTTTGTTGTAGATACTTACAAACTAGCTCTTCCTTACGATTCCCTAGTAAACCTATTCAAAATAAGATGAAATGATGATGAATGCCATATGTTCGAACTTTTATCATGTTTGATTGAAAAAAATGCATGAACATGACGAGTGATGCAACTACTAGTGAGAGGGACATATTTTGAAATGTTTGTAAATGATGGAATGCCTATACTACTTTGAAAAGAAGCATTTAAAAAGGTCAACCAAAAGTAAGATTGCCTCTTTGTGTCCTAAACAAAGTCACTCTAAATTAGAGGATTTCTATTTCTGATGATCTATAGGTCATTCGACTTGTGAACACTTTCATAGGCGGTACTAACACTTCCTCACCAAAGGTCTCTAGAGCCAAGTACCATTTCGGGATGCGACCACCAATAGGAAGAGGATCCTACGTGTGGGCATCCACGAAGCGGTCGCACTCTAGACGAGGTTCTCGTGATACCCAAATCGAAAGTAGATCCGAAGTGACTATCACTAACAACCTCTCACTCCCTAAGCTGCACTCGGGCCCGGGTATAGGGTCCCACTCATAAGTGTGTGTAAAAAGTGTGTAAGTGAGGTGTGTGATGGAGGCAACCTAAAATTACCCAAGCTGCAAAACAAATGAAATATATAAAATATGGTCTTCTAACCTAAGGTTCAATATATATATAATATTCACAACAAATATTCACAAAAGAACAATAAATAAAATAAATAAATAACTAAATAAACAAATAAATAAATAAATAAATAAATAAATAAATAAATAAATAAAAACAAGGGAAACTAAACATAGGAGTTAACTATTTACCACAATCAATTATTTAGGCTTGACTCTCTAAAAAAAATATCCCCAGTGGAGTCGCCAGCTGTAGCGACCGAAAAATCCGGAGGGATTTTATTCGAGTTTAATGGAGCCGCCACCAATGATTTATTTATTAGGGAAAAATATTGGAAAAACCCTATTAAGGAAAATGGTCCTTGAGACCATATTAATTTGGGTTCGGGAGTCGATTATGCGTAGGGAAGGTATTAGCACCCTACAACATCCTTTCGAAAAAGGTTACCTCTAATTAATTGTGCAAAATTTATATTAACTTCTAAAAAAATATTTATTTCCCTCTTATTAAAAAAAAGAATAGAAAAAAATTTACAATGATGAAATAATAAAAAAGGGGTTTAATAAAAGTTGTTTATTTTTGCGCTTGACAGGAGTGGGCTCCTGCTCCTACGTATCTCCGGGTGCAGTGGAGAAATCAAAGGCTACGTAGTTCTTGGGTAGAAAATGATTGTGTGTTGGTTGATTTTAATAAATTTTTTAATTTTTATGGTTTGCGTAGTGACCAAACCAAAAGTGGATTTGGCGTAATCACTACTAATATTTTAAGATTTTTTTTATTTAAGATTTGTGTAATGTCCAAACCAAAAGAGGATTTGGAGTGGTCATTGATTTTAGGGTTTTCTAGATCGAAAAAAGTTTGCGTAGTGACTAAACCGAAAGTGGATTTAGTGTTGTCACTACTAATTATTATTAGATTTTTTTTTATCAAGATTTGATGATGACCAAACCAAAAGAAGATTTGGAGTAGTCATCGATTTTTAAGTTTTGGAGATTTTAAAAAAAAATATTCAGTAGTGGCTAAACCAAAAGTAGATTTAGTGTTACCACTACTAATATTTATTATTTAAAATTAGTCAAGACAACAAAAATAACAAGTAATAACTACATCAAAAACAAGATAAGCAGATGGGGGAAGAAAAAAAAAGTGGGCCAAGCCCAATGTTTCATCAATAGTTTAAAAAAAAACATAACAACTAAAAATCTGGAAGTTTCTAACAATTAACAGGGATGCAAAAATAAAATAAAGAAAAGCAAAAGAGAGTGCGACGGATACCTCATTCTTGGTACCAATTATTTTTTTTAGAGAGGGGGCATAAATAAAAAGGAACAGGGGTGTGAAGAAAAATAAAAATAAAAATAAAAATAAAAAGGAGCAGAACATGAAATAAGGGGGGGAATTAAACCTAAACACACACACACACCAACACAAAACAAAAGGAAAGAAAAGATGCAGCGCCGCTGCTGACAGAAGAAAAAGAAGAGGCGAGAGTGAAGGAGGGGAAAGAGAGAAAGAGAGAGAGAGAGAGAGAGAGAGAGAGTGGTCGAGAAGGAGAAGAAGAGGAGGGAACCCTGAGGTTGGGATCTGAGGGAGGATCGTCCTCCTTGGAGGTGGAGTCTTGGCCTTGTGCCATGTAGCATGTATGACATGTGTGTAGGCTGGAGGGGGCGTGCGAGATGTGAAGAAAACAAAGGGGGAGGGGAGATCGTGGGGAGAGAAAGGAGGAACAAGGGGAAGGTGAAGGAGGAAGAAGAGAAACCTTTTTTTCTTCTGCTTTTTCTTTCTTCTGTTTGCTTCTTCTGCGTTTTTTTTTTTTAGTTCTTCTCTTTTTTTCTCTCAATTTTCTCTCAAATTATTGTGTATAATTGGTACCAAGAATGAGATATCCAATTCTGAAATTAAGTGCAATTTTTCTTCCGTTCCCCTTCTGTTATCTCTTCTTGCTCTACTATTTATAAAAAAAAAGGTTCAGTTTGTCAACTTGAGACTACAACTTGTATGCTAAGTGTGTGCTAAAATGATGCTGAGGAGATGGTAACATGTGCAAAGTCTGAGATGATATCAATGGTTTGAAAAAAAATTGCAATCAGCCGTGACTTTAACAACGGTGCTCCTCCTTTTTTTGATTAAATTGCATTGTTTGTCAAACTTGGTTGGCAGATGAAGAAAAAGCAAGAGGTATATGGGGGACATATAGCTGTAAGACATAGTTTGTAGAGTGGCTGAGGAGATATGCAGAGGACTTTGTGAAGGGTGAAGTGTGGAAATCTGACTTTGATTTTTAGTTTTGAATTTTAGGTTTTTTTTGTTAATAACGCTTGTAATGAACTGCAATTGGGCTAAAAATGGCCCACTAAGATCTGATCTCCCGGCTCGGCGACGACCTCTAGACATTTCTAAGACGCGACTTCTCCACGGCTCGACAGCGACCTCCCCGGCTCGGCAGAAGACCTCTTCCGCGGCTCGACGCGACTTCTCCACACTCGGCGACCTCCCACACCCACAGACGACCTCTGACAGCTCGACGCGCGACTTCTCCACTTTCGACAGCGACCTCCCCACGGCTTTCGGCACGGCGTCAACTCAGACGCGATCTCCCCACGGCTCGGCGTCAGACGACCTCTAGACACTCTCGACGCGACTTCACCACTCGTGAAGCGACCTCCCCACGGCTCAAGACCCGACCTCAACCCGGCACGCGATCTCCCCACTCGGCGTCACGACCTCTCTCCACTAAGATACAACCTCACAGACGCGACCTCCCCCATTTCGGCGCCTAAAAAAAAAAAAAATGAAAATATAAGCGGACAAAATTGGGGTATAACACATAACATGTTGTCGGAATAATTTTATCGTAGTTGAACATGTATTATATTTTATAAATGTTTTACTATTTTATAAATGATTACTTTACTTTTGAGTCCCTAGAGAGTTTTGTTTTTTACATTTTAATTTTTCTATACTTTCTTAATATTTTTCATTTTTTAAATTTTTTTATTATTTTTATTTCATTTTCTTTTCACACGTGTCAAATTTTATAAATTTTGTTATAATTTCTTTACGAGAAAACCGTAAATGATTACTTTTTTTATTTAATTCTGAATTTTTTTATTGTTTTATTTTTTTATAAATTGTTATATTGTAATTTATTTTTATATTTTTTGATATTCAATTTTTTTTTTTATTTTATTTTTTGTTTTTATTTTTAATTTTTTAGTGTTTTTTTTATTTTTCTATTTTCACAATATTTATATTTTTTATTTTATTTTTTATTTTTTAATGAATCTTTTCTTTAATTATTTAATTTTTGATATTTCATCTTTATTAAAGTCTTTATTATTTGTAAATGATTATTTTGCGTTTATGTCTTAGTGGAGAAACATTACATATTATCGGTACAATTCCGTAGTTTTTTATTTTTATGTACCGACGGAAAAACATTAAATGTTATTGATACATTTATATTTTGTTGACTACATATCAATTTCATAAATGTCTTTATTAATTATAAATGATTACTTTACTTTTAAGTATCGACGGGTAAATATTACATATCGGTATAATTTTATCGTCTTTGAGCATGCAACAAATTTTATAAATGTTTTATTATTTATAAAAAAAATTACTTTTAAGTTATTTCAAGGATTTTTTTTATTTTTTATTTTTTTCTTATGTTTCTATTTTTTTATCTTCTGAATTTTGATTTTTTATTTTTTCAGTATTTTTATTTCATTGTCTTTAAACCCGTATCAAATTTTTTAAATGTGTTTATAATTTCTTCATGGGAAACCCTAAATGATTAATTTTGAGTCCATATGGGAAAAAAATATAATATACTATCGGTATAATTTTTTTGTCTTTGAGCACATATGAATTTTGTTGATGTCTTTATTACTTATAATTGAATATTTTACTCTTGAGTCCTAACGTGAAAACATTACATGTTATCAGCATAATTTTATTGTATTTTATCTCATAACAATTTTGTAATTCTCCTTATTATTTATAAATAATTATTTTACTCTTGTGTCATGACGGAGAAATATTACATGTTAACTTTCACTCTTTCTACATTTTCTCTTTCATACTTTATTTCATATTGTGCTGCACAAATTGAGCCAACTTCATTTTACTAGCTGTTCTCATTTACTGATATTTTACTTAGAGTACTCTTTCTTTCCCATTCATCAGACTCTCACTCTTTCATCTTTCTTCCTCTTTTGTTCTTGCTTCGGTGGTAAAGGTAGAGTAAATAAGACAACGACGCGTCACGTGTAGAGTAAGCTAGTGTCATAAAATATATACAATCATGTTCTCAAAAGATGGCCTCACCAGTATGGCCTAGATCGCCAGAGTACAAAAGTAAGCGTAGTGTATAAGTGTCGTACAGCCATCCAAAATATATATATATATATATATATATATATATATATATATATATATATATATATATATATATATATATATATATATATATATATATATATGTATCCTATGAGGCTATCCTGTGCCTCATCTAATACACCAAAATAAAAGCAGAACATAAACAGAAGACTCCTGGCCAAAAGAAACTGAAGTCAATAGCGAGGTGGATACTGAGAGCACCCACTCTGAGATCCAGCTCGCCTCAGGAAGAAACGACAATACTGATGGGCAGTCATAGGTCGGGAAGGTCCAGACGTCTCTCAAGTCCTACGTCTATATCTCCTTCTATGGCTCGACCCACTCGGATGGCTAGCGGAGGGCACGGACATCTGGTGTGGATGCATAGGATGATGCCCACCATAGCCAAACCCGAAAGGAACATCATGTGTCTGCCACATGTGTGCAAAAGGAAGCCTCAGACATATCCGGAAATCACCAGCAAAACTAGCAATAGGGAAACTAGCGATACGGAAGTACACATAGATCGTCCCAGTATACAGGACTGATTGACGGGCATGATCGATCTCCCAACCCATGCCGTCAAAGTCATGATATTGTATCTCAAAATCCCCCCAGACAGAGATCCTCGGGGCCTGCATCATCACCGCATGCATCAACAGGAGCTGGTCCATCGGATGCGGCTGCTGCATGGTCCTCCTCAACAAAGTCTATAAAAGGCACACATATACACACAAGCATGCAATACAGGGAGATAAGAACAACACATCCATTACAAAGCAGGAAATCTAAAAGTAGAATGAGAGTATGACAGTCTATGGCAATAATACAGGTAATCACATATATTTAAAATTGGACCTAGCTACCCTTTTCCACTTATCCCATGTCTCTCTATGAGTTTGTGCTATTTAATTATTGTCACTGTATTCCCCTTTCCCTATAGGAATACGCAAACCCCTGTTCCTGATAGGGTTGATGTCCCCTATTCCAGATAGGGACACCCGCCTCCCTTTCCCGATAAAGACAAGGCGACACTAGCTTAGTCCACAAGATATCCCCCTTTCCCGATAGGGATCCTCCTCCCCCTTTCCCGATAGGGACGTCCGTTCCCCCATTCCGATAGGGATGGAGTGGATCTAACTTGCTAGACAAGGTATCCTCCTTTCCCGTTAGGGATCCTCTCCCGTCACATTCCCGTTAAGAATAGAGTGGTTACTAATGCAACTTATGTATCGTGTTCATGCATCCAACACCTTTTTATCATATGCCTCACATCATCTTATACTCACATGCCCCAGAAATATCCCTTTAATCATTTAAGTTATGTGATGAATCATACTTATACATATTAGCATGCTATGGCAACATATAACACAAGTTCACACATAATGCTTATAAGCATGTTACCCTAAGCATGTTCCTACCCACATACGACATATACAACACAATCAAAAAATAAGCATGTTATCAAACAATTATAATTAATAATAAATAAAACCTATATTGGCTGATGGGTCTACGACGCCTATCCTTAGACACCGCAGACCGTAACTTCTATCCTTAGGTGTTACTGGCGTCAACCCCTAGTAGGGCTTAGGTCACCCTACACATGCCAAACAATCTATTCTACTTAACATATCCCAATGAAAATGTATTCTTTCTCCTACCTGGATTTCGAAGTAACTGGGATCACTGACAAGCGTTCAACTTCAATCACGAGCTCACGATCAAGCAAATGGACACTCTCCCCCTAAGAGTTAGGTTTGTCCAACACAAATAAATAGGCCAAGGATTACCCAAAAATTCCACCGAGCACACCGGCACGACCCACATTTTACCAGAAACACAAAAACGCACTTAGATTAGAATTAGAGCAAACTATGGAATTGTGAAAATACAATGAAGGATCAGTCAATGTACTGATCTTAAGACCAGGGATCACTCTCCCATCAAGGCGTATAGTTGCTAGGGACTGTTTTCAGATGTACCTTGATGAAAACTGAGGTTGAAAGCCTTCTTTAAGTTCGATTGTAGTAGGGTTGCACTAACTACGGATTGCTCGACCTCTTTCTTGAATATTAATTATTTGACTCTCACGACACACTTTGTAGATAATGATTAGAAATGCCAGAAACAAATTATTAGCTTTGTTGTAGTCCCCAACCATAGAGGTGACACTATTGGTAGGAAAGTTGAGGAGATTGTAAGAGATTGGAGACGTAGAAATGTGTCTACAATCACGGTTGATAATGCATCATCCAATGATGTGGCTGTAGCATATTTAAAGAAGAAGTTTAAAAAATATGAATAGGCTAATGTTGGAAGGGGACTTTTTCCATGTGAGGTGTTGTGCACATATACTAAATTTAGTGGTAAATGATGGATTCAAAGAATTGCACAATTCTAATTCCATCATTCAGAATGTTGTTAGATTTGTAAGGTCTTCACCACATAGGGCTGACAAATTTAAGGAATGCATAGAATTCATTGGAATTACATGTAAGAAATTGTTGTGTCTTGATGTTTCTACTAGGTGGAGCTCCACGTATTTGATGTTAAATGCTGCCGAGAAGTTTCATGCAGCATTTGATAAGCTTGATGATGAGGAATCAAGCTACAGGGAATTCTTTGGGGTTGATGGTCCTCCCAGTACGACTGATTGGGAGAATGTACGTGTTTTTGTGACCTTTTTGAGAATTTTCTATGAGGCTACTAAGGTTTGTTCAGCATCACAAAAAGTGAGTTTACATGTTGCATTTCATCAATTGTCTTCAATATATTGTTAGCTAAAAAATTCTTCTATGAACCTTAACACTGTTTTGGCCACTATGGGGTTTGAAACGAAGAGGAAGTATGACAAATATTGGGGCAATGTTTCGAACATAAATCAATTTCTTTATTTTGGTGTTATTTTTGATTCCCGGTATAAGTTGAGATTTGTATAGTGGTCTTTTAAGGACATGTATGGTCAAGAGTCTGACTTTGCAAAAGAGCTATCCACATCTTTAAAAACCAATATGTTTAAGATGTACAACAATTATAAACAACCCTATGAACTAAAAAACAGTTCTGGACAGTCCTCTTCTAACTCAACAGTATGTATTTCCCAAGTTGAAACATCTTTAGTTGCTGAAATTTCAGCATCACAAGCAAGGGTTGATGCTTTTATGCAGCACTTGAAGGATAAGGATTCCATTGACAAGCAAAATGAGTGTAGCACCCAAATTTTCCTTTTATCATTGAGCCAATTGGATTTTATTTTTTATAATTAGATTTGGGCCATTTTGGGCTTTTGTTACCTTTTTATTTTTATTAAAAAGAATTTGGATTTGGGCCATTGGAGCCCATTTTTTGTAATGAAGCCAACCAATGTTATTTTTGTCCAGTTCTATTTTGGGCTTTGGACCCAGTGGTTTTTTTTAAAAAAAAAAAGAATGATAAAAAAAATGAATTTCTTCACAGTGAAGAAAGCTCAGAGCGCCATACTGCTCTCTGGCCTCCCAGACTGCCTCCTACGTTGCCTCCTATTGCCCCCTACCATGCTGCAAGGTCAACTTGCATTTTGCTTCAGACTAGTGATCACAAGGGGGCTATAAATAGAAGAACAGATTGGAAAAAAAGGGGAAATTTTTTTTACACATAATGTCAGAATTGAATACCTCCAATATTTGGGTATCAATCATACAATAGAGTTAAGAGTTGAATGATTTTGAAGAGAAGCAGAAGCGGAATACAAGAAGATTCAGTAAATAAAACTCATTTGGTACCATTTCTTCTTCTCTTTGTTTGCTATGACTATATTTTGTGTGTGTGCAAGTTAAATATAAGCTTCACGATAATAAAAACACAGTCCAATGTTTTGTTACGAAAATCAAATGATAGAAGGAATATATGAAACAAAACAAAAGCATTGATCTTGGTGCTGTGCGTTTTTTTATCCCCCCTTATACACCAAGCCTCCATTGTTGCTTTACTTATCCTTCATACTTCTCCCATTAGCTCATGTCCTGGAATAGAAAGGAAATTAAAACTGTTACGGACCGGTCCCGAGCCGAGTCCTAGTGTACCCACCGACCAGGGGCAGGTCAGCTCGGTTCCTGCTTATCCGAGCTTGACGAGCTGGCACCGACCTGCAACGCGCCAGACCCGACTTCCGGTACGACTCTCCCAATGATAACACCGAGCAGGGGGAGGGGCGAGTCGACTCAGGACTCGCACCCTGAAGATTGAAGATCACGTAGCTGGCATGTAACGGGCTTGGCAGGCGCGAAATATCAGGAAGAGATCAGCTAATCCCCGAATTGTCAGGGAGGAATTGCCGCGCGCAGATATCGGATCGGTGGCTGCTTTCCTTCCACGCAACTCCACTATATACAGGGGGTTGGACCCCCCAGGTTTGCATACTCTCTACATACTCTAAACCCTAAAACATTCTGCGCCGCTTCTCCTCAAAAGCCCTATCTAACTTAGGCATCGGAGCGTTTTTGCAGGTACCACCCCCCTTCGTCGGACTCTGGAAGAAGGAGCACCCAATCCCAAGGAGGAGGAGAGCCCTACCATTTCCAGCATCAACATTGGCGCCCACCGTGGGGCCCGGTAAAACTAACCCAGGCCTCAAGAAAACCCCTAGCTGGATGGCGCGCACCAGGAGCACGGCGAATCACAGATCGCCACCGCGAAGTCATCACTCGGCCGGTCCGAACGAACACCCACCACCAGACCCCGCTTTGGAGCTTCTCAGGGCAGAAAACGAGGAGTTAAGACGCCAGATCGCGGAAGCCCGCGATCGCGAGGAAAGACAAGGCCACAAGACACCCTCGCGGACTAGAAGAGATGACCGGGACTCGTCCAGGTCGGATGCATCCAGCGCCACGGAGAGCCCAAGGCGAGAGGGTCACATCCGGTAGGCGCCGCAGCGAGAGAACCGACCCTCTGAAATCGGGCTAACCTTGCTCCCCTTTGACGAGAGGGTTATGGCCGATCCGGTCCCGAGGCGGTTCCAAATCCCCAACATGGACGCTTACGAGGGTAAGACCGACCCCGAAGAGCACATTACCTCCTTCAACGCGCGGATGCTATTGATCGACGCATCCGAGGGCTTGAAATGTCGGACCTTTCCCTGCACCCTGAAGGGACCGGCCATGATGTGGTTCTCTAACCTCCCACAACGCTCGATCCACTCATTCAGGCAACTCGCTGAACAATTCGTGGCCAGGTTTACTACGAGCCGAGCCTTCTGGAAAAACTCCACTTGCCTGGTCGGACTCAAACAGAGGTCGGACGAGACACTGAAGTCCTTCATAGAGCGTTTCAACAACGAAACGGCTCAAATCAGAAATCTCAGCACCGATGTGGCGCTCCACGCCATAGTGTCAGCACTAAAACCTGGTCCCTTCTCGAACTCCCTTGCTCGCCGACCTGCAGGATCTTTGGACGAGCTGAGACGCCGAGCAGTGGGGTATATCAACATGGAAGAGGTTGTTGCCGCCAAAAGGGAAACCCAGAATTGGCAAGACAGGAGTAGGGATCCGCCCCGAGAGAAGGCAGATAGAAGGAACGAGCGCCGAGGACGGCAAGACTACGGAAGGCGGTTCACTCCCTTGACCGTGGGTAGGGACCGAGTCTTGAAGGAGGCCTACACGGGCAACCTCATTACCTTGCCCCCTCGGAAGGACTCCCCACCAGATGCCGATCGCCAGAGGTACTGCGAATACCACCGGATCTACGGGCACACCACCAATGAATGTCAGGCGCTGAAGATAAAAATTGAAAAACTCATACAGGCAGGACATTTAGCAAAGTACGTGGACAAAGGGAATGGAGCAACCCCCAGGGAGAACGAAACAAATCGTAGAAGATCCCGTTCACCCGAGCGCAGGCGCAACCGATCGCCGGCTCGGAGAGGGCGAGAAAGACGTTCACCCGCCCGTCAACGCAGGAAGGGTCGAGACGAAGGTACCCCCTCACTCAATTTAATTGCAGGTGGTTTTGCAGGTGGGGGCGAATCTAGCAACGGTCGGAGGAGGCATCTAAGATCCGTCAATAGCTCGACGTCACTAGCGGCCCCGCCCGAGGCCTTACCGACCATATCCTTCTCGGAGAGGGATTATCGGGGAATAGATCGCCGCCAAGACGACCTAATGGTGATCACAGTACACCTCACTGGATTTAACGTCAGGAGAGTACTCGTCGACCAAGGAAGCTCGACGACGTGATCTACAAAGAAGCCTTCAACCGACTAAGTTGCCGAGGCTCGATTATCGGACCCTATCGAGGCACGCGTTAGTCGGTTTTTCAGGTGCTAAAGCTCGAGTGATCGGGTACTTCGACGCCTTGCTCACCTTCAAGGCGGATGTCGGGTCAAGACGATCGAAGCCCACCTCCTGGTGGTAGAAGTTTATTCACCGCGACACCGCCTACAATATGATAATCGGTAGAACTGTCATCAATGGAATCGGGGCCATTGTCTCCACCCCCCATTTGGCGATGAAGTTCCCCCTATCCGATGGGCAGATTGCTACGATACACGCCGATCAGAAGGAGGCAAGACAGTGTTATGTCAACAACCTAAGGGATGACAGGAGAAGAGATCAGCCCAAGTCGAACTGCGTGATTGAGCTCGACCCGAGGGGGGAGAGTGATTTTCGGCCGGTGCCGGTCGATGACATCAAAGAGATCGAAGTAAGAGGACCGGGCAAGAGCATACGACCGGGACGAATCGCCGCAGAGCGAGCGCCCCCGACGAAGGTCCCGCCGACAACGCGGATCTGTTTACATGGGCCCTGAGGACATGCCCTAATACACCTCGAGTGGCCTCACAAGCCAGCCATAATAGCACTGGCGCCGCCTCGCTGCTCAGCAAGAAAAGAAGACTCGCAGGGAAAAGAAGCGTGCCAGAGAAGAGACATCAAAGCTCTTGAAAGCCGGGTTTATCAAGGAAATCAAGTACCCAACTTGGCTTTCCAACGTTGTACTGGTCAAGAAGAGCAACGGTAAGTGGAGGATGTGCACGGACTTCACCGACCTAAACAAAGTCTGCCTTAAAGATCCATACCCTCTTCCTAGCATCGATGCTCTGGTGGACGGCACGTCAAGGTACCAGGTGCTCAGTTTCATGGACGCGTACTTCGGGTACAATCAGATCAAGATGCACCCGCTCGACGCACCAAAGACGGCTTTCATGACGGAGACCTCCAACTTCTACAGCGTCACTATGCCCTTTGGTCTGAAGAACGCGGGGTCAACTTACCAGAGGATGATGGATGAGGTCTTCGCCAAGCAGATCGGGAAGACGATCGAGGTGTATATGGACGACATGGTGGTCAAGACCTCCAGCTTCGAGGCACACTACCGAGACCTCCAGGAAGTATTTGACATTATGAGAAAATATGACATCAGGCTTAACCCCGAGAAGTGCTCGTTCGGGGTGCTCGGAGGCAAATTCCTGGGGTTCATGATCACCCACAGAGGCATTGAGGCCAACCCCGACAAGTGCCGAGCAGTGATGGAGATGCGCAGCCCGAGCTCTATCAAGGAAGTGCAAAGACTCGCTGGTCGCATCGCAGCCCTTTCCAGGTTCGTAATTGCTCACGACAAATCGCTCTTCTACCAGGTACTCAGAAACCGACTTCGGTTCTCGAGTGGACCGACGATCGTGAAACGGCTTTCCAAAAGCTCAAGGAGTTTACGGCGTCACCACCGGCCCTTACACGGCCCACCAAAGGAGCCCTCTCCTCCTCTACCTGGCGGCCACCGACACCTCGATCACTTCGGCCTTAATAGAAGAGAGAGAAACCGGCGCCGGCTTACTGAGTGAGCAAAGTCCTCCACGGGCGAGCTAAGGTACCGAAGGTGGAGAACCGGGCGCCTCGATAGTGACCTCCGCGAGGAGATTGAGGCCTTACTTTCGCGCACACGGTGGTAATCAAAGCGGACTACCCAATCAAAAAGATCTGCGCAGGCCCGAACTCGTGGCGAATGGTGGCATGGTCGGTAGAACTCTCCGAATTAAATCAGGTATGAGCCAGAGGACCCATCAAATCACGCTTTAGTGACTTTATTGCAGAGCTAACACCGACCCCTCGAGGTCGAGCATCGACGCTATATGTGGGCGGCTCCTCCAATTCCAAAGCGTGAGCAGAATCATCGTTGAAAGCCTGCCGAATCGGCGTCGAGCAGGCACTCAGGTTCCAATTCAAAGCTAGCAACAACCAAGCCGAGTATGAGGTTTTATTACTCGGTCTCAAGCTCGCATGGGAGCTGGGAGCCCAAACGCTCCGAGTCAAGAGCGACTCCCAACTGATGATCAACCAGGTCAAGGGCGAGTACCAGTGTCGAGACGACATACTTGCCTAGTACGCTCAGAAAGTCAATGCCATGATTCAGAACTTCCAAGAGGTCCAACTCGAGCACATCCCTCGAGAACAAAACAACAAGGCAGATCTGCTGACAAAGTTGGCTAGTATGAAGACCGAGGGACAGCTCCATACAGTGGTCGTCCAAACTTTAGAGGCACCAAGCATCGCGACAGCCGGAAACTACGCAGTGATCAGCTCGGATTCTTGGATGAAGGACATCGTCGAGTACTTGAAACAGGGAAGACTGCCCGAGGACCAGGCAGAATCACGTAGGGTCCAACGGCAGTCCGCACACTACACTCTAATCGGAGACAGACTCTACAGGAGAGGTTTCTCGCAGCCACTACTCACCTGCGTAGAGAAGTCAGATTCCGAGTACGTCATGAGAGAACTACATGAGGGTATTTGTGGGGACCACTGCGGAACTCGGACCCTGGTAGCTAAAATCCTACGAGCAGGCTACTACTGGCCGACGCTCAGGTCGGATTGCCTAGAATACGTAAGGAAGTGCGACAAGTGCCAGAGATTCGCCAAACGAGACCATCTTCCACCGGAAGTCCTGCGCAAAGTCGTCGCCCCTTGGCCTTTCAATACCTGGGGGCTTGACATACTTGGCCCCTTTCCCCTTGCACCGGGCCAACTCAAGTTCATCATAGTCGCCATAGACTACTTCTCCAAGTGGATAGAGGCGTGTCCGCTGGCGACCATCACTTTCGAGAGGGTCAAAAAATTTGTCTGGAAAAGCCTGGTTTGCCGCCATGGCCTGCCCCACACCATCATCACAGATAACGGCACACAGTTCACCAGCACCGCGTTCAAGGACTTTTGCAAAGATCTAGGAATCCGACTCGTCTACGCCTCCGTCGAGCATCCACAGACCAATGGTCAGGTCGAAGCCGCAAACAGGATTATCCTCAATGGCCTCCGCAAGCGGCTGGAAAGGACCAAGGGCGACTGGGCGGATGAACTCTGCGGGGTGCTGTGGGCATACCACACCACCCCCCAGTCGGCAACAAATGAAACACCTTTTCGGCTAACGTATGGAATGGAGGCCATGGTGCCAGTAGAGCTCGGTTCCACCTCGGCAAGAAGAGAACACGATCAGGCATTGACGCCAAGGAGGCAAGAGTCGAGCTCGATCTCCTAGAAGAAACTCGGGAACTCGCCCGTGTGCAAAACTTTGCCACTAAACAGCGCGTCGCCAAGCACTACAACTCCAGAGTCCGACCAAGAACTTTCAAGGTAGGAGACCTGGTCCTCCGGAAAGTCGAACTGGCCAGAAAAGATGTAAGGCAGGGCAAACTAGGGCCGACATGGGAAGGGCCATACCGCATCAGATCAGAACACCTACACGGCGCATATGGGCTAGAAGAACTATCCGGAAAGGCAATACCGAGGACCTGGAATGCCACGCACCTCAAGCTCTACTTTAGTTAAACAATTATAAACGGATGACGTACTCTTTCCTTTGCAAACCCTTTTTCCCACTGGGTTTTTGGTTTGGAAAGGTTTTAACGAGGCGCATCCTTCTTTCCCTTTCTTCCCCATTTAATATAAGTCAACCCCATTGCATTCAGAGTGTTTTAACTAAAAGTCACCGAGTCCCGAGCTCGGAAGGTCTTAACCGAACAACAGACCCCCTGTGATCCTAAACCCAAGTCAGCATAAAGGCTTGGTGGGCTCGTTCGCAGATCGACCCCTGTGGTCCTAAACCCAAGTCAGCATAAAGGCTTGGTGGGCTCGTTCGCAGCTCGACCCCTGTGGTCCTAAACCCAAGTCAGCATAAAGGCTTGGTGGGCTCATTCGCAGCTCGACCCCTGTGGTCCTAAACCCAAGTCAGCATAAAGGCTTGGTGGGCTCATTCGCAGCTCGACCCCTGTGGTCCTAAACCCAAGCCAGCATAGATACGTTCAGTCTCAAACCCCGGTTAGCATAAAAACCTGGTAACCCCGTTAGAAGATCCGACGCTCGCTATCTGACCTAAAGGTTTCGTAAGGAAACTGATACTCGGCCTATCTTGCGTGCGGAGAAATTGTCTCAACCGGTTGACACAAGTTTTATTCGGGGAAGCCACGAGAGCCACTAGCCGAGTAGCAGCTACCCGAGGTCCACCCCGTCCAAGTACAACAACAACCAACAAATTGGGACGCAAATCGCTAAAGCAGAAAACAGAGAAGACAATGTTTAAACTTGGCCAATTTCATTAACTCGAAGCAAAAATACAAAAGAGCTCATAGAAGAGCGAGTACATCGTCAAGACAAAGCAAAGCATTCTAAAAAACAAGTTACGCAAGGGCATCCCCTTGGTCTTCGACTTGGGCCCCGACGAACTCCTCGGTCGCAATACTTGGACCAGTAGCCTCCGAGTCAGGCCCAACTCCGGCGTCCTCGCCCCCAGGCTCCTCTTGATCAGGATGGCCCTCTTCCTCATCCTCCTCCTCCACAATCTTTCCCTCTTTCACTACCTTGGTAAAATCGAGCTCGGAAATGTCCAGATCGGGGGCGATCACCTTCAACTGCGCAACGGCGTTATCAAACCCTTCCTTATACTGAAGGGCACTGTACTCGCGGTACTCCTCGACCCGAGCAGCTTCGGACGAGGACTTCTCCTTCTCCTCTCGCAGCTGACGCAACAAAAGGCCATTTTGGGCCTGGAGCTCCTCCCGCTGAGCCAGAAGAGAAGCGTTGCTCCTGTTCAATTCGTCCCTTGCCTCCGAGAGGCGAGCATAATCCTCTTGCAGCTTGCGCATCTTCTCCTCAAGCTCGCCAAACGCGGTGGCCTTGCTTTGGTACTTTCTCTTCGCCAGCTCGGCCTCAGTCGCCCGTGCCCTTATCCGATCAGAAAGGAACTGGGCCATAGCGGAAGTACGGAGCCCGTAGAGACCCAGTGCCTTGCACAAACCCAGCTCGCCCGCCTCTTCCATACACCTGTCATCAGACCTACGCATAAGCTGATCGATCTGGTCGGAGCGGTCGAAGCCGACGTTCCAAAGGGAATCCTCGGCGTTCTCGCCTTGATCGGTAAATTCTCCGAGGTGGAGGAACCACTCGGAGCCATCAGGGATGTTCAGAGGAATCCCCCCATGAGGTCCCCTCGGCTCCTTTGAAGGGGGCTGTTCGGAACCGAGAGTCGGGGAAGCGCGCGGTCGCTTCTTGGAAGCCTTGACAGACGAAGGGGAAGCGGCTGCACCGGAAGGAACCGGCCCGGGAACTTGGGCGACCTTTTCTCTTTGAGCTTTCTTGAGGAGCTCGGCCATCTCTTTCTTGCTCATCTTCGGGGCCATCGTACCTGAAAATAAAGTGAAAGTTAGTACTCACGTTCGGGCTGAAAATCATGCTAAAAGATGACAACGAGACTTACTTAGGTAATCCCTCCACTGGGGCGGATCCTTTAGAGCTCGGGTGAGAAGAGGACCACAATGCAATGTGGGCAAACGAGCAAAAAAGTTCACTATCGTTTGGTCGGTGACCGATAATGAATTAAAGTCCACCTCTTTTATGGGCCGAGGATTAGGGCTCCAGTAAAAAGGAAACAAGGGCTCGTTCTGAGCGGAAAAGAAGAAGGGATCCCCTCTTCTTACCCGGATTTTGAAGAAATCAGGCTTCCAGTTTTTATAAGACTGGTCGAAAAGCTCAAGAATATAAAAACCAGGTATTTTATTGAGCGAACACCACTTAAGCTGCTTGCCAAGTCTGAGCTGGAAAAAACTGAAGAAGAGAGCGGCAGAGGGGGTAACCCCAAAATACTCCGACACGAGCTTAAAGGCTCGGATAAAAGCCCAACTATTGGGGTGTAATTGCGAAGGGGCCGCGTCCAGCCATTGGAGGACCTCGCACTCAAACCTACTTAAGGGAAAACGGAGGCCGATTCGTGTGAAGAAAGTTTTGTAAAAGAAACAAAAGTCGGGGGAGCTAGACTCGCCCTTGTTTAAACATACTCGGTCGTCGGGAGAGCAGGGGAGGCAAGTTACCTCCTCGTCTCGATCCCGGTTCGGCGTAAATGATACACTAGATCGAAGGGCGGCCACCCCGGTCTCTGAAAAAATGTTGGAAGCCACCCCGAGTACATCTGGGTGCACCCAGGCATAGGGAGACCTACTATCTCCCACTCGGCGCTCGCCCCCTTATGAAGTGAGTACGAGGGAACGGACACAGAAGGGGGAGAGGCTGGAACCCAGGAGGCGGGAGGAACCACCTGAAGAGGCACCGGGCCACGACCACCGTCGGACGGTAGCCCCTGGTGGCCAGAGCCTCCGGCATACGGTGGCGTAGAAAGGTCAAAAGACGTGCTAGTCGTTTCAGACGACGAGCCACTCTCAGAACTCACAGGTATGGGAGAAGGGGGACAACGAGAAGAAGAGGGGAAAGCCATTAACGAAGAACAGTAGCGGGACTTACCAGGAAACGCAAAGGAATGAGGATGATAGCCGTTCGGAATACAGACGCAGGGAAGATGGCAGACGGAGCGTTCACAAAAAGCAAAACGAAGAATAAGAGAGAAGGAAGAAGAAGGGACAGCTTTATAACCCCCGTAGGAGGGAGATGAAGGGGCAACTTAATCCGAGCCCTCCGTCTGCGAAATCAAGTGAAGATCTAGCGGTCCGGGTTGCGTCAAATGATCGACGGTGAGAAGAGGAGCATATGAGTGAACGTCTCATCTGAGTCCCATCACGTGGCAGAATGCCGAGTAAAAGCGCGACACGTGGGGCGTGACCCCCAGGCAAACAAGCTTCTGGGACACGCCCCCGACCTCAGTGGCTCGACTCGGATACCGATCCAAGGACATTGGATAGACCCTCCGCCCTTTCGTGCGAAGAGTCTAGGGAGCTTGGGTTACGGACCGGTCCCAAGCCGAGTCCTAGTGTGCCCACCGACCAGGGGCAGGTCAGCTCGGTTCCTGCTTATCCGAGCTTGACGAGCTGGCACCGACCTGCGATGCGCCAGACCCGACTTCTGGTACGACTCTCCCAATGATAACACCGAGCAGGGGGAGGGGCGAGCCGACTCAGGACTCACACCCTGAAGATTGAAGATCACGTAGCTGGCACGTAACGGGCTTGGCAGGCGCGAAATACCAGGAAGAGATCAGCTAATCCCCGAATTGTCAGGGAGGAATTGCCGCGCGCAGATATCGGATCGGTGGCTGCTTTCCTTCCACGCAACTCCACTATATACAGGGGGTTGGACCCCCCAGGTTTGCATACTCTCTACATACTCTAAACCCTAATACATTTTGCGCCGCTTCTCCTCCAAAGTCCTATCTAACTTAGGCATCGGAGCGTTTTTGCAGGTACCACCCCCCTTTGTCGGACTCTGGAAGAAGGAGCACCCAATCCCAAGGAGGAGGAGAGCCCTACCATTTCCAGCATCAACAAAAACAAAAACACAGAACAAATAAAAAAGAAAGTTGAGAGAAGGAAACAAATTCTGGAAAAGAATGAGAGCAATAAAAACGGAAAGAAAAGAGAAGAGGGTCATTCCCCCCCTCGCCGCCGCACTGACGTCCTCCGCCGTCGCGCGCGGCTCGTCTTCTCCAGCGTCCGTGCGCCTCCTTTCTCCTTCCCTCGGTCATTATCTGTCTCACTCTTCTCTCACCACCGCACCCCGTCGTGGCCAGGGGTGGCACACCGCCAACTCTTTTCTTCCATCTGCATCAATCTCTCTCTCTCTCTCTCTAGGTTCTCTCATTTTTCTTTCACTCCCTCACCTTCACACACTCACAGGGGCCTCTTTCTTTTTCTCTGCTGAATGTCGTGCGGCCAATATTAAATATACCACACCTATAGTACACCCTCAAATTAGCGAATTTTCCAAAATATTCCTGCCCAAAATCTTAGTACTGAAAAATATGAATTTTTGAAATACAAAAAAAATTTCTTCTTACTGAAAATTCGAATTTTCGGTATGGAAAAAGTTTTAAAATGAAATCCTACCGAAAATTGGAATTTTTGGTATACAAATATTGCATACCGGAAATTCGAATTTCCGGTAGGATTTCATTTTAAAACTTTTTCCAGACTAGAAATTCGAATTTTCGGTAAGAATAATTTTTTTTTTGTATTCCGAAAATTCATATTTTTTGGTAGTAAGAAAAAAAAAATTCATTCCGGAAATTACAAATTCCAGTACTATGAAATTCTGTTTTTTTTTATCAAATGTATTTATTTTTTATTTGAGTTTTTTTAAAATAAATATAATTTCTTAAAACAAATATAATTTTTTAATTAAATAAATTTATTTAATTGTTTAAATAAAAATATATTTATTTGATTTATTTAAATAAGCTATGTTAATTTTTTAACTAATTATTTGATTTTGTTATAACAGAGTCCTCAAAATTCATGTTTTACAAATAATTAACAATGACATAATGACTAAAACAACGATTAAACACAAAAACATACGCAAATATAACAAAATGGAAATATTACAAAAAAAGGTGTGCAAATATAACAAAAAAAACATAGTGCAAATATATCAAAAAAACATAACAAATATAACAAATATGATCGTCCTAGCGTGATGGTGACCTCTCCAAAGGGCAGACGGAAGGTACTCATCTCCCGGTGCCATCTCTCAGCAAATGCGGACACTAAGGTCTTGTCAATCATCCTGAAACTGCAGTACATCAACGATGATAGGCCGGCTCGCACGACTACCTCCTCTACCTGGGGAGGCAGTGGTATACGTCTCTACAACCATTTCTGCAACTTAAGACCGTGGGCGGCTACCTTAATAACCTCACAATCCTGCACACAAATAAACTTTGTCAACATCATTTATCATACAAAAAAAAATAAACATTTGATCAAAATTCAAAGAACAACCAGATATATACATGCCTCTGCCATATCTGATAGGCAACGTGATGTTCAAAGTCTGTAAGCAATGACCTATCGTAAGGTCCTCCAGGAAAGGGATCTTAGTCTCCAGCTACATCCTCTGGGACCTCATCTGCAATATGAGGTATCTCGTCTGCAACATGAGGTACCTCGTCCTGAGCTTCCACATGCACATCGTCAGGCTGTCTGTGATTAACACGCCTCTTACGCTCAGAGGCAGTAGGAGGCGGCCGCTGTCTACAAGGTGGTGCACTTGAAGAACTGGATGCTCCTCCTATCCCTCCTCTCGTCCTAAGCATATCTGAAACAAAACAAAAAACTCAAATAATTAGTAATACAAATTAAAAAAAATTAGGATACCATATTTTAAATATATCAAACAAATATATTTTTATTTAAACAAATAAATAAATTTATTTAAATAAATAAATTAAATTAAAATTCATTTAAAAAAATACACACACACCATACCAGAAAATTATGAATTTTTGGTATAAAATAAAAAAAATGCGTAC
This sequence comes from Calophaca sinica, assembly GCA_037113605.1. Classification (NCBI taxonomy): domain Eukaryota; kingdom Viridiplantae; phylum Streptophyta; class Magnoliopsida; order Fabales; family Fabaceae; genus Calophaca; species Calophaca sinica. The sequence goes on along the minus strand of CM073730.1, from coordinate 84,304,292 downwards.
TGAAAATTGTGAATTTCCTGTATAAAATGCGTACCAGAAATTATGAATTTCCGATATTTCTGGTACTCAATTTTTTTAGTTTATACCGAAAATTCACAATTAGGTTTCGGAAATTGTGAATTTCCGGTATAAACTAAAAAAATTGAGTACCAAAAATTCATAATTTTCGGTACTGAGAAGCGTAAAAATAAATCCTACCGAAAATTTCAATTTTCGGTATACAAAAATTGCATTCCGGAAATTTGAATTTCTGGAACTAAGCTCAGAATGCAAAAAAAAAATAACATACCAGAATTTCGAATTTCCGGTAAAACTGCAATATTTTTTAGTTCTAAAATTTAGAATTTCCGGAATATGTGAAGTTTAGGAAATGAAAACTGAGATTTTGTTATTTTTGGTAAGGATATTTTGAAAAATTGGTAATTTTAGGGGGTGTACTCAATAGGTGGGGGTACATTTAATATTGGCCATGTCATGCCCCTTCCCCTGCTTCCAACAGTTTCAATTAGTTTTAGGATTTAATTGTTTTTTTATTTACTTTTGGCCAATATTGCAACCTCCACCTATTGAGTACACCCCCAATTATGCTATTTGACCAAAATATCCCTAAAAAAATCACAAAACCTACGAAGTTCCCGAAAATTCGAATTTTCGGTAAAAAAAAAATTTCTTTACTGGAAACGAATTTCCGGTAAAGAAATTTTTTTTTGTAAAAAAATACCGTAAATTAGTAATTTACGGTACACAAATAAAATTTTGTGTACTAAAAATTTGAAATTACTTGTATAACGGAAATTCGAATTTCTTTTGCTTTTTGCTACAATCTGAAAAAAGTACTATGTGAATCTCTCTTATTTCCGGTTTCTCAAGTAATGATTCAAATGCAAACCCATTAGTAATCACGCACAAAATTGCCCAGCAATTAATTAATTGTTTCTACATACAGACGTTTTCCAAATTATGCAAAACCCTTTTTCCGTTCTGATACTAATAAAGGAACAAACAAGATCATAATGTTAATAAAAAAACCCAGTCTTGATGTAGGGTAGGGAAATTCAGAGTGAAACAAATTAAAGAAGAGGGGGGGGAAATACGTGGTGGTTGTGCGGGAGAAATGTTGAGGCAGGTGCTTGGAGAATGATGAAGCTGAGGAGCAGTTGTTGAATGAAGGAAACGACAGGTGTGGCCGATAAAAGGCAAAATTTTTGTGTACCGGAAATTTGAATTTACGGTATATATATACCGTTCGAATTTTTGGTAATTTTTTTACGAAAGAAATTTCTTTACCGGAAATTCGAATTTCCGGTAAAGATTTGTTTTTTTGGGTTACCGAAAATTTGAATTTCCATGAGCTTCATGAGTTTTGTGAATTTTTTTTAAAGATATTTTGGTCAAATGACATAATTAAGGAGTGTACTCAACAGGTGGGAACTGCATTTAATAATTGGCCAATTGTTGGGCTTAAAGCCCATCGCCCCTTCCCTCTCTTGTTTTCATTTTTATTGCTCTTGTTTAAGCTCAAATTTATTCTTCATATAAAAATATGTAAGATGCTTTCTTGAAATAGAAATAAGTAAGATAGTAAAAATATTCATTTCCATTTGCCTATGCTGTTACGTTAATTTATAACTATATATCATCTTAAACAAAAACTTTAAATCGAATATTTTAAACAAATAATATCTAATACAACTTTTTTTATTAAAAGAATTAATTTGATGCAACATCTTTTTAATCTTTGAATTCTTAGAACACAAGTTGTGATAGCTTGACAGTTCCAATATTCCTCCCTTCAATGATTAAGTCGGTTGTACAACCGGATTAATCCTATATTTTAGAATGTATGAGCTGTACGGCTCAAAAGCCCTAAAAGTTTCTTTTCAATGATTAAGTCGATTATACAGTCGGGTTAATCCCAAATGTCAGGAAGTATGAGCTATATAGCTCAAAAGTCCTATCTTTTTAAAAAAATATTTATATTAAACTGCAATCAAACCACTAAAATAAAAAACACAAACATTTTTTTTTAACCAAAAACTACGTAGCTTTGATTTCCCTATTGCACCGAGAGATACGTAGGAGCAAAGGACCACCCTTGTCAAGCTCAATAATATTTTTTCTTATTTTCCCTCTCTTTTATAAAAAAATAAAAATTTGTAAATAGATAAAATTTCTCAAAAAAATTATTTTGTGTTGTCTTTTATTGTTAAGGGGTAAAATAAATATTTTCAAAGTTAACAAAATTTTGCACATTTAATCAGAGGTACCGTTTTCGAACGGGTGTTGTAGGGGTGTTAATACCTTCCCTACGCATAATCGACTCCCAAAACTTAAATTTGTTTTCGAAGACCATTTTTTCTTTTTTTAAAAGGGTTTTTCCAATGTTTGCCCTAACAAGTAAACAATGGTGGCGACTCCATGTTTTTTTGAAACCCAGTTTCGAATCGTTTGGACCGCCCGTCGTGATCCCGGTTGCGACAATGAGCTTGAGAGATACTTAAGTGAGTCCAACATAAATCAGAGTGACAAATTTGATATTCTTATTCGATGGAAACATAACTCATCAAGGTACCCTGTATTATCTACCATAGTAAGAGAGCTTATGGCCCCACCAGTATCTATAGTGGCGTTAGAGAGTGCTTTCAGTGCAGGTGGAGGATTGTAGACACATTTAGAAGTTTTATTAAACCAGAGATGGCAGAAGCTTATATTTGTACTCAAAATTGAGGCCTTCCCTCTTCCAATTCAAAGATCTCCAACTCAATAATGAGTATGAAATAGCTGAGAATATTGTGATAGTTAATTTTTTCACGCATTATTAGCCTCTGAAATTCTTTAGAATTGTGTTTTTGTATACATTTTAACTTGAGTCTATTTTTTTGAATATACAATAGAATTTCAAGGAGCTGGAGCTGGGCCATCATGATAAAATTTTAAGTTTGTCCCTTAAATTACTGAAGTTTATATTGTAAAATCTGTTTACTTTGTGTTCTAATTTAGTATGTTCAATTTTTTGCAGTCATACCACTTTTTGCTTTTTTGGAGTCATGTGCATGTATCATGACTAAAATTAGGATTCAAATCCTTGTGGCTTTTTGCCTTTTTGCACTTCTGTTGGACTGCTAAAGAACTTCTGTTGGACTGGGTTAGGGTTTTCTTGGTCTGTGTTTTTTTTTGAAAGGCTAAGGTTTTCTAAATGCAGAAAGTTAATTTTCTGAGTGCCATTTTAATTTGTATGCTTCTTTTTTTTTTACAGTTAATTTGTATGCTTCTTATTAATTATTAATTTGAATTTAATGTTTTGCTCACTAGAATGGACTGCCATGCTACTTAAGACCTGTCCTTACTGCATTATTACTTCTAAGGCATGCATTCTTTTTATTTCTTCAATATAAATTGTGTCAAGATATGCACTCTTGGTTCCTGCTTTGCTAATTCTGTTCTTCCTGCAGGTTCTCTTGCATAACATTTGAGCAAGATCATCTTGAAGCTGGCTTTGCTGATTGAAACATTGAGATAATGCATAACATGGCTCAAGTTTAAAGGATGTGCACTAAAAAGCGCAAACATCGTGTTCTTCTTGCTTTGCTGATCTTATTTTTGTGCTGTAAATAGATGAAGGTAAATTACTGACTGTTTTTTCCAAGTTGTAAATATAACTGAATTTCATTACATCTTTTCTTAGTTACCTAATATAATCTCTTGACATATTCCCATGTGCAAGTAGAAGTTAAACACATTTGAAGAACAAACTTCTTAATCTCTATTTGTAATCCAGAATGATTTGGCCACTTAAGTTTGTATGCTTAGTCTATTCTGGATTCAAGATAATGTGGGTTAGGGATGGGGATTTGGTATTCCTGCAATTTTGAACACCAGATTCATTTGATAATGTGGATTCTGGATTCATTTGATAGCTATTTGTATGGTTTTGAATGTCTCAGTTTGAACACTGTCATTTGAAAACTGTTTGTATGGTTTGATTGAATACTTTCATTTCATTAGTTGAACACAATTAATTTAATATAATGTCTTTTAGCTTTTTTTTTTTTTCATTTTATATCTTGAGCAGTGTCTTTTTTTATTGAGATAATGCATAACCTTGGCCTTCTCAGGCCATTGCAGTTAAAAAGAAAAATGACCCATTCATGTAAAATAAAATGGTCCAATAACATGACAGCAAAATGACTCATTAAAATTAAAGCATTGACTTGAGAAAACAAAAAAAAAAGGCTCAAGAATTTTAATTGGGCAAAAAAATCGCAATGAGCCCAAAAAAGGCCTAACCCGCGATAACCCAACTTGAGAAACAAAAAAAGGCTCAAGAAATTTAATTGGGCAAAAAAATGAAATGGGCCGAAAGAGGCCTAACCCACGTTAAGTGTCACATGGACGAAATTGGGCCACATATTATGTAACACGGTTTGGGCCGAATTGGGGCTTTTGGCGCCGGACCCACCCAAACCCGATCGGTGTCCAGCCTTACTCCAAACTATCTTTTTCTTTTCATTTAATTTTCTATGGAAACTTGTTTCATGATAATATAAAATGAAGGGTATTTTGGAAATGATAACATTAAATAAGGTGAAATTAATTGGAATTTGTTTATATTTTGAACCACTAAACATGACTATATTTTTGCTTATAATTAAGTCTAAAAGAAGTATTTGCTAATAGATCCAGGTAAAGAGATGAACTAATCAATATTTTTTGTAATTTTAGGAATCATTTTAGAATATATTTTAGAATTAGAATATTGAATGATAACCGAAAAACTAGCTTATACATGGCCCTACAATTTGAGGGAGGCTGTTGCTTCCGGCACCCCACCATGTTGCTGTCAGCACCCCACCCCACTGAAATCCCAAAAATACCCCTCAAATTTAATTTTTTCCCCTCCAATGTTGTCTTCTTCTTCTTCTTCTTCTTCTTCCGGTAATTCAATTACCGAAAGCTGTTTAAAATGTATTCCGGTAATTGAATTACCGGAACATATCATAATTTTGAAAAAATATGATTCCAGTAATTCATATATTTGCATTACTTGGGAGGTGTATGTATTCCGGTAATTCAATTACCAGAAGCATATTTATGTTCCGGTAATTGAATTACTGGAAAAAGAAGAAGACATGAGAGAGAAAAAAATTAAATTTGGGGGGTATTTTCGGGATTTCAGTGGGGTGGCGGGTGCTGACAGCAACATGGTGGGGTGCTGGAAGCAATAGGCTTTGAGGGAACTCATCATTGCAGTTAACGAGTCATGTCTTGACGCATAGTAACAAGGCTTTTGCTTCCAGCACCTCACCTATTTGTTGCCAACACCCCCAGTCTTCAAAAAAAATTGAAATTCTCAAAATACCCCCCCACTCACTTTTTCCCCCCTTTTTTATGTTATTTTTTTTTCAGACTGTACTTGTTCCGGTAATTGAATTACCGGAAGCTGTTGAAAATGTATTCCGGTAATTCAATTACCATAACATAAATATGCTTCCGGTAATTGAGTTGCCGGAATACGTTTTCGAACAAGTAATGAAAATGTATTCCAACCGGAACATATCATAATTTTGAAAAAAATATGCTTCCGGTAATTGAATTACCGGAATACATTTTCATTACTTGTTCGAAAACGTATTCCGGCAACTCAATTACCGGAAGCATATTTATGTTCCGGTAATTGAATTACAGGAATACATTTTCAACAGCGTCCGGTAATTCAATTGCCGAAACATAAATATGCTTTGAAAAAAAATAGCAGAAAAAAGGAAAAAAAAAAAAAGAGTGAGTGGGAGTATTTTAGAAATTTCTAATGTTTTTTAGGACTGGGGGGTGCTGGCAGCAAACAGGTGGGTGCTGGAAGCAACCCCCAGTAACAATGAATGGATGAGCCGTGTCTTAAGTCACTTGGACACTGTTCCTTCTCATTTTCTGATTTCTCTGCCGTTATGTCAACGTAACCGTTCCTGCTTCTCTAACATCCACGTGTACGCTTGCTCCTCTTCACCTACAGCTGCCCCCACACTCACTTTTCCCTCCTCTTCAACCCATACATATGTTGCTGCCCCCTCTGAAAATTTCGACGCTTTCCTTTTCTTCTCCCCTTGTTCTGTTTTCTGGAATTTTGCACTAGTTTTGATCCAACCCCATCATTTTTTCTTCTGCCTAATAGTCTTTTCTGTAGCCCCAAATGGCTGAAGGAACAGACTTTGCACTCACCCAGATGAAAAAGTCATTTGAAAAGCTTGGTTCTTCTGCAGAGGTTGGTAACCAATCTGTTGTTTTCTTGTTTAATTAATGCACTAGTTGCGTGTTCCAGTTAAGTTCAATATTTTATTATATATAAAATTATTTTAATTTTTTTTATGGGTTTTTTATTTGCCTTTTTTAGGGTTATGGGGACCCTACACTGATGAGGTTCTTGATTGCTAGATCAATGGAACCAGATAAAGCAGCAAAGATGTTTGTGCAGTGGCAGAAATGGAGGGCTTCTATGGTTCCTAATGGGTTCATTTCAGATTCTGAAGTTCCTGATGAATTGGAAACTAGAAAGATCTATTTGCAGGGTTTGTCTCAGGATAAATACCCTGTGATGATTGTCCAAGCAAGTAGACACTTCCCTTCCAAGGATCAGATTCAATTCAAGAGTAATTGCTTGCTTTAACTTTATTAAATTACAAAACACTTTTTATTATTATTTTTTTATTTTTTATATATATATAAAATAAAGTTCCATGGCTAATAGCTTTTTGTGATTTGGTTTTGGAAAGTTTGATGCTAGTTCAGTCAGTTCAAAGATGCCCTTTTGATGTAATTTGTCCTGGTGGGGACCATTATGCGAATATTTTATATAGAAAAATCCAAACTTAAAATTTGTGTGATCAGTTGGGTTCCCTTGCTTCACGGTCTTTGACTTTAACTATATGGAATTGAACCACATTATTATTTGCTCAAATCCAAGTTTTTAGAAAAGCCACTTAAATCAAGGTTATTTTAATGACTTCTACTTGGATATGTTTTTGGATGGAGGGTTTTAGAAACAAAAGAAAGGGATGTTATTTGGTTTTGGAAAGTTTGATGCTAGTTCAGTCAGTTCAAAGATGCTTTTTTGATGTAATTTGTCCTGGTAGGGACCATTGGGCGAATATTTTATCGAGAAAAGTCCAAACTTAAATTTATGTAATCAATTGGGTTCCCTTGCTTCACGTTCTTTTGACTTTTACTATATGGAATGGAATTGAACTACATCATTGTTTGCTCAATACACAAGTTTTTAGAAAAGCTACTTAGATCAAGGTTATTTTAATGGCTTCTGTTAGGGTATGTTTGGATAGAGGGGTTTAGAAGGAAAAGAAAGGGAGGATACAAATTTTATTCAAACAAACATTCTCGAATTTAATAATTTTTAGAGTAAAAGGAAAAAATGGAATGGCATATTGTTGTAATACTTAATCTCCTAATTCCTTGATTATTTTTATAAACTTAAAAAAGTATTTTAATTCAAAAATGAAAATTTTTCCCTCCCTTCCCTTTTCCTCAAAAACCCTTAATCCAAATTTTTAGAGTTTTCGAGTCTTCCCCATGTCCCTTTATCAGCTATTCCCTATGTGGTTATATGTTACTGTGATCGACTATTAATATTGGACCCTCAATTTCTCTTTTTGACATGATCAAATTATTACTAAATTTAAGGAAATTGGATTATTTTACTTAAGGTATTTAGTGGTAGTCATGGATTTATATGGTTATTATAACAAAAGAGTATGTGTTTTACTGAGCAGTGTTCATGTTGTAATTATTGTCATCTGAGTAGTGACGGAAATGAATTGGTCAAATATAGAATGAGGCGCTAGGCTTATCCAGATACTTGCATTAGACCTTTGTGGTTGTTGATTAAAATAAAGCTATGCAATTATTGAGACCCGAAGGTTATTAGCTACATCAAGTATTGAACCTACTCCATTTGTCTTCTAGTATTTGTCTTTTGCTTTCAAGTTTTATGGTTTTCTTTTATGACATGAATTATGGTTGGCATAAGTATAAAGCTATGAATTATTTTCTTATATTTCTCTATCAATTAAGACATGCTCTTTACATTATTATAGTTGGTATAAGTATACAAACATTTTCCATACCTGTCCTGGTTCATCTACAAGTGTATATTTTACCTGAGAAATTTTCAATTTAAATACATGATATGATGATATAATGAAAAGATAATGACTCAAAAGGTTCAGTTTTGAATTTGATGGCACAATCAATTGTGAAGATAGAAAAATTGCTTAAACATAAACATGTTACTGCTATGAACTGAAAGGTACTGTAAATACCATCGCCAACAGCTTTATAAGGGATTTATATTTTATTTAGCTATTGAGAATTCATTAAAATGGAAATTAATTGTTAATGCTTATATATTATAAACTGGGCTGGGAATCACTCAATTTTGTTATGGCCAAATGAAAATCTTCTATTCTGAAAATAGTGGATAGCATTGACATGAATCTTGGAATTTGCATATGACGAGTTCATATAGTTTGTTGCCTTTTTCTTTTTTAGAAATGTAAACAAAGGAACCGTGATGGTGGCCCTCTCAAGAGTGTGTGACCATTCAACCATTGTCTAAAACAAAAAATAAGGTTAAAGAAGAAAGAAGAGGAAATCAAGTGACCGCATTGAACTGAAATAGATGATATCAGATTTTTTTTGTTCTCTTTTTATTTCCCCAAGTTTGATGATTATGAATTTAGTAATTATTTGTTGAGCATACATAGCTCAAAAAAAAAATAAATCATTTGACTACTACTTTTTCATAATTCATTGCCTGTCTGGTATCCTTTGAGAAGAGAATGGTTTTCTCCATCAATCAAATGAAAGAGAGAATAGCAACTAGAGCAAAGATATGATAATGAAAAAATTGAAATTCTCTAATTCTGTATTCCTATTTCATAATGGCAACTATCTAGCTGACTACTCTGTTTTGTTTATTGTTTCAGAATTCATTGTATATCTACTGGACAAAACAATTGCGAGGTACTCTCTAATTTGACTACTACTGCAGTTCTTCCATTCCTATTATTTAAAGGAAGTTCAACAAAAGCATATAGATGTAGAAATTTTCTTACTGTTATACTTCAGGAGACTGATAATTTAGCACTATTTTTGTAGTCTAAAGCTAAATTATGGTCCTGAACTTGTGCTTTTAACCCAACTCAATGTGCCACCTGTAATTTGGACTTTCTCACTTTCCTCCTTGTGTTTTCGTCTATTATCATTTAACAATCCATACTTCTGTTGCATTCATTTTAACAGAAATGACTCGTGAGACAAAAATCTGTGCAAAAGATAAGTCCTTTTTACACGTTGAAACACCTTAGAGTGATGTAGTTTATGCTGTGCATGATAGCTGCTTGCGTTTTCCATTTAAAAGTGGATCTTGGAAAGTATAGGGTGGTTATGTGATAATGGAACAAACCATAGAGGATAATGTGCAAAGTTCAAGGAAGAGAGTGACACATTGATATCGAGCCAAATCACGCTAGGTAGGAAACTGAATTCAATCCTTCCATAGAATTGTTGCAAGTACAGCCAGTGAATAGCTACTTTGATGATTGCTATGGAGGCTCCATCTTTTGTTTATAATTCATTTTACCATATAGGTGTGGTTGTGTCCATTTTTGTGTTAAGTCGCACAGATGCAAAAGGAGGTCCTAGAGTAGAAGTATGCTGCTAAAGTAATGGGAGAACTGCACAAGTTTTAGTTAGAAAAAAGATAGCTTATTACACAACATTTTTATTTTGTACTGATGTTGATAAATTATCTAGCAAGAAATAAGTATTGTTGAAGAGAGAAAATGCAACCATTGAAATAATAATGTATCCATTAGAGCTAAAAATCCAAAGGAAAAAAAGAGGAAAAGAGTTCTAGTTCAGAAATTTGTCGCTTTTTCTTGATATAATTAGAAATATGAAATTGCTCTTATGAAGACACAAGTGGCCTGTGTGAAGAATAGATTCCTTTTTCTGCACTTTCCTACTTACCCCATGCTATTTAATGATTCATCTAAATATTCGCAAATCATTAGGAGGGAATTCTTAGTAGGTAGCATGGAGTTAACTCATAAATAGTACACGTTTGTGACTAGTCTAGGTATCAAAATCAATTTAAATCGTTTACAAAATTGTTTCTGTATAAACTCGAGTAGATTTGCATAGAATCATGAGTTTGAGGATGGTTGAACGAGTCTCGAACATACTGGTTATTTTTCCAGACATGCCTAAAATGACAATGGTAGTGTTTTTTTTGGGGGGGGGGGGGGAAAAACACTCAAAATGCAACAGTTGAATGATAAGGCTTGATTGTGCACAAAACATTAACCTCACAATTGTTAACATTAACCTCACAATTGTTTCACTCGACTCCTCATTTGCCTCTAACATCCTAATGTGAACCCATCTATAAAGAAGCTGAATGATATTGTATGAGTCTCAACCCCATAGCTCCCAACATAAAAGAAGTCGCGAATCTGAAAACACGAACAAACCCATTGTTGCAAGTATGCAATAAATACAATAGGCTAATGAGGTGAATCCAAATTCACCATCATTCGCTCTAATAATTTTAAACCTTCTGATTTGTCCATCAATTTTGAAATTGTTACACTCCTTATGTGTGCCAAGATGTGAACCTATCTAGTGGTTTGTGAATTTTTCCACTAATTTTGAAATGTGATGCCATGTTTCTTGGGAAAAATATGCATGTGCCACTCTGATTTATCCACAAACGCCCAAGGATCTTTGATACCAATGTTGGGAAATCCCCACACACAAAGGAAATAACAAAAGACACATGGATTTACGTGGTTCGGCACCTTTTGCTTACGTCCACGGAACACCTCAACAAAAACATTCCACTATCATAAAAAAGAGATTACAAAATAGTATTGTAACCCACCCTACAAACCTACCCCAAATTGTGTATCACCTTACAAACCCGAATTCTCACTCAAGAGTTACAAAGAATGATAACACTCACCCCACAGTACAAGTTTTCTGTTCTGAAACTTGGAAACCCATCCTTCATTTTTTTCCCACGTGCTTGTGTTGCACGGCTACCCCTCTCTCGGGTGCTCTCTATATTTTGCACCACTTTTTTCTCTCGTATGTCATACCCTTTATAGAAGAAAGCAACAAATCCAAGCAATATATTTTGATCTGATTCTGTTGAGATATGTCACTGAGTTATTTTATATTTATTGAGATATATTTTTCCTTATTTCCTCTTTGTAAATGTTCTCTATTTCTTTGTTTCCTCTTTTTATTGGAAAAACATATCTGCACAATATCTTCCACATATCTGACAAATAAACAAAACAACACCATATCTCATGGGTCCCACTTAGGAGGGAATCCACCCAACAAATCTCCCCCTTCCCGACTTAAGTGGGACCTCGACCATGCCTGCTTTCTTCCTTCATAGCTCCCCCTGCAATAGACATAAGCTCCCCCTCGATTAAACTTCCATCTTTGTGTGTTTTTTGCCAAATCTCTCGTCTGCTAATATTGAAGTCTTCATTGGTGACACTACTTGTACTTGCATTGCCGTGATCTGCCATCAACGGGACACGCCACCTGACCACCATTGTCAGGAAGACTTTCGACACAAGGATCCGCACACAGATCCACCTGTTCTTCAATACTCATCTCAACTGGTCACCTGGTCGCACCAATGGCTCTGAGCCGGTCTCCTCTAGTTGCACCATCATATTTGAACCATTTGCTCCGATACCACTGTTGGAAAAAATACGCATGTGCCACTCTGATTTACCCACAAACGCCTAAGGATATTTTCCATTCAAAAAATAAAAAGGCCCAAGGATCTTTGATATCAGTGTTGGACAATCTCCGCACACACAAAGGAAATAACAAAAGACACATGGATTTACGTGGTTCGGCACCTTTTGTTTACGTCCACAGAACACTTCAACAAAAACATTCCATTATCATAAAAAAGAGATTCCAAGATAGTATTGTAACCCACCCCACAATATAACAAGTTTTCTGGCACAAACTTGAAAAACCTACCCCAAATTGTGTATCACCTTACAAACCCGAATCCTCACTCAAGAGTTACAAAGAATGATAACACTCACCCCACAGTACAAGTTTTCTGGTCTGAAACTTGGAAACCCACCCTATATTTTTTTCTCACGTGCTTGTGTTGCACGGCTACCCCTCTCTCGGGTGCTTTCTACATTTTGCACCATCTTTTTCTCTCATATGTCATACCCTTTATAGAAGAAAGCAACAAATCCAAGCAATATATTTTGATCTGATTCTGTTGAGATATGTCACTGATTTATCTTATATTTATTGAGATATATTTTTCCTTATTTCCTCTTTATAAATGTTCTCTATTTCTTCGTTTCCTCTTTTTATTGGAAAAATATATCTGCACAATATCTTCCCTATATCCGACAAACAAACAAAATAACACCATATCTCATGGGTCCCACTTAGGAGGGAATCTACCCAACAATGTTTGTGTATCTTGGCCTGGTTTGGTCTGTGTGGTCTGGTCTCAGAATAGCTAAATTTTGTTATTTGATTTTGCTTTATTACTAAAATAGAATGCCATATATTTACAAGTTCTATATTTAGATACTATGATAGATGTTTTAAACATTATTTTTGTATCTAGTAAACTCTTGTATCTACGAGTGGAGTAGATTATCGAGTTTTACAATCTTGGTTGGTAGAATGTTGATTTCAGAAGCACATCTGTACTTGTCTTGTTGTTACAAACACAATATCTTAGCCTTCATTTCTAAGATAACAATTAACAAGGCAGTTCATTTGTATTTCAATCTCTCCTAATAGCAATAGAGGTGTTATTATCAAATAGTAATTTTCATCTGTGTTCTGACTTATATTCTCTTTTTCATCAAAAATTGAGAAATTAATTGTTACCTCTTTTATCTTCAGTGCTTTCAAGGGAAGGGAGATAGGAAATGAAAAGTTGATTGGGGTTCTTGATCTGCAGAATATTTCGTATAAAAATATCGATGCACGTGGGTTAATCACTGGATTTCAATTTTTACAGGTGACTTTCTATCTTTGTTTCTTGAAATTTTCATGCTTATCAGAAATGCCAATTTATAAATCACATTTTCTGTTTTTCCCCCTAATTTTGTCACAATCACATTTTGTTTCATATCTAAATTAGCATCAACTTAGTGTGGCCTGTATCAACATTTATTGGAAAGGCAAAAACAGCATATATTTTAACTTTTTTTAATGATTTTTGGTTGAATTGCAGTCTTACTACCCTGAACGTTTAGCAAAGTGCTATATTTTACACATGCCATGGTTTTTTGTGAGTGTTTGGAGATTCGTTTCCCGCTTCTTAGAGAAGGCAACACTAGAAAAGGTACATCCTATTAACTACTATCTTAAGTTGAAAATTAATACCCCGTATGTTACTGCTTAGCTTAGAATTTTGTTTGATCACTTATGTATGATTTTCATGGGCTTTATTTTGGTGGATATGTAGATTGTAATTGTAAGCAATGAGGATGAGAGAAAGGAGTTCGTAAGAGAGGTTGGTGAAGAGATTCTCCCAGAAGAATATGGTGGAAGAGCAAAACTTGTAGCCATCCAAGATGTTCAATCGACGCCAATGCAAAATGGAAGAACAAATTGATGAAGAATAAATCACAAGAGTCTAGTGGGGCATCTAATTCTATATAGTTCTAACCCCTTGGCATCTATTAGAACTTCCATTCCCAGAAACTTTGTCTAATAAAAAGTAATTCAGCTCGTTATCCATTCGTGTTTTAAGTCTTTGTTTTTATATGCTTAATTAACGTTTCATGTGCCTACTTCCTAGTGTAGTATTTTCATTCAAAATTCGCACGGATTAAAAATCATGTTTTAAAACTTTGTAATGGCTATTTGCACAATATTCGTGTAATTTAATTAAATTACAAAACACTTTATTATTTTTTTATATAAAAATAAAAACTCCATGGTTTATGGCTTTTTTGTTATTTGGTTTTTGAAAGTTTATGCTGGTTCAGTCAGTTCAAAGATGCTTTTCTGGGCAATTGCTAAAGGTTGCTGGGTGTACCTAACATCTGAGGGATTTGACTATTATACCCCAGGTAAAATTATCACAAGTGAAAAAAAAAAATTCCCTTCATTCTTTCCCTTGTAACTTTCTAATTTCAGAGACTTAAATTTTTTCTCTGGTTACTCGCAAATAGCAATCATTCACTCGCAAATTTCGTGTTCACTCGCAAATTAGGTATTTGCGATTTCCACTCGCAAAAATTGTATTTGTGAGTTCTTCCAGCCGTATTTGCGAGTGGCTGGAGGAACTCGCAAATACCGTATATTTGCGAGTGTATTTTCCTTTGTTTTTTATTTTAAATTTGTGATTTTAATTATTTTTTTTGTTTCAGTTATGCCACGCATGAGAGAAGCAGACTTGGTGGCTGGTAGGCAGGCTGGGTGGCTGGTAGGGAGGCTGAGATGGAGGCCAATGCCCAGGCGGTTGAGCGTGCGAGAGCGCGAGAGCGTCGGGAGGCCATGACTGCGTCACACCGTCGGAGACTTGTTGACGGTAGATAGAGTGGCCCGAGCAGACAGGGTAGACGACGTAGATAGCAACCTCAGTACGAGGAACATGAGGACGAGGTATATCAGCATGAGGTTCCTCGTGGAGATACATATAGATGCACCGGCAGAGAAGGGACCGTTTCCTGGAGGACCTTCCGATACATCGCTGCTTAGATCATTCAGGGACCACATCGCTTACCACTTGTGGAGCGGAGAGGTAATTATTGTTTACTGTTTTAAAACATTTAAGGGTTTTCCTTTTAACTGTGTAATTCATGACAAGGCATTTATTTTTATGTGTGCAGGACCGGGAGGAACCTCTTAGGGTTTTTGCTCATGGTAAAAAGTGGCAAAAGTGGTTTGGGGATCGTCAGCCACTACCACCTGCAGTACAGGAGCATGTTGATCGAGCTGGTCTTTCGACTCTGATGTATTGCAACTACAAGATGATTGACAACTCGCTGCTGACTGCGTTTTCTGAGAGGTGGCACGCAGAGACTAGCTCGTTCCACCTTCCAGTCAGAGAGATGACCATCACGCTGGATGATGTGTCATGCATTTTGGGCATACCGGTCCGAGGCGCCCTATTCATATCTCCTCAGATGGACACAGATATTGCTATATTTGTTCTACAGTCATTGTTAGGGGTATCATATGCGGAGGCCTTTGGGGAGGTTACGGGCCAGGGGTGGGCTGTTGTGAGTTTATCTTGGCTACAGGACCTTTATGATAGACGGAGGGATGAGGGTCGGATGGACAAGGCAGCGAGGGCGTTCATATTGGTGCTACTCGGGATGACTATTCTGACGGACAAGACTAGCACCTGTATTGACTGTAGATATATCGAGTTGGTGCGTTACTTGGGTCAGGTTGGATAGTGGTCATGGAGAGCTTTAGCCCTATGCCAATTGTACGGTTATCTTAGCGATGCCAGCAGGTTCGAGTGTCGTGGGTTAGCGGGCTACACGACACTCTTTCAGGTACCACTGTGTTATTAAATAAGAAAATTAAATTTACAATTGTTTTAATTCTGACACGATTTCGTAACTGATTCGTTATTGTTATTTGTGACAGGCGTGGATCTACGAGTATTTTCCTACTCTGTAGTAGATCAGAGGCTTGTTGACGGTTACGGCGGTGAGCGTGTACGCATTAACCCCTGGACACCTGAGAAGGGTCATGGGAAGGTGCTTCCATACAGGCAAGCACTGGATGCGCTGACCACTGATGACGTGTGTTGGACAAAGTGGGCCCCCATAGGCAACGCTACCCACTCGCTGACGTGGCATTCTTTTCGGGGTATATTCGGTGTGGGAACACCATAGTGACGTACCTGCCGGAGAGGGTACTGCGACAGTTCGGGTACAGGCAGGACATTCCTCGACAGCCACCACGACGTCCCTCGGCTGAGGATATTAGTCTTAACTGGATGTCATCTCACCTGTACTCTATTAGATACATCTTTCAGTTGAGGCAGGCCGCTCATCTAGCTGAGTGCGTCGAGGGATACATGGATTAGTACTATAGGGTCTCGCATCCACTATTGATACCTCCACAAGCTCCACATGATCCACGTGATGATGTTGTGTGTCATCAGGTAAGGAATAATAAGTCCTTGCACTGTATATATTTGTCCATTAGTAACATTATCTAATTATTTGCTATAATGTATTTATGTCATTTGTAGGTGGGTTGTGTTGATGTGATATGCAGGTTGGATAGAGTTGCCGCCATGCTGCATCAGCTCGTTGATTACGCACCGGAGGAAGATGAGATGTGTGATTACCTTCAGGAGGTGCTTCGGATAGCGAAGGGTCACTAAGTAGTTGTGTTTTTATATATATTTTTTTATGCGAACACTTGTTTTTGATGAATGTAATTATTATTATTATTATTATTATTAGTGAGTTTAGAAATACAAAACAAAATAATAAAAACAAACTTAAACATGACTATTTATTAAACGCAACTACTCATTCAACAACAACAAAACAACATTACATGATCACCGAATTCAACTACAACATCCGATTACAACATTAAAAAAACCAAACCCAACGATTTATTAAACACAACTACTCGTTCAACAACAATACAATACAAACATTACATGACCTAGTCACCGGTGCTTAACCTTGGCTATGGTTGACGCATGCTGCAAAGATCTCATCAACTGTTCTTAGTGCACGGCATTTTGCAATGATCTCGTCGATCGATCTACCAAGCACAACATACAACTCAATTGGGTCATGGCTAGAATGATCATTGAATGATTCCCACATACGTTGTATGTCGCCGTCGTCTAGAAGTGTCATATTTATATACTGAACACGCCCACTACCTATCGAAACAAGGCATCGATAGTAGAGATCTGCCACTGTACATGATCCAGCTCTGAGTTTTCGCCGAATCTTTTGTTTGAGTTCTTCAATGGTGATGGATGTTTTCAGCCTAAATATTTTTAGAATGTCGCATTCAAAAACCACGCCATCAGCACTTGTTGTGATTCTGCCATCGTAATAGACAACGACAAGGCTCGAATCCATCGAGAATTGGGTTGACTAAGTGAGTGAGATGGCTCACAAGCGGGCTAAGGGATGAAATTGATTTAAGATTTACGTGAAATTTGGTGTGTGAAAACAGTTCTATTTATAGAACGCATGATGCGATCTGAACCATTAAAAGTGTGTTGGTCGCATCTCGTCCGTTGATATTTTTCAACATAAAAGAAAAATGTATACGCGCAAAAAAGCTATTTGAGAGTGTACAAAAATTTTGTACACTCGCAAATAGCATATTTGTGAGTGATGTTTGATGCTCGCAAATATGCTATTAGCGAGTGTACAAAATTTAAAAATTTGTACACTCGCAAATAGCATATTTGCAAGTGAGACGAATAAAGAAAAAAGATGTTTTAATTTTACCAAGGGTATTTTATTCAACTCGCCCAAATATTGGGTGCACCTAGCAAATTTAGCAATTGCCCTTTTTTGATGTAACTTGTCCTGGTGAGGTCCATTAGGCGATTTTTTTATAATCCTCTCTTGAGAAAAGTCCAAACTTGAATTTATGTGATCAATTGGGTTCCCTTGCTTCACGTTCTTTGACTTTTATTATATGGAATTGAGGCTTTTTTTTTCCCTCTAGTATTATTTTTTATCTTACCAAACTAGCACAATTTTTTTTTATGTTGAGAAAATGGGTCTTGGGTGACCGGTTTCATAACTGATTTTTTTTTTTTAAATTTGGTTGGGAAATCGGTCTTAGAGGACCCGATTTCACTTTTTTTTTTTTTCAATTTTAGTTGAGAAATTGGTCCTAGAGGACCCGATTTTCCAACTGTTTTTTTATTTTATTTAATTTTAATTGTGTAATAGTTTAGGGTTTTGTGTGATGGTTTACGGTTTTGTGTGAATGGTTTTGGTTAATTAATTTAGTTGTTAATTATTTAAGTTAGTTAATTAATTAATGTAGTTAATTAAAAAATAACACTAGCCTAAATAATTAAAAATATTCATTAACATTAATTAATTTACGACAACAGCACACTTCACATTAACTAATTCATTAACATTTTTTATTTACCCAACATTAATTTTTACTCAATTAGTGCTACATTTTACAATTGTGAGCCAATTTTTTACTGTTGCATATGAGCTTCAGAACGGTTTGGGCACTTATTCTTGTTAGGTCCCTCATTCTGACACAGTCCACATCTCTTGGGGTGACAACTCCGCTCCCTTTGATCCATCTCAGTACGAATACAGGTAGATTGTAGACGACTTTTTGGATCTCTCCGCATGGCTAGATTGTGGCACAATTCAACTTCATTATATTTTGGCCAGTATGATTCGTGAGGCACCGGTTGGAACTCTTCGCGGTAAACGTTGAAAACATTTTGTAACGTGTAATGGGGAGGCACATATGTCATGTAGTCGTGGTGAACATGAGAACAAGCAGCGATGACATGTCAACATGGGTAGTGTAGTGCCTAGAATTCTCCACAGTCACACCACTGCCTTTCCAGATCTACTTTGAATGTCCCTGTAGGTTAGCTTGATTATGAGCGGATCAACTCCTTGACTATGAAAATATTTTGTTCTCGGTTGAAAATGTGAACTTGGTGAGAGTTGGATATTCCCCTTTGTATCTCAAGTTTTTCCATGACTTTGTCTGTGTAAATCGTGCAGGATGCCATCATTGCTTGGGCCTGCCTCCTTGTTTCGGTGAATTTTTTATTCAACCTGTAATAGGTTGCTCAGACCAACGAAGCGATTGGAAGATTGTGCGTCCCCTTTAATACCTTGTTGATGCACTCGGCAAGTTTAGTTGTCATGTGCCCCCAACGCCGCCTTTCATCCCATGCTTGGAGCCATTGTTCCTTTGGGATGTTCTCAACCCACCTAACGACCTCTTCGCTCCATTCACTGATTTCGCTCCTATAGTATGTGATTCCCATTTGAGTCATTGAGTATCTTGAAGAGTTTGAGGGAACAAAATTCAAGGTTGGTAAGGATAGAATAAAAACAAAAAATCAGTATCAATGTATATGAAAGGTATACTAACCCATATTTATGACCCTTTTTTTGATCTCTGCATTCATTAAAGTCCTGATAAAGTTTTGTGAGATGTGTCGAATGCAGAAGACATGATGCCAATTACTGTTTAGGCACCGAACGACACTTTTTATTGATTCATGTCTATCCAAAAATCAAGCAGAGGTCAGGTTGGGGTGTGACCCACATTCTCAAGCTTTGGAGGAAGAAAAACCATGCATTTGCCGTCTCACCCTCCACAAGGGCGTATGCTATGGGAATGGGTTGATTCCTCCCATCCTGAGCAATTGCCATCAAGAGCGTCCCTCGATACTTGCCATACAACCATGTTCCATGAACTGAAACAACGGGTTTACAGTAAGGAAACCCGTTGATGCACGGTTGGAAGGTCAAGAAGAGGCGATGGAAGGCAGCCTTGCCATATACTACTTGGCCATCCTTGTAGAAGGGCATTGTTTGCAAATCGATAATAGTGCCTGGAACATAAGTTTACAAAGCGAAGAGCCACTGTGGAAGCTCCTTGTATGATTCCTCCCAGTTCCCGAATATCTTTTCAACAGCCTTTTGCTTTGCCATCCACGCCTTCCTATATGTAGTGGTATATGTGTATCGTGATCATATGTGTGCAATTAACACTAAAACTGATATTTTGGGATTTTTCTTTATCAGCTGCAGGATGCTTTCACAAATAAGGTCTGAGGAGAGCTGACGGTAATCTTGTGAAAGCTGTGTTGATGCAGATGTATGCGGTGCGTCCAGCTTTCGGATCTCCCAAGCCTGTAATTTTGTGCAAAGTGGTACTTAACACCTCCACATGCAGTTGTCGTTGACACAACAAACAATCCATCTATTTGAATTGGAGTATTCTACTATGAAGTCCAGGGACTTGTTTATAGGGTATTCTTTTATGGCATGTTAGGCCATTTCTTTTGTGGGAAATCTCATCCCAACTTGCAGGTTGTCAGGGTCCGAAACGAGGTACGTGGGGTTGCGGGACATAGGATAGCCGAATTCGTTGTACGAGTTATCCACCTCGTCAGAGGTCACGTTGCGGAAGTGCGAGGGCGGGTCATAAAACTGAAGGGCTATCGAGGGACCTCCACCGGGTTCCCTATCTTCATCGTCGACGGCTGCATATCGCCTAAGAAGGTCTTCTTTGTTTTCACTAAAGTCACCGACTTCTTCATGGTGGACACCAGCCAGAAAACTGATAGGAATAGGATTAACTGAGTTATTAAGATCAATTGTGGTGTTAAGATCAATGCCCTGAGTGGATGGTGTTGGGTGATAGGTTGACGAAGAAGATGTGGAGTGATGGTGGGGTTGTGTTTCAGTAAAAAGTGGACTGAATTCTTGTGTTAGGCCATTGAGATCTATGGGTTCAGAATATGCTGGCTCGGCTTGGGTGTCATCATTGAGAGCATCCACCAGCTCTACATAAACTTCAACGGTAGAAACACCAAGGCGTTTATAGGCCCTAAACATGTCAAACATCATTTGTACGTCATCATCTCCTACAAGATTTAATGACTCGTACCAATGACATCCTTGTGCAAGAGCTGTAGGGTATCGATAAATAAGATCGACCACCCTTCTTGTATTGTCTGGTTGAATCTTAGTCTGGATTTTTTGTATAAGTTGATGCAATTTCATGTGTGTCTTCACTTTGAGCAAGGTTGTATGGTTGCATGCAAAGACCATACCTTCTATATCTGTGCTGTCAACATGTTCATCGTAATAGACAGAGAGAAAGAGCTCTGCTGGAGGCATGATTTAGGTAGAAAATGGATATTAACGTGTTAACTTAGGATATGAGTGTATGAGCAAGAGTGTTGAAGTGTTGGTGTAATTATTAAGATAGCAAGACTACCTATATATAAAAGTTAAGGGAAATGTTGACTTAGAATGGAATGGGGAGGGTTCACTTGAAGTGTAGGTTGGGATGAGTGTGGATGAGGGTTGGGATAAGTGGAGGTGGGTGGGTGTAGTGGAGAGAAAAAGAGTGAAGGAGAGTGAGTGGTGCAGTGGGCGGGCCAGAGGGACTGGCTGGCCTTGTCATTGTCTCAGAAAAGGAGTGGAGGTAGGTGTGGTGGGTACTGTGCGCAGGTGAAAGGGACTTGATAGTATTTGTCCCTTGTGACAGAAAAGGAGTGGAGGAGAGTGGGTGGTGCAGTGGGCGGGCCAGAGGGACTGGTTGGCCTTTTCATTGTCTCAGAAAAGGAGTGGTTCAGAGAGACTGATTCTGATTTATTCGTATTATATAAATATTTTTCAAGGTTTAACTTGACCTTATATGATAGCCAATTTAGATTATATTTTGCAATAAGGCATTTAAAAATTTAAATATGTCAAAAATTTATGTAAGTCAATATGCTTAAATTATTGAAAATCCCAACAAGTATATATGATCTAAAGTAATGTTAAAATTCAAATATAATAATAGTAATAAAAATTATTATTTATATTTACTTAAATATGTCGGTCTGTTAGGCCTAAGCGGCTTTTTGGGTGGCCTGAAGCCTGATTTAGCTAAATAGGCTTCTCAAAAGCCTTAGTTTTGTCTATTTAAAAAAAGTCTGACTTGGCTTAAGCCTAACATAGGCTAGGCTGTAGGCCTATATCGGGCGGACCCCTAAACTTCAGTAATTTAGCAAAAGAAGGCATCAATTTGCTCAACTCATATACAGCTAGGGACATAGGACCGAATCGTATTTTTCCTAGGGACAAGAGGATGTTAAGAAAAGAATGAGGTTCCTCGTTTTGTGCTATACTTAACAAAGTGTAGAAGAAAAAGCAAAAGCACATACACCTTGGTGCACAGAAATATGGAGTAGAAAGAAATAAAAAATATGAAAGAATAAAAGAAGTTAAAAGAAAAGCAAGTCGTAGATAAAATAGGAAGGACATAAGAAAACTCAGAAAGGAGATTCTTTAAAATAAAATAGAAACAAAACAAAGTAGAAGAAAAATGTGAATAGCTAAGAAAATAATATATTTTAACTGAAATCGCAGCAAAATCTACATGAAATTTGTGCAGAAAATATTTGCAAGAAAATCCGCAGAAAACTCGCAAATTTCTACTAGTGTAGTGACGTAGAGAAAATATCATGAATTTCAATATACGTAAATTATTAATTATTAATTAAAGAACAAATAGTAAATTATTACTGTTGTTGTAATTCCAAGATTAGTTAGAAGAATAACAACACTGATGAGTAAACGATTATTATTAAAAAGTTAATGAAACATATAAATATAAATATGAAAATTTTCCATGATAGAAGAGATGCCACCATTTCTTGTTATTTTGAACAATGAAAAGTACACAACAGTACTCTCTTACAATCATATAAAATTAACTAGACATTTCCATTTCCACATCTTGACACCATTGAGAATAGACCATGGCATAGTTTAGTGTTAAGGGCACTCTTTCCACAGCTTCCTTTTAGCATGTGCGGTGGGGGTTTCTCAAACTGCATTTGGCCAGAGTGTAACTTCAGGTTTCTTGTGAGTCCTTTTTTATTCTTCTTACTTGTTGTTAAATTACATATAGATGCTTCAATTTCTTTTAATTGCCTTGAAGCTGTGATTGCATAAATGTATGTTTTCAGTTTTGAGTGTTGCTACTGCCTCTTACTTTGGTAGTTTGGAGCACTTATAAGAAACTCTACAAACTGCCTTTCAAGTAAGTGTTCTAACATGGATAGGATCTCTTCTATTTTTTTTTCTCGCAAGTTTCCTTTATTGTTTATTTTTAATGACATCCATTACTAAGGATACAATTATTTAGAATTTGAACAATCTATGGTATGATTTGATTGCTATATTCAAAATAATGCATTGTTTCACTATAATCCTTTCTCTGTTTTAAGATTCAAATTCAAGTTATAAACATTGATTGTCAGTCTAAAATCTTTCACCAAAACGTGTTTTGCATTTTCCGAAGGCTCATTAAAAGTTGAGTAATAATATTTGTACACCTGAAAAACCAGACACCTGAACACCTTGGTTAATGAGACTCAAAATCATGGTTAATAGCGTATTGAATTTGGTTAATGGTACACCCGAATTGGGTAACTCATTAATCATCCACTGAACTTCATTAACCACGATTTTGTACAGTACTAATCAAGTTGTCCGTTAACGAAGCTCGGTGGATGGTTAATGAATTACCCAATCTTGGTTAGTGACATTCAAAATCGTGATTAATGAAACTCAATGAATTGTTAATGAGTTACTCAATCTTGGTGTACCCATTGACCAAACTCAATACGCCATTAACCCCGATTTTGAACTTCATTAATCAAAGTGTCTACGTGTTTGATTTTTCAAGTGTACAAGTATCATTACTCTTCAAAGTTTGAGTTATTAGGTGAAAACCTAGCACCTGTTTGCATACACCCTCTCATACAAGCTTTTTGGACCATCAAGGCATCAACACATGATAATAAAATTTAATTATGACAATATTGAAATAAAGAGGGAAGAATGGATTTTATATTTTTACAAAGGTTTGTTTTATCTTGAAGACAAGAAATTTGAGGCTAGGAGTTATTGCTTGATCATTAAGTAAAGACATGATGTGTCTATCTTAGTACTTTTTTTTTCCCCAATCCATTCTATACACTACCTCCAAGAATTTTTTTTTTTTGATAGAAAATATGAAGAAATTTATCATATTCTTGAAACTAAACATGTCAAATTAGCAATCACATCAGCACATGACAAACATTCTGTCATAATGTTCTAGCTGCATGCTGGCTGAAAGGTTTCCTGAATTGCAATTTATACAGTTTTTCTGGCATGTTTATACATTAGTTTCAAGGAATCCTCTTTGATCAATCTAATTAGTACTCTACTAATATGCCATAGTTTTTAACCCTCTTCGAAAGGTATACATTGAAAAAGGTATGCTGATAGATAGCAACATTTAAAGTGTATAAGTCAGGATTCAGTTGATACTGACTACCATTTTCTACAACTTTACTCATTTTAAGCATAGATTTCTCTCAGTAGGGAAAATTTTCAGATTAAATCCGTGACATTGACTCACCTCTAATCAGTTTAATACTCGTTATAGGTATTACTACCTCAGTTTCTTTTTAAATGTCGTTTAAGATTGTTTTAAGCATAGATTGATATTGACGAGATTCAGTTGATATTGACTACCATTTTCTACAACTTCACTCATTTTAAGCATAGATTTCTCTCAGTAGGAAAAATTTTCAGATTAAATCCGTGACATTGACTCACCTCTAATCAGTTTAATACTCGTTATAGGTATTACTACCTCAGTTCTTTTTTAGATGTCGTTTAAGATTGTTTTGCACAAACCGATAAATCAATAAATTTTGTAATTTTTTATGAAATTATTGGTCTTTTTCCTGCGATAATCTTAACTGTTTATTACCCCGTTACACTTATTTCTCTCTATACAATAAATAGTTAAAGGTATAATTGACAAAAAAGTAATTAATGTAACCTTAAACTTTAAGAACGACAAATAAATAGTAACAATTTTTCTAAAAAATGGACGGGCAAAAAGGAATGGAGAGAGTATCAAGTAGTCATCGTCAATACCATGACAATCATAGCCTAAATCAGGGGACGAAACTACAAATATAAACAAATAACAAAAGTTCAATTAAATAATCTAAACAAACAATTAATGCCAAGACGCTCTATAGCTGCAAATGAGTATTTTAATCCTGATATATGCATTCAAGATCTGTATAATTGGTCTACAA
The DNA here is from genome assembly GCA_037113605.1 of Calophaca sinica. Lineage (NCBI taxonomy): Eukaryota > Viridiplantae > Streptophyta > Magnoliopsida > Fabales > Fabaceae > Calophaca > Calophaca sinica. The sequence continues at coordinate 84,279,373 of CM073730.1, read as the reverse complement.
GGCAATCTTCACATTGAACATCGAAATGTATATCACGATTTTCTCAAAAATTATGAATATATTCTGCACTTAGTATTCATTTATATATAAATTTCAGGTAAACAATGTGTAAGACAATTCAAATGCATGGATTCCCATCTAATGTTTCTGCTGAAGAGGTAAGGAAATTTTTGGAGCAAAAAACTGGCGTCCAAACTGTTCATGCTGTAGATGTTGAACGGCATAAAGATGGAAGTACTTGGACACATGTCAATGTTCAATTCACTGACAAAAAAAGTGTTGAAACAATCTTGGACTTGGTTGCTCAACACCTATCTTACAGTGGCCATGTTCTAAATGCTACAGAAATAAAAGCTGACATTCTACCAAAGCAAAGGATATTTGCTTACAGCATGGATGGTATAGGAGTACACTTTGGATGTCAAACATCAAAGGAAAAACTTGGTGTACTCTGGGAACATCCAAATGCTTCTGTTAAATTTGGGTCCAGATTAAGAAAGATGTATATATATTTTCATTATTTGTCTGAGGATTATAAGCTGCAGATTTTTTGTGAGTGTATATCACGAATTGAGCTACATCACTCACATGGTCTAACCAGGCAGCTTCTTTTTCAGGTCAGATTTTAGTTACATAAGTATTGTCAAACTTACATCATTGTGAAGGTTTTAAACCTCGGCCGCGGTCACGTCGTGATCCTTGATATTGCGGAGAATTGTGGTCAAATGCAGCCTCAATCGCAGTCTCGGTCGCGGCATCATCAAAAACCATGATGTCGCGGCCCAAATCGCAGTCGCAGAGCTTTTTCTAAAACCTTCTGACCATGTAATCAACTATCCTAAATTGTTAGGTGAAAGCACATGAATAAGTTTCTAGCTAATACCTCCCCTCAAGGGCCCTTGGGGTAGGTTAAACAATGCACAGGAAAAATGGGGGCACAAGGAATGAACTCTAGACCATTTAGTCATAGGGGTTATTATACCATGTCATGGCCCAACTACCTCAAATAATCTTGACATAATTTTCATGTTAAACACCTCTATGAAATACTACATTGTAAGTAGTGAAGATTTTAGAAAAGACATAAAATAAACTTATGCATGAAAATGAGAAGGATACTCCATTGTTTTATTTCTCAATTTATAAAACTAATCTTTAGAGTATCCATCTTTCTCGACATAATATACCACCCATAGTTCAATGACTTTTTCCCAAAAGTAGCCTTTTTTTAGATTGTTTAAATCATAGAAAAATATTTCTTGGACAAAAAATATATTCAGATTACATTGATTATATCTGAAGATATGCTGCTTCTAATCTTTATGCTACAAATAGTGCTACAATATATTCATAGGAATACAATAAGTATAAAATACTGTCAGTTATGACTCTTCGCTTAACTATTTCACTTAACTATTGCTGGTAGCTGAAACAGAAACTTGACTATCTCAGCTCATAGAAACACTGAATGTTTTAGTCTGCTTGATAGTAATAAAGGAGAAATCTTACCCTTCCACTCCCTTTCCTAATTGGCAGTTACGCGGAGCTCCTCGGATCTATGAAAAAGAAGTCTCAGAAAGCAAATATTTTAAGGAGGCTTGTGACAACCATTGGTTTAGAGGAGTAGATTTCACCCCATCATGCTGCATTGGACAATCTTCTGCTTTATGTTTTGAGCTTCCACAAAGTACCGAGCTTCCAAATTTTCGTCACCACTATCGAAATTATTATGAAGTTGACAACACCTTTGCTCTTGAGAGACACCTTGGTATCTCATCTAACTCGAATTTTGTCCCCATGGTGATTCCACCAGAAGGCTTCAACTTGCCATACAAAATTCTGTTCAAAATCAACTCATTAGCTCAGCATGGTTGTCTTCCTGTGCTAGCAATTGACACCAATATTTTTCATTTGGTTGATCCTCGAAGAATAAAGGTTGAATATATAGAAAGTGCCCTGAATAAACTATATCAGATGAAACAATGCTGCTATGATCCTGTACAATGGTTGGAGAAAGAATATCAAAGATACTCAACAAATAGTTCACTTCCATTATCAAGTGCCATTTCCTTAGATGATGGGTTGGTGTATGTGCATAGAGTACAAGTAACTCCATCCAAAATATATTTTTGTGGTCCTGAAGTGAATCTTTCTAATCGAGTCTTGCGCAATTATCCTGAAGACATCGATAACTTCCTTCGTGTTTCTTATGTTGATGAGGACATGGATAAACTTTATTCAGCAGATTTGATGTCACGTTCTCCTTCTATGGATGTGGACAGAGAAACAAAGCTTCATCAAAGGGTACTATCCACACTGAAAAATGGCATAGTAGTTGGTGACAAGAAGTTTGAGTTTCTTGCCTTCTCATCAAGTCAATTAAGGGACAACTCAGTGTGGATGTTTGCATCAAGAACTGGACTTACTGCATCTGATATAAGAAGGTGGATGGGAGATTTTCATGAAATTAGAAATGTGGCCAAATATGCAGCAAGGCTTGGTCAATCATTCAGCTCTTCCAGGGAAACAGTGAGTGTTCGCAGACATGAAATTGAAATCATTCCTGATATAGAACTGAGAAGAGGTGAAATCAAATATTGCTTCTCTGATGGCATTGGGAAGATATCTGCTGAATTGGCTCAAGAAGTGGCTAAGAAATGTGGTTTGAAGGATCATATTCCATCTGCATTTCAAATCAGATATGGTGGCTACAAAGGTGTTGTTGCTATTGATCCAACTTCATCAACTAAACTGTCCTTAAGAAAGAGCATGTGCAAGTACAAGTCAGAAAACAAAAAATTAGATGTTTTGGCATGGAGCAAACACAAATCATGTTACCTTAACCGCCAAATAATTATCCTCTTGTCCACGCTCGGGGTCAAGGATCGAGTGTTTAAAAGGAAACAAAGGGAGATTGTTAACAAACTCAAAATGGTATCGAAAAAGCCATTCAAGGCACTAGACATGATGTCCCCAGGAGAGATTACAAACATGTTAAGGGAAATGCTCATTTGTGGCTTTCATCCAACAATGGAACCTTTTCTGTCCATGATGTTGCAAACATTATGTGCAGCAAAATTACAAGAGCTACAGCTCAAAACTAGAATATTGGTTAGGAAAGGAAGAGCAATGTTAGGATGCTTGGATGAAACCAGGACATTGAGTTATGGAGAGGTATTTGTGCAGATATCTCTCCCAAGAAATAAGCAATCAAATCTTATGTCCTATCTTTCTTCCAAGGGCAATGGAGCAAAAAAAAGTGAATATATTGTTAAGGGAAAGGTAGTAGTAGCCAAAAATCCCTGTCTGCACCCAGGAGATGTGCGGATTTTGAGAGCAGTGGATGTACCTTCTCTACATCATATGGTAGACTGTGTTGTTTTTCCACAGAAGGGGAGAAGGTAAAACTTCCATTTTAAGATTCCTCATTCCTAGCACAGCACACACATGAAAACATTGATTGAAGTTCACACTCCTCTCAGTGTAACATTCCACACATAACCTATCCATTCAATCATTTGTTTTAAAAATAACAAAACTTAATGTACCAATATTTCAGTTGAGAAAATTGCAAGGTATAAGGAAGATAGCATAGTATAGTATTAGCATGTAAAACATATTATATGCATAAAATTAGTGTATCAGCACCTCGACTTCTCATGGGTTTAGGTGAGGGAATGGTTTTGAAATGTATTTTTGGCAATCACATGGAAAGGAATTTCAGTTTTGAAAGGGATTAATTTCAGCCACGCCATAGCAGATTAATATATGAGATTACATTTATTATGTGTATGATGATGATTTCTGATTTCAAGTGATTTCTTATGTAGACCACATCCAAATGAATGTTCCGGAAGTGACTTGGATGGAGATATCTATTTTGTCTGTTGGGACCCTGGTCTTATTCCTCCTCGTCAGGAAAACCCTATGGATCATGCACCATCAAAAGTTATGAATGTGGATCATGATGTTACATTACAGGTATTGATTTTAAAAGCTTTGAAAATAGAACTGTCTTAGAAATTTTATTAGCCAAAACAGTTGTATCATATTTCCTTTAATTGCCATCTCACAAATAATTTCTTGTCACACAATACATGAAAACTGAACTATCTTTTTGTGATTATTTCATTTGTTTCCCATTTAGTTGTTTAGCTGCTGGGTTTTACTTGATATAGGCTTAGCTTAATTTATTGGAGTTTTAGAATTGAAATAACCATCCTAATAACATGGAAAATAAAAAATGAAAAAAAGAAATATAATAACAAAATAGCATGAAAGGTGTCTATGACTTGGCACTTACTTGGCTTCAGGAGGTACAGGAGCATTTCACCCAATACATCGTTAAAGACAGCTTAGGAATTATTGCAAGTGCACACACTGTGTTTGCTGATAAGGATCCTGAAAAGGCAAGGAGCCCTTCATGTATAGAGCTTGCAAAGCTACACTCAGTTGCTGTTGATTTTGCGAAATCCGGTGTTCCAGCAGAAATACCACAACATCTACGCGTGGAACAGTATCCAGATTTCATGGAAAAGCAAGGCAAACCAAGTTATCAATCAAACAACATAATAGGAAAGCTTTATCGCGAGGTGAAAAATGTAGCACAACAAAAAAGCCTCACTAAACCCTTCACTAGAAAAGCTGCAAGGAAATTATATGATCATGACATGGAAGTTGATGGTTTTGAGAAGCACACAACTATAGCTTGTGAATACAAGCACATGTATGATTGCAAGTTGGGGAACCTAATGGATTACTATGGTATAGAGACAGAGGCAGAAATAGTCAGTGGCAATATCTTGAAAATGTCAAAGTCCTTTAATGATAGAAAGGATTTGGAAGGAATTAATCATGCTGTGATGTCATTGAGGAAGGAAGCTAGAAGCTGGTTTAATGAGATGGTAAGAAAGTCAAATTCTCAAGGTGATGATGATTCCTATGCTGTAGCATCTGCTTGGTACCATGTCACATATCATCCTAGTTATTGGGGATGCTACAATGAGGGACTAAACAGGGATCATTTCCTCAGTTTCCCATGGTGTGTACATGATACTCTCATCCAGATAAAGAAGGACAAAGCCAATCCTAGAACTTATGGAATGAAGCTTTGGACAATACTGAAAATGTTTATTCCCTTATTAATGTTATGCTTCTTATTGTGGATAATAGTGCAATATCGACATAATGAGTAATGTATGTAGCTAAAAATTACTAATTCAAATTACTTATTATACATTATTTCATATGTAATAATATATATTATCTATTCTGTTCTCCCCTTTTCTTATTCTTTTTACAGAATTTACTTTCTACAAGGCTTTTAGTATCAGATAGAAATGATTAAAGAAATCAGCATGTTTTAAACTAGATTAGTGAATGGAGGGAGCTGCATAAGAGTATCGCGTACAACTATTTAGATGTGTAACATAATCTATTGAAATTATTGCTTAGGGTTGACTTGACTTCATTAATATTGCTATGTAAACAACAAATTGAATGATGATGTAAACTTTGATAAAACTACAAATTAGGGTGCAAGTGGCATGATTATAATTTATTAAGGACTATCCTTGTGGTTGAAACATGCAAATTGCAAGTTTTTAAGCCCAAATTTGCAAACTTAAGACTAGTCTTCATATCTTGCCTGCAGCCAACTGTAGCAAACAGAATTTCATTGCAACTTTGGGTGATAGAGCTAATGTGTTTGTTATATTTGCTTATGACTCACTTTGTATAACTTATTTTCAAAGAGAGTGGTCAATTAGCATTTCAAGGTTGCTGTTCCTACACCTAGGGCAGGGAAACAACTGCAAGAATCAACACATGGAAAGGTCAATTAGCATTTTCAATGTGAATCTCAAGCCTAAACTATTTACAACTCCTAATATGCATTCCTATTTTTCCTTTTCATCCTATCTGCAACTAATAATATGCATTACTTACTATGCACAATTCTCTATCACTTTCACCCATGAACCTCCCTTTAATTTAAACTTTATCTGATTCTAGTTGGCTAATTAAGAAATGTAGTTACCAATTCCAAACAAATTAAAAGCTAGGATTTTACCTTTTCCTTTAACAAAACGAAATAGAGAAGCACCAACCTCACCTGCACAACAAACACAAAATGAAAAAGGTGAAGCTGTTGACAATTCAATGCATAATCTGAAAGAGAACCAAATGCAACAGAGCATGGCCAATTTTGGCATTTCCAAAATAACCTAACCCAATATATTCTTAAAAAGAAAGAGACGCTCTCCAGCACTGGGCTATCACTCACTGCCAATTTTTTCTTTTGTTTCTTTTTCCGGGTTCTTTCCTTTTATTTTTCGGATGGGAGAAAGTACATAGAGGTTTTTGGGTAGGCATCAAATCAAGCCACAACTACCTTACTTGCTGCATTTCTCAGCTTCCATACTCCTCGCTTCTTCTTCGTCATCCTTTTCTCTCTCTCTCTCTCTCTCTCTCTCTCTCTCTCTCTCTCTCACTCATAGTGGGTTCTCGTCAAGAAGCTCTGTCAAGCTCACGGTTCTCGTGTCTGCATCAGCGACCAGCGCAATGATCTGCAGGCATTTCCTGAGTATTAACCACTAAAAAATAAATATAATTTCCTTTTTAAGGACGTTTCATTGAATTTGATAACTTTTTAATTTATTTTTAACTTTAACGATAAAAATTACATTACAAAAATTATTGTTCGGTACACCGACCAAGGCCCAATCGGCCGGCCCATTTTCGCTCGGATAGAAGTAATTTGGACTTAAGGAGTGGCCCGTCTCGGATCAGTTTAGAAGAACCCAGCCCAAGCATGACGAGTCATATGAGCTAGCCCTAGCTCGGGCGGAGTTGGTTCACAATGATAAAGTCGTTGCGCCAGCTCATGAAGATAAGATGGTTCCCTAGAACTCGGGGGGGGGGGGGGGGGGGCCACGCTCCCATTCACTCCACTCCCTTGAAATCGGATCAGTCCATTAGGTCAACTTGGAAGAGAAGTCACGCTCCCACGACTTGTGGCTAGCAGATTAGTATAAATAGGGCCCTTACGAGGCAGGATAGGCACTTCACTTTCAACTATCACTAGACTAGCAAATAGTGGCTATTAAGTTCTTTAGCTCTCTGTATTCGCATGTATTGTAATTGGGCTTAGTCCCCCATTCTTAGTGCAATAACATTTTGGCACCCACCGTGGGGCCCAGTAAAACTATCCCGGACCACACCCTGAAGAACTCACCTCTATGGCTAGAACGCGTAAGAGCAACAACAACGGAGAGCATGTCACCAACGGTCGCCCAAACGGAGAACAAGATCAGGCCGATCAAACCCAAGCGGATCAGACGTGATAACACCATTATTGCATCGTATTTATATAGATTATTGACTGTGAATTAAATAAATATTGAATATTATCACTTGAAATTCACTCTCTTTTATTCTAAATTGTGCAGAAATGAAAAATTAGGCAATTTGGTGGACAAAAAAAAGTTTTGGGCTTGAAATTGGGCCAAAAATACGCCCAGAACCTTGCAGCACATCAAGGTGCTGCTCAGTGCGTGGAAGCACGGCCTACAGCACGCCCATAGGACAGGCCGTGCTTAGAGGCGGAATGAGGTCGGCATCGCGCTATTGGTTGGAAGGAAGCATGACCACAAGCACGACCCTGCTTGAGGCCGTGCTTCAGGTCGGCAGATGTGTTTTGGACGCGGTTCATTGAATCTGGACGCATTTTGGTATGCACGGCCATGCCAGGCCGTGCTTGGCCATTTTTCAGCGCCTATAAAAGGAGCAGCGCATCCATCATTTGAAAATTTGTCCCTTCTGAGTGCATATGCATTTCCTGACTCATTTCTCCCCCTTTTAGCTTTATTTTCTTCTGTTATTTTGTTATCTTAGTTTTTGTAATTTTATTTCTTTACTCTTTGAATTTTATAATGGATTCTGGAATTAGTGTTGTGTTGTTATCTTCAAATATAATGTGCAACTAATTCTATTACTAAGGTGATGGGGAATCTTTTACTATGCTTATAATCTTAATCCAGTTTATAAAATGAGTTTTTAATTCTTATGATTAAATTATTCCTGGTAAATTTATTCTATAAGAATTGGCCATTCTTTACTTGGTTATTAATTGTGTGGCGACTGAACCTTCAATTAGTAATGAAACTCTAAGATTAATTGAATTTGTATGCTCTGCTAGATCAAGGATTGCGTGTTCATTTTCGGTCAGTCATTGAATTGATAAATCTATTGATACTGCTCATTCTATTTACTTGTTTTGAATGACCAAACAAGGTAGTAATTTAGGAGGAAGACTGTTAACATTGCATGACCAAAATGTGTTAATAGCTTTTGAATAAATGATTGGTAATCAATAAGGATATTTTCTCAGCTTTTTTTTTATACATTGGTTAAGTGAATAAATATTCGTATAAAGTGAACCCAGAACCTCAGTATCTCCATAATCATAATTCTTTTGTGCATTTTATTCCAATTTCTCTTTTCTCTTTTAAATCCAATTTCACTCGAACCATTTGTCTAAATAACAAATTAATCAAAGTAGAGCAGTAATCATTCCAATTCCCTGTGAAGACGATAATCTTTTATCCTATAACTTGACGTGATCGTGTACTTGCGATTTACGCCTAACAAGGTGCATGGGCAAGACGACCAGAGGCAAGATGAGCACAATCCAGGAGTAGATCCGACCCTCCGGGGGATACTCAGACGGTTGGACAAAATACAGTAGGAGAATGAAGAGCGCCACCGCCGGGCACAACTGGAGAATGAAGAGCTCTGCCGCCGTATAGAAGTCCTCCAGCAGGAGCAGGAATCAAGGACTGAGCATACCCAAGCATCGCAGACCAATCACGAGACTCGACCGACCAGAGACGAGCGCCACTGATCTCGCAGCCTGCGACGAGACCAAACCAGGAACGCAACAACAGAAGCCGAGGTCGAGCCTACCCGACCCGAAGAACACCTGGGCCCCTTCACCGTCGCCCTGATGCCCGCTCCCCTACCGAACCACATCAAACCTCCTCCCATCAAGGCGTACGGTGGAACTTTCGACCCAACAGCCCACCTGAAGATTAAAAGCTAGGTTTTACCTTTTCCTTTAATAAAAACAAAATAGAGAAGCACCAACCTCATCTGCACAACAAACACAAAATGAAAAAGGTGAAGCTATTGATAATTCAATGCATAATCAGAAAGAGAACCAAATGCAACAGAGCATGGCCAATTTTGGCATTTCCAAAATAACCTAACCCAATATACTCTAAAAAGAAAGAGACACTCTCCAGCACTGAGCTATCAGTCACTGCCAATTTTTTCTTTTGTTTCTTTTTCCGGGTTCTTTCCTTTTATTTTAAGGATGGGAGAAAGTGCATAGAGGTTTTTGGGTAGGCATCAACAAGCCACAACCACCTTACTTGCCACATTTCTCAGCTTCCATGCTCCTCACTTCTCTTTCGTCATCCTTCGCTCTCTCTCTCTCTCTCTCTCTCTCTCTTCCCCCTCACTCACTCACTCATAGTGCGTTCTCATCAAAAAGCTCTGTCACGCTCATGGTTCTCGTGCCTGCATCTGCGACCAGCATAATGATCTTCAGGCATTTCCAACCACTAAAAAATAAATATAATTTCCTTTTTTAAGGATAATTTTGTCATTTCATTGAATTTGATAACTTTTTAATTTATTTTTAATTTAACAATAAAAATTACATTACAAAAATTACAATAAGTCATGTTAGAATGGCTTTTTGGTCTTTTTGGGGCCATACCTGTGACAATGTGGAACAAATTCATTAATTTATTCATGATCAGGTATGATCAAAAGTTTTTTTTTTTAATTTTAATATATATATTAGTATAATAATAATCTTTTATCAATCAATTAAATTTATTTTATTTTGAATATTCTTATTTATATATCTTTATATTTCACCTGTATTAATAAAAACTACAAGCTATTTACTAGCAAATATTTAATCCAATGTTATTTAACTCAGATTAGTCATCAACTCGGTTGAGATGCTGGGTCAGTGAGTCATTGATCGGATCGATGACTTACTAGTTAAAACACATGAACAAATAAATATTAAATTTAAAAAAATTTATACTAAGATATTTAATATATTGGTCACATTATATACTAACCTGGTCCCATGGCTTAGTGACAAACCATCTTTTTTAAAGTCTCCTTGTGTTTTATTTATTCTCATATTCTTAGAGAAGACAACATTGTGTTGACAAGATTGTCTCATATAGTCTTAATATTAGTGGTTTTCATTGGCGGGATACTATCCCTCAGTTTATTAGGGAAGATTTCTACCGTAATAGGGTAGGTCTTCCATATTTTAGATTCCAATAATTTTTTTGCAAGGGTTTTGATTTATGTCCCCCCTTGCTATCTTTGTTTTTCATTTTTAATATATTGATAGGTGTGCTGCAAATGATTGGTGAAAACTGAGGTGCCAACATAGTTGAGATCTTAGCGGACACATTGATGCTTTTGCATGCCTTCACTTTTTTTTTAAAAAAAAAAGAAGTTTTATAATATTTATTTATCTTAGAACTAATCCATATACTCCCCTGCAACAAAATATAAGCAAAATATTACATGTATTTGATCCAAATTTAGACCAAATACATGTACTTTTTTTCTTATATTTTGTTACGAAGGGAGTAATATGTAGATTTTATTAATTTTACGTCATGGAATAAGAATTATACATGGATTAATTTCAACACGGATAAATATCTTATAAACTAAAATCAAAATACCAAGAATAAAAAATAAAAAATGGATGTTTCAATACAAAATCGATAAATTTTTTTAGAGATTAAGCCTTTAATTAGTTCACGAGAGAAATTGTGAAGAGAGAGTATGAAAAGGGAGAAAAATGTCAGAAATATGGTAGATTTTGGGTATTGATTGGAATAAAAGAAAAACAAGAGAAAAAGAGAAAAGAAAAGTGTTGATTATTTTTTAAAAGACATCAATGTCCTTGACTAAAAATTAATTAAATAATTTGAGATATAAGGAGAGAATAAGGGTACTGCTGAAAATAAAAAAGGGCCCAACTTCTTCGCTTTTCTTCGCAGTTGAGCGAAGAAATTGAAATGCCATGGGGCCCACAATTTTTTTTTCTCTCTGCACTAATTCTCGGCTAACCAATCACAGGAAAACCCTTATCTCTCGCGTACTTCTCTCGCTCGTTAGTCTCTCGCACGTAAATCACCTAAACCAATCACAGTGTAAGATGAAAAAGTATATATTACATAGATTAAAGGCTAAATTATACTTTTAGTCCCTTAAGTTTATTTTAGGTTTCGGTTTAGTCTCTTATGTATTATTTGTTCCGAATTGGTCCCTTACGTATAAAGATTACACCAATATGGTCCCTTTGTTTCAAAGTGGTCCCTTATGTTACAAAAATTATACCAATGTGGTCTTTTTTTTTTAAATTAAGGGGCAAAAAAGGGACCACATTGGTATAATTTTTGTTACACAAGGGACTATTTCGGAACAAAAAAAAGAGGGACCACATTGTTATAACTTTTATACATAAGGGACTAATTCAGAACTTTTAATACATAAAAGACCAAACCGAAACCTAAAATAAACATAAGGAACCAAAATTATAATTTAGTCTAGATTAAATAATTATTTACAAGAAGATAGAGAAACACATCTGATTAGAACCAACAGACTAACAGAGGTCGGTACATATGTTCGGACTATCCGCTTGCACTAGCCGTAAATTATGTTCAAATCCTGAATTTTCCTATTGATAAGCTATACATAAATTCCATCGTAAACCCTTGTTGAGGTTGGTAGTTCTCTCTGGCTTTACATGAAGGTTTGTCTTCCCTAATTTAAATTTTTGTTCATAAAAAAAAATAGAGCAAACAGGAATTGACATAAATGGTCGAATTTTTCGCTAGTACTAGTTGTGACATTGATTCAAATCCTGAATTCCTCCTATATACCTAAAGGACAAAACTAAGTACTGTTAATGTACGAAATGGTGCAAGCTCCTCGACGAGTTCGTACCGCCGTTCTTCAGCGTGGTAGCTAGGTGACGAGCTTTGTGGTGAGTACTCCTCCTTTGGGCGTGATGTCCTTCCTCCTTTAGACCGGCGGGTGGGGTACCTGCAAAAGGCACTCCGATGCCTAAGTTAGATAGGGCTTTTTAGGGTTTAGAGAGAGAGAGTCCCAAACCTGGGGGGTCTAGCCCCCTTTATATAGTGGAGTTGCTTGGAAGTAGAGCGTATCAGGATCCGATTTCTGCGCTCGGTAATCCCTCCCTGACCATTCGGGAATTAGCTGATCTCTTCCTGATATTTCGCCGACCTGGTGCAGATTAGCTCGCCCTTTCCCCAGCTCGACGTCATCATTGGGAAAATTGTACCTAAGTCGGTCCGGCGTCTCGGGTTGGTGGCAATTCGTCGAGCTCGTAAGGTGAACCGAAATGATCCGCACCAGTCGGCCAACAGATTCAGACTCGGCTGGGACCGGTCCATAACACAAGCCCCCAGACTCTTCGCACGAAAGGTCGGAGGGTCTATCCAATGTCCTTGGGTCGGTATCCGAGTCGAGTCACCAAGGTCGGGGTGTGTCCTAAGCTTGTTTGTCCGAGGGGTGACGCCCACGTCTTCGCACCTTTACTCGGCGTTACGCCACGTGATGGGACTCAGACGACGCCCGCTCAACCGTTCCTCTTCCCGCCGTCGATCATCCGATGCGGCTGAACCGCTAGAACTATATCCGCCAGTAAATGTAGGGCTCGGATTGGTTCGGCTCAGCTCGGTGATCCAGTTAGGAGCCCAGCTCGGAGGTCGGCCCGTAACACAAGCCCCCCTAGACTTGTTAACTCGAAAAGTTAGGAAGTCTATATTATTTGTTTGTTTTTTGACCCTATGAATGAGGGCTATTGAATGGGGAGTGATCCGTTGTTGATTTTGAACCGTAAGTCCCCGAGACTTGCTTGCCGAGTGGCCGAGCAACTTTGTCGAGAGTAGTAGGTCGGGTTGGACCCATCTAAGTGCCACGATCGATTACATGGGTTTCAACTGTCAATAATATAATGACTGGTCAGATGATCTGATCTGCGAGGCATGATGTCTAAATGTCTGAGATGACCTATGAGGTCTGATTTCTGAGGCCTGAGCTGGTGAGAGGTACTGGACCTCGACTGATCGCGTAGTCTTCCTTGGTTCATGTGCTACATGTGTCAGGCATTAACCTTATTTCCTGTTTTTACAAGGGGACGTAAGCCCCCGATTGTTTAACTGCGTCGCGGCTGCACTTATTCCAGCATCCTCGTTGTTCCTCCAGGATGGTCGGTCATGGTCGAGCTTATTCGATCTGGGCTCGCTGTGGCCGAGCAAGTTGTAACCGAACTTGTGAGAGCTACATGAGGCACTTGGAGGACCAAAAAGAGTTGTAAAATGAGAGAGATCTCTTGGCTTTCGACCTTGCGATTGAGAAGGAGAAATCCTCGGCCGAAGCTGTTCGGGCGGAGGAATATAAGAGTTTTTGTGCTCTACAGTTCAAGGAGGCCTTTGATAATGCCTTTGCCCAAATCAGGGTGGTTGCCCCCGATTTGGATATCTCAGAGCTTGACTTCACCAAGACTGCGAAGGATGGCAAGATTGTGGAGGAGGAGGATGAAGCCGAAAAGACCAACCAGGGTGATCCCGATGAAGCAAGGGAGAAGCCGGTTGCTGCGAACATAGAGAATTATTGCCGATGGTGGCCTAACAGGAGTCCAGGGGGATACCCTTGAGTAGTTTGTATTTGCTTTCTTTTATGCTTTGAGGTAGCTTAAGTGGAGCAACAGTAGAGCTCGACAGGTCTTCGAGCTGACTTGATGATTTAGACCAGAGGTGTTTCTTTAGGTCGAGTTATCACCTTCCGAGCTGCTTTAGAGCTCGCCAGGCCTCTTTGCTGACCTGAAATCTTTGGAACCGAAGGGGTTAGTCTTTGTCGCGCTGTGTTTGAGCTCGGCACGTCTTTATGCTGACGGTGTCTTTGAAACCACAATGGTCTTGTTTAGCTCGACAGGCAACCTTAGCCGAGCTGCTTTAGAGCTTGTAGGCCTTTATGCCGACCTGGTGTCTTCGAAACCACAGGGGTTGTTTAGGCCGACTGGCGACCTTCCGAGCTGCTTTTGAGCCAGGCCTCTATGCTGACCTGGAATCTTTGGAACCGCAGGGGTCGAGCTGCGAGTGAGCCCACCAAGCCTTTATGCTGACTTGGGTTTAGGACCACGGGGGTCGAGCTGCGGGTGAGCCCACCAAGCCTTTATGCTGACTTGGGTTTAGGGGACCACGGGGGTCGAGCTGCGGGTTAGCCCACCAAGCCTTTATGCTGACTTGGGTTTAGGACCACGGGGGTCATGTCGAGGTCGAGGTTCTTCCGACGCTGGGTGCCGAGCTCCGTGGCGGGCTCGACCTTTGGTTTTGGGGCACTGTTCCTGTCAAAGTATAGACAATTTGCAACAACTTGATGTAATAAAGTTAGCATTAATTTTTATGCTGAGTAAAGTGCTCGTAGTCGAGTTTTATACTTCCCTGTGAGAGTAGTTGATTTGGCTGTCCAAACGGCAATGTTGAGGTCATCAAGTAATCGAGGTCGCGACGAGCCGAGTTGAAAGCCGCCTCAATATCGAAATTGTTGAGGCCTGGTAGGCCGCCCGAGCATCGGACTGGGTATCCACTGTTGGTTGTCTGGTTTTGAGGGACGTATCGTGGTCGTCCGAGTTGATGGGGTCGACAATGTGGTTGACTTGAGCTCCTCCAAATAACAGGTCATGCGACTACGAGTTGAGGTCGACTTCGGTTGTTGAGATGAGGTTGACCAATGCCGAGTGGTTGAGCTTTGTCAGCGTATCTTGATTTCTTCCAAGATTTGTGGTCGACTGCGTTCCTTATTTTTAGGATACCCCACGATTTGATTTTGATCTCATCCGAGATTTGTGTGGTGACCCGCACTCCTGGTTCTTAGTGGTATCCAAAGATTTGATTTTTATCTTGATCTCTGATTAGAAACACGTTCTTCTGGAGTCTGAACGTTGAGGCCATAAGTTATTTTCGATCCCTTGCTGTTTGCCTGCTTCCTTTCGAGATCGGATGATATGTTCACCACGAGAAGGTCCCGTGTTCGGTGTGCTCTCGCTTTTGCCTTCCAAAGTTGCTCGTCAATAGCCGCAAGAAAGGCCGATCCGCTTTGGATCGCTTTTTCTACCCGAGGTGCTCCAAGTTCGATCTTTTTGTTGATACCATCTGCTCGCGTGGTATCCTCGAGGCCCATGCTAGTTTCTGGGCCCCACGGCGCCAATGTTAATGCACGAAATGGTGCAAGCTCCTCGACGAGTTAAATCACTGCTCTTCGGCCGTGGTAGCTAGGTGATGAGCTTTGTGGTGAGTACTCCTCCTTTGGGCGTGATGTCCTTCCTCCTTTAGACCGGCGGGTGGGGTACCTGCAAAAGGCACTCCGATGCCTAAGTTAGATAGGGCTTTTTAGGGTTTAGAGAGAGTAGAGAGAGAGAGTCCCAAACCTGGGGGGTCTAGCCCCCTTTATATAGTGGAGTTGCTTGGAAGTAGAGCGTATCAAGATCCGATTTCTGCGCCCGGTAATCCCTCCCTGACCATTCGGGAATTAGCTGATCTCTTCCTGATATTTCGCCGACCTGGTGCAGATTAGCTCGCCCCTTCCCCAGCTCGACGTCATCATTGGGAAAATTATCTGGAAAGTCGGTCCGGTGGGTCTCGGTCGGTGGCAATTGTCGAGGCTCGGAGTAGCGAGGCAGAGGCGATCTGCACCAGTCGACAACGTCTAGGACTCGGCTCGGGACCGGTCCATAATTGTGGACAGTTTTTATTGTTCATTTATCGCAATTCAATACATAGATTAACCGCCTATTATTGAAAATATGATATTTTGAATTTGTATTTAAATGAATTTTTTTCCAATAATTAGTGAACATTACAAACTAAGTTTTATCCATAAGTAAATTCCTTAAGAGGGGTTTATCTCCGTAATCTAGTTTTTTTATAATCAACAGAAGAGAAACATATCCAATTAGGAGTACTAGTATTTTGTCGGACTAAAGTGACCCACTAAAATGAACAACTGTATTCCAACACGGACTAGTTTCCCACCCGATCGAGTGGTGTCCCAAGCAGATTCGCGCGAGTGAAAATGAAACGATTTAAAAAAAAATAAAAATAAAAAAAAATAAAATGGATAATATATTGGTCCCGCACTGGCTCGTGGAAGGCACATGCTCGTAGCGCGTGTTCTCTCTCTCTCCCTCTCTCCCCATAAGCAAATTTCAGACGAGACTCAGTTTGAGGACCTCACCGGCATGCGAAGATGAATCAGTGGAAGCCGCCGCAAGACTCATCCACAACCGCGTCCACCACGGCAGCAGATTCAGCTCCAAAACCCGTCGCTAACCTCTCCCATCGCAAAGAAACTGCGAGGTTCGGATGTTTATGCTCCGGTTTCGGGAGTTTTTATCATAGGGCCGTTTTGACAGTTGCGTTTTCAAACTTAAATTGGTTGATATTTAACTAACTAACTAACTAACTATTTAACCGTCTTTTTTGTAGGGAGAGGGCTGAGGTCGAATGTCGGGATCCAACTGCCACGAGAAAAGTTCAGAAGGCGGACCGCGAGAAACTCAGGAGGGATCGCCTGAATGACCATTTTCACGAGTTGGGAAACACGTTAGGTCAATCAACACCTACACAATCCATTCCCCCCCCTCTTTTCTCAATTTTATTTCAATGCATCGCACATCATTTCATATCTTAACATGCTTTTGCTTCCGTGAATATACTGAATTTTGTTTTTAGTATGTCTGAAATTGGGGTTTTGGCTTGTGATGTACATGTGATTCTGGGAGTTGATTTGATTTTGCTTCCTTTTTATTTGTTGAAGATATTTTTCCATGATATATGCTACTTGTTTTATTCCTTGTGCATGTGTGATGAAAGACATGTGGAAGCACCCTTAAGGAGGGTAGATGAAATAGATAGAGAGCAAGGAAAACTACGGGTCAAACTGATAAGAGAGATTTTGATTTAAATGGTCTTAGACATGATTCATTATAATGCTGCAGGCATCGATGTTTGCGGTGGCGGAGAGACTTACTAGGGCAGAACAAAAGACACTAAAGCCAAAGACTTACGGGGGGGGGGGGAATACTTACTATGCCACGGACAATTGTCAAAGACATAAGTGAGGCAATGAAAAAGGCATCGCCCTTTGCCCTGGATTGTTTGGTCCATGTGTTCAACCCCACCTACCTAGTGCAAAGGACTCAGATTTGTTGTTGCTAAAAAGTAACACAAATAACTCAGTCACTGTGATGAGCAAATCGGAGCTAATGGATGAAGATTAAACGACTCACATTTCAACCTTAACAAATTGGATTCAAAATGCAAGATTATAATGTGAGCCAGCCAACCGATCTTCATCCAATGGTTCCGATTTACAAATTGCAATGACTATCTTGTTTTTTGATTGTAGTAAATTTGGATTATACTGGAAAAGGTCTTTGATTGTTGTTACTATACAAGTACATGTGTAAAATAACAAGATGCACTTTAGTTGGTGAAGTAGTTTTGTAAACCTAAATGAATATATATATATATATATATAGAGAGAGAGAGAGAGAGAGTCATACCTCCCACTTTCTTGTGTCCCAAATAACAGAATATTATACTCCCTCCCTTCTTTATTTCTTTTCAAACTCGTGCCCTCGAATTCACTCGATACAAGCAGACAATGAAGGCAAAAGGAGGAGAAAACTAAGAGCCAATTGGCTAAAGAATGCAACTATGCAGATGTAGGTCAGGAAAAAGACCTAAGGAAAAATTGGCTGATCTGGTATTTGAGAAATTGTGCCATTTGATAAGTAAGGAGAGGAAAGAAAGGGCGAAGTGCTCTGGTACTAAGCAAAAACAGATGATTTTCTTGTTACAACCAGGGAAGATAGATAAAACATCTATTGCTAAGGAAAACTGAATTATATCCCCCTTACAACCTTCAAAAATCTATTTATTCCCTGAGATGTAATTACAAAAGTTTGTGTCACACACAAACACAAATATCTCACTATATTGAATTTGATTTAACTTGGAGGCCTCTAATATAGCTTTCTTATTGAAAGGTGCTTTCTCCAAGACTTTTATCTAGTTTTGTTTAAATATCTAGTTCAGGATATATCATGTCTAATGCTAGTCTTTATACCTGCTTCAACTTTTATTGCTAATTTGATATGGTAATTGTTACGTAGTTGAAATATTTATGTTTGTTGAACTCAATGCAGATCCTGACAGACCAAGGAATGACAAAGCGACTATCCTTACGGAGACAATCCAAATTCTAAAGGACTTAACTGATGAAGTTAATAGACTGAAAACTGAGCATAAAGCACTTTCTGAAGAGTCACGCGAAGTAAGGTTCTTATTTGTTTAAATCTTGTCCTTTGAGATTACAAAGCCTGTGTGCTGCTCATTTATTCAGTTGATGTTATATTCACAGCTAATGCAAGAAAAAAATGAACTCCGAGAAGAGAAGGCATCTTTAAAATCTGATATAGGAAATCTTAATGCACAGTATGAGCAGAGTGTCAGAATCATGCCCCCATGGACTGCAATTGACCAATCTATTGTCATGAGTTCCCCTTATCCATATCCAATTCCTATACCCATCCCTTCTGGTCCAGTTTCCATGCACCCACCTCTTCAACCTTTTCCTTTCTTTGGAAACCAAAATCCTGGTCACATTCCTAGTCTGTGTTCAATGTATGTCCCATTCTCAGCTCCAGCTAACCCCCCTGTTGAGCTTCCATCAGCTCAGTATGCTTCAACGTCCCACGTGTCTAACCGAAAAGAGTCCCGAAGCAAGTCACCAGGTCATAAAAGGCCTGCAGAAAGATGTAGTGAATCCCCCGACGTGGCTACAGAGCTTGAACTTAAGATGCCTGGATCATCAACACAGCAGGTAGATTATAAAAATCTCAAAAATCTAAGCCAAACTTGTTTCAGTTCTCAAACTAACAAATCTCTATTTCAATTTCTGTAGGATTGCACGTATGGAGGAAGGAAGGGCAGGCATTCAGTGACGACTGATAGAATCATCACTGATGGGAGTGCTTCAAGCCGGTATTCTCTGTCTGAAGGACTTCAAGATAGCTCCAACAGCGTGGGTGACATCCCAAAACCCTAATGCTGATAATTGACATTGTATATGGTTCTTGTACAATTTGACAACGTCATACAGGTCCTTTACACATACATATAGCTGTTTCCATTTGATAGTTGATCTTGGTCTGGGCGTATAATTTAGCTATAGGTTCTATCATTTTAAAACAAAATGATCTACGAAACAGTTCTTTCCCTTACAACTTAAACTGGACCGAGGATCTTGCCTATTGGCATCTTGGGAAGCTGAATGATGGTTCTTTGTTTGGATGTATTTTTTCAGGCCTAACTACCAAGGCATCATAACCCTTACATGTAGGTTACAAACTACACAAATAACCTATCTTTGAGCCATTTGAGTGCTTTAAGAACCTCCCAAACAATGTAAATATGGATTAGCATGTGCATACCGTAGATTATCAAGTTAGTTAATTGATGCAGTACTTTGTGAATTGTTGCTTTCATCATCTTTTGGGACTTGTATATATGCCTTGGCGGCGGCCGCGGCTGTTGTTGTTGTTACTATTATTTGGTTCTTCCACACCAGGGTCAAGAAACTCATTACCTAGGGAGCGAAATAAGTTGACTTAACTCTTGGAAAAATCATAGACATTTTTTTTTCTTTTAAATCTAAGTGAGTGACTAATGTTTTTCCCTACACATAAAAAAGTGTTACCAATCTATTTCAATAAGTCAAGCTTTGATACTGGGGTTTGATTTTGAAGGAAAATTCATCAAAACCAAATTGGGGCTTTGCTTTGAAATAAGGACCCTTCTTCGCTTATTTTGGTACCCCTAGTGTGGGTATTTGGGCTTTTAATTCTCCCCTCCCCTCATTAAGTTTAATACCTCCCATATCCCAGGAAATTACCAAGATACCCCCATCCCTAACCTCCCTCCCTCACTCTCACATCCAGCATCTCTCTCTCTCTCCCTCTCCCCCTCGTCGTTCCCTTCTTCCTTCCGGCGCACCACCGCGTCAGTGCACCTCTATGGCCGTGCGCCGCCCTTCTCCTTCCTTCTCCTCCATGCCGTCGAGCTTCCCTTTCTCTCCTTTCTTTTCGCTTTTCCCTTTTCTCTTCTTCCTTTCTCTCTTCTTCCTTTCACTCTTCTTCTGTTTCTGCTTTTATTTTTGTTTCGAGGAGCAGCACCCCCTTGCCCCTCGCCTCGCCGTCGCTTTTTTTTTTCTTCTGCAAATTTATACTTTCCGGCATTATGTTGCTGGAATCCGTCGGAAACAAATATCCGGTTCCTTATTCTCGCAAACCCCATATTTTTTGGACTGGAATCCTATTTCCGGAGGAGTCTGGAATCTAGTTTCCGGACGACATCTTGCCAAGGAAGCGGATGCGAGACATTGGGAGGCGAGAAAACTACCGGAATCAAGATTCTGGACACTCCCGGAATCAAGGTTCCGGTCAATACCGGTTTCTAGTTTCAGGAATGGCTGAACGTAGAGACTGATGGAGAGAGGGTGCGACGGTGAGAGAGTGAGGTGAGGGAGGGAGTGAGGGGAGGGAGGGAGGCGAGATTGAGAAGGGAAGGGAGGAAGGCGAGATTGAGAGGGTGACAGAGAGAGAGGTGTGAGAGAGAGAGAGAGATGAGGGAGGTGAGAGGTGAGTGATGAGTGTGAGGGAGGGAGGGAGGTTAGGGATGAGGGTATTATTGGTATTTTTGAGTGAGAGGAGATAGGAAAATTAAAATGGGAAGGGGGGAAAATCATGGGCCGGGTATTTTCTCTTTCTTTGCTGACCTTTCATCATTTTTGTCTGGTCCAAAGCATTGGTTATTCCCTTTCTCTATTGGATTACAATTTCTCATCACTACAGTGGCCATTTAATGATCTCTTTTACAACTCAAAGTGATTTATCTGTTTCAGCTTGCTTCATTTTTTTGTTTGCTTTCTGATGTTTAGATGATATACATCAATATAATTTGAATTATTCTTGAACTTTATGAAAGCATCTCATACTCTCCTTTGTCATGAAGGCACGTGAATATGTTTTCTATACTAAATAAAATTAAATCAATTAATTTTTTCTTAATTAACTTTAGGGGAAAAATATACTTTTGGTCCCTGTAATTTGACCAAAATTTGGTTTTAGACCCTATAATTTTTTTTTCCCGAACTTGTCCCTGTAATTCCATTTTCCATCGGTTTTGGTCCTTCCCGTTAGTTGGCCGTTTAAAAATCGTGACGTGGCAAACGGTAGACACACGTGGCACCACGTGGACACATGTGGCAGCACATGGCAAGTGACACAGATCTTCTTCTTAAACAATTAAATAAGTAATTAAAAAAATAATAAAAGAAAAGCAAAATTAGGTCAGCAAATTAGGGTTTTTATTTGGTCCTTTTTTTCCTACTTCTTCTTCTTCGTTGCAAGGTTTGCTTCCTCTGAACTTCAAGAACTTGGAACGAGCTGCAGCAAACAAAAAGTATGAGGAATTGCAGCAAGAACTTGGAACAAGTAGCAGCAAACCCAGAAATTCATACATCGAACGAAATCAAACCCAGAAATTGATGGGATTTACAGATTGAACGAACTCAAACCCAGAAATTGAAACAAATGATGGAAACAAATAGATTTCACACACCGAACATTAAGAACACCACCACCCCCTTGAACACCCACCCCTATCTCTCTCACACCATCATCTCAGCCCCACTCCCACCATACACCCAGATCCGCTCCTTGTTTTCGCGAAACTGCTGGGGGTTTTGTATAGCATGATGAAAGCATCACGATTGTGGCCTGGGTGCTCCGATTCGAGGCCTGTGGTGGTGGCTGACAGCGAAGAAGAAGAAGAAGCCGACAGTGAAGAAGAAGAAGAAGTAGAGCAGCGAAGAAAGAACAGCGAAGAGCAGCGAGCAGAGGCAGCGAAGGACAGCAGTGAACTTTTGGGTTTCTTGAATTGGAACGATACAGAGAATTAGTGTTAGATCTGTAACCCTGGTTTCTGCGTTTCTTCTGGTTCCTTTTCTGATTGAAGATGAGGGTTTTGAGATCTCATAGCTTCTTCACTCCTTCTTCTTAGTTCTTCCTTGTAATTTCTTCTTCTTCTACCATGTTCTTCCTCCGCCACCATGTTCTTCTTTTGTGTTAGCAAATTCAATCAATTGTTGTTGAAGTTTTATTGTTGCTGAAGTTTTAGTTTCTCAATCAATTGTTGTTGTTGCTTGAATTTCTGGGTTTGTTGAGAAGTTTCTGGAGCGACGAAGAAGATGAGGGTTCTTCCATTTTGGTGGTCCAGATTTTTTATTTTTTTAATTAAAAAATATTACGTGGATCATCAGTCTGGCTGAGTGAGTGCCCACGTGGGACTGCCGTTTGTCACGTCACGATTTTTAAACGGCCAACTAACGGAGGGACCAAAACCGACGTAAAATGGAATTACAGGGACGAGATCGAAAAAAAAAAATTACAGGGACCAAAACTGAATTTTGGTCAAATTACAGGGACCAAAAGCAAATTTTTTCCTTAACTTTAGTCAAACATTTTTTATTTTTCTTTATTTTTTAATCAATACTTACATTTTTTAATGAAACATTAAATATAATAATATGTTTGTAATTAATAATTTATTATTAAATATTTTAAATTATATATTTTTATATTTAATTTATTTTAAAACAATTAAAATAATTTTTATTAATGAAATGAATTTCTTAAAATATGTTAAAATTTTTATTTTTATCCGTAAATTACATGGAATACTTTCCTAACTATAAATGCTTTAGTTACTCTCAAGACAAGTTAAAGATCGATGTTGCTGTGGTCAGATAATACCGCTATGTGGTCAAAAATATTATTTGACGAACTTTGTGTCTGGTGAGCTTTCATATAATAATCTCAGACATTTTAAAGTTACCCTGAATTTGTATATGTTCAATTCTCCGTAAAATTAAGCACATCCTAGTGTATCCAAGTGAAACCGTGTAGAAGAAATGATGAAAAAAATAATTATCCTAGCATGATGACTCCTTCACCCTTCCACATATACGTATACATTTTTTTTTTGATCAATACATATACATATACATTTGGGTGTCTTTCTGTAATCACTTCCTAGAGTAAGAGTAAAAAAAAATGATGTAAAATACGCTTAAAGGAATGTTGGAATTGTGACATGTCTTTTTTTATTTTTTTTATTATAAACTACATTCTTACGGCTTTCTTTAGGCAATTAATTTGTTGTTTGTGTCAAGGAGATGGTGTGTCAAGTTCAGTTTTATTTATTTTAGTTTTGCTAAAACAGAGTAAGTTTCATGGACATCATTGTGACTGTGATTACACGTTATAGAATTATTTGCCTTTAGGGAAAAAAATTTGTCCATTCTATTATTATGGGTATTAAACACTTTTTATTTGTCTTTTATGATAATGCTTCCTCAAGTTATCAGATTCCTACAATGATGTTTTAGAAACACTCTTAAGTTAACCCCTACGACGAGCTCCAGAAAGGTAGTGCTTGCAAGTGCTAATCATTACCATATTGTAAAAAGTCTTTATGGTGTAGTGATTGTCATTGCAAAACTCATAGATTGCTTGGAATTGAGGAAATTGACTTTTCCTTGTTAAATTTCACATCAGAATTATTCAATATTAAGTGATCTTTTATTTTAACACATCATTTTGAAAAGTTGTAGCAAAGATAAATTAAAATTAAGAATAGAAATGGGTAATGGACTCGATGGGTACTCACAAAGATTATTTATGATGGATAAGATAACAAAAATGTTTTTTGTACACAAATTTGGACACAGACACACATACACATACGGTCCGTACTGTACGGACATACGGTCCGTACAGTACGGACGTATATTTTTTTTTTCAATTTTTTTTTTATAGATTTTTTTAAGTGGTTTAGAAAATATTTGTGATTAACCAGATAATGAACTGCATTCACCAGATAAATGAACTGTATTAACCAGATAAATAATGAAATGTGAGTTTGTGATTCACCAGATAATGTGAGCCATTAACCAGATAAGTGAACTGCGTTAACCAGATAAATAAAATGGAATGTGTTAAGTTTTAGAGTTGGAATTCACCAGATAATGTGAAACATTAACCAGATAAATGAACTGGATTAACCAGATAAATAAAATGGAATGTGTTAAGTTTCAGAGTTGGAATTCACCAGATAATGTGAAGCATTAACCAGATAAATGAACTGCATTAACCAGATAAATAAAATGGAATGTGTTAAGTTTCAGAGTTGGAATTCACCAGATAATGTGAAGGATTAACCAGATAAATGAACTGTATTAACCAGATAAACAAAAAAACGTTGAGAATTGGATAATATGTGTGTCCATTTTTGTGTCCATTTTTGTGTTCAATTAACAGCTTTGATAAGATAATTATCTGCTTAATAGATCCGAGTTTGAATAATTACTTGTAAAATTTAATGGGGACATAGGTGTGAGCAATGGCGGGAGCAGGGGTGACCAGTGTGTGGCCATGGTCACCACCAAAATTTTGATCTTCATTTGCATTGTTATGTTTAATCATTAAACTTGGTCATCCCTCTGACGTTGAAGTAGTTCCACCGACCAGAATTACGTCTCATTTCCATTTACGATGTACAACCTGTGCTTATACCTTTTCATTTGTCCAGGGACGGACGTAGGTTATGATAACCAAGGGCCAGACCCTTGATATATTTTTTTTAATTGTAAAGTTCTAATAGTATTATGTGTGTTTTTGTATTATTTCTACTATACATCTTATTCCATATATGTGTTTATGTATGTATCCATATCATGGTGTGACTGTAATAAATAAGTAAAAAACGGTCCAGACAATGAGGCACAAAAGTTTTGTATGTGTTTATCGTTATTTCTATTTCTTTCAGATATTAATTCTATTTATTAAAATTCTTAACTTAATCTAATGCTTCACTCAATATAATTATTTATTAGTAAATAATTATTTTGGTCTCTAAATGTGTGAGCTGTTGTCGCTATAGTCCTTGAATATATTAAAATTTCAAAAAATCCCCGAGTGTGTCTTCTCTTAATAATTTTAGGGGTTAAATTGACTAACAGAAGACACATTTGAGGACCAAACTGACTAATGAAAGACATATTAAAGGACCAAACTAACAAACAAAAGACACATTCGAGAATATTTTTGTAATTTTGATACATTTGAGGACTATAGTAACAACGCCTCACACATTCGGGGACCAAAGTGACTGTTTACTCAATTATTTATTCCTTTTAATTATAAAAAATATTAATTATATAAGACACTTTTATTTAACTTTTTTATTTGTCCTATTTTATAAAACCCTTTTGAAGTTTGTTCTGTAGCATTAATTTTATTGTTTTTAACTACGTTAATTACATTCCTTGGTGGGAGAGATTTTGCCAAAAAACTCTTATAATTTGAGACCAAGAGAGTAATTTTTTTTTTTAACATATGTTACACATGTGAAAATTTAATTTTTTTTACTAAGTCATGTTTTTATCTTGGCCACTGTCGAGTCAAAATGCTAGCTCCGTCCCTTCATTTGTCCTTTTATTTTTGTCACGTAGCATAAAAAAATCATAGTGATACTTATCATTTCATATTTTCGACAGAGAACACCACTTTAATAATTCTTAAAAAGGTTATTATATTATAATAATATTACTACATTATCTAAAAAGTACTGTATTTTTATACTCCTTCCGGTCCTAAATATAAGAGACAAAACCCTAATTCATCAAAACCAAGAAAAACACTCTTTTTTCCAATGAAAAACACATTTTTATCTCACATATCTCTTATATTTTGAAACCCTAAAAAACACATTTTTTTCTCCTACATTGAGAACCGGAGGGAGTATTTGTTAGTGATACGCATTCAGAGTTATTTTAGTTAGTTATTTCGGTTAGAATTAGATAAGGTCAGTTAAAGGTAGTTAGTTATTTTCTGTATTATCAGATTAGTTAATTCTGTTATTAGTTGGTTAATTTCGGTTGAAGGGTTAACCACTACTCAACTATCATCAAGCTATATATAGCTTTGTACATTCACTTTGATTTGAAATGATGAAGTATTTTTTTTTTTTTTTTGAAAAGATGATGAAGTATTATTCAGTACCAAAATAATTCTTTCCATATCATAACATGGTATGAGATTTCATTCTTTCAATATAGCTTCCGTTCCTATACTTTCTTTATACCTCAGCCATGATTCTTCAACCTCCAGCCAAGAAACCGAGAGCAATAATGGCACCGCTCGATCAATTCAACAATCTAATCTAGTTCAGAATATCAACAACCCTTATTACCTACATCCTGGTGAAAACCCAGGTTTAGTTCTTGTATCTCCACCCCTCAATGGAGACAATTACCACAATTGGAGCAAGGCCTTGAAAAGGGATTTATCACCCAAGAACAAACTTAAACTCATCAATGGCACTCTTCCTCAACCTGCTGAAACAGATCCTATGTATGATCTTTGGGAGCGATGCAATAACATGGTGGTATCTTGGATCAGATCAGTCGTACTTTAACTCTTCAAATTGCACATAGCACAATCTCCATTGACAGTGCTCGGTGTAACACGCGTATTTTCGCGATGCGTTAATTAACGTTATTTAGTGTATTTTTGTCGTATTTATACTATAATAAGCAATTTCTTGTTCTCTAAGAAAGTGTATTAATTAAATCAAGATCAAATGATATTTGAGAGTTAATATTTTATATTAATTCACGGTTCGAATATCGTCGAAAAATTCTAACGAAGTTTAAATGGCGTTTGAATCGTAAGGCGATGTCGCCTTGAGATAAAATTCTAAATGAACTCCGATTTCGATGAAAATCGAATCGTAACTTGTTGAGACTATTTTTGAGTATTTGACATGATTTTTACTATTTATAATTAAATATTATCACGCGATGAATTAATTTCTCGTTAAATTAATTTTCGCGAATTTATCGGTAACACGGTTTCTCGTCACCGTGTTTTAACAACCCCTAGACTCTAGGATTAGTGGGTAATCATGAGAGATGTGAGATTAGATGGGTAGAATTAGATGATGTGATTAGCATCTCATAAAGTTGCTAGGTGTCATTAGTTGTGTGATTAATTTGAAAATCCCTTTTATTAAACTATTTTTATTAACTATGTTTTTTTTATAAAAAAAGAAAAAGAAAAAAGGGCTATATGCAGCCCCTCATTCTCGTGACCCTCCCTCATCACTCTCATTTCATCTTCTTCATTTCTTCTTCTTGAGAGAGAAAAGGGTTTCAAGGTTCCATGGCTTCCAACCTTCCATTTCTTGAGTTTTCGGTTTCCAACCTCCACCAAACTTGCTCCTAGTTCTTCTTCCACTTCATCATCTCCATCCCAACCATCTAAGTAAGTGGAAAACCCATTTTCTTCCCCCCTTGAACAGCCCAAACAGCGCCCCCTCCCCTTTTTCTTGTTTTGTGATTTTTCTTGTTTCTATTCTTAATTTCTTGCTTGTTTTGTGTTGTTTGTTGATTGATGATGATCAAGAGGAGATGAAACACTCTCACCCCTTTCTTTGAGCTCTATAACAAAAACCCTAAGTGGTGGAAAGAGGGAAATTGTGTGATCCTCACTTGAATCAAGTAATTAGAGGTTTAATTGAATTATTGGAAGTTGTTTGATCATTGTTGAGTAGTAGTTTTGGAATTGGCATGCTTAACTTGTTATTTAAGGGTTGGTACCTATTCTTTAAGTAGGGAAAATGTAGATTTTAATTGTTGAACCATGTGTTTAATTGATGAATAACATGCCTTGAGTGATTTAATTGTTATTGGATTGATTATGCATGAGTTAGTAGAGAGCTAGTTTAGGTTTTGTGAAAAAAAATGATTCTTGAAGGACTAATATGGCATGTAAAATTTAATTGACTTGTTCTTGATTAATTAGCTTCATCATGGGCATGATTTAAAAATGTTTTGGACAAAGGTTTGGAAACTTGCAAATTTTTGGGACTGAAAGGGAGTAAGGGCCGCGAGCTCTAGTTGGAAATTAGGAGAGGAAAACTATTTTGTAACTTTCTCATCATTGGTTTT
This sequence comes from Calophaca sinica, assembly GCA_037113605.1. Classification (NCBI taxonomy): domain Eukaryota; kingdom Viridiplantae; phylum Streptophyta; class Magnoliopsida; order Fabales; family Fabaceae; genus Calophaca; species Calophaca sinica. Next base: position 84,251,101 of record CM073730.1, on the reverse strand, counting down.
GGAAATTAATTTTGAAATGAAATTGATTTGGATCTTGTTCTTGAGTTATTAGCATTGTTAGTGGCATGATTGAAAATGTTTGAATCAAAGGAAAAAATTGTTTTGCATACTTATCATGACTTGTGTTAGAAAGTGATCTTCCATTGAAGTTGTTGGTAAAAAGGTTTTAGACTCAAATGTTAGTTAGGAAGTTGTGTGAAAATCCTTTGGTTATGAGTATTTGGAAAATAGTTTTGATACTTGATTTACATTTCTCTATATGTATTGATTGTTATATGCAAGTGAGCTAGTTGTTACACGAAATTGTTAGTCTTGTGAATCATATATAGAAATGATTGTATGTTTAAAAGAGATTTTTGCTATTTCTTTAAGAAAAGAAGGGTGTGGCCGAGAGGCCTAATAGGGTAAGACAAGGAAGATTTTATTTGTGAACTTGTCTAAATGATTTCATGAGTATGTTTCTAGATTTTAAAGTTTATGAAAGTTGTTAATTGCATGGTGTTTGCTTAAAGCTTTCAAGAAAATATTTTAGTTTCAAACTTTACTCTTTCAAGTAAGTTAGTATTTTTCTAAAGTAAGTGTTATGGGTTACTTCCAAGAAGTGTTTTGGTTTTAAAACTTCATTTCTTTTCAAGTAGGTAATGATTTAAATGCATGAGTGGATGCTTAAGGTTTTAAGTAAGTAAGTGTGTTATATTGATATGTGTGAAAATTTTGAAAAACTTGAGAAAATGATTTATTATTTGGCATTGCTTGAATTGCAAGAAAGCTTTTTAGTTTCAAAAACTTTATCTTTTTTCAAGTAAGTTAAGATTTCTAAATTGTTATGTGTTATGCTACCCTTTCAAAAAGTATTTGATTTTAAAACCTTATTTATTTTCTAGTAGCTAATTATTTAAAATGCTTAAGTGAGTTTGGTTAGAAAAAGGGCTAAGTTGAGGGCTTAAGCTAGTTAGAACTTATAGATTGTGCTAAGTTGTTCGTTGTGATAGGAATCGTGATTCTGAAGACCGAGCGACGCGGACTTGAGGATTTCGGAGCGACGTTAGCGACTGTTCGTGGTAAGGGCAACTTAGATATTTTTAGGCTTTTGTTATTTAAATGCTTATTTGAATACGAAAAAGTCTGAGAATTCTCCGAGTTCGAGGTTAGGGTTTTCGAACCCCTTCGTTATTTATTGTGGTGCGGTCGTCCATTTTTCGAGTCATTCATGGGTGAAAACTTTGTGGTTGGTCTCCTGAACCCAACCCCCACCTTGTGTACCTCTCTGTCAACTCCATCGAGTTACAGAGGGATGGATTCCTTGATTTGCATGTCAAGTATGTGATATTTGCCGATATTATTGAGTTATGCAAATATTTAATATGTGATTAAATATATGCTGTGAATTGCTTATGCTTGTTGAATTGCGTCTCTCCATGCGAATTGCTTATGCTTGTTGAATTGCGTTTCACCATGCAAATTGCTTATGTTGCGTACTGCTCTTTGAATATCGTATGCGGCGAATTGTTCATCGAGTGTGAGAGCTAGTCGTGTCGTTTTTAAACTTCGACTTGAATTTCCTAGAGTACTGGAAGAGCTTAAGGCTTCGACCGGATGTTCAAGGACGTTGTCCATTGTCGTGTAGTGGGTGACTTCGACCCGAATATCCTAAAGTAGTGGAAGAGCTCAAAGCTTCAGCTGGATGTTCAGGGGCGTGGTCCATTGTCGTGGCGTTGGGTAACTTCGACTTGAATCTCCTAGAGTAGTGGAAGAGCTCAAGGCTAAGGCCAGAATTCAAGGGCGTTGTTCGTTGTTCCGGAAGTTGTCGAAGTGTCGAGAGAGAATGAGTCGTGAGATGAGTCGTGAGGTGAGTCGTGAGAGAGTCTGGAGTTGCGCCTTGAGAAATGTGTATGCTGTTGTTTGTTTATCGCTTTGTGATTGGCTATATCTTGTTGCGATGAGAAGTTGACCCTTGCCAGTGGTTCCTTCAATTAATGATGGTAACCCAGGCGATGACGGACGTGGTGGAGATTCCGGCGACGATGACATCACCGAAGGTGACTTCTGACTACCCGAGCATGGAAATTCCCTCGGCTTGGAGTTAAACCCCCACTCTCGGCCGATATGTTTGTATAGAAGGCGTGTTAGAAACCTTCTCGTGGAGGAACTGACGAGGATGCGAATGACCAGACGGAGGAGGACTGCCAGGAAATTGGTGTAGTTGTGTAGTTAAAAATGTTTAACTATTTTATTTATGGTTTTGGGTTGGTGACCAATCTGTCATTTTGTTTGGCTTTGTGACAGTTGTTATTTAGGTGTCAAGGTTTTGCTTTTGGAGCAGCCCCCCGCGTGGGCAACTGCCGAGAGTACCTCATGTAGTAACATTGTAGGGTTTTCATACTTAGGGTATATTCTTGCTTATGCATACTCAATTACTGCTTCTGGTGTGTAAAACTCTTCAACGAATTATCTTTTGGTAGCATATGTGTATGTCTTTATTCAGTTGTAGTAGTCGATTGCATTTATAATTCCATCATGTTTCGAAAACATTGCTCGTACTCTGAAGGTGTGCTACAAAAGACGCTTGTTTATAAAAAGAAAAAAAAATTTACCGCATTTTCCAAAAGACACGAAGAGTACTATTTCGAAAACCTACTTGCATTCAGAATTGTTCTAGCTTAGTAGCGGTCCGGAAATGGGTCGTTCCACTCGGTTGCTTTAGTTGAACCTACAAGAAAGATTCATCAAAGAAAATAATTTCAGAATGTCTGATATTCTCCATGAAATCCATTCTATGCGCCAAGGTGAAAGGTCCCTTTCCACTTTCTTTACTGATATGTTTATTCTTTAGGATGAATTAGATTTCCTAAGACCTATTCCCACTTATATTTGCACCATTCCCTGCACTTGTAATCTTAGCAAATTTGTTCAATCTTACAAAGATAAGGAACATACCATTTGTTTCCTTAAAGGATTAAACGATTCTTATCAAGCCGTAAGAACTCAGATCCTTTTAATGAATCCCCTGCCTCCTATCAGTCAAGTTTATTCCCTGGTTCTCCAACAAGAAAGGAAAACTTCATCAAATTCCAATGCTGAATCCACTGCCTTTGCAGCACCCTCTTCTCAACAATTTTCTCAGGTTAGAGGTTCTTTCTCTCAAGGAAGAGGCAGAGGCAGAACTAACAATAGACAAAAAATGGTATGCACTCATCGCAATCGTACCAATCATACCATTGACACATGCTATTTTAAGCATGGATTTCCCCAGGCTATAGATCCAGAAACTAAGGTGATTCTCAGCAGACTTCTAATACACATACAAAGAATAATACCAAGTCTACTGCCCTTATCAATTCAAATTCTCATCCTCAACAATCCTTACCCCTTTCTTGTGAGGATTATCAATACCTCATTTCCTTCTTACATGCTAACAAGAATGATAACAACACATCAGTGAATTCTGCCAGTAAGCATCCTATTTCTGAACCTACTAACTCAACCTCCATGGTTTCTGTTGCCAGGTTGTGGCATCAATTGTCCCATGGCGGAGGCCCAGGTGGGGTCAAGTCACAGTTGACACATGGCGCTTGGGCTGTTATGGTTAAGTAGAAAGGGTAGCGCCCTGACTACAAGCTATAGCTTTTGGTCTAGTGGTAAGCGCTCGATCCAACAATTGGTATCAGAGCCAAGGTCACGTGTTCGATTCCCAGCGGGAGCAATTGCTGAGGGGGAGATTGTTGCCAGGTTGTGGCATCAATTGTCCCGTGACGGAGGCCCAGGTGGGGTCAAGTCACAGTTGACACGTGGCGCTTGGGCTGTTATGGTTAAGTAGAAAGGGTAGCGCCCTGACTACAAGCTATAGCTTTTGGTCTAGTGGTAAGCGCTCGATCCAACAGTTTCTAGTGTGGTATCCAATATCAACAAATCAGGTAACATTTCCTACCTTAATTCTATTTGGATTTTGGATTCTGGTGCTAGTGACCACATTTGTCCTTTTAGTCAATCTTTTTCTACATATACTAAAATAAGGCCTATTGTTGTCACTTTGCAAATGGTGCCACTTTATATGCTCATCACTCTGGCACTATACATTTTACATCAAATTTTTATTTACATGATGTCTTATATATTCCTGGATTTCAATTCAATCTTATTTCTATTCATAAACTTACAAATTCTCTTCATTGCACATTGCTTTTTTCACGAAATTCTTGTGACATACAAGACTTCCATTCCAAGAAGATGATTGGACATGTTGAAATTCATCATAATCTTTACATTCTTCAGCAAACACCTCAACCATCCTTGTATAATAACCATGACAATTCTTTTTCTGTCAATTCTATTCAAACTGAAACTGTCAATATGTCTCAACCTAAAACTTTTGATTTGTGGCACTATAGATTAGTGGCACTATATAGATTAGGCCACCCTTCTATTGCTGTTTTACACCATTTATGTACTACCTTTCCATATATTGGCACTAATACAAATAAGGAATTTGTTTGTGATTGCTGTCATACAGCTAAACAATGTAAACTACCCTTTTCTAGTAGTATTACAAAATCTTTACATGTCTTTGATCTTTTGCACATGGACATATGGGGGCTTCTTAGTGTTCCTTCTTTCCACAGACATCATTATTTTTTGACTATTGTTGATGACTATAGCAGGCACACATGGGTTTTCCTAAGGAAAAATAAATCTGACACAAAAAATTGTATCATTGCATTCTTGACCTTTGTTAAAAATCTGTTTTCTGCTACTGTTAAAACCATTAGAATTGACAATGGTATTGAATTCCATATGCCTACTTATTATGCTTCACTTGGAATTATGCATCTAACTTCATGTGTTGAAAACCTGAACAAAATTCTATTATTGAGAGGAAACATAGACATTTACTAAATGTTACTCGTGCACTATTATTTCAATCCAAACTCCCTAAACCTTTTTGGTCTTATGCACTCTGTCATGCTGTACATATTATTAACAAGCTTCCTATGCAACACCTTGCCAAGACAGGGCATCATTGCATCCTGACTTCAGCAACAACACATTTTCAATCCAATATCAGAGTATGCAACAGGACACACTGGCCGTGACGCAATGCTGCTTCCCAGGCATTAAGTACTTAATCTTCTTATTCATCTGCTATTCCTCATCATATAATTGAAAACACAGAAAACGAAGGGGTAAGACACTCGTCAATCACCATTAAGCAGGAAAACAACATAGTAGATATACTGTCACCATGTACAGTACAAACATATCAACACAGATATAATAATCATCATCATGAACATCAGCACAACTGATACCACAGGTACCATGCTCAGACTTTTGAGCACACGGGCATAGACCAGACCATACTGATACATCATACTGACAATCCCGACCACTTGGTCACAGACCACATCATACTCTGATATCACAGACTGACACATGTCACTGGTCTTTCGACTGATCACCGGCCTACAAACCCAAACCACTGGACATTCAGTTGATCACCGACTTTACTGTCTAAAGGCTGACACGTAACACCGGTCCTTCGGGCTGATCACCGGCCCTACAGACCCTGACCATTGCTAAACGTTGCGGGCCATTAACGCCCTACTCCCTAGATCGATCACCAGTCTCAGGGCACAGAAACGAAACTTAAGTTGGTTGTCCCGAGAACATATCCTGATACGCTACCATCTCTGATTATCAGTTATGGCATCCCATACTACCATATCCAGTTACCAGAGTAAGGTACCGTCTCGTGCACAAGGATGATATTTCCTATACAGAGAATGACCAAGATTATCCACCCGTCAGACGTGGAGTGCTGGAGACTCGTCAGGATGACCGAGTACACATACCCTCAAGGCCACCGACTATCTCCATACTACTCTGTACCTTCAGTACCACGGACATGGAGAGCCTCATCGAAAAGACCGAGTACACATACCCTCAAGGTCTTGGCCGAGTACACATACCCTCAAGGCCACCGACTGATCTCATTACCATTCCGTCGATACCTCAGATACACCAACCTCGGGTACACCGACCCGGCTATCACCACAAATAGAGTATCGACGGTAATATTTGCTATCACCGTCTAGGGATTCGTAATCCTCTAACTAGAGGGTGTCACCCTTGACTCTAAGACAATACTTCATACTCGTAAGTATTAAATCATAATCAGAGTTATCATTATATATAACATAGCCACCAACATATACAGCACAACAACTAGCACTACATCAATTATCATCTAACCTCAACCATCGTAAGAATCAATCCTAGTGTCGTTCAGGCGACCTACCACTACCATGTTATCAATTAGCAACCAACAGTGACACAATCATGGAGCATTCATAACAATCAACATCACATCAATCAGCATCCATCCATAGATTTCAATAGATCATTCCTATGGTTGACAGACCTTTGACAACTGTCCTAAGCTATCACAGGTCACAGCCCCTCTCCTGTGGTGCTGCTGTTATCAACCTCTAGTAGGGTTAAGGTCCCCTACACATGCTAACAGTACTACTCTACTACCTATTTTTCCTAGTGATTAAGGTATCTTCCCCCTTACCAGACTTAGAAGACTGCTGCCGCTCGCATCCCGTCCCCGCGTCCCTGTCGCACCTCCCAAGCTCCTCCACGCCCTCCCAAAGGATCCTTTGGAAAAAGTGAGGAGAATGGAGGGTGAAGGGTGGTATTTATAGCCATTTTGGGTCCATCGCGTCGCGATGGTCCTCAGGCATAAATCCCATCGTGTTGCGACGTGGTATACGTGTCAGCAATCCCACGCTCTGATCCACCGACTTAACTCACCGACTTACGTCGCGTCGCGACCAGATTTGTACTAGTCTTATCTCGTCGCGATCGAGGCTGACCAGAAATATCTCATTTTTGACGTTCTAGAAGATTCTCAAGTGTTCTACGCCTTTCTAGGGCATTCTAGACTTTTTTAAACCTATTTTTCCTTAATTAAAGTTTCTAACTCCCGTTTATCACTTAATTATTGATTTAATTATTTTCCTAATATTGTTTAAAAATCAGGATGTCACATCCTACACCTGTCCTAAAACATAAATCTCCTTATGAACTCATATATGATTCCCCACCTACCTTTCTTGACTTAAAAGTGTTTGGTTGTTTGTCCTATGCCACTACAATAACTCAAAACAGACATAAACTTGACCCTAGACCAAGGAAGTGCTTATTTCTTGGCTATAAACCTGACACAAAAGGCTATCTTTTATATGATTTAAATACCTGAGCTACTTTCATTTCTAGACATGCCATTTTCTATGAATCTATCTTTCCTTATAAAGATACTTCACCTACTGATATAATTGATCCTAACGATAATTCTCCTGCTCATGACTCTATGTTTCTTTTTGATACTACTACTGTTTCCAAGCAACCTAATGTCCAAGACATCTCTCAACCTATCTCATATTCTTCTATAGATTCCTCTTCTATATCCAACACACCTACGACTCTACCTATAAGGAAATCTGATAGAATAAGGAAACCTCCTTCTTACCTCAAAGATTTTCATTGCAATAACATTTATTCCTCTTAAACGAATTCTGACAAAACCTTATATCCCCTTTCATCTGTTCTATCCTATTTGAGACTTTCATCATCTCATTTACATTTTACTTTGTCTACATATGCACACAATGAATCTACTTCTTATAAGCAAGCCATCCAACATAAGCATTGGACCAAAGCTATGAATTATGAACTTGAAGCCTTACATCAGAATCATACTTGAGTCATTACTGATTTACCTGCATGTAAAAACCCAATTGGATGCAAATGGGTATATAAAATCAAGCATATAGCTGATAGCAGTATTGAAAGGTATAAGGCACGTTTGGTTGCTAAAGGTTTTAATCAAATAGAAGGTATTGATTTCTTTGATACTTACTACCCTGCTGCTAAGCTAACCACTATTAGATTGCTCTTAGCAATTTCTTCAACACGAAATTGGTATATACGTCAACTTGATGTTCACAATGCCTTTCTACATGGCCAATTAGAAGAAGAGGTTTATATGAAAATATCACCTGGACTCACTGTCCATAAATCCAATCCACCTCAGGTTTGTAAATAATTAAAATCCATTTATGGTCTCAAGCAACCTAGTAGACAATGATTTGCTTGCTTATCTATATTTCTGATTTCTAAAGGTTACTCTCAACATATTTCCGATCATTCATTATTCACCAAACAAACTAAAAGTTCATTCACTGCCCTATTAATATACGTGGATGATCTAATTTTAGCAAGAAATGATCTCTCTGAAATCAATGCGATTAAACTTGATCTGAACAACCGTTTTAGAAGTTAAGATTTAGGTAACTTGAAGTATTTTCTTGGCCTCGAGATTTCAAGATCAAAGGCTGGCATCCACATATCTCAAAGAAAATATGCCTTAGACATACTTTCAGAATGTGGATTACTAGCTTCAAAACTGGCTTTTACTCTAATGGTTAAAGGCACTAGATTAACTCAACAATGAGGCACAACCCTTGCAGATCCTGCTACTTCATATAGGCGACTCATTGGTAAGCTATTATACTTAACTAATACTATACCTGACATATGTTTTTGTGTCCAACAGTTAAGCCAATTCATGGGCAATACAACATCAATCCATCATGAAGCTATCATTCGGGTATTGAAGTTTATCAAAAGCTCCCCTGCACAAGGAGTATTCTATCCCAGCAATAATTCTCTTCAACTCAAAGGATTCAGCGATTTCGATTGGGCAACTTCCCTAGATTCAAGGAAATCTGTTTCAGGTCATTGCATTTTCCTTGGCAATTCCCTTATTCTTGGAGATTAAAGAAACAACCTATCGTATCTCGATCATCATCAGAAGCTTAGTACTGAGCCTTGGCTATCTCTGTCTGCGAACTCCAGTGGATCACATAATTGATACATGACTTGAAGATTGCCTATATTATACTGTGATTCACAGACGGCAGACACATTGCTGTGAATTCCTCTTTCCACAAGCGTACCAAGCATATCGAGCTGGATTGCCACATTGTTCGACAAAAACTTCAAGCTAAACTCTTTCCTTTGTTACCTATCGCATCTTCTAAGCAACTGGCCGATGTTTTTACCAAGGCTTTAGATCCTTCTCCTTTCAAAGACTTTGTATCCAAGCTTGGAGTAATGAATATACACTCTAAAGCTAGAGGAGGATGTTAGTAATACACATTCAAAGTTAGTTTAGTTAGTTATTTTAGTTAGAACTAGAGAAGGTTAGTTAAAGGTAGTTAGTTATTTCTGTTTTATCAGATTAGTTAATACTGTTATCAGTTGGTTAATTTCGGTTGACAGGTTAACCACTGCCTAAGCTAAGTTGCAGCAGGCTCTTCATTTTTAGGAAGAATTTTGGAAAGAGAAAGCTAAGTTTAATTGGTTCTCACAAGGGGATAGGAACACATCCTTTTTCCACAAAATTACTAAAATTAGACATGTCTCTAAAACTATGTATACTCTTAAAGCTGGTGATTTAGTCCTAGATATTAAAGAGGAAATTGAAAATCATGTCCTTAATTATTACACTGATCTTTATGCTTCTAAGAATGTGTGTGAGCCTTCGGATTTAATCTCTAGATTCATCCCCCACACAGGTACCCATGATGATAATTTGATGCTAACCAATTTACCATCTATGGATGAAGTTAAGACTGCAGTTTTCTCTATGAATGCTTCAAGTGCTCCAGGCCCTGATGGGTTTGGCGGTGGCTTCTATCAGTACTTCTGGGATGTTGTGGGTCGAGATGTTTTTAACTCAGCTCTACAATTCTTTAGACCATCACTGCTTCTTCCAAATCTGAATTCCAATCTAGTGGTGCTCATCCCGAAGTTTAATGGAGCAAATAAGATTGAGGATTATAGACCGATTGCTCTTGGTAATTTTCAGTTTAAGATCGTCACTAAAGTTTTAGCGGATAGATTATCCTGCATTACCCCTAATATTATATCTGAGCAATAGCGAAGTTTAATTAAATGAAGGGATATTTCAGATTGTATCTATATAGCTTCGGAGGCCATTATCTGTCTTGATTCCAAAGCTTTTGGAGGTAACATTGCTTTAAAATTTGATATAAGAAAAACTTACGATACCATTGACTGAAGCTTTCTTCTTCATGTGCTGGAAGCTTTTGGTTTTGATCATATTTTTTACAACTGGGTTAAAATTATCCTTCAGTTTGTGAAACTATCCTTTTTCCATTAATGGCCACACCATGGGATTCTTTTCTTGTAAGAGAGGTGTCAGGCAAGGTAACCCTCTTTATCCTCTTCTTTGTTGTTTGGCTGAAGATGTTCTTAGCAGGGGCATTAATCATTTGGTTAGCACGGGTGGTTTGAAACCTATGGCTAGTCCTAGAGGCTTTCATACTCCTAGTCATGTGCTATATGCAAACGACATATTATGGTCTTTTGTAGAGGCTCGAAGCGTAAAAATTTATTCACTGAGTATGGCAATGCTTCTAGTCAAATTCTCAGTTTGGGCAAATACATGTTCTACACTGGTTCTATGTCTTAGAGCCAAGTTAATGCTTTTAGTTCTTATCTTGGCTTGGCCAATTTCCTTTTAATTACTTGGGTGTTCCCCTTTTCAAAGGTAAGCCAAAATCTATTCACCTTCAATCCATTGCTGATAGAGTTAAACGTAAATTAAGTGCCTGGAAAGGCGCTTTGCTTTCTATTATGGGTAGGGTTCAACTTGTTAATTCAGTGATTCTAGGCATGCTTTTCTATAGTATCCATGTCTATGCTTGGCCTGTTGCTTTATTTAAACAATTGGATTCTTGGACAATAAATTTTATCTGGTCTGGGGACATTCACACTAGAAAGGTTATAACTATTGCTTGGAAAAAGGTTTGTGCGCAAAAAAGGGAATAAATAGCGCTTTTTTTGGCCTTAAATAGCGCTTAAAGGTGCTATATATCGGGCCGCTACTGATTGTATCTTCAATAAATAGCATTTTTTGAACGCTATTTAAAATTGGGAATAAATAACGCTTAGTTAGGAAGCGCTACTTATTCCTTGAGGAAGTGCTACTTATTCCTGAGAATAAGTAGCGCTTCCTTTATAAAGCGCTATTTATTCTCAAGGAATAAGTAGCACTTATCATAATAAGCGCTACTTATTCTCAAGAAATAAGTAGCACTTTTTAAAAAAACGCTATTTAATATTTTTTTTGGGTCATATTCACATACCTATGCATATAGTGGTTACTGCACACCAAAATAATCATCAACACTCAAATTTGTGCCAATATCAAAACTCACAAAATCCAAATTTAACATTACATGATATAATTCTCAGCCAAATATTAACAAAACTATCATAAATAAAACATTAAAATACATTAACTAAAACATAACACATATTATGCTAGTACCTAAACATTACACACTAATCTTCTTCTTCTTCTTCTTCTACGTGCCTATACATAATAAAATTCGTAACAAAATATCGACACCACTCTTCCTTGAGTACGGTATGATCAGGGTATGTGTCGAATTGACAATCAGGAAAATACTGCGAAATAAAAATTAAATCAAGTTAGAATTGAACACATGCTTCCAAATAGTATGTGTAAAAGTAAAAAGATTATATAAACTTCGAAATTAATTATTACATATACATACCTCCGTTGGAATTTGTGTTTGGTTATGAATGACAATATCCTTGAGAAACTTCAATACATACCGCCACGCTTATCGAGTTAGGTTAGCGAGGACACTATAAAACAAAAAATATGAAATTAATTGCTTTTATTTTGGTAATTTAAATAATTGCATAAAAAATTTGGTATAATACCTTTATCGGTATCCATTTAGGTGTCGTTGATTTAGAAAACCGAGACTTGACATTTAGTGTTCGATGAACAAGGATAGCCCTAAGTGCAAAATCAAAAAAAATCATTCAATATATATCCAATACATTCATAACGACTGCTCTTAACATCAACACACAAACTATATCAAATTTCTAACTAAATTTTGGCAGAGTCTCCCCTAAAATATGAACATTCCAAAATTTATACAACACCTGTAACAACATAAAATACCATACCAGCCAGCACAAGGACTCACATAGGCCAAACATAAACAAATAAAAATTTCAACATTACAATATCTGTAAACATTTAAGTTCATAGCATAATCATTTATAAGAAAAACAATAAACCGTTATATCACAAAGCAAAACACGGGGCATGCAACTATCACATAATGGATTATGACAACCTTTATGAGATACATAAACGTAGTGTTACTTAAGCCATTAAAAACAAATCAATCACATTCCTTAAACATAATAAATTCAGCATTCCAATATCCAATTTCAGATTCATAACGATAATCAATCCAATACATGCATAAAAGTGCATATTCATATATATATATATATATATATATATATATATATATATATTAAGAAAATACATATATATACACACACACACTCTTACTGATTGTATGTCTCTTTCAATATTTTGCGCAGGCTGAAGTGTACATGCAATGGATCCAAATAGTACACAATGTTTTGATTTAGATTAATCGCTATCAATAACCAATGATCCCTACAAAAATGTTGGAGGAAAAAATCATAAGCAGGTAATCACATTTCAATATATATATATATATATATGTGTGTGTGTGTGTGTGTGTGTATGTGTATAAATTAAATGACTCACACTATGTTGCAAGGTGACAAAAACAAAGTCTCAGACTCAGGATTTGCCAATGTCAAACGCTGAACTATATATTCAGATACAGTAGCATTCCAAACTTCCATATTGGTTTGTTGTGGGTACAAAAACACAAACCTCTGAGTCTGTTCTTGTGGGACCAATATCTCTTGATACAGGTACCTTAAATTAAAACATACATACAAATTAATACATTAACAATAACATAAATATTTACCTGAAACAATAAAAAACATTGGATACTTTAAAGTTGAATACAGTATCTGAGATATACGCTAATAACAGTTTGACTTAACCATTCATTATCATTAAGAATTTCTTGAAGTTCAGTATTAGCACCAAGTCTTAATGCGTGCTTATAACCCAAAATTGATTTATCCATTGGTACTTTAATGGTATCCTCCCCCTTCATCATTGTTGTCACATGGACTCTAAGAAAAATTAAAAAATCTCTAGCAAGAGCTGTAGGAGGCTGAGAGGTAGATGCGACCACCTTCTTCACCGGAGATGTAAATGACCCAATTGTTGGCTCCTTGCCAACATTCTTGCTAGTCAGAAAGCGCTTGCTCTTGCCCTTGTCCTTGGGTTTGGATCTTGGGGATACCTACATATTTTGCATTCCAATACATTAATTAGTTAGTGACCACTTAATTTAATAAATATATGCAGTATATAATTTAATATATACGTACCGTATCACTTGTAACTACAAGGTGGTTTGGCCATGCCACATAGGTACCTATTGCCTGTTCCACTATCATCACATCAACCGCCTCCTGTGGTACAGGCAACGGTGCATCCCCCTCAAATGCAACGTCAACTCTAACCTTCACATGATTAGGAGGTAAGGGTAGATTGTGTAGTAACACACCTGGTCCGTTATATAAAATTCCCTTACCGACCATTCGTTGTGTTGGGCTTGTCAAATATAGGCTGCACTCATGAATGCCCTAAACCAATGATAAACAAAATATTAATATGTTAAACCATTGAATATTCAGGTGACACAAGTATAGAAAGAAATCTATCGATTATTACCTCGGGAGACACAATAGTGCAACTATCACTAACACTATTTGGGTTAGGGATAGGTAACTCATGCTCATCCTTCTCTACTGGTTCCTTATCCTTCTTGCTATCTTCCAATTCCTGAACTTTTTTGTATAATTGAGCTACCATTTTCCTCAACTCTTCTGTTTCACTAGCATCAGCATGGCGTCTTGTGCGCTTATGTGATCCGAAGATAGCGCCTGGAGAGACACCAAATCCCATACCCCTTACCCGACCAGGATACTCCTTGATCGGTATGGCTTGAGAAAGGATGTCTTGTGACATATCTGATACATCCCCCTGTGACATAGATTGTGATAGGGTATCCTGTGACACGCAACTATTATTAACAAATATTTTTAAATATTATCACTATTATTAACAAATGAAAACGTTAACTAATGCTATCATACTTACAATTCTATCAGCCACTTCCCTAGTGGGTGGATGTTCAATCTCACGATTTTCATTGCTTATTCTCTACATAAATATATTAGAATATATCAATGCATGGTTTAATGTCATATATACAAGTTATAATGATTATTGTCTATACCAAAAATTCTTCATCTTCTGTGCGTTTTCTCACAAAAGCGCTCCAATCATCTTGTTTTATGAATGATGCATATATTGATGGAGGCTTATGATTGATGTTCCCGTATTTGTCTCTCAATCACTTGTGAGCCAAGGCAGTTCGGAATGTCCGGTGTGCTCTTTCAGCTATCCTAAGTGTAATATTCTTTCGAGCCTCATCAACATCAAAGGACTTCTGCAAAAACATTATAAACAAAACGGTAGACTATAAGTATGTTTAGATTAATTAAGAAACAATACAATCCACAAATGTTAACTAATTTATATACATGTATCTCATTCCAGATCTCATCCTTTAGCTCCTTCATAGATGGATCCTTATCCTTCCAATTATCGCGGGTAATTGGGACTGTCTTCCACACTGTGGCCCCAATGTATTGAATAAAGTCATTAGCATGTTTACCAATAGGTTGAACCCTAACATTCCATGTAACCTAAAAATATAGCATAAGTGTACAAATTTAGATACTCAAATAAAAAAATGAAACAATTAATTAGATTAATTGATAAGCATCCTACCACACGTTTTGGAGCCCCTTTACTCATATCGAAGATGATTTTCTTCTTAAAAGTCGGTCCACGGCTCGTTGCCTTTTGGGTGGACTTGGGAGCACCATCATCACTGTGAGATGCCATTTACCTGCAAAAAAAACTAGACACGTAAGTAATTAAAAAATGACAGTTCACAATCACACAGGTTTAAAAGAGAAATCAATGAATACACATTTAATTGATTAACAAATTAATAAAAATTAAATAGCATTCACTACATACTTGTACATTTAAGCAACTATTTTCCTTTTTCTCGTTTTATTGACATTTGCGCATCCCATATGAAATAATGGATTGATCCAAAGCCCTTCATTATGATCATTTCTAATATACACATCATCCTCTATAGGTGTACTTGCCCCAAACAATGATTGTGATGTCCTGAAGAAAGGGTCATCCTCAATGTCAGCATATTCATGTGTTTCATCATCAATCTCATTAACAATTTTTTTGTTAGTCAATAGAACAATGACCCAGTTCATATCAACTGGATCGGAAACATAGAACACTTGTTGAGCTTGTGATGCTAAAATAAAGGGCTCAACTTGATATCCCAACTTATTAAAGTTCACCCGCATGAACCCCAACTCATCCATTTGTACACCGTTGTTATTGTTAACCCACTTGCATTGGAACACAGGCACTCGAAACATCTTGTAATCCAACTCCCATATGCATTCAATGACCCCGAAGTATGACATATTCGCATATATGGGGTTTCTGTCTTTGGCACTTGATATATGCATAGATTCAGCTACAAGAGTCACCCCACTATTTTGCATTCTCCTCCGATCATCGTGTTCTTTTGTATAGTAAGTGTACCCGTTCATCAGATATCCGGTATAGGAGATAACATGTATAGCTAGACCTTTAGCTAACCATCTCAATCTTTCTGAAATCGAGCTAGGATTTTCAATAAACTCTTCAGAAATGTATTCTTTCAACCACTTTATAAAACACCGATTGTGTTCTATTGTTAACCAATTTTGACTCTTATTTGGGTACAAGCTCTTGAGTATGTCCTTATGTTTTACAACATATGACTCAACCTCATCGCCGTTGTGTAAAACATATAAGTGTGCTTGTTCCCATTCTTTCCTTGATATAGTCAATATTTCAAGTTCAGTAATCCCTTGCCCTGCACTTCTTCCTGTGTGACGAGACTGTGGCAACCCTATAGAATGTTCAACATTAGATAAATAGTCGGTACAAAATTCAACAGCTTCTTCGACTATATACCGTTCAACAATACAACCCTCTGGTCGTGATCGGTTTTTCACATACCCTTTTAATATCTTCATGTAACGCTCAAACGGGTACATCAAACTCTTGTGGTCGCCCACACAATTGTGTCTCCCTAACGGATGAATTGTCAGATGAATCATTATGTCAAAGAATGAAGGCGAGAAATACATCTCAAGCTCACACAAAGTCAGAATAATTTCTTTTTGCAAGGCTGGCAACTTTTCAGGGTCAATCACTCTACTACAAATTGCTTTGAAGAAGAAACAAAGTTTAGTTAAGGTATTCCGCACTTTGTTGGGCAAAATGGATCGTATAGCTATGGGTAGCAAATTCTCCATGAGAACATGACAATCATGAGACTTTAGACCCTTTAGCTTAAGATCTTTCATCGATACGAGGTTCTTAATGTTTAAAGAGTACCCCTCTGGAACCTTAACTCCATCAAGAAACTTACAAAAATCTTTTTTCTCTTTTCTAGATAGAGTATGAGCAGCCGGAGGTAGATATGTACGACGTTTTCCTTTCATTATGGGTCCCAACTCTCGTCTCAATCCCATACTAACCAAGTCCAGCCTTGCCTTGATGCTATCTTTAGTCTTCCCGAGCACATTAAGTAAGGTACCAATGAGACTATCAAAGATATTTTTTTCAACATGCATCACATCAATGAAATGTCTTACGTATAATGACTTCCAATATGGCAACTCAAAGAAAATTGACCTTTTTTTCCACCCTCGTGTGACAAGGTCTCCCGCAAAAGGTTTCCCGAATTTAATATTCAAATCTTTTACTTTTTCAAACAGTTGTGCACCTATCAAAGGCAAAGGAGCTATACGTTCTTCTGTATTCCCATTGAATGCCTTTCTCCACGATCGATAATAATGATTTGGATTCAAAAATCTACGATGCCCAAGGAAGACATTCTTCTTACCATGATCCAATCGAATCCAATCTGTATTATCTTCACAGATAGGGCTTGCACACTGGCCTTTGGTACTATATCCCGACAGATTACCATATGCTGGAAAATCATTAATTGTACCGAAAATCATAGCCCTCAAGGTGAAACTTTCTTCTCTATATCCATCATACACCACTACACCTGTCTCTTACATTTGCTTCAAGTCTTCAATTAAAGGAGCCAAGTATACATCGATATCATTTCCTGGTTGTTTCGGCCCAGAAATTAGCAAAGACAACATCATATATTTACGCTTCATGCATAGCCATGGAGGTAGGTTATAAATCACCAAAATCACAGGCCATGTATTGTGAGAGCTACTCTGAACACCATGCGGGTTAAATCCATCAGTAGACAATGCAAGTCGTAAGTTTCTTGGTTCATTCCCAAAATCAGGATAATCAATATCAACTTTTTTCCATTGAGGAGAATCTGTCGGATGCCGTAACTTGCCATCTTGAATCCTTTCATCCTCATGCCATGCCAAGTTTTTTGCATCTTCTGAACTACGATACATACGCCTGAATCTGGGAATTATGGGAAAATACCATAAAACCTTCTCTGGAGCCTAATCTTCCTTCTTATACCGTGAGGCTTCACATTTAGGACACGACTTTAACGACGCATATTCATTACGAAATAAAATGCAATCATTACGACAAGCATGTATCTTCTCATAGCTCATCCCAATAGATCGTAACATTTGTTTAGCCTCATATGTCCGACTAAGAAGCACATTATCATTTGGCAACATATCTTTCAATAGTGTGAGTAAGTCCGTAAAGTTCTTATCAGTCCATCCATTGCCCGACTTCAAGTTAAACAACTTTAACATTGCCGATAATCTTGTGAATTTAGTACAACCGTCATATAACGGCTTCTCCCCATCACTTATCAACTTCTCAAACATTTGAGGACAATCACAAAGATCTTCTTCAACCGCATTTGCCATCTCTTCAAAACGGTCACCATCATATGTATTTGTACCGGTGTCCTCTGACGCATATCTCCCACTATTCCCCATATTCGAAGATTCACCTCTTGTCTCACCGTGCTTTGTCCAACAGGTATAAGTTTGATCAATCCCATTGCTCACTAAATGTCATTCCAATTCCTTAACATTAACTTTGTCTGTATAACAACAACTTAAACACGGACATACGATTCTACTAAGATCTGTTGTATGCCCAACTACAAACCCAATAAAATCTTCCACTCCATCCTTAAATTCCTTCGACAAACGATTGGCAGACATCCACTTTCGATCCATATTTGCCTATGATTGAGAAATAAAACAACACCAAGGCATTCAGAGCAACAACATAGGCTATGTCGTTAATGCAAGACAAAATTGAGATTAACTAAAGCCCAATTAGATAAACCAAGACTAAAACTACCACTTCTCTTAACAACAACACACAGACTATATCAAATTTCTAACAAAATTTTGACAGAACCTCCCCTAAAATATGGACATTCCAAAATTTATACAACACCTGTAACAAAATAAAATATCATACCAACCAGCACAAGGGTCCACATAGGCCAAACATAAACAAATAAAAACTTCAAATTCAACCATTTCTCTAAAACGATCTGCTGTAACATCTCTAAAAGCTCAACTTCTTCATTTAACATAATGAGAAAAAACACTAACATTAATAATAATTATACTAAAAAACCTATCAGCTAAAAACACATTAACATTGATCCCTCCAAGTTCCTCATCAACCATTTCTCAATCATATCTAAACACAGCTACAAAAACCTAAAACAAGAGTTCCTTGGAAAATAAAATGAAAGCGTTTTAGGGAAAAAAAAAGGAAAGCAAGAAGAATGGGAACAGACACTACAAGAATTTTCGTCATTACCGACAACCAATTTCCGTCGGTAACGCAAGAAAGCCGTCGGTAAATCGTGATTACCGACGGATTACCGACGGCCTCGGGGCCCTTGGAAAATCGTTCGTTGGAAATTTTTTACCGACGGCCAATTAAATCCGTCGGTATTACCGACGGCTTAGCCTTCGGTAAATTATATAAAGCCGTCGCTATTTCGTTGTTTTTTTTTTAACTTTTCGTGAGATTTACCGACGGCTTTTCCGTCGGTAAATCTCACGAATTAAAACAGTTTTTCCATTGGCAAATATGAAAATTTCATTGAATTTGCGACGGCTAAGCCGTCGCAATTTATCGGCTAATTTAATTCTGACGGCTAAGCCGTCGTAAACTCGAAAAAGGAAAAAAATAAATAAATAAATAAATAAAGAATTAGATGTGTCAGTTTTTCACATCGGACCTCCCAAATAACATACGTGAGACACTAAACTAGAACATTCCAGGAAACAACTAATCCTGAACTGAAAGCAGTAGAAAATTTAAAAGGAAAATAAAACATAAATTGAAGGAATTCTACTTGGGCAAACCACAAATAAAATGGGAGAACAAAAGAAGGCAAATCTCAAGCCTGTATTTTCCAGGAATAAAATCTGAAAACAGAACACTGGGATAATGGACCATGTTCTAATTCAAAGTACTTCAGAAAATTAAAACTCGAAGATGGATTCTGATATATATTAATAAAAAGAACTTGATAACCAAATTTTTAATAACTAAAGAGTAATATGAATATTACCAAGCGGAAGGCCCAATATACACTGGATGATTTGCATCAAATTCCTCCATAGCAGGACAACCTGCAATCAGACACATACCCTTACATCATTCTGGAAACCAAAGAAAAATCACCATACATATATGAATCACAATCTCTAGTGTCTTGTTACCTAATAGATACAATTTTAAGTATTGTAACTTAAAGCAATACATTCTGCTTGATTAACTAAAGAATTCTAAAGATCAAAAAGAAAATTCATTTACAAATAATCATTAAATTCACTCTTATTCAGTAGAATAAGAGATCAGGTTGTACCAAAGAATAAGAGATTTGGATTGATTCATGAGACCTCATTTTACTTGACTGGTTGATTCTCATATTAAGACTGTCCAAATTCCACATGTCAATATCTTTCTTTACTCAACTTACTTGATGAGTAGACATGAATCTGAAAGTTTGCAAATCATTTATAGATTTATTTCTTTTTCTTAGGATGAAAGGTTGGAAAGAGTGAAAGAGAAGGTCGAAGCTTTCACTAAAGCATAAAACATGTGGTTAAGATTAAAAATTTATATAACACAAGGTGACAGAGACACCTAGAATAGAGACCCAAGGAAATATTTTTACTCAATTGAACCATTACACTGTTAAGCAATGCCTTTAAATATGCAACTCAAGTTTTGAACCAAACTAATCAAATTCTAATCGTTCTTAAATTACAAATACAATAAGAAAAGAACAAAAAGAGGAGACAATTCCAAGGAATAGCAGCAGAAGACAAATTACCAATAAACTTATTTCACTGACCGTATAAAGCATAAATAAATATTACTAGAAGAAACATGGGAGAGAGTGAGTAAACAACACAAACACAGAATGATTACCCGTTCAAGTATGAATAAATCTAAAATGGAGGCAACCGGAATCTAGCATCGTTGCAAAGGAAAAATCTAACCGAAAAATCAAAAATTTCGTCATTACCCGCTCAAGTATGATTGGAAGGTACTACCAACCTCTCTCGAAATCATAGACATCGTTGTCGAGGGTGGGGTTTCCTTATGAAGAAATCGCAGTCTAACAAGCTAATTTTGTGAAACTCGTCTTCGTTGATTCTGTAATCAACGACGGTCTCGGGGTCCCAGCCCTTTGTGGACACGAAGCTCTTGCTCTGCTCGATGTCGAGGTCGCCGCCGTCGGGCTCGTACTCGATGTCGAAGTCCTTCTTGTTGTCGACCTCCTCCATTTCGTCGTTGTCCATCTCGTAGTCATCGAGGCCGGCGGAGTCGACGTCTCCGTCGTCAGCGCGGGTCAGGAATTGGTTGTGCCTGGACCTAGACCTTGACAGAGGTTGGAGGATGAGAGTGGTGTTGAACAAGGGTTTGAGTTTGAGAGTAGAGACTCAAATAGAATTCCTCAACCCTGTAAAATAAAATTCATCGCAAACCCTAAAATGAATGCTAGACAATTACAGATGGAAAGAAAATGATGCGAAATGGAAATAAAAGGGAAGAAAAATAAGGAGGAGGAGGAGGAGGAAGGGAACCTGGTAAGTGACGAGGACGAGTAAGGCAATAAGGAGCCACGCAAATAGATCGGCCATGCTCTCTCTTCCTCTTCCTCTTCCACTCCCTCTCCCTCTCAAGCCCCTCTGCCTCTCTATCTGCCCCTTCCTTTTCCAAATTCACCGCCACAATGTCGAGGTCGCCGCCGTCGGGCTCGTACTCGATGTCGAAGTCCTTCTTGTTGTCGACCTCCTCCATTTCGTCGTCGTCCATCTCGTAGTCGTCGTCCATCTCGCAATGTCGAGGTCCGAGTCAGAGGTTTCATTTTGACTCTCGCTGACGGAAGCTTTGGCGTTGAGGAACCTCGATGGTTTGGGAAGCGAGGAAGTGGCGAACAAGAGAAGGGGATTAGGAGCGATGATGCTGTTGTGGTTGGAACAGGTTTCAGAGAATTTGAGGAGAGCAAAGGAAGAAGACGATGGCGCTGTTTCAGAGAAGGGTGAGGAAGTAGGCTAGAGAAGGAGGGAGTTGATGCGTCTATCACATTGCTTTGTGGTTCACATTGCTTTGTGGTCAACAAATTTTGTCTGAATATTACCGACGGCTTAGCTGTCGGTAAAGCCAACCGTCGGTACTTCGTCCACCGTCCGCCAATTAAACGCGGGACAACAAAATTTTTTACCGCCAACATAATTTTGTACCGACGGCTTAGCCGTCGGTAATTAGACGACCCAAAGCCGTCTGAAATTACCGACGGCTTAGCCGTCAGAACGAGGAAAAAATCAGTTTTATATTTCGACGTTTCCGACGGCTAAGCCGTTGCAATTACAGACGCCCATCACCGCTCAGTAATTACGACGGCTAAGCCGTCGGTAATGTCGGGAAAAAATAATTTCGCAAGTCATATTTTTCCGGCGCCTTAGCGACGGCTTAGCCATCGGTAATAAAAATATTACCGACGGAGTCGGGGCCGTCGGTAAAATTCCGTCGATAACGAGCTGTTTTCTTGTAGTGAGATGAAACCTGTTGGAGCGATGCGACGGTGCGACGGTGGGAACAGAAGAAGGTGGTGGCGACGCGACAAACAACGAGGACGTAAGTAGAGGTGCGACGGTGCGACAACTGTGAGCGATGGTGCGACGTGACAAACGGCGAGGACGCGAGCAGAGGTGGTGACGACGCCAACAACAACGAGCTTCGAAGGTGAGAAACGTAAGCAGAGATAGTGGCGACACTGAGAGGAAGGAGTAACAATGGCGACGTTGAGAGAAACTCGAGAGAGAGAGATATGCGACAGTGGGACTGACTGGTACTGAGAAACGCGGGCTGAATTAAAATTAGTAGTTGACAATAAATAGCGCTTTATCTATGAAGCGCTACTTTAGGTCAGACAATAAGTAGCGCTTTCTATATTGGCGCTACTTTAGGTTAACACAATAAATAGCGCTTTCTGCATTAAGCGCTACTTTTTCTTGCGTCCTTCTTTAAATAGCGCTTCTCACTTGAAGCGCTATTTATTCCTCCACTTTAAGTAGCGTTGATTTTATAAGCGCTATTTATTTCTTTACCCTTCAATAGCGTTTCTTAGTTAAACGCTACTTAAAGTACTCTACCTAATTTTAAGCAGCACTTCCATATTTAAACGCTATTTAAAGTGGCGCCATCTTTTAAAGAATCTGTTGTAGCTCCTATTCAAGAGGGTGGCCTTGGCATTCGGTCTATTAGAAAAATCAATGAAGCTATAATGTTGAAACTTTGCTGGGAATTGTATACTGTTGAAAGCCAATGGACTAATTATTTTAAAGCTATATTTTTTAGAAATAATGCCCCAGTCAACATGTATATAAAATCTTCAATTTGGCCTGCTATTAAGCTCTATTGGTGTCAAGTTAAGGATTGTAGTCAATGGATAGTTGGGAGGGGTAATTGTATCAACTTCTGGAAGGATAAATGGATTTCTCAACCTATTGTGGATTTGATGGAAATTCCAGATGACGTATCCATTCAGTTGCAAGCTTCAGTCCATGATTTTATTGATGACCATTCTTGGAAGCTGCCTAGTTGTTTTGATGCTCGGTTCCCTAATATTGCTGTTGAGATCCGTAACTATTGCATTCCCATTAGGCCTTCTAATGATTCTTTGGTGTGGAAGGACTCAAAACATGGCTTTTTAACGTTTAAAGATGCTTATAATCATCTTACATCTGCTGGTATCTGTACAAGCTGGGGCAAACTTATCTGGTCTTCTTGTATTCCTCCCTCAAGGTCTTTTATTCTTTGGCGCTTGCTGTCTTTTATTCTTTGGCGCTTGCTGCATGATAGGATGCCTACAGATGAAATTTATAGTCTAGGGGTTGTGTGGTGGTCGTTATCTGTAGTTTATGTGGCAGGGATGCAGAGTCATCTTCCCATCTTTTTCTTCATTGTCCCTTCGCCTCCTCCATTTGGAATTGGTTGGCATCTAAAATTAATTTTCTCCTGGATTATTCATCATTCAATGCTCTTCTGGGGGCCTGTAATCATCATGGCTAGAGCTCTCAGCTACAAGATGTAGTTCTTCCGGTATAATCCATTCCATTTGGTGCATTTGGTTTTGTAGAAATCATATTAGATTTAATAATCGCTCCATTCCTCTTGTCTCACTCTATGATTTTTGCTAAAATGGCATTCTCGGGAACTCTTTCCAAGGGTTGTATGCGTTCTTCTATTGATGAGTTCTCTGTGCTTAAAAGCTTTAGCATTATTGTGCACCCGCCCAAAGCCACTAGAGTTATTCAAGTTGATTGGCTCCCTCTTTCGCGTGGCTGGATCAAAGTTAATATTGACGGTTCTGCTAAAGGTAACCCTGGTCATGCATCATGTGGTGGTATCTTTAGGGATAATATAGCTACTGCTTTAGGTTGCTTTGCTAATTACATTGGTATTGCTTCTTCTTTGGAAGAAGAGCTTGTTGCTGTGATGATGGCTATTGAGTTTACGTTCAACAAAGGTTGTCATGCCTTGTTGTTGGAATGTGAATCCATGCTTGCTGTGTGAGCCTTTAAAAGTCTTGATATGGTGCCTTGGAAACTTTGATGGGATAATTGTTTATTATTTTTTTCTTTCTTTATTAATAAATTTTGTTGTGCTACAAATGATTATTGAGCTTTGAAGTGCCAACACAGTTGGGATCTCAAATCTCATAGTGACTCCTCTGCACACAATTTTTTGCTTTAAAAAAAAGATTTATAATTGTATATCTTTAATCAATGTTCTTCTTTATTAATTGGTTTTTTATAGTTATTAAAACACTGGTAACAAATATAAGCACTTAGGTACATAAGAGATAGTTGGTACTTCGGTATGAGTCAAGGTATAAATAGGTACACTTATTGGTACTTAGGTACATAACAAATATTAAAGTTATTACCTACGTGGGTACAGGTTTGAGTATAAATAATTTTTTTTTTTTAAATACGAGTTTGAGGATGAGTACTTTAGTAACCTATCTTGATCTTACAAATTGTCGTCCTTAATTAAAATTAAAAGTATTGTATACGAAAACATCAAAGCATAAAGTACACACATCAAGTCTCCATTCATAATGAAGCCATTATTACAAAAGAAAAATAATTCAACAAACACACTGATGCAAAGCGCAATTATTCACCCATTTGCGCCTTTTTATTAATCTTTATATTTATTAGGACTAGTACTGATTTTAACCCCATTAATCTTTACATGGAGTAACTTAATTCTTAGGGTGTGATGCCTCCGCTTCTTTCATGCTGTCATAAATATTCTCGACAAGGGAAAGCAAGAATCCATCTGCCCCATGTTTAGCCACAAGAGAAATTGATATAGGAAGGTTATCATACATCCCCAATGGTATGGTTACCTACAATTTGTCAAGAAACTACAATGTTATACACTACACCATTTAACAGATTTCGGAAAGTATAAAAATATAAGTGTACATTTTATTAACAAACATGTAGGTGGACAACCTGGCAACATCCAGACATTCCGGCAATGGATTGCAGTCCGTAAGCCCTTGCACTAAAACCTCTTAATTCAGAAATGTTGGTTTTTAGTGTCGGTGGAGGCCCTGGAACTGTAGGGATCATGATAACTCCAAAATCCTGAAATTTACACACATACACACACGTGTAACATTTGGTTGCTTGAAAAAGCTGGAAGCGCACATTAGAAATCTAAAAAGGTGAGAACTCCGATACCCTGAAGTTTTATTGAGTACGAATACTCAATAACCAATTATTTGACGTCATATCATTTTTTAACATTTTAAAAGTGAAATTAAATGCTTAGTTTTTATACATGTTAGTGTGAGAGTATAGGAGAAATTCCTTCAAAAATTTTCTATATTTATTACTAAATTTTGACTTTTTTTACGGAGTCTTTTTATTTTTTTTCTATTTCATTTTTTATAAAAATTCTTTCTCTATTTTTATTATTTGGATTACTGCTTAAATAATATTCTAATATTTGTGTAAACTATTTAATTTCATTCCTAGCTTATTATTCTTTTCTTATTTCATTCCTAATAATAAAATTATATTTTTGTCAATTTCTTCTATTGTTTTACTTATTTCATACACGATTTCAATTTCTTTTAATATTTCAATTTCTTTTTTTATTTCGAGTTTGTTTTGTAGGTTTTATTTGTTTTGTTATTTATAAATTATGTTTGAATTATAGTTTTTATTTTTATTTTTATTGAGATTATTTTTATCTGTTTCACGGATGGGTATCGATACCCACCTTCCTTTCTGGGTATGGAAGAATTTACCATCTAAAAAAGCTGGCCAATGAATTGTTTAAAATCTAGATATTCCGATATCTTGTTAAAATTTCAACCCAGTACACACATAAGCGACAATAAATACTCTCAGACTAGGCTGTGTTCTCTTAATGAAATGAAGTCACAATTGTTAATAACTTTAACAAATGTTTCTAAGAAGTTATACTTACGAAAAAAAAACTTTATTTATTTGTAAAATATAAACAGTAAAGTGTTTTGAATAGCAAATTTATAATTAATTTTTATTTATAAAATTATATTGTTTCTAAAATAAGAACAATCGACTTAGATATTATAGGGTAGTGTGTAAATGTGTGTGGGAGAGAAAAAAAAGACATACCCCAACAAGAGCATCGAGAGCATCACGTAGTTCCCTTTTTATAGAATGACAGAGATCAATGTTCTCTCCTGTTGTCTCTAGGGCTCGTGTAACATTTTTTGCAATATCAGGAGCTAGATTTGGTTTCACCACAACAACCCATTCACCATGGTTGTTTTTGAATTCATACCTAAGTTTCAAATTGAAATCAAAGTAAGGAATCAAATTTCATCTTAAGGTAGTTCACAACCAACAAAAAATTAGTTACAATAATTTTTCAACTAAATGCAATGACTGGCTACTAAGCAACACCTCTCAAGCAATTGCATGGCACTTGAAACTACAGCCACTGGAATGTTACATATCGGATCGATCTCTTCTTTACACATGAATTCAATCAAACTTGGAACTTTCTTCATCATATAGAGTCCAAGATTTTCATGCTTTAACACATCTCCTGCAAAGGTGGAAACAAGAAAAATTTTCTCTTCAGTAAAAGCAGGCAATTCAAATACAAGTCAAACATAAAAAAAACAAGATGATAGAATCATATCGATATCAAGAGTGGAAAAAAAAAGAATATATCATGATTCAAATTTTAAATTAAAGAATCAATTGTTCTGTAAATAACAAATGAATTCACTGAATTGGCTGCAATTGTTCTATCTAATCAATTTGTGTCACCTCCATATAACTTCTCTATTGCTTTGATGATATCTCTTGTGAGTACTTCATATGGAATGCTTGAAAGCGGGAAACAGTCATCTGCAATGATGACTTGAGTAGGTCTGACAGGTGCGATGTTTGGAGATTGTAAAAGTACACTTCCAACTCTATTCAAAACATTTGGATCCCTGGCAAACCATCCTGTATATGAAGACATGAATAAGAAAATAAGTCTCCAAAGGAATAGTGCAAAACCTTGTAAGGCTATAATTTTAAGACCACTAGATGTACACAGAGCCACATGTTCATGAAATCAAGGTTGAGAAAGCTATACCTTATTGAAGGTTTATCTAGATATATTGTTAAAACAGGTACCCCTCAAGAATAAACAATGTCTTTAATGTGTATATTTGATTCAAAGCTAGAACATGTAATGTAAGCAAATCACAATGGGAAGAAATTATCCCTACATTTAATTATATATAAGTATCACTGCATTGGATTGCAGTGGTGCATGAACTAATAGTGGAGTTACTTGTTTGTTATTGTAGAGGCCGTCAAATGCCATGGTCATCAAGTTCTATAATTCTTAATATTATCAAAAGTACAACTATTGGAGCCCAATGCGAATGTTTTATGTGTGTGTTCGTACTCCATTACCATTTACAATATGATGCATTCTTTCAATTACCTACAGTATCCAAACTTTGTGCCATAGGAACCACTCCTGTTTTTGAGATAACACCATGAGAAGGACGGATACCGAAAACCCCACAATATGATGCAGGTATTCTGGAACTTCCTAAGCAGTCAGTTCCTATCATAAAAGAAAGAAAACAACACTTGATATCATCAATAAAAAAAAATGGTGCCCAAATAAGTCACAAATTGAAAAAATAGCTTACCTATTGAGAAATCTACAAGCTTTGCACCAACAGCAACAGCCGAGCCACTAGAAGATCCTCCAGGAACACGATATTCAACACAAGGATTTGTGGGTGTGCCATAATGTATATTCTCTCCTTTTATGCTACCAAAGCGAAACATACAATTTATATGATTAGTATAAATAAGGTGTTTGATATGGGTTTGGGTAGGTGAGGAGAAGACTTGTGGAAACACCAATATCAAATGGAGGATAGTCTAATAGAGTTAGAGATAAAG
Source organism: Calophaca sinica (assembly GCA_037113605.1). Lineage (NCBI taxonomy): Eukaryota > Viridiplantae > Streptophyta > Magnoliopsida > Fabales > Fabaceae > Calophaca > Calophaca sinica. The sequence goes on along the minus strand of CM073730.1, from coordinate 84,222,895 downwards.
AAAAAGTACAGGTCCAACTTTTAAAAGAGATTTAGATGTAAATAATTTATTCACGGATCTAATACATGATGAGATTTTATGACATGCATTGATTCATGTTGCCTACCCCACCTAATAAGAAAAGACTTAGTTTTTGTTGAACAAGAACAACAAAAAAAAATATACAAATAAGTACGATCATAATTTACATATAATTTACCGATTCAATGAATTGTAGGGGAGTTATATCATTACCAACTCACAAATTTAGACAAACATGTCATAATTTACAAACAAATGTCAATGAGAATAAATCATCATCCTTTTTCACACTAAATTTCATTTAAATGGGAAAAGTGGTTCCTGCAAAATAAACAATAGTGGTAAAAGACTATAAAACTAGTGCAAAAATTGTCCTTCCCCCCATTATTCAAACCTGTAAGCCAATTCGTCCATGACAGTTGAACCAACACAAGTGGCACCAGCATCTAGGAGAGCCAAAATTGTTGGAGCAATGGACGTAGCCTCTGGATGAGTCCTTTCCCAATCAGGATTGCCAAAGCTAGGCACATAACCTTTGATATCAAACCTATTTGGCACAAGCACACAAATACTTCATTCAAATTCAAGATACTAAGGGTATATTTGATTATACTTTTTAAAAACAGTTTTTTGTTTTAAAAATTTAACAAGAACAAAATTTATTCTTTGTCTATTTTTAAAAATAGCTAGAAAACTATTTTTAATAAGTGTATAAACAAACATGCCCTAAGTTTGGCAAAGGAGAAATTTGATACTTTGTTTCTCATGTTTTTTAAAAAGAAAGTGACACAACTTACATGTCTTTGACTGCAAAGGTAAGAGAACTCAAAGGAAGACCGGGAGGTAGGGGAGTTGGTGGTAAAATGAATTTCTTCATGAATGCTCCAGAGTCTGAGGTGGCGTCCATGCTTGTTGCAGTGTTGCAAAGTTGCTGAATCAACACAACTTAATCTTATGAAAAAAAAAATCACTTACACATATAATGAATGGAAGAGGAATGCAAGAAATAAAATTTTCACTTACATGCATATAAAGAATGGACAATGGACAAAGGAAATGATGGCTTTGCTCACTTTGTTCAATTGCTAAACACAAACAAAGCCAAGCCTTTTATAGGCTAAAAATGTATTAACAATTTGTAAAACCCAAGCAGTGAAGTAAAGTATTATTCCTCAAAAAAAAAAAAAGTAAAGTATTAATTCTAAGAGTATATGTAACAAATTGAAAACTAAAATGATGAAGGAAAGTATTAAATGCACGAGAATATGTAAAGCTAAATGTTAAACCGTGTATTGCACCGGTAATTTGATTATTATTTGCTTTCTATCATACAAGAATACAATTTAGTTATTAAATTAAACAACAAAAAGTAGGCTTCAAAAAATGATTGTAATTTAAAAAAAAAATTATATCACCATTGGTGTTTTTTTTTAGAAGAAAAAAATTTATTAATAAAATTTGAAAACAGAAAATGAGTTCGAGAGATGAGCTAGAGTTTTGGAATACATAACAGACCCCATCACCCACATATAAGATCACTACAGAAATAAAAGAGTCTACTTCGAGTGTTTACCAAACATCCTTAGCTTTTAGTCATTGATCCCTTGCTACACACAGCACTGTGGCTCCGAAGCATAACATTAATGTGGTATTAAATATCTGCATTGTTATTAAAATATGTATATTTCTTAGTAAATCCAATACAATTTTAAAATAGGTTTTACACTATTTTCCTAACACACACTCTTTTATTGGTTAGAATTCAAATGGATCCTACTAAATCATGTGGGTCTTATGTAAATTTGATGAAACCTATATGAATTCCAACCAATTCAAGATATTGTGTTTGTTGAGAACAGCGCAACCGGAATCTAAATTAAAACAGAGTAAACGCAAATAACGACAAGACAAATTTAACGATTTTGGTAATGTACCTACGTCTTCGGGAGCAAAGAGATTGTGTTTACGTTCCGCTCTAGCGTTTTTCCAAGAGCCATGCACAATAGTGTTGAAAAAAGAGTGTTAGAAAGTGTGTTGCTAGCATTTCTCTCTGTTAATAACGTATAAGATGTTTTTTTGATTTTGATGGAAAAGAAAATGTAAAACCCCCTCCAATGTCTCGTCAAAAAAAAAAAAAAAAGAAACCCCTCCAGTGCCAGAAAATGTCGTTTGCTTTCGGAAAAATAGTTTCATTAGTTAAAAATGTTCTCCAAAAATACAAGTAATTTTTTTCTTAAAAGCATACAATCATATAAACTGTAAAGAAATAATTTAAAACCACATTGGACATCTTTATCTTTATCTTTATCTTTATAATATCAAAAGTGATAGTGTTAAGAAGCATTAATTAGTGAGCAAAATTGTCAATTCACTAAATTAATCACTAATGACAGTATTTTAGCATTTAATAACCTTAAAGATTTATTTTAAAATTAAAAAAAAATTTATTTTAAAATGGAAAAGATTTTCTCAACCAATAATAAGAAAAAATTAATTTAAAATGAATGAAATAGGAAGGGCACACTCACTGTCCCGTAAAGTGCATAATTTCGAGACATTATTAAATCAATTAGAATCCCCTTAATTCACAAATCAATGACAAGTATGATGTATTTTTGCAAAATAGGTGCTTACCAAAAGAAATAAAAAAATATTTTTGGTGACCATATCAATTATGAATTGACCGAATTTGTTTTTTCAAAAAACATTGATTTCAAATTTTAAACGATAATCTTCTCTCTCCGTCATTATTTTCCTAATTAGCAATCACTTAAGAATATGATTTATAGAAGTCAAATTGTTTCCTACTTTTATGGACAAATTTCCTTTTATAAAAGAAAACAATTCATATTTAAGAAATTTATTTATGTTGTAATAACAAATCATACGTCTAACAAAAAGGAAATCATACATATAAAATAATATTTACAGCATCAACATAAAAAAAATGAAACAACTTGCTTCAAATTATGTTGTTCTGAATAATACAAAAATCTAAGTTTACATTTGTAGTCAATACGGTCAAGAGTTTTACTGCTGAAAGAGTCATAATTTATTGTTTTTTTCAATGTCGATGTAGTCATTGCTTATAATCTTGAAAGCGTCAGACACAGCTTGAGTCTTCATGAAGTACAAGCAAATAATAATACTACAAAAAGAAACAATATGTTGTATGTGAAGTGTAACACCTGATGAAGAGATCGACCGCGTGCACGAGCTGCTGAGGTCGCGTACCGAGCTGAGGAGGTCGTATGCCGAGCTGAGGTCGCGTACCGAGCTGAGGAGACCGAGTGCACGAGCTCGTGATAGAGCCTTGTGCGCTTGCACAAGCACCCTGGTCGACCTCGTGCCGAGACTGTAACACTCGTATTTTTACGAACGTTATTTAGTGATTAATTAGTATTATATGTCACTTATTTATGGTTTTCTTTTAATTAATTATTGTTGAGTGTTAATTAAGGGAGAAAGGACCATAATGCCCCTTTCCTCACCAGTTAAATATCACGATCAGTTCCTCAAACCCTCACTTTCTTTTCCTCTTTCTTCTTACTTCTTCTCTAAGTTTCATCTTCCTCTCCAAACTTCCATTGGAAAACCTTGGGTTCCATTGAGTTTCTGCACAAACCTTCTTCATCAATCTTGCTTCTCATCATCTCCTCTACCTATATCATCATCTCGATCATCATTTGAGGTATGAAAAACAGAATTTCCACTCCCTTCATGCTACTGTTTAGCGCCACTTCCTCCTTCCATTTTAGCTAGTTTCTATGCTTCCAAATCATGTCATATCGATAGGTTTTCTTCTTCATGACATTACCTACCTTTCTAACCATTTATTTGAGCTTGAAAAACAAATTGTTTCCTCTGTTTTCTACAGTAGGTAGCGCCCAAAACCCTAACCACTTGGCTTGCTTTGATTTCTTGTTCTATGTTGTTGTATGTTGCTTCTGGTTGTTGTTTGTTGTTGATTTATCTGTTGTAGCATCATATAACCTCTTTCATGAGCATTTGATCAAAAACCTAACCTTGAGAAAAAGGGAAAATATGTTTAATCTTGCTTGAATCATGCATGAGATATGTTATTGTGTTATAGTAATTATTTAGGTGCTAATAGCATGGCTAGTTTAATTTAATCAAGTGCAACAGGTTAGTTTTGGATCTTTCCTATTCTTGAGTCTTAAGAAACTTGCTATTTAATTGTCTAATTAGGTGTGAAGTATGTGATTATGTGTTTAATATGATTTTTGGACTTATTAGGGTTAAGTTGCCTGATTAGTTTAGTGTTAGATAAGTTTTTGTGCAAAAATGGATTTTTGAGGGACCAAAATGGCATGTAGGGAAATTGATTTTTTTTATGATTTAAACTTTAACACAATTGGTTATGGTCTTATTTTAATTGTTGGACCCTGAGGAAAATATTTTTTTTTAAGAAAACATAAACTTAGATTTTTATTAATTTGTGCTTAATATGCTACTTGATTTTAAGCTTGAATTAGTATTTAGGAAAAATGGCCTTGTATGGTGATATGTATGAAAGAAGTTTTTAATAAAATTTTAAGAGAAAAGGAATTAATTTGTAATGCTGGAATTCTTGTGGTATTTGTCTAAGTTCTTGAGTTTTAATGCTTGCTTGGATTGTAGTTAAGATTGGGATATGAGAGCTAAGTGCTATTAGAAAACCCATAGATAGTACTAAGTTGTGCTGGTATTAGGAATTGTGATTCCCGAGATCGTGCGGCACGGAATCGAGGTGTACGGGAGAGCGAACCCGAGGACGTGGGAGCAGTGGGATCCAGATTGAGGGCCAGTGCGTGTCGAGGTAGATTGAGAACCGTGACGTGTCGAGGTCGTTGTCGAGCTCGATTGAGGACACTGCCACGCCGAGCTTGGAGTTCGGTAAGGGCACTTCTAGACATTTAGGATTCATTTTATGTCCCTGTGTAAGGACAAATTTGGATATGCTTAAGCTATTGTTTTGTTATTTAAATTGCTTTATTTAAATACGAAGAAGTCGGAGAACTCTACGAGTTCGAAGTTAGGGTATTCGAACCCCTTCGTTTTGTTGTCGTGAGGTCGAACATTTATCCGAGTCTTCGTGGGTGAGCGTAAGCTGTTGCGGTTGGTCTCCTGAACCCAACCCCCCACACTTGTATGTTCCTCTCTGTTAATTCCATTGAGTTGCAGAGGGATGGATTCCTTGATTGGCTTGTCGAGCATGTAATGTTGTGATATGATTGAGTTATGCATTATTTGATATGAGATTGAATATATGCTATGAATTGCGTGTTGTTGTCGAATTGTGTTTTCTTCATTTTAAGCATGTTCTCTTATTTGATATGCGGGCAAGTAATTTTACGCGTCACTCTTTGAATATTGTAAGCGGAGAGCTGTTCATCGAGTGAGCGAGCTAGGCGAGTCGTTATGACGTTTTTGAGCCGTGACCCGGATAACTGAGGGTGCTAGGTCCCCTTTTGTTTACGGGAGATTGACTAGACGTCGCAGCGTAGGAACCGGGTACTGCATATCTAGGGAGAAGCGAAAGATCCCAAGGCTACGGCTGGTATGTCAGTTGATGGATCTGCGTCTGCTTTCCGGAATAATGGTCGAGTCGAGAGAAAATGGATCGCGAGTTGAGTCGAGTCTAGAGTGAGAGGGTCGAGTCACGTTTGGTGAATGATATACATTGTTGTTTGCTTATTTCTTTACGCCTTGATTATCTTGATTTGTCGAGAAGTTGACCTTTTTCCCGTGGTGCCTTCAATCCATGATGGTTACCCAGGCGATAGCGAGGATCTGAGGAACCCGGCAGGTGATGGCGAGAGGACCTCGTCGAGGATCCGGACGACGATCTCTATTTGTCGTGATTGATTATGTACATTAGATGTTTTTGGGATGACCGTAGTATGTCTTTTGTGTATGATGGTCGTGACGGTTAGGCGGGTGATGTTTTGTTATTACAGGATAGACTTGTGGTTGCACTTTTGGTGCAGCCCCCTGCGTGGGTGTCTGCCGGAAGTACTGCCAGGGTATGATTGCTCTCTTGAAGGTCGTCATGCCATAGGTGGGTTTCTTTGGACAGTCACTACTCTGTATTTTGCATACACTATCATTCCGACTTGTATATATATATATATTATCTATGTATGTTTTATTTAGGATTTAAGTCTTGTGTCTTAGTTGCATCATGTTTCGAAAAGCTGTAATTACTTTGATGTGCATTAGCGGGAATAAAAAAAAAAAGGGTACCGTTTTAAAACGCATCGCATACAGTTTTAGTGTAGCTCGGTAGCGGTCCGGAAACGGGTCGTTACAAAGGTGGTATCAGAGCAGTTCGGTTCTGACCGGGCTGTGCATAGGAAATTTGGACTGGTCACTGTGTCGGGATATGTGTGTCGGGTACATAGTTGTACTACATTGATTGCTGTTTGATTAAGTGAAGCACTTATTGCTTGAAAAATTGTTTGAATTGTTTCTTGATTGAAAGCAGTGTGTCTTAACACATCCTTGTTGTGAGATTCGGCGGTGTTTTGAACTTTGTGGAATCTAATGCCACCTCGTAGGGATACGACTACTGTACCTGAGAACGTCGACATGGAACGAGCAATTCAAGCTATGGCCGAGATGGCGGCGGCCATGGCTCGACAATCACCTTTGCACCCAACCTGATCTAACGTGATGGCTCAACAGACGGCGGCGTTAACCCAAAGAAACTTGCGGCGACAACAGAGCAGAGCGGAATCTTTGGCGAGAGGATTAGCGGACTTTAGGAAGCATGACCCACCGAAGTTCTACGGTGAGCCAAACCAGGATAAAGTCGATCTTTGGATGCAAGAGATCGAGAAGATCTTCGAGGCACTTCATTGCCCGAACAACGTGAAGGTCGACCACGCCACTTACTTGCTTTGGGACGCAGAGTATTGGTGGAAGGGAGTGAAGCAAGCAACGATAAGCGAACGTCGCGAAATAACGTGGGAGCTTTTTCGTGGAAGGTTCTTGGACAAATACTTCCCAGATCTTGCACGGTGAGAAGGAGCAAGAGTTTCTTCAACTACAACAAGGCGGTATGGCGGTGTCAGTATGCGACCAAGTTTGAATCATCGGCGAGGTATTTCAGTCCATTTCATGACCGAGCTGACCAAGGATGGTTAAGTGAGAGGTTCCAACGAGGATTAAGATTTGACATTCGAAGTCGGTGGTGTCATTGAGGATCGAGAATCTCTGAGGAGTTGATAGATCGTTGTGTCGAGGTAGAGGTGTAAGAAGCCACAAGAAGAAAACCGTTGTAGGCGGACCGATGAGACCACAGAGAGGCGGGGCAGGTTTGACTGAAGGAAACAAGCTGCAGAGGAAGCCTTACAACCGACCTCGGGGAACAACAACAGGGGACAATATCGTCCGATGACCCAGGGAGCGAAGTGGAGGTCGGACTCGCGTAGAAGTGATTTGTTTCCGTTGTGGAAAGTCGTGACATTATGCAAATAATCGTACTCGGAAGGAGGATGTGTGCTACAACCGTAGAAGCAGGGCATTTTGCCAAGGATTGTCCCACACCTAAAGCTGAACCGCAATGCTTCGGCAAAGGCCAAAGGAAGCGCCAAACGCAAAAAGCGAGTCTTACGCATGAGCGGCGAGAAGCGAGCAAGTGATGATCTTATTCAAGGCGAATGTGAGATAGAGGGTAAATCCTTATCCGTACTCTTTGATTCGGCGCAACCCATTCCTTTATTTCCTCGATTGTGTGGACCATTTGAACTTGATCGTGACTCGCTTTGCAGTTCAAATTGGTAGTTACAACCCAATTGCTAAAACCTTAGTCACAAACACCGCATGTCTTAATTGTGTAGTGGTTATTGAGTAGAAGGTTTGTGGTCAATTTGGTTTGTTTGCCTCTTAAAGGCTTAGATGTCATCCTCAGGATGGATTGGTTGTCACACCACCATGTCCTCTTGGGTGTGCCGTAAACTGTAATTTTCCCGGACCTTGGAGTCTCCAATTATCTTTCACGAACGTATTGGAGTTTCTTTGCAAGAAGGAACTAGGGAATACATGTATCTGGCTAGTTCAGAAGTTTCCCAGCAGATCGAAGTGAAGAATGTTCCAGTGGTGTGTGACTTTGTGGACGTTTTTCCCGAAGACGTGCCAGGGTTACCACCAGTGCGGGAGGTCGAGTTCTCCATCGATTTGATTCCAGGAACAGGACCGATTTCCAAAGCGCCATACCGGATGTCCCCTGCCGAGATGAAAGAACTGAAGTCCCAGATTGAGCATTTGGAGTCAAAGCAATTCATACGACCGAGCGTGTCACCGTGGGGAGCTCCAGTGTTGTTGGTCAAGAAGAAGGATGGACGATCTAGACTGTGCGTGGACTACCGCGAGCTCAACAAGGTTACTGTGAAGAACCGGTATCCGTTACCGCGTATTGACGATCTGATGGATCAATTACGTGGAGCTGCAATATTTTCCAAGATAGATTTGAAGTCTGGTTATCATCAGATTCGCGTGAAGAAGGAAGATGTCCCCAAAACAGCTTTCAGGACCAGATACGGTCACTACGAGTACTTGGTGATGCCGTTTGGAGTGACAAATGCGCCAGCAGTGTTTATGGATTACATGAACAGGATTTTCCATTCGTTTTTGGATCAGTTTGTAGTAGTGTTCATCGACGACATATTGATCTACTCGAAGAGCGAGAGAAGAGCACGAAGGGCACTTACGCCGAGTATTGCGGATATTACGAGACATGCAACTTTATGCCAACCTGTGGAAGTGTGAATTTTGGCTCGAAGAGGTGAATTTTCTTGGTCATGTGATTTCTAAGGAAGGGATAGCTGTGGATCCAACTAAGATTGAAGCTGTGCTAGCGTGGGAACAGTAGAAGGCGATCAGCGATATCGGGAGCTTTGTTGGCTTAGCGTGCTATTATCGAAGATTCATTGAAGGTTTTTGAAGATTGTCGCGCCTCTTTACGACTCACGAGGAAGGATCAACCTTTTGCCTGGGCCAGGAGTGTGAATCCGATTTTCAAAGGCGAAGGAGCTTTTGACAACGGCGCTGTGTTGATTTTGCCTCAACCGTAAGAGCCTTACGAGGTTTATTGTGATGCGTCACACCAGGGATTGGGGTGCGTGCGATGCAAAGACCGGAAAGTGGTAGCGTATGCTTCAAGGCGACTTAAGATTCACGAGAGGAACTACCCTACTCACGATTTGGAGCCGGCATCGGTGGTTTCTTGGAAGATATGGAGGCACTACCTTTATGGGAGCACTCTCCTTTGTTTTCAGCGATCACAAGAGTTTGAAGTACTGTTCGATCGAGAAAGAGCTCAACATGCGTCGGCAAGATGGACGAAATTTCTCAAGGACTATGACTTTACGTTGGAATATCATCCAGGAAAGGCTAATATAGTAGCAGATGCGTTGAGTAGGAAGAGCGTTCTAGCTTCAAAGAATGATGATCAAGGAGTTGGAGATGCTCGAGAAATTCCGAGATTTGAAGTTGAATGTGGAAGTTTCACCGGGAAGCCGAGATTTGGTATGCTTACCATTTCTAATGATTGTTGGGCGAGATCGAGAGACCAGAAGGTTCATGACAAGCTTCGCAAGAGAAGATACGATTGATAAGCGCAAGGGAAAGCGTGAATTCAAAGTCGAGCGGACAATATTTTAAGGTGCAATGGCCGAGTGTGTGTACTTAACGTAGCGGAGCTGAGAAAGTTAATACTTGACGCAGCGCATAAGAGTAATTTTAGTATTCATCCAGGAGTTACGAAAATGTATCAAGACTTGAAGAAGCATTTTTGGTGGTCGGAATGAAGAAGCAAGTGGTCGAGTATGTAGCCGTGTTTAACGTGTCGAAGCGAAGGTGGAGCACCAACGGCCGGCGGGAATGCTATAATCGGCGTACGGTATGGAAGTGGGGTGATATCTCCATGGATTTCGTTGTAGGTTTGCCGAAGACGCAGAAGAATAATGATTCGATTTGGGTGATCGTCGACCGATTGACCAAATCCGCTCATTTCTTACGGTGGTCGACGTACAACGTGGAAAAGCTGACCTAGATTTACATCGCGGAGATAGTGCGACTACATGGTATACCCTCTTCAATCGTGTCGGACCGAGATCCGAAGTTCACATCTCATTTTTGGAGGGAATTGCAAGAAGCGATGGGAACCAAGCTCAAACTTAGCTCGGCATATCATCCCCAAACCGACGGTCAGACTGAAAGAACGATCCAATCGCTTGAAGATTTGTTGCGAGCGTGTACATTAGATCACCGAGGAAGTTGGGACGATGTCTTACCATTGGTGGAGTTCACCTACAATAACAGTTTCCATGCGAGTATTGGAATGGCACCTTTTGAAGCACTGTATGGACGCAAGTGTCAGACGCCTCTTTGTTGGTACCAGGATGGCGAAAGTTCTATTGTGGGACGGATATGGTCCAAACAGACTCATCGAGAAGATCCGTTTGATCGAGAGATAGGATGCGAACGCCGCAAAGCCGACGGAAGAGTTATGCCACCAAGGGCGTCTACCGCTAGAGTTCAAGAAGGAGAGCATGTATTTCTTAGAGTCACCCCACTCATCGGAGTTGGTCGAGCGATCAAGTCCAAGAAACTTACCCCTAAATTTATTGGACCTTACCAGATTCTTCGTCGTATCGGTCCAGTGGCATATCAGATTGCCCTGCCACCCTTCCTGTCAAACATTCATGACGTCTTTCACGTCTCACAGTTGCGGAGATATATTTCCGACCCCTCTCATGTCATCGAACCAGATGTGATTCAACTGAGGAACGACTTATCCTTCGAAGCATCACCAGCAAGGATCGTTGATCGGAAAGCCAAACAGTTGCAGAAAAAAGAGATCCAACTTGTCAAAGTTGTGTGGGATCAGAAAACCGGAGATGCGACTTGGGAATTGGAAGAGAAGATGAAGACTCAGTACCCTGAACTTTTCCGCGGTAAGCATCTTATTTGCAATTTCGAGGACGAAATTTTTTAGAGGAGAGTATTGTAACACCTGATGAAGAGATCATTGCGTGCACGAGCCGAGGTCGCATCGAAATGAGGAGGTCGTATGCCGAAATGAGGTCGCGATCGAGTGAGGAGACCGAGTGCACGAGCTCGTGATAGAGCCTTGTGCGCTGCACAAGCACCCTGGTCGACCTCGTGCAGAGGCTGTAACACTCTCGTATTTTTACGAACGTTATTTAGTGATTAATTAGTATTATATGTCACTTATTTATGGTTTTCTTTTAATTAATTATTGTTGTGTGTTAAGTAAGGGAGAAAGGACTATAATCCCCCTTCCCTCACCACTTAAATATCACGATCAGTTCCTCAAACCCTCACTTTCTCTTTTCTTCTTTCTTCTTCCTTCTTCTAAGTTTCCTCTTCCTCTCCAAACTTCCATTGGAAAACCTTGGGTTCCATTGAGTTTCTGCACAAACCTTCTTCATCAATCTTGCTTCTCATCATCTCCTCTACCTATATCATCATCTCGATCATCATTTGAGGTATGAAAAACAGAATTTCCTCTCCCTTCATGCTACTGTTTAGCGCCACTTCCTCCTTCCATTTTAGCTAGTTTCTATGCTTCCAAATCATGTCATATCGATAGGTTTTCTTCTTCATGACATTACCTACCTTTCTAACCATTTATTTGAGCTTGAAAAACAAATTGTTTCCTCTGTTTTCTCTGATGAGTAGCACCCAAAACCCTAACCACTTGGCTTGCTTTGATTTCTTGTTCTATGTTGTTGTATGTTGCTTCTGGTTGTTGTTTGTTGTTGATTTATCTGTTGTAGCATCATATAACCTCTTTCATGAGCATTTGATCAAAAACCTAACCTTGAGAAAAAGGGAAAATATGTTTAATCTTGCTTGAATCATGCATGAGATATGTTATTGTGTTATAGTAATTATTTAGGTGCTAATAGCATGGCTAGTTTAATTTAATCAAGAGCAACAAAGTTAGTTTTGGATCTTTCCTATTCTTGAGTCTTAAGAAACTTGCTATTTAATTGTCTAATTAGGTGTGAAGTATGTGATTATGTGTTTAATATGATTTTAGGACTTATTAGGGTTAAGTTGCCTGATTAGTTTAGTGTTAGATAAGTTTTTGTGCAAAAATGGATTTTTGAGGGACCAAAATGGCATGTAGGGAAATTGATTTTTTTATGATTTAAACTTTAACACAATTGGTTATGGTCTTATTTTAATTGTTGGACCCTGAGGAAAATATTTTTTTTTAAGAAAACATAAACTTAGATTTTTATTAATTTGTGCTTAATATGCTACTTGATTTTAAGCTTGAATTAGTATTTAGGAAAAATGGCCTTGTATGGTGATATGTATGAAAGAAGTTTTTAATAAAATTTTAAGAGAAAAGGAATTAATTTGTAATGCTGGAATTCTTGTGGTATTTGTCTAAGTTCTTGAGTTTTAATGCTTGCTTGGATTGTAGTTAAGATTGGGATATGAGAGCTAAGTGCTATTAGAAAACCCATAGATAGTACTAAGTTGTGCTGGTATTAGGAATTGTGATTCAGAGATCGTGCACGGAATCGAGGTGTGCGGGAGAGCGAACCCGAGGACGTGGGAGCGGTGGGATCCAGATTGAGGGCCGATGCGTGTCGAGGTAGATTGAGAAATGCGTGTCGAGGTCGTTGTCGAGCTCGATTGAGGACAAAGACGTGACGCCGAGCTTGGAGTTCGGTAAGGGCACTTCTAGACATTTAGGATTCATTTTATGTCCCTGTGTAAGGACAACTTTGGATATGCTTAAGCTATTGTTTTGTTATTTAAATTGCTTTATTTAAATACGAAGAAGTCGGAGAACTCTACGAGTTCGAAGTTAGGGTCTTCGAACCCCTTCGTTTTGTTGTCGTGAGGTCGAACATTTATCCGAGTCTTCGTGGGCGAGCGTAAGTCGCTATGCGGTTGGTCTCACGAACCCAACCCCCACACTTGTATGTTCCTCTCTGTTAATTCCATTGAGTTGCAGAGGGATGGATTCCTTGATTGGCTTGTCGAGCATGTAATGTTGTGATATGATTGAGTTATGCATTATTTGATATGAGATTGAATATATGCTATGAATTGCGTGTTGTTGTCGAATTGTGTTTTCTTCATTTTAAGCATGTTCTCTTATTTGATATGCGGGCAAGTAATTTCTGGCGTCACTCTTTGAATATTGTAAGCGGAGAGTTGTTCATCGAGTGAGCGAGCTAAGAAGTCGTTATGACGCGTTTTTGAGCCGTGACCGGATAATCGAGGGTGCTAGGTCCCCTTTGTTTACGGAGATTGACTAGACGTCGCAGTCAGAGGAACCGCATCGTGCATATCTAGGGAGAAGCGAAAGATCCCAAGGCTACGGCTGGTATGTCAGTTGATGGATCTGCATCTGCTTTCCGGAATAATGGTCGAGTCGAGAGAAAATGGATCGCGAGTTGAGTCGAGTCTAGAGTGAGAGGGTCGAGTCACGTTTGGTGAATGATATACATTGTTGTTTGCTTATTTCTTTACGCCTTGATTATCTTGATTTGTCGAGAAGTTGGCCCTTTTCCCGTGGTTCCTTCAGACCATGATGGTTACCCAAAGGCGATAGCGAGGATGCAGGGAACCCGACAGCAGGTGATGGCGAGGAGGACCTCGTCGAGGATCCGGACGACGATCTCTATTTGTCGTGATTGATTATGTCTGTTAGATGTTTTTGGGATGACTGTAGTATGTCTTTTGTGTACAGTGGTCGTGACCAGTTGGGCCGGGTGATGTTTTGTTATTACAGGGTAGACTGGTGGTTCCACTTTTGGAGCAGCCCCCTGCGTGGGTGTCTGTCGGAAGTACCCCAGGGTATGATTGCTCTCTTGAAGGTCGTCATACCATAGGTGTATTTCTTTGTACATTCACTACTCTGTATTTTGCATACACTATCATTCCGACTTGTATATATATATATATATATTATCTATGTATGTTTTATTTAGGATTTAAGTCTTGTGTCTTAGTTGCATCATGTTTCGAAAAGCTGTAATTACTCTGATGTGCATTAGCGGGAATAAAAAAAAAAGGTACCGTTTTAAAACGCATCGCATACAGTTTTAGTGTAGCTCGGTAGCGGTCCGGAAACGGGTCGTTACATGAAGTCTGTCTTGGGTGGTAGTCAAGTTACTAAACCTACATCTGCTACGAAGAGTCAAAATATGAATGTAATGTCTCCTATTTCAAGAATTATGCAGTTGATATATCGAAGGGAACGAGGCAAGATGTTGTTCATGATAGCATTAATTTGTCATATCTTTGGCCATTATGTAAGGTGCTTACATTAACAAAAAACATGAGACTTCAAGGTGGATCTTCAGAAGAAGAAATACGACAATTGAAGGAGTTTTCAGATTGTTGGGTATTGGAAATGAAACTATTGGTGAAATAAATGATGCAGATGCAACAGTTGATATACCCCCAGATATGCTCATTGAAAATTCAAGTGATCCTCTTGATGCTATTGTTAATAGCACATACCTATCTATTTTAAAAAATATGAGAGACTCCTCATTCTTTCGTCATATAGCTATTTTAGCACCCACAAATGACGTTGTTAATCAGATGAATAAGTATATTATGTCATTGATCCCTGGAGAAACAAAAACTTACCTAAGTTTTGATAGCCCATGCTCGGTTGATGGAAATTTTGATAGACCAAATGATATACATACACCAAAATTTTTTAATACAATTTATGCATCTAGACTTCCTAATCATCAACTGAAGTTAAAGATTGGTGTTCACATCATGTTATTGAGAAATATAGATCAGTCGTCATGATTGTGCAATGACACTCGACTCATAGTCACCCAACTTGGCAATCATGTGTTGGAGGTAAAGGTTATTTCTGGTAGCAAAGTATGAGAAAAAGTTTTTATTCCTAGATTGTCATTGATCCCATCTGATCCAAGAATTCTCTTTAAATTTCAGCACAAATAATTTTCAGTAATTGTTTCTTTTGCAATGACTATAAATAAAAGTCAGATGAAGTCTTTGAAACATGTGGAAATCTATCTTTTGCAATTAATCTTTTCCCATGGTCAACTATATGTTGCAATAAGCAAGGGTTACATCACACAGTGGTTTGAAGATACTCATATATAACAACGAGGGAGATGTGACAATCACCACTTCAAATGTAGTTTATAGAGAAGTTTTTTAGAATTTAGCTTAGATGGTTTGGGTTAGCATTATTTCCTCAACTTTTGAAATATACATAACTCTATCTTATTTACTTTTTGCATTCTTTGATTGGAATTTAATGGTTAGATGTTCTACTTGCCGAACGTGCCAATTAACTTTTGATAGTCTGCATGTTAACTCGGCATGACAAATAAAGTTAGTTTTTATAATATTATATATGTTGTCTAATTCTTATCTTTATATAACTATTATTTTCCTTTGTCAAAAAAAATATAATTATTATTTATCACTAATAATATACAGCAGTTAGGTGCATTATAGTATTTCGTCTTTCCCTTCCATTAACAACATAATAATGATTTGTGTGCAAATTAATTTTTTTAAATTAATTTTATTTTATTATCAAGCAATTGGCAAAAAAATGAAACAACTTTATTAAAATTTCTATTGTTGTGAATAATACAAATTCTAAGTATACATTTGTAGTCAATGAGATCAGGAATTTTACTATTGAAAGAGTCATAATTTATTGTTTTCTTCTATGTCAACGCAGTAAATGCTTTTATCTTGCAAGTGTCAGACACAACTTGAGTCTTCATGAAGTACAAGCAAATAATAGTACTACAAAAAGAAACAATGTGTTGCCTGTGAAGTCTGTATTAGGTGCTAGTTAAGTTACTAAACAAAGATCTGCTATGAAGAGTCAAAATATGAATGTAATGTCTCCTATTTCAAGAATTACGCAGCAATCACGTACATGAGAGTATTTGATTTTGAATTACAAAATATATAGGAGTCTTATGATATTTTAACCGGTATTCAGATTTTTAGGAAGTACTAAAATTTCATATTCAGATGATACAAATTTTCGTCTTCAATGGAGCACTCCACTATCTGATATCACTAATGGTATTGTAAAATATGATATCTTAATTTTTATCAAATACGTGTTTCAGTTATTATAAGATATATTTTGATCTAACTGATGTGTAGTATTTATATTCATGTATAGTTTTTTTTTTCTGCCATTGCATTAAATGTTTCACTCCTGAAGGAGCTAGACACAAGTTGAGTCTTCATGGAGTACAAGGAAATAATATTACTACAAAAAGAAACAAACTCTTGGCTGAGAAGTCTGTTTTGGGTGTTAGTAAAATTACTGAAGCTGATACATCTGTTGAGAAGATTAAAAATCTCAATATAATGTCTCCTATTTCAAATATTATGCCGTAGTCATATCTACAGGCAATACTAATATTTTTTTCCTTTTAGATGGTAATAAATTAAATATCTCAAAAACAGCATACTTTATGTCTAAACTTTTTTTTTATTGTTCATTCTTTCTTTTGCATAATTAAAAAGTAATATTTCAATAGAACAACCTTCTTGTATACTATTTCTCCTCTCCTTTTGCTCAACCTCGGGATATCAGAAATATAAAAAAAAAGCAGAAAAAAACTTAGAAAATGATAAAAAGTTAACTAACAATCATCTTGGTACGTGACTTTTTTTGTCAATATAGTATTCTTTTTTTTTTGACAAAATTCTTTTTTTTTTAAACAAACTGAGCCTAAAGACCCAAATAAAAGAATCCAAAGGCTCGCCAAGGACAAGTAACTAAAATAGTACACCGAAAGGCTAAGCCCTCATAATACAAGCCAGGGGATTGGCAAACCACTCATAATACAAACACGAAGTAGATTTAACCCTGGCCAAGAACCATCTCCACGACAAGGATCGAATACGATCAATGGTATATCCCACATCAGGCACCCCCACGAAAAAATACAATCGTTCCAGAGCCCCCAAATAGCCCACAACACAGTATGCCAAATCAGTGCCAAGCCACCCCTACATGGAGAGATACCCCCAAGGTGGGTGAATTGAGAATATGAGGAGAAGAGATTCAGCGGCTGCACAAAGTCACAACCCAACCAGTTAGCAATAGCATACCAAACCGAAGAGGAGAAGCCACACCTACTGAAGAGATGTAACCCCAACTCTCAGTTGGATCTACACAGCACACAAGAAGTTGCAGCCATATCCGAGATAATACCTCTGCTAAACAAATTTGTCCGAGTCGGGACTCTATCCAAAAGTAACTGCCAAGAGAAGGCTATTATCTTTGAGGGAACCCAACTCTTCCATAATCTGCCAAGAACATTAACCTCAACCTCAGAGAGTCGAGCCACACGGGAAGATAACTCTGACAAGAGCCCATATGCCGAGGACACAGAGAACATACCGCTAGGGTGTTGGGTCCATACCCATCAATCTGACTCAGTTGGCTGGGGCGGTGGCGCTAAGACCGCTAATAGTTCAACCAACAAGCTCTCCTCCCACATAAAAAGGTGTCTCCCCCAAGGAATGTCCCAGGCCTAAGTGTCATTGTCCCACCTCCCACTACCACTGACCAGCATATCTGGATCAACCCCAAGTGAGAATAATCTAGGAAATCTACTTCTATGAGTAGAATCCCCAACCCAAACATCATGCCAGAAAGAAGTAGATCTCCCATCACCTAGCCTCATCCTAACACTCGCCGAGAACCAATCTGTCTATATAGTATTCTATTCTATTCATATGAAAATAAATATTAAAAGCCTAAGAACCCAATCACTATATTATTGACTATTCATACTCCAAGTAAAGCTTAGAACACATAGGTAGATACTATATGATTGTCCATGTCAGTACCTAACAACTATATTAGAAAAACTCATACTCCAAGTAAAGCGTAGAATATATCGGTAAAATCAGAAGCCTAAGCACTATATGAATGCCACTTCAATGCCCTTTTTTTTTAAATACATGATCAGTAAACCCAAAGGTTTTTACAAATCACTAGCACTCTAGCACTTCACATGGTTTTCTTAAATCGTTCCCCTTACTCACAATCATCACACAGTAACCCCTTTGATGCTATGAAATAAACCCAAAATGTGAGGACAAATCAAACAGAGAAATGGAGAAGAATCAAGAAGCAACAGTAAGATCAATTCCAATGAAAGCGATACTTGAGTAGATCAGTATGATAAGACAATAGACCCTTATGTGAATGACATTTAACAGGTTTAAATGGCACTCCAAAATCTTTCCTGCATAACTGCAATGCTTCAGGATTTAGTGTCATGTGTCCCTATACTGTTCAAGTATGAGCATATAATTATTTGAAGAGGAAATTTAAACCAAGAACAACCTTCATACTACATAACACTTAACGAAACTGTTTGGAAAAACGAAATCTGATTCAGTTATAAGAAACATATTGCATAAATTAGAGCCCTTCAATTCCATTGAATGTACACAGTTAAGTCTCTAATTTAGAGGTCATATAATTTACAGGTCGTACATATTTTTTATAATGGACATTTATTTTATGAGAACTTATTGTCATTGCACTATTCCCGTCTTTCGAGTATGGAAAGGCATGCAAGACTACAATGAACATGGCAGTAACAATACTGTAAAAAAGGCTAGATTATAAATTCAAAACTGAATAGTGTGATTGTTCAACCTAAAAAAAAATTGAAAACTGATTCACTTTGTTGAGTACAAATATTTGATAATCATGTTAATCAAAGAGAGAAATGCAACTTGAAATCATAAAATAAGTATTTAATACCATTAAGAGCTCCAAAACAGAAAATAAGGTAACTGCAGAGAAATAAGTATTATAATATCATGAATGTCTCAAAATGAAAAAAAAATATATATATATACTAAATCAATTGATAAGAGCTCCAAATTATAAGAACGTAACTGCAGGGAGATAATAAAATGTTGGTCTATGAGTACATGTCAAATAGAAGTTGGACTTAATATAGCTTGGTTGGTCTCTCAGCCACTCCACAATCACATCTACTCATCCATAGAGATATAACAATGAGAAGACTCAGCAAGGCAAAGTACAAAAAATAACATTTCTTTGAATTAAAAAGTAGGAACTACTGAAATTACAGTTGATATTTAATGCTGAAATTGAAGCACTGATTTTGAACTTTGTAAAGCTTGACCAACACCCATGTGATTGAAATTGTTGCACTAATTTTAGCACTCTTAAGGAGTTCATGTCAAACCCATAGAGTGATCTCAAATATACAGAACTATAGTAACTATAAGGATTTTCTAAAAGATTATTACTTCTTTGAAGTGAACCTTTGCAAGAATTCTACCACTACATTTTCATGTACCTCACATGGAAAGTAACTCCAAGCATCAATTCGTTCCTTGAATAAGCATTTATAAATCTTCCTGCTGCCACCTTCATAATATCAGGATCTCATTAACACTAATAAAAACTATATTTCCACCATACATGTGAGACTGAGAAGGAGAAAAATAAAATTTCCTTCTACCTTTCAATAAGCATTCTGATTCTCATCTTTTGCAATTGGTGCTCCAAGAAGCAAAACTATTTCTCCCAGTTCAGCTGCCAATAAAGAGAAGAAGAACCTTATAATCAATAGCAAAGGTCACATCTTATTACTCAAGCAATAAATCATTACGTTGTAGCCTTTGAGTAGACTTGTTTTTAGTATCTTTTATAATTATCGGTAAATTATAATTAGCATCTGAGCCTTGCTTCAGTTTAATGAAACCTTACCTCATTTTTCTCTATTCTAGATCTGAATTTAGTAAGATATTGAAATTTGAGATACATTTCAGTAAAGATAAGTTGGAACATCAAGAAGCAACTGCCTTAAAGAATACTCCCAAGAACCAAATGGTTCAATGCAAGCATAAATGGTTCAACTGCCTTAAAACTGTAATATTACTGATTCATTGCAAGTATAAAACTGTAACAAACACAAAGCTGCTCAAAAGTATTTATTATCCTTATGTAGTGAAAGTATTTATTCCAGCAAACACAAAGCTATAAAATCATGTGACTATGTCTAGCATTTAAAACATCTTGGGGGTCAGCAAGAGTAAGATTTAAAACATCTTAGGAAACTATACATCATTAAAGGTGCTAAAATATTAAAAATCCAACCGTAACATTATTAAAAGATCTTGATCAAGCAATCTATGATCAAGCAATCTCTACTCTGATTCCTTGAATGAACTAAATGCCACAACTACTACTCCCCAAAGGATCATTAGCATTTTAAACGACAATGAGAATTTCTGTAAGTGTAACACACACAAAGCTATAAAATCATGTGACTATGTCTAAGCATTTTTCCAAGAATCTGCTTATCTATGTTTTTAGAGAATGATTTTCAAAATATCAGCTTCATGGTTTTTATATTCTCAGCTTTCTATGTTTCTCGATTTTTGAAACTCCCTATCATGTGCTTCCAAACTCTTAATTTCATCACTTATTTAAGAAGTTCCTTTCTATCTTCACATAATGGTTTATTATTTAAAATAGTGAATGATCAAAACATAGAGTTGGAATAACAAATTTGTATCTGCAATAAATACCTGAATATTTGTAATGGGTGGGGATACAACCTTCAAGAGCTGGAATAACAAATTTGTATATACAACAAATGGTAAATAAAGGGAAAACATAGAAGAGACAGGGAATATCTCAGATAAAGAAAAATGAAACAAAATAGAAGAAAAATGAAATAAAAAATAAAAATCGATGTCATGCATTGTGCATTATGGTCACTGTTACAGTCTTTGAACAATTGGATCAGAAAAACTAACATCACAACTACAGACAAAACAAACACCAGAATTTTGCAAAAAGAAAAAAAAGAAAACAAAGCAAATTAAAAAATAGATGGTCAAAATTCGGATCTAAGAAACTCATAGATGGAAAAAAAACAACCCAATTAAAACAATGGAGGGAATAGATCTCAACTCTAGAAATAAAAGGGAAAAGATGGGAGAGAAGGAAATAGAGAGAAAGAGAGAGTACCCAAGGTGTGATGTGTTGCCTCCCTTCATAAACCGCCGTCATCATATATTTTGGGTCAAATGTGACACTTGTCAAAAGTAACAAACAATGCTACCATTGTCAAAGAAAAATGAAAAAAAATAAAGAAAATAGCTTCAGGATGGAATATGGATATCAAATAACAAAAAAGAACAAAAACCAAATGCCTAATAGCTTTAAGAAAAAAGGAAGAAGATGAAAATGGTGGAAAGAGGGAGGGAGACATAAAGAAGAAAAGGAGAGGGTGAGAAAGAGAGAGTCACACATCAGGGGAAAATGGAGGTGAATTCAAAAAAGTTTGACATATGAAAAAAGAGTGATAGAGAAGAAAGCCGAACAATTTTAGGTGAAAAAGTGGGTATGTGTTGACAAAAATACCTCCAAAAAGGAGAGTTGTCTTACATATAAGAGCTCTAAAAATGGTATTTTGGTAGCTTATTATTTGCTAAGATAGATATTTGCTAAGATAGATAGTAGATAGTAGATTTGAAAAAGTTGTAGGAAGGATAAATTAAAATAGGGATGACAATAAGTAATAGACCCACAGCAAAAAGTATAGATGACAAATAAGGTAATTAATTACCTAGCTATGTATATGGAAGATTACCCACAAAATTTAATGGAGATGAGTATGGGTATAAGTACCCTAGTACCCACCTCATCCCACACCAACATATATATATTTTTGTTTATGACTTTATTGTTCCAAAAGGTTATTGTAATATTTATACAATGTTCAAGCAAAATATTATGTGTTGTATTTAATAGCCTTATTATGTTATATTTTAATATAGTTAATTATTTTTAATATTTTATTATTAGGTTTGAAAGATTTTGAATATTTCTTTAATTGAGATACAGTTGTGTATTTTTAAGAGTATTATTTTTCATAGGTAATTTAAGACGGAAGCTTCTTTATTTATTGGTTTCTATCCTTAATTAAGATGTGGTAACAAATATAGATACTATAGGTTCCTCACGGATAAAGGTACAAGTACTAAACTTGTTACTCATATAAATGAGTCTGGGAGTAGATAATTTTTTAAATGTAACACTACAAGAAAACAAAGTCTTACCTATGGCTTATTACTGACGGCCAAAAGCCCATCAGTAAATTTGACATTTCCAACGGCGTTGGCTGTCGGTAAAGCGTGGCAAAAAATCTACTAACATTACTGACAGACTTGCTTGTCACTATAATTACCGACGGTCATGTTCGTTAGTAATGTTGGCGCCATTTTTTCCCCGTCAATATTACTGACGAACATGGTCATCGGTAATCGTACTGACGGTCATGTTTGTCGGTAATATTGGCACCCTTTTTTCATTGCCACGTTTTCAAATACCGATAGGCAATGGCCACCGGTAAACTCAACGGTCACATCTGTAACCGATGGGTCTTTTGAATACGACACCTTATGCCCGTCGTAAACTTATCTCATGACCGTTGACTTTACTGACGGTCTTTGCCCGTCGATACCTTTATTGAGGCCATCATTAATGTCCAATTCGGAGGAAGCCACAAACGGTCTCCCCCTATTCGCACACTACAAGGAATAAGGTCAGTGGCGGCGGTTTGTTAGTGGCGGTTGCAACCTGAACCGCCTGCAGGTGAACAGCGGCGGCGGTTTACGAGGCGGTTCGTAAAACCGCCCTTGAATACTTGAATTTAGCGGCGGTTTGAGGACACCGGCGGCGGTTGGTTTAAAATCGCGTTTCTGCCTCTCATTCAGCGGCGGTTGAACGGCGATTAGCGGCGGTTGAATACTTGCCCTGCTTTGTAAACCCCAATTCATGTAAACCTGCGTTTCTGCCTCTCCTTCGCCGCTCGTACCCAGTTCGCCACTCCCAGTTCGTAAGGTCCGCCGTATCGTCACTGTCGACAAATTCCGACCGGTAAGCCCTTCTTGAATCCTTCTTCTGATGATGATGAATTTAATAGGTAAGCCATTTAATTTAAACAGCAAACTGAAACTGCAGTGAAAAGAGGAAGGTATTTTGAAGCTTAAAGGGGCTTGCTCGGGTTTCTGAAGCTAAAAACACAAATTCTTTGGAAGAGGAAGGTACGTTCAAATTTCTGAAGCTTAAAAGCTTGGGTTTCTTGATTTCTTCAGTAATGTTAATACGCATTCTGCTTCTTACGTTCAAATTTCTCCTTCTTCTTCTTGTGGGAATTAGAACATAAATTTTGCCCCCCTATACCCCAGAAATATAATATGGGAATTAAAAGCAATTTTGAATCCTTTTTATTTCGATACATGAGTGATTAAAACCTTTTACGGATGCTCATGTTCAAAATGGCTTTTCGGGCCTTTCAGAATGTTTGACACAGGATCTGTGAAGGTCTATTTTTACTTATGGTCAATTTTGTGTTCTTTGATTGGGTTAAGAAATACTATTGTTGTATTGTAAAGTATTGTTTTTCTTGTGGAATCTTTGAAAGTGAAATCTTGAGATGGCTGTCTCCCTCTTTCTCTCTGGTTTTTACCTTTTTTTTCTATTTCTATTTACCTTTTCTTTCTTTCTGTTATTGTAAAATTAGTTTGTGGTTTTATCTTGTTGGTTGTTGTTTTCGGGGGTGCATTGTGTTCTTACAGTGCGGTTTGGGGTTCATAGAAGGAGATGTGATGTCTTTGTTGAGTCTTTGTTTGAAGGATGATGAAAATGTTGAGGAGGACTTTTTTCTGGTTCTTTTTTTCCTTGGCTAGTTGTAGCAGCAGGGTTCATAATTGAAGGATGATGAAAGTGTTGAACTGTGTTTCTGCTCCTTTGTTTTTCTTTGTTGGACTATGGAGTTTATAGTTTGTGGTGTGGCTGTGTGGCTAAAATTGGATACTAATGAATGAGGTGTTTGAATAGGAAATGTAGAAAACTGTATATGTTTTAGTTCCCTTTTTACCTTGTAGTTTTTTTTATTTATTTATAGCTTATTTCCTTTGGGCCTTATTCATTGACTGAGTTTTGGATCATCGTAAAACCTTGGTGGAGGTTTCTCCAACATTGTTAATTGCTTTTATCTATTTGCAAGTTGCCTGTAACAATTGTACTTGTAATTTCTGCTTTCGAAAATTTTATTTACCATTTTGTTATGCCATCTCCATCTCACTGCATTAAATCTTATTTGCAGTTCTCTTTTGTCAAGCCCTCTGCTTCAGGTTTGTCTCTGCCTTGTGCAACATTGTTATCTGATCAGGATTTTATCTTTGCTTGCTTTTATTTGAACAGTAGTATATATATATATATATATATATATGATCAGTTGCTTGCTTTCATTCACTCTATAATGAATCCTGCTTGTCTGTAAGAGTTGAATACATAGCTCAGTTCTGTTATGGTTAGAATAACATATATGAAATATGACAACTATTTGGACTTAGCCTCCTCACTGTCATCACCTTCTCAGATCAATTCTCTGTTTAAGGTTTCTGTTTTGGTTTGATTAAGATGGATTCTTTAATGAAATGCTACTTTCCTTGTTCTTCTCCTATTATATTACTTTTCATCCAACTAGATAAGTTGAGAGAAAATTTAAATTGTTTTTTTCCTTCTACTTCATCTCTTTTTATCTCAATCCAAACAAGTTGAAGATTCATCCATTTTCTACTCATTTTCTCACCTCTCCATCTTCTTTCTCCCTATTACAAAGGTAAAAATTGAAGCTTTCTAAACTCAATTTCTAACTAGGATTATTTATAGATAAAATTAAACTGACTTTAGAGAGTAATTTGTCAAAAGTACACCATAGTGGGATTTGGTGCAATTGTAGTTTTTCTAATTGGTTCAATCTAATTCTTGCATAGTAATTAGATTCGTTCATTCTTTGCTTTAGAATGTGGAGTTAAATGTTAGTTCTTTTATGCCATTTGCTTGCTTACTCAAACTCAGTTCCTTAAATCCAATTGATAGTGGTATTCAGCTTGAAGAAAATCAATGGATAAGTCATGGATTACGATGCCACAAAATTCATCCGAGGATGACCAGGGATTAAAGATTTTATTGAGTTTGCTTTTCGACGCCCTTCTACAGGTGAAAATATTATGCCCTTGTCCATTGTGTGGTTTTAAATATCGGCTAACTAGGGTGAGGTGTATGACCACCTTTGTTGGAACAAATTTCCCGAAGGATACACCCTTTGGTTCTTTCACGGAGTCAAGCATAGGGAAACTACCAAGTGGATGAGTTCAATGTTTCAAATGCAACACAAGACACTGTGATTGATGAAGATCCAATCGTAACATGATTAATGAAGCTTTTGGAGTTGATAGGCACTTTGTGTAGATGAAGACGATGGCGAAGACGTAAGAGGACACGGATATAACTCAAGAAGGGGATGATGCTAAAGAGTTTTATGAATTGGCAAGAGATGGAGAAGAACCGTTGTATGAAGGGTGCACAAAATATTCCAAACTTGCTTTTATAGTAAATTTGTATCATATCAAATGCTTATGTGGGATGACTGATAAGGCTATGACAATGATCTTAGAACTACTACAAGATGCATTTGAATATGCAAAGATTCCAAGTTCATTTTATGAGGCAAAGAAAACTATAACCAAGCTTGGTTTGGACTGTGAAAAGATACATGCATGTCCAAAGCATTATTTGTTGTATTGGGGTGAAGATGAAAATAGGGAAACATGCAAAGTATGTAACACTTCCAGATGGAAATCAAGGACAAAAGTTGGTGAGGTTGAGGCATCCAATGATGGGCGTAGAAAGAAAAAGGTGCCTACAAAAGTTCTTCGTTACTTTCCATTAAAACCGCGTTTGCAGAGGTTGTTTTTGTCTTCAAAGACTGCTGAGGATATGAGATGGCATTCTGTGGATAGTAATAGCGATGGCATGATGAGGCATCCTAGAGATTCTGAAGCTTGGAAGGCGTTTGACTCAACAAACATCTCATTTGCATCAGATCCGCGAAATGTTCGCCTTGCATTAGCTACTGATGGTTTTAATCCATTTGGTAATTTAAGCACAAGTTACAGTATTTGGCCAATTATTCTCATTCCTTACAACACCCCTCCATGGGTGTGTATGAAGCCGACATCTTTTATCCTTTCAACACTAATTCCAGGCAAAAAAATGCCGGGAAATAATATAGATGTTTATATGCAGCCGTTGATCAAAGAGCTGAAGGATTTATGGCATGACGGTGTAGATGCTTATGATGCGTCAACTCGAGAGATGTTTAAATTGCATGCAGTATTGATGTGGACGATTAGTGACTTTCCTGGGTTGGGATCTCTCTGGATGGAACACGTATACAAGACTGGCTTGTCCGACTTGTAACTTTGATCATATTCCTTGTCGTCTGCCCCATAGTAAGAAATGGTGTTTTATGGGTCACCGTCGATTTCTTGATCAAAGACACAGATTTAGATTGAACAGGGTTCGGGTTAATGGGGAACAAGATCGGCTGATCCACCCAAAATGTTATCTGGTTACAAATCCTTGAACAAGTTAAGAATATTGATGTCACCTTTGGTCAAAGAGCTGAAATAGGTGGAAGGGGGAAACGATCACGTGGTGGTGGGCGTACCTCGCAAGATGGAACCCAACAATGGAAAAAGAAAAGCATATTTTTTGAGCTTCCGTATTGGGAGCATAATTTATTGCGCCATAATCTTGACGTTATGCATATTGAGAAGAATGTGTGCGACAATGTCATCTATACCTTATTAAATGACGCAAAATCAAAGGACCATATCTTTGCTCGGAGAGACCTTCAATCAATGGGTTGTAGGCATGACCTTTGGCTTGATGAAAGTGGAAAGTTTCCTTTAGCCATTTATACAATGACTAAACAAGGAAAGAAGTCCTTTTTAACAACTTTGAAGAATATCATCATGCGGATGGTTATTCAAGCGACTTTTCTAGGTGCATCGATGTGGACAGTCTTCGAATAAATGGGATGCTAAAGAGTCATGATTGTCATGTACTGATGGAGCAATTTCTGCCATTGGCCATGCGAGTAGGATTGCCTAAGGAGGTATCGGCAATTTTAATTGAGTTATGTTCATTCTTTAGGAAGTTATGTGGTAAAGTGCTATGTGTTCCAGATTTAGACAAAATGCAGCATGATATTGTGCTCACTCTATGCCACATGGAAATGTTATTTCTGCCCTCATTCTTTACGGTCATGGTTCACTTAATTGTTCACCTTGTTGAAGAAGCTAAGCTTGGAGGTCCCGTACATTATCGATGGATGTATCCTATAGAGAGGTAAATTATGTGTGTTGATACTTCTTTTTGACCGAATAATGTCTAGAATAATTATTACTAAAAATGTTTGTTATCATTTGATAGGTATCTAGGGTCATTGAAATCCTATGTATGCAATAAGGCACGACCAGAAGGATCTATAGCGGAAGGTTACCTAATGCAAGAGATCCTAACATTTTGTTCAAGATATCTGGATAATATTGAGACAAGATGGAATCGACCTAGTCGTGTAGACGACGAACCCAATGATGTGCAACCTAAAACACTAATGGATGAATTGTTCCTGCAAGTAGGAAAACCAATTGGCAGCTCTTCATACTTCACTCTTACATCCAAAGAAAAGCTACAAGCTCATCGTCATGTACTAACCAATTGCCCTGTGGTTGATCGCTATCTGCAGTAAGTACTTCTCAAAATGGTGTACTCCCAGTTTATGCTTTTGTATATTTCCTAACTCAAATCTATATAGGGAATTTAGAGAAGTTGTGCGGAGACAACTAAGGAATCGTTCAAGGAATCCTGCCGAGATAGATAAGAAGGTTCATA
This sequence comes from Calophaca sinica, assembly GCA_037113605.1. NCBI lineage: Eukaryota > Viridiplantae > Streptophyta > Magnoliopsida > Fabales > Fabaceae > Calophaca > Calophaca sinica. Next base: position 84,195,024 of record CM073730.1, on the reverse strand, counting down.
GAGAATTTGTTAATTGGTTCTCTAGTCGCGTAAGTGTATTCCACAAGAAGTGAGACGTGTATATTTGTAACATGCATGTCACTAACACTGCACATTTTTGTTTTTAGATTGACAAAGATTTGAACAATCTTAGTGAATCAGATAAAGAAGTCCTTCTTTGTCTTGCTAGAGGTCCTATTGACAAGGCAAGGAGATTCACTCCATATAACGTCAGCTGATATAAATTTCGAACATTGGCACGAGACGAAGGACTAAAAACTCAAAATAGTGGGGTTTTTTTGTACATTTGGCACTATAAGTTACTTAAGTAATAAAGATACCCAAATGAGATTTGGAGGGGTGCCTGACTATGGGAAATTGATAGATATCATTGAGCTTAACTACAATGGTGCATTCTTAGTTCCTTTATTTAAATGTCAGTGGGCCAATACCACTAACACCAAAGGCATGAAAAAAGATAATTTGGGTTTTACCTCAATTAATTTCACAAGACTAAGACATACAGGTGATCATGAAGATGATGAACCATTTATTAAAGCTTCTGAAGCGCACATGGTTTTTTATGTGGATGATGAGAAAGAAAAGGGTTGGATCATACCTATCCATTTAAAGCCAAGAGACTTATATGACATGGGTGAAGAAGATGAAGGGATCATGGTTTCCAATGAGGTCTATCCGTCACAAAACTTGGAACAAACTTTTTCTGATGATACTGTATATATACAGTTAGCAAGAGCCACTGTAGATGATGATATTCCAGCTGAAACAATTAATGAAAATAATATTGATGATTACAATCATAATATGATTGAGTGATAGGTATGGGTAAAATTTTTAGTCTTTGTTTTCACTCTTTTATTCCTTTGCTGTTATATTATATTTGGTACATGTTATATTTTATAAAGATTATTAACATTGTGGTTTTGTAGGATGCCTAAAAAGAAAAGGTACGCTCCCATGACACGGTCCATGCCACCAGGTTCAAAGCTAATACCGACTACAAGTCAAAATGCATCACATAGTGTGCCTCCATCTCATACTAGCTCATCCATTAACAATGAAATCCCAAATCCACAACCTATGGAAGCTGAAAATCAAATTCCGCAACCTACTCAGTCGAATGATCCTCAACCTATTCAACCTGAAGACCAACATCATCAACGCATTTATGGGAGAAAGTCCAATAAATATTGAATGATTGATGTGATCGGTATGTAAGTTGCATCCTCGTAACTTTGGTTATTTAATTAGTAGTTTTAATGAATTATATGTTTAGTGATACTAATATTTTCTTTTAATATTGATTTAGATGAGGTCAGTACGATTTAAAAACGCTTAAAAGTCCATGATTGGTTTGTGCTTCCAAGAGGGAAGAAAGTGGTCCTTGAATGGAATGAAAATGGTCAACCAATTGGAGAAGCCGGTGGCCTTTTGGGTGGAGTTTTAGGAGCAATTGCAGCTAATTTTGATGATGTCCTTATCAGCTATAGGAGGTGGCCAAAGGTTCCTGGAGATTACAAGAACAAGGTTTGGGAATACCCTATAAAGGTATGAGATATAATTGAACACATTTCATTTTCTATTTATCTTTGTTTACTAAGGGTTCTTTTGTTTTATGCAGGCAAAATTTGATGTAAATGATGAGCAACATAAAAAGTACATCTTTGAAAATATTGGAAAAAAGTGGAGGGACAATAGGGCGCGGCTGTTTGCAGAATATTATGATGAGACTCGAAGTCTGGAAGAAAACCTTGAGTCCAGACCAGATGGCATGTCTAGGGAGCAATGGGACGGTTTTCTGAACTATCGACTAAGTGAAGACATTATGGTAAGAAGTGATGTGCTAAAAATATTCTAATATCATTTACTAACTTTGTTTTTTCCCTTAATATTATAGGAGATGGCTGAAAAAAATGCAGAAAATCGACAAAAGCAAACTATTCCCCATACCCTTGGGTCGAAAACAATTGCAAGGAAAAAACATGAACTGGTATCACTTATATATGCTTTTAGTATTTTTCTATTGTAAAATGTAAATTGATTATTTTATGATGTTATTAATTTGATTCACAATGTCAGGAAGTGCAAACTGGGAGAAGTTATACCAAAGGAGAAATGTATTCTATTGCGCACACAAAACACGATGGAAGTTTTGTTAACGATGAAGCGAGACAAAAGAGTGTGAGTTCTTTATTTATAGTTAAAATGCATTCTGCTGGCATATTTGGGTTTCAGTCACACATGACATGATACAACACAAGGATATGATCCTGGATTGAATTCTTGATTGTATTTTGGTTGGTATTGTTGTGTTGTGATTATACAGGTGTATATGTCATTTTGGGTTGTCCATATTTCAGGGGAGGTTCTGCCGAAATTTCGGTAGAAATACATTAAAATATAGGCAATTAGAAGTTAATATCATGGTTGTTCTTTATGTCTTATGTTCCTTGTGATTCAAGTCTTTTTTGGGCTGCTGATGAATAACCATGTGTGAATATGTTTTATGCTTCCACTGTGATGTATACATCCTAATACGTCATAATGTTTGTCAATTTATATATAGGCGGAACTAGATGAGAAAATGGATGACCCATCTGTAAAAAAGGATGCCTATGTTGAGGTGTTTGGAAAAGAGCACCCGGGATGTGTGCGGGGCATGGGGTTTGGCATCACCCCCACTCAAGTCTTTGGACCCACTTATCGATATGGGAGCTCGAGTTCCTCATCATCTGCAGCTCCTTCGTCATCTGAATTTGAAAAGATGAAATTAGAACTACAAGCAAGTAGGGAAAGCGTTGCAGCCTTGAAGCAACAGGTAGCAATAGTTCCCACTTTAGAAGCACAAGTGGCTTATCTTATGCAACACTTTGGCAGCCAATTTCCACCTACACTTAACCAGGTAAGAGTATTAAAATACCACAAAGTGTTTAATATTATTAATCACCTCCTGAGGTGAAGCACAAGTGGCTTTTCTTGTCATTCTATTATAACACGCATAACTACTTGTCATTTAAAAGACTGTTTAATATTTATTTTATTTTTTCAGGCTTCAGATTCAGGCTCACCTGCTGATGTGAGACTTTCTTCAAATGCAAGCCACGATTTAGGCTCACCTACTGATGGACATCGACCTTCTCCTTAGTTTTTAAGGATTTATTACTCAACTGATACTTTTAAGGAATGTATTAATCGTATAACTGCACTTAACTATTGGTACTTTTAAAGAACTTGTGTTACTGTATTTTACATTTGACTACCGTTTTATATAATAGTTTTTTTGATAAATATGATGAGTGGTTAGATATTCATTTAATAGAGGAAATTATAATTAAATAGTTTATTAATAAAAGTAATTCATTTTATTGAGCAATTTTTATAAAAAATTTTTTGAATTGTGGTGGTGGTTGGATATTCATTTCATTGTAGTGGTATTGTAGTGGTTTTAAAAAAAATAAATTGTAATAATTAAAAATTTTAAATCAAACGTGCTGGGAAACAAATAAATTGGTAATCAAGCACTTGGCGGCGGTTTCAACCGCCGCAGGTCACAAACTAAAAAAACACAAAAAGGCATTTGGCGGCGGTTCTAACCGCCGCAGGACACAAAATTAAAAAACAAAAAAGACACTTAGCGGCGGTTACAAACCGCCGCTGATTCGAGCACTTCCGTGGTTGTAATCGCCGCAGATTCCCAAGCGAAATTCAAACTTCTAACTCATATCGGTTCCAAACCGCCACGTGAACCGCCGCTAAAAATAACTGCCGCCAGAACCGCCGCAGGTAACTCTCCCGGCGGTTATACCAGCGGTTGATCAGAACCGCCGCAAGTAGACGTCCCGACACTGATAACTACGACGGTTATTGAACCGCCGGCAGGTGCATTTAGCGGCGGTTGGAACCGCCGCAGATGGCCATTTGAACCGCCGCAGATAGCCCGTGTTCTTGTAGTGGCACCATTTCTCCCTTCTCTCTCAGTCTTCTCTTGTTCTCTCTCACCACCGCCACCCTTCACTGCCACCACCCCTCACTGTCGCAACCATTCTCCCCTCCACTCCACCACCTATGTTGCTTTCTCTGTCACGGTCACTCTCTCTCTCATTCTCGACATCTCTCTCTCATTTTTGATAGCTGCAGCCATCACCAGCGGCCACCACCACTGTCATGGCGTCTCTCTCTCTCTTGCCTCCAACAAGTCAGTTTTTGGGTATGTCATTTTTGCCTTTGTTTGTTGAGACCACTATGCTGCATTTTTTTTTTATCTATTTGCCTATATTTTGTTTTTTTTAATGTTATACCTATGGTTGAAGTTGTGTAAAATTTGTGTAAAATTTCAGGGACATTATCGTAGTGAGTTCGCTACCTTGTTGCCGTTGTCAGTTTGACGTGTTGTTGATGCGACTAGTCTCTGTGCTCTCGTGTTGAAGCCACCACCACGTTTTGTGGTTAGTGATTTCATACTCGAATTTTACTCATACTGGTGTTAATGAACTATATGTATCTAAATTGTATGTAACTGGACTCTATTTAATTGAATTGTATTTAATTGGACTGTATTTATGGAATGTATTTAGATTTGAAAGTTAATTAAAATTAGATGAATTTTACAAATTTTCAAATTTAATTAGTCTTAGTTTGTATGATCTAGGATTTATGTGAAAATATGGCATGAACTATGTGTGTATGTACTTCTAAGCTTAATTGTGATATGAACTACTTATGACATGTAATTAGGACTTGATTTGATTTAATGCATGTACTACTTAGCTGCAATAGTTATTATTGTTATTGCATACTGGAGAAAAATCTCAGATTCCCATTTAAGGTTTAATATCATTGAGCGCCTGTACTATTTTTGGGTACCGCGTGCTCGTTATGTATTGAATCTTGAATTTTTCAAGTTGGACAGTTTGAGAAAAAAAAACTTTTTCGTTGCTCGTATAATAGTTATTAATGTATCATGACTTATACTTGATGAAATTTCGGTTCGACCCATTTTCTTTTTGTTTTATTATTATCTTTATATTTATCTTGCTTTAATTTTCTAATGATTGCAGCATAGAAATGATATCAGGAGGATCCAAACCACCTAGACGGTGCACTGGTGGTAAAGGGAAGGGGAGGGCGGTCATCACCACTCGTTAGGTGAATCGAATCACTAGACGTGATGTAGCAGATGGTTATTCGAGCCCGTCTACATCTACACCTACACATCCTCCACCTCCAGTTGTTCCTATCTGATCCCCCTCCGATTTTACTTGCACAAATCTCTCCTCTTGTTGTACCTAGCTACACCTACTTTTCCTGAGATTCATATGATTCCCAACCCGGGATTCTAGGCACATGGAAAGCATGGCACTTTTAGTTCTCCCTTTTTGCCTGAGATTATGTCTGATACTCATCAGTCTGAGAAGGACTATAGTACGGGCTATTCACCTGATCCAGTAGGTGTTGAGTAGGAGGAGGAGATTGAGATGTTGTAGGATGGCTAAGTTATAATCTACCCGGCCGATAAAGGGTAAATATTAATAAATTAAATAATTATTTTAAATTTTATTACAATATATATATGTATATGTGTGTTATTGATTGTCATGTTTTTATTATTATGGTTCTTTCCCTAAAAAGCAGCTTCGAAGGCTATCACGACTGTTATTAAGGAGAATTTTCAAGGGCCTTGGACCTCATAGGGTCAGTGCACTGATGTTGACCGGCACAATTTATTCAACACCTTTAGAGTACGTTGCAATTTTTATTTCATAAGTTGTTTTACCTTTATTATTTTATAAACTTTTTTATCACCACTATTATTTATGTTCTCTTAATATAGAAGAGAGTTGTATGGAAAACCAGTGATGAGGAGGTGATCGAGAGGAACTTTCACATGAGGGCTTCTCACCGCCTCTCTAACATGCTTAAGAGTGTCTGCCTGAACGGCCCCCGACCCTATTGGATAGGGGATACTGTTTGGGACCAATTATGTGATCACTAGATATCTGTCGACTGGAATAAACTCTCTGCCTAGGCAAAGAAAAATGGACATCGGAGAACGGAGAACTTGCACACAGGAGGTTCCATCACCTAGGCACAACATACAGCTCGACGGATACATTCATAAAATAATTGTTTATGTTTATCTTGATTATTATTATTATTATTATTATTATTATTATTATTATTATTATAATTGTTTCTGTTACCATTTACATATCACCATTTACATGTTTATGTTATGGACAGTCGAAGAAGTTAGGGAGAGTAGTGCAGTTGCATCGCCACACCCAAGTTAGAAAGTGAACTGATGATTATGTAGATGAGAGATAAAGGCAGACGCATGTAATTATTATATAGTGATTGTTTTTATAATGTTTATATTGTTTTGTTATAATAAATTTGGACTTATTTGTATGTTTATCCATAACAGAAGGAGTTTGAGACGATGATGTCTCAAGATGTCTCAAATGAGGCCTCAGACATCATCTTGTTTGCCATCTGTGAGCCCGACTACCCTTTAGGATCCAGCGTTACCGCTGACGGTTTGGGCTGATGTTGTTGCCAGCAAGAAGAAGGGTCGCCTATATGGTGTTGGAGACCTTGCCAACAACTACAAGAAAGGGGTCACCTGCCTTTGTATCGGATCACCGTCTAGTAGTGGAAGTCATCGCTCTCAGCAGTCGAAGCAGATTTCTAAGTAGAAGCGGATGAACCAGGCTTTGGAGCAGATGACTCAGACGTTGTAGCAGGTGTTGTAGCAACAGAGCTGGATGATGGTGATGGTGACGTAGACTCAGCCTTAACTGCCTCAGCCTCCTCAGCCAGGACAGGGAGACAATGAGGACAACACGGACGATCTAGACGACCTTGCGCATGTATGAGGATTATTAGACTGGTTTATTGTTTTAGGCTTCGCATTTTGACTTTATTTGTCTTTTATATTTAGAGATTATGTTTTGTTGACTTTTTTATGATCATATTTTATGAAGATATATTTACATTTATTACGTTTACGTTCTCTTGGTTATTTGGTTTATTAATATTTTTCAAAAAATTTTAAATAATTATTTAATTAATTAGTTCAATATATATATATATAAATATTATCGATTTAATAAAATATTATTAAAAATATAAATATTTATTTAATAAATAAATAAATAATTTTTTTTAAAAAAATGTTCGCTATTACCGACGGACTAGCCTGTTGGAAATTACCGATGGTCTCAACCGTCAGTAATTACCAACAGGCGCAAAAAAGGTCGTCGGTAACTCTTTGCGACACCCATATTTCTGCTGACTCAGTGGCCGTCAGTAACGTCGCATTTTCTTGTAGTATAAGCATATAGATAAATATTAGCAAGCAACCTATCTAGATCATATCAATTTCCCTCCCTAATTAAAATTAAAAGTTAGAAAAACGAAAGAATAAGTTGAGGAATTTGCATAATTCTAATGGCAAGTTGATTATCTCACAGGAAGGTCTTGGTGACTTGGCATGTTCTTATTTTTCTAACCTTTTTTTGGAGAATTTTGCAGATGTGTCCCAGGTGGTGGATCTTGTTAACCCAAGGATTACCTCGGAGGATAATGAAATGCTTCTTGCCCCGTTAACTGATGAGGAGATTAAAGTAGCAGCGTTTCATATGCACCCAGACAAAGCTCCTGGTCCGGATGGATTTAACCCAGGTTTTTAATAGGCACTTCTGGAGTACTTGTGGTACGGATATATTTCAGGCGTGTCGCTCATGGCTAGAACATGGCAACATTCCTGACTTGATGACTAATCCTAGAATTGTCTTGCTTCCGAAGTGTGATCATCCGAACTCAATGAAGGATCTGAGGCCAATATCACTGGGCAATGTGGCTTGTAAAATCCTAACAAAGGCTCTGGCGAACAGGTTGGCTGTGATTATATCTAAATGTGTATTTGAGGACCAATCTGTTTTTATTGCTGGTAGATCTATATTGGATAATGCTCTTATTGCCTCCAAAATAGTTCATTATCCCAAATGCAAATGAGGTGGTTCTCTTGGGGAAGCTTCTCTGAAAATTGAAATTAGTAAAGCCTATGATAGAGTTAGTTAGGAATATCTTCGCTTTATCATGCTAAAAACGGGCTTTGCCAGAAGGTAGGTTGATTGAATTCATATGTATGTGAGTACGGTTCACTATTCTATCCAAGTTAATGATGAGGAGGTGGGTCCTATTAGGCCTGGTAGGGGTCTCAGACAGGGTGACCCATTGTCACCTTATCTTTTCATTCTTTGTGCTAAAGGATTAACTTCGCTTATCAAGAAAGCGGAGGCTACATGTGACTTTCATGGTGTTCGTATTTGTAGAAGTGCACCTATTATTTCTCATCTTCTTTTGCAGATGATAGCTTCCTATTTATGCGAGCAATAGAAAGAGAGTTTTTAGCCATGAAAAATGTTCTTGTTGTGTATGAAAGTGCATCTAGACAATCTAATCAATTTGATGAAGTCAGAAGTGATTTTTAGTATCAATGTTCCTAATGATTCTCATGATACCCTCTCTAATCTATTAAGGGTCACACAGAGATTGGGAGATGGTAAATATTTGGGAATTCCATCTTTGGTTGGAAGAAACCGTAGAGAGACATTCAGATTTATCAAGGATAGAGCTTGGCAAAAGACAAACTCTTCGAAAAGCAGAACTCTTTCGATGGCAGGTAGAGAAGTTCTTATTAAATCTGTGGCTCAAGCTATCCCATCATACTGCATGAGTATGTATCTAATCCCTCCCTCCCTTGGTGATGAAATTCAGAAGATGTTGAATTCCTTTTTTTGGGGTTCAAGTCAACGAGGGAGTAGAGGTATAAATTGGATGGACTGCGACAAACTCACTATCTTAGAAAAGGATGAGGCCTTGGATTTAGGAACATTTATGCATTCAACATTGTCATGTTAGCTAAGCAAGCATGGAAATTTATGCAAAACCCAGAAGCTTTAATCAATCGTGTTTTTATAGCTAGATATTTCCTGAATTATGATTTTGTTGATGCAGGCATGGGTAACAACCCTTCTTACTCTTGGAGAAGTCTTTTGGCTAGCCAAGCTTTGTTGATGGAGGGGCTGCAGTGGTCATTAGGAAGTGGTGCAAATATTAATGTGTGTGGTATGCCTTGGGTTAGAAGTGAAGGTCGGCCCATTATTCTATAACCTGTTGTTTTGGGCTTAGAAAATTTGAAGGTCCGTGATCTATGGTTGGCCAATCGTAAATAGTGGAATACCAATCTTGTAAACATGTTGTTTCCAGAAGAGCAAGCAAATTCTAGTTTGGGTACCCCTCTGTTCCATTTTGTGACGGACGATCGTAGAATGTGGAAGTATAATTCCAATGGCTTGTATTCGGTGAAAAGTGGTTATTATGTGGCTATTAACTCTTTGGTAGATAGCAATCATCTAAAGCGTAGAGGAAAATGGCCACCGCTGTGGAGCCTTAAGGTTCCACTGAGAATGAAAATTCATCCATCGCGCCTTTGTCGTGATGCTCTTCCAAATCGGCCTAATCTGCAGCTTAGAGGAGTTAATTGTGTAATTTAGGTGTTTGTTGCGATCAGGCTATGGAGAACAATTGGCATGTCTTTGTTACTTGACCTCATAGTGTACAACGTTGGAGGAGAACTACAATTTATTTGCACGTTAGCCAAGCTATGTCTACAGCAAATTCTGTCAGCGAGTGGTGTTTTTTTATGCTAGAGAATTTAAATCATGATGATAGAGCTTTGTTTGCAGCTATGTTATGGAGTATTTGGAACTCTAGAAATTCTAAACTTTGGGATAATGATTTGTTGACTCTTTGAATACTTTGATCCGGGCAGAGACTATGATATCAGATTGGAGGCAAGCACAAGTTCCTATGGATCAGCACATTGGTCAGATTAATTTGTCAAGTTTTGGTGGTAGGATTGCACCTTCTTCCGGTATTTTGAAATGTAATGTTGACGCTTCCTTTTTGAAAGAGGTAGGTATTACAGGTTGGGGTATGTGCCTTAGAGATGAAAGTGGTTTTTTCCTAGGTGCACAAACTTTGTGGGCAGCTCCTTATTTGCAAGTGGCAGAGGGGGAAGCTCTTGGTCTCCTTCATGTAATCCAGTGGATACAAAGCCTTCAGCTAGATAGTATAGTATTTGAAACTGACTCAAAAATTGTTGCTGATAGTGTTAATAAATTCAGGATTGATAATTTTGATTATAGGTTAGTCATTAATGACTGTCGTAGAGTTTTATCTTCTTTTACAAACTCTAGTGTGAGTTTTGTTAGGAAGCAAGCCAATACAGCTGCTCATTGTTTAGCAAAAGAGGCTCCTAATATGCCTAGCCACCAAAATTTTGAGAATATTCCATTTTGTATAGCTTCCATTATTTACGTGAAATGAAGTAATTTACATTTTCTAAAAAAAAATATTAAAGTATTATCCACTATAACATCAAAGCACATAAAGAACACAAACAGAGTCTCCATTCATAATGAAGCCATTATTACAAAATAATATAATACAACAAGCACAAATGCAAAGCGTACTTATTCATCCATGTACGCCTTATTATTATTATTATTATTATTATTATTATTATTATTATTGAGGACTTGAACACCCAATGACTATGTTTTTCACCCCTTTTGTCTTCACATAAAATAACTTAATCCTTAAGGCATGATGCCTTCTCTTCTTTAATGCTGTCATAAATACTCTCAACAAGGGAAAGCAAGAATCCATCTGCTCCATGTTTAGCCACCAGAGATATTGAAATAGGAAGGTCATCATACATCCCCAATGGCATGCTTACCTACAATGTGTAAGGAAACCACAATGTTATACCATTTAATTGATTTAGGAAAATATAGGGGTCGTCTAAGTGTACATTTCAAAAATCCACATAACATAACATGTAGATAGACAACCTACCTGGCAACATCCAGACATTCCGGCAATGGATTGCAGCCCAAAAGCCCTTGCACGAAAACCTTTTAAATCGGATGTGTTTGTTTTTAGTGTCGGTGGTGGCCCTGGAACTGTAGGGATCATAAGAACACCAAAATCCTGAAATTTACACAAATATGGAATGATTGGTCATTGCTTCAAATTAAATAGCTGAAAGTGCCCATTAGAAATCTAAATAACATGGCCATTGAATTGTTTAAAATTTGTATATTCTAATATATTTTGTTAAAATGTGTATCCGTACCCAAATATTTGTGACACACAAGAAACACTCTTACTACGTTAGCGTCTCTCAGTGAAAGGAAGTTACGATGGGTAATAATTTAAGTATTTTTTAAGAATGTTTTTTTTTTAAAAGTTCAAGAAGTTATATTAATGAAAATACTTCATCATGTAAATAGTAAAGTCTTTTCACAAGGAGAATTTATAATTTTAATTTATCGCACTAGGTTGTTTCAAAAATAAAAACATTCAATTTGTTGCTTCTAAGATAAGTAAAGGCTTGTAGAAATAAATATAAATACTATAGGGGTCTGAAATTAATAGTTACCTAAAAGTTTAATTGACCTACAATAAAAACCAATAATACTTAAAAATTATTTCTCCATAGATAAGAAGGAAGGGAGTTTCTTTTTATGAAGATAAAAATAGAGACGATTTTCATTTATTTAAAAAATAAGCACAGTTGTGTTAGATATTAAAAGAGAGTATGGTGTGGACGGTACTTCTAAAATATGTAATGGCTTGCAGAAATAAATATAAAGATATTAATCAACGATAAAAAAGAAATAATGTTTAAAAATTATTTCTCAGTGGATAGGAAATTGTATTAGGAAGAATGGTTTGTGTATATAATTTAGTTTGGCTTGTGCGTGCGTGCATATTGAATATGTGTGGGAGAGAAAAAAAACAAAAGGCATACCCCTAGAAGAGAAGAAAGAGCATGACGTAGTTCCCTTTTTATAGAATAACAGAGATTAATGTTCTCCCCTGTTGTACTCAGGGCTTGTTCAACACTTTCTGCAATATCAGGAGCCAAATTTGGTTCCACTGTACGAACCCATTCACCATGGTTGTTCTTGAATTCGTACCTACATTTCAAAGAGTAGTCAAAACAAGGAATGGAATTTCAATTGACGGTAGTTCACAACCAACTACAAAATTACAATGATTTTTCAATCAATGCAAGGATTGGCTACTAAGCAACACCTCTCAAGCAATTGCATGGCGCTTGAAACTATTGCCACTGGAATGTTACATATCGGATCGATCTCTTCTTTACACATGAATGGAATCAAACTTGGAGCTTTCTTCATCATATAGAGGCCAAGGATTTTATGCTTTAACACATGTCCTGCAATGGTGTGGATACAACAAAAATTTCTCCCCATTAAAATTAGATATGTCAAACAACATGAAAATTAACAACTATGACTTTTATATTTTAAATTTAAATATATTTTTTTTATAAATAACAAATTAAATAATTACATGAACGGAAAACTATAGATATATCTAATCAATTTTTCACCTCCATATAACTTGTTTATTGCTTTGACGATATCTCGTGTAAGTACTTCATATGGAATGCTTGAAAGCGGGAAACAGTCGTCTGCAATGATGACGTGGGAAGGTCTGACAGGTCCAATGCTTGAAGATTGCAGAAGTACACGTCCAACTTTATTCAAAATATTTGGATCCCTAGCAAACCACCCTGTATATATGAAGACGGGAACAAGAAAATAAGTCTCCAAAGGAATAACTCAAAACTTTGTGAACCTATAATTTTAAGACCATTAGGTTTACATGGTGTCACGTGAAAATTAAATTAAGGTGTGATGAAGTCAAACCAAAAGGATGGAGAAAAATTTGAGAAACCTATACCTCGTTGGAGATTATAAATATAATTTTGTTCTAGTTAACTTTTTTATACATAAAATGGTGGCACGTGTGCAACCACACCACAACGGATAGGCCAACTAAGGGAAAAATATTACCTTGTGTTGCAGTTCGATTCCCAAGGATCGAGCAATCAATCACTTGGTTTAAAGATTAGGCATCAAACTACCACGCCAACAATGTTGGGTATTTTCTTCTCGGTAATTCGTTATAACAAATGCTCCTTGGGAATAATCAATTTTTTTAATGTGTACTCCTTTCGTTTTCATATATACGTAATAAAGTACTTTTTTGGTTCATTGAACAACTCATGTATTTGGTCTATATTATAGACCAAATACATGAATTGTTCAATGATCTAAAAATGTGCTTTGTTGCTTATATATGAAAACGGAGAGAGTATATTTGACTTAAAGCAATGCTTTATTTAAATATATACAAACATCATTACATTGTGATGTTCCGATGCATACTAAACTTCATGAAATACTAAAAGTTAAGTTGCTAGTTTGTTATTGTATCCAATTGTCATTAGATAATATTGTTCTTCTCATAAATAAATATTATGAAAATTACAAAATACCAATTTGTCTGTGTATGTTATTCTCGATTACCATTTGTAATGATGCATTCTTTCAAAAGTAGAGATTTGATACCAGGTTTAGTTGGTTGATTATTACCTACGGTATCCAAACTTTGTGCCATAGGAACAACTCCTAATTCTGAAATAACACCGTGAGAAGGACGAATACCGAAAATCCCACAGTATGATGCAGGAATTCTGGCACTTCCTAAGCAGTCAGTGCCTATTATAAAAAATAAAAATAAAAATTAAACAACGCTACATATTATTAACAAATTATGGTACACAAAATAAGTCACAGATTAAAAAAAATAGCTTAATTACCTATTGAGAAATCCACAAGCTCTGCACCAACAGCAACAGCAGAGCCACTTGAAGATCCTCCAGGAACTCGATGCTCTACACGAGGATTCTTTGGTGTTCCATAATGTATATTCTCTCCTTTTATACTAGCAAAGTAGAATACACATCATTTATATAATTAATATAAAAAATGTGTTTAAAATAAACATAGGTGGTCTGGGTGTTGACCAAATAGATAATAGTTCAATAGTTTGAGGTAGAAAGAAATCAAGAAAAGTTAAAAGTCTAATCATTAAGAGAAATTTTGAGGTCAACGATCTATCTACATAACAAGACATCATGACAATAATTGATCCACAAATAATTGATTAATACTACCTATACCAACAAAATATATCTTTTTTTCGGGAGCCCAAAACATAAGCACTCTAAAGTTAAGCATGCTTGACTTGGAGCTTTCTTAGGATGAGTGGCCTTCTGGGAAGTTTTCTAGAAAGTGTGTGAGTGAGGACAAAACATGCTGAAAAGACTCATGTTGGTTTGTGGGGACAAAAAAAAAACTTGGGTGCTTGTTGTATAATAACATAAAAATACAAATACACATGCGGTCATAATTTCCATATAATATACTGATTTGATAAATTCTAAGAAGTTAACTTATTACTAACTCACAAACTTAGGGAAATATATTCTATCATATGGCATCTGAGTTAGTGAAATCTCAACTATTGATAGAGTAGCAGAGAGAGAGACTATAAGATAAAAAGTGGGAGAGGGAGGTTCAAGGGAGGAAATTTTTACCAGAGATCGAGAATCCAAGTGAAAATCGTGAAAATCCCACATGAGAGAATCCATTCCCCAAATTTTGACAAACATATCACGACTTACAAACAAATGACAATGACCATATATGGTCGTTCAAGCAAAATTAAACAAGTATGGTAAAAGGACTATAAAACTCAAAATTTATTAGAATGAGTGCAAAAAATAGTCCTTCCCCCAGTAAAACAAACCTGTAAGCTAATTCGTCCATGATAGTTGTACCAACACAAGTGGCACCTGCATCCAAGAGGGCCGAAATTGCTGGAGCAATAGACGTTGCCTTTGGATGAGTCTTTTCCCAATCAGGATTACCAAAGCTAGGCACATACCCTTTCACATCAAACCTATATTTGACACAAAACAAACAAATATTTCATTCAAGTTCAACACGCATGGATATTCAAAGACGTAAGTTAATTTTATGAGGAGGGATCAAATTATATTGGTGTAATACTTGGTCAATGTTACACTCTTCAATAATATCCTACCAGATAAATATTTTTCGAAATCAACCGTTGGATTGAAAGTTACTATCATATAGATCATATCTATAAATTTTTATAAAAATCTATAATCATTTACCATGTAATCAAGATACATCAAGATTAACACTATAGCAATTAGACTGTGACGTTAATCTTGATTAATCTTGATGACATAGGAAATAATTATAGATTTTTGTAAAAATTTATAAATATGATATATATGATAGTAACTTTCAATCTAACGGTTGATTTTGAAAAATATTTATCCGATAGGATGTTATTGAAGGGTGTAACATTGCCCAGGTATTACACTGGTGTAATTTGATTCCTCCCCTAATTTTATAAGTTCTATTTGAATTTGGCAAAGGAGAGTTTTGATAATTTGGTTCTCGTGTTTCTAAATAGAAAGTGACACAACTTACATGTCTTTGGCCGCAAATTTGAGCGAACTTAGAGGAAGTTCCGCAGGTGGGGTTGTTTCTGGTAAAGTGAATTTCTTCATGAATGCTCCAGAGTCAGAGTCAGACTTGGCCATGCTTGTTGCAGTTTTGCAAAGTTGCTGATATCAAAATGACATAATAATCTTATAAAAAAATTAGGTACACATAGAGAATGGGCAAGGAATACAACAAAATAAAATTCTCACTTACATGTATATAGAGAACGGACAATGGATAGAGGAAACGATGCAGGCTTAATTGCTATTTCACTTTGTTCAATTGCTAAACACATGCAGAGTGAAGCCTTTTATAGGCTAATAAAGATGTACATTAACAAAGTGAAAATCCTAGCTAAGTGATGAAGCAAAGTATTAAGTGCAAGAGAATATGTAACTAATTGAAAATTTAAATGATGAAGGAAAGAATTAAATGCAAGAGAATATGTAAAAGTAGATGTTAAATTGTGCATTGCACAGATAATTTGATAGAGACATGTGCAGTCTTGTTGGAGGCCTCAAATTATCACACCTCCAAAGCACAGAAGTTGGTAGGTTTACACTTCAAAAATTATTCAGAAGTTGCACTAAAAAAATGTTAATAAAGGAGTTGAAAAGAAACTTTAATCTTAGCAAGAGAAATATATTAAGAAATAAGGATTTGTTATAAATTGTTATAAATATATATGCTGACATGTAGAATCCACATTTCATGTTTCAACTTTTATAAATTATAATAATAACTCGATATAAGCAAACCCAATTTATCAAGAATAGAAATAAATAATGCAGGAGAGCGTTCAAAATATAATTTTTTGCTATAAATGTTATGATATTTAAATATATAATTTTAACGTATTTACTGCATACTATGCAGAATACGGATCATCAACACTTAATAATGAATTCACTATAATATGTGGAAACCATTTTAAACTTTTTAGTATCAGAAATGTTAATTTGACACAAAACTTGACACAAATACTGGACACAGTATTTTACTGTAGACAAATACAAGTCACCCACCAGCTCACGTGCGTCTCTTTGCTTTTGTTTCGTTGCCTCCAACAGTTTCATCATTTCTGAAACAGAAACCAAAAAAAATTTCCCTCCATTGACGAGGGAGGACCGAAAATCAGTGACGACGAGGGAGGACCGAAAATCACTCACGAACTCACTCCCTCGGTGGCTCCCTTGCTCCTTGCGTCTCCCACCGCGTCTCCCACCGAAGCTGTCACTCCCTCATTCCCTGGTGGCACCGATAATCCGGGAACGACACCACCTGCCGCCACCACACCAGCCATCGCCACCCACATATCGAAACCCACCCACACCCACACCACCCGCCGCCACCAGATAAGCCATCGCCACCCACAGATCGACAACCGCAGCTTTCATTTTCCCTCATTCTCCCCTTTTCTTTCCCTCCCTGTTTCAGTCAGCAATTTCAGAAAACGCGAGAGCTCCATTGTCGCTCCTTCTCATCCTGTTGAAGCTCCATTTTCCCTCTCGGTGAAGCCACTTGCTCCTTGCGTCGACCACCGGCTCCCACCGAAGCTTTGACTCCCTAATGTGAAGACTGAAACGCAGCTCCCTCCTCCCTCCGTGGCATTCTGGTTCCCTCACTGATGATAGTGGTACTGGCATTGTCCATTGTGCCCCAGCTTTTGGTGAAGATGATTTTCGTGTTTGCATGGAAAATCACATTCTTAGCAAGGTGTGTACTTCTACACTTCTGATAATTTGTAATTATTGGGTTTAGTTTAACATTTCTGTTTATAAATTATCAATAATTTATAATTATTGATAATTTAACATTTCTGTTTATAATTATGTAATGCAATGATTGGGTTTAGTTTTTTTCTCCTGAAATGCTTCAGTCAGGGAGGCATAATTGTGGAAGTGATATTCTAAATGATTGCCTTGTATGTCTTCATATGTTTATTTTGCGTCTGTCCCGAGGAATGGTTGATTCATGTTCTCTTCTGTTAAAGTTTTATATCTTGCCACTGCGTCATTTATGATGATTTTCCTCTTTGCTACCTAATTGTACATGCAACCTTGGTGCTAGTGTCTTTATTATTCTTGACGTTCGTTGTTCATTTATCTGCCTATTTTATAATGCTTCAGTGCCTAAATAAGTTAAATTTTAAAATGTTACAGTGCTAATATGATACTGAATCGGTGTTCCATAGTTTTAGGATTTTCATCTTTGTTTCTATTGTTACTTTTGTTTGATTTTTTACTTTTTTGTTGTTGGAGTCCATCCATTCCCAATACTATTACTCAAGTAATCTTGTGTTGGTTTGTAGGACAAAGTAATTGTTGCTGTTCATGATGGTGGCTGCTTTACTGGAAAAATTACTGACTTTAGTGGGCACTATATCAAACAAGCTGATAAGGATATCATTGAAGCAGTGAAGGTATGCTCCATATAAATCTAAATTTATGAGAATCCTTTATTACTTTGGAGTGATTCATGACACTGTTAATTTAAAAGATTGTATCGTCATGTGGTTCAGTGAATGTCATTTTTTTTACCAAATAGTTCAGTCAGTACAATCATATTTTGGAATTGATATTTGTTCTTGAGAATACCGGAACAGGAGGGCTTCTGTTTGACAATAGAACCTAGTTTGGAGGGAAGCGGAAAGATGAAAAACAAAAGGCTTGTCATTTTAGCTGAGAGTGCATCTTGGCATATAAGATAAACCTGATGCAGAAAACAGCATAACATTTTATGTAAAAAACCTATTCCACTCCATCTGCTTGTCTTGTAAAGGAAACCCTTTACAGGATTCCTAACTTACTAAGCATCTCTATTAGAGGGCGAGTTGAGACCATCTATTAGAAGTTTATGATATGTTTTGCAGTGAATAATGTTCATCTTAAAACTTTGTCATGTAATCATTTTCTTTTCCTTTCACCTTTCCTTAGGCAAAGGGTAGGCTGCTTAAGTCTGGAGCTTTTACACCTTCTTACCCATACTGTTGGAGATTTGATACCCCTCTCATTTACAGAGTTGTTCCTAGCTGGTAATGTTGTTTGACTAAGATTTTAAGTTGACTGTTTTGTGTAACTATAGTAGTCAATTTGGCTTGCTGGACCTGGACCCACTTTCACTTGTTTTTATTAATAAAATGTCATATATGCATTAGCTATGATTTACTTCAAATTTCGTATCTGAACTAAACCAGCATTAATGTAAACATGAATTGTAAGTGTTGCATGTGTTGTTTGTGATATTAAGATTTAAATAATATTGGTTATTATTACTTTATTAGTAGGTTGATACTTATTAGCCAATAGCCACTCTGGTGTTTCTTAGTTACTTTTAGTATTACCATCCGAGTGGTTCTCTGACATCATGGAAAATGGTAGAAGTTTGTTATCTAAGATTGATGTATCCATGTCGTGGCACAATGCATTCTCTATTTGGTGCTTCTTAATGTAGTAATTCTACCCTTTGTCATTTACTTCAAATAAATAGTATGTTAGGAATAAAGGATGGTTATACTTCCATATTGCATCCCTTGTAGATTTTATTCTTCTCATTTTGATGAAGCAGTGGGTCATTCCAAGTTATTTGTATTTGTACTTGACATGCAATCTGAAAGTAGAAACATTTTGAAACAATGAAGAACAGGGATTGACAGAGAATGATGGTCTGTCTTTTGTGATTTCAGTAGAATATTCAAAATAATGAAGAAAAAGCGTAAGCTAAGGCTGATGGAGCATATGTACCTACTTGAATGTTGATTTCAGCTGTGTGTGAATATTTTTGTCCTAAGGATCTCCTGTGTTAATAAAAACCATTTTCATAATTGCAGCCTGAGAACCACAGTTAATGTCTCCATAACTTTCATTAGGAGCTTAGTAGTATAGTCTCCTAACTTCCATTAGGAGCTTTTGGTAATAATGGTTTGCTCCAAATACACAATCTTCTTAAGTTTTCCTTTTTATGAAATGAAGACAAAGTGTAGAAAAGAGAAGCAGAGAAAACTTTATGATCTCAAGCTTCTATGTAGTTTATTTTTCAGATTTTTTTTTGAAGTTGTTCTTTTCTTACATTTAAATGGTTAATCAGTTGGAAATATTTGGTTAATGCTTCTCATTGTTTGGTTAATCGGTTACTCTGTCAACATTTGTTTTGAACTCAGTAAATAAATGGTTAATCAGTTGGAAATATTTGGTTACTGCTTCTCATTATTTGGTTAATCGGTTACTCCAACATTTGCAGTCTATTATCAACCATGTACAACATTTATGCTTTATAGATATTTGTGGGTTTTAGTTTGTCAATTGAATTTTGATACGATAAGCTTGTAAATCGATGGTTTAATTGTGACATAACTTATGAAAGATCTAATTTGTGCAGTTTTAGTGTGGCACCCAAAGTTGGATATCGATGGATACTTCAAATAATTATCTGCACGGTGGTGGTGGTGATGATGGTGAAGCTGCTGGAGTTGAGATTGTTAATGATGACCATGAAAAGTGGGAGCCTGTAACAGGGATGTGCTTTTCTTCCATAGAGGAGTTTAAATCATTTTATGGCGAGTATGCTTCAAAAAAGGGTTTTGGTTGGAAGATTAGAACATCAAGAAAAGGAGAGGATGGGGAGATCTGCTACCTGATGCTAGCATGCACAAGAGAGGGGTCCCGAGCGCCGAAATTCCATGTACATTGACAACACGTCCGACTAAGGTGAAAAATTGTCCCGCAAGGATTGTTATAAAGTTGGAGGAAGATGGACTGTTATGCGTTACAAAATTTGAACCCAACCATTCTCACGAGGTCACCTACAAAGGCAAGGTTATTCAAGGCTAACAAGAAAATCAACCTCCACGTAAAGAGAACAATCCAAATCAATGATGAAGCGAGAGTGAGGATCAATAAGACTTTCCAATCTCTCATTACAGATGCAGAGGGCATGAGCAAGTACCATTTGGTGAAAGAGACGTGAGAAATTATGTCCACAAAGAAAGGCGTGCAATTGGGAAAGAAGGTGATGCCAAGGCCTTACTAAGCTATTTTTGTCGAATGACTGAGCAAAATAAAGATTTCTTCTATGACATAGATATGGATGATGATTTTCATGTAAGGAATGTGCTTTGGGTCGACGCAAGAAGTAGAGTCGCTTATGCATCCTTTGGAGACGTCATCACTTTTGATACAACTTATTTGACCAATAAGTATGACATGCCTTTTGTCGCATTTATTGGTGTCAATCACCATGGTCAATCAACATTATTTGGGTGTGGTCCGGTTTCTCGCAGAAGACAAAGAGTCATTTGTCCGGCTTTTCCAATCATGGCTTCGTTGTATCTTTGGGAAAAGCCTCGAGGGTATTATCACCGACCAATGCAAGGCTATGCAAAATGCCATTGAGGTAGTCTTCCCTACAACTCGTCATAGGTGGTGCTTGTGGCATATAATGAAAAAATTCTGAAAAGCTAAGCGGATATGGTGAATACAAGAGGATTAAGTCCGCAATGAAAGCGGTGGTTTATGATACAATCACATCACCTGATTTTGAAGACAAATGGTCCCGCTTTATTGAAAAATTTGATCTTGGACAGAATGGTGGTTGAGCCTACCGCATAACGAACGTCACAGATGGGCACCAACCATGCTGAAGAAATATTTTTGGGCAGGTATGTATACTTACTCCTGTTGATTAATGGGTCATTCTGATACTTCGTAAGTTTTCTGGACATAATTTTTCATATATGGTGAATGGCTTGTAAATAAGTGGTTAATGGTGTGCATTATTTGGTTAATGGAAGAAAATCCTGAAGTTTCGCTTTCATTATAATATATGGTTAAAGAAGTGCAATTATTTGGTTAATTCTGTTTCTTATATGGTTAATGGTTAATCCCTTGTATGTACTTTGGTGTATGTCAACAACGCAATAAGCGAGAGCATACATGCTTTCTTTGTGGATATATCAATTCAACAACAAGTCCGAGTCAATTTGTGAAGCAAGACGATAATGCTCTCAAGAGTAGAGTGAAAAGGAATTTCAAGTCGATTTTCAATGCATGGATACAACAATTCCTGTGGTCAACCTCTGCAATTGAAAAGCAATTCCAATGTGCGTATACTCATGCCAAGTTTAAAGAGGTTCAAGCTGAGTTTAGATCAAAGATGAATTGTGCGTCCTCTTTGAAGGCTGTGGATGGTTGTGTTGGTACTTATAATGTGTTGGAGGAGGTCTTAGTTGGAGATAGACCAAAAGAGTGTATATATATGGTTGTGTTTAATCGTGAAAACCATGATGTCTATTGTGAATGCTCATTGTTTGAGTTTAGAGGTATTTTGTGTCGCCATGTGCTCTGTGTGTGTACTCAAGAGAGGCTTAAAAGTGTGCCCGATAAGTATGTTTTAGCAAGATGGAAGAAAAATATTAAAAGGAAGCATTCATATATTAAGAGCAGCTACTGTGTGACGGAATTGAAGCCACAGATGGACAGATTTGATAAATTGTGCAAGCATTTCTACGAGGTCGCTGAAGTAGCTGCAGAGTCTGAAGCTGTAACTAATGCACTCCATGAAAGACTCCATGAATTTAGTTCTAATGTGCCCACCATGGATGCTACAACTCAGGATGTTAACAAAAGTCTCATTGCTGAATCAAATCCAGACAATGCTACTGGCATTCGTAGTCCATTGCGAGTCAAACGTAAAGGACGACCTCCTACAAATAGAAAAATGGGGATAGTCGAAAAAGTTGTAAGAAGAGCCAAGAAGCGGTCAAAGCATACCGAAGACAAAGAGACTACCAAGGTATGTCTTTTTCACAAGCAAGAATGTATTAACCATATACAACACTTGATTAACCAATAATTTGAACGCTGTTAACCAAATATTTTGAAACAAATATGCAGGAGGCAAACACTGGAATGATGGGTAATCAGAGCCAAAGCAACGTCCGTGTAGAGTCATCTGTTGAAGTTGTCACCGGTGGACATTTCTTGGATACAAGCACCGTGGTTTGTGTCCATCATAAGATTGTGGTTAATGTGTAGACTTTGTTTTATTAGGTGTTGTGGGTTAAATGTACGCAATTTGATAGATCATGTGCCGGGAATTTATTATGTGTTGTGGGTTATATGTACGCAATTTTATAGATCATTTGCCGGAAATTTATTATGTGTTTTGGGTTAAATGTACGCAATGTGTAGACGTTGTTTTATTATGTGTTGTGGATGATGAACTGGAATTTATGTTGATTGATTGCTTGTTTTTCTATACAGTCATTTGGAGGTAATATATCATTCATGGACCTATTGACAACGTCCAATGTTGACTTCATGGGGTCGTCACAGTTCACTACAAATTTGGATGATTAGACAGATTTTCGAATTTATTTGTGTTGACAAATTACATGTTTTGGTATATGGTTGTCACATATTTACATGGGTTGGAAGATTAGGGATACAATTATTACACGATGGTATGCTGTTCATGAGTCCTTTATTGTGCTTATTATCATCGTGATACCTTTTTAGTGTTTAACACTTTACTAACAAACACCATTGGTGATGCAGGTTAGTCGGGAACCCAACACCTTTGTCATTTTTGATGTGCGTAGCAAAGACTAAAGACACCATTATTTTGTAAAGGAATTGAAGTCATTTTTTGATGTGCATGACGCTTACCATGTATATGTAGTTCATGCAAGTTGTTGGGGTGGAACTCACTTTTGTCACGTTTTTGTATGTCATAACCACCACTTGGTGGGTTTTTATTCAGGTAATCCTATGTAAATGATCATGTGTAGATATCAAAGGAAGTTGCATGGTTAATGATCAGTGTCTGGTTTATTCCTTTATTGTGATGGTTAAGTCATTTTGCACAACCCATCAATTATGTAGTCAATCAACTTTACCTATATGGTTAAGCCTATTAATTTTCATTTATATTCAACCAGTTTGCCTATTCACTAAGGAATAGAATAATTTCATTAAAAAATGGAATGGTATAATATGTGGTTAATAACATACTGCAGCAACGCAGGATGTTGTTTATCTGGTTAATTGCGTTCATTTATGTGGTGAATCCTTCACAATATGTGGTGACTGCATAACTGACGTGTCTTCTATATATCTGGTTAATTGCGTTCATTTATGTGGTGAATGCTTTACAATATGT
Source organism: Calophaca sinica (assembly GCA_037113605.1). Taxonomy (NCBI): domain Eukaryota; kingdom Viridiplantae; phylum Streptophyta; class Magnoliopsida; order Fabales; family Fabaceae; genus Calophaca; species Calophaca sinica. The sequence goes on along the minus strand of CM073730.1, from coordinate 84,171,376 downwards.
GGTGACTGCATAACTGACGTGTCTTCTATCTATCTGGTTAATTGCGTTCATTTATGTGGTGAATCCTTCACAATATGTGGTGAATGCTTCACAATATGTGGTGACTGCATAACTGACGTGTCTTCTATATATCTGGTTAATTGCGTTCATTTATGTGGTGAATCCTTCACGATATGTGGTGAATGCTTCACAATATGTGGTGACTGCATAACTGACGTGTCTTCTATATATCTGGTTAATTGCGTTCATTTATGTGGTGAAGGAGGTGAATCCTTCACAATATGTGGTGAATGCTTGCCAATATCTGGTGAACCTGTGGATCATGGCCTCAAGACGCGAGACATGTTGAGAAATAAATTTTCGTTGTTTGTTAGATGCTTCAAGTAAAACCTCAGTCTTGTTACAGTCATTTTGTTACAATCAATTTTCCATGGACTTGCACTCATTTAACTATTAAAATGCGAACAATTAGTTGGATACCCAATAATTCAATTATAAAATAGTAATAACCAAAGGGTATTGGGTCAAATACCCTAGGCTGCAAATAATAAGGCTACATATTTACAAAGACTTCTACTAGTGGAAGTCATGTATAAAATCGTATCTATCCAAAGGATGATGAGTTGTTACATCACAAAATGTAGAATTAAACTAAAGGATTCAACTTCTAACTTGCTTGACCGCCTTTCGGGTCCTGCTTATCTGAAAAACAATGGAAAGAGTGAGATAAAAATCTCAGTGAGTCCCCCACGGACCCCTTACCAACTCATTCCCCAACACAATATTACAAACTCACAGTGAAGACAATTCATAATGTACAAGAACCCAATTAACATTTACAAATGCTCAATGAATCCAAGAGGGATATATAATTAACCCTCAATGGAATTCTTCTATCAATGATACACAATGAATCCAAGAAAGTATAGCAGTGACTTTCCATGGAATTCTTCAATAAACAATTCGTTATGAATTATTACACAATCAATAAGTTCAATCCTATGAACAACTTAACCATTCTCGTAAGCATTTTAATAGTCTACCCATTGATACCAATCTCCCTAAGACCATAGCATTAAGTAAGATTGAACCAAAAGAGAAAGGATTTAAAAATAACAAGGGAAAATCGCCCCAGGACTTCGCTTAAGCGAATTCAAGGTCGCCAGCGCACTTTCGGCCTTGATTTTCGCTCGGCGAAAGTCGCGCAAAAATACACCCTGGCGGTGCGTAGCCATTTCGCTCGGCGCTGCTTTGCAAGCGAAAGTCGCCGAGAATCGCACCCGCAGGCGTGCGTGGGGCCGCTCGGCCGCTTCTCGCGCGAAAGTCGCGCAGAATGCACCCCCTGGGCAGTGAGTAGCCAGCTCGCTCAGCGCCTGCTTCTCGCTTAAGCGAATGCAAAACTGAAGTTCCTTTTATTTATCTGGTGAATCAAGTGCATTTATCTGGTGAATCACGTGCATTTATCTGGTGAATTTCTCGCAATATATGGTAAATGCAAAACTCAAGTTCCTTTTATTTATCTGGTGAATCAAGTGCATTTATCTGGTGAATCAAGTGCATTTATCTGGTGAATTTCTCGCAATATATGGTGAATGCAAAACTCAAGTTCCTTTTATTTATCTGGTGAATCAAGTGCATTTATCTGGTGAATCACGTGCATTTATCTGGTGAATTTCTCGCAATATATCTGGTGAATGCAAAACTCAATTTTCTCGCATTTATCCTGAAGCTGCTTTTAGCAAAAAAGGAAGACGGTTTTGCAACAAAACCAGGGATGGTCATTGCTTATCATGTATCCTCAAGATTTTGTACGAACCATCAATGCCATATTCAAGTAACAAATATGCAGCTTGCTTTTGGATGAAAGCAACATGCTCTTAAAGATCTTTGGTGTTACAATTTTAACTATCACGTTGCAGTTCAGTTCAATAATTAAAAAAATCTACACTAGACATAATTGTTAAATAAATTGTCCATCGAAGATTGACAAGATTTGTCTCTGTTCCATCTTTTATCTCCATACTTTGTTCGTCTTCTTCATCGATTCATAGATTCATCATCATATCCAAGACTAAAATCGATCTTTAGCATTATTTCCACATATACATGTGTCTTGCATTGGAATATTCCTGCAAGCATGCAGGATTATGTAGAAGTAAGAACCAACATGATCCATGATCACAAGCCCAATCAAACACACACCCCAAATTCAACCTCTTCTCTCTTTCTTGCTAAATTACAAGCCACGCTACTAAATTAAACACATAAGTTACTAGGGGAAAAAATTGAAAATTGAAAATTGAGGAATAACCATAAATAAGGCGGCCATACATAAACATAACTTACTCCAGACAAGCGTCCATACCTAAACCAAATAAACACCATATACATACTTTTGTCCATACATGTACAATTTTTCTAAAACAGCCCTAAAAGGCAATAAACATGCAATTGCATTATATTCATCCATATCCTAAAAAACATGATACACACTACCCACAAAAAGGTCTCCCCCACCCTGTCCCCTAAATCCAAGCCCAATGAACAATTATTTCTTTGTGGTCCTCTTGTTCTTTCTTGTATATGCCCTGGTGCAATATGGGAGTCAAGTTTTACACTTTGAGTGCGCACTAGGGCCACCCTTTATTCTTGTTGCTATATTTGAGCTGCGATTTGACGCACCATCCCCAATATCTTCACCTGAAATAACAACCAAAATTGTACATGGTAAGTTGCCTATCTTTTTAATAAAATGGTATAGTGACCAATGTGCACTATGCATATAAATCTTCCAGCAAGCATTGCCCCCAAATAACAACAACTTTCACGTAAATTACAAATTAAACATATCCAATATTTTCAAAAGTTAACACAAAATATTTTATAATGCAACTTAAAACCAATATTTGTTCTTCAGCCACTTGAAAACAGTCGTATTCAACCAATAAAGAAATGGATACTGAATGGTACACTTACCGGTTCCTCCTTCAACAAGTGCCTCCTCCGGTCCACAGGGCATTGTTGTTGGAGGCTCAAAAGTTTGGAGATTAGCAACCATCCCAGTATAAGTTACCATTTCTAAACATGCATATAAAAATGATCTCTCTGTTATTAAAGTACTTATAGAATTGACATTTCTACAAACAAAAGCACACGATATGAGTCAAGAATAAAATTTCAACCCGCAACTAATGGCATATATCTCAAACTTCAAAAATTAAAGCCTAAATATGCTCCATGTTTTCGTTATTCTATCTAGGATTCAATTCCAACAAAGTAGAGCTACAACTTTTTACAAATAAAAAAAGAGCGGAAAAAAAATACAACAAATGTGCACACAGTTCACATTGATTCAATCTATTGGGACACATACCAAATAAAAGTAAAAAAATAATGAAAATGCAGAGTCCCAAAAAATGAAGTAACCACACACCTGTTACAACACCTGCAACTCCTATGCCACCCACGTCAGCATGCGTATCAGCAAGGGGAGTTTGCTGAAGAGGAGATGCATCATGATGCCTACCTGAGCTAGAGCATCCACCATACTCAGTCATCGGCGGCGTCTGTGATCGGCGACGAGAAGCAACCTCTTTCAAGCTTCTGACGTCCGCCTCTAGAGCCTTTATCTTGTCTTCATGCTCCCGATGCTTCTCTTCATGCTCCCTAAGCTTTGCCAACACTTTCTCATGTTCATCAACATGTACATATCTGTCTTGTTGGCCCAGGCGTAATGCATCCCTGACAATGGGGTTCTGAAGCTCAGCATCTGTTGCTGTTAAAGCAACACTTACCTACAAAAAGAGAAGCACGTCAGATACATATTGTGTATATAAATTTCACCATATTATACAACAATGGACAACCATAGTTACCCTAGCATTCTCGAATGCTTCCTTCATTTTCTTATTTCTCAACGCCAAGATTGGCCAATTTAGAATTCTTGGGAAAGAGTGCTCAGGAGGGGTTGCAGGTGTTTCCCCAATGGACAAGTGGTTCATTGCCCAAATCTATACAACAAAGATTAATGACCAATTATAAGGTATAAAAAAAATTTTAACACAACAAAAGATGATGATATAACATATGCGAAAATAGATACCTGTAGGATTGCAGCACAGCCACACAGATGTATCTGGTGGTCAATTCTCCCACTATCTATGGCGTGTAATAGCTTTCCTCAAGTTAATTAGGTAATCGTACACCGCTCTTGCCCAGTTGAAGGAGTTGGTTGCTTCTAGGTTATCAAGCAACCAAACATAATCAGTAAACAACAACCTCCCTGTTGTTGGAAAGTAAAACTCTCCAAACGCAAGGAGTATGTATGTCCTTGCAAAATCCCCCTCATCCTCAACCACAGCCAACTTGTTGACAATATCCTCAATGGTAACCTCACCCCGTCCGAACATTGACATCGTATAACATTGGTCATCCTCTGCCCCTGCCCCTACCACAGGATCACCTGTGGCTGGGAGTCCCAATGTTAAGCATACGTCTGATAGGGTAAAAGGGACCACCGCACTTAACAACAAATCCTCGGCCAGCCTCATCCCACCTTTTAACAAGTTCCCGCAAAGAACACACTTGAAATCTTCATATTTTTGGACAATTTCTTGACCCAATGGAATGGGGTGGTCTTCAAATATGCAAGCCGATTATTGGTAAGCCTCTCATTAACACCAAACAAGCTTGTAGGATCACAAGCATGCCTCAAACGGTCGCCAAGTATCATTGAATGTCAGTTGGATTGTAAATAAATCGCACACGGGGAAATATAAATAGTTACGAAGGTTGCTTACATTTTTACGATTTGCACCAGCCATGTTCTTAACTTAGAAACCCCTTCTGTGTAAAACAACAAAGGGTTCAGTATATTTTTAAGAAAACTCAAAATGCAAAGATGAATTATAAGGCTCAGAATATTCAACGGAGCAATTTGAAACATGAAACAAAGGGGGAACAGTGGATTGCAGATCTAAACCCCAAATGATATTTATATCCTTTTTATTATTTTCTTTTAAAATTGAACCAAAAGCAATGAATAAGGAAACAAGAACCACGATCAAAACAAACAAGGTCTGACTTCAACCAATTACCAAAGAATACAGGACACCAATTGGCAGTGAGTCAACAATTACCACTTCTATATATGAAAATTCATGATTAGAGGTGTCATGGTTCGTCCAACAAGATAACATACAAAGCAAAACAAATACTTACAAGAACAGTTGAGTCAACGATACCACAATTTTGCACTAAAGATAGTCCTTCAAACAAGAAGAAAAACCCAACCAGAATTTGGCACTAGAGCTCCACTGCTCGAGCCATTCAGTTTCAGTTGAACTCCAAACTTAACTACAATATCCATGTCATTGAACAAATTAAAACAAACCCAGATAAAAAAAAATAAACCACAAACACACTCAGAACCAGACCTAAGATAGCTATGAGTATTGCAAATGCAGTTTCCCAAACAAAAGTACTTATAGTCAAACCTTGGCCATAGGAACTGAAAATACAGAAAGAAAGGCCACATATCAAATACAGAAAGAAAGGCCACATTCCAAATGACTCAATTCAAAATTAGACATTCCAATCAACATAAACAAGTCAAGGAACATCATTTTGCAAGATTATACAACCAATTTCATTGCTCAACCATCAAGTGCAGATTATAGATACAATTTCCTCAGCTCCATATTTCAAATCAAAGCAAAATAGTCAAGCTCATCAATCTCATATAATCATCAAGAATGCAACCTAGAAATGAGAAGGAGCTTTTCCCTGCCAAAAAGCATGAAAACCTAGAAATGAGAAGGGGCTTTTCTCGTTCTCCGAATCAGACGAAGGCGAAGAAAGAAGAAAGCGAACCTTGAACACAATGCAAGCCGCAACTGAACGACGGTGGCTCGTGGGAGTTTGTCTTCCTGTGCGGAGAACAGAGGCGTGGTACGGGGAGATGTCTGTCACGGTGGGAGGCGGTGGTCGACGCAAGGAGCAAGGGGCTTCACCGAGGGAGTGCCGTCGTGAGTGAGGGTTGGGCGTGACCTTCGGGTGGGCTGAGAGCTTGCCTCGTTCGTGACTGACTAATCGCGTTGGAGAACGCAATGGATTTGGGAGAATGGCGTCGCCTTGTTCGTCCCACAGTGTTGTTACTCAGTGAAGTAAGGAGGGAAATAATGGTGACTCACGATGCAGGGGGGAAAACAAAGGAAAGAACGACGGAAAATGAAATAAAAGAAGAGAAAAGACCGTATTTTGCTACAGGGACTACGTGTGTCCAGTATTTGTGTCTATGTGTGTGTATATTTAACATTTCTGTTTTAGTATACATGCATCTAACAATCATTATCCACTTTATAAAATTTTGTTTATTTTGTGTAAATGTATCTTATAAATAAAACAAGCAACAATTTAACTATTAATTTATATCGTTGAATATTTGGAATGTATTAATTTTTCTATATTTTATGCTTTGATTATAGTTAAAAATATGTAATTATTAGTCTTTTTGTTACTTTTAAGTTTTAAGGCTTAATTGCACTTTTGATCCCCCAGGTATCGCAATTGTGTAATTTGGTCCCCCAAGTTTTAATTGAGCGAATTATGTCCTCTAGGTATTCCGTAGGTTCTAATTGAGCGAATTGGGTCCTCTAAGTATCACAATTGTGTGATTTTGGTCCCTCCGTTCAATTGTCATTCGATTTATAACTGAAAATATTGTAAAGGTTTTTTAATTTTTAAGTCAACTAATATGCAACATAGACCAAATTATGTGTTAGGTCATCCCATAAGTGATACGTCAACATTTTTTTTATTGGAAATTGAACTACATGAGGGACCAAAATCGCACAATTGCAATAACCAGATGACCCAAATCGCACAATGGCAATAACCGGAGAATCCAAATCGCACAATTGGAACTTGAGGACCAAAATTGCACAATCGCAATACTTGGAGGACTGAATTCGCACAATTGAAACTTGAGGCACCAAAATCACACAATCGTAATACCTGGAGGACCAAAAGTACAATTAAGCCAAGTTTTAAATATGAAAAATAGCTTAAAACATAATATAAGATATTACTCCTCAACATAATTTACTCGTACATGTTAAATTTAAGATTAAAGAAGCAAATGCTTAGAAGGTAAATTCTACTCATCTTCAAGCTATCCATGATGTATGACTAAGGGTATTTTTTTCTTTTAAGAGCAAAATATAATTTTATTAATAAGAATAATGAGTACTAGATGAAGTACATCATTGAAGACAAAGTACAAAGAGTACATCAACCCAACAGATACTACAAATGCCCAGCCTAAATCCGCCAAGAGACTGAGGCACCCTCACTATGGATGGGGCCACACTAGCTACACAGGTATGACTAAAGGTATTTGTTAATAGTTGTCTTCATGCTAATTCTACAAAAGAGCTACGAGTTGGCATTGTTAATTATGATTACGTATTTTCAAGCTCAACAAAGTACAAAATCTTCAAATCCAGATAATTTGAATAACAACAGCAACAAAAGTAGATCAATATTGAGTGGTATAATCACCGGGATCGCAATAAAACAACGAAAAACAACAACAACAAAAAGAGGAAATGAAGTTACAATTGAAATTTGAGCTAGGATAGAAAGTCTAATTATTCTCATGGAGAATGGAAAAGTAATCTCACTACTGTTCTCCTTAATAATGCATTTTAACAATGGCTACCTTGTATTTGCTTCTTTCATTTCAGAAGATATGCACAGGAAAAGTTTTTTTTTTTTTGCATTAATAATTAAATGCTATAATTTTTTTCTCAAATATTTTCGATGTTTATTATTATCTTGACTTTATTGAAATTAGTGGGGGCAAAATACATTAGACAAACGCGAACTGTTTAAATGCCACCAGATTTTTTATCAAAAAAAAAAAAATGCCACCAGATAGAAGTTGTCGCTTAAGCTAACCACATAAACAAATAAAGAATAAAAATAGCATTTAATTAGTGATATATATATTTTTTTGACAACAATTAGTGATATGATTAAAATCCAACAATTTTTGTGTTTCGAACTTGCGAAAATAAGGAAAAAGAAATAAGGGTGGTAAGCCGCAAGCTATGGTGAGTCATCTGACCTAAAAAATCTAGCAAAGTTAACAAACTATCAAAGCTTAGCTAAATCCGTTTAAATGATGAAGAAAGGTATTAAATTCTGGAGAATATGTAAAATATAAGCAAAGCCAAATGATTAAGAAAAGAATTAAATGCGCATAAGAGCATGTAAAAGAAAGCATAGATTTTGCACTGGTCCGTTCTCCTCCTGCGTGTTCTGGGGTTGTAGAGCTTCGAGCGTGGAGGGCGAGTGTACCTGCTAGCTGTAACACCCCAACTCCCTAGAGCTTAGTAATTAGAGACTCTAATGAAAAAAGAGATTTAATTTCTAAGGAATTAAAGGGGGTTAATGACCTAGAAGAATAGTTTAATTTAGTAAATTGACCCAAAGTTAAGCCTAAGGGGTAAAATAGTAATTTTACCTAAGAATTTAGAAAATATGGGACTAATTATTTATTAGTAGTTTAATTTATTAATTTATCTAAGGTTAAATTAAGGACCAAAGGATAAATTAAGAAATTAAATGAGGATTTGATAGTTAAAATTTTAATCAAATCATGTACGATGTCCTGCCATACACCGCATTACCTTGCACTCCACCTTAGCACCCCCATTCCCACTTTTCTTTCTCCCTGCATGAGTTTGAAGCAGAAGAAAGAAAAAGAGGAAAAAAAACAAAAGAAAGAGAGAAAAGAAGAGAAAGAAAGAAAAAAAGGAAGAAGAGAAAGAGAGAGAAGGGGAGGCTCGCGATGGGGAAGAAGAAGGGGGCCACGGCCGCGCTGGCCCTGGTGGCGGCGACATGCAGTGGTGCTAATGGGAGAGAGAGATCGCGAGAGAGGGGGAGGCCGAGAGAGAGAGACTGTGTGAGAGAGAGAGAGAACAGAACGAGAGAGAGAGAGAGAGAGACACTGAGAGAGAGCTCGAAAATGGAAGAATGAAGAGGAAAAGAGAAGAAGGAGGTCCTACCTCCAGTGAAGCTCGAGGAAGAAGATGGAGCCAAGATTAAAGCTTGAAATCAAAGGGGGAAAATGGAGCTCAAGCCCTAGAATTTGGAGATTTATCCCCAATTTCATCAAAGCCCTAAGGTAACATAGAATCCCCTAATTTAAAGCCTCTTTTAGGGTGTGCTAGGATTAATTATTTTAATTCTTGAGTTTGAATGTCTATTGAGTAGAAATAGTGATATTTAAGTGGGTTTGGTTAAAAGATGTTGGATGGCTGCCCCCAACCCCTCACAAATGTATATATGTTGTTTTGCCCATTGTTTGCTCCACCGAGCTTCAAGGGGTTATGTTTTGGTTCATGATTGGCTAGGTTCAAGGTCGTTGATAATCACTAAATGAGGTTGTGTAGTCCTTATCATAAGAATTTATTGAAGATGCATGTAATGAGAATGTAGTGCTTGAAGTAAGGGTTAAGGGTTGAACTGTTAACCCCAAACCCCCCGTCAGTATCTATGATATATATGTTGTTATTTTTGGTTTTGGTACATCCAATAGATTGCACATGTCTTGATATGAGTAGAGATTATGATATGTATAATGTTTTCCCCAAATGCGAGTTCCATTGAACTCCACTTGAAATGTTTGGTTTAAGTAGAATGTTGGAGAAGAATGAGAAATAGATAAAATTAAAGATGTTCAAGCTTGTGATCATTGATGATTGCTTATGAGTTATATTGTCTTGGTCGTATAATTTCTTAAAGATGCATGATTTGAATTTGAGTTGCTTAAACACATGCTAAGTTGAATTTCCTTGATTTTCTTTTGAATATCATTGGAGATAGTTGATAGTTAAATGATTGAATTGCATATTCATTTTATTATGTTCATGCATTGATAATGCATAAGTTAAGACTAAGGCACTTAAAAGATACACAAGATTCCTCATAAGATGAGAGAACGGTATGGTTAGTCTCATGGGACGCCACTTGAATGGTTAATGATGTCTAACCACCATACCATAAGTTATGTTGATTGGGGTCTAGGGATCAAGCCTATGACAAAAACCCAGTGATATAGATTCCCGGTTAAAAATCAAGTTAACCGCCAAGGAAATAGTTAAGATGTGCTAAGCACAAAGTAAAGAAGAACTTTATGTTCTTAGTCAAGTTGCATTGCATTCAAGTTTCATTCATTTTCTTGGATGTAACAAGTTGTTATGAGATGAACTATATGTTCTTATGTTTAATGGTCTTGTAAATATGCCTATGTTAGTGTGAGAAAAGTGTTTTTGGCTTAAATACCTCAAGTATGTTTATCATAATAGTATGATTTAAGGAGAGGAGTTTTCCATACGTAACACACCACGTATGGCTGGAAACAACGGTTTCAATTATATGTTACTGAGTTTTATAAACTCACATATATTGGGGTGTTGTTTTCAGGTACAAGTATATTGAAGCAGTTAGAGCATGAAGTTATGCTCGGTCTTGCCTTCGCGGCGAGACCTTTCGAATTCATACCGGATCACGAGTCGTCTTTTATTTCTTTAAGTCTTATGTAAGAGTCAAGTTTGGTTTTATACCGTTTGAGTTTAGCATAAGTTTAAATTAATATTTGGTAGTATAAATTGGAGCCATAATTGTTATTAGTTTTTCGTACCGTCTTCGATTTGGTTGTTGTAACATCCCAATTTTTAAGAAAAGTGATTTTAGCGATAAAATCCTGAAAACTCGAAAAATAAGTCATAGAGATTGATCACCTCAATGATTTACTGAGAGTACGGGAAATTATTTTGAGTTATTTTGAATAATTTATTTATTATAAATAATTATTATTAATGATGTCAATTCAAATTAATTGACAGCGTAGACGTATGCTGCTTTTAAGGAGAATTCATCAATTATATTTATTATAAGTTTTCTGCGTTGCAGAACGCGTATTTTATGCTGACTGAAAAATTGAGTGAATTAAATCAAGATAAAATTAAAATTAAGAATTAATATTTTATATTAATTCATGGTTCGAAAATCATCGGAAAACTTTAACGAAGATCCGTCGCGTTTCGAATCGCTGGGTAAATTTTATCCGCATTAAAATTTTAAATGAAACCCGATTTCGATGAAAATCAAATCGTAGCATGTTGGGATTATTTGTGAATGTCTTATATGGTTTTTATTATTTATGATAATATTTTATCACGCGATGAATTAATTTTTCGGTAAATTAATTTTCGCGAATTAATCGGCGGAAGAATTAATCGATACGCGATTACTCGACGCCATGTTTTTAGTACACTCTAGACTCTAGGATTAGAGGGTAATCATGAGAGATGAAAGATTAGATGGGTTGGACTTGATAATGGGATTAGCATCTTACTTTATGGTGTTAGGTGTTAAGTTTATAGTGGTTAATTAGAATTAGCTTTCTCTAAATCATTCTTGACCAAGTAATTTCTTTTATTAAAATTTGTTTCCTTTCCCTGTTTTGTTTTGTGTCCAGCGTGACCCTTCCCTTCCTTTATTTATTCACTAAATTCCTCTTTCACTTGGTCACCAATATATGCATGTAAGTATTATTTTAATCTAGATTAATTCTTAATCTTCCTTTTCTTTTTCTTATACTCGGCCGCAGCACTTCATTTTGTTTTACACACTTTTGTTTTCACTTTCAGCTTATTTCTATTGTGAAGAAAAGAGAGCAAGCAAGACAAATTCCAAAACCCTTCTTCTTTCTCATTTCCAGCGTCCACTTCCCACCTCCATTCACTCTTTATAAATTTTTTTCCTCTCCTCTCTTACTGCCCAACCAGGCCGCGTCCCCAAATCCCCTCTCATCTTCATTTTCAATTAATTTCCTTGTCTTGAGAGGGAAAGCTGAGGTGCTTCCATGGTGGTTACTTTCCTCTCCTTCCTTCGGTTTGTTTCATCATCATCCTTCAATCCTTCTTGTCCTTAGCTTCATCTTTTACTTGGATACCTCTTCCACACCTTACAAGTAAGCTTGAAGAACAATTTCTCCCTTCCCTCGTTCAGCCCCAAAGCCGTGAGCTTCTTCTTGGGGGTAGGAGGTAGTTTCTTTCTTTTGATTCTTGTTTTGTGATTGGTTGAATGCTTGATTGTGATCATGGATGAAGTGAACCAACTATTCCCAAATCTTTGAAAACCCTAGGCACAAGTCAAGAGGGGAAAAGAGGGGTAATGTGATCTTGAGCTTCAATCTAGCAATTAAATTGTTTATTTGAGCTATTTGAAGTTGTTTGATGCTTGTTTAAGAAATAGCTTTTGATTTGGCATGTGAAACTTGTTGTTTAAGGGTCTAGACCTATTCTTTAATTTGGGGATAAGTGGGTCTATGTTGTAGAATCATGTATTTAATTGTTAAATGATATGTTTTGGGTAGTTTTATTGTTATTGGAATAGCTATGCATGATTAAGTAGGAGAGTTAGTGAATGTTTCATGAAAAATTGACCATTGAGGGACTAGAATGGCATGTAGGAATTGATTAAGTTGTTCTTTAATTTCTAGCATTATCATGGCCATGATTGTAGTGTCTTGAAAATGGTTTGATTTGAAATAACCCTTGAAGCTCTTGTTTTTGGGAAAATGCTTTAGAACATGTCTTGAAAATGTTTGAACTAGGTGTTGGTTATAACTTGATGTTTAGATGATTTAATGGGTTTTGGAGTAGTAATGTATGTTGAAGTAAGAAGAGCTAGTGTAGGTCTTATGGAAATTCATTCTTGAAGTTGAGAAAAAGAGAGTTTATGTTGCATAAACATGTATCTAAGTATTAACTAATATGTTTTGAATAGTTTAATTGGTCTTGAGATAGGTAAGCATGAATTAATATAGGTGTTAGTTGATGTTTTGGTGAAAAAGTGACTCTTGAAGGACTAATATGACATGTAAAATTTAATTGACTCGTTCTTGATCATTTAGCATCATCATGAGCATGAATTGAAAATATTTTGGGCAAAGGTTTGGAAACTTGCAATTTTTGGGAGAGAAAGGGGGTAAGGGCCGCGAGCCCTAGGTGGTGATTAGAAAAGGAAAATCATTTTGGTTACTTGATTTAATTGTTCCACTAAGTACTTACATGATTATAGCCATGATTTAGATGTTTTGGGATTGTTGGAAAGTGGCTTAATTAAAAGAACTCTTGTTTTTTTAAATTGCTTTTGGGTAAGTGAATTATGAGATTTTATGAATTGAAGTTGAGCATGACTTGCTTTCAAAAGGAAAAAGGCTATGGAAATGATACTAGGTTGATTGTGAAAAATGTTTTAGAAACATACCTTTGAAGGTGCTTAAGTTATATTGGTGTTGTCTTGATAGTAAATGCTTGGAAATGTATTTGAAAATATGTTGGAACTTATTTGATTTAAAACTTCATTATGCACTTGAATTGTTATATGAACTCGATGTCTTGATGCTTTAAAGCTAACATGTTAAATTAAGTTATATGTGATTATGTTGTTAATGTTTTAGTTATAGTTTGAAATTAGAACCTTGTTTGGGTATCTTTTGGTTGAAAAACCTATTCTTGCAAAGGGAATTTATGGTGGTTACCTTGTGAATCATTTAATTGAATTAATGAAGTTTGTGGTTTTAGGGCTATGAGACAATTAAGGTGAAAAGGACTCCTTGAGGTCCTAAACACCAATTGGAGCCTTGACTTGAACAAATTGAGGAAAAGAATTTTGATTGCGGTTTTGTTCACGACTTGGCTTTAAAGCTTTATTACTTTAATTTTTGGTAATTTTCAAGGGTATATAATTTTTTCAAAAACATGTATCCAAATTGTGCATTTTGGGCATAAATGCTTTGATTAGTTAGTAGGTTGGGTTTTGAGAGCCTAGGAAATTAGAACTAGTCTATGCCTAGGTTGCGTTAAGTTTGTTATGTGTAATAGATTCAAGTGATCGAGATCGTGCGGCGTGGAATCGTGGGATACGTGGACGCGTAGCATGGAGTTCGGTAAGGGCGCTTTACATTTATACTTATTTCTGTATGTCCTTGTGTAAGGGCAATTTTTAGATGCGAATTTAATTTCAAGTGTTCATGCGAAGAAGTCTGAGAACCTAAGGGTTCGAAGTGAGGGTCTTGTACCCCTTCGCTTTATTTTTGTTATATATTGATTATTTAGTGGGCTTGTCTGCAAGTGGTTGGCAGCTGTCCCCAACCCCCCACACTTGTTTGTTCCTCTCTGTGAACTCCATTGAGTTGCAGAGGGATGAATTCTATGAGTTGATTGCCGATTGTTCTTTGGTGTGCATTTTTTTAATATGCGATTGTTTAATGCTCTGATCTGCTTATCCTGTTTGTATCGTTGAATTGCGTTTCTTCATGCAAGCTGATTTTATTGCTTAAGTTGTTGAATTGCGTTTCTTCATATTAAGCATGCTCTTATTATTTGATATGCGGTCGAATAATCTTGCGTATAACTCCTTGAATATCGATGCTAATTGTTCATCGAGTCCGAGAGCATTATCGAGTCGTCGAGACGTTTTTGTATGGAGGGACAACTGAGGGTGCTAGGTCCCCTTCATTCATGGTGGATTAGCTAGGTGTCGAGCGTAGGAACCGGGGCTGCTTACCTAGGGAGAAGCGAAAGATCCCAAGGCTATGGCTGGTATGTCAGTTGATGGATCTGCGTTTGCTTTCCGGAAAAATTGTCGAGTCGAGAGAAAATGAGTCGTGAGATGAGTCATGAAAAGGTCTTGAGTTGCATCTTGAGAACTGTGCATACTGTTGTTTGCCTATTATCACGATTTGTTATTTCCTGTAATATGTTGTGTTATTACATATTTTGTTGTCGAATAGGCGTATCTGCTCTTTATTTTTAAGAAGTTGACCCTTGCCAGTGGTTCTGTCAATTAGTGATTGTAACCCAGATTGCGGAGCAAGCAGAGGATTGGAACTGCAAGGAGGAGCAGCTGTAGATGGTCATCTAGCTTGACTTGTACTATGTTAAAGAGTCTACTAGCAGTCTAGTAAGGAATGTATTGTGCCGACCAGCTATAGAATAATTGTCGTTGTTCAGTATTGTAATAAATGTCTGTCATGTTTCAAGATATGTATTGTTAGACGTGAATTGATGGAACATTTGAATGTGGTCATGTAATGTCTTAAATTATTTTCCGCCATGTTTCTAAAAGTCGCTGTGATGCTCTGACTGCTTCTCTAAAGAATTTAAAACAAAAATATAGGACCACATTTCTCGAAAACCCTACGAGCAGAGTATTCCACCTTTCAGAAACATGTCAACTTTTGTCAGAATGTTTACTTAGTAGCACTCCAGAAACAAGGTGTTACAATGGTGGTATCAGAGCAGTTCGGTTCTACCGGATTGTGAGTTGGGAATTTATAGCTGGTCAAGTGTCGGGTTTTATAAAGAATAATTGTTAGAGGTCAAACCTTGTCTGGTTATGAGTCAAACCATGCTTGTGTGCTTGTTCCTCAAGTGGAGTAATTCCGCTTGTAATTGTTTGAAATTGTTCCTTAATTGAAACAACGTGTGCTGAGACACACCAAACCTATTGTGGGATTTTTATTAGGTTGAGAAACCTCGTGGAAATCCAATATCTCCGAAACGAATGATTGTTCCTGTTTTAGCAGATAAGTCAGAGATGGATCAGAGGATTTGGATGACCCAGATTCCAGATGCAGGGACGTGTCCCTCCATTAAGCAAAGGAGGGAGCTTAGCAGCTGAAGAATTCATTTCAGGGAACACAGCAATAAGGCGTTATGCTTAGGCGGAGATTTGGAATAGAGATAGTTCATAGGAGACGTTATTAGCATTATTGCATATATGTGATCCTTGAAGTATTAGTGGTTCTAAGTATAAGCCACAATGTTTGTTGTTTGAAGTATTTTGATATGTATTTTATTTGAAAATCAAAAGTATTTTATGAATTTGTGAGTGTGACATGTTTGCCACTAACATTTGTGTTCCCGTAATAGCTTATTCTTGCACAGCTGCGAATATGTGTGATTGACTGTGTGATTGTTAATTGTGTAAGCGTATTCTTATTTTCCAATGAAAATATTAAACGCGATTATTTTCTTCCTAGCAAGCCTTAATTAAATGCCTTATGACAATTTAATTCGGGTGAGATCCATTTGACCTAGTTAAATGGAATCTAGAGGGATGGTGGGAATTACCGGTAGTAACGTAGTGCGTGACGACTTGTACATCTAGTAATGGGTAATACCAAACATTTTTACCAAACCCTATCCTTATTCTTTTGAGTCATGGGAGATTATCCTATAAGATGAGCCAAGCATAGTGGGATGACTCATTTTCCACTTCTCTTCCATACGTGACCGGTTACTCGTCCACAATAGGTGGAGCAGAGCATATTCCATTTAGCCTTAGTGTTAGTGGGTGATCCTCTTGTTTCCCTGTCGGCCACGAACGAAAAGAAAAATAGTGGGGGAATAATTGGTCTAGTGGGGAGTGATTGAGTGGAAAGAAAATTGATTCCCTTTATCCTTCCCTTTGGGTGCGTCGCAAGCCACTCATGTTCCAGAAGCCTATTTTCTTCAACCCTCCTCATAAATATACAAAATCGTGTGGTGGTGGGTAGTGTGAGGGATCTTGAGAGGCTTAGAGAGTTGCATTTCCTTCTACTTCCCTCTTAGAAGACCGAGCGCCTTAGGATGATTTGGGAGGAAGATCCCCTCTTCGTTTCCTGTTACTTGTTAATGTGGGAGCTGTTGTTAATGTTGATAATACTGAGGGTGTTGATGTTCTGCTTCTGTTAATATCTTAGCACCGCGAGTTCTTGGAGGAGCTCTAGGTGAGTATTTTAATTCTTGTTTTCAATTCCTGTATTGTTTGTTAATGAACTTGTTGAAAATGGTCCTAAGTTTTTAGATAATTTTGTTAAATCATGATTTAGTAGTAAAAGTTTGAAAATGACTTTGATTTCCTTTGTTGTAAAAGATGATTTCAAGGTATCTTAACTGAACTTTGATTTAAAGACGTTCTTGATCTTATTTTCTCATAGGAAACCGAGTTTTATGTGTGTGTATTGTTGAAATTTTTTTTGGTGTAGTTAAATTGAAGTGACCACCCGTGGCCACCTATATTTAGGTGTGAGATATATTTCAAATCTTCCTGATTTCAATCCTTGATAATTTCGTGATTTCCAACTTGTTTCTTTCATAGTTCGGTTAGTGTCATAGTCTAGGAATTTTGAAAATTTAGATTTGAGTTAAAATTGTTTTGAGTGTTGCCAAGTTGGAAAATTTTTGAAAAGAAAATTGATTTTGAAATCCTTGCACTTGAACCAAGTATGGCAGGAAATTGATTTTTGGACTTTAAGTTGGGCTATTGATTTAAAAGTTTTAGTATATTTGTTGTTTTGATTGATTGTGTTTAAGACAATGAAAAACCTAATGTTTAAGGGAATCCTTGTATTCCTAAACAAGGTGGAGTCTTAGGGAATTAAGTGTTTAAAGTTCTTGAGTCTTAGTGCGAGTTTTATGATTGCAAAAACTTTGAAAAAAGAAAATTCTTGGATATTATTTTATTATTTGAAATCGAGGGAGTATTTAATATCTTGGTATTAATTTTAAAATTTTCCTTGATTACCTGTTAGTGTTGTTAATTAGGTATTCTAGAAGTTCAATAATTGCTTTGGTTTTGAAAGGAAAATGAATTTCTAGTGTTTTAGAGTTAAAAGATTGGTTATGAAAATTTTGAGAGAGTGTGTAATTTATATATATAGTTCTCTGAGAAGAGAAAAATGATTTCGAGTTTTGAGCACTTAGCTATTGGTGTGTGAAATTTTTTAGAAAAAGCTTTGGTTAAAAAGGATTTTAAAGACGAGAGAGAGTTATTAAGTTTGTTTTAATCTTTGAACTATGTTTAATGATTTTGAGACAATGAGAACCTAATTTCAAAGGAACTCTGCTGTCCATGAGAATGGTTGAGTCTTAAAGGGAAAGTTGGATTATTAAAATTTTTATTTCCATTTAGGGTTTGGTTTATAAAAATGTTGATCGGAGAAAAGAATTGTAATCTTTTTGAATGTTTTAAGTGGTTTTGTATTCTTGGTATTTGTAACCGTAGTTGCATGTGAATAGAATAATATTATTTTCTTAATATTGACGCGTAGCTGTAGTCGTGTTCGTGTTCGTGCTCGTGCTCTTGCTCGTGATCGTGAATGAGTGGAACACGTAGCTCTGGAATAAAGCATCAATCAATCGTAAGGAATCCTTCGTCCACTAACTACACATACATTACAGTGTACTATTGATATATACTTAGTGTTACTGAATGTGAGTGTTATTGTGCATGCTAGGTGGAGATTGTAATATTATATTTATAGCTATAAATGTTATGGTATTATTCATATTAATATGTACTATGAATGTTTATGTGTGCAAATTATTTTTATAGATTTTAGTAAAGTAATTTTTCGTAATTTCATACGCGTGTAGTTTCGAGGACGAAACTATTTTAAGGTGGGTGGTATTGTAACATCCCAATTTTTAAGAAAAGTGATTTTAGCGATAAAATCCTGAAAACTCGAAAAATAAGTCATAGAGATTGATCACCTCAATGATTTACTGAGAGTACGAGAAATTATTTTGAGTTATTTTGAATAATTTATTTATTATAAATAATTATTATTAATGATGTCAATTCAAATTAATTGACGTAGGCGATATCTTTGCTTTTAAGGAGAATTCATCAATTATATTTATTATAAGTTTTCTGCGTGACGTAACGCCAGCGTATTTTATGCTGACTGAAAAATTGAGTGAATTAAATCAAGATAAAATTAAAATTAAGAATTAATATTTTGTATTAATTCATGGTTCGAAAATCATCGGAAAACTTTAACGAAGATCCGTCGCGTTTCGAATCGCTGGGTAAATTTTATCCGCATTAAAATTTTAAATGAAACCCGATTTCGATGAAAATCAAATCGTAGCATGTTGGGATTATTTGTGAATGTCTTATATGGTTTTTATTATTTATGATAATATTTTATCACGCGATGAATTAATTTTTCGGTAAATTAATTTTCGCGAATTAATCGGCGGAAGAATTAATCGGTAACGCGATTACTCGACGCCATGTTTTTAGTACACTCTAGACTCTAGGATTAGAGGGTAATCATGAGAGATGAAAGATTAGATGGGTTGGACTTGATAATGGGATTAGCATCTTACTTTATGGTGTTAGGTGTTAAGTTTATAGTGGTTAATTAGAATTAGCTTTCTCTAAATCATTCTTGACCAAGTAATTTCTTTTATTAAAATTTGTTTCCTTTCCCTGTTTTGTTTTGTGTCCAGCGTGACCCTTCCCTTCCTTTATTTATTCACTAAATTCCTCTTTCACTTGGTCACCAATATATGCATGTAAGTATTATTTTAATCTAGATTAATTCTTAATCTTCCTTTTCTTTTCTTATACTCGGCCGCAGCACTTCATTTTGTTTTACACACTTTTGTTTTCACTTTCAGCTTATTTCTATTGTGAAGAAAAGAGAGCAAGCAAGACAAATTCCAAAACCCTTCTTCTTTCTCATTTCCAGCGTCCACTTCCCACCTCCATTCACTCTTTATAAATTTTTTTCCTCTCCTCTCTTACTGCCCAACCAGGCCGCGTCCCCAAATCCCTCTCATCTTCATTTTCAATTAATTTCCTTGTCTTGAGAGGGAAAGCTGAGGTGCTTCCATGGTGGTTACTTTCCTCTCCTTCCTTCGGTTTGTTTCATCATCATCCTTCAATCCTTCTTGTCCTTAGCTTCATCTTTTACTTGGATACCTCTTCCACACCTTACAAGTAAGGTTGAAGAACAACTTCTCCCTTCCTCGTTCAGCCCCAAAGCCGTGAGCTTCTTCTTGGGGGTAGGAGGTAGTTTCTTTCTTTTGATTCTTGTTTTGTGATTGGTTGAATGCTTGATTGTGATCATGGATGAAGTGAACCAACTATTCCCAAATCTTTGAAAACCCTAGGCACAAGTCAAGAGGGGAAAAGAGGGGTAATGTGATCTTGAGCTTCAATCTAGCAATTAAATTGTTTATTTGAGCTATTTGAAGTTGTTTGATGCTTGTTTAAGAAATAGCTTTTGATTTGGCATGTGAAACTTGTTGTTTAAGGGTCTAGACCTATTCTTTAATTTGGGGATAAGTGGGTCTATGTTGTAGAATCATGTATTTAATTGTTAAATGATATGTTTTGGGTAGTTTTATTGTTATTGGAATAGCTATGCATGATTAAGTAGGAGAGTTAGTGAATGTTTCATGAAAAATTGACCATTGAGGGACTAGAATGGCATGTAGGAATTGATTAAGTTGTTCTTTAATTTCTAGCATTATCATGGCCATGATTGTAGTGTCTTGAAAATGGTTTGATTTGAAATAACCCTTGAAGCTCTTGTTTTTGGGAAAATGCTTTAGAACATGTCTTGAAAATGTTTGAACTAGGTGTTGGTTATAACTTGATGTTTAGATGATTTAATGGGTTTTGGAGTAGTAATGTATGTTGAAGTAAGAAGAGCTAGTGTAGGTCTTATGGAAATTCATTCTTGAAGTTGAGAAAAGAGAGTTTATGTTGCATAAACATGTATCTAAGTATTAACTAATATGTTTTGAATAGTTTAATTGGTCTTGAGATAGGTAAGCATGAATTAATATAGGTGTTAGTTGATGTTTTGGTGAAAAAGTGACTCTTGAAGGACTAATATGACATGTAAAATTTAATTGACTCGTTCTTGATCATTTAGCATCATCATGAGCATGAATTGAAAATATTTTGGGCAAAGGTTTGGAAACTTGCAATTTTTGGGAGAGAAAGGGGGTAAGGGCCGCGAGCCCTAGGTGGTGATTAGAAAAGGAAAATCATTTTGGTTACTTGATTTAATTGTTCCACTAAGTACTTACATGATTATAGCCATGATTTAGATGTTTTGGGATTGTTGGAAAGTGGCTTAATTAAAAGAACTCTTGTTTTTTTTTGGAAATTGCTTTTGGGTAAGTGAATTATGAGATTTTATGAATTGAAGTTGAGCATGACTTGCTTTCAAAAGGAAAAAGGCTATGGAAATGATACTAGGTTGATTGTGAAAAATGTTTTAGAAACATACCTTTGAAGGTGCTTAAGTTATATTGGTGTTGTCTTGATAGTAAATGCTTGGAAATGTATTTGAAAATATGTTGGAACTTATTTGATTTAAAACTTCATTATGCACTTGAATTGTTATATGAACTCGATGTCTTGATGCTTTAAAGCTAACATGTTAAATTAAGTTATATGTGATTATGTTGTTAATGTTTTAGTTATAGTTTGAAATTAGAACCTTGTTTGGGTATCTTTTGGTTGAAAAACCTATTCTTGCAAAGGGAATTTATGGTGGTTACCTTGTGAATCATTTAATTGAATTAATGAAGTTTGTGGTTTTAGGGCTATGAGACAATTAAGGTGAAAAGGACTCCTTGAGGTCCTAAACACCAATTGGAGCCTTGACTTGAACAAATTGAGGAAAAAAATTTTGATTGCGGTTTTGTTCACGACTTGGCTTTAAAGCTTTATTACTTTAATTTTTGGTAATTTTCAAGGGTATATAATTTTTTCAAAAACATGTATCCAAATTGTGCATTTTGGGCATAAATGCTTTGATTAGTTAGTAGGTTGGGTTTTGAGAGCCTAGGAAATTAGAACTAGTCTATGCCTAGGTTGCGTTAAGTTTGTTATGTGTAATAGATTCAAGTGATCGAGACCGTGCGGCGTGGAATCGTGGGATACGTGGACGCGTAGCATGGAGTTCGGTAAGGGCGCTTTACATTTATACTTATTTTTGTATGTCCTTGTGTAAGGGCAATTTTTAGATGCGAATTTAATTTCAAGTGTTCATGCGAAGAAGTCTGAGAACCTAAGGGTTCGAAGTGAGGGTCTTGTACCCCTTCGCTTTATTTTTGTTATATATTGATTATTTAGTGGGCTTGTCTGCAAGTGGTTGGTAGCTGTCCCCAACCCCCCACACTTGTTTGTTCCTCTCTGTGAACTCCATTGAGTTGCAGAGGGATGAATTCTATGAGTTGATTGCCGTCTGTTGTTGCTGAGCTGTGCAATTATTTAATATGCGATTGAATAATGCTGTGAATTGCTTATGCTGTTTGTATCGTTGAATTGCGTTTCTTCATGCAAGCTGATTTTATTGCTTAAGTTGTTGAATTGCGTTTCTTCATATTAAGCATGCTCTTATTATTTGATATGCGGTCGAATAATCTTGCGTATAACTCTTTGAATATCGTATGCGGCGAATTGTTCATCGAGTCTGAGAGCATTATCGAGTCGTCGAGACGTTTTTGAGCTGTGAGCCGGACAACTGAGGGTGCTAGGTCCCCTTCATTCATGGTGGATTAGCTAGGTGTCGAGCGTAGGAACCGGGGCTGCTTACCTAGGGAGAAGCGAAAGATCCCAAGGCTACGGCTGGTATGTCAGTTGATGGATTTGCGTCTGCTTTCCAGAAAAATTGTCGTGTCGAGAGAAAATGAGTCGTGAGATGAGTCATGAGAAGGTCTTGAGTTGCATCTTGAGAACTGTGCATACTGTTGTTTGCCTATTATCACGATTTATTATTTCCTGTAATATGTTGTGTTATTACATATTTTGTTGTCGAATAGGCGTATCTGCTCTTTATTTTTAAGAAGTTGACCCTGGCCAGTGGTTCTGTCAATTAATGATTGTAACCCAGATGGCGGAGCAAGCAGAGGATTGGAACTGCAAGGAGGAGCAGCTGTAGATGGTCATCTAGCTTGACTTGTACTATGTTGAAGAGTCTACTAGCAGTCTAGTAAGGAATGTATTGTGCCGACCAGCTATAGAATAATTGTCGTTGTTCAGTATTGTAATAAATGTCTGTCATGTTTCAAGATATGTATTGTTAGACGTGAATTGATGGAACATTTGAATGTGGTCATGTAATGTCTTAAATTATTTTCCGCCATGTTTCTAAAAGTCGCTGTGATGCTCTGACTGCTTCTTTAAAGAATTTAAAAAAAAATATAGGACCACATTTCTCGAAAACCCTACGAGCAGAGTATTCCACCTTTCGGAAACATGTCAACTTTTGTCAGAATGTTCACTTAGTAGCACTCCAGAAACAGGGTGTTACAGTTGTAGTTATTGATAAAGGACAATTGTTATCAAATTACTTTGTAATGCCTTATGTTTTCAAAGATTTTCCATGTAGTAAAAGTAGTATGTGTCAAAGGAATTATTTCCTAGTGTTTATTATTTAAAGTGAAAAATTCTTTCCAAGTTTAACTATTAATTCTAGATTAATTTAATAAGTAATGCCCTAATTAGAGTCAGGGTGTTACACTAGCACACTTTGACGCTCAATAGTTTTTGGCATAGGTGGGAGAATGTGAATAGTGCACGTACCTAGGGTGTATAACGCCCCGACTTTAATCGAAGAATTACTTGCTAAACTAACAGGAATTAAAGTTAAACATGGAAAAAAAAATTCACTTTACATAATAAACAATAGGAAATGAATCATTTGAAATATACTACTGTGGCTAAATAAAAATCTATGAAAACATAAGGCATTATAAAAAAAATTTGATAATAAATGACCTTTATCAAAAACTACAATCAAATTTAAGACAGTACAAAGACTCATAACAAACATGACTCCAAGGCGGACTACAAAGCCTCAATTAAATTTACACTAAACTCGTACATTATAAATATTACAACTTGACTCGTGATCCGGCCTTGACATACAAGAAAGTCTCGCACAAGGGCAAGACCGAGCATCAAGGAACACTCTCTAATTCTCCATGAGCTGATAGTATCTGAAACAATGCCCCCCAAACATAGTGAGTTATAAAAACTCAGTAATATAGAATTTAGAAATAAAACATTTTTACCATTATTTCAGCCATACATGGTGTGCTACATATGGAAAACTCCTCTCAACAGAGAAACCATCATCAACATTAATTTTAGTTCCATGGGTCCACTATTAACCACACTTTACTTGTAAACAATTAATAATCACAAGGTTTCCGATTAATACCCCAAACTTCATCACACACTAACACATACTTCCCCAATACAAGGTTCTCATTTAAATAAACAATTTAGCAAATCATGTTCATGCAGTATTTTCACTATGTTAATTCCTTCACAAAGAGCCACTAAATAATAATTTGACTATGTAAAATCATAGGGTAAAAGCAGACTTTTTCAGCCATCCAAAACCAATCAAAATCTCATTATGACATACCAAAAGATATCCTAATGCAGAATTTTTCTTTAACATCATGGAGCATGAGAATTTCCACTCAATAACCATTCAAGTACATTACTTAAGTGCATAATTTGTACACAACTAAACAAGTATTTCAACTTCAATTCTAGTATGTTAACATTACATGCTTTTGCAGAATTTTTATACCAAAATTTTGCATCCATATACTTTCAAAAACATACATCCATTTTATAACCTATAGTGCCGAATTTTCAGCATATTAAATCAATAATAACAAATCTTGAAGTAGGAACTTGATAAGATGAAAACCAAGGGTAAGAAAGCAAAATTTTCCAGCACAATATATACACACATATATATCAGAAACCACCAAAATTTGACTCAAACTCATCTCAAAGAGAGCTAAATTTCTAATTTCCCACCTCATGTCACTCATTACCAATCACCTAATTTCTATTCAAACATATTGACAACAAGGGACTAACATACTTTTCTCACAGGACAAAAATCAAACATCTTGCATACGTTTCTACTTCATAAACTTATCAATGAATAAGTATCAACTAATCAAGAGATTAAACATAAAACCCTAGCACACCCTAAAGAGAGGTTTTAATTGGGGATTCTATGTTACCTCTTGTTCCTTAAATGCTTGGAGAAGAAATCCCCAAATTCAAGGGCTTGGGTACCCAAAATCCACCATGGGAGCTCCTCCTCCAAGCTTCCCTTCCATCACCATCTTCTCTTTTCTCTTCCATAGATCCCTGATTTCCTCCTCTTCCTCTTTTTCCCTCTCTTCCCTACAGCCTCTCTCCCTCCATTTCGCTCTCTCTCTGTCCCTCTCTCTCGCTCGGTGCTCCCTCTTTCTCTCATCATGTTGCACCACCGTCTGCCGCTGCCGCCATGGCTGTAGTAGCCACCACCTCCTTCCTCTTTCTTCCCTTCGTGCGCCCTCTCTTCTTCCTTCTTCCTCATCTTTCTTTTTCTTCTTTCCCTTTCTTTCTTCCTTTTCTTTTCTTCTCTTTTTTTTTCTGTTTCTATCGAGGAGAACAGCCCCCTCCCCTCTTTATCTCTCTCTTTTTTTAAACATTACTTACAACTCACACCCCCTATTTTAAATAATACAACCCCTTCTTTATTAATCCTCACAATTTCAAATGCATAAGGGTTGGGTCTTCTAAAATTAGCCCCTTTAATACTAAATTAAACAATATTAGTCTAGCTTAATCCTTGGAAAAAATTATCATTTTACCCCTAAGTTCCAATTTTTGTTTTAAAACTCTAGATTTATGGCTATTAACCTCGTTAATCCTTAGGAATTAAATCCCCTCTTTCATTAGGGTCTTTAATTATTAAACTCTAGAAAGTTGGGGTGTTACAGAGTGTAGGACTTCTCCCACTTATATACTAGAGAGCATTGTACCAAGGATCGCATGGCACCGAATATGCCTTTGCTTTGATTGGGGTACGATAGGGTTGACCTTTTCTAGGCGTGTGTCGGTTGTACCCAATGTCAAGTTTGTTCCCTGTAGCAGAGTCTCGAGGTATTGACCCTTGGATCTATAGTTGTATTCTTGTACGAACGACTGAAGTGGGGGGACACGTCATTTTCATGGAATCTCCAAGGGAACTTGTCCGTAAATGGGTGATAGTAACAAAATATGGGAATTCTGGTGGGTAGGCCTTTATTGAGCCTCTGTCGATCTAGATGGACCCAATTGGAGTTTGGCCCAATCCTTTGAGGCCGAATCTCAGTGGAATACCACATATCAGATTCCCTCAGCTCGATGTCAGCATCAAGTCGAGGTTGGGATGTATCTATGGTGGTCAATACTAACTAGAATTAGTTGGTGACTCGCATTACAAAGTCGATATATTTTTATTCCGATTGAGCAATGTGTGTAACTACATGAGTGTTATAACGCCCCACCTTGACAGGGAGTTACTTTATTTTCAAATAATGTCAGCCCACACATATAAAGCAACAACACATATTATTTATTATCAGAGTACGCAAAGCATGGATCATGCACATATAGATATATATACACCACACCCATCTAGGACACACTAGCCGTGGTAATACCGTATTCCGAACATCTGAACACTGCCTCTAGGCAGCTTTATTATTGCGGGCACCTCCGCTAGGTCTCCCTCCCCAAGAATAAGCTCTAAGAACAGGCTGCTCCTGTCTGTTTGCTATTCATCACAATATAATATAGAAATACACAAGAAATGAAGGCGTAAGAAATCCATCAATCACCAATGAGTAGGAAAACATAATAGAAGAGTAACTGTCACCATGCACAATACAAATAATAATAAAGATAACAATCATCGACCTAACTGATAAATATTGATACCACAGATACTACATACGGATCCCTGAGCACACGGTCATAGACCGCATCACACACTGATACCGCAAATTTACACAGACCACTGAATACACGGGCTGATCACCGGCCCTTCACACCCTAGACTGATCACCAGTCTCATGGCACAAGAGGAATGACACATAAGTTGGTTGTCCCAGGAACATATCCTGATATGCTACCATCTCTGATCACCGGAGTAAGGTACCATCCCCGTGCACAAGGACGGCATTCCCAATATAGGGAATGGCCAAAATTGTCCCCCCGTCGAACGTGGAGTCCTGAAGCCTCGTCTGGATGACCGAGCCATACTCTGTCTATCCCTATGGTCAATGACCTGCTCCAAACTGCTCCGTACCTTCGATCTGATCACCAGTCCTCAGGTACCCCAACCTCGAGTACACCTATCACCACTAGCAAACAGAGTATCAACGTCAATACTCGCTATTACAATATAGGGATTTGCAATCCTCTAATGAGAGGGTGTCACCCTTGACTCTAAGACCATACATCAATTATCACACTCACAAGTATCATGTTTATTCAATCAGCACGTTATGGATATCATCACATTAATCAGAACATCAACAGTCACAAGTAATCAGCGTTTAGACTATATTCCTAGTGTCGCGAAGGCGACTGTCAACTAATCATGTTATCAATTAAGTGGACACGTAAGTCAAGCATGCACAAAAATCCCACCAAACAAAACCTATGTTAGTTGATAAGTCTACGGTGACTATCCTTAGCCACCGCATACTGCAACCCCTCTCCTAAGGTGTTACTGATATCAAACCTTAGTAGGGTTTGAGGTCCCCTACGCATGCTAACAATACTATTCTACTACATGCTTTCCCTAGTAATTCAAGTATCTTCCCCCTTACCTGGTACTTCTGTCTAAGCCCCTACAGAAAGCCTTCACCCTCGTCTGCTATCTGCGCTACTGGCTTGGGCTACTCCTCCGAGCCTTACTCTTCTCTCATACTTAAGGATTTCCAACTAAGAGCTTTCTGATGCATAGGATCCTCACTCGAGGCAAGTGCAGAGCATACTTACTCCTTAGAGGATGTTCCTAGAGAAAGAAGAGGATTTGGTACAAGGAATGAAGGGAGGGTAAGCACTTATTTGTGTCAAAATCTAAATGGAGACAAGTGCCAGACCGTATCGCGTTGTGATGGTTCCCTCTCACAGGTGTCGTCACGTCGCAATGGTACCTTTTAAGAAAATATATGATTTTTCTTCTTCTAGAAGCTTCTAGGGGGTTCCACAGCCTTCTAGGGATATTTTCGTCCTTTTTAGGATTTCTAAGCCTTTCTTAAGGTTTCTAGATCTTTTCTATGGTTTCTAGACTATCCAGGATTTTCCCAAATCTTATTATAAGTCCACACATAAGCAAACACCCAATTAAACAAAGAATCTAGAAATTGAATTGTCACATTGCTACCCTCCTTAAAATAAATTTCGTCCTCGGAATTTAACGATAGGTACCAGAATCTGAGGTCTCCTTAGTTCCTTTGACCACAAATACTCGCCCGGTTCGTGGAGGTATCGTTGCTGGTTTAGCTGATGCTGCTGTTTTAGATGTGGCAGTGGGTTTTGCCTCAACCATTTATCCTCTAGCTTCAGGTCCAGTTGCTACCTTCTGCTTACAATCTCGGGAAATATGTCCTGGTTTCTTGCACCGATAACAGATAGATTCTTTTTCAAGACATTCCCGGGCATGATGTCCTTCTCTGCAACGAACACATCTCATTGACCTTGGTTGCTCGCTTCCAGCAACCATGAGTGACTTGTTAGGATGATCATAGGGTCCTCGAAATTGTGGAGGTTTATTTTTCATAAAGGCCATCTGTCTGACATCAACCGTTACTTCTCCTCTGCCTCCCTGGTTCAGTAGGTACTGCAAAGAATCGCCTTACCGGTGTATCGCAGGCATCTCACGCGCTGCTACAAAGATGACTACTAAAACGGGACAGGGCGGGTTGGCCCGCTGATAAACCCCAAATTTGCCTATTATTTTGGAATATTTTGAGTATAAAATATTATAATTATGTTTCTTATTAGATAAGATATGCTCACTATTTCCTTATTTATGCAGAAAAGTAAAAAAGGGCAACTTAGGAAGAAAAAGATTGAATCTGGCAAGATTTGGCATATTTTGGTAATTTTGGACATGCATGCGGCGATTCCTAGCTGCAAGACGCAGCAGGGCGTACCTCATGGTCGATCTGACCTAGCGTCAAAGAAAAAGTCTAGTACGGCCGTACCAAAGGCAGTAAGGCCGCACCTAAAGTAGTCAGCCTACACCCAATGCAACAGTACGAGCTAGCGCCGAAGCCAAAATTCAGTACCGTCGTGTATAAAGACGGTATGGCCGTACCTAATCCTAGATTGACCTAGTGCATTGCCAAGCCTATAAATATGCACTCATAGCTCACTTTCAAGGACTTTGGCTATCTTCTGGACTAAAGAACCTCTAGATCTCTTTCCTAATCCAGTTTTGTCGTCAGAGCTTAAGAGAATCAGGAAGAATAAAAGAGAGGACTGTCATCATGCTGAAAGGGTGTCCCGATTCCATTTAATTATGTCTTTTAGGGATTTATGTGCGGATTCATGTCATTCTAGCTTATTGGGAAATACTATGAGTACCTAATTCCATCACTAGGGGTGAGGGGGTCTTTCACCATGTTCTCGATATTTATTTAATTACTATTATAAGTTTCCTAATATCCTGTTGAATATGCTATTCTTAGCATGCTTAATCTCATAGGATCTGGCCAATCCTTAATAAATTAGTTAATTGTAGACGATCGCACCACAATTAGTTAATGGAACTCTAAGAATAACTGAATTTGCTAATTATTCCGGGTCAAGGATAATTGCCTTTTTCCAATCAGTTATTGAATTGACAAAATTTTTCAGCACATTATATACATACATATACATCAAAAACCACCAAAATTCAACTCAACCTCATCTCAAAGAGAGCTAAATTTCTAATTTCCTACCTCATGTCACTCATTACCAATCACCTAATTTCTATTCAAACATATTGACAACAAGGGACTAACATACTTTTCTCATGGGACAAAAATCAAACATCTTGCATACGTTTCTACTTCCACATAAACTTATCAATGCATAAGTATCAACTAATCAAGAGATTAAACATAAAACCCTAGCACACCCTAAAGAGAGGTTTTAATTGGGGATTCTATATTACCTCTTGTTCCTTAAATGCTTGGAGAAGAAATCCCCAGATTCTAGGGCTTGGGTACCCAAAATCCACCATGGGAGCTCCTCCTCCAAGCTTCCCTTCCATCACCATCTTCTCTTTTCTCTTCCATAGATCCTTGATTTCCTCCTCTTCCTCTTTTTCCTTCTCTTCCCTACAGCCTCTCTCCCTCTATTTCGCTCTCTCTCTCTCCCTCTCTCTCGCTCGGCGCTCCCTCTCTCTCTCATCACGGTGCACCAATGTGCACCGCCGCTGCTATGGCTGTCGCAGCCGACACCTCTTTCCTCTTCCTTCTCTTCGAGCGCCCTCTCTTCTTCCTTATTCCTCTTTTTTTTTTCTTTTTTCCCTTTCTTTCTTCCTTTTTTTTTCTGTTTCTATCGAGGAGAACAGCCCCCTCCCCTCTTTGTCTCTCTTTTTTCAAAAAAACACTACTTACTACTCACACTCCCTATTTTAAATAATACACCCCCTTCTTTATTAATCCTCACAATTTCAAATGCATAAGGGTTGGGTCTTCTAAAATTAGCCCTTTTAATACTAAATTTAACAATACTAGTCTAGCTTAATCCTTAGAGAAAATTACCATTTTACCCCTAAGTTCTAATTTTTGTTTTAAAACTCTAGATTTATGGCTATTAACCTCGTTAATCATTAGGAATTAAATCTCTTCTTTCATTAGGGTCTTTAATTACTAAGCTCTAGAAAGTTAGGGTGTTACAAAATGTAGGACTTTTCCCACTTATATACTAGAGAGCACTGTACCAAGGATCGTCTAGCACCGAATATGCCCTTGCTTTGATTGGGGTACGACAGGGTTGAATTTTCTAGGCGTGTGTCGGTTGTACCCAATGTCAAGTTTAATCCCTGTAGCAGAGTCTCGAGGTATTAACCCTTGGATCTATAGTTGTATTCTTGTACGAACAACTGAAGTGGGGGGACACGTCATTTTCATGGAATCTCCAAGGGAACTTGTCCGTATATGGGTGATAGTAACAAAATATGGGAATTCTGGTGGGTAGGCCTTTATTGAGCCTCTATCGACCCAGACAGACCCAATAGGAGTCTGGCTCAATCCTTTGAGGTTGAATCTCAGTGGAATACCACATATCGGATTCTCTCAACACGATGCTAGCATCAAGTCGAGGTTGGGATGTATCTATGGTGGTCTATACTAACCAGAATTAGTTGGTGACTCGCATTACAAAGTCGATACATTTTGATTCTGATTGAGCAATGTGTGCAACTACATGAGTGTTGTAACACCGCGCCTTGACAGGGCGTTACTTTATTTTCAAATAATGGCATCCCACACATATAAAGCAACAACACATATTATTTATTATCAGAGTACGCAAAGCATGGATCATGCACATATAGATATATATACACCACACCCATCTAGAACACACTAGCCGTGGTAATACTGTATTCCGAACATCTGAACACTGCCTCTAGGCAGCTTTATTATTGCGGGCACCTCTAATAGGTCCCGCTCCCTAAGAATAAGCTCTAAACACAGGCTGCTCCTGTCTGTCTACTATTCATCACGATATAATATAGAAATACACAAGAAATGAAGGGGTAAGAAATCCATCAATCAACAATGAATAGGAAAACATAATAGAAGAGTAACTGTCACCATGCACAACACAACTAAAAAAAAAGATAACAATCATTGACCTAACTGATAAATACTGATACCACAGATACCACATACGGACCCCTGAGCACACGGTTATAGACCACCTCACACACTGATACCGCATATTTACACAGATCACTGAACACACGGGCTGATCATCGACCCTTCACACCCTAGACCGATCACCAGTCTCATGGCACAAGAGGAATGACACATAAGTTGGTTGTCCCGACAACATATCCTTATACGCTACCATCTCTGATCACCGGAGTAAGATACCATCCCCGTGCACGAGGACGGCATTCCTAATACAGGGAATGGCCAAGTGTAACACCATACATTCAACTAAACTTGAAAGTAAGATAATTAACATTTGATACAGAGTTTACCAAGCGGAATTTAAACTTAAATATTTAATTAAGTCTAGATTGTCACAAGGTTCCTAATCCCACGAAGGGGAAATATCCCATATTTCAAAATTACATAACCATCTAAAGATTTAATACAAAATACTAGTTGTTTTGCATCAAATTCAAAAGAGAATTACATAACCCAAAATACAAAATAACATAAAGATCTTCATACTCCTAGCGTCTTCAACCTTTCTTCAAAACCTGCGAATCTATGATAATAACAAAGGGGAAAAGGGTGAGATAAAAATCTCAGTGAATCCTTTCCTCGACCCCTCACCATCTCTCTTAAACTTAAGACAATTCTCAATAAAATAGTCAAACACATTTATGCAATGCAACTTTTCTAAGAACGCTTCGTTCTTCATTACTTCGTGCTTAGCACGTCTTATCTATTCCTTTTTTCGGTTAACTTGGGGACTAACCAGGGAATCTATGTTACTAAGTTTTTCATAAGCCTTAGCCTTAGATCCCAATAAACATAGCTAGCCATATGGTGGTTAGACGTCATTAACCTCTAAGTGGCGTCCCACGAGACTAACCATATCGTTCTCTCCTCTTTCGAGGAATCTTGGTGTCTTTTAAGTGACCTTTAAATTACAACTAACATGGCCTAGAAGCATGTTTTTCTTTGAGATAAAATCACACTTAGGATATTTAACTCACATTTACTTATAACTTCACATAATCATATAAACATGGCAAAACACACATTCATATGAATCATTACATAATTTTTCAGTTAAGAAATCACTTCAAAACAAGGACACATTCCCTTTGGAGCTTAGGGAACATCCAACGGTTCAAACATCAAACATACAATTCGTGGGGGGTTGGGGGAAGTCAGCCAACCTCTTGCAGTCAAACCCACTAAATAAACATAACAATGACCATAAAATTAAACTTAAGATCAAAAGGGTTATCAAACCCTAACTTTGAATCCTTTGGGATTCAAAGACTTCTTTGAGAAAAATCCTAATGTGGGACTTATCGGTGCCCATCACCTAAGAGAAGGAAGAACTCACAAACTAAACCAAGGATTCGAGCTCCAATGAGTGAAGTTCAGCTCCCACTTCCTCCTCCTTCGCGTTCTTCTTCTTCTTCTTCCTTTACTAGGGTTCAAGCCAAACTTCAAAAACATCCAAAATCTCACTCTCATAACTTTGATTCAAGCTAGGATTTGGTAAAATCTAGCAAAAATCCATAGATCTCTCATAGGATTTGAGAAACCCTAGTGTGTCCCTCCCCTCTTCACTCTCAATCGCCCTTCTCTATCTTTTTCCCCAATTCGTGATTGTGAGGCTTGCTGCTGCGTTTTCTGCTTTTAAGCAACAGTGAATCGATTCACTGCATATAGGTGAATCGATTCACACATGCAAAAAGTGCCTGTTACGAATTTTAAGTGAATGAATCAATTCACACTTCGAGTCCCAGAGGGTTGTGTTTGCTAGAATCGATTCACAGGGTGTGTGAATCGATTCACACCTGTTAGAATTCGATTCCCAAAGGGATTTTCATGCTTGAATCGATTCATGAGGTGTAGGATTTGATTCCCATAGTGTAAAAATCAAAGAAACTTGATTCTAACACCCTTTCTTGGGTCCTTCTTCCTATTCCTTGCTAAACTAACTCTCATCCACCCTTAACATCACTTAGGAGCTAATCACAACTCATCTAATCACTTAGGATCATTAAAGGCACAATACCCTTATTTCTCAATTATTAATATCAACTTGAATTTACATGAAATTCACTATTAAACTATACTAAGCTTATGCACATAATTCTAAACTAAAATTGAGGGATTTGGGGTGTTACACCAAGATTGTCCCCCCATCGGACGTGGAGTCCTGGAGCCTCGTCGGGATGACCGAGCCTCACGCTGTCAATCCCTAAGGTCAATGACCTGCTTCAAACCACTCCGTACCTTCGATTCGATCACCAGTCCTCAGGTACCCCAACGTCGAGTACACCGACCCGACCATCACCAATAACAAACAGAGCATCAACAACAGTACTCGCTATTACCATCTAGGGATTTGCAGTCCTCTAACGAGAGGGCATCACCCTTGAATCTAAGACCATACATCAGTTATCACACTCACAGGTATCATGTTTATTCAATCAGCACGTTATAGATATCAGCACATTAATCAGAATATCAACAGTCACAAGTAATCAGCTTATAGACTATATTCCTAGCATCGCGAAGGCGACTGTCAACTAATCATGTTATCAATTAAGTGGACACGTAAGTCAAGTAAGCACACAAATCCCACCAAGTAAAACCTACGTTGGTTGATAAGTCTACGGTGACTATCCTTAGCCACCGCATACTGCAACCCCTCTCCTAAGGTGTTGCTGATGTCAACCACTAGTAGGGTTTGAGGTCCCCTACGCATGCTAACAGTATTATTCTACTACATGTTTTCCCTAGTAATTGAGGTATCTTCCCCCTTACTTGGTACTTCTGCCTAAACTCCTACAGAAAGCCTTGACCCTCGACCGCTATCTATGCTACTGCCTTGGACTACTCCTCTGAGCCTTACTCTTCTCTCATACTTAAGGATTTCCAACTAAGAGCTTTCTGATGCATAGGATCCTCACTCGAGGCAAGTGCAGAGCATACTTACTCCTTAGAGGATGTTCCTAGAAAGATAAGAGGATTTAGTGCAAGGACTGAAGGGAGGGTGAGCACCTATTAATAGGTGAGCTTCAACCCCATCGCGTCGCGATGGTCCCCTCTCACTAGTGTCGTCGCGTCGTGATGGTACCCTTACCCTTACACGTGTCAAAATCTAAACGGAGACAAGTGCCAGACCGTATCACGTTGCGATGGTTCCCTTTCACAGGTGTCGTCACGTCGCAATGGTACCTTTTAAGAAAATATCTGATTTTTCTTCTTCTAGAAGCTTCTAGGGGGTTCCACATCCTTCTAGGGAAATTTTCGTCTTTTTTAGGATTTTTAAGCCTTTCTTAAGGTTTCTAGATCTTTCCTATTTCTAGATCTTTCCTAAGGTTTCTAGACTATCCAGGATTTTCCCAAAATCTTATTATAAGTCCACACATAAGCAAACACCCAATTAAACAAAGAACCTAGAAATTGAAATGTCACATTGCTACCCTCCTTAAAATAAATTTCGTCCTCGGAATTTAGCGATAGATTCCAGAATTTGAGGTCGCCTTAGTTCCTTTGGCCACAAATACTCGCCTGATTCGTGGAGGTATCGTTGCTGGTTTAGCTGATGCTGCTGTTTTAGATGCGGCAGTGGGTTTTGCCTCGACCATTTGTCCTCTAGCTTCAGGTCCAGTTGCTACCCACTGCTTACAATCTCGAAAAATATGTCCTGGTTTCTTGCACCGATAGCAGACAGATTCTTTTTTAGGACATTCCCGGGCATGATGTCCTTCTCTGCAACGAACACATCTCATTGACCTTGGTTGCTCGCTTCCAGCAACCGTGAGTGACTTGTTAGGACGATCATAGGGTCCTCGAAATTGTGGAGGTTTATTTTTCATAAAGGCCATCTGTCCGGCATCAACCGTTACTTCTCCTCCGCCTCCCTAGCTCAGTAGGTGTTGTAGCAACTGTCCCTACTGCTGTATCAGTAGGGCATTCTGTTGCGCCTGCTATAGCATGACTACTAAAATGGGACGGGGCGGGTCGGCCCGCTGATAAACCCCAAATTTGCCTATTATTTTGGAATATTTTGAGTATAAAATATTATAATTATGTTTCTTATTAGATAAGATATGCTCACTATTTCCTTATTTATGCATAAAAGTAAAAAGGGCAACTTAGGAAGCAAAAGATTTAATTCTGGCAAGATTTGACATATTTTGGTAATTCTGGACATTCTATACGGCGTTACCTAAAGTCAGTACGGTCGTACCTAACTGCGCACAGCAATAGGGGCGTATCTCATGATCAATACAGCCTAGCGTCAAAGAAAAAGTCTGATACGGCTGTACCAAAGGCAGTACGGTCGCACCTAAAGTAGTCAGGCTACTCCCAGTGCAACAGTATGAGCCAGCGCCGAAGCCAAAATTCAGTACGATCTGTATAAAAATGGTATGGTCGTAGCTAATCCTAGATTGACCTAGTGCATTGCCAAGGCTATAAATATGCACTCATAACCCACTTTCATGGACTTTTGCTATCTTATGGACTAAAGAACCTCTAGATCTCTTGCCTAATCCAGTTTCGTCGTCG
Organism: Calophaca sinica; assembly: GCA_037113605.1. Lineage (NCBI taxonomy): Eukaryota > Viridiplantae > Streptophyta > Magnoliopsida > Fabales > Fabaceae > Calophaca > Calophaca sinica. The sequence continues at coordinate 84,135,206 of CM073730.1, read as the reverse complement.
AAACTTAAGAAAATCGTGAAGAATAAAAGAGAGAACTGTCATCATACTGAAAGGGTGTCCCGATTCCATTTAATTATGTCTTTTGGGGATTTATATGTGGATTCATGTTATTCTAGCTTATTGGGAAATACTATGAGTATCTAATTCCATCACTGGAGTGATGGGGGATCTTTCACCATGTTCTCGATATTTATTTAATTACTATTATGAGTTTCCTATTATCCTGTTGAATATGCTATTCTTAGCATGCTTAATCTCATAGGATGTGGTCAATCCTTAATAAATTAGTTTATTGTAGACGATCGTACCACAATCAGTTAATGGAACTCTAAGAATAACTGAATTTGCTAATTATGTCAGGTCAAGGATAATTGCTTATTTTCAATCAGTTATTGAATTGACAAACTCATTAGTTCTTAATGCTCTTTCTGTTAATTGCCATGCATGATCATTGAGGGAAGTTCTTAGGAAGAAAACTATTAATATTGCATGATCATTGGGTATTAATAATTTAAGAGGGGGTGATTGGCATACGAATAGGAAATATAGCTAGTAAAAGTTGGTTAATAAATTCAAGGGCTAAATATTAGTGAACTCGGTTCCCCTAGGCTCTCCCTATTTGATCTCTATTCAGTTCTTGCGATATTGCCCTATTTTCACTATTTATAATTTAATTGTCTTGCTCTCAAAACCATAACTTTCATTAGTCTAAATAGCATAAGATCTTTATTACGTTAGTACTCGCGCATTCCCTGTGAGTTCGACATTTGGAGTCTTAAATATACTCTACTTTATTACGAGTTAAGACCAGGTGCACTTGCCTGAGCCGCAGGGGAATGCTTTAGTGTTATTAAAATAACAAAATTCAAGTTAATTTAGACATTTTATTTTATTATCTTTGCATTTTAATTGTTCTTTATTTCATTACTTATTTTAACCATTTGAGTTTTGGTATACTCAGGCACCGCAGATAACCAAGAGTAATGGTAGAGAACTCACATAAGAAGAGTACTTCTCTCCAACAGTCTATATGCCAGATAGTATTAACTACCCAGCCATTAGACCGTGCAATTTTGAGTTCAAACCATCATTAATCTCAATGGTGTTCGCAGTGCAATTTTCGGGATTACCTTCGGAAGATCCCAATGCTCATCTCAAGAATTTCTAGAGGATACTCGGTACCGTCAAATACAATGGAGCCCCAGCTGAAACCATTAAGTTGAGGTTATTCTCGTTCTCTTTACAAGGGAAGGCTCAAATTTGGTTAGATTCACTGGCTCCTAATTCGATCACCACTTGGGAGGACTTGAAGAGCAAATTTCTGAACAAGTATCTCTCTCCCGCAAGATCTACAGAATTAAGGGCCGATATAGTTAATTTCTAATAAATTGAAGCTTAATCAATACATGAAGCCTGCGTGCGATTTCAGGATATACTTAGAAACTTCCCGCATCATGGCTCGCTATGTGGCAACTAGTTGACTCTCTGAACATAACTTACTAACCTATGTATATGGATGGCTCCATCCAGTACCCGTGCACTACAAGGTATCCTCCACGCTGCTAACATCCAATCCATCACATACAAGCAAACAAGAATGGGTAGATGAGAAGTTATCCAAATACTTAAAACATGGAATATGTAAATTAGACACGAATATAGAATAGCACACACACAAGGCAAACATCTCCAAGGTATTAAAATGCAAGATCATAGCCTATTCTATAGATCAGGTGCTAGTCCCCATCTAAACCATAAGCGTTATTTATCATCCCCATCTCTCATGCAAATCCTAGTATCCCTACATGCATTTGGAAATTCTATTATTATCAAATCTCCTTGTCGGCCCCACAGGCCTTCCTAAATTGTCCCTTTCTCACCAACCGAGAGTAGGGACAAGCCAGTCATTCATCTACCATATCCATCTCCTCGTACCCCTAAGAGTGGCTCACTGCCCCAGTGGCAGGCGTCGGGGTGCATCTAGATCGTACATACTATGGACTGTGATATGTAAGTTACCTTATCAAGATGTTTGAGCTACCAATTACCAAGACAGGAAGAGGTCAGCTTTCCATCACCGAAGGCACAACTCGGACTCAGATCGATCCCGTAGGAAACCACAAGTCTTTTGTACTGCACATATCGTACTCCACTCTAGTACTCTGGCCTTGTACGTAATGGTCGACCCATCTACGTACGGCGATGGTACCAAATTACATCATGAATCCTCACACCCAAGTTCAAGCCTAGGAATATACCCTCGACCTTGACATATCCTCCTTAAGGTTAGAGTGTCCATCTAACACATTAATCATTGCACTCCCCAGTCGTCTCTCTCCTAATCCTAACAGCCTAGAATCCTAATAATCCTCACCACATGCTCTTGAACGTGGCAAAAACACAAGAAAGGGGTTTGAATTGGGTTTTATAAATCTTTTCGAAATGCTTGTGTGTTTTTGAAAACCTTTTCAAAACAACTCTTTAACAAAATAGTAATGTAAATACGTAAATAGAAGAGAAGAGCAGGACAAAGTGTTTATACTAGTTCACTATCACCTGATAGCTACGTCTAGTCCCTACACACACACTTGAAGGATTTCTCCACTATAATCAAATGATTACACTTGAGAGTATACTACTGCCAAATTGGCTATACTCATAACTTCTTAGAACGACTTAGTGTAGTCAAGCCTTTAAGGAATACAGCCACTACTAGGCTAAATACAAGAGTTCAAAAATATTTTGAAACAATAACAATAACTCTCAACAGAGAGGATTTACAATGAAATGCTTAAGCACAAAGAATAACTTTTTAACAGAAAGGACAAAACAATAAAATGCTTGTTCACTTGGTCTCAGAGACTTAGAATAATTTCTTGGTTGCTCACTGTCTCAGTTTGTGTAATAGAATCGTTCTCAAGCGTTAACCTACTTCAGTGAATGAAGTAAGGTATATATAGCTAGGTTTGTAAATAGTGTCGTTGTGACCTAACAACTCTTTCCACCAGGGGACAAAACTTCAGATCTGCTTTTGGTGGCTTTTAGCATGTCCTGTCACTTTCAGCTCTGTTCCTGTATACTGACACAGCGGACTGTTACAGGATCTGAATCCACTTAATTCCAGTAGCTCAGACGTCAATCATAGCAAATATAGCATAGCAAGCCTAACGTCGCATAAGGGGACTACTACAAGCACATATAAACACATAGCAGATACTAACATAGAACACTGTCCTAGGGTGGCTTAGAGGCATTACAATCACTCAATAGAGTAACAGTATACCATAGTTCTACTAAGAACTACTGATATCAGCCTCTAGTAGAGCGTGGGACTCTACTCAATTCTATAAGTAGTCTAACTACTATTCCATTAATTAGGCTTCTCGCTCCCATATACCTGGCATTTCATGATTAGCAATATAGGACTCCTTGAGTTTCTCATGTTCCCGCCATTGACCTTGTGGCATCCTAACGATAATTGGGATATAGTCACCTGTTATGATGACAGGGAAGGTCCTAATGTCCAAATGTATGACCCAATTACACATTGGGCACCCCATTGACTCTAGGACTTACTTCTGAAAGAATAGTATTATTACTATTACAACCACGATATTATTAATCGCGTATTATTACGTGAATTCTAAGGAATATACTATAAGGATAATTTGGAGTATACATATAGCGTAAGGACGTAGTAGGCAAATCCCCATACGGACGCTAGTTCTCCTCGGGCAGCACCTCCTCTATAGGAATAAAATATATTACTATAATAATAAAATAGGATATGAAGCTATCACTAAAGCATAAGGAGTAGGGCATTACCTTAACTCCCGTAGCCTCAGAATAGCTCCAGAGCCTCACTATCCCATCAGAGGTTGGGTATTCGGTCGGATATGACCAGAATACCCCAAGAGAGAGAAACTGATGGAGAGAGAGGGAAAGAGGGAAGGGTGTCGTGAAATGAGGGGGTGGACCCCTATTTATAGTTTTCCAAATCGGCTTCTTCGCATCGTGAAGAGGTCCTCATTGCGTTTCGAAAGCATTCGTTCCTGACACGTGGAAGAGTTGTGAGCCATTCATGATGACATGCGTTTTAGTTGGTCGCGTTGCGATATGTTCATGTCGCATTGCGAAATGGCACCACCTCGCATTGCGAGGTGATCATGTCGCGTCGCGTCGTGAGATGACCCAATTCCATCTTATTCGTTTTTCTTCTTCCTTATTACTCCTAGCTTATTCAAAGCCCTAATACAAGGTCTCAAAAGCTACCAAGATTACATTAGGGTTTCCAGATTGGAAAATCTGGGATATGACATTATTACCCCCTTATGTGATGTCCTAATCAATATTCCAATATAATAAATATATTAGTTTATACAATAATGGTGAAAATAATTTTATTTTGTTTTTAGCAGGCAGAAGTGTACAAATGTACCTAAAAGTACCCAACTTTAGGGCCCTTAATTATAAAGAGTATTTAATAGCTAAGACTCCTTTAAATCCTGACTTCAACTCACTGGCTGTGTTCCAATAATCTCTATCTTTCTTTTGAACTCATCTGATACCTGTTAATATCCGAAGGCAGATATATACAAAACAAGAAATAGAACGGGAGACACAGAACACACTATACGCACTATTAAATGGGAAAACAGGAGTTAGAATTTAAGTATAAAAAGGCAAATACATGCATTGACAAATCATCAATTACACATTAATTAACAACACATACAAACAGATCAATCACTCTCGCACTCATGCACCTAGAGTTCTACATGCCTATGTGGCCACACAACTTTCCAAAAATGGCAGAAGGGCCCCACCTAACCACTTCGCCCTTTATAATCAACAACCTTCCACCGACATATGGATATGTCAAGCTAGTTGTCCATCCCCCTATCCAGCTCATCATACCCCTAAGAGTGCATCCTTGTTCCCCAATTTCGACGTTAGGAACAGGTGTTGGGGCGTCACTCGGGATCAGCACTATGGACAGTGATACAATAGTACCCCGTCAGGATAATCAGGCTACCCAACATCCCGACAGGATGGTAGCTAGCCATTCGTCACCTGTAGACTTGTTGGACTTTAATTATCCCCAAGGACCGGCATGTCCTGTACTCGATATATCGTGCCCACACTCTGGCACCTGGCCTCGTGCACAGCTTATCTACACGGCGGTGGATTACAGTACACAACCATGTATATGAAACCTTTCCCCGTAATATTCATTGTTATGCATCATCTTATTTCAACACTTACTAACTTGTCATCAGCCCAACCATCATCAACATCAGCTCAGCTAGTATCAATCTCTTATCTCATCTCTTATATTCTTCATCAGCTTAACTTATCAACTTATTATTATTACAGTCATTATTGTCAACTTATCATAGATAAGCAACTCATCATACTCCATCATACCATAGTATATAGTAACTTAATATCTAACCAACACAAGTAAAGCTACTAGTAATACAGCACGACCACCAGTACCACATATTAATTATCAACTATCCTCAACCAACATATAGATCAACCATAATGTCACTCAAGTGACCTACTATTGCCAGGTTATCAATTAGCACACCAACTGTCAAACATATAATTATAAAGCAATCATATAAGTCATCAACACAATAATCAACATCCACCTATGGTTGATAGACCTCTGACAACTGTCCTCAACTATCACAGGTCACAGCCCTTCTCCTAAGGTGCTGTTGTTATCAACCACTAGTAGGGCTTAGGTCACCCTATGCCTAGTTATACACTTATTCTAATCCTACAATCCCTAGTGGATAGGGTTCAGATCTCCCATACCTAGTTTAGAAGACTACTATAATTACTGCCACTCTCCGTGTCCTCGTCGCTCCTGTTACTCGTACTCCTATCTCTGAATACTCCTACCTAGCCTACTAGGCCGCTCTTATCCTCCCCTCTCAGAGGATTACCTACTAAGGGCTTTCTGATGCACCAAATCCTCTCTTGAGGCAAATGCAGAGCATTTTTTCTTCTTAGTGGCCCTCTAAGTCTCATTCCCTTTCTCAATCTCAAGGATTACTTACTAAGGGTTTTCTGATGTGCCAGATCCTCATTAGAGGCAAGCACAAAGCATACTTACTCCTTAGAAGTTCCTAGAGAGAGAAAGCTAGAGAGAGAGGATTTGGGGCGAGTTAGAATGGAGGGGTGAAATGGCTATTTATAGGCATTTTGGGTCCATCGCGTCGCGATGGTGCCAAAACTCAAGGACCATCGCGTCGCGACTGTGGACACGTGTCAGAAACCCAACGCTCATGATCCACTGACTTTCCCACCGCCTTTCATCACGTCGCGATGAGCCATAGTATAATCTGGTCGCATCGCGACCGAGGCTAAGGAAACATTTGTAATTTCTTTCATTCTAGTCATTTCCAGGGGTTTCTAGACCCTTCTTAAGAGTATTTTGGTCTTTTTGGATGTTTCTATAACACATCTAAGCCTATTTCTTTTCAAATTAGAATTTCTAATGTTTATTTATTGTCTAACTATACTTTAAATATTATTATCTGAAAAACAGGATGTTACATTACTACCCCCTTAAATAATTTTCGTCCTCGAAAATTCAGCGGTGGTATATCTCTAGGAACACTACTTTCTTAAATGTTATTCTATTCTTTTTGAAGTTTGAATGTTATAAACTTTTCTTCTCTCAATCCTTTCATTCTTTACAATTCTTAGTCTGTTTCCTATCTAGCCTCCTTTGAATATCGATCTTTCCTAAACTTTATGGTTTCCTTTACTGACCTTCATTAAAGGGGTTTCTCAATAATACCTATAACTTGTCTAAATTTTCTTTTGTAATTTTATCAGGGTTGCACTAAAACTACTGTTGAGGATTTCGACAAGTGTACCGAATCGTACAAGTAATAAAGTAAAAGTAGAGTATCGTCTCCACGAGGATTGTGATTAATTATCTAACTTAACAAACTTGGTATCTATTTTGAACGAGAACAAATTCTGGGTATTGAATTTAGGAATATTGTAACGATAACAAAAAAAGCAAACTATTTGAATTCAAATAATTAAAAGCGACTAGGGGTTAAATCCTTTTGTTTCCACCTTTATGCAATTGAATTCAAAACCAATACAAGCGATACTCATGAACAATTGAAGTTTAAATCCTCTAAATTAGATTAACGAAAATTCTTTTCCTCTTAATCTCTTTGATTTAACCAATGAGCCCTAATCCCTTATGTTCAAATTAATTAAATCAAGCATAAAGAATAGGGATTCATGCAAACTCATACCAATAGAATTATATTCCTATAACCCTATAGCTATGTCCAACAATCTCAATGCTAGTTAAAAACCCCAATTTTCTAATCGTGAGCATAACCCAAATTCAGTTTAATAGTGATCAATTATCAAAAGGCATTAAGAACAGAGACGAAGGATTAATTAACATGAATAAACTTGCATTGAAATAATAGAATCCAACTACATAAAGGTTTCCACAAAATTCATCTAACCCTAGCCTGAAAGAGTTTAGCTACTCATAGAGAACAAGGAACCAAACCAGAAATTCATGAAGAGGAGAGGAAGAGATTGAATCATATCCTTCACTGTGCCTTCAAAATATCAAAGTTCGAACCCTAGGCAAGTGTTTCTCATGCCTATTTATAGTTTTTGTCACAAGAGGGGTGAAAAACAAGTAAAAACACGTCAAAAATGTAAAACAGCCAACTCTGCACTCAGTCGCAGCACGGCCGTGCTGTATGCCACGGCCTGGCCGTGGAGTGTCCTGCCTCTTGCTGGAGCTACGCACAGGACCGCCTCGAAGCACGGTCATGCTTCAGCACACGGTCAGGCCGTGCTTCATGCAGTTTTTGCCAATTCTTGCGTTTTTGCTCCCGAAATGATCCCAACGTCCGTCCAAGCGATTTTTCTCCTTTTTCCTAGGACATATATCTTTGGTTAAGCTCCTATTCCTGTGCACTTAGAGATAATAAATCATAGAAAACACTAATGCACAAACGTTAGAATGAATCCAAGTGAATACACCAAATCAAACAATTTGAGCAAACACTTTGAATTCTCTTCATTCACAAAGCAATCTTCGGTCTTGTCGCATTCTCCAATCCTTTCACTTTTCAATCATACATTGCTATTTCTAATCCCCAAACTCTATATAGGCTTGACTATATTCAAAAGTCAATTCTTTGTCTTCCCCTCTTGCTTTTCTCCAAAGATCTTAATTCCTATGTTCATCAATTTTGTACTATATTTGTCCTTGATATCATCATCCTATAAACTAGTTCTTTTCTAATCCTTCTTCCAGAATAGATTTTCTAGATCCTTTTTCACTAATCCACTTAATCTCTATTTCACTATTTCAATTCCTTGAAAGAGCCTCTTTTACTTACTCTTAGAGAAACTATTAAGAATGCTACTTAGTCTTTCCTACTCTCGTTATTATGCCTAGGTCTATTAAAACACTACTTCTACCATATTCTAACACTTAATTAGGCTTCCTATACCTTTCAATTAATCCTTTCAAATCCCTCTATTTTTCATCCAAGACTTCGACCTATGGTTGCATCTGATTCTTGATACTTAACTCAACACTCAACCACTTTTCTAACTAAACTTTATGAGTTTCCTTATTTAATCCGTAGTTGAAGTCCTAATCATACTTCACACTCTTCTCTATGCTCATGTAATTCATAATTCAAATATTCGTATAATCTTAATTCTAACACAATCTCCTCCTAACCTTAATCCAAGGCTTAACCCTATATGCTTGGCTTCTTTATTGAGTTTTAGAAAACCAGGATGTTACTCTTAGCATCCTAATATGAGATCAAACAGAGAAGGAACAACATCTAGAAGAATGTTGGAGTTTGTCTTTTAAGAGTAAGAGATTCCACACATATCCTCTTTAAAGGTCTTCCAGAAGAGTGGGTTAACCATATGTTTAATGGTTTCAACTAATGAACCCAAAATTGTCATGGATAGAATTTATCTAATTCTACTACCATACTAAGTTGCTCCTAAACATATCCATCCGGGGAAGGTTATTTCTTCCTAACTTCTGATAATAATCGTATTCCTAAGTTGTGACTATTTTATTCAATAGATCGGTCAAAATCTCTTATTGTCCTTGGTCTTTCCTATTTCCCTAAATACGATACCTCTAGATAATAATTCCTCCTTGTTACTTCTAACTCTAAAAGTTATTATGGTTTTCTTCAAGAATTATCTTTAGCTCGATATTCTTTGTACCTTTATCTTACACTGTTGCCATTTAGACCAAATCCTCCACCTTTTCTCGTGTAACTTCATTGTCTATTACTGATAGATCAAAATCTTCACTCTTCCATAATTGTCATCTTATTCACTGCCAACCTTATCTTATCATCTGAAAGTCCATTCTCTTATTGTTCTTTCTTCTGTTTAGCCTCAATCTAAACTTCCCTCTAATAATGACGTTATTCACCTTTACTATTCATCCTAATCATGTGCTCCTTACCAATTCTACTGGTCACATAATAGGAACTCACTTCTTTCGTTCGTAGAAAAATCTTAAGGGTTCCAATTCAATTTGCTAATCGTAGATCTTATTCTAGGGAATCTCATTCTATCTTTATGCCTAACTCCTAGATCTATGTTAATTCCTTTCCTGCATTGACGACTTCATCTAAGACTTTTTACTCTTGCAAACTTTTCTTTTCATATGTCACATCTCATTTTTTCAAATGCTTGCATTATCTTTGCCCACATCCTTTTACTTTCTTATAACGGTCATCTTAATAATTCCTTTATTTTTTTCAACATCAATTATTCTCTAGCCTTTTGAATCTTCATTCCCCTTACTGCTTCTATACTATATACTTCTCATCCTTAGTTCTCAATCTGTACTCAACATTGTTTACCTATACTCTTTGTCTTAACTACACCTCTTACTAATTCCACTGACCATATAGTGGTAACTTACTCTTCGTGAGAAAAATTTCAAGGATTATAATCTAATTTGTTAGTCACGGGTGGATACTACTATTGTACTATATGGATCTCTATTCTTCCTCTATACATAGTTCCTAAATCAAAATCGTCGCTAGTTTCTCCTCTACTACTATCATATGTCTCTTCCGCCTTATTGCTGATATTCCCCCTATAGTATATTTCAACACACTCTCAAATCTCTGAATGATGAGTTTCTCTATTTCTAACATATGGTCTATCTTACCTTCCATCACTTCTATTCTTATTTTCTAAATCCACCCCTCATTGGATCTATTATCATCAGGTTGGTTTTAAATCCTCTAACATCATACATCAATTTCTGATAGTAGTCGGATATTCACTTTAGTTTCTTAATAGTCATACTAGAGTCAGGTTATCTAATTCACTCTTAATACTTTGTCAGTCCTGAGAAATTTCTTTCCAAAGACTCTTCCTAATCAGATCTAAAAACCACTATATCTAAGCCAGGTTTTATCCACTTCCTTCTCACACTCTTCAATCTTCTTTTCATATCCTATTCCGAATTACTCCATTCCTTAGCTAGCTGAATTGTTGGCTTTAACAAACTTTTTATTTCTTTCACTATCCGTAGTCGACTATTTCGATTTTCCTCAATTAAGGTTTAACCTACCAGCTAAAGCCTAAGGGTGCTTATCTGGCACTCCTATCAATAATCCGTCTCAACCTTCAAACTTTTCCATTCGTCTATCCACCAAATCTCAATAGTATAAATCTCCATCTCATCCCTTAATATGTTATCTTCACGAAATCTTTTCTAGTACTTTTTGTTCTTCATTAAGTGTCTGTAAAGGCTTTGCATTCTGTTGGACTTATTGCAGAATGGTCATCATTAATTTCCTCATTAACCCTAGTAGATTGGTTTCTACATAACCTTTCCAATCCTAATATCGTTTAACTATCTTTCCTATGGTGACTTCATCTCCTTTCAAGAAGAATGGTTTTATCGCATCAGTGGGTCATGAATTCCGGTAAGAATCCTATAGCCCATGATCCAAGAGATTGATTATCCTATAAGTAAACTAAAGCAATACTTTTATGACATAGATGATTCCTAAACGGACACATTACCCTCTTTTAGATATGGTCAGAATTCGGTGGGGATTCAACTAGACACAGCCAGTGACAACATCCTAATGACTCCACAGTCCGGTTAAGACCGAACTGCTCTGATACCAAAAAGTGACGTCCGAATCAATATTCCAATATAATAAATATATTAGTTTATACAATAATGGTGAAAATAATTTTATTTTATTTTTAGCAGGCAGAAGTGTACAAAGGTTCCTAAAAGTACCTAACTTTAGGGCCCTTAACTGTACAGAGTGTTTAATAGCTAAGACTCCTTTAAATACTGACTTCGACTCACTGGTTGTGATCCAATAATCTCTATCTTTCTTTTGAACTCATCTGATACCTGTTAATATCTGAAGGCATATATATGCAAAACAAGAAATAGAACGGGAGACTCAGAACACACTATATGCACTATTAAATGGGAAAGTAGGAGTTAGAATTTATGTATAAAAAGGAAAATACATGCATTGACAAATTAGCAATTATACATAAATTAGCAACACATACAAACAGATCAATCACTCTCGCACTCATGCACCTATTAGCAACACATACAAGCAGATCAATCACTCTCGCACTCATGCACCTAGAGTTCTACATGGCTATGTGGCCACACAACTTTCCAAAAATGGCAGAAGGGCCCCACCTAGCCATTTCGCCCTTTATAATCAACAACCTTCCACCGACATATGGATAGGTCAAGCCAGTTGTCCATCCCCCTATCCCGCTCATCGTACCCCTAAGAGTGCATCCCTGTTCTCCAATTTCGATGTTAGGAACAGGTGTCAGGGCGGCACTCAGGATCGGCACTATGGACAGTGATACAATAGTACCCCGTCAGGATAATCAGGCTACACAACGTCCCGACAGGATGGTAGCTAGCCATTTGTCACCTGTAGACTTGTTCGACCTTAATTATCCCGAAGGACCGGCGTGTCCTGTACTTGATATATCATGCCCGCACTCTGGCACCTGGCCTCGTGCACAGCTTATGTACACGGCAATGGATTACAGCACACAACCATGCATATGAAACCTTTCCCCGTAATATTCATTGTTATTCATCATCTTATTTCAGCACTTACTAACTTGTCATCAGTCTAACCATCATCAACATCAACTCAGCTAGTATCAATCTCTAATCTCATCTCTTATCATTCTTCATCAGCTCAACTTATCAACTTATTATTATTATAGTCATTATTGTCAACTTATCATAGATAAGCAACTCATCATACTCCATCATACCATAGTATATAGTAACTTAATATCTAACCAACACAAGTAAAGCCACTAGTAATACAACACGACCACCAGTACCACATATTAATTATCAACCATCCTCAACCAACATATAGATCAACCCTAATGTCACCCAAGCGACCTATTATTGCCATGTTATCAATTAGCACACCAACTGTCATACATACAATTATAAAGCAATCATATAAGTCATCAACACAACAATCAACATCCATCCATAAATATCATTAGATCATCTCTATGGTTGATAAACCTCTGACAATTTTCCTCATCTATCACAAGTCACAACCCCTCTCCTAAAGTACTGCTGTTATCAACCACTAGTAGGGCTTGGGTCACCCTACGCCTAGTTATACACTTATTCTAATCCTACAATCCCTAATGGATAGGGTTCAGATCTCCTATACCTGTGTTAGAAGACTGCTATAATTACTGCCACTCTCTGTGTCCTCGCCGCTCCTGCTACTCGTACTCCTATCTCTGAACACTCTTACCTAGCCTACTAGGCCGCTCTTATCCTCCCCTCTCAGAGGATTACCTACTAAGGGCTTTCTGATGCACCAGAGCTTCTCTTGAGGCAAGTGCAGAGCATACTTGCTCCTTAGTGGCCCTCTAAGTCTCACTCCGTTTCTCAATCTCAAGGATTACTTACTAAGGGTTTTATGATGTGCCAGATCCTCATTAGAGGCAAGCACAAAGTATACTTACTCCTTAGAAGATCCTAGAGAGAGAAAGCTAGAGAGAGAAGAGGATTTGGGGCGAGTTGGAATGGAGGGGTGAAATGGCTATTTATAGGCATTTTGGGTCCATCGCAACGTGATGGTGTCAAGACTCAAGGACCATCGCGTCGCGACCGTGGACACGTGTCAGAAACCCAATGCTCTTGATCCACCGACTTTCCCACTGCCTTTCATCGCGTTACGATGAGCCATAGTGTAATATGGTCGCGTCGCGACTGAGGCTAAGGAGACATTCGTAATTTCTTTCATTCTAGTCATTTCCAAGGGTTTCTAGACCCTTTTTAGGGGTATTTTGGTCCTTTTAAATGTTTCTATAACACATCTAAGCCTATTTCTTTTCAAATTAGAATTTCTAATGTTTATTCATTGTCTAACTATACGTTAAATATTATTTTCTGAAAAACAAGATATTACACCTTACAAGAATTTTCGAGGACGAAAATTCACAAGGTAGGTTATGTGATTTTAAACCTTGGAATAAGTTTCCTTCTTCTTCTCCAATTTGGAGACATTCCCGATGTCTCTATCCTAGCTTTCTTGCTCCTTCTTATTGGTCTTGTTCGCCCTTCCTATGGACAGAAGTGAGATGACTTTCTTTCCTTGTTATTCCCTCATCTTTATCTTCCTTCTGCCTAGCTTCCTCCTTATCCAGTAGTGGCATTTCTTTCGGTCGATCTTCTTTCCCTTTTGTAATGAAGCTTCTCCTTTTATTCCTACATCCTTTATGGAAGATTCATTACCAAAAACTTTTGATGATTTCAACTTTCTTATGTTTTGAGAAAAAGGTTTGCTTGCGAAGACATCAAGGAGGTACAATTCCTTGAAATTTTTCTTCACGAAAATGGCTTTCGTGAAGGGGAATTAATGAATGCAAGTAATTTATTAGAATTTGTTGACTAGAACAAAATAGTCCAATGAAATTTGTAATTTTAATAGTATCAAGTCTCACCTTTTTAACTTGATACGGAGTAAAGGTTTTTAGCTTGATACGGAGTAAAAGTCTTTATAGGATGACGAGTGAATAGAAGAAGTCATGGTTTCTTATAAAGATCAAAACCTATGCAGATGATGAGGATCTTTTAACAAGAAAAGATTCTTGAAGATAACTTCGAATTCAGAGTGAATTTCTTAAATTGTCATCTCGGTGAAAGAGAACAAGAAATTTCCGAGATGGCTTTACCAAGGAATGTGAGGAACTTTGTGTTAGTGTAAGCCCTAGAGGCCAATATTTTTTCCTTTGAACTTAGAATTTGTATCATGCTATTTATCTATGATATGAGGCATTTCAGTTATTATGCTTGTTTTAGCGTAATAAAGCCCTTGAGTAAAAGTTTGACTTTAATAGAACATCAAGTGAACGATTTGGTTGTGAGATACTATAGAACTTTACTCTTAAACATTCGTAGTCGAGTATTATTATTAAGGGCAATGATAATACATCAAGACTATTATGTGTGTGGACTGATAACCTCATCTCACAGGTTATAGATATGAGATATCAAGTCACCGCATAGGTACACATTAGGGTAACTGTGTACTGGATTAACCCACCATGAGAATACTACATAGTGTGTTATGTAAGTGTCATAAGTTATTCTCATAGTGATAGTGGTGTTTATCATCCTTCGACCTGAAACCACTATGGTCCCTACATGAGGAGTTGAGTGTTTTAATGCCGTCAAACATTGTCTGTAACAGGACAATTATAAAGCCGGTTACTGGGCACTCCACGAGTCATGCAGAGGGACATGAGTTGCCTAGATGGGATTTTCCCCTCCTAAATAGCAGGAGTAATATCTGCGGGCCCCTTAATATAGTATGACTGTAAAATGCATGGTCATACTGAAATGAGTCAATATGAGATATTGATCTTATTTGTTGTTACTAAGTCTACTTGGGTATCAAGGAATATAATGTTGAACTATACAAGGGTGACACATACTATGCCTTGTGTTCAATATAGATATATGGGCAAAAGAGTAATTATACACATGATTATTATCGCGGAAAGGTTACGTCAAATTACTGACATTCTCGTTACTTGGGTAGCAGTGATGTGTTGTTAGACACCGCTCTCTGTTTATAATATTAAATAGTGATTAAATATTATTGTCAACGTTACGGGAACCTACAGGGTCACACACATGAGAACAGATTAATGGGAGATTAAAGATAAATGAGTAAGACTCATTTATTCAGTGGTACGCTATTATAACGCACCAGCGTAAGTCAAGAGTAATTAAAGGCGACTAGGGGTTGAATCCTTTTGTTTCCACCTTTATGCAATTGAATTCAAAACCAATGCAAGCAATACTCATGAACAATTGAAGTTTAAATCCTCTAAATTAGATTAACGAAAATTCCTTTCCTCTTAGTCCCTTTGATTCAACTAATAAGCCCCTAATCCCTTAGGTTCAAATTACTTAAATCAAGCATAAAGAATAAAGATTCATACAAACTCATACCAAGTAGAATTATATTCCTATAACCCTATAGATATGTCCAACAATCTCAGTGCTAGTTAAAAACCCCAATTTTCCAATTGTGAGCATAATCCAAATTCAATTTAATAGTTATCAATTATCAAATGGCATTAAGAATAGAGATGAAGGATCAATTAACATGAATAAACTTGCATTGAAATAATAGAATCCAACTACATAAGGGTTTCCACAAAATTCATCTAACCCTAGCCTAAAAGAGTTTAGTTACTCATAGAGAAAGAGAAACCAAACCAGAAAATAGAAACAATGGTAGAGAACCACTCCATTGAAGACTCAAATCCTTGTTCCCAAGCTTGAATCCTCCTTGGAGATGGTGGAGAATGAATCCCTAGCACCCCTTGACAAGCCTCCAGCGTTTTTAGGTCTTTGGAATGGTAAAGAATCATCCAAAACATCAAAAACACGAGTTTTTAACGTTTCAGCACGTCAAAAGCGCTCCGGGTGCGCTCCGCGCGCACTCTGCGCGCAGACAAACACAAGGGACCAAAATTTGCGCTCCGGATGCGCTCCAAATGCGCTCCACGTGCACGCGATCAATCCTGCACCCGTTCTTCCATGTTGTGATGTATTTTTCACCTCTGTAAATTCTAAATTAGCTCAAGGAGTCTTCATGAAAGTTGAAGCTATGGATCTTAGCTTTCCAATGGCACCAGTTTCATATCATTTGGACATCTACAACTCCAGATATGATTAAAACATCGAACAGGTGTCAGGCTGGGACAACATCACCTTATCAACTTGTAGCACAAATTACCCCAACTTAGAGGTTGATTTAGGTCTCGATTTCTTCATCAAAGTTGTAGATAATTCTTCTATCTTTCCAACAAGACTAAGATCATATCATTTGGATTAGTGTGGCTCAAGATATAGCTTTTGGAATCTTCTTTGTCAGGAAACAGCGCTTCCAGACGCGCTTTCAAGTCAATCATTTGGCTATGCTCCCATTCCTGTGCACTTAGAGATAAAAATCATAGAAAACACTAATACACAAACGTTAGAACGAATCCAAGTGAATACACTAAATCACCCAATTTAAGCAAGTAATCACTTTGAATTCTCTTCAATCACAACACAAATATCCAATTAAGCACTATAAATCTACACGTGATGAAGACTTATCAACTCTCCCTGGTAAAACTTAGATGGCCTCTCGGTAGTAAAGAAAGGTCGAAAGGCTGAAAACTCAGAGATAGGTATCTAGGGTGGTCTAGCAACATCAATTGTCAAGTGTATAAAAGGGCACTCCGGGGTCTGCTCTGGGTCCCTACAGGTCACTCTGGGGTGTGTACATCTGCTACCTCTCCTCTCACTTTCTAGAAGGCGCAATAACGTGGAGTTTTGCCGCAAAAGCTGGGCGTTCTGCTGCAAAACGGTTGACATCATCCCCATGATGGCATGATCTACCATCGACTTAAGCCTATACTCGTCCATGGTCTTCCGAATAGAAGAACATGTGCTCCCAGAATCTGGCTCAACTGAAGGTATGTCGGTCAGCCTAATAGTCGTCCCCTTCCATGAGCCATGAATCCTGAAAACACAAAGACGAGATTCATAAGATACAAAGAATATGAAATTCTTTCAATATCTTATGAACATAATATAAGCAATTTATCGCTACCCATGAATATTGATAACTTGCTTATATGACTCTCTACCTCGATTGTGTATTAGACAAAGTTATTATCCGACGACCAGAAAAACACCTAAAAGACTCCATAGTCCTGTTATGGACCGAACTGCTCTGATACCACTACTTGTGACATCCTAGCTTTTACTATGATATCACTATTGTGATGTCCGCTTACCTAGTTTATTTATTAAGACATTATTAAGTGAAGCTACCCAATATTACTAGGTTCATTTTAAAATTATCTTTCTATTTAACTTATTATACAATAATACTCTAATACCGTTACAATATACACTTATAAGGGATAGGTGGAAAATACTATATAAGAATATATATTTTTAGTGTTTCGGAGTTACACGCCTAACTTAGTGGGTGTGGTGCAAGCAACACAAATCATACAGACACTAACTCTCTGCCATAACTCACTAACATATGCATATGGATGGTTCCTTCCAGAACTCATGCACTGCAAGGTATCCTCCATGTTGTTAACATCCAATTTATCACATACAAGCAAACAAGAATGGGAAGATGAGAAGTTATCCAAATACTTAAAACATGGAATAGGTAAACTAGACACGAATATAAAATAACACACACACACAAGGAAAACATCTCTAAGGTATTAAAATGCAAGATCATAGTCTATTATATAGATTAGGTCCTATCCCCATCTAAACCATAAGTGTTATTTATCATCCCCATCTCTCATGCAAATCCTAGTATCCCTACATGCATTTGGCCATTCTGTTATTAGCAAATCCTCCTTGTTGGCCCCATCCGGCCTTGCTAAATTGTCCTTTTCTCACCAATCGAGAGTAGGGACGAGCCAGTCGTCCATCTGGCATATCCAGCTCCTCGTACCCTTAAAGGTGGCTCACTGCCCCGGTGGCAGGTGTCGAGGTGCATTTGGATCACGCATACTATGGACTGTGATATGTCAGTAACTCTCTCAAGATGTTTGAGCTACCCGACTACTAAGACAGGAAGAGGCCAGTTTTCCATCACCAAAGGCATAAGTCGGACTCAAATCGATCCCCTAGGAAACTGCAAATCCTCTGTACTACACATACCGTACTCTACTCCGGTACTCTGGCCTTGTATGTAATGGTCGATCCATCTACGTATGGTGAGGGCATCATATTACGTCGTGAATCCTCACACTTAAGTTCAAGCCTAGGAACATACCTCGACCTTGACATATCCTCCTTAAGGTTCCAGTGTCCGTCTAAACCATTAACCATTGCACTCCCCAATCGTCTTTCTCCTAATCCTGACAGCCTAGAATCCTAATAATCCTCACCACGTATTCTCACGTCAATCATAGCAAATATAGCATAAAAAGCCTAAAGTCGCATAAGGGGCTACGACAAGCACATATAAACACATAGCAGATAATCACATAACACACAATCCTAGGGTGGCTGATAGGCATTACAATCACTCAATGGAGTAATCGTATACCATAGTTCTACCAAGAACTACTGATATCAGCCTCTAGTAGAGCGTGGGACTCTACTTTATTGTATACTGGTAGTCTAACTACTATTCCATTATTTAGGCTTCTCTCTCCCACAAACATGGCATTTCTTGATTCGCAACACGTGTCAGCGGTGGGGACACGCATCACTCAGCACGCTGAAGCATGGGGTGACCAACGTTCAAACGTTGGGACGATTAAACGTTGGGTAGCCAACGATTAATCGTTGCCCTGTTTCTCAAAAACTATAAATTTGAGTTCTCTCACAAATTTTAGCCCTTTCGTCTACTCCTTGTCACTCTAACTCTCCACTTCCAAGAAGCACTTCCACCATTCATGGGTTTGGTTACACTTACTCCAACCCAAAACCCTAATTCTATCATTTTTGGAGTGTTCGTCGTCTGATAATTGTTTTGATGCTTCGTTCATCTTCTCATTTCGTTACCATTTGATTGAGATATCAGTGGTAAGGATCTCTCACTTGATTCAGGTTTTGGTGGCTCTCTCCTTCATCTCGTTATTAAACTCACTTCTACGGCATTTTAATACATTATTATTTTTAAATTTATTTTAATATATCATTAATGTGATACACAAACGCACACGGGCATACATACATACATACATACCTATGCTAGCCTATTAGGCTTCATAGGCTTTTCATAGCCTTAAACTCACCCTATTTAAGTAAACTTGCTTTTTTAAAACCGTAATATTCCTACCCTATTTTATAAATTTCATACCTTAAATATGTCATATCACATGTCATTGTTAGGCGGTTTTAGCTTATTTTCACCCTTATTATCAACTCAGATAACTTGGTTTAATGGATCATATAAGTTATGAGATTAAAATTTAAAAAGACAGTTATCAAACACAACAAATAGAAAATAAGTTGAGGACCAAGAATTATTATCTACAAAATTTATCAGGATGTTTTAAAAAAAAGAAGTTGTGTTTGCTTGAATTAGTGTAGTTCTAAAAATAAATCATTTCAATAATTTTATGAGAAAGTTTCTATTTTGAAAAATAATTATCTTTATAAAATATTATAAAACTAAATTAAAAATAAAGGTAATACAAGAATACTTATCCTTATGAAAATAAATTTCATATGATAAGCAATAAGCTGGTTCAAAAATACTCTCTGAGTAGTGCTAAATTGTTTATCTAAAATCAACAAAATTTATAATAAATTCTTTAGAAACAAGATGCACTTTTGGGAGTCAAGAGTCAAGACACCAGAGAAGTGAAAAATTCAATGCTTATGCAGCAAGGAGTTGTCGTGGATTGGTGGGCAGAAAGCACGATGATGGAAATGAGCCCACAAGTATCCCATACTAGGACCTCCGATCTGAAATATAAACATAAAAAATTATTTCACAGTTATTAAGAAAATTGATTATTTTTATTTAATATTTTTAAAGTTATTAAAAAAATAATTATATTTTGTAAAATAACATTGTTTTAAAGTAAAAAGTTTTATTAGAAAAAATAATCTCAATAAATTTAAGGATATTTTTTTGAATAACATCATTAAATATAATAAAAGTAGTTAATATTTGCTTATAATTTAGATCATAAATAATAGATTTTTTTACTTATATTTCATACTGCAAGGAGTATGTCATTGGTACCGACGCTTGCTCAGATGTCTGGCCGGTGCAACCAGCAAATAGCATAGTACAAAATTACGTTTAAGATATTTTTTTTTTTACAACGATTAAAAAAAACTTGGGAGCATTACTGATCAGACTGAAACAATTTTATTAAGGGTATTGTTAACGAGTGTCTAAGGACATTAGTTAGGGAATCCCTAAAAAGAAAGTTCATCTCAAAAATATAAGTTAAACATATTTTGATATAATAAATACATCATTTTCTCATATAAACTTATCTCTTTTGATTTTTTAACCAAATGCTCTAAGGTCTAAGGATAATTTGTTAACATTTTCCTTTTATTAAAGTATTTTGATTACTAATTATAAGAATGCTTAAATACGGTTTTAGTCCCTCAAAAATATGAAAAGTTCGTTTTTAGTCCCAAAAAATAAATTGAACGTTTTTAGTCCCCCAAATTTGAAAATATTTTTCCGTTAGTCCCTGACTCTGACGCCGTTATGTGACGCTTATGTGGCAACATTTTTAGGGGATTAAAAACGAACTTTTAAAATTTTTTGGGGACTAAAAATGAATTTTTAGAATTTTTTAGGGACTAAAATAATATTTAAGCACTAACGGCGTCAGAGTCAGGGACTGATGGAAAAATATTTTCAAATTTGAGGGACTAAAAATATTCAAATTTTTTTTGGGATTAAAAACAAACTTTTCAAATTTTTGAAGGACTAAAATCGTAATTAAATCTTATTAGAATATTAATTATTATCATAAGTTCGGAGCATAACGACTTTGAGTGAATGACATAAATTTGAAAATAAAATTAAAATAAAATAATTATTGTTATTGTTTCATTGAAAAACTAAAACATCATTTAATATAGATTTTTTTCTTTGTTAAAAGGTCACTTAAATTGAAACGAAGGAACTAACATTTCTAATTTCTAAGTTATGACAAAAAAAAAATATTAAAAGCAATTCTTTCATTGCGGACATATAATTACTTTATCAATTTCTTTTATTTATCAATTAAAATTAAATAATACAAAAATAAACAATATGACTAATATTTTTATAAATTATTTTTATGTTCCTTTTTTATAATATATTTTGTATTCCTTATTTTACTCTTTTAACTGATGTTTTAATAATGGAGCAATTTATTATTTTAAAAGCTTAAATATGTTTTAAGTCCTTGAAAATACGTCTCCTTTTATTTTTAGTCCTTGTAAACTTATTTTTTTCGTTTCAAACCCTCATAAATCCAAATTGTTTGGAATTATCCCTACTGTTAACTGTGATTAGTTTTCTGTCAATGTGGTAGACAGAGTGCTATATCAGCAACACCACATTTGATTAATGAGGCTGCATGTCATCCTAGTGATGGGTTGGGTGGCAACCAATGTAACAGGTCGAACTACTTTTAGGATTGTCGACTGTCCCCACAAATAGTGCTTAAAGCATAAGGAGTAGTGCATTACCTTAACACCTGTAGCCTCGGAATAGCTCCAGAGCCTCGCCATCGCACCAGAGGTTGGGTATTCGATTGGATATGACCAGAATACCCCTAGGGAGAGAAACTGATGGAAAGAGAGGGATAGAGAGAAGGGGCATCCTGAAATGAGGGGGAAGACCCCTATTTATAGTTTTCCAAACCGGCCTCTTCGCGTCACGAAGAAGTCTTCATCGCGTTGCGAAAGCGTCCATTCCTGACACATGGAAGAGTCACAAGCCATGCGTGATGACACACATGTCGGGTTGTGAAATGGTATATCCTCGCATCGCGAGGTGATCATGTCGCATCGCGAGCTGACCCAATTCCATCTTATTCGTTTTTCTTCTTCCTTATTACCCCTAGCTTATTCCAAGCCCTAATTCAATGTCTCAAAAGCTTGTTTAAGGCTTTCAATACCAAGATTACATGGAAAATCTGGGATGTGACATGTGACGTGTTGGATGCGTAACGAGTTGCATGGGACTGAGGAGATGTAGGTCAACATGTGTCAGCACCGGGGACACCCAACACTCAGCATGCTGAAGCATGGGGTGACCAACGTCAAAACGTTGGCTGATTAGATGTTGGGTAGCCAACGATTAATCATTGCCCTATTTCTCAAAAGCTATAAATTTGAGTTCTTTCACAAATTTTGGCCCTTTCCTCTTGCTCCTTCTCACTCTAACTCTCGACGTCCAAGAAGCACTTCCACCATTCATGGGTTTGGTTACACTTACTCTAACCCCAAAACCCTCATTCTATCATTGTTGGAGTGTTCATCATCTCATAATTGTTTTGGTGCTTCGTTTCTTCTTCTCATTTTGTTACCATTTCATTGAGATATCAGTGGTAAAGATCTCTCACTTGATTCAGGTTTTGATGACTCTCTCCTTCATCTCGTTATTAACCTCACTTCTACGATGTTTTAAAACATTACACTACTGGAAAAACCGAGCATACCGACGGCCATTACCGAAGGACACAACCCGTCGAAAAAAAATCGCCGTTTCCGACGGCCTAGGCCGTCGGTAATGGTTTAGCCCGTCGATAATATAAATGAGAGTTTCCGACAGGTAATGACCGTCGGTAACTTTCCCGAGTTTTAGATTCCCGCTGTGTTTTTCAAATACCGATGGAAATCGGCCGTCGGTAAGTTGGACGGTGAAAGCAATTAAGGTGATACGTTTTTTTTCATTAAATTTTGAATGACCGAGCGTCTGCGTAGTCGGTAAAATCAACGGGGAGACCAACTTAAGCCTCTTCCTGTTTCTTTCTCCCTCTTCCTTCTCCCTTATTTTCTTCTCCCTTTTCCTTTCTCTCCTCCGTTCACCGCCCTTCCTCGCTGCTGCAACAATCGTCCTTCACCACCGTCGTGAGCATCCTTCACTGTGAGTTATACCTTTCTTTGCCCTCCTTCCTCCGCGCCCACATAGTCACCCAAACAGCCACCACGTTCAAGGAGGTGACCACCGCCGCGCCGCGATTTTGTCCGTCACCACCACCCTCCCACCACGCCGTGACAATCTTAGTCAGAGGGGAGTTGGCGTTTCTGGTCCCGTAGGCTTGAGGCTGCCACACCATCACTCATCTTCAATGCAGATTTAGGCTTGCTCTCCCCCCTGCGCACAAACAACCACCACGCCGTGAGCACTCATTCTTTTTTTTTTTGATTTTTTTTACTGATTTGAGTGGTTTTAATATCTGCTTGTTTGTTTTTTTTATGATTTTTTTTACTCATTCCATTGGTGCCACACATCCAGTAAGATATCTTTCTACACTTTTTGTACTCACAATTGACTTGATTTCCAAGTGTTTCCCCCCCTTTTTTGAGTTTGATATGCAAGAAATGCACATGTGTTGGTGTTATGTTAATGTTTGATGTGCTGATTAGTGAATACTGATTAGTCAATTAGAATTTAAGATATATCACGAGAATATGAATTTGTCATCTTTAGAGGTGTGAGTTGTTTGAATGTTTGTGCAATTGATTTGCTTCAAACATGAGGGCTTTGATTTGCTTCAAACATGAGGGCTTTTCGATAATGTCGGTTTAGAAAGGAAGCGAGGGCTTTAAATTTTCTCGCCAATTTATAAACACTCTGAAGGTGAAATATGATAGAATTGGAATAAGTGGTCGCTAATCGATAATGTCGATTACATCAGCAACTCTGCTAGCTTTTCTGTTTCAATTAAAATCAAATGATAAAAGTGTAGTAGTATGCCCTAGAGACCTTTTCTCAATAAATTAATTATGTGGTTCTTGGAGCTTTATGCTTATAAAGTAAAGTTGCATGTGTTGGGTTATCCTATTGACTAAATTACCAAACTATTTGCATTGGGATAATTGGCTTTCAATAGTGCAGGTGTTGACGGTGATTTCCCAGAAGCAGAAAGCGGTGCTGTGAGAGGCTTACAAGAACAAGAAATATTTGCCGCTTGACCTCCGTCCCAAGAAGACCTGCGCCATTCGCAGACTCCTTACCAAACACCAGGTTCTTCTTCTTTGTTTTTGCTTAATTATTTAGTTTGTTTGTGTTTGATTGCTTGATTTTGATATTGCAAGTGTCGTTGGAGTGGCTTTTTTTTATTTGACCGCTTTGTGAACATTTAATATTAATAGAATCCAATGTAATGCTCTATTGTTGTTAGTTTTGTAGTTGTTTTAACTGGTTGAAGCGGTGTAGTTCTTGTGGTGGACATGCATGCTTGTCTAATTGTATAAAAATTCTGCACTATGACTACTTAATCCTTTGTCATGTTTGTTTGGGAACTACATGGGTAATAAGTAGAAAATTCTGCACCTTAGTGTTAAATTGTAGTCTCAATTAGATTAGTAATTGACACACCTTGTGGAGGTTTAAATCAATTTTGGGGGCTGTTTAGTATAATGTCAAGGTTGGGAAAAAAATTCTGCATGTATTGTTCATGATCCTACTTGTTAAAGTCTTGTTTAGGGGCCGGTTATCATTGGTTTAAAATTCTAAAAGAATTTCTACACTTTGTAGTAAATCAGTATGCTATTTGGATAGGCGTTTAACGTTAAAATGTTTGCAAAATTTCTGCACTTGTTGTTTAATTTGTACAATTGTAGTCTGTTTGAATTTGTAAACGATACGATTAGGAATCTAATTCCTCATGAATAGACTAATGATTTGCTTGCTAGGATGAAAATGAAAAGTATTGAACAGTGAAAATTTGTAATCGATACGATTAGGAATCTAATTCCTCATGAATAGACTAATGATTTGCTTGCTAGGATGAAAATGAAAAGTATTGAACAGTGAAAATGTATCAAGCACACCTTAAGAAAATGAAAAGTATTGAACGGTGAAATTGCTAACAGGTGTTCGAGCAAGTTCTCCATCGCAGTAAGCTAGGTTTGTCTCGTGACTACCAGTTCGAAGTTGACATTTGAGGAGAAGCTTCTTTTGAGGTATGCACTCTAACGAAATGTCGGTTTACTCATTGGGTGGAAAAGGGTCGTTTGAGAGACCCCCACACCGACATATTTATTTGATTTCCTTCATAGTTCTCTCCACAGAGAGAATTTTGGAATGATGTATGTTATAAGATTATTTTATTGTTAGTGATTTCGTGCTTTAAATAGTATTATTGAATATTTTTCTATCATGCATTGATGATTAAAATGTCGGTTCTTTTTTTGTGGAAAAGGGTTGGCTGTTGACCCCCACACGGACTTATTATTCACGATTGCCTGCTTCCTTCTTTATTCGTTTCAGTCATTCGTTCCAATAAGCTTGCTAACTGAATTCTGCATGAATGAGTTAGAGATATTCATCTTACCTATCCTTAATCCAGATATTGTCATATTTGGATCACTGAAGTTAGTTGAACCTATGTAGTTCTCAGCATGCTTTATATTGTTTAGGATGCACTAAAGAATGAAGGGCCAAGAAAATTGTAATGCGAGTTACTAGCTAAGTAACTCTTGTTGTAACAATCAAATGACTTCCCTATTGGGGTACCAATACCTTCACTATCATGAGTCCTAGATGAGCCATTGATATCAAACCTAGTCTTGCATTTCCTAGTCTTGCTGCTTGTACTTCAACGCTTGAATGTAACACAGTTGGTGGGACACGCAAAATAATGTTAAGTTCATCACAAAGAACACAACTTCTTTTAAATACAAAAGAAGGTAATTTCCATCCGCACATACGCTTTGTCTAACAGGCAATGAGATTATTACTTCAAATTTCTCTTGTCCAGTCTTAGTAACGTTTAGTTCTTTCTTCTAGTATAGCTAAATTATTGCTCCAAATCTAGATACCTAGTTAAAAGTTTCTAGAATCAGAGTGTTTGTCCGATACACAATAGGCTCCTCATTCGTCAAGGCTTCTTATCAGAATATAGGAGTCAGGTTCTTGCAATTTTCAACATTCAATTTAGGCTTGAGTAGTTGCAAATACGTAGTTTCACAATTAATATACATCTTATCAGTTACATATACCTTTCATTCATTTCTAATTCTAAACTCGTCAAACACGTCAGTTTATATTTCAGGTGTGAAAATAAGCACTTTATATGTGGTTTCCATAATGGAGCACACATGAGAACAGAGAACCTGCAGAAAAAAAAAATTTCTTTGCAATCTAGTATGTATTTTGCAATCTAGTATCTATTAGAATCATAAAGGATGAGATTAGCATGGGAATTACTATCTAGCAGTCACAAACAATGTTACATTTGGATTTTTTTTTTTGAAAAGTACTGCTGCATTTGAATATGTATCTCTTCGTTGACTTAGGTTTTTTTCCATACCATACTCATTTGTTAATAATCTATCTCTCTCTTTCTGTTTTTATCGAAGTAACAATAATAGGCATGGTTTTTGGTGGATTGGAACTGAATGGAGTAGCATGAAACATTATAAGTTGCATCAATGCATGAATGATATTTTATTTTTTTGTGGAAAAGGGTTGGCTGTTGACCCCCATACGGACTTATTATTCATGAAACATTTTGTCCTCTGCTGTGTAATTCTTTCTATCTCTGTACTAAATATATTTTTTCTGTTATTCATTCAAATTTGAAGCATGTGGAGTCACTTTTCTTCGATGCTTATTTCCTCAAAAAGCCAGTGGGTTTCATCAAAAGTTCTCTTTTGTTTAGTTACTAGTACCATTGGAGATGCAATGCACGGGTTTTATTTGAAGTTCTTGAAATTTAACGGGTGATAAATTATGTATCTTTTATATAACACAAATAGTGCATACATTTGTTCGTCCCCTTTGTATCTATTAGTTAAAAAATACATATTTCAAATTAACGCTATTTTTTTTCTGCAGAATAAATCATTAAGGATAGATAGTTAGTAAATACCAATTCCCTAAGATCAAATGTAATCCCCAACAACAAATACAAATACAATTGCGTATTTTTTTTATAATACAAATTGTGGATCTTATATACAAATACAAATGCAGATACATTTTATAGAAGATATCCAAAAAAGAAACTGAATTTGTGTACATCAACAAACTAATAATATTTGGAAACCAAAATAGAAATCTCAATAGGAAACATACACTATGTATTTATGAAAGTATTTTTAAAGTATTTGTCTTGGCTTGAGCTGTTTGGGTTTGTGATGTTATGTTGTGATTCTTGGTTATATTTGGGCTTGTTTCTTATTGGGCAATGGACTTCGTTTGATTTATTTGGGTTGGTGACAATTTTCAAATAGATAAAGTGTTGAATTACTATTTAAATTAAGGATACATTGTTGTAATATTTCCAGATTGTTGTAATATTTCCAGACAAAGGAATAAGTTTTATCTTCATGAGATATAAGTTTCACCAATATAACTATTAGTTAATAATTGAAATTTACTCCATTAATTAGAAATCCAAAATTTAGTGGGAATTTAAAATAAGAAATAAGAAATAAGGTTGAAATATAACTTATATAAAAGTGTTATTAGGATGAAACGACAATGACTCATGCTACATACGATGTATATTAAAAAAAATAAAAATAAAAATTAAAAATTATATTAAAATATTGCCTTGTGTAGTCTTTAGGAGGTTACACTTTTCAATGATCCATGTCCAAATGGAATCATATTCAATATCAGAAGGAACTAATTCACTACTTGAGATAGAAACCTGAGTCATAATAAAATAATTTAATCATAACCCAAATCTATTAATATCAGTTTCAAAAAAAAAAAAACTACACGTAAAGCATGTAAAATTCACATGTAAAAAAGCAATAATATTGTCCTTGGGCCATTAAAAGAAATAGAACTGGTTGTCAGACTCAAAATTTCCCATGGAAAAAACTTTCCGCATTTGGTATAAGTAATTAAAAGCCTTCTCCTCAATTCCAACACAAACGCACCAATCGCTTTCGTTTATTTGCTGATCGCTTTTGTTGATTTTTTTAATAATCCTTGAATTTCTTTTCTTGATTTGTGTAATTCTTTAATATATTTTAATTGCTTTATTCTAATTGTGGTGTGAAATTTGTCCGCTTGTGAGTATGTGTGTAACATGACGATGGTTTTAGAGGGCAGTGTCACGTGATGGCTTTGTCAAGAGAGATTTATTTATCACATTCTGGTTGTATCAAATTGGTCAATTAATGGATTAGGATGTATGGTAGATGTCGCCATATAGGAGCTCTAATTGCATGGCATATACCAAGCCAAACCATTATGAAAACAAAAATTGTTAAAAGGATTTATGCTTCCCTTGCCACTTTTGCTTGTTTAATTCTATCCTTTAAGAGGATGTCAACTTTCAACATGTTACTTTTTAATTATTGATAAAATGGATGTTTGATTGTTGTTATTAGTATCGGAGAAAAGCCTTAGCTTTCCGTTTGAGGTTCAATATATTATTGAGTGCGTGTACTCTTTTAGATACCACTTGTTCATTGTATATTGAACCTTGAATTGTCCAAGTCGGACAGTTTGGGAAAAAACTTTTTCTTTACTTGTATAATAGTTGTTGATTGATTCTCGTATCTTGATATTTGATGAAATTTCGGTTAGATTCATTTCCTTTTGTTCTCTGGGTGCATACTTGATTGCCTTGTTCCTAACTGCGATCATTTTGTGTACTCAGAGACCAATGAAATGTTCAAAAATTTTGTCAAGTAGAAGATATGAGAATTAAGGAATGACTATTATACGAGTTCTGAAAAAGTTTTTCCTCGAATGGGATAGGGTCATACCATTTAAAGAAAGAGAGCGGTTGTAAGAATGTCGTGCTGCTGAAATTGTCATTTTTTTTTGACATGCAGAAGATGGAATTTTTTCCTTCGAATCGTAGTTGGATGTACAATAGGTTGTATCAGGAAGAGGGGTTTGAAACAATCTTTTTATGACGGGATTGATCACGCCGTTCAAGTCGCAATGGCACACAAAGATTTCAAATTAATGGAGGGATTAGATGTCCGTGCCTTAAATGCGATTGTAGAAAGATCAAGAGCCCAGGTGAGGTCATGTTGCACTGCAGAGAGTTGGATTTATGCCTAATTACCTGGATTTGGACTAGACATGGTGAAGAGTTACCTCGGGTTGAATTAGGGGTTGGCGATAATTGCACAGTGCCGCAAGCAATTGCGTAGATATGGGATATGGTGAGCGATTGAATTGATGCAAGATATGGTTTGTGATGCCTTGGGGGTCAACGTATCATTCGAGGAGCCACGATGATGATGACAGATGAACTTCCAAATGAGACTGCACAAAGATTTTATAATCTCTTGTTAGAAACAAATAAGCCGTTGTTTGAAGGGTCTGCCGACTCTAAGTTATCAATGTGTGTGAGACTTTTAGCTCTCAAGTCCAACTGTGGTGCTACGGATGTGTGCTTGGATCTCGTAACAAAGATGATGTTGGACTCGTCACCTATCAGAGATGGGTTGCCAAAAAGTTATTACGAGGCTAAAAGCTTAGTGTCCAAATTAGGGTTGGAATCTAAAAGGATTGATTGTTGTGTGAGAGGGTGTATGTTATATTACGACAATGAATTTGGTAAAAACGATAGCGCGCTGGTTGAATGCAAATTTTGTGGTGAGCCAAGGTATATGTCACATACTGATAATGGGAAGGGTAGACAAAAACCAGTTCCACGAAAGGCAATGTTTTATTTGCTAATTATTCCAAGGCTGCAGAGAATGTTTGCGTCAACACAGACTGCAGACAAAATGACTTGGCACTATGAGAATAAAAGCACTTCAGGTATGTTGCGACATCCATGTGATGGTGAAGCTTGGAAGCACTTTGATCGTGTGAATCCGAATTTGCGGCAGATCCACGTAATGTACGACTTGGCTTATGCTCGATGGTTTTACCCGTATGTTCAATCAACAATGAAACCTTATTCTTTTTGGCGATTATTGTTACCCCATACAATCTTCCTCTGCTTTGTGCATGTCTAAGCCCTATATGTTCTTGACTTGTATTATGCCGGTCCAGATAATCCAACAGATGGTATTGACATCTACTTACAAATTTCCTCATTGACGATCTCAAAGGTTGTGGAATGGCGTTGTGACTTATGATATTGCACGAAAGAAGAACTTTACAATGAGGGCAGCTCTTATGTGGACCATTAATGACTTCCCTGCATATGGCATGTTGTGCGGTTGGGGTACTCATGGTAAAATGGCATGTCCCCATTGCATGGAGCATACAAAGGCCTTTACCTTGAAATTTGGGGAAGAGTTCTTGGTTTGACTCACATCACGAGGTTTTTACCAGCCAGATCATCCATTTAGATGGAATAAGAACGCCTTCAAGAAGGGGAAGTTGAATTAGATGGCGCCCCGAGGTTGACATCCGAGCAGATTTTTACCGTAGTTATGGATCCGCCAAAAATCACAGATTTTGGTGAATTGGATCGATTTGAAGGATATGGACAATGGCACAATTGGACTAAAAGAAGTATTTTGGGATTTGCCGTATTGGAAAGATAATTTATTGAGACACAACCTTGATGTTATGCACATTGAGAAGAACTTTTTGACAATGTTTTTCTCACGGTGATGAACGTTAGAGGAAGAACGAAAGACAATGATAAGGCGGTGGACTTACCACTTTCTTATGCGAAAGGACTTGCATTTGACGACTCGGTCGAATGGGAAAACCCTGAAACCCAAAGCCTGTTACTCTTTAACTGTTGAGGAAGCTAGGTCGATCGCCGGTGGATAAAAGAACTTGAATGCCAGGCGGTTATTTTTCTAATTTGGCAAGATGTGCTGATGTGAACAAAGGAACAATGATTGGGATGAAAAGCCATGATTGTCATGTATTCATGGAGTGTTTACTTCCTATTGCATTTAGTTCCCTGCCGTCAAATATTTTAAATCCACTTACAGAACTCAGCCAATTTTTTAAAGATTTGTGTTCTGCAACATTGAGAGATGATGATCTTATCAAGATGGAGTAGAACATACCAGTCATTCTTTGTAAGTTGGAGAGAATATTTCCCCCTGGTTTCTTTGACTCTATGGAACATCTCCCAGTGCATCTTGCACATGAAGCTAGGCTTGGTGGACCGGTTCAATACAGATGGATGTATTCACTCGAAAGGTAATATAATCAAATATTCTTTAACATAATTATTCACTGCCCCGGGTTAAATGTTGAAATGTTGATCACCAACCTTGTTATTCTGTAGATTTATGGGTGACTCAAAACGGTCGGCGAAAAATAAGGCCAGGGTTGAAGGATCTATTTGTGCAACTTACTTACACCGTGAGACAATTCATTTCTGTTCCCATTATTTTACGAACTTCATGCTGACACCAACAAATAATAGGAATGAAATAGAAATTGAAAGTGAAAGACATCCGCTGGCCTTATCAGTGTTTTGCCTTCCCGGTCGTCATCTTTGGAAAGGAGTCAAGTCTGGTTAACGGGAGAAGATTGAAAGTCGACACGCGTTCACGTGTTGATCAAGCGTGAGAAGTATCACCATATCTTACGTATGTATACTTTTGACCACTTTCATTTTCTTTAGTCCACAACTATTCATGATCATTTGTTTGATAATGACTTGTTCAGGCATTCTTGTTAACTAAGCCCACAAGCGAACAAGACTCTTCTGCCTATATTCATGAATATTTCCCAACGTGGTTTATGAGCCAGGTATGTATTTTTAGTCCTATTTCAACTATTTGTTGTTTGAAAATACAAAAGATTGTTTGCAAAAATGAACCCTAAATCACTTGTGCATGTGTATACGCAGGTGTATAGCGAGTCAGAATCGCCCATAATCGAACACTTGAGAAATTTATCTCATGGTCCTAAATCACGTATAAAGAATGGCACACGTATTTAAATGTGATTTACAAATTTCAAACTCAGTCAAAAGCAGAGGAAAAAGCAGTTAACATCGGAGTTTATGTAAAAGGTGCCACAGAGGGAGGTGAAGACGACTTCTACAGGCGTGATTCAACATATATATGGTGGCGTACAATACTTTAGACTATACTAAAAGAATAGTGCTATTTTATTGTAATTGGTTTGATCCGTCAAGTAGAGGCACAAGAATGGATCGCAAATATAATACTGTTGACATATGCATGAGCAGAAGATACCAAATGTTTGATCCGTTTATCATGGCACAACATGTAAGACAGGTGTTTTATGTCCCTTATCCGTCAACTCGAAGGGACAAACAAGGTTGGTGTGTTGCAATAAAGACAAAACCAAGGGGTCGCATTGAAGCAGATGATCCACAGGAAGAAGTGGCTTATCAGGTGGATGAGATGTCTCATGTCAACGTAGTAAACGAAGTTGAACCCATTTCTCGACTACGTGACGATCCAATCACATATATATGAAGATGTAAATGGAGATGAGGAATTAAATGAAGAAGTGGCAGAACCATTAAGATCTGAAGACGATGCCGAAGCAGAGTGGGCAGTTATTTTCATATAACTTGTTTAACTTTTTACAATTAGAGAATTTAATGTCTAACAACATATTTTATTTTGTCAGTTATTTTCATATAACTTGTTTATTTTTTGGAATTCATTTTTAATATTGTTATGTTTAAATATAATATTTCATGACTGTTATTATTAAATTGCTCTATAGACATATATGGCATCAGGAGGTTCAGGCTCCGACCCCCCCGACCACCCAGTAGTGGTCAACGGAAGGGGAAGGGCATCGCTGTCGACCCCCCTCGTCGTCGGAGGCCGAACATTATTAGGATTGATGATGCTGGCTATGCGATGTTGTCATCCACACACCGTGCACATACATCTACGCCACGCAGCCTTACGTCACATTCGGCACCTACACAAAGATGCAGACCTTACGCAGATCGACACCCATTTACATGATGCCCACCCCAGGGTTCCAGCGGACACTTGCCGCTTCTTCCTCTCATTTTGTGTCCGAGGCGGTGCGACACTCATGTGTCCGATCGGGAGTATAGTGTGGGCCAGGCACTGATCGACCGGGGTTCAAAGAGACGAGGAGGTTGGCGGCCAGCAGGATGAGAAGGAGGTCGTTGATGATATTCGGATCTTTGTATGATGGCGAGAGTTGCTATCGAGGCCGGTGGTAGAGGGTGAGTATGTAGGTTGAATACACATTTTTGCCCCTTATCTTTTTTAGTTTTCAATTTAGTCCCTTATCTTTTTAGTTTTCATTTAAGTCCCTTAAACTTCAAAAATCACATCAATTTCGTCTTTCTGTTTATTTATTCATATTTTCTTAGACGAATCACCATCGACACGTGGCGAGAAAAATAAAATAAAACAAAGCGCCACGTGTAAGATGGTATTTAGTCTAAGACAAAAAGAATAATTAAAAAAAGGACGAAATTGAAGTAATTTTTGTAACTTAATGGACTTAAATGAAAACTAAAAAAAGGATAAGGGACGAAAATTACTGATTTAACCTATATTTTTAACTTGTTTGGTATGTTGTTATTGTTTAGGTTCCTTAGTCAAAGCCAGTGCGAAGGCTATCACTAAGTAATTGAGCAAAATTACCACACCTATTGGCCCACCTGGGACGGCGGTGGATGAGCGGAGGCACATGTTCAATTCTTTCAGAGTAAGTTGTTTATTTTTTTGTTGCGTATTATTTTTTATTTCATGAATCTCAATTATTTTTAATAACGTATTATATTCATACGGAGAGGTTTCTTGGAAGGAAGAGCGGGAGGAAGCGGATCAAGAAGAACTTCCATATGAAGGCTTCCCACCGCCTATCCGATATGCTTAGAGATGTCGCCTCAATGGGCAGCCCACTTGGATAGGAGATGAGATCTGGCGTGACTACAAGCGCCTTTGGAACTCCCACGAGTTCAAGGCGATAGCGAGAAGCGAAGAAGAATAGAGCCTCGAAAAGGGTGGGAGCTTGCATACTAGAGGTTCGGTCGATCGGTAGCGACCTTGGCTCGACTTATGCGTTTATATTATTATTATTATTATTATTATTATTATTATTATTATTATTATTTAGTTAAGCTTTTTTTATTAAATAATTACAGTCTCGGCGGTTGAAAAGGGAGGTTCAGTTGCACGAGCTCCATCGTGCAACTCATATTAGGAAAGGTACCGGTGATTTTGTCGATGAGCGGTCGAGGCGGACCCAGGTAATTATAAAACATAATGAATAGTTTTTTAACAATGTTTATATTGTTTTATTACAATAAAAATTGACTAATTTGTTTATGTTTGACAGGAGGAGTTTGAGGCGAGGATGTCTCAGGTTAGATCTCAGACATCCTCATGTTCCCCGTCTCAGAGCCCAGAGGATCTAGCTGCATCGCTGATGGTTTGGGCAGATGTTGTTGGCGGAAAGAAGAAGGGTCGCTTATACGGTGCTGGCGACCTTGCCAGCAACTACAAGAAAGGGCTCCTCGCCGAGAGTCGCCCAAATCAGCCGTGGCCGCGGATGAGCGGGGGATAGCAGAGTTGGAGCGGGCCATGGCCGAGCGATGATTGGGCGGCGAAAGCGGCAGCGGTTCGCGGCCCAACAGCAGAGGAGGCCCGCCGGACGGCCGCCATGTTGGCTCAAAGCCGCAACGACCGCAGGATCTGTACCATTTGCTAGCTCGCCAGCCGCCTCCTCCACCGCCTCCGCCTCCGCCTCATAGTACTGGTGATCATGTCGATGATGCAGATGGTGATCATGATCATGATTATCAGGACTATTAGTTATGTTTGTATCGATATTTTTTTATATTTTCGGATATTTTTTATTACTGTTTTGTTCGTCGAATTTTTTTATTTATTTGTTACGTTTCTTTTTTTTAATTTGTTTTATAGTTATGTTATAGCATTGCATTTTTAAATACAGGAATAAATTAATAATTAAGTATGTTTGTATCGATATTTTTATATTTTCGGATATTTTTATTCTTGTTTTGTTAAATCGAATTTTTTATTTATTTGTTATGTTTCTTTTTTTTAATTTGTTTTATAGTTATGTTATCGCATTGCATTTTTAAATACAGGAATAAATTAATAATTAAATGTGATAACTAGTAATCGTTAATTAAATGGATAAATAAATTAAATTGATTACAGAAATTAAAATTAAATAATTTAAAAAATTAAATAATTTTTTAATAAAAATTTAAACAATTTTCAATTCAAAAAAAATTTTAAAGTTCGGCTTTACCGACGGTCATGGCCGTCGGAAATGTCATCGGAATTATCGACGGGTTAAAACCGTCGGAAGTGACCTAACGATTATACCGACGGGCCAAAGCCGTCGGTACGTATTTGCGACGCGCATTTTACCGACGAATATTAGCCCGTCGGTAATCCGTCGGAATTTTTTTATTACCGACGGCATTTGTGGATTACCGACGGCTTTTGGCCGTCGGTAATCCCGCGATTTCTTGTAGTGTCATTATTTTTAAATTTATTTTAATATATCATTAATGTGATACATACATATACATACATACATACATACATACATACACACACGCACATACATACATACCTACATACCTACATACCAATGCTAGCCTGTTAGGCTTCATAGGCTTTTCATAGCCTTAAACTCACCCTATTTAAGTAAACTTGCATTTTAAATGCCTAATCCTACCCTATTTTATAAATGTCTTACCTTAAGTATGTCAGATCACATGTTCTTGTCAGGCAGTTTAGCCTATTTTCACCCTATTTAGCAACTCAAATAACTTGGTTTAATGGATCATGTAAGTTATGTTTTAAAAAAAGTTGTGTTTGCTTGAATTTGTGTAGTTCTAAAAATAAATCATTTCAATTATTTTATAAGAAAGTTTCTTTTTTGAAAAATGATTATCTTTATAAAATATTATAAAACTAAATTAAAAATAAAGGTAATACAAGAATACTTATCCTTATGAAAATCAATTTCTTATGATAAGCATTAAGCTCTTTCAAAAATACTTTATGAGTATATACTAATTAGTTTATCTAAAAAATAAAAATCTATATGATAATTTTTTGAGGAAATATTTATTAAATAAAATCCCTGAAAAATATTAGAAACAAGATGCACTTTTGGGAGTCAAGAGAGTCAAGACACAGGAGAAGTGAAAAAAATCAACGCTTATGCAGCAAGGAGTTGTTGTGGATTGGTGGGCAAAAGGCACGATGATGGAAATGAGCCCACAAGTATCCTTTATGTCACTGGGACCGACGCTAACTCATATGTCTGTCTGGTGCAGCCGGCAGATAGCATAGTACTACAAAAATACCAATGTTAAATTATACTTTTAGTCTCTTATGTTTATTTTAAGTTTTAATTTGGTCAATTATATAATAGAAGTTATGAATTGGTCCTTTGTGTGTTAAAGTTATGCCAATGTAGTCCCTCCTTTTTTTGTTCTAAAATGGTCTTTATGTTACAAAAATTATACCAATATGGTCTCTTTTTACCCCTTATTTTGAAAAAAAATAGATCACATTGGTATAATTTTTGTAACATAAGGGACCACTTCGAAATAAAGGGACCACATTGGTATAACCTTTAAGCAAAATGGACCAATTGAGAACAAATAATACATAAGAGACTAAACTGAAATATAAAATAAATATAAGAGACTAAACGTATAATTTACCTATCTTTAAGTACTTAAAGATTTAAAAAACTTGAGAATAAAAAATAAAAGATTAGGGGGAGTATAGGCTTAATTGCACTTTTGGTCTCCCAAGTATCGCGATTTTGCGATTTTGGTTTCCGAAGTTCTAATTAAGAGAATTGGGTCTCCAAGTATCATAATTGTGCGACTTTGGTCCCCAAGTTTAAATTGAGCAAATTGGGTCCTCCAGCTATCGCAATTGTACGATTTTGATCCATTCGTTCAATTGTCATTCAATTTGTAACTAAAAATATTATAATAGTTTTTATAATTTTCAAACCAACTAACATGACAGCTAGAATAAATTATGTGCCAAGTTATACTAGCTTTTTTTATTAGAAATTACATGACAAGAGGGACCAAAGTTATAATCGCAATAACTGGAGGACTCAATTTATGCAATTGGAACCTGGAGGACCAAAATTACACAATCGTAACACCTGAAGGACCTAACTCGTGCAATTGAAACTCAGAGAACCAAAATTGTACACTCACGCTACCCGGGGGACCAAAGTAAAATTGTAATTAAGCCTAAAATATATATTAATTCTAAAGAATACTCTCTCCGTCCAATATATATGTCACATTTACAATAAAAAAAAAGTGCCACAGAATTTATTTATTTTTATATATGTCATAAATGGTTAATAAGATTAATTTGTCAAAATTATCACTTTTTTATTTATTTATTATTTTTTTTAAATTGTGTTATTTAACAAAATATGACATATATATATATATATATTAGGAGACGGGGAGTATATGCTAAAATGAGAAAAGAAGTACGTGATTTTTTTTTTGAAAAAATAATTTTGTTAACAAGTGATATATTAAAGATAAAACAACAAAAAAATTTATCAAATAATATATATATATATATATATATATATATATATATATTGTATTTTCAGTATAACAAATAATTTTTAATAATAACTTTATTTTTTAGATTTTAACCCGTAAAGGCCGATGTAATAAAACAGATAACAAAAATAAAAGAAAAAAAAATCGTTGTATTGGAATCATGGAACTTTTTCCCCCGCGTTAAATAGCTGGTGATGAGAGAGCATGATAGTGGGAGTGAGACTGTGGGAGTGGTGGTGTTGACTTGGGATTGACGACACACACTCTCTCTCTCTGTTGTTGAAAATTGTAACTGCTGAGAAACTTCGCTCTCAGGTTATTCTCTTTTTCTCCATTTTTGTGGTTTTCTTCCCATGACGAGAGAGGAGTGATCTATAGCTTTTCGTGTACGTTTCGTTGTTAATTTTTTGAAAACTGAAGTGCGATGCATTGTAGAATTGAAAATGCCTTAATTTAATGGGGGTGAGGGTGAAGAATTATGTGCCATCTTTATCTTTCATTAGTCAAGTTTTCATTTTTATTGTTTCATAGTATAAGTCTTTGTTTGATCACACGTTCATTTTTTTTTCTTTTGTTATGTTTGTTGCGGGAATTTTTCTTTATTATTATTATTATTATTATTATTATTATTATTTTCGTTTCTTGGATTGCTCCTAAATTGGTCTTGTGCCGTGCTTCTTTTCTGAATTTCATTTCATCAGAGGTTGGTTTTGGACAAGGTGTTAGAATTTTGACTATGAAGATTCAGTTTGGTGTGAGGGTAAAAGTGGGAGTGACAAATTCTTAGATCAGTTGTAAATTACAAAGTTAAAAATAATAATACTTGGATCAGCTTTATTAGTAAAATTGTTACTCGAAATTGATCAAATTGTACACCAAAATATTTAATTGAATTTTTTTTTTTTTTGGTCATGATCTTGGGTCCATTGATACCTGCAACCGTTCTTCGATCAAGGTTAGATAGTGAGATCACATGTTCCATAATATGCTAACATGTGTCTGCAGTCTACATATATAGTATAAAGCAGAATAAATTATACATATTTTTAGTTAGATTATATTGCAAAAATTAAATGCTTATGCTTATCTATTAGCATCAATGTTTTTACTTTTCTGATAGATGATTGATTAGTCCAACAGTTCAAATACTTTTGGGAAGTTCAAGTATCCAATAGATTATTAGATTTGATTTTGTTTCTAAAGCTGTTGTTATCCTCAAATATATATATGTTACACTTATTTTCAGCTGTTCAGAGATATTTTCTTTTTCTAAAGATAACAAGGATAACTATTGTTCTTGTGGCAACATAGATATGTTAAGTATGTACTCTTTAACATTCAAGGGAAAGACTCCAAATGTTTTTATGGAGCTTAGTTAAACACTTAAGTATGCAATATAATTGTCTATGTAGATTCTATTTTTTTTTTTTCTAAAGCTTTTGCTAACATGCTAATAAATGTTGCACTTATTTTCCTGTGTCCAGAGATATCCGCATTTTCAGAAGACATAAAGGATAACTGTTGATCTTGTGTCACCTTAGGTATGTTTAATAATATGAATGTTTTTGGAAAGTTTACTGACCATGGTTTAACTATATGGACCCATTGCATACACACTTAACATTCAGGGGTCAGGGCCGTCTTAAACATTTTGGGAGCCCTGTTCTAATCTTAAAAATTGGGCTCCTAATAAAAAAAGCAATTTTA
Organism: Calophaca sinica; assembly: GCA_037113605.1. Taxonomy (NCBI): domain Eukaryota; kingdom Viridiplantae; phylum Streptophyta; class Magnoliopsida; order Fabales; family Fabaceae; genus Calophaca; species Calophaca sinica. The sequence continues at coordinate 84,095,723 of CM073730.1, read as the reverse complement.
ATAATTAAATATTATTTAAAAAAAAGGACAATTTTAAATATTATTTCAAAAATGGCAATTGTTTAATCTTAAACACCCACTTCAGAACAATTAAAATCCTACCAATATAACTTCAAGCTAATTATTAATCTTCTAGCTACTTAAAAAGAGCCATCCTTCTAACACTTTTTGAAGCAAATTCATCAACCAAGTCTTCATATTGTATTGTTCTCAAAAGATCATTCTCAATCGCTATCAATGCTAGTCCATTAAGCCTTTCTGTAATATAGTAGACCGCAAAGTAAGACTTCAACAACAATTTTGAAAACTTCTTTCTGCATAAGTATCGGAATAGTCAATAAAATTCTATATGCAATAATTGTATTAGGAAAACAATCTAAGCCTTTCAAAAATCTTAATATATCAATAGGTCCTATTTTTTCTCCGGAAAGATTTCTCTTAGTAACTTTAACTCCACAAATTCATTCCCATCAATATCGATTGCTCATTATGTTTCAATGCCTGCATTCAAAATGACTACAACAAGACATCAAAGTTGCATCGTCCAATGATTGTAATCTCTGTGAGAAGTAAACAAGAAACCAAAAATACTTTCATACTCTTGGTATTGCTCAAATCTCTTATTAAGAGAAACAACAGCTTGATCAACAAGGTAAAGAAAATAATTAACCCTAAAAGATTCCTCTCCAGATAGCTCAACTGATGGGGTATTCAAATTCTCATCAAACTGTCTTTTTCTTCTAATTATACGCCTTTGAGGAAATACTGGGTCGATATTCAATTCAATAGCAATTTCCTTAGCATTATCCAATGCATTATAAAAACCAGTTTCTCTATATCCCTCAAAAAATGAAATCACCCCCTTTATTTTTTCCATAGCAACATCAATAAGCATATCCTTTGATTGTAAAAGCTTGCTAACCAAATTAATTGCAGATAATATTTCAAACCAGATAATTATAGCCATTAAAAATTCAAAATCACCAAGCTCATTTGTTGCTAAGGATTTAGCTTCACTTCTTATTTTAGAATCGAGATCCTTTTCCGACACTTCAAGTAAAGCTTCTCTAAAATCGACATTTGAGTTCTTATAGCTTTGACACTATCACGCGACTCTCCCAACGAGTGGATGACAATGATTTTGAGTCAACCCTTTACATTATCTTTCAAAATTTGCCATCTCTTAGTAGAATTGGCAAAATTTGTATAAATGCGTTGAACAACTCCAAAAAAATATTGTGCTTTAATACAAGAGTTAGCCATATCACACAATGCCAAATTAAGACTATGACAACCACAAGGAGTATAAAAGGCTCTCGGATTTATGTCTAAAAATTTCTTTTGTACACCTTGATGTTTTCCTTTCATATTTGACCTATTATGATAACTTTCTCCTAAAAAATAAAATAAATAAAGATCAATATTTTTCAATTCATTTTCTAAAACATCAAAAAGCCCTTGGTCAGCTTGTATCATTCACATTCAAAATCCTAAAAGATTCCTCAATGCTAATGACTGAAGAAACATCCACATATCTTATTATCAAAGACATTTGCTCTTGGTGACTAACATCGGAGTACAATCAAGTATCATCGAGAAATACTTTGCTTGTTTGATTTTTCTAATGATTTCGGTTTAATTGCGTACAAGCAAAAGTATTAGCTCATTTTGGATGTTATGCCCAAGATAATGAAAGTGAATATTATCATCAGTAATACGCCTAACATGTTCTTGGACAATTGGGTCAAATCTGCTAACATTTCAATTAAGCCCAAAAATTGCCATTGCTATTTTGGTACAATCTCTCATTAGAACCATTTAAAGGACAAACTATGTTTAGCAAGGAATTTCACTATTGAAATAATTCTTTTAAAACATTTTCCAAAGGATCCTTTTCTTTCTCAATTAGTCTTTGATTCATTTTATCAATAGTCCGATTCTTTTTGCACCTTTGACGAACTCATACTAAGTAGTCATACTCTTAACATGTTCCATGCCCGCTCATGCTCTCTAAGTCTTCCACCAATATGTGACCAATCACTAAAACCCTCATTTGTTAATTGGCCTCTACCAATCCCTCTTTAAAAATTTTACAACAAAAACAAAATACTTTATCAAGCTCTTTCGAATAAACAAGCCAATCTCTATCGCACTTCTCTCCATTTGATAAAACTCTAGTATACAAATTAGTGAAAGCTGCCTAGAAAATTTATCTTTAGGCCATTCACAATGGACAAATCTCTTTAGGACCTTTATAACTAATAAATCAATCATTTTAGAATCAAGAGCATCCCAATTTCTTGGATCAAATATATCAAACGAATGTTCAAATGGATTTGCTTGCTCTAATGGATTATCATCTTCATTATCAAGTGAATTATTCAAATTAACATCATCACCATTTTCAAAGCATCAACATTTTGATTATTCAAATTATCATTTTAAATGGGCACTTCACCTCTATTTTCCTGGATCAACACTTTCATTTTCCATATTATTATTCTCAAAGAGTAACTACGCTTTCAAGAATTTCAACATCAACATTATCAATATTCGATTTTCAACTGAATTTGTGGTTCTTTTCTAAAAAATTATCAAGAGCTCCTCTTTGAGATTGAGTTAACTCTTCAAGTTTTTTCTTTTACGCTTTCTCTCATATCCAGATTCATACTTTCTAATAGGAGGCATAATAAAAAGACTAAAATAAAGAAAGAAACAACTCAATTTAGAAGAGGATCAGGTGTCTGTGCTCCACTTGCTCCTCCTATTTTTTCCTTTACAATAAAAACAAATTTGAAAAACAAATTTAGGAATGAATTGATGCGACGGATGCCAATTGCCACTGTCCACAATTAAAAAGACAAAAGTGTTCCCACTTTTCAATTCCTCCTAGCGCTAGGTAAGCAAGCATTTCACGTTTTTATAATTTTATTTAAGTCAAAGTGTCAAAGGCCCAACCACCCAAAAAGGCCAAAAGTCCAAAACGTGTTCAACATTAAAGAGGAAAAGCAGAACTCAAAAATAAAATCGATATCACTGCACCAGAAAACCAGAGCGATTGACGAGGAAAACCAAAGAAAAGAAAAGCAAGGCGAAGAAGCGAAGATGAAGAACTAAGATGAAAAAGAACAGCGATTGAGATTGACGATTGACTATCAGAGGCGGGCGCCGTCCGAACGCATCGAGGCCGAGCGATGATGAACAGAAAGCGGTGACGATGAGCGAACAAAGCGGGGCGATGAACTAACAGAGTAGAAAGCAGACGAAGACGAAAGAACAGAGCGATTCAAGACCTATTTTTCCTTTTTAAATCTTTTGGACGATTCGAATCTACTTTCCATTTATTTTTATTTTTTCAAAACTCCTTCCTTTGTTTTTTTTTTTGATCAATCGATTTAACATGTAAAAACATTCTATTCCTTTTTTTTTAAATTTTGGGTCTCAAAATTTGGGGCCTGTCTAGCCCCTGTTTGCACTCCCTAACTGCCGGCCCTGTTCAGGGTTAAAGGGAATAAATTTTGAACCTTCCCACTTTCCTGTCCCGAGGATGCTGTATTCCAATATTATTCATTAGTTCGAAACTCTTTCTTCCAAGTTCTTTGCATGATAATATTTAGATTTTTATCTGCAATAAGAACTGAATGCACGAAGCCTGTTTTTTCCACGACCTTTTTGTTGAATGTAGGCAAACACTGTGAACTGAATATGGAAATCCTAAATCTAAAAAATTCATGCATATGCTTAGTGAATACTCAATGCAATCTATGTTTACAGGAATGTGTACAGACTTTCACTGCTTTCACCACAGAAAATAATTGAATATGCCTGTAAATTTAAATTGACATGTTTAACTTGCTGCAGCGGTACAACAGTGCAGCCTTTTTTTAACATCTTTCATTTATTATTTTTTTCTTCTATCCTATCCAGGAAAGCCCGAAGACTTACCATTTAGGATGGGTAAAACAATTGAGTTGTATGGATTCCCTGCTCATGTGACGGTGTCCGATGTAAAGAGATTTGTAGAGCAGTACACTGGTGAAGAAACTGTGTTTGCTATTAAGATAAGAGAAGGCAAAGGCCGGGTTCCAAGAGCATATGCAATTATTCAGTTCATTTCTGCAAAATCTGCTACGTATATGATATCGGAAACTAACGGAATTTTGTCACCATTGTGGTATGGGCGCTCCTATCTGAAAGTTCGGGAAGTTGAAAGAGATATTGTTCCAAAGCCGAGGACTTTTTTGAACAGTTTGGATAATGTTAAACTTTATTTTGGCTGTCAGATCTCGAAGGAAAGATTCTCTGTTTTATGGAGAAAAGTGAATGTTAGTGTAGATTTTGGGATTGGAATGAGAAAGTGGCGTTTCTATCTGTCCCCTGACAACATTAAGAAGTACAAACTTGAGCTTTCATATGACAACATTTGGAAGATTGAGCTGCATAGACCACGGGGTGAAACTGCACAGTATCTTCTGTTTCAGGTTGTTAAATTTTACCTCTTATTAAGTGTTTCAAAGCATATACTTATTTTTCTTATTAAACTGTGTCATTTGGGTGGTGAAAAAGCTTAAAAAGGTGCTACTGCCAATTGGTGTTGGCTCCCGTAGTCACTCTCTGCCCATGACAAATAAATGCTTGGATTCAAATCCTGGGATCCCCTGTTGGGATGTAATGTTTTAGTCTCCTGTAAGCACAAATAATAATGAATCAATCAGTGCCATGATATGTACGTTGCTTTTCCATTGTCATCAAAGTTTTGTTTCTTATGTAATGCATGTTGCATTTAATGCATGATGTATCTCACTTATACATCAAATGAACCATAATGGATGTTTTTGTGATTTTTTTTATTTGTCACGATATATCTGATGCTTTCATTTGTCATCTAACTTCGTCAGAAGCAAATATTTTTCTCACTCTTTAGTTTAGATGGGTGTCATCTTCATTGCCATGACTTCAATTAGTTTTATCTTTGGGAAACAATGTTGTTTTTTGATTAAAAACTGTTGGTTTATGGAGCATTATTACAACAAAATAATATTATTTCGCATTGGATAAATTCAGATCTTTAATTTGAAAGAAAAGGTAATTTCAATGTTCAGATATAGTTAATTAGTTATGCAATTAAAGTCCAAGTTTAGTGAACTTGAGAATATTGGTTTATGGGAAATGTATAACTATTCTCGAAACTGTGTTAAAGCCTACTTTAGTTATACAGGTAGACTAATTGTATAAAGAAGCCATGCTGGTAAATGTAAAGGAATATATTTGTTGCCACTATTTTTGCAGTTTTGATATATGAATTACATAAGGTTTGTATGCTATGCTGCTGTCTGCCTATCTTTTCCTACTTTTTTTCTTGTATGTGTTCTTTAAGATTTGACAATTTTATTCTATACATTGATGATCTCATCCTGATTCTAATGCCATCTGGTTCTAATTGTTTTGTTGCCTTTCATGTTGAGCATGTTTTCCAAATTGAAGTCATTTCATATCGTTTTTGAATATAAGCAACAAAAAATCTAAGTTTGGTGATTCTAAATATAAGAAAATTTTAATTAACTTCATTCTATTTAATGATGTCTTACCCAAAATACCCTTCAATTAATTCAAATTTTATTTTCCAACAACTCTTTTATTCTCATGTAACAATTTCCCATGAAGGGCGATTTGATAGATGCAATTTCTTTTTTGATTACTTTAAGTAAATTAAATGAGATTAACTACTTTTTTTAAGGGTGTGAAGTAGTTTTTTTTTGTTGCTAATATTCAATAACGGAGAATTTTGTGCAATTTAATGTTTACTGGATTTAGGAATTACTGAAAGCCAACTTCTTCCCTTTACTTTTGGACTCCTATCGATACTTCTGATTATCTCTGCTCTATAATCGTATAGTGCTATGATTGCTGCACATCACAGCTATCTAATCTTATTTGTTTCTCTTTTATTTGTAGTTAATTGGTGCTCCTCGGATTTTTGAGATTGGTATTCCTACTTCAGCAAGTATATATGAAGATCCTTCAAAGAACTACTTTAAAGACTTTAAAGATACCCCTGATGACCAATGTATCCGAGCAGTAGATTTCACTCCTTTCAGTTGTATTGGGCAGTCTTCTGCTTTATGTCTAGAGCTTCCTTGTGACCAAGATTTACCGAATTTCAGGGAAAACTTTGCTTATTATGGGGAAAGTGAAAAGCAATACACTTTGAAGAGAGGATGGCCTTTTTCTCGCAATCTGGATCTTGTCCCCATTGTCGCTCCTCCTCAAGGCACTGACATTCCATTTGACATCTTGTTTAAAGTTAATTCATTGGTTCAGCACGGGTGTCTTTCAGGTTCTGGACTTGACAATGAATTCTATCATTTGATTGATCCACGTAGAAAGGACCCTGAATTTATTGAGCATGCTTTAGAAAAGATGTACTATTCAAAGAATTTCTGTTATGAACCCACTAGATGGCTGAGGTATCAGTACACAAGGTACCGAAATTCAAATAATCCGCCTCGGTCACCTAAGATATCTTTGGATACAGGCTTGGTATATGTTCGCAGGGTTCAGATTACACCTTGCAAAGTATACTTCAGTGGTCCGGAGATTAATGTCTCAAATCGCGTCCTCCGCCATTTCCATGAACATATCGATAACTTTATACGTGTTTCATTTGTTGATGAGGAATTGGATAAACTGTATTCGACACATTTGTCTCCACGTGGATCTGAGAGTGGGAAAACCGAGATATACAATAGAATTCTTTCCATCCTTAGAAATGGAATAGTTATTGGTGATAAGAAGTTTGAATTTCTAGCATTCTCATCCAGTCAGTTGCGGGAAAATTCTCTCTGGATGTTTGCTCCTACAACAACTGGATGTACTGCAGCTTACATAAGGGAATGGATGGGAGATTTTCGCAAGATAAGAAATGTGGCCAAATATGCTGCTAGGCTTGGACAATCTTTTGGTTCGTCTACTGAAACACTAAGTGTCAACAGGAATGAAATTGAAATTATTCCTGATGTGAAGGTTAGACATGGTAGAATTGCATATGTCTTCTCTGATGGAATTGGGAAAATATCTCTTAAATTTGCCAGGAGAGTGGCTAAAAAATGTGGTCATAGTTCTACACCATCGGCCTTTCAGATTCGGTATGGTGGGTACAAAGGAGTTGTGGCTGTGGATCCAACCTCATCTGTAAAGTTATCACTGAGGAAGAGCATGCGAAAATTTGATTCAGATAACATAAAATTGGATGTTTTGGCATGTAGTAAGTTTCAGCCCTGTTATCTGAATCGACAGTTGATTACTCTCTTATCCACTCTTGATGTCAAGGATAGTGTTTTTGAGAAAAAACAAAAAAAGCTGTTAATCAACTGAACACTATGCTAACAGATTCGTTAAAGGCACAGGAGGCTTTGGACTTGATGTCTACTGGGGAGATCACTGATATTCTGAAGGAGATGCTCATTTGTGGCTACAAGCCTAATGTTGAACCATTTCTCTCAATGATGCTACAGACATTTCGGGCATCAAAACTGTTGGAATTGCGACAAAAAACTAGGATTTTTATTCCAAAGGGAAGAGCAATGATGGGATGCCTAGATGAAACTAGAACCCTAGAATATGGTGAAGTTTTTGTTCAATATTCTAACAATCGGCTCAATGATGATTCATGTTCATATGGTTCAGCAGAATCTTATGTAGTTACCGGTGAGGTAGTAGTAGCAAAAAACCCCTGCTTGCACCCAGGTGATGTGCGTGTTTTGACGGCTGTGGATGCGCCAGCTTTGCACCACATGGTGGATTGTGTTGTTTTCCCTCAAAAAGGGGACAGGTAAATATACTCCTTAAATATTTTAACCATTATACTATTTAGCTGAACAGGTAAATAAATATATTCCTCAATGTTGCTAATATACATCCTTACATAAAATTTTCTGCATTTTTTTTTTCTTTTTGTCTTTACAAGGTGTCAATTCCATTTTTCATGGAACATTACTATTTTATTTTACTGCTTCATCTATAACCTCAAAGATGTAATGTTTAAATATCCTTTTGTCGGTCGAGGAACTAATTAATGTCTAATTTTTGAACGTTCTATTTCTATTATAAAAAAATGATCTGCAAGGTTTTCTTATGTAGTTGCTTCAAGAAAACCTTATAAGGTTATTACCTGAGAAAATGCAAGCTAGTTGCACTGTATTTATGTCCTGTAATCTATGATCTTTAAGACTACTAGTTTGCTCTGCTTTATTTCTTTTAGGTATGTTATGTAAGCAGTTACGAGTTTCAAATCGCATATGCAATTACATCTTCATCTGGCTCTTGCATGTGTGAGCATATACCTGACTTGTTTTACAACATTTGCTCCCTGTGAATGAAAGCACATCGAGAGAATCAGAATTAGAACAGAAGTATATCATGTATTATGTAGTTTTGAATATTTGGCAGTTCTAGGTTTGTCATTTAGAATGTTATTTTGTCAAGGATTTCACTTTTAAATTGAGATGTTGCTTCTTTCTACTGTCAAGTGTTTTCTTTTAAAACAATATTGACACCAATAACTGAATTTTAATATCAGACCACATCCAAATGAATGTTCGGGAAGTGATCTGGATGGGGACATCTACTTTGTTTGTTGGGATCGTGAGTTGATTCCACCCACAAAAATCGAACCAATGGAGTATACTTCTGCCCAAACTATTGAGTTGGATCATGATGTCATGATGGAGGTATTGTTTGTGGAGCATAACATCCATATTCAATTTTTCATGTATTCTTTGTATGGTTTTAGCATCTTGTGTTGTATGATCTTTGTTTTGACATACTATGCTGTTGCTGTGATTATGTTGTCAATTTGTCATATCTGTCTGTGCAAAAATATTTCTGAGTATTATTTCAATTGTGTCTCATTTACAAACACTAATATACTTATATAGATTAGAAGAAACCTAATGGGCCTTATAGAAAAACACTACTAATTACAAAATATATGCTATATTTACAACACCTCCCTCAAGCTGGTGAATGAATATCTATCGTTCCCAACTTGCAAGTAAATTGGCCTAATTGCTGTGTTGTCATATCTATCTGTGGTTTTATTTAAATTGATTTTGTTAAAAATGGATTTCCATATTCATTCACTTTTTCAATTATCCGTGCAAAGGATGCTTCATTGTTTTTGTACATTATGTGCATGCTTAATGGTTCCATGAAATCTGCTTAGGACAAACTTATTTTTAACCCCACATCACTTGTCTATAAACAATCATTTTTTTTTAATTAACACAGTCCCTTAGGGATTTAAACACAGTCCCTTGGGATCACTAGGCTAGGCAGTCACCACTGCACTAGCAACCTGAGATAGAGTAACTAATCCTTCAATATTTAAAAAATGGTTAAATCACTATGTTTATCTTTATCTTTATGAAATTTGTCATTTCCACCTTTTTATCTAATGTGTATTTTTTTGTTGGAATTTTTGTGCCCGTAATCTTAATCTGTTAATTGCTTGACTGAGTCTTGTTAAAATTTGAATTTTGTCTTATCTACAATTATTTTATTTACGTGATATACAGAGTTTTATATTATACTTGTGTTCTTTTACTTTTTTCCTAGAACATGTAATCTAATATATGTTCATAACATGATTTCTTTGTGCAGGAGGTGGAGGAGTATTTTACCAATTACATACTCAATGACAGTCTGGGAATAATTTCCAATAAACACACTGTCTTTGCAGATAAAGAACCTGGTAAAGCAATGGCTGAGCAATGTATTGAGCTTGCAAAGCTATTTTCAATAGCAGTTGACTTTCCCAAAACTGGGATCCCAGCTGTTATACCTCAAAATCTTTCTGCCAAAGAATATCCAGATTTCATGGAGAAGCCTGACAAACCCACCTATGTATCACATAATGTAATAGGAAAACTTTTTAGGGAAGTTGTAGGAATTTCAACAAGTGCTGGCTTTATTAAATCCTTCACACTGGAAGTGGCTAGACAGTCATATGATTCCGACATGGAAGTTGACGGCTTTGAGGATTATGTTGATGATGCTTTCCATTACAAAAGCAATTATGACTACAAGTTGGGAAACCTGATGGACTACTATGGGATTAAAACTGAAGCTGAAATCCTTAGTGGGAATATCATGAAATTGTCGAAATTTTTCACCAGAAAATGGGATGGAGATGCAAAAAAAGGGATTAAAATGTCAATCAATATGGCTGTGAGGTCCCTAAGGAAAGAGGCAAGGACTTGGTTCAATGATGGCAGTGGCGATGCAGATTTTGGGGGTGATGATGCATATGCGAAAGCTTCTGCTTGGTACTATGTTACTTACCATCCATGTTACTGGGGTTGCTACAATGAAGGTATGAATAGGGATCATTTTCTAAGCTTTCCATGGTGTGTTTACCCTCAGCTTGTCCAAATCAAGAAGAAGAGAGCCAGGATGAGAATGCGTACTGACCTATCCCTGAAACACAGTTTCAGTCGCGGGTTGCGTCTGAACTGACAATTCTGGACTCCCTGCTTTTCTGCAGGATTCGAGAAGCTGTTTCTGCTTATACTGAATGACTTTGCATGTAAATTTTTATGGTAATGTCATGATATAATGTTGAGTGTGGATGTAAATGTTTTATCAAACCATTTCCTTTGTATCGTTTGTCAATATAGCGAAGACTCATTAGTGGTATTAAGGCTTTTCTGTATCTTATTTTTATTTTTCTTTGTGAGAAATTAATTGATAATGCAATGAATGGATTGTAATTTTGATGCATGGTATGCTTCTGTGGACTTATCTTATGGAGGAAGTACGGGTTACAAAATTAAATTGTCCCACCTGGATTTTAAGGAATCAATTATAGTCGAAGGAAATGAATTTTATTTATTTGTGAGCCATTACTGTCATAAATAGTAAACTTTGTTAACACTAGTTACATGGCTTTTTATCTTTTTTTTTTTTTTTTGGCTTCAGTCCACTCGATGATTTTCCCTTTTCATTTTACATGCTATGATGAGCCACCGTGTCAACATAAAGGGATTGTTTCATCTTTTCCACCATGTCATTACTACCAAATAGGGTGACATAGTTATTGCACCTCTCTCGAAGCTCCTTAAGCAGTTCCTGACGAATTAGAGGCCAAGAATCCTCACCTCTATCAAGTAAAGCGGCAATACAACGATACCCGCAATTCCCATCAACAACCACATCGACAACGTCCTCGATGTATTGAAGCTGCATAGGGAATTCCTCTGTCATGGGCACAACTCTAGGGCCTACTGACGTGCTATATAATTTACGGAGCAAATTGTATCATCAACATGCTCCCAAAATGATGGCTCATGTTTAGTTGAGACATCCATCTTCGACACCTTACCCTTACCCTTTTTAGGTGCTCCTTTTGTTTTTACATTGTTAGGAAGTGGACACGTAGAAGTAGTGTCTGGGAATGCTAGCTCGCGTAGCTTTGCAATCAGAGGAATTTTTCCTACCACATCAAGTTGTTGAAATCTACTTTGCAGTGACTCTAATTCAACCTCTATAGATAACTCTGAACCAGGCTCATTAGTGGAGTCCTCTTTAAAATTCAATCTCCACCAATGATTGTGAACAACATGAGGTGGAACTGGGGCATTCACCCTAACGTACATGGCAAATTCACATGCACACGGTAGACCATGTGTGGTTTTAATTGTGCATCCACATACAGAACCATCGATTCAAACATCATTAACTCGACCATACTCGTCAGCTATATGGTCCAACGTAGTCTTTGACACAAATCCTCGCAAGTGTTTGTAGAATGGAGAATTGTGTCAGTGGTCAGTGATGATATGCTAGGTTGCAACGCTGCATTTATCTCAGTATGCTATTCATGGTTCCCAAACATATACACAGGTCTCCCCTTCTATCTTGCAATAGCTTCTTAAACCTTGAATGTGCGGACTCAACCCTATTACAAAAAAAAAATACTATATTAGATATATTAAAAAAATTTGGACAAAACATCATATAGGCATAAATAAGAATTGATATGCCGATTAGTCGTTGTGTTTCCGAGGTGCATCACTCGATTAGTCCATGCAGTAACAAATCCTTCCTTGTGAGACAACAACCATGTTTTTTTGGACATAGTCCCAAGAATCATGAAATCGTGATCATAGATGTTCAAAATCCACCAACCGCTGGGCATGCTCACCCATGTCAATAGAACTCTTAAGATCATCCTACACATCCATGACCGGTTTTATTTTATTATTCAGGAACATATTCAGCTCGAACTTAGCCTTCACATTCTTGTAGACATGAAATTGGCACAACAAGTTAACTGAAGTAGGGAAAACAACTGCAACTGCATTCATCAAAGCATTGTCTCGGTCGGTCAGAATCACTTGTGGTAGTGTATCATCTCTGATGATCAGTCCTCTCAACCTCTGTAATTCCCAGATGAAGTTATCTGCACGCTCAGGCTCCATGTAAGCAAAAGCCGCAGAGAATCCCAAATCAGTTGATGTAACACTAACAACCTCAAGCAATGGCAGGCGATATTTGTTTGTTTTGTATGTATTGTCAAGGAACAAGACAATATGGTAAGTATTAATAAGTGTCACCGCATCTGGATGTGTCCAAAATATGTCTCTCACAGTATCAGAATCGTCGACACTTCATACCAATAGACATACTTATCATGATCCAATAAACTCGGTTAGTGTTGCATTTAAGTTCTTGATCCCTTTTCAGAGGCCCGACGTGTGCATCGATAATTATACACTTGTTTGATAGTAGTAAGTTGTCCATATTATGATCCTTCAAGGTCAGTAATATATTTCTTGACTTTACCATGTTCTTTGTCATGTCGCGAAATCAATGATTTCTCTTCTACAGATAGCTGACCAACAAATGAGTGACCCACCAATGTTTCTGCTAAGTTGTGGTTGTGAAGTCCACACATTACATTAACAATCCATCTTTCACCATTTTTCAAGGGTCTTCCCCTTAATCTAAAGGGACACTAGCATTTTCTAGAACCAGTTGCTTTGGAAGATAATGCTTTCTTCCATGATCTATAATTACCACTCCTTTCGTAGCACAAAATTAGCTTTGTTTTCCTTCCTACACGGCTCGTGTATGTATCATCTTGAGTCAAAAACACCTGAAGATATGAACAAATTAGATATAACAATGCTTACAAGTTCATAAATTATCATTTTTCATTTTACTATTTACGTACTTTCGTAGTTGTGAATGTATCATTGCAATCCACTGTCTGTGTATTTGACAAGGTAGACGACATATCCATCTCATCAGGCATAATGTCAAAATACTCATCTTTCATGGTGTTTTACCGAACCACAACCTACAGTGCCAAAACAAAACAAATATATAAAAGTTTCAAATTTCAAGTACGTTCCGGCAATTGAGTTACCAGAAGCATTTTTTTAAATTCTGGGTACCTTCCGGCATTTCAGTTACCGGAAGCCATTTTTTAAAATTCAGGGTACATTCCAGCAACTAGTTACAAGAAGCATTTTTCAAAATTCAAGTATGGTCCAACAACTATTTATCAGAGGCTATTGTTAATAAGTTTTAGTAACTTAGTTGTTGGAGCGTACCTGAATTTTGAAACTATACGCTATCAACAACTAGTTACTGAAGTTCATTAACAATAGCTTCCGTGAACTAGTTGCAGGAAGTCAATGAAAATTGCTTCTAGCAACAAGCTATCGAAACGTAGAAAACCTGCAAAAAAAACACAGAAACACATCTACTACAGGAACTGCAAAAAAAAACGACCAATCTTCTCCGGTAGCCCCTGGGTTGGTCGTTGTGGCCCCTAGCGAGGTGTTGGGGGGGAGGTGTAGGGGTGGTGGCTCTGGTAAATTTTCTAGTGGTAGGGTGGTGGAGGAGTAGTTTTACACAAGGGAGAAGGAAGGAGGGATCAGAGGGAAAAGAAAAGAGAGATTTTGGGTTTTAAGTGGTGGGCCATTTGGGGATTTTCATAATTTTTGGAGGCTTGGGGGTGTTGTAGGCAAACAAGTGGGGTGCTAGAAGCCATCCCCCTTTAGATCCATATGCCTTCAAATTCCATCATCCAGAAACCTATGAAACATCTTGATTGACAGCACCAATATGAATATTATATTATTAATTGGGTCCCCCCAAACAAATTGCTAGCATACACCCTCCTGTCTGGTTAACATTTTCCCCCCAAAATGTCCTTGTCCATAAATCTATTTCTAGACATGATAAAACCTAATCGTTGGTAAGTTAGCCTTCTGTAGAGTCATTTACGGATAATTTATAACCTCCAGAAATGTATTTACAAACATATTGCTAGGAAATCCGGAAACGTATTTATAAACAAATTTTGGTTTATATCCGTAAGTGTATGTCTGAATGCATGTAATTGCATTCCGAAAATGTATGCCTAAAGGTTTTAATTATCTTAAAAACATTTGTTTTTGCTAATACACCTCCTAATGCGTCAATGTCAGTCAGTGTAAGTAAATGAATGAATGAGATCGCACCAACAAGTTGAATGTTTGAGATCGCACCAACTCTAAGAGTTCTTTCATCTTCCTTCCTTCATTCACATTCGTTATAAATATAAGTTCAAGACTTGTTGTGTATTACAATGGACAACTTACAATAATTGATAACGGGATTTGAAAGTGATGTCCCTAAAATATTTAAGGTAAATGAAGGCATCACACTTGATGTCTTTAAGAAAAAAGTTTATGATAATGTTAGAGTTGGATATACAAAAAAAAAGTGGTTGATATTTATAACTTGCTTATATGACTTGACACGGCCAGAAAAACACCTAAAAGACTCCACAATCCGGTTATGGACTGAACTGCACTGATACTACTACTTGTGACATCCTAGTTTATGCTATGATATCACTACTGTGACGTCCCCTTTCTTAGTTTATTTATTAAGACATTATTAAGTGAAGCTACCCAATATTCTCTGGTTCATTTTAAAATTATCTTTCTATTTAACTTATTATACTATAATACTTTGATACTGTTACAATATACGCTTATAGCGGATAAATGGAAAATACTTTATAAGAATATACATTTTTAGTGTGTCAGTGTATAACAAATCCTCCATTGACCTGTTACACACCTAACTTATTGGGTGCAGTGACACAAATCATACAGACACTGACTTTCTGGCCATAACTCACTAACCTATGCATATGGATGGTTTCTTCCAGTGCCCATGCACTGCAAGGTATCATCCACGCTGCTAACATCCAATCCATCACATACAAGCAAGCAAGAATAGGGAGATGATAATTTATCCAAATACTTAAAATATGGAATAGGTAAATTAGACACGAATATAGAATAGCGCGCGCATACAAGGCAAACATATATATATATATATATAATCTTCAAGGTATTAAAATGCAAGATCATGGCCTATTCTACAAATCATGTCTTAGTCCCTGTCTAAACCATAAGCATTATTTATCATTCCCATCTCTCATGCAAATCCAAGTATCCCTACATGCATTTGGCCATTCTATTATTAGCAAATCCTCCTTGTCGGCCCTACCATGCCTTCCTAAATTGTCCCTTTCTCACCAACTAAGAGTAGGGACGAGCCGGTCATCCATCTGGCATATCCAACTCCTCCTATCCTAAGAGTGGCTCACTGCCCCGGTGGTAGGATTCGGGGTGCATCAGGATAGCGCATACTATAAACTATTATATGTCAGTAACCTTGTCAAGATGTTTGAGCTACCCGACTACCAAGACAGGAAGAGGCCACCTTTTCGTCACTAAAGGAACGAGTCAGACTCAAATCGATCCTCTAGGAAACTGCAAGTCCTCTGTACTACACATACCGTACTCCACTCCAGTACTCTGGCCTTGTACTTAATGGTTGACCCATCTA
The DNA here is from genome assembly GCA_037113605.1 of Calophaca sinica. Lineage (NCBI taxonomy): Eukaryota > Viridiplantae > Streptophyta > Magnoliopsida > Fabales > Fabaceae > Calophaca > Calophaca sinica. The sequence goes on along the minus strand of CM073730.1, from coordinate 84,079,808 downwards.
CGTATGGCTGTGGTATCATATTACGTTATGAATCCTCACACCCAAGTTCAAGCCTAAGAACATACCTCAAAATTGACATATCCTCCTTAAGGTTCGAATGTCTGTCTAAACCATTAATCATTGCACTCCCTATGTAACGACCCGTTTTCGGACCGCTACTAAGCTAGAACAATACTGAATGCAAGTAGGTTTTCGAAATAGTACTCTTCGTGTCTTTTGGAAAAATGCGGTAATTTTTTTTTTCTTTTTATAGACAAGGCCTTTTACAAAGCACAGTCAGAGTATCAACAACGTTTTCGAAACATGATGGAATTATAAATGCAATTGACTACTACCACTAAATAAAGGCATACACACATGCTACCAAAAGATAATCAGTTGAAGAGTTTTACACACCGGAAGCAGTAAATGAATATGCATAAGCAAGAATATACCCTGAGTATGAAAACCCTACAATGATACTACATGAGGTACTCTCGGCAGTTACCCACGCAAGGGGCTGCTCCAAAAGCAAAACCTTGACACCTAAACAACAACTGTCACAAAGCCAAACAAAATGACAGACTGGTCACCAACCCAAAACCATAAATAAAATAGTTAAACATTCTTAACTACACAACTACACCAATACCCTAGTAGTCCTCCTCCGTCTGGTCATTCGCATCCTCGTTAGTTCCTCCATGCGAAGGTTTCCAACACGCTTTCTATACAAACATATCGGTCGAGAGTGGGGGTTTAACTCCAAGCCGAGGGAATCTCCATGCTCGGGTAGTCAGAAGCCATCTTTGGTGATGTCGTCGTCGCCGGGATCTCCACCACGTCCGTCATCGCCTGGGTTACCATCATTAATTGAAGGAACCACTGGCAAGGGTCAACTTCTCATCGCAACAAGATATAGCAAATCACAAAGCGAATAAACAAACAACAGCATACGCATTTATCAAGGCGCAACTCCCGACTCTCTCATGACTCACCTCACGACTCATCTCACGACTTATCTCACGACTTATCTCACGACTTATTCTCTCTCGACACTTCGACAACTTCCGAAACAACGAACAACGCCCTTGAATTTCGGCCTTAGCCTTGAGCTCTTCCACTACTCTATGAGATTTAAGTCGAAGTTACCCAATGCCACGACAATGGACCACGCCCCTGAACATCCAGCCGAAGCTTTGAGCTCTTCCACTACTCTAGGATATTCGGGTCGAAGTCACCCACTACTCGACAAGGAACAACGCCCTTGAACATCCGGCCGAAGCCTTGAGCTCTTCCACTACTCTAGGATATTCAAGTCGAAGTTCAAAAACGACACGACTAGCTCTCACACTCGATGAACAATTCGCCGCATACAATATTCAAAGAGCGGTACGCGACATTATTCGACCGCATATCAAATAATTTAGAGTAAGCTTAAAATAGTGAAACACAATTCAACATTATAAGCAACATCAGCAATTCGCATATTGTAACGTAATTCAACAATACAAGCAGCATAAGCAATTCACAGCATTATTCAACCGCATATTAAATAATTGCACAGCTCAATAACAACAGTCGACAATCAAATCATAGAATCCATCCTTCTGCAACTCGATGGAGTTCACAGAGAGGGACAAACAAGTGTGGGTGGTTGGGGACAGCTGCCAACCACTTGCAGACAAGCCCACTAAATAATCAGTAGATCAAAAAAACATAAAGCGAAGGGGTACAAGACCCTCACTTCGAACCCTGAGGTTCTCAGACTTCTTCGCATAAACACTTGAAATTAAATTCCTATCGTGTCTAAAAATTGCCCTTACACAAGGACATACAACAATAAAAGCCTACGATGTCTAGAAGTGCCCTTACCACGAACAATCGCTAACGTCGCTCCGAAATCCTCAAGTCCGCGTCGCTCGGTCTTCGGAATCACGATTACTGTCACAATGAACAACTTAGCACAATCTATAAGTTCTAACTAACTTAAGCCCTCAACTTAGCCCTTTTTCTAACCAATCTCACTTAAGCATTTTAAATAATTAGCTACTAGAAAATAAATAAGGTTTTAAAATCAAATACTTTTTGAAAGGGTAGCATAACACATAATAATTTAGAAATCTTAACTTACTTGAAAAAGATAAAGTTTTTGAAACTAAAAAGCTTTCTTGCACTTAAAGCATAAACATCATCAATTAGCACTTTTCATAATATTTCTAATGCCTAAAGCATATCACATACAAGTATTAAATCTAAGTTCACAATTAATATCTTCCTTTCAAAAACAAGAGTTCTCAAAGAGTTCTTTCAAAACAAACCATTTTCAAAACACTAGAATCATGGCCATAATCATGCTAAGAATTTGAAGAACAACTAAATCAAGTCCTAAATGTCACTCTAATCCTTCATGCATAACTATTCCAAAAACCTTAAAATTACCTAAAATATTCAATTTAACCCTTAAGACAAAATTCACAATTTTAACCCATACTTCCACTAGTTCAAGAGTAGGCCAAAAATCATGAAATCACAAGTTAAACATGCTAATCAAAACTATAACTCAAATAATCATCAAATAACTCCCAATAGTCTTAATATCACCCAAAATATACCATTTAACACTTGAATACATGATTATACAACATAAACCCTCTTTTTCATAACCTTTTAAAGCCTAAAAGCATATCTCATGCAAGCATTATTTCCAAGTTACAAACAAAATCTTCTTTTCACACCTTATAAAGAACTCTCGGCCACACCCCCTTTTTCTATAAAAAAAATTTGCAAACTTCTTTAAAATAAATGGCCATTTCAATACATGATTCACAAAGTTCAAACAACTTCATATAACAATTAATACACCTAGACAAATTTAAATTATACATCAAACTATTTTCTCAATACTTATAACCAAATGTTTCCAATTACTCCTACAAAGTTTCAAAACTCCTTTTCAAACATTTTTCCAAAACTTCAAGAACCAAGTTTCCAAAGGTCCTTTCAAATTTTCCTTTGATTCAAGCCACCATCAAAGCTAAGTTTCAACTAAATTCCAATCATTTAAATCATGATGAAAACAATACCAATTACTAGAGAGCCAACCAATCAAATTTTACATGCCATATTAGTCCTTCAAGAAACATTTTTTCACAAAACCTAAACTAACTCTCCTACTAACTCATGCATAACAATTCCAATAGCCATTAAATCAATTAAGACATGTGATTCGTCAATTAAATACATGATTCAACACCAAAAATCCACATTTCCTATAGTTCAAGAATAGGTAAAAATCATGAACAACAAGTTAAGCATGCAAAGCAAAAACTGTTACTCAAACAACAATCAACAACTTCAAAGAAGCTAGAATCATTCACTAATTTCATGGATTCACTAAGGATTACATCATTCCCTCTTTTTTCCCTAGGGTCTCACCCTAGGGTTCCAAGATTAGGGGATTTGGATGTTCACTTCCCTCATTGATCATAATCCATCATAAAACAACACAATACAAGCAATAAATCAAGACTAGAAATCACAAAACACAAGAACAAGACAAAGGGAGGGGGGCGCTGTTTGGGGCTGTTCAAGGGGGGAAGAAAATGAGTTTTTCACTTACTTAGATGGTTGGGATGGAGATGATGAAGTAGAAGAAGAACTAGGAGCAAGTATGATGGAAGTTGGAAGCCAAAAACTCAAGAACATGGAAGTGGGAAGCCATGGAGCTTTGAAACTCTTTCTTTCTCTAAGAATGGAAGAAGAAGAAGTTATGGGTTTAGAGAGAGGGAGGGAGCGTAAGATGGGCTGATTGGGGGGTTTTATTTCTTTTCTTTTTTTAATAAAAAGAAAGCATAATTAGTAGGAGTAGTTGAATAAAAGATATTTTCAAAATAGCCACACACTAAAGACACCTAGCAACTTTATGAGATGATAAACACATCATCTAGTCCTACCCACCTAATCTCACATCTCTCATGATTACCCACTAATTCTAGAGTCTAGGGGTTGTTAAAACACGGCGACGAGAAACCGAAAAACCGATAAATTCGTGAAAATTAATTTAACAAGGAATTAATTCATCGCGTGATAATATTTAATTATAAATAGTAAAAATCATGTCAAATATTCAAAAAAAATAGTCTCAACAAGTTACGATTCGATTTTCATCGAAATCGGAGTTCATTTAGAATTTTATCTGTGGCGACACTGCCTGGCGATTCGAAACGCGACGAAATTTCGTTAGAATTTTTCGACGATATTCGAACCGTGAATTAATATAAAATATTAACTCTCAAATTTAATTTGATCTTGATTTAATTAATACACTTTCTTAGAGAACAAGAAATTGCTTTATTATAACGTAAATACGACCAAATACACTAAATAGCGCTAATTAACACATCGTAAAAATACGCGTGTTACACCCTAACTATCTATCTCCTAATCCTAACAGCCTAGAATCCTAATAATCCTCACCATGTGCTCTCACGTCAATCATAGTAAATATAGCATAAAAAGCCTAACATCGCATAAAGGGACTACTACAAGCACATATAAACACATAACAGACAATCACATTTTTGGGGAATCAAGCGATAGACTTTTAAAAATTCTTTTAAAATCAATCTCAAGAGCGAAAAATCCCCTTGCCAAGATCGCTCAAAACTACGAGAATCATAAGGATGTTTGTTATCAAACCAAATTGTCTCTTTTTATAGGGCATTTGTAGTACTTTATTATATCATTTTGCACAATTTAAAGCATAAAAGTACTCACTTATGTCCTATTTTATTGAAATATCATAAAGACACCACTCAGAGCAAAAGATACGAGAATGGACTGAAAACTGGCAAGTTTTAGAGAGTTTTAGCATTTATTGACGAGCAGTACGGTCGTAGCAGTAGGGGCGTACCCCCTTTGTCAATATAGCCTGGCGTCGATGAAAAAGTTCAGTATGGCCGTGCCAAAGATAGTAAGACCGTACACAGTTGATGTCAGGGAGTGTAGAGTGCACAAGTACGGGCCAGCATCGCAAAAAAAAATTCGATACGGCCGTGTATATATTCGTTATGGCCGTACCGCATCCCAGATTGTGCAGATTTGAAGCCAGATGACCTAATCCGCATCCTAACCTATAAATAGGCCCTCTTAGCCTAAACTTACAACCTTTGGATGAAATTCTAAATCTCAGCCCCCTTTTTAGAGCTTCCCACAATCCCTTTGCTTTTCTATTGATCCTTGTTTCCTTGGAGCTTGGTGCCAATCCTGTTTTGTTACCGGAGCCCGTGAGGACGTGAAGAACAAGCTTAAGGACCGTCGTCATACCGAAATGGTGTCCCAGTTTAGATTTATACTCTTTATTAAGGAATTCTATGGATTTATGTTCGAGTTTATGTTATTATCATCAGACATGAGTAGCTAAACCCATCACTAAGGGTGATGGAGGATTCTTTACAATGCTTTTGATATTTATTTAATTAATTTTATGAGTTTCTATTATTTTGATTGATTGTTTTATCCTTAGCATGCTTAATCCTATAAAGCCTGATCAATCTTTAATTAGTTTACTTAATTGGCAGTGATCATACCATAATTAGTTAACAGATCTCTAGGAATAAAAGAACCCGCTTTGTATGTCAGGACAAGGTTATTACTTGTTTCTAATCAGTTATTAGACTAACAAACTCACATATTCTTAATGTTCTATCCTTTAATTGCTTGCATGACCAAACGAGATAGTTATTTAGGAAGAAGACTATTAACTAGGTAGTTATTAGTAATTTTAGAGTGAATGATTAGCTTTTAATTGGAAAATAGATCTCGTAGTTATTAATTAGTAATTTCAAGAGCTAAAAACTGGTGAACCCGGTTCCCCTAGGCCTCTCATAATAATCTTAACCTGTTCTTGCACATCGATTAATTGCTATTTTATTTATGTGACAATTCTTGCAATTCTCTATTTACAACCTTCGTTAGCCTAAATAATATAAAGTCTTTACTACATTTGGTACTCGCGAATTCTCTGTGAGTTCGACATTCGGATTCTTAAATATACTCCACTTTTATTACGATTTACGATCGGGTACACTTGTCAGAGCCGCAACAAGTTTTTGGCGGCGTTGTTGGGGACTGTTTTAGCGATATTGATTGAATGACATTCTATTTACTTTAGGTATTTTTTTTATTTATTCATTTTTCTGTTTACTTTATTGTTTTAAAGATATTCTAATTTCTTTTCCTTTTGTGTATGCAGACAAGGTCTCAACATCCTGAATTGATATTCGATCCCAAAATTGAAAGAACACTTCGTTTATTGAGATGATAGCAGCTAACAATGGAGAAAAAATTTACGTTGAACGAGTACTTCACTCCAACTACGGATGTGGCAGACAATGTCAACTATCCAGCAATCGAGGCCACTAATTCTGAACTGAAGCCAGCACTAATTTGAATGGTGTCTACCGTGCAACTCTCTGGCTTACCTTCTGGAGACCCAAATGCTCATCTCAAAAGATTCCAGAAGGTTGCTAACACTGTCAAGTATCAAGGTGTGACACCGGAGGCCATCAAATTAAGATTATTCTCATTCTCACTGTAGGGAAAGCTCAATTATGGTTGGATTCACTTCCATCAAATTCCATTACCACCTGGGATGATCTGAAAACCAAGTTTCTAAACAAATATTTCCCTCCCGCAAAATATGCAAAGCTGAGAGCTGACATATCTGGGTTCGCTCAAAATGAAGGAGAACTAATGCATAAGGCATGAGAGCGATTTCAAGATTTAATTAGGAGCTGCCCTCATCATGGTTTTACCAAATGGCAGCTAGTTCAAATTTTATACAATGGTTTCACCATACAAACTAGATGAGCCGTTGATGCTGCATGTGGAGGATCTTTCGGGAAAAAAAACACCCACTGAAGCTTATGATATAATGATTGAAATGGCTTAGAATAATGCTCAGTGGTCAGCAGAAGAAAGACAAAACCGGAAGGAAGAACCAGCAAGCAGGAATTTATAAAGTGGACACAAACACATCGCTCGAAGCAAAGTTGGAGGCAATGACATGGCTGCGCAACCTCAATCTAATGCAGTAGCGACTAATAATGACTGTGGATGCATGGCAATTGAGAGCCAACTGGAAGAAGTTAATGCTGTAGGCCAAAAGAATTTTGATCCAAAGACAGGAATGCAAGAAGCCATGTTGAAGTTTATGCAAAGACACAGACATCCGTGTATGGGTGTTTTAGCCGGTTTCATAGAAAAGACTGAAGAAAGACTCAAAGCTATTAAAACCAAGGCAACCAGAGCTTCGTGTAATTTATGTAGAGTAACAGGTCATGATTCTAAGGACTGCACCGAGGAGGTGAATTTTATTAGAAATAAGCCACATAATGACCTCACTCAAGCACTTATAATCTCAGATGGAGAAACCAACCAAATTTCTCATGGGGAAGGCCAACAGAAATCACAAGGACAGAGTCAGAATACTTACAAGCCTCCACAACTACAGAACCATGCTCAAAGTGATAGAAGTCCTAGTTGGAATGACTTTAATAACTTCGTGGGACAAGTGGATGAGAGGTTCAAGACTTTAGAAAAATTAGCAGGCACCATCTCAGACGACCAGAAATCAATAAAAGATCAAATGACAACCTTGGTAAATATGATGACTCAAAGAGAAAAAGGAGCACTTCCAAGTCAAGTGGAACCAAATCAAAACGAGAAGTGCAATGCAATCTTTATGGCAAAGCAGGAACCAAGCATTACAATGAAGGACATTTCGGAGGGAAGTGAAGAAAAGAAGGCTAAAATTAAGTCTCAGCAGGTAAGTAACTCTTTTTCCCCAATGTTCTAAATTTTTTTATAAGGATATGCAAGTAATTAAATTATTAGAAAAACTTATAAAATTGCATGTCAATATTCCCTTTGCTAATATTGTCTCTGAAGTGTCTAAATATGTTAAGTTTTTGAAGGAAATAATTTTTAATAAAAATAAATTGGAAGAGGTTGAGACAGTGAATTTAAATGAAGGTGAAGATTTCTCAGCTATGTTAATGAATAAATTACCACCTAAGCTTCAAGATCCAGGAACCTTTGCTGTTTCTTGCTCAATTGGTAATAACTCTTTCAGTGCACTATGTGATTTGGGTTCAAGTGTGAATCTAATGCCTCTATCTATTTTTAGAAAATTAAATTTGTAGGAACCACAATCTTCTAACATGTCTTTACAGTTAACTGACAGAACTCTTGTTTACCTAAGAGTGATAATAGAGGATGTGCTAGTTAAGGTGGGAAAATTTATTTTCGCAGTTGACTTTGTGGTTTTGGATATGTAGGAAGACAGAGATGACCCTATTATATTGGGACGACCATTTTTGGCAACAGGAGATGTCACTATTCAAGTAATAAAAGGGACTATGACTCTAAAAATTGAGGATGAAGAAGAGATTTTCAATATTTATAATGCTAACAAAGCTTCTTTCTCTAGTGCTTCTTGCATGATATGGAACCTAACAGGAGAAAGAAAAAGAAGAGCAAGTTGGGGAACAAGATAGCAACTCTATTGAACAGGATAAGAACATAACCCCTTTTTTGATAGTGGAAGCACTTTGTTTGCATAAATTCAAAGGATTGCCTGGGGAGGATCCCATTCCCCGTATATTAAATTTTTATGACTTGGCTAAGACTGACAAATGTGCAAGAACCACCGCAAATAAGATAAGACTGAAGTTATTCCCCTTTCTCTTGGAGGAGTGGCTAAGTAGTGGTTCTCAATTTACTCGAAATTCCACTTTACAACATGGGAAAAATTAATGGAAGAGGTTGTCAGGGCATTCCAACCCACATTTGAGGAAAAAGAAGACACAGATGATCATATCCAAGGATTTCAATAATTAAAGGATGGTATTTCTGAAGAATTTGCTAGTTTTAATTTAGACTCATCCATTATTTCAGAGGTTTCAACCTTACAATTTAAGGGAACAACAGGGCAAGATCTTATTCAGCACATTAGACAGTTCTGCAAAAAGATGAGAAATGCTAAATATGAGAACTTATCTCCAGATGAAGCAAAATTGAAAATCTTCCCGTTTTCATTGGATAAGGAAGTTAAAATATGGCTATATCTCATACCAGCTAAGGAAATAGAGACGTGAAATGACTTGGTAAAGAAAATTAATAGGACATTTTCACCAATTATAAGAGAGCCAATTTACATCTGCGAAGAATATGGGCACAATGAACCCACTAAAGAAGTGCTCAGGCCCTGCTTGGATGGATCACTTTGATGAAGGCAACTATATTGCAATCCTCTCCAATGGTAAGAAAACAAAAGATAACATCAAACAAGGGCCATTGCTCGCTGAAGACTAATTCTAAGTCCTCTGAATTGTCAGACTCGGGACGTTAAACAAGCGCTTACCAGGAGGCTACCTGTGTTTACTAACTTTTACATTTTTATTTTCATTTTTATTTTCTTACTTTTACTTTTACTTTTATTTTTATTTATTCTATTTTTATTGCTGACTTTATTTTTATTAATTATTAAAAATACAAAAAAATGAAATATTCTGAAAAACAAAAAAAAATTCTGGAAAACCAATATGTACAGGCGTACCTTTCTTTAGGCACGTTCGTACATCACGGTTTACTCTTAAAAACGCGGAGAAATAGGTAGGTACGGCCGCACATAAAACCATGTACGGTTGTACCCCGTGTCTGGAGGCTAAATTTATAAGGAACAGTGAGAGGTAAGGGCGTACCACACCCTCGTACGCCCAAATCCTCTCCACTCAAGCACCCTATAATCTCAACCTCTTCGTATTTTTCATTCCAAGACTATCCAGGTACTAATTCTAAACTTATTTCTTGGATTGATTGTCTGCTTTACTGGTTGTTTTGAGTTTTTAGTTGTTTTAGGTTTTCAATTTTGTTTAATTCTAACTTTAGCAATCTAGGAGTAGTTTTGACTTGGTTTTACATGCTTAGAGACCATATGAATGATTAGAGGCTTAAATTTTAGGGTTAAAACTAAGAAAATATGATCATAGAGTAAATTTTTCACAAAACCGTAGCGCAGTACGGCCGTACTGGCGGCCTTAGGGTTGAAGACAGAACACAGGTACAAGCTGTGGCAATGTACGGCCGTACATAATGCTTAAGTCAGGTCGTATTTACTGTTTTAATTTGAGCATCCATAGTGATGAAGTACAACCGTACCCCACGAAGCACGACCGTACCTAATATAGACTACCGCATAAAATTCTAATTTTTCCTATTTTTATTTTTGTAGGAAAATGTCTAAACACCAAAGAAATGAGGCCTCCTCATCTGCAGCAGAGATACTTGGATTTTGATGCCCTCGAGCAGGTCGGCCTACGAGGGGAGGTGGAGACATTGCTGCAGAGGATCGGATGGCTCTAGGTAGCCTTAGTTAGACAGCCCACTCATGTGGAGGCTGTCCTTGATTTTCTAGCCACCTGTGGCTATCATATGAGGGACAGGGAGCCCCAGCATCCAGAGATGGAGGATGAGCCAGACCAGGATCTGGTAGTTACATTCTGGCTCCATGGGGTCCACCACGAGATCACCCTAACCGAGTTTAACATCAGGCTAGGATTTGAGACAACGGAGAAGGTACAGACGCTGGAGTATTTGGGAGCCCTCTTGGAGATCCCAGAGAGGTGGAAAGACTCAGAGAGATGGAGAGCTCTCACAGGGAATGCCCACTATATCCCCAACTGCGCGAAGGCCAGTAAGATCAGAGACCCAGCTGTACGAGAGTGCACAAGTGGTTAGCTCATTCAATAAACGGGAGAGCCTTGAGCAACGACACAGTCACCCAGCCAGATTTGTTTCTTCTATGGGCCATGATGTAGGATCAGGGCTACCGCTGCGACACCGAGATGTTTTTCCTACGCACATGCACACAACTGGGCGTTCATTTGCAGACCCAGAACACCAGTCACATAGTTTTGGATTCATTCATTTCGAGACTGGCAACCCATCTTGGAATTCGCACTGGAGTAGGGGCCACAGTCATAGAGATGGAGCCCATTGGACTTTCGACTCTCTGCAACATTGGTATTCTGTGGAGAGTAGGGCATGGTGAATACGAGGTAGTTAGGCTGGAGCAGGAACAACTGTAGGATCAGGCTACAGATTTTGTACCACTAGCAGAGGAGCATCCTGCACCACCACCACCACCACCACAGCCACAACCAACATCACAAGGCCACTCCTACCAGGACGTCATGGCGCGTCTCGACGAGATGTAGACCAGCTTTCAGGAGCATAGGACTCATGTGGACCAGCAGCTATTTTGGAGCACATTCAGCATCTCTAGCCTTACCCTCTTACCAAGTGATGCGAAACTACATTTTCTTTTCTCTTTTAGTACTTAAGCTTTTGCTTCTGTATTAAAAAGATAAAAGAGATTTGTATATATTGGCATGCTCACAGGATACATTTTATTCTATTGCTTTTATTTTGTTGCTTTATTTTATTTTTATTCTTTTTATTTTATTTCTAAATTTTTAGTTGTTATGATGCACAGTTCTTGCGCCCGCTTATCAGCTTCAACAATATTAGGAAAAGAAACATTATACCTTGCTCATATCCTCCATTCAATTTGCTCGCGATATTTTTCAGATGGGAGTCTCTTTCCACCTCTTTTTGCTTTAACACAATTATTTTTATTTTCTTTTATGCTTTTTGTGCTTCATCTATCTTAGTCGTGGTGAGGACACTGCTAGAAATAAGTGTGGGGAGGGACTTTATTTTTTGCTTATTACTTGGCTATGCTTATAATTGCTTATAATTATAGAGAACTTTAAATTTCTGCTGATTTAGGGGCTATTAATTTTTTTTCCTCTGACAACGTGTGATTGAAATAAGTTTGTTGTTAGTATTAGAATTTGCTGAAAATTAACATTGAAGTTCTGTAAGTTTCAATTCTCTGTGCAAGCTATTAAATGTGAGACTTGAGCGTGAAACAAGAGGTCACATCATACTTTTTGCCTCTTTTCTTTGTTTGAGTGATGTTTTTATTTGAATTGCATTCTAGATCTTGTGCTGAGACCGTTACAAAGCGAATATAAGTTTATTTTCATGTGAATTTGGAAAGGGAGGAATTTTTCAAGCCACTTCTATTTTGAATGCATCTTACCACTAGTTGCCAACTTTTGTGCCTAAAAGTATTTTATTATATTTCTTGGGTACCCCTTCTTGTTATTGTTGATAATATTCTGTGAAAGCAACCTTAGAAAATACTCTTTAAGAGCAATTAGTGAAAAAGTTAAAAGAATAATGTTATGAATCTCTTATTTACTATAAATATATACAATTTGCTACCTGTTGAAATGACTCAATTAGAGCTCTTATATTAATGCCACGTGTCCTTTTTTAAGGGTAAATTTGTCTTTTTGTGATCTCCCTCCTTTGTCTTTTTCTCCGTTATTCTTCTGTAAAATTGAAATTGACGTTTTGCTTTGGTGCAAGTGCCACGTCAGTATCCTTGCAGACTATTTATCTCTCTCCTGATCTCCCTCCTTTCTTCCTCCTCCAATCTCCAAGGACCCGGTACTTCACTTTCCTCTTCTTCCTCCTCCTTCCACTTTTCACTGCACATTCACTCTTCTGGATTGTATCAAAGGTGGTTTTTTGTAGGTTTTGATGCGTCACAGTGACAACAGTGTGTCGTCGGAGAACCTGATGCGTCACAGTGACGACAGGTTGAGCTTGATCTCAATCTGTCGAGATCAAGCTTAAGCTGTTGGTCCTCAAGCTGTCGAAATGAAGCTTGATCTCGACAGGTTGGGCTTGATCTCGACAGGTTGAGCTTGACATGAAGCTGTTGATCTCGACATCTATTTACACCTGTCGAGACCAAGCTCAACCTGTTGGTCCTCAACCTGTCGAGATCAAGCTTGATCTCGACAGGTTGAGCTTGCTCTCGACAGGTTGATGCGTCACAGTGACAACAGTGTGTCGTCGGAGAACCTGATGCGTCACAGTGACGACAGGTTGAGCTTGATCTCAATCTGTCGAGATCAAGCTCAAGCTGTTGGTCGTCAAGCTGTCGAAATCAAGCTTGATCTCGACAGGTTGAGCTTGATCTCGACAGGTTGATCTTGACATGAAGCTGTTGATCTCGACAGCTATTCACACCTGTCGAGACCAAGCTCAACCTGTTGGTCCTCAACCTGTCGAGATCAAGCTTGATCTCGACAGGTTGAGCTTACTACCAGGTTGATGCGTCCGCGGTGACAGCGATGTGTCATCGGAGAACCCGATGCGTCCGCGGTGGCGGCGGGTTGAGCTTGATCTCAATGCAGCCGAGATCAAGCTCAATTTGTTGGTCCTCAGTAGCCGAAATCAAGCAGTCTCGGCGGTTGTGCTTGACCTCGACAGGTTGATCTTGACATGAAGCTGTTGATCTCAACAGCTATTCACACCTGTCGAGACCAAGCTCACCCTGTTGGTCCTCAACATGTCGAGATCAAGCTTGATCTCGACAGGTTGAGCTTGCTCTCGACATGTTGAGGATGATATCAAACTCAACCTGTCGAGATCAAGCTTGATCTCGACAGGTTGAGGACCAACCGGCAGGCCTGATCTCGGCGGCAGAGATCAAGGTCAACTGTCGAGAACAAGGTCAACTGTCGAGATGAAGCTCAACTGTCGAGATGAAGCTTGATTCGGCGACGAGGACCAGCGGCCAGCGTGATCTCGACCGCGTGTGAATAGGCCGAGATCAACATCTTCGAGATCAAGCTCAACTGCCGAGATCAAGCTCAACCTCGCCGAGATCAAGCTTCAACTCGGCGGCTTGAGAACCAAACTCAACCTAGATCAAGCCTGCCGCTGGTCCTCGCCGCCGAAATGAAGCTTGATCTCGCAGCTTGAAGCTTGATCTCGACAGTTGCCGAGCTTGATCTGCCGCCGAGTTCAAGCTCAACCTGTCGAGATCAAGCTCAACCTGTCGAGATGAAGATTGATCTCGCAGCTTGAGCTTGATCTCGACAGGTTGAGCTTGATCTCAAGCTGTCGAGTTCAAGCTCAACCTGTCGAGATCAAGCTCAACCTGTCGAGATGAAGATTGATTTCGACAGGTTGAGGACCAACCGCTTGAGCCTGATCTCCACAGGGTGGGGACAAACCCAACCCGTCGAGAACAAGGGCAACCTGTCGAGGTGAAGCTCAACTTGTCGAGATGAAGCTTGATTTCGATGACGAGGATCAACCTGTCGAAATCGCTTAATCTCGGCAGGTTGAGCTTGATTTCGCCGTTGATCTCGGCACTATTCACACTGTCGAGATCAAGCCTGCGGTTGGTCCTCGCCGCCGAAATCAAGCTTCATTTCGACAGTTGACCTTGATCTCGACAGGTTGAGCTTCATCTCGACAGTTGAGCTTGATCTCAACTGTCCGAGATCAGGCTGCGGTTGGTCCTCAACTGTCCGAAATCAAGCTTCATCTCGACAGGTTTGAGCTTGATCTCGACAGGTTGAGCTTGAACTCACGGCGAGATCAAGCTCAACCCGCCGAGATCAAGCCTGCCGCGAGATCAAGCTTCATTCAAGCTTCATTTCGACGGCTGAGGACCAACGGCAGGCTTGATCTCGGTTGAGCTTGGTTCTCTCCGCCGAAATCAAGCTTGATCTCAACCCGCCGAGATGAAGCTTGATTTCGAGAGCGAGGACCGACTTCATCGTGATCTCGATATGTGTGAATAGCCGCCGAGATCAACATCTTCGAGATCAAGCTCAATCAGCCGAGATCAAGCTCAACCTGTCGAGATCAAGCTTCAACTCGGCAGCCTGAGAACCAAACTCAACCTAGATCAAGCTGTCGTTGGTCCTCAAGCTGTCGAAATGAAGCTTGATCTCGCAGCTTGGGCTTGATCTCGACAGGTTGAGCTTGATCTCAAGCTGTCGAGTTCAAGCTCAACCTGTCGAGATCAAGCTCAACCTGTCGAGATGAAGATTGATTTCGACAGGTTGAGGACCAACCGCTTGAGCCTGATCTCGACAGCTTGAGATCAAGGTCAACCTGTCGAGAACAAGGTCAACCTGTCGAGATGAAGCTCAACCTGTCGAGATGAAGCTTGATTTCGGCGACGAGGACCAACCTGTCGAAATCAAGCTTAATCTCGACAGGTTGAGCTTGATTTCGAAGCTGTTGATCTCGACAGCTATTCACACCTGTCGAGATCAAGCTCAAGCGGTTGGTCCTCAAGCTGTCGAAATCAAGCTTCATTTCGACAGGTTGACCTTGATCTCGACAGGTTGAGCTTCATCTCGACAGGTTGAGCTTGATCTCAACCTGTCGAGATCAGGCTCAAGCGGTTGGTCCTCAACCTGTCGAAATCAAGCTTCATCTCGACAGGTTGAGCTTGATCTCGACAGGTTGAGCTTGAACTCCACAGCTTGAGATCAAGCTCAACCTGTCGAGATCAAGCTCAAGCTGCGAGATCAAGCTTCATTCAAGCTTCATTTCGGCGACTGAGGACCAGCGGCAGAGCTTGATCTCGGTTGAGCTTGGTTCTCAAGCCGAAATCAAGCTTGATCTCAACCTGTCGAGATGAAGCTTGATTTCGACGACAGACCAGCGACGGCGTGATCTCGATATGTGAATAGTCGCCGAGATCAACATCTTCGAGATCAAGCTCAACTGCCGAGATCAAGCTCAACCCGCCGAGATCAAGTTTCAACTCGGCTGAGAACCAAACTCAACCGAGATCAAGCCTGCCGCTGTTGGTCCTCGCTTTGAAATGAAGCTTGATCTCGCAGCTGAAGCTTGATCTCGACAGTCGAGCTTGATCTCAAGCCGCCGAAGTTCAAGCTCAACTGCCGAGATCAAGCTCAACCTGGCCGAGATGAAGCTTGATTTCGGCGGGTTGAGGACCAACCGCAGGCCTGATCTTGACAGGTTGAGATCAAGCTCAACCCGCCGAGATCAAGCTCCATCTCAATCTGTCGAGGTCAAGCTCCATCTCGCCGCCGAGATCAAGCTCAACCCGTCGGTCCTCGCCGCCGAAATCAAGCGGTCGAGCTTGATCTCGACAGTTGAGCGATCTCGCCGTCGAGATCAAGATCAAGTTGTTGGTCCTCGCCGCCGAAATCAAGGTTGAGCTCGACAGGAGATCAAGCGATTCACAACCTCCATCTTCCTCGAATCCTTGGAAGATAAAGACATGCATCTTCTCCTCCACTTCGTCACCATATGAGAAGCGACTCACACTTTTCCATCGAGGCGAGGAGCATTGATCTCGGCGGGTTGAGCTTGATCTCGACGGGTTGAGCTTGATCTCGCCGCCGAGGTCAAGCTTCGATCTCATGTCGAGATCAAGCTCAAGCTGTTGGTCCTCAAGCTATCGAAATCAAGGTTGATCTCGACAGGTTGAGCTTGATCTCGACAGGTTGATCTTGACATGAAGCTGTTGATCTCGACAGCTATTCACACCTGTCGAGACCAAGCTCAACCTGTTGGTCCTCAACCTGTCGAGATCAAGCTTGATCTCGACAGGTTGAGCTTGCTCTCGACATGTTGAGGATGATATCAAACTCAACCTGTCGAGATGAAGATTGATTTCGACAGGTTGAGGACCAACCGCTTGAGCCTGATCTCGACAGCTTGAGATCAAGGTCAACCTGTCGAGAACAAGGTCAACCTGTCGAGATGAAGCTCAACCTGTCGAGATGAAGCTTGATTTCGACAGCTTGAGGACCAAGCGGCCAGCGTGATCTCGACATGTGTGAATAGTTTGTCGAGATCAACATCTTCGAGATCAAGCTCAATCTGCCAAGATCAAGCTCAACTGTCGAGATCAAGCTTCAACTCGGCGGCGAGAACCAAACTCAACCTAGATCAAGCTCTGCCGCTGGTCCTCGCCGCCGAAATGAAGCTTGATCTCGCAGCTGAGCTTGATCTCGGCAGTTGAGCTTGATCTCGCCGAAGTTCAAGCTCAACTCGCCGAGATCAAGCTCAACTCGCCGAGATGAAGATTGATCTCGCGGCCTGAGCTTGATCTCGAGTTGAGCTTGATCTGCCGCCGAGTTCTGAAGCTTAACCTGCCGAGATCAAGCTCAACCCGCCGAGATGAAGATTGATTTCGACGGGTTGAGGACCAACCGCTTGAGGCGATCTCGGCGACTTGAGATCAAGGTCAACCTGTCGAGCAAGGTCAACTGCCGAGATGAAGCTCAACTGTCGAGATGAAGCTTGATTTCGGCGACGAGGACCAACTGTCCGAAATCAAGCTTAATCTCGACAGGTTGAGCTTGATTTCGAAGGCTGTTGATCTCGGACTATTCACACTGTCGAGATCAAGCTCGGCGGTTGGTCCTCGCCGTCGAAATCAAGCTTCATTTCGGCGAGTTGACCTTGATCTCGGCAGGTTGAGCTTCATCTCGACAGGTTGAGCTTGATCTCAACCTGTCGAGATCAGGCTCGCGGTTGGTCCTCAACTGTCCGAAATCAAGCTTCATCTCGGCAGGTTGAGCTTGATCTCGGCAGGTTGAGCTTGAACTCCGCGGCGAGATCAAGCTCAACAGCCGAGATCAAGCTCAGCGAGATCAAGCTTCATTCAAGCTTCATTTCGGCGGCGAGGACCAGCGGCTTGAGCTTGACCTCGGTTGAGCTTGGTTCTCAAGCTGCCGAAATCAAGCTTGATCTCAACCTGTCGAGATGAAGCTTGATTTCGAGAGCTTGAGGACCAGCAGCTTCAGCGTGATCTCGATATGTGTGAATAGTCATCGAGATCAACATCTTCGAGATCAAGCTCAACTGGCCGAGATCAAGCTCAACTGGCCGAGATCAAGCTTCAACTCGGCGGCTGAGAACCAAACTCAACCTAGATCAAGCCTGCCGCTTGGTCCTCGTCGCCGAAATGAAGCTTGATCTCGCGGCGAGCTTGATCTCGACAGTTGAGCTTGATCTCGTCGCCGAGTTCAAGCTCAACCTGTCGAGATCAAGCTCAACCCGCCGAGATGAAGATTGATTTCGACGGGTTGAGGACCAACCGCTGAGCCTGATCTCGGCGGCTTGAGATCAAGGTCAACTGGCCGAGAACAAGGTCAACCTGCCGAGATGAAGCTCAACCTGTCGAGATGAAGCTTGATTTCGGCGACGAGGACCAACCTGCCGAAATCAAGCAATCTCGACAGGTTGAGCTTGATTTCGTCGCTGATCTCGACAAACTATTCACACTGTCGAGATCAAGCCCGCGGTTGGTCTCGCCGCCGAAATCAAGCTTCATTTCGACAGTTGACCTTGATCTCGATAGGTTGAGCTTCATCTCGACAGTTGAGCTTGATCTCAACCCGCCGAGATCAGGCCTGGCGGTTGGTCCTCAACCCGCCGAAATCAAGCTTCATCTCGACAGTTGAGCTTGATCTCGACGGGTTGAGCTTGAACTCCGCGGCTTGAGATCAAGCTCAACTGTCGAGATCAAGCTCAAGCTGCGAGATCAAGCTTCATTCAAGCTTCATTTCGGCGACGAGGACCAGCGACTTGAGCTTGATCTCGGTTGAGCTTGGTTCTGCAGCCGAAATCAAGCTTGATCTCAACTCGCCGAGATGAAGCTTGATTTCGGCGGCGAGGACCAGCGGCTTCAGCGTGATCTCGATATGTGTGAATAGTCGCCGAGATCAACATCTTCGAGATCAAGCTCAACTGCCGAGATCAAGCTCAACCCGCCGAGATCAAGTTTCAACTCGACTTGAGAACCAAACTCAACCGAGATCAAGCCTGCCGCTGGTCCTCAAGCTTTGAAATGAAGCTTGATCTCGCAGCTGAGCTTGATCTCGACAGTTGAGCTTGATCTGCCGCCGAGTTCAAGCTCAACTGCCGAGATCAAGCTCAACCCGCCGAGATGAAGCTTGATTTCGATAGGTTGAGGACCAACCGCTTGAGCCTGATCTTGACAGGTTGAGATCAAGCTCAACCTGTCGAGATCAAGCTCCATCTCAAGCTGTCGAGATCAAGCTCAACCTGTCGGTCCTCAAGCTGTCGAAATCAAGCAGGTCGAGCTTGATCTCGACAGGTTGAGCTTGATCTCAAGCTGTCGAGATCAAGCTCAAGTTGTTGGTCCTCAAGCTGTCGAAATCAAGGTTGAGCTCAACAGGAGATCTAGCAGTTCACAACCTCCATCTTCCTCGAATCCTTGGAGAAGATAAAGACATGCATCTTCTCCCTCCAGCTTCGTCACCATATGAGAAGCGACTCACACTTTTCCATCTGAGAACTGAGGAGCATTGATCTCGACAGGTTGAGCTTGATCTCGACAGGTTGAGCTTGATCTCAAGCTGTCGAGGTCAAGCTCAGTCTCAAGCTGTCGAGATCAAGCTCAAGCTGTTGGTCCTCAAGCTGTCGAAATCAAGGTTGATCTCGACAGGTTGAGCTTGATCTCGACAGGTTGATCTTGACATGAAGCTGTTGATCTCGACAGCTATTCACACCTGTCGAGACCAAGCTCAACCTGTTGGTCCTCAACCTGTCGAGATCAAGCTTGATCTCGACAGGTTGAGCTTGCTCTCGACATGTTGAGGATGATATCAAACTCAACCTGTCGAGATGAAGATTGATTTCGACAGGTTGAGGACCAACCGCTTGAGCCTGATCTCGGCGACTTGAGATCAAGGTCAACCCGCCGAGAACAAGGTCAACTGTCGAGATGAAGCTCAACCTGTCGAGATGAAGCTTGATTTCGGCTGACTGAGGACCAACAGCCGGTGTGATCTCGACATGTGTGAATAGTCGCCGAGATCAACATCTTCGAGATCAAGCTCAATCTGCCAAGATCAAGCTCAACTGTCGAGATCAAGCTTCAACTCGTGACGAGAACCAAACTCAACCTAGATCAAGCCTGCCGCTTTGGTCCTCGCCGCCGAAATGAAGCTTGATCTCGCAGCCTGAGCTTGATCTCGACAGTTGAGCTTGATCTCGTCGCCGAGTTCAAGCTCAACCTGCCGAGATCAAGCTCAACCCGCCGAGATGAAGATTGATCTCGCGGCAGGCTTGATCTCGACAGGTTGAGCTTGATCTCGCCGCCGAGTTCAAGCTTAACCCGCCGAGATCAAGCTCAACCCGCCGAGATGAAGATTGATTTCGACGGGTTGAGGACCAACCGCTGAGCCTGATCTCGGCGGCTGAGATCAAGGTCAACCTGTCGAGCAAGGTCAACCTGTCGAGATGAAGCTCAACTGCCGAGATGAAGCTTGATTTCGGCTGACGAGGACCAACCTGTCGAAATCAAGCTTAATCTCGGCGAGGTTGAGCTTGATTTGAAGGCTGTTGATCTCGACCTATTCACACTGTCTAGATCAAGCTCAGCGGTTGGTCCTCGTCATCAAAATCAAGCTTCATTTCGACAGTTGACCTTGATCTCGGCAGGTTGAGCTTCATCTCGACAGGTTGAGCTTGATCTCAACCCGCCGAGATCAGCTCAGCGGTTGGTCCTTAAGCTGTCGAAATCAAGCTTTATCTCGACAGTGTTGAGCTTGATCTTGACAGGGTGAGCTTGAACTCCACAGCTTGGGATCAAGCTCAACCTCGCCGAGATCAAGCCTGCCGGCGAGATCGCTTCATTCAAGCTTCATTTCGACAAACCGAGGACCAACACTGAGCTTGATCTCGCTGAGCTTGGTTCTCAAGCCGCCGAAATCAAGCTCGATCTCAACCTCGCCGAGATGAAGGTTGATTTCGACAAACTGAGGACCAACAGCCTTCAGCGTGGATCTCGATATGTGAATAGTCGCCGAGATCAACATCTTCGAGATCAAGCTCAACTGCCGAGATCAAGCTCAACCCGCCGAGATCAAGCTTCAACTCGGCTTGAGAACCAAACTCAACCGAGATCAAGCCTGCCGTTGGTCCTCAAGCTTTGAAATGAAGCTCGATCTCGCAGCTGAGCTTGATCTCGACAGTCGAGCTTGATCTGGCCGCCGAGTTCAAGCTCAACCCGCCGAGATCAAGCTTAACCTGCCGAGATGAAGCTTGATTTCGGGTTGAGGACCAACCGCTGAGCACGATCTTGACAGTTGAGATCAAGCTCAACCCGCCGAGATCAAGCTCCATCTCAACCGCCGAGGTCAAGCTCCATCTCAAGCTGTCGAGATCAAGCTCAACCTGTCAGTCCTCAAGCTGTCGAAATCAAGCAGGTCGAGCTTGATCTCGACAGGTTGAGCTTGATCTCAAGCTGTCGAGATCAAGCTCAAGTTGTTGGTCCTCAAGCTGTCGAAATCAAGGTTAAGCTCGACAGGAGATCAAGCAGTTCACAACCTCCATCTTCCTCGAATCCTTGGAGAAGATAAAGACATGCATCTTCTCCCTCCAGCTTCGTCACCATATGAGAAGCAACTCACACTTTTCCATCCGAGGCGAGGAGCATTGATCTCGACAGGTTGAGCTTGATCTCGACAGGTTGAGCTTGATCTCTGCCGCCGAGGTCAAGCTCGATCTGCCGCCGAGATCAAGCCTGCCGCTGGTCCTCGTCGCCGAAATCAAGGTTGATCTCGACAGGTTGAGCTTGATCCTCCCGCCGAGATCAATCTCAAGCCGCTGGTCCGCCGAGATCAAGCCTGCCGCTGGTCTTCAGTCGCCGAAATCAAGCTTGATCTCGACAGGAGATCAAGCAGTTCACAACCTCCATCTTCCTCCAATCCTTGGAGAAGATAAAGACATGCATCTTCTCCCTCCAGCTTCGTCACTGTAACGACCCGTTTCCGGACCGCTACCGAGCTCAACATACCGAGCTCGAGTTACCGAGCTCAACACACCGAGCTCAAGTTACCCTATATGCGATGTGTTTTAAAACGATATTCTTGTGCCCTTTAGAAAAGTACGGTCTATTATTATTATTTTTTTTTATAAGACCAGCTCGTGCACATCAGAGTAATTACAGCTTTTCGAAACATGGTGCAACTAAGACACAAGACTTAAGTCCTAAATAACAACACGCAGGTATAACAAGTACATACTTATATATACAAGATATAAAAAGTGCATACAAAAAGACAGAGTAATAATGTACAAAGAAAATACACCTAAGGTATGACGACTTCAAGAGAGCAATCATACCTGGGGTACTTCCAGAGACACCCACGCAGGGGCTGCTCTAAAAGTAAAACCACTCACCACCCTGTGCTCAAAATGACATCTAGCCCAAACTGGTCACAACCTCTGAACACAAAATAAAAACAAAGTACGATCATCCCAAAAAACATCCAACAAACATAATCAATCCACGACAAATATAGGTCGCCGCTCGATCCTCGTCAAGCTCCTCCTCGCCATCATCTGCCGCCGAGTTCCTCGCACCCTCGACATCGCTGGGTAACCATCATGGATTGAAGGTACCACGGAAAGGGTCAACTTCTCAACAATTCAAGATAAACACGGCATAAAGAAATAAGCAACACAACAATGTTTATCAATCACCAAACGTAACTCAACCATCTCACTCTAGACTCGACAATTATTCTGGAATGCACACGCCGCATCAGTATCTTTGAAAAGTCCAGAAGCCTTGGGATCTTCGCTCTCCCTAGAGACGATCAACTCGAGGTCCCATAAGCGTGGCAGCGCTTAGAAGTCCCCATAAGCGGAAAAAGGGGACCTAGCACCCTCTCCGCTTATCCGGTCGCAACTTCAAACGCTAACGACTCGCTAAGCTCTCTCACTCAATGAACACCACGCATACGATATTCAAAGAGTTATACGCAAGATATTCAACCACATGTCAAATAAAAAGAGCAGGCTCAACATGAAGAAACGCAATTCAACAGGCAATACACAATTCACAACATATATTCAATCACATATTAAATACATGCAAAAACCCAATCATATCACAACATTACATGCTTGACATGCAAATCAAGGAATCCATCCCTCTGCAACTCAATGGAATTAACAGAGAGGTACAAACAAGTGGGGGGTTGGGTTCAGCAGACCAACCACAAAGTTTTCACCCACGAATGACTCGGAATATGTTTGACCGCACGACAACAAAGCGAAGGGGTTCGAAGACCCTGACTTCGAACTCGTAGAGTTCTCAGACTTCTTCGTATTTAAATAAAGCAATTTAAATAACAAAACAATAGCTTAAGCATATCCAAAGTTGTCCTTACACAGGGACATAAAATGAATCCTAAATGTCTAGAAGTGCCCTTACCGAACTCCAAGCTAACGCTGCTCGACAACGACCTCAACACGGCTGTCTTCAAACGAGCTCGACAACGACCTCGACACGGCTGTCTTCAAACGAGCTCGACAACGATTTCTCTCACTCGATCTCGACACGTACGGCTCTCAGTCAACCTCGGTTTCGTGTTCTCGTACACCCTGATCTCCTTGCAGCACGATCTCGGAAATCACACTGCCTAATACGAGCACAACTTAGTTCTATCTATGGGTTCTAATAACACTTAGCTCTCATTATCCCAATCTTAACCACAACCCAAGTAAACATTAAAACTCAAGAACTTAAACAAATACAACCAGAATTCAAACATTACAAAATAACTCCTTTTCTCTAAAATTTTATTAAAAACTTCTTTCATACATCACCAGACAAAGCCATTTTTCCAAAGTACTAATTCAAGCTTAAAATCAAGTAACACATTAAGCACAATTTAATCAAAACCTAAGTTTATATTTCAAAAAAAGAAAAAAAAATACTTTCATCAGGGTCCAACAACTAAAATAAGACCATAACCAATTTTGTTAAAATTTAAAACTCAAAAAGAAATCAATTTCATAATCCCTCAAAAATCCATTTTTGCACAAAAACTAATCTAACACCAAACTAATCATGCAACTTAATCCTAATAGTCCTAAAATCATATTAAACATATAATCACATATTTCATGCATGATTCAAGCAAGATTAAACATATTTTTTTTCCTCTAACACAAAGTTAGGGTTTTCGATCAAAAGTTCATGAAAAAGGTTATATGATTCTATAACAAATAAATCAACAACAAACATCAACAAGAACCAACGTACAACAAACTAAAACAAGAAATCAAAACAAACCAAATAGGAAGGGTTTTGGGCACTGCCTATTGCAGAAAACAGAGAAAGCAATTTGTCTTACAAGCTCAAGTAATTGGTTAGAAAGGTAGGTCATGTCATGAAAAAGAAAACCTATCAATATGACCTGATTTGGAAGCATATAAACTAGCTAAAATAGAGAGAAGAAGTTATTACTTGATAACATGAAGAGAACTAAAATTCTATTTTTCATACCTCAACAGATGGTCGATATGGTGATATATGTCGAGAAGATGATAAGAAACAAGGTTGATGAAGAAAGTTTATGCAGAAGCTCAATGAAACTCAAGGTTCTTCAATGGAGGTTTGGAGAAGAGGAAATTTAGAGAAGAAGAAAGAAGAAACTGGAAAGTGAGTGTTTAAGGCGGCTAAGCGTGATATTTATGGCGGTGGAGGAAACTAATCATGATATTTATCTACGGTGGTGGGAAAAAAGCAGTTTGGTCTTATCTCTCTTAAATACCTCTTAAACAATAATTAATTACAAGAAAACCATTTTAAATGAATTTATCTTTCATAAAATCACAAATAAGCGACACCTAGATTTTAAAGTAAGATATTAATCCAAACAACAAGTCTAACCCATCTAATCTTTCCTCTCTCATAATCACCCTCTAATCTATAGACTTAAAATCTAAAAACACAGTGACGATTCTCGACGGAAAATCCCGGAAAATTAATTTACGAAAAATTAATTCTCCGCGTGATTATATCAATTTATAGATATTAGAAACAATACAATTCACTTAAAAATATTAAAAACAAGTAATTACTTTAATAAAACATAATCACAACAAAATATACTAATTAACGCTAAATAATATTCGTAAAAATACGAGTGTTATCATCTCGACACGATGTCGACCAGGATGCTCGTGCAAGCGTCTCCTCAGCTCGTCATACGACCTCGGCATACGATCTCGGCACGGGGTCTCGACAGGAGGTCTCGACGCGAGGTCTCGATACGATGTCCTAATACGAGGTCGATCTCGTCCTCAGGTGTTACAGTCACCATATGAGAAGCGACTCACACTTTTCCATATGAGAACTGAGGAGCATTGATCTCGACAGGTTGAGCTTGATCTCGACAGGTTGAGCTTGATCTCAAGCTGTCGAGTTCAAGCTCAACCTGTCGAGATCAAGCTCAACCTGTCGAGATGAAGATTGATTTCGACGGGTTGAGGACCAACCGTTTGAGCCTGATCTCGACATTGAGATCAAGGTCAACCTGTCGAGAACAAGGTCAACCTGTCGAGATGAAGCTCAACTCGCCGAGATGAAGCTTGATTTCGGCGACGAGGACCAACTGTCGAAATCAAGCTTAATCTCGACAGGTTGAGCTTGATTTGTCCGCTGATCTCGACACCTATTCACACTGTCGAGATCAAGCCTGCGGTTGGTCCTCGCCGTCGAAATCAAGCTTCATTTCGACAGTTGACCTTGATCTCGAGGTTGAGCTTCATCTCGACAGGTTGAGCTTGATCTCAACCGCCGAGATCAGGCTGCGGTTGGTCCTCAACCTGCCGAAATCAAGCTTCATCTCGACAGGTTGAGCTTGATCTCGACAGGTTGAGCTTGAACTCCACAGCTTGAGATCAAGCTCAACCTGTCGAGATCAAGCCTGCCGCGAGATCAGCTTCATTCAAGCTTCATTTCGACGACGAGGACCAGCTTGAGCTTGATCTCGGTTGAGCTTGGTTCTCGTCGCCGAAATCAAGCTTGATCTCAACACGCCGAGATGAAGCTTGATTTCGGCGACGAGGACCAAGCTGGCGTGATCTCGATATGTGTGAATAGTCGCCGAGATCAACATCTTCGAGATCAAGCTCAACTCGCCGAGATCAAGCTCAACCTGCCGAGATCAAGCTTCAACTCGGCGGCGAGAACCAAACTCAACCGAGATCAAGCCTGCCGCTGGTCCTCAAGCTTTGAAATGAAGCTTGATCTCGCAGCTGAGCTTGATCTCGACAGTTGAGCTTGATCTCGTCGCCGAGTTCAAGCTCATCCTGTCGAGATCAAGCTCAACCTGTCGAGATGAAGCTTGATTTCGACAGGTTGAGGACCAACCGCTTGAGCCTGATCTTGACAGGTTGAGATCAAGCTCAACCTGTCGAGATCAAGCTCCATCTCAATCTGTCGAGGTCAAGCTCCATCTCAAGCTGTCGAGATCAAGCTCAACCTGTCGGTCCTCAAGCTGTCGAAATCAAGCAGGTCGAGCTTGATCTCGACAGGTTGAGCTTGATCTCAAGCTGTCGAGATCAAGCTCAAGTTGTTGGTCCTCAAGCTGTCGAAATCAAGGTTGAGCTCGACAGGAGATCAAGCAGTTCACAACCTCCATCTTCCTCGAATCCTTGGAGAAGATAAAGACATGCATCTTCTCCCTCCAGCTTCGTCACCATATGAGAAGCAACTCACACTTTTCCATCTGAGAACTGAGGAGCATTGATCTCGACAGGTTGAGCTTGATCTCGACAGGTTGAGCTTGATCTCAAGCTGTCGAGGTCAAGCTCAGTCTCAAGCTGTCGAGATCAAGCCTGCCGCTGGTCCTGGTCGCCGAAATCAAGGTTGATCTCGACAGGTTGAGCTTGATCTCTGCCGTCGAGATCAATCTCTGTCATTGGTCCGTCGAGATCAAGCCTGCTGTTGGTCCTCAGTCAAATCAAGCTTGATCTCGACAGGTTAGGGAAGGGGGATGTGTACTTGATCTGAGATCACTCTTTAGAAAAGTCCTATATATGTGTACTAATAGATCTACATCAACGATGTTAGTAGGGTTCTTGATCACAAAAAAATCTCATTAGGTACCTCCTCCAATTACTTTATAGTCCATATATAATTACAAAAAATAGCGTCCTACCCGTGCGTATGCACGGGTAAAATACTAGTATCTACTATAAATAGAAGCCCACACATGGCCGGAGAAATTACCATATTAGACTCGTATATTGTTGACACCTGTACTTATTTCTCTATTGTTATTGAGGTTTAAAGGGTCAAATTTTTTTTTTTTTTTCTTTTTCAGGGATGTGTTTTATTGGTTCTGAGACCCTACTTTTTGCTGGCAGTATTTCAAAATTTGAAAATCAAATCCAAATCTTCTCTCTCTCACACACGATCTCCCTCTTTTCTCATTTACTTTCTCCCTTCATCTTCTTCCTCTTCCTTCTCATTCCTCCGAGAAGAGGAAGGACTCAATATTGGCTCTTCATCTGCTGGCTTTTGGAGCTTCACTTAGCACAAAAGGATTCGAGTCCTTGCTCAGGTTAGCTAACCTCAAAAAATAACCTTTTCTCTTTTCCCTTATACCCCACTTTTTTTTTTCCTTATGGGGTTTCCTTGCTTTGCTTCTTCTTCGAATATTCACTGCTTCCATGTCATTTTTCGTGTGTTTTCTTTTATGGGGTTTTGCCGTTTTTGCTTTTTTTTTTTTTTGAAAAATTGAGTTAACAATGAGGTTTCTGTTTTTTTTGCCAGAGTGCCTGTAATATGAGACAGGCAAGTATTGTGGACATGGCAGAGCTGATTGAGAAGCAGTTGGCTTCAGAGTTGTCAAAGATGACACTAGAAGAAGCTCTCACTCTTGCTCGTGCCTTCAGCCATTATCTTACTATGATGGGTATAGCCTCATTTTCTCTTCTTTCTCAATTTTTCTTCTCCAAAACCAGTTTGCATGTTCTTATATTTTTCTTTTTTAATCCCTAATGCATCACAATATCTTTCACTATCATTTTCTCTTTTTTGTTCTTCCTTTTATTTTGAACAATGTTTTTAGATTTTTGGGTTTGTGGGTTTTAGACTATCAACATGATTTTTTTTTTGTTCTAATAAGTTCTTTTTTTATGAAGCAGATTATAGGGTTTCTTTGCATATAAGATCTTTTTCAAAAAAAAAAAAAAAATAAAATAAATTTTAAAACAAGATTTGATTCGTTAATATTTTGCACATAAGGTGTTTGATTTAAGTTGCCATTTTTTAATCGTGATTTGTTTGCAAAATTCCCATTTGCAAACTTGAATTTTCGGGGTTTTGTCGAAAATCGGGATTTCAGGAGAGCATGCAAGTGAACGGCATAGGGAAATAAGTAGAGCTTTTGGGTACAAGGCTTTAGATTGGTGTTTGTTGCCCTCTCACGTAAGTCACCCATCTTCTCTGCAAGTTTAGTGTGGGTTCTTTCAAATGTTTTCTTTTTCATTTCATTTTTATTTATTGACTACAGGTTTGGTCCATTTTTTAATCTTATTGAAATCGTAAGTTTTTTTTGCTCATCTGGGGTTTTGTTTCGTAGTTTTGTAAATGGGGCTTATGGGTTTTTGATATACTTTTAATCCCAACTATTTCCCAAACACATTTTCCTCGACGCCAAGTGATGGCAGCAATTGTAATGGAGAAAAAGGAAGTTCCTGATGTTATATGTAGGTAAGTTGAGTAGAGGATTCTTAGTTTGACTCATTTTAATTTGATTTGACTCATTTTAATTTGACTCACTTACCAAGCTGTTATCTTTGGGTTTAGCAGCAGAATTTTATTTTTCATAGATCTCTTATGTTTGGACCATTTTGCTCTTCCAAACAAAGTAAAACAGCCAAATGAGAGTCGATCATAGCAACCTCCTAAAGATGAATTTGAAGAGAAAAATATATCTATATATTTCATAAAAAAGATCTGGAATTTAAATTAATATAAGGAATTGTTATATTGTAAAATTTTGATCTTGCAATATTTACGAGTTAATGATTTAGGTAAGGGTTCATAGCAATTTTCTGTCAGATTTCTGCTGCTATTTACCATAATATTTCTGCTGCAAAATTTTGTTGTTACTATTGGATCAAGGAAATACTGAGTAACATATATGATTAGTATGTCAACTACTTGGTAGGAAAAGTGTGTTTATTATATTATGTTCACACTCAGAGGGTTATGTAATCTGGAATGGAAGTTTTTTTATTAATTGCTTGATTAACTAATACTACTATAAAAGCCATAACAATTCTGAATCAACTAGATCATTATCTTGGTATGAATGTTCTAATTGTACATGTTGTCCTGTCACACAACATGTTGTTTGAACTCAATAAAATTTTGACATGGGATGTACAACTTCTCACAAATTTTGACACAAACTTCTATTGATTCACAACTTCTTTTGTTAAATGTTAATTCATTGCAAGTTCCAGATCAAGCAGGGCAAGGCCATTGCACTGGACATCTTGCTTAAAAAGCTTCCTATTTCATTATTTTGAATATTGATTTTGGTGAGGTTCTATTTAATGATATTTTTTATTGCTATAAATAACTCAAGAAGCAAAAAACTTAATTGACAAAGGTGGTTATCTCCAAGATGGGACAATGTAAAAAGGCTCAAAGATGGTACCCTAATGCAATAAGAGATGAGATCCAATTTCTGAATTTGAATTACTAATTGAGAGTTGAATTCTATTGTCGGTACATTAGCTAACCCAATTGGTGGTATCCAGTCCAATAAAAAATAAGCATGTAGATTGCTATTAATTTGTTCTATTGTCGGTACTTCTCTCTTCCCCTTTTACCATATGTTCTATTGAATGAGATCATGGTACTTGCAAAACTGAGACCAACTTTATTTCTGTCTTAAAATTGATTAGGATTGTGTAAAAATCAAATATTGTTTCTAACTTCCTATTAATGATTGTGCATTAGGGACCTTAATAGAAATATGAATAGGGACAAAAATAATATACCCAATGATGTGCCTTCAAATGCACGTTTAAAAAGAAAGAATGTGCTGTGCGAAAAGGGATCAAACTACTTTAGATCAGTAAGCAAAACAAGTACTCAGAACTAAAATCTATAAGGTCCTATGAGGCAAACAAGCCAAAGTACAACACACTCTCAGATATCACATCCACAATACTGAACCTGAATAACTAGAACAATGCTACATTGGAGGGTAATCAAAGCTCTAACTCTTACAGCTATACACAGCCAGATCTTGATCAGCAGCAAAATATACAAAAAAGAAGATCCATTAATGTGAGATGACCTATTTAAGCTAAAAGTTGTTTCCACACCATGTCAACCAACATCCTTTCCCAAATTCCATAGTTGTTGCCCTTGCCGCCCTCGCCCGTCCTTTACTCATACTTTGTCAAAGTTCAATGCAACTGCTAGTCTCTTGGTAATGCTTCATACTGATGCTGTGAATAATATTTAACATCCTTGGTTTTTATACATTTGTTTTATACTTCATTACTTTGTTGGCAGAATTTACCTCAACAACTTGGTACACATGTAAGGAATACTCAGTATGAAAGTCTGTTGCTGTTTGGACCTACAGGTGCCCAAATTGATTGCAAAGTATTGATTAGAGATGGTGACAACAAGTCTACCAAGATAGGCAAGGGATGGAAGACTTGCAAAGAATAAAAACTGAAATCTGGTGATGTGCTTAGGTTTGTGTTCATCAATCTTGGAATTAACAATGTAGTGAAGGTGGAGAAAGTAAGGCCTTAAAGATGTCTGATTAGATTTCATCTTATGTTATTTTGCATACTACCAAGTATAAGCAGTGGCTTCTGGCTTGTATGAGAAGTGAAGAATGTCTTTTGGGGATGTATAATGTTTAGACCCTTAAATTGTAAAAATATCACTTGGACATGTTTATGCCATGTTTAGAACCTCAATTATT
Source organism: Calophaca sinica (assembly GCA_037113605.1). Classification (NCBI taxonomy): domain Eukaryota; kingdom Viridiplantae; phylum Streptophyta; class Magnoliopsida; order Fabales; family Fabaceae; genus Calophaca; species Calophaca sinica. Next base: position 84,049,104 of record CM073730.1, on the reverse strand, counting down.
ATCATCTATGTTATATATGGAATTTTCGTGATTTTGTAGCATGCTGCACATGTATGGAATATTTGTGCTTTTTACATATTTTACAATCCTCAACTAAGAGTAGAGTTAAATGTGTCTTAGTATCAAATGTGAAGATAAATTAAAACCTTGCATTACACATTATTAGATCTGGTAATCATAGTGACACTTTGCAACCAATGACGCGTGCCTCGTGCATCGCACGGGTATGTTACTAGTTTGTTTACAAAAAGAAGGCTTAACATCTATTTCCCTCTCAGTTCTTAAAAATGTTTATTTACTGCATAAATGTATGAAAGGAGGGAAGGAAAGAAAAAGAAAATAAAAAGCATTGAAAAAATAATTGTTTATCATGATAGAGCCTTTAGAAAATGCTAAAATTATTGATTAAAAATTTGGATATTCTTGCCTGCTCTTTAAAGTGAAAAAAGAAAAAGGTTGCTTGTTTTGGTTGATTTGTTTGACCCTTTTGTATGACATTTTCTTTCTTTTATCATACCTGACATTATTACCTTGACTCCATTACAACCGATGAAAGACCTTCATTTCTCTTTTGCTTGATAAGTAGACTTTAATAGTAGAGTTTTGGTTAATGTACAAGCCTATGATAATGTCACTTTATTTGAAAAATTTGAGCATTAATGACTATACCTATAAACACACAGAGATTGGTGAGAGTGTGACTTGTAAATCGCAGATTGTTGAATTATTTGAATTTACACCTCTAATTGGGCATTCTATTTGTTGAATGTCTTATGATATCACTTTGTTGTCACACTTGTGTTTTCGCTCCTTTTCAGTGAACATAGTTTCTATTATAATTATCTAAGTGATTTGCTTGAGGGCAAGCAAAGCTCAAGTGTGGATATGTGTTATCACACAAAATTGTCTACTTTTTAGGGCATTTTTAGTACTTAATTATATCATTTTGCATTACTTAAAGCATAAAAGTACTCACTTACGTCCTATTTTGCAGAAATATCATAAAGACCCCACTCAGTGCAAAAGATGCGAGAATGGACTGAAAACTGGCAAGTATTGGAGAGTTTTAGCACTTCTGGACAAGCGGTACGACCTGACAGTTAGTCAGTACGGCCGTACCTACATCAAAGAAGCAGTAGCGGCGTACCCCCTTGGTAAGTACAGCCTGACACCGATGAAAAAGTTCAGCACGGCCGTGCCAAATGCAGTACAATCGTATACAGTTGATGTCAGAGAGTGCAGAGTGCACAAATACGGGCAAATGTCGCAAACAAAGTCCAGTACGACCATGTACATATTCGGTACCCCATCCCAAATTGTGCATATTTGAAGCTTGATGACCTAATTCGCATCTTAACCTATAAATAGGCCCTCTTAGCCTAAGCTTACAATACTTGGACGAAATTCTAAATCTCAGTCTCCTTTTTGAGAGTTTCTCATAATTCAAAAAACTTGTTGCGGCACAGGCAAGTGCACCCGATCGTAACTCGTAATAAAAATGTAGTATATTTAAGACTCCAAATGCCGAATAAAGACTCTATACTATTTAGGCTAACGAAGGTTGTAAATAGAGAATTGAAGAATTGTCACATAAATAAAATAGCAATTAAACGATGTGCAAGAATTGATTAAGATTATTATGGGAGACCTAAGGGAACCGGGTTCACTAGTACTTAGCTCTTGAAATTACTAATTAATAACTATGAGATCTATTTTCCAATTGAAAGCTAATCACTCACTCTAAAATTACTAATAACAACTACCCAGGGGTGAGCAAGATTGCCTGACCCGACCGAAACCGAGCTGTCCGTTCTTGGTTTTGAGTGAATGGGCAGGTAAAAACGGGTGACGGGTAAACCGGTTAAAAAGAACAGGTTAGAAATGGGTTACATTGGTCGGGTTCGGTTCAGTCAAATATAATCCACGAATGACTGAAACCGATCGAAAATACACGCTTACATATAACAGAAATGATATTTGGACATCATTTTTTGTCTGCCGTAGGGCAAAACCGTATACTGCCTGGGGTAGTTTAGTAATTCGTGCAAGACATTTAATACAGATCCCCCTTTTCTTTTTTATTTCGTTCCCGCCCACTCTCTCTCGTCTTGCTCTTTCTCTCTCGCACCGCACACAGCAACGAGCAAGCTGCCGTGTGCTCTGCCACCTGCCGCATCAGAGCACCATTCTTTCTCTCTTCCCGCTCAGTCTTTCTCGCACCGCACACAATGGAGATCGAGGGAAAAGTGTAGTGGCCGCCATGTCCTCTTTTTCGTCCGCCGCAACACCATTCTTTCTTTGTTTCTGAACGCATGCCATGTTCCTCTGTTGAAGACGGTGGTGACGATCTGTCTCTTCATTTTTCCTTTCCTTTTCATCGAAAATTTGAGTTGACAACATTTGTCTAAAATCAGCATCTTTTTGGGTTCTCCCCCTCTTTTTCCATCTTCCACTTCCACCTCTTCTCAAATTCGAATTCTTTCTACTCGATCTGTGGGTTTTCCCGGTTCAGTTTTTCAGCTCTGGTCTCTCAACTAGGTATGCAATGGGAACGAGTTTTTTTTCCTTCAATTTATCCCCCTAATCTGGTTGTGCTACAACCCGCTTTTTTTCTCTCTCTTTTCTTGTGTTCTGAAAATGGATAAGTGGTTGTAGCGACCGAAAAATCCAGAGGGATTTATTCGAGTTTAATGGAACCGCCACCAATAATTTATTTCATAGGCAAAATATTGGAAAAACCTTTTTTTGAAGAATAATGGTCCTTGAGACCAGATTTGGGTTCGGGAGTCAATTATGTGTAGGGAAGGTATTAGCACCCTACAACATCCTTTCGAAAAAGGTTACCTCTAATTAATTGTGCAAAATTTATTAACTTCTAAAAAAAAATATTTATTTGCCTTTTATTTTAAAAAAAAATTTAACCAAGATAAAAAAAAAGAGGATTTAATAAAAGTCGTTTATTTTTGCGCTTGACAGGAGTGGGCTCCTGCTCCTACGTATCTCCAGGTGCAGTGGAGAAATCAAAGGCTACGTAGTTCTTGGGTAGAAAATGGTTGTGTGTTGGTTGATTTTAATTATATATTTTTTGATGGAAAAAAGGTAGGTTTTGTAGGGACCAAACAAGAAGCAATCAAGAGTGATCCTCACTAACAACTTATTTTGTTTAGAAAATTAACGGTATTCGTAATGATCAAACGAGAAGCAATCTCGAGTGATCATTACTAGTGAAAATAACTTGACTTTATATTTATAAAGAAGATAGATTTTCATGGGGACCAAACAAGAAGCAATCAAGAGTGGTCCTCACTAATAACCCAATTTTGTTTAGAAAATTAAGATGTTCGCAATGATTAAACGGGAAGCAATCTCGAGTAATCATTACTAGTAAATTAATTTTCATGATTTTATTATGTGTTTTTCAATAAACATGGTCTCAAAATTTGTATGATAAATTGAAATTTAGTTGAGTAAAAATTGTCCCCATAGAGTGAAATGGGGTCAGATTTATTGTTATAATTTGACTAATACTAATTAATGATTAAAATAAATAAATAAGAAATATATAATAATAAAAACAGATGAATTAAAAAAAAGCGAGAAGCGACATCTAACGTTATAAATAAAAGACAAACATAAACATACTTAAAAAAAATACGAAGAAAGAAAAAGAGAGAAGGAATTGATGCGCTTACCTCAAGAGAAAATTTTTTGTTGGGCACAATAAGTCAAATCCCACGTACTCCTCCAATCTTGAAGGTTGAAGGGGATAATAACCCTCCCATTAAAATTTTTTGACTAAAGCAAAGGCCCTATGCTTTGCTGGGCACTATTTTTTGTTGGGCACTATTTCTTGGATGATCTTAGTGCTTGGTGATGCACTCCTTATATAGGAGAATGAGAGGTTGAAAGAGTGTGGATTTTTTCAATGTGGGACTTCAATAGTAAAGTTGGGAGTTGGCTTCTTAAGTTTGATATTTTAAATGTTCAACAAAACTAAATAGCCAACTTTGAGCACTAATACAACACTTAAAACAACTTTATTGTGCTTCATGACCTTCATAAGAATTATAGACATTGTTTCCAGCTTTCAAATGGCACAAGTTTCATCTCAAAAGGATATCTACAACTCAAGATATTGTCAACACAAGTGGCTGTCCCGAACAATACATGTTGAACGTGAACACAAGAAGGGGGGTTGAATTGTGTTGAAAACATTTCGCAAACTTTAAGTTAAAAACACTTAGAACACAGGTTTTTCAAAACAGTTTGTTAAACGGATGCTGGAAATAAACCGGACGCTGGAAAAGCAGTTAGTGAAAACTTGTTTTTAACACAGCAGGATAAAGATAAATAGAAAGCAGTAAAGCAAGAGACACAGAGATTTATACTAGTTCACTACCAACAGGTAGCTACGTCTAGTCCCTTCGTTCCTGAAGGATTTTCCACTATAATCAATCTGATTACAATTTCCTCAAGAGTATTCTTCTGTCACAACCTTGACAATACTCTCAACTTCTCAAAACGACTCAGTACAGTCGAGCCTTTGAGGGAACAGCCTTAACTAGGCCAAAACAACTTTTACAAGTAAGTTGAATACAAGTAAAAATAACTCTCACAGAGTGGATAAAAAATTAAGCTCAATATAGAAATTGCTTTCTGAAAGAAAGTGTCGGACGCTGAGTTCAGTTCTTGTAGTCCAGAGACTTGGCTCGAAACTTGATTGCTCACAGAAGCAGTGCTTTCAGAGTATTGACTCTTTGTAGTGTATAGCAACAGTGCTTGTTCTTAGTAAATGAAGCAATATACTTTTGTAGAGTTTGATAGTTTCATGATTTGTGATTTCGACCATGGATACCTTGGGGTATTTATAGGAGTTCTAAAGGATATTAATTCTGATAAAGAAAATGGCTCCTTTCCATTGAGTGAGGTGATTTCAAAAAGCTGTCTCTTTCTTCCTTTCCAGAGAATATCTCAGTAGGACATATTACCGTTTTCGTACTACCTTGCTTTTCACAATTGCTTGTACGATTTTTTGTCTTGTAGCTAAAGGTGTCACCTTTAATACCTCGTACAACAATTTTGGCGCATAAGATCAAATTCGAAATCCGTTCCAGATGCTTCTGAGAAGAAGAGCAACAATGTAACACCCCAATTTCCTCAAGGTTGGCTGGTATGCATGCATAAGCTTAGTACGGCTTAATGATGAACTCTAAGTGATTTTCTTCATTGATTGTCAAAAATTGAATATGTGAATATTGTGTTTGGTGGTTTTTGCCCAGTGTGAATCGATTCCCAGGCCCTGTGAATCGATTCAGGGCTGCGGGTTTGCTGGGACTCGATTAGGTTTGCAGGGAATCGAAGAGTGAATCGATTCACGAAAGCTGACTCTCTGTGAATCGAAGCGTGAATCGATTCACAAAAGTCAGTCCCCTGTGAATCGAATCTGGGAGCTGCAGGAATCGATTCATTCACTCAAAGCTGCGATTCCTGTCATTTTTACATTGAGTGAATCGATTCACCTAGGCTGTGAATCGATTCACGGCTCTGATATATCGGAAAAACTTCGTGAAAAAAGAAACGAGCGATTTTTAGAGAGAGGGATAGAGAGAGAAGAGAAAGGGGATTAAACACCTAGGGTTCATATTTCTAAGGGAAAAACATGGATTCATGCTAGATTCACCATCAATCTTAGCTTAAATCCAAGTTGGGGGAGTGTTTATTCTTGGTTTGGAAAGTTGGAAGGAATCCCTTGAAGGCAAGCTTGGAGGAGAAGAAGAACGTGAAGAAGGAAGAAGAAGGAGCTGAACATCAACTTTTGAGCTTGAATCTTAGGAGTTGTGGTGAGTTCTCCCTTCTCTTAGGTGATGGGCACCCATAAGTCCCACATTAGGGTCCCCTTGAAGAAAACCCTTGAACCCTATGTTAGGAATTTCCCCAAATCCCTCTTTTATGTACTGTTTTTAGTGTTAATAGCTATACATGTGTTATTGGGACTGATTAAGGGGGTAATGTTGTACCCCTATAGATGGTGAGATGAATGTTTGACCATTGAGAGCTCCATGGAGCTCTAATGGAAGTGCTTTTTGTATTGATGTATTTTCCTTGACTTATTATGATATATGTTCTCTTTTAAATTTGAAATGTATCTTTTTACCTGAATATGTTCAGTTGCATGTTGAGTTAGAGTAGCTCCTAATTGTAATTCTACATTAGAATAAAGCATGCATTTAAGGACATAGTTGGTGAATTAAATTCCCTAAAAGACACTAAGATGCCTCTAAAAGGGGGTGATCGATATGGTTAGCCGTGTGGGACACCCTCGGACGGTTAAGACGTCTAACCACCATATCGAAAGCGTATTTATGGGGTTGTATGGACGTAAGCATACAACGCTACCCATGAATGCGAGCCAAAGATGAATTAGAAATTCATAGTAAGAATCTGCATTGCATAGATGTCTGATATTAAGTCTTGTATGATAGTTTATTACATGAGTTGATGGTGAGGAGTCGAAGGGAGGATTCACTGAGATTTTTATCTCACCCCACTCCTTTATTTAATTATTTTTACAGATGCACAGGTACCCAAGGAAGGCTGACAGTTGCTTGCTCTCGGAACCCTGTTTATTGTAGTAGTTTTAAGTAACACCTTGAAGATGGAAATTCTAGAATTTTGTATTGGTGTTGTACCATCATGAACCTATGTACTTAAATTTTAGTTGTATGACATTTGGACTTAATATTGGACTTTAAGTTTAAATTTTATATTGGGAATACTGTACCTAATGATAATTATCCTATTTTCAAGTTAATGAAAGTAAGGTGTTACAAACAACGTGACCATCACGTGATATAAAATGAAGTTCAGACGCTCGCTCAGAACGGAAGATCGGACGCTCATAGCAAATGGATAAGACTAGTGACGCAAAAGGATAATTCCAGACGCTCACGAAGACAGTATACTAAGTTGAGCCGGATGCTGACACATGAAGTGTATCCTTCTCTTGAGAGCTTCTTCCTTCTTGTATAAGAGGCTTAGAAATATATGTATTATTAGTATCTGCACACTTCAAGAATTGTTAGAACATAAATTGTTCTCTTGTGAATATTTTGTTATCATCAAAATTAATAAGGGTCTAAACTTCTCAATCGTTTAGGTTCCAACAATCTCCCCCTTTTTGATGATGACAAATATCTAAGGTTGATTAACAATTTAGTTTCAAAATGACATCAAGGGTCTCCCCCTGAATTTAACAATTTTGATATATAAGATAATTCTAGTATTTAGGCGATAGTTGATGACCAAATTCAATTAAGTGATCCCAAAACAAAATACGTAGATGTATCAGAGTAAAATCGGATGCTGATCAGAAAGATTAATTTAATCAATTTGTACCAAATTTATTTATCATTAAAGAGCATTAGTACCAAATTTATTTGACAATGAATATTAGCGCATTAATAAATAACCACACAAATGCTATGTATGAAATGCTATGCATGATACTTCAGTTCCAGCGTATTCATCGGAATGTGAACATCGGACGGTGAGTTAGTCAGATTTTCACGTGTTCATCATATCTTTCTTTTACTCCCCCTTTTGTCATTAGACAAAAAGAGTGTAAAAACACATCATAGTCAAAATAAGACTTAGAAAAATTTGAATATAAGGCAGATAATTAGAGCAAAAATAGTGTATAAGTGTATCAACACAAATAAGAAATATCACTTAGTACCAAAAAAAAAAAAATTAAAGCAAAACAAAGTTTAAGGGTTTGGAAGAGGTGGTGGAGGGATGTTGAGACGTTCATAAAGTAATTTCAGAGCAGTCTCCAGCTGAGTGACTTTCATGTTGGTGGCCTTCATCTCTTCAAGTGCAGCTGGGAATAGTGACCATCTCAACTGCAGAAGTAGAAGATCCAACTTCTGGTACGGGTGCAGGTTTCATCTTCTGATGCTCTGCTAGCACCCAGTTAGATAGCTTAAGTCTCAATTCCTTCTTCCGTTGAGCTCTTAGAAAAAATGCATCATTTGGTATAGACCATTTGAAGAAATTTCCAAGTTTTACGAGCTCGGATCTTTGTTGAATTTCCCATTGATATTTCACATCTTACGGATACGGCAGATTCATGAAGATGATTTCTCTGTAGAACAACATCGGCGGTGAAAGCATCAAACCTATTTCCAGCTTCTTCTCCCCATATACTGATAAAGACACTCAAGGCTTCACAGTGAAAGAGAGTGCTTCATTTTCTGTCAGTAAATTCTTCGCAGATTTTCCTGTCATCTTCTTTTTAGCACTAGGGGACGAGGTATGGTAACATAGCTTTGGCTTTCCAAGACTCTGACCAGTGACTCCAAGTAAATCCAATCTCGAAGTGCTTGGTCACGTGACCCATTGGTCATATATCTTCATGCGATCAAAGGTCGACATCGAGCATCTGAACATATCATCGAAGTAAAATATTCTAAGATTGATGTCAGTAATTTTGCTGATTGTGCCAACTGTTGGAATAGTGGCCTTCTCAGCATTGCAGCAGTTTGAGGAGCCAGTTCTCCATTCATCTTCCTTCAGAGAAGTCAGGTAAAACCTTCTGGCATGATCCTCAGAGATCTTGGCAATAGGAAGCTTAGAGAATTCCTTAAGGTTGTACTTTTTAGGTGCCTTCTCATACTCCTTTAGCCCGATCTTGCTGAATGGCTGCTTGCCCGGAGCAGGTTCTTTCCTTTTCCCAGGGATAGACCAAGGTAGCCACCTTTGTCTATCTGGTACTATCTTTACTGAAACAGAAGAAGGATCCCTGTACTGTCTGATTACTTCCATCTTCTTCATTTCAAGACAGTGTGCCATGAAGGCAGCTTCTTCATCTGTGATCCATCTTCCGCCTTCTTCCAACGTGAGTGGTTCAGATTATGGTAGGGATCTAGGAAGATCAACAGAGAAGGGAATTGCTCTGCTACCAGATGCTGGTCTCAATCTACCTTTAAATGACATCTGAAAATGGTCTTCTCCATCCTTGAAGGTAGCACTTATTGGAGAGGCAATCTCCAATCTGGCAGCTCCAGAGGTGAAGGTTTTCAAATGCCATGTGGAGGGACGATTGTAGATGCTATGATATATCTCATACTTAACAAACTGTGGTTTGTATGAGATATTCTTCCTTGCACCAGCGTCTGTAGGTTTAAGGGTAATGGAGAGTAAGTTGGGAGTGGTTTTGGTGATTTTGTAGGTTTTAGGTGTGTAGGGTTTGAAGGGATTAATGGGAGGTATTTTGAACAATAGATTAAAAGGATCAGAGTGAAGTTTGGAAATATATGAAGTGAGTGAAGTATTTGAGGAAATTTGTGGTAGGTTAAGGTTGAGTGTAGTGGATGATGGTTGGGTAGGTTTAGAGAGAGTTGAGGTTTGTTGGAGGCTCATTTTGGTTTTCCTGGTTTGTGTTTGTGGTTGTGAAACAGACAAAGGTGGTGCAGGAATAACATCATGAGCATCAAATACAGATACTGATTCATCAGCAGTAAAATCAAGTACCTTTGGGTCAACTTCTGATGGCTTGACCAACCTTCTTTTGGACCCTCTGGTGACAACAACAGCAGGAGGAGGAGGAGGGATTTGCTTCCCTTGACCGGACGCTGAAACATCCTTTTCAGCTGCTGGTCTAAACTGTTTCTCCAAGACCTTTCTGATGGGAATTCTATCCTCATCTTCTGGTTCTTCAACAGTAGGTGTAGGTGCCACCTTCTGCTTTGTTCTTCTGGTCTCCCTTGAAGGGGACTCAGCAGGTCTTTTCACACCAGTCATTGAGCTTCTGGTGGTTTTCTTCTCAGCTTCTCCTTCCTGTTGCTCTATTTTCACCTTCTTGATCATGGAGCCTGTAATAAGCTGCATCCTGACTGCATCGTTGACTCCAAAACTTCGACGAACAACAGCACCAACACCAAAGTATTTTTCTTTTTCCTCTGTGTTGATGGAGTCAGTCAGCTTCCTTACAATGCCGTCTTTGACCATCATAATGGAGAGAAGAACTCCATATGGGATTGTCTTGACTATATTCTTCTTATCAACATTCTTCCTTGAGAAGACAAGGGCATTTATCAGATTGTTGATAATCAACCTTGGCAGATTGATTTTCTTCCCATCCATGTATTTCCTCATAATGAACTTTTGCTCGTAGTTCACTATGTCGCTTGACCAAGCCTTCAGAATCACGCTCTTGGCGATGATTTTGTGCAGTACTCGGTAGTGGCTTTTCAAGTCTTTAGTTGTGGGAGAGATGTTCTTCTTCTTCAGTTCATGGTAGTTCTCAAACAGAGCTTCATTGACTCATTCAAGTCCTCTGTAAGCATCAGCCCAGTTTGAGTGGTAACTGATTCCTTCACACGGACACTTGATTGTCTGAGCAATAGAGTTGATGGTGAGGCGTAGTTTGAATCCTCTGATGTGACCTTCTATTATTTCCCCCGGAAGTAAGTATGCACTTCCCCATAATTCCTTAATGGCATAGCTCAGTACGTCCACTGGTTCCCAAATGAAGTAGTTCTTCCATCCCAGTTTTTCAAGACCTTCCTCAAAGTCAAAACCATATAGCTTGAAGTTTTCGAAATCAACCCGGTTCTCATTCAGAAGTTTTGCCTCAGAGAAAACATCGAAGGCAGCAGTGTATTGTCCAACCTTTCTGTCGGCCATTGTAGCACTTGAAGAGAAGCTGATGGAGGTTTTAGGGTTCGAAAACACACACAGAGACAGATAGAGAGAAAGAGAGAACAAACACGGTTTTGCAGAAAACGCAGAGTGGAGCGAAAAATGTGGAGTAGTGGGAAAGTTAATAGAGAATGGTACAGTTCTTTTTCAAAATATCGCTTCGTATTTCCACATAACAATTAAATCAAAAAGAAAAGAAAATAAAGATTCGCCTTTTCATTAAATGCAGACGCCAAAATAAAAGTAAAAGATTTTATTGAAAACGTAAATAATCATGACTCAGTAGATATGATGAGACGCTTGAGTCCTTAACACGTGTGACACGTGTGGGTGTGCTCGGACGCACACAACCAATTCACCGGATGATGAGTTCTGATGCATATGACAAATAAGATGCTTATACACATATATGCTTATGTCATATCAGATGCTGAGATTTTGTTTATCTTCAGACGCTGAGATTAATCATTCTTCTATAAGATGAAAGTTTAAATTTCTTCTTATAAAATTGAATCTATCTTCAACAAGGGGTTTTGTAAATATGTCATCCCACTGATGATCAGTGTCTAGAAATTTTATTTCTAGAATACCCTTCTGAACATAGTCTCTTATAAAATGATGTTTAATCTCAATATGCTTTGCTCTAGAATGCAATATAGGATTTTTAGTAAGACATATGGCAGATGTATTATCACAGAAGATAGGAATGTTACTCTTTTTTATCAAGTAGTCTTCAAGTTGATACTTCATCAACAGAAGTTGAGAACTGCAACTTGCTGCTGAGATGTATTCAGCTTCTGCTGTTGAGAGTGCAATAGTGCTTTGTCTTTTGCTTGACCAAGACACAAGATTTGCTCCAAGGAATTGGCAGCTACCATTGTGCTTTTTCTTTCAATTCGGTCTCCAGCAAAGTCAGCATCACATAAACCTACTAATTTGTAATCTTTTGATTTCTTATAAAGCAAACCAACATTAGTAGTTCCTTGTAAATATCTGAATATTCTTTTAACAGCACTTAGGTGTGATTCTCTAGGATCTGATTGAAATCTAGCACACAGGCAGACGCTGAACATAATGTCAGGTCTTGAGGCCGTACGATAAAGTAGAGATCCAATCATACCTCTGTACATTTTCTGATCTACCTTCTTACCAATTTCATCTTTACTAAGAGTGCAGGTAGGATGCATATGTGTACACATAGGCTTGCAATCCAGCATCTTGAATTTCTTCAATAATTCTTTGATATATTTGCTTTGATGTATATAAATACCATCACTGCATTGCTTGATTTGTATACCAAGGAAAAACTTTAATTCTCCCATCATGCTCATCTCAAATTCAGCCTGCATAAGCTTAGAAAATTCTTTGCAAAGGCTTTCATTAGTGGCTCCAAAAATGATATCATCAACATAGATTTGAACAAGTATGAAATGCTTGTTTGAGGATTTTCTGAAAAGAGTAGTGTCAACTAAACCTCTTGTAAATCCATTTTCCATTAAAAAGGAACTTAGTCTATCATACCATGCTCTGAGAGCTTGCTTAAGACCATATAGTGCCTTTTTAAGTTTAAAAACATGTTCTGGAAATTCAATATCTTCAAAACCAGGAGGTTGTTTAACATAAACTTCCTCAGTTATAAAACCATTTAGAAAAGCACTTTTCACATCCATTTGATATAAAGTTATCCCATGATGTGCTGCAAATGAAAGTAAAATGCGAATAGCTTCTAGTCTTGCAACAGGTGCAAAAGTTTCAGTGAAATCAATACCTTCTTCTTGTGAGTAACCTTGAGCAACTAACCTTGCTTTATTTCTCACAACTTTACCATCTTCATCAAGCTTATTTCTGAATACCCATTTAGTACCAATAGCTTGCTTATCTTCTGGTAGAGTGACTAGCTTCCATACATCATTCCTTTGGAACTGATTCAGCTCATCTTGCATTGCTAGAATCCACCCTTCATCTTCCAAAGCTTGATCAATTGTCTTAGGTTCCATTTCAGAAAGAAATGCAAAATCAGCATGCTCCTTGAAAGAGGATCTGGTTCGTACTTTATCACCAGGTTCTCCTATGATTTGATCTTTTGGATGATTGGTTTTGTACTTCCAGCTTTTTCTTGCTTCAGCTTCCGCTTGAGTAGAATTCTTCGTCTTATCACCACCGGATGATGAAGATGCATGTTCACCGTCTGACTTAAAAACATGTTCTGAAAATAACTCATCTAGCTCTGACATAGCAGTGTCAGGCTTCTTATCATCAAACTTGACATGAATGGACTCTTCAACTGTCAAAGTTTCTTTGTTGTATATTCTAAAAGCTTTAGATCTTTCAGAATATCCCAAAAAGATTCCTTTGTCAGCCTTGGAATCAAACTTACCAAGCTGATCTTTAGTATTCAAGATATAACAAGTACAACCAAAAGGATGAAAGTAAGAAATGTTTGGTTTTCTACCTTTCCACAATTCATAAGGAGTCTTATTCAAAATGGGTCTTATAAAAATTCTATTTTGAATATAACAAGCTGTGTTTACTGCTTCTGCCTAAAAATATTTCGCAATATCAGCTTCATTGATCATGGTCCTGGCCATTTCCTGGAGAGACCTATTTTTCCTTTCTACAACACCATTTTGTTGAGGTGTTCTAGGAGAGGAGAAATTGTGGGAGATGCCATTTTCTTCACAAAATTTTTGAAAGCTTTCATTTTCAAATTCTCCCCCATGATCACTTCTAATAGAAGAAATACAGATGCCTTTTTCATTTTGAACTGATTTGTAGAAAACAGTAAATACCTTAAAAGACTCATCTTTGTGGGCAAGGAATTTAACCCATGTCCATCTAGTAAAATCATCAACAATGACTAATCCATATTTCTTTCCAGATAAAGAGGCTGTCCTTGTGGGACCAAAAAGATCAAGATGTAAAAGTTCAAGTGGTCTCGAGGTTGAAACAACATTTTTTAAATGAAAGGAAGTTTTGACTTGTTTTCCTCTTTGACAAGCCTCACACAGGGCATCAGATTGGAACTTAAGATTTGGTAAGCCTCTAACAAGATTGTGCTTGTTTAATTTTGAGATTAACCTCAAATTGGCATGACCCAATCTTTTGTGCCAAATCCATTGCTCATCTTCAACAGACATAAGACACTTGACATCTTGTTTTGCAAGTTCAGAAAGATCAACTTTATAAATGTTTTGTTTCCTCTTTGTCGTAAAGAATATAGATCCATCATTTTTGCTTTTTACTGAACATCCATTTTCTGTAAAGACAACATTATAACCACTGTCACATAATTGACTTATGCTCAGTAGATTATGTTTCAGTCCTTCAACATATAAAACATTATCAATAGAAGGAAGAGAGCCTTTACCTATGCGACCAATTCCAACTATTTTACCTTTCTGGTTTCCTCCGAAACGAACGAATCCAACTTCTCTAGGTCTTAGTTCTTAGAACATATGCTTTTCTCCTGTCATGTGACGCGAGCATCCACTGTCTAAGTACCAAGATTGGTGTGTTGACTTTGTTGCTAAGCAAGTCTGCAACATAGACTATTTTATCTTTAGGTACCCATATCTTTTTGGGTCCTTTCTTGTTAGTTCTTGAAGGATACTTGTCCTTCTTGGTTGTAAACACAGTACACGCACTTTTCAAATGACCAGATTTATTGCAGTAAGTACAATGCAAGCATTTACTATGATTATTGGATTTATCAGATGCTGAATCATTTTCCAAAATAGGTTCATCTGATATATAACCAAGACCATGAGTTGTCGTTTTACTGACACCCCAAATTATAGAAGCTTGCTTGCTTCGAGTTACACTCTCTGCAAGAAACTTTTGAAATGCATGTTTATAGTCATTTGATTTGCAGTTAGGATTGCCTGTAGCTACAGAGCTTTTAACTTGAGAGCTCTCGACTACGGTTGCTTGTTGGCTTCCAGACTTGGTTATCCACTGACGCGATTTTCGTTTTGAACACGGTTCTCTTCATTAGTCTGAGTTTTCATTGTGTAAAGAATGAAAATCTTGTGATAGTTTTGAAAATTTCTTTTTCAAATTCTTATACTCAATAGAGAGAGTGGCAGAATCTTTTAACAGATCATCAAATGCAAGTTGAAGTTCAGAATAAGAGTCATATATTATTACCTCTTCAACTTCTTCTTCTGAATCAAGATCAGTGTCTGCCATGAGGGCAATGTGAGCTTCTTCTTCTTTATCTTCCTCAGAGGAGGATAAGTCAAGATCTTTCCATGTTGCCATAAGACCTTTCTTCTTTTTCTTGAAGGAGCTTCTTGTGGACTTTTCCTTAAGATTAGGACACTCGGACTTGAAATGTCCAAGCTTCTTACATTCATAGCAAATGACTTGGGCTTTGTCTTTGTCTTTGCCTTTGCTTTCCTTCTTGTCCTTTGTATCTTTCTTCTGAAACCTCCTTCTGAAGTTTCTCTTCTTCCACATTCTCTGGATCTTCTTAGATATGAATGCTAGCTCATCGTCTGATCCATCATAGTCTCCTTCTGAAGCTTCATCATCTGAGTCTTCTTCTTCAGCCTGAAAAGCTTTAGAAGTACTAGGTTTATGTTGATTGACTCTTAAAGCAATAGACTTACTCTTCTTGGTAGGTTTTTCTTCATTTAGCTCAAGTTCATGAGCTTTCAAAGAACTCATAAGATCTTCAAGCCGAAGGACATTTAGATCTTTTGCTTCTTGAATAGCAGTGACTTTGGGTCTCCACTGCTTAGTCAAACTTCTCAAGATCTTTCTCACATGGTCAGGTGTAGTATAACTTTTTCCAAGGGCCTGCAACCCATGAACAAGTGTTTGGAACCTTCCAAACATAGTTTCAATGTTTTCTCCATCTTCCATTTTGAATAGCTCATTTTGGCGAACCATCATGCTAGCCTTTGTTTCTCTTACTTGGCGAGAACCTCATAAGACAAAACAAGAGAATCTCAGATTTCTTTGGCAAGATCAAACTTACCACATTTATCATATTCTCTTTCTGTCATATACAGATGAGAATAAATCTAGCCTTCGATTGGTTTGATATCTCTTTTACGATCATCAGTCCGCTTTTCCCTAGGTATTGCAACACCAAGGGCATTAGCGGGAGAAATGTATCCACTTTCAACTATATCCCACAAATCAAGATTTTGTGCCTCAAGGAATGCTTTCATCTTATCTTTCCGGTAATCAAATTTTTCTCCATTGAATAGGAGGGCGGTTCATATGACCACCTTCCAGACATGTTCACCGGTAGGATCTTTACTCTTAACATCAAGTATGCTCAACCAAGAGGCCTAGCTCTGGTACCAACTGAACGTGAACACAAGAAGGGGTTGAATTGTGTTGAAAACTTTTCGCAAACTTTAAGTTAAAAACACTTAGAACACAGGTTTTCAAAGCAGTTTGTTAAACGGATCTTTGAAATAAACCGGATATTTGGAAAAAGCGATTAGTGAAAACTTGTTTTTAACACAGCAGGATAAAGATAAATAGAAAGCAGTAAAGCAAGAGACACAGAGATTTATACTAGTTCACTACCAACAGGTAGCTACGTCTAGTCCCTTCGTTCCTGAAGGATTTTCCACTATAATCAATCTGATTACAATTTCCTCAAGAGTATTCTTCTGTCACAACCTTGACAATACTCTCAACTTCTCAAAACGACTCAGTACAGTCGAGCCTTTGAGGGAACACCCTTAACTAGGCCAAAACAACTTTTACAAGTAAGTTGAATACAAGTAAAAATAACTCTCACAGAGAGGATAAAAAATTAAGCTCAATATAGAAATTGCTTTCTGAAAGAAAGTGTCGGACGCTGGTTCAGTTCTTGTAGTCCAGAGACTTGGCTCGAAACTTGATTGCTCACAGAAGCAGTGCTTTCAGAGTATTGACTCTTTGTAGTGTATAGCAACAGTGCTTGTTCTTAGTAAATGAAGCAATATACTTTTGTAGAGTTTCAGCAGTTTCAACAGTTTCGGCAGTTTCGACCATGGATACCTTGGGGTATTTATAGGAGTTCTAAAGGATATTACCGTTACAGTAAAAATGGCTACTTTCCATTGAGTGAGGTGATTTCAAAAAGCTGTCTCTTTCTTCCTTTCCAGAGAATATCTCAGTAGTACATATTACCGTTTTCGTACTACCTTGCTTTTCACAATTGCTTGTACGATTTTTTGTCTTGTAGCTAAAGGTGTCACCTTTGATACCTCGTACAACAATTTTGGCGCATAAGATCAAATTCGAAATCCGTTCCAGATGCTTCTGAGAAGAAGAGCAACAACGTGACCATCACGTGATATAAAATGAAGTTCAGACGCTCGCTCAGAACGGAAGATCGGACGCTCATAGCAAATGGATAAGACTAGTGACGCAAAAGGATAATTCCAGATGCTCACGAAGACAATATACTAAGTTGAGCCGGATGCTGACACATGAAGTGTATCCTTCTCTTGAGAGCTTCTTCCTTCTTGTATAAGAGGCTTAGAAATATATGTATTATTAGTATCTGTACACTTCAAGAATTGTTAGAACATAAATTGTTCTCTTGTGAATATTTTGTTATCATCAAAATTAATGAGGGTCTAAACTTCTCAATCGTTTAGGTTCCAACACATGTAACATCACGTCTCGAACTTCATGCTCGATTTGGTCCATGATAAAGGTCGATCTGGGTTTGTAATCCAAAATAATAATTGTAGATCTTTTTCTTATCTTTCCAATAGTATAAAGAACACCTCATTTGGACAAGTATAGCTCAAGATACGACATTTTCTTTGAACGTTATTCAACATAATGTGTTGTCCATTTTTTTGCAGTTTTATAACTTTCATGCTATTTTAGGGCAGTAAATCGTTAAAATCAAGTCCCGAATCCTTCATAACATTTGTAGCCAAGGATGTTAGCTTTCAAATGGCGTTGGTTTCATTAAAAAAAGACTTCTACAAGTCAAGATATATCTTTACATACTGTTCAAAACCATTTTTCAGCATACTTGTTCTTACTTCCAAGTCAATTTGGACTTAGTAAACTTCAGATTTGACTCTTGGGTTCCTCATCAAAGTTGTAGAGTTTTGTTTTAGCTTTCTAACAAGGTAAAAATCACTTTAATACCATCTCCACAACATTAATTACACCTAGAATACATAAACTATACCAAAGTACAAATTTTTCCAACCTCTTTTCTCTTCAAGATTTCTTTCTCCTTCTTTCTTCTCTACTACTATTTTTGTTCTTTTTGAATGTTATTTTTTACCGGACAAAATTAGGGTATGACAGCTGCCCCTCTTTAGTTATATTTTACTAGAAAATATGAATAACAATGGTTTTCAAATTTTCATTGTAAAAGATAAGTAAAGATAAAGACATTAATTTTGTCTTGAATTAGGATAGGCGAAGGATGAGGTGAGGAATAATATCGGGGGATTAACGCTTGGTGCGTTTAATCGGAAAGTGATAATGGAGGGTCACCGCCAGGTCGGGTACTGACGCGGTTGTCGGAAAGCAAAAATGAGGGATTAACGCTTGGCGCGTTTATCAGAAAACTATAAAGAAGGATCTCCGTCAGGTCGGGTACTGATGCGGTGATCAGAAAGCAATAATGAGGGTTCGACGCCAAGTAAGGTATTGACGCATCGATGGGAAGTAATAAAGAAGGATCACCGCCAGGTCGGGTACTGACACGGTGATCGAAAAGCAATAATGAGGGTTCGACGCCAAGTAGGGTATTGACGCGTCGATGGGAAGCAATAAAGAAGGATCACCGCCAGGTCGGGTACTGACACGGTGATCGAAAGGTTCGACGCCAAGTAGGGTATTGACGCGTCGATGCGAAGCAATAAAGAAGGATCAACATCAGGTCTGGAACTGATATGTTAGTCAAAAAGCAATAATGAGGGACTACCGCCAGGTCGGGTACTGACGCGGTAATCTTAAAGCAATAAAAAAGGGTGATGCTTAGCGCGTTTATCAGAAAACTATAAAGAATGATCTCCGCCAGGTCGGGTACTGACGCGATGATCAGAAAGCAATAAAGAGTGAGTGATACTTGGCGTATCGCTTAGAAAGAAAAATAAAGGACCAATGCTAGGCGCATTGTTTGTAAACGAGAGTGAAGGATCAAAATTTGGTGCACGGACCAGGTGTAACAAAACGGCTAAAAGGTGGTGATATGAAGATGATGCACGAATATATGGTATGTGATGCATGTATGCAATGCGATTATTATTTTTACTGATTCCTCGTCCCGTATGATCTCTAGTGCTTAAAGATATGGGACGGACTGAGATTCATCGGATTTAGTCATGCTATGCCTTCGACTGGGAGGGAGCGCGAGTTATCGATGCAGCACTAGTTACTTTTTAAAGGTAATCCCTTTGCCTTTTTTGAAACTTATTTGTTGAGATTTGGCAATCCTCGTGATTCTTAAGATGTATATAATAACCATAATGCTTTTCGATATCATCACATGCTTCACAATTCAGTGCCTATTATCATAAAACAACATTTTGAAATACGAGAACGGAGGTGTTTGGTATTCAGAAAAGAGTCATGTGTACAAGGACTGAAGTTACACAGACTTGAAGATACATCAAGAAAAATGCAGGAAGAAGAAAAAACAAAAAAAGACAATAACTAAGCAGATATTTTATAGTTTGTGTCTTTGTAGGAACAAATGCCAGCTTCCCATATCCATAGCTTTGATTACTCATTACTCTACTTCTGAAAATATATAGAACTGCCGTAGTTGGGTAAGAGCCCCTTGATGCATCAGCCTTCTTCAATGTCCGATTTCAGACCCTAACTTTTGCTTGGATTGCTCTTTCAAGTTTTCAATCCAACGGGTCACTCTAATTTTTGCCTAGATCGCCCTTTTAGGTCTTCAACCTAGCGAGCTCACTTTTGCTTGGTTTTTATATGTTTTTCTTTTTTAGGTATAATATTTTTGACTGCGTCAGAGTTCACTGGGAGTGGGAGATCTTCACCGTCCATCCTTGTGAGGATTAAGGCTCCTCTAGAAAAAGCTTTCTTCACAACATACGGGCCTTCATAATTTGGGGTCCATTTTCCACGAGAATCCTTTTGGATGGGCAAAATCTTCTTGAGTACTAGGTCTCCTTCTTGAAATTCCCGAGGGCGAACTTCTCGTAAGCCTTCTTCATCCTGTGCTAATATAGTTGTTCGTGACATAAGGCCATCACTCTCTTTTCTTCAATAAAGTTCAATTGATCCAGCCGAGCCTGACCCATTCTGCCTCTTCCAGTTTTGTCTCCATCAATACCCTCAACAGGGGGATCTTGACTTCAATGGGAAGTACTGCTTCCATAAACCAGCGAGAAAGGGGTTGTCCCCCGTTGAGGTGCGAACCGAAGTTCGATAATCGTGCAAGGCAAAAGAGAGCATTTCGTGCCAGTCTCCAAATGTTATAACCATCTTCTGGACAATCTTCTTGATGTTTTTGTTTGCAGCCTCAACTGCCCCATTCATCTTTGGGCGGTATGGTGAGGAATTATGATGTTGGATCTTGAAGTTATTACACAGCTCTTCATCATCTTGTTATTCATGTTAGTCCTATTATCAGTGATGATCTTATTTGGCGGGCCGTGGCGGCGGATCAGGTCCCTTTTGATGGACTTGACAACCACATTTTTTTGGTAAAGCAACTGCAATGAGGAGTTTATATGGATTTCTTCTTTCAAAAATCAAGTTTTGAGAAAATACGAGCAGCTTGATTCTGATCAGAATGGACTTTATTAGGGTTGTAACGTGGCCAGGGGTTGAAGGGTCATGAAAGAAAGGATATTTCAGGCTCAAAAAGTGTTTGGGTTTTTTTTCAACAGATTATTAGTACAAAGATACACTTTGATGGTTGCTAGCACAATTGTCTTGTCTAGCTTTGGCATTTTTATTTATTGATTTTTGATTCTTGCAAGCGTCTTTGATACGTTGCATTTGCTATTTGCTTGCTTGCTTTTTTTTGAGCAGACGAAATTGAATAAACTATTGTGCTAGGCTCCAATGGATGAGTGATCATTGTTTAGGGTATTTTAAAAAAAAAATTAGCCTCAAAAGCGGTTGCAAGGGGTATATATTTTTTTATTTTTTGGGATAGAAAAAAAATGGCCAAACTTCATTTCAAGACCTTATTGCTCAAATTTTCACAAAAATTAGTTTTTGGCAAATTGCGTGCTTGCTTTACCTTTTTCTTTCTATTTTTATTAACTACTTTTTTGTCACTTTCAGTACTCAGATTGATTATTTCAAGTTCTTCCTCGTGGGATTAAATCACTTTTGCCTCTTGTACCATCAATCTCATCGATTGAAGGGTTTCCCAATTGTCCTCATGGGGTAGTCAAAATTATAGTATGAGTCATGACATCATCATTTTCAAAGACAATATTTTTGATCCGCATTAGATAAAATTCACGAAATGAAAAACCAAAAAAGGATGAAAGGGAATGGAAAAGATGAAAAAGAAAAGGAAATGGTGGAAAATTCAAAAGTGCGTTTTATTGATAAAGATACTGAAATGAAACATGTGCGCCCTTTTGACAATGAATGATCCTAAAGCCTTGGGCAGAGCAATAGGGTTTACATTACAAAATTACTTTGAATAAAAAATTACGGGAAACTCAACAATATCCAAATTTCCAAGTTTTTCACTCGACGGGCAAGGGTGGACAAGGTTGACGACGTTGTCTTCAGCACTGCGGTCATCTTTGACAGTTGCTATCTGGTTTGGGTTCAACATTCTTGCGCTCTGAAAGCTTTGCCTGATGTCGCAGATAGGGACAATCTTATCATTTGGTTCCCTGCCTTCCGATTTAGCTATTAGGGGTTAGTCCCTAAACTCCCCAGTAATGGCATTGACTGCTGGACCTTCATGACCTGGAAGGAGATTATTACCCACATTAGGGCCATCCTCTTTAAAACTCAATAATTTGGCATTGATTAGATCCTGAACCACGTACTTCAAGGCCTTGTAGTTTTCAGTTGTGTGACCTACTGCCCCTAAATGAAACTCACATTTGGCGTTTGGGTCATACCCTCTTGGGAAGGGAGGTTGAAGTGGTTTCATTGAGCGCAGGGAGACCAAGGAGTTGTTGATGAGGTGATGAAACAAGTCTGTATATGTCATGGGAATAGGGTCAAATTGGACTATTTTTCTCTCTTGGTCGTTTGGCTGTTTCTGGTTTTGGTTAGGCTGGGTGGGTGGATTATGAGAGGTAGCGACAATGTATGAAGGTGGAGAGTAGGGGTATGGAAAAGGATGTGGGAAATTGGTAAAGAATTGGGGTGGCTTTCCTTGGGTATGTCCTCCCAGGCTCGTCATCACAGCATTAGTTTCCCCTTCCTTCTTCTTCATAAAATCTGTAGGGGGTTCTTGGCATCATTTACTCCAGCAGAACTATGGGCAATCTTTCCGTTTCTCATTCCTCTTTCAACTCTTTCCCCTACGATGACCATATCTGAAAAGTTTGACGATACACTTCCGATCATTTTATCATAGAAGGGTGATTGGAGGGTATCCATGAACATGGCCACCATATCTTTTTCGATCAGCGGTGGTTCCACTTGGGCTGCCAATCCTCTCCATCGTTGGGCATATTCCTTGAAAGTCTCATTGTCCCTTTTTGCCATATTTTGCAACTGCATTCTATTAGGAGCCATATCAATGTTATACTTATACTGCTTCAAGAAAGCATCCGCCAAATCTTTCCAACAGTGAATATGAGATCGTTCAAGGTGTGTATACCAACTCGACGATGCCCCTGTTAAACTATCTTGGAAAAAGTGAACCAGAAGTTTGTCATCATGTGCATAGGACGCCATCTTCCTACAGTACATGGTCAAGTGGCTTTTCGGGCAAGTTGTTCCTTTAAACTTGTCAAAGTCTGGCACCTTGAACTTTGGCTGTATGACCACATCTGGTACGAGACAAAGATCTGAAGCATTACTTAAACTGAGGTAACCCACTCCTTCTACAGCTCTTAGTCTATCTTCAAGGATTTGCAACTTTGTATCAGACCATTGATTCCTAACTGGGACGCTCAAATTGGATACCCCCATGGCTGGAGACCAGGAAACACGGTTAGTCTGGGGATTTAATAGGTTTCCTTGAACATAATAGGGGTGACCAAATGGTTGGGGATTCACCACGGGGGTCACTACAGACATACTGACTCCTTGATTATTCCCGATATGGGGTGGACCATAACCAGGTGGAAATGTGTATGCCATAAAGACATGACTTGAGCTTTGGACTGGTATGGTTTCAGTGCCTGAACCGGATCCTTGAGGCTGAGCTTCATCTTGTACAACAAGTGTTCGGGAATTAGTTTCCATAGAGTTATTGTTAGCACCTGGTGGTGTATAACCGGGTGGGAGACCAAATAGCGGGAACTGTTGTGCCTGGGGGCCTTGAGGATTATGGTTCGTAGAATCATCATTGGCCATAGGTGGCGTATAGCCAAGTGGGAGTCCGTAAAGTGGGAATTGCGATACTTGATTCTGAGGGTTGCTAGTTGGTGGATGTGTAGGACCTTGTGCGTAAATTGCAAAAGGTACCATCATCCCTTGAGCATTGAGACCATATTGCAACTGCATTGGACTAAAGCCAGGTGGGTGGGAAGGTGTAGCTTGACTTTCATCATTCACTGGTGAAGACACCCCATCTGCAGTCTTGTCTTTGTTTAGAGACTGCAGAAGCTCTAAAACTTTGCTCATCTGTTCCTTCAGCTGGTTGACATCATCTTTTATCTCCTGGTCATCCATGATCTTTGATTGAGAGCGAGTTCGATAAGGGTGTCGAGGAACCAGTTTGTTCAATTATTTTCTGGTGATTTAAAAAAAAATGATATGAGTATGTAAGAAAAGAAAAATGAATGAATATGGATGCATGAATCTATTTATTTGTGCCAAGGAACCGCAGGCCTCATTGTTTTGACATGTGTGAGCTTCTTTGAAACTGTTTCACAATTTGATCCCATATTATTTCACAAAATACTTGCAGCCAAGCTCTTGTGTTCCTACGATTCTCTGGCGACCTAAAATGAAATGAGAATGAATGATATTATTTTCTTTATTTTCAACATGTGTTTTTTTGTTTTTTTTGAAGTATGAATGCATGAAGATATAATGTTGGATGACGATGATTATCATTTGTATAACATGCATGAAGATATGTGTTTTTGTAGACCCTTTTTTATGCATGGACATGATATAACAAATTTTTGGTGGAAGAACAAAAGTGGCATGATGCCCTTGTGTCTTAAATGGGTTAAACCTAAAGTCGGAGATTTTCTAACTTAAGGGGTCTATAGTCTTGTATTGAGTGATGAGTCTCACGAGTGGCTTTAGTCACATTCTTACAAAAGGCCTCTAGAGCTAAAGTTTCCTCCTGAATATTAACCACCACGATAGATAACTATCCGGTGCGGAATACCCAGAAGGAGCACACTCTAGATGAAGTTCTCGCAATAGCCAGAAGGAAAGCGAATTCCAATTGACTACCACCGAACCTCCACTCAATCTTAAGCTTTGCTCTGACCCGGGTATAGGGCCTTACTCATATGTGTGTGCAAACGTGTAGGTGCGGTGTGTGAGAGGGGCAACACCCTAACACTACCCAAGCTGCAAAACCAACAAAGCATACAAATATAGTCGTCTATCCTAATGTTTGACATGTACATAATATTCACAACAAATTAAAATTAAACAAATAAATAATAAATAATTATTTACAAAAGAAAAAATAAAAAGAATGGGAATTTAAAAAAATTTGAAGTTAATTATTTGGCACAATTAATCATGTTAGGCTTGACTCTCTAAATGTCCCCAGTGGAGTCGCCAACTGTAGCGACCGAAAAATCCGGAGGGATTTATTCGAGTTTAATGAAGCCGCCACAAATAATTTATTTCATAGGCAAAATATTGGAAAAAACCTTTTTTTGAAGAAAAATGGTCCTTGAGACCAGATTTGGGTTCAGGAGTCGATTATGTGTAGGGAAGGTATTAGCACCCTACAACATCCTTTCGAAAAAGGTTACCTCTAATTAATTGTGCAAAATTTATTAACTTCTAAAAAAAATATTTATTTCCCTTTTATTTAAAAAAAAAATTTAACCAAGATAAAAAAAAAGAGGACTTAATAAAAGTCGTTTATTTTTGCGCTTGACAGGAGTGGGCTCCTGCTCCTACGTATCTCCGGGTGCAGTGGAAAAATCAAAGGCTACGTAGTTCTTGGGTAGAAAATGGTTGTGTGTTGGTTGATTTTAATTGTATATTTTTTGATGGAAAAAAGGTAGGTTTTGTAGGGACCAAACAAGAACCAATCAAGAGTGGTCCTCACCAACAACCGATTTTGTTTAGAAAATTAACGGTGTTCGTAATGATCAAACGAGAAGCAATCTCGAGTGATCATTACTAGTGAAAATAACTTGACTTTATATTTATAAAGAAGATAGATTTTCATGGGGACCAAACAAGAAACAATCAAGAGTGGTCCTCACTAATAACCCATTTTTGTTTAGAAAATTAAGATGTTCGCAATGATTAAACGGGAAGCAATTTCGAGTAATCATTACTAGTAAATTAATTTTCATGATTTTATTATGTGTTTTTCAATAAACATGGTCTCAAAATTTGTATGATAAATTGAAATTTAGTTGAGTAAAAATTGTCCCCATAGAGTGAAATGGGGTCAGATTTATTGTCCTAATTTGACTAATACTAATTAATGATTAAAAAAAATAAATAAGAAATATATAATAATAAAAACAAATGAAATAAAAAAAAGCGAGAAGCAACATCTAACGTTATAAATAAAAGACAAACATAAACATAATTAAAAAAAATACGAAGAAAGAAAAAGAGAGAAGGAATTGATGCGCTTACCTCAAGAGAAAATTTTTTGTTGGGCACAATGCGTCAAACCCCACGTACTCCTCCAATCTTGAAGGTTGAAGGGGATAATAACCCTCCCATTAAAATTTTTTGACTAAAGCAAATGCCCTATGCTTTGCACTAGGCCCATTGATCCATTTTTTCTTGGATGATCTTAGTGCTTGGTGATGCACTCCTTATATAGGAGAATGAGAGGTTGAAAGAGTGTGGATTTTTTCAATGTGGGACTTCAATAGTAAAGTTGGGAGTTGACTTCTTAAGTTTGATATTTTAAATGTTCAACAAAACTAAATAGCCAACTTTGAGCACTAATACAACACTTAAAACAACTTTATTGTGCTTCATGACCTTCATAAGAATTATAGACATTGTTTCCAGCTTTCAAATGACACAAGTTTCATCTCAAAATGATATCTACAACTCAAGATATTGTCAACACAAGTGGCTGTCCCGAACAATACATGTAACATCACGTCTCGAAATTCATGCTCGATTTGGTCCATGATAAAGGTCGATTTGGGTTTGTAATCCAAAATAATAGTTGTAGATCTTTTCCTTATCTTTCCAACAGTATAAAGAACACCTCATTTGGACAAGTATAGCTCAAGATACGACATTTTCTTTGAACGTTATTCAACATAATGTGTTGTCCGTTTTTGTGCAGTTTTATAACTTTCATACTATTTTAGGACAGTAAATCGTTAGAATCAAGTCCCGAATCCTTCATAACATTTGTAGCCAAGGATGTTAGCTTTCAAATGGCGTTGGTTTCATTAAAACAAGACTTCTACAACTCAAGATATGACCTAATCTTTACATACTATTCAAAACCATTTTTCAGCATACTTGTTCTTACTTCCAAGTCAATTTGGACTTAGTAAACTTCAGATTTGACTCTTGGGTTCCTCATCAAAGTTGTAGAGTTTTGTTTTAGCTTTCTAACAAGGTAAAAATCACTTTAATACCATCTCCACAACATTAATTACACCCAGAATACATAAGCTATACTAAAGTACAAATTTTTCCAACCTCTTTTCTCTTCAAGATTTCTTTCTCCTTCTTTCTTCTCTACTACTATTTTTGTTCTTTTTGAATGTTATTTTTTACCGGACAAAATTAGGGTATGACAGTGGTGTTGGATTTAGTGCTTCATTTGGTGGAAAATGTTTATCCATACGAGTTCAGAAGTAGCTGTCTTCAGTATTTTTTTCTCTAGAAAATGGAAAACTTTCTCAAGAACCAATGGAGATCTAGCATTTTCATTCCATTATTAAGACATCCTAAGAAGCTTCTTTATCTTACATATTGCTTTTAATTCTGGATCAGTGGGTCCTAAATTGGTTTTAGGGTTTTTTAAGTATTTAATTTGGTTGTAAGGTTTGCTTCATTGAGCTTGAAGTCATGAGAGTAGAATCACTTACTTAACTAATTTTATGTCTAAGAAAGGATACATGTGAATGTGGATTCTTTGTTTCTTTTGTATTCAGCTGAATACATTTACTGTTTTTGCATTGGTGGCTATCTTAGTAAACAACAATTAATTGGGTGTGGCAGTTGGGAAAGAAAGTCGAACCTTCAAGTTTTGGCAATAATGCATGCTAGGCGTGATTAATTTTTTGGAACTATATTGAGAATTACTAAGTGGAAGATTGAGAAAACAAAAGTTAAGGTGGTTTTCCAGCTCCAATTCCATGCTACACATGTAAGTATCCCATCTATACAACTTTTTCTTCATTTTTTGGGTTGTTAATTTAAAATTTCAACCGACAAGAAATTTTTTTTTTGGTTGTTGGAAGAGGGGAAAACAAAATACTTGTAAATTTATTTGAGCTAGAGAACTCCAATCTGCAACTTAAGCATGACCAAAGTGCACTACACAATTGGTCAAAGTTGGCATTTAAACTTACAGTTCTTAGAATTTATTCAAACTTCAGTTGACATTGTTATACTCTGCATGTCTATCACTATGTCATTGGTATTACATTTAATGTTCTTTTCTCTTCTTGTTTGAAGACAGGTCACAGTGCTGCTTCTAACTTCTAAAACCGGTTTTAGGTACTACCATATTGTGAGTGATGACATTTAAGGATGTGCTTTAGCTGAAAACAATATGCTTATTTAATGTTGTTATTGCTTTTAGAGAATTTGAGCAGTAGAATCCTGCTACTCATTGAAGAGAAGAAAATTTTAGTGAATGAAAAACATATGACTCAATTATCTTTAAACAC
Organism: Calophaca sinica; assembly: GCA_037113605.1. Lineage (NCBI taxonomy): Eukaryota > Viridiplantae > Streptophyta > Magnoliopsida > Fabales > Fabaceae > Calophaca > Calophaca sinica. Next base: position 84,021,268 of record CM073730.1, on the reverse strand, counting down.
ATCCGAATTAGATGCTCTGGTCATGAAACAGAAGTTCGAGCATGATTTATAGTAACATAAGTGTCTCTAGTGTCTTGTTGCAGAAACTTGAGTCAGATTTTGAAAGTTCTTTGCCATGTTGATGACGAGCACCTCTTCAATTACTCCTTATGAGCAATGATGATGATGAAGTTACTGAAGATGTTGTTGGTAAGTAATGAACTATGCATCCACAATTAAAAAGTTTCCTTATATAAAGTGATAAGCCATTTATCATCCACGCGAAAAAGCTATCAAGAAAAAGTATTGAGGGATATTGCCGAAGAATCCTCCACTAATATCCAAGGTTACTTCCTTATCTGATGATGCTTCTTTAAATGCTCCAATTCATTCATTTGATCATGTGTATTTCTGTGAAGTGTTCCTTTCAAACTGACTTTTCTTGATCAATGTGTTTATGAACGTGCTTATTTTGATTTTACTGATTGGCCATTGGAAAAAGTACTCTATAGCCTTAGAAGCATTTGTTTGTTATTATGTTATTAAAAATAAATAATTTCAATTTGAAATTTTATTGATGCCTGATATTTCTAGCTTTTCTCTATGATTATTCAAATATCAAGGAGCACAAAATGAGATTGTATACCTCCCTTTGTTTTCTTTTATATATTTTACAATGGATATGGAGAATATGACCAAATTAAAAGATGTAATCTCTCTGGTTTGATGGATTCCAGAAATATTGATTATTAGACTTGGTTTTTAATCATAATCTTCCTCTTTCTCTTTTCATTCTGCTTCTTCTTTTGTATTTGCTATTGATGGTGTTTTATTTTCAAGGCGTAGGAATTCATGTGGAGAAACCACTAGCGGATATTGCAACGGCATTGGGTTGTAGTGCCACAAACGGTGTTTCTCACATTGGTGGAAAGGTTGTTGCTCACAAGGGAGGGCTTTTAATGTTGTGTTTATGTGCCCAAATTCTTTGCCAAATTTCCTGTTGTTGGGTTTCCTTTTTCTAGATTATGCTTCTGCTATCTTATGGTTTGCATCTTATACTTCTGCTATCTTACATTCCCTAGTCTTCCATTACACATTAACACTGTTGTTATCTAGAGTGCTTTTACAGTGCAATTTGATTAAAGGGGTGTGGTAGAAGCTTATGATATCCCCTTTAACACTTGACAGTTCTAAATAAAGTACACACAAGCTTGAGCATACGAATCTGCACTAGTTGCTCAACATGTTCTTCAATTTGGTCAAAATTGTTATTTACTTAAAAAGCAGGAAAATTATTTGAAGCAATAATTGGGGAGTGAACACAAGGATAAATCATGCAGATTTTCCTTGTTTTTCCAATTTTTTTTTATGGTTTTAGTTCTTCCCTATCATTTTGGCCCATGTTTGGAGAATGTGAGTGTGATTGATATTGACATCATTATGTTGAACATTTTCATTCTTTTGGTTGTGCTTATAATCTGATTAGCAGTTAGTAAAAGTGTTGGGGGTTGTTATCTATCCCATTTCATTTAGGCATTTACTAATATAGAGCCACAATTGTCTGATTTTGCAGTAAAGGACCACCAGAAAGCCGTCTCTATGCCATCCATTGTCAAAGTACCAAACTGTTATGTGCCACAAGTACCAATTCCAAGAGTACCTGTAACTGAAGATTTTGAGGACTGAAGATTTTGGGGGATGTTATGATGCTTGATCTACAATACAATGCACTGGACTCAGAACTTATGTTTAGTTTTTCATATTTAGGATTTATCAACTTTCTAGTGTTAAATATATGTTAGATGTATTTGTAATTTTTTTAAAGGATTCTTGTACTATTTTATTTTTAATGCAATGAATCAATTTTAATTTTATAGTTGTTCTTTTTATTTATATTTTTAGATGAATGCAAGTGTAAAATATCTTTACACTGAGAGTGCATACTATTTACTCACATTCGTCATAATTATATGATTACGCTCTAAATTTAAGTGAAATGCAGGGTTTGTGCAAGTGGTTAATAGAGTTTGTCTAAGTGGTTAAAGTAAGTTGTTTAAGTGGTTAACACAATTTTTAAGTGAAACGCAGGGTTTGTGCAAGTGGCTAATAGGATTTGTGTAAGTGGTTAACAGGGTTTGTTTAAGTGGTTAAATAAATTGTGTAAGTGGTTAACACCATTTTTAAGTGAAACGCAGGGTTTATGCAAGTGGTTAACTGGGTTTGTGCAAGTGGTTAACATGGTTTGTGTAAGTAGTTAACATAAGTTGTGTAAGTGGTTAACACCATTTTTAAGTGAAATGCAGGGTTTGCGCAAGTGGTTAACAGGGTTTGTGCAAGTGGTTAACAGGGTTTGTATAAGTGGTTAATGTAACACCTGAGGACGAGATCGAACTCGTATTAGGACATCGTATCGAGACCTCGCGTCGAGACCTCCTGTCGAGACCCCGTGCCGAGATCGTATGCCGAGGTCGTATGACGAGCTGAGGAGACGCTTGCACGAGCATCCTGGTCGACATCGTGTCGAGATGATAACACTCGTATTTTTACGAATATTATTTAGCGTTAATTAGTATATTTTGTTGTGATTATGAGAGAGGAAAGATTAGATGGGTTAGACTTGTTGTTTGGATTAATATCTTACTTTAAAATCTAGGTGTCGCTTATTTGTGATTTTATGAAAGATAAATTCATTTAAAATGGTTTTCTTGTAATTAATTATTGTTTAAGAGATATTTAAGGGAGATAAGACCAAACTGTTTTTTTTCCACCAGCTGTAGATAAATATCATGATTAGTTTCCTCCACCGCCATAAATATCACGCTTAGTCGCCTTAAACACTCACTTTCCAGTTTCTTCTTTCTTCTTCTCTAAATTTCCTCTTCTCCAAACCTCCATTGAAGAACCTTGAGTTTCATTGAGCTTCTGCATAAACTTTCTTCATCAACCTTGTTTCTTATCATCTTCTCGACATATATCACCATCTCGACCATCTTTTGAGGTATGAAAAATAGAATTTTAATTCTCTTCATGTTACTGTTAGCGCCACTTCTTCTCTCTATTTTAGCTAGTTTATATGCTTCCAAATCAGGTCATATTGATAGGTTTTCTTTTTCATGACATGACATACCTTTCTAACCAATTATTTGAGCTTGTAAAACAAATTGCTTTCTCTGTTTTCTGCAATAGGCAGTGCCCAAAACCCTCCCTATTTGGTTTGTTTTGATTTCTTGTTTTAGTTTGTTGTACGTTGCTTCTTGTTGATGTTTGTTGTTGATTAAATTGTGCTTAATGTGTTACTTGATTTTAAGCTTGAATTAGTACTTTGGAAAAATGGTTTTGTCTGGTGATGTATGAAAGAAGTTTTTAATAAAATTTTAGAGAAAAGGAGTTATTTTGTAATGTTTGAATTCTGGTTGTATTTGTTTAAGTTCTTGAGTTTTAATGTTTACTTGGGTTGTGGTTAAGATTGGGATAATGAGAGCTAAGTGTTATTAGAACCCATAGATAGAACTAAGTTGTGCTCGTATTAGGCAGTGTGATTTCCGAGATCGTGCTGCAAGGAGATCAGGGTGTCCGAGAACACGAAACCGAGGTTGACTGAGAGCCGTACGTGTCGAGATCGAGTGAGAGAAGTCGTTGTCGAGCTCGTTTGAAGACAGCCGTGTCGAGGTCGTTGTCGAGCTCGTTTGAAGACAGCCGTGTTGAGGTCGTTGTCGAGCAGCGTTAGCTTGGAGTTCGGTAAGGGCACTTCTAGACATTTAGGATTCATTTTATGTCCCTGTGTAAGGACAACTTTGGATATGCTTAAGCTATTGTTTTGTTATTTAAATTGCTTTATTTAAATACGAAGAAGTCTGAGAACTCTACGAGTTCGAAGTCAGGGTCTTCGAACCCCTTCGTTTTGTTGTCGTGCGGTCGAACATATTCCGAGTCATTCGTGGGTGAAAACTTTGTGGTTGGTCTTTGAACCCAACCCCCACTTGTTTGTACCTCTCTATTAATTCCATTGAGTTGCAGAGGGATGGATTCCTTGATTTGCGTGTCAAGCATGTAATGTTGTGATATGATTGGGTTTTTGCATGTATTTAATATGTGATTGAATATATGTTGTGAATTGTGTCTTGCCTGTTGAATTGCGTTTCTTCATGTTGAGCCTGCTCTTTTTATTTGACATGCGGTTGAATATCTTACGTATAACTCTTTGAATATCGTATGCGGCGAATTGTTCATTGAGTGAGAAAGCTTAGCGAGTCGTTGGCGTTTGAAGTTGCGACCCGGATAGCGGAGAGGGTGCTAGGTCCCCTTTTTCCGTTTATGGGGACTTCTAAGCGTTGCCACGCTATGGGACCTGAGTTGACTGTCCTAGGGAGAGCGAAGATCCCAAGGCTTATTTGGACTTTCCAGCGTCTGATGCAGCGTGTGCATTAGGAATAATTGTGGAGTCTAGAGTGAGATGGTTGAGTTACGTTTGGTGATTGATAAACATTGTTGTGTTGCTTATTTCTTTATGCCGTGTTTATCTTGAATTGTTGAGAAGTTGACCACTTTCCGTGGTACCTTCAATCCATGATGGTTACCCAGGCGATGTCGAGGGTGCAGGGGAACTCGGCGGCCAGATGATGGCGAGGAGGAGCTCGGCGAGGATCGAGCGGCGACCTATATTTGTCGTGGATTGATTATGTTTGTTGGATGTTTTTGGGATGACTGTACTTTGTTTTTTGTGTTCAGAGGTTGTGACGGTTTGGGCTAGATGTCATTTTGAGCACAGGGTAGACTGGTGGTTTTACTTTTGGAGCAGCCCCCTGCGTGGGTGTCTGCCGGAAGTACCCCCAGGGTATGATTGCTCTCTTGAAGTCGTCATACCTTAGGTGTATTTTCTTTGTACATTATTACTCTGTCTTTTTGTATGCACTTTTTATATCTTGTATATATAAGTATGTACTTGTTATACCTGCGTGTTGTTATTTAGGACTTAAGTCTTGTGTCTTAGTTGCACCATGTTTCGAAAAGCTGTAATTACTCTGATGTGCACGAGCTGGTCTTATAAAAAAATAATAATAATAATAGACCGTACTTTTCTAAAGGGCACAAGAGTATCGTTTTAAAACACATCGCATACAGGGTAACTTGAGCTCGGTGTGTTGAGCTCGGTAACTCGAGCTCGGTATGTTGAGCTTCATTAGCGGTCAGGAGGCAGTCGTTGCAATGTTGGTATCGAGGCTTGATTCGACCGAAATGTGCATAGGAAATTTGGATAGTCCTTTGTGTCGGGATATATATATATATATATGTGTTGGGTACCTAATTGTACTATGTTGATTGCTGTTTGATTAAGTGAAGCACTTATTGCTTGAAAAATTGTTTGAACTGTTTCTTGATTGAAGCAGTGTGTTTTAACACATCCTTGTTGTGAGATTGACGGAGTTTTGAATCTTGTGGAATCTAATGCCACCTCGTAGGGATACGACGGCTGTACCTGGGAACGTCGACATGGAACGAGCGATTCAAGCTATGACCGAGATGGCTGCGGCCATGGCTCAAGAATCACCGCCGCAACTCAACAGCCTAACGCGATGGCTCAGCCAGGCGGCGTTGACCTGGCAGAAATTTGCGGCAGCGACAACGAGCAGAGCGAAATGCTGAAGCGAGAGGATTGGCAGACTTTAGGAAGCATGACCCACCGAAGTTCTACGGTGAGCCAAATCCAGATAAAGCTGATCTTTGGATGCAAGAGATCGAGAAGATCTTCGAGGCACTCCATTGCCCGAACAACGTAAAGGTAGACTACGCCACCTATCTGCTACTGGGAGATGCAGAATATTGGTGGAAAGGAGTGAAGCAAACATTTATAGCAGAACGTCGCGAGATGACCTGGGAGCTTTTCCGTGAAAGGTTCTTGGACAAGTACTTCCCAGATACTGCACGAGCTGAGAAGGAGCAAGAGTTTCTTCAATTGCAGCAAGGCAGCTCGACAGTGTCCGAGTATGCAGCCAAGTTCGAGTCACTGGCAAGGTACTTCAGTCCATTTAGTGACCGAGCTGACCAAAGATGGTTAAGTGAGAGGTTCCAACGAGGTCTGAGATTTGATATCCGTAAGTCGATGGTATCATTGAGGATTCAAACCTCCAAGAGCCGATAGATCGTGTGTCGAGGTAGAAGGAGTAAACCACAAGAAGAAAGCGGCGAGGTGGACCAATGAGCCCTCAGGGCATGGGACAGAGATTTGCACAGAAAGGAAAGCAACTTAAGAAGCCTTACAACCGACCTCAGGGGAACAACAATAATAGAGGGCAGTATCGTCCGATGACCCAGGAGCGAGAAGTGGAGGTCAGACCGGTGTCGAGGTGATTTGCTATCGTTGTGGAAGGCCAGGACATTATGCGAGTGACTGCACTCAGAAGGAGAATATATGTTTCAACTGCAAGAAGCCAGGACATTTTGCCAAGGATTGTCCCACACCTAAAGCAGAACCGGCAATGCATGCGGCGAAGGCAAAAGGGAAGCGTCAGGTAGCTAAAGGCAGAGTCTTCTGCATGAGTGGCGAGGAAGCAGAACAAGCTGATGACCTTATTCAAGGTGAATGTGAGATAGAGGGTAAATCCTTATCCGTCCTCTTTGATTCGGGTGCAACCCATTCCTTTATTTCTTCTGATTGTGTGAACCATTTGAATCTGAATGTGACTGCTTTACCGTTCCAATTGGTAGTTACGACCCCAGCTGCTAAAACCTTAGTCACAAACACTGCATGTCTTAATTGTGTAGTGGTTATTCAGAGTAGAAAGTTTGTGGTCAATTTGGTTTGTTTGCCTCTTAAGGGCTTAGATGTCATCCTCGGGATGGATTGGTTGTCATACCACCATGTCCTCTTGGACTGTGCCCGTAAAACTGTAATTTTTCCAGACCTTGGAGTCTCCAATTATCTTTCTACTGAACGTATTGAAGTTTCTTTGAAAGAAGGAACTAGGGAATACATGTATCTGGCTAGTTCAGAAGTTTCCCAGCAGATCGAAGTGAAGAATGTACCAGTGGTGTGTGACTTTGTGGACGTTTTTCCCGAAGACGTGCCAGGGTTACCACCAGTGCGAGAGGTCGAGTTCTCCATCGACCTGATTCCAGGGACAGGACCTATTTCAATAGCGCCCTACAGGATGTCTCCTGCCGAGATGAAGGAACTAAAGTTCCAGATTGAGCATTTGGAGTCAAAGCAATTCATACGACCGAGCGTGTCACCGTGGGGAGCTCCAGTGTTGTTGGTCAAGAAGAAGGATGGACGATCCAGACTGTGCGTGGACTATCGTCAACTCAACAAGGCTACTGTGAAGAACCGGTATCCGTTACCACGTATTGACGACTTGATGGATCAACTTCGTGGAGCGGCGATGTTTTCAAAGATAGACTTGAAGTCGGGCTACCATCAGATTCGCGTGAAGGAGGAAGATGTCTCCAAAACAGCGTTCAGGACTAGGTATGGGCATTATGAGTACTTAGTGATGCCGTTTGGAGTGACAAATGCGCCAGCTGTGTTTATGGACTATATGAATAGGATTTTCCATTCGTTTTTGGATCAGTTCGTTGTAGTGTTCATCGACGACATATTGATCTATTCGAAGAACCGAGAAGAGCACGAAGAACACTTACGTCGAGTACTACAGATATTGCGTGAGAAGCAACTTTATGCGAACTCATCCAAGTGTGAATTTTGGCTTGAAGAGGTGAATTTTCTTGGACACGTGATTTCCAAAGAAGGGATAGCTGTGGATCCAACTAAGATTGAGGCTGTGTTAGCGTGGGAACAGCCGAAGACGGTTACCGAGATCAGAAGTTTTGTTGGCTTAGCAGGCTATTATCGAAGATTCATTGAAGGTTTTTCGAAGATTGTCGCGCCTCTTACACGACTTACGAGGAAGGATCAACCTTTTGCTTGGACTGAGGAGTGTGAATCCGATTTTCAAAGGCGAAGGAGCTTTTGACAACGGCGCTTTGTGTTGATTTTGCCTCAACAGAAGAGCCTTACGAGGTGTATTGTGATGCGTCACACCAGGGATTGGGATGCGTCCGATGCAACAGGAAAGTGGTAGCGTATGCTTCAAGACGACTTAAGATTCACGAGAGGAACTACCCTACTCACGATTTGGAGCCGGCTGATGGTTTCTTGGCAAGATATGGAGGCACTATCTTTATGGGAGCACTCTTACTGTTTTCAGTGATCACAAGAGCTTGAAGTACCTGTTCGATCAGAAAGAGCTCAACATGCGTCAGCGAAGATGGACAGAATTTCTCAAGGACTACGACTTTACGTTGGAATATCATCCAGGAAAAGCTAATATAGTAGCAGATGCGTTGAGTAGGAAGAGCGTTCTAGCTTCCGCAATGATGATCAAGGAGTTGGAGATGCTCGAGAAGTTTTGAGACTTGAAGTTGAATGTGGAAGTTTCACCAGGGAAGCTGAGATTTGGTATGCTTACCATTTCTAATAGATTGTTGGATGAGATCCGAGAACAGCAGGTTCATGACGAGTTCCTGCAAGAGAAGGTCCAGTTGATAGCGCAAGGGAAGGCGACAGAATTCCAAGTCGGAACGGACAACATCTTAAGATGCAATGGCCGAGTATGTGTACCTAACGTAGTGGAGCTGAGAAAGTTAATACTTGATGAAGCGCATAAGAGCAATTTTAGTATTCACCCAGGAGTTACGAAGATGTATCAAGACTTGAAGAAGCATTTTTGGTGGTCTGGAATGAAGAAGCAAGTGGCTGAGTACGTAACTTCGTGTTTAACGTGTCAGAAAGCGAAGGTGGAGCACCAAGACCTGCGGGAATGCTACAATCGCTTGACGTACCAGTATGGAAATGGGATAGTATTTCCATGGATTTCGTTGTAGGTTTACCGAAGACGCAGAAGAAGAATGATTCGATTTGGGTGATCGTCGACCGATTGACCAAATCTGCTCATTTCTTACCAGTGAGGTCGACATACAACGTGGAAAAGCTGACCGAGATCTACATCACGGAGATAGTACGACTACATGGTATACCCTCTTCAATCGTGTCGGACCGAGATCCGAAGTTCACGTCTCATTTTTGGAGGGAATTGCAAGAAGCGATGGGAACCGAGCTCAAGCTTAGCTCGGCATATCATCCCCAGACTGACGGTCAAACTGAGAGAACGATACAATCGCTTGAAGATTTGTTGCGAGCATGTACGTTAGATCACCGAGGAAGTTGGGACAATGTCTTACCATTGGTGGAGTTCACCTATAATAACAGTTTCCATGCAAGTATTGGAATGGCACCTTTTGAAGCACTGTATGGACGAAAGTGTCAGACGCCTCTTTGTTGGTACCAGGATGGCGAGAGTTCTGTTGTAGGACCAGATATGATCCAGCAGACTACTGAGAAGATCCGTTTGATCAGAGATAGGATGCGAACGTCTCAAAGTCGACAGAAGAGTTATGCAGACCAAAGACGTCGACCACTCGAGTTCGAGGAAGGAGAGCATGTATTTCGTAGAGTTACCCCCACTACTGGAGTTGGTCGAGCGATCAAATCCAAGAAACTTACCCCTAAATTTATTGGACCTTATCAGATTCTTCGTCGTATTGGTCCAGTGGCATATCAGATTGCCTTGCCACCCTTCTTGTCGAACATACATGATGTCTTTCACGTCTCACAGTTGCGAAAGTATATTTCCGACCCTTCTCATGTTATCGAACGGATATGATTCAAGCGAAGGGCGACCTATCTTTGAAGCATCACCAAAGAAGAATTGTTGATCGGAAAGTCGAATGTCGCGAACAAAGAGATCTAACTTGTCAAAGTTGTGTGGGATCTAAGACCGGAGATGCGACTTGGGAGGCTGGAAGAGAAGATGAAGACTTCGATTACCACTGAACTCTTTCATGGTAAGTAACTTATTTGCAATTTCGAGGACGAAATTTTTTAGAGGAGAGATTGTAACACCTGAGGGCGAGATCGAACTTCGTATTAGGACATCGTATCGAGACCTCGTCGAGACCTCTGTCGAGACCCCGCGTCGAGATCGTATGCCGAGGTCGTATGACGAGCCGAGGAGACGCCAGACGAGCATCCTGGTCGACATCGTGTCGAGATGATAACACTCGTATTTTTACGAATATTATTTAGCGTTAATTAGTATATTTTGTTGTGATTATGAGAGAGGAAAGATTAGATGGGTTAGACTTGTTGTTTGGATTAATATCTTACTTTAAAATCTAGGTGTCGCTTATTTGTGATTTTATGAAAGATAAATTCATTTAAAATGGTTTTCTTGTAATTAATTATTGTTTAAGAGATATTTAAGGGAGATAAGACCAAACTGTTTTTTTTCCACCAGCTGTAGATAAATATCATGATTAGTTTCCTCCACCGCCATAAATATCACGCTTAGCCGACTTAAACACTCACTTTCCAGTTTCTTCTTTCTTCTTCTCTAAATTTCCTCTTCTCCAAACCTCCATTGAAGAACCTTGAGTTTCATTGAGCTTCTGCATAAACTTTCTTCATCAACCTTGTTTCTTATCATCTTCTCGACATATATCACCATCTCGACCATCTTTTGAGGTATGAAAAATAGAATTTTAATTCTCTTCATGTTACTGTTAGCGCCACTTCTTCTCTCTATTTTAGCTAGTTTATATGCTTCCAAATCAGGTCATATTGATAGGTTTTCTTTTTCATGACATGACATACCTTTCTAACCAATTATTTGAGCTTGTAAAACAAATTGCTTTCTCTGTTTTCTGCAATAGGCAGTGTCCAAAACCCTCCCTATTTGGTTTGTTTTGATTTCTTGTTTTAGTTTGTTGTACGTTGCTTCTTGTTGATGTTTGTTGTTGATTAAATTGTGCTTAATGTGTTACTTGATTTTAAGCTTGAATTAGTACTTTGGAAAAATGGTTTTGTCTGGTGATGTATGAAAGAAGTTTTTAATAAAATTTTAGAGAAAAGGAGTTATTTTGTAATGTTTGAATTCTGGTTGTATTTGTTTAAGTTCTTGAGTTTTAATGTTTACTTGGGTTGTGGTTAAGATTGGGATAATGAGAGCTAAGTGTTATTAGAACCCATAGATAGAACTAAGTTGTGCTCGTATTAAGCGGTGTGATTTCAGAGATCGTCTTTGCAAGGAGATCGTGGTGTACGAGAACACGAAACCGAGGTTGACTGAGAGCCGTACGTGTCGAGATCGAGTGAGAGAAGTCGTTGTCGAGCTCGTTTGAAGACAGCCGTGTCGAGGTCGTTGTCGAACTCGTTTGAAGACAGCCGTGTTGAGGTCGTTGTCGAGCAGCGTTAGCTTGGAGTTCGGTAAGGGCACTTCTAGACATTTAGGATTCATTTTATGTCCCTGTGTAAGGACAACTTTGGATATGCTTAAGCTATTGTTTTGTTATTTAAATTGCTTTATTTAAATACGAAGAAGTCTGAGAACTCTACGAGTTCGAAGTCAGGGTCTTCGAACCCCTTCGTTTTGTTGTCGTGCGGTCGAACATATTCCGAGTCATTCGTGGGTGAAAACTTTGTGGTTGGTCTGCTAAACCCAACCCCCCACTTGTTTGTACCTCTCTATTAATTCCATTGAGTTGCAGAGGGATGGATTCCTTGATTTGCGTGTCAAGCATGTAATGTTGTGATATGATTGGGTTTTTGCATGTATTTAATATGTGATTGAATATATGTTGTGAATTTTGTCTTGCCTGTTGAATTGCGTTTCTTCATGTTGAGCCTGCTCTTTTTATTTGACATGCGGTTGAATATCTTACGTATAACTCTTTGAATATCGTATGCGGCGAATTGTTCATTGAGTGAGAAAGCTTAGCGAGTCGTTGGCGTTTGAAGTTGCGACCCGGATAGCGGAGAGGGTGCTAGGTCCCCTTTTTCCGTTTATGGGGACTTCTAAGCGTTGCCACGCTATGGGACCTGAGTTGACTGTCCTAGGGAGAGCGAAGATCCCAAGGCTTCGGCTGGACTTTCCAAAGATCTGATGCAGTGTGTGCATTAGGAATAATTGTTGAGTCTAGAGTGAGATGGTTGAGTTACGTTTGGTGATTGATAAACATTGTTGTGTTGCTTATTTCTTTATGCCTGGATTATCTTGATTTGTTGAGAAGTTGACCCTTTCCCGTGGTGCCTTCAATCCATGACGGTTACCCAGGCAAGGTCGAGGGCGCAGGGAACTCGACAGCAGATGATGGCGAGGAGGAGCTCGACGAGGATCAGGGCGACGACCTATATTTGTCGTGATTGTTTATGTTTGTTGGATGTTTTTTGGGACGACTGTACTTTGTTTTTTTTGTGTTTAGAGGTTGTGACCAGTTTGGGCTAGATGTCATTTTGAGCACAGGGTAGACTGGTGGTTTTACTTTTGTAGCAGCCCCCTGCGTGGGTGTCTGCCGGAAGTACCCCCAGGGTATGATTGCTCTCTTGAAGTCGTCATACCTTAGGTGTATTTTCTTTGTACATTATTACTCTGTCTTTTTGTATGCACTTTTTATATCTTGTATATATAAGTATGTACTTGTTATACCTGCGTGTTGTTATTTAGGACTTAAGTCTTGTGTCTTAGTTGCACCATGTTTCGAAAAGCTGTAATTACTCTGATGTGCACGAGCTGGTCTTATAAAAAAAAATAATAATAATAATAGACCGTACTTTTCTAAAGGGCATAAGAGTATCGTTTTAAAACACATCGCATACAGGGTAACTTGAGCTCGGTGTGTTGAGCTCGGTAACTCGAGCTCGGTATGTTGAGCTCGGTAGCGGTCCGGAAACGGGTCGTTGCAGTTAACGTAAGTTGTGTAAGTGGTTAACACCATTTTTAAGTGAAATGCAGGGTTTGTGCAAGTGGTTAACTGGGTTTGTGCAAGTGGTTAACAGGGTTTGTGTAAGTGGTTTATGTAAGTTGTGTAAGTGTTTAACACCATTTTTAAGTGAAATGCAGGGTTTGTGCAAGTGGTTAACATGGTTTGTGTAAGTGGTTAACAGAGTTTCTGTAAGTGGTTAACAACATTTTTAAGCGAAATGCAGGGTTTGTGCAAGTGGTTAACAGAGTTTGTGTAAGTGGTTAACGTAAGTTGTGTAAGTGGTTAACACCATTTTTAAGTGAAACGCAGGGTTTGTGCAAGTGGTTAACAGGGTTTGTGTAAGTGGTTAACACCATTTTTAAGTGAAATGCAGGGTCTAAACTTCTTAATCCTTTAGGTTCCAACAATCTCCCCCTTTTTGTTGATGACAAATATCCAAGGTTGATGAACAATTTAATTTCAAAATAACATGAAGAGTCTCCCCCTGAATTTAACAATTTTGATATATAAGACAATTCTAGTATTAAGGCGATTGTTGATAAACAAATTCATTTAAGTGATCGCAAAAATACATAGATGAATCAGAGCATATTTTTAACAAAGTGAGATCGGATGCTGATTTTCATTTTATCAAAAAGATTTTCATATTACCAATTTTATTGATCATTGTTAGATTATTGGGTCAATGAATATCAATGCAGTTAATAGATATTAGAGCAATGAATAACCATACAAATGCTATGTATGAAATGAAATGCATGATAAATTCAGTTTTAGTGTATTCATCGGACGGTGAATTTGTTAATCAGACTTTCACGTGTTCATCAGACCTTTCTTTTACTTCTTTTACTCCCCCCTTTTGTCATCAGACAAAAAGAGTGTAAAGCACATCATAGTCAAAAAGATGGCTTAGAAAAATTTGAATGTATATAAACAGATAATCAGATAAAGGTATGTATAGTCAAATAATCAGGAAAAAAAAGACACGGAATATATATATAAAAAAAATATGAGAGTACCAAAAAAAATTTATATCACACAAATTTTTTTTTAAGGGTTTGGTGGTGGAGGAGGGATGTTGAGACGTTCATATAGAAGTTTCAGTGAATTCTCCAGCTGAGTGACTTTCAGATTAGTAGCCTTCATTTCTTCAAACTCTGCTTTAGGAATGGTGACCATTTCAACTGCAGGAGTAGAAGTAGAAGGTCCACTACAGTGCAGGTTTCATCTTCTCGATGCTCTGCTAGCACCCAGCTGGAAAGCTTGATCTCAAGTCCTTCTTTTGTTGAGCCTTTTGAAAGAATGCATCATTTGGTATAAACCATTTGATGAGACTTCCAAGTTTCCTCTGCCGATTCTCGACCGAATTCTTCTCCTTTTCTCCACCTCTTACGGATACAAAGAAATCCATGAAGACCGTTTCCTATGCGTACACGTCGCCATTGAAAGCATCAAACTTATTCCCGCCTTCTTCTCCCCATATCCTTCCGATGAATTCACTCAATGCTTCAAGCAAAGAGGTTCCTTCATTTTCCGCCAGGTATAATCCTCTCAGATTTTCCTGTCATCTTACGTAAGCACCAGGGGACGAGGCATGGTAACAAAGCTTTGTCTTTCCATGTCTTCGACCATTGACTCCAAGTGAATCCAATGTCAAAGTGCTTTGTCACGCTGACCCATTGGACATAAGTCTTCATGCGGTCGAGTGGTCCGACATCGAGCATCCGAACATATCATCAAAGTAGACTGCTCCAAGATTGATGTCGATGGTCTGGCGATAGTGCCAACTGTTGGAATAGTGGCCTTCTCGGCATTGCGGCTGATTTGAGGAGCCGCTTCTCCATTCATCTTCCTTCAGAGAATTCAGGTAAAACCTTCTGGCATGATCTTCAGAGATCTTGGCAATCGGAAGCTTAGAGAATTCCTTAAGATTATACTTCTTGGGAGCCTTCTCATACTCCGTGAGCCCGATCTTCTTTGAATGGCCGCTTGCCAGAGCGAGTTCTTTCCTTTTCCCAGGATAGACCAAGGTAGCCACCTTTGTGCATGCAGTACAATCTTCAACGATCTGACGAAGGATCCCTGAACTGCCTGACATTACTTCAATCTTCTTCATCTCAAGACGATTGTGCCATGAAGGCAGCTTCTTCATCTGTGATCCACCTTCCGCATTCTTCCAATGTGAGCGGTTCAGTTTGTGGTAGGGATCTAGGAAGGTCAACAGAGAAGGGAATTGCTCTGCTACCAGATGCTGGTCTCAATCTTCCTTTAAATGACATCTAAAAGTGGTCTTCTCCATCCTTGAAGGTAGCACTCATCGGAGAGGCAATCTCCAGTCTGGCAGCTCCAGAGGTGAAGGTTTTCAAATGCCATGTAGAGGGACTATTGTAGATGCTATGATATATCTCATACTTAACAAACCGTGGTTTGTTAATACATGAGACATTCTTCCTTCCACCAAAGTCTGTAGGTTTATGGGTAATGGTGAGTAAGGTTGGAGTGGTTTTGGTGATTTTATAGGTTTTAGGTGTGTAGGGTTTGAAGGGATTAACGGGAGGTACTTTGAATAATAGGTTAAAGGGATGAGAGTGAAGTTTGGAAATATATGTGGTAAGTGAAGTATTTGAGGAATTTTGAGTGTAGAGGATGATGGTTGGGTAGGTTTAGGGAGGTAGAGGTTTGTCGGAGGCTCATTCTGGTTTTCTTGGTTTGTGGTTGTGAAACAGACAATGGGGGTGTAGGAATAACATCATGAGCATCAAAGACAGATACTGATTCATCAGCAGTAAAATCGAGTACCTTTGGGTTAACCTCTGAAGACTTAACCAACCTTCTTTTCGATCCTCTCGTGACAACAACAGCAGGAGGAGGAGGAGGGATTTGCTTCCCTTGACCGGACGCTGAAGCATCTTTTTCAGCTGCTGGCCTAAACTGTTTCTCCAAGACCTTTCTGATGGGAATTCTATCATCATCTTCTGGTTCTTCAACAGTAGGTGCAGGAGCCACCTTCTGTTTTGTTCTTCTTGTCTCCCTTGAAGGAGACTTAACAGGTCTTTTCACACCAGTCATTGAGCTTCTGGTGGTTTTCTTTTCAGCTTCTCCTTCCTGTTGCTCTATTTTCACTTTCTTGATCATAGAGCCAGTTATTAGCTGCATTCTGACCAAACTGTTTACTCCAAAAACTTCTGGACGAACAACAGCGCCAACACCAAAGTATTTTTCTTTTTCTTCTGTGTTGATGGAGTCAGTCAGCTTCCTCACAACGCCGTCTTTAATCATCATAATGGAGAGAAGAACTCCATAAGGGATTACCTTGACGATATTCTTCTTATCGACACTCTTCCTTGAGAAGACAAGGGCATTTATCAGATTGTTGATAATCAACCTTGGCAGATTGATTTTCTTCCCATCATGTAGTTCCTCATAATGAACTTTTGCTTGTAGTTCACTATGTCGCTTAAGCCAGCCTTTAGAATCACGCTCTTGGCGATGATTTTGTGCAGTACTCGGTAGTGGCTTTTCAAGTCTTTGGCCGTGGGAGTAATGTTCTTCTTCTTCTGTTCACGGTAGTTCTCAAACAAGGCTTCGTTGACGTTTTCAAATCCTCTGTAAGCATCAGCCAATTTGCATGGTAACTGATTCCTTCACACGGACACTTGATCGTCTGAGCAATAGAGTTGATGGTGAAGCGTAGTTTGAAGCCTCTGACGTGTCCTTCTATGATTTCCCCCGGAAGTAAGTACGCATTCCCCCGGAACTCCTTAATAGCGTAGCTCAGTATGTCAACTGGATCCCAGATGAAGTAGTTTTTCCAGCCCAGTTTCTCAAGACCTTCTTCAAAATCAAAACCGTATAGCTTGAAGTTCTCAAAATCAACCCGGTTCTCATTCAGAAGTTTTGCCTCAGAGAAGACGTCGAAAGCAGCAGTGTATTGTCCAACCTTTCTGTCGGCCATTGTAGCAGTTGAAGAGAGGGTGATGGAGGTTTTAGGGTTCGGGAACACACAGAGAGAGAGAGAGAGACAGAGAGAAAGAGAATAGTTTTGCAAGAAAACGCAGAGTGAAGTGATGGAGCGAAAAATGTGGAGTAGTAGGAAAGTTGATAGAAAATGGTACAGTCCTTTTTCAAAAAAATCGCTTCGTATTTCCACATAAAAATTAAATCAAAAAGAAAATAAAATAAAGATTCGCTTTTCATTAAATGCAGATGCCAAAAGAAAAGTAAGATCAAGAAAAAGATTTTATCGAAAGACATAAATAATTATGACTCAGTAGATGTGATGAGACGCTTAAGTCCTTAACACGTGTGACACGTGTGAGTGTGCTCGGACGCACGCAACCGATTCACCAGACGATGAGTTATGAAGCACATGACAAATAAGATGCTTATTCATATATATGCTTATGTCATACAGATGCTGAGATTGTGCATATTATCTGACACTGAGATTAATAATTCTTCTATAAGATGAAAGTTTAAATTTCTTCTTATAGAATTGAATCTATCTTCAGCAAGGGGTTTTGTAAATATGTCAGCCCACTGATGATCAGTGTCTACAAATTTTATTTCTAGAATACCCTTCTGAACATAGTCTCTTATAAAATGATGCTTAATCTCAATGTGCTTGACTCGTGAATGCAATATGGGATTTTTAGTAAGACAGATTGCAGAAGTATTATCACAAAAGATAGGAATGTTACTCTCTTTTATCAGGTAGTCTTCAAGTTGATATTTCATCCACAGAAGTTGAGAGTTACAACTTGCTGCTGAAATATACTCAGCTTCTGTTGTTGAGAGTGCAATCGTGCTTTGCCTTTTGCTTGACCAAGATACGAGATTTGCTCCAAGGAATTGGCAGCTTCCACTTGTGCTTTTTCTTTCAATTCGGTCTCCAAAGAAAGTCAAGCATCACGTAAACCTACTAACTTGTAATCTTTTGATTTCTTATAAAGCAAACCAAGATTAGTAGATCCTTGCAAATATCTAAAGATTCTTTTAACAGCACTCAAGTGTGATTCTCTAGGATCTGATTGAAATCTAGCACACAGATAGACGCTGAACATAATATCGAGTCTTGAAGGTTTGTAAGATAAAGTAGAGATCCAATCATACCTCTGTACATCTTCTAATCTACCATTTTACCAGTTTCATCTTTACCAAGAATACATGTGGGATGCATAGGAGTACACATAGGTTTGCAATCCACCATTTTGAATTTCTTTAGCAATTCCTTGATATATTTGCTTTGATGTATATATATACCATCATTGCATTGTTTGATTTGAATTCCAAGGAAAAACTTCAGTTCACCCATCATGCTCATCTCGAATTCAGCCTGCATTAGCTTAGAAAATTCTTTGCAAAGGCTTTCATTAGTAGCTCCAAAAATAATGTCATCAACATATATTTGAACAATTATAAAGTGCTTGTTTGATGTTTTTCTAAAAAGAGTAGTGTCTACTAGACCTCTGGTAAAGCCATTTTTCATAAAAAATGTACTCAGTCTTTCATACCAAGCTCTGGGAGCTTGCTTAAGACCATAAAGGGCCTTTTTGAGTTTGAAGACATGTTCTGGAAATTCAATGTCTTCGAATCCAGGAGGTTGTTTTACAAAGACTTCCTCAGTTATAAAACCATTCAAGAAAGCACTTTTCACATGCATTTGATAAAGAATTATATCATGATGTGCAGCAAAAGAAAGCAAAATGCGTATAGCTTCTAACCTTGCAACAGGTGCAAATGTTTCAGTAAAATCAATACCTTCTTCCTGTGAGTACCCTTGAGCAACCAATCTTGCCTTGTTTCTCACAACTTTTCCATCTTCATCAAACTTGTTTCTAAATACCCATTTAGTACCAATAGCTTGCTTATCTTCTGGTAAGGTAACCAACTTCCATACATCGTTTCTTTGGAACTGATTCAACTCTTCTTGCATGGCCAGAATCCAGCCTTCATCTTTCAATGCTTGATCAATCGTTTTAGGTTCCATTTCTGAGAGTAGTGCCATATCTGCATGCTCTTTAAAAGATGATTTGGTTCTTACTGTATCTCCAGGTTTTCCTATGATTTGATCTTTAGGATGATTGGCTTTGTACTTCCAGCTCTTTCTGAATTCAGCTTCTGAAGATTCTTGTGTCTGGTGACCACCAGACGATGAAGATGTAGGTTCACTATTTGTAGTATTACCCATATTTAATTCTGAAAATAATTCATCTAGCTCTGACGTGGCTGTGTCAGGCTTCTTGTCATCAAATTTGACATGAATGGATTCTTCCACTGTCATAGTTTCTTTATTGTATATTCTAAAAGCTTTTGAATCAAACTTACCAAGCTGATCCTTAGTATTTAAAATGTAACACGTGCAACCAAATGAATGAAAATATGATATGTTTGGTTTCCTTCCTTTCCACAGTTCATATGGAGTCTTCTTCAAAATAGGTCTAATAAAAATTCTATTTTGAATGTAACAAGCTGTGTTTACTGCTTCTGCCAAAAATGTTTGCAATATTAGCCTCATTGATCATGGTCCTGGCCATTTCTTGGAGGGACCTATTTTTCCTTTCTACAACACCATTTTGTTGAGGTGTTCTAGGAGAGGAGAAATTGTGGGAGATGTCGTTATCATCACAAAATTTTTGAAAGCTTTCATTTTCAAATTCTCCCCCATGATCACTTCTAATAGAAGATATGCAAATTCCTTTTTCATTTTGAACTGTTTTGCAGAATACAGTAAATACCTTGTATGACTCATCTTTGTGAGTAAGGAATCTAACCCATGTCCATCTAGTAAAATCATCAACAATGACTTACCCATATTTCTTTCCAGTTAAAGAGGTTGTCCTTGTTGGACCAAAAAGATCAAGATGCAAAAGCTCAAGTGGTCTAGAGGTTGAAACAACATTTTTTGAATGAAAAGAAGTTTTAACTTGTTTTCCTCTTTGACATGCCTCACAGAGAGCATCGGATTGATACTTAAGATTTGGTAAGCCTCTGACAAGACTGTGCTTGTTTAGTTCTGAGATTAATCTCAAATTGGCATGATCCAATCTCTTGTGCCAAATCCATTGTTCTTCGTCAACAGACATGAGACACTTGACATCTTGTTTTGCAAGTTCAGAGAGATCAATTTTGTAAATATTTTGTTTCCTCTTAGCAGTAAAGAAAGTAGAGTCGTCTTTCTTGCTTTTTACTAGACATCCAGTTTCTGTAAAGATGACTTCATAACCATTGTCACATAATTGACTTATGCTCAATAAGTTATGTTTAAGTCCTTCAACATATAGTACATTATCAATAGAGGGAAGAGAGCCTTTACCAATGCGAACAATTCCAACTATTTTACCTTTCTGGTTTCCTCCGAAACCAACGAATCCAGCTTCTTTAGGCCTTAGTTCTTGGAACATATGTTTTTCTCCCGTCATGTGACGCGAGCATCCACTGTCTAAGTACCAAGATAGGTGTGTTGACTTGGGTACTAAGCATGTCTGCAACATAGACTATTTTATCTTTAGGTATCCATATCTTTTTGGGTCCTTTCTTGTTAGTTCTTGAAGGAGGCTTATCCTTCACAGTTTTAAAAATAGTACATGCACTTTTCAAATGACCAGGTTTATTGCAGTAAGTACAATGCAAGTATTTACTATGATTATTCGATTTATCAGATGCTGAATCATTTTCTAAAAGAGGTTCATCTGATATATAACCAAGACCATGAGTTGTTGTTTTACTGACACCCCAAATCATTGAAGCTTGCTTGCTACGAGTTACACTCTCTGCAAGAAACTTTTGAAAAACATATTCATAATCATTTGATTTGCATTTAGGATTGCCTGTAACTTTAGAGCTTTCAGCTTGAGAGCTCCCAGCTTCTAGTTGCTTATTAGCGATCAGACGCTGGTTATCCATCAGATGCTGATTTTCAATTTTCAGCTTCTGATTTTCTTTGTTAAATATGCTCATACTATTTTACTCAAATCAATGACACTCAGCATTGACTCGAAAAATTCCGTTGGAATATTTTCTAGTGAGACCAAGATCCATATTTCACCTCGTCCTGAGTCAGTTTTGGTTGATCGCCCGAAACTCAATTATTTAGGTAGGAAACTCCTTTCCAATTGCATCCCCATAAAACTTTTGGATCAGTTGGGTGAATAACTCCTTATTCCAATTTATCATATAAATTGATGTCCAACTCCTTGCTTCTAAGTCATTTCAATCCTATTGAATCTACTTAGTTAAGTCAAACCTATTGGTCGGCAGTTGGATATTTCACATATCGCGCCTCACCAAGATGGATTAAGGTGCCTAGCTTTGGCATCACCCACACTTAATCGATCCTGGCCTTGATGAGTGCCATGTGTTAAGATTTCGGCAAGTGTACCGAATCGTGCAAGTAATAAAGTGAAAATTAGAGTATCGTCTCCACGAGGATTGTGATCGATTAATTAACTTAACAAGTTTGTATTGATTTTGAACGAGAACTAAATATTGGTATTTGGAATTGAGGATATTTGTAGCAATAAACAATAACATTAACGAAAACAAACTATTTTTATTTCAATCAATTAAAAATGACTAGGGATAGAATCCTTTTGTTTCCACCTTTATGTTTTTGAATTCAAATCCAATGCAAGTAACTTATGAAATATTTGAAGTTTAAATCCACAAGTTTAGATTAATAAAAATTCTTTTCCCATTAATCCTTTTGATTGAATTAACAAGTCCTAATTCCTTAGGTTCAAATTAATTAAATCAAGCACAAAGATTAAGGATTGATACAAACTCATACCACAAGAATTATATTCCTATAACCCTATTAAGCATGTCCAATGATCCCAAAGCAAGTCTAAAACCCTAATTTTCCAATTGATGTTAAAACCCTAGTTCAATTCAATAGTGATAAATTATCGAAATGCGTTAAGAAAAGAGATAAAGGATCAAATTACATAAATTAAATTTGCATTAAAATTCTGAATCCGGTTACATAAAGACATCCCAAAAATTCATCTTACCCTAGTTTAAGAGGTTTAGTTCCTCATGAAGGAGGAGATACTAATCCATAGAGATGAGAAGGTTGAATGAGACTCCATTGATTTTTCAATTCTTGTTCCCAAGGTTGAATCCTCTTTGGAGATGGAGAAGAGTCAACCCTAGCACCCCCTTGACAAGCAAACAGCAATTTAGGGTTTTTCCAAATGTCAAAAAGTGTCTAAGTTTATGAAAAATACGAGTTTTAAATGATAACAGTGTAACAAATGCGCTTCACACGCGCACAAATAGACTGGCTTGATGATCTATGCCTGGCTCGCGCTTCAATTGCGCTTCACGCGCGTAGGGGCAGAATGACTAGAAAATCCGTGCGCCAGCTGCGCTTCAGGTGCGCTTCGCGCGCTCAGCAACAGGAACACAACAACTTGAGTTTTTCAGCCTTTTCTTGCTTAATTCACTCAACAATTATTCATCCCTTGCCTTTCTTCACCTTCCAAAATCATTCTTTTAGCTTTACTCCTATTCCTGTGCACTTAGAGACACAAAAATCATAGCAAACATTAATGCACAAAAGTTAGAATGAGAACACATGAATACACTAAATCATACAATTTAAGCTGAAAATCACTTCAAAAATTCTTCATTCATCATGCAAAACTCAACTTTAGCTTTATAAATATTCATGTGATGAAGATTTATCACCATGCATCAGAAGGCATTTATGATTTAATATTTAACTTGAGGGAATTTTAATTAGGTGATCTCACCGGCGTTGTATCATGTACAAGGCGTCTCTCAGCATACATGACAATTGTGCTTATATATATTCGACTAACATATAAAGCATACAAGACATACATACTAGCATACATTTAAATCAGCCATGTCATATATTTCTTGCAACACTTACATAAATATACAACACGATTTGGTTTTACTGTTATTGCCTCTTAAGAATTAAATAGCCAAACTATTACAATTCTTTGACCCATAAGCAAGCTTCTTAAGCTCCTCCCATCGGTGCCTGTATGTGGTGTTGCCTCCTCTTTAACTCAAGCAATTATATTATTTAAATAAATAGATAAAATAATTAAAAGGAACGACACGCAAGTCGCATTTTAGATAAAATAAATCATGACACGCAGGTCATATTTACCAAAATAAATGGACACCACCAATTAGGGCCATAACCATAAACCAAATATTTAAATATTTTATTTAACAAACAATAGTAATAAACCTTTTACTATTATTAGTTTTATTAAAACATTTTAATCATCAAAATCAAGTACTTAAATGCCACCACTCATACGATTTATCAAACAGCTAGAGTGCAAAATACCAATAAGAAAAAGCATGAACTGAAACATGCATTTAGTGGTATAAAAATTTGATTGACCGTGTAACCCAAAAAAAATAAATTTAATTGACCGAAAATCATATGCCCCATTCTTTTCAAAATAAGATTCACGGTTCTGAATCATTAATGAGTAGACACCGAAAACTGATCTTGCCAATCTTAAAACTATAAATCCTGATAGATCTACACATAAAAATTTGCCCGCCCATTTTCCTGCTTCAACTCCTCCTCACTGCAAAATTTGCATTTAATGCAAACTCCACCTACCAGCATTGATAACAACGGCCAGCTGTAATCATAGCTCAAGCTTCTTCCACACTCTTCTTTTCAAAATTCAAAATTCTGAATTTCCCAGCTTTGAAATGTTGCAAAGCTCTCTCTCCTTCCTTTTGTTAGCAGACCACACTCTCTCCCTCCTCTTTGTCTTTGTCCATCTCTGAGGGAGAATTCTAGGGTACACAAAAGAAAAATGTACTGCTACACAAAAGGGCAAAAAGGAAAAGCCACTTCCTCACCACCGTCAATGTTTGGATCTGCCTTACCTTCCACCACATTAATAGAGAATATGCCACATGTAATTAGCTTGAAATTAGTCTGTTGACTAAGCCTTGTACTGCCAGCTCAGCATGTGTTGGTTAGGGAGTTAGTTAGCAAATTCGGTGTATAAATACTCTGCTCCTGTACATGATTCAGAATGAAGAAAGTATGAAAACATTCATTTTACAGTTTCTGTTTCTCAGTCTCTCTTGAATTCTATTATGGTATCATTCGCTTCTGAAGCTCGTTGATTGCTTCCGATCCTCCTCCACGATTTTCTTCCGCTTCGCAGTCGATGCCGACGAGGACTCCGCCGTCGTCGCCTCTGATTCACAATACTCCGCCTCCGCCACCTCTATTTCAATCGCAATTCATGCCGACGGCAATGCCGATAAATCCTTCGGTTCAAAACCCTAATAATCCTGCATTTTCATCCTATTCCTACAAAATTTCAGAGAAACTCGGTGAAGACAATTACCTGCTATGGCTTCAACAAATCGAACCCGTACTACGAGCACATCATCTTCATAGGTTTTGTCTGTCACCGCAAATTCCTTTGCAATTCCTTTTTGAATCTAATAAACTTGCAGGAATTGAAAATCCTGCTTACTCTGCTTGGGAAATTCAAGATCAGTTGTTGTTGTCTTGGCTTCAAGCGTCGCTCTCTACAACTATTCTTGCGAAGGTCATCGGTTGCCGCTATTCATGGAAACTATGGGATAAGATACATCACCACTGTCAATCTAAGATAAAGGCTCAAGCACGTCAGTTGCGTTCAGATTTAAGAAACACGAAGAAAGGTGATAAATCTATCTCTATTTTTCTCAGTAGCATCAAGAATATTAGTGATTCACTTCTTTCTATTGGAGAGACTGTCTCTATGCAAGAGCAATTGGATGTGATTCTCGAAGGACTTCCAAATGAATATGAATCTCTAGTTACATTGATTAACAGTAAATCTGATTGGTTTGAGTTTGATGAAATTGAATCGTTGCTGTTGGCTCATGAGAATCGAATAACCAAACAAAAAGAGATTCTGAATGCTACTGCATCTCTGAATTTGACTCAATCTAAGGTTGATACATTGAAATCTGAGAATCAATCATCGCAAGTGAATTTTACAAATCCTAGTTCGGGTAACACTGGTCAACAAACACAGTTTCACGGCAACAATGGTGAGTTTCGTGGTGGTTACAGAGGAGGTTATCGCGGTGGTCGCCGTGGAGGCCGTGGAGGCCATGGAGGTCGTGGCAATGTGCAATGCCTGGTCTGTTACAGGTTTGGTCATACAACATCAGTGTGCTATCATCGATTTAATTCTGCCTATGCTCCATCTATGCAGCAGCATTTTAGGAATAATTCTGCATATGCTCCACCTATGCAACAGAATTTTGGGAATCCTTATCAGTATAATAGACCACAAGCTCCACCTATGGTTTGGCCTTCATCTATGCAGTCTCCTATGATGAATGCACCTCCACAAGTCTTGTTTCTCTTGTTGCACATGGCATTTATAACTTCGATTACACCTCAACAACGATCAGAATCGGTTTGTTGATTCAGGAGCTTCTCACCATGTCACTGCCAATGCTGAAGCAATGACACAAGCATCTCCACTTGCATCACAAGAGCATGTGTTCCAAGGCAATGGCCAAGGTTTGCCTATAACATCTATTGGTTCTCTTTCATTTCAATCTCCTATTTAGGCTTCTTCAAAATTACATCTCAATAAACTGCTTCTTGTTCCTAAAATTACAAAGAACTTAGTTAGTGTCAGTCAATTCTCAAAAGACAACAATGCATATTTTGAGTTTTATCCCTCATCGTGTGTTGTTAAATCTCAGGATAATCACCAAATACTTCTTCAAGGTAGTCTTGGCAGTGATGGATTGTACTCAATTCAGCTTCCTCTTCCTTCATCAAAGGTCCAGCAGCATTCTCAGTTGAATCTGCTCACAGCTACATCAATAAATCCTGCTCAAGTCCATTCTTCTACTCCTTCATGTACTCCCTTTCCTGCTTCCCTTAACACTGTATCTGCACACACTTCTCCTTCCTTTTCCCTATGGCACAACAGGTTAGGACATCCTAATCCTCATGTTCTACAAAATGTAATGAAATTGTGTAATGTTTCGTTTTCTAATAAAGGACCTCTTGACTTTTGTGTTGCTTGTTGCATGGGAAAGACACATAGGTTGCCCTTTCAACCCTCTAAAACCGTGTACTCTGAACCTTTGGAATTGATATTTTGTGATCTTTGGGGACCCTCTCCCATGACTTCTTCCATGGGATATACCTACTATGTTTCATTTGTTGATGCTTTTAGTAGGTATACTTGGATATATTTTCTTAAAACCAAAGCTGAAACACTTTCTGTGTTTAAACAATTTCAATCACTAGTTGAGTTACAACTAAATAAGAAAATCAAATCTGTCCAATCGGATTGGGGGGGAGAGTTTAGACCTTTTAAACAATATCTAGCTAATCTAGGTATCACACATAGATTAATATGCCCTCACACACACCATCAAAATGGTGTTGTTGAGAGAAAGCATAGACATATTGTGGATATGGGTCTAACTCTCTTATCTCAAGCCTCTCTTTCTCTTTCATTTTGGAATCATGTTTTCCATACAGCAGTTTATCTTATCAATAGGTTGCCCTCACCTTATCATAACAATGCTGTCCCCTTTCAAACCATTTTTCATAAAGATCTAGATTACACAATTTTGAGAGTCTTTGGATGTGCATGCTATCCTTTGCTTAGACCCTATAATAAACACAAATTCCAATTCAGGTCTTCAGAGTGCATTTTTCTGGGTTACTCACCAAATCATAAGGGCTACAAGTGTTTGGATTCTAGTGGCAGGATGTTCATTTCTAAAGATGTTTTATTTCATGAGTCAAAATTTCCCAAATTAGAAAATGGTGTGCTATCTAATCAGCCTAGTTCCTCACATAAATCTAGTGTTATACCACTTGGTGTTATTTCCCATGTGTCTAATTCCAATATATCAAATTATGTGTCTGCAATTCCATCAAATTTTAGTCATGCTGCCTCTGGATCAGTTCTGCCTTATACAGGTTCAGTAGGTTCTGCAGATTCTACAGTTTCTGCATCTTCAACTTCTCAAGATAGGTCTCTAACTTCTGATACTGTGGTGTCTCACCCTGTCTCCAATAACTCTACTCCTGTTGTTCCAAACACTGAACCTGTCTCAAATAATTCTGGTCCTGATCCTGCAGTTTCAAATACTGCAGTTTCAAATACTGATCCTGTCAGCAGCTTAGCCTTAACTCAGAATCATCATCCTATGCAAACACGATCCAAAAGTGGAATTGTCAAACCCAAAATATTTCCTACTCTTCTTCTAACAACAACTGAACCACATAGTGTTAAGCAAGCTCTTGTCACACCTCAATGGAAACATGCAATGCAATTGGAATATAATGCACTTATGGCAAACAAAACATGGTCTCTAGTGAGTCTACCTCCTGGAAGATCAGTAGTTGGCTGCAAAGGGCTTTCATCAAAGACTTGGTTATGATTATTCTGAGACATTTTCACCCGTAGTAAAACCAGTAACAGTTCGGGTTGTACTGATATTAGCTCTTACTCACAAGTGGCCTCTCAAACAAATAGACATCAACAATGCCTTTCTTCATGGTATGCTAAGTGAAGATGTGTATATGACACAACCTCCGGGTTTTGAAATTGGTGACAAAGCCATGGTTTGCAAACTTCAAAAGGCTATCTATGGGCTTAAACAAGCCCCTAGAGCTTGGTATGAAAGGCTAACCAAGACTTTTCTTAGTTTTGGCTTCACTCAAACAAAGTGTGATCCTTCCTTGCTTGTGTACAACAAGAATTCAGTTTGCCTTTATGTTCTTGTATACGTTGATGATATCATTATGACTGGAAATTCTCCTACTCTGGTTCAGAAACTTATTGATCAACTACATGCTGTCTTCTCATTAAAACAGCTTGGTGACTTAAAATACTTTCTTGGTATTGAGGTAAAAGCCATTGGTTCAGGTCTTTTATTAAATCAAGCTAAGTACATTAGAGATCTTCTGTTAAAGGCTGATATGGCTGATGCTAAAGGGATCTCAACTCCCATGCCTAGTAGTCTTAAATTGTCAAAATATGGCTCAGATTACTTCCAAGACCCTTCAGCCTACAGGTCTATAGTAGGGGCACTGCAGTATGTCATTGTCACAAGATCTGAAATCGGATTTGCTGTGAACAAGGTCTGTCAATATATGTCACAGCCTCTTGATTCTCACTGGGTGGCAGTAAAAAGGATTCTTAGGTATCTAAAAGGCACCTTAGATCTTGGTTTATTTCTGCAGCCAACTTATCCTATGCAACCTCTTGCTTTGAAAGCATTTTGTGATGCTGATTGGGCCTCAGACATTGATGATCGTAGGTCCACTTTTGGTTCTAGTATCTTTCTTGGCCCAAATCTTATCTCATGGTGGTCAAAGAAACAGCCCTTGGTTGCCAAATCCACTGTTGAAGCAGAGTACAGAAGCCTTGCAATCGCAGCTTCTGAAGTCCTTTGGATTCAATCTCTTCTACATGAGCTCAAGATCTCTACATCTACTCCTGTAATTTACTGTGATAATCAAAGCACTGTTGCTCTTAGCCATAACCCGGTTCTTCACTCAAGAATCAAGCACATGGAGTTAGATCTTTACTTTGTTAGAGAAAGAGTTTTGGATAAATCTTTTATTGTATCTTATGTACCGTCTCAAGAGCAGGTGGCTGATATACTTACAAAAGCTTTGCCTAAATTGCAATTTACAAATTTGAGAGACAAACTCAAAGTTTTAAGCTATTCTTAGCTACCCCTTTGAGTTTGAGGGGGAGTAATAGAGAATATGCCACATGTAATTAGCTTGAAATTAGTCTGTTGACTAAGCCTTGTACTGCCAGCTCAGCATGAGTTGGTTAGGGAGTTAGTTAGCAAATTCGGTGTATAAATACTCTGCTCCTGTACATGATTCAGAATGAAGAAAGTATGAAAACATTCATTTTACAGTTTCTATTTCTCAGTCTCTCTTGAATTCTATTACTCATCATCTGCTGCATTTGCTTGAAGACATCTACATCGTCCATTTTCATAGCGGCTATGAAATCGAAACGGAGAAGATCGAGGGGAAGAAGGAAGCTACTTCAGTGGAGATGCGAGCCCTCCTTCGTCGATCGTGGTTTGTGGATGAGAATTATGAAGTTTCGTTTGCTTATTCAGTTATTATGGTTTCGTTTTTCTTTTTCATTTATTTTCTTCTTTTTCCCTTTTTTATGATTTTTTTCTTAATAAATTTGTGGTAATAATTGATATGGGAATTATACAGGTCTATATTGAGTTGCTTGTACCCATCAGTCGAATGTGGTGGTGTTGAGCAAAAATGGCAAGAAGCTTCGTCACCCCACTCTCTCATGTTATCGGTGTTGAGCAGAAAATGAAGAGGTTGTGATGAGATAATAGAGGCAGGTAACATATGAAAACTTTAGGGATTGTTTAGATCTGAGCAAAATTTGAATTTTAGGTTTATGTGCCATAATAATGAATTTGTGGATTGACATTCACAATTGATAGTTAGTGTTTTTAATTGTTTCTGATGTAAAACTTCCCTGTTTTTGCAGGATATAGTGGGCTTTATTGTTTTTTAATGGTTACTGTGTAAGGACTTGACCATTTGGCTTTTTGATCTGAATTTTGGTTTTTTGTCTTATTCTTTTCAATTAACTGTGGGTCAGTTGTTAAAATTTACAATTTGTGAAGGCTTATTATATGGGTCATGGTATTTGTGACGTCCTAATCAATTTTTCAATATCATAAATATATTAGTTTATATAATAATGGTGAAAATAATTTTATTTTGTTTTTAGCAGGCGGAAGTGTACATATTAGTTTATATAATAATGGTAAAAATAATTTTTTTTGTTTTTAGCAGGCTGAAGTGTACAAATATACCTAAAAGTATCCAACTTTAGAGCCCTTGTAACGACCCGTTTTCGGACCGTTACTAAACTAGAAATAAACCTATATGCGACGCGTTTTTAAAACAGTACTCTTGTGTTTTTTGAAAAATGCGGTCTTTTTTAAAAAAAAATCATATCCGCATAGTATGCATAGTACACACAGAGTTGCCACAGCGTTTAGAAACATGGTGCAATCTAAGACACAAAATACATGCACTTGAAATACATATATATATATATATATATATATATATATATATATATATATATACATGTCAGCATAAACAGTAGGTACAAAATAAAGACAGTGGATAAAGATGTCCCAAAAGAATACACTTATGGTATGAAAACCCTCAGGAGAGCAACATACCCCGGGGGTACTCCCGGCAGACACCCACGCAGGGGGCTGCTCCAAAATTATGCCACCAGTCTACCCTGCATTATACAAAAGACAAATCACAAAGCCCGATTAGTCACCAGACAAACTGTACACTAAAAGGAAATACTATAGTCATCCAAAACAACATAAACAGACAGTCAGACAACAAGACGACTATAGATAACTATTCGGATCCTCAGATGGATCATCCTCCTCCTCATCATCATCCATCGGGTCCTCTCCAGTCAAATCGATGAAAGGTGTCGTCGCAGGCACACCCTCCGGCACGTCCTCCGCTATCACCGCCTCCTCCAAGAATCCTGTGCCGCTACACCCAGCCTCACCACACTCTCTGCAGACAGGTGAGAGGTGTCCCGGTGGGGTAGGGGTCCTGAATAACATGGAAGAAACTGGCTCCGCCTCAGGCTCAGATCCTACTGGAGAACTCTGAATAACAACTGCCCTGGAAGTAGATGCTCCTGCAGACCCACGTATAATCACGCTCTTGCGAGCGGTCCATCGAACCCTCGGTCCTCGTCCTTGTCCTTGGGAAGCAAGTCGGAAAACAGTGCGCCTCGGATCTCGAGAGGTCCCTCTGGCGAAGAAGATGATGCTGGCATAGTTTTGTCTCTCTCAATAGCACGCCAGGCGTCCACTACCTGCATCATCTGAATCGGGAAGCTCACTGCGCGCCGCGAAGTCTCCTGTCTCACTACTATACCACCCTCTCAGAAGCTCTGTACAACATCCCCAGTATAAACAACGCGACGGGAGATAGGTCGAACTCCATCGCCGCGGGCATCTCTATTTTTGGAAAATCAAAGATGATCTCCGACGATGTCCTCATCGCCGGTATCAGCATGCTCTTCATCATTGCCTGGGTAACCATCATTGGTTGAAGGCACCACGGGAAAGGGTCAACTTCTCAATAAACATAGCAATAGTAAAGCATAAAGAAAGGAATAACAAAAGCACAGATTTCAGAACGCGACTCAAACTCTCTCACTAGACACTTTCGACAATTCCGGAAAGTAACGCCGATCCATCCACTGAATACCAGCCGTAGCTTTGGGGTCCACGACCACCGTAGGACATTCAGCTCTGGTTCCTTAACGCTATAACGTCTAGCTAGGCTACCGAAAAATGAAGGGGTCCTAGCACTCTAAGTTATCCAGATCGAAGCTCAAAAACATCACGACATGACACATCTCGCAACAATGAATAAATCGCCACATACGATAATTCAAGAAACAACTTGAATAATTATTCAATCGCGTATCAAATAATATTCATGCCAAGCTTAACACATTGCACTCAGATCAACAGTATAGCAGTATAAGCATTCACATCATATCAAGCATCGACACCAACAACTCAGTTCATCCCCCTACAACTCAGTAGAGTTGGCAGAGAGGCAATCATACAAGTGTAGGGGGTTGGGGACAGCTACCAACCACTTGCAGACAAGCCCACTAAATAATTGTAAATAAAGTTTTAAGAACTAAAAAGTCGAAGGGGAACGAGACCCTCACTTCGAACCCTGAGGTTCTCAGACTTCTTCGCTTTAAGACTTGAAATTGAATAATAAAACTTATCCATGTCTAAGAGTTTCCCTTACCACAGTTGGTTGCTAGCATGGTACCGTAAGCCTCGCGTCCACGTCGCACGATCTCCGAATTCGCAACTCCTATCACCACGAGTAAACTTAACACAATTCTGTATGCTAAACTAGAACTTAGGCTCTCAAAACCTAACCCTTTTCTAACCAAGTATTCACTCAAGCATTTAATTATTAGCTACTTGAAATAAATAGGTTTTAAAATCAAAATCATTTCTTGAAAGGTTAACATAACACATATCCTTAATTCCTTGAAAACCTTAAAGTAAGCATACTTCAACTAACCATTTTTCATAAATTTCAAAAGCCTAAAAACACATTTATTCAATCATTTAAACAAGTTCATACCAAATAATTTTCCTTCCAACATCTCATATGGCCTCTCGGCCATCACCCCTTTTTCTATAAAAAAAATTGCATAACTTCTTTTAAATTAGTAACCCACTTCCATTCTTATTCACAAAGCTCAACAACTTCATATAACAACTAGTTCACACAGACAACTTAATCAAGCATCCAAAAAAACCATTTTCACAATGCCAATAAACAAGAGTTTTTCAGTAACTTTTTTTTTTTCTACCTCTTGAATCCAAATCTTCCACCAAATCAAATTCAATGCAAGACCAATTACTAACACCAATTAAAAGGAAGATGCAAAACAATTTTTCCTCTCCTAAGGCTCACGGCCCTAACACCCTTTTTTTTTTCAAAATTTTGCAAATCTTTACCCAACATCAACAACACCATTTTGATCAATTCTTTTCCTTCATCAAATCACAATTAAACACCAAAAACTAATCATCAACAAGTCTGGGCATGCTATACAACATTTCAAGATCCTCAAATTTCTAAAAAAAAAAAAAACCTAATCATGCTTCTAACACAAAACCATCAACTACAACAACAAGAATATCACCAAGCAAGATAGAAACAACAATTAATTGCAAGATTAAACCTCAAGATCACATTACCCTTCTTTTTCCCTTTGACTTGCTCCTAGGGTTTTCAAGAATAGGGACTTACATGCTCATCTCTTTCATTCAATCATAAACAAACACAAGACAACACTTAAACAAGTATGAATCAAGACTAGAAAACAAGAAAATTACAAGTAACAAAAGAGGGAGGAGGGGCGTGGTTTTTGTGCAGAAAATGGGGGAGAAAAATTATGTTTTCTCCTTACTTGGATGGTTGGAAGATGATGAATCAAGTGCTTGTTGAGCTTGGGTGCAAGAATGGTGGAGATTGGAGGTTAAAAATGCAAGAAGGTGAAGGTTGGAGGTAATGGAGCTTGGAGCTCTTTCTTTCTCTAAAAGTGAAGAAGAAGAAGATGAAATGAAGTTTGAGAGAGAGAGAGTCGCGATGGGGAGGGGCTGCATATAGGGCTCCTTTCCTTTTTATTTTACTTAAAAATAAATTAAACATAGTTTAATAATAAGATAAATGAGTAAAAATGAAAAACTAGTTTTTAATCACACACATAATGACACATATCCTCTTTATGAGATGCTAATCACATCATCTAATCCTACCCATCTAATCTCACATCTCTCATGATTACCCTCTAATTCTAAAGTCTTAGGGTACTTAAAACACAGCGTCGAAAAACCGCGTTACCGAGTAACTCTTCGCTGATAATTCGCGAAAGTTAATTTGACGAGAAATTAATTCATCGCGTGAAAATAAGTTATCATAAATAATAATAACAATCTAAAACACTCAAAAATATCCACAACAAGCTACGATTCGATTTTCATCGAAATCGGTGTTTATTTAAAATTTTATCTGCGGCAAAATTGCCCGGCGATTCGAAACGCGACGAAACTTCGTTAGAATTTTTCGACGATATTCGAACCATGAATTAATATGAAAGATTAACTCTCAAATTTAATTTGATCTTGATTTAATTAATTCACTTACTTAGCGAACAAGAAATTGCTTATTATAGCATAAATACGACAAATTATACAATAATAACGCTAAATAACGTATCGCGAAAATACGGGTGTTACAGCCCTTAACTGTACAAAGTGTCTAATAGCTAAGACTCCTTTAAATACTGACTTCGACTCACTGGCTGTGGTCCAATAATCTCTATATTTCTTTTGAACTCATCTGATACCTACTAACATCCGAAGGCAGATATATGTGAAACAAGAAACAGAACGGGAGACTCAGAACACACTATACGCACTATTAAATGGGAAATCAAGAATTAGAATTCATGTATAAAAAGGTAAACACATACACTGAAGAATCAACAATTACCCATGAATAAATTAGCAGACACATATAAATAGATAAACCACTCTGGCACTCATGCACCTAGAGTTCTACATGCCTATGTGGCCACACAACTTTCCAAAAATGGCAGAAGGGCCCTACCTAGCCACTTCGCCCTTTATAGTCAACAACCTTCCACCGACAAATGGATGGGTTAAACCAGTTGTCCATCCCCTTATCTCGCTAATCGTACCCGTAAGAGTGCATCCTTGTTCCCCAATTTTGACTTTAGGAACAGGTGTCGGGGCGGCACTCGGGATCGGCACTATGGACAATGATACGATAGTACCCCATCAGGATAATCAGGCTACCCAACGTCCCGACAGGATGGTAGCTAGTCATTCATCACCTGTAAACTTATTGGACCTTAATTATCCCTAAGGACCGACGTGTCCTGTACTCGACATATCATGCCCGCACTCTGGCACCTAACCTCGTGCACAACCTATACACACAGCGGTAGATTACAGTACACAGTCATGCATATGAAACCTTTCCCCGTAATATTCATTATTATCTACTTAGTATCAGCTCAACCAGTACTAACATCTTTCTAACTCATCATCATCTCATCCAGCATCCACATCCTATCTCATCTCTTATCATTCTTTATCAACTCCGCTTATTAGCTTATTGTTATCTAAACCATTATTGTCAATTCATCATATTCCATATGTAATAATAACTTAACATAAACCAGCATGAATAAGACTACCAACCTAGGTGGTATAGTTACCAGCATACGACACAATATCAACTATCAATCAACATATAGATCAACCCACATATCATTAATTAGGAACCATTCTTGATCAATATAAGAATTTCCCCTAATGTCGCTTAAGCGACCTACTATGCACATGTTATCAATTAGCACACTAACAATCATCCAGTAATAAAGCAATTATATAAATCATCACAACAATAATCAACATCCATCCATAGATATCAATAGATCATTCCTATGGTTGACAGACCTCTAACAACTGTCATCAGCTATCACAGGTCACAACTTCTCTCCTGAGGTGCTGCTGTTATCAACCACTAGTAGGGCTTGGGTCAACTTATGCCTAGTTATACACTTGTTCTAATCCTACAATCCCTAGTGGATAGGGTTAAGATCTCCCATACCTGGCTTAGAAGACCGCTACAGTTCCTGCCACTCTCTGCTCCCTCGCCGCTCCTGTTACTCATATTCCTACCTCTGAATACTGCTATCTAGCCTACTAGGCCGCTCTCATCCTTCCCTCTCAGAGGACTACCTACTAAGGGCTTTTTGATGCGCAAGATCCTCTCTTGAGGCAAGTGCAGAATATACTTGCTCCTTAGTGGCCCTCTTAGACTCACTCCCTTTCTAAATCTCAAGGATTACTTACCAAGGGTTTTCTAATGTGCCAGATCCTCATTAGAGGCAAGCACGGAGCATACTCACTCCTTAGAAGTTCCTACAGAGAGAAAGCTAGAGAGCGAAGAGAATTTGGGGCGAGTTAGACGTGGAAGGTGAAGGGCTATTTATAGTTGCAAATTAGGCCCATCACGTCGCGATGGGCACAGACTCAATGTCCATCGCGTCGCGATCGTGGACACGTGTCAAAGATCCAACACTCCTGATTCACTGACTTTTTTCACCACCTTTCATCGCGCACCGCCTTTCATCGCGTCGCGATGAGCCATAGTGTAATCTAGTCGTGACGCTACCGATGCTAAGGAGATATTCGTAATTCCTTCTATTCTAGATATTGTAGGGGTTTCTAGACCTTTCTTTAGGGGTATTTTGGCCCTTTTGAGAGTTTCTATAACACATTTAGGCCTATTTCCTTTCAAATTAGGATTTCTAATGCTTATTCATTATCTAACTATACTTTAAATATTATTTCCTGAAAAACGGGATGTTATAGTATTGGTCTGTTGGATTATGTGCTTTGTTGTTTTATATGCATGCAATTGTGCTAAACATTGGTATTTTTTTTTCTTTTTTTACAAGGAAAGTGGGTTAACCATGATATTGAGAATCCAATGAAAAATCTAATTTCGAGCTCTTCAGGAGATGTTTGAAGTCTTAAAAATCATGGTTTTGATGCTGATTATGCAGATGATGAAATTGAGAGGTCCAGTATGTCAAGCCAACTCCTGCAAAAAATACTGCCTATATGATGAATAATCTGTTAAGTTCAGTTTGCTGCCGTCTAGAAATAGCAATAGTACTGCTATTGATTAATCACATAGTCACATGAAGTCTAATGATAAAAACAATACGTTCATTCACATTCTTCCAAGCTGGTTTCTAAAGACCCTAAATATGAAGTGAAGAGGGCAATACAAAGGCTAATGAGGGAGACAATATGTCCATTCACATTCTTCCAAGTTGGTACAACTATAATTTTTATTGTTGGGGTTTATTTTTTTTAGAGTTACCTTTATCATGAATTTGGAGTTTGTTCCTAATCTGATATAAAGATGTTTTTGGCATTACCTTGGTATTGAAAATGTTTTGTCCAAGTAAGAATGGAATTCTATTATGAACTCAGCCGTAAAGCCTTTATGGCCGTGGCTCAAAACGGTATGGGAAAGTTATAGAAATAATTATGCATGAAAATCGAGTTGAAAATAGAGTGGATTGAATCTTCATGCACAGTGGTCCAAAGTTGCTTTTGTTATGCTTGGTTTAGTGCCTTTTTTTCAACTTCATATTTTTATTATGTTTTCCACCTGAAATGAGAGATATTTTTATTATTTTTAATATGCTCTATGATCATTTTAGGTCAAATGGGAGTTCAATATTTTCATGTATCAGTTTTTTTTTGGAAGATATATGTTGGAAGAGTAACAGGTGTAACATCTTGTTTTTCAGAAAGTAATATTTAAAGTATAGTAGACGGTGAATGAGCATTAGAAATTCTATTTTGAAAGAAAATAGGTCTAGATGTGTTATAGAAACATTCAAAAGGACCAAAAACACCACTAGAAAGAGTCTAGGAACCCTAGAAATGTCTAGAATGGAAGAAAATAAGAATATCTCTTTAGACCGGGTCGCGACGCGACCAAGATTGCACTAGAGGCAATCGCGACGTGATGCTGAGAATTCTGGAACTAGTAAGTCGGTGACTTAGTCGATGAACACAGCCAATGAGTGTGTGACACGTGGCCTAATCGCGACGCGATGGGCGACTGTGTCTTGTATCGTCACAACGCGACGGAGCCAAGTTTCGTCTATAAATAGAGGTTGTCCCCCTCCATTCCGCTAAGCCCTCCAATGGAGCATTTGGAGTGCAAAGAGGGGAGCTTCGAGAAGGAGAAGTAGCGGGACGCGGGCGACACGAGCAACAACGGCCTTCTAAGCCAGGTATGTCCCAACCTCTTCTCTCTCTAGTTATTCTCTCTCTAGGAACTTCTAAGGAGTAAGTATGCTCTGTACTTGCCTCTAATGAGGATCTGACACATCAGAAAACCCTTGGTAAGTAATCCTAGAGATTGACAAGGAGGGTAAGCCCTAGAGGGCCACTAAGGAGCAAGCATGCTCTGCATTTTCC
Organism: Calophaca sinica; assembly: GCA_037113605.1. NCBI lineage: Eukaryota > Viridiplantae > Streptophyta > Magnoliopsida > Fabales > Fabaceae > Calophaca > Calophaca sinica. The sequence continues at coordinate 83,983,786 of CM073730.1, read as the reverse complement.
TCAAGAGAGGATCTTGTGCATCAGAAAGCCCTTAGTAGGTAATCCTCTAAGAGAAGAGGATGAGGGCGGCTTAATAGATTAGGAAGGAGTGTCCAAAGGTAGGAGTACAAGTAGCGGACACAGCGAGAGAGTAGAGAGTGGCAGCAACTACAGTAGTCTTCTAACCAGGTAAGGAGACCCTGAATCCTATCCACTAGGGATTGTAGGATTAGAATAAGTGTATAACTATGCGTAGGGTGACCCAAGCCCTATTAGTAGTTGATAGTAGCAGTACCTTAGGAGAGGGGTTGTGACCTGTGATAGCTGAGGACAGTTGTCAGAGGTCTATCAACCATAGGAAAAATCTATTGATATTTATCGATGTTGATTGATGTGATGTTGGTTTCTTATGATTGCATTATAATTATGTGTGTAATTGTTGGTGTGTGGTTTAATAACATGCCAGTAGCAGATCGCCTGAGCGATATTAGGGTTGACTCATGAGTAGATCGAGGATAGTTGATGCTTGATGATGTGTTGGTTGACTTATATGATTGATCGAGGATGGTTGATAAATAATGTTATGTTATATACAGATAGTTGTACTGTATAAGGACGATTGTTCTGCTTATGCTGATTTGATGATTAAGTTATCATAGTGTTGTGTGTGGGAATATGGCTGACCTTTTTAATTATAAAGAGTTGAATAGTGCTGGAGTAAGACATTAAAGCTGGTTGAGCTAATAGCTTGATAAGTGCTGAGATAAGATGATGATGCTAGCTGAGATAATGAGTTGATGTGCTGTGGTGATGAATAATGAAAAGTTGATAAGGTGATGAATAATAAATGGTCATATGCATGTGATGTAATCCACCGCCATGCACATAGGCTGTGTATGAGGCCAGGTGCCAGAGTGTGGGCATGATGCAGTCAGCATAGGACACGCTTCGAAAATGATCATCTGTAGGATAATTATCAGAGGTTAGGAAGAGATAATGTTCCCCGAATGGATGTATTTAGGAGAAACTTAATATGATAGAAGAATTAGATAAAGTCTAATCATAATAATTTTAGGTCCATTAGTAGATTATGGAGATGAAATCATCATGCTAATGGTTGACCTTACTTTTCTGGAAAATCCTTAAAAGTAATAAGCATAGAATCTCTCATCCCTCTCGGGTAAACTCCAATATTTTCCTTGAGGTTGTTTTCTCTTAACGTGAGTAGTAATGGAATAGACTTGAGAAGATAAATCTCTGAGTTCTAAAAAATAATTAAGAAGCTAAGCATATAAGGTTGAGCCTTGGTTAAGAGTTAAGATAGAACAAGTGTTTAAATCATGTATTGAAGCATAGAAGAGTGTGTTAGGTATGATTTGGGCTTGCCTAAGGATTGAGTAAGGAAAATCATAAAGTTCAGTTAGGAAGTGGTTGGGTATCAAATGAGGGTTAGGTCAAGATTTTAGAAATTGAGGTGAAGTCTGAGATGAATAATAGAGAGATTTGGAAAAATTGATTGAAAAGATTAGGGGTTTAATTAAGTGTTAGAATATGGGGTAGTTTAATAAATCCAGGAATTACAATGGATTTAACAATAAAAACTAGCATTATTAGTAGTTTCTATAAAATAAGCAAATATATTCTTTCAAGGAAATTAGAATACAAATCATGTGGCCCAGCAGAAAGCAAGGAGAAGGACTAAGAAGGAACAAATAGCAAGGAACTGATGGATAAGAGGATTAAGATGAAAGATGAAGAATTGATTTTGGGTATAGCTAGTCTATAGATACTTATGATAATGATTTGAGAGGACAAATAAAGTTTAGAATTAGAAGTCGTAAGGTATTGATATTGGAAGGATTAGATATTGAGAGGATCCGAGACAGTAATAGAACTAGAATGGTGTATTTGACAGACTTGGTACAACACTGATAAAAATTGGAAAGAGGAATTTAGATGAGTTATAGGTATTATTGAGAAAATCCCCTTAATATAGGTTGGTAAACTATTAAGAAGACCACAGTGATTAGGATGAATCGATGTTCGAAGAAGGTCAGAAGAAAAGTTAGTTAAGAGATCAGGATAATAGTTCTAGCAGTATAACCACTGCTAAATTTTTTAGGACGAAAATTATTTAAAGGGGGTAGTAATGTAACAACCTGTTTTTCAGAAAATAATATTTAAAGTATAGTAGACGGTGAATGAGCATTAGAAATTCTAATTTGAAAGAAAATAGGTCTAGATGTGTTATAGAAACATTTAAAAGGACTAAAAACACCCCTAGGAAGAGTCTAAGAACCCTAGAAATGTCTAGAATGGAAGAAAATAAGAATGTCTCTTTAGACCGGGTCGCGACGCGACCAAGATTGCACTAGAGGCAATCGCGACGCGATGCTGAGAATTCTGGCACCAGTAAGTCGGTGACTAAGTTGGTGAATACAGCCAATGAGTGCGTGACACGTGGCCTAATCGCAACGCGATGGGCGACTGTGTCTTGTACCGTCCCTACGCGATGGAGCTAAGTTTTGCCTATAAATAGAGCTCGTCCCCTTCCATTCCGCCAAGCCCTCCAATGGAGCATTTGGAGTGCGAAGAGGAGAGCTTGGAGGAGGAGGAGTAGCGGGACGCGGGCGACACGAGCAACAACGGTCTTCTAAGCCAGGTATGTCCCAACCTCTTCTCTCTCTAGGAACTTCTAAGGAGTAAGTATGGATCTGGCACATCAGAAAACCCTTGATAAGTAATACAAGAGATTGAGAAGGAGGGTAAGCGCTAGAAAGGAGCAAGTATGCTCTGCACTTACCTCAAGAGAGGATCTTGTGCATCAAAAATCCCTTAGTAGGTAATCCTATAAGAGAAGAGGATAAAGGCGGCCTAGTAGATTAGGAAGGAGTGTCCAGAGGTAAGAGTACAAGTTGTGGACACAGCGAGAGAGTAGAGAGTGGCAGCAACTACAACAGTCTTCTAACCAGGTAAGGAGACCTGAACCCTATCCACTAGGGATTATTGGATTAGGATAAGTGTATAACTAGGCGTATGGTGACCCAAGCCCTACTGGAGGTTGATAGTAGCAGCACCTTAGGAGAGGGGTTGTGACCTGTGATAGCTGAGGACAGCTGTCAGAGGTCTATCTACCATAGGAAAAATCTATTGATATTTATGGATGTTGATTGATGTGATGTTGGTTTCTTATGATTGCATTATAATTATGTGTGTAAATGTTGGTGTGTGGTTTGATAACATGTCAGTAGCAAATCGCCTGAGCAACATTAGGGTTGATTCATGAGTAGATCGAGGATGGTTGATGCTTGATGATGTGTTAGTTGACTTATATGATTGATCGAGGATGGTTGATAAATAATGTTATGTTATATACAGATAGTTGTACTATATAAGGATGATTGTTCTGCTTATGCTGATTTGATGATTAAGTTATCATAGTGTTGTATGTGGGAATATGGCTGAACTATTTAATTATAAAGAGTTGAATAGTGCTGGAATAAGACATTAAAGCTGGTTGAGCTGATAGCTTGATAAGTGCTGAGATAAGATGATGATGCTGGCTGAGATAATGAGTTGATGTGCTGAGTTGATGAATAATGAAAAGCTGATAAGGTGATGAATAATAAATGGTCATATGCATGTAATGTAATCCACCGCCGTGCAAATAGGCTGTGTACGAGGCCAGGTGCTAGAGTGCGGGCACGATGCAGTCGGCATAGGACACACTTCGCGTGGATCCTTGAGGATAGTCTGGGTCCGACAAGTCTACAGGTGACGGATGGCTAGCTACCATCCTGTCAGGACGTTGGGTAGCCTAGTTATCCTGACGGGGTACTGTTGCATCACTGTCCATAGTGCCGATCCCGAGTGGCGCCCCGAAACCTGTTCTTATCGAAGAGCAGGGATGCACTCTTGGGGGTACGATGTGCGGGATAGGGGGATGTACAACTGGCTTGGCCTACTCACACGCCGGTGAGAGGTCGCTGTTATCTATAAAAGCAAAGTAGCTAAGGTGAGGCTGCTTTTGCCATAATTGAGCTGTGTGGCCACGTAGGCATATAGACGCAGGTTGCATGAGAAGGGTAGCTAGGTAATGATTCAAACAGTTATTGGGAGATGTATGATTTAATCTATCATATAATCCATTGTTCTGCTTTGCTGTTGTGTGATGCTTGGTTATGCATGAGTTCTAAATCCTATATTCCCATTCAATAATGTGTATAGTGCGTTCTGAGTCTTCTGCTCTATTTCTTGTTTTGTATATATTTGCTCTCGGATATTAGCAGGTGACAGACGATTCAGGAGAAAAGATGGTGTCGGATGTTCTACAGCCAGTGAGTCAGAGTCAGTAGATGGGAAGTCCAAGTCACTATCTCTATATACACTATATCAAGATCCTATGGATGAGTACCTTTAGGTACAATTGTACATTTCCGTCTGCTAAAATAAAATAAAAAATTATTATTTCCACTATTAGTGAATAAACTAATATATATTGGAAAAATTGACTAGGATGTCACAACAGGTATGAAGAGTAACAGTACAAAATTTTGGAAATTATTCAAACCTGTTTTTGTTACCAAGTCCTACGTTTTTTAGGGATTTGAAGCACAAATAGAAATGCTGATTCGAAAAAACCAGAAATAAAAAAAAACCAGGTTTCTAATCTGTTGATATAATACACATATTATATGTACCTGTTTATTTTGCTTCATTTTTTTTGTTCCTTTTGCATTAATAGGTGCCATGTTCTAATTTTAATTGAGTTCATTTTTTGTTAGGTTATCGCTTGGGAAGCAGTGCAGCTAAGTCCTACAATTCAGAAACAGTGTACTGTAGGCAATTGTTATCTCACTTAGGCTTGATTGAAGTTCCAATTTGGTATGGATATAGACTATGCTGTGAAGCTGCATATTTCAATTCATTTGTGCTTTATGGTTAGTAACATGATTGATGAAGATGGCTAGTAGAGAAAGATAAAAGTGAGTGTATAGGATTGGTAGAGAAAGGATTGTCTACGGTGACTTGTGTATTTTATCTTTTGACAGTTTTTCTCTTAATTACTTAATCAAATTCTGCCTCAATTGTATATTTTTACACAATATCTGAATCCAATAGCTCTCATCATGTAGGCAGAATTGGATTAGTGAAATAAATGCATGATTTGTTTATTCAAATGCTGAACAGAGAAATGGTGTGGTTGCAGCCTGTAGGAAGCTATGTGTTTAATAAGGTTGGAGCCAATGTGGTCACTTGCTGTTTGTGCTGTTTGTAAAGCTGCCACTTTAGTGATGAAAATTCCTTTGTTCAAGGTATGTGAGATTTCATTGACAGCAATTCCTTTGTTATACCTGCTCTGGACATGCAAAATGCCTGTTGATTGTCTTTAGTATTTCCTTTTAAACATTCCTCCTATGGCTTCACATTACATTCAATTGTATTTGTGAAAAATGAAGGCTCCATTCATTTCTTCTTTGTGCCGTCGCTAGGGGATTGCAATTTTTTATCCTATTAAAAATGATGGTATGGAGATCCGCAAGCTAGGTTCTGGAACTTATGAGGTTGTTTATCATGGGAACTTATGGATTTTGTTTTAGCTTGGTTTATTAAAATATAAATAACGATGCATATATTTTTTAAAACAAAAGGTACAAAATTTCAACCTAATTAAATTCCAGGTGAATCTGTATAAAGTGTTGATTTCTCTGTGATTTAGAAACGAACTTTATTTTTGTGTACACAGAAATTTGCAAAAACAAAAGTTGTCGCTCTTCAATGTTCCAGTCTTGATATTGTCATATTAATAATAGCTCTTGATAAAAAAAATAGCTTGAAATTTGGGGTTTTGAAGAGAAAATGCAGCTTTGCGCTTTAGCTGGCTTTATGCCCATTTGTTATTCCAAAACAGTGTTAGAATCATTTCTTTATTTTTTCAGTTTTGATTTTTTTTATTTTCTTCCTAGAAAATAATTAATGAGTCTTTGGGTAGGTAAGCTTAATCCAAAGAGTTATTTATCCTTTGATCTCATTTTTGCAGATCCAAATGGAGAAAAGTCAATGTTTTGTACTAAATTTGTTAGGTATTTTTAGGTTGTTTTGATGGATATATGAATAGAATAGTAATTATTGGCTTTGCTTCTGCACTTCCTATAAAGGTGTCCATAAAGCTCTGTAATTGAGGGATGGAGGCTCAATCCACCTAAGGAAAGATGTTCACAAGGTACTCGATACTGTTGTATTTCATTCACCACTTCACAAATTATTTTAAAAATCTCAGTGTTTGTTGGATATGTTGTTTTATGACTGAAATTGTGCTTATTATTTGCAGTATTTTTGTAAGAATATTTCCCTCAATTAATATGATGGAATCTGTTGACGTCTGTTCAATTTATATACTTTGGCTGGGAAGTGCGATGAAGCAGCCCAATTTAGAAAGATGATGGCTGAAAGGAACTCGGCAAGGATTATTGTGAATGATAAAGTGCAATGAAGCAGCACAAGTGAATGAAAAATCTCAATGTTTGTTGGATTATTGTGAATGATAAAGTGCAATGATATAGCCTATGGTCTCATAGCCTTTCGTAGTGCCAATTTGGTTTTGCATTTGTAAGTATTTTCTATTTCTATTTCACCCTTATGCTTTTGTTATCTAATTTCTCTCTCTCTCTCTCTCTCTCTCTCTCTTGCATTTTAATGTTGACAAACTAATTTTCTTGCCCAGCTCCATTGCATTGTTGTAATCGAAACAAATTATGACCATTTTACTTACTATTGTGCATAGGCATGGATAATTGACTTAATAAAAACAACATATCAGCATATTTATATATTTAATAAGATATTTATATAGGGCTTACAGTATTATGTCTCACATATTGCCGATTTTTCTAATTATTTTTACTAGATATTGGAAAGTTTAAAATGATATAGTCTTCAGTGTATTGACTGTATACTTAGTCATTTCAGCAGAAATTACATGGTTATATCTAGCTCCTTCCAAGATGATGTTGAATTTTTCTTAACCAATCATGCCTTACTGTGGTGTGATAATAAAATAAAGTCCTTTAAGGAATTATAAGAATGTGGGGATTGGGGATGTTAGTAGTTCACTTCGACAATGTAAGTATTTTGCTTATATGTATTTAGATAGTTAATCCAAACAATTACATGTTTTATAATGATTAAACTGATTGTGTATTCTTCTTATAATCACAATATATCAATCATTGAGTTTTTTTTGGTGTAATGAAGGAACGATGTGATTATTTATATGCCTATGCATATATAGCTTCCCATCACAATGCTTGCCTATGCATGCTTATTTTGGGAATCTATATCCCATAAGCAACTTATATTGTGCAATATATATTATGCAATTTATATATGTACAGTTATGCTGTGCAATTTAACTGTGAGCTTTGTTTTGAGTTTTGCTGTGCAATTTAATTTTACTGTATTGTGTCAATTGCATAATTCCCATCTCAGATTCGATTTGCCCCAATTGGGCATAAACTCTAAAGTCAAATTAAATTATTTGGGGGATACAAATAGATCTGTCAAGCTTGCAGATTTTTGGATCGACAAAGGTGATTTTTCTAATCTTTTGTGTTTGTCAGACTTTGATTTCAGTCACAGGTTTCTAAAGAAGTTGAAGGATAATACAACTATGGGTTCTAATGTGGATAGGGTATTCAAATGAGTACCGTAATACTCGTATTTTTACGATACGTTATTTAGCGTTATTATTGTGTAATTTGTCGTATTTATGCTATAATAAGCAGCTCTTGTTTGATAAGTAAGTGATTTAAATAAATTAAGAGCAAATTAGAATTGAGAGTTAATATTTTATATTAACTCATGGTTCGAATATCGTCCAAAAATTCTAACGAAGTTTGGTCGCATTTCGAATTACCGGACAGTTTTGCCGCAGATAAAATTTTAAATGAACCCCGATTTCGATGAAAATCGAATCATAACTTGTTGTGATTATTTTTGAATGTCTGATAGTGTTTTTATTATTTATAATAAAATATTATCACGCGATGAATTAATTTCTCGGTAAATTAATTTTCGCGATTTTATCGGCGAGTAATTAATCGGTAACGCGGTTTTTAGACGTCGTGTTTTAAGTACCCTAAGACTCTAGAATTAGAGGGTAATCATGTGTGATGTGAGATTAGATGGGTAGGATTAGATGATGTGATTAGCATCTCATAAAGTGGATAGGTGTCATTATTTGTGTGATTAATTTGAATTATCTTCACTTAAACCCATTTTTAGCCAAGTCTTATTCTAAGTGATAAAAATAAAATACCCCACCCCCTAGATCAGCCCCAAACCCGAGCCCTTCCCTCTCTCTACCCCTCATATCTTCTTCTTCCTTTCTAGAGTGAGAGACTCCAAACCCTTCTTCATCCACCTTTGATCCACTTCATTTTTCTTCTTCTATTTCTTTGCTACTTCTTCCTCTACAACATCATACTTACCTAGCTCATCATCAAGCTTTGGAGAAGCATTTCCCTCCCCCCAAAACAGCCCCAAAACCGTGAGCTAAGGAGAAGGAGAGGTGGTGGTCCTTTTCTTTTTCCTTCTTGATTTTTATGCTTGTTTTATGTTGTTTGATCATGATCAAGAGGAGATGAAACACTCTCATTCCCCTTTCTTGAACTCTAGGGCGAAACCCTAAGGGAAGAAAAGAGGGGAAATTGTGCGATCCTTAGTGAATCAAACAATTAGTTGTGTATTTGAGCTATTTGAAGTTGTAGATTGTTGTTTGAGTAATAGTTTTGGAACTAGCATGTTAAACTAGTTGTTTTATGGTTTACACCTATTCTTTAAAGAGGGGAAATGTAGGTTTTGGTTGTTGAATCATGTATCTAGTTGTTGAATTATATACTTTGGGTAGTTTAATTGCTATGGGAATTGTTATATATGTTTAAGTAGAAGAGTTAGTAAATTATTTGTGAAAAATTGGTTCTTGAGGGACTAAAATAGCATGTAGAACTTGATTTGGTGGTCCTCTAATTATTAGCGTTTTTATGGCCATGATTAAAATGTTTTGGAATCAAAAGAATTGGAAGGACTCTTTGAAACTTTTACTTTTCGAAATGTTTTTTTGTAAATGAGTTATGAAACTTAGTGAATTTGGTTGATCATGACTTGTCATTTGAAAGAAAAGATGCTATGGGAAATGGCACTAGTTTATTGTTTGGAAATTTGCAAATTTTTGGAAAAAATTGGACAATGGGCCGTGAGCCCTAGGGTGGAAAAAGGAGAAAGGAAAATTGTTACATTTTCTTATAGCTTGTGTTAGTAATTGATTTTGTGAGAAACACTTACTTGGAAGTATGATAATTAGGATTTGGAAAATGTTTTACAACATGTCTTGAAATGTGCTTGAATTATGCCTTGGGTATGACTTGATGTTTTGATGCCTTGAAGTGTAATTGAATGACTTGGAAATGGTTTGTTAGATTGTAAAAGGAAAGTTTTGCAATTTTTTTTAAGAACAAGGGGTGTGGCCGAGAGGCCCTTAAAGGATGTGGAAGGAGAGTTTTGTTTGTAACTTGGAAATAATGCTTGCATGAAATGTGTTTTAGGCTTTTGGAAATTTATGAAAAAAAAAAGTGGTTAATTGAAGTATGCTTACTTTAAGGTTTTCAAGGAATTAAGGATATGTGTTATGTTAACCTTTCAAGAAATGATTTTGATTTTAAAACCTATTTCGTTCAAGTAGCTAATAATTAAATGCTTGAATGAATACTTGGTTAGAAAAGGGTTAGGTTTTGAGAGCCTAAGTTTCTACACTGCGACCGTGCAACGTGGACTCGAGGCTTGCGGTACTACACTAGTAAACATCTATGGTAAGGGCAACTTTAGATATTGATTAGGAATTTAATTTCTAGTTTTTACATCGAAGAAGTCTTAGAACATCAGGGTTCAAAGTGAGGGTCTCGTACCCCTTCGATTTATTTTGTGTTGTGCCTTTCCGAGTCGATGGTGGGTTTTGAGTTAAGAGGCTGGTTGCCTGACCCCACCCCCCACACTTGTATGACTACTTCTCTGTCAACTCCACTGAGTTGCAGAGGGATGAACTGAGTTGTCGATTATCGTTGTTTGCTGAGTTGTGATTGATTGAAATGAATTGCTTATACTGCTGAACTTTTTCGCACTATATTGAGTTTGGCGTGAATATTATTTGATATGCGGTTAAATAATTATTCAATTTGCTTCTTGAATTATCATATGCGGCGACCTATTCATTGGAGTGCTAGAGTTTAGTCAAGTCGTTGAGTTGTCGTGACGTTTATGAGCTTTGATCCGATTAATCTAGGGTGCTAGGATCCCCTAAACGGCTCCGGCTGGTTCTTTGGGAGCTTAGCTAGACGTCGTAGCGTCAAGGAACCTGAGCTGAATGTTCTAGGGTGAGAGGAGAGCCCAAGGCTACGGCTGGCATTCAATGGATAGATCGGCGTTATATTCCGAAAAATTGTCGAAAGTGTCGTGAGAGTATGAGTCTTGAGTTGAGTCTTAAGAGAGTCTTGAGTTGTGTCTTGAGAACTATGCATATTGTTGTTTTGCCTATTGTTTATGATTTGTTATTCCCTGATTTATTGAGAAGTTGACCCTTTCCCGTGGTGCCTCCAACCAATGACGGTTACCCAGGCGATGACGAAGAGTGTGCTGATACCGGCGATGAGGACATCACCGGCGATCGTCTTTGATTTTTCAGACATTGAGATGCCCGTGGCGATGGAGTTTGACCCCATCTTCCGTCGCGTTGTTTATACTGGGGATGTTGTGCAGAGCTTCCGAGAGGGTGGTATAGTAGTGAGACAAGAAACTTTGTGACGCACAGTGAGCTTCCCGATTCGGACGATGCAGGTAGTGGACGCCTGGCGTGCTATTCAGAGAAAGAGGACTATGCCAGCATCATCTTCTTCGCCAGAGGCACCTCTCAAGATCCCGAGGCGCACTACTTCCCGACTTGCTTCCCGAGGACGAGGACGAGGACCGAGGGTTCGATGGATCGCTCGCAAGAGCGTGATTAGACGCGGGTCTGCAGGAGCATCTACTTCCAGGGAAGCTGTTATTCAGAGTTCTCCATTTGGATCTGAGCCAGAGACGGAGCCAGTTTCTCCCATGTTATTCAGGACCCCTACCCCATTTGGACACCTCTCACCTGTCTGCAGAGAGTGTGGTAAGGCTAGGTGTAGCAGCGTGAGATCCTTGGAGGAGGCGGTGATAGTGGAGGACGTGCCGGAGGGTGTGCCTGTGACGGCTCCTTTTATCGATTTGACTGGAGAGGACCCGATGGACGATGATGAGGTGGTGGAGGATCAATCTGAGGATCCAGATAGTTACCTGTAGTTGTTGTGTTGTTTGAGTGTCTGCTTATATTGTTTTGGATGACTGTAGTATTTGCTTTTGGTGTACAGTTTGTCTGGTGACCAATCGGGCTTGGTGGATTTTTTTGTATTACAGGATAGACTGGTGGTTTACTTTTGGAGCAGCCCCCTGCGTGGGTATCTACCGGGAGTACCCCCGGGTTATGATTGCTCTCACGAGGGTCTTCATACCATAGGTGTATTCTCTTGTACATTTTCTGCACTATTTTATTTTGTACGTACTGTCAGGATATCTTGTTTATATGCATGTATGTATTTTCAGTGCATGAGTCTTGTGTCCTAGATTGCACCATGTTTCGAAACGTTGTGGCTACTCTGTGTATGCTTGCGGATATTGTTGTTTTTTTAAGAAGAAAATGCACCGTATTTTTTGAAGGACACAATAGTGTCGTTTTAAAAACGCGTTGCATATAGGTTTAATTCTAGTTGAGTAGCGATCCGGAAACGGGTTGTTACAAAGGTGGTATCAAAGCAGTTTGGTTCCCACCGGACTGTGCATAGGAAATTTGGAGCTGGTCATCGTGTCGGGTTATGTTGTTGGGTAATTAGTCGTGTTGTATTGTTATTATTTGTTGAGTGAAGCAAATTGTTGCTTGAAAATTGTTTGGATTGTTTCTTTATTGAAGCGGTGTGTGTTAACACATTCCTTGATTTTGAGGTTCTGACAGGTTTCTAGACCTTGGGGGAATCTCATGCCACCTCGCAGAGACCCTACGACCGGATCTGATAGTCCCAATAAGGAGAGGGTGATTCAAACAATGATGGAGTTGGCGGCGGCCATGGCTCAACAATCGGCTGCTGCGACTCAGCAATCCAATGCTATGGCTCAGCAAACTACAACTTTGACCCAGCAAAATATGCAACAACAGCAGAGAGCGGAAGAGAATGCAGAGGCTAGAGGATTAGCTGATTTCCGTAAGCATGACCCACCGAAGTTCTACGGTGAGCCAAATCCAGACAAGGCGGATCTATGGATGTAGGAGATGGAGAAGATCTTCGAGGCACTCCACTGCCCAGAGAATGTTAAGGTGGACTACGCAACCTACTTGCTGCTAGGAGAAGCCGAGTACTGGTGGAAAGGAGTGAAGTAGGCATTGACGGCAGAGCATCGTGAGAACACTTGGGAAGTTTTCTGCAGGAGATTCTTGGACAAGTATTTTCCTCATACTTCACGTGCGGAAAAGGAGCAAGAGTTCCTCCGACTACAGCAAAGTAGCATGACGATGTTAGAATATGCTGCTAAGTTCGAATCACTTGCAAGGTACTTTAGTCCTTTTCGTAAGCGAGCTGACCAGGGTTGGTTGAGCGAGAGATTTCAGCAAGGATTGAGGTTCGACATCCAGAAATCTGTGACATCTCTAAGGATCCAGAACCTTCAGGAGTTGATTGACAGGTGTGTTAAAGTGGAAGTTATGAGAAATAACAAGAATAAGAGTGGTACGGGTGGACCAGTAAGACCCTAGAGCACGGGACAGAGGTTTGCTCAGAAGGGAAGGTATCAGAAGAAGCCATATAATCGACCTCAAGGGAACAACAGCAAGGGACAATACTGTCCGATGGCCCAGAACGCGAGAGGCAGGAGTCAGGCTAGTGCCGACGTGACTTATTACCATTGTGGTAAGCCAGGGCACTATGCGAGCAGCTGTACTGAGAAGGATGATGTGTGCTTCAACTGCAAGAAGACGGGACACTTCGCCAAGGATTGTCAAGCACCTAAGGCTGAACCAGCAATGCACGCAGCGAAGGCCAAAGGGAAGCGTCAGATGGCTAAAGGCAGAGTCTTCTGCATGAGTGGTGAAGAGGCAGAGCAGGCTGATGATCTCATCCAGGGAGACTGCGAGATCGAGGGTAAATCCCTATCTGTTCTTTTTTATTCGGGTGCAACCCATTCCTTTATTTCCTCGGATTGTGTAGATCGTTTAAAATTGACTGTGACTGCTTTACCATTCAAACTAGTAGTTACTACCCCAGCTGCTAAAACTTTGGTTACCAACACTACATGCCTTGATTGTGTGGTGGTCATTCAGGGTAGAAAATTTGTGGTTAATTTAGTCTTTTTTTCCACTAAAGGGTCTAGATATTATCCTCGGGATGGATTGGTTGTCTCGCCACCATGTCCTCTTGGACTGTGCCTGAAAAACAGTGGTTTTTCCTGATCTTGGAATTTCCAACTACCTATCTGTTAATCACATTGGTGTTTCATTGAAAGGGGGAACTCAGGAATACATGTATTTGACTAGTTTAGAAGTTTCTCAAGAGCTCGAGTTGAAGAATGTTCTTGTGGTTTGCGACTTCTCAGATATTTTTCTGAAAGATGTGTCGGGATTACCGCCAGTGAGGGAAATCGAATTCTCCATCGATTTGCTTCCAGGAACAGGACCAATTTCAATAGCGCCCTATCGGATGTCTCCAGCCGAGATGAAAGAGTTGAAGTCTCAGATTGAGCACTTAGAGTCGAAGCAGTTCATACGACCGAGTGTGTCGCCATGGGGAGCTCCAGTGTTGCTGGTGAAGAAAAAGGATGGACGATCAAGATTATGCGTGGATTATCGCCAGCTCAATAAGGTTACTATCAAGTATCGGTATCTGTTACCGCATATTGATGATTTGATGGATCAATTACGAGGAGCCGCGGTATTTTCTAAGATTGACTTGAAGTCTGGCTACCATCAGATTCGAGTGAAAGAAGACGATATTTCCAAGACAGCATTCAGGACAAGATATGGTCATTATGAGTATCTAGTGATGCCATTCGGAGTGACGAACGCGCCAGCAGTGTTTATGGACTACATGAACAGGATCTTTCACCCATTCTTAGACCAGTTTGTGGTGGTGTTCATAGACGATATTCTGATTTATTCGAGGAGTAGAGAAGAGCATGAAGAACATCTACGCTGAGTACTGCAGATGCTACGAGAGAAGCAGCTTTATGCTAACCTTTCTAAGTGTGAGTTATGGCTTGAAGAGATGAATTTCCTCGGACATGTGATAACTAAGAATGGAATAGTTGTGGATCCAGCCAAGATTAAAGTTGTATTAGCATGGGAACAGCCGAAGACTGTAACAGATATCAGAAATTTTGTTGGATTAAAAGGCTACTACCGGAGATTTATTGAAGGTTTCTCAAAGATCGTAGCACCGCTTACACGACTTACGAGGAAGGATCAACTGTTTGCTTGGACCGAAGAGTGCAAATCCAGTTTTCAGAGACTGAAGGAGCTTTTGACAACAGCACCTGTGTTGATTTTGCCTCAACCGGAAGAACCTTACGAGGTTTACTGCGATGCGTCACACTAAGGATTAGGATGCATGCTGATGCAACATCGAAAAGTTGTGGCTTATGCTTTGAGACAACTTAAGATTCACGAGAGGAACTACCCTATGCACTATTTGGAGCTTGCTGCAGTGGTTTTTGCACTGAAGATTTGGAGGCACTACCTGTATGGGAGCACGTTCACTGTTTACAGCGATCACAAGAGCCTGAAATACTTGTTCGATCAAAAGGAGCTCAACATGCGACAGCGAAGATGGACAGAATTTTTGAAAGATTACGACTTCACTTTGGAATACCATCCAGGGAAGGCGAACGTGGTAGCTGATGCACTGAGTAGGAAGAGCGTTTTAGCTTCAGCAATGATGATCAAGGAGTTAGAGATGCTAAAGAAGTTTCGAGACTTGAAATTAAATGTGGAAGTGCCATCGGGGAAGCTGAAGTTTGGGATGCTCACCATTTCTAATGGATTATTGGATGAGATTAGAAACCATCAAGTTGATGACAAGCTACTACAAGAGAAGGTTGAACTGATAGCGCAAGGGAAAGCGACAGAATTCAAGATTGGAGCGGACAACATCTTGAGGTGCAATGGGCGTGTGTGTACCTAATGTGGTGGAGTTGAGGAAGTTGATTCTCGATGAGGCACACAAGAGCAAGATCTGAAGAAGCATTTTTGGTGGCCCGAAATGAAGAAACAAGTGGCAGAGTATGTGGCTTTCTGTCTAACTTGCCAGAAGGTAAAGATGGAACATCGTGGCGTGAGGGATCTTTATGTAAGCAGCGTGCCCGGTGTGGAAGTGGGATAGCATTTCTATGGATTTCATTGTGGGATTTCCAAGGACACAGAAGAGGCATGATTTGATTTGGGTAATCGTCGATCGATTGACCAAATCCTCTCATTTCTTGCCAGTGAGATCGACATACAACATGGGTGACAGAGATCTACATCGCGGAGATTGTGCGACTGCATGGCGTGTCATCTCTTATTGTTTCTGACCAAGATCCAAAGTTTACGTCTTATTTTTAGAGGGGATTACAAGAAGCGATGGGAACTAAGCTCCAGCTTAGCTCAGCATATCACCCCTAGACTGACGGTCAGACTGAGAGAACGATTCAATCACTAGAAGATTTGCTGCGAGCGTGTACGTTGGATCATAGAGGGAGTTGGGATGATGTCTTACCGCTAGTGGAGTTCACCGAAAACAACAATTTTCACGCGAGTATTGGTATGGCACCTTACAAAGCGTTGTATGGACGTAAGTGTCAGACACCTCTTTGTTGGTACCAGGATGGTGAGAGCTCTGTTATGGGACCGAACATGATTCAACAGACTACCAAGAAAATCCGATTGATTAGAGATAGGATGCAGACGTCTCAGAGTAGACAGAAGAGCTATGCGGACCAGGGTCGCCAACCGCTAGAGTTTGAAGAGAGAGAGCATGTATTCCTCCGAGTTACACCTACTACTGGAGTTGGTTGAGCGATCAAATCCAAGAAACTTACTCCTATGTTCATTGGACTCTACCAGATTCTTCGTCGTATTGGTCCAGTGGTATATCAAATTGCTTTGCCACCTTTCTTGTCAAATATTCATGACGTCTTTCACGCCTCACAGTTGCCGAGATATGTTTCCGACCCTTCTCATGTTATCGAACGGGATGTGATTCAACTGAAGGACGACCTATCATTTGAAGCGTCACCTGCTAGGATTGTCGACCGAAAGGCTAAGCAGTTGAGGAACAAAGAAATCTAACTTGTCAAGGTCGTGTGGGATTAGAAGACCGGGGAAGCTACATGGGAGCTGGAAGAGAAGATGAAGAACCAGTATCCAGAACTTTTTCTCGGTACGTATCTTACTCGTAGTTTCGAGGACGAAACTATTTTTAGAGGGGGAGTATTGTAACACTCGTATTTTTACGATATGTTATTTAGCGTTATTATTGTATAATTTGTCGCATTTATGCTATAATAAGCAGCTCTTGTTTGATAAGTAAGTGATTTAAATAAATCAAGAGCAAATTAGAATTGAGAGTTAATATTTTATATTAACCCTTGGTTCAAATATCGTCGAAAAATTCTAACGAAGTTTCGTCGCGTTTCGAATCATCGGACAGTTTTGCCGCAGATAAAATTTTAAATGAACCCCGATTTCGATGAAAATCGAATCGAATCGTAACTTGTCGTGATTATTTATGAATGTTTGATAGTGTTTTTTATTATTTATAATAAAATATTATCACGCGATGAATTAATTTCTCGGTAAATTAATTTTCGCGATTTTATCGATGGGTAATTAATCGGTAACGCGGTTTTTCGACGCCGTGTTTTAAGTACCCTAAGACTCTAGAGTTAGAGGGTAATCATGAGTGATGTGAGATTAGATGGATTAGATGGGTAGGATTAGATGATGTGATTAGCATCTCATAAAGTGGATAGGTGTCATTATTTGTGTGATTAATTTGAATTATCTTCACTTAAACCCATTTTTGGCCAAGTCTTATTCTAAGTGATAAAAATAAAATGCCCCACCCCCTAAATCAGCCCCAAACCCGAGCCCTTCCCTCTCTTTACCTCTCATATCTTCTTCTTCTTCCTTTCTAGAGTGAGAGACTCCAAACCCTCCATGGAAGCTTTCTTCATCCACCTTTGATCCACTTCATTTTTCTTCTTCTATTTCTTTGCTACTTCTTCCTCTACAACATCATACTTACCTGGCTCATCATCAAGCTTTGGAGAAGCATTTCCCTCCCCCCCAAAACAGCCCCAAAACCGTGAGTTAAGGAGAAGGAGAGGTGGTGGTCCTTTTCTTTTTCCTTCTTGATTTTTATGCTTGTTTTATACTATTTGTTGTTTGATCATGATCAAGAGGAGATGAGACACTCTCATTCCCCTTTCTTGAACCCTAGGGCGAAACCTTAAGGGAAGAAAAGAGGGGAAATTGTGCGATCCTTAGTGAATCAAATAATTAGTTGTGTATTTGAGCTATTTGAAGTTGTAGATTGTTGTTTGAGTAATAGTTTTGGAGTTAGCATGTTAAACTAGTTGTTTTATGGTTTACACCTATTCTTTAAAGAGGGGAAATGTAGGTTTTGGTTGTTGAATCATGTATCTAGTTGTTGAATTATATAATTTGGGTAGTTTAATTGCTATTGGAATTGTTATATATGTTTAAGTAGAAGAGTTAGTAAATTATTTGTGAAAAATTGGTTCTTGAGGGACTAAAATAGCGTGTCGAACTTGATTTGGTGGTCCTCTAATTATTAGCATTGTTATGGCCATGATTAAAATGTTTTGGAATCAAAAGAATTGGAAGGACTCTTTGAAACTTTTACTTTTCGAAATGTTTTTTTGTAAATGAGTTATGAAACTTAGTGAATTTGGTTTATCATGACTTGTCATTTGAAAGAAAAGATGCTATGGGAAATGGCACTAGTTTATTGTTTGGAAATTTGCAAATTTTTGGAAAAAATTGGAGAATGGGCCATGAGCACTAAGGTGGAAAAGGGAGAAGGAAAATTGTTGCATTTTCTTATAGCTTGTGTTAGTAATTGATTTTGTGGGAAACACTTACTTGGAAGTATGATAATTGGGATTTGGAAAATGTTTTAGAACATGTCTTGAAATGTGCTTGAACTATGCCTTGGGTATGACTTGATGTTTTGATGCCTTGAAGTATAATTGAATGACTTGGAAATAGTTTGTTAGATTGTAAAAGTTTTGCAAATTTTTTTTTAAGAAAAAGGGGTGTGGCCGAGAGGCCCTTAAAGGATGTGGAAGGAGAGTTTTGTTTGTAACTTGGAAATAATGCTTGCATGAAATGTGTTTTAGGCTTTTGAAAATTTATGAAAAAAAGTGGTTAATTGAAGTATGCTTACATTAAGGTTTTCAAGGAATTAAGGATATGGGTTATGTTAACCTTTCAAGAAATGATTTTGATTTTTAAAACCCATTCTTTTCAAGTAGCTAGTAATTAAATGCTTGAATGAATACTTGGTTAGAAAGGGGTTAGGTTTTGAGAGCCTAAGTTTCTAGTTTAGCATACAGAATTGTGCTAAGTTTACTCGTAGTGATAGGAGTTGCGAATCTGGAGACCGTGCGACGTGGATTCAAGGCTTGTGGTACTACACTAGTAAACATCTGTGGTAAGGGCAACTTTAGATATTGATTAGGAATTTTATTTGCAGTTTTTACATCGAATAAGTCTGAAAACCTCAGGGTTCAAAGTGAAGGTCTCGTACCCCTTCGACTTATTTTGTGTTGTGCCTTTCCGAGTCGATCATGGGTTTTAAGTTAAGAGGTTGGTTGCCTGACCCCAACCCCCCACACTTGTATGACTGCTTCTCTGTCAACTCCACTGAGTTGCAGAGGGATGAACTGAGTTGTCGATTGTCTTTGTTTGCTAAGTTGTGATTGATTGAAATGAATTGCTTATACTGCTGAACTGTTTCGCACTATATTGAGCTTGGCGTGAATATTATTTGATATGCGGTTAAATAATTATTCAATTTGCTTCTTGAATTATTGTATGCGGCGACCTATTCATTGGAGTACGAGAGTTTAGTCAAGTCATTGAGTTGTTGTGACGTTTATGAGCTTTGATCCGATTAACCTAGGGTGCTAGGATCCCCTAAACGGCTCTGGTTGGTTCTTCGGCAGCTTAGCTAGATGTCATAGCGTCAAGGAACCCGAGCTGAATGTTCTAGGGTGATACGAGAGTCCAAGGCTATGGCTGGCATTCAATGGATGGATCGACGTTATATTCCGAAAAATTGTCGAAAGTGTCGTGAGAGTATGAGTCTTGAGTTGAGTCTTGAGAGAGTCATGAGTTGCATCTTGAGAACTGTGCATATTACTGTTTTGCCTATTGTTTATGATTTGTTATTCCTTGATTTATTGAGAAGTTGACCCTTTCCCATGGTGCCTTCAACCAATGATGGTTACCCAGGCGATGACGAATAGCGTGCTGATACCGGCGATGAGGACATCGCCGGAGATCATCTTTGATTTTCCAGACATAGAGATGTCTGCGGCGATGGAGTTCGACCCCATCTCCCGTCATGTTGTTTATATTTGGGATGTTGTACAGAGCTTCCGAGAGGGTGGTATAGTAGTGAGACAGGAGACTTCGCGGTGCACAGTGAGCTTCGCGATTCGAACGATGCAGGTAGTGGACGCCTGGCGTGCTATTCAGAGAGAGATGACTATGTCAGCATCATCTTCTTCGCCAGAGGGACCTCTCGAGATCCCGAGGCACACTACTTCCCAACTTGCTTCCCGAGGATGAGGACGAGGGCCGAGGGTTCGATGGACTGCTTGCAAGAGCGTGATTAGACACAGGTCTGCAGGAGCATCTACTTCCAAGGCAATTGTTATTCAGAGTTCTCCAGCAGGATCTGAGCCCGAGACGGAGCCAGTTTCTCCCATGTTATTCAGGACCCCTACCCCACCGGGACACCTCTCACCTGTCTGCAGAGAGTGTGGTGAGGCTAGGTGTAGCGGTGCGGGATTCTTGGAGGAGGCGGTGATAGTGGAGGACGTGCCGGAGGGTGTGCCTGCGATGATACCTTTTATCGATTTGACTGGAGAGGACCCAATGGATGATGATGAGGAGGAGGAAGATCCATCTAAGGATCCGGATAGTTACCTGTAGTTGTCGTGTTGTCTGACTGTCTGCTTATGTTGTTTTGGATGACTATAGTATTTGCTTTTGGTGTACAATTTGTCTGGTCATCAGTTGGGCTTGGTGGATATTTTTTGTATTACAGGGTAGACTGGTGGTTTACTTTTGGAGCGGCCCCATGCTGGGTGTCTGCCGGGAGTACCCCCGGGGTATGATTGCTCTCACGATGGTCTTCATACCATAGGTGTATTCTCTTGTACATTTTCTACATTGTTTTATTTTGTACGTACTGTCAGGATATCTTGTTTATATGCATGTATGTATTTCCAGTGTATGAGTCTTGTGTCCTAGATTGCACCATGTTTCGAAACGCTATAGCTACTCTGTGTGTGCTTGCGGATATTGTTTTTTTTTTTTAAATGTACCGCATTTTCTGAAGGACACAGGAGTACCATTTTAAAAACGCGTCACATATAGGTTTAATTCTAGTTGAGTAACGGTCCGGAAACGGGTCGTTACAAGCACAAAGTAATGCAGAAAATACATCACAATGTAATGAAAGACAAGTTCAACATCCTACCTCTTTAAAGCAAAATGAAATAGAAGCATGAGGTAGTTTTTATGCAAGATATTGCTTTTATACTTTCTGAAATTGCTTTAATTCTAACAATGACGGGATGGTTTTTATGTGAAGAAGACTTAGAGGGTGTTTGTTCCTCAACAGGTGAAAACTTTTTATTGAGACTTCAATTTATGTAATTAAAATTAGGGACTTTTTGTGCCTATTTGTGATGGATTCTGAAAACTTTAGGTTATAAAAGTTGTGTCCATAGAAAATGTATATGGATTATTTTTTCCATGCTGTTTTGGCATTTTTCTGCTTGGGTTGGATAATTAGGGCTCTTCTTCCTTTCTCTGTGTTTTACATTTTTATGCTTTACCTTTTGTGATATGTTATTATTTTTTGTTTGACATAGGCTTTTCAAACAATCAAAGGTTGATTGATGGTTGGAGCCATTCTTTTACTCTGGTGGAAATTGTTTACAGACGCATTGTGTTACTCTATTTTTCTGATGCATATTATTATATTTTTTTAATCTTTTGCCTTTTGTTATTCTTTTGCCTTAAAAAATCGTTTGTTTTGGAACTTATTTGATGTTTTGATATTTGTATATGATGTGCGGTATTTGTGTCTTTTTGTTGTTGCGTTCCATGGTTTTATGCGGTGTGGGACTGTGGGCTTTTTTGGGTTTGATACAAGTACGATAAACTTTTGGTTTCGACATGCGTAGCTGTTAGAGGCTAGGGATTTATTTATGGTTCCTGATATTTGTTGTATTAAATGATTTTTGTTGTCAAGATTTCATAATAACAATTTTTGCAGCAACCAGTGTCTTCTTCAAAGCCTGCTATTTTTAGTTAAAAATGGCTCTTTTATATTTCTAAAAGCACATGTCATGGATATGGAATGCGGGATTCTCATCAGAACTATGCTAAGGCGATCCAGTATGCTAAAAAATTTCCAAAGTTTTTATTTTTTTTAATGTTTTAGAATGATGGGTTTGAGGTTTCAATTGTTATTTGAACTTGAACCAAAATGTCATTTTTTTATGTAGCAGAAAGAATCATGGAACAAAATTATGACTCTTGCCTATCGGAGTTCTTGATTTGTCTATGAAGAGATCAAACTGACAACAGAGGCGCACAAGATTTGGAAGTCTTTTATGCAGAACGGAGCGTGAGAGTAGCGTTTAAGTTGAAATCGGAAGTAAATTGAAACAACACGAGGTAGCAATCTAGGCATGAGAAAGACTTTAGTACTAAAGGGGTATAAGCATATGATCTTTAATATTTTGTAAATGATTCGTGTGGCTAATATACATCAGTATAATTAATTGATCCAGTCTATAAATCAAGTATCCGATATGATACTATATTTAATATTCAAGATTTCCATTTACAATTCTCTAACATAAGTTGTCTTTTTTAATAGGTCTCCCACATAAGTGTCCTACTTAATTTTCCCATTTAATTTTCCTATTTACTAATACTCCTATTTACCTTTCCTTCTTAATAAATTTCTATTTAACTTTCGTATTTAGTAGTACTCTCATATAACATTCCCTCTTTAGGTTGACAAATTTACGTCAGTAGTTTATGGAATTGTTCTCAACGAAGCAACAATGTCAAAAATATTTCTGTTACAATGGTTTTTATTAAAAGTATGGTCATTTGGACATACTGTTGCCCCGTGCAGCGCACGGATAGTAGTCTAGTTAAAACCAATTTTCAATTGCTCAAAGAATAACAATCAGCCATTAAAGGTTTAATACCCCTTTTGGTCCATGTAATTTGACCGAAATTTTATTTTAGTTCCTGTAAAATTTTTTGTTTTATTTTGGTCCCTGTAATTTAAGATTCTTCCACTTTTAGTCCATGTTGTCAAATCCCTATTAAAAATATTGAGTTTTTCTTCCACTTTTAATCATGTAATTTTAAGATTCTTTCACTTTTAGCTCTGTAATTTAATAGGGATCTGACGGCATGGACTAAAAGTGGAAGAAGAATCTTAAATTACAGGGACTAAATCGAAACAAAAAAAATTTATAGGAACTAAAACCGAATTTCGCTCAAATTACAAGGACCAAAAGGAGAAACACAATCAGCACTCCCTTTTAAAAATACTTCTTCCAGAATAAAATATAAACAAAAAAAGTATATATATTTAGTCTAAATTTTAGACTAAATAAATACATATATTTTTTTTATTATATTTTATTTCGGAAGGAGTAATTCACGGGTTCCATATTGTTTCCTTTTAAAACCATGTGCACATCGAAACATTTGATATAATATAATATATATTCAAAACTTGATTCCAAAATTATATATATATATATATAGAGCTCTTTGAATCAAAGTCTGCGACTTGTTTTGTAACCTCATTACAAGAATTGTCTTTCAATTGATATTAAACAAATAGATGACTCGGCCCCATTTTGAATTCAATAATCCAAAAAAAATAAAAAAAATAAATAATCAAAAGCGGTTAACTGGGCATCATGACGCATGAACAGAAACCGGAAATTAAGAATCAATATACGCACAAACTTTGGAATGGCTTTTATTTCCCCACCTCCCCCACTTAATTTCTCCACCTCCCATATTTTTAAAAATCCAACTTTACCCTTGCATACATAATATCAACTGTTGCCTTTTTTTTTCTTCACGTCCGTCGCATACTCCCTCCACCTCCCTCACATACTCCCTCGCCATTTCCCCACCTCCCTCACCATTTGTTAGCAATCCACCGGCAGCTGCCGCAGTAGCAGCAGCACCACCGCAGTAGCCGCATCGCATTCGTTGGCCATCTCCTCCACAGTTCGCTGCCTTCTTTTTTTTTCTCGAAATCACAGATCGTCCGGATTCTTATTAGGATCACTCGGATATAAGAATCGGACGATATTTTTTGATTACTCTATTTCCCAAGTCCGGATTCTAATATCCGGAGTACTCCGTATTCTAAAGTCCTGAGGTATAAAATAGTCCGGATTTAAGAATCCGGAATATTCCGGGAATTAGAATCCGGACTCTTTGTCTGTTAAAGTCTTGACTTGTCTTTTCAGTCTGATTTCAATGGAAGACAAATTTTCCGAAGACAACTTTCCCGACACCATAGTGCCCATTGTTCCTGATGTTCCAGATGTCGTTTCCATGGATTGTACCAGTGCATTCACTACTGTTCGGGTACTTATTTTATTGATCAATTTTGTTAAGATTTGTTAGATGTGTTGGTGAATGATACATGTTGTCGTTTCAGGTGTTTTCTACGCGGGATGACCTATTAGCATGGGCACGAGACGTTGGCAAATCTGTTGCGTGTGTGGTTATTATTTTAAGATCAGACTATGGGCAATCAAGCAAAAAGACTTTTGTGATGTTGGGTTGCGAGAAAAGTGGCAAGTATAAGCCTTACAAGACTATGGGAGTGAAGGCTACTGGCACTAGAAAATGTCAATGCCCATTCAGATTGAAAGGAAGGCTGGTGAAAGGTGCCGGAGGGTGGATTTTGAAGGTAATGTGCGGTATGCACAACCACGGGTTAGTCGAAAACTTTGAGGGTCATCCATATGTCGGTCGTCTAACTTCTGAAGAGTTGTCTAATCTGAGCGACATGACATTGAACATGATTAAGCCGAGAAACGCCTTACTCTCATTATAGCATAAAAATCCAAACAGTCACACCACAATTAGGCAGATCTACAACGCACGACAAAAGATCCGATCTAGTCTAAGGCAGAGCAGAACTGAGTTACAACATTTGATGAACTTGATGCACCGTGATCGTTATGTCCACTGGCATAGAAAAGCCGATAACTCTGATGTTATCACTGATATAGTTTGGGCACATCCTGAAGCTATCAAGCTTGTAAATTCGTTCAACATTGTTTTGCTTATTGATTCGACATACAAGACTAATAGGTACAGGATGCCACTAGTTGAGATTGTTGATGTGACCTCAATTGAGATGACATTCGCTGTTGCATTTGCATTTGTGGAGTCGGAGAAAGCGGATAACTACACATGGGTGCTTGAGAAGTTGAAGGGTATGTTTGTGAGACAGGATTCATTACCACAGGTGATAGTGATCGACCGGGAACTTTCTTTGATGAATGCAGTGGCTAACGTTTTTCCCATGTCGCGTAACATGTTGTGCCAATTCCATATCCGTAAGAATGTGAGGGCGAAGTGCAAGACTTATGTGTATCCACAAGAAAAAATTGAATTGGTGATGACTGCGTTTGATTCAGTTGTTGATTCACCAACGATGGATGACTACCAGCAGCGACTGCAACATTTCGAGGATGTTTCAGCACCGTTCAATAACTTCATTGACTATGTCAAGAACACATGGCTAAATCAACACAGGGATAAATTTGTTTCTGCATGGATAGACCGGCATATGCACATTGGAAACAAAACAACCAACAGGTATGCATCTGAATTGTCGGTGACATCTGACATTTATCACTATTTTTGTGGAGTTCTGAATTGTGTTTGTTTTCTGATGAACAGGGTTGAGTCTGCACATTGGTTTGTTGAAGAAGTTGTTAGGCGATAGCGAGGAGATTTGTGTCGCTGTTGGGATGCAATGAATAACATGATCAGGTTACAGCACACTGAGTTGAAGGCTTCATTCGAGCATAGCATTAGTAGACAACAACATTGCTTTAATATTGCAGTCTACAAGCACTTAAATGGCCTTGTGTCTAAGAATGCGTTACAGTACATTGCCGACGAGCTTCTCCGATCTAGCACCGTTGGCATAGATAGTTCTGCGTGTGGTTGTGTGCTAAGATACACGCATGGACTACCTTGTGCATGTGAGCTTGCCAGATATACGATGCACTACAT
The DNA here is from genome assembly GCA_037113605.1 of Calophaca sinica. Classification (NCBI taxonomy): domain Eukaryota; kingdom Viridiplantae; phylum Streptophyta; class Magnoliopsida; order Fabales; family Fabaceae; genus Calophaca; species Calophaca sinica. Next base: position 83,958,087 of record CM073730.1, on the reverse strand, counting down.
CCCAATCCTGTTGGAGGCAGTTCATACTCACTGGAGGAAATTGAGCTTTGAGAACCCATGTGACAAGCGGTAGCCATGGTTGTAACTAAGTATACAGGTTGAGCTTGAAGCATTGGCACGTAGGTTTCAGGAGCTTGATATTGCAGGCAAGCAAAACTACGTGAGTTGGCATTTCCTGACACCACTTCTATCTGTCCACCCCCTTGTAAGGTGAACCCAAGGGGAGCACCAAAGAAAGGAAAGTGGTTGGCAGTAGATATTTCAACAAGACGCGATCCATCCTCATGGGAGCGTGTTGATGACTTCTTTGCCTCCCAACACGATAGTGCGTCAACTCCAACCTCGTCTAGACGTTCAGCTCCTCCTATGCCCAATAAGTCGGCTCACACTTTGTCTAGACATTCAGCTCCTCCTCCCATCAAGTCAGAACCACCTACAGCTCCTCCTCCTCCCATCAAGTCAGAACCACCTACAGCTCCTCCTCCTCCCATCAAGTCAGAACCACCTACAGTTGCTCCTCCACTGATGAAGTCAGCTCCGGCCCTGCCATTCATACACCAGTTTCCTTATCAAATTCATCAATACATTGACAACATTATTGATGTAGAGCGATAGAGGCTGTGGGTATCGTGAGCATCATTTGCTTTACTTGGGATGGGGGAGAATGCATGGCCCTTAATCTGACAGGATTTGATTAGAGAGGTTGAGAGAAACCGGGACGACTATCTTGGTGTACTTTGTGGCGAAGATAACCTTGAGGCACTAAGGCGATCACTCTATGTTGACAGGGTTGATCATGTTGCCAAAAAAGACAAATGGATGACCATGCCAGATGCAGGATATGTGATTGCTAACAAATATAAGGTGGTTCTGATCTGTTTAGACCCAAGGGGAAGTACCACAATTTTCCCTCTCAGGCACGGACCACCGAAGGATTGGAAAAATCAGCGCGTCCTCTGCATTGGATTTCTGCATAGAATGGAACACTTTGTACAGGTACAATAGTTGTGTTAACTCTTTATTTTTTTTGTAACCTTTACATCATTTTTTACTTTGTTTAATTGGTTTCAAAATGACATGTTTTCAGGTCTATTTAAAGCATGACGCTCCAATACCTCAGCCGGATGTTCAATGGAAAAGGTTTAGAAGCGATTGTGCTAGGGATTGGGAGGCGCTATATCTTAGTCGCATGCAACATTGGAAATCTATTTTTATTTCATCAGCAGAACATGTAGCTGTAGATCATTGAATATTTATATATTGGATCTCTATATTTATGGTTCAATTTGTGTTTTAATTTGTGTTTTAATTGTATTTGCCTCTCAATGACATAATGGTACGACCAGGAGACGCAAAATTTATGAACAAATAAAATGCATATATCCCAAAATACAAATACATATATATGTCTGATCAAAATACATATGAAAACACTAAGAGGGTGCTGCTACTCGTGCCTACGCCTGACCCGTCGCCGTGTATATATCTGCGGGAAATGGGGGCGTGCTAATCTCTGTAGCTCTCGCATCAACTCCCAACCATCGGTGTCGGGCTGGATGTGCAGGCGTCCGTCCATCACTGCCTGTGCAATCTCAAACACCCTAGCCCAACTAGCAGCCTACGACAACAACAAAAAAAGATTTAATTTTCGTATTCACAGCTGTTTAAGACAAATAAATAAGACTTATAAATATAACATACATCTGCTAGTGGCGGTGGTGGTGCGGATGGTGGTGGTGGTGGTGGTGGCGGTGGCGGCAGTGGTGATCCTGGATCTGGAACTGGTACATGATCATGATATATATATATATGGATGTGAGATACGTCGGAACCAATCCATGTATCCAGGCTCTACGTCCGGTAATCCAAGCGCCACCGGAGCACCAAGAACATTGAGGTGCTGATCAAAATGAAGCCACCTCTCGTCCATCTCCTCTGAACTGACCGACTGCCGTCTCAAGTCCCGGGGATCGACGGGTATGCGCTGCACATGTCCAAACTGGCGCAATACCCTGTCCGGCAGGTATGGATAGACGAGAGTCCCAAAACGGATGAAGCCCCTGAAGTGAGATATAGCGTAGAACTCCCGCTTTGCTGTGGATCGACATACGGGTCCCGGGTAACATCGCCTCTGATCGGCCGATCCAGGGCCGCCAATATGGCCTCACGATCCTGCGCCTCGACCACATCCCAACGAGGCACGAGTGCGCCTCGTCGTACTCAGGACATAAACTCTTGGATCCGAGGTCGGGTGTGCGGAAGTGCTCATGAATCCAGGCTGCATGAAAATTAAAAACTCAAATACTCTTTCATTAGCGCTTTACAAGTATAATAACAGTTATTGAATACAACAAAATTCGTGCACTGTAATAGCGTCGCAAATCCGCCATCCGCCGTCTTAAACACCTTTCGCATCCACTGAGTGGTCGTACAAATGTGCGAGGGCCATGGCATCCCATGCGTGGTCTCGACACGGCTCAAGTCCCTAAACATGTGTAGCCATCCTATACGGCGTCAGGAGCCACTCTTCTCGGTGAGCAGTGGTGCCGAGCAAGGTGCAATAGGTAAGCCATGGTTGCCATGTCCCACTCTCCATACTCGCGACATCGCTGTATACCTCGGTCTTGACCACTCGGTCGAGCAGTACATCTGTTCCTATCAATCTCCTCATGTGCTGCAGCTCTAGGGACGCCTATGACTCGTCGGCAACATAGCGGCGGTATCTGCTATCCGGTTGTGCAGCAGTGTAGAACGTCCCCATCACTGGAATATGGAGTAGCTGTGACACGTCATCCAGAGTGACCGTCATCTCACCAATCGGCAGGTGGAAGCTGGAAGTGTTTGAATGCCATCGGTCTACAAAGGCACTGATCAGTCCCTTGTCGACCGCCCCATAACAAAGCCGCCTGAGTGGATCAAGCTTCGACTCAACCAGAATAGCATGAATCTGCGGAAAAGGGGCAAAAGCAGATACACTGGTGCCGTGGTGATCACCCTAATCTCTCCCATAGCCCGACATCAAAGCGGCCTGATATAAGTCAATTACATATAAATAAATGAAATTAATGTAAAAACAAAAATAGTGTTTACTTACGTCGGGCTCAAGCCACAAATGCGGCCACATGTTCTTGTCCATAGCGACAAGCCCGACTGTCGTATGGGCCCCAGGGAATGACTCATTTCTTTGTCTGGCTCCACCACCGGCCGCTGTCCGGCTCCACTACCGCCGCTGTCGGCTGACGCATCGCCTCCACGGCCGGCTCATGTCTTTGCGGCGTACTAGCCGAAGTACCGACTCCACTACCGTCATGATGTCGACGCAGCTCATCCTGACGCTTGCGCGCCGACATAGTAGGTCTCGTCAGGTCATCAGCCAGGGTGATATCAAACCACTTGGTATCCCACCACCCTAGCGGGTGCACGACCTAAATGACGTGCCATAATCCTGTAAAATAAATTCATAAATAAAATATAAATAAAAATCAAATTAAATAACTACTGCTGTCATTCCTACGTCAGGACTCTAGAATCAGGAACACTCGACTTCAAGAGTCGGACGAAGGAATGCGGTTCTGTCGTCTGAGCGTCAGGACTCTAGAATCAGGAAGTTGAGAATAAACTTCAATTCCTACGTCAGGACTCTTGAAGCGGAGTGTTCGGATTCTAGAGTCTGGGCGCTCAATGACGAAACTACAATTCGTCCAGGACTCTTGAAGCGGAGTGTTCGATTCTAGAGTCAGATTACTGAAAACGAGAAAAAAAAAAAATAACTGGCGATGCTTGTACCTTGCAGAAAGTGAGAGGGAGAGAGGCGATGGGAGGCGGTGGAAATGTCTTTGCGTGTGAGGCGAGTGAGAGGGAGAGGAGAGGGAGGTGAGGAACTATGGAAGTGAGGGGAGGAGGTGAGGCGAGGATCGGGAGAGGGAGAGGAGAGGGGAGGTGAGAAACTGTGGAGTGGGGGGAGGTGATGAAATGGGGAGTAAATTAGGGTTAAGTTGAGGGGTATTTCAGTCTTTTCATTAGGTTGGGGAGGTGGGGAAATTAAGTGGGGGAGGTGGGGAAATAAAAGGCCACTTTAGAACGCACAGATCAGACCATTTAAGAGAAAACGCTTTGGAGTATACACGTTTCCGATCCAGCAAATTTTCATTTCCGTAAACAAACTTCTAAACGCGCAGATACATATATATTATCATATTATATAGTATGTACTTAAAAAATATTCACGAAGAACATTCATGTACTCACAAAAAGAAGACAACATGCTAAAAATCGAATCATATTCAAAAGCAACAAAGCATGTGATCATACAAGGCCAATAAACACATAGGATTTAAGGTAACTAAGACCAAGGCTCTGGTACCACTATTAGAGAATTAAAAGATAGACTTTTAAAAAAAAAATTAAAATCAATCTCAAGAACAAAAAATCTTCTTGCTAAGATCGCTGAACTATGAGAATCACATGGATGCTGTGTTTACCTCTTGAATCGTGAGCAATGATCACCGGTACCACAAAGGAGCAACACTACTACTCAGTCCACGCGAGCATCTATTGGAGCCGGGGTGCCAATGCTAGTTGGCCGCTCCAAGGTTTCTTAGCCACCTCTTTCTCATCTTAGGGAAGGGCTTTGATATCTAAACCTCCCCCATTTAATTTTCCCACCTCCCCTTCCCCATGAAAAGACCTAACTATCCCTACTTAATTTCCCTAACCCCGTCGTCCTCGCTTTCTTTTTTTTCCTGGAAATTTGAACTTCTCGTCAACTTGTTGACGAGAATTTTTGTCAATAAGTTGATGCATGTGTTAGTGGAAGTCCTCTCTTATTCATAACACACTCATCAACTTGTTAACGAGGGTTTTCGTCAACAAGTTGATGAAATCCTCCGTCAACAAGTTGATGAGCGTGTTAATGGTAGCCCTCTCGTATTTATAACACGCTCATCAACTTGTTGACGAGGATTTTCGTCAACTTGTTGATGAGAATTTTTCGTCAACAAGTCGATGATGATTTTCGTCAACAAGTTGATGAGTGTGTTAATGGTAACTCTGTCTCTTCATATCATGCTCATCAACTTGTTGATGAAGATTTTCATCAACAAGGTGATGAGAAATACAAAAACACGAAAAAAATAAGGGGTAAAGTGGTATTTTAAAATGGGAGGGGAGGTGACAAAATTAAAAATGGAGACTTAGATAACAAAGCCCCTTAGGGAAAGTAGCCTCCACATGACCTAATGAGCCAGTGCTCTCCTTTACCCTAAATAAGTGAGCGACCTAAGCCTTATTGGGCCAAGCCCAATAACCTTGCACATTTAATTAAATCTTATTTAGTTAAATCCTTGTGTTAATTAAATTCAATCTTATTTAATTCAATTAACATGTTGATTTAAACTAGATCATATTTAATTTAATAAACTATTTACACAAATTAAATCCTATTTAATTTATCAATTACCAAGTGCTCCGATAATTGTCAAAAAAAAAAGTGCTCCGATAAATCACTCTATGCGTGTGACCCTCATAGGTTTCCATTAGACTGACAATGATATTAAATATTATATTAATATTAAATATTCAATATAATATTAAATATCATAGACAGTGATTTGTATCTAGCAATACTTCACTGTCACCCAGTATATGGAATTATCGGTGATATGATAAGAACCTTGTTGCTACCATATTTAATAGTGAAGCTTGTGTCCCTTCGTCCTTATGTCCTAATTGAACACGAGGCATAAATGTGTCATCCTCATTATGTCCAATCGTATGTTTCTCGATCCTCAAGTAGACGTGTAATCCTAATGGGCCCAATATCTCATATTGACCCATTCCTCACATGGCCATGCATTATTTCACGTCTGACTCTATCGAGTAGCCTAGACATTACTCCTATCATGTAGGAGGGACGAATCTTATCTACATCACTCACACTCCTCATGTTACGGATGGCGTTTGATAACATTAAAACCTACAACTCCTCATGTAAGAATCGTAGTGACTTAAAGTCGAAAGGCTACTTCACTATGGTCGTCATGAGGAGCACTTATGAAACTTACATAACTATTATGAAGCGTCCTCATAATTGGTCAATTCGGTATAAATATTACTCTGAATATTTATACCAGTGTGCCGGCTTGATATCATATATTCATGACTCGTGAGATGTGGTCATCAGTCTACTCACTCAATAGTCTCTATTTATTATTGTCGTCCTAGTTAACAATAATACTTCGACTACGGATACTTAAAGAATATTATTCTGTAGTTCAATGGGGTCTCACGATCAAGTCATATTTGATGTGCTATTGAACGAACTGTCTATTCTAAGGACTTTATTATGATATACGCTAATAACATAATAAATGATGTCTTTACATATATTAAATATATGACTAAAGTCATGATACAAATAATAATCTATATAAAATAAATTGGCCACTAGGGCTTAAACTAACACATATTGCACACAATCCTAGGGTGGCTGATAGGCATTATAATCACTCAATAGATTAACCGTATACCATAGTTCTATTAAGAAATACTGATATCAACCTCTATAGTAGAGCATGAGACTCTACTCTATTCTATACTAGTAGTTTAACTACTATTCCAATATTTAGACTTCTCTCTCCCACATATCTGGCATTTCATGATTTGTTGGATAGGACTCCTTGAGTTCCTCCTGTTCCCGCCATTGACCTTGCGGCATCCCAACGATAGCTGGGATATAGTCATCTGTCATGATGACAGGGAATATCCTAATGTCCAAAGATATGACCCAATTACACATTGGGCACCCCACTGACTTTAGGACTTACTTATGAAAGAATATTATTATTATTATTATTATTATTATTGTTGTTGTTGTTATTATTATTATTATAGGGTATTATTACGTGACTTCTAAGGAATATACTATAAGGATAGTTTGGAGTATACCTATAGTCATAAGGACGTAGTAGGCAAATCCCCGAACTGGACTCTGAATCTCCTCGGCAGCACCTCCTCTACAAGAATAGAATATATTACTATAACAATAGAATAGGATATGAAACAATCACTAAAGCATTAGGAGTACGGCATTACCTTAACTCCTGTATCCTCGGAATAGCTCCAGAGCCTTGCTATCGCACCAGAGGTTGGGTATTCAGTCAAATATGACCAGAATATCCCTAGAGAGAGAAACTGATGGAGAGAGAGGGAAAAAGAGAGAAGGGGCATCCTAAAATGAGGGGGAGGACCCCAATTTATAGTTTTCCAAACCGTCCATTTTTGACACGTGGAAAAGTCACGAGCCATGCGTGATGACATGCGTTTTAGTTGGTCACCTTGCAGTAGTTTCATGTCGGGTTGCGAAATGGCACATCTTCCTATTGCGAGGTGATCATGTCGCGTCACGAGCTGACTCAATTCCATCTTATTCGTTTTTCTTCTTCCTAATTACCCCTAGCTTATTCTAACCCCTAATTCAAGGTCTCAAAAACTTGTTTAAGGCTTACAATACCAAGATTACTTTAGGGTTTCCAGATTAGAAAATCTAGTTTGTGACAAGTGACATGTTGGATGCATAACGAGTTGCATGGAATCGAGGAGATATGGGTCAACACGTGTCAGCAGTGGGGACACCCAACACTCAATACGCTGAAGCGTGGGGTGACCAACATCAAAACATTGGCACGATTAAACGTTGCGCAGCCAATGATTAGTCGGTGCCCTGTTTCGTAAAAACTATAAATTTGAGTTCTCTCACAAATTTTGGCCCTTTCCTCTGCTCCTTCTCATTCTAACTCTCAACATCCAACACGCTCTTCCACCCCTGTCATTGTTGGAGTGTTTGTTGTCTCATAGTTGTTTTGGTGCTTCGTTCATATTCTCATTTCATTACCATTTTATTGAGATATCATTGGTAAAGATCTCTCACTTGATTCAGGTTTTGGTGACTCTCTCCTTCACCTCGTTATTAACATCACTTCTACGGTGTTTTAATACAATATTATTTTTAAATTTATTTTAATATTTCATTAATGTGATACATACACACACGCACTTACATACACATATACGTACAATACATACATACATATGCTAGTCTGTTAGGCTTAATAAACTTTTCATATTATAAGCGTTAAGCTGTTTCAAAAATACTTTATGAGTATACTAAATAGTTTATCTGAAATCAAAAAACTTTATGATAATTTTTTGAGGAAATATTTATTAAATAAAACCCCTGAAAAATATTAGAAACAAGATGCACTTTTGGGAGTCAAGAGTCACGAGAAGCAAAAAAATCAATGCTTATGCAGCAAGGAGTTGTTGTGGATTGGTGGGCAAAAAGCAAGATGATAGGAATGAGCCCACAAATATCCTTTACGTCATTGGGACCGACGCTTGCTCATATGTCTTTCTGGTGCAGCCAGCAGATGGCACACTACAAAAATACCTTTAAGTACAATGATTAAAAAAACTTGAGAATATTTGTACCAAAAAAAGAAAGAAACTTGAGAATATTAATGAATGGAGTGAAACAATTTTATTAAGGTATTTTATTATTAGAGTATTAATCATAAAATTGAAACAAAATAATTAATATTCTATTGAAAAAATAAAAAACCATTTAATATAGATTTTTTTTGTTAAAACGTCACTTAAATGGAGACGAAGGGACTAATATTTCTAAATTATGAGAAAAAAAAATCAAAAGCAATTCTTTCTTTGCAGATAAATAATTATTTTATCAACTTTTTTATTTATTAATTAAAATTAAATACTACACAAATAAACAAGTTAGAGTTGTTGGAACGCAACTTGTCAAAAAAAAAATAAAAATAGTTGGAACGCAGACCTAAATTGGGAGGCCCGTCTCTACGGCAAACTATGTTAAGCTAACATGATGATGAAGTAGAAATCTCTAGAGCATTTGAAGTCTATGGGTCCTCTAGGTATCACAATTGTGCGATTTTTATCCCTAAGTTTTAATTGAATGAATTGGGTCCTCCAAGTATCGCAATTGTGCAATTTTGATCTATCCGTTCAATTTGTAACTAAAATTGTTGCAAGCGTTTTTATAAGTTTTAAACCAACTTACATGTCATCTAGAAAAAATTATGTGCCAGGTTATATACGCACGTGATACATCAACTTTTTTTAGTAGAAATTGAAAGACAAGAAGGATTAAAGTTGTATAATTGCAATAACTGGAAGACTCAATTCATACAATTGGAATATGGTGGACCAAAATTGGATATTTGTAATACTTGAAAGACTTAATTCATGCAAAACTTAGGGAACCAAACTTGTACACTCATGATACCTGAGGAACCAAAAATTGTAATTAAGCCTAAAATATTATGTTGATTCTAAAGAATATAAGCTAAAATGTGTAAAAAAAAAAAAAGGTGCGTGATTTGGTTTTTGTGGACAAATAATTTTGTGAACAAGTGATATATTAAAGATAAAACAGCAAAAAAATTTATCAAATAATATTTTTTTTTTTGTATTTTCAGTATAATTATAATTTTTCATAGTTTTTTTAGATTTTAACCCGTAAAGGCCGATGTAGTAAAACAGAAAAGAAAAAGAAAAGAAAAAAAAAAGAAAATCATAGCATTGGAATCTTGGAAGTTGGAACTTTTTCACCCACGTTAAATAGCTGGCTGGGGATAGTGGGAGTGAGACTGTGGGAGTGGTAGTGTTGACTTGGGATTGACGACACTCTTGTTGAGAATTGTAATTGCTGAGAATCTTCACTCTCAGGTTAGTCTCTTTTTCTTCATTTTTGTGGTTTTCTTCTCATGACGAGAGATGAGTGATCCAAAGCTTTTCATGTACATTTCGTTGTTAATTTTTGAAAACTGAAGTGCAATGCATCGTAGAATAGAAAATGCCTTAATTTAATGGGGGTGAGGGTGAAGAATTATGTGCCATCTTTATCTTTCATTAGTCAAGTTTTCATTTTTATTGTTTCATAGTATAAGTCTTTGTTTGATCACACGTTCATTTTTTTTGGTTATATTTTTGTTTTTTTCGTTTCTTGGATTGCTCTTGTGCTTCTTTTCTGAATTTCATTTCATCAGAGGTTGGTTTTGGACAAGGTGTTAGAATTTTGACTATAAAGATTCAGTTTGGTGTGAGGGTAAAAGTGGGGGTGACAAATTCTTGGATCAGTTGTAAATTACAAAGTTAAAAATAATAATACATGGATCAGCTTTATTAGTAAAATTGTTACTCGAAATTGATCAGATCTGCTCTCTATTGTACACCAAAATATTTAATTAATTTTTTTTTCCAGTCTGCTTCTTTGTCCAAAAGGATGAAATAATTGGGTTCTCTGATGTGTAATCGATCCTTCATATTGTTAAAACAGTTAGATTACTTTTTCAACCTGTTTTTTATCTTTTTTTTCTCCTTAATTTCAAAAGCGTTTTGTTTTATTGATGTTTGGATTCCCATCTTGAACTACAATTAAGGCTCTAATTCTGTTGATTCAGAGAAATTAGGTAACATCGTTTACTAGATATCAACCAGGGGTGTAATGCTAAGGTTGTAAGTTTTGTGAATTACATCATTTTAATCATGATTTGTTGCCTAGCTTCAATTGTATAATCTTCTTTTTATGGAAGTTTTTTTAAACTCCTTTACACTTACTGACATCAACTGGAGGTCAGCGAAAGTTGCTGATATTGTATTCCAGGGATTAAAGAAGGTCCTAATATAGATGGAAGCTGCCTTTACATTTTTATCAATGAGTCATATGTATTGTGATGCCAACTATTTGCCGGAATTCACGATGAAGCTCACTTGTTACATTCAAAGGCATTTAGGCAATGCTGTCTAAAGCTTGAACTTATTCCTGACATTTTCCCTCCATTTAGGTCTATTGGGATGTGGAAAGAAATAATTCTTATTATTTCAATTGTGTCTTATTTACAAACACTAATACACTTATATAGACTAAGAGGAACCTAATGGGCCTGACTAATGGGCCTTATAGAAAAACACTATTAATTACAAAATATATGCTATATTTACAATATGGGAATTAGTTTTTCGAAGGAATAAGGAATATTGTATATTGAAAATTATTTATCTTGCTGATAAGTGTGGAATACATTTTCTTGAATTTCATTTACTATGAGACAAATGGAATCATGCATTTTGTGACGACAAACTACACTTTTTAAGGCAAACAGACCTTTGTCCCTGCTGTCTCCACTCCAACTTACAAAAACACTTGTATGGAGTTTGAACTTCGATATATAGTGCTGATTTGTGAAGAGTTGATCTTTTTTTAATTTCTGGACACAACTCTAGGCCTGAAAGAAAACAGCTTCAAAAATCAGTTAAGAAATGTTTTGCATCCATCAAATGAGCATATTGCTATCAATCCTAACTCTCTAAGTTCCACAAAGACACCTTTTGAATATTTTTTTGTCATGATCTTGGGTCCATTGATACCTGCATCCGTTCTTCAATCAAGGTTAGATAGTGAGATCACATATTCATTAACATGCTAACATGTGTCTGCAGTCTACACGGTATAAAGCAGAATAAATTATACATATTTTTAGTTAGATTATATTGCAAAAATTAAATGCTTATGCTTATCTATTGGTATCAATGTTTTTACTTTTCTGATAGATGATTGATTAGTCCAACAGTTCAAATACTTTTGGGAAAGATAGTTAGAGTATCCAATAGATTATTAGATTTGATTTTGTTTCTAAAGATGTTGTTATCCTCAAATATATGTTACACTTATTTTCAGCTGTTCAGAGATATTTTCTTTTTCTAAAGATAACAAGGATAACTATTGTTCTTGTGGCACCATAGATATGTTGAGTATATACCCTTAACATTCAAGGGAAAGACTTCAAATGTTTTTATGGAACTTAGTTAAACACTTAAGTATGCAATATAATTGTCTATGTAGATTCTATTTTTTTTTTTTCTAAAGCTTTTGCTAACATGCTAATAAATGTTGCACTTATTTTCCTGTGTCCAGAGATATCCGCATTTTCAGAAGACATAAAGGATAACTGTTGATCTTGTGTCACCTTAGGTATGTTTAATAATATGAATGTTTTTGGAAAGTTTACTGACCATGGTTTAACTATATGGACCCATTGCATACACACTTAACATTCAGGGTTAAAGGGAATAAATTTTGAACCTTCCCACTTTCCTGTCCCGAGGATGCTGTATTCCAATATTATTCATTAGTTCGAAACTCTTTCTTCCAAGTTCTTTGCATGATAATATTTAGATTTTTATCTGCAATAAGAACTGAATGCACGAAGCCTGTTTTTTCCACGACCTTTTTGTTGAATGTAGGCAAACACTGTGAACTGAATATGGAAATCCTAAATATAAAAAATTCATGCATATGCTTAGTGAATACTCAATGCAATCTATGTTTACAGGAATGTGTACAGACTTTCACTGCTTTCACCACAGAAAATAATTGAATATGCCTGTAAATTTAAATTGACATGTTTAACTTGCTGCAGCGGTACAACAGTGCAGCCTTTTTTTAACATCTTTCATTTATTATTTTTTTCTTCTATCCTATCCAGGAAAGCCCGAAGACTTACCATTTAGGATGGGTAAAACAATTGAGTTGTATGGATTCCCTTCTCATGTGACGGTGTCCGATGTAAAGAGATTTGTAGAGCAGTACACTGGTGAAGAAACTGTGTTTGCTATTAAGATAAGAGAAGGCAAAGGCCGGGTTCCAAGAGCATATGCAATTATTCAGTTCATTTCTGCAAAATCTGCTACGTATATGATATCGGAAACTAACGGAATTTTGTCACCATTGTGGTATGGGCGCTCCTATCTGAAAGTTCGGGAAGTTGAAAGAGATATTGTTCCAAAGCCGAGGACTTTTTTGAACAGTTTGGATAATGTTAAACTTTATTTTGGCTGTCAGATCTCGAAGGAAAGATTCTCTGTTTTATGGAGAAAAGTGAATGTTAGTGTAGATTTTGGGATTGGAATGAGAAAGTGGCGTTTCTATCTGTCCCCTGACAACATTAAGAAGTACAAACTTGAGCTTTCATATGAGAACATTTGGAAGATTGAGCTGCATCGACCACGGGGTGAAACTGCAAAGTATCTTCTGATTCAGGTCGTTAAATTTAACCTTTTATTAAGTGTTTTAAAGCATATACTTCATTTTCTTATTAAACTGTGTCATTGGGGTGGTGAAAAAGCTTAAAAAGTGCTACTGCCAATTGGTGTTGGCTCCCTTAGTCACTCTCTGCCCATGACAAATAAATGCTTGGATTCAAATCCTGGGATCCCCTGTTGGGAGGTAATGTTTTAGTCTCCTATAAGTGCTTACCGAGCCCGGGGACCTGCGTTGAGTGTGGATTGGGGCAACCATCCCCTCACCCAAAATTTTGTTTACCAAAAAAAGTGCTACCGAAGTGACAGTTGCAGAGACCAATTAAATTATGATGAAACAGGCCACTTGATTAGGATGGAGTGGGGTTTGCGACATGTAAAAGTTCATTGGTTGGGTCCCTTGTGTTCCAAAAAGTTATGATGAACCAAATTAACATGTCAAATGAAAAATTGATTAAAAATTGCAAATGCAAAATTTGTGGATCGTCTTGTATCATTTTAAAAGCTGAAGTGAAAAATTTATAGATTATGTGGAAGTTTCATGTTCATGAATTTTAACTGAGGAAAATTAGAGTACTGATTTGATGTAAAATTTTGCAGGAGATAATTATTAAATAATAATATTCAATCCGTGGCATGATATGTACGTTGCTTTTCCATTGTCATCAAAGTTTTGTTTTTTATGTAATGCATGTTGCATTTAGGCTATGTTTGTTTAAAAGGAAAGAAAGTGGAGGGAAGGGAAAATTTTTATGATAAATGTGAAAAGTGTGCATGGATAAGTGTGACAGGTCAATCATAGTGTGACACATCAGTAATTTTACACTTTAATCAATAAACTTTCTTTCCTTCCACTTTCTTTCCCCTCACTTTCTTGGCTACCAAACATAGCCTTAATGCATGATGTATCTCACCTATACATCAAATGAACCATAATGGATGTTTTTGTGATTGTTTTTTTAATTGTCACGATATATCTGATTTTGGAATGCTTTCATTTGTCATCTAACTTCGTCAGAAGCAAATAATTTTCTCACTCCTTAGTTTAGATGGGTGTCATCTTCATTGCCATGACTTCAATTAGTTTTATCTTTCGGAAACAATGTTGTTTTTTTGATTAAAAGTTGTTGGTTTATGGAGCATTATTACAACAAAACAATATTATTTCGCATTGGATAAATTCAGATCTTTAATTTGAAAGAAAAAGTAATTTCAATGTTCAGATATAGTTAATTAGTTATGCAATTAAAGTCCAAGTTTAGTGAACTTGAGAATATTGGTTTATGGGACATTTATAACTATTCTTGAAACTGTGTTAAAGCCTACTTTAGTTATACAGCTAGACTAATTGTATAAAGAAGCCATGCAGGTAAATGTAACGGAATATATTTGTTGCCGCTATTTTTGCAGTTTTGATATATGAATTACGTAAGGTTTGTATGCTATGCTGCTGTCTGCCTATCTTTTCCTATTTTTTGTATTGTATGTGTTCTTTAAGATTTGACAATTTTATTCTATACATTGATGATCTCATCCTGATTCTAATAATGCCATCTGGTTCTAATTTTTTTTTTTTTTTTTTTTTGGGTTGCCTTTCATGTTGAGCATGTTTTCCAAATTGAAGTCATTTCATGTCATTTCATATACATTGATGATCTCATCCTGATTATAATGCCATCTGGTTCTAATTGTTTTGTTGCCTTTCATGTTGAGCATGTTTTCCAAATTGAAGTCATTTCATATCGTTTTCGAATATAAGCAACAAAAAATCCAAGTTTGGTGATTCTAAATATAAGCAAATTTTAACTAACTTCACTCTATTTAATGAGGTCTTACCTAAAGTACCCTTCAATTAATTCAAATTTTATTGTCCAATAACTCTTTTATTCTCGTGAAACAATTTCCCATGAAGGGCAATTTGAGAGATGCAATTTCTTTTTTGATTACTTTAAGTAAATTAAATGAGACTAACTACTTTTCTTAAGGGGTGTGAAGCAGTTTATTTTTCCTTATATTCGATAACGGAGGGTACCTATTAGATATAAACAATTTTATGCAATTTAATGTTTACTGGATTTAGGAATTACTGAAAGCCAACTTCTTCCCTTTACTTTTGGACTCCTATCGATGCTTCTGATTATCTCTGCTCTATAATCGTATAGTGCTATGATTGCTGCACATCACAGATATCTAATCTTATTTGTTTCTCTTTTATTTGTAGTTAATTGGTGCTCCTCGGATTTTTGAGATTGGTATTCCTACTTCAGCAAGTATATATGAAGATCCTTCAAAGAACTACTTTAAAGATACCCCTGATGAGCAATGTATCCGAGCAGTAGATTTCACTCCTTCCAGTTGTATTGGGCAGTCTTCTGCTTTATGTCTAGAGCTTCCTTGTGACCGAGATTTCCCGAATTTCAGGGAAAACTTTGCTTATTATGGGGAAAGTGAAAAGCAATACACTTTGGAGACAGGATGGCCTTTTTCTCGCAATCTGGATCTTGTCCCCATTGTCGCTCCTCCTCAAGGCGTTGAAATTCCATTTGACATCTTGTTTAAAGTTAATTCATTGGTTCAGCACGGGTGTCTTTCAGGTTCTGGACTTGACAATGAATTCTATCGTTTGATTGATCCATGTAGAATGGATCTTGAATTTATTGAGCATGCTTTAGAGAAGATGTACTATTCAAAGGATTTCTGTTATGAACCCACTAGATGGCTGATTGATCAGTACTCAAGGTACCTAAATTCAAATAATCCGCCTCGATCACCTATGATATCCTTGGATACAGGTTTGGTATATGTTCGCAGGGTTCAGATTACACCTTGCAAAGTATACTTTAATGGTCCGGAGATTAATGTCTCAAATCGTGTCATCCGCCATTTCCATGAACATATCGATAACTTTATACGTGTTTCATTTGTTGATGAGGAATTGGATAAACTGTATTCGACAGATTTGTCTCCCCGTGGATCTGAGTGTGTGAAAACTGAGATATACAATAGAATTCTCTCCATCCTTAGAAATGGAATAGTTATTGGTGATAAGAAGTTTGAATTTCTAGCATTCTCATCCAGTCAGTTGCGGGAAAATTCTCTCTGGATGTTTGCTCCTACAACAACTGGATGTACTGCATCTTACATAAGGGAATGGATGGGAGATTTTCGCAAGATAAGAAATGTGGCCAAATATGCTGCTAGGCTTGGACAATCTTTTGGTTCGTCTACTGAAACACTAAGTGTCAACAGGAATGAAATTGAAATTATTCCTGATGTGAAGGTTAGACATGGTAGAATTGATTATGTCTTCTCCGATGGAATTGGGAAAATATCTCTTGAATTTGCCAGAAGAGTGGCTAAAAAATGTGGTCATAGTTCTACACCATCGGCCTTTCAGATTCGGTATGGTGGGTACAAAGGAGTTGTGGCTGTGGATCCAACCTCATCTGTAAAGTTATCACTGAGGAAGAGCATGCAAAAATTTGATTCAGAGAACATAAAATTGGATGTTTTGGCATGTAGCAAGTTTCAGCCCTGTTATCTGAATCGACAATTGATTACACTTCTATCCACTCTTGGTGTCAAGGACAGCGTTTTTGAGAAAAAACAAAGAGAAGCTGTTAATCAACTGAATACTATACTAACAGATTCATTGAAGGCACAGGAGACTTTGGACTTGATGTCTTCTGGGGAGATCACCAATATTCTGAAAGAGATGCTCATTTGTGGCTACAAGCCTAATGTTGAACCATTTCTCTCAATGATGCTGCAGACATTTCGGGCATCAAAACTGATGGAATTGCGACAAAAAACTAGGATTTTTATTCCAAAGGGAAGAGCAATGATGGGATGCCTAGATGAAACTAGAACCCTAGAATATGGTGAAGTTTTTGTTCAATATTCTAACAATAGGCTCAGGAGTCTTTCTGATGATTTGTTTTCAGATGGTTCAGCAAAATCCCGTGTAGTTATAGGTAATGTAGTCGTAGCAAAAAACCCCTGCTTGCACCCAGGTGATGTGCGTGTTTTGACGGCTGTGGATGTGCCAGCTTTGCACCACATGGTGGATTGTGTTGTTTTCCCTCAAAAAGGGGACAGGTAAATATATTCCTTAAATATTTTAACCATTATACTAGTCAGCAGAACACTATTTTTATAGGATCATGTGATCTGGCATTTAAATATTATGCCCAATAAAAAATCCTGGTCTCTAAAATTTAAATAAACAAACATGGTGAAAAAATGATTACATAGATAAAATCTACATTACTTTTGAATGTTTATGTGTGTGCATGAATGTACATGATAGGTATCTCTTTTTTAGGGTCAGGAGACTGGGATTGTAACCCAGAATTTACAGGTTCTGGAATTAGGACACAGAGGATGAACAGAAAGAAAACATAGCCCATGCTTGTAAGAGGCTTGTTCTTGTCTTACCTCACTTTGGGCCCATTTGTCCAAAACCCCCTCTAACATAATTTGCTTACACTCCTCCCTCCCCTGCTGCCGTGTGTTACAAGAAAATGCCTGTCTACGTAACCCATTGCCTTTCCCATAATTTATCCTAACATAGACTCTAGTGATAGGAGGATCACCATCAGTTCAGATAAATACCTTTATTGTTTAATCTGCATGCACTTAAACAACATATGACTGGAGGCTAGTTGGAACAAATTTCTATTATCACACTGATGGGGAAGGGAGTTGCCTTTTGCATGGTTATTTCCTTGGAGATCCATAATGCATTGCCAGCTTCACATGTATTGAAAATCATGTTAGTAAATTTGATATGCTATGTTGCTGCTATACATCCATACATAAAATTTTCTGCATTTTTTTTCCATTTTCTTTACAAGGTGTCAATTCCATTTTTCATGGAACATTACTATTTTATTTTACAATAGATGGTGGCTTCTTTTACTGCTTCATCTATAACCTCAAAGATTTAATGTTTAAATATCCTTTTGTCGGTCGAGGAACTGATTAATGTCTAATTTTTGAATGTTCTATTATAAAAAAAATGATTTGTAAGGTTTTCTTATGTAGTTGCTTCAAGAAATCCTTATAGGGTTATTACCTGAGAAAATGCAAGCTAGTTGCACTTTATTTATGTCCTGTAATTTATGATCTTTAAGATTAAGACTACTAGTTTGCTCAGCTTTATTTCTTTTAGGTATGTTATGTAAGCAGTTACTTGTTTTACAACATTTGCTCCCTGTGAAAGAAAGCACATCGAGAGAATCAGAATTAGAACAGAAGTATATTATGTATTATGTAGTTTTGAATATTTGGCAGTTCTAGGTTTGTCATTTAGAATGTTATTTTGTCAAGGATTTCACTTTGAAATTGAGATGTTGCTTCTTTCTATTGTCAAGTGTTTTCTTTTAAAACTATATTGACACCAATAACTGAATTTTGATATCAGACCACATCCAAATGAATGTTCGGGAAGTGATCTGGATGGGGACATCTACTTTGTTTGCTGGGATCGTGAGTTGATTCCACCCGGAAAAATAGAACCAATGGAGTATACTTCTGCCCAAACTATTGAGTTGGATCATGATGTCATGATGGAGGTATTGTTTGTAGAGCATAACACACATATTCAATTTTTCATGTATTCTTTGTATGGTTTTAGCGTCTTGTGTTGTATGATCCTTGTTTTTGACATTCTTTGCTGTTGCTGTGATTATGTTGTCAATTTCTCATATCTATTTATCGTTTTACTTAAATTGATTTTGTTAAATGGATTTCCATATACATTCGCTTTTTCAATTATCCATGCAAAGGATGCTTCATTGTTTTTGTACATTATGTGCATGCTTAATAGTTCCATGAAATCTGCTCAGGACAAACTTATTTTTAACCCCACATCACTTGTCTATAAACACTCATTTTATTTATTTATTAATAACTCACTTTTTTATCCGAAGTTTTACTCCTTTTCATAAAAATATATTCACAATAACTAATCCTTTTTTTAAGGGTGGTGGTGGAGGGGATTTTTTATTAATAGGGAGAGGGGGGGAGATACCTAGGCCATACAATCTGTCCCCGAGGGGATTTAAACACACTCCTTTGGGATTACTAGGCTAGGCAGTCATCACCACACTAGCACTCTGGGATAGAATAACTAATCCTTCAATATTTAAAAAATGATTAAATCACCATGTTTATCTTTATCTTTATGAAATTTGTCATTTCCTTTTTATCTACTGTGTATTTTTTTTGTTGGAATTTTTGTGCCGGTAATCTTAATCTGTTAATTGCTCGACTGAGTCTTGTTAAAATTTGAATTTTGTCTTATCTACAATTATTGTATTTATGTGATATACACAGTTTTATAAAATACTTATTGATTCATAAATTGTTTTTGACATTTTTAACATACTTACAAATAAATATTTGGTATTATTATTTGGTTTAGGTTAAATTCATCTATTGGTCCCTTTGGTTTCAATAACTTTTCTGATATGGCTGTATAATTTAAAAAGTTTCTAATTGGTTCTTAATACTTACAAAATTTTAGAAGTTTGTATATGTGAATGGCCACCCGGACCATTATCCTTTGCTAAAATTAGCACCCGGACCAGAAGTGAAAAGCTATTGGTGTTTACAAAATCCTTAATTGAGAGCTACATAGATTAATATTTTTAATTTAATTTTTTATTAAATATGTACACTGCCAGATTGTAATTGCATATTTTAAGAGTGTTTACGAGGCTGTTCATTTCTTTTATTCTGTACTAGATGGAGTATTTTAAGTAATGCATTAAAATATAAACAGTTTCTCATGTGTTCATGTAGACATTGATATTGTTCAGATGAATCCATTGACAACGACTTATCATATGTGAAAGATTTATTACAACTTCAAGGATGGGAATGATTTCTATTAAACTGTTAATGTTAAAAATATTTTCCATTAAATGATTTCAGTTGCTTACTAGGTTTATGTTTAAATGTTTAATTTGGCTGGACTATTTCTGGGTGTTCCAACCTTGTAATTGTTGGTTTCCCATGATATATGTAGCCAAGCTCTGCTTTGCACCATAAATAAATCGAGTTACTTATTTGTATAAAGTTGTTTCTTGCAGAGATAAATTGTTTACTTGTTACTTGTTTTACCTCCGCCAAAGTTTTCCAAATTGTCGAAAAACTACTTGCCCATTATTTTTAATAAAATATTAATTATTGCACAATTAGGAGTCTAGTTTACATCAGGAGCCTAGTAGCTTATTTACCTAGTTTTTGTGGAAGCCCAACTGTATAGTTTGCCTTCATTTAAATTGGAGTTTAGTTTATGCTACTTTCTATTTTCTGCTTGGAACAAGTTTAGTAATTGTCCATATCTAAAAAAATTTAGAAAGAGAGTCAGAACTCAGATGTAATATTCCTATGCTGGTCTACCAAAGGAAGCTTAGTTTGTTTTAATAAGCTTCATTAGGTTTAACGACTACTAAAAATTGTAGTACCTGCTAAATGGAAATTCATTTTTCAGTCTTGGTGAACTTTTGCGTGAGAAATTTTTTCTGTAATGCTAGTTTTAATACTTTACATCAAATTTAGATGTCACACCTCATGATTCCCACATCTTTATATTCATGATTTCCTTTTCGTTTTTGGAGGTGTCATTTAAAGTATCTACTCAAACCAGCCTCAATGTTTTGTAGTTAGTACATTCGATGATTCATGCAAACCACATGATTTTTAGATCCACTTTTTATGTTCTTTTACTTTTTTCCCACAACATGTAATTTAATATATGTTCATAACATGATTTCTTTGTGCAGGAGGTGGAGGAGTATTTTACCAATTATATACTCAATGACAGTCTGGGAATAATTGCCAATGCACACACTGTCTTTGCAGATAAAGAACCTGGTAAAGCAATGGCTGAGCCATGTATTGAGCTTGCAAAGCTATTTTCAATAGCAGTTGACTTTCCCAAAACTGGGATCCCAGCTGTTATACCTCAAAATCTTTATGTCAAAGAATATCCAGACTTCATGGAGAAGCCTGACAAACCCACCTATGAATCACATAATGTAATAGGAATACTTTTTAGGCAAGTTGTAGAAATTTCAACAAGTGCTGGCTTTATTCAATCCTTCACACTGGAAGTGGCTAAACAGTCATATGATCCCGACATGGAAGTTGACGGCTTTGAGGATTATGTTGATGATGCTTTCTATAACAAAAGCAATTATGACTACAAGTTGGGAAACCTGATGGACTACTATGGGATTAAAACTGAAGCTGAGATCCTTAGTGGGAATATCATGAAAATGTCAAAATCTTTCACCAAAAGAAGGGATGCAGATGCAATTAATATGGCTGTAAGGTCCCTAAGGAAAGAGGCAAGGACTTGGTTCAATGATGGCAGTGGCCGTGCAGATTCTGGGGGTGATGATGCATATGCAAAAGCTTCTGCTTGGTACTATGTTACTTACCATCCAAGTTACTGGGGTTGCTACAATGAAGGTATGAATAGGGATCATTTTCTAAGCTTTCCATGGTGTGTTTACCCTCAGCTTGTCCAAATCAAGAAGGAGAAAGCCAGCATGAGAATTACTGACCTATCCCTGGAACACAGTTTCAGTCGCGGGTTGCGTCTTAATTGACAATTCTGGACTCCCTGCTTTTCTGCAGGATTCGAGAAGCAGTTTCTGCTTATACTGAATGACTTTGCATGTAAATTTTTATGGTAATGTCATGATATAATGTTGAGTGTGGATGTAAATGTTTTATCAAACCATTTCCTTTGTATCGTTTGTCAATAGAGCGAAGACTCATTAGTGGTATTAAGGTTTTTCTGTATCTTATTTTTATTTTCGTTGTGAGAAATTAATCGATAATGCAATGAATGGATTGTAATTTTGATGCATGATATGCTTCTGTGGACTTATCTTATGGAGGAAGTACGGGTTATAAAATTAAGTTGTCCCGCCTGGATTTTACACAGCAGGAATCAACTATAGTCGAAGGAAATGGACCTAATTTATTTGTGAGCCATTACTGTCTTAAATGATAAACTTTGTTAACACTAGTTACATGGCTTTTAATCTTTTTGTTTTTTGCTTCAGTCCACTCGATGATTTTCCCTTTTTATTTTACATGCTATGATGAGCCACCATGTCAGCATATAAGGATTGCTTCATCTTTTCCACTATTGTCATTACTAGCAAATGAGCACCGATAAACAGACAACAAAAATTGACAACCAGTATCAGACATTGTAGATCCACACACACAAGGCAAGTTTTGATTTGATTGGTGGAGAGAGAGAAAATAAATAAAAAATGCAAAAACGTAGTGCTCTACGATGTCCGATAATTCTTATGTTGTCCAAATATCTTTTCTGCTAGCAAATAGGGTGGCATAGTCATTGCACCACTCTCGAAGCTCCTTAAGCAATTCTTGATGGATTAGAGGCCAAGAGTCCTCGTCTTTACCAAGTAAGGCGGCAATACAAGGATACCCGCAATTCTCATCGGCAACCACATCGACAACGTCCTCGATGTATTAGTGAAGCTGCATAGGGAATTCGTCTATCATTGGCACAACTCTAGTCTGTCATGGCTCAGGGATAGATGCGTTACATGTAGGGCCTACTGACGTTCTATAATTTACGGGGCAAAATGTATCATCAACATGCTCCCAAAATGATGGGTCATGTTTAGTTGAGCCATTAGTCTTTGTCTCAAATCCTCGCAAGTGTTTGTAGAATGAATTATTGTGTCGGTGGTCAGTGATGAATATGCTAGGTTGCAGCGATGCTTTTATCTCAGTATTCTGTAATATCAACATGTTGCTCATGGCTCCCAAACATATACACGGGTCTCCCTTGCTATCTTACAATAGCTTCTTAAACCTCGAATGTGCGGACTCAATCCTGTTACAAAAACAAGAATACCATATTAGATACGTTAACAAAATTTAGACAAAACATCATATAAGCATATAAGTATTGACAAATCGATTAGTCATTGTGATTCCAAGGTGCATCACTCAATTAGTCTATGCAGTTACAAATCCTTCCTTGTGAGGCAAAAACCTTTTTGTTTGATTAGAGGCCAAGAGTCCTCGTCTTTACCAAGTAAGGCGGCAATACAAGGATACCTGCAATTCTCATCGGCAACCACATCGACAACGTCCTCGATGTATTAGTGAAGCTGCATAGGGAATTCGTCTATCATGGGCACAACTCTAGTCTGTCATGGCTCAGGGATAGATGCGTTACATGTAGGGCCTACTGACGTTCTATAATTTACGGGGCAAAATGTATCATCAACATGCTCCCAAAATGATGGGTCATGTTTAGTTGAGCCATCAGTCTTTGTCTCAAATCCTCGCAAGTGTTTGTAGAATGAATTATTGTGTCGGTGGTCAGTGATGAATATGCTAGGTTGCAGCGATGCTTTTATCTCAGTATGCTGTAATATCAACATGTTGTTCATGGCTCCCAAACATATATGTAACCCCCCAATTTTTAAGAAAAGTGATTTTAGCAATAAAATCCTGAATACTCGAAAAATAAGTCAGAGAGATTGATCACCTCGATGATTTACTGAGAGTACGAGAAATTATTTTGAGTATTTTGAACAATTTATTTATTATAAATAAATATTATTCATGATGTTAATTCAAATTAATAGACAGCGTAGACGTATGCTGTGTTAATGCGAATTCATCAAATTGTACCTTGTATAAGTTTTCTGCGTGACGCGGCAACGCGTATTTTGTGCTAACTGGAAAATTGAGTGAAATAAATCAAGAGCAAATATAAATAAGAATTAATATTGTTATGTTAATTCATGGTTTGAAGATCGTCGAAAAATTCTAACGAAGTTTCGGCGCGTTTCAAATCGCCGGGCAGTTTCTGCCGTAAATAAAATTTAAAATGAGTCCCGATTTCGATGAAAATCGAAACGTAACTTCTTGTGATTATTTTTTAATGTTTTAGATTGTTTTTATTATTTATAATAATATATTATCACGCGATGAATTAATTTCTCGCAAAATTAATTTTCGCGATTTTATCGGCGGGTAATTTAATCGGTTGCGCGGTTCTTCGGCGCCGTGTTTTAGTACTCTTAGACTCTAGAATTAGAAGGTAATTATGAGGAATGTGAGATTAGATGAGATAGACTAGATGATGTGTTTAGCATCTTATTTTATGGACTTTAGGTGTCACACTTTTGGTGATTTATTTGGTGGTATTTTTTTCTAAAATCATTCCCAACCAAGTAAAACTTCCTTTTATTAGTTTTTTTTTTTTATATCCCTCCTTTTTATGGATCAGGCGAGACCCCTCCCCTTCTTTCACTTCTTCATTTTATTTATTTATTTATTTATTATTTCCTCCTATTTATCTAAGGGTGGATAAAAGGAGACCCACTTAATTTTTTTCCCCATTCTTTCACTTCCTGATCGTGGCCCTCCCTCAAGCCCATTTTATTTTCTCTTCCTTCCCTTAAAAGTGCAGGCCGTAGCCTTCCCCTTTTCCCTACCTCTCCATTTTTATTTTCCTCCAAATTGCTCATGGGTGATGAAGACGAAATGAGCCAAGTTCACTTCCTCTTCTTCCATTATTTCCAGCCGTGACACCTTCTGGTGCAGCCCACCATCATTTATGCCTTTCTTCTCTTTATTATTAAGTGTGGATGATGGAGAAATGAGAGCAAAAGATTCCTTCCTTCCTCTTCCTGTCTTAACTGTGAGCCTTCCTTCTAAATACCCCATATTTTCTTTTGATTTTCCTTCAAATTAGTGTTAGAATATTGAGCTAGTGAGTAAGATTGAAACCAAACTTTTTCCCTTTGTTTTTGATAGCTGAACCGTGGCCCCTTATTTTAGGATTAGGAGTTGATTTTCTTGCTTCTTTTCTTGTTTATTGTTTTATATGTATCTTGATTAGAACCATGGAAGAGATGAACATATTTTTCCCCAAATTGCTTGAACCCTAGGGCGCATGACTTAAGGGTATGGGGTTATGTGATCTTCAAGTGAATCATTCAAATTAATTTGTATTTCTTGCTTCCTAGTAGTTGTTATTGTTGTTGTAGTTGTTAATTTTGGTTTTGGATCAATGAAAATGTAAAGTTATGAAACCTTGAACTCTTGAAAGAGAGTCATGATTGGGTATTTGGACTTGATTAAGATTTATGTTATGAAGTTGTGTGTTGTTTTGAAAAAGAAATAAATGATTTGAAATGGTGTTGTTTAATTTGGGTGAAGTTTTGCAAACTTTCTTGAAAATGAAAGGTGAGGCCGCGAGCTCTCTAGAGCTTGGGAGACAATTATTTTGTGTTCTTAGCATTTAAATTAGTTGTATGTAATTGTTGTACAAGTTTAGAAAATTATGGAAGTGATTTGATTGAGAATTGAAGTTGTTTTGGATCCTTGAGGCTATGAAACACGATAGGTAAATTGGACTCTTTGAGATCTTAAGAACCTAATGGAGCCTTAACTTAAGCTTTTGGATAAAATAAAGTTGATTTTGGTATTGATTTGTGTTTCAAAATTTTGAAAGACTTAAACTTAGTAAGTAGAACTTTATTTTCCAACTTGTGTATATTTCAAGAAAACTTTAAATTTTGAAATATATGAAACCCAAATTTGTAAATGCTTAAGTGTAGGTAATTTCTTATTAGGAGATGTTTTTAGGATTTGAGAACATAGGAATTAGAATTAAGTCTAAGTCTAAGGGATAATTATTTTGTGTTCTTAGTTGATATTAGTAGTGGTTAATTGAAGTTTATTCTTGCTCTAAGTTTTCAAGAAAAATAGTGAGGTTTTATGTGCCAAGTTTTCAAGAAAAAGATTCCTTGTCCTTAAAGTTGATTCCTTAATAGTAAAATGAATTTTCAAGGTATATGTAATTTATTAAAAGCTAGTATTTTTAAACTAAGTTCCTAAGTGAAAGTGTTTGGTTAGGAAAAGGGGTTTAGGTTTGAGAGCCTATGGTTATAGAATTAAGACTTAGATTATGCTAAGTTTGCTTTGTGTGTTAGGCTTTGAGTAGTCCGAGATTGTGCGATGTAGAATCGAGGAATACGTGGATACGCGCGGCTTGGAGTTCGATAAGGGCACTTCTAGACATTCTAGGATTTTATTTTATGTCCCTGTGTAAGGACAATTTTTAGAGATGCTTAAATTCTTGTTTTACTATTTAAATGCTTATTTAAATACGAAGAAGTCTGAGAACTCTACGAGTTCGAAGTTAGGGTTTTCGAACCCCTTCGTTTATTGTTATCATGCGGTCGAACATATTCCGAGTCATTCGTGGGTGAAAACTTTGTGGTTGGTCTCCTGAACCCAACCCCCCACATTTGTGTACCTCTCTGTCAACTCCATCGAGTTGCGGAGGGATGGATTTCTTGATTTGCGTGTCAGGCATGTAATGTTGTGATATGATTGAGTTATGCATTATTTGATATGAGATTGAATATATGCCACGAATTGCGTGTTGCTGTTGAATTGCGTTTCTTTATGCAGAGTGTTTTTATTGCTTAAAATGTCGAATTGCGTTTTCTTCATGTTAAGCATGCTCTCTTTATTTGATATGCGGTCAAGTAATTTTATGCGTCACTCTTTGACTATCGTAAGCGGCGAGTTCATCGAGTGAGAGAGCTAGGCGAGTCGTCGTGGACGTTTTGAGCCGTGACCCGGATAATCGAGGGTGCTAGGTCCCTTTTGTTTACGGGAGATTGACTAGGCGTCGCGGTCGTAGGGACCGGATCGCTTACCTAGGGAGAAGCAAAAGATCCCAAGGCTACGGCTGGTATGTCAATTGATGGATCTGCGTCTGCTTTCCGGAATAATTGTCGTGTCGAGAGAAAATGAGTCGTGAGTCGAGTCAAGTCTAGAGTGAGAGAGTTGAGTCACGCCCTGTGAATGATTTACATTGTTGTTTGCTTATTGCTTGTGAATTGTATAAACTGTGGTTGCTTATTGTGTTATGCTTTGGTTTATCATGATCTGTTGAGAAGTTGACCCTTGCCAGTGGTTCTGTCAATTAATGATTGTAACCCAGATGGCGGAGCAAGCAGAGGATTTGGGACTGCAAGGAGGAGCAGCTGCGGATGGTTGTTTAGCCTTCCACTTGTGTTGTGGTTGCGGAACCTACTAGTAGTCTTGCGAGGAGCTTGTTGTGTCGACCAGCTATAGGACGCTTGAATTTATTTCTGTATTGTAATAATTGTCGATTATGTTTCAAGGCACATGCTGTTATGTGTGAGTTGATGTAATAATTGAATGTGGTTATGTGGTGTCTCTAAATAATTCCGCCATGTTTCTGAAGTCGCTACAATACTCTGATAGCCATTTTGAAAAAGAAGTTTTGAAAAAAAAATAGAACCACATTTTTGGAAAACGTGCAAGGCAGAGTATTTCGCCTTTCGGAAATATGAAAACTTTTGTCAAGATACTGGCTTAGTAGCGTCCTGGAAAACGGGTCGTTACGATATACACGGGTCTCCCTTGCTATCTTGCAATAGCTTCTTAAACCTCGAATGTGCGGACTCAATCCTGTTACAAAAACAAGAATACCATATTAGATACGTTAACAAAATTTAGACAAAACATCATATAAGCATATAAGTATTGACAAATCGATTAGTCATTGTGATTCCAAGGTGCATCACTCAATTAGTTTATGCAGTTACAAATCCTTCCTTGTGAGGCAAAAACCTTTTTGGACATAGTCCCAAAAATCATGAAATCATGAGCATAGATGATCAAAATCCACCAACCGCTGGGCATACTCACCCTCGCCAATAGACCTTGTAAGATCATCCCACATATCCATGATCAGTTTTATTTCATCGTTCGGGAACACATTCAGCTTGCACTTAATCTTCACATTCTTGCGGACATGAAATTGGCACAAGAAGTTAACTGAAGTAGGGAAAACAACTGCAACTGCATTCATCAAAGCATTGTCTTGGTCGGTCATAATCACCTGTGGTTGTGCATCATCTCTGATGATCAATCCTCTCAACCTCTGTAGTGCCCAGATAAAGTTATCTGCACGCTTAGACTTGATGTAAGCGAAAGCCATAGAGAAACTCAAACCAGTTGATGTAACACCAACAACCTTAAGCAATGACAGTCGACATTTGTTTATGTTGTATGTACTATCAAGGAACAAGACAATATGGTAAGTATTAAGAAGGGTCACCGCATCTAGATGTGTCCAAAATATGTCTTTTACAGTATCAAAATTGGCGACCCTTCTATACCAATAGACATACTTATCACGATCCAATAAACTCAGTAAGTGTTGCATTTTAGTTCTTGATCCCTTCTCAGAGGCCCCGAAACGTGCATCGGTAATTATACACTTGTTTGATAGTAGTCAAGTTGTCCACATTATGATCCTTCAAGGTCACTAATATATTTATCGGTTTTACCATGTTCTTTGTCATGTCGTGAAACCAATGATTTCTCTTATGCAGATAGCTGACCAACAAATGAGTGACCCACCAATGTTTCTGTTAGGTCTTGGTGTGAAGTCCACACATTACATTAACAATCCATCCTTCGCCACTTTTCAAGGGTCGTCCTCCTAATCTGAAAGGACATTCACATTTTCTAGAACCAGTTGCTTTGGAAGATAATGCTTTCTTCCATGGTCTATACTTACCACTCCTTTCACTAGACAAAATTAGCCTAGTATTTCTTCCTGCACGTCTCGCTCTAGTCAAAAACACCTGAAGATATGAACAAAGTACATGTAACAATGCTTACAAGTTCATAAATTATCATTTTTCAGTTTACTATTTACGTACTTTCGTAGTTGTGAATGCATCAATGCAATCTGCTCTTTGTCTATTTGGCAAGGTAGACGACATATCCACCTCATCGGGCATCATGTCAAAATACCCATCTTCCATGGTGTTTTATTGAACCACAACCTACAGTGCCAAAACAAAACAGATATATAAAAGTTTCAAATTTCAGGTACGTTCGGGCAATTGAGACGCCAGAAGCATTTTTTAAATTTCGGGTACCTTCCGGCATTTTAGTTACTAGAAGCCATTTTTTAAAATTCAGGGTACGTTCCGGCAACTAGTTACAAGAAGCATTTTTCAAAATTCAGGTATGATCCGACAACTATTTACTGGAGGCTATTGTCAATGAGTTCCGGTAACTCAGTTGCCGAAGCGTATTCAAATTTTGAAGGAAAAAAAAATGCTACCGACAACTAGTTATCGAAATTCATCAACAATAGCTTCCTTGAACTAGTTGCAGGAAGTCAATGAAAACTGCTTCTAGCAACAAATATAGGCATGTAGAAAACTTGCGGAAAAAACGCATAAATGCACCTACTGCAGGAACTACGAAAAAAGACCAATCTCCTCCGGTGGCCCCTGGGTCGGTCGTGGTGGCCCGTAGGGAGGTGTTCCAGTGTTGGGGGTGTAGAGGTGGTGGCTCTGGTGAATTATCTGGTGGTGGGGTGGTGGAGTAGTTTAGCGATGGAAGGGCAAAACGTTTCAGATAACTTGGGGTTGAATGGGTCCAGCTGTCAAAGGAAGGAGGATCATTGGGCTAGGCATCCACAATTAAAGCTAAGGTGGATGGCTCAGTGAGGGGAAATGGCAGTGCGTCCAGTGGTGGGCTTTTTTGAGACTCAAATGGCAAGTGGCTGAGTGGATTTGGTGCTAAGCTTAGACATGGTTCGACCATCTTAATTGAATTGTTTGGCATTGCACAGGCTTTAATTTTAGCCCGGGGTCAAGGTTTTAAGAAACTGATCATTGAATCAGACTCCAG
This sequence comes from Calophaca sinica, assembly GCA_037113605.1. Classification (NCBI taxonomy): domain Eukaryota; kingdom Viridiplantae; phylum Streptophyta; class Magnoliopsida; order Fabales; family Fabaceae; genus Calophaca; species Calophaca sinica. Next base: position 83,928,177 of record CM073730.1, on the reverse strand, counting down.
AGATGCAGTGAAGATGGTTAAAGACGACATTTCAAGTGTTCATCCTAATCATAATATTGTCCATTTTATTAGGCATTTCTGGTCGCTGGATTGTCAAATATCTGTTGTTCATATCACTAGGGAGAGTAATGTAGTGGCTGATTGTTTAGCTAATTTAGCTTATTCGTTAAATGAGGGTGCCACTTTTTTACGGTTCCTCCAAAGGATTGTATTTCCTTGTTGTTCCAGGATACAATTTTAGATTGTATGCCTAGAGTTTCCATGTGTACGTAGTTCGGCCTTTGAGCCTCTTTAATATCAAAAAAAAAAAAGATGGTTGTAATGTGTGCTTATTGTGTGTAACATGTTAAAATACTTTATTCTATCTCTTTATCTGATGCTTATGATGAATTAGTAATTTCGTACCTCCCTATTTTTTTATCTATTGTTGTTCCTTGTATCGCTTGGATTATGAGTAGAGGTGGATGGAAATGACCTTCCACAGGGATGTTGATGTTTGTGTATGACAGTATAGGAAGTATCTTAGGAGACATTACTTAGTTTCCTTTGCTATTGTTGTTGTAATACTGACGGTGCTTCTAGAGGGAATCCAAGCCTTGCTTCTTGCGATGGTTTGTTGAGGGATAATGGTGCGGCGATTATGGGCTGTTTTGCTTACATTTTAGGGTGCCTTGTCCTTTTATGCTGAACTGACAGGTGTCATCATTGCCATTGAGATTGCTCATTCAAAAGGTTGGAATTAGTTGTGGATTGAGTGTGACTCCATGCTTGCAGTTCATGCTTACAAGTCTGTTGACGCTGCTTTTATCCCTTGGCAATTGAAGATCAGATGGACCAATTGTTGACTCTTAATTTCTTAAAACATGCATATTATTGTTTCCCATATTCATAGGGAAGATAATAATTGCCCTGACAAATTGGCGGCTTTTGCAATTGTAAATAGGGGTTTCACTTGGTGGAACTTAGTTTCTAGTTTCATTAGGACGAATTTTTTCAATAACAAGTTGGGTCTTCCCAGCTATAGTTCAGATAATATCTTGTTGCATAGGTTTTGACCTAGTCCCCCGTGTCTTTTGTTCCTTTCTTTTTTCTCTTTTTTAATAAAATTTGGTGTGTTGTAGATGATTGGTAGGAGTTGTGGTGCTAACATAGTTGGGATCACCTTTTCCTATAATGATGTTCTTGCATGTTTTTTTGTGGAAATAAAAATTGAAGTATCACGGCTAGTAGGGAGTGTTTTGGTTAATATATTTTGACCATACTACTGGGGTATGAATATATATATATATATATATATATATATATATATATACACACACGTTAAAATAATATTTTAGTCCCTATACGTGACATCAATTCTTAATTTGGTCCCTATACAAAAAAAAAGTTATTAAAACAGTCCATATACGTGCATAAATTCTTAATTTAGTCCCTTCCGTCTAACCACATTTTCTAACGGCGTTAACTGTGTAAAACAATTATTAGTAGTCCCTATACGTGACATAAATTGTTAATTTGGTCCCTATACGAAAAAATTTTATTAAAACAGTCCCTGTAAGAAACAATGACTAAAAGCTTATTAATATGGCCCTCATACGAAAAATAAACTATTAAAACAGTCCCTATACAAAAAAAACTATTAAACCAGTCTCTATACAAAAATAACTATTAAAACAGTCTCTGTAACAAAAAAAATTACTAAAACCTGCCCATATTGTAATCCAAAAATGGTCCCTAATGTGACACTTGCCCATGTGTTAGGTACGTATAACAGTATAAGACATATCTAATCCACAAACAAACATATAAGATATTTAATCTACAAATAAACATATTATGTTGTGGATTTATATGCACTTTTATGTACCTAATCAAAGTGATTTTATGTTATGAATTCATCAGAAGGTATTTTATCTATTTCAAATGGTTCATCTCTATTTTCTATTTCTGCTATCTGTAATTCTCTATTTTGGTAATTATCTTGATCTCTTCTAGACTCTATTTCTTGTTGAGATAATGAGGTAGAAGGAATTAATGTTCTATTCTCTCTTCGACTAGATCCTAACTGACTTAAAGTTCTAAAAAGTTGTGCCATTTCAAAAAACTTATATTAAAAACTTTGTAAGAAAATCTTGTTTGAAAAACTTTTGTGAAAAACTTTATATGAAAACTTATGTCCTATCCACACTATCCTTTATCTGGATCCTAACTCTCTTCAAGGTTCTGGGCTATTGAGTTATGTCTTGTTCTTATTCACTCAAATTTTATCTTCTCTATCTTTCTTTCAAATAACGGGACCACCGATCCAGAGATTTCTCCTACGGTTCCGGGACCACCTCTTACACTGCCCCTCTCGGGTCTTACACTGGGCTGACCAACGCAACCAAACCACGGCTGACCAACGTTTCAAAGAAAAAAGATTAAGAATAATAAAACTTTAGTGAATAAAAACCATAATAGCTCAACGACTCAGAAACCTCTTACGAGGCTCTGATACCAAATAGAGGGAAGCGGGATGAGGACATAATGAAAATAGTTTACAAAGTTGGAAATTACCAGATATTAGATATAATGAAATATATAAGTCTAGTACTTTTAATTTTAGAAATAAAGATGTTATTCATACTATAGAATCATCTAGATCTATTAAACAAAACCAAGAGACTATTACTTTATTAGATTTAGATATAATAGATAATCATATTAGAGATGATATGCATTACATTCATTTAGGATTAATACAACTAGCAGTTAAACCATTACATAAATTAGAATTAAATACTCCTTTATTATTAATATTACGAGATAGTAGAATTAAAAGATTTCCCGAGTCTATTATTGCAATACTAGAATCAAATTTGAATGATGGTCCACTATATTTTAATTGTTGCCCCAATTTTTCTATGAATTTAGGAGATGATTTCACAAAGAGTTCATTAGTAATTAATATTCAGTGTATGGATGGCCTATTTTATGAAAGTGTTTCTAATATAGATATTATTTATAGAATTAAATATAAAGTTTCTAATATTAATTATAATTTTAAGGCATTACATAGCACACCTAGAAATGAAACTATCATTATTGAAGCTAATTTAAGTAGATCTAATATTACTACCCCTAAGAGATTAAAAGCATCAGAAATAATAGCTAAGTTACCTAAAGAATGGATATTAAAGGAAGTTATGGAAGTACCTAAATTAGAATATAGGAAACCTAGAGAATTTGTTCTAGAAGAAGATGGAACGGCTAGAATTAGAATGAATAGAAGTAAGTCATTAAGAATTAATGAACCTCAAGTTTTTACTCCTCAGTCTTCTAAAAGTTCAGTAGATACTAACTCTACTATTAATGTGAATTTAACAGGTGTTAATTTTACCCCAAATATTCCTCAACTATTATATGAGCCATGTCCCTCATTTGAATCTAAATCTCTTAGGATGTTACCTACTAGATCTCAAATTATATGAGTCATTACTAGAGATGAACCATTTGAAATAGATAAAGTTTGGATTAGACAAGATTTTGAAGCAGATTACAATAAAGAAAAAAGATATTGGTATTTTAGTACTTTTAGTAAGGAATTAACTTCGATTTATTTACAATTATTTTATTGTTATCTTAGAAAATTAGAATTAAATATTTACTTTTTTACGTGGTTTGAGAATTACTGTTTAGAAAAGAAAATAGAAAATCCTTTTATAGAAGATCTTCGTATAGATGTTAATATTAGATTAAATAACAAATGGAAGACTATAGATAATAAAATAGCAGGATCGATATATCCTCCCTTAGAAAGTATTAAGATAGAAAAAGAAGGAAAGAAAATAGAAGCCCCACCTTTTAAGACTATTATAAACCCAATTACTTCTGAGCAGAAAGAATTAGGAAAAATACAAAGTCAATTGAATTATTCGAATCAAGTATTACATACTATGTCACAACAATTAGATAGAGTAGAATTACAATTAGTTAATAATAAATTCATTATCCCTCAAAAGGTTAATTCCTATAAGGATTATAAGTTAGAACCAGATAGACATATATATAAAATAAATGTTCCTGAAAAAGAATTAAAAAGAATTAATTTATGACAAAAGAATGATAGTATTAATGACTTAGTAAAGCAATTAAAGAATTTGACTTTACCTATTAATAATAATAGTAGTTCATTAAAAATAAATATGTTATCACAAGAAGAAGAATTAGCAAGTATTAATAAATTAAAAAATAATGGTAGAACTAGGAATTATTTAGGAAAAACTAGAAATTATTATCCTAGGCCAAGTTTTCCTGATTTATAGTTTGAAGAAAAGTATTATCAAAATGAAACATCTTATTCTGGTACAGCAATAGTAGAATGGAATATAGATAGTCATAGTGATCAAAATATATTAGATATTATTCAGCACATGGCTATGGCAGCTACTGCTTATATGACAACAGCAGAAAATAGTAATAAAAAAGCAGCAATGTTATTAACTGTAGGTTTTACAGGATAGTTAAAAGGATGGTGGGATAATATTGTTACTGAACAAGATAAGAATAATATATTAGGAGCTATTAAAAGAGAAACCGGTGAAGACGATGCATTAAATGATTTATTATATGCTATTACTAAACATTTTGTAGGTGATCCTTTACAATTACAGCAAAGAGCTGGAGAGCAATTAGTAAATTTATATTGTCCAACTATGTCTGATTATAGATGGTATAAAGATATGTTTTTATATAAATAATATGTTAGACCTGATGGTGGTGCAGATTATTGGAAAGAAAGATTTTTAGCAGGATTACCAAAATTATTTAGTGAAAAAGTAAAAAAATAACATTAAGAATAAATATGATGGAATTATTCCTTATTCTGAATTAACTATGGGTAAATTACATAATTTTGTTATTGAAACAGGAATACAGACTTGTACTGATTACACATTACAAAATAAAATTAGATCAGAAGCTATGCTAAGTAAAAGAGAATTAGGAAGTTTTTGTGAGCAATTTGGAATAGAGTCTATTAAAGCCCCTAGTAAACAAGCTAGAAAGAAACAACAGAATAAGCCTTATACGGGTTATAGGAAGAAAAAGAATTACTTTAGAAATAGTGATCAAACAGACCAACCTAGAAAGAATTATAAGAAAAAATAAGTTAAAAGGAATTACGGTAGAAAAAAAGAAGTTAAATGTTTTAAGTGTGGTATATTTGGTCATTATGCAAAAGATTGTAGAGTTAAGCAAAAGATTAATGAGATTAGTAATTTAGAAATTTCAGCAGAATTAAAGGATAGTCTTATCAATATATTAAAGGATATTATGATACTCAATAGTTCAGAAGAAGAGTATTCTGAAGAAAGTTCTTATGAAGAAGAAGAAGATTATATTAATCAGGTATTAGAAGATTCCGAATTAGAACTTGATAGTTCTGTAAAGATTGCTGAGGCCCTGAATAATGTACTTGTGATAGAAGTATTAAATAGATTTAGACAGCCTTCAGTCTCTTCAATTACGTTACAAGATTTACAGAATGAGATTAGGATATTAAAGCAGGAAATACAAGGATTAAAACAAAAGGATTTAGATTTAGAAATTAAGTATATAGAATTAAAGGCAAATGTAGTAATAGTTGGTCAAACTAGTCAAGCCAGTCAAGATAGAATTAAAAATGACAAAGAAGAAACCAGTGATACTTCTTATGTCAATAAATTAAGTCAGATTGTTATTCATAAGTGGTATTGTCCGATTATATTTGTTATTAAGGATGAAAGATTTGATTTTATGGTATTAGTAGATTCTGGTGCAGATATGAATTATATTCAAGAAGGTATTATTCCAACTAAGTATTATGAGAAGACCTTAGAATCATTAAGTGGTGCTAATGGGTCTAGATTAATAATTTCTTACAAATTATCGACTGCAAAAATTTGCAATGATAAGATTTGTTATAGAACTTCATTTTTATTAGTTAAAAATATTCATGAAAGAATTATTCTAGAAACCCCAATATTATCTTTATCATACCCTTTTTCGGTTACAAATGATGCAATTACTTCAAAAGCCCTGAAAAGGGAAGTTACATTTGAATTTTTACAATCACCTAGTATTAAAGAATAAAATTTAGTACAGGAAGCATCAACCTCAGTTATTAATTTAATTAATCAGAAAAAGAAGCAAATAGGAATGTTGAATAAAGAAGTTCATTACAAAGGAATAGAATAACAATTAATTTTTTTATCTAAATAATCCTTTTGTAATGAACTTCTTTATGCAACATTCCTATTTGCTTCTTTTTCTGATTAATTAAATTAATAATTGAGGTTGATGCTTCCTGTACTAAATTTAATTTTTTAATTCTAGGTGATTATAAAAATTCAAATGTAACTTCCTTTCCCAGGGCTTTTGAAGTAATTGCATCATTTGTAACCGAAAAAGGGTATGATAAAGATAATAATGGGGTTCCTAGAATAATTCTTTCATGAATATTTTTAACTAATAAAAATGAAGTTCTATAACAAATCTTATCTTTGTAAATTTTTGCAGTCGATAATTTGTAATAAACTATTAATCTAGACCCATTAGCACCACTTAATGATTCTAAGGTCTTCTCATAATACTTAGTAGGAATAATACCTTCTTGAATACAATTCATATCTGCACCAGAATCTACTAATGCTATAAGTTCAAATCTTTCATCCTTAATAACTAATATAATCGGACAATACCACTTATGAATAACAATCTGACTTAATTTATTGACATAAGAAGTATCACTGGTTTCTTCTTTGTCATTTTTAATTCTAGCTTGACTAGCTTAACTAGTTTGACCAACTATTACTCCATTTGCCTTTAATTCTATATACTTAATTTCTAAATCTAAATTCTTTTGTTTTAATCCTTGTATTTCCTGCTTTAATATCCTAATCTCATTCTATAAATCTTGTAATATAATTGAAGGGACTGAAGGTTGTCTAAATCTATTTAATACTTTCTTAAATTCTACTTTATAAACTTTTTCTTTTTCTTTCTCTTCGGGATCTATAATTCCTTTAATTTTTACAATAAATTCTTCCTTTTGAGGTGACTCTGGCATTCCTTCTAATACTCTTATGAGTGTATTTGTCTGTTCTGAAGTAATAACATTTATGCTTTTAATACAACTAACACAAGTACATAATTCAGGGCCTAAACAATATTTATCAGAACTATCAAGTTCTAATTCAGATTCTTCTAATACCTGATTAATATAATATTCTTCTTCTTCATAAAAACTTTCTTCAGAATACTCTTCTTCTGAACTATTGAATAACATAATATCCTTTAATATATTGATAAGACTATCATTTAATTCTGCTGAAATTTCTAAATTACTAATCTCATTAATCTTTTCCTCAACTCTACAATCTTTTGTATAATGGCCAAATCTATCACACTTAAAACATTTAACTTCTTTTTTTCCACTGTAATTCCTTTTAACTTGTTTTTTCTTATAATTCTTTCTAGGTTGATCTGGTTGATCACTAGTTCTAAAGTAATTCTTTTTCTTCCTATAACCCTTATAAGGCTTATTCTGCTATTTCTTTCTAGCTTGTTTACTAGAGGCTTTAATAGACTCTATTCCAAATTGCTCACAAAAACTTCCTAATTCTCTTTTACTTAGCATAGCTTTATATCATCTATAATCAGACATAGTTGGACAATATAAATTTACTAATTGCTCTCCAGCTCTTTGTTGTAATTGTAAAGGAACATCTACAAAATGTTTACTAATAGCATATAATAAAACATTTAATGCATCTTCTTCACCTGTTTCTCTTTTAATAGCTCCTAATATATTATTCTTATCTTGTTCAGTAACAATATTATCCCACCATCCTTTTACTGTCCTGCAAAACCTACAGTTAATAGCATTGCTGCTTTTTTATTACTATTTTCTACTGTTGTCATATAAGCAGTAGCTGCCATAGCCATTTGCTGAATAATATCTAATATATTTTGATCGCTATAACCATCTATGTTTCATTCTACTATTGCTATACCAGAATAAGAGGTTTCATTTTGATAATAATTTTCTTCAAACTGTAAATCAGGAAAACTTGGCCTAGGATAATAATTTCTAGTTTTTCCAAAATAATTCTTAGTTCTACCAAAATTCTTTAACTTATTAATATTTAATTCTTCTTCCTGTGTCAACATATTTATTTTTAATGAACTACTATTATTATTACTAGGTAAAGTCAAATTCTTTAATTGCTTTACTAGCTCATCTATACTATCATTCTTTTGTCCTAAACTAATTCTTTTTAATTCTTTTTCAGTAACATTTGTTTTATATATAGGTCGATCTGGTTGTAACTTATAATCCTTATAGGAATTAACCTTTTGAGGGATAATGGATTTATTATTAACTAATTGTAATTCTACTCTATCTAATTGTTGTGACATAGTATATAATACTTGATTCGATTAATTCAATTGACTTTGTATTTTTCCTAATTCTTTCTGCTCAGAAGTAATTGGGTTTATAATAGTCTTAAAAGGTGAGGCTTCTATTTCCTTTCCTTCTTTTTCTATCTTAATACTTTTTAAGGGAGGATATATGGATTCTACTATTTTATTATCTATAGTCTTTCATTTGTTATTTAATCTAACATTAACATCTATACGAAGATCTTCTATAAAAGGATTTTCTATTTTCTTTTCTAAACAGTAATTCTCAAACCACGTAAAAAAGTAAATATTTAACTCTAAGTTTCTAAGATAACAATAAAATAATTGTAAATAAATCGAAGTTAATTTCTTACTAAAAGTACTAAAATATCAATCTCTTTTTTCTTTATTGTAATCTGCTTCAAAATCTTTTCTAATCCAAACTTTATCTATTTCAAATGGTTCATCTCTAGTAATGACTCCTATAATTTGAGATCTAGTAGGGGACATCCTAGGAGATTCAGATTCAAATGAGGAACATGACTCTTATAATGGTTGAGGAATATTTGAGGTAAAATTAACATCTGCTAAATTCACATTAATAGTAGAGTTAGTATCTACTGAACTTTTAGAGGACTGAGGAGTAATAACTTGACATTCATTAATTCTTAATGACTTACTTCTATTCATTCTAATTCTAACCGTTCCATCTTCTTCTAGAACAAATTCTCTAGGTTTCCTATATTCTAATTTAGGTACTTCCATAACTTCCTTTAATATCCATTCTTCAGGTAACTTAGCTATTATTTCTTATGCTTTTAATCTCTTAGGGGTTGTAATATTAGATCTACTGAAATTAGCTTCAATAATGACAGTTTCATTTCTAGATATACTACGTAATGCCTTAAAATTATAATTAATATTAGAAACTTTATATTTAATTCTATATATAATATCTATATTAGAAACACCTTCATAAAATAGGTCATCCATACACTGAATATTAATTACTAATGAACTCTTTGTGAAATCATCTCCTAAATTTATAGAAAAATTATGGTAACAATTAAAATATACTGGACCATCATTCAGATTTGATTCTAGTATTGCAATAATAGACTCGGGAAATCTTTTAATGCTAGATAATACTGGAGGAATCTTCTCGTAACACATTTTGAAAAAGTCTTTTAAGTAATAGTGTTGCTACCAAAAGTCTTCATCAAGATTAATAATAGTAATAGGTATATTTTATTCACGTATCTAATTTGTGTTCGTTAATTGAATCATAAGATCCTTCTGACGTATCTGACATAATTTCTCTATCCCAGTTATTGAGCATATGATCATTAGTAAGTAATTCTCCAGGAAAAGGTGTAACATCTCAATTTTTCTAAGCCTAATTATTAGAGACCTTAATTGAAAGAGGGGATTTAATCCCTAAGGAATTAAATAGAATTTATAGCTTTAATTTAGTGAGCTTAAACAAAATTGGAACTTAGGGGTAAAATAGTAATTTTTTCTAAAGAATTAGGAAAATGTGAGACTAATTGTTTCGGGGTAGTTTTAATTGATTTAATTACCCAAGATTTTATTAGGGACCAATGGATTAATTTTGGAATTTCAAGAGGATTTACAAGTCAAACTTTTAAATTAAACCTTGACCTTACCCCACCATACACCTTATTTCACTGACTCCCACATTAGAAAGAAAAAATCAGAAAAACAAAGAAAGAAGAAGAAGAGGAAGAATGGAGAAGGAAGGGTGCGATGGAGAAGGGGAGGAGATGGCCGCGACCACCACTGCAGCGGCGGTGCACCACCCCTCACGGCGGACCAGAGAAGGAGAGAGACAAGGATGGCCGAGAGAGAGAGAGGAGAGGGAGCTCGAGGGATAGTTTCATGGAGATGAAGAGGACTGGAAAGCTAGGATTCCACCTTTTAAGGAAAAGGAAGAGTAGGATCAAGATTTGTTCAACCAAATTCCTACCTCCATCAACATGCAACTTAGGGTTTCCCTCTTCACACAAATAATGTGAGTTCTCTTTGGGGGTTATGTCATATAGAGGTTGGGAACCTTTAAAAACCCATCTTTAGGTTGATTACCTTGATTGCATGCTTTAATTGATTTGTCCTTAAGATGGATGCGTGTGTTTGGATTTGGGGTTGTTGATGAAAGTCTACATAATAGGATAAGTTGACATTTTAAGATGCATGGGAAGTGTTTGTGATATGTCCTTAAAGAGTATTTTTGTCAATTTTACTTTGAGTTTGTTTGGTTTTGTAGTTTCAAGAATGTTTAGATTGAGCATGTTGTGGTCTTTGTTAAGTAATATGGTTGATTGATGATAAATTCCTTAATTCTTTGTTAGGAAGGTTATTTAAGTGTATTACCTTGTGTTTGGTTTCTGATTGGATGATATTTTTATTTCAAACTTAGTGATGTGATTAAAATGGAAAAAGGAGTGATGCTGTCTCCCTAAACTGCATAAACCCCTTTCAGTAAAATGTTCATAACTCTCACCTCAGGGACTATTTCGATGTCATTTTTGTTCCATCTGAAAGTAGACTTAATTCTCCACAAAATGGACACAAGAATTGCTACATTTCATTAAGTACTGAAGGAGAATATTGAAGTACAAGTTGCAGCTATAAATCTGTTCCTGCACTGTCATTGCTGCACTCTTTTGTTAATAAGTATTAGTACACTGATTGTATTGTTGTGACTCTTGAACCATTGAAAAGTAGACACAATTATCTTCAGCTTAGACCTAAGGTTTGCTAGAATTAACTGAGAATCATGGGAGAAATCACTGTTTGAACTTAGGTCCTGAATGCTGCCAAATTTAAATTGTTAGTTGTACTTCAATAGATAAGTGGTAATTGTACCTCATGGAATGATGTTGGAAGGTTATAATTGAATGCTGAATATTTGATGACATTGGTTATGTTGCATGATTGTCATCCATGAAGGTATGTAATGGGACGGACTAAGGGAACTCACTGAGATTTTATATCTCACCCCTTTCCCTTTTTATTTTTAGTTCACAGGTATTCACCCTTGAAGGATGGTTGGAGCACAAAGATGCTTGGTCTTGCCTCGCCATGCGAGGCTCAAGTTACACCGATCATGTGTCTAGAGTTTTATTTTATCAATATTTTTGAATCTAGTTTAATTGTGTAATAAAGAAAGTATGTGGAAGTCCTTGTATTATTTCAACTAAAGTAGAGTCTTCTTACTTACTTTTTATGAGCTTTACTTATGTTAAGTCGGACAATAAAACAGGCGTCACAAATGGTTTACATTTATGATTTAAAAGGTACTAAAAAGGTATTTTAAAAGGGTACATCATTGAATCATAATAAGCAAATTTCGAAAATTATACGTGTTATTTATTATCTTCATCATTCTTAGTCTTAGTAAGATCTTAATAAGAGTTAGGGTGTTACATTATGGTATCAGAGCCGTTCGACCTTCTCGGACTGTGAGTCAAGTGTGTCTAGAAGTGATCCGGTTTAGGAAAGTGTCTGTTGTGACTGTAAATCCGAATTTTCTAAATTCTTTTGATAAATTATTGAGGTAGGCCACCTCAAGGATTTGTCTAAAGAATGAGGAGGATGAAGATTACCAAGAATTTGCGCGATGTATGTTGAATTATGTACATATTAAGATTTTTGACATTCTTCGGTTTGGTCTAAGTTATGATATGAGATTGATTCTATTTGATTAGTACAAGGTTGATGTTTGGGAGAACACTTACCCTTGTATGTGATTATGAATTTCATGTCAAATGCCTTGATTTATCATTTTTACCTGTTGGATTTTGTGGATTTGGTTGGGTACATGTAGAAAATTCTGGTTTTGCTGGTTCATTTGGAGCTAAAACTCTTCCCCTTTTTGGTCTTGAAAGCCGTCGCATGTTTTGGCATGGGAAAGAAGAAGAGTTTTGGCCTTGTTTTGCCTTGTTTTGCTTTGTTTGGTCTTGTTTGAAAAAGTGAGTTTGGGCATTAGAGGTGTCACATGCACGGACATCATGTTTTAAAGGAAGTTTCCTGTAACGCCCATAATTCAATTTTACTTGAAATTACGACAATCAACAAAATAGCATCGGAGTTACCAAAAATTGTAAACTTGATAATAAGCATTACAAGTCCAAACTCCAAACATAGTCAATAATCTAAGAGTTAGATTACAACTTCCCAAAGTTAAGTATTTGGAATTCAAAATACAATGACAAAGCTCTAAATATCCAAAAGATAGATGAGTTGTTACATTCCAAAATATGACACTAAAATAAAAGATTCAAACTTTCAGCTCGCTTGATCACCTTTTGGATCCTGCTTATCTGAAAAATAATTAGAAAGGAATGAGATAAAAATCTCAGTGAGTCCTCCACGGACCCCTTACCAACTCGGTTCCTAATACAATATGACAATTTTATAGTCAAGAAAATTCATAATGTTACCACAGTTCAATAAGCATTCACAAATGCACAATGAATCCAAGAGAGTATATAATTGACTCTCAATGGAATTCGTCAATAACAATACACAATGAATCTAAGAAAGTATAGCAGTGACTTTCCATGGAATTTTTCAATAAACATCACTCAATGAATCATAACACATCATTAAGTTCAATCATGTCATATCTTATCCATCCCTATAAGCATTTCAATAGCTCAATCATGTAAACAACCTCTATAAGGCTATAACAATATACAGGATTGAATTTAAAAGAGGGAAGGAATTTCGAAAATTTGGAGAAAACTGCCAAAAATTCGCTTAGTGCAAGACTGTCGCTTAGCGAGATGCTCGCTTAGCTCAGCTGTTTTGCTTGAGCGAAAATGGGGCAGAATTGACCCCCTGACAGCAGCGCTGATAGTCGCTCAGCGCGATCCTGCGGCTCAGCGAATTTAGCAGAGTTTTCAAACGTCAAAACTCAGATTTTTCAACCCTAACCTCTTCCAAAACTCAATCTTTGGTCCCAATCAATATCACAATCAACCAAATGACATCCAAACAAGGAACAAATTGATTTGTCACAATCATATCAACATACATTCAAGTCAAATGTTGCAAAACTCAATTTTTGTGCACACACACACTCAAACATACATTTTAAATCCACATTTTCATGCTTCCAAATCAATCATGCATCCACTAATCATGCTTGAAATCAGAACCAATCATGCAAAAAGGAAGGAAAGAAACCCTAAGTATTGGGTCTTATTGGTTGCCCAAACTCTAAGTGAGGAGAACTCATTATAAGCTCAAGGTGATGAGCTAGAAAGCTAGAAAGCTTGAGACCTTCTCCTTCTCCAATTTCGAGCTCCACACCCAATGATCTAGGGCAGCTCCAAAGCTTCACCAAGATCCCAAATTTTCAGTCCCAAGGTTCAGAATCAAGAAGAAATGAAAAGAAGCACCATTTTCCCTTTTCTTCCTCCTCAAAATCGCAACCCTAGGCCTCCATCTTCTTCCTCTTCTTTTCGTCTTTCTCAGAAAATCGAGGGAGAGAGTAGAATGGGGCTGATTTTCGAGAGTGAGAGGGATAAGGGGATGAGGGTCAGGTTCAATTATTGTTATGCCCTCACTTAAGTGCTAGTTTTTCACTTATGCCTACTAGTTACACCCCTAGTATTATGGATTGCACCCCACATAATCTATTCATTCAATCAATAATAAAACATATGAGGCCTAATTTAAGGGAATAAATAATTAAATTAGGCGGAGTGTTACATTTCCTTTCTATTTCAAGCCTAAAACTTAACATGCATGCAGTAGAATTTTCATTTTTTTTTTTGGATAATGAGTTAAAACTGGAGGCTTTTGAGTGTGTTTCTGGAAAAATAAAAATATAGGGGTCTTCCCTTGCATGTTAGGACCATGTGTACCAAATTTGAAAATTTTTCAACAAGTCTTACTATTTTAGAAAAATTCCATATTCAAAGTTGCCCCAAAAACTTTTTTCGGCATACCCTTCAGTATTTGGTATGCAACTCTCTCTATACACCTTGGAGTGAGATGATTCTTGAAGCTATGTAAACTAGACACGAAGGGATTCATTTTAGGCACAAGATCATTAAGATCCATTCAGTATAGAAGGAGGAAAATTTAGTTGAAGTTACAATTCAGTAATAGTGGCAGCTTTGATACCCCTGTGTTGTTTAATTAATAACTCAATGAATACTTGTTGGAATTGAATGCTCTTTGTTTAACTGTAAAATAAACAAAATGTGCTGCAGGAGAGGCTTTGATTTCATTAAATTTGGTTAAGAATTTATTGAGTTACTTCTAGTTGAAAATGAGTTTGAAAACTGTCAGTTTTGGCTTGTTGACTTGAACTCTTTTACTTGCTTATGGTGAGTTCTTCTTCTCTTTAGGTGTGGGCAGCCATAAGTCCCACCTTAGGGCCTTCTTTTGCATGTGGGTTGTATGAGAGCCTTGTTTTCATTGTTGGAATTGTGAGAAGGTTTGATGATAGGAATAGAGTCGTGTGTGTATCAAGGTGTTGATAAGTTTTGGTGACAGATGCATTATGTGTTGGTGTATGGTTCATGTGATTGATGAATTGATGATCATGAACTTGTTTATTCCTGTCCTTGAACCATAAATTTAGTTGATTTGGTTTGGAATGTTGTAGAATCTTATGAATTAAGTAATTCCTCGATTCCTTGAGGTTATTATGCCTTTCCTTACCTTATTTAGATACTTAGGCTTCTAGCCCCATATTTGTATGATGGTAGAATGTACAAATTGTTCCTCGTCATATGATGTTTTGATTTTTGCTTTTGAAATCCTTAAAGACACGTCAAGGTTTAAGGTATCAACACCTTTTCAAAAATTCAAGTTTAGTGCTTAGGAATTTTATGATGTGTTTTGAGAGTCTTTCTCTTCTTAGAGTGTTGGGCATCAATAAGACCCACAATAGGTTCTTTTCCCTTTGATATTTTCTGATGCATGCTCAGTTGTATAGATTTGGGGTTTAGGGAAAAATATAGAAAAAAATGGGTATGAAAGTGTTGATGATCTTGCATGATTGTAGAAGAGTGTTTATATGTAGGGGTGGACACCGGTCGGTCACGGCCGGATTCGGTTCGAAAACTAGTCATCCGAGAAAAAACTGAAAAGCATAAACAGATATCTATTTCCATCCATTTGAGCGACGGTTCTGGCCGGTGGCGGTTCCGACGGATGGTGGTTCCAACGGGTGGTTTCGTCCGGTTTGTAACCTGTGCATGCGGTGACAAATCTCTCTTTCCCTTCGCTGGTAGTCACTCTTCCGTTATTGATGGTGGTTTGCATCACAACACCCCCTTAATCTCTGCGCCACCGCCGGAGCAGGCAACGGCCTCTGTCAAGCACAATCGTGCAACACCCCACCGTTTAGTCACTGAGTTGAGTTGCTGCGGTGCTTTTTCGTCCAAAAATGTCCTAGTAACAAGGAGCGAGTTTGGCTTTGTTGGGGGGAAATGAACACAGCTTTTTTGCTTCAGCGTTTCTCTCTCATCGATACATTTTGTAATTATAAAAAATTGTAAGAGACTAGTATTATTTTAATTGAACGTTTCTTTGTATAGACCATGTAGTGTTCAGTTTGTGGTTCCAAGGCAACTTTTACGTGTACATAGCTTAGCTGTGCAACATATTTGAGCCATTCATATCATAGGCCTCTCTAGTTATAGGCTTTTTTTGACCAACTCTAGTTATAGGCTTGAAAAGTTAAATATTTTATATTTTGTTTCTTTTTTATAACAACGTTCGGTCGGTATTGGGTATCGTTAGATTATATTTTCCAGACCGGACCCGACCAGTTACAACCGTTTTTACTCTATTTCTTCACAAATTTTACCCAATACCCATGTAGACCCACCCAAATCATCCGAATGTCAGTCGGTTAACACGGTTTTTGGACGAGTCAGTCTCTTTTGTCCACCCCTATTTATATGTGAATGTTTGTGGATTTGTGTGAAATGCATGTCTTATCAAACATTTATGTATGAGCCTTGGTTCATTGCCTTGATTTCCTTTGGGATTGGTTAGATTTAAGATGGAACAAGGATTGGAAAGATTGAAGTGCAGAAAAACTGCTTATGCAGAAAACTGTCGCAGGTTCGCTGGGCGAACCCAGCTGTTCGCTGGGCGAGCCACGCTGCACCCAACAGGTGCAACATTTTGTGTGTTTTCACTGGGCGAGCCCCAGCTATTCGCTGGGCGAACCGCTGCTTCTTTTTTATTTTTATTTTTTCTTTCCTTTCTTCATCCTTTCTAAACTCCTAATTCTAGTCTTGGATTCCATCTTCACTTTCACAAATGAATGACTCTGAACTATGATGATTATGATAGAGTATTACATTGATGTGTTGATGATTAAATGTCTTATATATTGTGCCCTTAAATGAAGGGGTTTTAACCCTATACAATGACAATTGCTAATTCTTAAGCTTGCTTTGTTATTAATGTTTCTTTGTGATTGAAACTTGTTGTGTTGTGGAATGTTTGTTTGTCCGATTTGAGTAATTTGGATCCAAACCCTTCGATGTTGATTCCTATTGGCGGGGACCCCTTGGCAGTATCCAATAAGGAGGATTTACTCATTTGCATTTGAGCGTTGCCTAAAAAGGGAGTACGTTCTTGAAATTCCCTGTGACATATGTTTGCATTGTAATTAATGCTCCATGATTATCTGTATATGGAATGTTTGCGTTGCGTTAGCTGCAAACCCGTCAATTATGCATTTGTGACACTTTGGGTTGGCGGGGACCCCCTTGGTATTATCCAATAAGGAGGATCTCAATGACGATTGAGCCAAAGGGGTACATTCACAAACTTTTTGTGCATCATGTTGCATTTAACTTAGTGTTTTATGATTGAATTATGAACATTAGGTTAGTATTACAAGTCTTGTGAGTACATCCTTTGCCAAAATACGGGCGTTGACTAAAGGTCTTGCCTGGGCCGGATGTCACAATAAAAAGCGCCAAGAAATCCTATGAGTGGATCCATTGCCTAAAGGCCGTTGGACCCCAATGTGGGTCGTGCCAGGCCGGATGTTGCATTGAAGGGCTCACATCCTAGGTGTAATTTTGATGTTTAGCTAAAAGCATTGCCGCTACTAGTACCAAAAGGCTAGTAGTTCGAAAGTTGGGACCTACACTGTTGGCACGCGTCGTTAATAGGTAGGATTAAATCGTAATCTTTGAATTATAAAGGTCTTAGCCATAGCTAAATTAGTAGGAATTCAAAGTTATTACTACCTACGCTAGATTTATTAACCATTGTATGAATTGATCCTGTTTGACTAATTACAAACTGTATCTTGACTGGATAACAACCTTATTGGGAATAAGATCTAGTTTGTAACCGGTTAACAAAATCACCGAGTACTCTGGATAATAGATCTAGTGTCGCAATTAGTTCCTTTTCGAATTTGCAATAATTTAGAACAATTAAGAAAGGGAATAATTTATAGTAGCTAGAACCTCTTGCAATAGGCCTACTAATCCTCCGAGATGAGGGAAGTAATCTTAGATACGTTTAAGTCGAAGAAAAGAGTTTACTCTTTCGAAGTAAAGTAGGACCGTAGTTCACAGCGGAAGCATGGGGAACGGATCCTACATAAGGCTAAGATCAGATGATAAGTCGAATTTTGGGGACAAAATTCCTAAAAAAAGGTGGGAAATAATGTAACATCCCAATTTTTCTAAGCCTAATTATTAGAGACCTTAATTGAAAAGGGGATTTAATCCCTAAGGAATTAAATAGAATTTATAGCTTTAATTTAGTGAGCTTAAACAAAATTGGAACTTAGGGGTAAAATAGTAATTTTTTCCAAAGAATTAGGAAAATGTGAGACTAATTGTTTCGGGGTAGTTTTAATTGATTTGATTACCCAAGATTTTATTAGGGACCAATGGATTAATTTTGGAATTTCAAGAGGATTTACAAGTCAAACTTTTAAATTAAACCTTGACCTTACCCCACCATACACCCTATTTCACTGACTCCCACATTAGAAAGAAAAAATCAGAAAAACAAAGAAAGAAGAAGAAGAGAAAAGAAGAGGAAGAATGGAGAAGGAAGGGTGCGATGGAGAAGGGGAGGAGATGGCCGCGACCACCACTGCAGCGGCGGTGCACCACCCCTCACGGCGGACCAGAGAAGGAGAGAGACAAGGATGGCCGAGAGAGAGAGAGGAGAGGGAGCTCGAGGGATAGTTTCATGGAGATGAAGAGGACTGGAAAGCTAGGATTCCACCTTTTAAGGAAAAGGAAGAGTAGGATCAAGATTTCTTCAACCAAATTCCTACCTCCATCAACATGCAACTTAGGGTTTCCCTCTTCACACAAATAATGCAACTTGGGGTTGTTGATGAAAGTCTCCATAATAGGATAAGTTGACATTTTAAGATGCATGGGAAGTGTTTGTGATATGTCCTTAAAGAGTATTTTTGTCAATTTTACTTTGAGTTTGTTTGGTTTTGTAGTTTCAAGAATGTTTAGATTGAGCATGTTGTGGTCTTTGTTAAGTAATATGGTTGATTGATCATAAATTCCTTAAATCTTTGTTAGGAAGGTTATTTAAGTGTATTACCTTGTGTTTGGTTTCTGATTGGATAATATTTTTATTTCAAACTTAGTGATGTGATTAAAATGGAAAAAGGAGTGATGCTGTCTCCCTAAACTGCATAAACCCCTTTCAGTAAAATGTTCATAACTCTCACCTCAGGGACTATTTCGATGTCATTTTTGTTCCATCTGAAAGTAGACTTAATTCTCCACAAAATGGACACAAGAATTGCTACATTTCATTAGGTAATGAAGGAGAAAATTGAAGTACAAGTTGCAGCTTTAAATCTGTTCCTGCCCTGTCATTGATGCACTCTTTTGTTAATAAGTATTAGTACACTGATTGCATTGTTGTGACTCTTGAACCATTGAAAAGTAGACAAAATTATCTTCAGCTTAGACCTAAGGTTTGCCAGAATTAACTGAGAATCATGGGAGAAATCACTGTTTGAACTTAGGTCCTGAATGCTGCCAAATTTAAATTGTTAGTTGTACTTTAATAGATAAGTGGTAATTGTACCTCATGGAATGATGTTGGAAGGTTATAATTGAATGCTGAATATTTGATGACATTGGTTATGTTGCATGATTGTCATCCATGAAGGTATGTAATGAGACGGGCTAAGGGAACTCACTGAGATTTTATATCTCACCCTTTTCCCTTTTTATTTTTAGTTCACAGGTATTCACCCTTGAAGCATGGTTAGAGCACAGACGCATGCTTGGTCTTACCTGCTATGTGAGGCTCTGAAGTTACACCGGATCACGTGTCTAGGGTTTTATTTTAACAATATGGTTGAATCTAGTTTAATTGTGTAATAAAGAAAGTATGTGGAAGTCCTTGTATTATTTCAACTAAAGTAGAGTCTTCTTACTTACTTTTTATCTATGAGCTTTACTTATGTTAAGTCGGACAATAAAACAGGCGTCACGAATAGTTTACATTTATGATTTAAAAGGTACTAAAAAGGTATTTTAAAAGGGTACATCATTGTATCATAATAAGCAAATTTCGAAAATTATACGTGTTATTTATTATCTTCATCATTCTTAGTCTTAGTAAGATCCTAATAAGAGTTAGGGTGTTACAAAAGGCATGAACATCTTATGATAGTTGGGACCCCAGATCTTGTATATTGAAGTTTCTCCATATAATGATCTTATCGACTGACTAATAAGAAACTCATAAATCTTTTTACTCTGTGCTTCTTTAATATTAATGTAATTATGATTCCAATCAAATAATCCTTCTCCAAAACTGAGTTGCATTGAATGTTGGGCTGGCTTGTAAGTGAGTTGATTCTGAGCAGGTAATGTGGAATTGACTAGCGCTATAATAGGACCATCTCTTAACATTAGTTCCAAAGCCAAGTAAAGCTTCTCAGGACAATTTGAAATCTGATTAATATCTCGTAAATAAAATACTTCTAGTAATCCTTGATCTAAAAAGCTCCAAAGAGTGAATGTGTGATTCTTCTATGTAATTGGCTTGTATTCAGATAAATTAATTATGGCTTTAAGAGGACCAGTAATTAATTCTTGATAGTAATTCATTTTTTGTATTACAGTTAATCCTGGTACTACGATTGATCTCATAGCTATTTCAGAGAGGAAGGTCTAAATAGTTACATAATCTTGGTAAAGGCTTTCAGTTATTTTGGTTTTGATAATTTTTTGAATTCCTTTTGGTAAGGTTAAAGATAATTCAAAAAGGAAAAGATCAGAAAGTAATAAGGCTTTTAATTTAATATCTATAAAGGCTTTATTTTCTAAAATAGGGTGTGAAAGAAAGGGTTTTTTAAGAGCTAGATTTAATTGTTGGTTTTGACTATAAAGGGCTTTATAGTCTGTAAGGAGGGAATCATAATCCGCTTGAAGAGTTGTAAGGTTTAATAAAAGTTGCTGATTTTGATGTTGGAGGTCAAATACCTCTTTTGGGTTAATTGGTGTATGACCCATATTTTTTAGACTAATGGGTGTATGACCCAAGGGTGAATGACCCCAATAATTCGTATGAAAATAATTCTTATGCATGTATGAGCCAGTAGGCTGTTGTACTATAATACTGCTAGATGTAATATTACTTATGACTGGATCAATATAAAAATGATTTCCAATATAATTTATGCATGTTGAAATACAGAATGTAAATCCTAAAATCCTAATGCATATTTATGTAATGCTTTTGGTAATGAGACTGGTAATGAGGCATATAAGCCTGGTTGGTATCCTTTAACTAATACGTAATAAGAAAAATAATTCTTACTTAAAGGCTTTTCTTGTATTTCAGAGAAATAAATATGTAATACATTTAATGTTAATATTCTATCTTTAGTAAAATGACTAGTCCATAATGCATCTAATAAGGCTTGCTGAATATTATCAGGCTGTCTGTAATGGGATAAGGTTCTAAAGCTGCTTTCATGATTTCTAGGGCGCTTCTTAATATAATATTTACCAAATCTTATTTGGGAGGCTAATTCTTCAATAGTAGCTTGTTCTTTTCCTGCCATCTGAAAACAAAAAGTTAGCTTCTTCAAAATAATTTATTTAAGTGCTCAAAGTATTGATTAATAGAATTAGAAAAAACTAGTACATCATCTAAATAAACTAAAGTAAATTGTTGATAATCATTGAATATATTGTTCATAATATGCTGAAATTCACTAGGCGCATTCTTTAATCCTTGCGGCATAACATTCCAATCATAATGTCCAAAAGGTATGACAAAAGCTATCTTATACCTATCTTTTTCTTCTACGTGTATTTGGTAATATCCTGATTTCATATCAAACTTAGAGAATATAGATGCACTATGTAATCTACCAATTAAATATTTTTTATTCGGTATTGGGTATCTAATCCATCTAAGAACTTTATTTAATGGCTTATAATTAATAACTAATCTAGGGACTCCTCTTTCTAATTCTGATGAATACATAACATAAAATCCTGGGCAACTCCAACGTGATTTATTAGGTCTAATTAATTTTTTTATCTAAATAATCTTGTATTTCTTTCTTACAATATTCTAAGTATTGCTGATTCATTTGTATAGGCTTAGCCTTTGTGGGAATACTTTTCTAATCAAAGTCTGGCTCATAAGGTAATAAAACTATATGTTGCTTTCTATCCTAAAAAGCATTGGGATGATCAACACATATATTTTTTTTCAAACTTAATTTGTAATTCTTTAATTCTTTTCTGTATCTGAGAGGACTTTAATTGTTATTCTATTTTTTTGTAATGAACTTCTTTATTCAATATTCCTATTTGCTTCTTTTTCTGATTAATTAAATTAATAACTGAGATTGATGCTTCCTGTACTAAATTTAATTCTTTAATTCTATGTGATTGTAAAAATTCAAATGTAACTTCCCTTCCCATGGCTTTTGAAGTAATTGCATCATTTATAACCGAAAAAAGGTATAATAAAGATAATAATGGGGTTCCTAGAATAATTCTTTCATGAATATTTTTAACTAATAAAAATGAAGTTCTATAACAAATCTTATCTTTGCAAATTTTTGCAGTCGGTAATTTGTAAGAAACTATTAATCCAGACCCATTAGCACCACTTAATGATTCTAAGGTCTTCTCATAATACTTAGTAGGAATAATACCTTCTTGAATACAATTCATATCTGCACCAGAATCTACTAATGCTATAAGATCAAATCTTTCATCCTTAATAACTAACATAATTGGACAATACCACTTATGAATAACAATCTGACTTAATTTATTGACATAAGAAGTATCATTGGTTTTTTCTTTGTCATTTTTAATTCTATCTTGACTAGCCTGACTAGTTTGACCAACTATTACTCCATTTGCCTTTAATTCTATATACTTAATTTCTAAATCTAAATCCTTTTGTTTTAATCCTTGTATTTCCAGCTTTAATATCCTAATCTCATTCTGTAAATCTTGTAATGTAATTGAGGGGAATGAAGGCTGTCTAAATCTATTTAACACTTCCTTAATTTCTACTTTATGAACTTTTTCATTTTCTTTCTCTTCTTGATCTATAATTCCTTTAATTGTTACTGTAAATTCTTCCTTTTGATGTGACTCTGGCATTCCGTCTAATACTCTTATGACTGTATTTGCCTGTTCTGAAGTAATAACATTTATGCTTTTAATGCAACTATCACAAGTACATAATTCAGGGCCTAAATAATCTTTATCAGAACTATCAAGTTCTAATTCAGATTTTTCTAATACCTGATTAATATAATCTTCTTCTTCTTCATAAGAACTTTCTTCAGAATACTCTTCTTCTGAACTATTGACTATCATAATATCCTTTAATATATTGATAAGACTATCTTTTAATTCTGCTGAAATTTCAAAATTACTAATCTCATTAATCTTTTGGTTAACTCTACAATCTTTTGCATAATGACCAAATCTACCACACTTAAAACATTTAACTTCTTTTTTTTTTCTACTGTAATTCCTTTTGACTTATTTTTTCTTATAATTCTTTCTAGGTTGATCTGGTTGATCACTATTTCTAAATTAATTCTTTTTCTTCCTATAACCCTTATAAGGCTTATTCTGTTGTATCTTTCTAACTTGTTTACTAGGGACTTTAATAGACTATTCCAAATTGCTCACAAAAACTTCATAATTTTCTTTTACTTAGCATAGCTTCTGATCTAATTTTATTTTGTAATTTGTAATCAGTACAAGTCAGTACAAGTCTGTATTCCTGTTTCTATAACAAAATTATGTAATTCACTCATAGTTAATTTAGAATAAGGAATAATTCCATCATATTTATTCTTAACGTTATTTTTTACTTTTTCACTAAATAATTTTGGTAATCCTGCTAAAAATCTTTCTTTCCAATAATCTGCACCACCATCTGGTCTAACATATAATTTACACAAATACATATCTTTATTGTAACACCCCGAAATCCAGGCGCTACTTACGAGACAAAAACCACCAAGTATGAAATAGTTTTGATACTGTTCGATAGAAATCACGGTTAATTTTTTTTTTATAAAACCCTTTCGCAAATAACATGACAGAGTAAATACAGCGTTGACAGAGCATGACATACAAAGAGAAGAAAAGGAAATACGTCTGGAATACATATATAAAATCCTGAGGCAATACATCCTTCAAGGTTTTACAAAATACAACATCAAAATAGGAATACATCTGACATATGAATTTCCTATAAGAAATACTCATACATCTGAGGTACTCCCGGCAGACACCTACGCAGAGGGCTGCTCCAAAAGTAGAGCCTCGCTCGACTACTAAACTACTGCAAGTACAGACATAATCCCAAAATACAACAGACAGACTCCGACATAAGAAACACTAAGCTGATCAACACGCTAACTCAAGCAGCAGGGGCGGCTATGTGATCTCGGTCTGTCTCAAAATGAACTACCAAGGGCGATGCCTGCCGCTCATAGAGGCCCTCCTCTTCCTCCCCATCCTCCACCATCGAATCCTCCTCCATATCGTCTACCACGGGCGTAATGACGTCGTCGTCACCAATGGCGTCGACAGTAGGGATATCGAGAGGTGCATCCCTAGTACTATCCTCCTCGTCAGATGAATCTATGATCCAACCTCCGGATCCACACCCTACCTGGCCACAGCGAGGGCATACAGAAGGATCCGCCGAGGGAGTAGTCTCAGGGATAGGAATCGGAGACGAGGGAGTATACTCTACGGGTGATACGGATCTAGCAGGGGAACTCGGCGGGTCTGGCCGCGTGAGAAGAGGGTGCTCCGACGTCCATGCTCCTGGGTCGCATGCGTCGTACAAATCTATGGGGAGTAGCGCGTAACGCTGAATCTGTAGCCCGAGGCTCGCTGTGAAAAGTGGTCCGGCGTGGAATCTCGGACATGCCTCTGAAACTGAGGTGTCTCCATCAGGGTGTGCGTCTACCCAAGCAGCTAATATGTGTGCGAAGGGCATCGGAAACCGCATCGCTCGGCGCGTGATCCCTATGTGTGTAGCTCGTCTGGCGTCGGTATCGTCGTGCCTCGACCACGTTCCTCGTACGTCACCTGGCCTGAGGCGTGGTCTACCTCCCAGGCGAACGGTGCTCCCGAGTCCGGGAACTCAAATGTCGTCATGGACGACATGACTAGCGGGGTCAGCTCGATCGTCGTCATCGTCTGGGTTACATTCATAGATTGAAAGAACCACGGGCAAGGGTCAACTTCTTAACAAGACATAAATAATGACAACATATACGAATAGGCAAACATAACACAATATCATAACGAATAGTCCACAAAATAAGATGCACCACAAATCCCTATTTGTCAGTCTATATGCCAATGCACATGATTCCGGAATATCACCCTCGCAAGGGCCTTAAGAGCTCTGGAGTCCGCTACCAGGCTTTCTCAAACGCTATTCCCCGCAGGGATTTGTGCCCAGAGCAATCCCCCTGATGACACAACGCCCGTTTTTCCTCTTGACTGTCAGTACGTGCTCGCAACTAGGTCTGGGCGACTCTACGACACCTCGCTTCTGGCATCGATGTATGCATGAACAAGCAATTCTATCATCATAGTTAATTTATCTCGACGGGATCACTCACACGGAGTGTCCGAGATCATCTATTCTTGTACTAACTCCCTTAATTAGAACCCCATATTTTCGGCTCAAGATCTCCCTTTATAGTCCTAAGTCTCTTTTCTTTAGAAAATCTCCTACTAGTTATAAAATGATTTATGTTGGAAATCCACTAATAGTTCAAAATAATTAATTTAATTATTCTAACTCTCACTTAATTCTTTTAAATGAAAAGGTGGTTAGTCCATTACTAATTAAGGTTTTAGAAAGATCTATTTTTAAGTGTCTCTTTGATTTTAATAAAATGCCTCTTAGTTTTTATTTCAAAATCCAAGATTTATTTGACGTTGATGCGACGGTAACCCAACTCACGTGCTCTCGGCACTTCCCTAAATTATCACAGTCATTTAACAATATATTCTCAAATATAGTCAATGATCACAACACAATAATCATAATCACAAGGCATCATTCAAGAAAATCATTCCATCACATTGTTCATCATATTGCCACATACTTAATTTATGCATTCACATATTACTAATATACACACTTAAAGATGTTCTTACACATAAGCATATGGAACATAAGCATGTAAAATACAAGCATATAAACATATGAAACATAAGCATGTAAACTACAAGCATATAAAGCATAATCCTTAACAATATCTAAGAGTTGCCCTCACCGTAGACGCTTTCCTTCCAACGCACGATTTTGCTCTACAAGTTTACTTTCTCACACCTTCAACCAATCAAGTTATTCAACTAAGTTAGAAACCCAACCTAGTGTCCTAATCCCTACCCTATGGCCACGGTTACAAGGAAAAGGCAAGGAGAGTTTGTTTCTCAAAAAAAGTGTAGGATCACTTAACTATAGAAAAAAAACATTATTCTTTATTATCAAGAAAACAAGGAATCAAATGAAGAATTTGTCTCCTTCTCTAAGTGGAGCTCACGGCCTCAAGGCCATAAAATGCCTAGATCATTCTTTCTTATTTTAAATATCCATTCCCTTTATCAACAAATTATGATAAGAGAGTGAAAGTGGTAAGAAACTTGTCATGAGTTACATCCTTTCATCAAGTAGATGTTTCACCCATTCAAAGTGAGGCTCTCTTTTAGATCATAGCCCAAACAATGGAGTTTTAAAATATACATATTTTTCTCTACTCATGGTATTCAAGAAGGTAAGGAGGAAATTTTTTGATTCTTACCCCCAAAATGGAGAAAGGGTGGTCAACAAAAGTAACAAGAAAATAATTTGTTGTTTCAAAAACCTTTTTATTACTATATTACAAATGATGTAGTAGAGTTCTTTTCTCCAAGGTTCAAAATTTTATTAACTCATTTTCAAAACTTTGATAGTAACATTAACCAATATGTTAGTTTTTTTTTGAACTACAAAACCTAAGTCACAACTTCAAGAAATGCTCTCAAGCCTTCACATAGACCATTCATGACACATATATATATGTATCCATCTATGTTCTTGGCTTCTCATCAAGCTTGAAATGAAAAGAAAACACATGTTTAAGTAACTAGAACTATGGAAGGAAAATGGCAACACAAGTAGCATAAAATCTTTCTTTTGCTTTGGAAGAACTTAAGTAGGGATCATGGCCAACTACTAGTGATATAAAGTGAGCTTAAGAAGGAAGAAGAATGGTGTTTTTCTTACCCAAGGGCTGCTGTTCGCAGGTTGCAAGAAAGGAAGCAAGTGCATAATTTTTTTGGAACAAAACCACTTCAATACTCTCTCCAACTACCTCACTTCTTCCACTATTTTTTTCTCAACTTAATGAAGTGAATGAGCTGAAGTTGTTGGCCTTATATAGACCTTGAGGAGCTCGCCCAAAACTGAATTTAGAAGTGCAGAATTTTACTTGCTCAAGTGGTTAAAGACTAGTCAAAAGATTTCATGGTTATTACCCTTGAGTTCCTCATTTTGTGCTTAGTAAATGACACAAGCAAAGTGATGGATTTGATCAATTAGAGAAGCTGATTTCCAGCCAGCAATCAAGGAGATTTTGATGTTTAAAAAGGAGGAGATTTGGTGTTGAAGTGATCTTAGGAGATGGTAGGAAAAGCTAGGAAAAGATAGGAAAAGATAGGAAATCATCATGCATGAAATCAAGATTTTGGTGAATGATTTAGGAGTGGATTTCTCCTCCAATTTCAGCTGCATGATTCGACCCATATGAGCTGAAAAAGAGGAGGAAATCTTGGCCAAATCCATGGGTGCAAGCTAGTATAAAGACCTTACTAACTCTTACCATAAATGGAACTAAACTTTAACATTTTTGGTAGGTTAATCACATCACTATCTCTTTGTGTCATGACTTAAAATCTACCACAATCTAATCCCTTTTTCTTCTGATTTTCGCCCCTCCCTCAAGGTTCTCTCAGCTCCCAGTTTCGTCGCACGTTCGGTTTCACGTGTCTCGCGTCTCCGGCGCGTAGAAAATACAGTATTATAAAAAATTTAGTAAAATTGCCAAAAAAATTCTAATAAATCAGAAATATTATAAAACATCAAATTCCCAAATATTTAAATATTCGGGTCGAATTAGATTTTTCAATCGGGCAAAATCTTACCTGGGTAGTTCAAAACGCGACCGGAAAACGGTGGAATTTTGAGCTGAAAATTTAACTGTGACTTAATATAATATATTAAGTCCCAAATATAATTTTATTTTAGTTAAATTCATCCACTTGATTAACAGCACACAAAATATTAATTATGCATATTAATGCGTAATACAGGGAATTACAATACAGTAGCGATAATTAAACCGTAGTAAAACTACCGGTGTTACATTTATACCATCTATAATCAGACATAGTTGGACAATATAAATTTACAAATTGCTCCCCAGCTCATTGCTGTAATTGTAAAGGATCACCTACAAAATGTTTAGTAATAGCATACAATAAAACATTTAATGCATCTTCTTCACCAGTTTCCCCTTTAATAGCTCCTAATATATTATTCTTATCTTGTTCAGTAACAATATTATCCCACCATCCTTTTAACTGTCATGTAAAAGCTACAGTTAATAACATTGCTGCTTTTTTATTACTATTTCCTGCTGTTGTCATATAAGCAGCAGCTGCCATAGTCATTTACTGAATAATATCTAATATATTTCGATCATTATGACCATCTATGTTCTATTCTACTATTGCTGTACTAGAATAAGAGGTTTCATTTTGATAATACTTTTCTTCAAACTGTAAATCAGGAAAACTTGGCCTAGGATAATAATTTCTAGTTTTTCCTAAATAATTCTTAGTTCTTCCAAAATTCTTTAACTTATTAATATTTAGTTCTTCTTCTTGTGTCAACATATTTATTTTTAATGAACTACTATTATTATTACAAGGTAAAGTCAAATTCTTTAATTGCTTTACTAGCTCATCCAAACTATCATTCTTTTGTCCTAAACTAATTCCTTTTAATTCTTTTTGAGTAATATTTATTTTATATATAGGTCTATCTGGTTCTAACTTATGATTCTTATAGGAATTAACCTTTTGAGGGATAATGGATTTATTATTAACTAATTATAATTCTACTCTATCTAATTATTGTGACATAGTATGTAATACTTGATTCGAATAATTTAATTGACTTTGTATTTTTCCTAATTCATTCTGCTCAGAAGTAATTGGGTTTGTAATAGTCTTAAAAGGTGAGGCTTCTATTTCCTTTCCTTCTTTTTCTATCTTAATACTTTCTAAGGGAGGATACATCGATTCTACTATTTTATTATCTATAGTCTTCTATTTGTTATTTAATCTAACGTTAACATCTATACAAAGATCTTCTATAAAAGGATTTTCTATTTTCTTTTCTAAACAGTAATTCTCAAACCATGTTAAAAAGTAAATATTTAATTCTAATTTTCTAAGATAACAATAAAATAATTGTAAATAAATTGAAGTTAATTCCTTACTAAAAGTACAAAAATACTAATCTATTTTTTCTTTATTGTAATCTGCTTCAAAATCTTGTCTAATCCAAACTTTTTCTATTTCAAATGGTTCATATCTAGTAATGACACCTATTATTTGAGATCTAGTAAGTGACATCCAAGGAGATTCAGATTCAAATGAGGGACATGGCTCATATAATGGTTGAGGAATATTTGTGGTAAAATTAACACCTGCGAAATTCACATTAATGGTAGAGTTAGTATCTACCGAACTTTTAGAGTACTGAGGAGTAATAACTTGAGGTTCATTAATTTTTAATGACTTACTTCTATTCATTCTAATTCTAACCGTTCCATCTTCTTCTAGAACAAATTCTCTAGGTTTCCTATATTCTAATTTAGGTACTTCCATAACTTCCTTTAATATCCATTCTTCAGGTAACTTAGCTATTATTTCTGATGCTTTTAATCTCTTAGGAGTAGTTATATTAGATCTACTTAAATTAGCTTCAATAATGACAGTTCCATTTCTAGGTGTGCTACGTAATGCCTTAAAATTATAATTAATATTAGAAACTTTATATTTAATTCTATATATAATATCTATATTAGAAACTCCTTCATAAAATAGGTCATCCATACACTGAATATTAATTACTAATGAACTCTGTGTGAAATAAACTCCTAAATTCATAGAAAAATTAGGGTAACAATTAAAATATACTGGACCATCATTCAGATTTGATTCTAGTATTGTAATAATAGACTCGGGAAATCTTTTAATTCTACTATATCGTAATATCAATAGTAAAGGAGTATTTAATCCTAATTTATGTAGTGGTTTAACAGCTACTTTTATTAATCCTAAATGAATGTACTGCATATCATCTCTAATATGATTATCTATTATATCTGAATCTAATAAAGTAATAGTCTCTTGATTTTGTTTAATAGATCTAGATGATTCTATAGTATGAATAACATCTTTAATTCTAAAATTAAAAGTACCAGACTTATATATTTCATTATATCTAATATCTGGTAATTTCCAACTTTGTAACCTATTTTCTATTTTTGCTTTCTGTAATTCTCTATTTTGGTAATATTAATGATCTCTTCTAGACTCTATTTCTTGTTGAGATAATGAGGTAGAAGGAATTAATATTCTATTTTCTCTTCGACTAGATCCTAACTGACTTAAAGTTCTAAGAAGTTGTGCCATTTCGAAAAACTTATATTAAAAACTTTATAAGAAAATCTTGTTTCAAAAACTTTTGTGAAAAACTTTATATGAAAACTTATGTCCTATCCATACTATCATTTCCCTGGATCCTAACTCTCTTCAAGGTTCTGGGCTATTGAGCTATGTCGAGTTCTTATTCACTCAAATTTTATTTTCTCTATCATTCTTTCAAATAACGGGACCACCTATCTAGGGATTTCTCCGACGGTTCCGGGACCACCTCTTACACTGCCCCTCTCGGGTCTTACATTGGGCTGACCAACGTAACCAAACCATGGCTGACCAACATTTCAAAGAAAGAATATTAAGAATAATAAAACTTTAGTGAATAAAAGCTATAACAGCTCAACGACTCAGAAACCTCTTACAAGGCTCTGATACCAAATAGGGGGAAGCGGGATGAGGACATAATGAAAATAGTTTATTTTTTCATCAGAGTAATTTTACTTAACATAATAATTTAAATAATATTAGAACATAAAAGGGAAAAATAAAAGACTTAGAAGTATGAATATGAAGGACTTAGTTATATATAAATTCAGAGAAATAGTACGAACAGCGTATTTATTTTTAATGAACTACTATTATTATTATTAGGTAAAGTCAAATTCTTTAATTGCTTTACTAGCTCATCCATACTATCATTCTTTTGTCCTAAACTAATTCCTTTTAATTTTTTTTCAGGAACATTTATTTTATATATAGGTCTATCTGGTTCTAACTTATAATCCTTATAGGAATTAACCTTTTGAGGGATAATGGATTTATTGTTACCTAATTGTAATTCTACTCTATCTAATTGGTGTGACATAGTATGTAATACTTGATTCGAATAATTCAATTGACTTTGTATTTTTCCAAATTCTTTCTGCTCCGAAGTAATTGGGTTTATAATAGTCTTAAAAGGTGAGGCTTCTATTTCCTTTCCTTCTTTTTCTATCTTAATACTTTCTAAGGCAGGATATATCGATTCTACTATTTTATTATCTATAGTATTCCATTTGTTATTTAATCTAACATTAACATCTATACGAAGATCTTCTATAAAAGGATTTTCTATTTTCTTTTCTAAACAGTAATTCTCAAACCACGTAAAAAAAGTAAATATTTAATACTAATTTTCGAAGATAACAATAAAATAATTGTAAATAAATCGAAGTTAATTCCTTACTAAAAGTATTAAAATACCAATCTATTTTTACTTTATTGTAATCTGCTTCAAAATCTTGTCTAATCCAAACTTTATCTATTTCAAATGGTTCATCTCTAGTAATGACTCCTATAATTTGAGATCTAGTAGGTGACATCCTAGGAGATTCAGATTCAAATGAGGAACATGGCTCATATAATGGTTGAAGAATATTTTGGGGTAAAATTAACACCTGCTAAATTAACATTAATAGTAGAGTTTGTATCTACTGAACTTTTAGAGGACTGAGGAGTAATAACTTGAGGTTCATTAATTTTTAATGACTTACTTCTATTCATTCTAATTCTAACCGTTCCATCTTCTTCTAGAACAAATTCTCTAGGTTTCCTGTATTCTAATTTAGGTACTTCCATAACTTCCTTTAATATCCATTCTTCAGGTAACTTAGCTATTATTTCTGACGCTTTTAATCTCTTAGGAGTAGTTATATTAGATTTACTTAAATTAGCTTCAATAATGACAGTTCCATATCTAGGTGTGCTACGTGATGTCTTAAAATTATAATTAATATTAGAAACTTTATATTTAATTCTATATATAATATCTATATTAGAAACTCTTTCATAAAATAGGTCGTCCGTACACTAAATATTAATTGAACGTGAACACAAGAAGGGGGGTTGAATTGTGTTGAAAACTTTTTGCAAACTTTAAGTTTAAAACACTTAGAACACAGGTTTTTCAAAACAGTTTGTTAAACGGATGCTGAAAATAAACCGGACGCTGAAAAGCAGTTTGTGAAAACTTGTTTTTATCAGAGCAAGATAAAGATAAATTGAAAGCAGTAATGCAAGAGACACAAAGATTTATGCTGGTTCACTACCAAACTGGTAGCTACGTCTTGTCCCTTCATTCCTGAAGGATTTTCCACTATAATCAATCTGATTACAATTTTCTCAAGAGTATTCTATTGTCACAACCTTGACAATACTCTCAACTTCTCAAAACGACTCAGTACAGTCGAGCCTTTGAGGGAACAACCTTAACTAGGCCAAAACAACTTTTACAAGTTAAATTGAATACAAGTATAAATAACTCTCACAGAGAGGATAAAAATTAAGCTCAATATAGAAATGCTTTTTAAAAGAAAGCGTCGGACGCTGAGTTCAGTTCTTGTAGTCCAGAGACTTGGCTCGAAACTTGATTGCTCACAGAAGCAGTGCTTTCAGAGTATTGACTCTTTTTAGTGTATAGTAACAGAGCTTGTTCTCAGTAAATGAAGCAATATACTCTTGTACAGTTTTGGCAGTCTCAATTTCAGTAGTCTCGGCAGTTTCTTCAATGGATACCTTGGGGTATTTATAGGAGTTCTAAAGGATATTACAGTTACAGTAAAAATGGCTCCTTTCCATTGAGTGAGGTGATTTCAAAAAGCTGTCTCTATCTTCCTTTCCAGAGAATTATCTCAGTAGTACATATTACCGTTTTTGTACTACCTTGCTTTTCACAATTGCTTGTACGATTTTTGTCTTGTAGCTAAAGGTGTCACCTTTGATACCTCAAACAACAATTTTGGCGCATAAGATCAAATTCGAAATCCGTTCCAGAACCTTCTGAGAGTAAGAGCAATTACGTGACCAACACGTGATATAAAATGAAGTTCAGACGCTCGCTCAGAATGGAAGATCGGACGCTCAAAGCAAATGGATAAGACTAGTGTCACAAAAGGATAATTTCAGACGCTCACGAAGATAGTTTACTAGGATGAGCCGGATGCTGACACATGAAGTGTATCCTTCTCTTGAGAGCTTCTTTCTTCTTATTTAAGTGGCTTAGAAATATATGTAATATTAGTATCTGCATACTTCAAGAATTGTTAGAACATATAAATTGTTCTCTTGTGAATATTTTGTTATCATCAAAATTAATGAGGGTCTAAACTTCTCAATCGTTTAGGTTCCAACAATCTCCCCCTTTTTGATGATGACAAATATCTAAGGTTGATGAACAATTTAGTTTCAAAATGACATCAAGGGTCTCCCCCTGAATTTAACAATTTTGATATATAAGATAATTCTAGTATTTAGGCGATAGTTGATAAACAAATTCAATTAAGTGATCGCAAAGCAAAATACGTAGATGTATCAGAGTAAGATCGGATGCTGATCAAAAAGATTGATTTAATCAAATTGTACCAAATGCTATTGATCATTATAAGAGCACTAGTACCAAATTTATTTATCATTATAAGAGCACTAGAACAATGAATATTAGCGCATTAATGAATAACCACACAAATGCTATGTAATGCTATGCATGATACTTCAGTTCCAGCGTATTCATCGGAGTGTGAACATCAGACGGTGAGTTAGTCAGATTTTCACGTGTTCATCATACCTTTCTTTTACTCCCCCTTTTGTCATCAGACAAAAAGAGTGTAAAAACACATCATAGTCACAATAAGAATTAGAAAAATTTGAATATAAGGCAAATAATTAGAGCAAAAATAGTGTATATATATATAAGTGTATCAACAAAAATAAGAAATATCACTTAGTACCAAAAAAAATATAAAACAAAACAAAGTTTAAGGGTTTGGAAGAGGTGGTGGAGGGATGTTGAGACGTTCATAAAGTAATTTCAGAGCAGTCTCCAGCTGAGTGACTTTCATGTTTGTGGCCTTCA
This sequence comes from Calophaca sinica, assembly GCA_037113605.1. Taxonomy (NCBI): domain Eukaryota; kingdom Viridiplantae; phylum Streptophyta; class Magnoliopsida; order Fabales; family Fabaceae; genus Calophaca; species Calophaca sinica. The sequence continues at coordinate 83,893,611 of CM073730.1, read as the reverse complement.
TCTCTTCAAATTCTGCTTTGGGAATAGTGACCATCTCAACTGCAGAAGTAGAAGTAGAAGGTCCAACTTCTGGTACGGGTGCAGGTTTCATCTTCTGATGCTCTGCTAGCACCCAGTTGGATAGCTTAAGTCTCAATTCATTCTTCCGTTGAGCTCTTAGAAAAAATACATCATTTGGTATAGACCATTTGAAGAAATTTCCAAGTTTTCTGAGCTCAGATGCTGTTTGAATTTCCCATTGATACTTCACATCTTCTGGATACAGCATATTAATGAAGATGATTTCTTTGTGTAGAACAACATCAGCAGTGAAAGCATCAAACCTATTTCCAGCTTTTTCTCCCCATATATTTCTGATAAAGACACTCAAGGCTTCATAAGTGAAAGAGAGTGCTTCATTTTCTGCCAGGTAAATTCTTCGCAGATTTTCCCTGTCATCTTCTTCTAGCACTAGGGGGACGAGGTATGGTAACATTTCTTTGGCTTTCCAAGACTCAGACCATTGACTCCAATTAAATCCAATGTCGAAGTGCTTGGTCACAGCAGCCCATTGGTCATATATCTTCATGCAGTCAAAAGGCACGACATCGAGCATCCGAACATATCATCAAGTAGACTGTTCTAAGATTGATGTCGATAATTATCCGATTGTGCCATTGTTGGAATAGTGGCCTTCTACGCATTGCGGCTGATTGGAGGATCCAGCTTCTCCATTGATCTTTCTTCAGAGCACTTAGATAATATCTTCTGGCATGATCTTTAGAGATTTTCTTTATCGGAAGCTGGGTAAACTCCTTGACCTTGTAGTCTCTGGGCGCTTTCTCATATTCCTGAGGCCCTATCTTACTGAATGGCATTTTCCAGTGCAGCTTCCTTTCTTTTTCCAGGAATAGACCAAGGTAACCACCTTTGCCTATTTGGAACAATCTTTATAGAGACAGATGATGGGTCTCTATAGTGTCCAATGACTTCAAGCTTTTACGCTCATAGCAATGAGCCATCACACAAAGCAAACCGTAATCCATCTACCACATTCCTCTAATGTAAGAGGTTCATTCTGGGGTAGGAACCTTGGTATATCAACAGAAAAGGGGATAGCCCTACTGTTTGGTTTGGGTCTCAGCCTTCCTTTGAAAGACATCTCAACATTATCTTTTCCATCCTTGAAGACAGCATTCATTGGAGGAGGTATCTCCAGTCTTGAAACTCCGGAAGTGAAGGTCTTCAAGTGCCATACAGATGGGTGATTGTAGATAGAGTTATATGACTCATATCTGACAAATTTTGGTCTAATAACAAGAGGGACAGGTTTCTTAGGAATTAGGGCAGTAGTTTTTGGTGTTACTACTGTGATATTGTACTTGGGAGGAATATAGGGTTTGAAAGGATTAAATGGAGGGACTTTGAAAAGGAGGTTAAAAGGATGAGAATGAAGTTTGGAAATGTATGAAGTGAGGGAGGTATATGTGGAGGTTTGAGGTGAGGAGATGGTGAGTGTATTGGTCTGTGTTTGGGTAGGTTGTTTGAGGGCTATAGAGGTGGTTGTGTTTCTGGTTTTCTGTGCACGGGTTTGAATGGTTGATGGTTGTGCAATAGATATAGGTGGAGCAGGAATGGTATTATCAGTTTCAAAAACAGATACAGAATCATTAGTAGGATTCAGTACCTTAGGGTCAAGTTCAGACTGCCTGACCAATCTCTTCTGCGTCTGTCTAGGGGCAGCAGGAGGCGGACGATGAATTGCCTTCTTTTGTGCACCGGACGCTGAAACTTGTTTCTCAGCTTCTGGCTTGCTTCTTTTCATCGAGAATCGGTGATGGGAACGCGGTCCTCATCTTCTGATTCAGTCTTTCTTTTAGGTGCAGAAGCCACCTTCTGCTTCTTGCTTCTTGTCTCCTCTTCTGGAGAATCAGAAGTCCTTTTCACACCAGTTACTGAACTTCTGGTGGTTTTGTCAAAAGTAGACTTCTTGCTAAGAGAGGGACCAGATTCTATTCCCTGTTCCTTTTTCACCTTCTTCATTTGTTCACCAGTGATCAATTTCATTCTGACCAAGCTGTTAACTCCGAAGGTGTCAGGAATCACAACACTTTCAGTGCCAAAATACTTCACCTTTTCTTGATCTGGCAAAGCAGTCAGCTTGTTTACAACCAGATTCTTGGTCATCATCTTAGTGAGCAGAACACCATAAGGAATGCACTTGTAGGTGTTTTTCTTGTCAGCAACTCCTTTCCTCGAATTAACCAGTGCATTAATCAGGTTGTTGTAAATCAATCTTGGCAGGTTTACCTTGTTACCAGCCATGTAGTGCCTCATAATGAACTTCTGTTCATAGTTGACTATGTCACTAGAGCCAGCCTTCAACCAGACGCTCTTGGTGATTATCTTGTGAAGAACTCTGTAATGACTCTTCAAATTCTTTGCAGTAGGAGTTTCACCAGATTCTTTCAACTGTTTATAGTTCTCAAACAAATCCTCATTGACCTTCTCAAGGCCATGAAATGCATCACCAACTGTAGTACACGATACCTTCACAGAACCAACCAGTGACTTCAGAGATGTTGGTAACGGTAAAAATGAACTTGTAACCTCTCACAGTTCCTTCAAAAATACCACCTTGGTGTAAACGAGCGTTACCCCAAAATTCCTTAATAGCAGTAACTAGAACCTCAACTTGTTTCCAAAAGAAGTAGTGTTCCCAACCCATTGCCTTGAAACCACTGTAGAAGTCGAAGCCATAGAGTTTGAAGTTCTCTAAATCAAACAGATTTTCCAGCAAAACTTTTCCTTCAGCCATGGTGTCGTAAATGGCAGTATACTCAGAGGTTGTTACACCAGACATGATTGCAGGTGAGAGATAGAGAAATGGAGGTTTAGGGTTTTAGGACAGTCACGAAGAAAAGAGAAGAGAAGGAAAACTATTTTTCAGACTGAAAACAGAGAGAGTGATTGTGGAGCGAAAAAGAAGGAGTAGTGGGAAGGTTTTGTAATTGGTATAGTTACTTTTCAAAATATCGCTTCGTATTTCCACATAAAAAATTAAATCAAAAAGAAAAGAAAATAAAGATTCGCCTTTTCATTAAATGCAGACGCCAAATTAAAAGTAAAAGATTTTATTGAAAACGTAAATAATCATGACTCAGTAGATATGATGAGACGCTTGAGTCCTTAACACGTGTGACACGTGTGGATGTGCTCGGACGCACGCAACCGATTCACCGGATGATGAGTTATGATGCATATGACAAATAAGATGCTAATGCACATACATGCTTATGTCATATCAGATGCTGAGATTTTGTTTATTTTCAGACGCTGAGATTAATCATTCTTCTATAAGATGAAAGTTTAAATTTCTTCTTATAAAATTGAATCTATCTTCAGCAAGGGGTTTTGTAAATATGTCAGCCCACTGATGATCAGTGTCTACAAATTTTATTTCTAGAATACCCTTCTGAACATAGTCTCTTATAAAATGATGCTTAATCTCAATGTGCTTTGCTCTAGAATGCAATATAGGATTTTTAGTAAGACATATGGCAGATGTATTATCACAGAAGATAGGAATGTTACTCTCTTTTATCAAGTAGTCTTCAAGTTGATACTTCATCCACAGAAGTTGAGAACTGCAACTTGCTGCTGAAATATACTCAGCTTCTGCCGTTGATAGTGCAATTGTGTTTTGCCTTTTGCTTGACCAAGATACAAGATTTGCTCCAAGGAATTGGCAGCTACCACTTGTGCTTTTTCTTTCAATTCGGTCTCTAGCAAAGTCAACATCATAGAAACCTACTAATTTGTAATCTTTTGATTTCTTATAAAGTAAACCAAGATTAGTAGTTCCTTGCAAATATCTGAATATTCTTTTAACAGCACTTAGGTGTGATTCTTTAGGATCTGATTGAAATCTAGCACACAGGCAGACGCAAAACATAATGTCAGGTCTTGAATCCGTAAGATAAAGTAGAGATCCAATCATACCTCTGTACATTTTCTGATCTACCTTCTTACCAATTTCATCTTTATTAAGAGTGCAAGTAGGATGCATAGGTGTACACATAGGCTTGCAATCTAGCATTTTGAATTTCTTCAATAATTCTTTGATATATTTGCTTTGATGTATATAAATACCATCACTGCATTGCTTGATTTGTATTCCAAGGAAAAACTTCAATTCTCCCATCATGCTCATCTCAAATTCAGCCTGCATAAGCTTAGAAAATTCTTTGCAAAGGCTTTCGTTAGTGGCTCCAAAAATGATATCATCAACATAGATTTGAACAAGTATGAAATGCTTGTTAGAGGATTTTCTGAAAAGAGTAGTGTCAACTAAACCTCTTGTAAATCCATTTTCCATTAAAAAGGAACTTAGTCTATCATACCATGCTCTGGGAGCTTGCTTAAGACCATATAGAGCCTTTTTAAGTTTAAAAACATGTTCTGGAAATTCAATATCTTCAAAACCAGGAGGTTGTTTAACATAAACTTCCTCAGTTATAAAAACATTTAGAAAAGCACTTTTCACATCCATTTGATATAATGTTATCCCATGATGTCTTTGCAAATGAAAGTAAAATGCGAATAGCTTCTAGTCTTGCAACAGTGCAAAAGTTTCAAAGTGAAATCAATACCTTCTTCTTGTGAGTAACCTTGAGCAACTAACCTTGCTTTATTTATCACAACTTTACCATCTTCATCAAGCTTATTTCTAAATACCCATTTAGTACCAATAGCTTGCTTATCTTCTGGTAGAGTGACTAGCTTCCATACATCATTCCTTTGGAACTGATTCAGCTCATCTTGCATTGCTAGAATCCACCCTTCATCTTCCAAAGCTTGATCAATCGTCTTAGGTTCCATTTCAGAAAGAAGTGGAAAATCAGCATGCTCCTTGAAAGAGGATCTGGTTCGTACTTTATCACCAGGTTCTCCTATGATTTGATCTTTTGGATAATTGGTTTTGTACTTCGACTTTTTCTTGCTTCTTCGCTTGAGTAGAATTCTTCGTCTTGTCACCACCGGATGATGAAGATGCATGTTCACCGTCTGACTTGTCACCGAGGTTTAATTATGAAAATAACTCATCTAGCTCTGACATAGCAGTGTCAGGCTTCTTATCATCAAACTTGACATGAATGGACTCTTCAACTGTCAAAGTTTCTTTGTTGTATATTCTAAAAGCTTTAGATCTTTCAGAGTATCCCAAAAAGATTCCTTTGTCAGCCTTGGAATCAAACTTACCAAGCTGATCTTTAGTATTCAAAATATAACAACTACAACCGAAAGGATGAAAGTAAGAAATGTTTGGTTTTCTACCTTTCCACAATTCATAAGGAGTCTTATTTAAAATAGGTCTTATTAGAATTCTATTTTGAATATAACAAGCTGTGTTTATTGCTTCTGCCCAAAAATGTTTCGCAATATCAGCTTCGTTGATCATGGTCCTGGCCATTTCCTGGAGGGACCTATTTTTCCTTTCTACAACACCATTTTGTTGAGGTGTTCTAGGAGAGGAGAAATTGTGGGAGATGCCATTTTCTTCACAAAATTTTTGAAAGTTTTCATTTTCAAATTCTCCCCCATGATCACTTCTAATAGAAGAAATACAGATGCCTTTTTCATTTTGAACTGATTTGCAGAAAACAGTAAATACCTTAAAAGACTCATCCTTGTGGGCAAGGAATTTAACCCATGTCCATCTAGTAAAATCATCAACAATGACTAATCCATATTTCTTTCCAGTTAAAGAGGTTGTCCTTGTGGGACCAAAAAGATCAAGATGTAAAAGTTCAAGTGGTCTTGTGGTTGAAACAACATTTTTTAAATGAAAAGAAGTTTTAACTGGTTTTCCTCTTTGACAAGCCTCACACAAGGCATCAGATTGGAACTTAAGATTTGGTAAGCCTCTAACAAGATTGTGCTTGTTTAATTTTGAGATTAACCTCAAATTTGCATGACCTAATCTTTTGTGCCAAATCCATTGCTCATCTTCAACAGACATAAGACACTTAACATCTTGTTTTGCAAGTTCAGAAAGATCAACTTTATAAATGTTTTGTTTCCTCTTTGCTGTAAAGAATATAGATCCATCATTTTTGCTTTTTACTGAACATCCATTTTATGTAAACATAACATTATAACCACTGTCACATAATTGACTTATGCTCAGTAGATTATGTTTCAGTCCTTCAACATATAAAACATTATCAGTAGAAGGAAGAGAGCCTTTACCCATGCGACCAATTCCAACTATTTTACCTTTCTGGTTTCCTCCGAAACCAATGAATCCAGCTTCTCTAGGTCTCAGTTCTTGGAACATATGCTTTTCTCCCGTCATGTGACGCGAGCATCCACTGTCTAAGTACCAAGATAGGTGTGTTGACTTTGTTGCTAAGCAATTCTGCAACATAGACTATTTTATCTTTAGGTACCCATATCTTTTTGGGTCCTTTCTTGTTAGTTCTTGAAGGATGCTTGTCCTTCTTAGTTGTAAACACATTACATGCACTTTTCAAATGACCAGATTTATTGCAGTAAGTACAATACAAACATTTACTATGATTATTGGATTTATCAGATGCTGAATCATTTTCTAAAAGAGGTTCATCTGATATATAACCAAGACCATGAGTTGTCGTTTTACTGACACCCCAAATCATAGAAGCTTGCTTGCTTCGAGTTACACTCTCTGCAAGAAACTTTTGAAATGCATGTTCATAGTCATTTGATTTGCAGTTAGGATTGCCTGTAACCACAGAGCTTTTGACTTGAGAGCTCTCAGCTTCTGGTTGCTTGTTGGCTTCCAGACGCTGGTTATCCACCAGACGCTGATTTTCAGTTTTCAGCTTCTGGTTCTCTTCATTGAGTACAGAGTTTTCATTGTGTAAAGAATGAAAATCTTGTGATAGTTTTGAACATTTCTTTTTCAAATTCTTATACTCAATAGAAAGAGTGGCAGAATCCTTTAACAAATCATCAAAAGCAAGTTGAAGTTTAGAATAAGAGTCATATATTATTACCTCTTCAACTTCTTCTTCTGAATCAAGATCAGTGTCTGCCATGAAGGAAATGTTGCCATGAGACCTTTCTTCTTTTTCTTGAAGGAGCTTCTTGTGGGCTTTTCCTTAAGATTAGAACACTCGGACTTGAAATGTCCAGGCTTCTTACATTCATAGCAAATGATTTGGGCTTTGCCCTTGTCTTTGCTTTCCTTCTTGTCCTTTGTATCTTTCTTCTGAAACCTCCTTCTGAAGTTTCTTTTCTTCCATATTCTCTGGATCTTCTTAGATATGAAAGCTAGCTCATCATCTGATCCATCATAATCTCCTTCTGAAGCTTCATCATCTGATTCTTCTTCGTCAGCCTGAAAAGCTTTAGAAGAACTAGGTTTATGTTGATTAACTCTTAAAGCAATAGACTTACTCTTCTTGGTAGGTTCTTCTTCATTTAGCTCAAGTTCATGAGCTTTCAAAGAACTCATAAGATCTTCAAGCCGAAGGACATTTAGATCTTTTGCTTCTTGAATAGCAGTGACTTTGGGTCTCCACTGCTTAGTCGAACTTCTCAAGATCTTTCTCACATGATCAGGTGTGGTATAACTTTTTCCAAGGGCCTGCAACCCATGAACAAGTGTTTGGAACCTTCCAAACATAGTTTCAATGTTTTCTCCAGCTTCCATTTTGAATAGCTCATACTGGCGAACCATCATGCTGGCCTTTGTTTCTCTTACTTGGGCAGAACCCTCATAAGACAAAACAAGAGAATCCCATATTTCTTTGGCAGTATCAAACTTGCCACATTTATCATATTCTCTTTCTGTCATAGCATAGATGAGAATAAATCTAGCCTTCTGATTGGTTTGATATCTCTTTTTCTGATCATCAGTCCAGTTTTCCCTAGGTATTGCAACACCAAGGGCATTAGCGGGAGAAATGTATCCACTTTCAACTATATCCCATAAATCAAGATTTTGTGCCTCAAGGAATGCTTTCATCTTATCTTTCCAGTAATCAAATTTTTCTCCATTGAATAGAGGAAGACGGTTCATATGACCACCTTCAGCAGACATGTTCACAGTAGGATCTTTACTCTTAACACTGTTAAGTGCTCAACCAAGAGGCCGAGCTCTGGTACCAACTGAACGTGAACACAAGAAGGGGGGTTGAATTGTGTTGAAAACTTTTCGCAAACTTTAAGTTTAAAACACTTAGAACACAGGTTTTTCAAAACAGTTTGTTAAACGGATCTCGAAAATAAACCTGGACTGAAAAGCAGTTTGTGAAAACTTGTTTTTATCAGAGCAAGATAAAGATAAATAGAAAGCAGTAATGCAAGAGACACAAAGATTTATACTGGTTCACTACCAAACTGGTAGCTACGTCTAGTCCCTTCGTTCCTGAAAGATTTTCCACTATAATCAATCTGATTACAATTTCCTCAAGAGTATTCTACTGTCACAACCTTGACAATACTCTCAACTTCTCAAAACGACTCAGTACAGTCGAGCCTTTGAGGAACAAATTTTAACTAGGCCAAAACAACTTTTACAAGTTAAATTGAATACAAGTATAAATAACTCTCACAGAGAGGATAAAAATTAAGCTCAATATAGAAATGTTTTCTAAAAGAAAGTATCGGACGCTGAGTTCAGTTCTTGTAGTCCAGAGACTTGGCTCGAAACTTGATTGCTCACAGAAGCAGTGCTTTCAGAGTATTGACTCTTTTTAGTGTATAGTAACAGAGCTTGATCTCAGTAAATGAAGCAATATACTATTGTACAGTTTTGGCAGTCTCAATTTCAGTAGTCTCAGCAGTTTCTTCAATGGATACCTTGGGGTATTTATAGGAGTTCTAAAGGATATTACCGTTACAGTAAAAATGGCTCCTTTCCATTGAGTGAGGTGATTTCAAAAAGCTGTCTCTATCTTCCTTTCTAGAGAATTATCTCAGTAGTACATATTACCGTTTTCGTACTACCTTGCTTTTCACAATTGCTTGTACGATTTTTGTCTTGTAGCTAAAGGTGTCACCTTTGATACCTCAAACAACAATTTTGGCGCATAAGATCAAATTCGAAATCCGTTCCAGAACCTTCTGAGAGTAAGAGCAATTACGTGACCAACACGTGATATAAAATGAAGTTCAGACGCTCGCTCAGAATGGAAGATCGGACGCTCAAAGCAAATGGATAAAACTAGTGTCACAAAAGGATAATTTCAGACGCTCACGAAGACAGTTTACTAGGATGAGCCGGATGCTGACACATGAAGTGTATCCTTCTCTTGAGAGCTTCTTCCTTCTTGTTTAAGTGGCTTAGAAATATATGTAATATTAGTATCTGCACACTTCAAGAATTGTTAGAACATATAAATTGTTCTCTTGTGAATATTTTGTTATCATCAAAATTAATGAGGGTCTAAACTTCTCAATCGTTAAGGTTCCAACATTAATTACTAATGAACTATGTGTGAAATAAACTCCTAAATTCATAGAAAAATTAGGGTAACAATTAAAATATACTGGACCATCATTCAGATTTGATTCTAGTATTGCAATAATAGACTTGGGAAATCTTTTAATTCTACTATATCGTAATAGCAATAGTAAAGGAGTATTTAATCCTAATTTATGTAGTGGTTTAACAGCTACTTGTATTAATCCTAAATGAATGTACTGCATATCATCTCTAATATGATTATCTATTATATCTGAATCTAATAAAGTAATAGTCTCTTGATTTTGTTTAATAGATCTAGATGATTCTATAGTATGAATAACATCTTTATTTCTAAAATTAAAAGTACTAGACTTATATATTTCATTATATCTAATATCTGGTAATTTCCAACTTTGTAATCTATTTTCTATTTTTGCTTTCTGTAATTCTCTATTTTGGTAATTATATTGATCTCTTCTAGACTCTATTTCTTGTTGAGATAATGAGGTAGAAGGAATTAATGTTCTATTTTCTCTTCGACTAGATCCTAACTGACTTAAAGTTCTAAGAAGTTGTGCCATTTTGAAAAACTTATATTAAAAACTTTGTAAGAAAATCTTGTTTGAAAAACTTTTGTAAAAAACTTTATATGAAAACTTTTGTCCTATCCACACTATCCTTTCCCTGGATCCTAACTCTCTTCAAGGTTCTGGGCTATTGAACTATGTCTTGTTCTTATTCACTCAAATTTTATCTTCTCTATCTTTTTTTCAAATAACGGGACCACTGATCCAGGGATTTCTCCTACGGTTCCGAGACCACCTCTTACACTGCCCCTCTCGGGTCTTACACTGGGCTGACCAACGCAACCAAACCATGGCTGACCAACGTTTCAAAAAAAGAATATTAAGAATAATAAAACTTTAGTGAATAAAAGCTATAATAGCTCAACGGCTCAGAAACCTCTTACGAGGATCCGATACCAAATAGAGAGAAGCAGGATGAGGACATAATGAAAATAGTTTATTCTTTCATTACAGTAATTTTACATGACATAATAATTTAAATAATATCAGAACATAAAAGGGAAAAATAAAAGACTTAGAAGTAAGAATATGAAGGACTTACTTAGAAGTAAGAATACGAAGGACTTAGTTATATATTAATTCAGAGAAATAGTACGAACAACGTATTTATTTTTAATGAACTACTATTATTATTATTAGGTAAAGTCAAATTCTTTAATTACTTTACTAGCTCATTCAGACTATCATTCTTTTGTCCTAAACTAATTCCGTTTAAATTTTTTTCAGGAACATTTATTTTATATACAGGTCTATCTGGTTCTAACTTATAATCCTTATATGAATTAACCTTTTGAGGGAAAACGGATTTATTATTAACTAATTGTAATAAAACTCTATCTAATTATTGTGATTTAGTATGTAATACTTGATTCGAATAATTCAATTGACTTTGTATTTTTCCTAATTTTTTCTGCTCCGAAGTAATTGGGTTTATAATAGTCTTAAAAGGTGAGGCTTCTATTTCCTTTCTTTCTTTTTCTATCTTAATACTTTCTAAGGGAGGATATATCGATTCAACTATTTTATTATCTATAGTTTTCCATTTGTTATTTAATCTAACATTAACATCTATACGAAGTTCTTCTATAAAAGGATTTTCTATTTTCTTTTCTAAACAGTAATTCTCAAACCACGTAAAAAAGTAAATATTTAATTCTAATTTTCTAAGATAACAATAAAATAATTGTAAATAAATCGAAGTTAATTCCTTACTAAAAGTACTAAAATACCAATCTCTTTTTTCTTTATTGTAATCTGCTTCAAAATCTTGTCTAATCCAAACTTTATCTATTTCAAATGGTTCATCTCTAGTAATGACTCCTATAATTTGAGATCTAGTATGTGACATCCTAGGAGATTCAGATTCAAATGAGGAACATGACTCATATAATGGTTGAGGAATATTTGGGGTAAAATTAACACCTGCTAAATTAAAATTAATAGTAGAGTTAGTATCTACTGAACTTTTAGATGACTGAGGAGTAATAACTTGAGGTTCATTAACTCTTAATGACTTACTTCTATTCATTCTAATTCTAACCGTTCCATCTTCTTCTAGAACAAATTCTCTAGGTTTCCTATATTCTAATTTAGGTACTTCCATAACTTCCTTTAATATCCATTCTTTAGGTAACTTAGCTATTATTTCGGATGCTTTTAATCTCTTAGGAGTAGTTATATTAGATCTACTTAAATTAGCTTCAATAATGACAGTTCCATTTCTCGGTGTGCTACGTAATGCCATTTCGAAAATTAGCTTAAATTAGCTTCAATATTTGATCCTAACTGACTTAAAGTTCTAAGAAGTTGTGCCATTTCGAAAAACTTATATTAAAAACTTTGTAAGAGAATCTTGTTTGAAAAACTTTTGTGAAAAACTTTATATGAAAACTTATGTCCTATCTACACTATCCTTTCTCTGGATCCTAACTCTCTTTAAGGTTATGGGCTATTGAGCTATGTCTAGTTCATATTCACTCAAATTTTATCTTCTCTACCTTTCTTTCAAATAACGGGACCGCCGAGCCAGGTATTTCTCCTACTGTTCCGGGACCACCTCTTACACTGCTCCTCTCGGGTCTTACACTGGGCTCACCAATGCAACCAAACCACGACTGACCAACATTTCAAAGAAAGAAGATTAAGAATAATAAAACTTTGGTGAATAAAAACCATAATAGCTCAATGGCTCAGAAACCTCTTACGAGTCTCTGATACCAAATAGGGGGAAGCAGGATGAGGTCATAATGAAAATTGTTTATTTTTTCATCAGAGTAATTTTGCATAACATAATAATTTAAATAATATAAGAACATAAACATAAATTTACATGAAAAGAACTTACAAAGGGAAACTTTAAAAACTGAGCAAATGGAAATATGATGAGTAATGCTACGAAGGTTCCCTTTTATAGATGGAAGGGAGACACTCCTTTTATAATAATGTCCCTAACATTGGATTTTAAAATTAATACAACAAAAGATTTTTCTGAAAGTCTAAAAGTAAACAGTAATGTCTGCCACTTTCAAAAAGCGAATAGTAAAGTAATACTTAATTTTCAAAAAGAAAATAGTGACATCTAGTAGAACAGACAACTTTGTCTAAAGGAGTAATGATTTTGCCGGAGAGAATCTTCAGCTTTTCCAATTCTAGATGTAATACTTTGCACCTTTTTTTCATAATTCAAAGTATCCATAGTAATGTTCCATCATCCATAATGCTAGATAATACTGGAGGAATATTCTCGTAACACGTTTTGAAAAAGTCTTCTAAGTAATAGTGTTGCTACCAAAAGTCTTCATCAAGATTAATAATAGTAATAGGGACGTTTTATTCACGTATCTAAATTGTGTTCGGTAATTGAATCATAAGATCCTTCTGACATATCTGACATAATTACTCTATCCCAATTGTTGAGCATATGATCATTAGTAAGTAATTCTCCAGGAAAAGGCATGAACATCTTATGACTGTTGAGACCCCAGATCTTGTATATTGAAGTTTCTCCATATAATGATCTTAATGACCATCCATATTCTGGCTGTATCGACTGACTAATAAGAAACTCATAAATCTTTTTACTCTGTGCTTCTTTAATATTAATGTAATTATGATTCCAATCAAATAATCCTTCTCCAAAACTGAGTTGTATTGAATGTTGGGCTGGCTTGTAAGTGAGTTGATTCTGAGCAGGTAATGTGGAATTGACTAGCGCTATAATAGGACCATCTCTTAACATTAGTTCCAAAGGCAAGTAAAGCTTCTCAGGACAATATGAAATCTGATTAATATCTTGTAAATAAAATACTTCTAGTAATCCTTGATCTAAAAAGCTCCAAAGAGTGAATGTGTGATTCTTCCATGTAATTGGCTTGTATTCAGATAAATTAATTCTGGCTTTAAGAGGACCAATAATTAATTCTTGATAGTAATTCATTTTTGGTATTACAGTTATTCCTGGTACAATGATTGATCCGATAGCTATTTCAGGGAGGAAGGTCTGAATAGTTACGTAATCTTGGTAAAGGCTTTCGGCTATTTTGGTTTTAATAATTTTTTGAATTCCTTCAAGTAAGGTTAAAGATAATTCAAAAAGGAAAAGATCAGGAAGTAATAAGGCTTTTAATTTAATATCTGCAAAGGCTTTATTTTCTAAAATAGGGTGTGAAAGAAAGGGTTTTTTAAGAGCTAGATATAATTGTTGGTTTTGACTATAAAGGGCTTTGTAGTCTGTAAGGAGGGAATCGTAATCAGCTTGAAGAGCTGTAAGGTTTAATAAAAGTTGCTGATTTTGATGTTGGAGGTCGAATACCTCTTTTGGGTTAATGGGTGCTTGACCCATATTTTTTAGACTAATGGGTGTATGATCCAAGGGTGAATGACCCCTATAATTCGTATGCAAATAATTCTTATGCATGAATGAGCCAGTAGGCTTCTGTACTATATTACTGCTAGATGCAATATTACTTATGGCTGGATCAATATAAAAATTATTTCCATTATAATTATATGCATGCAGAAATGCAGAATGTAAATCATAAAATCCTAATACATATTTATGTAATGCTTTTGGTAATGAGACTGGTAATGAGGCATATAAGTCTGGCTGGTGTCCTTTAACTAATACGTAACAAGAAAAATAATTCTTACTTAAAGGCTTTTCTTGTATTTTAGAGAAATAAATATGCAATGCATTTAATGCTAATATTCTATCTTTAGTAAAATGACTAGTCCATAATGTAACATCCCAAATTTTAAGAAAAGTGATTTTAGCGATAAAATCCTAAATACTCGAAAAATAAGTCATAGAGATTGATCACCTCAATGATTTACTGAGAGTACGGGAAGTTATTTTGAGATATTTTGGATAATTTATTTATTATAAATAACTATTATTCATGATGTCAATTCGAATTAATTGACAGCGTAGACGTATGCTGTTTTTAAAAGAGAATTCATCAATTATACTTATAATAAGTTTTCTGCGTGACGCGGTAACGCGTATTTTTGTTGACTATTAAATTGATTGAATTAAATCAAGATGAAATTAAATTTAAGAATTAATGTTTAATATTAATTCATGGTTCGAAAATCGTCGAAAAACTCTAACGAAGTTTGTCGCATTTCGAATCGCCGAGTAAATTTTATCCGCATTAAAATTTAAAACGAACTCCGATTTCGATGAAAATCAAATCGTAACTTGTTGTGAATATTTTTGAGTGTTTTATATTGTTTTTATTATTTATGACAATATTTTATCGCGCGGTGAATTAATTTCTCGTTAAATTAATTTTCGCAAATTTATCGATGAGAGAATTAATCGGTAACGTGGTTTTTCAACGCCGTGTTTTAGTACTCCTAGACTCTAGAATTAGAGGATAATCATCAGAGATGAGAGATTAGATGGGCTAGAATTGTTGATGGGATTAGCATCTTGCTTTAGTGATAGGTGTCCTTGTTGTGATGGTTAATTAGGAGAATCTTTTTCTTAAGCATTTTTAACCAAGCATTTTATCTCTTAATAAAATTTATTTTTCTTCTCCTTTTTCTTTTTCTTGTGTCCAGCGTGAGTCCTTTCTTTTCACTCCCTCACATTCATTTCCTCTAATTTTTTTAAAGCACTTAAGTATTGGTGAGATGGGAATAAAGAGAAGCAAGACCCATTCTTTTTTTGTCCTCCCTGTAAGCGTAACTCCCTCCCTCTCTCACCCATTTTATTTTTCCTCCCCTTATTTCCCTTTGTCAGGCCGTGGCCCTCCCATTCTTTTCATTTCCTCATTTTTAGTTCTTCTAGTTTTGTCTAGGTGTGGGTGGAGTGAGATGAATTAGCCAAGCTTCCTTTCTCTCCATCTTTCCTCATTCCAGCCGAGACCCTTTCCTTGTTCCACTATCTCATCTTATATTTTTTTTTCTTCCTTCTCTTCAAGAAGAACAGGCCGTAGCCTCCCTTCCCAAATACCCCTTTCATTCTTATTTTATCTTGGCTACTAATGTTGGTGAGGAAGGAAAAAGGCAAGCTCATGACCATTCTTTCTTACTTTTCAGCCGTGGCCTTCTTCTACCAACAAACACCCTCATTTATTCTATTTCCTTCTTTTTTTTGGTGCTGGATTCTTGAGGAAGCAAGTGGGTATGAGATCAAACCTTTTCCTTTTGTTTTCCTAGCTGAAAACCGTGGCCTCCTCCAACATTTACACCACTATTTCTTCTAATTTCCACCTCCACTTTTAGTGCTAGTTCTTGGCCTTGTGAGTGAGGGTTTGGAACCAAAATCCTTCTTCCTCTTCTAGCCCCAAAACCGTGGGGTCCCTTAAGAAATTGGGTGAGGTTGCTTTTGATGTTAGTTCTAAATTCTTGTTTTATGTCTTGTTATGTGCTTGATTGTGAACTATGATGGAAATGAACACCCTAACCTCTAGTTCTTGGAACCCTAGGGGAAACCTTAAGGAAAAAAAAATGATTGGGTGTGATCTTGAGTGAATCAAGGAATTAGTTGGTTAATTGAGTTTATTTGAAGTTGTTGTTGCTAGATTGTGTGATTTTCCTTGTGAATCACTAAATTAGTTAAGGGTTATTGATTATTAGTAATAGTTGTTGTAGTTGTAGTTATTAGTTTTGATTAAAAACAATGTTCTAAAAGATTTTGATGAAACTCTTGATTTTTAGTGAAGTTGTAGATTGTTCTTAGACTTGATTAATGTTTGTTTTGGTAAGCAAATTGTTGTTTTGTGAAGGAAATAAATTGATTGAATGGTGTTGTTGAATTGAGTAGAGTTTTGCAAATTTTTTTGAAAAAAGGGAGGTATGGCCGCAAGCTCCTTAGAGCTTTGGAGGCATGATTTTGATAAGCGTTGGTTTATAATAGTTGTATTTAGTATGTTTAAGAATTGTGTGAGCTTTGGAAAATTTTTATAAAGTGATTGGATTAAAAATTTGAGAGTTGTTTTGATTTTTAGGCTATGAAACACATAAGGTGAAAGGGACTCTTTGAGATCCTAGAAATCAGGTGGAGCCTTGATTTAAGCCTCTTAGAAAATAATTTTGGTACCTTTGATTTATATTAGCTATAATTGACGTGGTTAAGAATTATTGTGTAAGTTTTGGATAGTAGTTTAATTGAATCAGGAGTATTTGATTTTCAAAGACGATGAAACACCTAAGGCAAAAGATTCCTTGTGATCCAATGGCCAAAGTGGAGTCTTATTTCAAGTCGCGGTGGAAAGTATTAACTTTAGCATTGAATTATGTATCAAGTTTTGAAGAAGACAAACTTAGTATTTAAAAACTTTGTTTTTCCAACTTTGAGTATTCTTTCAAAAGGATTCTTAGTCTTTAAAACTTCATTCTTTTAATTGTTGTTAGCTTTCCAAGTGTTTATAATTCTTCAAAAACATGTATCCAAATTGTGCATTTTGGGCATAAATGCTTTGATTAGTTAGTAGGTTGGGTTTTGAGAGCCTAGGAAATTAGAACTAGTCTATGCCTAGGTTGCGTTAAGTTTGTTATGTGTAATAGATTCAAGTGATCGAGACCGTGCGGCGTGGAATCGCGGGATACGTGGATGCGTAGCATGGAGTTCGGTAAGGGCGCTTCACATTTATACTTATTTCTGTATGTCCTTGTGTAAGGGCAATTTTTAGATGCGAATTTAATTTCAAGTGTTTACGCGAAGAGGTCTGAGAACCTCAGGGTTCGAAGTGAGGGTCTTGTACCCCTTCGTTTCATTTTTGTTATATATTGATTATTTAGTGGGCTTGTCTGCAAGTGGTTGGCAGCTGTCCCCAACCCCCCACACTTGTTTGTTCCTCTCTGTGAACTCCATCGAGTTGCAGAGGGATGGATTCTATGATTTGATTGTCGTCTGTTGTTGTTGAGCTGTGCAATTATTGAATAATGCTGTGAATTGCTTATGCTGTTTGTATCGTTGAATTGCGTTTCTTCATGCAAGCTGATTTTATTGCTTAAGTTGTTGAATTGCGTTTCTTCATATTAAGCATGCTCTTATTATTTGATATGCGGTCGAATAATCTTGCGTATAACTCTTTGAATATCGTATGCGGCGAATTGTTCATCGAGTCTGAGAGCATTGTCGAGTCGTCGAGACGTTTTTGAGCTGTGAGCCGGACAACTGAGGGTGCTAGGTCCCCTTAGTTCATGGTGGATTAGTTAGGCGTCGCAGCGTAGGAACCAGGGCTGCTTACCTAGGGAGAAGCGAAAGATCCCAAGGCTACGGCTGGTATGTCAGTTGATGGATCTGCGTCTGCTTTCCGGAAAAATTTGTCGAGTCGAGAGAAAATGAGTCGTGAGATGAGTCATGAGAGAGTCTTGAGTTGCATCTTGAGAACTGTGCGTACTATCGTTTGCCTATTATCACGATTTGTTATTTCCCGTAATATGTTGTGTTATTACATATTTTGTTGTCGAATAGGCGTATTTACTCTTTATTTTTAAGAAGTTGACCCTTGCCAGTGGTTCTGTCAATTAATGATTGTAACCCAGATGGCAGAGCAAGCAGAGGATTGGAACTGCAAGGAGGAGCAGCTGTAGATGGTCATCTAGCTTGACTTGTACTGTAACACCTGAGGACGAGATCGACCTCGTATTAGGACGTCGGATCGAGACCTCGCGTCGAGATCTCGTGTCGAGACCTCGTACCAAGACCTTGTGTCGAGATCCCGTGCCAAGACCGCGTGCACTAGCTGCTGAGCTGAGGAGGTCGCGTGTCGAGTTGATGAAGTCGCGTACCGAGCTGAGGAGGTCGCATGTCGAACTGAGGAGGCCGCGTGCACGAACTCGTGTTAAGAGCCTTGTGCGCTTGCACGAGCACCCTAGTCGACATCGTGTCGAGATGATAACTCGTATTCTTACGAACGTTATTCAGCGTTGTTATTATATTGTTTGTAATAATTATATTGTCGGCTTGCCGTTCTCGTCGCTGTGTTGTAGATCTGAACCTATAGAGTAGAGGGTAATCATGAGAGAGTAGCGATTAGATGGGTAGATTGACTGATGGGATTGGCATCTCATAGCTGGAGTTACGATAACGCCCTTCCCTCACCAGCTGTATACCACGATCGGTTCCCTCAAACATTCACTTTCTCTTTTCTTCTTTCTTCTTCCTTTCTTCTCTGAGTTTCCTTCTTTCTCTCCAAAACTTCCATCGAAGAACCTTGAGTTCCATCGAGCTTCTGCACAAACTTTCTTCATCAAACTTGTTCATCATCATCTTCTCGATATATCTCGCCTTCTCGACCACCATTTGAGGTATGAAAAACAGATTTTCTCTTCCTTCATGCTACTGTTTAGCGCCGTTTCTTCCTTCCATTTTAGCTAGTTTTTATGCTTCCAAATCATCTCATATTGATGGGTTTTCTTCTTCATGACATGACCGACCTTTCTAACCGATTATTTGAGCTTGTAAAACAAATTTTCTTCCTCTGATTTCTGCAATAGGCAGTGCCCAAAAACCTTTCCTTTTTGGTTTGTTTCGATCTCTTGTTTTTCGTTTGTTGCTTCTGGTTGTCGTTGTTGTCGATTTATCTGTTGTAGCATCAGATAACCTTTTTCATGAACTTTTGATCGAAAACCCTAACTTGTGTTAGAGGAAAAATATATTTAAGTTCTTGAGTTTTAATATTTACTGGGTTGTAGTTCAGATTGGGGTTATGAGAGCTAAGTGTTATTAGAACCCATAGATCGAACTGAGTTGTGCTTGTTTTAGGAAGTCTGATTCCCGAGATCGTGTGATTTCCGAATCAAGGTGTACGGGAGAGCGAACCCGAGGACGTGGAAGCAGTGGGATCCAGATCGAGAACTGTACGTGTCGAAGTTGTTGTCGAGCTCGTTTGAAGACAGCCGTGTCGAGGTCGTTGTCGAGCAGCATTAACTTGGAGTTCGGTAAGGGCACTTCATATTCTACGTGTTTATGTTTTGTGCGGATTCCTTGATTTGTGTCGAGCTTGAAATATTGTGATAAGATTGGGTTTTTGCATGTAGTTAATATGTGATTGAATATATGTTGTGAATGGTGTATTGCCTGTTGAATTGCGTGTCTTCATGCAGAATGTTTTATTGCTTAAATGATTAAATTGGGTTTTCTTCATGTTAAGCATGCTCTCTTTATTTGATATGTGATCAAGTAAGTTTGTGTTACTCTTTGACATGCGGCGAGCTAATCATCGAGTGAGAGAGCTAGGGAGTCGTATGACGTTTTTGAGCCGGACCCAGATAACTGAGGGTGCTAGGTCCCCTTTTTGTTTATGGTGGATTGGCTAGACGTCGCATTATCAGTTTGGGGATGGACCTGCTGATTAATGCATGGTATCGGTTTGGGGTTGGACCTGCCGCTTACCTATTACGTCAGTTTGGGGATGGACCTGCTGACGATATTCCGGAATAAGAGTCGAGTCGAGTCTAGAGTGAGAAGGTCGAGTCACGTGTGGTGATTGAGATACATTATTGTGTTGTTTATTTCTTTATGCCGTGATTACCTTGTATTGTTGAGAAGTTGACCCTTTCCCGTGGTGCCTTCAATCCATGACGGTTACCCAGGCGAGGTCGAGGGTGCAGGGAACTCGACAGCAGATGATGCCGAGGAGGAGCTCGACGAGGATCAGGGCGACGACCTCTACTTGTCGTGATTGTTTATGTGTGATGGATGTTTTTTTTTGATGACTGTACCTTGTTTTTCTTTTGGAGTAGTATGTCGTGACCAGTTTGGGCAGTATTGTTTTGTCGTTTCAGGGTAGACTGGTGGTTTTACTTTTGGAGCAGCCCCCTGCGTGGGAGTCTGCCGGAAGTACCCCCAGGGTATGATTGCTCTCTTGAAGTCGTCATACCTTAGGTGTATTTTCTTTGTACATTTACTACTCTGTATTTTGTATACATTATTATTTCGAGTGATATATATATGTATGTTATGCATGTATGTTTTATTAGAATTTAAGTCTTGTGTCTTAGTTGCACCATGTTTCGAAAAGCTGTAATTACTCTGATGTGCACGAGTTGGTTTTATAAAAAAAAATATAGACCGTACTTTTTAAAAGGCACAAGAGTACCGTTTTAAAACACATCTCATACAGGTTTAGTTGAGCTCGGTGTGTTGAGCTCGGTAACTCGAGCTCGGTATATTGAGCTCGGTAGCGGTCCGGAAACGGGTCGTTACATGTACTATGTTGAAGAGTCTACTAGCAGTCTAGTAAGGAACGTATTGTGCCGACCAGCTATAGAATAATTGTCGTTGTTCAGTATTGTAATAAATGTCTGTCATATTTCAAGATATGTATTGTTAGACGTGAATTGATGGAACATTTGAATGTGGTCATGTAATGTCTTAAATTATTTTCCGCCATGTTTCTAAAAGTCGCTGTGATGCTCTGACTGCTTCTTTAAAGAAATTTAAAAAAAAAATATATAGGACCACATTTCTCGAAAACCCTACGAGCAGAGTATTTCACCTTTCAGAAACATGTCAACTTTTGTCAGAATGTTCACTTAGTAGCACTCCAGAAAGAGGGTGTTACACATAATGCATCTAATAAGGCTTGCTGAATATTATCAGGCTGTCTGTAATTAGATAAGGTTCTAAAGCTACTTTCATGATTTCTAAGGCGCTTCTTAATATAATATTTACCAAATCTTATTTGGGAGGCTTATTCTTTAATAGTAGCTTGTTCTTTTCCTGCTATCTGAAAACAAAAAGTTAGCTTCTTCAAAATAATTTATTTAAGTGCTCAAAGTATTGATTAATAGAATTAGAAAAAACTAATACATCATCTAAATACACTAAAGTAAATTGTTGATAATCATTGAATATGTCGTTCATAATATGCTGAAATTCACTAGGCGCATTCTTTAATCCTTGTGGCATAACATTCCATTCATAATGTCCAAAAGGTACGGCAAAAGTTGTCTTATGCCTATCTTTTTCTTCTACTTGCATTTGGTGATATCCTGATTTCATATCAAACTTTGAGAATATAGAGGCACTATGTAATCTACCAGTTAAATCTTTTTTATTCGGTATTGGATATCTAATCCATCTAAGAACTTTATTTAATGGCTTATAATTAATAACTAATCTAGGTGCTTCTCTTTCTAATTCTGATGAATTCATAACATATAATCCTGCGCAACTCCAAGGTGATTTACTAGGTCTAATTAATTTTTTATCTAAATAATCCTGTATTTCTTTCTTACAATATTCTAAGTATTGTTGATTCATTTGTATAGGCCTAG
Organism: Calophaca sinica; assembly: GCA_037113605.1. Lineage (NCBI taxonomy): Eukaryota > Viridiplantae > Streptophyta > Magnoliopsida > Fabales > Fabaceae > Calophaca > Calophaca sinica. The sequence goes on along the minus strand of CM073730.1, from coordinate 83,871,852 downwards.
CCTTTGTGGGAATACTTTTCTCATCAAAGTCTGGCTCATAAGGTAATGAAACTATATGTTGCTTTCTATCCCAAAAAGCATTGGGATGATCAGCACATATTTCTTTTTCAAACTTAATTTGTAATTCTTTAATTCTTTCCTGTATCTGAGAGGACTCTAATTGTTCTTCTATTCTTTTGTAATGAACTTCTTTATTCAACATTCTTATTTGCTTCTTTTTCTGATTAATTAAATTAATAACTGAGGTTGATGCTTCCTGTACTAAATTTAATTCTTTAATTCTAGGTGCTTGTAAAAATTCAAATGTAACTTCCCTTTTCATGGATTTTGAAGTAATTGCATCATTTGTAACCGAAAAAGGGTATAATAAAGATAAAAATGGGGTTCCAAGAATAATTCTTTCATGAATATTTTTAACTAATAAAAATGAAGTTCTATAACAAATCTTATCTTTGCAAATATTTGCAGTCAATAATTTGTAAGAAACTATTAATCTAGACCCATTAGCACCACTTAATGATTCTAAGGTCTTCTTATAATACTTAGTAGGAATAATACATTCTTGAATACAATTCATATCTGCACCAGAATCTACTAATGCTATAAAATCAAATCTTTCATCCTTAATAACTAATGTAATCGGACAATACCACTTATGAATAACAATCTGACTTAATTTATTGGCATAAGAAGTATCACTGGTTTCTTCTTTGTCATTTTTAATTCTATCTTGACTAGCTTGACTAGTTTGACCAACTATTACTCCATTTGCCTTTAATTCTATATACTTAATTTTTAAATCTAAATCCTTTTGTTCTAATACTTGTATTTCCTGCTTTAATATCCTAATCTCATTCTGTAAATCTTGTAATGTAATTGAAGGGACTGAAGGCTGTCTAAATCTATTTAATACTTCTTTAAATTCTAATTTATGAACTTTTTCTTTTTCTCTCTCTTCTCGATCTATAATTTCTTTAATTTTTACCATAAATTCTTCCTTTTGAGGTGACTCTGGCATTCCTTCTAATACTCTTATGAGTGTATTTTCCTGTTCTGAAGTAATAACATTTATGCTTTTAAAACAACAATCACAAGTACATAATTCAGGGCCTAAACAATCTTTATCAGAACTATCAAGCTCTAATTCAGATTCTTATAATACATGATTAATATAATCTTCTTCTTCTTCATAAGAACTTTCTTTAGAATACTCTTCTTCTAAACTATTGACTATCATAATATCTTTTAATATATTGATAAGACTATCCTTTAATTCTGCTGAAATTTCTAAATTATTAATCTCATTAATCTTTTGCTTAACTCTACAATCTTTTTGCATAATGACCAAATCTACCACACTTAATACATTTAACTTCTTTTTTTCTACTGTAATTCCTTTTAACTTGTTTTTTCTTATAGTTCTTTCTAGGTTAATCTGGTTGATCACTATTTCTAAAGTAATTCTTTTTCTTCCAATAACCCTTATAAGGCTTATTCTGCTGTTTCTTTCTAGCTTGTTTACTAGGAGCTTTAATAGACTCTATTTCAAATTACTCACAAAAACTTCCTAATTCTCTTTTACTTAGCATAGCTTCTGGTCTAATTTTATTTTGTAATTTGTAATCAGTACAAATCTGTATTCCTGTTTCTATAACAAAATTATGTAATTCCCCCATAGTTAATTCAGAATATGGAATAATTCCACCATATTTATTCTTAATGTTATTTTTTTACTTTTTCACTAAATAATTTTGGTAATCCAGCTGAAAATCTTTCTTTCCAATAATCTGCGCCACCATCAGGTCTACCATATAATTTACATAAAAACATATATTTATACCATCTATAATCAGACATAGTTGGACAATATAAATTTACTAATTGCTCTCCAACTCATTGTTGTAATTGTAAAGGATCACCTACGAAATGTTTAGTAAGAACATATAATAAAACATTTAATGCATCTTCTTCACAAGTTTCTCTTTTAATAGCTCCTAATATATTATTCTTATCTTGTTCAGTAACAATATTATCCCACCATCCTTTTAACTGTCCTGTAAAAACCTACAGTTAATAACATTGCTGCTTTTTTATTATTATTTCTGCTGTTGTCATATAAGCAGTAGCTGCCATAGCCATTTGCTGAATAATATCTAATATATTTTGATCACTATGACCATCTATGTTCCATTCTACTATTGCTGTACCAGAATAAGAGGTTTCATTTTGATAATACTTTTCTTCAAACTGTAAATCAGGAAAACTTGGCCAAGGATAATAATTTCTAGTTTTTCCTAAATAATTCTTAATTCTACCAAAATTCTTTAACTTATTAATCAATGCATTTTAATGCATCTTTTATAGCATTGTACTTGGTGTTTTTTAATGTGTGTTTTGCCCAACAACTACTTTTTAACATAGTTTTATATCTTTGGGTCTTAATTGGGCTTTAGAGAATTTCTTTGTTAATTTTCGGATTTTATTACATCCTAACCCATGTCCTTTCTGTAGGCCATAACTTGGGCTATACTTGTCCGATTTCAGTGATATTTGTGGTGTTGGAAAGCTAAGAAGCAGAGCTACAACTATTATGTTAGCACAGAAGCCCAGTTCTGATGTTTTGAAGGTCGAAAATGCGAATTACTGTTGCAGGCGAGGTTCACTGCGAGTTTTGGATCAATTACTCATGTGATTAGTTGTTATTGGGCTAATTAATCGCTTTTGGGCCCTTCTATTTGGTCATAAACTTCAGGCTACCTAGATTAACCTAAGGAGACATTATAAATAGGATTTTTAGAGTCTTAGGATTTACCTTTTGATTACTTTTGAATATTTTACCGTTTTTGAGTTTTAGCAATCTTTTCTCCTTCTCCCCTTCTTAATTTGGTTTATGTCAAATCCTTCTATGGAAGGCTAAGACCTTAGATTAATTCACTGGTTAGGGAGTTTTTATAAGGATCTTGAGGTTTGAATATTATTGTTAATTTCGATTTTTGTGTTTCTATTTCTTTTCCTTTTGATCTTTCATCTCTTTGATGTCTGTTTGAAAATTCGTTTTAGGTATTGATGCTTAATCATATCAACTTCGTTTTTGCTCTCTGATTTGAGATTATTTGAATTAAATTGAACGCTTACTTTAGTTTATTTCGAATAGAGATTATTAGGATCTATAACGCTTAGTTGTAGGTTTGATTGAATTCGGTAATTAGATTAATTGTGTTCTTGTGACGCTTATTCCTTGTTCATGATTAATTGAATTTTGTGATGCTTAATCCAGTAGGAATTTTTATAGAATTAATTGACGCTTGATTGGTTAATTTTATGGTCAAACAAGAATAGAATCACGAAATAGAATAATCATTTGAAACCCGTGATAGATCCAAGTATTAATTACCTTGAACCAGTGGATTAGTCGTTTTTATATATTGATATTCGCATCTTTCATAACCTGTTTCTTGAATCAAAATCCCCCCATATTTATTTCTTTGTAAGTTCTTGTTTTTGGTTATTGTTAATTAGAGATCCTTGTGAGACGACCAAGGTTGAATTGTCTTGTTACTGCATTACTGTTTTATTTATTTTGACCTGTGTACGACAGCGGATCAAATTGGCACCGTTGCCGGGGATCTCTAATCAAGATTAGCCAATCCAAGAATCCTACTAACGTTTCTAACATTTTATTTTGTAGTTTCATTGTGTTTCAGGTTCTGACGTTGGATTTTGCATTGAAACTAAAAAAATCGGTTTCTAGTCAGCTTAGTCGGATTACTTCGAAATTTGGTCAGAAAATCCGAAAAAAATCAAGGATTAGTACTCCCATATCAAAGACTGATATTGGGATTCCAGGCTAAAATTCCAAAATTCTATCGTTTAGACCACTTTTTAATTTTTTTTATTTTTTCGTATCTTTAAAAAAATCCAAAAAAATTTGTGTTAGTTTTATTTGATTTTTAGAGATTTTAGGTGATATTTTTATATTTTTTAGATTTTATTTGATACGTTTGTTTTAGCGATTAGGACATTGTTGGTATTTTCTGATTTGTTAGTTCATGGTGCATGACTAGTAAAAACATAGGTAGTGATCATATAGGTGATAGTGATATTGATAGTTATAGCATATTTAGCCATACTCTCTTTGATTCTGATTTTATTGTTCATACCATGGATGCTAGAACATTAAGGGAACTTGTTGCACCTGATGTTACCTATAATGCTTTATGCATTGAATACCCTGATGTTGAAGTGCCTTTTGAGCTTAAATCTGGTTTGATACATTTACTTAGCAAGTTTTATGGTCTTGCAGGTGAAGATCCTCACAAGCATCTTAAGGAGTTCCATATTGTATGCTCTACTATGAAACCTCAAGGTGTTCCAGAAGACCACATCAAGCTGAGAGCTTTCCCATTCTCATTACACGATACTGCCAAGGACTGGTTTTACTACCTTCAACCAGGTTTTGTGACAAGCTGGAACGAATTGAAGAAGTTATTTCTGGAAAAATTCTTCCCTGCCTCTAGAGCTGCTTCAATCAGAAAAGAAATATGTGCCATCAAACAGATTGACAGCGAAACTTTGCATGAATACTGGAAGAGATTTAAGAAGTTATGTGCAAGCTGCCCTCACCATCAAATTTCTGAACAGTTGCTCATCCGATATTTTTATGAAGGCTTGCTGCCTATGGATCGAAACATCATGGATGTTGCTAGTGGAGGAGCACTTATGGATAAAACCCCAGCTGATGCAAGAAGCCTGATCGAGAACATGTCCATTAATTCTCAGCAGTTCACTACCAGAAGCAATTCAGTGGTGCTAACAAGGGGAGTCAATGAGATACAAGCTACTGGTCATAAAAACTTGGAGAGCAAGCTTGATGAACTTCTTTCATTGGTGAAAAAGTTATCAGTAACAAAAACTCAGGCAGCAAGAGTTTGTGGTATTTGTACTTCTGCAGAGCACCCTACAGATACATGTCCTACATTGCAGGAGAGTGACAATGCCAATACTCCTCAAGCCTATGCAGCTAACATATTCAATGACAGGCCTCAACCCAACTATGATCTGTCTTCCAATAGGTACAACCCCAGTTAGAGAAACCATCCAAACTTGAGATGGGGAGATGCCTTTACACAGTAGCCTAGGCCACAACCTGCCCCACTGCTAGCCCAGTAAAAATCTGAACCTTCATTGGAATACCTTGTTAAGCAAATGGCAGTCCAAAATCTCCAATTTCAGCAGAGAACAGATTCAACCATTCAGAATTTAGAGACAAAAATTGGACAGCTAGCAACTTCCATTAATCAGATGCAGTCTCAGGGGTCGGGCAATTTGCCTGCTCAACCAGTAGTGAATCCAAATGTCAGTGCAAATGTCAGTGCAATCACTCTCAGATCTGGAAAAGCTGTTAACACTCCAGAACCTCCTCCAGCAGAAAATGCAAGTGGCAGCAGAAAAAATGATAAGCCAATTTCTGCACCTACTTCTCCTCTTGATGAAGATGATGATGCACAACCTATACCACTTCCCTTTCCTCAAAGGGCTGTGATAACTAAGAAGATGGATGAGGCAGATAAGGACAGGGAAATCTTGGACACATTTAGGAAGGTTGAAGTGAATATTCCTCTCCTTGAAGCGATTAAGCAGATTCCAAGATTTGCTAAGTTCCTCAAAGAGCTGTGCACACACAAAAGGAGGAAGAGGCTGAAGGGAAATGAAAAGGTCAACATGAGTCGCAATGTTTCTGCACTCATACAACCCATGATGCCCCAAAAGTGCAAGGATCCAGGAATTTTTACTATTCCATGTACCATAGGCGAGAGTAAATTTGAAAATGCCATGCTGGATTTAGGTGCTTCCATTAATGTGATGCCTATATCTATTTTTAACTCTCTGGCTCTTGGACCTTTGCAGAATACAAGTGTTGTTATTCAGTTAGCAAACAGCAGTAATGCTCACCCTACTGGACTTGTGGAGGACGTACTTGTTAAGGTTAATGACTTGATTTTTCCTACAGATTTTTACATTCTGGACATGGAGGGAGAGACACAATCCAGCAGGGCACCTATCATCCTAGGCAAACTATTCCTAAGAACAGCAAGAACCAAGATTGATGTCCATGCTGGAAACTCTCCATGGAATTTGGGGATAGCATAGTTAAATTTAACATCTTTAATGCTACTATGAAGCATCCCATGGAAGAGCCTTCTCTTTTTCAAATAGAAGTACTTGCTGACTTAGTTGAAGATACTCATTCTGATGTTACAAATTGCATGGTTATGCCTGTTAATGTTACAAATGATGTTGCAACACTGCAAGCTTCTGATGTAACGCCATCCACTAGAATGCTTCCCTCCATTGAGTAGCCACAAAGAAGACTTAATCCCTCGTTTTTGAATGTTGTGAAGAAGAAAAAGAAAATCAAACACTTCCATGTGTTCCATTCTCGCCTTAAAATCATGGCGGGTAAGCTTCGATCCAAGTGGACTAGCCCTTTTACTACTACTAACACTGTTCCTTATGGTGCAACGGGAATAAAAAGTGAAGCCACCAATAAAGTCTTTAAAGTCAATGGACACTCCCTCACGCTTTACCATGAGAGCCCCGCACTGGAAGAGGAGACTATAGAAGAGCTTCACCTGAAAAAACCACCTTGAAGAGGGAGTTTTCTTTCCTTACTCCTTACTCTTATTTTATACTTGTTGCTTACATTGTGAACAATGTGTGATTTAAGTATGGGGGGAGATCTTTTAGCATAGTAGTTTTGTTTTGTTTTTGTTTTTGTTTTGAGTTTTTGTTATTAAAAAAATGTTATTTTTGCATGTATAAGTGGGAGTGATTTCACTATTCAAGGACTATAGGTCTTATGGCATGATATGAATGACTTCATTGCATTTTTAGTATGATAAGTTGGAATTGAATACTAAATTGTGCATCATTTGTGATAGATCATTGTCCTTGGTGAGATTTGGGCCTTATAATGGATGGAATACACTTTGCATTCTCTTTCTTTCTTGTGTGATTTCACTCATGATTGTTGGTTACTCTAGAACTTGACTTGACTCTTGTTAAAACTCTTGTTCACATGCATGAATTGAAATGATCTAGGCAATTTTTGTTCTTTTTAACCACTAGCCAAATAAGCCTACCTTGCATTTATCCCTTTGTTTAGCCCCTTTGAGCCTATTTATCCCATTTTTTGTTGTATAGCTCATTACAAGCCTAAAAGTGAAAAACCATGATATGACCCAATCTTAGGGGATAAAGGAGCTTTGCTTTGAAAAAAATATGATAATAAATATTGCATAAGTGTGGGGGTGCTAAAAAATGTGGTTGTGTTAGACTATCTAATGTTGTGCTCTATTGGAAATTTGGCAAGTGCAAAAAAAAAAAACAGAAAAATAATAAAAATAAAATAGTGGGGCACAACATTTGGTTAAAAAAAAAGAAAAGGAAAAGAAGAAAATTGTGAAAGTGGAAAAATGGATTAAAATTTGGTTGAATTGCCCCCATGATTATTTGGCAATTGTTTTTCATTGCTCCTCTATCCTCTTTGATTTTATAGCCTAGTTATCCCTTTCAATTATATCACCTTGACCTTGGCCCCATTATAACCTTAATAAAGACCTTTTGATCTTTGTGTGCATATGTTTCAAGTGTGGATGTTAGAGTCTTATCAAGCCTATGGTAGTGCTAGCTTTCATGATGTGCTTTGAGTATAAACACTAGCTAAGACACTTGAGAGTTTGAGAGAACTTTATTTCTTGTGAGAATTCTATTACTTTTGATTCACTCTTTGGTTATTCTATTCGCTTGTTTGCTTTGAAAGTAATAAGACGTTATTCATGATTGTCATGGTTCCTTGAAACCTTGAATGAGCATTTTGCTTGCCACTTTGCATCATTGGGGTTCATTGAAAACGCATCTTTGCTTTGTTTTGACCATGAGTTTTGCTCGAAGTGCAAAAGCTTAAGTGTGGGGGAATTTAATCAATGCATTTTAATGCATCTTTTATAGCATTGTACTTGGTGTTTTTTAATGTGTGTTTTGCCCAACAACTACTTTTTAACATAGTTTTATATCTTTGGGTCTTAATTAGGCTTTAGAGAATTTCTTTGTTAATTTTCGGATTTTATTACATCCTAACCCATGTCCCTTCTGTAGGCCATAACTTGGGCTATACTTGTCCGATTTCAGTGATCTTTATGGTGTTGGAAAGCTAAGAAGCAGAGCTACAACTATTATGTTGGCACAGAAGCCCAGTTCCGATGTTTTGAAGGTCGAAAATGCGAATTACTGCTGCAGGCGAGGTTCACTGCGAGTTTTGGATCAATTACTCATGTGATTAGTTGTTATTGAGCTAATTAATCTCTTTTGGGCCCTTCTCTTTGGTCATAAACTTCAGGTTACCTAGGTTAACCTAAGGAGACATTATAAATAGGATTTTTAGAGTCTTAGGATTTACTTTTTGATTACTTTTGAATATTTTGCCGTTTTTGAGTTTTAGCAATCTTTTCTCCTTCTCCTCTTCTTAATTTCGTTTTTGTCAAATCCTTCTATGGAAGGCTAAGACCTTAGATTAATTCACTGGTTAGGGAGTTTTTATAAGGATCTTGAGGTTTGATTATTATTGTTAATTTCGATTTTTGTGTTTCTATTTCTTTTCCTTTTGATCTTTCATCTCTTTGATGTCTGTTTGCAAATTCGTTTTGGGTATTGATGCTTAATCATATCAACTTCATTTTTGCTCTCTGATTTGAGATTATTTGAATTAAATTGAACGCTTGCTTTAGTTTATTTCGAATAGAGATTATTAGGATCTATAACGCTTAGTTGTAGGTTTGATTGAATTCGGTTATTAGATTAATTGTGTTCTTGTGACGCTTATTCCTTGTTTATGATTAATTGAATTATGTGATGCTTAATCCAGTAAGAATTCTTATAGAATTAATTGACGCTTGATTGGTTAATTTTATGGTCAAACAAGAATAGAATCACGAAATAGAATAATCATTTGAAACCCGTGATAGATCCAAGTATTAATTACCTTGAACCAGTGGATTATTTGTTTTTATATATTGATATTTGCATCTTCTATAACCTATTTCTTGAATCAAAATCCCCCCAATTTTATTTCTTTGTAAGTTCTTGTTTTTGGTTATTGTTAATTAGAGATCCTTGTGAGACGACCAAGGTTGAATTGTCTTGTTACTACATTACTGTTTTATTTATTTTGACTCGTGTACGACAGCGGATCACATATTAATATTTAATTCTTCTTCTTGTGTCAATAAATTAAGTCTGATTGTTATTCATAAGTGATATTGTCCGATTACATTAGTTATTTAGGATGAAAGATTTGATCTTATAGCATTAGTAGATTTTGGTGCAGATATGAATTGTATTCAAGAAGGTATTACTCCTACTAAGTATTATGAGAAAATAATGTTTTAGTCCACAACAAAATAATGATGTAATTATGTTATGTAATCATGATAAGATGTTTCATGATAAGATGTTTCATTATGTCCTCATCCCGCTTCCCCCTATTTGGTATCAGAGCCCCATAAGAGGTTTCTGAGCCGTTGAGCTATTATGATTTTTATTCGCTAAAGTTTTATTATTCTTATAATTAATCTTCTTTCTTTGAAACGTTGGTCAGCCGTGGTTTGGTTGCGTTGGTCAGCCCAGTGTAAGACCCGAGAGGGGAAGTGTAAGAGGTGGTCCTGAAACCATAGGAGAAATCCCTGGATCAGTTGTCCTGTATTTGAAAGAAAGATATAGAAGATAAAATTTGAGTGAATAAGAACTAGACATAGCTCAATAGCCTAGAATCTTGAAGAGAATTAGGATCCAGAGAAAGGATAGTGTGGATAGGACATAAGTTTTCATAGAAAGTTTTTCACAAAAGTTTTTCAAACAAGATTTTCTTACAAAGTTTTTAATATAAGTTTTTTGAAATGGCACAACTTCTTAGAACTTTAAGTTAGTTAGGATCTGGTCGAAGAGAAAAAAAAATATTAATTCCTTCTACCTCATTATCTCAACAAGAAATAGAGTCTAGAAGAGATCAAGATAATTACCAAAATAGAGAATTACAGATAGCAGATATAGAAAATAGATTACAAAGTTGGAAATTACCAGATATTAGATATAATAAAATATATAAGTCTAGCACTTTTAATTTTAGAAATAAAGATGTTATTCATACAATAGAATCATCTAGATCTATTAAACAAAATCAAGAGACTATAACTTTGTTAGATTCAGATATAATAGATAATCGTATTAGAGATGATATGCATTACATTCATTTAGGACTAATACAAGTAGCAGTTAAACCATTACATAAATTAGGATTAAATACTCCTTCATTATTGATATTACGAGATAGTAGAATTAAAAGAGTACATTAGTAATTAATATTCAGTGTATGGATGACCTATTTTATGAAGGTGTTTCTAATATAGATATTATATATAGAATTAAATATAAAGTTTCTAATATTAATTATAATTTAAGGCATTACGTAGCACACCTAGAAATAAAATGGTCATTATTGCAGCTAATATAAGTAGATCTAATATTACTACCCCTAAGAGATTAAAAGCATCAGAAATAATAGCTAAGTTACCTGAAGAATGGATATTAAAGGAAGTTATGGAAGTACCTAAATTAGAATATAGGAAACCTAGACAATTTGTTCTAGAAGAAGATGGAACGGTTAGAATTAGAATGAATATAAGTAAGTCACTAAGAATTAATAAACCTCAAGTTATTATTCCTCAGTCCTCTAAAAGTTCAGTAGATACTAACTCTATAATTAATGTGAATTTAGCAGGTGATAATTTTACCCCAAATATTCCTCAACTATTATATGAGCCATGTCCCTCATTTGAATCTGAATCTCCTAGGATTTCACCTACTAGATCTCAAATTATAGGAGTCATTACTTGAGATGAACCATTTGAAATAGATAAAGTTTGGATTAGACAAGATTTTGAAGCAGATTACAATAAAAAAAAAAGAGATTGGTATTTTAGTACTTTTAGTAAGGAATTAACTTTGATTTATTTACAATTATTTTATTGTTATCTTAGAAAATTAAAATTAAATATTTACTTTTTTACGTGGTTTGAGAATTACTGTTTAGAAAAGAATATAGAAAATCCTTTTATAGAAGATCTTCGTATAGATGTTAATGTTAGATTAAATAACAAATGGAAGATTATAGATAATAAAATAGTAGAGTCGATATGTCCTCCCTTAGAAAGTATTAAGATAGAAAAAGAAGGAAAAGAAATAGAAGCCTCATCTTTTAAGACTATTATAAACCCAATTGTTTCTGAGCAGAAAGAATTAGGAAAAATACAAAGTCAATTGAATTATTCAAATCAAGTATTACATACTATGTCACAACAATTAGATAGAATAGAATTATAATTAGTTAATAATAAATCCATTATCCCTCAAAAGGTTAATTCCTATAAGGATTATAAGTTAGAACCAGATAGACCTATATATAAAATAAATGTTTCTGAAAAAGAATTAAAAGGAATTAGTTTAGGACAAAAGAATGATAGTATGAATGAGCTAGTAAAGCAATTAAAGATTTGACTTTACCTAGTAATAATAATAGTAGTTCATTAAAAATAAATATTTTGACACAAGAAGAAGAATTAAATATTAATAAGTTAGAGAATTTTGGTAGAACTAATAATTATTTAGGAAAAACTAGAAATTATTATCTTAGGCCAAGTTTTCCTGATTTATAGTTTGAAGAAAAGTATTATCAAAATGAAACCTCTTATTCTGGTACAACAATAGTAGAATGGAACATAGATGGTCATAGTGATCAAAATATATTAGATATTATTCAGCAAATGGCTATGCAGCTACTGCTTATATGACAACAACAGGAAATAGTAATAAAAAAGCAGCAATGTTATTAACTGTAGGTTTTACAGGACAGTTAAAAGGATGGTGGGATAATATTGTTACAGAACATGATAAGAATAATATATTAGGAGCTATTAAAAAAGAAACTAGTGAAGAAGATGCATTAAATGTTTTATTATATGCTATTACTAAACATTTTGTAGGTGATCCTTTACAATTACAGCAAAGAGCTGGAGAGCAATCAGTAAATTTATATTGTCCAACTATGTCTGATTATAGATGGTATAAAGATATGTTTTTATGTAAATTATATGTTAGACCTGATGATGGTGCAGATTATTGGAAAGAAAGATTTTTAGCAGGATTACCAAAATTATTTAGTGAAAAAGTAAAAAATAACATTAAGAATAAAAATGATGGAATTATTCGTTATTCTGAATTAACTATAAGTGTATTACATAATTTTGTTATAGAAACAGGAATACAGACTTGTACTGATTACAAATTACAAAATAAAATTAGACCAGAAGCTATGCTAAGTAAAAGAGAATTAAGAAGTTTTTGTGAGCAATTTGGAATAGAGTCTATTAAAGCCCCTAGTAAACAAGCTAAAAAGAAACAGCAGAATAAGCCTTATAAGGGTTATAGGAAGAAAAAGAATTACCTTAGAAATAGTGATCAACCAGATCAACCTAGAAAGAATTATAAGAAAAAACAAGTTAAAGGAATTACAGTAGAAAAAAAGAAGTTAAATGTTTTAAGTGTGGTAGATTTGGTCATTATGCAAAAGATTGTAGAGTTAAGCAAAAGATTAATGAGATTAGTAATTTAGAAATTTCAGCAGAATTAAAGGATAGTCTTATCAATATATTAAAGGATATTATGATAGTCAATAGTTTAGAAGAAGAGTATTCTGAAGAAAGTTCTTATGAAGAAGAAGAAGATTATATTAATCAGGTATTAGAAGAATCTGAATTAGAACTTGATAGTTCTAATAAAGATTGTTTAGGCCCTAAATTATGTACTTATGATAGTTGTATTAAAAGCATAAATGTTATTACTTCAGAACAGGCAAATACACTCATAAGAGTATTAGAATGAATGCCAGAGTCATCTCAAAAGGAAGAATTTATGGTAAAAATTAAAGTAATTATAGATCGAGAAGAGAAAGAAAAAGAAAAAGTTCATAAAGTAGAATTTAAGGAAGTATTAAATAGATTTTGACGGCCTTCAGTCCCTTCAATTACATTACAAGATTCACAGAATGAGATTAGGATATTAAAGCAAGTAATACAAGGATTAAAACAAAAGGATTTAGATTTAGAAATTAAGTATATAGAATTAAAGGCAAATGGAGTAATAGTTGGTCAAACTAGTCAAGCTAGTCAAGATAGAATTAAAAATGACAAAGAAGAAAAAGTGATACTTCTTATGTTAATAAATTAAGTCAGATTATTATTCATAAGTGGTATTGTCCGATAACATTAGTTATTAAGGATGAAAGATTTGATCTTTTAGCATTAGTAGATTCTGGTGCATATATGAATTGTATTCAAGAAGGTATTATTCCTACTAAGTATTATGAGAAGACCTTAGAATCATTAAGTGGTGCTAATGGGTCTAGATTAATAGTTTCTTACAAATTATCGACTGCAAAAATTTGCAAAGGTAAGATTTGTTATAGAACTTCATTTTTATTAGTTAAAAATAATCATGAAAAAATTATTCTAGGAACCCCATTTTTATCTTTATTTTGCCTTTTTTCGGTTACAAATGATGCAATTACTTCAAAAACCCTGGGAAGGGAAGTTACATTTGAATTTTTACAATCACCTAGAATTAAAGAATTAAATTTAGTACAAGAAGCATCAACCTCAGTTATTAGTTTAATTAATCAGTAAAAGAAGCAAATAGGAATGTTGAATAAAGAAGTTCATTATAAAAGAATAGAAGAACAATTAGAGTCCTTTCAGATACAGGAAAAAATTAAAGAATTGCAAATTAAGTTTGAAAAGGAAATATGTGCTGATCATCTCAATGCTTTTTAGGATATAAAGCAATATATAGTTTCATTACCTTATGAGCCAGACTTCGATGAGAAAAGTATTCCCACAAAGGCTAGGCCTATACAAACAAATCAGCAATACTTAGAATATTGTAAGAAAGAAATACATGATTATTTAGATAAAAAAATAATTAGACCTAATAAATCACCTTGGAATTGCACAGAATTTATGTTATGAATTCATCAGAATTAGAAAGAGGAGATCTTAGATTAGTTATTAATTATAAGCCATTAAATAAAGTTCTTAGATGGATTAGATACCCAATACCGAATAAAAAAGATTTAATTGGTAGATTACATAGTGCCTCTATATTCTCTAAGTTTGATATGAAATCAGGATATTACCAAACACAAGTAGAAGAAATAGATAGGTATAAGACAACTTTTGTCGTACCTTTTGGACATTATGAATGGAATGTTATGCCACAAGGATTAAAGAATACGCTAGCGAATTTCAGCATATTATGAACGATATATTCAATGATTATCAACATTTTACTTTAGTTTATTTAGATGATGTATTAGTTTTTTCTAATTCTATTAATCAACATTATGAGCACTTAAATAAATTCTTTAATATTATACAAGAAAATGGATTAGTTGTTTCAGCAAAGAAAATGAAATTATTTCAAATAAATGTTAGATTTTTAGGATTTAATATTTATCAAGGAATGATTACTCCTATTAGTAGATCTATAGAATTTAGTGACAAGTTTCCTGATGAAATTAAAGATAAAACTCAATTACAAAGATTTTTAGGATGTATAAATTATGTAGCAGATTTTATTTCCAAACTTAGAATTATTTGTGCCCCTGTATTTAAAAGGTTAAAGAAAAATCTTCCTAAATGGAATGAGTCTATGATTGAGAGTGTTAGAACCTTAAAGCAATTAACTAAAAAATTGCCTGGTTTAGGGATACCTGATCCTAAAGCCTTTTTAATAGTTGAGACTGATTCCTCTGACATAGGATTTGGAGGAATTCTTAAGCAAGTATTACCCAATAGTCAGAAAGAGCAAATAGTTTGATGTTACTCAAGGGTATGGAATCAAGCACAGTTAAAATACAGTACTATTAAAAAAGAAATTTTAGCAATTGTTTTACATATTACTAAATTTCAAGATGATTTGTTTTCTAAAAAGTTTTCATTAAAAATTGATTGCAAAACTGCAAAAGAAGTTTTACAAAAGGATGTTAAAAATTTGGTTTCAAAACATATTTTCGCTAGATGGCAATCATTACTTTCTTGTTTTGATTTTGATATAGAACATATTAAAGGAGAAAAGAATTCTTTACCAGGTTTTCTTAGAAGAGAATTCTTACAGGGAACTAAAGAATGAGCAATCCAAGAGATAAATATGGACCTCCTCTCGAGGATCTATCAAAGAAAGCTATTACAGCGAAACAGGTACTACAGTCCCCTAAAAAGGATAAAAATATTACTTCTTCTTCATCCTCTCAATTACAAAATAGATTTACCCCACTAGCATTACCTTCTCCTACCAATTATCCATCTCCTAGAGCATTAAGACCTCCTTTTACCCAAAATGCATTGATCTCTCCTTTAGCTTTTTCCAAAGAATTACAAGACTCACCTTCTCCCACATAAGTTAAAATACCTTATTACACTTCTCCAGCCTCTAACCCTCCTTGTAATTTTATTGAAAAACCATTACATTTTCCCCTTTTCTTAATAGAACCAGAATATTACTCTGATAACTGCTCCCCATTACAAATAGCCTCCAAATTCTTCCCTTCTGGATTTCATTACCTTCCCCATGCCTTGGAAAAAACCAGACTCTTCTATGAATTTATTCTAGTGGACACTGAATCAATTGAATTAACTCATTTTTATGATAACAAAGACCAGAGAAAATTAATTTACACAAAAATTAAGATTTTAAAGGTATTATCTCCTTCAAATTGGAAGAATCATCCTCAAACATTACGGAGTTTCACAAGAAGGTTCACTCCCTAGAATTACTCTTATCATGATTATATGGATGCCTGGTATTACATGCTCTATCAAGAACCATATAATCACACGTGGTTCATTTGGTTTAAGAAAGACATCTCATTAAACTTCCCTCAGTGGTTTATTAGATGGTTCTCTGAATATGGACCAGATTACTCAACATTTCTAGAGTTTGCTACATCTGCATTAGATGCTTTCACTAAAGAAAATACCTTTCAGAAACACATACAAATATTAGCCTTTTGTGCAAGTTTTGGAATTTCTTGGATTACTTTTTGGACTTATGGAACTACCCTTTGGGAAGACTGTTCTTTTACTTATATGTCAAGAATTATCAGGATTAAATGGTGGAATAAATTTAGCCTTGAATTACTTTCTCCTTCAAGGTTGAATGAATGGTTCCGAAAAAATCTAAAATATTTGATTAAATCAAAAGAAGAAGACAATGAAGCATTATTCTTGGCTGAAAAGTCAAAGCTTATGGCAAAATTATCCTCTTCTAGTAATAGAAAAGAATTTTTAAAGAAATTATGCTCAGCATTATCAGAATCAGAAGATAAGGATGAAGTTGGGTCTTCAGGAAGCTACACGCCAGCCAATGAAGATGATTGTTATGGTATTAGTGAAGTCCAGCCTTAAAGTCATTATTAGAATTTGGCCTTACATGAAGTATTATTTTGAAGCATCATTATTGAAGAACACATGAAGTTACTATTACTTTCAAGACTTGGAAAAGTTCCCAGCATTTTCAACAAAGTTGCTTTTCTTTTAGAAAAGTATCTTGTCTTATTCGGAATTACTATTTCCTTTTTGAAAATTATGTATTACTTTACTATTCGCTTTTTGAAAGTTGTAGACATTATTGTTTACTTTTAGACTTTCAGAAAAGTCTTTTGTCGTATTAATTTTAGAATCCAATGTTAGGGACATTATTATAAAAGAAGTGTCTCCCTTCCATCTATAAAAGGGAACCTTCGTAGCACTACTCATCATCTTTCCATTCGCTCAGTCTTTTAAGTTTCCCTTTGTAAGTTCTTTTCTTGTAAATTTCCGTTTATGTTGTTCGTACTATTTCTCTGAATTAATATATAACTAAGTCCTTCATATTCATACTTCTAAGTCTTTTATATTTCCCTTTTATGTTCTTATATTATTTAAATTATTATGTTATGTAAAATTACTCTGATGAGAAAATAAACTATTTTCATTATGTCCTCATCCCGCTTCCCGCTATTTGGTATCAGAGCCTCGTAAGAGGTTTTTGAGCCGTTGAGCTATTATGGTTTTTATTCACTAAAATTTTATTATTCTTAATCTTCTTTCTTTGAAACGTTGGTCAGCCACGGTTTGGGGGCGTTGGTCAGCCCAGTGTAAGACTCGAGAGGGGCAGTGTAAGAGGTAGTCCCAGAACCGTAGGAGAAATCCCAGGATCGGTGGCCTCGTTATTTGAAAGAAAGATAGAGAAGATAAAATTTGAGTGAATAAGAACTAGATATAGCTCAATAGCCCAGAACCTTGAAGAGAGTTAGGATCCAGAGAAAGGATAGTGTGGATAGGACATAACTTTTCATATAAAGTTTTTCACAAAAGTTTTTCAAACAAGATTTTCTTACAAAGTTTTTAATATAAGTTTTTCAAAGTGGCACAACTTCTTAGAACTTTAAGTCAGTTAGGATCTAGTCGAAGAGAGAATAGAACATTAATTCCTTCTACCTCATTATCTCAACAAGAAATAGAGTCTAGAAGAGATCAAGATAATTACCAAAATAGAGAATTACAGATAACAGATATAGAAAATAGATTACAAAGTTGGAGATTACCAGATATTAGATATAATAAAATATATAAGTCTAGCACTTTTAATTTTAGAAATAAAGATGTTATTCATACAATAGAATCATCTAGATCTATTAAACAAAATCAAGAGACTATAACTTTATTAGATTCAGATATAATAGATAATCGTATTAGAGATGATATGCATTACATTCATTTTGGACTAATACAAGTAGCAGTTAAACCATTACATAAATTAGGATTAAATACTCCTTCATTATTGATATTACGAGATAGTAGAATTAAAAGATTTCACGAGTCTATTATTGCAATACTAGAATCAAATCTGAATGATGGTCCTATATATTTTAATTGTTACCCAAATTTTTCTATGAATTTAGGAGATGATTTCACAAAGAGTTCATTAGTAATTAATATTCAGTGTATGGATGACCTATTTTATGAAGGAGTTTCTAATAAAGATATTATATATAGAATTAAATTAAAAGTTTCTAATATTAATTGTAATTTTAAGGCATTACATAGCACAACTAGAAATGAAACTGTCATTATTGAAGCTAATTTAAGTAGATCTAATATTACTACCCCTAAGAGATTAAAAGCATCAGAAATAATAGCTAAGTTACCTGAAGAATGGATATTAAAGGAAGTTATGGAAGTACCTAAATTAGAATATAGGAAACCTAGAGAATTTGTTCTAGAAGAAGATGGAACGGTTAGAGTTAGAATGAATAGAAATAAGTCATTAACAATTAATGAACCTCAAGTTATTACTCCTCAGTTCTCTAAAAGTTCAGTAGATACTAATTCTACTATTAATTTTAATTTAGCATGTGTTAATTTTACCCCAAATATTCCTCAATCATTATATTAGCCATGTCCCTCATTTGAATCTGAATCACATAGGATGTCTCATACTAGATCTCAAATTATAGGAGTCATTACTAGTGATGAACCATTTGAAATAAATAAAGTTTGGATTAAACAAGATTTTGAAACAGATTACAATAAAGAAAAAAGAGATTGGTATTTTAGTACTTTTAGTAAGGAATTAACTTTGATTTATTTACAATTATTTTATTGTTATCTTAGAAAATTAAAATTAAATATTTACTTTTTTTACGTGGTTTGAAAATTACTGTTTAGAAAAGAAAATAGAATATCCTTTTATAGAAGATCTTCGTATAGATGTTAATGTTAGATTAAATAACAAATGGAAGATTATAGATAATAAAATAGTAGAGTCGATATATCCTCCCTTAGAAAGTATTAAGATAGAAAAAGAAGGAAAGGAAATAGAAGCCTCATCTTTTAAGACTATTATAAACCCAATTATTTCTGAGCAGAAAGAATTAGGAAAAATACAAAGTCAATTGAATTATTCGAATCAAGTATTACATACTATGTAACAACAATTAGATAGACTAGAATTACAATTAGTTAATAATAAATTCATTATCTCTCAAAAGGTTAATTCCTATAAGGATTATAAGTTAGAACCAGATAGACCTATATATAAAATAAATGTTCCTGAAAAGGAATTAAAAGGAATTAGTTTAGGATAAAAGAATGATAGTATGGATGAGCTAGTAAAGCAATTAAAGAATTTGACTTTACCTAGTAATAATAATAGTAGTTCATTAAAAATAAATATGTTGACACAAGAAGAAGAATTAAATATTAATAAGTTAAAGAATTTTGGTGGAACTAAGAATTATTTAGGAAAAACTAGAAATTATTATCCTAGGCCAAGTTTTCTTGATTTACAGTTTGAAGAAAAGTATTTTCAAAATGAAACCTCTTATTATGGTACAATAGTAGAATGGAACATAGATGGTCATAGTGATCAAAATATATTAGATATTATTTAGCAAATGGCTATGGCAGCTACTGCTTATATGACAACAACAGGAAATAGTAATAAAAAAGCAGCAATGTTATTAACTGTAGGTTTTACAGGACAGTTAAAAGGATGGTGGAATAATATTGTTACTGAACAAGATAAGAATAATATATTAGGAGTTATTAAAAGAGAAACTGGTGAGGAAGATGCATTAAATGTTTTATTATATGCTATTGCTAAACATCTTATAGGTGATCTTTTACAACTATAGCAAAGAGCTTGAGAGCAATTAATAAATTTATATTGTCCAACTATGTCTGATTATAGATGGTATAAAGATATGTTTTTATGTAAATTATATGTTAGACCTGATGGTGGTGCAGATTATTGAAAGAAAGATTTTTAACAGGATTACCAAAATTATTTAGTGAAAAAATAAAAAATAACATTAAGAATAATTATGATGGTTCCTTATTCTGAATTAACTATGGGTGAATTACATAATTTTGTTATAGAAACAGGAATACAGACTTGTACTGATTGCAAATTACAAAATAAAATTAGATTAGAAGCTATGCTAAATAAAAGAGAATTTGGAAGTTTTTGTGAGCAATTTGGAATAGAGTCTATTAAAGCCCCTAGTAAACAAGCTAGAAAGAAACAACAGAATAAGCCTTATAAGGGTTATAGGAAGAAAAAGAATTACCTTAGAAATAGTGATCAACCTAGAAAGAATTATAAGAAAAAACAAGTTAAAATGAATTGCAGTAGAAAAAAAGAAGTTAAATGTTTTAAGTGTGGTAGATTTGGTCATTATGCAAAAGATTGTAGAGTTAAATAAAAGATTAATGAGATTAGTAATTTAGAAATTTCAGCAGAATTAAAGGATAGTCTTATCAATATATTAAAGAATATTATGATAGTTAATAGTTCAGAAGAAGAGTATTCTGAAGAAAGTTCTTATGAAGAAGATGAAGATTATATTAATCAGGTATTAGAAGAATCTGAATTATAACTTGATAGTTCTGATAAAGATTGTTTAGGCCCTGAATTATGTACTTGTGATAGTTGTATTAAAAGCATAAATGTTATTACTTCAAAACAGGCAAATACACTCATAAGAGTATTAGAAGGAATGCCAGAGTCACGTCAAAAGGAAGAATTTATGGTAAAAATTAAAGGAATTATAGATGAAGAAGAGAAAGAAAAAGAAAAAGTTCATAAAGTAGAATTTAAGGAAGTATTAAATAGATTTAGACAGCCTTCAGTCCCTTCAATTACATTACAAGATTTATAGAATGAGATTAGGATATTAAAGCAGGAAATACAAGGATTAAAACAAAAGGATTTAGATTTAGAAATTAAGTATATAGAATTAAAGGCAAATGGAGTAATAGTTGGTCAAACTAGTCAAGCTAGTCAAGATAGAATTAAAAATGACAAAGAAGAAACCAGTGATACTTCTTATGTCAATAAATTAAGTCAGATTGTTATTCAAAAGTGGTATTGTCCGATTACATTAGTTATTAAGGATGAAAGATTTGATCTTATAGCATTAGTAGATTCTGGTGCAGGAATTCCTCCTTCGACCTCCTACGCTTGGTCGCGAGAGAATCCAGTACTCCAATATCAGCGAGATCAGAATTCCTCCTCCGAGCTCCTATGCTTAGTCGCGAGAGAATCCAGTACTTAGATATCAGCAAAATCAGAATTCCTCCTTCGAGTTCCTATGCTTGGTCGCGAGAGAATCCGGTACTCCAATATCCGCGAGATCGGAATTCCTCCTCCGAGCTCCTACGCTTGGTTGCGAGAGAATCCTGTACTCATATATCAACAAGATCGAAATTCCTCCTCCGAGCTCCTACGTTGGGTCGCGAGAAAATCCGGTACCCCGGCATCTTTCTCTTTTGACATCGGCCTCGCGCCAGGTGTGGGATTCCAGCACATCGGTGCCGAGCCAGACTGTCGAGTGAATCCTTCTCTTTTGACATCGGCCTTGCGCCAGGTGTTGGATACATCGAACCCGAGCTAGACTGTCGAGCGAATCCTCCTCTTTTGACATCAGCCTCGTGCCAGGTGTCAGATTCCCCGACGAGCGTTTCAGCTTAAACAAGGGCGAATCTCATGCATTTGGCCTTGTGCCCCGACAAGATCAAATCCCTAGAAGCTTCTTAGCTCGACTAGGAACAAATCTCGGTAACTTGCCCCGCACTTTAGCAAATCAAAATAAATTGTCATGTTTTTCAACTTCGACATCATGTTAGTTTAAAACGCAATGAAACACACGCACTTATGTCGTGCATCTTGTATATTTTGAATAACCTATGCAGGTTAGCAGCCTGATAAAAATTACCATGCTCATAAGTCGGCTCCACATTACATGATCAACCGATTTGGAGGGCTTCTGTTCTGGACCTGTACAAGGCCCAAACACAGTTTAATAGGCTCCGACTTAACTTGAGCCCAATTTACATAGCTTCTCATAGAAGCCAACACTCATGACCTATATATATAAGCTAAGTCCCTTCACCTATTCAGGTATGCATTATTCTAACTCTCGGACCCACTTCATTCATGGACTGACCTGAGCGTTGGAGTGTTTTCAGGTGGCCACCACCGACGTCTTCCACTGGAACTTGGAGCACCGCCATGACCGCTACGTTTTTCCACCTTCCACCACCGTGAAGCACTTCTCTCTGGAAGATCTGTAAGTTCTTTTCATAACAGATTCATGGTGGTGTTGTGTTCGTGGAGGAACGACCATGGCGCGAGAATTTCACAACGGGCCCTCCGGTGGCCGGAAATCGCAAGAGATGGTGGCTAGGTTGTAAGGGTGGAAGCAAGGTTTTAAATTGCGGTCCGCAACCGCAATTGCACCCGCAACATAACGGTTTTTTGGGTCTCCGCAACCGCATCGGCCGCATTTGACCGCAATTTTCCGCAACGTAACGGTTTTTGAGGTCTCCGCAACCGCGACCGCAACCGCAATTTAAAACCTTGGGTGGAAGAGAGGAAGGGTACAGGGGGAGCTGCGCGAAAGATGGGAAAGGTGATAATTTTTTTTTTTTTTTTTGTCGCAAGGGAAAGGAGATAATTGGTTTGTTCTGGTGTGAGAGGGTGCATAATAAACTCTATGGATAGGAGATAAGATTTATCCAATGATAACCACTACTTTTGCATGGTGTTACCTATTATACTTGTATACACACTAGGATTCACCCGTAAACACACTACTAGTTTGCATTTTTGGAAATTGGAACGCTTTTTCACTCGCTTTACAAAGTCGGGGAGAGAGCATGATAGTGGGAGTGGTAGTGATGACTTGGGATTGACGACACTCTCTCTCTCTCTCTCTCTCGTTGGGAGAGTTTCAGTTCAGTCTTCACTCTCAGGTTAATATCTTTTTCTTTCATTCTTGCGGTTTCTTCTCATGGTGGGGCTGATACTGATCATGACGAGAGATGAGTCGTCACTTTAATTCCTCATGCTCATTCATACCCCCAACAACAACATTCTCATTTCTTTCATATTCCAAAATTTTCATGTACTGTTTTTTGTTAACGTTCGAAAATTGAAGCGCGACGCATTGTAGAGTGGAAAAATGCCTCATTGGGGGGTGCTATACGGAAAAATTACGTGCCATCTTTGTCTTCCACCATTGATTGTTTCATATAAGTATTTGTTTGATCACACGTTCATTTTTTTGTTATATTTGTTGCAGAAACTAGGGTATGATCAAATTGCCTATCTTGACGCTTAAATGATCAAAACATATGTAAGACGCATTTGCTTTGTTTTTCGTCGTTTGTTTGTTTCATCAGAAGTTATTTTTGGAAAAAAATTGTTAGAATTTTTGGCTTTGAAGGGTCAGTTTGGTATGAAGGTGAAAAGTTCTTGGATCGGTTGTAAATTACAAAATTAATAATAATAATAATAATAATAATAATAATAATAATAATAATAATAATACTTGGATCAGTTTTATTAGTAAAATTGTCTCCGAAATTGATTTGTTCTGTTTTCTATTGTGCACCAAAATGTTTGACTAATTTCTAAGTTCGTTTCAATCTGCTTCTTTTTCCAAAAGGATTCAAGCATTGGGTTCTCTGAAGTGTAATCGACCCTACCTATTGTTAAAACATTTCGATTAATTTTTCAACCTAATTTTGATCTTTTTTAAATTACAAAAACATTTTGTTTTATTGATCTTTGAATTCCCATCTTTAACTACTAACACTCTGGGTTTTAGTCAAAAAAAAAAAAAAAAAAAAAAACCTACTAACACTCTTGGTGTTAACATGTGTCTGCAATCTACTTGGTATAAAGCAGAATAAACTCTCCATATATTTACTTAGATTGTATTGTAATAAATCAATGCTTATGCATATGAATTAGTATCAATATTTTTACTTTTATGATAGATTATTGATTAGTCAAACAGTTCAAATACTTTTAGGGAAGTTAATTAAAGTATCCAATATAATAATGTATACAGATTTGATTTTGTTTCTAATGCTGTAGCTACCCTGCAAATATATGGGACGCTTATTTTCAGCTGTCTAGAGATATTTGCATTTTCAAGAGACGTGAAGGATAACTATTGTTCTTGAGGCACTGTAGATATATTTTGTAATATGAATGTGCTCGCAAAGTTTTACTATGGTTTGACTGTATGAACCCTATGCATATTTAAGCATATACCCTTGACATTCAAGGGAAAAAATTCAGATGCTTTTAAGGAACTTAGTTAAAGAATTAAAATATACAATATAATTGTTTACATAGATTCCATTTTGTTTCTAAAGCTTTTGCTAACCTGCTAATAAATCTTGCACTTATTTTCCTCTGTTTAGAGACATTTTCATTTTCAAAAGACGTCAAGGATAACTGTTGATCTTGTGGCACCTTAGGTATTTTTGATAATATGAATGTTTATGGAAAGTTTTGCTGACTTTGGTTTGACTATATGGACCCATCACATATTGAATTTCACACAGTTAACATTCAGGGTAAAGGGAATAAGTTTTGAACCTTCCCACTTCCCCGTCATGAGAATGCTGGATTCCAATATTATTAGTTCCAAACTATTTCTTCTGATTTCTTTGCATGAGAATATTTAGATTTTTATCAGCAAAATAAGAACTGAATATGTGAAATGCATTTGAACATAAGCCTACACTGTGAACTGAAGTGCTTAGGTTGCTGCAGACGTGGCAGTCCTAAATATAAAAAGTTCATGCATATGCTTTGTAAATACTCTAGGTAATCTATGTTGACTAGAATAACATCCATAAACTTTCACTGCTTTGACCATAGCAAATCATAGAATATGCTTGGAAATTTAGATTGGCATCTTTAACTTGCTGTAGTGGTATAACAGTACAGCCTTTTTTAACATTTTTTTTTCTTTTATTTTTTTAATTTTGTTCTTCTCCTATCATATCCAGGAAAGCCAGAGTTACCATTCATGATGGGTAAAACAATTGAGTTGTATGGATTCCCTTCTTATGTGACCGTGCCTGATGTAAAGAGATTTGTAGAGCAGTATACTGGTGAGGAAACTGTGTGTAATATTAAGATAAGAGAAGGCAAAGGCAGGGTTCCAAGAGCATTTGCAATTGTCCAATTCACTTCTGCAAAATATGCTACGAATATGATGTTCATAGGTAACAGTAGTTTGTCAAAATTGTGGTATGAGGGATCCTATCTAAAAGTTCGAGAAGTGGAAACTGCAAAGTATCTCCTGATTCAGGTTGTTAAATTTAACTTTTTATTAAGGGTCTGTTTGGTTCAAATAAGGGGAGGGGAGGGGAGGGATTTTAATGGAGGGGAAGGGAGGGAAGGGGAAGGGAGGGGAGGGATTTACTTTGATTTTGTGTTTGGTTGAGAGGAGGGAGGGAGGGAGGAAGCCTTGCTTGTTTGGTTCGGGAAGGAAGGGGAGGGATTTTAATGGAGGGAAGGGACTAATTTACTGGTATATCCTTATAGTGTTTTATATTATATTATATATAAGAATATTTCAGTAATTTTATTTTAAATAATTTAATCACTCCTCCCCTCCCCTCTAAAACCCCCCACTTTGGGAGGAGCCAAAATTGGCTTAGGAGGATTTTGCTCCCTCCTCCTCCCTCCCATTAAAAGAATCAACCAAACAAACATAATTTAAAATATCTCCTCCTCCCTCCCTCCCTCCAAAAACCCCCCAACCAAACACACTCTAAGTGTTGTAAACCATTTACTTCATTTTCTTATTAAATTGTGTCATTTGGGTTGTGACAAAGCTCAAAAAGTGCTACTGCCAATTGGAGTCACACTCTGCCCATGACAAATGAATGCTTAGGTTAAAATCCTGGGGTCCCTTGATTCTAATGCCGTCTGGTTCTAATTTTTTTTTTTGTTGACTTTTATATTGAGCAAGTTTTCCCGATTGAAATCATTTCATAAATCATTTCTTCCACAAATTCCGTATCATTAGTTCCAGAACGGTGCGTGCAATATTGTTCTTTTGTCCTGGTTTAGAGATAAATATTTTTATGCAATTTAATGTTTACTGGATTAGGAATTACTGAAAGCCAACTTTAGTCTTTTTAATTTTGGACTCTTATGGATACTTCTGAGTTCTGATTGTCTCTGCTGAGTCTGCTCTATAATTGTTTAGTGCTGTGATTGCTGCAAATCACATATGGCGAATCTTATTTGTGTCTCTTTTATCTGTAGTTTTTTTTTTTTTTATAGGCAAATGTTAGTATGTTAGTTGTTAGATTAGTTTTTTTCTCCTTCGGCAGGATTTGAACCCTGTACCTTTAACTCCTTCACTCCTTCATACCCTTAGCTCAAACCAGTTGAGCTACCCATCCCTTCCTCTTTTATCTGTAGTTAGTTGGTGCTCCTCGGATTTTTGAGATTAGTATTCCTACTTCAGCAAGCATATATGAAGATCCTTTGAAGAACTATTATAAATATACCCCCGATGAGCAATGTATCCGAGCAATAGATTTCACTCCTTCCAGTTGTATTGGGCAGTCTTCTACTTTATGTATAGAGCTCCCTTGTGACCAAGATTTTCCAAATTTCAAGGCAAACTTCGCTTATTATGGAGAAAGTGAGATGCAAAACACTTTGGAGACAGAATCTCCTTTTTCTTGCAATCCGGATCTTGTCCCCGTTGTTGCTCCTCCTCAAGGCAATGAAATTCCATTTCACATCTTGTTTAAAGTTAATTCATTGGTTCAGCACGGGTGTCTTTCGGGTTTTGGACTTGATAATGAGTTCTATCATTTGATTGATCCACATAGAATGAACCTTGAATTTATTGAGCATGCTTTAGAAAAGATGTTTTATTCAAAGGATTTCTGTTATGAACCCAAAAGGTGGCTAATTGATCAGTACACAAGGTATCTAAATTCAAATAATCCGCCTCGGTCACTTACAATATCCTTGGATACAGGTTTGGTATATGTTCGCAGGGTTCAGATTACACCTTGCAAAGTATACTTTTGTGGTCCGGAGATTAATGTCTCAAATCGTGTTCTCCGCCATTTTCATGAACATATTGATAATTTTTTACGTGTTTCGTTTGTTGATGAGGAGTTGGATAAACTATATCCAACAGATTTATCTTCACGTACATCTGAGAGAGGGAAAACTGAGATATATTATAGAATTCTTTCCATCCTTAGAAATGGAATAGTTATTGGTGATAACAAGTTTGAATTTCTAGCATTCACATCCGGTCAGTTGCGGGAAAATTCTCTCTGGATGTTTGCTCCTACAACAACTGGATCTACTGCTGCTTACATAAGGGAATGGATGGGAAATTTTCGCCAGATAAGAAATGTGGCTAAATATGCTGCTAGGCTTGGACAATCTTTTGGTTCGTCTACTGAAACACTAAGTGTCAACAGGAGCGAAATTGAAATTATTCCTGATGTGAAGTTTAGACATGGTGGAACTGAATATGTCTTCTCTGATGGAATTGGGAAAATATCTCTTGAATTTGCCAGGAGAGTGGCTAAAAAATGTGTTCATGATTCTCCACCATCGGCCTTTCAGATTCGGTACGGCGGGTACAAAGGAGTTGTGACTGTTGACCCAACCTCATCTGTTAAGTTGTCACTGAGGAAGAGCATGCACAAATGATTCAGATAACACAAAATTGGATGTTTTGCAATGTAGTAAGTTTCAGCCTTGTTATCTGAATCGACAGTTGATTACTCTCTTATCCACTTTTGATGTCAAGGATAGTGTTTTTGAGAAAAAACAAAAAGAAGCTCTTAATCAACTGAACAGTATGCTAACAGATTCATTAAAGGCACAGGAGGCTTTGGACTTGATGTCTACTGGGGAGATCACTAATATTTTGAAGGAGATGCTCATTTGTGGCTACAAGCCAAATGTTGAACCTTTTCTTTCAATGATGCTACAGACATTTAGGGCATCAAAACTGTTGGAATTGCGAAAAAAAGACTAGGATATTTATTCCAAAGGGAAGAGCAATGATGGGATGCCTAGATGAAACTAGAACCCTAGAATATGTTGAAGTTTTTGTTCAATATTCTAACAATCGGCTCAACAGGTTTTCTGATGATTCATGTTCATATGGTTCAGCAGAATCTTATGTAGTTACCGGTAAGGTAATAGTAGCAAAAAACCCCTGCTTGCACCCAGGTGATGTGCGTGTTTTGAAGGCCGTGAATGTGCCAGCTTTGCACCACATGGTGGATTGTGTTGCTTTCCCCTCAGAAAGGGCACAGGTAAATACATTCCTTAAATATTTCAACCATTGTGCATGGTCAACAGAACACTAATTTTATAGGATCATATGTATGTGATTCAAAATTTAAATATTGTGGTCTCTAAAATTTAAGTAAATAAACTTGGTGAAAAGATGATTACATAGATAATATCTACCTTATTTTTGAATGTTTGTTTCTGCATTAATGTATGTCATAGTCACCCCATGTTTATAATTCTTGAATTTGGGCTTTATGTCTAACTCTTCCCCACAAAACCGATTTGTAGCCTAAGATTTATAAATACTACTCAGGCCATATCTCTAGTCGATGTGAGACACCCTTTCACGTTCAGGACTGGACACGGTAGAATAATAGGAATCTCAAAACGCTCTCTCACGCCCAGGACCGGACATCTATAGCGTGGACAAATATGGGTGGAATAATAGAGATCATGACCCAATAAAAGATCTATGATAGGCTCTGATACCATCTTGAATTTGGGCTTTAGGCCTAACTCATCCCCACAAAACTGGCTTATAAGATGAGGAATGCCCAAGCTTTATAAAGACTACTCAGGCTATATCTCTAGTCGATGTGGGACTTTCAACAATAATTTCGAGACCGGGATTGTAACCCAAAAAGAAAATATAGCCCATGCTTGTAAGAGTTTGTTCTTGTCTTACCTCACTTTCTGGCTATTCGTTAGAAACCCCCTTATACATTGATCTCACTCTTGTCTCGCATAATCAGCTAACACTCCTCTCTCCCCTTACTGCCACGTGTTACAAGAAAATGTCTTTCTATGTTTCCCACTGCATTTCCCATAATTTATCATCACATAGACTCTTGTAATCGGAGGATATCCATCAGTGAAGATGCCTACCTTTATTGTTTAATATGCATGCACTTGAACAACATATGACTGGAGGATACCAGTAACAAATTTCTGTTATCACACTGGATAGAAAAGGAGTTGCCTTTTGCATGGTTATTTCCTTGGAGATCCATCACGCATTTGGCTTCGTTTACTTCTTCATCCATAACCTGAAATATTTTATGTTGACATATCCTTTTTGTCAGTCAAGGAACCAACTAATTTCTATTTTTTGAATGTTCTTGTTAAAATATCAGAAAAATATCTGATAATATCTTTAGATTATTTTAGAGTATCCTAGATGATACGTTAGGATTTTATATTATATAAGTTGTTTCCTTATTTAATTAGGATCTTTATAATTATTAGGCATATCCTGTCATGTAAATAGGAATAGAATCTCCTATATTTAATTGTATTTATTGCTTTAAGCCTATATAAAACGGACACCGCTGTGTAGTCAAAACACACGGTATTCAGCATAGTCTCTCTCTTTTCTCTCTATTTCACATGGTATCAGAGCCATCTCTCTGATTTTGTGACCAAAGAGTTCTTCCGCTGCCTGTGGCGGTTGGCCGCCGGCGGCCGCCACTGGAAAACGTTTTCTAGCATCCTTATGCATTCAGTTTTCTTCTTCTTGCCTCTATTTTGGAGCAACCTTCCAGTTTTCCAGTCAACCACCATCAGAACCGCCACTGCCACCGTCCACCGCCGCTGTCTCCGGCGGCCTTTCCGGCAGATGATCCTACCATCAGAACCGCAGCATCGAGACCGGCCTACCCCCAAAACCGGACCTCCAGCGGCCCTGTCACGCGTCGTCGTTCTTCGGCGCATCTTCTCACTTTTCCGACCGTCGCCGCCGCGCGTGACGGCGCGTCCGGCCGCCGTTCTGGCCGGGCCTTCTATCGCCCGATTCGGTTTTCCATACTGGTTCCAGATCCGGTCTCTGTTTTCTGTTTCGGACCACATATACTTTCATTCCAGTGCAAACAACCCCGTTTCACTCTCTAGGATGTGTTTCTCTCTCTCTCTCTCCTATGATTAAAACATGAGATCCTCTACTACCGATGCTTCGAAGTCTATCTTCACCTTTGTTGCCGTGTCTTCACCTTTTGTGCAGATCTTCTCCCTTTTCTCTCTCCTGTTTAGCGCATTTTCTCTCTTGACAACTAATCTGGTCAAATCTTTCAGGGGTTTTTTGCTGGTTCTGATTTTTGTTTGTCATGCCTTCTTTTCTTACTAATGGATCATAGCAGTGGCTTTTTTTCCCACCAACGATCATTCCGGTGGTGTCTCTTTTCCCATATATGAACTATATTAGTGGTGACTTCTTTTCCCATCAATGACTATTCTGGTGGTGTCCTCTCTTCCTACTGACGATCATCTCGATGGTGACTTATTATGGCTATGATTCACACTAGTCCAGCTCATCTTCATCCCAGATGCACTGGCCTCGTCTTTATCCCAGAAATAGTTGTCAGACTTGGTTTCAAGTTGAAAGTCCCCAATATTATTGGTTTGAAGCTTCCAAATGTTGTTTTGAGAAAGGTAGGACCTTGCTTTACTTCACTGCTTGCCAAGAAATTTGTTTCAGGCTGACGATTGTTCCAGTTATCTCGCTAAGCTATCTTTGTAGCAATTCTCGTCGGCTTCTCCAGCATCCCTGAGTTGCCTTCCCAATCATCGTGGAGCTCAATTTTCATGTTTTGTTTATTTTTAGAAATTTGTTTCAAGCTGACGATTGTTCCAGTTATCTGACTAAGCTATCTTTGTAGCAATTCTCTTCGGCTTCTCCAGCATCCCTGAGTTGCCTTCCCAATCTTGGTGGAGCTCAATTTTCATGTTTTGTTTATTTTTATTTTATGGAAAATGCGTTATTTTCTTGTAACAAACTAAAAGCTTAGTAAGCTTTAGCTTGAGGGGGATTGTTAGAATATCATAAAAATATCTGATACTATCTTTAGATTATTTTAGAGTATCTTAGATGATACGTTAGGATTTTATATTATATAAGTTGTTTCCTTATTTAATTAGGATCTTTATAATTATTAGGCATATCCTGTCATGTAAATAGGAATATAATCTCCTATATTTAATTGTATTTATTGCTTTAAGCCTATTTAAAACGGGCTCCATTGTGTAGTCAAAACACACGGTATTCAGCATAGTCTCTCTCTTTTCTCTCTATTTAATTTTTTTTTTGAGTCCCACATTGGCTAGAGATATAGCCTGAGTTGTGTTTATATATAAGGCTTAGGCAGTTCTCACCTTATATGCTGGTTTTATGGGGATGAGTTAGGCCTAAAGCCCAAATTTAAGAGTTCTATTGTAAAAAATTTATTTGTAACGTTTTATTACAAAATTGCTTCAAGAAATCTTCTAAAGATTATTTGTGTCGTCTAAGTTCTTTAAGACTCCTCGTTTGCTCAGCTTGATTTCCTTTATCCATGTTACATAAGTAGTTGAGTTTCAAATCGCATATGCAATTACATCTTAACTAAATGTACTTGAGAAAAATATCTCCATCCTTAGATGCTTCATCTGATTTCTGCATGTGGGCATCTCCCTGGCTTTTTTTGCAACATTTGTTCCCTGTGAATGAAAATACATTGAGATATCCAGGACTAGAGTATATTATATGGCCTTGAATATTTGGCAGTACTAGGTTTGTCATTTAGAGTGTTATTTTGTCAAGGATTTCTCTTGGAAAATGAGATTTGCTTCTTTATATTGTCAACTGTCAAGTGTTAATAGAGTATATGATAGCTTTCAAGCTTTGTAAAAGTTAGTTGCTAATCTGTTTCTGCTGAATGCTGACTCAGCAAGTCAGTTTTGAGTTAGTTAGTTTCTGTTTCAGTTGGTTAGCTTATCTAACAAGCTCCAACACTTGTATATAAACTGAGCTTCTGTATTTTCAGAGTTCAGATTGAAAAGATAATGAAAATCTACATTCTGTTTCTGTTAGAAGTGAGTTTCGATTCTCTTTATGGTATCAATTGTTTCTGAAGCCCTAATTCATGGCTTCCGATCCTCCTCCTTCTCCACGCTTATCTTCGTCTCAAGAGATTCCGATTCCGATTCCGGCGTCGCAGTTCTCTTCGTCTCAAGCAATTCCGATTCTGGCGTTGCAGTCTTATATATGCTCATAACATGTTTTCTCTGTGCAGGAGGTGGAGGAGTATTTTACCAATTAGATACTCAATGACAGTCTTGGAATAATTGTCAATGCAGAGAGTGTTTGCAGATAGAGAACCTAAGAAAGCAATGGCTGAGCCATGTATCGAGCTTGCAAAGCTATTTTCTATAGCAGTTGACTTTCCCAAAACTGGGGACCCAGCTGTTATACCTCAAAATCTTTATGTCAGAGAATATCCAGATTTCATGGAGAAGCCTGACAAACCCACCTATGAATCGCGTAATGTAATAGGAAAACTTTTTAGAGAAGTTGTAGGAATTTCAACAAGTGCTGGCTCTATTAAATCATTCAATCTGGAAGTGGCTAGACAGTCGTATGCAACGTAGACAAGAGCGAGATCCTACTTAGGAGCGGAGAGGGGTCATAGGAGCGTAAAACGTGGGTTCGTAGCACGGTTCGTAAGATCCTACCAAAAATATTAAAATACATTTTAAAATAAATATATAATAATATACATAAATAATTTCTATTATATAAACAATATATGTTTATATTTACTAGTATTTATATTTTTTAAATTTTATTATAATGTATTAAGCAATATTAAATGAATTTTATACTAGTTTAAACAAATAAATTAAATGAATTTTATATAGATTAAACAAATAAATTGTTATATGTGTTGTAAAAAAAAAAGGTAGATGTCACTAGTTTATTCTTGTGGGCTTATTTTAAGGCCCATAACCCATTACCAAACCCTAAGCCTCATCCCTTCTACTACTTCTTCTCGAAACCCTAAGCACGCTGACTTGCAAACAGAGGGCAACATCAGGCCAAACGTGCCGCCACGCCACCTAACGGTCGCGACGGAACTCAGGGTGGCGGCGACGCTTGTTCAACTCCTGCGTTTCTTTTCTTCTTCCTGCGTGTTCTTCCTTCTTCCAGGTAACTATGCTCCACCCTCTCCCCCATCTCCACCCTCTCCTTCATCTTCATCCTCTCATGCTCCATTATCTCCTTCATCTTCATCCTCTCCTTCATCTCCGTCGCACCCAAAATCCGAGTTTTAAAGGAAACCGGGTCGCGAACTCGACCCAAAAACGCAAAAAACAGAGATTTTGGGGCTTTTACAGGAGCACGAGTTCGTCGAGAGCGACCGCTCCTACGCCTCTCCGAACGCTCCTGAAAGCGGGAACGTCGCTCCTGCCAGCGCCCTTGCAAAACACGATCCTGCGTGGGTCCGAGATCGCTGAGGGGTAGTATGAGCGTAGGATCGTCCGCTCCTACGATCCGGAGCGCGCTCTTGTCTACCATGGTCGTATGACCCCGACATCGAAGTTGATGGCTTTGAGGATTATGTTGATGATGCTTTATATTACAAAAGCAATTATGACTACAAGTTGCGAAATTTGATGGACTACTATGGGATTAAAACTGAAGCATGAAATCCTTAGTGGGAATATCATGAAAATGTCAAAATCTTTCACCAAAAGAAGGGATTCGGAAGCAATTATTATGGCTGTAAGTTCCCTAAGGAAAGAGGCAAGGACTTGGTTCAATGATGGAAGTGGCGTGGTAGATTCAAAAGCTTCTGCTTGGTACTATGTTACTTACCATTCAAGTTACTGGGGTTGCTACATTGAAGGTATGAATAGGGATCATTTTCTAAGCTTTCCATGGTATGTTTACCCTCAGCTTGTCCAAATCAAGAAGGAGAAAGCCAGGATGAGAATGCATACCGACCTATCCCTGGAACACAGTTTCAGTCATGGGTTGCGTCTTGATTGACAACTCTGGACTACCTGCTTTTCAGCAGGAGTCAGCTTCTGTTTATACTGAATGACTTTGCATGTACATTTTATAGTGATATCATGATATAATGTTGAGTAGATTGTGGATGTAGATGTTTTGTCAACCATTTCCTTTGTATGATTTGTAAATATGATGAAGAGACTCGTTAGTGATATTCCATATGGTTTTTCTCTATCTTGTTTTTATTTTTCTTTGTGAGAAACTAATTAATATGGAATGAATGAATTGTAATTTGAAAGCATGGTATGCTTAGGAAAGCACTATAGACTTATTTTGAGGAAGGACTGGGTACAATACATGAAACCTGGCTTTTCATGTCTTTGTTTTTCTGCTACTGTCACTCAATGATTTTCCATTTTTATTTTTCAATGCTATGATTCATCTCATTCTAGATCCATATGGCTTCAAATGCCATGATCCTGGAGCCTGTGAAACATCTTGATTGGTAGCATCCGGTATGAATATTATTATTATTTGAGTTGTAGAAGAATTGGGTTCATGTGAAGGCTTCAAAATAAGGACAAGCCAAGAGAAGTAAGACAGTCAAAGAATAGAATTTTATTTATTTATTTTTTCTTTTTTGGGCTACAATACAGTTATAAACACTTGTGTTGCAACTTGCAAGAGAAGTGACATTGTCATTATCCATATTCTGAAAAGATTGAACTGATGGCAAGGGTGGACTTAGGAATTTAAATTTTAAGGGCACGATGAGCTTAAAAGAAAGTATACTGTTATGGTACCGACCTAGGTCCTCTGCCTGACCAAGGTCGACCATGACTGACCAGCCTGGAGGAATAATGAGGACGCCGGAATGAGTGCAGAAAGCGAGTGCGGGAAGCAAGGAGTACGGTCGCAAGTAAGCCTGGAGGAAGAGGATTGTTATGGACCGGTGTCCGAGCTGGGCCCCAATGGCGCCCGAGTACCGATCACCGAGCCCAGAAACCGAGCAGAGCTCCCGAGGGTGACGACTGGTCCCGAGGAGAGAAGCCCCGAATCTTCTAGAAGACCTGTGGTAAATGATATTGATAAGACCTGAAACAACTGGAGGGTCCGAATATTGGGGAGCACGAAAGAAATAGGGATAAGCCCTCACCTATATCAGGTGCGAGATAAGACGAGGAGATAGGCTCCTCTCATTCAAATGTTCACTTGCTCAGGAAGAGAGCCATGCATGCAAATCGGAACAGACTCACCTATATAAAGGGGGCTTGGCCCATTAGGTTACACACTCTCTTCACCCTAAACACTTAACTCATCTCTCTTTTGTATGCTCCTCTTCTCTCCCTCCTAAAACCCTATCTAATTTAGGCATCGGAGTGCCTTTTACAGGTACCCCACTCGCCGGACTTGACGGAGGGCAGACGCTGCGCTTAAAGGAGGAGAGCTCTCACCATTTCGTGCATTAACATTGGCGCTAACCATGGGGCCCCGGTAAAACGATTCCCGGGCCTCGAGTCTTATCACACATCTCATCACAGTGTGTAACATAAGCTCATCTAGCCACATCAATCTTCCTATTAGCCGCCACGGCTAAAACCTTAAGCAAAAAGAATTCAGGAGCAGATCAACCATTGTTAGCCATGGAACCTCATACTTCAGGAGAACGTGCTCGGTCATGCTAATATAAGTCATCATCACGGATGGGACACCGACCGAAATTTTCCATGGAAGTCCTGAGAGCTCGGTGTATTTCTCGTGCTTAGCGAGGTAGTTGCTGACCTCGGTGCATGCCAATTATGCTGAAACCATTGAGATCAGCTTCAAACAAAAACGCTCTCAACGCATCCTCTCGACGAACATATTTCTAATCAGGGTTTGCTTGCCTTCCTTATCTGCCTTCTGATCATCATGAATAAGATTTTCAAAAAACCTAATCAATTTTTGAGAAATATTTCTAATCAGTTCTCGTAAAAAAAAATTTTGGCCATCCGAGCTTATCATATATCATATATCGACAAACTGATTTTCAAAATTTGCTACAACATTGATATGGATATATCACAACAAGCAACCTGTAGCCTAGATGGATTCAAGCAACGAAGCATTTCATGATCGATTTTTAATTATCACAGACATGCCAAATGTTATACACACTCTTTCTTTTATATTGTTAACTCATCATTTTTATTCAAACTCACCATGATTTGGATATGTCAGGAGAAACAACGTGGCAGTACCTTTGCAATATCTAAGACTTCTCATTTATACTCATTCATATTTATATGGCTCATTATAATATTTTTCTATGAAAAATCCAAACGAACGCAATTACCTTGCTGGATAGCGAATGATGATTTACCAGACTTCTTTGGATGCATTAAGTCATTCAAATTTTAATTTATCTTATCTGGAGCAGTTACTTTCGGTCTTATGTGATATTGCTTATCTCATCATCTCTTCATAATTAGAATTTAAATTCTAACTAGAATTTAAATTGATGACTTTAAATTCAAACTTTTATCTGGTTATTTTTGCAAGTCATATCTCCTCTCCTAATATTCAAATTTGAAATATTATATCATACCTTTCACATAACTACTATTTGGAGAGATCAAGATAAATCTCAAGTCTTTGGATATCCTAAGAATCAAGAACTCAGATTGGCCACACAAAAATCTTGGAAGAGCTCAAGATATGCTCGACAAAACTCAACTACTCAACTCAATCAACCTCATCTCAACAGCTTGGTTGACTTCTACTGTTTAACTATTCGGTCGACCAACCTGGTTCAATGGATGACCAACCTGGACGACCTACCTGGTTCAATGGATGACCTACCTGGTTCACTGGGTGACCTACTTGGCTCACCTCAACAATTCGAATATTCAGATGACTTACTTGTTGACATCAACAATCCAAATATTTAGCTAATCAACCTGGTTGGCCTCGATTTAGATGTTCAGTCGACCTCAACTGCTCATATATTCGGTTGTCCTCAACTCAGATAGTTGGATGACCTCAGTTATTTGGAGGATGTCAAATTAGCTACATTGATTAATCTCAATAATTCGAATATTCAGATGACTCCACCTCAGTTACATTGCAAATCTCAGACACTCGGACGACCTCAAATCATTTGCTTGCTTGACCTCAAGTGGTCAGGAAATTTGACGACCCCAACCTAGCCACATGGACAATCACATCAGCTACTCCCCAAAGGAAGTACAAAAGCTCGGCTATGAGCACTCTACCAATAACACAGAAATTAATACTAACTTTGCTATATCAAATTGTTGTAATTTGCTAAACTTTTAGACAGGAGCAACGCCCCAAAGCCAAAGGTTGAGCTCGCCACAAAGCTTAGTACCCAGTGTCAAAGGTTAATGCTCGCCATAGAGCTTAACGCCTAAAGCGCCAAGTTTAAACAAAGGTTTAGCTCATCACCTAGCTACTAAGCTAAAAAGCGAAGGGACGAACTCACCACAGAACTCAGCACCCGAAGAGCAAAAGCTAGTCAAAAGAACTCAAACACGAATTCTACAAGGACTACAATAGATCCTTCAGAAATTTTCATCAACCACAGTGAGGCTAGATCAAATAAGCTCGACCATACGCATTTGAGTTCAGTGACCAGGTTAGCATAAAGGCCTGGCGAGCTCTAATGCAGCTCGACTAAGGTCGTAACTTGACCTAAGCAAAACCTCTGCAGTTTAAGTGACCAGGTCAGCATAAAGGCCTGGCGAGCTCTAATGCAGCTCCACTAAGGTCGTACCTTGACCTAAGCAAAACCTCCGCGATTTAAGTGACCAAGTTAGCATAAAGGCCTGGCGAGCTCTAACACAACTCGACCAAGGTCGTAACTCGACCTCAACAAAACCTTTACGGTTCAAGTGACCAGGTTAGCATAAAGACCTTGGGAGCTCTATCGCAACTCGTTCAAGGTCGTAAGTCGACCTAAATAAAACCTTAGTGGTTCAAGCGACCAGGTCAGTATAAAGACTTGGGGAGCTCTAACGCAGCTCGGTCAGGGTCGTAAGTCGACTAAATAAAACCTTGACAGTTTAAGTGACCAGGTCAGCATAAAAACCTGGCGAGCTCTAACTAAGCTCAATACGCAACCCCATATGTTTCAAAAATGAGTTCTGAAACAAGTTTTTCGGGGGAAAGCCCCCCGTGGCACGAAGAGTAATACAAAAATTAGAAGTAAAGATCGTGATGATAACTATCTAAAGAACTCCCCTATACAACATGTTATGGGTCGGTGTCCGAGCTGGGCTCCCATGGCGCTCGAGTAGCAGCTCAGACATAATCTTTCTATGGAAAACACAGAGGTACTAATCCCACGAAACCAGTGTGGCACTCTAACAAATTCACTTCATGTTTCTTTCAGGAAAACAAAATAAGCCTAGAGATAGGTACCACAAGTTTGGTCACAACATGCTCGGC
Organism: Calophaca sinica; assembly: GCA_037113605.1. Classification (NCBI taxonomy): domain Eukaryota; kingdom Viridiplantae; phylum Streptophyta; class Magnoliopsida; order Fabales; family Fabaceae; genus Calophaca; species Calophaca sinica. The sequence continues at coordinate 83,833,334 of CM073730.1, read as the reverse complement.
CACAACGAGCCTAGATGACATAAGCACGACCGTACGAGCTCAAATACCACAGGTTCGAATGAACGAGCTCGAATATAAGCAGCCTAACCACAAGAGCTCGGATGCGAGCAACTCAACCAGGAGAGCTCGGACACAAGAAGCACGACCACGATGAGCCCATACAAGAATGTCGATGAGATCAGTTATCATTTAATATTGACCTACCACGTAAAAATATAGACTCTCATGCTTTACAAGCCTAAGAGTCTAGGGGGCTAGTGTTATGGTACTGACCTGGGTCCTCTGCCTGACCAAGGTCGACCATGACCGACTAGCCTGGAGGAACAACAAGGATGCCAGAACGAGTACAAAAAGTGAGTGCGGGAAGCAAGGAGTACAGTCGCGAGTGAGCCTGGAGGAAGAGGATTGTTATGGACCGTTGTTCGAGCTGGGCCCCCATGGCGCCAGAGTACCGATAACCGAGCCCAAAAACCGAGCAGAGCTCCCCAGGGAGACGGGTGGTCCCGAGAAGAGAAGGCCCGAATCTTCCAGAAGACCTGTGGTAAACGATATTGATAAGACCTGAAACAGCTGGAGGGTCCGAATATTGGGGAGCACGAAAGCAGTAGAGATAAGCCCTCACCTTTATCAGGTGCATGATAAGACGAGGAGATAGGCTCCTCTCATTCAAATGGTAACTTGCTCAGGAAGAGAGCCATGCATGCAAATCGGAACAGAAAGGGGGCTTAGCCCCTCAAGTTACACACTCTCTTCACCCTAAACACTTAACTCATCTCTCTTCTATACACTCCCCTTCTCTCCCTCCTAAAACCCTATCTAACTTAGGCATCAGAGTGCCTTTTGTAGGTACCCCACCCGTTGGACTTGACGGATGACGGATGTTGCGCCCAGAGGAGAATGGCTCTCACAATTTCGTGCATTAATAGGTACCATATTGTTTACTTTTGGTATCACATTTCTCGAAGTGTAATTGTGTCAGAGATTTAGTTTCTGCAAGCTATATTAAATAAAACAATAAAGCCTCCCATGTTTAGGCTGCAAAACTTCTATGCCCACCGTGTACCTAACCACCCTCCATCTGTCACGTACGCCACCTTCCCAATCAAAAAAAAAAAAGAAAGAAAGAAATAAGAATAGAAATACACTAGCAACATTGATTATAAAGAAGAAGATAATAAAAGAGAAAGAGAGAGAGTCAAGCTCTCTTGCCACCGTTGCACTGTGGGCGTTTGTTTCCTTCATCTCTAGACACAATAGCTGCTTCGGTAACCCCCAACCTCCATAAACCCATTGCCAAAAGCAGCCCATAACCGTCGCGCAAACCTATCCACGAGTAGCGCTGCGACCCGAAACCGCAATGTGCCTATTCTCTATGCAAAAAAAATTCTCTTGTACATCCAAGGACTGTCCCTTGCCCGCTCCCTTTCTCGAACACTTCCCGTTGCGTTTTGATCCCTTTGCCATCTTTTTATTTCTCGCTTTCATTCTTCCTTTTGCCTGTGAGTGGGAGGGAGAGAACATTAAACATATCAATTATTTTCTTTGATAATTTACGAAAACTAAATTGCGAAAACAATCACAGTTTAAGAAATTTGATTTTGAAAGTAAACAATGTGTTCCAAATTAAGTTTCCATAATTACATATTTATAATTCTGAAAAACATTGTTAATTTTCAGAAAAGGGGTTTAAGAACAAAACAATTAAACTATAAACAAAGTAAGCAAAGCAATGTCACAAGAACGGAGTAGAGATCAAATAGGAAAAACCTAGAATAACCGGGTTTACTAATACTAGATCTTGAATATATTACCTTGCTATTACGAATTGTATTTCCTTATTGAAAGCCAATCATTCACTCTAAATTACTAAGAACTACCTAGTTAATAGCCTTCTTCCTAAATAACTACTTCGTTTTGATCCAAGAAGGTAATTAAAGGAAATAGCATTAAGAACAGGTGAGTTTGTTAATCTAATAACCGATTCGAAACAAGCAATAACCTTATCCGACATGTAAAGCGAGTTCTGTTAATCTTAGAGTTCTATTAACTAATAGCGATAGTCGCCTCTAATTAACTAATTTATTAAGGATTGACCATGTCCTATGGAATTAAGCATGCTAGGAAGAACACATTCATAAGGATAATAAGAAATTCATAATAGCAATTGAATAAATATCAAGAACATTGTAAAAGATCTCCCATCACCCCTAATGATGGAGTTAGCTACTCATACTGTTTCTCAACATAATATAGAATAACATAAAATCCAAACATGCAATCCTAAAAGAAAATAAAATTAGAGAGGCAAAAGATAAGAGGCAAAGTCTAAAGCAAAAGACCATCACTCAGGGAGAATGAGTTACTCAGGGAGAATGAGTTCCTCCCTAGAGAGTGAGTTGAGTTCTTAAAAGGGGGTGAGAATGCCTATTTATAGGCTCTTGTGCGGATTAAGTCAACTGGCTTCAAATCTGTGCATTCTGGGCTTGTGTACGGCTGTACTGCGATTATACACGGCCGTACCGAACTTGAATTGCGACGTTGGCCTGTACTTGTGCACTCAGCACCACCTGACAGCAATTGTGTACGAGACTTTTGGTACGGTCGTACTAGACTTTTTCTTCGGCGCCAGGCCATACTGACCATGGGGTACGCCCCTACTGATGTGCTTGAATAGGTAAGGCCGTACTGAAAAGATGTCAGGTCGTACCACTTGTCCAGAAACGCTAAAAATCTCCAAAAATCGCCAAAATCTTCCCAAAATTCAATATTTTGCTTCCCATGTTACCTTTATTACTTTTCTGCATAAATGAGGAAATAGTGAGCATATTTTATCTAATAAGGAACAAAATCGTAATATTTTATACTCAAAATATCCCAAAATAATAGACATAATGGAGTGTTAACACATCCTTACACTTAAACTTTTGCTTGTCCTCAAGCTAACTACTTGGATATTTATAAGAAAAGTTGAATTTACTGACTAGGGGCATAAATGAGATACATGACAACAAAGTAATATCATAAGAAGTGCTAAGTAACAGAATGCCCATTTAGAGATGCAAGTTCAACAAGTTCACCAAGTGTGTGATTTATATGTCACTTTTCTCACCACTCTCAAAGTGTTTAAAGGTATAGTCATTAACGCCAAATTTTCCCAAAGAAGTGACATTACCATATGCTTGAACATTGACAAAAACTCTACTATTAAAATCTACTTATCATGCAAAAGAGGAAAAGGGGTCTTTCATGGGTTGTAATGAGGCCAAGGTAATAATGTTATGTGGGATAATAGAAAGAAAAGATCATGCAAAGGGTCAGAAACAAATCAACCAAACAAGTAACCTTTTTCTTTTTAACTATAAAGAGCAGACAAGAATCCCTCTAATATTCATCATTCTTCTCTTTTTATTCCTTGAAGGCAATAACTCTGTAACATCTCGTTCCCGGAGCACTACTAATCCAATATTTCTAGAAATATGAAATACTCTGCTTGTATGGTTTTTGAAAATGTGGTTCTATTTTTTTTCTTTAAAAACTTCTTTTAAAAGAGTAGTCAGAGTATTACAGCGATTTCAGAAACATGATGGTGAATAAATAAAGACATCAAAATAAAACCACTAGAACCATAATCATCAATTTATTCAATCATCGTACGCCTAACAATTCAAGTCTTGAATACATAATACATGTTATTATAACATTGTAATTGAAACAGTATATACCCTATAGCTGGTCGACACGCTATAACACTTACTAGACCTCCAGTAAGTTCAACTAACACACAAGGCAGATAGCCAGTTAAGACTATCCTCAGCTACGCTTGTCAGCAACCTCGAACACTCTGCAGTCTTAATGATCTGGGTTACAATCATTGATTGAAAGAACCACGGACAAGGGTCAACTTCTTACACAAACAAAGACAATAACAACATGTATAATAACAATTCATATTATACACATAGAACATAATATACAATTCAATAAGAATGCATAAATGCTCTGCAAATGTGACTACATGCCACTGTTTATGATTCTGGAATACCCCACGCAGTGGTCAATCGCTTGGTATACCCCAACCCGATAATGTTCCATGAGATGGGTCTAAGACTCTCCTGACGACACTGAACTCCCTTGTGATATACCTCACCCCAGGATTTTCAGTTTGAAGTTACCCTTATGCATGTCAATGCATTTCACCAACTCCAATGAACATATCAATGCATATGATATTTCAAAATGGCATAATCAAATCAATATTCAATTATCCAGTACCAATCCAAAAGTATATCTCAACATGATAACACATATTCCACATACACCACATAATCAATTCAACTGTCCAATAATTCAAAATCCCAATAATTCAGCAAATCCAATCCACTTACCTTCACAACTCCATATTCAGCAAACATAAGCATATGACTATAAACCACATCTTAGCATTTAAATATCCAAACTCTAGTTATATCTAGAAGTAGCCCTTACACTAACATACTATAACAAGTATTAAATGTGAAGCACCCTTACCAAAGATACACTGCTCATGTGTCCAAGCACGTCACAACTTACTCAGCACGGACAACGCTCAAGGATCCTATCAACACATCAAGGCTTAGTACAGATCTAGTCCACTCAAAATAATCCCCTAGGCATAGACCCAATTCTAACTCCTAGGTTTGTCAAACCCAAAAATCTTTTTAACAAGATACACACACTTGAAATGATAAGCACTTTGAATTTAAATGCTTTTAAAGACTAAGACTTACTTGAAAGAATACATAAAGCTGAAAAACAAGGTTTTTAAATACTAACACTCACTTCTTTTAAAACTTAAGACATGAAACAATACTAAAATTAAATACTTTTCATCAAAATCTTTGAATTAAGACTCCACTTGGCTTTAGGATCACAAACTCCTAATTTGCCTTAAGTGTTTCTTTGCCTTAACAATCAAAACAACTTCCAATCAAATCAAGCTATTTCCAAATTTTTTTTCCAAAACATAAACACAATTCAATACAAATAGTATAAGTCAAGAGCATCAAAATTTTCTCCTCCAAGCTCTCTAGAAGCTCGCAGCCATACCCTTCTTTTTTCAAAAAAAATTGCAAAACTTTTCACGTAATCAAAACAACACTATTCAACACTTAATTTATTTCCCAAAACATTTAATTTTTCCAAAACAAAACCAATACTCAACTCTATCACCCTATCATGGTTTCCAAACACTCAAGGGTTTCTCAAAAATTCACAACTCCTTTGATCACAACCAAAATTGACAACAACAATAACAATAACAAACATTAAGGAGTAAGAACCCCAAAGTAATTGAATGATTCACATGGAAAATCACATAACCCCTTCCCTTGGACCATTGGTCTAGGGTTTGAGAAAATTGGGGAAAAGTGTTCATCTTTTCCATGATCATAATCAAGACACCAACAAAGCATTTAAACAAAGAAAGAAGCAAAAAAATCATCTCCTGCACCTAGAACAAGGCTCACGGTTCAAAGAGGAAGAAAAGGAAGGAAGAATTTTGCTTACTTTTCTCTAGCACCCACACTTGCTCTCTTAGGAGGAAGTAGAAATAAAATAGTTGAGAATTGGGGGGGGGGGAGTGCCACGACCTGATTTCTTAAGGAAGGAGGAAGAAAATGACTTGTTTATTTTTCTCCTACACTTAGATCAAATAAGAAGGGGAATGGCATGAATAAATGGGTGAAAGAGAAAGGGAGAGCTACAGCTTTTCCTAAAGAAAAGGAAAGAGAAAGGGAGAGCTATCATGGTTTCCAAACACTCAAGGGTTTCTCAAAAATTCACAACTCCTTTGATCACAACCAAAATTGACAACAACAATAACAATAACAAACATTAAGGAGTAAGAACCCCAAAGTAATTGAATGATTCACATGGAAAATCACATAACCCCTTCCCTTGGACCATTGGTCTAGGGTTTGAGAAAATTGGGGAAAAGTGTTCATCTTTTCCATGATCATAATCAAGACACCAACAAAGCATTTAAACAAAGAAAGAAGCAAAAAAATCATCTCCTGCACCTAGAACAAGGCTCACGGTTCAAAGAGGAAGAAAAGGAAGGAAGAATTTTGCTTACTTTTCTCTAGCACCCACACTTGCTCTCTTAGGAGGAAGTAGAAATAAAATAGTTGAGAATTGGGGGGGGGGGGGAGTGCCACGACCTGATTTCTTAAGGAAGGAGGAAGAAAATGACTTGTTTATTTTTCTCCTACACTTAGATCAAATAAGAAGGGGAATGGCATGAATAAATGGGTGAAAGAGAAAGGGAGAGCTACAGCTTTTCCTAAAGAAAAGGAAAGAGAAAGGGAGAGCTACAGCTTTTCCTAAAGAAAAGGAAGAACTTTGTGTGTTAGAAGCTTCCACTACATTTCATAAACTTAAGAAAGAAGGAGAATGAAAATAAAAATATGGATGGGTGAAGAATGAGGGGCTACGGTCTGATGGAGAGAAAAAGGAAGAATCACAAAAATATTAATCCAAATAAAGAATACTAAAGGATGAGATCAAGTAGATATTTTTTTTCTAATCACCATTAGAAACTTGACACTCAGCACTAATCTAAGATATTTTTGGATTAACCACAATATCTTGACACCTAATCACTCTACACATAATTACCCACTAATCCTAGAATTTTGAATGTCCTAAAATTACTGCGTCGAGTAACCGCATCACTGATTAATTCTTTCGCCAATTAATCGCTAAAATTAATTTACTTGGAAATTAATTCGTCGCGTGATAATAATTTATCATAAATAATAAAAACAATTGAAAACAGTCAATCATAATCACAACAAAATAGAGAACTAATGAAACACAATTTTAGTTAAGACCCAACCATTCTCATGGACACCAAGGTTCCTTTGAGATTAAGTCCTCATTGTCTCAAATTCATCAACAACACTTCAATTAAAATTTAAAACTAAATTTACACTTTCTAAATCAACAAACTCACTTCCCTTTGAAATTCTTTTAGAGTCAAAACTTTTTTAAAATAATTTCCCTTCATACATCAACAATAATAAAATCGTTAGTCACTAGTTGTTATAAATTGAGTTCCATTTTCTTTTTTCCTTAAGAACTCTAGGGATTATAAACCCACTCCAAAAATTCATTTCTCAAAACAATTCTATCTCTCGCATAAACCTTTTAACAAAGCTCAACACTAAAATACTTATCCACAACTCCTAGATCATAACAACACAAAATCTTCAAGAACTTAAGTTAAAAAAATTGAAATCAAACCTCACACATAAATATGTGGTCACGGATTCATACTTCAATTGAACAACCATCTTCAAAATTCTTCTTCAACAATACACACACATAAAACTTGGTTTTCCAAACAAGACGAAATCAAAACATTGTTGAACCCGAGATCGACTAGAAAACCTTGAAGTTATCTTTTGCAACAAAAGGAAGCAAAACCATTCCCAAACTTTTACTACTAAGTCATAATTTAACAAAATTATCTAAAAATTTAAAACCATTTTCAACAAGATTATTAACAACAATACAAAAATTGAAAGCAGAAGAATTAAAATACTCACCTAGAGCTTCCAAGTACTCGCGGTGTTAAGACATCAAAAGGGAAGAATGCTTCTCAAAATCACTAACTAAAAAATCACAAACACCATCACCCACAAATGCCAAGGATAGGGAGAATCCTCATCTCGAAACTTACGGTCTTAGGCATCAACAGAAAAAGAACATCAAAACTATCAAAATTATTAACATTAACAACAACAACCACATCAACAAATAACAAGAAAATAAAAGGGAATCTTCCTACAAAATCATCCTATCGTTCACAGCTTCTCAAGAAAGAAATGGAAGGAAGGGAACTCGCAAACTCTGTAGCTTCTTAAGATCTCTCACACATCACCCACTACCACACGGTTTGGCTAGAAGAAGGATGGAAGAAAAATGGGGTTCTCTGGAGTAGGAGTTCGTTCGCGGTACACCGAAGGAGAAGGAAAGAAGGGAACCTAAATTGTTCTCCACTCACACCAATACCCAACAGAACAAACTATTTTCCCCACTTTCTTTTTAATCGTGGCTGACAAAGTAGTAAGAGAATCACTCAAAATCACTTTTTTTTTTTAGAATTGGTCAGTCAGATCCAAAAGACAGGAGAGGAAAATCCTCACAAAAATCTTAGCCCAAGTCCTCATCACCTACTAATACTAAGACTAAAATGGAATATTTTCTCCTACACCCTTTTATGAGTGAATGGTCGGCCAAGTAAGAAGGAAAAATGAAAATGGATTATTCAACTTTACTTGGCTCTCCTTTAAAGAAAATATTCCATAACTCAAAGAAATAAGAATAAGGTTTGCTAAAAACTTTAGGTACTACCCAACATTAGCTAGACAACTCATCATGCACTAAACCACTACGTTACCCCACTAAACCTCTAGAGTCCATTTAATTGAGTCAAATGAGTATCACGTAAATTAAAATATCATAAGACATTTAATTGACGCGTGCTGAAAAAATAATTGCCACAATATTTTCATTGGAAAATATGAATACGCTCAAAATAAATCTAGAATCACACAATACACCACATATATTCACACCAGTACAAGAATACACTACTGCAAAAACACAGATGTTAGTGACAAACATGTCACACTCTAAAAATCATGAAATATTTTTTTTTTCAAATATCGTACATATCAAAATACTTCAAACATCAATCATTTACGTGATCTATATCTAGGACACTAATACGTCAAAGATCATACTAAACAACAACAACAACAACAACAACAACAACAACAACAACAACAACAATAATAATAATAATAATATAATAGTAGTAGTAGTAGTAGTAGTAGTAACCGCGTCTCCTACAAACAATCCCGGAATCTCATCTCTTATTTCCCAAAGGACTTAAGAGATTCATGGCGACAAAAGTCAACCATCCTTTGGTCTCTGCAACTTGCTCTTCTCCTTGCTGTCCTAGCAGGTCACATTGATCCTCCATAGTAGCCTGTTGAGCAACAACCACTGGTACCCCTGTCACAGCTTGGCTACCTAGATCCTCTAATCCATCTCTAAATTATTAGCTCTAACAGGAAGAAATTGCTCGTTTCGAAGGTATTGGATTCCCTCAAGGTTTTACAACCACATTAGAACCCCACAACGATTTTGTGTCTTAGCACATATTGTTTCAATTAAGAAACAATCCAAATAATTACAAGTAGAGTTACTCCACTTGAGGAACAAACAAGATACAAAAGCACAATTTGACCCCACACAATCTGCTCTCTACAAAACCCAACACTTGACCAGCTATAGTTTTCCAACTCACAGTTCGGTTAGAACCGAACCGCTCTAATACCACCTTTGTAACACCTCGTTCTCAGAGCACTACTAATCCAATATTTCTAGAAATATGAAATACTCTACATGGTTTCTGAAAATGTGGTTCTATTTTTTTTCTTTTAAAAACTTCTTCTAAAAGAGCAATCAGAGTATTACAGCGATTTTAGAAACATGACGGTGAATAAATAAAGACATCAAAATTAAACCACAAGAACCATAATCATCAATTTATTCAATCATCGTACGCTTAACAATTCAAGTCTTGAATACATAATACATGTTATTATAACATTGTAATTGAAACAGTACACACCCTATAGCTAGTCGACACACTACAACACTTACTAGACCTCTAGTAAGTTCAACTAACACACAAGGCGGATAGCCAGATAGGACTATCCTCAGCTACGCTTGTCAGCAATCTCGGACACTCTGCAGTCTTCATGATCTGGGTTACAATCATTGATTGAAAGAACCACAGGCAAGGGTCAACTTCTTACACAATCAAATACAATAACAACAGCATGTACAATAACAATTCATATTATACAGATAGAACATAATATACAATTCAATAAGAATGCATAAATTCTCTGGAAATGCGACTATATGCCACTGTTTATGATTCCAAAATACCCCACGCAGTGGTCAATAGCTTGGTATACCCCAACCCGATAATGTTCCACGCGATGGGTCTAAGAGTCTCCTGACGACACTGAACTCCCTTGTGATATATCTCACCCCAGGACATTCACGTCTAGGGTGACACCCTCTACCCCGTCATGGCATTTTGGTAACGTAAAAAGAAAGAACACGGAATAAAATTTTGATCCAAGTAAAAACTTTTCTTTTCAAATAAGGTAGAGTTGTCACTCTCAACTTGCGGAAATCAAACATAGTAAAAGAGGGAAAATATCAAAAAGAGATAAACCCAATGTTCCCCGATGTCATATTAATTCAGAGCTTCTCCCTAATTATTACATCGAAAAAATATAATAACTTGTTCAAAACAAAAATAAGTCTTCTATCTATTCCAACAAGCTATCACGATCACTCATCTGCATTAACATCCTCAACACTTGCAGTCTCATCATCTATACATACCCAATGGGATATGCATAGCCACAAAAGGGGTTAGTCATCATAACCTCAAATAGTACATATAGTGAAGGAAATCAGTGAACAATGCCCAATATAATTATAATTCTAACAGCAGCATCTGAACACCACATTCTACAGCACCAATCACAACATAAATATGTTACCACAACAACTAAGTATCACACGCCACAACATCGACCACCACATTAAGATAACCCACAAAAACCAAGCAACCAGGCATATTATCATGCGAAATGATGTATTTCTAGGACCATAACTATATGCATGTGGATCCATTTATAACGAGGCCGGGATACCTTGCCCGTTTTGGAATACCATGTCCATAATGCCCCAATAATAGCAGGACCGGGATACCTTGCCCGATTCGCCCCGATAACAGTAGGACAGGGATACCATGTCCGAGTGGGATATCGTGCCCGATACGCCCCACTAAAAGCAACAACAATATTGACACCATGATGCATGAACATAACCAAATGCGGTGTCTAACAACAACAACTTCTATCTTAATATCCTCGATAGAATAACAACAACAACTTCAAGACAGAAGTCAATACATCAATGAGATCCTTCAATCAACAAGAGAATCAATCAACACCCTTTACCAACTTAGTTTAAGCACACAACACTTAAATTAATCATCAAATTAAATAATTAGCCCCTCCAAGTTTTATCATGTTAACCATTCTTTAGACATCCTAGACAAGCACGAGGCATATAATATAGTCCATAAGATTCTGCCCAAAACACGAGAAACGAGGAAACATGAAGAAGTTACACGGTGGCCATTACCCAGAGGGCGCCTGGCGCCCTGCCTCTGTCCAAGAATTTAGGTTGCGCGGTTTCCACACATTCAGGGACCATTCGGGGTACCGTTACGTCTTATAAATCATACTTGACACTAATCCAAAGTCTGTAGACCCATACTCATCTTCTATGAAATTATAAAACTCAAAAAGTGGTTCTTTAACTATTTAAGTTCAACACTTAATAACCTTTGACATAAAATTCTGCATAATCTACTTAGCCATTACTATTAGTACCCAACCCTCATCTTAACACCTCGAAAATTCATTATCAAAACATCACCAACTCATGTATCAATTATTCTAGATGATTAATCGTAACTTAGTCCATTTTAACTTCATTTTTAGCCTCATAAGAATTCTGTTTTTAAAGTATAACATTACCTTTTAATTCCCTACAACAACAACTAGTTGAGTTAGGCAATTCAATAAATTGCACATGATATCAATATCAATACCAAGGCACAACAACACATATCATATAGCATATCTTCAAGGTTTGTAAGATTCATGCCATAGCAATTTACAACAATAACCAAAACTCATAAATCCATGAACATCAAAGAGGTCATCAAGAGTAACAATCATATAAACAACCAAGACACAATCACCACACCAAATCCATCAATCCAATGAATTTATCACATCACATTACAGTAAATATCACAAATCAAGAATTGTAATTGAAGGGTTCAAGAATTTTCCTATCACGGTGGTGATAGTACTCGTTTTTCGTTACCGCGCGAGGCGTAGGGGTCTTGGGACACCCCTATTGCTCACTCATGTTCCGTAAACTCACTATATGAGAAATAACTACCCTTACCTTAAGAGAATTTCGTGCTCCTAGAGTAGGGTGAGAGAACTCCAAGATTCTTCCTTCCTTAGTGACTTTCTTAACCAAAAACACAAGAGCAAAGGATATAAGAATGAGAAACCAGAACATTGGAACCCTAATGATGATTAAAGGTCTTATCCTCAGTCAAGAAGGCTTCCCTTAAACTAATCTCCTCAATGGATATAAGTGAATGACTGTGATTCTAGTCTTCAATTCGTGTTTCTATGCACAAGCTCTATCCAAGAACACCCTAGAGCAGAAAAAGCAAAGAAAAGAAGAAGAAAGTAATTTTTCTGGTGAGACATTTTGTGGGCAGTTTAGAGAACGTGATTAGAGTAAAAACTGAGGCTTAGTTGGTGGTTCATAGCCTAACATTTAATCTTAGTGAATTGGGTCGAGTTTGGGTCCAATGGGTCGGATTACACGTGCCAAAATGCGTCAAAACATAAAAAATTCGCGTGACAGCACGCTGCCAGCAGGCACCTGGCGCCTGGACTGGACGCTTGGCGCGGGCTCATGGTGATCTCTGGGCGCCCGCGCTTGAGTCTGGGCGCTCTGGGCCACTGCGCCATTGTTTTGGCTGTATCTGGAGCTACGGGTGTCCAATCGAGGCGTTCTTAGTGGCGTTAGAAAGCTAAGGGAAATTCCTACGATTTCATGTCGAATAGGATTAACTAAAATGGGGCTCTAATAAGGCTAAAAATGGAGATGAAGTTTTCTCCAATATTCGTTAGTGTTACACTTGTGTAGCATTGACTCAAGATGGCATATATGGAGTTGTAGGTATCGAAATCGAGTCAAACTAAAGTCAACTAAAAGATAAGAGATAAGGCCACAACTTTATTGAAGGGACTTAAATACAATTGAGTTGTTAGAGGGTTCAAAAATGAGAAATACGGTGACTGAAATGGTTAAATGCAGGAATAGAGGTACATCTAGATACTCCATCGGCTGAAGGAATGGTAAAACACATGGAACCTATCCCAAACAACTCTAAACATATCCTAATCCTATACAACATGTTCTAATCTTGGAGGATGAAAATTTAGGCTGTTACAATTCTACCCCCTTAAAAGAATTTCATCCTCGAAATTCCGAAAAATCTTAAGGCCTAATCTCCTATCCTAGGGTCCTCAAGGTTGTTAGGATACTTCCCTATTAGTCGTACTGAACGTTCTTGTGGTTATCATGGTAAGGTAACTAACCCCTACTTGTAACTACATCCATCTAACTATAATAGTCTATACCACTAATCTTATTTATCCATGTCGATCACCTTTTGCTTCGGTCACTGGCGATAAGTTATTGGGTGGCCATCCCTCCTACTTTTCTAGCCAAGTAGCCAAAGCAACAACAATCATTCATGTCATTTACTAGTACTTCTATAAGGATCTCTGATAGGGGCTTGAGCATAAAAATGTTGGTACCTACTAATTACCCTTAAGCTCTATTAAAGTTCCCCCTATTTGTCATTACCACGATTCCGCTGTGCTACTCTGATAATCTATCTTATAACTAACAGTACTGCCAATGTCCATCATCCACTATCTATTGTCATAGTGTTTCCCCAAAGTTGACTCTCGTGGATTATCATCTAATCCAAAATGGGGAGTCTAACACTTCTAACGTAACAATCTAGTTCTTACTAAGTGCTAATAGTCAACTACAGGTTAGCCCACACTTCTACCTAACACAACCCAAGAAACAAACATTCAAAGCGAATGGTGCATGAAACAATTGGGCAACTAGAAATCCTCTAAACGCAGCATGTACCTTGAATGTGGTCCTCTAATTCAGTTGCTTCCGCTCCTGTGAGGGTGAAGACTCGACCAGTGAACTTTATCTTGTTGGCTTGGGGCTTCTGAGGTGTACTCCCACTAGCTAGTTCAGGCTTAACTTCCTTACAGTTTCTGCTGATATGGCCCGACTTATGACACTTGGAACCTATGACTTCAGTTTCCTGGCACTCACGAGTGTAGTGAACCTTGCTACACTTCTGAGTAGAAAATGCTTATCCAAGGAAAATCTCTCCTTGAACAGCTTCCAGGTGACAACATCCTCAGCTTTTCCAAGCATTAGCAGTTGTCATCCCACCAAAGTTTAGCTTCATCGGTCAGTTTGAATGTAGCGAATGCCACCTTCTGAGCATCTGTGCAAGTCTCCTTCCCATGAATCCAATGTTGTGCTCCTCCTGGGTCAAACATCCCCTTACATCAATCAAGCTTCCAACAATGTCGATGACAACACAGTTACTCTTGTCCTTCATCTCTTCTTACTTAGACGGTCAGGAAATGAATCGGTCACTAAGTAAAGTGCTAAAATCTCATATCATTATCTATTCTAACATAGACAATCATATAAGAGTACACAGAGAAAATATAATAGACTCATACCATGGCCTGAGAATCAAGCCGAGCTCTGATACCACTAAATGTGACACCCTCTACCCCGTCATGGCATTTTAGCAACGTAAAAAGAAAGAACACGGAATAAAATTTTAATCCAAGTAAAAACTTTTCATTTCAAATAAGGTAGAGTTGTCACTCTCAACTTGCAGAAATCAAACATAGTAAAAAAGGGAAAACATCAAAAAGAGATAAACCTAAGGTTCCCCGATGTCGCATTAATTCAAAGCTTCTCCCTAATTATTACATCGGAAAAATACAATAACTTGTTCAAAAAAAAAGTCTTCATCTACATACCCAATGGGATATGCATAGCCACAAAAGGGTTTAGTCATAATAACCTCAAATAGTACATACAGTGAAGGAAATTAGCGAACAAAGTGCAATATAACAACAATTCTAACAGCAGCGTCTGAACACCACATGCTACAGCACCAATCACAACATAAACGTGTTACCAAAACAACTAAGTATCACACGCCACAACATCAACCACCTCATTAAGATAACCCACAAAAACCAAGTAACCAGGCATATTATCATGCGAAATGATGTATTTCTTGAACCATAACTATATGCATGTGGATCCATTTATAACGAGGCCGGGATACCTTGCCCGTTTCGGAATACCATGTCCGTAATGCCCCAATAACAACAGGACCGAGATACCATGCCCGCACGAGATACCTTGCCCGATTCGTCCCGATAACAGTAGGACTGGGATACCATGCCCGAATGGGATACCTTGCCCGATACGGCCCACTAACAGCAACAACAATGTCGACACCATGATGCATGAACATAACCAAATGCGGTGTCTAACAACAACAACTTCTATCGCAATATCCTCGATAGAATAACAACAACAACTTCAAGACACAAGTCAATACATCAACGAGTGCCTTCAATCAACAAGATAATCAATCAACACCCTTAACCAACTTAGTTTAAGCACACAACACTTAAATTAATCATCAAATTAAATAATTAGCCCCTCCAAGTTTTATCATGTTAACCATTCTTTAGACATCCTAGACAAGCCCTAGACATATAATATAGTCCATAAGACTCTGCCCAAAACACGAGAAACAACGAAACACGAAGAAGTTACACGACGGCCATTACCCAGAGGGCGCCTGGCGCCTGACAAACTGGGGCGCCTGGCGCCCTGCCTCTGTCCAAGAATTTAAGTTGCACGGTCTCCACGCTTTCGGGGACCGTTCGGGGTACCATTACGTCTTATAAATCATACTTGGCACTAATCCAATGTCCGTAGACCCATGCTCATCTTCTATGAAATTATAAAACTCAAAAAGTGGTTCTTTATCTATTTAAGTTCAACAATTAATAATCTTTGACAGAAAATTCTGCATAATCTACTTAGCCATTACTATTAGTACCCAACCCTCATCTTAACACCTCGAAAATTCATTATCAAAACATAACCAACTCATGTATCAATTATTTTAGATGATTAATCCTAACTTAGTCCATTTTAACTTCATTTTTAGCCTCATAAGAATTCTATTTTTAAAGTATAGCATTACCTTCTAATTCCCTACAACAACAACTAGTTGAGTTAGGCAATTCAATAACTTGCACATGATATGAATATCAATACGAAGGCACAACAACACATATC
The DNA here is from genome assembly GCA_037113605.1 of Calophaca sinica. Classification (NCBI taxonomy): domain Eukaryota; kingdom Viridiplantae; phylum Streptophyta; class Magnoliopsida; order Fabales; family Fabaceae; genus Calophaca; species Calophaca sinica. The sequence goes on along the minus strand of CM073730.1, from coordinate 83,817,155 downwards.
ATATAGCATATCTTCAAGGTTTGTAAGATTCATGCCATAGCAATTTACAACAACAAGCAAAACTCAAATCCATGAACATCAAAGAGGTCATCAAGAGTAACAATCATATAAACAGTCAAGACACAATCACCACACCAAAGCCATCAATCCAATGAATTTGTCACATCACGTTACAATAAATATCACAAATCAAGGATTGTAATTGAAGGGTTCAAGTATTTTCCTATCACAGTGGTGATAGTACTCGTTTTTCGTTACCGCGCGAGGCATAGGGGTCTTGGGACACCCCTATTACTCACTCATGTTTCATACACTCACTAGATGACAAATAACTACCCCCTTACCTTAAGAGAATTTTGTGCTCCTAGAGTAGGGAGAGAGAACTCCAAGATTCTTCCTTCCTTAGTGACTTTCTTAACCAAAAACACAAGAGCAAAGGATATAAGAATGAGAAACCAGAATTTTGGAACCCTAATGATGATTAAAGGACTTATCCTCAGTCAAGAAGGCTTACCTTAAACTAATCTCCTCAATGGATATAAGAGAATGACAGTGATTCTAGTCTTCAATTCGTGTTTCTATGCACAAGCTTTATCCAAGAACACCCTAGAGCAGAAAAAGCAAAGAGAAGAAGAAGAAAGTGGTTTTTCTGGTGAGACACTTTATGGGCAGTTTAGATAATGTGATTAGAGTAAAAATTGAGGCTTAGTTGGTGGTTCATAACCCTAACATTTAATCTTAGTGAATTGGGTCGAGTTTGGGTCCAATGGGTCACCAAAATACGTCGAAACATAAAAAAATCGCATGTCAGCACGCTGCCAGCAGGCGGCTCTGGACTGGGCACCTGGCGCAGGCTCTTGGTGATCCTAGGGCGCCCGTGCTTGATTCTAGGCGCTCTGGGCCATTGCACCACTATTTTGGCTGTATCTGGAGCTACGGGCGTCAAATCGAGGTGTTCTTGGTGGTGTTAGAAAGCTAAGGAAAATTACTACAATTTCATATCTAATAGGCTTAACCAAAATCAGGGTCTAATAAGGCTAAAAATGCAGATGATGTTTTCTCCGATATTCCTAAGTGTTACACTTGCGTTGCGTTGACTCGAGAGGGCATATCTAGAGTTGTAGGTACCAAAATCGAGTCAAACTAAAGCCAACTAAATGATAAGAGATAAGGCTACAACTTTATTGAAGGGACTTAAATCCAATTGAGTTGTTATAGAGTTCAAAAATGAGAAATACGGTGACTGAAATGGTTAAACGCAAGATTAGAGGTACATCTAGATACTCCATCAGCTGACGGAATGGTAAAACACATGGAACTCATCCCAAACAACTCTAAATATATCCTAATCCTATACAACATGTCCTAATCTAGGAGGATGAAAATTTGGGCTGTTACATCTAGGACTAACACTGACACTGAACTCCCTTGTGATATACCTCACCCCAGGGTGTTTAGGTTAAAGTTACCCTTATGCATGTCAATGCATTTTGCCAACTCCAATGAACATATCAATGCATATGATATTTCAAAATGGCATAATCAAATCAATAATCAATTACCCAGTACCAATCTGAAAGCATATCTCAACATGATAACATATATTCCACATATACCACATAATCAATTCAACAGTCCAACAATTCAAAATCCCAATAGTTCCGCAAATCCAATCCCCTTACCTTCATAACTCCCTATTCAGCAAACATAAGCATATGACTATAAACCACATCTTAGCATTTCAATATCCAAACTCTAGTTATATCTAGAAGTAGCCCATGCACTAACATACTATAACAAGTATTAAATGTGAAGTGCCCTTACCAAAGATACACCGCTCATGTGTCCAAGCACGTCACAACTTACTCAGCACGAACAACGCTCAAGGATCCTATCAACACATCAAGGCTTAGTACAAATCTAGTCCACTCAAAATAATCGCCTAGGCATAGACCCAATTCTAACTCCTAGGTTTGTCAAACCCAAAAATCTTTTTAACTAGATACACACACTTGAAATGATAAGCACTTTGAATTTAAATGCTTTTAAATACTAACACTCACTTCTTTTAAAACTTAAGACATGAAACAATACTAAAATTAAATACTTTTCATCAAAATCTTTGAATTAAGACTCCACTTGGCTTTAGGATCACAAAGTCCTAATTTTCCTTAAGTGTTTCTTTGCCTTAACAATCAAAACAACTTCTAATCAAATCAAGCTATTTCCAAAATTTGTTTCCAAAACTTAAACACAATTCAATACAAATAGTATAAGTCAAGAGAATCAAAGTTTTCTCCTCCAAGCTCTCTAGGACCTCGCTGCCATACCCTTCTTTTTTCAAAACAATTGCAAAAATTTTCACTTAATCAAAACAACACCATTCAACACTTAATTTATTTCCCAAAACATTTAATTTTTCCATAACAAAACCAATACTCAACTCTATCACTCTATCATGGTTTTCAAACACTCAAGGGTTTCTAAAAAATTCACAATTCCTTTGATCACAACAAAATTGACAACAACAACAATAACAAACATTAAGGAGTAAGAACCCCAAAGTAATTGAAAGATTCACATGGAAAATCTTAACCCCTTCCCTTGGACCATTGGTGTAGGGTTTGAGAAAATTGGGGAAAAGTGTTCATCTTTTCCATGATCACAATCAAGACACCAACAAAGTAGTTAAACAAAGAAAGAAGCAAAAAAATATCTTCTACACCTAGAACAAGGCTCACGGTTCAAAAAGGAAGAAAAGGAAGGAAGAATTTTGCTTACTTTTCTCTAGCACCCACACTTGCTCTCTTAGGAGGAAGAAGAAATAAAATGGTTGAGAATGAGGGGGGGAAAGGGCCACGGTCAAATAAGAAAGGGAATGGCATGAATAAATGGGTGAAAGAGAAAGGGAGAGCTATGGCTTTTCCTAAAGAAAAGGAAGAACTGGGTGTGTTAGAAGCTTCCACCACACTTCATAAACTTAAGAAAGGAGAATGAAAATAAAAATATGGATGGGTGAAGAATGAGGGAGGGGCTACGGCCTGATTGAGAGAAAAAGGAAGAATAAAAAAAATATTAATCCAAATAAAGAAAACTAAAGGATGAGATCAAGTAGATATTTTTTTTTCTAATCACCATTAGAAACTTGACACTTAGCACTAATCTAAGATATTTTTGGATTAACCACAATATCTTGACATCTAATCACTCTACCCATAATTACCCACTAATCCTAGAGTTTTGAGTGTCTTAAAATTACTGTATCGTGTAACCACATCACCAATTAATTCTTTTGCCAATTAATCGCGAAAATTAATTTACTTAGAAATTAATTCATCGCGTGATAATAATTTATCATAAATAATAAAACAATTGAAAACAGTCAATCATAATCACAATAAGTTACGATTCGATTTTCATCAAAATCGGAGTTCGTTTAAAATTTCATTCGTGGATAAAAACTATCCGGTGATTCAAAATCGGCGAAACTTTGTTAGAATTTTTTGACGATTTTTGAATCATAAATTAATATTAAATATTAATTCTTAAATTAAATTTCATCTTGATTTAATTCAATCACTTTCTTAGTGAACAAAAATACGTGTTACCGCGTCAAACAGAAAACTCATAATAAGTTTAATTGTTGAATTCACTTTAAAAGCAGCATACGTTTACGATGTCTATTAAATTGAATTGACATCATAAATAATAATTATTTATGATAAATAATATACTTAAAAATAATTCAAAATAATTCCTCGTACTCTCAGTAAATCATTGAGGTGATCAATCTCTACGACTTACCTTCAAGTAACTGACATTTTATTGCTAAAACAATTTTTCTTAAAAATTGGGGTTGTTACAAACTCTTTTTTTTTTCTATGCTTTTTCTTTTTCTTTCTTTGTTTTTCTTTTCTTTCCTTTCCTCCTTTTATGCTTTTTATGTCGCAATTCAGCAATAAATAATTCTAGGAGGGGAAAGTATTTGCTAAGCCTTCCTTTTATAAGCTTTTCTGAGGGATTTTTAACATTATCCATTTAATTTTTGCCACTAATTGCTTTAACAAAAATATTTTCCAAGGTTTCCTTAATAAAATTATTAAACAATAACAATGAAAAGGTACCAAAGAAATATAATAATAAGCACAAAAATGGGTAACTAGTGGTAAAATATTTGCAACAAAACTGAAGTAGGCCTGAAAAATTTCTAAAATTGTCCCTACCAAATTCAGATGAAAGTAAATTTTTATTCGCATTGTAATGGTCTCAACACAAGTTCTATAATACATAACATGGGGAAAAATATCACTCAATCAATGAAAAGAGGTAAAAAGTATGATGTGACCCCTCATTTAGGCTCAAATCTCACATTTAGTGGTTTACACAGACAAGTTGAAACTCATAAAACTTCAATGCTATTTATTAGCGAATTCTAAAACTAGCAACAATCTCATTTCGTTCATAATTTGTCAGAATTTTTTTTAAAATAGCCCCTAAATCAGAAAAATATCAAATTTTGCGTAATTTAATAGTTATAAGCATAACCAAGTAATTATAATTATAGTTCCCTCCCACACTTATTTTTAACAGCGTCCTGACTGCTAACAGTTATAAAATAAGTAATAAGATTTTTCTAATTAAAATAAGTGCTAAGAATAATTTAAAGTAGAAATGTACTCCCCTCTGATGATTTCACGACCAAATTGCGGGAGTGATTCAATTAATGTTGTTGTCTTGCCAATGCCCATAGAGAAACTGTAAATCTCAATAAACTATTAAAAATATAAAAATAAATTAAATAACATAAAATTAAATAACACAGGTTGCCTCCTGCAAAGCACTTGTTTAACGTCGTGAGCCAGACCATTTGCTTAAAAGTGGTCAACTAGGTGGCTCTCTAAGAGTGAATTTTGCATTTATTGTATTGCCTTTTCTCCACTTTTTAACCATGTGGTTCAAATTGCTCTTTCTTTTTCCAAGTGGTGGATGGGCTTCAAAATATTGTAGAATTTTTATTTCTTCACCACCCACCAATATGCTAGGATCCTGAAAGTTAGTAATTTCTTTTAAAAGTTCCTGCACTTTTAAATCATCAAAGCTGTTAAAAGCAATCACATTATTGGTAAAATAAGAAAGAGTAAAATATCATGGATTTTTAGTAGAATTTTAAACCTTTAAAATATCATCTTCCTTACCACTTCTTATAGTTACCTTTCCTTTTTGAACTTTAATGACTGCTTCACTGATTTTGGCCAAGAGAGTTTGTCTCAAATTAATTGGGACTTCCTCCTTTTGCTCAAAATCAAGAACTGTGGGGTCTTCCTTGTCCTCTTCATGAGTGCTCCCTTCAGTAGGAGATTTTATTTCAGCTTGACTCCTTTCAATAGGAGTTTCAATCGTTTCTGAGATTGACTATTCTTCACAGTTAGGCTCAGACTTTCAATCAACTCTTCAATATTCTCAAGAATGATGACTTCATCTTCCTCCTTCAGATTATGCTCAATTTGATTAGGCAAGATGTCTTGTTCACTCTGAGTTATCAATGTTGCTGGAGCGAAATCCTGACTTTCCATAGATTCAATAGGAGGTTTGAAAACATCAAATGAGTCACCAGGTTTTTTCCCAAATTTAGCCAAAATCTCCTCCACGGTTAGTTCTTCATTTAACTCTTCATCACTCTAATGGATGATGACTTCATATTCCTCCTTGGGATTGGGCTCAACTTGAGTGGGAGGTGACTCTAAAGCTTGTTGAGTCATTAATTCTACAAAACTAGAAAGCTGACTTCCCAAACATTTTTGTTCTTCTCTATTTTGATTCATTGTTCTTTCTAAAGACTTGAATCTTTCATCAGCCCGCTGCATAAATTTTCTCTTTTCCTCCTCAAGTTATGGTTCTTGCTCCTTAAGTTCTTGCTCTTGAGATGGCCAATAAAAATCTTCTCTTTGATTCTGATTTCTCCAAAAGTTGCTCATATAATCTGCCTTTTGTTCAACCCAAGAGTTATATGCTGAACAATCTTGTCATTCGTGTCCTACAACACAACAATACTCACAAAAAAGGGGAAAGAACCCAGCAGTTGTCGCATGTCCTACAAAATAACCATAATACTCACAAAAGGGAACAAACCCATGAGATTATTATTAATTTTTTTTAAAGTAAATAGAAGTAAAATAAAATAAGATAGGATCAAAGCAAAATAGAAAGAATCAAACTAAAAATATAAGAGAGTCAAAGTCTAAAAATAATCAAACAAAATAAGGAAAATTGGATTAGAATAGAAATAAGACAAATAGAATCAAAACAAAATAAACTAAGATATTTATCCTAATCCAATCCTTATCAAATGTTTTCTTAAATTCAAATTCATATTCTATCCATATCTAATCTCAGATTCAAAATAAGATAAGAAAAAGAAAGATCATGATATGTATATAAGAAAGAGCAAAATCTTTTTGGATTTTTTATATCAAATTTAAACAAAATAAAATAGAATAAGATAAAATAAAATAAGATAAGATCTAAACAAATGGATAAACAGATAAAATAAAACAACCAAACAAAAATTTAAAATCTAGATATAGAGATAAAAGAAAAATCTTTTTGAATTTTTGATAGTAAATCTAGATCTTAAATCTAAATAACCAAACAAAAATTTAAAATAAAACAAATAACTCCATCTACTATTTTTTTTAAATAAAGAAAGATAATAATAGTAACAATACCAACGAGCAGTTAACAAGCAATTTTTTTAGATACGAAAATAATAATAATAATAATAATAATAATAATAATAATAATAAAAATAATGTCTAAATTTACAAGGACCTCGTTGGTTTAATATCGCTTAAACATTCCCCGGCAATGGTGCCAAAAACTTGTTGCGGCTCAGGCAAGTGCACCTGATCGTAACTCGTAATAAAGTGGAGTATTTTTAAGACTCCGAATGTCGAATCCACAGAGAATGCGCGAGTACTAAATTAATAGAGATCATTTATTATTTTAGATGATCGAAAGTGATGGTTTTAAGAACAAAACAATTAAACTATAAATAAAGAAAGCAAAACAATGTCACAAGAACTGAGTAGAGATCAAATAGGAAAAGCCTAGGGGAACCAGGTATACTAATACTAGATCCTGAATCTTTTACCTTGCTATTACGAATTATATTTCCTTATTGAAAGCCAGTCACTCACTCTAAATTACTAAGAACTACGTAGTTAATAGTCTTCTTCCTAAATAACTATTCCGTTTTGATCAGGAAGGTAATTAAAGGAAAGAACATTAAGAACATGTGAGTTTTTAATCTAATAACCGACTGGAAACAAGCAATAACCTTATCCGGCATGTAAAAGGAGTTTTGTTAATCCTAGAGTTCCATTAATTAATCGCGATAGTCGTTTCCAATTAACTAATTTATTAAGGACTGGCCAGGTCCTATGGAATTAAGCATGCTAGGAAGAACACATTCATAAGGATAATAAGAAATTCATAATAGCAATTGAATAAATATCGAGAACATCGTAAAAGATCCCCCATCACCCCTAGTGATGGAGTTAGCTACAGTTTCTGTTTCTCAACATAATGAAGAATAACATAAATCCAAACATGCAATCCTAAAAGAAAAGAAAAGAAGAGAGGCAAAGTCTAAAGCAAAAGACCCTCACTCAGGGAGAATAAATTCCTCCCCAGAGAGTGAGTTGAGTTCTCAAAAGGGGTGAGAATGCCTATTTATAGGCTTTGGTGCAGATTAGGTAAACTGGCTTCAAATTTGTGCGTTTTGAGCTTAGGTACGGCGGTACTATGATTATACACGGCCGTACCAGACTTGGAGTTGGCCCGTACTTGTGCACTAGCACCACCTGACAGCAATTGTGTACGACCGTACTACCTTTGGTACGACAGTACTGGACTTTTTCTTTAGCACCAGGTAGTATTGACCATGAGGTACGACCCTAATGATGTGCTTGAATATGTACGACCGTTCTGAAGAGATGTCAGGCCGTACTGCTTGTCCAGAAACTCTAAAAATCTCGCAAACTCGCCAGAATCTTCCCAAAATTCAATATTTTGCTTCCCTTGTTGCCTTTATTACTTTTCTGCATAAATGAGAAAATAGTGAGCATATTTTATCTAATAAGGAACAAAATCGTAATATTTTATTCTCAAAATACCCCAAAATAATAGATAAAATGGAGTGTTAACAACTGTAAATTATCAATTTATGTTACATAATTTTATTAAATTTTGTGAACCATAATACCCTAGTTTTTTAAGAATTGCATACTGTAAATTCATATTTATAGTAAAGAAAAATTTTATTCTTACCGTAAATTTGCATTTACGGGAATTTGTTGGGGTAGTTGGAGTTTTGGTATTTTTAAGGGTATTTTGGTCAAATGACATAAATTTGGGGGTGTGGGGAAAAGGTGTGGATAACATAGGCCAAGAATGGAAGCCTCTCAAGAACTCAGATGTTAACGATATGACCTTTGATTTATGAGGGCTGCTTTGAGCACCCCTCCTTTTCTCCAGCAGCTTCCTATCTCTAGTGGCCCTTTTCCCCCGAGAGCCCCATCTCCCTAAAACCCCCACCCCTAAAATTGAAACCCTCTCCCCCCTAAATACTTTTTTTTCTTTCTTTTTTTCCCAGAAACAAGTTTTTGGAACACAAACACAATAGCAAAGTGGGAGGGAAAAGGGAAGAAGAGGGAAGAGTGGGGCGAACAAGGGGAGTGGGGCTGTTGGGGGAGAGGCTGCTATGGGTGGGGTGGCTATAGAGGTGGGGTAGAGGACAGAGAAAATGGGGTGTGGGTGCAGTGGAAAGAGAAAGGAAAGGGGTAGTATAGGGGTATTTTGGGAAAAAAGGGGTGGGGTGATGTTGGACAAAAAGGGAGCGTTGGAAACATCACCATTGATTTGTTTACATTTGCGAGTATGTAAATGAGCGACACGAGATATTACTATTCGGAGACCTTTCTTTTCATCTATAACTTCATTTTCAATTTTTGTGTCAAATTTTTATATTATTTAAGGTTTAAATATATTTTTGGTTCTTTTAATGTACCTACTTTTTTATATCGGTCCTTTTAAAAAATATTGTCCGAAATAGTTCCTGGAATATATGTTCTTCAATAATTTGGTCCTCTTTTTTGTTTGTCCCAACAATATTTGGTTCATATATAATAAATAGTCCCTCTGTGATAGAGATTAAAACAGAAAAAAGTATATTATAAGGATTAAAACAAAAAAAGTATATCATTGAGATTGAAACTAAAAATATATATAACATGAACTGAAACAAAACAATGTAGATCAAAATGAAACTAAAAAATTAGACGGGATATCAAACATTTTTTTTAAAGATTAAAACGAAAAAGTAAATATACTATGTAGACAAAAATATATTTAATTTATTTCGTAAAAAAATATTTAAGTCATTATTTAATCACTTATGGCCTTGTGGTAACCCAATTATCAACAAATTTTTATATTAACTCGCCTTAACATCTCTACTCTTCGTATTACAGTTGTTATGATTTTAGCGATGTTGTCATTCACATTCATTCAACTACTTCATCCATATTAAAATTGTTGTGACTTCATTTCAAGTTAAGACACAATGATGAAAAAATAATATAAGAAATAAGAAGTATAATAGTCTTCATAATATAAATAATGGAAAAATATACACTACAACAAAAAAGACAATAGACAGTAGCTTAAAAGTATTTGTATATTCACCATCTTGAATGTTATTAAAAACAAAGATTTTTGTAAAGACCAAAAATCGATAATAAATAGCGCTTCCTAAAGTAAGTGTTGTTTATTCTATATGAATAAGTAGCACTTCCTTGTTCTCCTTTTTTCCCCCCTCATATTCACATGATACGGCTATTTGTCCAATGCATAATATTGTGATGACACAAAATGCACACCAAAATTGTCATCAACACCCAATTGTATCTACATCAACTCACTAAAACCCAAATTTAACATTACAATTGTAACATCCCAAATTTCCCAAGCTTAATTATTAGGAAATCCTAAGTGAAAACAAGATTTAATCCCTAAGGATTAAATATGGTTCATTGCCTTAATTTAGTAATTTAAAACCAATTAGGAACTAAGGGGTAAAATGGTAATTTTACCCAATGATTTAGGAATTTTGGTACTAAGTAATTAGGAGTAGCTTTAATTAATTAGAATTACTCAAGTTGTTATTAGGAACCAAGGATTTAATTAAGAGGCTAAATAAGGGTTTAATTGCAAGGTTTTTAATTAATTTTAGACATAAGTTCCACCATACACTATGTTCCACTTAAATCCACCATAGCACCCCTTCTTTAACCCTAATACTCCCTCCCCCATCGTGATTCTCAGCAGCCACAAAAGGTAAGGAGAAGCAAAAATCAGAAAAGGAATTGAAAAAACAGAACGAGAAAGGAAGAAGAGGAAGAGAGAAAGAGAGAGGGTGGTGCGATTGTGAATGAGAAGGAGGAAGAAGAAGGGGCCGCACTAGCCCAGGAGTAGCTACGACGCGGCGGTTCACCGGAGAGGAAGGAAGGCCGCGAGTTAGAGAGAGAGAGGGAGTCGCGAACGAAGGGAAGAAGAAGAAGAAACAGGGCGCGGCAGCCCTGGAGGTGAGACGTGGTGGCGCGCCGGTGAGAGGAAGGAGGGTCGAACAAGATGAGACCGAGAATTAGAGAGAGAAGTCGAGAGAGATCGAGAGAGAGAACCGAGAGAGGGATTCAAAGAAAGGATAGCTCGAAAATGATGGTGAGGAAGGATTCAGACTTGTTTGGGTTTTGATTGAAGAAGTTGGAAGCTTGGGTCAAGCTTTAATGGAGGTTAGGGTTTTTAGACAAGAAGAAAGGAGCTTGCATGTGCCAAATTCGTGATGAGGATGAGAAATCTAAACTCAAAGGATGGAAGGAAGAAGAATGGGGATTTTTGGAGCTCAAATCCCTAACTTGGGATTATTCAGGTAACATAGACTTCCCCCAAAACCTCCCTTAGAGTGTGCTAGGTTTTATTATTAATTTTATTAGTTCAATAATTAGCTTATTAGTCATACTGAATGGTCTTGTATGGGGTTTGATTGAAATAGGGTTGGACGGCTGCCCCCAACCCCCCTTAAACCAATGTTTGATGTTTGTTCTGTTGTGAGCTCCATCGAGCCTCATTCGGATTATTTATGTGATTGCTATTTTTGCTAAAATGTATGAATTAGATTCTGAAATGGCTCGACACCCGAGCTAGCCTATTTGTATGAGTTTGGGCTCCAAGACACTTATTTTAGGTGCAATGAATGACATATGATGAATTTAATCTTGTGAGTGTTGTCCTAGGTGTGAGGATTATTGTTGATGTTCTTTGTTGAACCTAGAAGAGTTTGATTCCTGAATTTGTGAAATAACATGTTAAAAGCTCTATTAGTTTGGTCCCTTGTTGTGCCTTTGATTCATGGTGCATTTATATGTAATTTTGTCTTGAAACTATTCCATTGGTGTTAGGATTGGTTTGGAAAGGATTTAGAATGAGGAACAAAGTTAGAAATGCAGGATTTTTGGGTGACAGTTAAGCACTAGCGTGCCTATTTCGCACATAATTTTAATTACAACTTATCCATATTCAATTTAAGTACAATTCTGTCCGGAATTCAAACAGAGCTCTCGAGTTTGATTCTACATGGATTCAAGTGGTCCCAGTGGCTAAAATTTAGAGAATTTTGTCTAGTTTAAGTGGCCACAAGAATCACTCAATTCCAGTAAATACACATTGAGTTATGCACATTTTAATAACAGGGATTCAGGTGGGCTAACTTTATTCACCCTGCCACTTGTGACCTTGGGAGTCATATCGTTTCTCAGTCAATTTGAGTGCTTATGAATGCTTAGTTATGATGTGCTTGTATATTCCTTGGCTTGACTTTGATTTTTCTATGGTCTTGAAATTATGATTTGATTCTCCTAACCATTTGTGAAGGATGAAGGAATCGCTTACATTATAACATAGCATCCAAATCTTAGGATAGTCTATGTCTGGAGAAATACCATGTTTCCCTGTAAAGGCTAGCTATCATGGGCCACATATATGTGGGTGAGACCCAAACTGTTTTGGTAAGTCCTTTCTATTTGAAAGGCTAGGATACTGATTCGCGGTTTAAAGAGACGTCTAACCGTGGTCACCGAGCTCTGACTGCCGTATCAAAATTTTTAAACTGGTGTGGTTAAGTTTCTCACACTTAACTACCTAGTGAGTTTTCTTAAAAGATTGAGGATGCCTATGCTATGATGTATGACGAATAAGGTTTGATGTCATGTATTATGAATTACGTGTTTGGAATTGTCTGATTTGCATAGGCACTGATGGGTGATGTGGCATGGCGGGCTCACCAGTGGGGTAAGCCACTGGGCTGGACAGTAAAGTCCAGTAACCCGGGTGTTGCGATAAAAGACTTACAAAGAGGCCCATTATGTTTGATTTGATTGTTTATGGAATATTGGTTCGTCCGAATGTGCACCTAGGCGGCCGGTCCGTCGGTTGTAAATCCTTACAAGCGTATTCCGACGGGGACTCCCTTGGTCAATCATCATAAATCGAATCATTGCTCAGTTGCAAATGAATTTAGGTCCAAGGGGGTACATTCAAAATCAGAAACTTGTATGAATTATGTGATTGTATGTTATGTGTATGAATTATGTTACCTTGCAGATGAATGCTCTTGAAGCAAGTTATGTTTGAGGTTGACTGAATGACTGAAGTTGATGTTAAGATTAGGCCATAGTATTATTATATGTTAAGTATATGTTGTCAGGGAGGATTTTCCATACGTAGCACACGCGTATGGCTGGAAACAACGGTAAAAGCATTTTTCTTCTAAGTCTATGTTACTGAGTTTTATAAACTCACCGTTGGGGCGTTGTTTTCAGGTACACTTGATGGAGGAGGTTTAGAGCACGAAGCGTGTTCGGTCTCACCCTCGGCAAGACATTGAGTCACCGGATCACGAGTCAGAGTTCTTATCTCTAGGATGAGTCCTTTGCAATTAGAAAACAATGTATAGGCTATATTTGTTTTATCTTGTGGTATTTTTATAAAAAGAGATGTAAATGATAAAGTTATTCCGCTTTTGAAACTCTGATAGATATATGTGTCATGTTTGGGTCCTTGAAATATTTCTTTCCAAGTCAAACAGGTCTTTTAAACAAGGTTTTATTTATATCTTAAGGTTGTTATATTTGAGAAAATTTTCCAGGTGAAGTTTCAATCTTTAATTAGTAAGTAATCCCCTAATTAGAGTTAGGGTGTTACAACAATATATATTTTTTGATAGAAAACAGTGCAGATCTATTGCATTAATATGAATAAATTAGAATATAATTCCCAGCCAAAGTCACAATTAAAAAAATTATCATCGCTAAAATATTAAAATGCATTAACTAAGTATTACACATGGCATGCTACAAAGAGTACCTAAACATTACACTGATATCTTCTTCTTCTACCTGCCTATTGACACCACTTCTTCTTCTTCTTCTTCTACCACTGCTAATCAACAAACAGACTAGATCAAAATTCTAACAAAATTTTGGCGGAGTCTCCCATAAAATATGGATATTCCAAAATATATACAATACCTGTAACAACATAAAATACCATACCAGTCAGCCAACATAAAATATATACAATACCAGCCAACATAAAAAGGAAATCCTTATCATGCAACATTGAAAAAGTGTGGAAGAAAACACATAGGCCAAACATAAAATCTAATACAAGTCTACCTAGTATGCTAATCTTCAACAAATGTGTTAAATAGTGCAGAATTATACTCCCAAATTCATGTGAACCTATTCTAATACTAGTATGCTAAACTTCAACAAATGTGCAAGAATTTTTTAACCACATAAGCATGTTACTTACAACAACACCAAACTCACAAAAACCAAATTTAACAAACTCACCTAAACCTTAAACATCATTCTTCTTCTTCTTCTATTTGCCTATATATGATAAAATTGGCTAAATTACAAAATTGGTCCTCTAAGTTTATTTTAGGTTTCAATTTGGTCCTCTACGTTTTATTTGTTTCGTTTTGGTCCTCTACGTTTTATTTTAGTTTTCAATTTGGTCTTTTCCGTCACTAAAAGTCAATTATCCGTAGCTAGAATTTGGCTTTTAGCTACGTTTAATTGGCTTTTAGTGACGAAAAGGACCAACCTGTTGTAACTTTTAAAACGTAAGGGACCAAAACGAAACAAATAAAACATAGAGGACGAAATTGAAACCTAAAATAAACATAGATGACCAATTTTGTAATTTAGCCGATAAAATTCGTAACAAAATATCGACACCACTCTTCCTTGAGTTCGGTATGATCAAAGTATGTGTCGCATTGAAAATCAGGAAAGTACTGCGAAATGAAAATTAAATCAAGTTAGAATTGAACACATGCATTCAAATGGTATATGTGTAAGAGTGAAAAAAATTATATAAACTTCGAAATTATTACATACATACCTCCGTTGGAATTTGTGTTTGGTTATGAACGACAATATCCTTGAGAAACTTCAAAACATACCAGCCATAATCATCAGAGTTCAGTTGGCGAGGACACTATAAAACAAAAAAAATGAAATTAATTGTTTTTATTTTGGTAATTTGAATAATTGCATAAAAAATTTGGTATAAATACCTTTATCGGTATCCCTTTAGATGGAGTCGATTTATAAAACCGAGACTTGGTTTAGTCTTCGATAAATTAGGATAGCCCTAAGTTCAAAATCAAACAAAATCATTCAATATCCAATTTGACATTCATAACCATTTCTATTAACCATCCAATTTAACACTCATTCACATTCATAATCATTTCTACCAACTAGAAAACAACATTCCAATACATTCATAACCGCTGCTCTTAACATCAACACACAGACTATATCAAATTTCTAACAAAATTTTGGTAGAGTCTCCCCAAAAATATGACATTCCAAAATTTATAAAATACCTGTAACAATATAAAATACCATATTAGCCAGCACAAGGGGTCACATAGGCCAAACATAAACAAATAAAAACTTCAACATTACAATATCTGTAAACGTTTAAGTTCATAGCATAATCCTTTATAAGAATAGCTATAAATTTTTATTGATTATGACAACCTTTATGAGATATATAAACGTAGTGTTACTTAAGCCATTAAAAATAAATCAAGCACATTCCTTAAACAGAATAAATTCACCGTTCCAATACATTCATAACCAATATATATAGACACTTACTGATTGTACATCTCTTTCATTTTTTTGCGCAGGTGGATTTGTACATGCAATGGATCTAGATAGTACACAGTGTTTTGATTCAGGTTAATCGCTAACAATAACCAATGATCCCTACAAAAATGTTGAAAAAAAAATCATAAGTAGATAAACACATTTCAATAAATTTAGTATTATTGATGAAGTGATATATATATATATATATATATATATATATATATATATATATATATATATGATTAAATTAAATGACTTACACTATGTTGCAAGTTGACAAAAACAGAGTCTCAGACTCAGGATTTGCTAGTGTCAAGCGCTGAACTATATATTCAGACATGCCAGCATTCCATAATTCCATATGTGTTCGTTGTGGGCACAAAAACACAAACCTTTGAGTCAGTTCTTGTGGGATCAATATCTCTTAATACAAGTACCTTAAATTAAAACATGCATACAAATTAATGCATTAACAACAACATAAATATTTAGTTGAAAGAATAATAAAAACAACAGATGCTTTAAAGTTTAATGCAGTACTTGAGATATACGCTAATAACAGTTTCACTTAACCATTCGTTATCATTAGGAATTTCTTGAATTGCACCATTAGCACCAGCTCTTAGTGCGTGCTCATAACCCAAAATTGATTCATCCATTGGTACTTTAATGGCATCTTTCCCCTTCATCTTTGTTGTCGCATGGACTCTAAGATAAATTATAAAATCTATAGCAGGAGCTGTAGGAGGCTGAGAGGTAGATGCGATAACATTATTCAATGGAGATGTAAATGACCCATTTATTGGCTGCTTGCCAACAATCTTGCTAGCTGTAGACTGCTTGTTCTTGCCCTTGTCCTTGGCTTTGGATTTTGGGGATACCTACATATTTTGCATTCCAATACATGGAATAGTTAGTGACCACCTAATTTAATAAATATATGCAGTATATGATAGTGAATCATATTTATTAACATATACGTACCATATCACTTGTAACTACGAGGTGGTTTAGCCATGCCACATAGGTACCTATTGCCTATTCCACTGTCATCACATTTGCCGCCTCCAGTGGTACAGGCAATGGTGCATCCCCCTCAAATGCAACGTCAACTTTAACCTTCACATGATTGGGAGGTAATGGTAGGTTATATAGTAACACACCTGGTTCGTTGTACAACATTTCCTTACCGACCATTTGTTGTGTTGGGCTTGTCAAATATAGGCTGCACTCATGAATGCCCTAAACTAATGATAAACAAAATATTAATATGTTAAACCATTGAATACTCAGGTGACACAAGTATAAAAAGAAATCTAACAATTACTACCTCGGGACACACAATAGTGTAACTATCTCCAACACTATTTGGGTTAGGGATAGGCGACTCATGCTCATCCCTCTCCACTGATTCCTTATCCTTCTTGCTATCTCGCAATTCTTGAACTTGTCTGTATAGTTAAGCTACCATTCTTCTCAAGTCTTCTATTTCACTAGCATCAGCATGGCGTCTTGCGCGCTTCTGTGATCCAAAGATAGCGCCTTGGGAGACACCAAATCCCACGCCCCTTACCCGACCATAATACTCCTTGATGGGTATGACTTAGGAAAGGATGTCTTGTCGGCCAGACAAATCTGACAGAGACTGTGACTGTTCATCCTGCGACACACAAATATTATTAACAAAGATTTTTAAATATCATCATTATCACAAATGAAAACGCTAATTAATGCTATCATACATACAATGTTGTCAGCCACTTCTCTAGTGGGAAGATGTTCAATTTCACCCTCCTTGTATCGGCGGGCTTCTATCCACAAAAGATGTCGATCAATTGATTGAGATGTTGCATCTTCTCCTGACTCCAACAGCTGTACATATGAACAAACAAATTGAAATTCACCATTACTAAGAAAGAAACCAAGAGATGCGTTAAAACAAGTTATAATTAAGGATATTGTACATACCATTTCTTCCTCAATGCAGGGATACCCTTTAACCCCTCCTTTGTAAGGGTATGGAGGATTTAACGCTCTTTGCTGATTTTCATTGCTTTTTCTCTACATAAAAACATAAGAATATATCAATGCATGGTTTATTGTCATATATACAAGTTATAAAGATTATTGTACATACCAAAAATTCTTCATCTTCTGTGCGTCTTCTTACAAAAACGCTCCAATCATCATTGTCTATGAACGAGACATATTTTGCTAGAGGCTCATGTCTGATGTTCCCATTTTCGTCTCTCAACCACTTATTCGCCAAGGCAGTTTGGAAATTCCGGTGTGATTTTCCAGCTATCCTAAGTGTAATATCCTTTCGGGTCTCATCAACATCAAAAGATTTCTGCAAAAACAATATAAACAAAATGGAAGACTATAAGTATGTTTAGATTAATTAAGAAACAATACAATTAACCAATGTTAATTAATTTATATAGCTGTATCTCACTCCAGACATCATCTTTTAGCTCCTTCAAAGATGGATCCTTATCCTTCCAATTATCGCGGGTAATTGGGACCGTCTTCCGCACTGTAGCCCTAATGAATTGAATAATGTCATTAACATTTTGACCAATAGGTTGACCCCTAACATTCCACGTAACCTGTAAAAAAATAGCATAAGTGTACAAATTTAGATACTCAACCAAAAAAAAATGAAATAATTAATTAGATTAATTGATAAGCATCTTACCACACGTTTTGGAGCTCCTTTACTCTTCTCGCGGATGAGTTTCTTCTTAAAAGTCGGTCCACAGAAGGTCGCCTTTTGGGTGGCCTCGGGAGCATTATCATCACTGTGAGATGCCATATACCTGCAAAAAAAAATTAGACACGTAAGTAACTAAAAAATGACAGTTCATAATCACACAGGTTTAATAGAGAAATCAATGAATACACATTTAATTGATCAATAAATTAAACATAATTAAATAGCATTCACTACATACATGTACATTTAAGCAACTCTTTTCCTTTTTCTCGTTCTATTGAGATTTGCGCATCCCTTATGAAACACTGGATTGCACTAAAGCCCTTCATTATAATCATTTCTAATATACACATCATCCTCTATAGGTGTACTTGCCCCAAATAATGATTGTGATGTCCCAAAGAAAGGGTCATCCTCGATGTCAGCATATTCATGTGCTTGATCATTAATCTCATTAACAATTTTTTTGTTAGTCAATAGAATAATGGACCAATTTATATCAACTAGATCAGTGACATAGAACACTTGTTGAGCTTGCGATGCTAAAATAAAGGGCTCATCTTGATACCCCAGCTTATTAAAGTCCACCCGCATGAACCCCAACTAATCCATTTGTACACCATTGTTATTGTCAACCAACTTGCATTGGAACACAGGCACTCGAAACATCATATAATTCAACTCCCATATGCGTTGAATGACCCCGAAGTATGACATATTCACATATATGGGGTTTCTGTCTTTGGCACTTGATATATGCATAGATTCAGCTACAAGAGTCACCCCACTATTTTGCATTTTCCTCCGATCATCGTGTTTTTTTGTATAGAAAGTGTACCCGTTCATCAGATTATCAGTGTAAGAGATAACATGTATAGCGGGACCTTTATCTAACCATCTCAATCTTTCTGAAACCAAGCTAGGATTTGCAATAAACTCTGCAGAAATTTGATCTCTTAGCCACTTTATAAAACACCGATTATGTTATCTTGTTAACCAATTTTGACTCTTATTTGGGTACAAGCTCTTAACTATATCCTTGTGTTTTAGAACATATGACTTAACCTCATCGACATTGTGTAGAGCATACAAGTGTGCTTGGTCCAATTCATTCCTTCATATAGTCAGTATTTCAAGTCAAGTAATCCCCTGCCCTGTGCTTCTTCCTATGTGACGAGACTGTGGCAGCCCTATAGAATTTTTAAAATCAGATAGATAGTCTGTACAGAATTCAATAGCTTCTTCGACTATATACTTTTCAACAATACAACTCTCTGGTCGTGATCGGTTTTTCACATACCTTTTTAATGTCTTCATGTAACACCCAAACGGGTACATCCATTTCATGTAAGCTGGCCCACACAGTTGTGTCTCCCTAACCAGATGAACTGTCAGTGAATCATTATGTCAAAGAATGAAGGCAAAAAATACATCTCAAGCTCACACAAAGTCAAAATAATTTCTTTTTGCAAGGCTGATAACTTTCCAGGGTCAATCACTCTACTACAAATTGCCTTGAAGAAAAAACAAAGTTTAATGAAGGTATTCCGCACTTTGTTAGGCAAAATGGATCGTATAGCTATGAGTAGCAAATTCTCCAAGAGAACATGACAATCATGAGACTTTAGACCCTTTAACTTGATATCTTTCATCGATACGAGGTTCTTAATGTTTGAAGAGTACTCCTCTGGAACCTTAACTCCATCAAGAAACTTAAAAAAATCTCTTTTCTCTTTTCTAGATAGAGTATGAGCGGGCAGAGGTAGATATGTACGACGTTTTCCTTTCTTTACCGGTCCTAACTCTTGTCTCTATCCCTTACTAACCAAGTCCAGCCTTGTCTTGATGCCATCTTTAGTCTTCCCAGCACACTAAGTAAGGTACCAATAAGACTATCAAAGATATTTTTTTCAACATGCATCACATCAATGAAATGTCTTACGTATAATGACTTCCAATATGGCAATTCAAAGAAAATCGACCTTTTCTTCCACCCTCGTGGGGCAAGGCCTCCCGCAAAAGGTTTACCGAATTTAATATTCAAATCTTTTACTTTTTCAAACAGTTGTGCACCCGTCAAAGGCAAATGAGCTCTACTTTCTTCTGTATTCCCATTGAATGCCTTTCTCCATGACCGATAATGATGATTTGGATGCAAAAATTTACGATGCCCAAGGAAGACATTCTTCTTACGATGTTCCAACCGAATCCAATCCGTACTAACTTCACATATAGGGCATGCACACTGACCTTTGGTACTATATCCCGACAGATTACCATATACTGGAAAATCATTAATTGTGCCGAAAATCATAGCCCTCAAAGTGAAACTTTATTCTCTATACCCATCATACACCACCACACCTGTCTCCCACATTTTCTTCAAGTCTCTAATTAAAGGAGCCAAGTATACGTCGATATCATTTCCTGGTTGTTTCGTAGAAATTAATAAAGACAACATCATATATTTGCGCTTCATGCATAGCCATGGAGGTAGGTTATAAATCACCAAAATTACAGGCCATGTAGTGTGAGAGCTACTCTGAACACCATGCGGGTTAAATCCATCAGTAGACAATGCAAGTCGTAAATTTCTTGGTTCATTCCCAAAATCAGGATAATCAATATCAATTTTTCTCCATTGTGGAGAATCTGCCGGGTGTCGTAGCTTGCCATCTTGAATCCTTTCGTCCTCATGGTATGTCAAGTTTTTTGCATCTTCTGAACTACGGTACGTATGCCTGAATCTGGGAATTATGGGAAAATACCGCAAAACCTTCTCTGGAGCCAAATCTTCCTTCTTATACCGTGAGGCTTCACATTTAGGACACGACTTTAACGATGCATATTCATTATGAAATAAAATGCAATCTTTACGATAACCGTGTATCTTCTCGTAGCTCATGCCAATAGAGCGTAACATTTGTTTAGCCTCACATGTTCGACTAGGAAGCATATTATCATTTGGTAACATATCTTTCAATAGTGTGAGTAAGTCCATAAAGTTCTTATCAGTCCATCCATTGCCCGATTTCAAGTTATATAACTTTAACATTGCTGATAATCTTGTGAATTTAGTACAACCCTCATATAACAGCTTCTCCGCATCACTTATCAACTTCTTAAACATTTGAGGACAATCACAAAGATCTTCTTCTACCGCATTTGCCATAACTTCAAAATGGTCGCCATTATACGTATTTGCACCGGTGCCCTCTGACGCATATCTCCTACTATTCCCCATATCAGAAGATTCACCTCTTGTCTTACCGTGCTTTGTCCAATAGGTATAACTTTGATCAATCCCATTGCTCACTAAATGCCATTCCAATTCCCCAAAACTAACTTTGTTTGTATAACAACAACGTAAACAAGGACATATGATTCTACTATGGTCTTCTGTATGCCTAACTACAAACCCAATAAAATCTAGCACTCCATCTTTATATTCCTTCGATAAACGATTGGCAGACATCCACTTTTGATCCATTTTTGCCTATGGATTAAGAGCAACAACAACACCAAAGCATTTAGAGCAACAACATAAACAGCTCGTTAATGCAAGACAAAATTGAAATTAACTAAAGCCCAATTAAATAAAGCAAGACTAAAACTACCACTGCTCTTAAAATCAACACACAGACTAGATCAAATTTCTAACAAAATTTTAGCAGTGTCTCCCCTAAAATATGGACATTCCAAAATATATACAATACCTATAACAACATAAAAATACCATACCAGCCAGCACAAGGGCTCACATAGGCCAAACAAAATAAAATCTACATTAAAAAAAAGCCACAGAAGGCAAAAGCATCTCCTTCAGGAGTATACAAGTTCTACATAAAGAGGTATGTGCTTGATAGACTCAACAAAGTAAGTATGGCAAAATCCCAATAATTAAAAAAGACAACTTATAAGATTAAAAATGAATTTGGAGGAAAAGTGATACTAACCAAAAATCAATTTGATGATTCTATGATTAAAAGCATTCTATGTAGCTTTCTGAAGAAACAAATAATGCATGATTGAGTTGTATGGCTCAACTTATGGAGGAAAACTGGTACTGACTAAGAACAAAATTGAATCTAGAACTGTTATGATTAAGCCTTGTATAGCTGTACCGCAAAAGTTATACAAAAATCTACTGCCAGAATGTAAACAACATGTGAAAATCGGGGTTCAACACATGACTTGATGCACTGCCTTACCAATCAGAAACACACAACAAACCAAATGCAGAATATACCCATTCTAAAAGAAAACCATTCAGCGTGCTTTAAACAAAGTTGAATGAAACCCAAAGTAAATAAACCAAGACAAAAAAATATTACAAAAGAAGATAAAACGAAATTTAAAACAAAACATGCAGAATCATTTGGAAAAGAAATTGCAATTGTCCATATAAACCCACACCTAAGTTCATTCACACAACTTCAATCTACATAGCATAGTTATGGTTTTTTAAGTGAGTCACAGGCAGCACTAGATAAATGCAAATATGTGGAAGTCAAATATTGACAATTAGAAGTCAAAATATAGCACAAACCCTTAACAGCACAAATCCATTAAAATTAATGGACATTTATTTAGCAAAGCAAAAATGATGAACCATGCTATTCACATTTTAGAACACGTTCCCAGTGCTATTTCCATTCAAGAAGAATGAAGAGTTTTGCAGCTAAGGTGGAAGAAGGAAGAGAAGGTACAAACCTTGAATAGAAACCCCTTCCTCTTCCCTGACTATTCTTCATGGTGTGGTTTTGTACAGTGGTAAAGGCTCGGATTTTGATTGGTTTTCTACAGTGAAGGCGAACGGCGACACGTGCAGTGAACGACGAATGGTGGGGAAAAGACGACTGGCGAGCTACGACAAACGACAACCTGTGCGAACGACAAGCGACGATCTACGACAGTGTGGTGAATGCAGGTGGTTCTTCACGGCATGGCGGTGACAGATGCGGCGACCTGTGCGGCAGGAAGAAGACAAAACAGTGAGGACACGAGCCAAGGCTGAGAGTGTCGTAAAAGCGGTTCTTCACGGCGGCGGTGACTGCTGTGGTGGTGATTGTGAATGCAAAAGAGTGAGAAATAGTGAACGCGAGAGAGGGAGAATGTGGAGAACGGAGAACTATGCAATAGAGAAGAGAGAGCAACGCGCGCGATAGTGATAGAATGGGATGGAATCGAATTTTATTATCAAATAGACAATAAGCAACGCTTCATAGAGTTAAGCGCTGTTTATTGTTGCCACCTAAAGTAGCGCTTCCAATTCTAAGCATTGTTTATAGTTCATGTACAACTTTAAACAACGCTTCACAACGCAAGCGCTGTTTTTTCCTTTGTCCTTCAACAACGCTTGCATTGGGAAGCGTTGTTTAAAGCTAGTAAAAGTTTTCTACCTTGTTTTAAGCAGCACTTCTATAATTAAGCGCTATTTAAAGTGGCACCTTCTTTTAAATAATTTGGTGTAGTGATAAGACCGATTTAATATTTTTTTCCTCATGATATCTTAGCATTAATAAAGAACTTATAACTTCCCCAGGATTGTAATAGAAGTCATTATTAGTAGTCTAGACAACTTATTATTTATAAAATCATGACACATAAGAAATGAAGAATTCAAAATAGCCTCGAATTGTGGATACTGAAAATTATTGTGAGATTTACGGAGGATATGTCTTGGACCTTCCTTTATTGAGGAGGAAATTCACTTGGGTTGGCCCCAGTGGTTTAGTAATGAGTAGATTAGACCGTTTCTTGATTTTAAATGATTGGGTGGAGGTGTGGGGATGTTACTTAGTGGGCACTTCCTCAAGATGTCTCCGATCACTGTCCTATTATGCTCAGGTATTCATCTCGCTCTTGGGGTTCTAAACCCTTTCGATTTAATAATTATTGTCTGAATCTTAAGGGTCTTAGAGAGGTGGTGACTAGGTCTTAGTTGAATGTATCTTTTTCAGGTTGGATGGGCTTTGTTTTGAAAGAGAAGATGACCGTGTTGAAAGGGGAACTTAAAAAATGGAATAGGGAGGTTTTTGGGGACATGGATCTTTGGATACAGATGTTAGTGGAGGAAATTTGTGTGGCTGACCTTAAGGGGGAGTCATATGGGATGTCTATTGAGGAGGTAGAGTAAAGGCAAGGTAATTTCTCATCTTTATGGCAGTTACTTCAAAGTAAGGAAAGTCTCTTGCTCCAAATGTCGAGATCTAAATGGCTTAAGGAGGGGATGCTAATTCAGGATACTTTCATGCTTGTCGGAAGAATAGAGGGAGGTAGAATAATGTATCGACATTATTGGTTGCGAAGGAATGGATGGAAGATGTGGGTGAGATTTGGGAAGAAGTAAAAAGATATTTTACAAAACACTTCTTAGAGGAGCATTGGAGTCGCATGGTCATGATCGAGTGAATTTAGCTCCGTTCTTGGAAGCTCCCTTTGATTTGGCGTAGATCGAAGAAGTAATCTCCTCCTCAGATGGTAACAAGAGTCGTGGTCCGAACAGGTTAAATTTAGCTTTATTAAGTCTTTTTTGGATATTATGAAGAATGAGGTGGGGGTAATGTTTGGTGAGTTCTTTCTTAACTCCTCTCTATTGAGGAGTTTCTCTTCGTATTTCTTGGCTCTTGGTGCCTAAGGTGAAGAGTTCGTATAGACTTGGGGAGTTCCGACCCATCTCTCTCCTTGGGTACCTTTATAAATTGTTGGCTATGGTCCTTGCAGCGAGGTTGGGAAAAGTTATGGACTCGGTTGTCTCCCAATACCAATCAGCTTTTATTCGAGGTAGGCAGCTGATGGATGGGGTGGTAATGGTGAATGACATATTAGATCTGGCTAGGAAAATAGGTAAGGAATCTCTGGTATTTAAGGTAGATTTTGAAAGGCTTATGATAGTGTTAGCTAAGGGTTCCTAGACTATATGTTGAGAAGGTTTGGATTTGGAACACGTTGGAGGGTTAACACCCCGCCTTGACAGAGCGTTACTTTATTTTCAAATAATGGCGCACACATATAAAGCAACAACACCTTGTATTTATTATCAGAGTACGCAAAGCAGGGCACATACACACATATACACCACACCCACACGGGGTAACAAAAGGACACATTGGCCATGATACAACTGTATTACAACAATCAGAACACTGCCTCTAGGCAGCCTTATCATTGCAGTCACTTCTGCTTGGTGCCGCTCCCCAAGAATAAGCTCTAAGTACAGGCTGCTCCTGTCCGTCTGCTATATTATCATAACATAATATAGAAATTCATGAGAAACAAAAGGGATAAGAAATCCTTCAATCACCAATAAGCAGGAAAACAGAATAGCAGAGTAACTATCACCATGCACAACACAGAGATAACAATCATTGACATAATTGATGAATACGGATACAACATATACCACATAGGACTCCTGAACACACAGTCACAGACCACATCATACCCTGATACCACATACTGATACAGACTACTGACATTGCGGGCTAATCACAGGCCCTTCACACTCTAGACCGATCATCAGTCTCAAGGCACAGAGGAATGACACATAAGTTAGTTTTCCCGGTGACATATCCTGATACGCTAGCATCTCTGATCACTTGGAGTAAGGAACTATCCCCGTGTGTAACATCCTCAATTTTCTAGCCTTGCTTAATGTGTGATTGTGTGTGGATAAGTGTACTTGTGTGTGCTTAGTGAGTTACTTTGAAGTTTGGCAGTGTATTCGAGTGTTTGGTTGTGTGTTTGCTTTCTGTGCCTTTGTGTAAGGGCAAGTAAGAGACTTGTGAGGTTTTGGATTTTAAAAAGAGGTAGAGAAGTGCTTGATATTGTTTTAGTATTAGTCTTAGAAGCCTCGTAAAATTTGAGAGTAATCGGAGCTAGAATTAGGGTTTTACATTTTCATGACCTACAGTAAGTATGAACTTTCGAGCGAGTAATTGGGATTTAAAATCCTTAAGTCTGTGGTCAATCATGTGTTCTATGTGTTTAGAATGATGTTTAAGTGTTAGGGTATTAAGTTTTGGGTCATACGAGTGTCGGAATAGAAGAAATCACGTGAAATCGGACAAAACTGCATGGAATCACGTGGGACACACTTGGGGCGTGCGTAAGCGTGCTGGACCATGGTGCACCATCAGATCCGGATTCTTCTGTGGTACATGGCGCGTCTTGATTGGAACAGCGTGACCCCATGATGAAGCAACATGTGGCACACATGCAGGGAACTCCTTTGCACTGAAGAAACGCGCTTGGATCACGCGCAAGCGCGCGTGATGCATGGGTGTACCGGAGGCGCGTGCTGGAGAGTGAGGGAAGCGTGCCCAGTGTGCTGATTTTCCATTTAAGGGCATTAAACCCATTTTTGCTCACTTTTTCCACTTCTTCTTTCTGAAACTCAACCTTAACACTCATCTAAGACCAGAATCCACCATTTGTACACATTCCAAGGTTTGGTGATTCAATCCCAAACCATCTCAAGTGCCGGTTCAATCATTCGATTCCACCAATTCGTTCGTTGCCGTTCATGCTTTTTAGGGTTTATCTTCGAGCGACATTTTGCCAAGGTAAACCTAAACACCTTAATACTCTCTAGATCAGTTTCATTGTGAATTTGTGTTTAGAATTCAAGGTTCTCCAGCTTAACCCTAATCAGACTGTGTTTTGGACCCCGGTTAAGCCATACGGGTACCAAATGATCTAGGGTTTTGTCCAAACTCCCGGAGGGGTTTCCATACATCACGAAATAGTGGGAGGGACCCCTTTTTTTAGTATGTATATATGAGAATTCGTGGTTCCTTATTAGTGTTTATAGTCCTTAATTAACTGTTCTTCGTATTTTAGGGTTTTTGTGCAAGTGCGGGTATCGAACGTTCGAGAAACCTTGTCAGAAGTTAGAATTAGGTAAGTTGGACTCTTAGAACCGTTAGAACAGGGGCTGGCCGAATCATATATCATATTTTTGTAATTCCATAGTTTGCCCTAATTCTAATCCTAGTGTGTTTTTGTGTTTTCGGTAAAATATGGATCGTGCCGGTGTGCTCGGTTGAATTTTTGGACCATCCTCGGCTAATTTGGGTGTGGTGGCCGAATCCTATAGGTGGGAGAGGAGTGTCCACTTAGCTTGCTTGTATGTTCATGGTCAAGGCTATTAGAGTTCGTGGGATTTGGACTGACTGCTTTGGATTCCAGGCGGGAGTAAGAATACATTTTTATCGGGATTACTAGTGTAGAATAATATACATTGTATGCGTAGGGTACCTATTTCTTACTAGAGGTTGAGGTCAGTGATACCTAAGAATAGGGGTTACGGTTTACGGTATCTGAGCACAAGTGTCGTGAATCTATCAACCAACATAGGAGTAATATTGTGTGTTTCGGGTCCTGTGTTTGACCTACCTAGTGTATGATAGTGAATTTATGTGTTATGTATGATACTAGGAACATGTGTAGGAAGGTGTGATATGTGCTTATGCGATGAAATGCCTGTGTGATAATCTATGTGTATAATATGTGATATTAAGTGTTGTGTAGCTGATAAATGACTAAGTGATTGAGGGTATGACTAATGTGAGCTATAACATGCATAATATGAAAAGTGAATAAAAGTGAATCTAAGTGCAAGGTGATATGTGAGTGGTGTGAATTTATAAAGTGAATGTGTTGGTGCTATGTCACAGCCGTGTGTGGTGCACGAGGTCAGGAGATACTCGAGCACGAGTATGAGGTAATAGTGTAGGTCACATAGACCTTGGGGGTGTATATCATGGGGTCTGAAAATATTCCACAAGAGGCTGATAGTTTGGTCGCTATTGTGTCATGGTTTCAGTTGTGCCCGTTTACCCTGATGAGTACTGTGAACTTCACGTCCTTGGTGGACGATCCCGAGTGCAGGCCTACATACCTATCCCTGATTGATAGGGGGTACGGGGAAGTTCTCTTATAGGTCACGAT
This sequence comes from Calophaca sinica, assembly GCA_037113605.1. Classification (NCBI taxonomy): domain Eukaryota; kingdom Viridiplantae; phylum Streptophyta; class Magnoliopsida; order Fabales; family Fabaceae; genus Calophaca; species Calophaca sinica. Next base: position 83,789,198 of record CM073730.1, on the reverse strand, counting down.
GAGCGGGATATGTTGCTTGGATAACTGACTAGTACTTGGAATGGGACGAGTACGTCGTGACATAGGGTCGTACTCTGAGTGATAGGGAGTACGATAAGCCATAAGTAGTTTATGGCCACGAGTCTAGAATATTGTGTATAACTGTTAGGGGGAATTATATGTGAAGATGTGTATACCATGTTTATGTGTTAATAGTGTACTTTGTATTGCTTTCTACTGCTATTTTCCCATTTTATGGTGATTATGTTGTTCTTATCTCCCTATATACGTGTTTTATGTGTATGTGCTATGTATATGTTAGACACATATATTGGAGAGGCTGCTATTAAGGATGACGCACTTCCTCTACCCAACAGTGAAGATGGACTCAAGGATTTTCCTTTGGAGGGATTTTGAGCTAGACAACACCGTCGTACTTTTATCTATAGTTCTAGATGATAGAGTGGGAGCTCTCGAATCCTAGTAATGTACATATGGCCAGGGGTCATGTTTTGCTTCTGTTGGATGTTGACCTTTTTGATGGGGCACGTGTTAGCCTTTAGTTGATATTTTGTGATGACTGTATGTTTGCTACACTTTTGTGATGTGATTGCTACTCTGATGTAGGTGAGCCCTCAGAGGGGCCACCAACTTTTATTGCCTATAGTGTAAATTATGTTTGCTACATTCCGCTGTGTTTTAAAGTTTAAATTTCTACGTATATTTTCGCTGTATTTATTAACGCTAAATGGCTAATTAATTAAAGGTTACTTTAATGGGATGAGGGGTGTCTCACTGTGCACAAGGACGACATTCCCAATATAGGGAATGGCCAGGATTACCCCCTCGTCGGATGTGGAGTCCTAAAGCGTCGTCGGGATAACCGAGCCTCACTCTGTCTATCCCCAAGGTCAAAGACCTGCTCCAAACCACTCCGCACCTTCGATCCGATCACCAGTCCTCAGGTACTCCAACCTCGGGTACATCGACTCGGCTATCACCACTGACAAACAGAGTATCAACGCTAATACTTGCTATTATCGTCTAGGGATTCATAATCCTATAACAAGAGGGCGTCACCCTTGACACTAAGACCATACATCAGTCATCACGCTCACAGGTATCATATTTATTCAATCAGCACATTATATATATCAGCATATCAATCAGAATATCAAAAGTCACAAGTAATCAGCGTATAGACTATTCCTAGCATCGCGAAGGTGACTGTCAACTAATCATGTTATCAATCAAGTAGACACGTAAGTCAAGTAAGCACACAAATCACACCAAGCAAAACCTACGTTGGTTGACAGGTCTACATTGAATATTCTTAGCCACCACATATCGCAACCCCTCTCTTAAGGTGTTACTGATATCAACCCTTAGTAGGGTTTGAGGTCCCCTAGGCATGTCTATTACATGTTTTTCCTAGTAATTGAGGTATCTTCCCCCTCACCTGACACTTCTGACTAAGCTCCTATTAGAAAGCCTTAACCCTTGACAGCTATCCACGCTCCCGCCATGAACTACTCCTCTAAGCCTTACTCTTCTCTCAAGCTTGAGGATTTCCAACTAAGAGCTTTCTGATGCACAAGAACCTCACTTGAGGTAAGTGCAGAGCATACTTACTCCTTAGAGGAATTATAGAGAAAGAAAGTTTGTAAAGAGAGAAGGAGAAGAAGATTTGGTACGAGGAAAAATGAAGGGTGAAAGGGGTATTTATAGGTGAGCTTCACTCCTTTCGCGTCGTGATATGGGTACCATCGCGACGCGATGGTACCTTCTGGAGCCTTCTAAATGCACACGTGGCGCAAATCCAATGGTGCGATTATGAGTCCCATCGCGTCGCCAATAACCCATCGCATCACGACGCGATCCAAATGAAAATATCTAGTTTCTAGGGTTTTCTAGGGTGTTCCTCACCTTTCCAGGGTCATTCTTGTCCTTTTAGGGTTTTTTAGACTTTACCTAGCATTTGTGGGTTCCACCTTACGTTTCTGGGCCTAACTTACACTTTTGGACTCCATCTTGGCCTATTTTACTTCTAATTAAAGTTCTAATACTCGTTTAATCTCTAACCTAATCAACCAGAATTATTAATCGAGGTTATGGGAAAACGAGATGTCACAGAGGGCGTGGATGCGAGTGTGTGTGTTTTTTGGTAGTCTGTCTGTGCTTGTTAACGGTAGTCCATTTGAAGAGGTAAATATTCAGAGAGGGTTGAAACAGGGTGAACTGCTAACTCCTTTCCTCTTTTTGTTGTTGGCTGAAGGGTTAGGTGATCTGATGAGGAATGCAGTCTCCCTAGGTCTCTTTAGTGGCTTCAAGGTAAGGTATTTGGAGGTAGTTGTTTCTCACTTACAGTATGCTAATGATACCCTTTTGATTGGGAAGGCTTTAATAGACAACTGTTGGGCAATGAGAACAATTATGAGGTTTTTTGAGATGATTTCGGGGTTGAAGGTCAACTTCCATAAGAGTAATCTTATGGGGGTTAATGTGGAGCAGTCCTTTCTTTGCATGGTAGGTAACTTTCTCAATTGCAGTAATCTCGGAATGTAGTCTCGGTCTCCTAATGGGGGCTAGTCCTAGGGGAGAGGCTACCTGGAAACTTTTGATTGATGTTCTCTGGAGGAGGCTTGTAACACCCCACAGTCCTATTCATGCTTTATTCTATATAATTAGCCTAATTCGTGTAATTAGCGGAAATAAAAAACGAATGAATTAAAAATAAAACATAAATAAGACTACGACGCATTACGGTGAAGTAAACTAGTGTCACACATGCGTATATATACATATATATATATAAATAATATCATCAAAGTGCATCAGTGTGCATAGTGTATAAAGTGTGGGTACAGTCATCCAAAACATACTGGGCCTACGAGGCTAACCTGCTGCCTCCTCTAAAACAAAACAACAAAACATAAGCATAAAACACAGACTGATGGCCAATAGAAACCATACACCTCGGCGATGGGGAAACTGAGAGCTCCCACTCTGTGACCCCGCTCGCCTAGGAAACAAATGCTGATAATCATGTGCTGTCATATGACGAGAATGACCAGATGTCACTCCTCTCCCACGTCTGTGCCTCCCTCGATGACTGGACTTACTGTGGCTGGCAGGTGGCACTGGCTTTGACTGCGGAGGCATCGGAGGATAACCTCCATAACCAAGTCTGAGCGTAAAACTTGGAGCCTGCCACATCTGAGGAAAGGGAAGCCTCTGGAAGATATGAAAGTCTCCAGAGATGCTGGCTGTAACACCCCAAATTTCTAAGCTAAGTTGAGAATAAGTTATGAGAAGAATTGCGTGATTGCATTCAAGCTTAAATTGATTTTAAAGTGAGTGAATATAATTACACAAATTTTTGATAAGAAAGTTAATGGGTTTGAGTTGAGGAATAAGTTGGATTTAATCTTAAGATGGTTAAAGGTGTTGATTTATAGTTATGGAAGTTAATTTGAGAAGAAAGTCTCAAGGTTTGGTGTTAGAACTAAGTTTTCTTGGTTTTTCTGCAGTGTGAATCGATTCATATAGCCCAGGAATCGATTCACAACATTAAAAATCCATAGGCATCAAATTTTAGCAGTGGGAATCGATTCACAGAAGCCAGGAATCGATTCACATAAGACAGGCCACTGGGACTCGCATGCAGGAATCGATTCACTCATTAAGACTGCGATTCAGACACTTTTTACACTGTGGGAATCGATTCACACTATGCTGTGAATCGATTCACAGCTGCAGAAGTGTTTAAAAACGCTGTTTCAGCGAGCAGAACGCAAAAAGAAAGAAAAAGGAAAAGAAGAGAAAGGGAAAGGAGAAAGAGGAAAGGAGAGCTAGGGTTTCACTCTTTGAGAAGGATTGAAGGATTCATGTTAGATTTCTTCAATCACTTGCCTAAATGGAGAGTTTGAGAGTTGAGATTTGGGTATTTGGAAGATTTGGGTTTGAACCCTAGAGAGGAGAAGAAGAAGCACGAATTGGAGAAGAATAAAGGGGAGAAGACCAAGCTCCAGCAAGGATGGCTCAAGTTCTTGGATTGCGAAGGAAGATTGAAGGTTGAAGATCAAGATTTGAGAAGTATTTGGAGAAGCCCCAAGTTGAGCAAAGAGGGAAAAGCTTGAAGAGGAGCAAAGAGTCCAAGTTCAACCTTCCTAGCTCAATGTCTTGAAGAATAGTGGTGAGTTCTTCATCCCTTAGGTGATGGGCAACCATAAGTCCCTCATATAGGAATTTTCCTCAAAGAAGTCTTTGAACCCCAAAGGGTTCAAAGTTAGGGTTGTTAACCCCTTTGATTTTAAGTTAATGTTAAAGTTATTATTATGAAATTATATGGGGTTTGACTGAAATAGGGCTGGATTCTGGCCCCAACCCCCCTAATTATTATGTGATGCTTGAATCCTTGAATGCTCCAAAGAGCTTCAATGAGATTATGTATGTTTGATGTTAGTTCCTATGTTAGCCCCATAGAGTTTCAAGGTATATGTTTAATGTAGGAGTTGTCCATTAATTTGTTCAATTGTGAGGCTTGTCAATTAGCCCTAAATGTATGTCCATGGTGTTAAAGAAAGGACCTTATAAAAGTATGGGATAAGTGAATGATTGAAATAGATATTCATAATTTAGTGTAAGTCTTATTATGAGTATAGCATGTGTAAGCCTCTAAGTGAGTAGTTAGCTAGAAATGGATGTTGTTAATGTTAAGCTAGAATTGTTGAGATGATTGTAATTTCCATGAATAGTTAAGTAATGAGGATGATGTTAATAATTCCTAGTTAGCCAGGTTGCATTTCTATGAACATGCACATAAGCATAAGCATAAGCATATGCATAAGCTAAAGTCCATGGCAAGACTCCTCTATTTAAAGGAGTAGATCGGTTTGGTTAGCCAAGTGGGACGCCCTTGGATGGTTATGACGTCTAACCACCATACCGAAAGTGTGTAATTGGGGTCTAGGGACGAAAGCCTACGACACTACCCAATAACACAAAATGCATTGCATTGCATAGCCTCATATTATATATCTCCTTATGAATGGTATAATATGTGAAGTGATGTTAAGTTTATGAATGTTAATGAATTCCTTGTATGTATATATATATATATGTATTCGGAATTAGCTTAGTTAGTTGTATGGAATCTTGGATAGCACATCCCTAGTCGCTTAATTATTATATAGTAATGGTGCCTAGAAGTAGAAAGAGATGTGATAAGATTGATTACAATAATATAAAGAAAAGCAATGAAGTGTTAAGTATAGAGTAAGTAAGTAAAGAAGAACAAAATGTTCTTAGTTAAGGAAGTTGGCACTTACGTAGCATTGGGTTAGTTGTGCTAGATATAGCTAAAGAAGTAGTGTTTGAATTAGTCTTTTTAGGCTAGTCAGGACGGACGAGAGAACGGTGAGGAGTCCGTGAAGGGCTCACTGAGATTTATAATCTCACCCTATTCCTTTTATTTGTTTTCAGATAAGCAGGTACCGAAGACGATGAGCCGAAGCTCCAAGCTTGGGACTCATAGGCTAGTTTCATATTGAAGTGGAAATTTTATATTCCAAGTTATGTATAATATGTAATCAATTCATTAGATTAATGTATTCAGTTTAATTTATGACTTGGATTATTGTAATCAAGTTTGTAAATGCTCAGTAATTCCTGTGCCTTAATGTAATTTGTCGTACTTTCAATTATGTTGAGGTGCGGGTGTTACACTGGCAATCGGACAACCTAGAATCCCTAAGTAGATAGAGATGGTGCCTGTGTAGATCACTGCCTAATGTACATGGTCAATCTCCCACCCCATGCCGTCCAAATCATGGTACTGCATCTCAAAGTCCCCCCACACGGGGATTCTCGAGACCTGAAGCATTGATCGATGCATCAGTAGAAACTGCTCCATGGGGTGAGGCTACTGCTGCATCGTCCTCAGTACAGTGTAATACAGAGATAATATAGACGGACTAGCATGCAAACATTGGGAGGTATGAATAACACATCCATTAAAAAGCGGGAAATGCATATGTAGAATGAGTGTTAGACAATCCAAGCAGATAATCATATATATACAAATAGGATCTAACTACCCTCTTCCACTTACCCCATGTCTCTCAATAAATAGTGCATGATGGCATCTTTTCTTTACTATTGTCATTGTACTCCCCATTTCTGATAGGAATACTCATTGGCAAACCCCCTTTCCCGTTAGAGTTGCCGTCCCCCTTTCTCGATAGGGACTCCCGCCTCCTTTTTTCGATAGAAATGGGGTGACACTAGCCTAATCCACGAGGTATTCCCCTTTGTCGATAGGAATCCTCCTCCCTTTTCCCGATAGGGACGTCCGTTTCCCCCTTTTTCGATAGGGAACGGAGTGGATCTCACCTGCTGGGTGAGGTATCCCCCTTTCCTGATAGGGATCCTCTCCACATCGCATTCCCATTAAGAATGTAGTGGTTACTAATGCAATATCATGTTCATGCTTCCAACACCTCATAATCATATGCCTCGCATCATGTTATGCTCAGATACCCAAACCCATATCATGTTATGCGTCATATCATAACCAAATGCTACAACATTTGCACAACATTTAAATACATACAATTTCACATGTTATCAGAGATATCATAATGTCACATATTCAACAGGCATGTCATAAAGCAATCCTAGGCATGTTACTACCCTCATATGACATGTAGAACATAATTCACGATTAAGCATATCTAATAGACAATCACATTTAATAATAAATAATCCTAAGTTGGCTGATGGGTCTATCATGCCTATCCTTATATGTGGCACACCGTAACCCCTATTCTTAGGTGTTACTGACATCAACCTCTAGTAGGGCTTAGGTCACCCTACACATGCTAAACAGTCATTACTACTATACATAACCCAATAAAAGTGCATTCTATCTCCCACCTGGTATTCGGAGAACTTGGAACCACTAGCAGACACTGAACCACAACCACAGACTCACGAACAAACAAACCAACCCTCTAACTCTGAAGTTCAGATTCAGCCCACATCGTCAACAGGTCAAGGGTCACCCAAACATTCCGTTAAGCATGCCCGAATGACCCACAATTAACCGGAAACACAAAAACGCACTCGGATTAGAATTAGGGCAAACTATGGAATTACTAAAAAGCAAAGAGTGCCACAAACAGAGGCTGGCCAAGGGTCCTAACAACTTTAACTTACCCAAATTCAACTTCTGTCAAGCTTTCACGAACAACCGGTACCCGTTCTAGCACTGAAACCCTAAAATACGAAGAATATTTAATCAGGGACTATCCAATCCACCAAGGAAATCACAAAATCAGAAGCTAAGCATAGAGAATAGAGGCTCAAGTCCCTATCTCGTGGTCCAAGGAATTTCCTCTGGGAGTTCCGGCAAAACTCTAACTCGTTCGGTACCCGTACGGTCAAACTGGGGTCCAAAACACAGTCTGATTAGGGCTAGGAACCAAAATCAATTTGAGAAACTGAAACCATAAGGTGAAAACAGAGAGGAACAGTAATGGGTATAGGCTTTACCTCGACGAAACGGCAATCGGAGATAATCCTTAACAAGCCCGGATGGAAACAAACGAGTTTGCACCTTTGGATTGATGAACCGGTATCAAAGATTACTTGGATTGGGTCTCCAAAAGTTTGAGAATATAAAAATGGTGGTTTTCTGGGGTTAACCATAGCTCTGGTCGTGAAATAGGATCAGAAAGGTGAAAAAATGATTTAAGGGAAAAAATGGGTTTATATAGAAAAAATGGTTTAATTGGCGCTCACGCGGAAGAAAGCTATCGCATGCATGCCACGTGTCAGAGTTCATGATTGGTCCAATCACAGTGTGCCATGTGGCACAGAAGGGACAGGAGACGCTGGTGCACCGTAAACCAGCGTGCGCCACGCGCGTCTAACGCGCTTTTGCACTATTTTGTCCGGTTTCGCGTGATTTCTTCGATTCCGACGTCCGTGCGGTCCAGAACTCGATACCCTAACACTTAAACATGATTCCTTAACATAAAAGAACATCAAATGGATCAAATAACTAAGATTAAAAGTCTAATATACTCACCCAGAAACTCGTACTCGCTTTAGAATACGAGCACACAATACCCTAAACCCGACTCCGATTGTTCTCAAACTTTGCAAGGCTTCTAAGACTCATACTAAAACCTTATCAAACACTAGTCCAACCTTAAACAACATACCAAACATCAAAATATACTCTCAAACAAACACAGGATCACACAGAAAACGAACACACAGTCAAAAAGTCAAGTACACAGTCAAATGCACACAAATCCCACCTAGGGTACACAAGTACACTTAGTCGCGTATAAACATACACTAAGCAAGATTATAAAAATGAGGATGTTATAAGGCTAGGGTCATGGCTAATAGATTTGTGAGTTTTGGTGGGAGAATAGTCCTCAACAACTAGGTGCTTGATAGTATACATATCTTTTACTTCTCTTTTCTAAAGATGCTTATGAAGATAGGGGGAGATGGTTCAAATTCAGAGGAAATTCCTATGGGGAGGGTCTAGGGGGCAAAATATTGCTTGGGTGAAGTGGTCAATAGTGTGCTTACAAAAAAAATAGCGGGGGTTTAGGGAATAAGGATCTTAGCTTGTTCAACCTAAGGTTGCTTTCTAAATGGAGGTGGCATTTGTTGGTGGATAAGGGGGTCTTTGGATGGAGGTGTCAGTGGAAAAGTAAGGTTCAACATGTGTGGAGCATCCTAAGTTGGGTGGAAATAAATGGCCTTATTCCTCTTCGGTATGGTGGAAGGATATTACGACTGTCGGTTCGTGGAAGGATTACCACTCAGATTGGTTTGAGGAGTGTGTAAGGGAAAGGGTAGGTGTAACATCCCACCTAATTTAATTATATAGCCTTTTAATTTAGGATTTGTGTGTTTTGAATTGCTTATTGTTATAAACATAAAGGGGTGTAAATAAATAAGATAGTGGTGTAATAAGTAAGGATAGTGTGTAATATTAGAACTAAGGAAGGGCAATATAGTAAAAGACCAGTACCCTCACTCTTATTCCCTCTCACTCATGCCATCAGCCCCCCATTTCCTCCCTCCATCGAAAATTCCTGAAAAGAAACAAGAAGAAGGAGAAATGGAGAAAGGGGGAAGGCTATGGTGTTAGGGTTTGGAGAGAAAGAAGGGGAAACCTTGGATAATCCATTCAACCCTTGCCATAGAAGAAGGTTGGGCTGATCCTTGCCATTATTGAAGGTTTGAGAGCTGCCCTCATATAGCAAGAAGGAGGAGCTCGAATTTGGGTAGGAGAAATCAGAAAAATTCCACAAGCTTCTACCTCCATTTTCTTGATTTTGTTGAGTTCTTCTCCTTTAGGTGGTGGACAACCAATAAGACCCCCATTAGGGTTTTTATTTCCCTTTGCATGTTTTTTAGTTGGTCTAAGATTCAGATTGTGGAGTGATAGTTTGATGTTGAAGCTAGAAGAAGTTGTGTTCCATTCTTGTGGTCATGCATGTTAAGACTGCCTCTGGTATTTCGAGTATAACTCTCTCTATAGACCTTGGATTGAAATTCTTCTTATTTCTGAGTAAACTAGACATGAGGGGCTTCATTTTAGGCACAAGAATCACTTGAAAATGTTAAGAATTGAATTAGATAAAGAATTTACAAGTTCAGGTATGAATGCTGTCCTGTTTTCTGACATCAGTGGATTGTTTGTTAAAACTGCACTAATCTGATGGATATCTTCCAAAATAAAAATTATATTCATAAACTAGACATTCTAAGCTTTCCAATGAGTGGTCGTTTGCCCAATTCTGACTTCGTTTGGTATGTTAGTAAAATCGCCGAAGTTGATGTTTTGCTGCAGAAATTCTGCAGAGGCCTGGCACGGCCGTGATATGCAGCACGGCCAGGGCGTGTAATAAGCTGTTTCCTAGGCTGAAAATGTTTGATTTGGGGATATTTGCTTCCCTTAAACATGCTAATATGTTTGGTATGCTTAGGCATTACTCTTATTTATCTTTTATATAACTAATTGAGTAAGGAATGATTCTTGACTATGATGATTGTGATATAGCAATGCATTATTTTCTAATGTTTTGTGATTGATTGATTGTGTTTGGAATGTTTGCAATTCAAATTGCACCCTCATTGTAAGTGATTAGCTATCATTTGTGCCGTTGGGGGCCCCTTTGGTTTTATCCTTTTAATCGGATTTTACTCATTTTGTGCTTGAGCTGGATCAAGTGGGGAACATTCATTGTGGTCTCTATGACATTTGTTTGCATTTGTATTTATCTCTAATGATTTCAAATGTATTGTTGTGGAAAGAACTTGTGACTTATGAATTGTCATGTAAATGTTAGTGAACCTTCGTCTATATTGATTCGGATTGAGGTAGGTGATGGTTAGGGGTCCGCGAAGGACTCACTAAGATTTCTTAAATCTCACCCCATTTGTTTAATTGTCTCAAATAAGCAGGTGCGAGAGGATTGACCTTAGCTGGAGTTGCCTAGCAGCTAGTCTTTGTTGTTTGAACTAAGTGTTGTATATGGGTATTTTGTAATCCTCATGACTTTGGGGTTATATTTTGAGACTTAAGTTATGTGCTTAAACCGTTAGACAAGTACCTTGTATGAATTATGACTTGTAACTGTCAAGTTTTAATTTATTCAGTTTATGATATTTCGTAATGTTTTAAATGCAATGATTCGATTTAAAAATTGAATTAGGGTGTTACAGTAGGCAGTGGGGTCGCAGTATTTTTTTAGCATGACCTCTAGTGTGGTGCCTCTCCCCTTAATCTTTCATTCCCCAGGCTGTTCTCTATTTCTTTGCAATTTGACTGCAAGGTCTCTAAGTTGTATCATCAGGAGGATTGTGTTTGGGCATGACAATTCCGTTGGAGAAGGCGACTATTTGTCTAGGAAGAGGCTCTCTTGGAATAGTTTATGGGTTTATTGTCTTCAGTCTCATTGTCAGTGGAGGAGGATACGTGGTGTTGGGTGGATCATATGAGGGGTGGGAGTTCTCAGTTAGAGCTGCCTATGCTTTCTTGTCCCTGAGGTTTCTTCCACAGTTAGACCCTCCTGATCAGGAGCTCTCTGTTCTTGGTGCTATTTGGAGGGGTCATGCCCAACTAAGGTAATCGCATTTTCTTGGCAATTACTATTGGATAGGGCCCCTACTCGGGTGAATTTATTTTGGAGTAGGATCATTATAGATATTTCAGCAGAGTCTACTTGTGTGTTGTGTGGTGAATTCCCTGAGTCGGGTATACATCTATTCTTATGGTGTGACTTCTCCTTTAGGATTTGGTATGGTGTCTTTAGGTGGTTAGGATTGGTGTTGGTAATGCCTCATGATCTTTTTCATCTTTATTCTATGTTTTGCTCTGAGGGCCCTGGGAAGAAAGGCAAAAGTGGCTTAGTGTTGATATGGCACACATTTTTGTGGGTTTTTTTGGGAAACAAGGAATCAAAAGGTATTCTCAAGTTTAGTGGAGGAAGTCTCTTCTGTGGTGGAGAAAATTATGTTGCTATCTTGGAGATGGGACTTGAGTATGGTGAAATCAAACCATCGTTTATTCTGAGTGGAGGAGGGTTAATCCGATGGATTATTTTTTGTCTAGATAGCCTAATCTAGAATTAGGGTGGGTCTTTGTGGTCTTATTTTTGGGGCTACTGCTGCTTGTTCGTTCTCTTTTTCTTGTAATAGGTTGAGTACCCCTTGTACTCCAACTCTATTATATTCTCTTCTTTGCTCATAATAAAAAAGCCTCGAATTGATTCATTTTTTAAGGAAGGCTCGAAATTGATTCATATCACCTACATATTTTTGCGTTCAAATGTAATAAAATAAGGTAGCATGTTGATAACTCTTAGAAATAAGAGTTATCTAACTCTTTTAAAGCTCAATTATGCAAGTCCTAAGTGTTTTAATAAACAAAATATGTTTTTAATTTAGTTTTTTTTTAATTCAGTGAAAAAAATGTGCATCTGCTGTTTATGGCACTTAAAGTGCTATTTTGTTGATATTTAATGTAGTTGTGAAGTGTGCAAGAAAAATTCATATGTTGGAAAACATGCTGCAGCACTGGCTGTAGCATCTGGGCATATTCACAAAAAGAACTGCAGATTTTGAAGAAAAGCAAAAACTAGCTGACGTGGCAGAAAGCTGGTGCAAGAACAGCAGTGTAGTGTCAGCAGTGCAGCAGAACTGTCCCCTGGTCACTGGCTATAGCATCTGGGCATATTCATAAAAAGAACTGCAGAATTTTGAAGAAAAGCAAAAACTAGCTGACGTGGCAGAAAGCTGGTGCAGGAACAACAATGCAGTGTCAGCAGCGCAGTAGAACTGCCCCTTGGTCTTTTGGACATCTGCCTTTATTTTATGGGCCTTTTTATTTAAGAAGGGTTGACCAAAAGGAGGATGCCCTCATGCTGGAAAAAGGGTGACAAATGATGTTTAACTTAGGAAGGGAAAAAGAGGACAAGACACACTACCCTAGACAGAATTTTTGTGCCTCTAGCTCTCTTTCACCACTGTTCAGCTGCCCTTCACTCCACCTCATCATCTTCAACCTTCCTCCATCCGTTTTTCCTCCACTGCTGACTGGTTCTCAAGCTTGAAGCAGAATTTTTTCATGGGGACAACATATATGCAGACTTGACTGAGCTTAGGCAAGAAAGAAACTCCATGCTTGGACAAGATTCTGGCTTTTTCTTGACCTTAGCTTCTGTTTTCTTTATTTCCCCTTATTATTTTTTATTCAACTTTTATGGCCAGTAAAGCTTATCATATTTTTTTGTTTTCTGTTTTTAAGCTCATCATGAGCTAAACTCTTTAAGTTAGGGAACTATGAAGTTGTAAGAATTGCATGGGTCTTATTATGTTATGGTTATGTGAATGCATTTTTATTCAAGTTGATTTTATTGTTTATATATTCTAAGAAAAGATTGGTCTCCTTGACTTAAATGCAAGCTCACTAATATTGGAAGAATTAATGAGTGGAACTACTTGATTAATATGGATTAAGTTGATTAATTGGAAAATTGGACAATTAATTGATGTTGGGTAAAATAGGAATATTTGCCCAAGTCCATAGGGTAGCTGAGTCATTTTAATTGGAAGCGAGAGTGACTAATGTGAAATTAGGGATAAGATTAACTTAGTGAATCTTATCTTAAAAGTTATTGGAAAACACATTATATTTGAACTCTGGACCCAGATGCTGCAGCATACACCAGAGCATACCTGACCTGTACATGAATTTCAATGGATTAGATTTTCCTAACTGCTTTTGCCCACTGTTTTTACGTCAATTCCTATGATATTTTATTGCATTATTTACCTTCAAATTGTCACTAAATCAATCTTGTTTATGTGTTACATGTTACCTTGTTTATCACTAGCTAAATTAACCCAAATTGAGAGGAATATTAATTAACCGTGTTCAATCTCCGTGGGAACGATCTTTTATCATTTTACTACTTGTTTGACTATGTATACTTGCACATTACACGCGCAACACATATATTGTATGGACCTGCATGGTCCGCTCAACTTTAATTACTAGTTATAAACAGTTGTAACTACGTCACTATCAGTTTCCTATTATTTGTTCATATATACTTACTCCAAAAAATGAAAATTTGTGTTTCCCTTCCTTGTTTCAATATTTCATGTTTGCCCTAACAATGTAAATATGTTTTACCTTAGAGGCCCCAAACACATTTTGTTTTCACATTACATATATTTTGAGATAATCAATCAAATAAAAGAACTCTTACTTGGGCGCCCTGGGTGTTAGATGGTCAAGCAGAAAGGGATTTGAAGACTAAAGTTAAGATTTCAAACGGTCTCCTTATTATTCTTCTTTAAGGATATACCGCTCCAACTAAAATCAAGCCATATTTATAGGAAGAATACCATTTGAAGGCTTACCAATAAAAGTAAGAGGATCATTTGAGGTTGTAAACTGTGTGAAAATATATATAGGCTTACATGCTTGAGTTGTTTTTTTTTCCCTAAGACTCCAAAATTTCTGTAAACGGCCCTATCAATCATATTTCACAATGGTAGATGTTTATGTACACGTGACAAAGATGATAAAATATATGTAATTAGTTATTTGTGTAAAATATGTTTACACTATACGCATTGTATAGTTATTAAACTCATAAAGACATGGGTAACACTATCCTACACATAATAAGCGCTTTAAACAAATTAATTTGATATGAAAATGAAATTTAAATAAAACATTGTATTATAAATTCATAGGTTAAATATGTTTTTAATCGCTATAAAATTTACGTTTTTTGCTTTTATCTATATACCCCTTTTTTTAGTTCCTACAAATTATAAAACTGTATAATTTTTAGTCTCTCTAAAAGATAGGTATAGGGATTAAAAATAAAATTCGAGACAATTATAAGGACTAAAATAGAGAAACATGCACGGAGTAGGGTAGAATAACCTCCTAACATGTGCATATTTTAGTTTTTAAATTAAGAAAAAGAAAATAGTACAGTAAGCAATGAATGTACTTCAGCAGTTCAGCCCCACACTACTATTCCTTGCCTACATATAGGATAGAGTGGCCTATATGACTTAAAAGCTCTGCACTGCATGTGCTTTAACGTGAACAATGCTACTAACCCCACTAATCACGGCTCAACTATAATAACACGACGATACCATTGTGCCTTCATCAGCGAGATTGGTGATTGAAATTCGTAATTAGAGCTGTTTACTTTAGTGTGATTAAAGCTGTTAATTGAACACAAAAATGGACACACATACTATCCAATTCTCAACGTTTTTTTGTTTATCTGGTTAATACAGTTCATTTATCTGGTTAATCCTTCACATTATCTGGTGAATTCCAACTCTAAAACTTAACACATTCCATTTTATTTATCTGGTTAATCCAGTTCATTTATCTAGTTAATGTTTCACATTATCTAGTGAATTCCAACTCTAAATTAAACTTAACACATTCCATTTTATTTATCTGGTTAACGCAGTTCACTTATCTGGTTAATGGCTCACATTATCTGGTGAATCACAAACTCACATTTCATTATTTATCTGGTTAATACAGTTCATTTATCTGGTGAATGCAGTTCATTATCTGGTTAATCACAAATATTTTCTAAACCACTTAAAAAAATCTATAAAAAATAAAAAAAAATATTTTTTTTTGAAAAAAAAAAATATATACGTCCGTACTGTACGGACCGTATGTCCGTACAGTACGCACCGTATGTGTATGTGTGTCTGTGTCCAAATTTGTGTACAAAAAACATTTTTGATTATTAAAGGCAGTGGTTTTGATCCCTTTTTACGTATATACCCGTCACCAAGGATTTTTTTTTATTTTTTTTTTGATCAAGTGTAATGAAAAAAGTTGTATAGCTGGATTAGGTTATATGATTATTAATTTGTTTATTATTTAAAGATTTTTTTTAGCATGTGCAACCTTACATACGATAAAGATCATTAATTACCTAATTTTTTTTATTAATTACATAGTTTTCTACTTTGTAGGTGGAGAGATATTACATAAATATGAATCTATAAAATAAATGAGAAAGTGAATAATTAATAAGAAAAAAAGTGGACAATTAAGGATTGTTATCGTGTGCAAGGTTACGTACGTTAGAAAAACCGATTATTTAATATTCGTTGAAATGTTATCGCAACAGGAAGTTCAATAAACAAATTACACTGCTTCCTTAAGTTCAGCATCTCCATTTTTATTTAAGCTGTTTCCTTAAACCAGGCACCTCTTGATCAACTTCTTCATGGTAAAGTGAGCTGCTGTTTACTGGGCCAGCATCTCGTGATATGTTTCTTACTGATTTATGTCATAAAATTTAGAAGTACATTTTAATTAGGGTTTTAGTAAATACACCCCCATTTTTAGTACCATACACTCCCTATCAGCTTTTCGTTTTAGTAAATACACCCGTATGTAAATTAGTCATCCGTAATGTCTTTTACGTAGACTTCATAACCTCCGTAAATATATTTCGGGATACGTTTGATAGGGGTCCAAAAGTATATTTACGGGCGTGTCCTAGACTTGGAAAAAATCAGACAGCGTTAAAGCGTTGTGCATTAAACTAAGAGACTTCCGGTCAGCATTAAAACAACAAAATACATACACCAAAATAGCCATATTACACTCATGTTTGCTCAAATAACCATAATACACCCAAATAAACCAAAAGACTTCTAGTCAGCATTAAAACAACGAAATACATCCAACAACGAAATACGTTTGCTCAAATAAAGGAGTTAAAGAGGTAAATCTAGTCCAACGTAACTCGTAACTCCTATAGGCTCTTTCCATTGGAGAGTCCTCCATTGTAATCACTGACAGTCTCATCCTTAGAGGTATCCTCCTCCTCCTCAGGCTCAACAGGGAGAACAAGACTCAGGTCCCACTGTTCATTGTCCACTACAACTACTGCTACTAGCTTAGCATTGAGGGAAAACCGAGTACCTATAGGTCTAGCGCTCTTGCGAGCAGTGCGTATGAAACGAGGGCGTCCTCCTCCACGCGCAAACGATGCGGAACCCTCAGTACGAGCACAAGCATGAAAAGAATGCCATAAACGCTCCAAGAGTAAGACATGCATAACTGTCCTAGGACTAAGGGTGGAGGTAACTAGTATGCCACCCAAAATATCTTAGTATGTACTTCGCCAGTGTAGGAAACGGTCTGTGTCTCTAGCTCTAGAGACCAGACTCTATTTCTCTCCACTTCGAAGAACTCAATCCTATGAGTCCTCGACTGTGCCATCGGCAAGTTCTGCTCGATCTGAAATATTGCTTGCAACGGTGAATTACTCATACACAATTTTTCATCGTGACTGGATATAAGGCAAAACAAAATAATAAATAATACATCGACATGCAACTGTATTTACATATAAGTAGATTTACATAGAACATGTGAATTTCACAACTGCAGGCAATCACAATCATCATCTAAGTCACATCAACAATACTCAAAAGCTCACAGGACATACTTGACTGACATACTCACTCAATACACTGCCTATTATGAAACTCTCTAAAAACTGTGACACCCTCTACCCGCATGTGATATTTTAAGAATAAAATATAGTAAAACAACATGCAGTAAATTTTCGATCAAGTAAAAATTTCAAACAAGGTAGAGTCATCACGCTCAACAATTAACATTGCGGAATAAAATCAAAGTGAATACAATGTCGAATTAAAAGAAATAAATATCAACGAATACCCCGATGTCACATCTATTTAGAGCTGACCCCCTAAATAATTAAATCAAAGAGACAACAACTAACTAAACAAATCCATAACAGAAAATAACGGAAATCCTAATCTACGTGGCGATCACATCCAGGAATCACTCCTCGCCACATCATCATCTTCACCTGCAAGCTCGTCATCTAAACATATGCAATGGCACATGAGTAGCCACAACAAAGGGGTTAGAAATCACATACAAGAATGGTACTAACAGTATAGGAATCAACTAAGCAATGCGCATATAACAACATCTATACTTAACAACAACAACATTATGATATCTATAACAACAACAACACCATCAGCAACCATGCATGAACACATGTATAACAATGCAATCCTAAAACTGACGTCTACTCTAGAATGCATGTGGATCCAACTAAACTCAGGTAAGCAAGTGAGGGTGCCCCCACCACTCATGATAACGCATAATGTCTAGTCAGGGTGACCCGGTTTGTAACTGAGACGCCCCAGTAGTGCCCCACCTTTATATAAGACCCTTCTACCGAATCGACCCCCAAGACCGGGTACCATGCCCATTGTGGTCGTCACTAGTACGTATCCACATTGCTCACTGCCAATAATAACAACAACGACACCTCATGATGCATGAACATATAATCAGACAAGGTGTCTATCAATTAATAACAACAACGTCAATCAACTCACCGAGTGATTAATAACAACACATCATATAGGTATCGCTTGTCAGTACGTCGACAAGCCTCCCTCAACCATAGAATGAACTAATTAATTATTCTATTTAACAACATCAAATTTTAAGCCACCTTTCTTTAATTCTACCATTTAAACTTATGACTAATCCCACCTAAATTATTAGTGATCAATAATCTAAGGGGTTTGGGTCACTATTTAACTCCTATGAATTTATAAAATTCATTTAGCAAGTTTTTAACTTAGTTTCTACAACTTAGTATTTTTTCTTAACAAAATTATCTACACAAAAGATATCTAAGAACTCCTACTTCACTTGTTGCATCATTTCCTTTTTATCTAAATCATTTCTCTAATTACAATTAATCTCACATGACTAATTGAATCTAATACTAGCCTTTAACTTATAATAACATGGACAACATTGTAATAATATATATAAACATCAAAGAGTAGTAACAACCAAATATAAACACATGAGAACCACACACATTCATCTCAAGTCCAAAATCAATTATATCACAACATTCAATAACAGTTCAACATCATATATCCATCATTTCAGTCACGTTAAATCCATAATCATGCTTAGAGAATGTCTTTCCCATCACAATGGCAATGGTACTCATACACGTTAAGCCGCGCGAAGTGTAGAGATCATAGGACATCCCAATTGCCTCAATTAATTCCAAAATACACACCATTCATGAATCGATCTACCCCTTTACTCAATATGGAAGTTCGAAGTATCACAAAGCGAAGAAAATTGCCTTCAATGACGATTTGAGCACTTTACGAGCATAGGTAAAATTTAAGGAAGAGCGAAACATGGCTGGAAAAAGTGACAATCAGTATATATATATATATATATATATATATATATATATATATATATATATATATATATATATATATAATTTTTAAGGCTAAAACGAAATCAAAAGGAAGCAAAAAGAGTAACCGAAAAACGTCATACCGAGACAAAGGGGTTATAAGGGGTCCGACGTCAACTTCACCGAATCAAGCAAAGGAGTAGTGTTTTCTAAAGGTTTTGACGCGAGGAATCCGAAAATGGTGTCCGTTTTTCGAACTGAAAACTATGGTGTCCAGAAAAGTGAAATTACAGCTCGCCTCTCAAAATATATGCAACGAACGGAGTCGCGGTTGAACGAACAGAGGCTGGAAATGAATTCTATGGTCGTTTTCGAGTTGGGTGGTAAGTTTTGGGATTTTTCCGTGGTCTAGGATGAGAAAACAAGAACAGAGATATTCAAAGTCAGGGTTTGGTTGAGATACAGGTGCACACGATTTCTTTGTGGGAGACGATCAACAGTGTTTTCAAAAGTGGGACAAAACGTGGTCTTATAGGCTGAATATACCCTAGCCCAATGTTTTCTACTATTCAACATTTTAATTGCTTTTCATCAATTTTTTTTAAAAGAAACAATCAATGCTGCACATACATATAACTCTATATATATAATTTTTTTTAAAACAATTTTCAATTCAACAACATCATTCCATTTCCAAAATATCTATAATAAATTCAAGACTAATATTTAATAAAAATAAAATAAAATAATATCAATTAAAATATACTAATTATTAGGGCAAACACACACAAGCTATCACAAAATTACCAATATAAGCACACAATATATAGGATCCTAATAATTCAAATTTGAGGGTGTTACAAAAACCACCCGTTTGATGAACGACCTTAATACTTCGCCTATTACTCCATGGAGATTCTTACGCGTTTCTGAGCTTAAGTCTGTTTCTACCACCATTTACGCAATTGTTTGCAACAAACCTATCCATTACATCTAATGGTTTTCAATTGTTTCGGCCAGATTAGATACCATAACTGAATTGCATCGTAGCATCAGGTTCATCGTGTCAGAAGTATGGTTACCCTAGATTAGAAGGGCTATGATTGATCTTTTTGAATCATCGAAGCACAAATGACCCCAGGAGAATCTTAGATGATCTTACCTAAACAATCCTCCGTTCTTCAAACATTCTTGTTGAGAGAAGATTTCGTATTTGTACATGAGCCTTCAGAAGCATACTGACCATCAAGGGTCTAAAACAAAATCAAAATGACCTCTGGTCTAATGCAATATCATACTAGTTTTGAGCAAATACTTTGAAAACTCTTCTCTTTGATGAAATGGAAATAACAAGTTATTTCAAAACAAAACCCTTTGAAATAATTAAGAATACAAATTCATTTTTCTTTTAAAAGTAAGTCACAAAACTAAACCTCTTAAAAGTTTTTCAAGAAAATCCCTTTGTGAAATCACTTGTCAAATCCGAATCAAACCCTTTTTAAAACCAAGTCACATTGCTTTTAAAAAGAATACTCTTTCTAAAGACATTCTAGGAATCTACTTTTAGGAAAAATCCCAAAATTGAACAACATCTTTCAACTTGAAAACATATTTACTCACACTTTTTCAGAACATATCAATATGTATAGCTTTTATATATCGCATCGGGCTATTGCTGGAGCTATGTTGTCAATCCAATTCAACCGCGTATACCCGCTTCAACATCAATCATCCTCACAACTAGACAACTCAAGAATATCAAGAATATTAATGATTCAAATTTAACTTAATCAAATAAGCCACATATGTTACTAAGTACATATATTCTCAAAACAATTCAACACTTCATCAACACCTTATCATGAGGTTCAAACCAAAACAAACAAACAAACAAACATCACACAACCTTATACCTATCCAAAATTTATTGAAAGTAAAACCCCTTACCTTGAAGCTTTCCTTCCACAAATAAGCAAGAATCTTCACAACAACTTTCACTAACACCTAACTTATACTTAGATCACTAACTCAATTTCAATCTAAACCTACGCTTAACCAAACTTTTAATCATCTTAAGTCTAGAAGCTCAAGTCAAAACTCAATGTGAATCAAAAGTTATGAAATTTACATCTTAGGGACCAAACACAAAGGATACGGCCTCATCATAAAAAATGGACAAGGTTTCATTTTGATTTTCAAATGCTTTGGTATACATGATCATATACTTAAATTAAATTAAGCTTAAAAATAAAAGCTCAAACTCTATTTCCTTACCAATTGACAGATATAGAATTTCAAAGAGTCAGAGTTGCTAAAGGACTAAAAACAAGCTTTCATGAAAATTGTGAGTTTGTAAAACCATAATACACGATGATTCATAAGGATAATACAAACTTAAGTTCCAAACCAAAAGGTTTGAATCCTCACAAATTGAGACAAATGAACATTTTTCTCTCCTAGAGTTTGGAAGAACATAGCCACATGTTCTACCTCAAAAACCATAGCTAAGAAGCTTATGTTTTTGTGTCAATTTACAAGCATACTCTCAAGATGTATAGAAGCTTAAATCCAAAAGATGGCATGAAAATTCTTTGAAATGAGAAAGTTATAGTTTTCAAGGCTTGAACTAAATGGTGAACTTCTAAATGAATTAGGTGAAGAAATGAGTTTAGATTTACTAATCAACCCTCACGAACACGAATCATAATTCTAAAAAAAATTACCATCATAGCTCAAGTGGTTAAGCTGGGACATTTGAAGGAGTTGGAGGAAGGAGGTCCAGGGTTCAAATCCTAGCTACTAACATAACTTACTAACAACTAACATTTACCTATCAAAGAAAAAAAACTACCATCATCCATGATGATCAATCGTCATGAACTAATTAAATAAAATAATAAAAATAAAAATAATTAAAAACTAAAAAAAGTGAGAGAAAATATTAAAATAATACCTTTTAATTCTTCAAGCTTTGAGAAAATGTGTAGGGAATGAGGGGACCAACTCCTCTATTTATAGAAAGGGAAGGGGAGGCACAAAACGGGTCAGGTAAGGAGGGGTGGTATTATCATAATCCTTCGGTGATTTTGTGATCATGTTTAGGGAAAAATGTCATTTTGCTAGGTTTTGTGTCATAAAGATGAAATCATGACTAAAAATAATGTCCCATCACTTATTTAATCCTCTAACACAGTCCCTAATAACTCAAATCATCTACCCTTCTAGCAATCTTTTCTAAACAACTTCCATTCTACTCTAAATACCTAAATGACCTTAAGTCCAAATATTTATAAGTTTCTGATACACTTTGGATTCAAAAGGGAGTCAAGATTGTACTTACAGGTGCATAATGTTGTCAGGAATTCGGTAGAATTTTAAACCCAAATTTTAACTATAGCTTATTATGATATAATATTTTTGGTCTATCACTTTAGTTTTGTAAAAATAACTCACTTGATCATAGATTAAAGGCTAAATTATAAAATTGGTCCTCTATGTTTATTTTAGGTTTCAATTTGGTCCTCTATGTTTTATTTGTTTCGTTTTGGTCCCTTACGTTTTAAAAGTTACAATAGGTTGGTCCTTTCCGTCACTAAAAGCCAATTGTCCGTAGCTAAAAGCCAAATTCTAGCTACGGACAATTGACTTTTAGTGACGGAAATGACCAAATTAAAAACTAAAATAAAACGTAGAAGACCAAAACGAAACAAATAAAACGTAGAGGACCAAATTAAAACCTAAAATAAACTTAGAGGACCAATTTTGTAATTTAGCCTAGATTAAAAATACGGTCAATCGGGTGTTAATATAGTTACCTATATCGTCAAACTGCACATACAACACACATGGTATAGTCTAGAAATTGAGGGTATTACATCTACAATATCATTAAGTAGAGATATGGAAGATGAATGGGTTTGGAAATTTGGCTCATCCAACATTTACTCTGTTCGATCAACTTATGCCTTTCTATTTTAAAAACTAGAATCATGTTGTAGCGCCCCAGATTTTAGAACTTTCACGTGCTAGAGATTCTAGGTGATTCCTGTGTTAATGGTGTGGCTTTATAAGTTTTTGAGGTTTTATTTAAAAAGGGGTACCTTTAGGAGGGACTACATAGCCTTAGAATGGGGAAAAAAACACTTTTTATCCAAAACTGAGTTTGAATCGATTCACCCCCGTGAATGAATCAATCCACAGCAGCTGTTAGCGTTTTTTAATCAATAGGTCACCCTATTTCGCTTCTAATCATGATGAGACTCATTGATCACAACCTAAACCAATTTTAAATCTATTAGGACTCTAAACTTCAGTTTTTAATCATCCTCTAAGAGCTCTCAAAGAACCCTATGATTCAAAGAGCTCTCTTTGTCGTTTCAAATCGTTCTTTCTTGTTTCTCCACTAAATCAAGTCCTTTCTTCAAGCTGTGATCATAAGACTATTCTCTTCCTTTATCCTTAATTCGTTTATGTTTCTAAAGAAGGAATTCTCTAGGTAAGTCTGAAATTCAGTTTTACCTATTTTCCAACTTCTTTGAAACTCAATTCTAATTTTAGATTTGAATTTCTTTATTGTCATTGTGCTAGGAATCGAGGAAGGATTCAATCTTGGGACTCTCTCGGACCATTGTGAAGGTTGCGATTTCATTAAGGTATGGGGTGGATGATCCTATGAAAAGAGACTTAGGGCTTCAACTAACATGTTTAGGGTGTCACATGACCCCTATGGCTTATGGGGTAAGTTATTGATTTTAGAATATTGTGCGAGCATTGATTTTATTGGTTTATGGTTCTGTTTTGGTTTATTTTTAAGGTCCTTGTAGGAGCAAGGAGCCCTAATAATGTTTGATTATGGTTTTGGGATGACTTGATGCATAATAAGTGGTGTTTGATGTTGTATGAATATTTTAGAGTGTGATTGGCATGGATGCATGAATTAGGCTCACTATTTTGAACTATGGAATACTTGAATTTATGTATATGCTTGCTTGAAGTGCTTTAGAGATGAATTAAAATGGAGTCTGATGCATGTAAGATAACTTGAGATTGTTTAGAGGATAAATGGATGTAAATCATGCATGAAAGTACAAAATGTAATGAGAAGTATTGATAATAAGTATTGAAAGTACTTGATAATAAGTATTGATAATTGGATCGATATCTATTATTAAATAATGAGATAGGACATGGGTTAATCTATATAAAGGACTTATTAAGGATAAATGTAATGAGAAGGTTAAAGTTTATGAGATGGTGTTGGCAAGTAATCGAAAGAATATGATGTCTAAATGTTAAAATCTAAGAACAAGGGTTTAATTAAGGGTTTGATGGTAATTCAAGTGTTTAAAGACCTTAGGGATATTTTAATAATTGTTTAAAATACTGGCCTAGACGTGGGACCACGTAGGAGAGGTCCCCAACTCGCGAAAGTGCAGAAAAATGGCTTTACTGTACTTCTACAGGTCTGTGAATCGATTCACACCTGCATGAATTGATTCACAGTTGCTGCGTACAGAACTGGTGAATTAAATTCATGAATCGATTCATGACTGCTCAATTCGATTCACAAAATGAAGGATCGATTCACAGGGTTTATGAATCGATTCATACCACTGCTGTTTGTTTAATAACTTGTTTAAATGCCTAGTAAGGGTTGGTTAAGAATAGTAACCACCTAGACTTGTTCTATGCTTAATGTGTGACTTGTTTTAAGAAAGTAACGGCTTATTATCCTCATTACTTGTTTATTAATGAGTGATGATTGCCTTGATTACATACCAGACGAGTTTGTTGGGTATTCAGTTTTTGGGAAACTCGTTGATGGGTTTGTTGATGTAGTGGACCTCATGACCCACTGATCATGAAAATGTGATTAGTTAGTAACTCCAGTTTTGAATTATGCACGATTGATGGACACTTAGGCCAGTTGTCACACATCGAAGATGTATTGTTGCTTGGGTGGCAAGCAAACAACTTTATGGGCAATAGTTCATAGATGTAGTTTTGAGGGCACTCGCATCCGCTAACCTGAGAGAAAAAGGATCCTAAAGACTTCGACAAAGTAGATGTTAGGTTCGCATTAGCTGGTTGCCGATGTAGGAGCGTTAACCGATTATCATTCATTATTGAGATTTAGACTGTTGATACGTTGTATGCCTTTGGTTGTTTCTGCAACATTTTTATTGTACCTTTGCCGATTATCTTTTCATATTGAGTATGATTCCCCACCCCTCTACGTTTGTGGCTACTTGTACACCTCGTGTACGGGTGGATGATGAGACTGCAGATGATGACGTGGACATGGACGCTGAGGAGTAGTCTACGCAATGTTGATTAGCTTGAGATTTATTTATGATTTGGTATTGTTATTTATTCCGATGTGAAGACTAATGGTTTTAGGTCTGAGACATTGACATCGAGTTATTGGGTTTTCATTTTCGCAATATATTTTATTATTATTATTATTATTATTATTATTATTATTATTATTATTATTATTATTATTATTATTATTATTATTATTATTCCGCAACATGGTTTTGGTATTTAATGACGTGAACTCCTATTCCGTTTAATTTTTTTTATAAATTCAGTATTTTACTACTTCTTGCATGCTTTTCATTGCATTTAATGACGTGAACTCCTTTTCCATGATGGGTTCATCCCGACCTTATGGATCGAGTCCAGTAGGGGGTCTTATATAAAAGCAATGGATAGCTACCACTGTTGGGGCCTCCCATTGATATACTGGGTCATCCTGACTAGGCATTGTTCATTCTTATGAGTGCAAGAGCTCTCCCACTTGCTTACGTAGTGTTAGGTGGATCCACATGTATAACGAAGTAGATCTTAGCTATGAGTCTTGCATTGCATTAATTCATCAAAATGTTGTAGTATGGACATGTTGTGTTAAGATATGAATGATATTGTTGTAGCTATGTGTTTAGTTATTTGTGCATCATATTATATTTATTCCCATGTCGTTGTTCTTTCATTATGAATATGATTCCTCACCCCTCTTCTGTTTTATGTGGCTACTTGTACACCATCGTGTATGTGTAGATGTGAGATTGCAAGTGACCATGAAGTTGTTGTTGAAGAGTAGTACTGTAACACCTGAGGACGAGATCGACATCGTATTAGGACGACGTATCGAGACCTCGACCAAGACCTTGTGTCGAGATCGTTTACCGAGGTTATTTGCCGAGCTGATGAGACCACGTGCACTAGCCGAAATGAGGAGGTCGGGTCTCGAGTTGGTGAAGTCGCGTACCGAGCTGATGAGGACGCATGTCGAGCTGAGGAGACCGCGTTCACGAACTCGTGTTAGAACCTTGTGCGCTTGCACGAGCACCCTTGTCGACATCGTGTCGAGATGACACCTCGTATTCTTTCGAACGTTATTCAGCGCTATTATTATATTGTTTGTAATAATTATATTGTCCGCCTAGTTCTCGTCGTGTGTCTAGACCGTTGACCGACAGAGTAGAGGGTAATTATGAGAGGAACGATTAGACGGGTAGATGATTGATGGGATTGGCATCTTATAGCTGAAGTTACAATTATGCCCTTCCAGCTGTATACCACGACCGATTTCCCTCAAACACTCATTCTTTCTCTTTTCTTCTTTCTTCTTCCTTCCTTCTGCTCTGAGTTTCGTTGTTTTTCTCCAAGAACTTCCATCGACGAAACCGTGAGTTCCATCGAGATTCTGCACAAGCTTTCTTCATCAACCTTGTTCCTCATTATCTTCTCGACATATCTCGCCTGTTCGACCATCACCGTTGAGGTATGAAGAACAGATTTTCTCTTCTTCGTGTTACTGTTTAGCGCTATTTCTTCTTCCATTTTTAGCCAGTTTTATGCTTCCAAATCATGTCAAATTGATGGGTTTTCTTCTTCACAATATTACCTATCTTTCTAACCGATTAATTGGGCTTGTAAAACAAATTTTCTTCCTCTGTTTTTCTGCAATCGGCAGTGCCCAGAAACCCCATTTTTGGTCTATTTCGATTTCTTGTTTTTCGTTTGTTGCTTCTGGTTATTGTTGTTGTCGATCTATCTGTTGAAGCATCAGATAACCTTTTTCATGAATTTTTGATCGAAATCCCTAACTTTGTGTTAGAGGAAAAATATATTTCAGTTCTTGAGTTTTATATTTTTCTGGGTTGTGGTTAAGTTTGGGAAAAGAGAGCTAAGTGTATTAGAACCCATAGATCGATCTGAGTTGTGCTTGTTTTAGGAAGTCTGATTCCCGAGATCGAGTGATTTCCGAATCGAGGTGTACGGGAGAGAGAATCCGAGGACGTGGAAGCAGCGGAATCCAGATCGAGAACTGTACGTGTCGAGGTCGACTGAGAAGCGTACGTGTCGAGGTCGATTGAGGACATTACGTGTCGAAGTCGTTGTCGAGCTCGTTGAAGACAGCCGTGTCGAGATCGAGTAAGAGAAGTCGTTGTCGAGCTCATTTGAAGACAGCTGTGTCGAGGTCGTTGTCGGCAAAGATTAACTTGGAGTTGATGTAGCGCTTCACATTAATACTTTCATAGTATGCTAGCGTAAGGGCACTTTATATTTGTGGTTATGTTATTGTGTATGGATTTCTGATTTGTGTCGAGCTTGAAATGTTGTGATATGATTGAGTTTTTGCATGTATTTAATATGTGATTGAATATATGTCGTGAATTGTGTATTGCATGTTGAATTGCGTTTCTTCATGTCGAGCTTGCTCTTGTTATTTGACATGCGGTTGAATATCTTGTGTTTAACTCTTTGAATATCGTATGCGGCGAATTGTTCATCGAGTGAGCGAGCTAGGTGAGTCGTATGACGTTTTTGAGCCGTGACCCGGATAACTAAGGGTGCTAGGTCCCCTTTTGTTTACGGGAGATTGACTAGACGTCGCCACGCTATGGGACCTGAGTTGACTGTCCTAGGGAGAGCGAGGATCCCAAGGCTTCGGCTGGACTTTCCGACATCTGATGACGGCGTGTGCATTCCGGAAAAATTGTTTAGTCGAGAGAAAATGGATTTGCGAGTTGTGTCGAGTTTAGAGTGAGATGGTCGAGTCACGTCGGTGAATGTTATACTTTCTTTGTTTGCTTATATCTTTTATGTCGAGCTTATCTTGAATTGTTGAGAAGTTGACCTTTCCCGTGGTGCCTTCAATCCATGACGGTTACCCAGCGATGTCGAGGGCGCAGGAACTCGGCAGATGATGCCGAGGAGGAGCTCGACGAGGACCCGAGTGACGACCTCTATCTGTCGTGATTGTTTGTTTGTTGGATGTTTGTTTTTCTGAGGACTGTACTTCGTTTTTCTTTTGTGTTCGAGGTCGTGACCAGTTTGGGCAGTGTTGTTTTGTTGTTTCAGGGTAGGCTGGTGGTCGTACTTTTGGAGCGACCCCTGCGTGGAGTCTGGAAGTACCCCCAGGGTATGATTGCTCTTTTGAAGTCGTCGTACCTTAGGTGTATTTTCTTTGCACATTTGCTACTCTGTATTTTGTATACATTATTATTTCGAGTGATATATATATATGTATGTTATGCATGTATGTTTTATTAGAATTTAAGTCTTGTGTCTTAGTTGCACCATGTTTCGAAAAGCTGTAATTACTCTGATGTGCACGAGTTGGTTTTATAAAAATAAAAAATAAAAATATATCGTATTTTTAAAAGGCACAAGAGTTTTGTTTTTAAAAACACATCTCATACAGGTTTATGTTGAGCTTGGTGTGTTGAGCTCGGTAACTCGAGCTCGGTATATTGAGCTTTCAGTAGCGGTCAGGAAGCGGTCGTTACCTGCTGTTAGGTATCAGGCGGTTTAGTTCGTAGAATTTGTGCATAGGAGATTTGGACTGGTCACTGTGTCGGGTTATGTGTGTGGGTACCTAGTTGTAATATGATGATTGCTGTTTGATTAAGTGAAGCACTTATTGCTTGAAAAAAAATTGTTTGAACTGTTTCTTGATTGAAGCAGTGTGTTTTAACACATCCTTGTTCTGAGATTCTGACAGGGTTTTGAACTTTGTGGAATCTAATGCCACCTCGTAGGAATACGACAGCTGCAACCGAGAACGTCGACATGGAACGAGCAATTCAAGCTATGACCGAGATGGCGGCAGCCATGGCTCAACAATCACCGTGCAACTCAACAGCTAAAGCGATGGCTCAACAGGCGGCGTTAACTCAGCCAGAACTTGCGGCGACAAAGAACGAGCGAAATCTAAATCAAGCTAGAGGATTGGCCGACTTCAGAAGCATGATCCACGAAGTTCTACGGTGAGCCAAATCCGGATAAAGCTGATCTTTGGATGCAAGAGATCGAGAAGATCTTTGAGGCACTTCATTGCCTTGACAACGTGAAGGTCGACTATGCCACCTACTTCATCGCTAGGAGATGCAGAGTATTGGTGGAGGGAGTGAAGCAAACATTTATAGCGAACGTCGCGAGATGACACGGGAGCTTTTTCGTGAAAGGTTCTTGGACAAGTACTTCCCAGACATCGCACGAGCCGAGAAGGAGCAGAATTTCTTCAATCTGCAGCAAGGCAACTCGACAGTTGTCCGAGTATGCGACCAAGTTCGAGTCATTTGGCGAGGTATTTCACCATTTCGTGATCGAGTTGACCAGAGATGGTTGAGTGAGAGATTCCAACGGATTGAGATTCGACATTCAAGTCGATGGTGTCGTTGAGGATTCAAACCTCAGTTGATTGATCGATGTGTCGAGGTAGAAGCGAAGCGGAGCCATAAGAAGAAGACTGTGGCGGACGGTGAGACCCAGTGCGGGGCGTAGATTTGCACGTAAAGGGAAACAACCCGAGAAGAAGCCGTACGACCGAGCTCAGGGGAACGACAACAGGGGATAATATCGTCCGATGACCCAGGGAGCGAGGAGTGGAGGTCAGACCGGTGTCGAGGTGACTTGCTATCGATGTGGAAAGCCGGGACATTACGCGAGTAACTGTACTCAGAAGGAGGAGGTGTGTTTCAACTGCAAGAAGCCAGGACATTTTGCCAAGGATTGTCCTATACCCAAAGCTGAACCGACTATGCTTATGCAAAGGCCAAAGGAAAGCGTCAGTGGCTAAAGGCGAGTTTTCTCGCATGAGTGGCGAGGAAGCGGTCGGTGATGATCTTATCCAAGGTGAATGTGAGATCGAGGTAAATCCTTATCCGTTCTTTTTGATTCGGTGCAACCCATTCCTTTATTTCTTACGATTGTGTGAACCATTTGAACTTGACTGCGGATCGCTTTACCGTTTAAATTAGTAGTTACAACCCCACCGCTAAAACCTTAGTCACAAACAACGCATGTCTTAATTGTGTAGTGATTATTCAGAGTAGAAAGTTTGTGGTCAATTTGGTTTGTTTGCCTCTTAAGGGCTTAGATGTCATTCTCGGGATGGATTGGTTGTCACACCACCATGTCCTTTTTGGATTTGTGCCCGTAAAACTGTAATTTTTCCAGACCTTGAGTCTCCAATTATCTTCTCATTAACGTATTGGAGTTTCTTTGAAAGAAGGAACTAGGGAATACATGTATCCGCTAGTTCGGAAGTTTTCCACATCGGCGTGAAGAATGTACCGGTGGTGTGTGACTTTGAGGACGTTTTCGAAGACGTGCCAGGGTTACCACCGACGAGAGGTCGAGTTCTCCATCGACCGATTCCAGTGAACGTGACCGATTTCCAAAGCGCCATACAGATGTCTCTCGCCGAGATGAAAGAGTGAAGTCCCAGATCGAACACTTGGAGTCGAAGCAATTCATACGACCAGGCGTGTCACCGTGGGGAGCTCGGTGTTGTTGGTTAAGAAGAAGGATGGACGATCAAGGCGTGCGTGGACTATCGCGAACTCAACAAGGTTCTCGTGAAGAACCGCTATCCGTTACCACGTATTGACGACTTGATGGATCAACTTCGTGAGCGGCGATCTTTTCCAAGATAGACTTGAAGTCGGGCTACCATCGATTCGTGAAGGAGGAAGATGTCGCCAAAACTTTTCAGGACTAGATATGGTCACTACGAGTACTTGGTGATGCCGTTTGAGTGACGAATCGCGCCATTGTGTTTATGGACTACATGAACAGGATTTTCCATTCGCTTTTGGATCAGTTCGTTGTAGTGTTCATCGACGACATACATCGATCTACTCGAGGAACCGAGAAGAGCACGCAGAACACTTAGGTCGAAATCGCAGATATTACGAGATAAGCAACTCTATGCCAACCTGGTCAAGTGTGAGTTTTGGCTTGAAGAGGTGAATTTTCTTGGTCACGTGATTTCCAAAGAAGGGATAGTGGATCCAACTAAGATTGAAGTCGTATAGCGTGGGAACAGCCAAGACTGCTACGAGATCAGGAGTTTTGTCGGCTTAGCGAGGATATTACCAAGATTCATTGAAGGTTTCTCAAGATTGTCGCGCCTCTTACACGATCGACGAGGAAGGATCAACCTTTGCCTGGACCAGGAGTGCGGCCGCTTTTCAAAGATCAAGGAGCTTTTGACGACGGCGCTGTCTTGATTTTGCCTCAACCCAAGAGCCTTTCGAGGTGTATTGTGATGCGTCACACCAGGGATTGGGATGCGTCTTGATGCAACATCGGAAGGTGGTCGCAGATGCTTCAAGACACCTTAAGATTCACGAGAGGAACTACCCTACTCACGACTTGGAGCCGGGCAGCAGAGTTTTTGCGCGAAGATATGGAGGCACTACCTTTACGGAGCACTCTTCGCTTTCAGCGATCACAAGAGCTTGAAGTACTGTTCGACCGTAAAGAGCTCAACATGCGTCGGCGTAGATGGACGTAATTTCTCAAGGACTACGACTTTACGTTGGAATACCATCCCGGTAAGGCTAACGAGTAGCGCATGCGTTGAGCAGAAGAGCGCTTTAACCTCGGCAATGATGATCAAGGAGTTGGAGATGCTCGAGAAGTTCCGAGACTTGAAGTCGAGTGTCGAAGTTTCACCGGGAAGCCGAGATTTGGTATGCTTACCATTTCTAACAGATTGTTGGGCGAGATCCGAGACCAGCAAGTTCATGACGAGCTTCGCAAGAGAAGATTCGATTGATAGCGCAAGGGAAGCGCGAATTTCAGGTTGGAGCGACGACATCTTGAGGTGCAATGGCCGAAGCGCATGCGTACTAACGATCCGAGCCGAGAAAGTTGATTCTCGACGGCGCATAAGAGCAACTTTAGTATTCACCCAGGAGTTACGAAGATGTATCAAGACTTGAAGAAGTATTTTTGGTGGTCCGGAATGAAGAAGCAAGTGGTCGAGCACCAGCGTGTTTGACGATGTCGAAGCGAGTGGAACACCAACGACCTGCGGGAATGCTACAATCGCTTGGCGTGCCAGTTTGGAAATGGGATAGTATTTCCATGGATTTCGTTGTAGGTTTGTCGAAGACGCAGAAGAAGAATGATTCGATTTGGGTGATCGTCCACCGTTTGACCAATTCTGCTCCTTTCTTGCCAGTGAGGTCGACATACACCGTGGAAAAGCTGACCGAGATCTACATCGCGGAGATAATACGACTTCATGGAATACCCTCTTCGATCGTGTCGGATCGAGATCCGGTTCACGCCTCATTTTGGAGGGAATTGCAAGGAGCGATGGGAACCGAGCTCAGGCTTAGCTTCGGCATATCATCCATGCATCGACGGCCGATCGAGAGAACGACCCAATCACTTGAAGATTTGTTGCGAGCTTGTACGTTAGATCACCGAGGAAGTTGGGACGACGTCTTACCATTGGTGGAGTTCACCTACAATAACGGCTTCCATGCGAGTATTGGAATGGCACCTTTTGAAGCTTGTATGGGCCGGAAATGTCGACGCCTCTTTGTTGGTACCAGGGCGGCGAGCTTAACTATCGTAGGACCAGGATATGATCCAGCAGATCACCGAGAAGATCCGTTTGATCGAGATCGGATGCGAACATCTCAAAGTCGACAAAAGAGTTATGCGGACCAACGACGTCGACCACTCGAGTTCGAGGAAGGAGAACATGTATTTCTTAGAGTCACCCCACTACTAGAGTTGGTCGGCGATCAAATCCAAGAAACTTACCCTAAATTTATTGGACCTTACCGCATTCTTCGTCGTATTAGTCGGTGGCATATCGATTGCCTTGCCACCATTCTTGTCGAACATCCACGACGCCTTTCACGTCCTCACAATTGCGGAAGTATATTTCCGACCCTCTCATGTCATCGAACCGGATGTGATTCAAGCGAAGGACGACCTATCTTTGAAGCATTACCAGCAAGGATCGTTGATCGGAAAGCCAAACGATTCGCGGAACAAAGAGATTCAACTCACAAAGTTGTGGGATCGAGAAGGCGGGAGATGCGACTTGGGAGTGGAGGAGAAGATGAAGACTCGCACCTGAACTTTTCTGAGGTAAGAATCTTATTTGCAATTTCGAGGACGAAATTTTTTTAGAGGGAGAGATTGTAACACCTGAGGACGAGATCGACATCGTATTAGGACGACGTATCGAGACCTCGACCAAGACCTTGTGTCGAGATCGTTTACCGAGGTTATTTGCCGAGCTGATGAGACCACGTGCACTAGCTGCTGAGCTGAGGAGGTCGGGTGTCGAGTTGATGAAGTCGCGTACCGAGCTGATGAGGACGCATGTCGAGCTGAGGAGACCGCGTTCACGAACTCGTGTTAGAACCTTGTGCGCTTGCACGAGCACCCTTGTCGACATCGTGTCGAGATGACACCTCGTATTCTTTCGAACGTTATTCAGCGCTATTATTATATTGTTTGTAATAATTATATTGTCGGCTTCCGTTCTCGTCGTGTGTCTAGACCGTTGACCGACAGAGTAGAGGGTAATTATGAGAGGAACGATTAGACGGGTAGATGATTGATGGGATTGGCATCTTATAGCTGAAGTTACAATTATGCCCTTCCAGCTGTATACCACGACCGATTTCCCTCAAACACTCATTCTTTCTCTTTTCTTCTTTCTTCTTCCTTCCTTCTCGCCTCGAGTTTCGTTGTTTTTCTCCAAGAACTTCCATCGATTTAAACCGTGAGTTCCATCGAGATTCCGCATGCTTTCTTCATCAACCTTGTTCCTCATTATCTTCTCGACATATCTCGCTGTTCGACCATCACCGTTGAGGTATGAAGAACAGATTTTCTCTTCTTCGTGTTCTTGTTTAGCTATTTCTTCTTCCATTTTTAGCCGCTTTATGCTTCCAAATCATGTCAAATTGATGGGTTTTCTTCTTCACAATATTACCTATCTTTCTAACCGATTAATTGGGCTTGTAAAACAAATTTTCTTCCTCTGTTTTTCTCGCAATCAGCGGTGCCGAAACCCCATTTTTGGTCTATTTCGATTTCTTGTTTTTCGTTTGTTGCTTCTGGTTATTGTTGTTGTCGATCTATCTGTTGAAGCATCAGATAACCTTTTTCATGAATTTTTGATCGAAATCCCTAACTTTGTGTGAGAGGAAAAATATATTGCGCTTCTTGAGTTTTATATTTTTCCTGGTTGTGGTTAAGTTTGGGAAAAGAGAGCTAAGTGTATTAGAATCCATAGATCGATCCGAGTTGTGCTTGTTTTAGGAAGTCCGATTCGAGATCGAGTGATTTCGAATCGAGGTGTCTGGGAGAGAGAATCAGGGGCGTGGAAGCGGCGGAATCGGATCGAGATGCGTGTCGAGGTCGACTGAGAAGCGTACGTGTCGAGGTCGATTGAGGACATTACGTGTCGAAGTCGTTGTCGAGCTCATTGAAGACAGCCGTGTCGAGATCGAGTAAGAGAAGTCGTTGTCGAGCTCATTTGAAGACAGCTGTGTCGAGGTCGTTGTCGAGCAGCATTAACTTGGAGTTCGGTAAGGGCGCTTCACATTAATACTTTCATAGTATGCTAGCGTAAGGGCACTTTATATTCTACGTGGTTATGTTATTGTGTATGGATTTCCTGATTTGTGTCGAGCTTGAAATGTTGTGATATGATTGAGTTTTTGCATGTATTTAATATGTGATTGAATATATGTCGTGAATTGTGTATTGCATGTTGAATTGCGTTTCTTCATGTCGAGCTTGCTCTTGTTATTTGACATGCGGTTGAATATCTTGTGTTTAACTCTTTGAATATCGTGATGCCAATTGTTCATCGAGTGAGCGAGCTAGGTGAGTCGTATGACGTTTTTGAGCCGTGACTGAATAACTAAGGGTGCTAGGTCCCTTTTGTTTACTGGAGATTGACTAGACGTCGCCACGCTATGGGACTGAGTTGGTATCTAGGGAGAGCGAGGATCCCAAGGCTTCGGCTGGACTTTCCGACATCTGATGCAGGCGTGTGCATTAGGAAAAATTGTCAGTCGAGAGAAAATGGATTTGCGAGTTGTGTCGAGTTTAGAGTGAGATGGTCGAGTCACGTCGGTGAATGTTATACTTTCTTGTTTGCTTATATCTTTTATGTCGAGCTTATCTTGAATTGTTGAGAAGTTGACCGCTTTCCGTGGTGCCTTCAATCCATGTCGGTTACCCAGGCGATGTCGAGCGCGCAGGAACTCGGCGATAGATGATGCAGGAGGAGCTCGGCGAGGACCCGAGT
The DNA here is from genome assembly GCA_037113605.1 of Calophaca sinica. Classification (NCBI taxonomy): domain Eukaryota; kingdom Viridiplantae; phylum Streptophyta; class Magnoliopsida; order Fabales; family Fabaceae; genus Calophaca; species Calophaca sinica. The sequence continues at coordinate 83,753,792 of CM073730.1, read as the reverse complement.
GGCGACCTCTATCTGTCGTGATTGTTTATTTGTTGGGCGTTTGTTTTTCTCGAGGTACTGCCGTTTTTCTTTTGTGTTCGAGTCGTGACCAGTTTGGCGATGTTGTTTTGTTGTTTCAGGGGTAGACTGGTGGTCTTACTTTTGGAGCGACCCCTGCGTGGGAGTCTGGGAAGTACCCCAGGTATGATTGCTCTTTTGAAGTCGTCGTACCTTAGGTGTATTTTCTTTGCACATTTGCTACTCTGTATTTTGGATACATTATTATTTCGAGTGATATATATATGTAGATGTTATGCATGTATGTTTTTTTAGTATTTAAGTCTTGTGTCTTAGTTGCACCATGTTTGTCAGAATTACTACGATGTGCACGAGTTGGTTTTATAAAAAAAAATATATATCGTATTTTTAAAAGGCACAAGAGTTTTGTTTTTAAAACACATCTCATCTGAGGTTTATGTTGAGCTTGGTGTGTTGAGCTGGTAACTCGAGCTCGGTATATTGAGCTTCGGTAGCGGTCGGAAGCGGTCGTTACTTTGTTGGTATCGAGCGGTTTGGTTACGGCCAGACGTGCATAGGAGATTTGGGTCACCGTGTCCGGGTTATGTGTGTGGGTACCTAGTTGTAATATGATGATTCTTTGTTTGATTAAGTGAAGCACTTATTGCTTGAAAAAATTGTTTGTTTCTTGATTGAAGCGGTGTGTTTTAACACATCCTTGTTACGAGATTCGACGGGGTTTTGAACTTTGTGGAATCTAATGCCACCTCGTAGGAATACGATACGCAACCGAGAACGCCGACATGGAACGAGCAATTCAAGCTATGGCCGAGATGGCGGCCCATGGCTCAACAATCAGAACTCAACTCAAAGCAAAGCGATGGCTCAACAGACGGCGGCGTTAAGTTAACTTGCAGAACGCAAAGAATAAAGAACGAGTGAACGAAATGCTGAAGCGAGAGGATTGGCCGACTTCAGGAAGCATGATCCACCGAAGTTCTACGGTGAGCCAAATCCGGATAAAGCTGATCTTTGGATGCAAGAGATCGAGAAGATCTTTGAGGCATTTCATTGCCCAGACAACGTGAAGGTCGACTATGCCACCTACTTACTGCTAGGAGACGCAGAGTATTGGTGGAGGGGAGTGAAGCAAACATTTATAGCAGAACATCGCGAGATGACCTGGGAGCTTTTTCGTGAAAGGTTCTTGGACAAGTACTTCCCAGACATCGCACGAGCCGAGAAGGAGCAGTGAATTTTTCAATCGCAAGAAGGCAACTCGACGGTGTCCGAGTATGCGACCAAGTTCGAGTCAACGGCGAGGTATTTCACCATTTCGCGGATCGAGTTGACCAGAGATGGTCGAGTGAGAGATTCCAACGGATTGAGATTTGACATTCAGAAGTCAGTGGTGTCGTTGAGGATTCGAAACCTCCAAGAGTTGATTGATCGATGTGTCGAGGTAGAAGGAGTAAGGAGCCACAAGAAGAAGACTGTTGTGGGCGGACCAGTGAGACCCCAGAGTGCGGGGCAGAGATTTGCACAGAAAGGGAAACAACCGCAGAAGAAGCCGTACGACCGAGCTCAGGGGAACGACAACAGGGGATAATATCGTCCGATGACCCAGGGAGCGAGGAGTGGAGGTCAGACCGGTGTCGAGGTGACTTGCTATCGATGTGGAAAGCCGGGACATTACGCGAGTAATCAGACTCGAAGGAGGAGGTGTGTTTCAACCGCAAGAAGCCAGGACATTTTGCCAAGGATTGTCCTATACCCAAAGTCGAACCGACTATGCTTGCGCAAAGGCCAAAGGAAAGCGTCCAGTGGCTAAAGGCGAGTTTTTACGCATGAGTGGCGAGGAAGCGGTCGGTGATGATCTTATCCAAGGTGAATGTGAGATCGAGGGTAAATCCTTATCCGTTTTTTTTTGATTCGGGTGCAACCCATTCCTTTATTTCTTCTGATTGTGTGAACCATTTGAACTTGATTGTGACTGCCTTACCGTTTAAATTGGTAGTTACAACCCCAGCTGCTAAAACCTTAGTCACAAACACCGCATGTCTTAATTGTGGAGTGATTATTGAGTAGAAAGTTTGTGGTCAATTTGGTTTGTTTGCCTCTTAAGGGCTTAGATGTCATTCTCGGATGGATTGGTTGTCACACCACCATGTCCTTGGACTTTGTGCTCAGAAATCGTAATTTTTCCGCACCTTGGAGTCTCCAATTATCTTTACGCGAACGTATTGGAGTTTCTTTGAAAGAAGGAACTAGGGAATACATGTATCCAGCTAGTTCTAAGTTTTCCAGCAGATCGACGTGAAGAATGTACGGTGGTGTGTGACTTTGAGGACGTTTTTCAAGACGTGCCAGGGTTACCACCGGATCTGAGGTCGAGTTCTCCATCGACTGATTCCGTGAATGTGACCGATTTCCAAAGCGCCATACGTGATGTCTCTGCCGAGATGAAAGAGCTGAAGTCCCGGATCCAACACTTGGAGTCGAAGCAATTCATACGGCCGAGCGTGTCACCGTGGGAGCTCCGGTGTTGTTGGTTAAGAAGAAGGATGGACGATCAAGGCGTGCGTGGACTATCGGGAACTCAACAAGGTTATCTGTGAAGAACCGTTATCCGTTACCACGCGTATTGGCGACTTGATGGATCAACTTCATGGAGCGGCGATCTTTTCCAAGATAGACTTGAAGTCGGGCTACCATCGATTCGCGTGAAGGAGGAAGATGTCGCCAAAACAGCCTTGAGGACTAGATATGGTCACTACGAGTACTTGGTGATGCCGTTTGGAGTGACGAATCGCCCGGTGTGTTTATGGACTACATGAACAGGATTTTCCATTCGCTTTTTGGATCAGTTCGTTGTAGTGTTCATCGACGACATCGATCTACTCGAGGAACCGAGAAGAGCACGCAGAACACTTAGGTCGAGCATCGCAGATATTACGAGATAAGCAACTCTATGCCAACCTGTCAAGTGTGAGTTTTGGCTTGAAGAGGTGAATTTTCTTGGTCACGTGATTTCCAAAGAAGGGATAGGCGTGGATCCAACTAAGATTGAAGTGCTAGCGTGGGAACAGCCAAGACGATTCTGAGATCGTGGAGTTTTGTCGGCTTAGCGAGATATTACCGAAGATTCATTGAAGGTTTCTCGAAGATTGTCGCGCCTCTTACACGATCGACGAGGAAGGATCAACCTTTGCCTGGACCGAGGAGTGCGGCCGCTTTTCAAAGGCTGAAGGAGCTTTTGACGGACGCTGTGCTGATTTTGCCTCAACCCGAAGAGCCTTTCGAGGTGTATTGTGATGCGTCACACCAGGGATTGGGATGCGTCGATGCAACATCGGAAGGTGGTCGCGTATGCTTCAAGACGCCTTAAGATTCACGAGAGGAACTACCCTACTCACGACTTGGAGCGGCAAAGCAAAGTAGTTTTTGGCGTCAAGATATGGAGGCACTACCTTTACGGGAGCACTCTCATCGTTTTCAGCGATCACAAGAGCTTGAAGTACACTGCTCGACCAGAAAGAGCTCAACATGCGTCGGCGTAGATGGACGTAATTTCAAGGACTACGACTTTACGTTGGAATACCATCCCGGTAAGGCTAACGAGTAGCAGATGCGTTGAGCAGAAGAGCGCTTTAACCTCGGCAATGATGATCAAGGAGTTGGAGATGCTCGAGAAGTTCCGAGACTTGAAGTCGAGTGTCGAAGTTTCACCGGGAAGCCGAGATTTGGTATGCTTACCATTTCTAACAGATTGTTGGACGAGATCCGAGACCAGCAAGTTCATGACGAGCTTCTGGAAGAGAAGATTCAGTTGATAGCGCAAGGGAAGGCGAGAGAATTTGAGGTTGGAGCGGACGACATGTTGAGGTGCAATGGCCGAGCGTGCGTACTAACGATCCGAGCCGAAAGTTGATTCTCGACGAAGCGCATAAGAGCAACTTTAGTATTCACCCAGGAGTTACGAAGATGTATCAAGACTTGAAGAAGTATTTTTGGTGGTCCTAATGAAGAAGCAAGTGGCGAGCACGTAGCCGTGTTTGACGATGTCGAAGCGAAGGTGGAACACCAACGACCGCGGAATGCTACAATCGCTGACGTACCAGTTTGGAAATGGGATAGTATTTCCATGGATTTCGTTGTAGGTTTGCCAAGACGCAGAAGAAGAATGATTCGATTTGGGTGATCGTCGACCGATTGACCAAATCCGCCATTTCTTGCGGTGAGGTCGACATACAACGTGGAAAAGCTGGCCGAGATCTACATCAGCGAGATAATACGACTTCATGGAATACCCTCTTCGATCGTGTCGGATCGAGATCCGGTTCACGCCTCATTTTTGGAGGGAATTGCAAGGAGCGATGGGAACCGAGCTCAGGCTTAGCTCGGCATATCATCCACGCATCGACGGCCGATCGAGAGAACGATCCAATCGCTTGAAGATTTGTTGCGAGCTCAGACGTTAGATCACCGAGGAAGTTGGGACGACGCCTTACCATTGGTGGAGTTCACCTACAATAACAGCCTTCCATGCGAGTATTGGAATGGCACCTTTGAAGCGTATGGGCGGAAATGTCGAGGCGCCTCTTTGTTGGTACCAGGGCGGCGAGCAAACTATCGTAGGACGGATATGATCCAGCAGACTACCGAGAAGATCCGTTTGATCGAGATCGGATACGAACATCTCAAAGTCGACAAAAGAGTTATGCAGACCAACGACGTCGACCACTCGAGTTCGAGGAAGGAGAACATGTATTTCTTAGGGTCACCCCCACTACTGGAGTTGGGCGAGCGATAAAATCCAAGAAATTTACCCCTAAATTTATTGGACCTTACCAGATTCTTCGTCAGATTGGTCGGTGGCATATCGATTGCCTTGCCCCCATTCTTGTCGAACATCCACGACGTCTTTCACGTCTCACAATTGCGGAAGTATATTTCCGACCCCTCTCATGTCATCGAACCGGATGTGATTCAACTGAAGGACGACCTATCTTTCGAAGCATTACCAAAGAAGGATCGCTGATCGGAAAGCCAAACAATATGAACAAAGAGATTCAACTCGTCAAAGTTGTGTGGGATCAAGACGGAGATGCGACTTGGGAGCCGGAGGAGAAGATGAAGACTCAAGACTCAACTTTTCCGAGGTAAGAATCTTATTTGCAATTTCGAGGACGAAATTTTTTAGAGGAGAGATTGTAACACCTGAGGACGAGATCGACATCGTATTAGGACGACGTATCGAGACCTCGACCAAGACCTTGTGTCGAGATCGTTTACCGAGGTTATTTGCCGAGCTGATGAGACCACGTGCACTAGCTGCTGAGTTGAGGAGGTCGGGTGTCGAGTTGATGAAGTCGCGTACCGAGCTGATGAGGACGCATGTCGAGCTGAGGAGACCGCGTTCACGAACTCGTGTTAGAACCTTGTGCGCTTGCACGAGCACCCTTGTCGACCTCGTGACGACATTACACCTCCTATTCTTTCAACGTTATTCGCTATTATTATATTGTTTGTAATAATTATATTGTCGGCTTCCGTTCTCGTCGTGTGTCTAGACCGTTGACCGACAGAGTAGAGGGTAATTATGAGAGGAACGATTAGACGGGTAGATGATTGATGGGATTGGCATCTTATAGCTGAAGTTACAATTATGCCCTTCCAGCTGTATACCACGACCGATTTCCCTCAAACACTCATTCTTTCTCTTTTCTTCTTTCTTCTTCCTTCCTTACGCCTCGAAGTTTCGTTGTTTTTCTCCAAGAACTTCCATCGACGAAACCGTGAGTTCCATCGAGATTCTGCACAAGCTTTCTTCATCAACCTTGTTCCTCATTATCTTCTCGACATATCTCGCCTGTTCGACCATCACCGTTGAGGTATGAAGAACAGATTTTCTCTTCTTCGTGTTACTGTTTAGCGCTATTTCTTCTTCCATTTTTAGCCAGTTTTATGCTTCCAAATCATGTCAAATTGATGGGTTTTCTTCTTCACAATATTACCTATCTTTCTAACCGATTAATTGGGCTTGTAAAACAAATTTTCTTCCTCTTTTTTCTCGCAACGGCAGCGCCTGTAAACCCCATTTTTGGTCTATTTCGATTTCTTGTTTTTCGCTTGTTGCTTCCGGTTATTGTTGTTGTCGATCTATCCGCTGAAGCATCGATAACCTTTTCATGAATTTTTGATCGAAATCCCTAACTTTGTGTTAGAGGAAAAATATATTTCGCTTCTTGAGTTTTATATTTTTCTGGTTGTGGTTAAGTTTGGGAAAAGAGAGCTAAGTGTATTAGAACCCATAGATCGATCCGAGTTGTGCTTGTTTTAGGAAGTCCGATTCCCGAGATCGAGTGATTTCAATCGAGGTGTACGGAGAGAGAATCAGGACGTGGAAGCGGAATCGGATCGAGATGACGTGTCGAGGTCGACCGAGAAGCGTGCGTGTCGAGGTCGATTGAGGAAATTACGTGTCGAAGTCGCTGTTGTCGAGCTCGTTGAAGACAGCCGTGTCGAGATCGAGTAAGAGAAGTCGTTGTCGAGCTCATTTGAAGACAGTGTCGAGGTCGTTGTCGGCAAAGATTAACTTGGAGTTCGGTAAGGGCGCTTCACATTAATACTTTCATAGTATGCTAGCGTAAGGGCACTTTATATTCTACGTGGTTATGTTATTGTGTATGGATTTCTGATTTGTGTCGAGCTTGAAATGTTGTGATATGATTGAGTTTTTGCATGTATTTAATATGTGATTGAATATATGTCGTGAATTGTGTATTGCATGTTGAATTATGCTTCTTCATGTCGAGCTTGCTCTTGTTATTTGACATGCGGTTGAATATCTTGTGTTTAACTCTTTGAATATCGTGATGCTTAATTGTTCATCGAGTGAGCGAGCTAGGTGAGTCGTATGACGCTTTTTGAGCCGTGACCGGATAACTAAGGGTGCTAGGTCCCCTTTGTTTACTGGAGATTGACTAGACGCCGCCACGCTATGGGACCCGAGTTGATATCTAGGGAGAGCGAGGATCCCAAGGCTTTACCGACTTTCCGACATACCAGACGGCGTGTGCATTCGGAAAAATTGTCGAGTCGAGAAAATGGATTTGCGAGTTGTGTCGAGTTTAGAGTGAGATGGTCGAGTCACGTCGGTGAATGTTATACTTCATCGCTTGCTTATATCTTTTATGTCGAGCTTATCTTGAATTGTTGAGAAGTTGACCTTTCCCGTGGTGCCTACAATCCATGACGGTTACCCAGGCGATGTCGAGGGCGCAGGAACTCGGCGAAGATGATGCCGAGGAGGAGCTCGACGAGGACCCGAGTGACGCACTCTATCCGCCGTGATTGTTTGTTTGTTGGACGCTTGTTTTTCCGAGGACTGCCGCTTTTTCTTTTGTGTTCGAGGTCGTGACCAGTTTGGGCGATGTTGTTTTGTTGTTTCAGGGTAGACTGGTGGTCTTACTTTTGGAGCGACCTGCGTGGGAGTTCCGGAAGTACCCCAGGTATGATTGCTCTTTTGAAGTCGTTGTACCTTAGGTGTATTTTCTTTGCACATTTGCTACTCTGTATTTTGTATACATTATTATTTCGAGTGATATATATATGTATGTTATGCATGTATGTTTTATTAGAATTTAAGTCTTGTGTCTTAGTTGCACCATGTTTCGAAAAGCTGTAATTACTCTGATGTGCACGAGTTGGTTTTATAAAAAAATAAAATAAAAATATATCGTATTTTTAAAAGGCACAAGAGTTTTGTTTTTAAAAACACATCTCATACAGGTTTATGTTGAGCTTGGTGTGTTGAGCTCGGTAACTCGAGCTCGGTATATTGAGCTCGGTAGCGGTCCGGAAACGGGTCGTTACAAGTACTCTTTGGGATGCTACTTAACTTAGAATGTTGTTATTTCAATTTGAGTTTTTGACTATGATTAACTATTTGCTTATGATTTCCATTCTGATATGTTTTTGTAAAAGGGAATATTGTTCTAACCATGTGACATCGGGTTGAGATTATTTATTCGTATTTTACTTAAACAATACTCCTATTATTTTGTGAAACGATTGCAAACTAATTTATGTTAAAAAAACATGAAAGGCCGGCATGTGCCTGAGTCTCATTTTATTAAAGTGTATCTGTAGAAATATGTTTAATTTTGTAAGTTCTGTTGTGATTTTTTTACCAGGCGAAAATTATTTTAAGAAACTCATATTTTCTGCAAAAGAACTACTCATTCCACTATATTCTTTAACAATGTTTTTGGGGTAAAGAGTGTGACATTGAGTGGTATCAGAGTAGGTCGATCGTAACCGGACTGTATGGATGAATTTTTTGTGCTTAGTTTGTTTTCTGATAGTGCATTATGTCTTGGGGGTAGGGGGAGTGAAGCCCCCTGCGGTACGGTCCAGGGTTATTATTATAAACTGCATCGTAGTATTTAAACTAAGCTTTGTAACCCTATTTGATATAATAAGAAATCAGCTGCTCTAGCTCTCGGGGACGTAAGCACACTTGCCAAACCTCGTTAACAAATCTCTTATGTTCTTGTGTTTTTTATTCGCTTTATTTAGAATCAGATTCGCTGTTACAACAATTGGTATCAGATGATGTTGAACCCTGGCATTGCAAAATTCGAAGTGGGAAAGTTCGACGGAACTAGGAATTTCAGATTATGGCAGGGGAGAGTGAAGGATCTGTTAGCACGGGAGGGAATTCTAAAGGCGTTGCGCGCAACTAACCCGGCTGTGATGGAAGATGAGGATTGGAAGGAGTTACAGGAGAGGGCTACGGGAACCATACGTCTATGTTTGGTAAACGAGGTGATGTATCATGTCATGGATAAGATTTCTCCAAGTGAGGTGTGGACGAAATTAGAAGGCAAGCACATGTCCAAAACCCTAACAAACAAGCTTTGTACGAAATAGAGGTTATATGGGTTGAAGATGCATAAGGGGTCTAATTTGCAACAACACATCAATATCTTCAATTAGATTATCAACGATTTACTAAGGCTTAATTCTATTGTGCTATTTGCATAGTTCTTACGAACACATGGTGACTACCTTTACATACGGGAAAAACACTATCAAACTGGAGGATATAACTGTTGCACTTATGGCTCACTCTCAAAGGAGATAGAATGTAGGGGTGGTGTATCCGGGCAAAGGTTTTGACATGAACATAGGAGGAAACAAGGCAGAGATGGTTCTAGAAAGAAGAGGTCGAAGTCCAAAACTAGGAAAGTAGGAATAGTGCAATGGTTTATGTGCAAACAAACTGGGAATTTGAAGAAAGACTATCCAACCAAGAAGTAGGGCACATCCAATTCCGTGAATGTGGTTCAAACTAATGATTCTGATTATCACAGTGAAGGTGATTTACTCAGTGTTTCATCTAGCAAGTGCACAGATACATGGATTCTTGAATCTAGATGCTCTTACCACATGATGTCGAACCGGTAAAAGTTCACCACATTTAGGTCAGGCAATTTTTGATTTGTTTATTTGATTGTTGATAAACTTTTGCTATCACTGGGAACGGGGCAGATCCAAATTGAAATGGATGATCGGGGCATGCGAACGATGAATGAGGTTAGATATGAGAAAGAATTTGATTTCTCTGGGTACTCTACAGGAAAATGGTTTCTCCTACAGGACTAATGGAACTAGGGACATTCTTAGAGTAAGCAAAGGTGCATTGACTGTGATGAAAGCTCAGAGGACTACCGATAGTATCTACAAACTATTGGGGAGTACAGATGTAGGTGACGTTGCATCAGTTGAGTCTAATAATGATGCAGCCAAACTCTGGGACATGCATTTGGGTCATCTCAATTAGCGTGGATTGATAGAGCTTCATAAGAGACATCTGTTGAAGGGTGTTCGAAGCTACAAGATGGATTTGTGCAAGTATTGTGGAGTTGGGAAACAGTGTCGTGTTCGTTTTCAAACTTGAAAGCAAAAAACCGAGGGAATCCTAGACTACATGCATTCTGATGTATTGCCTACTCGAGAGCCCTCTTTGGGAGGTTCCAAGTATTTTGTGACTTTCACTGATGATTTTTCTCGCAAGGGCTGGGTGTATTTTCTGAAATAGAAATCTGAAGTCTTTGTCAAGCTTAAGCTGTGCAAGGTAGAGGTAGAAAATTAGACGAGCAGAAAAATCAAGTACTTGTGATCAGATAATGACACCAAGTATACTGATTCAAAATTTTAGAAATTTTGTGTGGAACATGGTATTCAGAGGAATTTTTTAGTTCGCAAGACATCACTACAGAATGGTGTGGCAGAGAGGATGAACATGTCTCTAACTGAAAGGGAAAGATATCTGAGATTGAATGCTAGACTCTCTAAGGGTTTCTGGCCAGAGGAAATTAGTATGGCGTGCTATCTCATCAACAGGTCACCATGAGCTTCCTTGGAGGGAAACGTTGTAGAGGAGGTGTGGACAGATACCCCAATTGACTTTGACAATTTATGAATTTTTGGGTGTTGAAAGTCGAAGAAGTGTGTTTTCGTCGGTTATGCCAAGATGTGAAGGGGTTCAAGTTATGGGATCCAGTTTCAAAGAAGATGGTGATCAGTAGAGATGTTGTGTTTAACGAGTTGTCCATGTTGAAGCAACTAGTTGAAATAGATTTTCCAGCATTTGGAGGAGCAGCTCCTAGCTCCAAGGTGGTCCCAGTGGTTATTGACCCACTACTAGTGAACAATGGCCGGGTAGAAAGCAGTGGCCCACGCTTTAAACCTGAACTTGATCATGACTCTGAAACTACACCTGATCCTGAACCTACAATTTTAGGTGGAGTACAGGGTTATTCTCTTGCACGAGATAGAGCATCGTGATAACATCAAGCCACCTGAAAGATATGGGTTTGAAGATTTGGCGTCCTATGCACATCTTACCAGTTCCAGCGATACCGCCAATTTTTGAGAGACTATAGCTAGTCAGGAGAAAGATAGGTGGATAGGTTCCATGATGGAGGAGATGGAGTCCTTGAAGAAGAATCAGACATGGGAGCTTATTCAGCTTCTTAAGGGAAAAATGGCTATTGGTTACAAGTGGGTATACAAGAGGAAACTAGCAGTATCAGAAAAAGAAGGGGAAATGTTCAAGGCTCGTTTGTAGAAAAGGGATACTTACAATAGAAGGGGATTGAATATGAGGAGATTTTCTCTCCGGTTGTCAGACATACTTCTAATAGGGCGGTGCTAGCTTTGGTAGCCAGTTGTGACATGTATTTAGAGTAAATGGATATGAAGACAACTTTTCTTCATGGTGATCTGGAGGAGCAAATTTACATAGAGCATCCAGAGGGACTTAGTGATACTAGACAGGGCAGGCTAGTTTGTAAGTTAAGGCAGTCTCTGTATGGATTAAAGCAGTCTCCAAGGCAATGGTAGAAGCGCTTTGATTCATACATGCTTCAGATTGGCTATAGGAGATGTGAGTATGACTTTTGTGTTTATGTCGGGAGCCTTCATGATGGTTCTTTTATTTTTCTACTTTTGTATATTGATGATATGTTGATTGCTGCTAATCACCTACGTTATGTAAATGAGCTGAAAATCATGTTGGGAAAGGAGTTTAGCATGAATGAATTAGGTGCTGCTAAGAAGATTATTGATATGAAAATTCATAGAGATAAGAGTGTTAAAAAATTATGGCTCTCACAGCAAAGCTATGTTCAGAAGGTCCTAGACAGATTTGATATGAACAATGTTAAGCCTGTCAGTACTCCATTGGCGAATCACTTTAAACTTTCAGTGGATCAGTGTCCAAAGACAGATGTAGAAGCTGGGTATATGTCAAAGGTTCCCTACGTGTTGTTGGTTGCTTAATGTATGACATGGTTGAATGTGACTAAAACACAAGAAAGGAGGGTTTGAATTGGGTTTTAGAAATCTTTTTGAAATACTTATGTTTTTGAAAATCTTTTCAAAACAACTCTTAAACGAAATTAACAATGAGAACAAGTAAAGAGAAGAGAGAAGAGGATATAGTGATTTATACTAGTTCACTATCGCCTGATAGCTACATGTAGTCCCTTCACCACATTGAAGGATTTCTTTGCTATAATCAACTGATTACACTTAAGAGTATACTACTGCCAAACTGCCTATACTCTCAACTTCTTAGAACGACTTAGTGTAGCCAAGCCTCTAAGGAATGCAGCAAGTACTTGGCTAAATATAAGCGTTCAAAAATATTTTGAAACAATAACAATAACTCTCAGTAGAGAAGATTTACAATGAAAAGCTTTAAGCACAAGGATAACTTTCTAATAGAAAGAATAAAACGATTAAGTGCTTGTTCACTTGGTCTCAAAGACTTGGAGTAATTTTTTGGTTGCTCACTCTCTCGCAAGAATAATTCAGTTTCGTTTGTAAATGTTAACCTTCTTCAGTGGACTGAGTAAGGTATATATAGCTAGGGTTCCAAATAGTGCCGTTGTGACTTAACAGGTCTTTCACCAATGAACAAAACTTGAGATCCGCTTTTTAAGGCTTTTAGTGAGTCATGTCACTTTCACTTTGCAGGCCGTACACTAAACAGTTGTCAAAAGCAGTTTCTGTCCTCTTGTGATCCCTTTTGAATTTGGGACATTTTTAGAGCAAGACATATTTGATGATTATATACATTGATATTGTAACGACCCGTTTCCGGACCGCTACCGAGCTCAACATACCGAGCTCGAGTTACCGAGCTCAACACACCGAGCTCAAGTTACCCTGTATGCGATGTGTTTTAAAACAATACTCTTGTGCCCTTTAGAAAAGTACGGTCTATTATTATTATTTTTTTATAAGACCAGCTCGTGCACATCAGAGTAATTACAGCTTTTCGAAACATGGTGCAACTACGACACAAGACTTAAGTCCTAAATAACAACACGCAGGTACAACAAGTACATACTTATATATACAAGATATAAAAAGTGCATACAAAAAGACAGTAATAATGTACAAAGAAAATACACCTAAGGTATGACGACTTCAAGAGAGCAATCATACTGGGGTACTTCCTACAGACACCCACGCAGGGGTCGCCCAAAAGTAAAACCACCCACTACCCCGTGCTCAAAATGACATCTAGCCCAAATCGTCACAACCTCGAACACAAAAAAACAAAGTCAAGCCATCCCAAAAAAAACATCCAACAAACATAATCAATCACGACAAATATAGGTCGCCGCCTCGATCCTCGCCGAGCTCCTCCTCGCCATCATCTGGCCGCCGAGTTCCTCGCACTCGACATCGCCTGGGTAACCATCATGGATTGAAGGTACCACGGGAAAGGGTCAACTTCTCAACAAATCAAGATAATCCAAGCATAAAGAAATAAGTAAACAACAAAGTGTAACATTCACCAAACGTGACTCAACCATCTCACTCTAGACTTGACTCAACTCGCTATCCATTTTCTCTCGACTCGACACTTTTTCCGGAATGCACACGCCGTACCGTATGCTGGAAAGTCCAGCCGAAGCCTTGGGATCTTCGCTCTCCCTAGGATACCAACTCAGTCCCATAGCGTGGCAACGCTTAGAAGTCCCCATAAGCGGAAAAGGGACCTAGCACCTCTCCGCTATCCGGTCGCAACTTCAAACGCCAACGACTCGCTAAGCTCTCTCACTCAATGAACAATTCGCGCATCACGATATTCAAAGAGTTATACGCAAGATATTCAACCGCATGTCAAATAAAAAGAACAGGCTCAACATGAAGAAACGCAATTCAACAAAGAATACACAATTGCGTGGCATATATTCAATCATATCACAACACTTCAAGCTCGACACAAATCAAGGAATCCATACATAGGATTATAACAATAAAAATCCTAGAATGTCTAGAAGTGCCCTTACCGAACTCCAAGCTAACGCCGCCGACAACGACCTCAACATTTGTCTTCAAACGAGCTCGACAACGACCTCGACACTACTGTCTTCCAACGAGCTCGACAACGACTTCTCTCACTCGATCTCGACACGCACGGCTCTCGACCAACCTCGGTTTCGTGTTCTCAGACACTCGATCTCCTTGCAAAGACGATCTCGGAAATCACACTGCCTAATACGAGCACAACTTAGTTCTATCTATGGGTTCTAATAACACTTAGCTCTCATTATCCCAATCTTAACCACAACCCAAGTAAACATTAAAACTCAAGAACTTAAACAAATACAACCAGAATTCAAACATTACAAAATAACTCCTTTTCTCTAAAATTTTATTAAAAACTTCTTTCATACATCACCAGACAAAACCATTTTTCCTCTAACACAAAGTTAGGGTTTTCGATCAAAAGTTCATGAAAAAGGTTATATGATTCTATAACCAATAAATCAACAACAAACATCAACAAGAAGCAACGTGACAACAAACTAAAACAAGAAATCAAAACAAACCAAATAGGGAGGGTTTTTGGGCAGTGCCTATTGCAGAAAACAGAGAAAGCAATTTGTTTTACAAGCTCAAATATTTGGTTAGAAAGGTAGGTCATGTCATGAAAAAGAAAACCTATCAATATGACCTGATTTGGAAGCATAAAAACTAGCTAAAATGGAGGAAAGAAGTGGCGTTAAACAAGAGTAGCATGAAGGAAGAGAAAATTCTGCTTTTTCATACCTCAAATGATGGTCGAGATGGTGATATATGTCGAGAAGATGATAAGAAACAAGGTTCTTGAAGAAAGTTTATGTAAGCTCAATGGAACTCAAGGTTCTTCAATGGAGGTTTGGAGAAGAGGAAATTTAGAGAAGAAGAAAAAGAAGAAACTGGAAAGTGAGTGTTTAAGGCGCTAAGCGTGATATTTATGGAGGTGGAGGAAACTAATCATGATATTTATCTACAATTTGGAGGAAAGAAACAGCTTTGGTCTTATCTCCTTAAATATCTCCTAAACAATAATTAATTACAAGAAAACCATTTTAAATGAATTTATCTTTCATAAAACCACAAATAAGCGACACCTAGATTTTAAAGTAAGATATTAATCCAAACAACAAGATATACTAATTAACGCTAAATAATATTCGTAAAAATACGAGTGTTATCATCTCGACACGATGTCGACCAGGATGCTCGTGCAAGCGTACAAGGCTCTAACACGAGTTCGTGCACGCGGCCTCCTCAGTTCGACATGCGACCTCATCAGCTCGACATATGACCTCGGCACGCGATCTTGGCACGGGATCTCGACACGAGGTCTTGGTACGAGGTTTCGATACGATGTCCTAATACGAGGTCGATCACGTCCTCAGGTGTTACAATCTCTCCCTCTAAAAAAATTTCGTCCTCGAAATTGCAAATAAGATTCTTACCGCGGAAAAGTTCTGGGTACTGAGTCTTCATCTTCTCCTCCAGCTCCCAAGTCGCATCTCCGGTCTTCTGATCCCACACAACTTTGACAAGTTGGATCTCTTTGTTCCGCGTCATTCTGACTTTCCGATCAACAATTCTTGCTGGTGATGCTTCGAAAGATAGGTCGTCCTTCAGTTGAATCATATCCGGTTCGATAACATGAGAAGGGTCGGAAATATACTTTCGCAACTGTGAGACGTGAAAGACATCATGTATGTTCGAAAAGAAGGGTGGCAAAGCAATCTGATATGCCACTGGACCAATACGACGAAGAATCTGATAAGGTCCAATAAATTTAGGGGTAAGTTTCTTGGATTTGATCGCTCGACCAACTCCGATGAGTGGGGGTAACTCTAAGAAATACATGCTCTCCTTCCTCGAACTCGAGTGGTCGACGTCTTTGGTCTGCATAACTCTTCTGTCGACTTTGAGACGTTCGCATCCTATCTCTGATCAAACGGATCTTCTCAGTAGTCTGCTGGATCATATCTGGTCCTACAACAGAACTCTCGCCATCCTGGTACCAACAAAGAGGCGGCTGACACTATCCTCCATACAGTGCTTCAAAAGGTGTCATTCCAATACTTGCATGGAAACTGTTATTATAGGTGAACTCCACCAATGGTAAGACATTGTCCCAACTTCCTCGGTGATCTAACGTACATGCTCGCAACAAATCTTCAAGCGATTGTATCGTTCTCTCAGTTTGACCGTCAGTCTGGGGATGATATGCCGAGCTAAGCCTGAGCTCGGTTCCCATCGCTTCTTGCAATTCCCTCCAAAAATGAGACGTGAACTTCGGATCTCGGTCCGACACGATTGAAGAGGGTATACCATGAAGTCGTACTATCTCCGTGATGTAGATCTCGGTCAGCTTTTCCACGTTGTATGTCGACCTCACTGGTAAGAAATGAGCAGATTTGGTCAATCGGTCGACGATCACCCAAATCGAATCATTCTTCTTCTGCGTCTTCAGCAAACCTACAACGAAATCCATGGAAATACTATCCCAATTCCATATCGGGTACGTCAGCGATTATAGCATTCCCGCAGGTCGTTGGTGCTCCACCTTCGCTTTCGACACGTTAAACACGGTTACGTGCTCACCACTTGCTTCTTCATTAGGACCACCAAAAATGCTTCTTCAAGTCTTGATACATCTTCGTAACTCCTGGGTGAATACTAAAATTGCTCTTATGCGCCGTCAAGTATTAACTTTCACCCACTACGTTAGGTACACATACTCGCCATTGCATCTTAAGATGTTGTCCGTTCCGACTTGGAATTCTATCGCCTTCCCTTGCGCTATCAACTGGACCTTCTCTTGCAGGAGCTCGTCATGAACCTGCTGGTCTCGGATCTCGTCCAACAATCTGTTAGAAATGGTAAGCATACCAAATCTCAGCTTCCCTGGTGAAACTTCCACACTCAACTTCAAGTCTCGAAACTTCTCGAGCATCTCCAACTCCTTGATCATCATTGCGGAAGCTAGAACGCTCTTCCTACTCAACGCATCTGCTACTATATTAGCTTTTCCTGGATGATATTCCAACGAAAAGTCGTAGTCCTTGAGAAATTTCGCCCATCTTCGCCGACGATGTTGAGCTCTTTTCGATCGAACAGTACTTCAAGCTCTTGTGATCGCTGAAAACAAGAAGAGTGCTCCCATAAAGATAGTGCCTCCATATCTTCAACGCAAAAACCCGCTGCGCCACTCCAAATCGTGAGTAGGGTAGTTCCTCTCGTGAATCTTAAGTTGTCTTGAAGCATACGCTACCACTTTCCTGTTGCATCAAAGACGCATCCCAATCCCTGGTGTGACGCATCACAATACACCTCGTAAGGCTCTTCGGTTGAGGCAAAATCAACACAGCGCTATTGTCAAAAGCTCCTTGATCTTTGAAAAGCGGATTCACACTCCTCACCCAAGCAAAGGTTGATCCTTCCTCGTAAGTCGTAAGAGGCGCAAAAATCTTCGAAAAACCTTCAATGAATCTTCGATAATAGCCGCTAAGCCAACAAAACTTCGATCTCAGAATCGCCTTCTACTGCTCCCATGCTAACACAAATTTCAATCTTAGTTGGATCCACACTATCCCTTCTTTGGAAATCACGTGTCCAAGAAAATTCACCTCTTCAAGCCAAAATTCACACTTGGATGAGTTCGCATAAAGTTGCTTCACGCAATATCTGTAGTACTCGACGTAAGTGTTCTTCATGCTCTTCTCGGTTCTTCGAATAGATCAATATGTCGTCGATGAACACTACAACGAACTGATCCAAAAACGAATGGAAAATCCTATTCATATAGTCCATAAACACAGCTGGCTCATTTGTCACTCCAAACGGCATCACTAAGTACTCATAATGCCCATACCTAGTCCTGAACGCTGTTTTGGAGACATCTTCCTCCTTTACGCGAATCTGATGGTAGCCCGACTTCAAGTCTATCTTTGAAAACATCGCCGCTCCACGAAGTTGATCCATCAAGTCATCAATACGTGGTAACGGATACCGGTTCTTCACAGTAGCCTTGTTGAGTTGACGATAGTCCACGCACAGTCTGGATCGTCCATCCTTCTTCTTGACCAACAACACTGGAGCTCCCCACGGTGACACGCTCGGTCGTATGAATTGCTTTGACTCCAAATGCTCAATCTGGGACTTTAGTTCCTTCATCTCGGCAGGAAACATCCCGTAGGCGCTATTGAAATAGGTCCCGCCCTGGAATCGGTAGATGGAGAACTCGACCTCTCGACCGGTGGTAACCCTGGCACGCCTTCTGAAAACGCCCACAAAGTCACACACCACCGTACATTCTTCACTTCGATCCCGGGAAACTTGAACTAGCCAGGATACATGTATTCCCTAGTTCCTTCTTTCAAAGAAACTCCAATATGTTCGCAGAAAGATAATTGGAGACTCCAAGGTCTGGAAAAATTACGCTTTACGCACACCCAAGAGGACATGGTGGTATGACAACCAATCCATCCCGAGGATGACATCTAAGCCCTTAAGAGGCAAACAAACCAAATTGACCACAAACTTTCTACTCAATAACCACTACACAATTAAGACATGCGGTGTTTGTGACTAAGGTTTTAGCAAATTGGGTCAGAATTCACCAATTGAACTAAAGGCCACATTCAGATTCAAATGGTTCACACAATCAAAAGAAATAAAGGAATGGGTTGCACCCGAATCAAATAGGACAGATAAGGATTTATCCTCTATCTCACATTCACCTTGAATAAGGTCATCAGCTTGTTCTGCTTCCTCGCCACTCATGCGTAAGACTCGCCTTTAGCTACCTGACGCTTCCCTTTTGCCTTCGCGCCAAGCATTGCGGTTCACTTTAGGTGTGGGACAATCCTTGGCAAAATGTCCTGGCTTCTTGCGGTTGAAACATATATTCTCCTTCCGAGTGCGATCACCGTGATAATGTCCTGGCCTTCCACAACGATAGCAAATCACCTCGACACCGGCCCGACCTCCACTTCTCGCTTCCCTGGGTCATCGACGACATCGCCCTCTATTATTGTTGTTCCCCTGAGGTCGGTTGTAAGGCTTCTTAAGTTGCTTTCCTTTCTGTGCAAATCTCTGTCCCATGCCCTGAGGTCTCATTGGTCCACCTGGGCCAGTCTTCTTCTTGTGGCTTCTTACTCCTTCTACCTCGACACAACGATCTATCAGCTCTTGGAGATTTCGAATCCGCAATGATACCACTGACTTCTGGATATCAAATCTCAGACCTCGTTGGAACCTCTCACTTAACCATCTTTGGTCAGCTCGGTCACTAAATGGACTGAAGTACCTTGCCAATGACTCGAACTTGGCTGCATACTCGACACCGCCGAGTCGCTTTGCCGCAATTGAAGAAACTCTTGCTCCTTCTCACTGCAAGATCTGGGAAGTACTTGTCCAAGAACCTTTCACTTAAAAGCTCCTGTGTCATCTCGCTGACGCTCGCTTATAAATGTTTGTTTCACTCCTTTCCACCAATATTCTGCATCTCCCAGTAGCAGATAGGTGGCGTAGTCTACCTTTACGTTGTTCAGGCAATGGAGTGCCTCAAAGATCTTCTCGATCTCTTGCATCCAAAGATCAGCTTTATCTGGATTTGGCTCACCGTAGAACTTCGGTAGGTCATGCTTCCTAAAGTCTGCCAATCCTCTCGCTTCAAAGACTCGCTCATTCGCCGTTGTTGTTCAGAATTTCTGCCAGGTCAACGCCGCCGTCTGGCTGAGCCATCGCGTTAGATCGTTGAGTTGCAGCCGGTGATTCTTGAGCCATGGCTGCCGCCATCTCGGCCATAGCTTGAATCGCTCGTTCCATGTCGACGTTCTCGTATAGCCGTCAGATCCCTACGAGGTGGCATTAGATTCCACAAAGTTCAAAACCCCGAGAATCTCACAACAAGGATGTGTTAAAACACACCGCTTCAATCAAGAAACAGTTCAAACAATTTTTCAAGCAATAAGTGCTTCACTTAATCAAACAAAGAATCAACATAGTACAATCATGTACCCGACACACATATCCCGACACGGTGACTACCCAAAATTCCTATACACGCCGATCAGAACCGAATACGCTCGATACCAACATTGTAACGACCCGCTTAGGACCGCTACCGAAGCTCAACATACCGAGCTCGAGTTACCGAGCTCAACACACCGAGCTTAAGTTACCTCAGTATGCGATGTGTTTTAAAACAATACTCTTGTGCCCTTTAGAAAAGTACGGTCTATTATTATTTTTTTATAAGACCATTTCGTGCACATCGAGTAATTCTGACTTTTGAAACATGGTGCAACTACGACACAAGACTTAAGTCCTAAATAACAACACGCAGGTACAATAAGTACATACTTATATATACAAGATATAAAAAGTGCATACAAAAAGACAGTAATAATGTACAAAGAAAATACACCTAAGGTATGACGACTTCAAGAGAGCAATCATACCCTGGGGGTACTTCCGGCAGACACCCACGCAGGGAGCTGCTCCAAAAGTAAAACCACCAGTCAACCCTATGCTCAAAATGACATCTAGCCCAAACTGGTCACAACCTCTGAACACAAAAAAAACAAAGTACAGTCATCCCAAAAAAACATCCAACAAACATAATCAATCACGACAAATATAGGTCGTCGCCCTGATCCTCGTCGAGCTCCTCCTCGCCATCATCTGCTGTCGAGTTCCCTGCACCCTCGACATCGCCTGGGTAACCATCATGGATTGAAGGTACCACGGGAAAGGGTCAACTTCTCAACAAATCAAGATAATCCAAGCATAAAGAAATAAGTAAACAACAAAGTGTAACATTCACCAAACGTGACTCAACCATCTCACTCTAGACTCGACTCAACTCGCTATCCATTTTCTCTCGACTCGACACTTTTTCCGGAATGCACACGCCGTACCGTATGCTGGAAAGTCCAGCCGAAGCCTTGGGATCTTCGCTCTCCCTAGGACAGTCAACTCAGGTCCCATAGCATGGCAACGCTTAGAAGTCCCCATAAACGGAAAAGGGGACCTAGCACCCTCTCCGCTATCCGGGTCGCAACTTCAAACGCCAACGACTCGCTAGGCTCTCTCACTCAATGAACAATTCGCCGCATACGATATTCAAAGAGTTATACGCAAGATATTCAACCGCATGTCAAATAAAAAGAACAGGCTCAACATGAAGAAACGCAATTCAACAGCAATACACAATTCGTGGCATATATTCAATCATATCACAACACTTCAAGCTCGACACAAATCAAGGAATCCATACATAGGAATATAACAATAAAAATCCTAGAATGTCTAGAAGTGCCCTTACCGAACTCCAAGCTAACGCTGCTCGACAACGACCTCAACACGGCTGTCTTCAAACGAGCTCGACAACGACCTCGACACGGCTGTCTTCCAACGAGCTCGACAACGACTTCTCTCACTCGATCTCGACACGCACGGCCTCACCAACCTCGGTTTCGTGTTCTCAGACACCCTGATCTCCTTGCAGCACGATCTCGAAATCACACTGCCTAATACGAGCACAACTTAGTTCTATCTATGGGTTCTAATAACACTTAGCTCTCATTATCCCAATCTTAACCACAACCCAAGTAAACATTAAAACTCAAGAACTTAAACAAATACAACCAGAATTCAAACATTACAAAATAACTCCTTTTCTCTAAAATTTTATTAAAAACTTCTTTCATACATCACCAGACAAAACCATTTTTCCTCTAACACAAAGTTAGGGTTTTCGATCAAAAGTTCATGAAAAAGGTTATATGATTCTATAACCAATAAATCAACAACAAACATTAACAAGAAGCAACGTACAACAAACTAAAACAAGAAATCAAAACAAACCAAATAGGGAGGGTTTTGGGCACTGCCTATTGCAGAAAACAGAGAAAGCAATTTGTTTTACAAGCTCAAATAATTGGTTAGAAAGGTAGGTCATGTCATGAAAAAGAAAACCTATCAATATGACCTGATTTGGAAGCATAAAAACTAGCTAAAATGGAGGGAAGAAGTGGCGCTAAATAGTAGCATGAAGGAAGAGAAAACTCTATTTTTCATACCTCAAATGATGGTCGAGATGGTGATATATGTCGAGAAGATGATAAGAAACAAGGTTGCTGAAGAAAGTTTATGCAGAAGCTCAATGGAACTCAAGGTTCTTCGATGGAGGTTTGGAGAAGAGGAAATTTAGAGAAGAAGAAAAAAGAAAGTGGAAAGTGCGTGTTAAAGGCGACTAAGCGTGATATTTATGGAGGTGGAGGAAACTAATCATGATATTTATCTACAGCTGGAGGAAAGAAACAGTTTGGTCTTATCTCCCTTAAATATCTCCTAAACAATAATTAATTACAAGAAAACCATTTTAAATGAATTTATCTTTCATAAAACCACAAATAAGCGACACCTAGATTTTAAAGTAAGATATTAATCCAAACAACAAGATATACTAATTAACGCTAAATAATATTCGTAAAAATACGAGTGTTATCATCTCGACACGATGTCGACCAGGATGCTCGTGCAAGCGTACAAGGCTCTAACACGAGTTCGTGCACGCGGCCTCCTCAGTTCGACATGCGACCTCATCAGCTCGACATATGACCTCGGCACGCGATCTTGGCACGGGATCTCGACATGAGGTCTTGGTACGAGGTTTCGATACGATGTCCTAATACGAGGTCGATCTCGTCCTCAGGTGTTATAGATATTCTCTTTAGCCTTTGATTCCTCGTACACTAGAGGATCATCAATGAAGATTCTTTAATGCTTCATTCAGTCTGATTTCCTACCAGTGTAGCATATCTTGAGGGCGCCCTAAAGAACTCATGGTATCGCTTCTGTAACTGGATAACCAGCACTGAAAACCATCTTTACATTGGATGGTTTGGTGTTTTGATCATGTAATTAATACCTGGGCTGATATTATTAACCGTGCTAACCTTAGTATGGAAATTATGCATGAACGTAATGCTCATAATTTCCCACAAAATCTCCCGCTCTTCGGGGTTGGTTTTTTGACACTTTCGGTGACAACATTCAAAAGTGTATCAAAAGCGTTTTGCTCCAGGGGATCATAGTAGTATAACTTTCATTAATTTAGTTTTTCTAGTTGGAGATGTAGTTGCTACTGGAACTGCTCTAGTCTAGTAAAGGTGCTCTCGGGAGGAAGGAGTTGCCGACCCCGGTAATGACGTATTAGAAGTTGATGGAGCTGGAATACTTCTCACTGAGTCTGGTGATCGGCTCGTAACACTTGTAGTTCTTCCACCACGATCAGTACAATCCGTATCAATGGCATTAGACTAGTAGAGAGTTGGAAAGCAAGTGACGTCTTACCAGTGCTTGGTCTTACCAGAGCATGATGGTCTATCAGAAGGTTGACTATCAGAGCTTCTTACCAGAGCGTTGAATATCAGAGCTTGGTCATCAGAATGAGGCTATAAGACACTGTCATCATCAGTACTTACCAAATGATCAATGCCAGACTCAGAGGAATAGACTAGAGGGTGAAATGCGCACAGAGGCACAACTTTCTGAGACAGTTCCATTTGATGAATAGTGACTTACTCACTAACTTCTGCACACTAACAAACACATTAGAGGATAAATTGTTCTTTTCATTATTTGTTATCATCAAAACAATTAAGGGAAATTGTTTCTGAATCCACTTGATTCCAACAATCTCCCCCTTTTTTATGATGACAAACACATAGATTGATGAACAATTTTCCATTAGAAAAATATTTTCGTAAGAGAATTTCAGAGGCTCCCCCTGAATTAAGCACATATAAATATTTTCTAAGTGCAATAATCACATCAGATGCATGCTTAAACATATAGTGTACCAGAGCATACATTCCAGTGTAGTGTATCAGAGCATAGGAAATAAACATTCATTCCAATGTTATGTATCAGAGCATGCCAAATATAATGTATCAGATTATGCAATGCAAGGTGTTTAATACATTTTAACACTTGGTTGATACATTGAGTTCATCAATTACTCTATTCTTCTTTATTTTATTCTCCCCCTTTTGTCATTAAAAAAAAAGGTTAAGAATATAATGAACATCATTGTCAAAATAGTGTAAATAAAAATATAGAAATATAAAAGTTAAAACAGAATAGGCAACAAAATCAATGTTTCATTAATTAAAAAAGTACCAAATTACAAAAGTGTTTGAACTTAAAATAAAACAGGTAAACGGCTAAAATAACAAAAAGTGAAAAGTCCTAAGGGTATTATAGGACTTGTTCGACTTCTCTAAAATTGCCTTCAGCATAATAGCAACTTCATCATGTTTCTGACTGGAAGAGAGCATGAACTGTCTAAATTCCCTTTTGCCTTCGGGCAATCTATCCAAGACAACCCTTGGAACTACAACATTGTCAGATTGACTGGAAGAAGTAGAGGCAGATGCTTGAGCAATCATAGCAGTAGAAACAGGAGGAGGAGTTGTAGGTTTTGGTGCAGGTGGAGGTGCAGGTTCTGGTTCCCAAACTGCTGGAGGTTCACTTGGAGGCTTTTTCCAAGCAGGTACATCCAGAAGTCTCCTTGTTAGCTGAAGCTGTTTCTCCTTGTGGTTTTCAAACTAATAAGTTACAAAGTACCACTCAGCATAGAAGGCTTCATGAGCCAGGAAGGTACAAATAGATAAGGCACGATCCTCTTCAATACCTTGTTCTATTTGAAGCTGTTTAAGCTGTGTTGCCATAAACCTCTCAAAGGTAAGGAATATGTGATGGTTTGGCAGAGGCAGAGATAAGTTAGGAGCACAGTATAGAGGAATAGGTTGAGTTTGGCTTGAAGAAGCAATGGATTGGGTTTGGATTGGGTTATCAGAGGGTAGTGGTGTTTGAGTTTCAGAGGGTGGAGAATTGATGGGGCTTGAAGGAATAGGTGGGCTAGAGTGTGAATCTGGAGTAGGTGGTTCAGATTCAAGGTTTTGAACAACTTCAGAGGCAATTTTAGAAATAATGACAATGTCATCTTCTAGAATTGGATCTGTTGTATGTTTGGGTTCAACGTGGTGTGGTGATGGTGGAGGTATTGATGTTTGTTGGATATGGGGTATTGGAGTAGGTTTAAAGGTGGCTAAAGGCTGAATGTCAAGAATAGTATCAGAGCCAGGTACAGAGGTTTAGGTTTCCTGGGTGATAGGTTCTTTGACAGTTTCTGGTCGTGTTGGGAGGTTAAGGTCAGGTTGTGGTTGAGGTTAAGCTAGAGGAGTAGGTTTGGTTGGTTGTGGTGGAGGAATAAGAGTAGTTTGGTGTGGGAGGCAAACAAAGATTGGTTCAATATCAGGATGAGACATTAGTTCTCATCCTTTGTCTCTTTCTCAGGGGCATATCATCATCATCGGATGATGATGAGTCAGAGGGTAATGGGAGTAAAGAAGAAGTGGTTAGTTTAGATGGTGGAGCAGGTTGAGATTCGTTTACCTTAGGGGAAAAACCAGCAGAGCCAGCAGCATAGACAGACTCATAGAGTCTTACAGCATCATCCAGTACTTTTGTCTTCTTGGCTGGTACTTCACTCAGCTTGACAATCCTTTTCCTCTTAGTTTGAGGGGCAGCAGTAGCAGATGGAATAGCGCCACCAAAGGCAGCAGAAATAGCAGCACCAGAGGCAGCAGGTGCAGTGAGGCTTGCTCCTGAATCCTTTTTGCTCTGAGTTCATCATGGAATCTGGCACACTCCTCCTGAGTTTTTGCCAAAAACTCTGTCATGTCTACCTTCTTTTCTTCTTGCTCTTCAGTTAGCAAAGAAGGCATGGAAGAGGGTCGCACAGCTGGAACCAGTGGAGGTGCCTGTGAAGAGATGGAGATACCAGCAGCACTCCTAGTGATTCTCTTGGTAGGCACAGAGGGTTCAGTATCACAAGATTTTACCCTTTTTCCTTTTCTTTTCTCAGGTTTGTGTTGGAAACTAAACGATTGAGAAGTTTAGACTGTTATTAATTTTGATGACAACAAAGTATTTGCAAGAGAACAATTTAACTTCTAATAAGTCTTGATGCGTGTAGGTATTAAAATCATTCATGTTTTATGATTCACTCAAGCAAGAAGAAGAATTTCACAAGAAGATGAATACATTTCTGTGTGTCTGCATCCAGTTCACTCCAGCATCTTGCTGTATGCACTCTTAGCAAGCGTCCGGTTATGTAATCTTAAGACACGTGTTACATCAATTACTGCGAGCGTCCTATTGATTTTTAAGCGATCATCTGGTCCTTTAATGAATCACGTGATGGTCACGTTATTCTCTCTACCCTCATCTTTCCTGGAATGAAATTCGAATTTGATTTTGTGCGCTCATTTTTATGTACGAGGTATCAAAGGTGACATCATTAGAATAAGACAAATTCGTACAAGGCAATTATGTGAAAAGCAGATAGTACAATAACGAAAATATGTACTATTCTAATATTCTCTGAAAAGGAAGAAAAGGATGTAAATTCAAATTACCTCACCTAATGATTTGGAGTTGAAATATCTGCAATGGTATTATCCTCAAGACTCCTATAAATATCTCAAGGTCTTCATTAAAGAAGGCTGCTAAAAAAATGATATACTGCAAGAGCTATTCTCAAGTGAACAACCAAGTTTCTGTGAGAGTTATTTGATTGTATTCAAAACTACTTTGTGAAAGTTGTATTGCCTAGTTACAGGCTTAATTCCTCAAAAGCTCGATCGTACTGAGTCGTATTGAGATGTTAAGAGTATTGTCAAGCTTGTGACAGTAGAATACTCTTAAGGAATTTGTAATCAGATTGATTATAGTGAAAATCCTTCAGGAACGAAGGGACTAAATGTAGCTACCAGTTTGGTGGTGAACTATTATAAATCTCTGTGTCTCTTGCTTTATTGCTTTACACTTACTTTTGTCTTGCAAAGAAAAACTAGTTTTCATAAACTTCTTTCCAGCGTCCGACTCACTTTCAGTATTCGATAACAAACAGTTTTCAAAATAAGTGTTTTTAACTTAAAGTTTGCGAAAAGTTTTCAACACAATTCAACCCCCTTCTTGTGTTCACGTTCAGTTGGTACCAAAGCTCGGCCTCTTGGTTGAGCACTTAACGGTGTTAAGAGAAAATATCCTATACTTTTGAAGATGTTTGCAGAAGGTGGTCACATGAGCTGTCCTTCTCTATTAACTGGAGAAAGCATAAAACTAGTTCTTCTAAAGCCCTTCAGGCTGAAGAAGAATCTGAAGATGAAGCTTTAAAAGGCAATGATGATGGAATAGATGATGAGCTTGCTTTCATATGTAGAAAGATCCAAAAAATGTGGAAGAAAAGAAACTTTAAGAAGAAATTTCAGAAGAAAGATGTCAATGACAAGAAGGAAAGCAAAGACAAGAGTCAAGTCATTTGTTATGAATGTAAAAAAGCCAGGACACTTCAAGTCCGAATGTCCTAACTTTAAGGAAAAACCAACAAAGAGTTCTTTCAAGGGAAAGAAGAAGAGTCGCATGGCTACATGGGAAGACCTGGACCTATCATCCTCTGAGGATGATAATGAAGAAGAAGCCAATGTTGCCTTTATGGCAAACACTGACTCAGACTCTAAAGAAGAAGTTGAAGGGGTAATAATATATGATTCTTACTCTAAACTATAAATTACATTTGATGACCTCCTTAAGGATTCTGCCACTCTCTCCATTGAGTATAAAGCTTTGAAAAAGAAATTTTCAAAATTATCACAAGAATTTCAAGTTTTGAACAATGAAAACTCAAAGCTCAATGAAGAGAACCAGAAGCTGAAAATTGAAAATCAGCATCAGGTGGATCACCAGCGTGTGGCTACTAGCAAGCAACCAGAAGCTGAGAGCTCTCAAGTGAAAGCTCTCAAGCTAAAGGTAATCCTAAGTGCAAATCAAATGATTATGAATATGCCTTTCAAAATTTTCTTGCAGAGAGTGTAACTCGAAGCAAGCAAGCTTCAATGATTGGGGGTGTCAGTAAAACGACAACTCAAGGTCTTGGTTACATATCAGATGAACCCACTTTACAAAATGAAAATTTAGCATCTGATAAACCTAATGATCACAGTGAATGCTTGCATTGTACTTACTGCAATAAACATGGTCATTTGATAAGTGCATGTACTGCTTTTAAGATTAAGAAGGACAAATTTCCTTAAAGAACTAACAAGAAAGCACCCAAGAAGAATGGGTACCTAAAGATAAAATAGTCTATGTTGCAAACATGCTTAGCAACAAGGTCAATACACCTATCTTGCTACTTAGACAGTGGATGCTTGTGCCACATGACGGGAGAAAAGCATATGTTCCAAAAACTAAGACCTAGAGAAGAAGGATTTGTTGGTTTCGGAGGAAACCAAAAAGGTAAAATAGTTGGAATTGGTCGCATTGGTAAAGGCTCTCTTCCCTCTATTGATAATGTACTTTATGTTGAAGGACTAAAGCATAACTTATTGAGCATAAGTCAATTATGTGACAATGATTATGATGTCATTTTTACAGAAACTGGATGTTCAGTAAAAAGCAAGAAAGACGGCTCTATTTTCTTTACTACAAAGAAGAAACAAAATATTTATAAAATTGATCTTTCTGAACTTATAAAACAAGATGTCAAGTGTCTCATGTCTGTTGAAGATGAGCAATGGACTTGGCATAAAAGATTGGGTCATGCCAGTTTGAGATTAATCTCAAAATTAAACAAGCATAGTCTTGTTAGAGGCTTACCAAATCTTAGATTCCAATCTAATGCTCTGTGTGAGGCATGTCAAAGAGAAAAACAAGTTAAAACTTCTTTTCATTCTAAAAATATTGTTCAACCTCTAGACCACTTAAGCTTTTGCATCTTGATCCAACAAGGACAGCCTCTTTAAATGGAAAGAAATATGGGTTAGTTATTGTTGATGATTTTACTAGATGGACATTGGTTAGATTCCTTGCCCACAATGACGAGTCATTCAAAGTGTTCACTGTCTTCTGTAAATCAGTTCAAAATGAAAAAGGAATTTGTATTTCTTCAATTAGAAGTGATCATGGGGGAGAATTTGAAAATGAAAGCTTTCAAAAATTTTGTGAAGAAAATGGCATCTCCCACAATTTCTCCTCTCCTAGAACGCCACAACAAAATGGTGTTGTAGAAAGGAAAAATAAGTCCCTCTAAGAAATGGCCAGGACCATGATCAATGAAGCTGATATTGCAAAATATTTTTGGGCAGAAGCAGTAAACACAACTTGCTATATTCAAAACAGAGTCTTTATTAGACCTATTTTGAAGAAGACTCCATCTGAATTGTGGAAGGGTAGAAAACCCAACATTTCTTATTTTCATCCCTTTGGTTGCATATGTTATATTTTGAATACTAAGGATCAACCTAGTAAGTTTGATTCCAAAGCTGACAAAGGTATCTTTTTGGGATACTCTGAAAGATCTAAAGCTTTTAGAATATACAATAAAGAAACTCTGATAGTGGAAGAATCCATTCATGCCAAGTTTGATGACAAGAAGCCTAACACTGCCATGTCAGAGCTAGGTGAGTTATTTTCATGTTTAGATATTGGCGGAACATCAAATAGTGAACCTGCATCTTCAGCATCCGGTGGTGACAACCAGACACAGGATTTTACTTAGGCAGAAGCTGAAGCCAGAAAGAGTTGGAGATACAAAATTAATCATCCCAAAGATCAAATCATAGGAGAATCTGGAGACAGAGAGAGAACAAGATCCTCTTTCAAAGGGCATGCAGATCTTGCACTTCTCTTTGAGATGGAACCTAAAACGATTGATCAAGCATTGGAAGATAAAGGTTAGATTCTGGCTATGCAAGAAAAGTTGAATCAGTTCCAAAGAAATGATGTTTGGACGTTAGTCACTCTACCAGAAGATCAGAAGATAAACAAGCTATTGGTACTTAATGGGTATTTAGAAATAAGCTTGATGAAGATGGTAAGGTAGTGAGAAACAAAGAAAGGTTAATTGCTCAAGGTTACTCACAGGAAGAAGGTATAGATTTTTCTGAAACCTTTGCACCTGTTGCAAGGTTAGAAGTAATTCGCATTTTTACTTTCATTTGTTGCACACCATGAGATAATTCTTTATCAAATGGATGTGAAAAGTGTTTTCTTGAATGGTTTTATAACTGAGGAAGTCTATGTGAAACAACCTCTTGGATTTGAAGACATTGAATTTCCTAAACATGTCTTTATGCTTAAAAAGGCTCTGTATGGTCTTAAACAAGCTCCTAGAGCTTGGTATGATAGACTAAGTTCCTTTTTAATAGAAAATGGTTTTACCAGAGGTCAGGTAGACACTACACTATTTAGAAAAACATCAAATAAGCATTTTATACTTGTTCAAATTTATGTTGATGATATCATTTTTGGAGTTACTAATGAAAGCCTTTGCAAAGAATTTTCTAAGTTAGGCTGAATTTGAAATGAGCATGATGGGAGAATTGAATTTCTTCCTTCGAATTCAAATCAAGCAATGCAATGATGGTATTTATATACATCAAGGCAAATACAACAAGGAATTGCTCAAGAAATTCAAGATGATTGATTGCAAGCCAATGTGCACACCTATGCATCCCACTTGTATTCTTAGTAAAGATGAAACTGGCAAGAAGGTAGATCAGAAAATGTACTGAGATATGATTGGATCTCTACTTTATCTTACTGATTCAAGACATGGTATTATGTTCAGCGTCTGCCTATGTGCTAGATTTCAATTTGATCCTAGAGATTCACACTTAAGTGCTGTTAAAAGAATATTTAGATATTTACAAGGATATACTAATCTTGGTTTGCTTTATAACAAATCAAAAGATTACAAGTTAATAGGATTCTGTGATGCTGACTTTGCTGGAGACCGAATTGAGAGAAAGAGCACAAGTGGAGGCTACCAATTCCTTCGAGCAAATCTTATGTCTTGGTCAAGCAAAAGACATAGCACCATTGCACTCTCAACAGTAGAAGTTGAATACATCTCAGCAACAAGTTGCAGTTCTCAACTTCTATGGATGAAATATCAACTTGAAGGCTACCTGATAAAAAAGAGTAACATTCCTATCTTTTGTGATAATACATCTGCAATTTGTCTTACTAAGAATCCAATATTGCATTCTAGAGCAAAAACACATTGAGATTAAGCATCACTTCATAAGAGACTATATTCAGAAGAGTGTACTTGAAATTAAAGTTGTAGACACTAATCATCAGTGGGCTGACATTTTCACAAAACCCCTACTGAAGATAGATTCAATTTTATAAGAAGAAATTTAAATTTTCATCTTATAGAAGAATGACTAATCTTAGTGTCTTGTGATATATATCTTTCAGCAACTGGTATGACATAAGCATTCTGTTGATGCTGGGATTGGTAGGGCTCTCCTCCTCCTTGGGGCTGGGTGCCCTCTCTTCAAAGTCCGAAGAAGGGGGGTGGTACCTGCAAAGACACTCCGATGCCTAAGTTAGATAGGCGTTTGGAGGAGAAGCGGTGCAGAATGTATTAGGGTTTAGAGTAAGTAAAGAGTCTGCAAACCTGGGGGGTTCAACCCCCTTTATATAGTGGAGCTGCGTGGAAGGAAAGCAACCACTGATCCGATTTCTGCGCGCGGCAATTCCTCCCTGACAATTCGGGGATTCGCTGATCTCTTCCTGATATTTTGCGCCTGCCAAGCCCGTTACGTGCCGGCTACGTAAACTTCAATCTTTAGGGTGACAACGGCTCCAAGCGTTGTCTCAGGCACGTCTCGTTCTCGAAGGTTCGTGAGTCCCGAGTTAGCTCGCCCTTCCCCTGCTCGGTGTTATCATCGGGAGAGTCGTACCGGAAGTCGGGTCTGGCGCGTCTCAGGTCGGTGGCAACTCGCCAAGCTCGGATAAGCAGGAACCGAGCTGATCTGCAACTGGTCGGCGGGCACACTAGGACTCGGCTCGGGACCGGTCCGTAACACAAGCCCCCTAGACTCTTCGCACGAAAGGGCGGAGGGTCTATCCAATGTCCTTGGATCGGTATCCGAGTCGAGCCACTGAGGTCGGGGGCGTGTCCCAGAAGCTTGTTTGCCTGGGGGGACACGCTCCATGTGTCGCGCTTTTACTCGGCATTCTGCCACGTGATGGGACTCAGATGAGACGTTCACTCAACCGTTCACCGTCGATCATCTGACGCAACCCGGACCGCTAGATCTTCACTTGATTTCGCAGATGGAGGGCTCGGATTAAGTTGCCCCTTCATCTCCCTCCCGCGGGTGGTTATAAAGCCGTCCATTTTCCTTCCTTCTCTCTTCTTCTTCGTTTTGCTTTCCGTGAACGCTCCGTCTGCTATCTCCCCTGCGTCTGTACTCCGAACGGCTATCATCCTCATTCCTTTGCGTTTCCTGGTAAGTCCTGCTACTGTTCTTCGTTAATGGCTTTCTCCTCTTCTTCTCGTCATCCCCTTTCCCCCATACCTGTGAGTTCTGAGAGTGGCTCGTCGTCTGAAACGACGAGCACGTCTTTTGATCTTTCTACGCCACCATATGCCGGAGGCTCTGGCCACCAGGGGCTACCATCCGACGGTGGTCACGGCCCAGTGCCTCTTCAAGTGGTTCCTCCCACCTCCTGGGTTCCAGCCTCTCCCCCTTCTGTGTCCGTTCCCTCGTACTCACTTCACAAGGGGGCAAGCGCCGAGTGGGAGATAGTAGGTCTCCCTACGCCTGGGTGCACCCAGATGTACTCGGGGTGGCTTCCAACATTTTTTCAGACACTGGGGTGGTCGCCCTTCGATCTAGTGTATCATTTACGCCGA
Source organism: Calophaca sinica (assembly GCA_037113605.1). Classification (NCBI taxonomy): domain Eukaryota; kingdom Viridiplantae; phylum Streptophyta; class Magnoliopsida; order Fabales; family Fabaceae; genus Calophaca; species Calophaca sinica. The sequence goes on along the minus strand of CM073730.1, from coordinate 83,721,121 downwards.
ACCGGGATCGAGACGAGGAGGTGACTTGCCTCCCCTGCTCTCCCGATGACCGAGTATGTTTTAACAAGGGCGATTCTAGTTCCCCCGACTTTTGTTTCTTCTACAAAACTTTCTTTACGCGAATCGGCCTCCGTTTTCCCTTAAGTAGGTTCGAGTGCGAGGTCCTCCAATGGCTGGACGCGGCCCCTTCGCAATTACACCCCAACAGTTGGGCTTTTATCCGAGCCTTTAAGCTCGTGTCAGAGTATTTTGAGGTTACCCCCTCTGCTGCCCTCTTCTTCAGTTTTTTCCAGCTCAGACTTGGTAAGCAGCTTAAGTGGTGCTCGCTCAATAAAATACCTGGTTTTTATATTCTTGAGCTTTTCGACCAGTCTTATAAAAACTGGAAGCCTGATTTCTTTAAGATCCGGGTAAGGAGAGGGGATCCCTTTTTCTTTTCCGCTCAGAACGAGCCCTTGTTTCCTTTTTACTGGAGCCCCAATCCTCGGCCCATAAAAGAGGTGGACTTTAATTCCTTGTCGGTCACCGACCAGTCGATAGTGAACTTTCTTGCTCGTTTGCCCACGTTGCATTGTGGTCCTCTCCTCACCCGAGCTCTAAAGGATCCGCCCCAGTGGAGGGATTACTTAAGTAAGTCTCGTCATCTTTTAGCATGATTTTCAGCCCGAACATGAGTACTAATTTTCACTTTATTTTCAGGTACGATGGCCCCGAAGATGAGCAAGAAAGAGATGGCCGAGCTTCTTAAGAAAGCTCAAAGAGAAAAGGTCGCCCAAGCTCCCGGGCCGGTTCCTTCTGGTGCAGCCGCTTCCCCTTCGTCTGTCAAGGCTACTAAGAAGCGACTGCACGCTTCCCCGACTCCTGGTTCCGAACAGCCCCCTCCAAAGGAGGCGAGGGGACCTCATGGGGGGATTCCTCTCAACATCCCTGATGGCTCCGAGTGGTTCCTCCACCTCGGAGAATTTACCGATCAAGGTGAGAACGCCGAAGACTCCCTTTGGAACGTCGGGTTCGATCGCTCCGACCAGATCGATCAGATTATGCGTAGGTCCGACGACAGGTATATGGAAGAGGCGGGCGAGCTGGGCTTGTGCAAGGCACTGGGTATCTACGGGCTCCGTACTTCTGCTATGGCCCAGTTCCTTTCCGATCGGATAAGGGCACGGGCGACTGAGGCCGAGCTGGCGAAGAGAAAGTTCCAAAGTAAGGCCACCGCGTTTGGCGAGCTCGAGGGAAAGATGAGCAAGCTGCAAGAGGACTATGCTCGCCTCTCGGAGGCAAGGGACGAATTGAACAGGAGCAACGCTTCTCTGCTGGCTCAGCGGGAGGAGCTCCAGGCCCAAAATGGCCTTTTGCTGCGACAACTGCGAGAGGAGAAGGAGAAGTCCTCATCCGAAGCTGCTCGGGTTGAGGAGTACCGCCGTCTGATGCCGCCCGGTATAAGGAAGGGTTTGATAATGCCGTTCTGCTTGATTGAAGGTGATCGCCCCCGATCTGGACATCTCCGAGCTCGATTTCACCAAGGTGGTGAAAGAGGGAAAGATTGTGGAAGAGGAGGACGAGGAAGAAGGCCGTGCTGATCAAGAGGAGCCTAGGGGCGAGGACACCGGAGTTGGGCCTGACTCGGAGGCTGCTGGTCCAAGCGTTGCGACCGAGGAGGTCGTCGGGGCCCAAGTCGAAGACCAAGGGGATGCCCTTGCGTAACTTGTTTTTTTAGAATGCTTTGCTTTGTCTTGACGATGTACTCGCTCTTCTGTGAGCTCTTTTGTATTTTTGCTTCGAGCTAATGAAATTGGCTAAGTTTAAACATTGTCTTCTCTGTTTTCTGCTTTATCGATTTGTTTTGCAATTTGTTGGTTATTGTTGTACTTGGATGGGGTGGACATCGGGTAGCTGCTACTCGGCTAGGGCAGTCCCCGGGTGGCTTCCCCCGACTAAAACTTGTGTCAACTGAAGTTGAGACAATTTCTCCGCGTACCGGTATAGGCCGAGTATCAGTTTTCTTACGAAACCTTTAGGTCAGATAGCGAGCCTCGGATCCTCTGAAGGGGTTACCAAGTTTTTAGGCTAACCTGGGTTTGAGACTAAACGTATCGTTTGGGTTGAGCAAGATGTTCCGAGCCTCGAGCTGCGAGCGAGTTTGGGGCCACGGGTGTCGAGTTACGGACCACAGGGGTCGAGCTGCGAATGAGCCCGCCAAGCCTTTATGCTGACTTGGGTTTAGGACCACAGGGGTCGAGCTGCGAATGAGCCCACCAAGCCTTTATGCTGACTTGGGTTTAGGACCACAGGGGTCGAGCTGCGAATGAGCCCACCAAGCCTTTATGCTGACTTGGGTTTAGGACCACGGGGGTCTGTTGCTGGGTTAAGACTTTTCGAGCTCGGGAGTCAGTGATTTTTAGTTAAAACACTCTGAATGCAATGGGGGTTGACTTATATTAAATGGGGAAGAAAGGGAAAGAAGGATGCTCCTAGTTAAAACCTTTCCAAACCAAAAACCCAGTGGGAAAAAGGATTTGCAAAGGAAAGAGTACGTCATCCGTTTACAAGTGTTAACTAAAGTAGAGCTTGAGAGGTCCTCGGTATTGCCCTTCCGGATAGTTCTTCTAGCCCATATGCACCGTGTCGGTGCACCAACCTGATACGGTATGGCCCTTCCCATGTCGGCCCTAGCTTGCCCTACCTTGCGTCCTTTCAAGCCAGTTCGACTTTCCGAAGGACCAGGTCTCCTTCTTTGAACGTCCTTGGTCGGACTCTGGAGTTGTAGTGCTTGGCGACGCGCTGTTTAGTTGCAAAGTTTTGTATACGGGCAAATTCCCGAGTTTCTTCTAGGAGGTCGAGCTCAACTCTTGCTTCCTCAGGTGTCAATGCCTGAGCGTGCTCTCTTCTCGCCGAGGTGGAACCGAGCTCTACTGGCACCATGGCCTCCATTCCATATGTTAGCCGGAAAGGTGTTTCATTTGTTGCCGACTGGGGGTGGTGTGGTATGCCCACAGCACCCCGCAGAGTTCTTCCGCCTAGTCGCCCTTGGCCCTTTCCAGCCGTTTCTGGAGGCCATTGAGGATAATCCTGTTTGCGGCCTCGACCTGACCATTGGTCTGTGGATGCTCGATGGAGGCGTAGACGAGCCGGATTCCTAGGCCTTTGCAGAAGTCCTTGAACGCTGCGCTGGTGAACTGTGTGCCGTTATCTTTGATGATGGTGTGGGGTAGGCCATGGCGGCAAACCAGGCTTTTCCAGACAAATTTTTTGATCCTCTCGGAAGTGATGGTCGCCAGCAGACACGCCTCTATCCACTTGGAGAAGTAGTCTATGGCGACTACGACGAACTTGAGTTGGCCCGGTGCAAGGGGAAAGGGGCCAAGTATGTCCAGCCCCCAGGTGTTGAAAGGCCAAGGGGCGACGACTTCGTGCAGGACTTCCGGTGGAAGATGGTCTCGTTTGGCGAACCTTTGGCACTTGTCGCACTTCTTTACATATTCCAGGCAATCCGACCTGAGCGTCGGCCAGTAGTAGCCTGCTCGTAGGATTTTAGCTGCCAGGGTCCGAGTTCCACAGTGGTTCCCGCAGATACCCTCATGTAGTTCTCTCTGTTGGAATCAAGTGGATTCAGAAACAATAACCCTTAATTGTTTTGATGATAACAAAAGATTAAGAGAACAATTTATTCTCTAACATGGTTATAAGTGTGCAGAAAGTATTTATACTCAGAGAAATTTGCTTCAGAAGACTTAGTGAAATCTTGAACTTCACTCATCAAAGTCCGGCTCTGGCTCTGATTCTTGGCACATAGAATCTGTTTGGTCAACGCTCTGGAGTTAGTCAACATTCTGTTGTTGGTCAACACTCTGGTATATGATGCAAGACATGATTTGACTCGGTCAAATCTGTTAGTGACCTGCTCTTTCGAAGACTCCAAATCTGTTTGGTCAACGCTCTTGTGATGGTCAACGCTCTGTTAGAGCATGGTCACAATCTGGTTGGTCAACTCTCTGGTGCAAGTCAACAATACAACAGATTCCACTAAGAGCACTCCATGAAGACTTATTGTGCTTCAACAAGAATCTGCTATGTGATAGCCCTCTCAGCTCTGTATTGAAGAATACTTGATTCTGGTGAACAGTGAAATCTTTGAACGAAGAGCTCTGATAGTGAAATTGAAGTACATTGTTATACGAGGTATCATTAGACAAGAAGAATGTCAAAGGATAAAATCATCAAGGAAACTTGTGCTTGAAGTGTCTACATTTTGAAAAGCTCACTAAGGACAAAGTTACTGACATTGCGTATAATACTCAGAATGCTTTTCTCAGTCTTGAAAGCGACGTAACCTGCAAAAGCCAAAGTTCCAGGATCTGAAGCTTTGACCTCGGACAAAAAGAGACGTTGTGTCACAACGGCACTTTTTCAATCCTAGCTATATATCCTGCCTCATACACTGAAGTAATTTTTTAGAGAACAAAAAACGATTTTCAACATAGTTGTACGCAAGCTAGCAACTTGAATATTTTTCTGAGTAGTGAGAGCATCAACATCTATCTTCTCAAACACTACCCAATCAAGAGACAGTGAGTAATCAAGAATTCATCCAAGTCTCTGAGATCTTTGAACAAGGCACTTACTGTTTTATTCTTTCTTTAAGAAAGTTATTTTGTGCTAAAAGTATTTTCATTGTAAATCCTCTCTGAAGAGAGTTATCTCTATATTGTTTCAAAACTCTTATTTGAATCTGTACTTAGCCTAGTAGTGGCTGTATACCTTAGAGGCTCAACTGCATCTTGAGTCGTTCTAAGAAGTTGTGAGTATAGCGGTGGCGTAAATATACTCTCAAGTGTAATCAGTTGATTATAGTGGAGAAATCCTTCAAGTGAGTGAAGGGACTAGACGTAGCTATCAGGTGATAGTGAACTAGTATAAATCTCTGTGTCTCTTTCTTCTCTCTACTCTTTATTCCTTGCACAGTTCATTCAATAGTTATTTTTCATAAACATTTGTATTTGCGAAAAAGTTTTTTTTTAAAACCCAATTCAAACCCCCCCTTTCTTGTGTTTTTGCCACGTTCACTCTCATGACGTACTCGGAATCTGATTTCTCCACGCAGGTGAGTAGTGGCTGTGAGAAACCTCTTCTGTAGAGTCTGTCTCCGATTAGAGTGTAATGTGCGGACTGCCGTTGGACCCTGCGTGATTCTGCCTGGTCCTCGGGCAGTCTTCCCTGTTTCAAGTATTCAACGATGTCCTTCATCCAAGAATCCGAGCTGATCACTGCGTAGTTTCCGGCTGTCGCGATGCTTGGTGACTCTAAAGTTTGGACGACCACTGTATGGAGCTGTCCCTCGGTCCTCATACTAGCCAACTTTGCCAGCAGATCTGCTTTGTTGTTTTGTTCTCGAGGGATGTGCTCGAGTTGGACCTCTTGGAAGTTCTGAATCATGGCGTTGACTTTCTGAGCATACTGGGCGAGTATGTCGTCTCGACATTGGTACTCGCCCTTGACCTGGTTGATCATCAGCTGGGAGTCGCTCTTGACTCGGAGTGTTTGGGCGCCCAGCTCCTATACGAGTTTGAGACCGAGTAGTAAAGCCTCATACTCGGCTTGGTTGTTGCTAGCTTTGAATAGGAACCTGAGTGCCTGTTCGACGCTGATCCCAGCAGGGCTTTCAACGATGATTCCTGCTCCGCTTCCTTTGGAATTGGAGGAGCCGTCCACATAGAGCGTCCAGTACTCGACCTCAGGGGTCGGCGTTAGCTCTGCAATAAAGTCAGCCAAAACTTGTGATTTAATGGGTCCTCTGGGCTCATACCTGATCTGGAATTCGGAGAGTTCTACCGACCACGCCACCATTCGCCCCGAGAGTTCGGGCTTCTGCAGGATCCTTTTGATCGGGTAGTCCGTTTTGATCACCACCGTGTGCGCTTGAAAGTAAGGCCTCAATCTCCTCGCGGAGGTTACTATCAGGAGCGCCAGCTTCTCTACCTTCTGATACCTTAGCTCTGCCCCGTGGAGGACTTTGCTCACGAAGTAAACTGGGCACTGCTCGGTTTCTTTCTCTTCTATCAAGGCCGAGCTGATCGAGGTGTCGGTGGCCGCCAGGTAGAGGAGAAGAGGGGCTCCCTTGGAGGGCCGGGTAAGGACCGGTGGTGACGCCAGAAACTCCTTGAGCCTCTGGAAAGCCGTTTCACATTCGTCGGTCCATTCGAACCGAGTTGGTTTCCGGAGTACCTGGTAGAAGGGGAGCGATTTGTTGGCGGAACGAATTACGAACCTGGAAAGGGCTGCGATACGACCAGCGAGTCTTTGCACTTCCTTGATAGAGCTCGGGCTGCGCATCTCCATCACTGCTCGGTACTTGTCGGGGTTGGCCTCAATGCCTCTGTGGGTGATCATGAACCCCAGGAATTTGCCTCCGAGCACCCCGAACGAGCACTTCTCGGGGTTAAGCCGGATGTCATATTTTCTCATAATGTCAAATACTTCCTGGAGGTCTCGGTAGTGTGTCTCGAAGCTGGAGGTCTTGACCACCATGTCGTCCATATACACCTCGATCGTCTTCCCGATCTGCTTGGCGAAGACCTTATCCATCATCCGCTGGTAAGTTGACCCCGCGTTCTTCAGACCAAAGGGCATAGTGACGCTGTAGAAGTTGGAGGTCTCCGTCATGAAAGCCGTCTTTGGCGCGTCGAGCGGGTGCATCTTGATCTGATTGTATCCGGAGTACGCGTCCATGAAACTGAGCACCTGGTATCCTGACGTGCCGTCCACCAGAGCATCGATGCTAGGAAGAGGGTATGGGTCTTTAGGGCAGACTTTGTTTAGGTCGGTGAAGTCCGTGCACATCCTCCACTTACCGTTGCTCTTCTTGACCAGTACGACGTTGGAAAGCCAAGTTGGGTACTTGATCTCCTTGATAAACCCGGCTTTCAAGAGCTTTGATGTCTCTTCTCTGGCCGCCTGCTTCTTTTCCCCTGCAAGTCTTCTTTTGCGCTGGGCAACGGGGCGAGCGCCGTGCTCTATGGCTAGCTTGTGACAGGCCACTCTGAGGTCTATTCCGGGCATGTCCTCCGGGCCCCATGCAAACAGATCCGCGTTGTCGAGCAGGACCTTCGTCAGGGACTGCTCGCTCTGCGGGGGCAGTTGCGTCCCGATTCGTATGCTCTTGCCCGATCCTCTTACTTCGATCTCCTTGATGTCATCGACCGGCACTGGCCGGAAATCACTCTCCCCCCTCGGGTCGAGCTCAATCATGCAAGTCTACTTGGGGTGATCTCTTCTCTTATCATCCCTCAGGCTGTTGACATAACACTGTCTCACCTCCTTCTGGTCGGCGTGTATCGTAGCAATCTGCCCATCGGATAGGAGGAACTTCATCGCCAAATGCTACTTGGAGACGATGGCCCCGATTCCATTGATGACGGTTCTGCCGATTATCATATTGTAGGCGGTGTCCGCGGCCAAATCGGCTTCTACCACCAGGAGGTGGGCTTCGATCGTCTTGACCCCGACGTCCGCCTTAAAGGTGAGCAAGACATCGAAGTAACCAGTCACCCGAGCTTTAGCACCTGAAAAACCGACTAACGTACCTCGATAGGGTCTGATAATCGAGCTCGGTAACTTGAGTCGATCGAAGGCTTCTTTGTAGATTACGTCCGCCGAGCTTCCTTGGTCGACGAGCACTTTCCTGACGTTAAATCCAGCGAGGTGCACTGTGATCAACATTGGGTCGTCTTGGCGGCGATCTATTCCCTGATAATCCCTCTCCGAGAAGGATATGGTCGGTAAGGCCTCGGGTGGGGCCGCTGTTGACGTCGAGCTATTGACGGATCTCAGGTGCCTCCTCCGACCGTTGCTAGATTCGCCCCCACCTGCAAAACTACCTGCAATTAAATTGAGTGAGGGGGTACCTTCGTCTCGACCCTTTCTGCGTTGACGAGTGAGTGAATGTCTTTCTCGCCCTCTCCGAGCCGGCGATCGGTCGCGCCTGCGCTCGGGTGAACGGGATCTTCTACGATTTGTTTCGTTCTCTCTGGGGGTCGCCCCATTCCCTTTGTCCACGTACTTCGCTAAATGTCCTGCCTGTATGAGTTTTTCAATTTTTATCTTCAGCGCCTGACATTCATTGGTGGTGTGCCCGTAGATTCGGTGGTATTCGCAATATCTCTGGCGATCCGCATCTGGTGGGGAGTCCTTCCGAGGGGGCAAGGTAATGAGGTTGCCCATGTAGGCCTCCTTCAGGACCTGGTCCCTACCCACGGTTAAGGGGGTGAACCGTCCCCCGTAGTCTTGCCGCCCTCGGCGCTCGTTTCTTCTCTCTGCCTTCTCTCGGGGCGGATCCCTACTCCTGTCTTGCCGATTCCGGGTTTCCCTTTTGGCGGCAGCAACCTCTTCCATGTTGATATACCCCACTGCTCGGCGTCCGAGAAGGGACCAGGTTTTAGTGCTGACACTATGGCGTGGAGCGCCACATCGGTGCTGAGATTTCTGATTTGAGCCGTTTCGTTGTTGAAACGCTCTATGAAGGACTTCAGAGTCTCGTCCGACCTCTGTTTGAGTCCAACCAGGCAAGTGGAGTTTTTCCGGAAGGCTCGGCTCGTGGTAAACCTGGCCACGAATTGCTCGACGAGTTGCCTGAATGAGTGGATCGAGCGTTGTGGGAGGTTAGAGAACCACATCATGGTCGGTCCCTTCAGGGTGCAGGGAAAGGTCCGACATTTCAAGCCCTCGGATGCGTCGATCAGTAGCATCCGCGCGTTGAAGGAGGTAATGTGCTCTTCGGGGTCGGTCTTACCCTCGTACGCGTCCATGTTGGAGATTTGGAACCACCTCGGGACCGGATCGGCCATAACCCTCTCGTCGAAGGGGAGCAGGGTCAGCCCGATTTCGGAGGGTTAGTTCTCTCGCTGCGGCGCCTGCCGGGTGTGACCCCCTCGCCTTGGGCTCTCCGTGGCGCTGGATGCGTCTGACCTGGGCGAGTCCCGGTCGTCTCTTCTGGTCCACGAGGGTGTCTCGTGGCCTTGTCTTTCCTCGCGATCGCGGGCTTCCGCGATCTGGCATCTTAACTCCTCGTTTTCTGCCCTGAGAAGCTCCAAAGCGGGGTCTGGTGGTGGGTGTTCGTTCGGACCGGCCGAGTGGTGACTTCGCGGTGGCAATCTGTGATTCGCCGTGCTCCTGGTGCGCGCCATTCAGCTAGGGGTATTCTTGAGGCCTGGGTTAGTTTTATCGGGCCCCACGGTGGGCGCCAATGTTGATGCTGGGATTGGTAGGGCTCTCCTCCTCCTTAGGGCTGGGTGCCCTCTCTTCAAAGTCCGACGAAGGGGGGTGGTACCTGCAAAGACACTCCGATGCCTAAGTTAGATAGGCGTTTGAAGGAGAAGCGGTGCAGAATGTATTAGGGTTTAGAGTAAGTAAAGAGTCTGCAAACCTGGGGGGTTCAACCCCCTTTATATAATGGAGCTGCGTGGAAGGAAAGCAACCACTGATCCGATTTCTGCGCGCGGCAATTCCTCCCTGACAATTCGGGGATTCATTGATCTCTTCCTGATATTTCGCGCTTGCCAAGCCCGTTACGTGCCGGCTACGTAAACTTCAATCATTTGGGCGACAACGGCTCCAAGCGTTGTCTCAGGCACGTCTCGTTCTCGAAGGTTCGTGAGTCCCGAGTTAGCTCGCCCTTCCCCTGCTCGGTGTTATCATCGGGAGAGTCGTACCGGAAGTCGGGTCTGGCGCGTCTCAGGTCGGTGGCAACTCGCTATGCTCGGATAAGCAGGAACCGAGCTGATCTGCAACTGGTCGGCGAGCACACTAGGACTCGGCTCGGGACCGGTCCGTAACACATTCACACGTGTAACCATATGATATGTCATTCTCATTGCATAACTCAGCATCTGATGAACTCGTTGCGTGCATCCGGACACACACGTGTCAATGCGTGTGGGACTGAAGCGTCTCATCACACCTACTGAATCATGATTAAATTTGCGTTTTCAATAAAATCTTTTTCTTGATTTACTTTATTTTGGCAAATACATTTAATGCAAAGTGAATCGTTATTACTATTTTTCTTTTTGATTTAATTTTATCAAGGGAAATGTGAAGCAGTTTTGAAAAAGTAACTGTATATTTTGTTTCAAAACTTTCCCACTACTCCACTTCTTTCGCACCACTCTGTACCATCTGTTTTCTCTGTCTTCTCTGCGAAAAATTATTTTCTCTTATTCTCTTTGTGTGCCTTCTCTGAAAACCCCAAACCTCCATCTCCTCAACTGCAATCATGACTGAGGTTAGAATCTGGGAAGATAATGCTATTTACAACACTATGACTGAAGGAAAAGTTTTGATTGAGAATATGATTGATTTTGAGAAGTTCAAGCTTTATGGTTTTAATTTCGATGATGGATTAAGGGCTTTGGGCTGGTTGAACTACTTCTTTTGGGATCCAGTTGAAGTTCTGGTTACTGCTATCAAGGAACTCTGAGGAAACATTTGTATGTTTAAGGGTGGTATTGTTGAAGGCCATATTAGAGGTTTTAAATTAGTGTTTACTATTAATAGTATTGCTGATACAATTGAGTGTCCATGCGAAGGAATCAGTTTCTACACTGGTTAGGAAAATGCCTTCAATGGAATGGAAAATGTCAATGAGGTTCTGTTTGAGAATTATCGCCAATTGAAGGAATCTGGGGAATCACCGTCTGCCGAGCATCTAAACAGTCACTACAGGGTGCTTCACAAGATAATTGCTAAGAGTGTCATTCTGAAGGCTGGGTCTACTGACGTTGTGAACTATGAACAAAAGTTCATAATGAGGAACTATATGGCTGGTCACAAGATAAATTTACCTAGATTGATCTTCAACAATCTAGTAAATGCACTTGTCAATTCGAGGAAGGGTTCTGTTGAAGAGAAACAAATCAACAAGAGCATTCCTTATGGTGTTCTTCTTATTGCGATGATGATTAAAGACGGAATTCCAAGAAAGCTTGGAGCTTTGCAAGGGGAAGAAAATGAAAAATATTTTGGATTAGGTGCTATTGTTCATCCTGATGTTTTTTGAGTCAATAGTTTGGTAAGAATGAATCTTGTCACTGGTGACATGATTAAGCAAGTGAAGCAAGAACATGGAGAAGTAGCTGATGCCACTATTGGTGAGGTTATGAAGAAACCCACTAGAAGCTCAGTATCTGGTAAGAAAAGAACTGGTCAGTCTCCGACCAAGGAGACAAGGAGCAAGAAGTAGAAGGTGCCTCCTGCACTAAAAAGGAAGGATGAACCAGAAGATGATGAGGATAGAGTCCATTTCAGAAACATCTTGGAGAAGAAGAAGAGAAAGGTAGAAGCTAAAAAGCCTATTTTAGCATCTGGTCCTAGGAAGCAAGTTCCTCCACCTCCTCCTCCTGCTGATGCCCCTCAAGGCAAGAAAAAGAGATTGGTTAGGCTCTCTAAGAAGCTTAATCCAAAGGTACTGGATTTTACTGTTGATGATCCTATTACTGCACCACCACTCTCTGTTTCATCACCACAAACACACTCCACACTACCTCCACCCACCAAACCACAATCATCCAAGAAAACCACAAAATCCAAATCACAAGCCATTACCCTTATCACTCAACAACGATCACTTCCTCTATATTACCAAAACTGATCCATAAAACCCTACATTACCCCCTCAGAAACCATTTCATAGCCCCACCAAAAACACTTACATTACCCAAACCTCAAACCTCTACCTCCTCAAACACTTCTTTCACATCATACATATCCTCATCCCACTCTCACCCCTTCAATTAGCTTTTCAAAATCACTCCTAACAAACCTAAAACTTACAAAGTCAAGGTGACTTCCACTGTCGCTCTCACTTCCTCATCCACAACCACCTCTACCACTCCCTCATTAGATACCACTCACTTTGGTGCATCTAAGTCTAAGTTGAAAGCCATTAGACGAGTACCAATTAGAGAACAAGAGTATCATTCTATATATGATCACCCTTCTCTTTGGCATTTCAAGACGTTTACTTCCGGGGTAACTAGACTGGAAATTGCCCCATTCAGCTACAATACCAAACTGAAGACTACATTTAGTGGAAGGTTGAGACCTCCTCCAAACCATGGAATTCTTCCATTCTCAGTTGAACTCCCTCAGATTTTGCCACAGAATGAACCTCTCACTCTGGAAGAGTGTGAAAGGTGGATTACTGACGAAGAAAGGGCCTTCATGAATCATTACCTGAAGATGAAGAGGCAAGAACTGGTTCTATTGAACAAAGACCCTTCTCTGGCTATTGTTAAGATTGTGCCGGATAGGCAAAGATGGCTTCCATGGTTAATTCCTGAGAAGAGGAAAAATAAACCACCTCAGAGTCTTCCAAAGATTATGACTCTCAAGGAGTTTACAGAAGCTCCTAGAAGATACAACACAAGGTCGTTCTCTCAGAAACTTATTAGAAAGCTATCTAAGAACAATGCCATGCAAGTGTATCACACTCTACTATCAAGGGATTTCGGGCTTACTGGTGCTTCTGGAATGAGTAAGGAAGAGAAAGCTAAAGTTCCAACTGTTGGAACTATCAACAGAGTTTATGACACAAATCTTGCCATTCCGCATTTTGATGATATGCTGATGTGTTCAGTAATTAGGCCTGCTAGTGTTTTCAAACTACAACAACAATGGGGAGCAATTAGTGAACATCTTGAAGTTGGACTCAGCTAGAATCAAATGGTAATGTCTTGGAAAGACAAAGCTATTCTACCTCGATTGAAGCCTATTACTCAAGATGAAGAAGACAAAGAAAATTTGAGAAGAATTTATTTGTCTGGGCATGATGTTCTCAACGCTTGTCTTATGGAGACAGAAAAAGTTCTAAGAAGAGACTTATCAGAAGCTGGGCTTGCCAGATTTGGTGCATATGTTGTTAAGCTGTTCAAACATAGGGAAACTGTATTTCTGAGTATGGTTTACACAGAAGAATTGGTACTATGATAGGAACAGAATTTGAAGTTTGAAAGTCAGAAGGTTGGAAGATTAATCAAAGAGTCCCTACCAAATGATGAATTCTTCCTTAAGGCTAAGGAAAGTAAGAAAAGAAGATTGAAGCTGTTACAAAGAGTTCTTATGGAACATCAGAAGTTAACTTCCAGAAGATGGCAAAGGGCCATTGTTGAACATGTTGAAAGAGTTCTCGAACCTGCTTCTCCTATAGATGATGAACCTGTCATCATCTCTAGAGTACAGTATGGGAACTTAATTGTTACAACTCAGAAAGTGACTCAGTTGGAGAGTACTGTGAACATGCTTATGGATCCTCTCAATCAACTCATCCCTCCTCCACCTTAAAACCTGTTCCTTTGTTTCAAATGTCTGTATTATTTTTGCACTTGGTACAATTATCTTTTGAATGATATGAATTTTTAGCCTCAAATTTTTCTCTTATTGTTTTGACAATGATGCATTTTACACTTTTTTTGTCTGATGACAAAAGGGAGAGTAAAAGTAAGGTCTGATGAACGCACTTAAGTATCACATAACATGCATTATTCATCATACATAGCATATTTTTGTTGCTCTGATATTCATTGATGTTCATTGGTACAATTTTATCTTAATTCTTATACAATGATCTCAGCATCTGATCCTCAATGTCATTTAAATATATGCTCTGATACATGTATGTATCGTGCTATCATGCAAATGCTCTGATACTTGAAAATATTTGACTGTATCTTAGAATTTTGAACTCGGGGGGAGACCCCTTGAAATTATTTTTGAAACTAAATTGTTCATTAACCTTGGATAATTGTCATCATAAAAAAGGGGGAGATTATTGGAACCTAAACGATTGAGAAGTTTAGACCCTCATTAATTTAGATGATAACAAAGTAATTGCAAGAGAACAATTTAACTTCTAATAAGTTTTGAAGTGTGTAGGTATTAAAATCGTTCATGTTTTATGATTCACTCAAGCAAGAAGAAGAATTTCACGAGAAGATGAATACATTTCTGTGTGTCTACATCCGGTTCACTCCAGCGTCTTGCTCTATGCATTCTTAGCAAGTGTCCGGTTATGTAATCTTAAGACACGTGTTATACTCAATTGTTGCTAGCGTCCTATTGATTTCTGAGCAAGCATCTAGTCTTTTAATGAATCACGTGATGGTCACGTTTATTCTCGCTACCCTCAGTTTTTCTGGAACAAAATTTGAATTTGCTTTTGTGCGCTCATTTTTATGTATGAGGTATCAAAGATAACACCTTTAGAATAAGACAAATTCGTACAAGTTCATTGTGTGAAAAGTAGATAGTACAATAACGAAAATGTGTACTATTATGATATTCTCTGAAAAGGAAGAAAAGGACGTAAATTCAAATTACCTAACCCAATTATTTGGAGCTAAAATATTTGCAACGGTATTATCCTCAACACTCCTATAAATACCTCAAGGTCTTCATTAAAGAAGGCTGCTAAAAAAAATGATATATTGCAAGAGCTATTCTCAAGTGAACAACCAAGTTTCTGTGCCAAGTTTCTGAGAACCAAGAACCATTCTTTCCTTTAGAAAGCTATTATTTTGAGCTTAAGTTTTTTATCCTCTCTATGATAGTTATTTGATTGTATTCAAAACTACTTTGTGAAAGTTGTATTGCCTAGTTACAAGCTTGATTCCTTAAAGGCTCGATCGTACTGAGTTGTTTTGAGAGGTTAAGAGTATTGTCAAGTTTGTGACAGTAGAATACTCTAAAGGAATTTGTAATCAGAATGATTATAGTGAAAATCCTTCAGGAACAAAGGGACTAGACGTAGCTACGAGTTTGGTGGTGAACTATTATAAATCTCTGTGTCTCTTGCTTTATTGCTTTACACTTACTTTTGTCTTGCAAAAAAATACAAGTTTTCATAAACTTATTTCCAGCGTCCGACTCACTTTTAGTATCCGATAATAAACAGTTTTCAAAATAAGTGTTTTTAACTTAAAGTTTGCGAAAAAAATTCAACACAATTCAACCCATTCTTGTGTTCACGTTCAGTTTGTTTGCTGCTTTGTTTTCCTTCACAGCCTGAGCAATCACTTCTGAAGACAAGAGCTTCATCTTCTTCAGATTGTTGCTATCAAAAATAGGAGCAGGGCATGTTTGAAGCATAACCCCAGCTTCTTGAGTATTAAGAGCTTGATGATGATGCTTGATGACGCCTTGTTCTTCCAGAATCACTGAAATAACCCTTCCATAGGGTATATTTCTATTTTGCCCTTTCCTGGAGAAGATAATGGCTTTTCTCAGGAAGTTGAAGATTATACTTGGTAGATTGAGAGTGGTCTTGAAGTCATAATGCCACATTACGAACTTGTGATCTGTGCTCACAGAGTCCACTGAGCCAGCTTTTGGCATAATGTTGCTCTTGATGATGAAACAGTTCGCCATATCTACAACCTTCGTAGCATTGAGCTTCTCAAAGATGTGCTCGTTGATCACAGAAATTCCACCATAGGCGTTTTCCCAGTTTTCAGTGATTTCTATTCCAGAGTTAGGGCAATTGATAACCTCAACAATCAAGTCCTTTCTTATCACGACCTGCCTTCCTTGAACGTGACTATGGATGGTGTCGTTTGTAGTCCATCCAAACCTCCAGAATTCTTTAACAAGCTCTGGGTAAATATCTCTGGTTTCAACATAGAAGTATTCGATCCAACCCATATCTGTGAAGTGGATTATGAAGTCGTAGTCATTCTTAGCCAGTTCTTGAAGGTAAACACGAGCTTCGCACAAAACAGTGAAATCCTTAGGGTCGATGTCCACTGTGGGTAGTGGATCATTCTGGGGAGCAGCAATTTGTTATTGTTATTGAGCCATTGCAGAAGGTTTCAGAGAGAATGCATAAAGAAGAAGAAGACAGAATGCAAAGGGGGCTTAGGGTTCAAAGAGTGAGACTTCCCAGAGAGATAATGTGGGTAGTGGGTGAGTGAAGTCAGTGGGTGGGTATAAACGTGTTTGAGAAGGTAAACTGCCTTCATCAGTTTTCAAAATAAAATTAAAAGCATTATTAAAACTGTCATTTCAGAAATGATACGTGTCAAACACTGTGATAAAGAGGCGCAATAAAACTATCCTCCGACAGTAAAAGCAATAATGACTTAATGAAGAGTAATTCCCATCCACTAACATATCAACCAGTCTCAGAGAGACGCGTGTATATTAAGATTCCTAGAGGGAACACATAATGAATGCACCAGACGCATGTGAATATGAATAGTTACCAGATGCAATCAACAGCAGATGATATAAATAAATATAATATGAACAGAGGCAGCATGGTATCAGAGGCACATATGCTATCACCAGACCCAATAACCATATCAGAGACACATGTTATTATCAGACGCACACATGATATCAGAGGCAAGTGTGATCACGAAATGCAGTTCATGATATCAGAGGCAAATATGCTACCAGATGCAAGCATATTAGAGGCACACATATCAGAGGCAAATATATTCAACTTAAACATTCATTCCTTTACAAGATGAAAATTCAAGTTTTTCCTTATAAAGTTGAATCTATCTTCAGCAAGGGGTTTTGTAAAGATATCTGCCCATTGATGGTTAGTATCAATGAATTTAATTTCAAGTATCCCTTTTTGAACATAGTCTCTTATAAAATGATGTTTAATTTCAATATGTTTAGCTCTTAAATGTAAAATAGGATTTTTAGTCAAACATATAGCAGAGGTATTATCATAGAAGATAGGAAAGTTACTCTCTTTTATCTGGTAATCCTCAAACTGATACTTCATCCATAGAAGTTGCAACCTATAGCTTGCTGCAGATATATACCCAGTTTCTGCTATTGATAGTACTATTGTGCTCTGTCTTTTGCTGGACCACGAGATAAGGTTTGCTCCAAGAAATTGGCAGCCACCACTTATGCTCTTTCTTTCAATTCTATCTCCAGCAAAGTCAGCATCACAGAAACCTACTAACTTGTAATCATTTGATTTCTTATAAAGCAAACCAAGGTTAGTAGTTCTTTTGAGATACCTAAAGATTCTCTTAACCGTAGTTAAATGAGATTCTTTAGGATCAGATTGAAATCTAGCACAGCATACCCTAAACATTATATCTGGCCTTGAGGCAATAAGATAAAGGAGTGAACCTATCATACCTCTGTATACCTTTTGGTCTACCTTTTTTTTTACTCATCTTTGCTTAGAGCACATGCAGGATGCATTGGTGTGCTCTTTGGTTTGGTTTCCTTTAGCTTGAACTTCTTCAAGAGTTCTATCACATATTTTGTTGGATGGATATAAGTTCCATCTTGACATTGCTTGATTTGAATACCAAGGAAGAATTTCAATTCTCACATCATACTCATCTCAAACTCATTTTGCATAAGCTTAGAGAATTCCTCACGAAGAGATTCATTTGTAGCACCAAAGATAATATCATCTACATATATTTGAACTAATAGGAAATGCTTTTTAGATGATTTTCTAAAGAGTGTAGTATCCACCTGTCCTCTTTCAAAACCATTTGTCATTAAAAAGGAACTAAGTCTGTCATACCAAGCTCTAGGAGCTTGTTTAAGACCATATAGAGCCTTCTTAAGCTTGAAGTCATGCTCTGGAAAGGCAACATCTTCAAAACCAAGTGGTTGTTTTATAAATACTTCCTCACTTATGAAACCATTTAAAAATACACTCTTTACATCCATCTGATATAAAGTAATGCCATGATGTGCAGCAAATGAAAATAAAATTCTAATTGCTTCTAGTCTAGCTACAGGTGCAAAGGTCTCAGTATAGTCAATACATTCCTCTTGTGAATACTCTTGAGCAACTAACCTTGCTTTGATTCTTACGACTTTAACGTCTTCATCAAGTTTGTTTCTAAAAACCTACTTGGTTCCAATGGCTTACTTATCCTTTGGTGGAGGTAATAACTTCCACACATCATTCCTTTGGAACTGATTCAGTTCCTCTTGCATATCAAGTATTCATCCAACGTCTATTAAGGTTTCATCAATTATCTTTGGTTCTATCTCTGATAATAATGTAAAATCCGAGTGTTCTTTGAGTGAAGATCTGGTTCTGACTTTGTCATTTGGTTCACCAATGATCTGGTCCTTTGGGTGATGAGTCTTGAACTTCCAATCTTTTGATGACTCTGCTTGGGTCTGGTTACCAGATGCAAGACCAGAGGCAACATCAGAGTCACCACCAGATGCATCAGCATCTGTTCCTTTACTTATCTGCATATTGCAAAGATCTCATCTAGCTCTGATATTTTAGTGCCATGCTTCTTGTCATTAAACCTTACATGCATTGATCCATCAATAGTTAAAGTTTCTTTGTTGTATACTCTGTAAGCTTTAGAGAATTCAGAATATCCCAAAAAGATACCTTTTTGTTATTTAGGATCAAATTTACCAAGACTGTCCTTTGTATTGAGAAAAAAGCAGTCACACCCAAATTGATGAAAATATGAAATGTTGGGTTTTCTCTCTTTTCCCAATTCATAAGAAGTCTTATTCAAAATAGGTCTAATATAGATTCAATTTTGAATATAGCATACAGTGTTTACTGCTTCTGCCCAAAAGTGCTTTGCAATATTTGTTTCATGAATCATGGTTCTGGCCATCTCTTGAAGAGATCTATTTTTCCTTTCTACAACACCATTTTGTTGTGGCATTCTAGGAGAAGAAAAATTGTGAGAAATGCCTTGTTCTTCACAAAAGTTTTGGAATAGTTCATTTTTAAATTCACCACCATGATCATTTCTAATGGTTGTAATACAAAAACATTTTTTATTTTGCACCTGTTTGCAGAAGACAGAAAACATATTAAAAGACTCATCCTTGGGTGCAAGGAACTTTACTCATTTCCATCTAGTATAGTCATCAATAATAACAAGACCATATTTCTTACCAGACAAAGAAGCAATTCTCGTTGGGCCAAATAAATCTAAATGTAAAAGTTCAAGTTGTGACACCCTCTACCCGCATGTTATTATTAAAGAAATAAATTAAAATAAATATAACCACTGAAAAATACGGTCCAATAAAATTTTTCATAAACGAAGGTAGAGTCATCACGCTCGTACAAACTTGCGGAAAAATCAAATAACAATTATGTCAAGTTCAGAAAAATAAAAGCACCCCGATGTCACAACGTCTCAGAGCTGACCCAAGCACTTACATCGGAACAATCAACAACAATAAAATAATAACAACGGAAATCCTAACTACGGTGACTGCATCCACGTATCACTCATCAGCCACATCGTCATCGTCACCTGCAATCTCATCGTCTAAACATACACAATGGTGTATGAGTAGCCACAGTAAAGAGGGGTTAGACATCATATACAATCATAGCACAAATGGCAAAGGACATAGATTAAGCAATGCACATATAACAACTTCAGTATAATTGACACATAACATGGATGCATAACTTAACGGGTACTAATGCAACCTAGACAATCTCTACTTCACCGAACATGTGGATCCAAACTAACTCAGATGAGCGAGTGAGAAAACATCATCACTCTTGAGTACGAACAGTGTCTAGTCAGGGTAACCAGATAAATTGGTCAATGCCCCAGCATTGGTTGCAAGCCGCTGCCTTTATGTAAGACGCCCCTATCCGATTGACCCCCAAGGCCGGGTACCTTGCCCATCATGGCCGATACTATATCGCATCATCGTTGCTCACCCCCAATAACGTTAACTTAACAAGACACAATGATGCAAGAACACAAATCAAACAAGTGTCTAACAATAACAACAACAACGGCATAACAGCACACCGACCATCTTATCAAGCGGTCGGCTACAACAACATTAACGAGGTACTATTCGTCAGTAAACTAACAAGTTTCCCCAATCTTGGAACAAGTCCGAGTTATCAGCCTACCTCACCACACTAAGTCTAAGCAAGCTTAACTTAATTTCTAACTCTTAACCCAAGTGTTTCAACTTACTTATTTTTTTTAACCGGACGTACCATACTTCTCCCCTAAAATTATAGGACGCTATCCAAAAGAGTTTGGGTTAGTAATTATTATGTATTGAATTTACAAAATTAAATGAGTAAGACTTAGCTAAAACAATCCCAGAATTAATCATTTTTCTGCACAACTATTGCTAAATACTCACAACGTCAAATCTTACTTCTAAAGCATTTAAACTACCAACACCAAATGTCAACCGTCATATCCTAGTCCTAAGACTTGTTTATACCGTAACTTAAATACAAAAGAAACATAATTATACATTAGTTAACTCCTAACAATCATACTCACCGTCCATACTTTATCCTTCACATAACCATGATATAGCACCTAGAGGATCTAAGTATAACAAGCCATACCCTATGATAATCTAGTTCTCACTCAACACAGCAATTTCAGAACATCATATAGCAACAAGTAATCTCATTTCAACCCATTTACCTCATACATACATTTATCAACAACAAGCCAAGACAAGCAAATCATCATATAATCCTTACATATCATAACATATCAACTCAAACAACACATTATAAAACAATTTCTATTAACATAAATATCATGACAGAATTCAATATGAAGTTTTCCCATCACAATGGCAAAGGTACTTATTTTGCACAACCGCTCCAAGTCTAGGGACCATGGGACGTCCCTATTGCCTAATTATATCCATGAGCCCACTAATCTTGTATCCATCTACCCCCCTTACCTCAATAAAAGTTTGAAGTATTCCAAGGCGAAGAAAACTGGCTACAACGACAATTTGAGCACCAACTGAGCACAGGATAAAATTTACGGAAGAGCAAAACGCGGATGGAAAAAATAATAATTAGTATAATATATTTTTTTATAATTTTTAAGGCTAAAACGAAATAAAAATGGAGTAAAAAGAGTAACCGGAAAACGACATACCAAGACAAAAGGATTACAAGGGGTCCGGCGTCAATTTCACCGAATCGAGCAAAGGAGTAATGGTTCTTGAAGGTTTTGACACGAGAAATCCGAAAATGGCGTCCGTTTTTCGAACCGAAAATTGTGGTGTCCGAAAAAGTGAATTTACAGTCCGCCCAACAACGAAATACGCGACGAACAGAGTCACGGTTGAATGAACAGAGGCCGGAAACGTGTTCTATGGTCGATTTCAAGTGGGTGGATGAAATTTGGAATTTTTTCCTGGTCTAGAAAAAGAGAACAAGAACAGAGAAATTTCAGAACGAGAGTTTCTTAGACAGCGCCGAACGGTTTGGGAGACGATGAATAGTGACAATTAAAGTTGAAACCGAGACGTGGGTTGGTGGGTGCTGGACCATGATGTGGCCCATTTGATAAAATAAAAGCATCAGGCGCTACATACATTTTTTTTTTTACTTTTGACTAAATCAGGCGCTACATCCATATATATAATAATGTATATAATAATTATATTCTTTCTAAACTATTCTCAATTAAAAAAATTCATGTTCTTACTAAATTTTAAAATATACCATTATTCTAAAATTTCTATAATAAATTCAAAACTAACATTTAATAAAAATATAGTAAAATAGTATTAATTAAAATATACTAATTATTAAGGCAAACACACTCAAGTTGTCACAAAATTACCATATAAGCACACAATTTATAGATCCTAAGAATTCAAATTTGAGGGTGTTACACAAGTGACCTTGAAGTGGAAACAATATTTTTTGATTGAAATGAAGATTTTGTTTGTTTCCCTTTTTGACATGCTTCACAAAGAGCATCAGACTGATACCTGAGATTTGGTAAGCCTTTAATAAGTTCATTCTTGTTAAACTTTGAGATTAACCACAAGCTTGAACGTGGCAAAAACACAAGAAAGGGGGGGTTTGAATTGGGTTTTTAAAAACTTTTTCGCAAATACAAATGTTTATGAAAAATAACTATTGAATAAACTGTGCAAGGAATAAAGAGTAGAGAGAAGAAAGAGACACAGAGATTTATACTAGTTCACTATCACCTGATAGCTACGTCTAGTCCCTTCACTCACTTGAAGGATTTTTCCACTATAATCAACTGATTACACTTGAGAGTATATTTCTGCCAACTGGCTATACTCACAACTTCTTAGAACGACTCAGTACAGTTGAGCCTCTAAGGTATACTGACCCTTCTTGGGCTAAATCTGATTCAAATAAGAGTTTTGAAACAATATAGAGATAACTCTCTTCAGAGAGGATTTACAATGAAAATACTTTTAGCACAAAAATAACTTTCTTAAAGAAAGAATAAAACAGTAAGTGCCTTGTTCAAAGATCTCAGAGACTTGGATGAATTCTTGATTGCTCACTGTCTCTTGATTTGGTAGTGTTTGAGAAGATAGATGTTGATGCTCTCACTATTCAGAAAAATATTCAAGTTGCTAGCTTGCGTACAACTGTGTTGAAAATCGTTTGTAAAATCTCAATTCTTGTCTTACTTCAGTGTATGAGGTAGGATATATAGCTAGGGTTGAAAAAGTGCCGTTGTAAGTCTTTGTTGTGACACGCGTCTCTTTTTGTCAGAAGTCAAAGCTTGAGATCCTGGAACTTTGGCTTTTGCAGTTACGTCGCTTTCAAGGCGAAAAGCATTACGAGTATTATACGCAATGTCGATAACTTTGTCCTTAGTGAGCTTTTCAAAATATAGACACTTCAAGCACAAGTTTCCTTGATGATTTTATCCTTTGACATTCTTCTTGTCCTCGTATAACAGGGTACTTCAATTTCACTATCAGAGCTCTTCGTTCAAAGACTTCACTGTTCACCAGAATCAAGTATTCTTCAATACAGAGCTGAGAGGGCTATCACATAGCAGATTCTTGTTGAAGCACAATAAGTCTTCATGGAGTGCACTAAGTAGAATCTGTTGTATTGTTGACTTGCACCAGAGAGTTGACCAACCAGATTGTGACTATGCTCTAACAGAGCGTTGACCATCACAAGAGCGTTGACCAAACAGATTCGGAGTCTTCGAAAGAGCAGGTAACCAACAGATTTGACCGAGTCAAATCATGTCTTGCATCATATACCAGAGTGTTGACTAACATCAGAATGTTGACTAACTCCAGAGCGTTGACCAACCAGATTCTATGTCCCAAGAATCAGAGCCAGAGTCGGACTTTGATGAGTGAAGTTCAAGATTTCACTAAGTCTTCTGAAGCAAATTTCTCTGAGTATAAATACTTTCTGCACACTTATAACCATGTTAGAGAATAAATTGTTCTCTTAATCTTTTGTTATCATCAAAACAATTAAGGGTTATTGTTTCTGAATCCACTTGATTCCAACAATGTCCCCTTTTTTGATGATGACAAATACATATATTGATGAACAATTTTTCTTTAAAAAAAATTTATTCAGATGATTTCAGAGGCTCCCCCTGAATTAAGCACATATAAATATTTCTAAGTGTAACAGAGCATAAGATATTACAGCATATAAGTTTCAGAGCATACAGGAATATATTAATCAGAACACATAATGTATGCATGATGACACTTGGTTGATACACTAGGTTCATCAATTGCTTTATACTCTCTATATTCTTCTCCCCCTTTTGTCATCAGACAAAAAGGTTAAGACAGAAATAAAGAACATCACAGTCAAAACAGTATAAAGAAAGATAAAGAGAAAACTTTTAAGTGTCATAAATAAATTTCATTAGAAATGATCACAGAGTGAGTAGATAAACAAAAACAGACTCGAAGAAAATCTATCAAAAGGGAGAAAACTAAAAGGTAAAAAGCCTAAGGTTTTCTAGGGCTTGTCCATCTTCTCCAAAACTTGCTGTAGTAGAGTAGTCAGCAAGTCAAGCCTACGATCAGTAGTTTCAGAGTGTTGTTGAGAGGCTTCCATAAACCTGTTGAATTTGTTGCTATCATCCACAAGTTTGTCATACACTTCCTTCGGTATCACTACTGATTGGCTTGTAGAGGCAGAGCCAGATGAGGATGGTTGAACAACCATTGCAGTAGGATCTGGAGGAGGTGTTACAGGTTCTCTTGGAGGAGTAGGAGGACGAGGAGGAGGAGGAGGTTCAGGTTCCCAAACAACATTGACCTCTTCTCTTGGAGGAACTCTCCATTTCAGGGCAGCATGCCATCTCCTATTTCTTTCTTCTTGTTCTTGCCTGTGCTTGTCAAACCAAGTGTTCACAGACACCCAGTTCTCATACCGATCTTCTTCAGCAAGATCATTGACTACTTCATCAATTCTGTCTTCTCCAAGGAAACCCCAGAAACGAGATTCCCTGTATCTTGCAGCTTTGAAGTATTCAATGCTACCAATTAGATTTGGAAGAACGTTGGGCACAATTCTTGGTTCCCGAAGACCAGGCTCAGAGGGTCCAGGGGGTGCAGTGAGGAGAAGTGGCAGTGGCTCAATGATCTCTACCTCAAAGTCAGATTCAGAAGAAAGATTCTGAACTGGTTCGGCAACAGATTCTGGTTCTCCTTGGAGAGGAGAATTTGGAGGAGAGAACAGTTGAGACATGAAGGGTACCCTTATGGGAAGTCTGAAAGAGGAGTCAGGGAGAGGTTGCAAAATGCGAAGAGGTTGATCTTCACACACAACCATATTGCCAGATTCAAAAGATGAAGACTCTTGAACCCTGGACTCAGATTCAGGTTCCTCAGAAATGGGCTCAGTCTCACAGGGTATGTTGAGGTCTGGTCGTTGGTGAGGGGGTGAAGCGGGTCTAGGTGGAGAAGCTGGTTTGGGTGGTGATTTAGGTGGTGAAGGTGTTTGGGTTTGTAGAGGAGATGATGGAGGTGTAGTTTCAGTTTGAGGTATAGTGGAGTTTGGGGGTAAAGAGGCTAAAGGTTCAATATAGGGAATTTGAACCTGTGGTTGAGGTCTTTGTCTAGTCCTCAAGGGAGCAACATCATCTTCATCAGATGAAGAGGAGTCTGAGGGTAAAGTGGGCAAGGGCTTTTTGGTAGGTATATATGGTTGTTTCTGTTGTGGTGTGGGTTTCGGAGTAGGTGTTGGTTTAGGTGCAGAAACAGATTGGGGTGTTGGATTGGGCAAGGGTTGTGGATTGAGGTTTGGCAGTTGTGGTGTAAGTGGGGGTGCATGAAAAGGATTAATGGGTCGAGATGGAGGGGGTTCAACAACAGTAGAAGCAGAGAGCAGAACTGCAGTTGATAAGTAGTATCATATAAATCAACTACCTTATCAAGTACCTTCTTCCTTTTGCGGCAGGGCATCTCCAACCTTGTGTATCCTTTTCAAGGGTGGTTTACGGCGAGGATCAACAGGCGGGCTCAGCAGGAGTAGCCACTCGAGGGTCAGAGGTAGGAGCACGAACTGGGGGTGCAAAGGTCTCACGCTGGACAAGGCCTACAGCCAAGCTTGCTTCATGATATAGTCGTGTTTCCTCTATCCTTTTCCTTATCATTTGATCAATCTCCATTTTCTTCTCTTCTTGTTCCTCTGTAAGTGTAGAGGGCATGCATGCAGTCTTCTCGGGAGAGTGGTGAGGGGTTTACGAGGCAATGTGAATGCACGAGCTTGAGTGACCATACGGTTGGTCCAGTAGAGACACCAGAGTCCACCACAATCTTCTTCCCTTCTTCACAACTTTCTTCCTTGCTCCTTCTTCACCTTGCTGAATTGCAAAGAATAGCCTTCTTGGAAAGGAGTCCCATTCTCCTTAGATTGTGCGAAGAGAATAGGAATCACCATCGTTTTCGGGGCAAGCCACGCTTCCAAGGTGTTGAGACCTTGAAGAAGATTTATAAGCCCTTGATTCTCCATGATTCTTGACATGACTTTCCATAAGGGATATTCATATATTTCCTTTTCCGGAGTACATTAAGTCTCTTCGCGGATGTTCAAAAAATTATCTGTGGAAGGTTGATCTTAGCTTTGAGTTCATAATTCCACATTATGAACTTGTGGAGTGCTGGCGGCGGTATCCACAGAGCCATATTTGGGCACCAAGCAATTCATGATGATTCTGAAAAGTGCTCGAAATCTGTTATTCATTTCCACGGCCTTGGTCCCTCCAGGCTTCTCATAGATAGTCTCATTTACAACATCCCACCACGGCATCCTTTTTCCCAACGGCGGTTTCAACCGCTCCATCATTAGGGCAATGGGTGACTTCAAATTAGGTCCTGAGTGACCACAATGCTTTGCCTTGAACATGACTCAGAATGGTCTTATCTTTACTCCAAGCGTAAGTCCAGAACTCCTTCACCAGATTCTCATAGACTGAGTTGGTCATGTAGAAGAAATCCATTATCCCCATGTCAATGAAGTCTGCTCTGAAGTTGTATCCTTCATTTGCCATATCCTCAAACCGTACTTCGTGTTCCACCAACACTTTGAGGTCAGAGGGTTGAAGATTTTCCAGCGTTACCCTACGCTCTTCTTCAGGAACTTGAACTTGCAGTGGTTGTTGTGGAGCAGCCATTGTTGAAATCGGAGAAACACAGAGTGCGAAGATGAAAGGGGTTTAGGGTTCAGAAAAGTGTAGACTTCTTTTTGAGAGATAGAGTGAGTAGTGGGTGATGTGAGTGAGTGAGTGAGTGGGTTATAAACGTGTTCGAGAAGTTTAAGCATTATGCGCCGGATTTCGAAATGAATTTTTGAAAAATTTGTCTTTTTCAATACGTGTAACTGTCAAAATTAAAGAGGCGCAGTAAAATTGTCATTTCCCAGTAAAAGCAATTATGACTCAGTAAAAGCAAATGTCAATCACTAACGCATCAACCAGTCTCAGAGAGACACGTGTACTTAAGATTCCCAGAGACAGCTATGTAATGATCATACGAACAGTTAATGAAAAGAATATAACGAGATAA
Organism: Calophaca sinica; assembly: GCA_037113605.1. Taxonomy (NCBI): domain Eukaryota; kingdom Viridiplantae; phylum Streptophyta; class Magnoliopsida; order Fabales; family Fabaceae; genus Calophaca; species Calophaca sinica. Next base: position 83,694,310 of record CM073730.1, on the reverse strand, counting down.
GATAATCAACAGATTTAACTACGACATAGCCAACACACTCAAGCAGAGTCAACAAGTCAAACAAATCAAACAGAGTCAATTATATTCAAACAGAGTCAATTAGTCAAACAGAGTCAACTATATTCAAACAGAGTCAACTATATTCAAACAGAGTCAACTTAGTCAAACAGAGTCAACTATATTCAAACAGAGTCAACTTGTCAAACAGAGTCATCTATATTCAGATCAAACACCTATTCCTTTATAAGAAGGAAATTCAAGTTCTTTCTTATAAAGTTGAATCTATCTTCAGCGAGGGGTTTTGTAAAGATATCTGCCCATTGATGGTCAGTATCAATAAATTTAATTTCAAGAATCCCTTTCTGAACATAGTCTCTAATAAAATGATGTTTAATTTCAATATGTTTGGCTCGAGAATGCAAAATAGGGTTTTTAGTCAAGCATATAGCGAAGTATTATCACCGGTATATAGGGATTTTACTCTCTTTAATCGATAGTCCTCAAGTTGATACTTCATCCAAAGTAGTTGTGAGCTACGACTGCGGCAGATATGTACTCGACCTTTGTTGATAGTGCAATTGTGCTTTGTCTTTTCTTTGGACCAAGAGACAAGATTTGCTCCAAGAAATTGGCAGCCACCACTTGTGCTTTTCCTTTCAATTGTCTCCAAAGAAAGTCGCATCACGAAACCTACTAACTTGTAATCATCTGAGTTCTTATAAAGCAAAGCAAGATTAGTAGTTCCTTTAAGATACCTAAATATCCTTTTAACCGCTTGATTAAGTGAGATTCTCTAGGATCGATTGAAATCTTGCACATAAGCACACACTAAACATAATATCAGGCCTTGATCTTTGTAAGATAGAGGAGTGAACCAATCATACCTCTATATACCTTTTGGTCTACCTTTTTACTTGATTCATCTTTGCCAAGAGCACATGTTGGATGCATTGGTGTGGTGATAGGTGTGGTTTCCTCTAGCTTGAACTTCTTGGCAGTTCTTTCACATACTTAGTCGATGGATATAAGTTCCATCTTGACATTGTTTTATTTGAATGCCAAGGAAGAATTTTAGTTCTCCCATCATACTCATCTCAAATTCATTCTCGCATAAGCTTAGAGAATTCTTTGCAAAGAGACTCATTAGTAGCACCAAAGATAATATCATCTACATAAATTTGAACTACAATGAAATGCTTTTTAGATGATTTTCTAAAGAGAGTTGTATCCACTGTCCTCTTTCAAAACCATTTGACATTAAAAAGGAACTCAATCTATCATACTAGGCTCTTGGAGCTTGTTTAAGACCATAAAGTGCCTTTTTAAGTTTGAAAACATGTTCAGAAACTTCGGTATCTTCAAAACCAGGTGGTTGTGTCACAAACACTTTCTCATTTATGAAACCATTTAAAAATGCACTTTTTACATCCATTTGGTACAAAGTAATGCCATGATGTGCAACATAAGATAGTAATATTCTAATAGCTTCAAGTCTAGCTACAGGAGCAAAGGTTTCAGTATAATCAATACCTTCCTCTTGTGAGTAACCTTGTGCAACAAGTCTAGCCTTGTTCCTTACCACTTTGCCATCTTCATCAAGTTTGTTCCTCAAAACCCACTTGGTTCCAATGGCTAACTCGCCCTCTGGAGGAGGCCCAAGCTTCCACCCATCGTTCCTTTGAAATTGATTTAGCTCTTCTTGCATAGCAATGATCCAACCATCATCGATGGGCTTCATCAATTGTTTTTGGCTCTATCTCGGAGAGTAAGGCCAGGTGAGTGTTCTCTCGAGAGAGGATCTTGTTACGACTTTATCACTAGGTTCACCAATGATTTGGTCCTTTGGGTGATGGGGTTTGAACTTCGATCTGATATGATTATTTCCTTATCACGGAATCAGCACCAGAGACTTCACGGAGATCACACGAAACATCACCAGAGTCAAGACTTGTGATATCAACTCTTGTTTCCTTGTTTATCTCAGAATCTGCAAAAACTTCATCTAGCTCGACGTATCATTGTCGGGCTTTTTATCATCAAATCTTACATGCATAGATTCATCAACAACTAATGTTTCTTTGTTGTATATTACGTATGCTTTAGAGCGTTGAATATCCCAAAAGATAGCTCTATGTGATTTAGAGTCAAATTTTCCTAGACTGTCCTTTGTATTGAGAACAAAGCAGTCACACCCAAATTGATGAAAATATGAAATGTTGGGTTTTCTTCGTTTCCACAATTCATAAGGAGTCTTATTCAAGATAGGTCTAATATAGATTCTATTTTGAATGTAACATGCTGATGTTTACCGCACGCCCAAAAGTGCTTAGCAATATTTGTTTCGTGAATCATGGTTACGCCATTTCTTGCAAAGATCTATTTTTCCTTTCTACAACACCATTTTGTTGTGGTGTTCTAGGGGATGAAAAGTTATGAAAAATACCATTTTCTTCACGAAGTTTTGAAAGGATTCATTTTCAAATTCACCACCATGATCACTTCTAATAGTAGTAATACAAAAACCTTTTTCATTTTGCACTTGTTTGCGAATCACGAAAAACTTGTAAAAGACTCATCCTTGTGGGTTAAGAATTTTACCCATGTCCATCTAGTATAGTCATCGACAATGACTAGACCATATTTCTTTCCGCAGAGAGGCGATTCTGGTTGGTCCAAATAAATCTAAATGTAAAAGCTCAAGTGGCCTTGAGGTGGAAACAATATTTTTGGAATTAAAAGAAGATTTCGTTTGTTTCCACTTTTTGACATGCTTCACAAAGAGCATCAGATTTGTACTTGAGATTTGGTAAGCCTTTAACAAGTCCTTTCTTGTTAAGCTTTGAGATTAACCTCAAGCTAGCATGACCAAGTCTCTTGTGCGGATCCATTGCTCTTCATCAATTGACAAAAGCATTTTACATTTTGATCGACCAACTCAGAAAGTTTGATTTTATAAATATTGTTCTTTCTCTTTGCTCTAAAGAAAATGGATCCGATCCTTTTGCTTTTGGCTATACATTCATTATTGTTAAAGGCAACATCATAACCACTATCGCATAATTGACTTATACATAGTAAGTTATGGTTCAGCCACAACCAATAAAACATTATCAATAGAGGGTAGAAATTTCTCACCAATTCTTCCACAACCAATGATTTTACCTTTTGGTTTCCTCCAAAACCAACATTTCCACCTTCTTTAAGTTGAAGATCTTGGAACATACGCCTTTCTCCGTCATGTGTCGTGAGCACCCACTGTCTAAGAACCAGGCTGGTGTCTTAACTCTGTTGCTAAGCAAATCTGCAACATAGACAATCTTGTCCTTAGGTACCCAAATCTTTTTGGGTCCTCTTTGTTAGTTCTAGAAGGAGACTTGTCCTTCTCATTTTTCAGTTCATAACATGCATTTCTAATGTGTCCCTTCGATTGCAGAAAGTACAAAGCAAGCAAATACTATGATTATTAGTATCCTTGGTTTCCAAATGTATATTTTGAAAGGTGGGTTCTTACGGTTTGTAACCAAGACCCTTTTTACCATTTTGGCTTACGCCCAAATCATAGATGCTTGTTTACTACGTGTGACACATTCAGCAAGAAATTTTTGAAATTCCTCTTCATATTTTGAAGAGTTGCATTCTCTTGATTCCTTCTTCTTTGGGCTGTTACTCACCAATCGGTGGTTTTCGATTTGAGTTTTTCATTCTCCTCGGTGAGTATTTGAAATTGTTTTTGAAGATTTGAGAATCTCTTTTTCAAGGATTTATACTCATTGTTGAGTTTGGAAGACTCGTCTAACTTGATTCATCAAAGGCTAATTGAATATTAGAAGAAATGTTAGAATTTACCTCTTCTTGTTCTTCTTCTTCACTGTCGACTCTATATTGGCCATAAGAGCCATGTTGGCTGTTCTTCATCATCATCATCCGATGATGACTCGAAATCATCCCATGTAGCCATGAGACTCTTCTTCTTCTTACCCTTAAAGCCACCTTTCCTTGATTTCTCAAGTTGTGGACATTACGACTTGTAGTGGCCAGGTTTCTTGCATTCATAGCAAGTGACTTGGCTTTTGTCCTCAAGTCCTTCTTTTCTTTGAGTCGTGTTTTTCCCTTGAGTCCTTCTTAGGAACTTTCTTCTAAACCTTCCTTTGCTTTTCATCATGCGTTGAATCTTCCTTGATATTAAGGAAATTTCATCGTCGATATCTTCACTACTCTCTTGAGATGAATCTTTGTCGAGTGTCAAGTTCACTTGGAGAGCTTTGGAAGTAGATGCCTTGTGTGAGGATTTTAAAGCAATGGTCTTAGTTTTCTTGGGAGGTTCTTCTTCATCAAGCTCAAGCTCGTGAGCTCTTAGTGAACTCAAAAGATCTTCAAGTCGTAATTCATTCAAGTCCTTGGCTTCTTGAATAGCCGTGACTTTGGGTCTCCATCTCTTTGGCGAGACTTCTCAAGATTTTCTTGACATGGTCGTGATAGTATAGCTTTTCTTGAGAACCTTCAAGCCATGAACTAATGTTTGAAATCTTCCAAACATAGTTTCGATGCTTTCATCCTCTTCCATCTTGAAGAGTTCATATTGTCTAACCAAGATATTAGCCTTGGTTTCTTGTACTGGGAAGTACCTTCATAGGCTAAAGCAGTGAGTCCCAAATTTCTTTGGCGATCTTTGTTATTACCACATTTCTCAAACTCTTTTTCAGAGATAGCACATACAAGAAAGTATCTTGCTTTTTGGTGCAAGGTATATTCCTTTTTATGATCATCACCCAAGACTCCCTAGGAATAGGATTTCTTTTGGAGTCAGCCGTTACGTGTCTTGTTTTGAACCATATCCCAAAGTTCAAACTGTTGAGATTCGAAAAAGTTTTTCACTTTATCTTTCTAGTAGTCATAGTTAGATCCAGTGAACAAAGGGGGACGGTTAACGTGACCACCGGGTTCGTTGCTTGCCATAGGATACTATAGGATCTTTTCCTCTCACACTGTTAAGTGCTCAACCAAGAGGCCGAGCTCTGATACCAATTGAACGTGGCAAAAACACAAGAAAGGGGGGTTTGAATTGGGTTTTTAAAAACTTTTTCGCAAATACAAATGTTTATGAAAAATAACTATTGAATAAACAGTGCAAGGAATAAAGAGTAGAGAGAAGAAAGAGACACAGAGATTTATACTAGTTCACTATCACCTGATAGCTACGTCTAGTCCCTTCACTCACTTGAAGGATTTCTCCACTATAATCAACTGATTACACTTGAGAGTATATTTACGCTTGGTGGCTATACTCACAACTTCTTAGAACGACTTCGATGCAGTTGAGCCTCTAAGGTATCTGACCACTTCTTGGGCTAAGTACAGATTCAAATAAGAGTTTTGAAACAATATAGAGATAACTCTCTTCAGAGAGGATTTACAATGAAAATACTTTTAGCACAAAAATAACTTTCTTAAAGAAAGAATAAAACAGTAAGTGCCTAGTTCAAAGATCTCAGAGACTTGGATGAATTCTTGATTGCTCACTGTCTCTTGATTTGGTAGTGTTTGAGAAGATAGATGTTGATGCTCTCACTATTCAGAAAAATATTCAAGTTGCTAGCTTGCGTACAACTGTGTTGAAAATCGTTTGTAAAATCTCAATTCTTGTCTTACTTCAGTGTATGAGGTAGGATATATAGCTAGGGTTGAAAAAGTGCCGTTGTAAGTCTTTGTTGTGACACAACGTCTCTTTTTGTCCGAAGTCAAAGCTTGAGATCCTGGAACTTTGGCTTTGCGAGTTACGTCGCTTTCAAGGCGAAAAGCATTACGAGTATTATACGCAATGTCGATAACTTTGTCCTTAGTGAGCTTTTCAAAATATAGACACTTCAAGCACAAGTTTCCTTGATGATTTTATCCTTTGACATTCTTCTTGTCCTCGTATAACAGGTACTTCAATTTCACTATCGAGCTCTTCGTTCAAAGACTTCACTGTTCACCATAATCAAGTATTCTTCAATCTGAGTGAGAGGGCTATCACATAGCAGATTCTTGTTGAAGCACAATAAGTCTTCATGGAGTGCACTAAGTAGAATCTGTTGTATTGTTGACTTGCACGGAGAGTTGACCAACCAGATTGTGACTATGCTCTAACAGAGCGTTGACCATCACAAGAGCGTTGACCAAACAGATCTGAGTCTTGAAAGAGCGGTAACCAGCAGATTTGACCGAGTCAAATCATGTCTTGCATCATATACCAGAGTGTTGACTAACATCAGAATGTTGACTAACTCCAGAGCGTTGACCAACCAGATTCTATGTGCCAAGAATCAGAGCCAGAGCCGGACTTTGATGAGTGAAGTTCAAGATTTCACTAAGTCTTCTGAAGCAAATTTCTCTGAGTATAAATACTTTCTGCACACTTATAACCATGTTAGAGAATAAATTGTTCTCTTAATCTTTTGTTATCATCAAAACAATTAAGGGTTATTGTTTCTGAATCCACTTGATTCCAACAAAGCTGCCATGACCCAATCTTTTGTGCCAAGTCCATTGTTCTTCATCAAGTGACAAAAAGCACATGACATTTTGATTTACTGACTCAGATAACTTGATTTTATAAATATTATTCTTCGTCTTTGCTGTGAAGAAAATGGAACCATCTTGCTTGTTTTTGACTATACATGCATTATCAGTAAAGTCAACATCATAACCAGTATCACATAATTGACTTACGCTAAGTAGGTTATGCTTAAGGCCATTAACAAGTAAAACATTATCAATAGAAGGTAGAAATTTCTCACAAACCCTTCCAATGCCAATGTTTTCACCTTTCTGGTTTCCACCAAAACCAACTATTCAACTCCATTTATATTGAAGCTCTTGGAACATACGACTTTTTCCCGTCATGTGACATTAGCACCCACTGTCCAAGTACTAGGACTGGTGTTTCAACTCTGTTGCTAAGCAAATCTGCAACATAGATAATCTTATCCTTAGGTATCCAAATCTTTTTGGGTCCTCTCTTGTTAGTTGTAGAAGGAAACTTGTCCTTCCTATTTTTCAAATCATAGCAATTACTTCTTACATGACCTTTCTCATTAAAGTAGGTACATAGTAGACAGTCATTATGATCGGTGGTCTCATTAGACTTTAGATTGGTGTTTTGAAAAGTGGGTTCTTCTGGTTTATAACCAAGACCCTTTTTACCATTTTGGCTTATACCCTAGATCATAGAGCTGGTATTCACCAGACGGTGATTCTCAGCTTTAAGTTTTTCATTCTCTTCATTGATCATTACAAATTCTTTTGAAAGTTTTGAAAATTTTCTTTTCAATGCTTTATACTCAATAGAGAGCTTGGAAGACTCACCTAAGAGTTCTTCAAAAGCTTTTGGAACATCAGAGGATAAGTTAGAATTTACCTCTTCTTCTTCACTGTCTGAACCAATAGTGGCCATCAGAGCCATGTTAGCATGTTCCTCATCATCATCATCTAATGATGATAAATCAGAGTCATCCCATGTTTCCATGAGACTCTTCTTCTTTCATTTGAAACCACTTCTCTTTGGTTTCTCTTTCTCGAGTTGTGGACATTTAGACTTGAAATGTCCTAGCTTATTGTACTCGTAACAGACCACTTGGCTCTTGTCTTTGTAATCCTTCCTTTCCCTTGGGACCTTCTTCTGGAATTGCTTCCTAAACCTTCCCTTCTTCTTCCACATACGTTGAATCTTCCTTGAAATAAAGGAAAGTTCATCATCTGTTCCATCACTACTCTCGCCAGACGATCCTTTGTCTGTTTCTTGTTCAACTTGCAGAGCCTTGAAAGTGGAAGCTTTATTACTTGCTTTCAAAGCTATAGACTTTGATTTCTTTGGAGGTTCTTCTTCATTTAGCTCAAGCGCATGAGCTCTCAAGGTCCTAAGAAGATCTTCTAGACGTAGTCTGTTTAGTTCCTTGGCTTCTTGAATAGCCGTGACCTTAGGTCTCCATTGCCTAGGCAGGCTTCTTAATATCTTTTATGATCAGCAGTAGTGTAGCTCTTGTTAAGAACTTTTTGTTGGAACCTAAACGATTGAGAAGTTTAGACCCTCATTAATTTTAATGATAACAAAGTATTTTCAAGAGAATAATTTATCTTCTAACATATATTTGAGTGTACAGGAATCAAAGCTTCATATATATGTACAAAACACTCAAGAAAGAAGAAGAAAATCTACAAGAGAATTGAATACACTCCACTGATGTCAGCGTCCGAACTCACTCCAGCGTCTTGCTAACAGCGAGCGTCCAGTAGTATTACTCTTTGACACGTGGAATAATCAATTGCTGCGAGCGTCCGTCCTCTCTTCTGAGCAAGCGTCTGATCTCTTTAATGAAGCATGTGATGACCACATTTTTGCTCTTAACCTCAGAATGTTCTGGAACAGAATTCGAATTTGATTTTATGCGCTCATTTTGATGTACGAGGAAGCAAAGGTGACACCTTTAGTAAAAGACAAAAATCGTACAAGGCAATTGTGAAAAGCAGATAGTACGAAAATGGTAATATGTACTATTCTGATATTCTCTGGAAAGGAAGAAAAGGACTACATTTCAAATTACCTCACTCAATGAAAATGAGCTATGTTTTTACTGCAAACGGTAATATCCCTGAAGACTCCTATAAATACCCCAAGGTATTCATTGAAGAGAAGTTGGAAAACTGTGAAGAAACTTCATTCTGAAAGCAATATTACTCAAGTGAGCAATTAAGCTTCGTGCCAAGTTTCTGGACTACAAAGAACTGAACTCAGCGTCTTATACTTTCTTTTAGAAAGCTACTCTATTTTGAGCTTAATCTTTTCACCCTCTCTGTGAGAGTTATTTTGATAGTATTCAAAAGTATATTCTCTTTTTTAAACTGTTTTTGGCCTAGTTAAGGCTTTGTTCCTCAAAGGCTTGACTGCACTGAGTCGTTTTGAGAAGTTGAGAGTATTGTCAAGTTTGTGACAGTAGAATACTCTTGAGAAAATTGTAATCAGTTGATTATAGTGGAAAATCCTTCAAGAACGAAGGGACTAGACGTAGCTACCAGTTAGTGGTGAACTAGTATAAATTTCTGTGCCTCTTACTTTACTGCTTTACATTTATCATTATCTTGCTCAGTAAAACAAGTTTTTATACACGGTTTATTTCCTGCATCCAGTTAGTCTCTCAGCGTTCGATAAACAAACAGCTTTGAGAAATCTGTATTCTTAGTGCTTTTAATGTATAGTTTGCGAAAAGTTTTTGGACACAATTCAACCCCCTTCTTGTGTTCACGTTCATTTGGTACCAGAGCTCAGCCTCTTGGTTGAGCACTTAACAATGTTAAGAGAAAAGATCCTACTGAAGGTGGTCATATGAACCGTCCTCCTCTATTCGATGGAGAAAAATTTGATTACTGGAAAGATAAGATAAAAGCTTTCCTTTAGACACAACAACTTGAGTTGTGGGATATAGTTCAAAGTGGTTACATTCCTCCCACTAATCCTCATGGCGTTGCTATAGCCAGAGAAGATTGGAATGATGAGCAGAAAAAGAGATATCAAACCAATCAAAAAACTAGACTCATTCTTATCTGTGCTATGACAGAAAAAGAATATGATAAATGTGGCAAATTTGATGCTGCCAAAGAAATCTGGGACTCACTTGTTCAATCTTACGAAGGCTCTGCCCAAGTAAGAGAAACCAAAGCTAGCATGTTAGTTCGCCAATACGAGTTGTTCAAAATGGAAGACGGTGAAAATATTGAAACTATATTTGGAAGATTCCAAACACTTGTTCATGGGTTACAAGTCCTTGGAAAAAGTTACATTACACCTGACCATGTTAGAAAGATCTTAAGAAGCTTGACTAAGTAGTGGAGACCCAAGGTCACTGCTATTCAAGAAGCAAAAGATCTAAATGTCCTACGACTTAAAGATCTTACGAGTTCGTTGAAAGCTCATGAACTTGAGCTAAACGAAGAAGAACCTGTCAGAAAGGGCAAGTCTATTGCTTTGAAAGTCACTCAACATAAAGCTAGTTCTTCCAAAGCCCTTTAGGCTGAAGGAGAAGAATCAGAAGATGAAGCTTCAGATGAAGATGTTGATACATCAGAAGATGAGCTCGCGTTTATATCTAGGAAGATACAAAGAATGTGGAAGAAGAGAAACTTCAGAAGGAAGTTTCAGAAGAAAGATACTAAGGACAAGAAGGAAAGCAAAGACAAAGACAAAGCTTAAGTCATTTGCTATGAATGTAAAAAGCCTGGACATTTCAAGTCTGAATGTCCTAATCTTAAGGAGAAGCCCACAAGAAGTTCTTTCAAGAAAAAGAAAAAAAGCCTCATGGCTACATGGGAAGATCTAGACTTATCCTCATTTGAGGAAGATAATGAAGAAGAAGCAAATCTCGCTCTCATGACAAACACTGATCTTGACTCAGAAGAAGAAGTTGAAGAGGTAATAGTATATGATTCCTACTCTGAACTTCAACTAGCTTTCGATGATCTTCTTAAAGACTCTGCCACTCTCTCTGTTGAGTATAAGAATTTGAAAAAGAAATTTTCAAAATTATCACAAGACTTTCAAGCTTTAAACAAAGAAAAATTTGTACTCAATAAAGAGAACTGGCGAAAACTAAAAATCGACATCGATGGATAACCAGCGTCTGGCCACTAACAAGCAACCAGAAACTGAGAGCTCTCAAGTTGAAAGCTCTAAAGTTATAGGCAACCTTAAATGCAAATCAAATAATTATGAATATGCATTTCAAAAGTTTCTTGCAGAGAGTGTAACTCAAAGCAAGCAAGCGTCAATAATTTGGGGTGTCAATAAAACGACAACTCATGGTCTTGGTTATACATTAGATGAACCTCCTTTAGAAAAATGATTCAGCATCTGATAAATCCAATAATCATAGTAAATGCTTGCATTGTACTTACTGCAATAAACCTGGTCATTTGAAAAGTGCATGTACTGTTTTTAAAACTGTGAAGGATAAGCTTCCTTCAAGAACTAACAAGAAAGGACCCAAAAAGATATGGGTACCTAAAGATAAAATAGTCTATGTTGCAGACATGCTTAGCAACAAAGTCAATACACCTGTGTTGGTACTTAGACGATGGATGCTCACGTCACATGACGGGAGAAAAGCATATGTTCCAAGAACTAAGGCCTAAAGAAGCTGGATTCGTTGATTTCGGAGGAAACCAGAAAGGTAAAATAGTTAGAATTGGTCGCATTGGTAAAGGCTCTCTTCTCTCTATTGATAATGTACTTTATATTGAAGGACGTAAATATAACTTATTGAGCATAAGTCAATTATGTGACAATCGTTATGAAGTCATCTTTACAGAAACTGGATGTCTAGTAAAAAGCAAAAAGGATGGCTCTATTTTCTTTACTGCTAAGAGGAAACAAAATATTTACAAAATTGATCTCTCTGAACTTGCAAAACAGGATGTCAAGTGTCTCATGTCTGTTGATGAAGAATAATGGATTTGGCACAAGAGATTGGGTCATGCCAATTTGAGATTAATCTCAAAATTAAACAAGCACAGTCTTGTCAGAGGCTTACCAAATCTTAAGTATCAATCTAATGTTCTCTGTGAGGCATGTCAAAGAGGAAAACAAGTTAAAACTTCTTTTCATTCAAAAAATGTTGTTTTAACCTCTAGACCACTTGAGCTTTTACATCTTGATCTTTTTTGTCCAACAAGGACAGCCTCTTTAACTGGAAAGAAATATGGGTTAGTCATTATTGATGATTTTACTAGATGGACATGGGTTAGATTCCTTGCTCACAAAGATGAGTCATACAAGGTATTTACTGTATTCTGCAAAACAGTTCAAAATGAAAAAGGAATTTGTATTTCATCCATTAGAAGTGATCATGGGCGAGAATTTGAAAATGAAAACTTTCAAAAATTTTGTGATGATAATGACATCTCCCACAATTTCTCCTCTCCTAGAACACCTCAACAAAATGGTGTTGTAGAAAGGAAAAATAGGTCCCTCCAAGAAATGGCCAGGACCATGATCAATGAAGCTAACATTGCAAAACATTTTTGGGCAGAAGCAGTAAATACAGCTTGTTACATTCAAAATAGAATTTTTATTAGACCTATTTTGAAGAAGACTCCATATGAACTGTGGAAAGGAAGAAAACTAAACATATCATATTTTCATTCATTTGGTTGTACTTGTTATATTTTGATTACTAAGGATCAGCTTGGTAAGTTTGATTCAAAAGCTGACAAAAGAATCTTTTTAGGATATTCTGAAAGGTCCAAAGCTTTTAGAATATACAATAAAGAAAATATGATAGTGGAAGAATCCATTCATGTCAAAGTTGATGACAAGAAGCCTGACACAGCCATGTCATAGCTAGATGAATTATTTTTAGAATTAAATATAGGTGATACTACAAATAGTGAACCTACATCTTCATCATCCGGTGGTAACCAAACACAAGAATCTTTAGAAGCTGAAGCCAGAAAGAGCTGGAAGTACAAAACTAATAATCCTAAAGATCAAATCATAGGAAAACCTGGAGATAGAGTAAGAACCAGATCCTCTTTTAAAGAGCATGCAGATATGGCACTACTCTCAGAAATGGAACCTAAAATGATTGATCAAGCATTGAAAGATGAAGGGTGGATTCTGGCCATGCAAGAAGAGTTGAATCAGTTCCAAAGAAATGATGTATGGAAGCTAGTTACTCTACCAGAAGATAAGCAAACTATCGGTACTAAATGGGTATTTAGAAACAAGTTTGATGAAGATGGAAAGGTTATGAGAAACAAGGCAAGATTGGTTGCTCAAGGTTACTCACAGGAAGAAGGTATTGATTTTACTGAAACATTTGCACCTGTTGCAAGGTTATAAGCTATACGCATTTTACTATCATTTGCTGCACACCATGATATAATTCTTTATCAAATGGACGTGAAAAGTGCTTTCTTGAATGGTTTTATAACTGAGGAAGTCTTTGTAAAACAACCTCCTGGATTCAAAGACATTGAATTTCCAGAACATGTCTTCAAGCTTAAAAAGGCCCAGTACGGTCTTAAGCAAGCTCCCAGAGCTTGGTATCAAAGACTGAGTACATTTTTAATGAAAAATGGTTTTACCAGAGGTCTAGTAGACACTACTCTTTTTAGAAAAACATCAAACAAAGCACTTTATAATTGTTCAAATATATGTCGATGACATTATTTTTGGAGCTACTAATGAAAGCCTTTGCAAAGAATTTTCTAAGCTAATGCAGGCTGAATTCGAGGTGAGCATGATGAGTGAGCTAAAGTTCGTCCTTGGAATTCAAATCAAACAATGCAATGATGTTATCTATATACATCAAAGCAAATATATCAAGGAACTGCTAAAGAAATTCAAAATGGTGGATTGCAAATATATGTGCACTCCTATGCATCCCACGTGCATTCTTGGTAAAGATGAAACTGATAAAAAGGTAGATCAGAAGATGTACAGAGGTATGATTGGATCTCTACTTTATCTTACAGCTTCAAGACCTGATATTATGTTCAGTGTCTATCTGTGTGCTAGATTTCAATCAGATCCTAGAGAATCACACTTGAGTGCTTCATAAAAGAATTTTTAGATATTTGCAAGGATCTACTAATCTTGGTTTGCTTTATAAGAAATCAAAAGATTACAAGTTAGTAGGTTTCTGTGATGCTAACTTTGTTGGAGAACGAATTGAAAGAAAAAGCACAAGTGGAGGCTGCCAATTCCTTGGAGCAAACCTTGTGTCTTGGTCAAGCAAAAGGCAAAGCACGATTGCACTCTCAACAGCAGAAGTTGAATATATTTCAGCAGCAAGTTGCAGCTCTCAACTTCTGTGGATGAAATATCAACTTGAAGATTATCTGATAAAAGAGAGTAACATTCCTATCTTTTGTGATAATACTTCTGCAATGCTGGAAACAAGTTTGATGCTTTCACTGCTGATGTGGTTCTGTGCAGAGAAATCATCTTCATGGATTTGCTGTATCCAGAAGATGTGAAGAATAAAAGGGAAATTCAGGCAGAATCTGAGCAGAGGAAACTTGGAAATCTCATCAAATGGTTTATACCAAATGATGCATTCTTTCTAAAAGCTCAACGAAAGAAGGAATTGAGACTGAAGCTATCCAACTGGGTGCTAGCAGAGCATCGAAAGATGAAATCTGCACCAATATCAGAAGCTGGGCCTTCTACTTCTACTCCTGCAGTTGAGATGGTCACTATTCCCAAAGCTGAGTTTGAAGAAATGAAGGCCACAAACCTGAAAGTTACTCAGCTGGAGAATGCTCTGAAATTACTATATGAACGTCTCAACATCCCTCCACCACCTCCACCAAACCCTTGAATTTATTGTTATTTTTGTTGTGTGATATAAAATTATTTTTTGGTACTCTTATATATATATATATATATATAATTTTGCTCTGATTATCTGTGATATATAATTTTGCTCTGATTATCTGTGATATATAATTTTGCTCTGACTTATATTCAAATTTTTCTAAGTCTTATTTTGACTATGATGTGCTTTACACTCTTTTTGTCTGATGACAAAAGGGGGAGTAAAAGAAAGGTTTGATGAACACGTGAAAGTCTGATTGACTAATTCACCATCCGATGTTCAAAGTCCGATGGATACGCTGGAACTGAAGTATCATGCATAGCATTTCATACATAGCATTTGTGTGGTTATTTATTGCTTTAAAACCTATAATACATTAATATTCATTGATCCAGTACTCTAATAATGATCATTAAATTTGGTACAATGAAAATATTTTTGATAAAATGAAATCAACATCCGATCTTACTTTATTAAATGAACACATGCTCTGAGACATCTACTTATTTTTGCGATCACTTAAATGAATTTGTTTATCAACAATCGCCTTAATACCTGAATTGTTCATATATATATATATCTAAATGGTTGAATTCAGGGGGAGACCCTTGATATTATTTTGAAATTAAATTGTTCAATAACCTTGGATATTTGTCATCATCAAAAAGAGGGAGATTGTTGGAACCTAAACGATTAAGAAGTTTAGACCCTCATTAATTTTGATGATAATAAAGTATTTTCAAGAGAACAATTTATCTTCTAACATATCTTTGAGTGTACAGGAATCAAAGCTTCATATATATGTACAAAACACTCAAGAAAAAAGAAGAAAATCTACAAGAGAATTGAATACACTCCACTGATGTTAGCGTCCGAACTCACTCCAGCGTCTTGCTAACAGCGAGCGTCCAGTAGTGTTACTCTTTGACACGTGGAATAATCAATTGCTGCGAGCGT
Organism: Calophaca sinica; assembly: GCA_037113605.1. Lineage (NCBI taxonomy): Eukaryota > Viridiplantae > Streptophyta > Magnoliopsida > Fabales > Fabaceae > Calophaca > Calophaca sinica. The sequence continues at coordinate 83,679,002 of CM073730.1, read as the reverse complement.
CCGTCCTCTCTTCTGAGCAAGCGTCTGATCTCTTTAATGAAGCACGTGATGATCACGTTTTTGCTCTTAACCTCAGAATGTTCTGGAACGGAATTCGAATTTGATTTTATGCGCTCATTTTGATGTACGAGGAAGCAAAGGTGACACGTTTAGCAAAAGACAAAAATCGTACAAGGCAATTGTGAAAAGCAGATAGTACGAAAATGGTAATATGTACTATTCTGATGTTCTTTGGAAAGGAAGAAAAGGACTACATTTCAAATTACCTCACTCAATGAAAAGGAGCTATGTTTTTACTGCAAACGGTAATATCCCTGAAGACTCCTATAAATACCCAAGGTATTCATTGAAGAGAAGTTGGAAAACTGTGAAGAAACTTCATTCTGAAAGCAATATTACTCAAGTGAGCAATCAAGCTTCGTGCCAAGTTTCTGGACTACAAAGAACTAAACTCAGCGTCTTATACTTTCTTTTAGAAAGCTACTCTGTTTTGAGCTTAATCTTTTCATCCTCTCTGTGAGAGTTATTTTGATAGTATTCAAAAGTATATTCTCTTTTGTAAACTGTTTTTGGCCTAGTTAAGGCTTTGTTCCTCAAAGGCTCGACTGCACTGAGTTATTTTGAGAAGTTGAGAGTATTGTCAAGTTTGTGACAGTAGAATACTCTTGAGAAAATTGTAATCAGTTGATTATAGTGGAAAATCCTTTAGGAACGAAGGGACTAGACGTAGCTACCAGTTGGTGGTGAACTAGTATAAATTTCTGTGCCTCTGGCTTTACTGCTTTACATTTATCATTATCTTACTCTGTAAAACAAGTTTTTATACACGGTTTATTTCCTGCATCCGGTTAGTCTCTCAGCGTCCTATAAACAAACAGCTTTGAGAAATCTGTATTCTTAGTGCTTTTAATGTATAGTTTGTGAAAAGTTTTTGGACACAATTCAACCCCCCTTCTTGTGTTCACGTTCACTTTTAGGCCGTGAACCAATGTATGAAATCTTCCAAACATGATTTCAATATCTTCTCCCTCAACCATATTGAAGAGTTCGTACTGTCTAACAAGAATGTTAGCCTTTGTTTCTATTAGTTGGGCAGTACCCTCATAAGAAAAAGCCAATGAGTCCTAAATATCTTTAGCAGTGGCATTTTTGCCACACTTCTCATACTCTTTCTCCGAAATAGCACAGATAAGAAAGTATCTTGCTTTCTAATTCAGTTAATAAGCTTTCTTTTGCTCAGGTTCCCAGTTATCCCTAGGAATGGAGTTTTTCTTGGAATCAACTGGTTCGATATATTGTTTTTCAACCATATCCCAAAATTCAAGTTGTTGTGACTCAAAAAAGGTTTTAACTTTATCTTTCCAGTCTCCATAGTTTGATCCACTGAATAAAGGAGGACGATTAACGTGACCATCAGCTTCGTTGCTTGCCATAGATAAAGTATATGATCTTTTCCTCTCGCACTAGTTAAGTGCTCAACCAAGAGGCCGAGCTCTGGTTCCAATTGAATGTGACAAAAACACAAGAAAGGGGGGTTTGAATTAGGTTTTAGAAATCTTTTCGAAATACTTATGCTTTTTAAAACCTTTTCAAAACAACTCTTAAACGAAAATAACAATGGGAACAAGTAAAGAGAAGAGAGAAGAGAGCACAGTGATTTATACTAGTTCACTATCGCCTGATAGCTACGTGTAGTCCTTTCACCACACTGAAGGATTTCTCCATTATACTCAGCTAATTACACTTAAGAGTATACTACTGCCAAACTGGCTATACTCTCGACTTCTTAGAACGACTTAGTACAGTCAAGCCTCTAAGGAATGCAGCTATTACTGGGCTAAATACAAGACTTCAAAAATACATTGAAGTAATAACAATAACTCTCAGCAGAGAGAATTTACAATGAAAAGCTTTAAGCACAAGGATAACTTTCTAACAGAAAGAATAAAACGATTAAGTGATTGTTCACTTGGACTCAGAGACTTGGAATAATTTCTTCGTTGCTCACTATCTCGCAAAAATGATTCAGTTTTGTTTGTAAACGTTAACCTTCTTCAGTGGACTGAGTAAGGTATATATAGCTAGGGTTCCAAATAGTGCCGTTGTGACCTAATAGATATATATAGCTAGGGTCATCCTCTTCTTCCTCATCCTCCTCCTCCTCTTCCTCATCATCAGACTCCGGACACAGCTCGCGTTTCTCCCCTGGATACAGCTCGCCGCGGCACATCTCTCACGTGCATTTCACATCTCTCTCTTTTGCGTTTCTTACCTTCATCGTCCCTTTCCAGTAGCGACAACAAGAAGAAGAGGAGGTGTGGTATTACGGTGGATCTGGTTCGATCTGGTTTGGTATTGCGGTGGATCTGACCTAGGTTATGATCTGTGGATCTGGTTTGGCTCGTGTCGCACCAGATCTGTTGATTTGTGGGTCTTTTAACCAACAAGAAGAAGAGGAGGTTCTTTTCTTTGGAGCTCGATTTTGGAGCACCACCACCGGCGCCTTCTATTTCACATGGTGAGTTGACGTTTTTCATGTTTCTGTTGATTTCCCCAATTTTTCTCCAAACCCTAACTTCAAATATCATCATTCTCCTTGCAAGATCAGAAGGGATTTGGAATGAGAAAGAAAGAGAGAGCGTTCGGGAATCTGGAAAAAGGCAAAGTGTTTGAAGAAGGAAACGACGTAGCTTAGGTTTTTTCTTGGATTTGTATTCAATTTTTATTTTTCTTGGATCTGTATTCAAAGAAAAATCTGGTATTTCTGTGTTTTATTCGTCTTGTAAGCAATGATTTGTTAAGCAAAGATCTATATTCGTCTCTCTTTTGAATCTGGTGTTTCTGTGAATTTTCTGGATGAGATTCAAGGACTTGGATGTGTTTTCCGGATGTGTTTTCTGGTTTAGTCTCAAAAAAAGACGTCTCTGTGTTTTCTGGAAGTGCTACTTATTGATGCTGAAAACTGACGATAAACAGCGCTGTTTATTGTCAGTTTTCAGTAGCGCTTAAAAAATGCTGTTTTTTTAATAACATTCAGCAACGGCTGAATATGCAGCGCCTTTAAGTGCTGTTTATTTTTTTTTTTGTAGTGTGAAAGGTGAGCAGACGCTCGAGCGGTATAGGGTTATTATTGGAAACTGTATCGTAGTATTTAAACTAAGCTTTGTAACCCTATTAGATATAATAAGAAATAGGTCGTTCTAGATCCCAGTGACGTAGGCACACTTGCTGAACCTCGTTAACAAATCTCTCATGTTCTTATGTGTTTTTTATTTGCTTTATTTGGAACCAGATTCACTGTTACAACATAAACAAACATGGATTGAAAACTCAACCAAAAAAAAAGAGTAAACTTGCTAATGTTGAAGATTGAATGGAAACAGCAGTTCAGGTTTCATCGCCACATGGATTCTCATTTTTCTTTTACAACATGAATTTTCTTTTGCAACATGAACTCTGATTTTTTCTTTTACAATTAAATGAGTCTCTATCAACTCTTGAACTTTGGTCTCAAATCTTTTTAGATCATCCAATTATGACAACTCATTTTCCGCTTAGTTGGTTCAAAACAAATAAATAAAGCCCCACATTGATCTATAATATTTGCCGCAGATATAGGGTAGCATGTTACATTTTATGGAATCAAAAGTGAGACATGCATGTGCTTCAATGTGAATTTCGCCATAAACAACGAAATATGCGTTTGCCGGTTTCTCTCATGCATCTTCAACCTCTCAATATCGCTCTTTAGTCTATTAATTTGTTAATCTATTAATTTGATGCTTACTTCAAGATTATAGTAAAACCAACTTGAGTGGTCCACATCATACGTTGTACCCTTTGATTCCCCATCCCCACACTAAGGAGCCTACTGAGAAAGAAAAAGTTATATATGGTTTTAGCTACCTATATAGTGCAGTCAGAATAGGCTTCTACAACATAAATTTATAAGGAGATAAGATAAGATTCTGCCGTACATACGTAGATAACTTATAATATAATTTAAATTTATGCATATGGACTTTATGTTGTCTTTTTTTTTTTAAAAAAAAAAACTATATATTATCTTTAACATGTATATAGAGCTTCCACCGGTACAAATTGGGGTTTTTACATCGGATAAAAATAACCTTTTATATCGATTGTTTGGGCGATCTAGATACTGTCGATATGAAGTGTATTGACTTTTTACATTAGGTGAGCAACCGTTGTAAAAGAATCAAATTATTATTTTCAAACGAGACTTTTTACATCGGTTGCTCATACAACCGATGTAAAAATGAGGGTTTTTACATCGATTATTCTTAACAACCGACGTAAAAACCCACTTTTTACATCGGTTTTCAGTGTAACCGATGTGAAAACCCTCTTTTTACATCGGTTGTACGCGAAACCGATGTAAAAAGTCCCGTTGGAAAAAAAATTGAATGTGACTGTGATTTGTTACAAATTTGGATTGCCCTTACACATCTCCAAATCTATAACATATCACAGTCACATTCATAACAGAGACAAACTCATACAACAACCAATTTATATCGGTTAATTGCAGTAAAAGAGCATCTGAAATTTGACAGACAAATAAAAACTAGGTTTTAATGTTGAAATTCCCATACAATCATTTGCAAACAAGAAAGAAAATCATAATCCCAAAACAGTGTAGGAAAGATCCATTAAGTACATTGTTTGATTCAGCAACAATATCAATATACTCCTGAGGATAGGGATGGCAATGCAACTTCCCGAAAGTGTCACACTCAATCTGCCAATAGAAGCCCAAACTAACCAATGAGACACCAAATAAAAAAAACAAGTTGACATCCATCCTTGCTTATTGCATGAATCACAATATAACAACCCCTTTAAATTTGTCCCAATTTCACCCTAGTTAATGAACGAGCATACCATCAAAGTCAGCTGCCGAAGGCGTGATTCCACCCAACCTTTCCAAGTACGCAAGTCATCAACATCAGCAGCAATAATGTCAATTTGCAAAAAGTTTTTATAGCTTTCAAAGAATATGTATGATTCAAACAGAGCACTCCAGCAGACTTTGTTCAGCTCTATTTCCTGGATTTGTTTAACAAAAGAAAAGGCATCAATCTATTTATAGTAAAGAGGTATTAGTATCCAAAATACTTCTAGCAAAATCAACAAGATAATAGTAACTATTACCCCACAGGTCCTGTTTCCATATTGAAATTGCTCCCTCATAACACGAAGTGTGCATGTAGAAACATTATAACTAGAATTCATACACGGATAGGCAGGATTTATGATTGGCATGTGATGGGTTTGGTCACAAGGATTTTTACAAGGATCCCACACAGAAAACCCAAGCTCATTCTTCTTTATTGGACATAGCATGACTGGATTTGGCCACCGCCATTGTGTATATACCCTAAAGAATCGAGAGACAAGTATGCTTGGAACTGCGTTTGGATACAACTGGCATATCCGAGCTACAATTAGTGCCAAGTTAACACCCCCAAGAAAACCTGTCACCTGAAAATGTGAATAAAAGAAAGGAATATTTATAATTGAGCCATTGGACATTCAAAGCAAATAAATGACTTGACATGAGTAGTAAGAGCAAAAAAATAATACTCACATTAGAATAAACACCTCGCCTTTTGGCCCAAAACTTCAAGCAACGAAGTGTAGTTCAAAAATGCTATAATCCAAACAAGAAAAAGGTAAATAAGTAATGGATGACTTAACCCGATGAGAAATAAACCATCACCAAACAAAAAAATCACCTCAACATTTGGAACAAGCTTTAGAATTTGATCTGCAACTCTACAACCATTCAAACTTCAAACAGTAGGCTCATCAACATTGTGTAGAACAGAGACATCAGATATATCCAAGTCCTGCTCACAAGATGAAAACAAAACAAAGATCCAAAAATATGACACACAACCTAAAAAAAAATCATTGATGATAAAGGTCACTGGAACAAAGAATATTTTGCACTTCTAACTTATTTGACATCTTATAACATCAAGAGTCAAGACCACCTCAATATAATGAACATTTGAATAGTAGCAATGTAGCATCAACAGCACATGTCTTCAAAATCTATGCATTAAGAAAGGTATTGAAAATCTACAAAAACGTTTAAGCAGTAAAAGATTCATTTAAAATAAACTGAGAGATCAAAATCCCATTTTAAAATTCACATCGCCCATATTCAAAACCTAACAAGCAAAGATACTGATTAGAAATTAGACAAAGTATGCTTGCATCGTTCATCTAGGAGATTATTTTAATTAAGGAATAGGTAAAGAACGAAAATTATTTCAATTACTTTAGGTACAATCAAGCAAGAAATACTTGCATAAAGAAGGTCAATTGATATTCCATCAAACTTGAAGTTCATAACTAGGACATGAGCATTTGGATTTGGATGCAGTTCAGTAACTTCCTCCGCGCTAGCTAGGATATCATATTTACCACTACACGACTACACCTCCTAGTCTGCCATGATCATCAATAATAAAATATCTGAATCTTAACATTGTTGCGGTCAAATAATGATATTGATATTGTAGAATCATCAAAAGAAAATGTTATTTATATATATATATAAACACACACAGCTGTCCAAGTCGTTGAAGGACCTCTTCTCTCTTGGTAGCCTCCTCTTTGCTCTCGTGAAGCCCTGAATCAACGAGAAACTAGCACAACCAGCAAAGTAATTTTGTATACAAATTAATCAATAAACCTTGAGGGGAAAAAAGAATGGGAGCATGATAGAGAAAATAATGAAGCTAACCAACCTTCTCTAACTCGAGAGTCCTTTTCAAATCAGAAACCGTTGGGACAGCCATTGATATGGGCTTCATGACACCGTATTGTTTAGGCGGCGCCTGAGAAGTAGGATTCGAAGATGCTCCCAACCCTAGAACGCAGGAGACAGAAACCTTAAAAGAAACTAAAGAGAAACAAAAAAGAGAAGGAAGGAAACGTTGCGAGTCAAAGGAGGAATAGGAAGCCCTAGATCTCAAGGGTGGTTGGGAAGAAATGGGATCTGAAAGGATAAGTAAAGAGGAGAAGAGACAAAACCCTAGATCTCAATCGAAACCCTCCAGAAGAAATTCAAAACCCTAGATCTCCAAGGCAAAGCCCTCAACTGGCTTTCAAAAGACCCTTCCTGCTTCGAATTCCACCAACACCAACTTTGCCGCCTCACCAAATGCATGATGTCTCTCATTCACGAAGAACAATCCCTCATCCAATCCCTCGAACCCATCTTCGCTCAGCGCCTCGCTAAACTCTTAATGCTCTCCCTTAACGACAGACTCAACGTCCTCAAAATCAACGAACTCAAACGCAATTTTGGTTTCCTTGACGAGCTTAGGAGAGAAAGAAGAATCTGAAATGTAGAGAGAGACGAGGGTTTGTGTTTTTTGATTTGGGGGAAAAGAATAGGAAAAAGTGGGGAAAGTTTTGGAAGAAAAAAATGAGTCGCAAAAGTCGACGCGGAGACGAATTTTAGCCTCACTTATTACATTAGTTGCATTTTCAACCAATGTAAAAACATGCCACACGTAATTTTTTATATCGCCGATGTAAAAAGTATGTTTTTACATCGGTTAAATGAGTAACCAATGTAAAAAGTGTAGTGTTAATTGCAAAAATGCCATCGCGTCACTTTTTATATCGGGTGTTCATTTAACCGATGTAAAAACCCGATATGAAATCTGTTTTTTCACTAGTGTTCATATAGTTTTATGTCCTATGAACCGCTATTTGCTCATTTCAAAATCTTAATTTTGCTTTTTTAATTTGGTAAAAAAAAACAAAAAAAATAAAGGTTCTCTAGTTGTTGTTTTGAAGGTTTTTTTTAACAACACAATTATATACATATATTATAACAGGAAGTACAAAAATTACTACAACCCAATTATATACTTGACGGGTTCATTTTTTTTGCATTACATATATAATTGTAATAAATTGACGAATGTCGAAATTTTAAGTTTATAATATACTCTCTTCCATGCTTTTTATAAGGAATAAAAGATTCTATTTTCTTTGTCCTAATTACTACCTATGTCCCTTAATATAAGCCCCATTGGAAAAAAAATTGCGCTTTTTATAAGCCTCTCTTTTCAAATTACTAGATGTATTAATTATTTTTTTTTGCAACAATATCCCTAATTAATTTACATTGTTTTTATAATCAATAATAAATGAGGTGACTATTTCAATCTCCTATGCTAATAATTGAAGGGAAGTTTTGAAAAAATAATCCACATTTTAGACAAATTAAATTAAATGTGTTAACTAAATTTCTTAATTTATGTAACTTGGTCAAAAGGTGCTTATATTTAGGGACAGATATAAGAAACAACTTTAATTTTCAAATGCATTAAATGCCTAATTTTCATTTATACCCTTATTTATAGTGAGATTTATATTAATTATGAGATGCACCTATTTCCTATACAAGTGGATTGGTTCATAAAAAAGAATTTTTAGAAAAAACTAGTCCCTCCGTTCCTTTTTACTTGTCTATTTTTTAGAGAAATGTTGTTACTATTTACTTGTCGTTCTCAGAGTTACATTAATTATCTTTTTGTCAATTATACCTTTAACTATTTATTGTAGAAAGAGAAATAAATATAATGGGGTAATATATAGTCAAGGGTATCACATGAAAAAGGCCAATAATTTCATCAAGGACAACAAAATTTATTAGTTTCCTTGATTTGTATAAAACAACCTTAAAAGACATTTAAAAAGGAATGAAGATAGTAAATTAAATGTTTAGGAGCATTAATTAAAAATAACTATTTTTAATATTTTTCCTTCTTCTGTGTGAAGTAGGTTTTTGTTAAAATATATTATTTATTATTTATTAAAACAACTATGCGGAGGCAATGTTTATATAATATTGAAATCGGAAACCTAGCCGGAGCAAGTGCCACCAATCTCCCTAAAGTATGTGGTTCTTCTCGTGATTGTAAGGCTTGAGCCTTTCTCAGTTGGGTTTTTTTATAAGCAAAAATATATTAAGAAAAGATAGTATAAGTCTATATACTCTACTACTAGAAAAAAATATATAGAATTAGCGACCAAAATTAGAGACGCGCGAAAGAATAAAATTCATCACTAATTCCCTCTCTATGTTTTTATCACAAATTTAATTTTTCTAGTGGTGCTCTACCCCATATACAAAAGTCTTACCAAATTATAGGAAGACAAAATGACAAGTAATAAGATCAATACATCAATAAGAGAAAGAGCATTGAACACTACCCTTTTTGGCTTTAAACCAAGACTAAGATCATTTAACCTTTACAAAATCCACCACATAAGTGAAGTAAAAAACAACCACTAGTGCAAAAAATACCTAAAAAATAGACTTATCACGTCGGTTTTAGAGATAACCGGTGTTAAATATGACGCGGTGGCATTTTTGAAATTAATGCATCATATTTAACGCCGGTTTTAAAAAAAATCGGTGTTATAAGTGAAAAGAAAAATACGGCAAAACTTGTTACGCCAGTTTCTAAAACAACCGCAGTTAAAAAGGGAACCTACGACACCGGTTTTTTTTGCGAAATCCGCGGTTAAACATTGAGTCACGTTATGACGCCGGTTCTAAAATCCAACCGCGGTTAAAACTTCACTAGTTTCTTCAGCCTCATTACCCTCAGTCTCATTACCCTCATTTCATTATCGTCGTTTCTTCACTCTCCCTCGCACCGTTCCTCCCTCGTGCCGTCCCTCACTCTCCGCCGTGACACTCCTCCTTCCTCCTCGTTCCAGCGCTCCTCCCTCTCCTCCGCATTCTGCGTGCGTTGAGTTTTAGGTGGCCAGGTCACGTGGGTGTGGCACCTTAAAGGGCTCAAAGCCTTCTAAAGGAACAGGTCACACGATTGATTCTCGATTTTCTTTTCAGTGCTTCAAACCCTATCGCTCACATATGAATGAGTATGGATTTGAAACCGCCAGCGACGCTGATCTTGGCAGCGATGGCGACGGCAATGACGACAGAGCAATTAGACAGGAAGATCAGGAGCATCATGAGCAACAACATCAGCACCAGCAGAAGAAAATAGAACAAGAGTAGGAACAGAGTGATCCTGGGAGAAGCATTTCCTCCGACGATGCCTCGATAAATGAGAAGGAATTGAAACAGGTTCGGTTTCAAAATTTAGGGTTTTATTAGTTTACGATTTTGGGTGGTCGCTACTTTTTTTAAAAAAAAATCCTTCAATAATACTTCACTACATTCATACGGTATTGTTATCTATCTATACTTATAGACACACCACTTCAACATATCATACATATGCACAGTTTTAATCATTTGATTGCAATTGGTTCCACCGAAAACTTTATATGCTTAGACTCTAATTCTATCCTTGTACTGATGTGAAGTGATGTGAGAGAAGAGTGGCATACACCATATGTAGAAAACCCCTGTTAGGTAAGTTTTGAGGAGCAACAAGTTCTCTGAGGTAGGTCAATAGCCGGTTTAGTGAGTTTAAGGAGTCGTGTTGGTTAATGTCAAAACACAATGGAGGGTTTTCTGTAATGAGTAATGACCCAAGTTGGAGGGAGAGGTTCTTTATCAAAGCTGAAGCATTTAGAAAATAGCTCATTTTTTGTGTGTGTGTGTGTGTATGTGCATTTAGAAAACAGCTCATTTTGTTGTGTATCTGAGTTGTGGATTCAGTCTCTTGTAAATGTAATGTAAGACAGCTTACAATTGACCCTTAATGGGTCTAAGTCTAACCTTTCCCTAAACTCCTCATAGCATGAACTTTCTACCATCAGGTTGTCCTAGGTAGATCAATGCTGATTCTCAGTAGTGGAAAAAAGAAAGCAAAATCGTGCAGTTTGTTTGTGTAACAAAGAATTTTTTTACCAATTTCTTATTATTGGTTTGATTTCTTTAAAAAATTGTTTCTTTATGATGAATTGCAACAAAAGAATTTGTTTGCCAATTTCTTATTATTGGTGTGATCTGTGATGTTATAATTGAAAAAATCTTATCTTTATTCTGTGTAGTTGTGTTATTGACATTAGATGCAGCAAACATTGGAAGGCTTATCCCTTTTACTTGCTTTGCTCATGACAATATAATAGTCCAAGTTTAATGTTGAAAATGAAATCACGAGGATATCCAACTCCGTTAATTATGATGCTGACAACGCAAAAGGTGAGGCCAGGGGCATGCTTTCCACATATCACTCATGGGGAACACCCTTTGGGAAGACAAGCATATGGAATCAGTTCTTTTAGGTACTATGAAAAATTCTCTCATAAGAAATTACAAAGCCACTTGTACTTCCCTTTTGCAGGAGCTCTATTTGTGTTGCTTTGCACAATTGCCTTTAATTATGATTACAGTATTTTGATATTACCTGGTAAGGTTCTAAATTGTTATAATAGATGCTATGTAAGTTCATGTCTTGACTTATTTTATTTGTACAATGTCAGTGGGTCTTGAGGTAATTAGATTTAGCAAATGTCTTGAGGAAATGGATAAGGCCTTAAAATAAGAATACTCTGCTTCTTTGCTATAGCGAATCAATGATTTTTCTAGAGGCTTTCCAGCTACCCTAGGGTGGCCAGGTTACGTGCATCAAAATTAATGCAAATTATTAATATATTGAGCTGTTTTTATTTTTCACAATCTATTAATGGATTCTTTGTAAATTTTCCAATTTACCCATAACTTGCACTCCTTTGCCTCTTTTAAGAATAATTGTTTTTCCCATTATTTTATTTGCAGTAATTTCAGATCCTTCTGATGTCAAAAAGCACGAACAAAAGGATGATAATCTTCCAGTTGACATCAAATTACCTGTTAAACATGTATTATCTAGAGCGCTTCAGGTATCAAAATTATTAAGCCACTGCAAGCTATCTTGTCTCTCATCTTTACATTAAGTCTCTCATCCTTTAGTTCATTAGTAAGTTTGGCTACTAATTCAGGACTTCATCCATTAGTTCCTCAATCTGCTGTGATATATGTTGTGCAGCAAGGGAAATGGAAGATTTTTGTACTTGATATTTTTATTGGTATCCCATTTACTTGTTGCAATTCATTATACATTTCCTCCTTTGATTTTATTGTAGCAAAGCCTATTAATAATATATTTGTTGTGCATTTCCTTCCAAACAAACCCTTGCTTTCTAAGATAGAGTTCAAAGGCACACTTCAATGTTAAATTTCATTTGGTAAATTTCTATGTTAAATAAGCTTTAACTTAAAGCTTATGCTTTTTGTTGAGTTATCAAACAACTTCCTTGTGTGGTCGCTGTCCTTCAAAGATTTTGAACTTGCTACAACTGTTGAATCATCAAATTGTAAAAGGGGAAAATCTATTCTTGCTTAATGACTTTTGGCATATTACCTGGTTTGAAATATTGGGCGACTTATTTGTTAGCCACTTATTGATTTTGTTGTGAATTTGTCTTGTTTTAAATGTTTGTGTCATGCAGGTTTGGACATGTTTATAGCAATCTACAGTCCCGATTGACAAAAAGATTGTTGAATGCATTCTTGGATCCCAAGAAGGCAATAACACAACACTATGGTGCAATTCAGGGGTTAGGAGCATTGGGACCCAACATGGTATTGTGCCTCTCCATGCTTTTAGCAGTTTTTGAATTAATGAAAGATCAAAAATAGGATTAATATTGCGAAAGATAAATGAATAAACCAGTACATTTGTATTTATTCTATGTTGGAATCTACCCTGCAATGTGTACTGTAAAATGTTGTCTCCCATGGTATCAGAAATAGCATATTAAAGTTTTTCATAGCGTACCCCAGAAAAAATGTTTAAAACACCTAGAAAGAAGAGGCTATTAGTTCACTGGAAAGATGGCGGATGAGAATTTAAGTTTGTATTTGCAGACTTAACAAATTTGAACCTCAAACCTCAAGCCCTTTTTGATCAATCGTATCACTGATTGAAATTGATTGATTAATCTTTAAGGTTTCAATTTCTAAAAAATACGTCCCATAATATACCCTTGTTAGTAAAAATGACAGCTTCCAATGGATTATATGCTCGTTGTTATCGACTTATCGTTATCAAATGTCTATAATACCCACCAAAGAAAGGGATCTGCATGCTACAATATTGGTATCAACTAGAAACCTGTATTTCAAAAAAATTTAAAAAAAAATACTTATGGCGCCGGTTTTCCATAAAACCGCGGTTAAAACATACATATGGCGCCGGTTTCCATAAAACCGTGGTTAAAACCTTTTTTTTCGTTGTTTTTCAAAAAAAATTGATCCTTTTCCATCGAGTTTTAACGCCGGTTTTGATAAAAACCGTGATTAAAAGTGACTTTTAACACCGGTTTATAAATTGGCGTTAAATGTTCACACTTACAACGTCGAGATATTACACGCCGGATTGAAAATCGACGTTAAAGGTGGTTTTTGCACTAGTGAACACCTTGAAACAATATTATTACGCATACTCCAAGTAGACCAAACCACAACATGCCAGAAAACATGACAGACATGACGAAGCTTTTTCCTTCTTAAGAAAGAGATGAAGTGAATAAAATGAGCTGAAATTTCATTAGGCAAAACAACTCAAAAACCAAGCCAGACATAAATTGCATTCCAGATCCGGTTAGTCACAAGCAGATGCGGACCTATGTTATATTGAGGGTGTGCAAGTAATTTAAAATTTTTAACTTACTCCCTTATATAACTTTTATTTAGACTCCTCTCAATTTAAAATTTTGCACCTAGACTCATATCCCTTTCATCTCAACCAGAGGCATACATTCTTGTTATTTAGGGTGTGCACTTGCACCCTCTAAAAAATTAAAATACTACTTGCTCCCTATAAAATTTATATCATGACCTCTCTCAGCATAATAATTTGCACCCAATGCCCTCACCTAATCACTTTTTTCATCTCATTCAATCAGACCCATTCATCTTTCTCTCAAATCTCAAAACACAACTCTTCTCAATGTCTCACACCTTGATCCACTCTCCCTCTTGTTAGTGAGTGCTATTTTCGACCTTTGTTTCTCCCTTTTACTAGGTTCAGATTTTGCCTAATTTAGACTGAAACCGTAATCTGATCCTCTGCTAATTTTCTCTTGTAATTTCTTCTCTTGTAATTTTTTTAATTCCAAAACCTTTCTATTTTTTTAAGCCCGAAAACATGTTTTGTGTTATTAGAAATCATGCTCTTGTTATTTTACAAGAAGAGTAAACATTTGCTCTTGTCATAATTTTGATGATTTTAAAATTTTATGCACCCACTGAGTCAGGGTCCTAGATCCATCACCGGTCACAGGACAAGATAAATATAAACAATTATTTTCTTCCGCACAAGAAGAACACAACACATAAGATGTACTGTTCACATTAGAAATTACCCCTCTGTTAAACAAATTTACTCCGGTAGGAAATCTATCCAAAATAACCCGCTAGGAAAACTCCACCACTATAAGAGGCACAGAAGACTTCCATTTTTTTTAAATAGTATTATTTGTATGGGGAGTGTGTATGGCTTGGGTTTCGAGTGTTTTAATTTGTTGAACAACCTCAACAACTAAATTTTAGCACTTCTTTTAGTTTGTTTGACCCTGAGTTTTAACAGAAAAAAGAGAATATATATTAAGAGGGAGTACAAGTGGTATTCTATTCCAATACAACGATGTGAGAAAAGGACATGGAGGGCAAAAGCCAACTGCGACACTAAACTAAAACTGGAACCACCACTTGACAGGAAAAACTACCACCTAGAGATACAAGAGAATATATATTAAGAGGGAGTACATGAAGTACTCTATCTCAATACAACGATGTGACAAAAGGACATGGAGGGCAAAAGCCAACTGCGACACTAAACTGAAACTGGAACCACCACTTGACAGGAAAAACTACCACCTAGAGATACAATCCAATAGGTCCATACACCACTTATAGTAAAGACAATGGCCATTACTCATTCTAGCCACAATCTATTTCCATGACAACGACTTTAATATGTTCCACACTTCTACAAGATTAGGTTCCCTCCTACAAAAAATATACCTATTTCTAACCTTTCAAATCCCCTACAACATAGCATGCAAACCAAGGCCAGTTAGCTCCTTCTTGGCTCTAACAATAACCCTAATAGAACAGAATAGAGCAAATAAATAAAACAAATTTGAGGACATGACAAAAACTGGCTTAGTTTGACCCTAATTATTTAATAAGATTTACTTTCCTTTTTAAAAAATTAATAGTACATATTTATTTATATTTTAAATAACATATTATACGTGAAAATAAAATAATACAAGAAAATATTGAATGGTTTGTAATTTTGATCATCAGAATTTTCAATTGAATAACGAAATGGTTAAATTTACCTTCAACAACAAATTATTAATATTTTTTTTATTATGAAAAATTTTGGTGAGTTGGGTCTCATGGGCTTATCTGGGTCAGGGAAACCTTAATACTCACATCTTTGTGAGATATGAGTCATATACTTACCAAATGAACCAAAACTCTTTCGTAAATTATTAATGTTTTATCACGTAACTTTAATTTTAAACAATCTATAAATAAGCATGATAGATTAAAAACGAGTAAGGCTAGCTGGATTCAGAATTCAGACTTTACATGGATAGTTGGTATAAAAAGTGATTACTTAATTATCAGAAGAAACATTATTACTTTATTAGGTACCAAAATAAACCCTAGACACGTGCTTGGCTATCTATGTATTATTTACTATTTAGTCTCTAATTAAACATTATACAATTGCCCTCCTTGATTGCCTATAGGAGACAGCTTTGTCAACAAATAACTAGCCAATAGAAGAAATGGTGCTTTCTCTATCAAAAAAAAAGAAAAAAAGAAGAAAGGGTGCTTTTTTGCATGCATCGAAATCAAATAAAAATATAAATGTGTTCGTACGGCTTCTTTGTCTCTGGAAAGGGGCACGAAACATTTTTTTGTGATCTCTTTTCAACGAATCCACGTGCTGATTCCCTTTATCAAGCCATTTGTATCCGTAATGGATGTTGGTTCTTGCATGTTAATGTGAACCCTATTAACACTTTAATTGAGTAGTGAATTAACAACTTGAAATTTATATTTCAAGTTATTTATTGTATCTATGAAGAACAAACTTACTTATTGTATCTATGAAGAACAAGGAAGAATTAATATAAAATGGAAACCATGACATCAGAATTTACTTGATTGTTAGAGAAAATGATACCGGGACTTCTTTAATTTTGATGTAAAAGCAAAATTGGTCAACCTTCGTAATACTAAAATTGTTTTGCGGAGCATCAAGTATATATATGCATGAAGAACTATCACTGTTCTCATATTTCATCACTTTTTAAGGAAATGTTTCAATGATCCTAAAACGCTGCAATACTCCTGTCAAAAAAAAAAAAAAAAACGGTGCAATACTCATAAAGAACCTTGGATCATCAATGCGCTAGGCTTAGCAATGGGATTCGAATAATCTGTGGTTACCCGTCCGATTCCATCCCCATTTTGACAGGAAATTTTTTATTTTTTGGTAAACCAAAATAGAATTGAACTAAGAAGACTAAGCGGAAGCACAAGAAGTGACAACCAAGCAAAAGGTACAAAATATACTAAGAAATCAATTACAAAAGATAGATGACACCAGCTAAAAGGAATATGACATGAAAATCACAACGCAAGCGAAAGTTATCTATTTAAAATAAATGAATTATGATCTAGGCATAATCTAGAGAACAAAAGCCAAGTTGACACCAAAGAGACATTCGTAGTTTTCAGCAGCACCAATGAATTTAAAGCCATAATGAGGTCATGAGGAATCCATCCAAGACAACTAGCAACAAAATCCAGCAACTAGCATCAAAGTCCACATCAACTCCAAGTAAGACCTTAATTAATGAACCATAGAGCTAATGGGTAATTAAACCCAACACATTTAGCATTCAACCATTTCCAAGACCTGGACTTGGCCTGATCTGAAATTTGTTTAATTCAAAAATTGTTTGACGAAAACCGCAATTGATTCCTAGCCAAATAGAGTATACAAATGCGCACCAAATTACTTGCCAGAGTTCCTGCCTCTTTACATTGTAGCAAGAAAGACCAATAAATTGGAAAAAATGCCTCTTGCAGTCGTTATAAAGAGCTGACTATAATCCCAGCCACTTCAAGAAAGCCTACAACAGCTGTGAAAAGTAATGACAAAGAAAGAATAAATGTGAGGTAGTCTCCTGGTCATATTGACATCCCAAGCTCACTCCTAACTGCTGTTGAACAACTCTTCTTTTGATTAAATTTTGACGGGGAAAATCCACTATGTCTGGGTGCAGGTTTTGGTTTTCTCCACTATTTAAAGTCAAGGACTAGGACAAGGATGAGGATACTGATACTCACCTCACACTCGCACCACACTGCCACGCTGTTTACACAAATACTTATATACCATTATATGTTATTACTAAGATAAGATAGAGTACCATGGTGGTTGTTTGAATCTTATACTTAGATACCATATTGATACATAATCCTCTTTAATGCTTTGTGGCTTGGTTCGATTCTTGAACCTGAATTAGATGGTGACAACACGGTGGCTCAAGAAACCAATCGTAGATGGAGCGAGAGGAGATGAGGGAAGAAGAGAAGGGGATGTAAGGGGGATCTATATCTGGAAGTGAGAAATAATAGAGATAGATGAGGGAGATTAAAAGGGGCAGAAGAGAGATGGAGGTTATGGAGGAAGAAGGGAGACGACAACATTTTGCGGTAGAGGGTGATGTAGGGGCACCACCAGAGCACACGCATGGGTGGCCTCGCGTCCATCAGGACAGCGGTGAAGGGCTTCCAACCCCTCTTTTACTTCTTTCTCAATTTTTTAACTCTCTGTTCTTTCTTTGTTTTCCTTTTTATTGGTGCTATTGTTTTTTTTTTTAACTTATTTTTCTTCTTTGGCTTTTTACATGGATGGCACAATGACAAGACAATGGTTAAGGTGGTCGCGGGACGATGCAAATTTTTAGCTTACATAAGGGTTATTCCAACCCAATACAAGGAACATGCGATCCATACAAGATGCATTTACAAGTGGAGAAAACCCTACCCATCAAAGGTCGATACCAAAGTTTAGGAACAGATGAGTACACCCATCGAGCCACATGGCCAAATAAAGGTGCTGCTACCCACTCAAACATCCTAGGGGATCCACATACCACTCAATGAAGAGGAAAGTACCTGAATTACCTATAGCTAAGAACCAGTGCCAAGACAAAACTTTAATCTTCTCCATAAGCTCATCCCGAAAGGGCGCCCTATCACTACAAGAAAACACGGGATTACCGACGGCCTAAAGCCGTCGGTAATCCATAAAAGCCGTCGGTAATCCAGTTTTACCGACGGATAACCGACGGCCTAAAACCCGTCGGAAATATGGGCGTCGCAAAGGATTACCGACGGACTCTCCTTTACCGTCGGTAAATGAGGTCGATTACCGACGGGTAAAGCCGTCGTTAGATTTCCGACGGACTTGACCGTCGGTAAATCTGAAATATTTCCGACGGCTTAGGCCGTCGGTAATCGGGAATTTTTAATAAAAATAATAAAATTATTAATTAATAACCAAATTAATTTTATTCTTTAAGTAATTAATTAATTTAATTATTTATTTGTTTAATTATAAAAATAATTTACTCTCATATTAAAAATATTTATTTATTAATTTAATTAAAAATTACTTGTAATTTAATTTAATTTAATTATTAATTGATTTTCCATATATAAAAATGTGATAACGTAAACTAAAAAGCAAATTAAAAAGAAAACATAATAAATAAAAAATTCAATGAATAAAAATCAAGAACTAAAATAATATCCAAACGAAAAAATGATATCCAAAAATATGAAAAAATATAAGTACAACGTAACTAATAGTCCCGGTATTCCCGATCATGATCGAGATCCTCTACATCATCCGGATCATCGACATGACCATGAGTACGCGGAGGCGGCGGAGGCGGAGGCGAGGCGGAGGCCGAGGCCGAGGCGAGTAGGCTGGCGAGCTAGCAACCGTACATCTGCTCGCCGCCGCAAAGACTGAGTCAAAGCTCTGCTTCTGGGCCACGGCCCGCTTCAACTTCGGCTTATCTCCTGGTCATCCGCGAGAGCGACCGTGGCAACACTACTACTCGATGACTCTCCAAAGGTGTAGGCGGCGGGCCCTTTTTGTAGTTCTTTGGCAAGGTCGCCAAAGACCATATAGGCGCCCTTCTTCTTCCGCCAACCACTTCGCCAAACCCTCGGCCGGTGTAGATAGATCGTCAGGGCTCGAGATGGAGAACATGATGAGCTCGAGATCTAAGCCGAGACATCCTCGCCTCAAACTCCTCTGTTAAACAAACAAATAAGTCAAATCTTTTTTTAACAAAACAATATAAACATTATTAAAAAATATTTATTATATTTTATAATTACCTCGAGTCCGCCTCGAACGCTCATCAACGAAATCACCAAGATTCTCTTCGTATGAGTTGCAAGATGAAGCTCGTGCAACTGAACTTCTCTCCCCAACCTCCTCGACTGAGATTGTATTAATAAAAAAATTTAAATAAATAATAATAATAATAATAATAATAATAATAATAATAATAAAATAATAATAATAACAATTTTATAACACGTACAAGTCTAATCAAGGTGCGTCGCTGACCGACATCGCTTCGGTGTGCAGCCGCCACCCTTCTCGTGAGGCCCTATTCTTCTTGGCCTTCTGGTCGCCTGGAACTCGGGGAGTTCCAAAGACGCTACCGCCCGCCAGAGCTCGTCCTATCCAACTGGTCAAGGCGATCACGATGCGGGCATCTCGAAGCATGTCGAAAGGCGGTGGGAGGCCTTCATATGAAAATTCTTCTCCATCGCCTCCTCATCTTTTTCCTCCCAAGCAACCTCGCTCAGTATCAATATAAGACATTATTAAACATAATTGAAATTTACTTAAAAATAAAATAATATGCAATAAAATAAAAATTGCAGCTTACTCAAAGAATTAAACATATGGTCCCGCTCAAAATCCTTGATGTCCCAGGTGGGCCAAAACTCCTGGTAATTCTCCTCAATTGTTGTTGTGATAGCTAACGCAGCAAAGCTTTGAGGGAAGAAACTCAACAATAAAAACATGTTAAATAAATATATATATATATATATATATATACATGTAAATTATTAATAACTCAAAAATTGCAAATACTTACCCTCTACTAGATGGCACGATAAGAACTTCGACCATCATACAACATCTCAAGAGTGTCGGGCTCTGGCCCTCCCCTCGCTCAAGAACCTCCTCTGCTGAACCTCCTGCTTCCTCCCCGCCCCGCCCAACATCGGTGTCATCGTGTATGGCCCGCACTATAATCATGGTCTGATCGATGAGCATCGACCACGGATCGTGCACAACATGGGAACTCAAGCGCCATGTGGGCTGCTGGAACCAGGGTGGGGATCATGTCAATGTGAGGCAAAGGTGCCGAACGTGCCCAGTCCGTGTCGCCGTGTCGAATGTGCCCGAGTCTGTAGGTGGTGCGTAAGGTGTCTAGGTGCAGGAGGTGTATTAGGCTGTCTCGACGTAGATGTACTAGGACGACGCGTGTAGATGACAACGCCGAAAACCCAAGAGGTCACGCCTAATGATGGTCGGCCTCGACGACGAGGGGTCGAGGCGATCCCTTCCCTTCCATTTACCACCACCGGGTGGTCCGGGGGTCTGCCTCTGAACCTCCCGATGCCATATCTGTCTATAGAGCAATTGAATAATACTTGATCATGAAATATTATATTTAAACATAACAATATTACAAATGAATTCCATAAAAATAAACAAGTTATGAAAATAACCGACAAATTAAAATATATTGTTACACATTAAATTCTCAAATTGTAAAAATTAAACAATTTCAATCGCCCATTCTCGCCCACTCAATTTCGGCATCGTCTTCAGATCTTGATGGTTCTGCCACTTCTTCATTTAATTCTTCATCCCCATCTACATCTTCATATGTGATTGGATTGTCACGTAGTCGAGTAATGGGTTCCACTTCATTTACTACATTGACATGAGACATCTCATCCACTTGATAAGCCACTTCTTCCTGTGTATCATCTGCTTCAATGCGACCCCGTGGTTTTATCTTTATTGCGACACACCAACTGTAACACCTGAGGACGAGATCGACATCGTATTAGGACGACGTATCGAGACCTCGACCAAGACCTTGTGTCGAGATCCCGTGACTAGATCGTTTGCCGAGATCTTTTGTCGAGCTGATGAGACCACGTGCACTAGCTGCTGAGCTGAGGAGGTCGGGAGTCGAGTTGATGAAGTCGCGTACCGAGCTGATGAGGACGCAAGTCGAGCTGAGGAGACCGCGTTCACGAACTCGTGTTAGAACTTTGTACATTTGCACGAGCACTCTTGTCGACATCGTGTCGAGATGACACCTCGTATTATTTCGAACGTTACTCAGCGTTATTATTATATTGTTTGTAATTATTACATTGTCGGCTTGTCGTTGACCGACAGAGTAGAGGGTAATCATGAGAGGAACGAGTTAACGGGTAGATGATTATTGGGATTGGCATCTTATAGCTGGAGTTACGTTTTTACCCCTTTCTCGCCAGCTGTATACCACGACCGTTTCACTCATTTCTCTTTTCTTCTTTCTTCTTCCTTCCTTCTGCTCTGTGTTTCGTTGTTTCCTTAAAAATCTTCATCGACGAAACCGTGAGTTCCAGCGAGATTCTGCACAAGATTTCTTCATCAATTTTGTTCATCATCAACTTCTCGACCCATATCTCGTCTGATCGACCATCACCGTTGAGGTATGAAGAACAGATTTTCTTTCATCTGTGCTACTGTTTAGCGCTAAATCTTCTTCCATTTTTAATCAGTTTTATGCTTCCAAATCATATCAAATTGATGGGTTTTCTTCTTCACAATATTACCTATCTTTTTAACCGATTAATTGGGCTTGTAAAACAAAATTTCTTTCTCTGTTTTTCTGCAATCGGCAATGCCCAGAAACCCCATTTTTGGTTCGTTTCGATTTTCTGGTTTTTCGTTCGTTGCTTCTGAATATTGTTGTTGTCGATCTTTCTGTGAAGCATCAGATAACTTTTCATGAATTCTGATCGAAATCCCTAACTTTGTGTTGGAGGAAAAATATCTTTCAGTTCTTGAGTTTTATATATTTTCTGGGTTGTGGTTGAGTTTGGGGAAGAGAGAGCTAGATGTATTAGAACCATAGATCGATCTGAGTTGTGTTTGTTTTAGGAAGTCTGATTCCCGAGATCGAGTGAATTCCGAATCGAGGTGTACGGGAAAGCGAATCCAAGGACGCGGAAGCAGCAGAATCCAGAACGAGGACTGTACGTGTCGAGGTCGACTGAGAAGCGTACGTGTCGAAGTCGTTGTCGAGTTCGTTGAAGACAGCCGTGTCGAGATCGAGTAAGAGAAGTCGTTGTCGAGCTCTTTGAAGACAGCTGTGTCGAGGTCGTTGTCGAGCAGCATTAACTTGGAGTTCGGTAAGGGCTACTTCTAGATATCTCTAAGGCTTTATTGTATAAGTCCTTAAGTAAGGGCATTTCATATTCTATGTGGTTATGTTATTGTGTATGGAATTACTGATTTGTGTCGAGATGAAATGTTGTGATATGATTGAGTTTTGCATGTATTTAATATGTGATTGAATATATGTCGTGAAGTGTGTATTGCATGTTGAATTGCGTTTCTTCATGTCGAGCTTGCTCTTTTATTTGACATGCGGTTGAATATTTTGTGTTTAACTCCTTGAATATCGTATGCGGCGAATTGTTCATCGAGTGAGCGAGCTAGGTGAGTCGTATGACGTTTTTGAGCCGTGACCCGGATAACTGAGGGTGCTAGGTCCCCTTTTTGTTTACGGGAGATTGACTAGACGTCGCCACGCTACGGGACCTGAGTTGACTGTCCTAGGGAGAGCGAGGATCCCAAGGCTTCGGCTGGACTTTCCGACATACGGTACGGCGTGTGCATTCCGGAAAATTGTCGAGTCGAGAGAAAATGGAATTGTGAGTTGTGTCGAGTTTAGAGTGAGATGGTCGAGTCACGTCGGTGAATGTTATACTTTGCTGTTTGCTTATATTTTTATGTCGAGCTTATCTTAACTTGTTGAGAAGTTGACCCTTTCCCGTGGTGCCTTCAATCCATGACGGTTACCCAGGCGATGTCGAGGGCGCAGGTAACTCGACAGTAGACGATGCCGAGGAGGATCTCGACGAGGACCCGAGTGACGACCTCTATCTGTCGTGATTGTTTATTTATTGGATGTTGGTTTTTCTGAGGACTGTTCTTGTATTTCTTTTATGTTCGAGGTCGTGACCAGTTTGGGCAGTGTTGTTTTTGTTGCTACAGGGTAGACTGGAGGTCTTACTTTTGGAGCCCCTGCGTGGGAGTCTGGAAGTACCCCAGGGTATAATGGCTATTTTGAAGTTGTCGTACCTTAGGTGTATTTTCTTTGCACAATTGCTACTCTGTATTTTGTATACATTATTATTCGAGTGATATATATGTGTATGTTATGCATGTATGTTTTATTTGAATTTAAGTCTTGTGTCTTAGTTGCACCATGTTTCGAAAAGCTGTAATTACTCTGATGTGCACGAGTTGGTTTTATAAAAAAAAAATATATCGCATTTTTAAAAGGCACAAGAGTTTTGTTTTTAAAACACATCTCATATAGGTTTATGTTGAGCTTGGTGTGTTGAGCTCGGTAACTCGAGCTCGGTATATTGAGCTCGGTAGCGGTCCGGAAACGGGTCGTTACATTGTTGGTATCAGAGCAGTTCGGTTCTGACCGAGCTGTGCATAGGAATTTGGACTGGTCACTGTGTCGGGTTATGTGTTGGGTACCTAGTTGTATTATGTTGATTGCTGTTTGATTAAGTGAAGCACTTATTGCTTGAGAAATTGTTTGAACTGTTTCTTGATTGAAGCAGTGTGTTTTAACACATCCTTGTTGTGAGATTCTGACAGGGTTTTGAACTTTGTGGAATCTAATGCCACCTCGTAGGAATACGACATCTGCAACCGAGAACGTCGACATGGAACGAGCTATTCAAGCTATGACCGAGATGGCGGCAGCCATGGCTCAACAATCAGCTGCTGCAACTCAACAGGCTAACGCGATGGCTCAACAGACGGCAGCGTTAACTCAGCAGAACTTGCAGCAACAGCAACGAGCAGAACGAAATGCTGAAGCGAGAGGATTGGCAGACTTCAGGAAGCATGATCCACCGAAGTTCTACGGTGAGCCAAATCCGGATAAAGCTGATCTTTGGATGCAAGAGATCGAGAAGATCTTTGAGGCACTTCATTGCCCGGACAACGTGAAGGTCGACTATGCCACCTACTTACTGCTAGGAGACGCAGAGTATTGGTGGAGAGGAGTGAAGCAAACGTTTATAGCAGAACATCGCGAGATGACCTGGGAGCTTTTTCGTGAAAGGTTCTTGGACAAGTACTTCCCGGATACTGCACGAGCCGAGAAGGAGCAGGAATTTCTTCAACTGCAGCAAGGCAACTCGACGGTGTCCGAGTATGCGGCCAAGTTTGAATCGTTGGCGAGGTATTTCAGTCCATTTCGTGACCGAGTTGACCAGAGATGGTTAAGTGAGAGATTCCAACGGGGATTGAGATTCGACATTCAGAAGTCAGTGGTGTCGTTGAGGATCCGAAATCTCCAAGAGCTGATTGACCGATGTGTCGAGGTAGAAGGAGTGAGGAGCCACAAGAAGAAGACTGTTGTGGGCGGACCGGTGAGACCCCAGAGTGCGGGGCAGAGATTTGCACAGAAAGGGAAACTACCGCAGAAGAGACCTTACGACCGACCTCAGGGGAACAACAACAGGGGACAGTATCGTCCGATGACCCAAGTACCGAGGAGTGGAGGTCAGACCAGTGTCGAGGTGATTTGCTACCGATGTGGAAAGCCGGGACATTACGCGAGTAACTGTACTCAGAGGGAGGAGGTGTGTTTCAACTGCAAGAAGCCAGGGCATTTTGCTAAGGATTGTCCTACACCTAAAGCTGAACCGACTATGCTTGCGGCAAAGGCCAAAGGGAAGCGTCAAGTGGCTAAAGGCAGAGTGAGCTGATGATCTTATCCAAGGTGAATGTGAGATCGAGGGTAAATCCTTATCCGTTCTTTTTGATTCGGGTGCAACCCATTCCTTTATTTCTTCTGATTGTGTGAACCATTTGAACTTGATTGATCGCTTTACCGTTTAAATTAGTAGTTACAACCCGCTAAAACCTTAGTCACAAACACTGCATGTCTTAATTGTGTAGTGATTATTCAGAGTAGAAAGTTTGTGGTCAATTTGGTTTGTTTGCCTCTTAAGGGCTTAGATGTCATCCTCGGGATGGATTGGTTGTCACACCACCATGTCCTTTTGGACTGTGCCCGTAAAACTGTAATTTTTCCAGACCTTGGAGTCTCCAATTATCTTTCTGCCGAACGTATTGGAGTTTCTTTGAAAGAAGGAACTAGGGAATACATGTATCTGGCTAGTTCGGAAGTTTTCCAGCAGATCGACGTGAAGAATGTTCCAGTGGTGTGTGACTTTGAGGACGTTTTTCCCGAAGACGTGCCAGGGTTACCACCAGTACGAGAGGTCGAGTTCTCCATCGACCTGATTCCAGGAACAGGACCGATTTCCAAAGCGCCATACAGGATGTCTCCTGCCGAGATGAAAGAGCTGAAGTCCCAGATCGAACACTTGGAGTCGAAGCAATTCATACGACCGAGCGTGTCACCGTGGGGAGCTCCAGTGTTGTTGGTTAAGAAGAAGGATGGACGATCAAGGCTGTGCGTGGACTATCGCGAGCTCAACAAGGTTACCGTGAAGAACCGTTATCCGTTACCACGTATTGACGACTTGATGGACCAACTTCGTGGAGCGGCGATCTTTTCCAAGATAGACTTGAAGTCGGGCTACCATCAGATTCGCGTGAAGGAGGAAGATGTCGCCAAAACAGCTTTCAGGACTAGATACGGTCACTACGAGTACTTGGTGATGCCGTTTGGAGTGACGAATGCGCCAGCTGTGTTTATGGACTACATGAACAGGATTTTCCATTCGTTTTTGGATCAGTTCGTTGTAGTGTTCATCGACGACATATTGATTTACTCGAGGAACCGAGAAGAGCACGCAGAACACCTATGTCGAGTACTGCAGATATTACGAGATAAGCAACTCTATGCCAATCTGTCGAAGTGTGAATTTTGGCTTGAAGAGGTGAATTTTCTTGGTCACGTGATTTCCAGAGAAGGGATAGCTGTGGATCCAACTAAGATTGAGGCGGTGATAGCGTGGGAACAGCCGAAGACGGTTACCGAGATCAGGAGTTTTGTCGGCTTAGCAGGATATTACCGAAGATTCATTGAAGGTTTCTCGAAGATTGTCGCGCCTCTTACACGACTGACGAGGAAGGATCAACCTTTGCTTGGACCGAGGAGTGTGAAGCCAGTTTTCAACGACTGAAGGAGCTTTTGACGACAGCGCCTGTGCTGATTTTGCCTCAACCCGAAGAGCCTTTCGAGGTGTATTGTGATGCGTCACACCAGGGATTGGGATGCGTGCTGATGCAACATCGGAAGGTGGTCGCGTATGCTTCAAGACAGCTTAAGATTCACGAGAGGAACTACCCTACTCACGACTTGGAGCTAGCAGCAGTAGTTTTTGCGCTGAAGATATGGAGGCACTACCTTTACGGGAGCACTCTTACTGTTTTCAGCGATCACAAGAGCTTGAAGTACCTGTTCGACCAGAAAGAGCTCAACATGCGTCAACGTAGATGGACAGAATTTCTCAAGGACTACGACTTTACGTTGGAATACCATCCCGGTAAGGCTAACGTAGTAGCAGATGCGTTGAGCAGGAAGAGCGTTTTAACCTCGGTAATGATGATCAAGGAGTTGGAGATGCTCGAGAAGTTCCGAGATTTGAAGTTGAGTGTCGAAGTTTCACCGGGAAGCTGAGATTTGGTATGCTTACCATTTCTAACAGATTGTTGGACGAGATCCGAGACCAGCAAGTTCATGACGAGCTTCTGCAAGAGAAGATTCAGTTGATAGCGCAAGGGAAGGCGACAGAATTTCAGGTCGGAGCGGACGACATCTTGAGGTGCAATGGCCGAGTGTGCGTGCCTAACGTATCCGAGCTGAGGAAGTTGATTCTCGACGAAGCGCATAAGAGCAACTTTAGTATTCATCCCGGAGTTACGAAGATGTATCAAGACTTGAAGAAGCATTTTTGGTGGTCCGGAATGAAGAAGCAAGTGGCCGAGTACGTAGCTTCATGTTTAACGTGTCAGAAAGCGAAGGTGGAGCACCAACGACCTGCGGGAATGCTACAATCGCTTGACGTACCAGTATGGAAATGGGACAGTATTTCCATGGATTTCGTTGTAGGTTTGCCGAAGACGCAGAAGAAGAATGATTCGATTTGGGTGATCGTCGACCGATTGACCAAATCTGCTCATTTCTTGCCAGTGAGGTCGACATACAACGTGGAAAAGCTGACCGAGATCTACATCGCGGAGATAGTACGACTTCATGGAATACCCTCTTCGATCGTGTCGGACCGAGATCCGAAGTTCACGTCTCATTTTGGAGGGAATTGCAAGGAGCGATGGGAACCGAGCTCAGGCTTAGCTCGGCATATCATCCACAGACTGACGGTCAGACTGAGAGAACGATCCAATCGCTTGAAGATTTGTTGCGAGCTTGTACGTTAGATCACCGAGGAAGTTGGGACGACGTCTTACCATTGGTGGAGTTCACATACAACAACAGCTTCCATGCGAGTATTGGGATGGCACCTTTTGAAGCGCTGTATGGACGGAAATGTCAGACGCCTCTTTGTTGGTACCAGGACGGCGAGCGAACTGTCGTAGGACCAGATATGATCCAGCAGACTACCGAGAAGATCCGTTTGATCAGAGATCGGATGCGAACATCTCAAAGTCGACAGAAGAGTTATGCAGACCAACGACGTCGACCACTCGAGTTCGAGGAAGGAGAACATGTATTTCTTAGAGTCACCCCCACTACTGGAGTTGGTCGAGCGATCAAATCCAAGAAACTTACCCCTAAATTCATTGGACCTTACCAGATTCTTCGTCGTATTGGTCCAGTGGCATATCAGATTGCCTTGCCACCATTCTTGTCGAACATCCACGACGTCTTTCACGTCTCACAATTGCGGAAGTATGTTTCCGACCCTTCTCATGTCATCGAACCGGATGTGATTCAACTGAAGGACGACCTATCTTTTGAAGCGTCACCAGCAAGGATCGTTGATCGGAAAGCCAAACAGTTGCGGAACAAAGAGATCCAACTTGTCAAGGTTGTGTGGGATCAGAAGACGGGAGATGCGACTTGGGAGCTGGAGGAGAAGATGAAGATTCAGTACCCTGAACTTTTCTGAGGTAAGAATCTTATTTGCAATTTCGAGGACGAAATTTTTTTTAGAGGGAGAGATTGTAACACCTGAGGACGAGATCGACATCGTATTAGGACGACGTATCGAGACCTCGACCAAGACCTTGTGTCGAGATCCCGTGACTAGATCGTTTGCCGAGATCTTTTGTCGAGCTGATGAGACCACGTGCACTAGCTGCTGAGCTGAGGAGGTCGGGTGTCGAGTTGATGAAGTCGCGTACCGAGCTGATGAGGACGCAAGTCGAGCTGAGGAGACCGCGTTCACGAACTCGTGTTAGAACTTTGTACATTTGCACGAGCACTCTTGTCGACATCGTGTCGAGATGACACCTCGTATTATTTCGAACGTTACTCAG
This sequence comes from Calophaca sinica, assembly GCA_037113605.1. Lineage (NCBI taxonomy): Eukaryota > Viridiplantae > Streptophyta > Magnoliopsida > Fabales > Fabaceae > Calophaca > Calophaca sinica. Next base: position 83,650,113 of record CM073730.1, on the reverse strand, counting down.
CGTTATTATTATATTGTTTGTAATTATTACATTGTCGGCTTGTCGTTGACCGACAGAGTAGAGGGTAATCATGAGAGGAACGAGTTAACGGGTAGATGATTATTGGGATTGGCATCTTATAGCTGGAGTTACGTTTTTACCCCTTTCTCGCCAGCTGTATACCACGACCGTTTCACTCATTTCTCTTTTCTTCTTTCTTCTTCCTTCCTTCTGCTCTGTGTTTCGTTGTTTCCTTAAAAATCTTCATCGACGAAACCGTGAGTTCCAGCGAGATTCTGCACAAGATTTCTTCATCAATTTTGTTCATCATCAACTTCTCGACCCATATCTCGTCTGATCGACCATCACCGTTGAGGTATGAAGAACAGATTTTCTTTCATCTGTGCTACTGTTTAGCGCTAAATCTTCTTCCATTTTTAATCAGTTTTATGCTTCCAAATCATATCAAATTGATGGGTTTTCTTCTTCACAATATTACCTATCTTTTTAACCGATTAATTGGGCTTGTAAAACAAAATTTCTTTCTCTGTTTTTCTGCAATCGGCAATGCCCAGAAACCCCATTTTTGGTTCGTTTCGATTTTCTGGTTTTTCGTTCGTTGCTTCTGAATATTGTTGTTGTCGATCTTTCTGTGAAGCATCAGATAACTTTTCATGAATTCTGATCGAAATCCCTAACTTTGTGTTAGAGGAAAAATATCTTTCAGTTCTTGAGTTTCATATTTTTCTGGGTTGTGGTTGAGTTTGGGGAAGAGAGAGCTAGATGTATTAGAACCATAGATCGATCTGAGTTGTGTTTGTTTTAGGAAGTCTGATTCCCGAGATCGAGTGAATTCCGAATCGAGGTGTACGGGAAAGCGAATCCAAGGACGCGGAAGCAGCAGAATCCAGAACGAGGACTGTACGTGTCGAGGTCGACTGAGAAGCGTACGTGTCGAAGTCGTTGTCGAGTTCGTTGAAGACAGCCGTGTCGAGATCGAGTAAGAGAAGTCGTTGTCGAGCTCTTTGAAGACAGCTGTGTCGAGGTCGTTGTCGAGCAGCATTAACTTGGAGTTCGGTAAGGGCAACTTCTAGATATCTCTAAGGCTTTATTGTATAAGTCCTTAAGTAAGGGCATTTCATATTCTATGTGGTTATGTTATTGTGTATGGAATTACTGATTTGTGTCGAGATGAAATGTTGTGATATGATTGAGTTTTGCATGTATTTAATATGTGATTGAATATATGTCGTGAAGTGTGTATTGCATGTTGAATTGCGTTTCTTCATGTCGAGCTTGCTCTTTTATTTGACATGCGGTTGAATATTTTGTGTTTAACTCCTGGTATATTGTATGCGGCGAATTGTTCATCGTGTGAGCGAGGTAGGTGCGTCGTATGACGTTTTTGAGCCGTGACCCGGATAACTGAGGGTGCTAGGTCCCCTACGGGAGATTGACTAGACGTCGCCACGCTACGGGACCTGAGTTGACTGTCCTAGGGAGAGCGAGGATCCCAAGGCTTCGGCTGGACTTTCCGACATACGGTACGGCGTGTGCATTCCGGAAAATTGTCGAGTCGAGAGAAAATGGATTTGTGAGTTGTGTCGAGTTTAGAGTGAGATGGTCGAGTCACGTCGGTGAATGTTATACTTTGCTGTTTGCTTATATTTTTATGTCGAGCTTATCTTAACTTGTTGAGAAGTTGACCCTTTCCCGTGGTGCCTTCAATCCATGACGGTTACCCAGGCGATGTCGAGGGCGCAGGTAACTCGACAGTAGACGATGCCGAGGAGGAGCTCGACGAGGACCCGAGTGACGACCTCTATCTGTCGTGATTGTTTATTTGTTGGATGTTGGTTTTTCTGAGGACTGTTCTTGTATTTCTTTTATGTTCGAGGTCGTGACCAGTTTGGGCAGTGTTATTTTTGTTGCTACAGGTGACTGGTGGTCTTACTTTTGGAGCGACTGCGTGGGAGTCGGAAGTACTCCCAGGGTATAATGGCTATTTTGAAGTTGTCGTACCTTAGGTGTATTTTCTTTGCACATTTGCTACTCTGTATTTTGTATACATTCTTATTTCGAGTGATATATATGTGTATGTTATACATGTATGTTTTATTTGAATTTAAGTCTTGTGTCTTAGTTGCACCATGTTTCGAAAAGCTGTAATTACTCTGATGTGCACGAGTTGGTTTTATATGAAAAATATATATCGCATTTTTAAAAGGCACAAGAGTTTTGTTTTTAAAACATATCTCATATAGGTTTTGTTGAGCTTGTTGTGTTGAGCTCGGTAACTCGAGCTCGGTATATTGAGCTCGGTAGCGGTCCGGAAACGGGTCGTTACACCAACCTTGTTTGTCCCTTCGAGTTGATGGATAAGGGACATAATACACTTGTCTTACATGTTGTGCCATGATAAACGGATCAAACATTTGGTATCTTCTGCTCATGTGTATGTCAACAGTATTATATTTTCGATCCACTCTTGTGCCTCTATTTGATGGATCAAACCAATTACAATAAAATAGCACTATTTTTTTAGTATAGTCTAAAGCATTGTACGTCAGTTCATATATATGTTGAATCACGCCGTAAAAGTCATCTTCACCTCCATCTGTGGCACCTTTTACATAAACCCCATTAATCGCTTTTTTCCCCTCTGTTTTTGACTGGGTTTGGAATTTGTATCCATTTACAAAGAATGTGTGCCATTCTTTTACACGTGATTTAGGACCATGAGATAAATTTCTCAAGTGTTGGATTTTAGGGATTACGCCGCTTATACACTGTGTACACACCATGTGCAAACAAATTATGGTTCCTATTTTCAAACAATATTTTTGTATTTTCAAACAATAAATAATAATAATATATATATGACGACTCAAAAACATACCTGGTTCCTAAACCACGTTGGGAAATATTCATGAATATAGGCGTAAGAGTCTTGTACGCGCTTGTGGGCTTAGTTAACAAGAATGCCCTGATCAAGTCATTATCAAACAAATGATCAAGAGCAATTGTGGATTAAAGAAATTGAAAGTGGTCAAAATGATACATACGTTAGATACGGTGATACTACGCACGGTTGATCAACACGTGAACGTGGTGACTTCCACACTTCGCCTGTTATCCGCTTATCCACCTCCTTTCCACCATGACCAGGAAAGGCAAAATCATCGATAAGGCAAGCGGGTGTCTTTCACTTTCAATTTCTACTTCATTCCTACTATTTGTTGGTGTCAACATGAAGTTCGTAAAATAATGGGAACAGAAATGGATTGTCTCACGGTGTAAGTAAGTTGCACAAATAGATCCTTCAACCCTGGCCTTATTTTTCACCGACCGTTTTGAGTCACCCATAAATCTAAAAAATAACAACGTTGATGATAAAAATTGATACATTTAACCCTTCAAATAAATATTTATTTTAGAGAATACTTTATTATAGTACCTTTCGAATGGATACATCCATCTGTATTGAACCGGTCCACCAAGCCTAGCTTCATGTGCAAGATGCACTACTAGATGCTCCATAGAATCAAAGAAAGCAGGGGGAAATATTCTCTCCAACTTACATAGAATGACTAGTATGTTTTGTTCCATCCTTATGAGATCATCCTCTCTCAATGTCGCAGAACACAAATCTTTAAAGAATTGGCTGAGTTCAGTCAGTGGATTTAAAACATTTGACGGCAAGGAACTAAATGCAATAGGAAGTAAACACTCCATGAATACATGACAATCATGACTTTTCATCCCAATCATGGTTCCTTTGTTCACATCGGCACATCTTGCCAAATTAGAAGAATAACCATCTGGCATCCGAAGTTCTTTTATCCACCGACAGACTAACTTGGCTTCCTCGTGATTAAAGAGTAACAGCTTTGGGTTTCGTGGTCTTCCCATCCGACCGATTCTTCAAATGCAAGTCCTTTCGCCTCTGATAAAGTGGTAAGTCTAGTCCGCCTTCTCATTGTCTTTTGTTTTTCCTCGACGTTCATCACTGTGAGAAAAACATTGTCAAAAAAGTTCTTCTCAATGTGCATAACATCAAGGTTGTGTCTCAATAAATTATCTCTCCAGTATGGCAAATCCCAAAAAATACTTCTTTTTGTCCAATTATGCCATTGTCCATATCCTTCAAATCGATCCAATTTGCCAAAATCTGTGATTTTGGGCAGTTCCATAACCACTTTCCCAGATCTGTTCAAGGCGTCAACCTCGGGGCGGGCCATCTAATTCAACTTCCCCCTTGTTGAAAGCGTTCTTATTTCGTCTAAATGCATGATCATCGGGTAAAAACCTGCGATGTGAGTCAAACCAAGAACTCTTCCCCCCAAATTTCAAGGTAAAGGCCTTTGTATGCTCCATGCAATGCAGACATGCCATTTTACCATGAGTACCCAACCAGACAACATGCCATATGCAGGGAAGTCATTAATGGTCCACATCGGTAGCGCCTCATTGTAAAATTCCTCTTTCGTGCAATATCGCACGTCACAACACCATTCCACAACCTTTTGAGATCGCCAATAAGAGGCTCTAAATAGATGTCAATACCATCTGTCGGATTATCTGGACCCAGATAACACGTCAAGAACATATAAGGCTTAGACATGCACATTTCGGGAGGAAGATTGTATGGGGTAACGATAATCGCCAACAAGAATAAGGTTTCGCCGTGGATTGAACATGAGGGTAAAACCATCGAGCATAAGCCAAGTCATACATTACGTGGATCTGCTGCAAAATCGGGATGCACACGATCAAAGTGCTTCCAAGCTTCACCATCGGAAGGGTGGCGTAACATACCAAGTGCTTTTATTCTCATAGTGCCATGTCATTTTGTCTGCGATGCGTGGTGATGCAAACATTCTCTGCTGACCTTGGAATAATTGGCAAATAAAACATTGCCTTCAGGAACTAGTTTTTGTCCACCCGTCCGATTATTAGTATGTGACATATACCTAGGCTCACCACAAAATTTGCATTCAACTAGCGCACCATCATTTTTACCAAACTCATTGTCGTAATACAACATACACCCTCTCACACAACAATCAATCCTTTTAGATTCCATGACTTGGACACTAAGCTTTTAGCCTCGTAATAACTTTTTGGCAAACCATCTTTGATAGGTGACGAGTCCAACATCATTTTCGTTCACGAGATCCAAGCACACCGGTAGCACCACAGTTGGACTTAAGAGCTAAGAGCCTCACACACATTGATAACTTAGAGTGCAGAGACCCTTCAAACAACGGCTTGTTTGTTTCTAACAACAGATTATAAAATTTTTGTCTTGTCTCATTTGGAAGTTCATCCGTGTCATCATCTTGTTGCTCATCGAATAACACGTTCACCCCCAAGGCATCACAAACCATATCTTGCATTAATTCAATCTGCTCACCACATCCCGAATCTACGAATCGCCAAGCACCTTCGCAATTATCAAGAACCCCTAAATCAACGTGAGGCAACTTTTTCACCATGTGTAGTCCAAATCGATGAATTAAGCCTAAATCCAATCGAATACGGTGGTGCGTGACCTCACTTGGGCTCTTAATCCTTCCGCAATCGCAATTAAAGCACGGATATCTAATCCCTCCATTAGTTTTGAAATCTTTATGTACCATTGCGACTTGGACAAAGCACGCAACCCCAGTATAAAAATCTGGTTTCAAACCCCTCTCCCGGATACAACCTATCGTACATCCAACTACGACTCGAAAGAAAATATTCCATCTTACGCATGTCAAAAAAATCACAATTTCAAAGAAGACGACGTTCTTACAACCGCTCTCTTTCTTTAAATGGTATGACTATCCCATTCCAGAAAAAACTTTTTGAACTTCGTATAATAATCATTCCTTAATTCTCGTATCTTATACTTGACAAAATTTTTTGACATTTCCCATTGGTCTCGAGTACACAAAATGAACGCAGCTTATGAACACCGCAATCAAGTATGCACCCAGAGAACAAAAGGAAATGAATCGAACCAAATTTCATCAAATATAAAGATACGAGAATTAAGCAACAACTATTATACGAGTAAAGAAAAAGTTTTTTCCCAAACTGTCCGACTTGGACAATTCAAGGTTCAATATACAATGAGCACATGGTACCCTAAAAGAGTATATGAACTCAATAATATATTAAACCTCAAACCGGAAGCCAAGACTTCTCTCTGATACTAATAACAAATATTAAACATCCATTCGATCAATGATTAACATAACAATTAGACAAGCAGAAGTGACAAGGGTAGAATTAGTTTTATTATATATATATATATATATATATATAATAAAAAATATTTTATTTTCCTTTTTCATTTAATTTCTTATATGATATAATATTTTATAATTTCTTAAGGTAATCATATTGGAATATCTACCTAGTATATTTTTTGAGATATAATAACACATGTTTTTATTTTTTCTTTTATATTATAACTAAAATAGAAATATTGGAAATATGTGAAAAAACTAACTTGACTCATGCCATAGCTCAGCCAGTTAATCAAAAAGAGAGAGGGAGAGAAAAATATAAATATAAAAAAAAACAGCATAAGCGCCTGATTTTGATGAATTGATGGCCGGGTTTGGTGGAAGCCCTGTTTCCAATAATAATGGGTATGAAGCTTTGTCTTCAGTTCCTGTTTTCTTTTCTTCTTTTTGTTTATATTAGGAATTGATGCTATAGGGGGATTTGAGGTTGAAGTCATTACTAATTAGCATAAATGTTCAATAGAATTGTTTTCCTTAATAGCGGTCTCTGAATTTATTCATGTCTACCTACCTGTTAGTTCTAAAATTTATGATAATTCACATGATGCTAGTCTTTCTAGTATAAATGGCTGAACAAGTTAAAGGGCTAACATGATAGTATCACGTTTATGGAGGTAAGAACTAACTCGTACACATACATAAATTCAGAATTAAACTGAAAGTAATTTGCCTATTTTACTCAACTAACTTCCTTATAATGGTTTTACGTAAATAGAATTACAAGTTTTTATAATGGCACAAAATAGCTCTGCCTATCAGCAAGTGGCTATGATGAAAAGTTTTTACCGGCTAACTTATTTGCATAGAGTACTTTGTGCTCTTAGCAAGCTTTGGGTGGTGTCCAGCTGTAAATAATTATGCTACTACGTCTATTCTATATTGTAAATATCTCCCTAATTTTTATTTGTCAAACGATTTTGAACTGGAAATTGGTATCTGTAAAATTGTATTAAAACTGAAGAGAGTGGAAAAGAAGTATTATCTGGGAATATCTTGTTATGATCCCAAAACACACATCCATTGATTAATTCTGCTACTACATCCATTGAACGTCAAAACACACATCACCTCAAAATTCTCTCTCAGAGAGAACTATGATGCAAATCAAACTAAATATGTCGGTGTGGGGGTCAACACCAACCCTTTTTCCACCCAATGAGTCAACCGACATTTCATTAGAGTGCATACCTAATTCTCGAGAACAAGAGCGTGTCCACGCCCTTCGATGTCGATGGCGCCTCCGAGCAGTGTGGTGGCCTCGAACTAAAAATACTGAAAAAACATAGAAAATTTTAACTAACAAGCTACCAAATAGCAATCAACAAAAATGAAAGGTCGTTAGTACTTTTTGTATAAATCATAACTATAAGTAAATCATCTAACACAATTTATTATTATGTGTATTTGAATTAATTTTTTTTTCAATTTATTTTTATGTCATGATCCACTTCTCCAATCTCTATTTCATCTTCATTATTCTACAAGTTATTATTATTATTTTACAAGTTAGCAAACAGTTCTTTTTCTCAATAAATAAATAAAAAACAGCAAGTTAACATCAAGTTTGAACTATGAAAGAATTACTCACCAATGCTTGCACCAAGGAACGCAAAATTTCACAAACTATGCAAAGTCTTTCTCCTTTATCTGGAGATCAAAAAAAATGTAAATTGAGACCATAGCATTAATAACCGAGATAAATTTCTATAACATATGAAGAGGGTGCACAACAACTAAAACATATTCAGACCAAATACCAAATAAGTTTATTGTGTAAAAAAACAGTCAATCATAAAAAAATACCTCAACAAATAATACACCACACCAAAAGAGGGGAAAACATGGTAAGGGTACAGATCCAAAAGAGAAAGAAACACTAAGTTACCTCACATTCCTTTTCTCTCTCCTATTCTTCCTCACATAGACTCTCCAAACCGTAACCGTGGGCCCCTTTGGCTGATGCACCCATTGCTCACTTGGACCTTCATTCTCTACTTGGGTCCTATCAATTAGCTCCTAATCTTTAACTTTAATTTCACCCTCATTCTAATGTTAGTCGATGCTAAACAAGTTTTATGACCATGAAGAAAATTGTCATGGAGAAAACTCGAATTATGGTTCCAAAATAAAATTTCTAACCAATTTATTACACAAAACAATGTTTCAGCTTCAAATCCACACATAGTGGTTGTTGTATCTTCAACTTCTGCATTTTCAGATGACAGGTCTATCAGGTAAGATGAAGTATGATGGTATTCATGAAATGTTTTTCACAATAAGGACAGTATTAAATGCAGCATTCTCGTTGAATGTTCTATCATAATATACAATCCTTAAGGGTTTTTTCATACTTTTATTGATGGCATAGACTGAGCAAGTCATGGTAACTCTATAGTATACATTTATTTTTAAATGATAGATATAGATTATTTAAAACAACTACCATATTTTAAATGGCATTTTTTTTTAAAAAAAAAATCTATATGCAAAAGCAATTTTATGGCCAAAAAAGCAATACAGTATATTAATAGTGCTATTTAAAGTAGCTTTAGCGATGATACCATGGTCCATGAAATACTATACATTAAATACAGTATACCACGAAATACTATACATTAAATACTATGAAATATTTTACATTAAATACAATACATCAATACAGTAGCTTTAGCAATGATACCATGAGATACTATGCATTATAGTGCCTTGATTTCACTACAAGTGCTTTACAGTTTGGCAAATCTCACACTAGTTTAGAACTGTTTAAGAAAAGCTAGTCATTCAGATTCATAGTATTTTGTAACTAGTTAACTTCTATTAAAATTTGTTTTAAAACAGTTCGCATCTAAAAAAAATAGCACACATATTGACCATTGGATGAATGAGTGATTTCTACATTTCTATCTTATCCAATATACACCCTTAGATCTAGGTGAAAGGGAGAGAGAAAAGGAAGAGAAAGAGTATGGAAAAAGTTGCAAAAGGAAAAAAACCAACTTTCAAATGGTTTCCTTCAGAACCAGTTTTGCCTCAAAAGTGGTTCAGAACCATTTTTAGAAAAACTTAGAAGTTATCAAACATCTTACAATAAAAACAGGCCTATTGCAAACATATTGTTTTTGAAAATGCCTCAATGTAACTTCTAATCTCACAGTATATAGTCAAACTATTGATAGTTTTAAGAACATATTTATAGAATAGCATGATATTCCACAGCAGATGTACCACAATGAACTCAAATGAAGTTTAAAAACATAAAGAAATACATTTTCAATCAATGTTTACAATAATGGATACACAAACCTTTGCCTCCACAAGGATTAGTGGTCTACTTTCTATCTTAACACGCCCGACAATAGCAATTCTTTGCCGACCCTGCTGATCAACCACAATCACTTCTTTTGCTGATTTTAATTCAGACAGGTAGCATGTTGTGCCTCCTGGAACAGCAACATAGACATAGACATAGACATAGACATTCTTTGTCTTTATATTTTATTTGTTTAAGGAGGTTGTATAACTTGTATTGATTGATAATAGGCATTCTATGATTGGTTTCCTACTATACACCAATTTTCTTTTTACTATTTTAGTTTCGCAATGAGCTTATTCCGTTGCATTGTTTTCATAGATTTTGAGGCCGACATGAAACGATGATGGTGTGTATGTAGGTAGGGGCAGGTGCGTAGGCGGAGACCAATTTTCTACCCCATCAGGGTTTGGAGCGAGGTCGGGGTGGCTCAGGGAGTCACGGTAGTTTTAACACCCGAATTTCCATGACCTTTATGTATTAGGATTTTTAGGATGATTGTGTGATTATTATGTGTTTTTAGAAGTGTCTAAGGGTTTAGTTAAGAAGGGAGACCTTTAAGAGAGACTACAAAGCCTTAGAATTGGGAAAATCACTTTTTAAGCAATTCTGAGTCTGTGAATCGATTCACCCCCATGAATGAATTGATTCACAATAGCTGACAACATTTTTAACTTATCGGGTTGCCTTATTTCGGCCCGTTTTGCCTCTAATTGAGATCAGACTACTTAAGCACGACCCAACCCTAATTGTGCCACATTAAACCTTTGTGAACTCAACCATAATCACTCCCTAAGAGCTCTCAAGGAACCCTAGAACTCTAAGAGCTTTCTCTTTTCTGTTATCGCCGTTTCTCACTGTTCTCACTCATTCTTCCACCGAATTGGACGCCGTCTTCAAGGATATAACTAATGAATCTTTCTCTTCTTCTTCTTCTCTGCCTTCAATTCTTTCTGGTTCTAGAAAGGAAAATTTATTGGTATATACTTGATGATTGACTTGTTTTATGAGGATAACATCTTATTATCCTCCTTGCATGTTTATTGGTCACGAGCTTGCGACCAATGCGTGATGATTGATTTGATTGTATATCCGACATATTTGTTAGGTATTTGGTTTGTGGGAAACTTGTCAACGAGTTCATTGATGCAGTGGACCCCATGACCGTTAATCATGAAAGAAGTGATTAGATAGTGACTCTAGTTTTGAGTGATGCACGACTGATATTGCGCATCGAAGATGGAGTTTCGTTGGGTGGTAAGCAAACAACTTTATGGACAACAGTTCGGACACCACCACGAAGAGCTCTGCTTGGCCTTGCGGGTAGTTGCCAGTAGGGGTTCTTACATAAAGGCGGGGCACTGCTGAGGTGTCCCATTCATACACTGGATCACATTGACTAAACTCAGTCTTTATCTTTGGATGTTAAGGGCACTCTCATCCGCTTACCCAGAGAGAAAAAGGATCCTGATGACTTTGATGGAGTAGATGTTAGATTCGCGTTAGCTGGTTTCCAACGTAGGACCGTTGACTGATTGGCATTGACTGTTGAGATTTTGGTTGTTGATACATTGTATGCTTGATTGTTTACGTAAAATGTTTTATTGTGCTTATGTCGTATTTCTTTTCATATTGAGTATGATTCCTCACTCCTCTGTGTTTGCGGCTACTTGTACACCTTTTGTACGAGTAGATGGTGAGACTGCAGGTGATGATGTGGACATAGACGCTGAGGAGTAGTCTAAACGCGATGCTGCTTAGCTTAGGATTTATTTATGATTTATTTAAGTTTATTATTCCGATGTAAAGACTAAGGGTTTTAGCTCTAAGACATGTGACATTGGATTATTGGGTTTTTATTTCCACAAAACGTTTTGTGTTTTTATTTTTATTTTGCAATGTGGTTTGAGTATTATTTGACGTGAACTACTATTCTGTTTAAAATATTTTTATAAACTCAATATTTTATTACTTATTGTATGCCTTTTAAATATTTTTCTCGTACGACGGAGTATAGTGGGTGTCACAGTAGGGAAGACAAAACCCGCCTTCCGCCTAGTCGCAATGCCTAATCGATACTCCACCATAATGACTTGTCATGTGGAAACCTAAATCATACGTACATAACCAGCAAAAAAGTGCAAAACATATAGTAAAATCTTTGTTCTTAAATTATGGGCTTCTAATGATTTGAAAAACATTAAAAAAGCAACTCATTTGACCATGAACAAAGATCAACCCAGCTTGAGTGGCACAGCCAAATAGAAAACAAAAATTAAAGAAAAGCCAACACTTAAGCTAACAAAAGCATAACTAATTAAACAATTAACGCAAATTAGAAAACAACTGCTCTTCAAAAAAAAAAAAAAATTAGAAAACAACAGAAGAGTTGGGAGCATTAATATTAAATAAACCTAAGGTGGGACACTCACTATTTTCGCTTTAAAACAAGAAAAAATTGAATCTTGTCCCTATATTTTGTATCCAGCTGTTCATGATTGTCCGACAACTGTTTGATTAGACGTTGGAACATTTCATGTGTAACTTCCTTTTCAAAGTGTCTAGTGAAAATTCCCTCCATTGCAGCCCTAACATGAATTATATATTCAGGTATCACCTGGCTGGTGCTCTTTAACCATGGTGCTGGGTTTGTCAGTTCCATTCGCTCAATGTTAAATCGCCCATTTATTTTAATCAGCCTTGTCATCTCCTCTGGACTTGGGGCATAATATGGCAAATTGAAGGAGTCAACTTGAGATTCATCAACAAGACCCTATGAAAAAGAATGTCAGAGAGTTAAGATAATTTGTATTAAGAAACAACTTAAAAAAAGATTGTTAATTATCATTAAAAATAAAAAGTACTTTTCTTTAAGATAAAACTTAGGTAAGGTTCCTTAAGTGTGGTTCGTGTTGTTCTTCTCACAAATCAGGATAAAAACTGTTTTGATAGTGGTAGTTATGAGAGGTTAGAGATAGTAAAATTTGATAGAGAGAGAAAAATTTATCTATTTTATATGAGGAACAACACCAACCACACCTAAGGAACCTTACCTAAGTTTTCTCCTTTTCTTTATTAAGGTTTTATGTTTTGATTGGAGTTATCCTAAATTTATTTATTTTTATTTTTTTTTGAAAGGAAGTTATCCTAAATTTATTAGCTAACCATATTGGTCACACCTTTTTTTTAACAGCAAAAAAGGGATATATTAAACGGATTAAAGGGGTATTCCAACCTATATTTGTCACACTAACTGATTTCTTGTTGCGGATAAAATGAAAGGCGATTTAGAGTCTATTTGATTTTAAAAATTGTCTTAATTTTTTAATTTTTACTTTATTTCTAATTTTTATAAGTTCATATAAAAACAATGAAAAAAAAGTATTTTTAGAAATTACTCTTCTGTCTTATTTTATTTGTCATTTCAAGTAATACACAAATCTCAAGAAAATGAATAATTATAGTCATTACGAAAATAAAATAATCTATTTTTCTATTAAGTTGTCGATATTATAGTAGAAGTTAGGTGAAAAGACTATTTATATACGATAGTTGAGATAAAAACAAATAAGGATGCTATTAAAAAGTAATTAAAATATTTTCGATATTCTAAATTAAGTGATAAATAATTTAAGGTAAATAAATATTCTAAACAAGACAAATAAAAATGAAACAAGGAGTGTAACTCTTTTTGTCTTTCTTGAGGACTAGTCTCAGGATTAATTATCATGCATTAATATTTTGCTTGTTATACATAAAGGACGTACATCAAATATTTGTTGCCCAAACTAGAAACCAAAAAAAAAATTAGATATTATTTTCTTCTCATATTATCTGTCGTTTAAAGTAATATACAAATTTCAAAGGAACCATCAATATATCTTTTTCACTAAAATAACCCTTTTTCACTACAATGCCCTTAATTATAAATCAACAACTCATCTTAAAACTGTACACTTATTTATCTTGGAAAGAATATAAAACATTGAATCGAGTGAATGATTTTTTTTTTGGTAAACCAAGGTATTCTCTACGCACTACTGTAGAGACTAATCTTTCGAGGTAACTGAGATCTATTTAAGAAGTTGACCTCTCTCAACAGATATTTTTCCATACGTACCGGGCTAGGGATCGAACTCAGGATTAAATGGTTAAGGGACCCAAGTATCTACCACTTTTGCCACACCATGTTGGTGGGTGAATGATTAAAATAATTATAGTTGTTATGTAGAAATACCAATAAATATATGACAAGTGTGAAAGGGCACTCAAACCCTATAAACTGAGTACAAGAGGGTACTTCAACCCAATACCTCATGAGCAAGAATCCCAAACTATTAAAAAAATTAATTAATTGTTTCTCGATAGTTTAAAGTGGTAAATAATTTGAAACAAGTGAATATTCCAAAATTACATCGAAAAAATGGAATAACAAATACTTAACAAATACTTCTTTCTAGTTGTGGGTGCTTAAAATAGGGAAAAAAATATTAATGACGTATTGACATTCTTTCATTGAAGGGATAAGGGAGGACAAAGATAGAGGCAAATGATTTGGTTCCCCCATCACAACTTTGTTTTAGGTATGGCAAATAACTAAGAATTAATAATTTTGTTTTTCTATTTACACTTTACCAAAACAAGAAAAGAAAAATGCTGGGTGGGTAGCAGGTTTACCTCCTTTGCAAGCTCGATGAGGATACATCCCATATAGTCATAAAGCATGCCATTAATAATGTTATCATAAGGCATACCATTAGGAGCACCTTGCATCACAATAACAAGCAAGCCACCAGGAACAAGTTCTTCAGCCCTAGCATCCAAAAATTTCCCAGCATCCTTAGCAAATTGAGCAGCATATGCATCAACAACTTCCTTAGAAGCACTTGTATAGTGAATTCTACCTTTATTCCATGCCGGAGACTCCACATCTTGCACCTCTTCCGGCGACTTCGAAAGAAAATGAAGTGCATAACTAGTATAAGCAAAATGAAGAGATGATTTAGGAACCAACCGGTCATAGAAAGAACCAGGAACACCGGATGCAAAATACTCTCTATCTTGAGGTAAAGAGGTGAAGAGGATGTTGAAATCGTTGGATGGTAGATCGTTGAAGAACACGTGGAAATCTGGCATTGGTGATGAAGTGATTGGAGTACACTGGCTTTGGAACTTTTTTTTCATGGCTTCGATTACATAATGTGTAGTGGTGAATGTGTTTGGACCTGTGGCACAACCCAAATCTGCCACACGAATCTCGTTGGAAGAAGCAGATGCAAGGTTTTTCACATCAAGCTTGTTGTGGATTTCTTCTTCTATCTTACTCTTCTCAACGCTTGAGCTTCGTTCCTACAAAAGAAATCTTGGTCAGAATGAGCTCGCATCTAAATTCGGGTTGCTAAATCATAATTCATTTTGACTAGGATTTATTTTTTCCTTTCTAATAATTTCTACAGAAAAAGCATTAATTGTATTATTTAAAACTTTTTTCTCGACTTTAATTAGATTTTTTTTGTGTTGTTTTCACTTACTAGTACTCTATCTAGTCTCAAATATAAACAAAAAAATATATATTTAGTGGTCTAAAATATATAAAAAAAATATTAACTAATTTCATATTATTTAATGATATCATATCTAAAATATTCTTCAATTAATTTATAATTTGTTTTTTCAATAATCTTTTTAGTCCGATGGAACAAGTTTTCAAGCATGCTTATATTGATAGCACCTAAATAAACAAAACTATTAATGCATTTTGTAGATCTATTGTGTAATGCTAACAAGTGCCCTAATTAAGGGTATGAATTAAGAAATCAATAAAAGAAAAATTTGTCTTAAAAATACAAATTAAACACTTTTCAATGTATTAAGTATAGTGTTTCTCTATTGATTCGTTAACCAATGCCTTAGGACACTCGATAGCATTTTCGATATCTACTAACCTTCAAAATAGTGAGATCTATAGCTTTATAGTCTAGTAGGTATTTTAAAAGTGTCGCCCCTCCACTTTCCAAGAAAAACTTGTTTAAATCTTGTAATTTTCATACTGAAATTGATTAACGAATGAATAAAATATATACCTGAAAGTAGGAATTTTTGGTGTAGCTGTATGTGCCACTACCTCCATTTGGTGGTAGCGCATTGATGACAAGTTTTACCTTGTCTTCTCCGCAAATTTGGTGTTGTTGATGATCCATCGAGGATTTTGCCATTTGGTTCATCTATGGAAGAGTCTGGTTAGAAGCTCCCATTATATAGAAGTCCACGTAGTGGAAGCACCATAAAAAAAGCATGCATCAAGTATTTGGTGATATCATTAATTATTTATAATCGTCAACTAATTAAACAGAGTACATTAATGTCATATGAAGTGCATTTACCTTTATATCCTTTGCCTACTTGCATACGAACAAATTATTGGTTGTCAGAGGAAGTTTAGATTCCCATTTAAAGATTAATAATTAAAAGTAACGGCATAAGTAAACGAAATATCCTATATTCGATTTGGATAATGATAAATGAACAACCAAATACGACACCCGTACGGACAATACCGTATGTCTGTACGGATTTTTTTTTAAATCACTTTTTACAAAATTATTATCAAAGTGGTTAATGCAGTTCACTAATTGGTTAATGTACCACTCTGATGCTAATTTGTCAAACTGCACTCATTAACCACTTTCAGTACTGTATTAACCACTAATATCAATTCTGTTAACCACTTATATCAACAAGTGCACTTGCACCCATTTTATTAACCATTTTCTATACTACATTAACCACTAATATCAACCTTGTTAACCAATTGTGAAAGTGGTTAATACTATGCAACTAAGTGGTTAATACAGTTCAATAATTGGTTAACGATTATTATGTGTCTGTATTAACCACAAGTGGTTAATGAGTGCAAGTGCAACTTGTGGCATCAGATTAGTCATTGTCATTAACCAATTAGTGAACAGTATTAACTACTTATTTGCACAGCATTAACCACTTTTGGTTAATGGATACAAGTGAAATTTGACATTAGAGTAGCCCATTAACCAGTTAGTGAATTGTATTAACCACTTATTTATACCGTATTAACTATAATAATTATATTTTGAAAAATTAAACAAATTTTGGAAAAAAAAAAATTGGAAAAAAAAAGATCCGTACATGTACGGACATACGATGTCCAAATAGGGTGTCCCAATTTGGGAGTCCATTTAGCGCGACCCATTCGATTTGGTAGCTAGCTAGCTTTTCGTTTATCATTAGAATTTTATTACCAACTTGTAATAAAATAAAGATAAAAATTTCATAAAAAATTAAAGGTAAAATTATTTCTACTTTTATCTTAATTTAAAGTTTTAAGTTAGTAATTTTTTTTTTTGGTTTTTAATTTAGTCCCGCATGTTTTAAAACGTTAGTTTCGAGACAAACTATATACTGGCGGTTCACTGATTTGTTTATTTCTTTTTATTTTTTTTGCTTGATTAAGGTTTCGGTTTTTCCATTTTTATAAAAATAATGAATTTCATCACCCATTCACTGTGTATTTGTTTGTTTTTTTATTTAATTAAGTTTTGATTTTCTCTCTTTGATTGCTTTTGAAGAACATTGAGAAGTTATAGAGAAATCATAAGTTGTTGTTTTGATCACAAGTTTAGGTGGGCCACTATTATTTCATATTGTTATTGCACTGAGAATGGGGAACTAAGCCCAACTACAATACATGCGAATACAAAGAGCTACAGAACTTAATAGCTACTGTTTGCTAGTCTAGTAATAGTGGAAAAAATGAAGTGCCTATCCTGCCTCGTAAGGGTCCTATTTATACTACTCTGCTAACCACAAGCCGTTGGAGCGTGACTTCTCATCCAAGTTGACCTAACAGACTGATCCGATTTTGGGGGAGCGCAGTGAGTGGGAGCGTGGGTATTGTCTTTCCCGAGCTTTAGGAAACTTCCTTATCTTCATGAGCTGTCACAACAGTCCTACCCTCACGAGCTGACCTCAGCCTGAGCTAGGGTTGACCCCTATGACTTTATTTTCCTGGGTTGGGTACTCTTGAGCAGATCCGAGATGGGCCGTTCATTAAGTTGTATTTTTTATGGTCCGAGTAATATTGGGCCGGCTGATTGGGCCCTGGTCGGTGTACCGAACACTAGCCCCCTAAGTCTTGAGGCCTTAGGATGAAAAGACTTCAGCATATCATGACCGACCGAGCATAACTGTGCGTCGGCAGAAAGGGTGACATTTTCATTGGGCTAACATGCTCAGCCGGATTTCTCCTTCGTGGAAGTTACTGCAGTTTCAAATGTCTATTCATTTTCTGTTCACACATCTCAATGGTTTTTTCATTAGCTTGACACGTGTCTTTCGTAGGGCCGTTGGATAGCAAAAATGTTATATCTTAAAGGACACAACTCCTCATTTTTCGATTCGCTTCATTCTTCCACTTCTTCGTGCTCTTTTGCCTTCATCGGAGAAACCATTGAACGTGAACACAAGAAGGGGGTTGAATTGTGTTAAAAAAAATTCGCAAACTATACGTAAAAACTTCAACACAAGTTGTTCAAAACTGTTTGTATATCGGATGCAGAGAATTAAACAGGACCGAATGCAGAAATTTAAATAGTTTATAAAAACTTGTTTTACTGAGCAAGGTAAAGATAAATAATGTAAAGCAGTAAAGGATGAGACTCAGAGATTTATACTAGTTCACCACCAACTGGTAGCTACGTCTAGTCCCTTTGTTCCTGAAGGATTTTCCACTATAATCAACTGATTACAATTTCCTCAAGAGTATTCTTCTGTCACAAACTTGACAATACTCTCAACTTCTCAAAACGACTCAGTACAGTGGAGCCTTTGAGGAACAGAGCCTTAACTAGGCCAAATACAGTTTTACAAAAGAGATTATGCTTTTGATAACAATCAAAATAACTCTCATAGAGAGGATGAAAAAATTAAGCTCAAAACAGAATAGCTTTCTAAAAGAAAGTATAAGACGCTGAGTTCAGTTCTATGTAGACCAGAAACTTAGCACGAAGCTTGATTGCACACTTGAGTAATATTGCTTTCAGAATGAAGTTTCTTCACAGTTTTTCTAACATTTCTTCAATGAATACCTTGGGGTATTTATAGGAGTCTTCAAGGGTATTACCGTTGCAGTAAAAATATCTCCTTTCCATTGAGTGAGGTAATTTGAAATGTAGTCCTTTTCTTCCTTTCCAGAGAATATCAGAATAGTACACATTACCGTTTTCGTACTATCTGCTATTTGTAATTGCCTTGTACGATTTTTGTCTTATGCTAAAGGTGTCACCTTTGCTTTCTCGTACATCAAAATGAGCGCACAAAATCAAATTCGAATTCCGTTCTAGAACAGTCTGAGGCTAAGAGCAAAAACGTGATCACCACGTGCTTCATTAAAGAGATCAGATGCTCGCTCAGAACAGAGGACGGACGCTCGTAGCAATTGAGTGTTCCACGTGTCAAGAAGTCACCTCTTTGGGCGCTTCTTTGTTAGCAAGACGCTGAAGTGAGTTCGGATGCTGACACTAGTGGATTGTATTCAATTCTTTTGTATATTTCTTCTTCTTCCTTGAGTGATTTGTACATATATAAATGAAGCTTTTGATACCTGTACACTCAAAGATATGTTAGAAGATAAATTGTTCTCTTGAGAAATATTTTGTTATCATCAAAATCAATGAGGGTCTAAACTTTTCAATCGTTTAGGTTCCAACAATCTCCCCCTTTTTGATGATGACAAATATCCAAGGTTGATGAACAATTTAATTTCAAAATAACATCAAGGGTCTCCCCCTGAATTTAACAATTTTGATATATAAGATAATTCTAGTATTAAGGCGATTGTTGATAAACAAATTCATTTCAGTGATCGCAAAAATACATAGATGAATCAGAGCACATTTTTAACAAAGTGAGATCGGATGCTGATTTTCATTTTATCAAAAAGATTTTCATATTACCAATTTTATTGATCATTGTTAGATTATTGGGTCAATGAATATCAATGCAGTTAATAGATATTAGAGCAATGAATAACCATACAAATGCTATGTATGAAATGATATGCATGACAAATTCAGTTTTAGAGTATTCATCGGACGGTGAATTTGTTAATCAGACTTTCACGTGTTCATCAGACCTTTCTTTTACTTCTTTTACTCCCCCTTTTGTCATCAGACAAAAAGAGTGTAAAGCACATCATAGTCAAAAAGATGGCTTAGAAAAATTTGAATGTATATAAACAGATAATCAGATAAAGGTATGTATAGTCAAATTATCAAAAAAAAAACACGGAATATATATATAAAAAAAATGAGAGTACCAAAAAAAAATTTATATCACACAAAAAAAAATAAAAAAATAAAAAAAATTTAAGGGTTTGGTGGTGGAGGAGGGATGTTGAGACGTTCATATAGAAGTTTCAGTGCATTCTCCAGCTGAGTGACTTTCAGATTAGTAGCCTTCATTTCTTCAAACTCTGCTTTAGGAATGGTGACCATTTCAACTACAGGAGTAGAAGTAGAAGGTCCAGCTTCTGGTGCAGGTTTCATCTTCTGATGCTCTGCTAGCACCCAGTTGGAAAGCTTTAGTCTCAAGTCCTTCTTTTGTTGAGCCATTTGAAAGAATGCATCATTTGGTATAAACCATTTGATAAGACTTCCAAGTTTCCTCTGCTCAGATTCTGACTGAATTCTTCTCCTTTTCTCCACCTCTTCTAGATACAGCAAATCCATGAAGACCGTTTCCCTATGCAGAAGCACGTCAGCAGTGAAAGCATCAAACTTATTCCCAGCTTCTTCTCCCCATATCCTTCTGATGAATTCACTCAATGCTTCAGAAGCAAAATAGATTCCTCCATTTTCTGCCAGGTATAATCCTCTCAGATTTTCCCTGTCATCTTCTGTAAGCACCAGGGGACGAGGCATGGTAACAAAGCTTTGTCTTTCCATGTCTTCGACCATTGACTCCAAGTGAATCCAATGTCAAAGTGCTTTGTCACAGTAGCCCATTGGACATAAGTCTTCATGCAGTCGAGTGGTCTGATTATTGAGCATCTGACCATATCATCAAAGTAGACTGTTCCCAGATTGATGTTAGTAATTCTGCTGATAGTGCCAACTGTTGGAATAGTGGCCTTCTCAGCATTGCAGCAGTTTGAGGAGCCAGTTCTCCATTCATCTTCCTTCAGAGAATTCAGGTAAAACCTTCTGGCATGATCCTCAGAGATCTTGGCAATCGGAAGCTTAGAGAATTCCTTAAGATTATACTTCTTGGGAGCCTTCTCATACTCTGTGAGCCCGATCTTGCTGAATGGTACGCTTGCCAGAGCGAGTTCTTTCCTTTTCGAGGATAGACCAAGGTAGCCACCTTTGTGCATGCAGTACAATCTTGATTGTCTGAGACGAAGGATCCCTGAACTGTCTGATTACTTCAATCTTCTTCATCTCAAGACAGTGTACCATGAAGGCAGCTTCTTCATCTATGATCCACCTTCCGCATTCTTCCAATGTGAGCGGTTCAGTTTGTGGTAGGGATCTAGGAAGGTCAACAGAGAAGGGAATTGCTCTGCTACCAGATGTTGGTCTCAATCTTCCTTTAAATGACATCTGAAAGTGGTCTTCTCCATCCTTGAAGGTAGCACTCATCGGAGAGGCAATCTCCAGTCTGGCAGCTCCAGAGGTGAAGGTTTTCAAATGCCATGTAGAGGGACGATTGTAGATGCTATGATATATCTCATACTTAACAAACTGTGGTTTGTTAATACATGAGACATTCTTCCTTCCACCAACGTCTGTGGGTTTATGGGTAATGGTGAGTAAGGTGGGAGTGGCTTTGGTGATTTTATAGGTTTTAGGTGTGTAGGGTTTGAAGGGATTAACGGGAGGTACTTTGAATAATAGGTTAAAGGGATGAGAGTGAAGTTTGGAAATATATGTGGTAAGTGAAGTATTTGAGGAATTTTGTGGTAGGTCAAGGTTGAGTGTAGAGGATGATGGTTGGGTAGGTTTGGGGAGGGTAGAGGTTTGTCGGAGGCTCATTCTGGTTTTCTTGGTTTGTGGTTGTGTTTGTGGTTGTGAAACAGACAATGGGGGTGCAGGAATAACATCATGAGCATCAAAGACAGATACTGATTCATCAGCAGTAAAATCGAGTACCTTTGGGTTAACCTCTGAAGACTTAACCAACCTTCTTTTCGATCCTCTCGTGACAACAACAGCAGGAGGAGGATTTGCTTCCCTTGGCCGTATTTGAAGCATCTTTTAATTTCTTGGCTAAGCTGTTTCTCCAAGACCTTTCTGATGGGAATTCTATCCTCATTTTCTGGTTCTTCAACAGTAGGTGCAGGAGCCACCTTCTATTTTGTTCTTCTTGTCTACCTTGAAGGAGACTCAGCAGGTCTTCTTACACCAGTCATTGAGCTTCTGGTGGTTTTCTTTTCAGCTTCTCCTTCCTGTCGCTCTATTTTCACTTTCTTGATCATAGAGCCAATTATTAGCTGCATTCTGACCAAACTGTTTACTCCAAAAACTTCAGGACGAACAACAGCGCCAACACCAAAGTATTTTTCTTTTTCTTCTGTGTTGATGGAGTCAGTCAGCTTCCTCACAACGCCGTCTTTAATCATCATAACGGAGAGAAGAACTCCATAAGGGATTACCTTGACGATATTCTTCTTATCGACACTCTTCCTTGAGAAGAAAAGGGCATTTATCAGATTGCTGATAATCAACCTTGGAAGATTGATTTTCTTCCCATCCATGTAGTTCCTCATAATGAACTTTTGCTCGTAGTTCACTATGTCGCTTGAGCCAGTGATCCACTGTCGCGCACGGATCAAAATAATTGAAATAAGAATGTAGTAACAAGGCAGTTAACCTTGGTCGTCTCACAAGGATCTCTAATTAACAATGACCAATAGCAAGAACACGAAAAGAACGGAATGGGGGGTTGTTTCGTGAAAACAATTTTAATTAATAACAAAAATCACTTGATAACAACAACCAATCCACTGGTCACAGGAACTTTCACTTCGGATCTATCACAGGTTCAAAAGATTATTCTAATTCGTGTTCTAATCTTGTTTGATCACAGAATTAACCAATCAAGCGGGTGATTAATCCTATACGAATTCCTACTGGATTAAGCATCACAGAATTCAATTGATTATAAATAAGGAACACGCGTCACAAACATATAATCAATTTAACAACCGAATTCATCAAACCTATATCTAAGCGTCATAGACCCTATTGATCTCTATTCGAACTAAACCAAAACAAGCGTTAAGTTTAATTCCAATAGTCTCAAATCAGATAGCAAAACCGAAATTATATGATTAAGCATCAATATGTAAAACGATTTTGCAAATAGAAATTAGAAGAGATGAAGGATCAAAAGAGAAACAAGTAGAACACAAAAACGAAATTAATATTAATAACCAACCTCAAGATCCTCTATGAAATCTTTAACCAGTGAATTGATCGAAAAGAATTAGCCTTCCATTGAAGGTTTCATCACAAAACAAAAATTAAGAAGGGGAGAAGGAGAAAAGATTGCTAAAACTCAAAAACGGCAAAATATTTAAAAGTAATCAAAAGGTCCATCCTAAGACTCTAAAAATCCTATTTATAATGTCTCCTTAGGTTAATCTAGGTAACCTGAAGTTTATGACCAAAGAGAAGGGCCCAAAAGAGATTAATTAGCCCAATAACAACTAATCACATGAGTAATTGATCCAAAACTCATGATGAACCTACTTTGCAGTGATAAAGTGGATTTTTGACCTTCAAAACGGCAGAACTGGGCTTCGGTGCCAACATAAGAATTGTAGCTCTGCTTCCTAGCTTCCCTACGCCACAAAGAGCTCTGAAATCGGACAAGTATAGCGCAAGTTATGGTCTGTAGAAGCAACATGGGTCAGGATGTAACAAAATCCAAAAATTAGCAAATAATTCCACTAAAGCCCAATCAAGACCCAAATATATAAAACCATGTTAAAAAGTAGTTGTTGGGAAAAATACACAATTAAGAACACCAAGTACAAAGCTATAAAAGATGCATTAAAATGCATTGATCAAATTCTCCCACACTTAAGGTTTTGCACTCCGAACAAAACTCATGGTCAAAACAAAGCAAAGATGCATTTCCAATGAATCCCAAGGATGCATAGTGACAAGCAAAATGTGTAACGCCTGATATTTAATTATTTATTTAATTAAATATTTTCGAATATTTTTCCGATTAAGTTTTCGAAGTTGTGAAATATTGATTTAAGTG
The DNA here is from genome assembly GCA_037113605.1 of Calophaca sinica. Lineage (NCBI taxonomy): Eukaryota > Viridiplantae > Streptophyta > Magnoliopsida > Fabales > Fabaceae > Calophaca > Calophaca sinica. The sequence continues at coordinate 83,626,218 of CM073730.1, read as the reverse complement.
GTGTTGGTTTTAGTTGGATTAATTTAGTTGAATTAAGTTGTAGAATGATATCAGATTGATACTATTATTTGTTATGGGCTTATTTTAATGTTAGAAGTAGTAGAAAACGGGTGTTACAAGAACCTTTCTAATTTGAGCTTGATAATCTTTGAATATGTTTTTTTTAAATAAATGAATAGAGCGCATATTTGGGCAAGACCTTGTGTGTAGAATTTTTTTTTAACTTACCTTTTGGGCCAACATTCATTGGGCCTTACACAACTTTTTATGACATGAGGAGTGAAACCCCTTGGCTTAGGCGCACCATTCAGCCACTTCCACCATAGGAATTATTCTTTTTTTCTCCTTCATATTCTTTCTAAACCCTAGCGCCCAAAATAGAGAAGAGGTGGCTACCCAAGTTTGTTTCTACCAATTTCGCCACACAAAACTTAGAGGCAACCTTGTTTTCTTTTCGCCATCCATTGAAGGAGGTTGGGCAAGTCATCAAGGGTTTGGGAGGAGATCACGTAAAGTTGCCGGCAAGGAAGAATCTAGGAGTCAATCGGAGAGTTAGAGCAACCTTCAATCCAAGGTAAGGGTGGGGTTCGACTTCTAATGGGTTGTATGATAAGTAGTAAGGGGAGATTATTTTCGGTTGGGGATACTTGAGGGATAGGTGAAGGGGTTAACCTTAGACTCCATTATTTGAAAAATGATTGAAGTGTAGGCAAAACAAATCATTTATATATATATATTACTTGCTTTGTTTTAATTGATTAGATGATTAAAAAGTTGTTTTATGGCCGTATGAACACTAAGAAAATTCTGTTTTAATGTTTGAGGTGCTGTCGTGTTATTGAGTGATTAAATTCATATGCCATTAGTTCTAAGTGATGATTAGTAATGATTGGATCGATGAATTGTGCTTAGAAATTATGTAAAGGATTAAGATAGATGCTTTGTTTTAAAAGCTAATATTAGTTAAAAATTTTAGAATAATTTATTTCACTTCAAATTGCATTTAAATGGTAGTTTTCTTTGGTGAAATGTAGATTGATTCCTTGCTTTCTCATTTACATTTTATGCTGGATTTTCTTGTCTGCGAAAATTTGTCTTGTTTCTGCAGTATTTTCAGTTGTTGTTATTTCTGTTTTATGCAGAATTTTAGTATGCAGATTTTCTTGTTTCTATCTTGCTGTTTTCTGCGAAAATTGCTCCTCCTACATTGTTTCTTATTAGTGTTGTTTCCTGTTTTTATGAGGGAATTCTGTACACAAAAATTGATATTTTCTGCTGTATTTTTAAGGTCTTTGTTTCTTCTTTGTGAAAATTGTTGCCTTTTCTGCAGAATTTGCGTAGTTGTTGTTACGCTCTTTATGCAGAACTTTTGGTTGCAAATAATTCTGCTAGCTATTGCTGTTGTTGTGTTGTCGAACTTCATAATTATTGATGCATATATAGCATGTCATGTTGGGAGCTTATGCTCTGTTAAGTTGGCCTGGATTGGTAATTTTCGAGTTGGGAGTTTTGCTCCGTAAATTTTAAGTTGGGAGTTTTGCTCCGTATATTTTAAGTTGGGAGTTCTGCTCCAATGGTACCACATGCATGTGCATTGTAACGAGTCGCATTCCGTGTTGCATATTTAAGTTGTTGTGTTGATCAATTCTGATGATAGTTGTTGTTTGAAAGTTGTGAAGTGGTGATTTTATATAATCTGATTCTAATATATTATTTATCATACACTCGATTATATAGTTCGATATCTCACCCCTTCTGTTTGAATGTTACCCTCTGTTGGTAACGTGCAGGTAATCAAAAATGAAGGCTGCTTACCTCCATTAGTTAGAGTCGGTGTCGTCGCTCTGATACGTAGCACTCGGGGGGGGAATGAACACATGATTTTCTTTATTGTTGAATTTTATTATGTTGTTGAATTTACAAGTTGTTTACCTTAAAAGACATGATGTCTTTAAGTTGTTTGAATTGGACGAGATGTTATGGTATCCTTGATTGAATCTATGAATCATTGCGTAGTAATGAAAATTGTTTGATTTTTAAAGACTAATAGGTTGTTATCGGTTCATCCGAAATTTTACGTGCTATGTATCCGAACTATAAATGATTGCATGTCGTTGTTTTAAGTTGAAAGTGTAACATTCCATATGCTTGATGGGAATTTTGTAACTCTGATTTTTATATTATTCGTTGGGTAGAAATGGGGTGTTACATTAGTGGTATCAGAGCAGGTTGGTCCGTCCGGCCAAGTTGTCGAGTCGTAGTTTTGTTTAACAATCGAGTATTGTTAATTAGTTCTAACCTTTGTTTATGTTATAGTGACAAGTTGAGATGGCTGGAAGGAACGATCTTTGCAATTCTTTCGCTTTACAAGCAATGACTCAGGCTTTGTAAAATCGGTCGAATCTTGTGAGAATCTTTGGATCTTGTAGTTTGGCGACTTTTCGGAGGAGAATCCGCCTACCTTCAAGGGTAAGTATGATCCTGATGGAGCGTTGGATTGGTTGAAAGAGATGGAGAGAATCTTAGTGTGATGGGTGCACTCCGGCCACGAGAAGGTTCGATATGGGACTCATATGCTAGCAGTCGAGGCTGATGACTGGTGGCTAGAGACTCGTCAGAGGTTGGAAGCTACAGGTGAAGGTATCACTTGGGATGTGTTCCGAAGGGAGTTCTTGAGGAAGTATTATCCAGAGGATGTTCGTGGTAAGAAGGAAATTGAGTTTCTTGAGCTGAAGCAAGGAAATATGTCGGTTACTGAATATGCTGCAAAGTTTGTTAAGTTGGCTAAGTTTTATCCGCACTATAGCGGGGCAACTGCTGAGTTTTCAAAGTGCATCAAGTTTGAGAACGGGTTGCGCCCAGAAATCAAGAAGGCAGTTGGATACCAAAAGATTCGTGTCTTCTCTGATTTGATTGACAGCTGCAGGATTTATGAAGAGGATAACAATGCTCATTATAAGATCATTAATGAGAGGAAGAGCAAGCGCCAACAGAATCGTAGCAAGCCTTATGATGCTCCAAATTTGGTAAAGGTAAGCGAAAGTGGTGATGGTAAGAGGACTAGTGGGGAGATGCTCGCTGGTGTGGTTTGTTTCAAATGTGGGAAACACGGCCATAAGAGTAATGTGTGTCTTCCGAGGTAAAGAGGTGTTTAGTTGTGGCAAGATCGGGCATATAATATCTGAATGCAAGCATAAAGAGATGATTTGTTTCAAGCTGTGGTGAAGAAGGACACATTGGTAGTCGATGTCGAGAAACCAAGAAAGGCGCAAACTAGTGGAAAAGTGTTCGCTTTGGTGGGACTCAGGCAAACTAATGAGGACAGACTCATCGAGGTACATGTTTCATTAATAGTACTCCTTTAATTACTATTATTGATCTCGGTGCTACTCATTGCTTTATTGCTGCTGATTGCGTTAAAAGATTGGGTCTTACGTTGTCTTCTATGAATGGAGAGATGGTCGTCGAGACTCCAGCTAAGGGATCGGTGACCACTTCTCTTGTGTGTTTAAAGTGTCCTTTGTCGATTTTCGACCGAGACTTTGCTGTTGATTTGGTTTGTTTGCCGTTAAGTGGGATGGATGTGATCTTAGGCATGAATTGGTTAGAATATAACTATGTTCATATCAATTGTTATAGCAAGTCCGTGAGGTTTTCTACTCCCGAAGAGGAGGAAGCTGGGTTGTTGTCTCTTAAGCAGTTAGGGCGGTTGATGCAAGAGGAAGCTCAGGTGTTCTCGTTGATGGCGTCGTTATCTATTGAGAACCAAGCTATAATTGAGGAGTTACAGGTAGTGCGCGAATTTCCTGAAGTTTTCCCTGATGAAATTCCTAATGTACCACCAGAAAGAGAAGTTGAATTCGCTATTGATCTTGTACCTGGTACCAGACCGGTTTCTATGGCACCATACAGGATGTCTGCATCTGAATTGTCAGAATTAAAGAAGCAATTGGAAGATTTACTTGAAAAGAAGTTTGTAAGACCAAGTGTGTCGCCGTGGGGAGCTCCAGTGCTACTAGTAAAGAAGAAAGATGGGAGTATGAGGCTTTGTGTTGATTATAGACAATTGAATAAAGTAACGATTAAGAACAAGTATCCGCTTCCAAGAATAGATGACTTGATGGATCAATTGGTGGGTGCTCGTGTGTTTAGCAAGATTGACTTGAGGTCGGGTTATCATCAGATTAAGGTGAAGGATGAAGATGTTCAGAAGACGTCCTTCAGAACGCGATATGGACATTATGAGTATACGGTGATGCCTTTCGGTGTTACTAATGCGCCGGGAGTATTCATGGAGTACATGAACCGTATCTTTCATTCTTATTTGGATCGGTTTGTGGTGGTATTCATTGATGACATTTTGATTTACTCTAAATCGGAAGAAGAACATGCAGAACACTTAAGACTAGTATTGCAAGTTTTGAAGGAGAAGAAGCTATATGCAAAGCTGTCTAAATGTGACTTTTGGTTAAAGGAGGTTAGTTTTACGGTCATGTTATTTGGGTAGTGGCATTCTTTGTGGATCCATCTAAAGTAGATGCCGTGTTGCAATGGGAAACTCCAAAATCGACTCTGAGAGATTAGAAGCTTTTTGGGACTAGTGGCTACTATAGAAGGTTTATCGAAGGTTTTTCTAAGTTGGCACTTCCATTGACTAAGTTGACTTGTAAGGGTAAAGCTTTTGTGTGGGGCGTTCAATGTGAAGAAAGTTTCTGAATTGAAGAAGTGATTGACGTCGGCTCGGTTTGACACTACCTAATCCAGGAGAATCTTTTGTGGTATATTGTGATGCTTCTAAAATGGGTTTAGGAGGTGTACTTATGCGAGAATGATAAGGTGGTTGCTTATGCGTCGAGGCGATTGAGGACTCATGAAAAGAACTATCCTACGCATGATTTAGAGCTTCTGCTGATTGTTTTTGTCTTTGAAGATTTGGAGACATTATCTCTATGGTTCTAGATTTGAAGTCTTTAGTGACCACAAGAGTTTAAAATATCTATTTGATCAGAAGGAATTGAACATGAGACAACGAAGATGGTTGGAGTTGTTAAAAGATTATGACTTCGGCTTGAATTATCACCCAGGTAAAGCTAATGTTGTGGCTGATGCCTTAAGCCGAAAGACTTTACATATGTCGGCAATGATGGTTAAGGAGTTGGAATTGATTGAACAGTTCAGAGATATGAGTCTAGTTTGCGAAGTGACACCGCAGAGTGTTATGTTGGGAATGTTGAAGATTAACAATGATTTTACGGGCGAGATCAAAGAAGCTCGAAGTTAGGCGTGAAATTAGTAGATTCGATGGTGAATCGATCAATCTGAGAATAATGATTTCAAGTTAGACGCGCAAGGTGTGTTGAGATTCCGTAATCGAATTTGTATTCCTGATGATGCGGAAATGAAGAAAGTAATTCTTGAGGAGAGTCATAGAAGCAATTTGAGTATTCATCCGGGAGCCACAAAGATGTATCAAGATTTGAAGAAGTTGTTTTGGTGGCCTGGGATGAAGCGTGATGTGGCGCAGTTCGTGTATGCATGTTTAACTTGTCAGAAGTCGAAAGTTGAACATCAGAAGCCTCTGAGGATTGATGCAACCGTTGGAAGTTCCAGAGTGGAAATGGGATAGCATTTCAATGGACTTTGTGACGGGATTACCTAATACTTCAAGGGGACATGATTCGATTTGGGTGATTGTTGATAGGCTTACGAAGTCGGCTCATTTTATTCCTATTAACATCAGTTTTCTGGTATCGAAGCTGGCAGAGATTTATACCAGTGTAATTGTAAAGATGCATGGTGTTCCTTTGTGTATTGTGTCGGATAGAGATCCGAGGTTTACTTCTGATTTTTGGAAGAGTCTGCAAGCGGCGTTGGGTTCCAATTTGAGGTTGAGTTCGGCGTATCACTCTCAGACGGATGGACAGACAGAGAGGACTATTCAGTCATTAGAGGATTTGCTGAGGGCATGTATTCTCGGCGGGAGGTTCGTGGGCCACTTATCTTCCGTTAATAGAGTTCACTTATAATAACAGTTACCATTCGAGTATTGGAATGGCACCTTTTGAAGCGTTGTATGGTCGGAGATGTAGAACTCCTTTATGTTGGCATGAATCTGGGGAAAGTGTAGTGCTTGGACCTGAAATTGTTCGAGAGACTACGGAGAAGGGGAAGCTAATTCGAGAAAAGATGAAAACTTCTCAAAGTAGACAGAAGAGTTATCATGACAAGCGAAGGAAAGATTTGGAATTTCAAGCTGGTGATCATGTGTTTTTGAGAGTCACGCCGGTGACCGGTGTTGGGCGTGCATTGAAGTCTAAGAAGCTCACACCTCGCTTTATTGGTCCGTATCGATTTGGACGAGTTGGAAATGTTGCTTATAGAGTGGCTTTACCGCCTAACCTTTCGAATTTGCATGGCGTGTTTCATGTGTCACAACTCGAAGTACATTTCAGATCCATCTCATGTGATTCATATGGATGATGTGCAAGTACGGGATAATCTTACTATGGAAACGATGCCCGTACGGATCGCAGATCGTGAAATGAAGACTCTAAGAGGCAAGGAGATTGCTTTGGTGAAAGTAGTCTGGTTAGGGGCTGCCGGAGAAAGCATGACGTGGGAGTTGGAGAGCAAGATGCAGGAATCCTATCCCGAGTTGTTCGAACCAGGTAAATTTTCGAGGACGAAAATATTTTAAATGGGGGAGAGTTGTAATGCCTGATATTTAATTATTTACTTAATTAAATATTTTCGAATATTTTTCCGATTAAGTTTTCGAAGTTGTGAAATATTGATTTAAGTGGTGTTGGTTTTAGTTGGATTAATTTAGTTGAATTAAGTTGTAGAATGATATCAGATTGATACTATTATTTGTTATGGGCTTATTTTAATGTTAGAAGTAGTAGAAAACGGGTGTTACAAGAACCTTTCTAATTTGAGCTTGATAATCTTTGAATATGTTTTTTTTAAATAAATGAATAGAGCGCATATTTGGGCAAGACCTTGTGTGTAGAATTTTTTTTTTTTTTTAACTTACCTTTTGGGCCAACATTCATTGGGCCTTACACAACTTTTTTTTTATGACATGAGGGGAGTGAAACCCCTTGGCTTAGGCGCACCATTCAGCCACTTCCACCATAGGAATTATTCTTTTTTTTCTCCTTCATATTCTTTCTAAACCCTAGCGCCCAAAATGGAGAAGAGGTGGCTACCCAAGTTTGTTTCTACCAATTTCGGCCACACAAAACTTAGAGGCAACCTTGTTTTCTTTTTCGCCATCCATTGAAGGAGGTTGGGCAAGTCATCAAGGGTTTGGGAGGAGATACGTAAAGTTGCCGGCAAGGAAGAATCTAGGAGTCAATCGGAGAGTTAGAGCAACCTTCAATCCAAGGTAAGGGTGGGGTTCCGACTTCTAATGGGTTGTATGATAAGTAGTAAGGGGGAGATTATTTATGGTTGGGGATACTTGAGGGATAGGTGAAGGGGTTAACCTTAGACTCCATTATTTGAAAAATGATTGAAGTGTAGGCAAAACAAATCATTTATATATATATATTACTTGCTGTTTTAATTGATTAGATGATTAAAAAGTTGTTTTATGGCCGTATGAATACTAAGAAAATTCTGTTTTAATGTTTGAGGTGTTGTCGTGTTATTGAGTGATTAAATTCATATGCCATTAGTTCTAAGTGATGATTAGTAATGATTGGATCGATGAATTGTGCTTAGAAATTATGTAAAGGATTAAGATAGATGCTGTTTTTAAAAGCTAATATTAGTTAAAAATTTTAGAATAATTTATTTCACTTCAAATTGCATTTAAATGGTAGTTTTCTTTGGTGAAATGTAGATTGATTCCTTGCTGTCTCATTTCTGTTTTATGCTGGATTTTACTGTCTGCGAAAATTTGTACTGTTTCTGCAGTATTTTCAGTTGTTGTTATTTCTGTTTTATGCAGAATTTTAGTATGCAGATTTTACTGTTTCTATCTTGCTGTTTTCTGCGAAAATTGCTCCTCCTACATTGTTTCTTATTAGTGTTGTTTCCTGTTTTTATGAGGGAATTGCTGTACACAAAAATTGATATTTTCCTGCTGTATTTTTCTGGGTGCTTTGTTTCTTCTTTGTGAAAATTGTTGCCTTTCTGCAGAATTTGCGTAGTTGTTGTTCTGCTCTTTATCTGAACTTTTGGTTGCAAATAATTACGCTAATTTATTCTTTGTTGTTGTGTTGTCGAACTTCATAATTATTGATGCATATATAGCATGTCATGTCTGTTAAGTTGGCCTGGATTGGCAATTTTCGAGTTGGGAGTTTTGCTCCGTAAATTTTAAGTTGGGAGTTTTGCTCCGTATATTTTAAGTTGGGAGTTTTGCTCCAATGGTACCACATGCATGTGCATTGTAACGAGTCGCATTCCGTGTTGCATATTTAAGTTGTTGTGTTGATTAATTCTGATGATAGTTGTTGTTTGAAAGTTGTGAAGTGGTGATTTTATATAATCTGATTCTAATATATTATTTATCATACACTCGATTATATAGTTCGATATCTCACCCCTTCTGTTTGAATGTTACCCTCTGTTGGTAACGTGCAGGTAATCAAAAATGAAGGCTGCTTACCTCCATTAGTTAGAGTCGGTGTCGTAAGCTCACGATACGTAGCACTCGGGGGGATGAACACATGATTTTCTTTATTGTTGAATTTTATTATGTTGTTGAATTTACAAGTTGTTTACCTTAAAAGACATGATGTCTTTAAGTTATTTGAATTGGACGAGATGTTATGGTATCCTTCAGTTGAATCTATGAATCCGCTGCGTAGTAATGAAAATTGTTTGATTTTTAAAGACTAATAGGTTGTTATCGGTTCATCCGAAATTTTACGTGCTATGTATCCGAACTATAAATGATTGCATGTCGTTGTTTTAAGTTGAAAGTGTAACATTCCATATGCTTGATGGGAATTTTGCAACTTTGATTTTTATATTATTCGTTGGGTAGAAATGGGGTGTTACAAAATGCTCATTCAAGGTTTCAAGGACTCATGGCAATCATGAATAACATTTTATTACCTTCAAAGGAAACAAGAGGATAGAATAACCAAAGAGTGCATCAAAAGTGATAGAATCCTCACAAGAAATAAATATTTCTCAAACTCTCAAGTGTCTAAGCTAGTGTTTACACTCAAATCACATCATGAAAGCTAGCACTACCATAGGCTTGACAAGACTCTAACATCCACACTTGAAACACATGCACACAAAGATCAAAAGGTCTTTATTAAGGTTATAATGGGGCTAAGGTCAAGGTGGGATAATTAAAAGGGTAACTAGGCTATAAAATCAAAGAGGATAGAGGAGCAATAGAAAACAATTGCCAAATAATCATGGGGGCAATTCAACCAATTTTCTATCCATTTTTCCATTTTCACACTTTGTTTTAACCAAAGGTTGTGCCCCACTATTTTATTTTATTTTTTTTATTTTATTTTATTTTTTATTTATTTTTTATTTTTTATTTTAGCACTTGCCAAATTTCCAATAGAGCACAACATTAGATATTCTAACACAACCACATTTTTGAGCACCCCACACTTATGCAATATTTATTATCATATTTTTTTAAAGCAAAGCTCCTTTATCCCCTAAGATTGGGTCATATCATGGTTTTTGTAACACCCCGAAATCTAGGCACTACTTACGAGACAAAAACCACCAAGTATGAAATAGTTTTGATACTGTTCGCTAGAAATCACGGTTAAATTTTTTTTTTATAAAACCCTTTCGCAAATAACATGACAGAGTAAATACAGCGTTGACAGAACATGGTATACAAAGAGAATAAAAGGAAATACGTCTGGAATACATATATAAAATCCTGAGGCAATACATCCTACAAGGTTTTACAAAATACAACATCAAAATAGGAATACATCTGACATATGAATTTCCTAAAAGAAATACTCATACCTTTGAGGTACTCCCGACAGACACCTACGCAGAGGGCTGCTCCAAAAGTAGAGCCTCACTCGACTACTAAACTACTACAAGTATAGACATAATCCCAAAATACAACAGACAGACTCCGACATAAGAAACACTAAGCTGATCAACACGCTAACTCAAGCAGCAGGGGCAGCTGTGTGATCTCGGTCCGCCTCAAAATGAACTACCAAGGGCGGTGCCTGCCACTCATAGAGGCCCTCCTCCTCATCCTCCACCATCGAATCCTCCTCCATATCGTCTACCACGGGCGTAATGACGTCGTCGTCACCAATGGCGTCAACAGTAGGGATATCGAGAGGTGCATCCCCAGTACTATTCTCCTCGTCAGATGAATCTATGATCCAACCTCCGGATCCACTCCCTACCTGGCCACAGCGAGGGCATACAGAAGGATCTGCCGAGGCAGTAGTCTCAGGGATAGGAATCGGAGACGAGGGAGTATACTCTACGGGTGATACGGATCTAGCAGGGGAATCTGACGGGTCTACAGCGGCGTGAGAAGAGGGTGCTCCGACGTCCATCCTCCTGGGTCGCATGCGCCGTACAAATCTAAGGGGAGTAGCACGTAACGCTGAATCCGTAGTCCGAGGCTCGCTGCGAAAAGTGGTCCGGCTTGGAATCTCGGACATGCCCTCTGAAGCTGAGGTGTCTCCATCAGGGTGTGCGTCTATCCAAGCAGCTAATATGCGTGCGAAGGGCATCGAAAACCGCATCACTCGGCGCGTGATCCCTATGTGTGTAGCCTGTCCGTCGGTATGCATCGTCTCGACCACGTTTCCTGTGTACGTCACCTGACCTGAGGCGCGGTCTACCTCCCAGGCGAACGGGGCTCCCGAGTCTGGGAACTCAAATGTCGTCATCGACGACATGACTAGCGGGGTCAGCTCGATCGTCGTCATCGTCTGGGTTACATTCATTAATTGAAAGAACCACGGGCAAGGGTCAACTTCTTAACAAGACATAATTAATGACAACATATACGAATAGGCAAGCATAACATAATATCACAACGAATAGTCCACAAAATAAGATGCACCACAAATCCCTATTTGTCAGTCTATATGCCAATGCACATGATTCCGGAATATCACCCTCGCAAGGGCCTCAAGAGCTCTGGAGTCCGCTACCAGGCTTTCTCAAACGCTATTCCCCGCAGGGATTTGTGCCCAGAGCAATCCCCCTGATGACACAACACCCGTTTTTCCGCTTGACTGTCGGTACGTGCTCGTACCTAGGTCTGGGCGACTCTACGACACCTCTCTTCTGGCATCGATGTATACATGAACAAGCAACTCTATCATCATAGTTAGTTTACCTCGACGGGATCACTCACACGGAGTGTCCGAGATCATCTATTCTTGTACTAACTCGCTTAATTTGAACCCCATATTTTCGGCTCAAGATCTCCCTTTATAGTCCTAAGTCTCTTTTCTTTAGAAAATCTCCTACTAGTTATGAAATGATTTATGTTGGAAATCCACTAATAGTTCAAAATAATTAATTTAATTATTCTAACTCTCACTTAATTCTTTTTAATGAAAAGGTGGTTAGTCCATTACTAATTAGGGTTTTAGAAAGATCTATTTTTAAGTGTCTCTTTGATTTTAATAAAATGCCTCTTAGTTTTTATTTCAAAATCCAAGATTTATTTGACGTTGATGCGACGGTAACCCAACTCACGTGCTCTCGGCACTTCCCCAAATTATCACAGTCATTTAACAATATATTCTCAAATATAGTCATGATCACAACACAATAATCATAATCACAAGGCATCATTCAAGAAAATCATTCCATCACATTGTTCATCATATTGTCACATACTTAATTTATGCATTCACATATTACTAATATACACACTTAAAGATGTTCTTACACATAAGCATATGGAACATAAGCATGTAAAATATAAGCATATAAAGTATATGAAACATAAGCATGTAAAATACAAGCATATAAAGCATATGAAACATAAGCCTAGAGATATCTAAAAGTAGCCCTTACTCATAACATATAAAACATAATTCTTAACAATATCTAAGAATTGCCCTTACCGTAGACGCTTTCCTTCCAAGGCACGATTTTGCTCCACAAGTTTACTTTCTCACACCTTCAACCAATCAAGTTATTTAGCTAAGTTAGAAACCCAACCTAGTGTCCTAATCCCTACCCTATGGCCACGGTTCTACAAGGAAAGGGCAAGGAGAGTTTGTTTCTCAAGAAAAAAAGTGTAGGATCACTTAACTAAAAAAAACATTATTCTTTATTATCAAGAAAACAAGGAATCAAATGAAGAATTTGTCTCCTTCTCCAAGTGGAGCTCACGGCCTCAAGGCCATAAAATGCCTAGATCATTCTTTCTTATTTTAAATATCCATTCCCTTTATCAACAAATTATGATAAGAGAATGAAAGTAGTAAGAAACTTGTCATGGGTTACATCCTTTCATCAAGTAGATGTTTCACCCATTCAAAGTGAGGCTCTCTTTTAGATCATAGCCCAAACAATGGAGTTTTAAAATATACATATTTTTCTCTACTCATGGTATTCAAGAAGGTAAGGAGGAAATTTTTTGATTCCTACTCCCAAAATGGAGAAAGGGGCGGTCAACAAGAAGTAACAAGAAAATATTTTGTTGTTTCAAAAACCTTTTTATTACTATATTTCAAATGATGTAGTAGAGTTATTTTCTCCAAGGTTCAAAATTTTATTAACTCATTTACAAAACTTTGATAGTAATATTAACCAATATGTTAGTTTTTAGAACTACAAAACCTAAGTCACAACTTCAAGAAATGCTCTCAAGCCTTTACATAGACCATTCATGACACATATATATATGTATCCATCTATGTTCTTGGCTTCTCATCAAGCTTGAAATGAAAAGAAAACACATGCTTAAGTAACTAGAACTATGGAAGGAAAATGGCAATACAAGTAGTATAAAATCTTTCTTTTGCTTTGGAAGAACTTAAGTAGGGATCGTGGCCAACTACTAGTGTTATAAAGTGAGCTTAAGAAGGAAAAAGAATGGTGTTTCTTACCCAAGGGAGCTGCTGGTTGCAGCTTGAAAAAAAAGAAGCAAGTGCAGAATTTTTTTGAATAAAACAACTTCAATACTCTCTCCAACTACCTCACTTCTTCCACTATTTTTTTCTCAACTTAATGAAGTGAATGAGCTGAAGTTGTTGGCCTTATATAGGCCTTGAGGAGCTCGCCAAACTGAAGTGAGAAGGGTAGAATTTTACTTGCTCATGTGGTTAAAGACTAGTTAAAAGATCTCATGGTTATTACCCTTGAGTTCCTCATTTTGTGCTTAGTAAATGACACAAGAAAAGTGATGGATTTGGTCACTTAGAGGAGCTGATTTCCAGCCAGCAAAAAAAGGAGATTTGATGTTAAAAAGAAGGAGATTTGGTGTTGAAGTGATCTTAGGAGATGATAGGGAAAAGCTAGGAAAAGATAGGAATCATCATGCATGAAATCAAGATTTTGGTGAATGAGTTAGGAGTGGAATTCTCCTCCAATTCAGCTACATGATTCGACCAAGATGAGCTGAAAAGGAGAGGAGGAAATCTTGGCCAAATCCATGGGTGCAAGCTAGCACAAAGACCTTACTAACTCTTACCATAAATAGAACTAAACTTTAACATTTTTGGTAGGTTAATCACATCACTATCTTTTTGTGTCATGACTTAAAATCTACCACAATCTAATCCCTTTTTATTTTCTGATTTTCGCCCCTCCCTCAAGGTCCTCTCAGCTTCCAGTTTCGTCGCACGTTCGGTTTCACGTGTCTCGCGTCTCCGGCGCGTAGAAAATACATTATTATTAAAAAATTAAGTAAAATTGCCAAAAAAATTCTAATAAATCAGAAATATTATAAAACATCAAATTCCCAAATATTTAAATATTCGGGTCGAATTAGAGTTTTCAATCGGGCAAAAACTTACCCGGGTAGTTCAAAACGCGACCGGAAAACGGTGAAATTTTGAACTGAAAATTTAACTGTGACTTAATATAATATATTAAGTCCCAAATATAATTTCATTTTAGTTAAATTCATCCACTTGATTAACAGCACACAGAATATTAATTATGCATATTAATGCGTAATACAGGGAATTACAATACAATAGCGATAATTAAGCCGTAGTAAAACTACCGGTGTTACAGTTTTTCACTTTTAGGCTTGTAATGACCTATACAACAAAGAATGGGATAAATAGGCTCAAAGGGGCTAAACAAAGGGATAATTGCAAGGTAGGCTTATTTGGCTAGTGGCTAAAAAGAACAAAAATTGCCTAGATCATTTCAATGCATGCATGTGAACAAGAGTTTCAACAAGAGTCAAGTCAAGCTCTAGAGTAACCAACAATCATATGTAACATCACACAAGAAAGAAAGAGAATGGGAAAATGTATTCCTTCCATTATAAGGCGCAAACCTCACCAAGGAAAATGATCTATCACAAAAGATGCACAATTTAATATTCCAATCCAACTTATCACACTAAGAATGCAAGGAAGTCATCCATATCATACCACAAGACCTATAGTCCTAGAATAGTGAAATCACTCCCCACTCATATAAACCAAGAAATCCAATGAAAATGCATGCAATTTTTTTTTATAATAACAAAAAACTCAAAACAAAAAACAAAAACAAAACTACGCTAAAAGACCCCCCCACGCTTAAATCACACATTGTCCTCAATGTAAGCAACAAGTATAAAATAAGAGTAAGGAGTAAGGAAAGAAAACTCCCTCTTCAAGGTGGCTTTTTCAAGTGGAGCTCTTCTACAGTCTCCTCTTCAAGTGCGAGGCTCTCATGGAAAAGCTTGAGGCAGTGTCCATTGTCTTTGAAGACTTTACTGGTGGCTTCACTTTTTATTCCCTTTGCATCATAAGGAAAAGTGCTAGTTGCAACAAAAGGGCCAATCCACTTGGATCGAAGCTTACCCGCCATGATTTTTAGGCGAGAATGGAACACATGGAAATGTTTGATTTTCTTCTTCTTCACAACATCCTTCTTCTGCTCAATGGTGGGAAGTATCTTGGTGGATGGAGTTACATCAGAAGCTTGCAGTGTAGCAACATCATTTGTAACATTAACAGGCACAACCATGCAATTTGTAACATCAGAATGAGTATCTTCAACTAAGTCAGCAAGCACTTCTATTTGAAAAAGAGAAGGCTCTTCCATGGGATGCTTCATAGTAGCATTAAAGATGTTAAATTTAACTATGCTATCCCCAAATTCCATGGAGAGTGTTCCAGCATGGACATCAATCTTGGTTCTTGCTGTTCTTAGGAATGGTTTGCCTAGGATGATAGGTGCCCTGCTGGGTTGTGTCTCTCCCTCCATGTCCAGAATGTAAAAATCTGCAGAAAAAATCAAGTCATTTACCTTAACAAGTACGTCCTCCACAAGTCGATGGGGTGAGCATTGCTCTGTTTGCCAATGAATAACAACACCTGATTCGCAAGGTCCAAGAGCCAGAGAGTTAAAAATAGATGTAGGCATCACATTAATGGAAGCACCTAAATCCAGCATGGCATTTTCAAATTTACTCTCGCCTATGGTACATGGAATAGTAAAAATTCCTGGATCCTTGCACTTTTGGGCCATCATGGGTTGTATGAGTGCAGAAACATTGCGACTCATGTTGACCTTTTCATTTCCCTTCAGCCTCCTCCTCCTTTTGTGTGTGCACAGCTCTTTGAGGAACTTAGCATGTCTTGGAATCTGCTTAATCGCTTCAAGAAGAGGAATACTCACTTCAACCTTCCTAAATGTGTCCAAGATTTCCCTGTCCTTATCTGCCTCATCCATCCTCTTAGTTATCAAAGCCCTTTGAGGAAAGGGAAGTGGTATAGGTTGTGCATCATCATCTTCATCAAGAGGAGAAGTAGGTGCAAAAATTGGCTTATCATTTTTTCTGCTGCTGCCACTTGCATTTTCTGCTGGAGGAGGTTTTGGAGTGTTAACAGCTTTTCTAGATCTAAGAGTGATTGCACTGACATTTGTACTGACATTTGGATTCACTAATAGTTGAGCAGGCAAATTGCCCGACCCCTGAGACTGCATCTGATTAATGGAAGTTGCTAGCTGTCCAATTTTTGTCTCTAAATTCTGAATGGTTGAATCTATTCTCTGCTGAAATTGGAGATTTTGGAGTGCCATTTGCTTAACAAGGTCTTCAAATGAAGGTTCAGATTTTCTTTGAAATTTGGCGATGGGAGGCGAGTTGCGGCTGAGGCTCTTGTGTGTAGAGGCATCTCCCCATCTCACGTTTGGATGGTTTCTCCAATTGGGGTTGTACCTGTTGGAAGACAGATCATAGTTGGGCTGGGGCCTGTCATTGAATATATTTGCTGTATAGGCCTGAGGAGTATTAGCATTGTCACTCTCTTGCAATGTAGGACATGCATTTGTAGGGTGCTCTGCAGAGGTGCAAATACCACAAACTCTCGCTGCCTGAGTTTTAGTTACAGCTAACTTTTCCACCAATAAAACAAGTTTATCAAGCCTGGTCTCTAAGTTCTTGTGTTCAGCAGCCTGTATCTCATTGACTCCTTTTGTTAGCACCACTGAATTGTTTCTGGTAGTGAACTGCTGAGAATTAATGGACATGTTCTCAATCAGGCTTCTTGCATCTGCTGGGGTTTTATTCACAAGTGCTCCTCCGCTAGCAGCATCCATGATGTTTCGGTCCATAGGCAGCAAGCCTTCATAAAAATACTGGATAAGCAGCTGTTTAGAAATCTGATGGTGAGGGCAGCTTGCACACAACTTTTTGAATCTTTCCAAGTATTCATGCAAAGATTCATTCACATTCTGCCTGATGCCACATATTTCCTTTCTGATTGAAGCAGCTCTAGAGGCAGGGAAGAATTTCTCCAGAAACAACTTCTTCAATTCATTCCAGCTTGTCACAGAACCTGGTTGAAGGTAGTACAACCAGTCCTTGGCAGTGTCTTGCAATGAGAATGGGAAAGCCCTCAGCTTGATGTGGTCTTCTGGGACACCTTGAGGTTTCATGGTGGAGCAGACAATATGGAACTCCTTAAGATGTTTGTGAGGATCTTCACCTGCAAGACCATGAAACTTAGGGAGCAAATATATTAAGCCAGATTTAAGCTCAAAAGGCACCTCAACATCAGGGTATTCAATGCATAAATCATTATAAGTGACATCAGGTGCAGCAAGTTCCCTTAATGTTCTAGCAGCCATTGTATCAGAATCAAAATCAGAATCAAAGAGAGTATGACTAAATAAGCTATAACTATCACTATCACTATCACCTATATGATCACTACCTATGTTATTACTAGTCATGCATCATAAACTAACAAATCAGAAAATACCAACAATGTCCTAATTGCTAAAACACTAAAGAAATCGAGATACCTTATCAAATAAAATCTAAAAAATCTAAAAACAGCACCAAAAATCTCTAAAAATCAAATAAAGATTACGCTAATTTTTTTGGATTTTTTTTATAAAACAAAAAAATAAAAAAATAAAAAGTGGTCTAAGCGATGGAATTTCGGATTTTTAGCCTCTACTCCCTATATCAGTTTGGATCCTTGATTTTTTCCGGATTTTCTGGCCAAATTTCGGAGCAATCCGAGCAAGTTGATTGAAAACCGATTTTTTTACTAATCAATGTCAAATCCGATGTTAAGACCTGAAACACAACCAAAAACACAAAACCAATTGTTAGAGACGTTAGTAGGGTCCTTGAATTGGCAACTATTGATCAGAGATCCCCGGCAACGATGCCAATTTGATCCACTGTCGCGCACGGATCAAAATAATTGAAATAAGAATGTAGTAACAAGGCAGTTAACCTTGGTCGTCTCACAAGGATCTCTAATTAACAATGACCAATAGCAAGAACACGCAAAGAACGGAATGGGGGGTTGTTTCGTGAAAACAATTTTAATTAATAACAAAAATCACTTGATAACAACAACTAATCCACTGGTCACAGGAACTTTCACTTCGGATCTATCACAGGTTCAAAAGATTATTCTAATTCGTGTTCTAATCTTGTTTGATCACAGAATTAACCAATCAAGCGGGTGATTAATCCTATACGAATTCCTACTGGATTAAGCATTACAGAATTCAATTGATTATAAATAAGGAACACGCGTCACAAACATATAATCAATTTAACAACCGAATTCATCAAACCTATAACTAAGCGTCATAGACCCTATTGATCTCTATTCGAACTAAACCAAAACATGCGTTAAGTTTAATTCCAATAGTCTCAAATCAGAGAGCAAAACCGAAATTATATGATTAAGCATCAATATGTAAAACAATTTTGCAAATAGAAATTAGAAGAGATGAATGATCAAAAGAGAAAGAAGTAGAACACAAAAACGAAATTAATATTAATAACCAACCTCAAGATCATCTATGAAATCCTTAACCAGTGAATTGATCGAAAAGAATTAGCCTTCCATTGAAGGTTTCATCACAAAACAAAAATTAAGAAGGGGAGAAGGAGAAAAGATTGCTAAAACTCAAAAACGGCAAAATATTCAAAAGTAATCAAAAGGTCCATCCTAAGACTCTAAAAATCCTATTTATAATGTCTCCTTAGGTTAACCTAGGTAACCTGAAGTTTATGACCAAAGAGAAGGGCCCAAAAGAGATTAATTAGCCCAATAACAACTAATCACATGAGTAATTGATCCAAAACTCGCAGTGAACCTCACCTGTAGCAGTAAAGTGGATTTTCTACCTTCAAAACGGCATAACTGGGCTTTGGTGCCAACATAAGAATTGTAGCTCTGCTTCTTAGATTTCCAACGCCACAAAGAGCATTGAAATCGGACAAGTATAGCTCAAGTTATGGCCTGTAGAAGCGACATGGGTCAGGATGTAACAGAATCCGAAAATTAGCAAATAATTCCACTAAAGCCCAATCAAGACCCAAAGATATAAAACCATGTTAAAAAGTAGTTGTTGGGAAAAACACACAATTAAGAACACCAAGTGCAAAGCTATAAAAGATGCATTAAAATGCATTGATCAGCCAGCCTTCAGAATCACGCTCTTGGCGATGATTTTGTGCAGTACTCGGTAGTGGCTTTTCAAGTCTTTGGCCGTGGGAGTAATGTTCTTCTTCTTCAGTTCACGGTAGTTCTCAAATAGGGCTTCGTTGACGTTTTCAAGTCCTCTGTAAGCATCAGCCCAGTTTGCATGGTAACTGATTCTTTCACACGGACACTTGATCGTCTGAGCAATAGAGTTGATGGTGAAGCGTAGTTTGAAGCCTCTGATGTGTCCTTCTATGATTTCCCCCGAAAGTAAGTATGCATTCCCCTAGAACTCCTTAATAGCGTAGCTCAGTACGTCAACTGGTTCCCAGATGAAGTAGTTTTTCCAGCCCAGTTTCTCAAGACCTTCTTCAAAATCAAAACCGTATTGCTTGAAGTTCTCAAAATCAACCCGGTTCTCATTCAGAAGTTTTGCCTCAGAGAAGACATCGAAAGCAGCAGTGTATTGTCCAACCTTTTTATCGGCCATTGTAGCAGTTGAAGAGAGGGTGATGGAGGTTTTAGGGTTCGAAAACACAGAGAGAGAGAGAGACAGAGAGAAAGAGAACAGTTTTGCAAGAAAACGCAGAGTGAAGTGATGGAGCGAAAAATGTGGAGTAGTGGGAAAGTTGATAGAAAATGGTACAGTCCTTTTTCAAAAAATCGCTTCGTATTTCCACATAAAAATTAAATCAAAAAGAAAAGAAAATAAAGATTCGCCTTTTCATTAAATGCAGACGCCAAAAGAAAAGTAAGATCAAGAAAAAGATTTTATCGAAAGACATAAATAATTATGACTCAGTAGATGTGATGAAACGCTTAAGTTCTTAACACGTGTGACACGTGTGGGTTCGCTCGGACGCACGCAACCGATTCACCAGACGATGAGTTATGAAGCACATGACAAATAAGAAGCTTATTCATATATATGCTTATGTCATACCAGATGCTGAGATTGTGCATATTATCTGACGCTGAGATTAATCATTCTTCTATAAGATGAAAGTTTAAATTTCTTCTTATAAAATTGAATCTATCTTCAGCAAGGGGTTTTGTAAATATGTCAGCCCACTGATGATCAGTGTCTACAAATTTTATTTCTAGAATACCCTTCTGAACATAGTCTCTTATAAAATGATGCTTAATCTTCTTGGCTCGTGAATGTAATATGGGATTTTTAGTAAGACAGATTGCAGAAGTATTATCACAAAAGATAGGAATGTTACTCTCTTTTATCAAATAGTCTTCAAGTTAATATTTCATCTACAGAAGTTGAGAGCTGCAACTTGCTGCTGAAATATACTCAGCTTCTGCTGTTGAGAGTGCAATCATGCTTTGCCTTTTGCTTGACCAAGATACAAGATTTGCTCCAAGGAATTGGCAGCTTCCACTTGTGCTTTTTCTTTCAATTCGGTCTCCAGCAAAGTCAGCATCACAGAAACCTACTAACTTGTAATCTTTTGATTTCTTATAAAGCAAACCAAGATTAGTAGATCCTTGCAAATATCTAAGGATTCTTTTAACAACACTCAAGTGTGATTCTCTAGGATCTGATTGAAATCTAGCACATGCATGCATTAATCGAACATAATATCATGTCTTGAAGCTGTAAGATAAAGTAGAGATCCAATCATACCTTTGTACATCTTCTGATCTACCTTTTTACCAGTTTCATCTTTACCAAGAATACATGTGGGATGCATAGGAGTACACATAGGTTTGCAATCCACCATTTTGAATTTCTTTAGCAATTCCTTGATATATTTGCTTTGATGTATATATATACCATCATTGCATTGTTTGATTTGAATTCCAAGGAAAAACTTCAGTTCACCCATCATGCTCATCTCGAATTCAGCTTGCATTAGCTTAGAAAATTCTTTGCAAAGGCTTTCATTAGTAGCTCCAAAAATAATGTCATCAACATATATTTGAACAATTATAAAGTGCTTGTTTGATGTTTTTCTAAAAAGAGTAGTGTCCACTAGACCTCTGGTAAAGCCATTATTCATCAAAAATGTACTTAGTCTTTCATACCAAGCTCTGGGAGCTTGCTTAAGACCATAAAGGGCCTTTTTGAGTTTGAAGACATGTTCTGGAAATTGATGTCTTCGAATCCAGGAGGTTGTTTTACAAAGACTTCCTCAGATATAAAACCATTCAAGAAAGCACTTTTCACATCCATTTGATAAAGAATTATATCATGATGTGCAGCAAAAGAAAGCAAAATGCGTATAGCTTCTAACCTTACAACAGGTGCAAATGTTTCAGTAAAATCAATACCTTCTTCCTGTGAGTACCCTTGAGCAACCAATCTTGCCTTGTTTCTCACAACCTTTCCATCTTTAACAAGCTTGTTTCTAAATACCCATTTAGTACCAATAGCTTGCTTATCTTCCGGTAAGGTAACCAGCTTCCATACATCGTTTCTTTGGAACTGATTCAACTCTTCTTGCATGGCCAGAATCCAGCCTTCATTTTTCAATGCTTGATCAATCGTTTTAGGTTCCATTTCTGAGAGTAGTGCCATATCTGCATGCTCTTTAAAAGAGGATCTGGTTCTCACTTTATCTCCATGTTTTCCTATGATTTGATCTTTAGGATGATTGGCTTTGTACTTCGACTCTTTCAATTACCTTACGAAGATTCTTGTGTCTGGTCACCACTGGACGATGAAGATGTAGGTTCACTATTTGTAGTATTACCTATATTTAATTCTGAAAATAATTCATCTAGCTCTGACATGGCTGTGTCAGGCTTCATGTCATCAAATTTGACATGAATGGATTCTTCCACTGTCATAGTTTCTTTATTGTATATTCTAAAAGATTAGATCTTTCAGAATATCCCAAAAAGATTCCTTTGTCAGCTTTTGAATCAAACATACCAAGCTGATCCTTAGTATTTAAAATGTAACACGTGCAATCAAATGAATGAAAATATGATATGTTTGGTTTCCTTCCTTTCCACAGTTCATATGGAGTCTTCTTCAAAATAGGTCTAATAGAAATTCTATTTTGAATGTAACAAGCTGTGTTTACTGCTTCTGCCCAAAAATGTTTTGCAATATTAGCCTCATTGATCATGGTCCTGGCCATTTCTTGGAGGGATCTATTTTTCCTTTCTACAATACAATTTTGTTGAGGTGTTCTAGGAGAGGAGAAATTGTGGGAGATGCCGTTATCATAACAAAATTTTTGAAAGCTTTCATTTTCAAATTCTCCCCCATGATCACTTCTAATAGAAGATATGCAGATTCCATTTCATTTTGAACTGTTTTGCAGAATACAGTAAATACCTGGTATGACTCATCTTTGTGAGCAAGGAATCTAACCTATGTCCATCTAGTAAAATCATCAACAATGACTAACCCATATTTCTTTCCAGTTAAAGAGGCTGTCCTTGTTAGACCAAAAAGATCAAGATGCAAAAGCTCAAGTGGTCTAGAGGTTGAAACAACATTTTTTGAATGAAAAGAAGTTTTAACTTGTTTTCCTCTTTGACATGCCTCACAGAGAGAATCGGATTGATACTTAAGATTTTGTAAGCCTCTGACAAGACTGTGCTTGTTTAGTTTTGAGATTAATCTCAAATTGGCATGACCCAATCTCTTGTGCCAAATCCATTGTTCTTCGTCAACAGACATGAGACACTTGACATCTTGTTTTGCAAGTTCAGAGAGATCAATTTTGTAAATATTTTGTTTCCTCTTAGCAGTAAAGAAAGTAGAGCCGTCTTTCTTGCTTATTACTAGACATCCAGTTTCTGTAAAGATGACTTCATAACCATTGTCACATAATTGACTTATGCTCAATAAGTTATGTTTAAGTCCTTCAACATATAGTACATTATCAATAGAGGGAAGAGAGCCTTTACCAATGCGACCAATTCCAACTATTTTACCTTTCTGGTTTCCTCCGAAACCAACGAATCCAGCTTCTTTAGGCCTTAGTTCTTGGAACATATGCTTTTCTCCCGTCATGTGACGCGAGCATCCACTGTCTAAGTACCAAGATAGGTGTGTTGACTTTGTTACTAAGCATGTCTGCAACATAGACTATTTTATCTTTAGGTACCCATATCTTTTTGGGTTAGTTCTTGAAGGAGGCTTATCCTTCACAGTTTTAAAAACAGTACATGCACTTTTCAAATGACCAGGTTTATTGCAGTAAGTACAATGCAAGTATTTACTATGATTATTGGATTTATCAGATGCTGAATCATTTTCTAAAAGAGGTTCATCTAATATATAACCAAGACTATGAGTTGTCGTTTTACTGACACCCCAAATCATTGAAGCTTGCTTGCTACGAGTTACACTCTCTGCAAGAAACTTTTGAACAGCATATTCATAATCATTTGATTTGCATTTAGGATTGCCTGTAACTTTAGAGCTTTCAGCTTGAGAGCTCTCGACAGTTGCTTATTAGCGATCGGGTTGCCAGTTATCAATTAGATGCTGATTTTCAGTTTTCAGCTTTGATTTTCTTTGTTGAGTACATATTTTTCTTTGTTCAAAGCTTAAAGTCTTGTGATAATTTTGAAAATTTCTTTTTCAAATTCTTATACTCAACAGAGAGAGTGGCAGAGTCCTTAAGAAGATCATCAAATGCAAGTTGAAGTTCAGAGTAGGAATCATATACTATTACCTCTTCAACTTCTTCTAAATCAAGGTCGATTATGCGCCATGAGAGCGAGATTTGCTTCTACTTCATTATCTTCCTCAGATGAGGATGAATCTAGATCTTCCCATGTAGCCATGAGGCTTTTCTTCTTTTTCTTGAAAGAACTTCTTGTGGACTTCTCCTTAAGATTAGGACATTCGGAGTTGAAATGTCCAGGCTTTTTACATTCATAGCAAATGACTTGAGCCTTGTCCTTGCTCTCTTTCTTGTCCTTAGTATCTTTCTTCTGAAACTTCCTCCTGAAGTTTCTTTTCTTCCATATTCTTTGTATCTTCCTGGATATAAATGCAAGCTCATATTCTGATGTGTCAACATCTCCTTCTGAAGCTTCATCTTCCGATTCTTCTTCTTCAGCCTGAAGGGCTTTGGAAGAACTGACTTTATGTTGAGAGACTTTCAAAGCAATAGACTTGCCCTTTTTGACCGGTTCTTCTTCATTTAGCTCAAGTTCATGAGCTTTTAACGAACTCATAACATCTTCAAGTCGTAGGACATTTAGATCTTTTGCTTCTTGAATAGCAGTGACCTTGGGTCTCCACTGCTTAGTCAAGCTTCTTAAGATCTTTTTAACATGGTCAGGTGTAGTGTAACTTTTTCCAAGGGCCTGTAACCCATGAACAAGTGTTTGAAATCTTCCAAACATGGTTTCAATGTTTTCACCATCTTCCATTTTGAATAACTCATATTGACGAACCAACATGCTAGCTTTGGTTTCTCTTACTTGGGCAGAGCCTTCGTAATATAAAACAAGTGAGTCCCAAATTTCTTTGGCAGTATCAAATTTGCCACATTTATCATATTCTTTTTCTGTTATAGCACAGATAAGAATGAATCTAGCCTTTTGATTGATTTGATATCTCTTTTTCTGTTCATCATTCCAATCTTCTCTGGCTATCGCAACACCACGAGGATTAGTGGGAGGAATGTAACCACTTTGAACTATATCCCACAACTCAAGTTGTTGTGTCTCAAAGAAAGCTTTTATCTTATCTTTCCAGTAATCAAATTTTTCTCCATCGAATAGAGGAGGATGGTTCATATGACCACCTTCAGTAGACATGTTCACAGTATAGGATCTTTTCTCTTAACACTGTTAAGTGCTCAACCAAGAGGCCGAGCTCTGGTACCAACTGAACGTGAACACAAGAAGGGGGGTTGAATTGTGTTAAAAACTTTTCGCAAACTATACGTAAAAACTTCAACACAAGTTGTTCAAAACTGTTTGTATATTGGATACAGAGAATTAAACAGGACCGGATGCAGAAATTTAAACAGTTTATAAAAACTTGTTTTACTGAGCAAGGTAAAGATAAATAATGTAAAGCAGTAAAGGATGAGACTCAGAGATTTATACTAGTTCACCACCAACTATTAGCTACGTCTAGTCCCTTCGTTTCTGAAGGATTTTCCACTATAATCAACTGATTACAATTTCCTCAAGAGTATTCTTCTGTCACAAACTTGACAATACTCTCAACTTCGCAAAACGACTCAGTACAGTCGAGCCTTTGAGGAACAGAGTCTTAACTAGGCCAAATACAATTTTACAAAAGAGATTATGCTTTTGATAACAATCAAAATAACTCTCACTGAGAGGATGAAAAAAATTAAGTTCAAAACAGAATAGCTTTCTAAAAGAAAGTATAAGACGCTGAGTTCAGTTCTATGTAGACCAGAAACTTAGCACGAAGCTTGATTGCACACTTGAGTAATATTGCTTTCAGAATGAAGTTTCATCACAGTTTTTCTAACATTTCTTCAATGAATACCTTGGGGTATTTATAGGAGTCTTCAAGGGTATTACCGTTGCAGTAAAAATATCTCCTTTCCATTGAGTGAGGTAATTTGAAATGTAGTCCTTTTCTTCCTTTCCAGAGAATATCAGAATAGTATATATTACCGTTTTCGTACTATCTGCTATTTGCAATTGCCTTGTACGATTTTTGTCTTATGCTAAAGGTGTCACCTTTGCTTCCTCATACATCAAAATGAGCGCACAAAATCAAATTCGAATTCCGTTCCAGAACAGTATGAGGCAAAGAGCAAAAACGTGATCACCACGTGCTTCATTATAGAGATCAGACGCTCGCTCAGAACAGAGGACGGACGCTCGTAGCAATTGAGTGTTCCACGTATCAAGAAGTCACACTGCTAGACGCTTGCTGTTAGCAAGACACTGAAGTGAGTTCGGATGCTGACACTAGTGGATTGTATTCAATTCTTTTGTATATTTCTTCTTCTTCCTTGAGTGATTTGTACATATATAAATGAAGCTTTTGATACCTGTACACTCAAAAATATGTTAGAAGATAAATTGTTCTCTTGAGAAATATTTTGTTATCATCAAAATCAATGAGGGTCTAAACTTCTCAATCGTTTAGGTTCCAACAACCATATGTCGCTCTTTCGACAACAACATTGTCTGTACCCTTCTCCTATTCTCTCAGGTATCATACACTTTCCTCATTTTTCTTTCTTCTATTATTATTCTGGGCCTAAGGGAAAACATAATAGAAAATCTTTTAGGGTTTTTATGGCCGCAAATGATGATGAGTTCGTAGAAATTTTAGAGGTGAGGTCTCCACCTCGTCGTGAGAATCCCGCTGTTTGGGAGTTTAGGGATGTTCCTAACCCTTTAGACGATTCTTCCTCGAGCCTTTCTTCCAGTTCCCCTTCTTACCCTCCTTTTACTCTTTCTTCTTTACCCCCGCTTCCAATAAAACCTATTTTCATTTACTTAACTCCTGCAGAGATGGGGAGAATTACCCGCAAAGGAAATACGTCTACGAACAAGGGTCCACAGGCGGGCAAAGGAAAAGAACAGGCCTTTGATATTTATGACTATGAATCTTGCGTAAAATTGGAGGTTTTGGAGTATTCTTCCGAGTTGCTTACTGAGGAGGATATCAAGGAGATGAGGAAAGATATCTGACTATCCAAGAAAGGCCCTGAGGATAGCATTCTGTGCTTGCCTTGTGAGGATGATGAATTGGTTTATTGGCATGAAAAGGCGACAAGAGAAGGAGTTTATTTATCTGTATGAGATTTTGTTTAAACGGATGTTCTTGACCCTTCCTTTCCCAAATTTTCAATGTAGTATTTTAACCGTATTGAATGTGGCTTTGACCCAACTCCACCCCAACATTTGGGGTTTCATTCGAGCTTTTGAGATCTTATGTGTGGGTTTAGGTATGTAGCCCACAACTGCCAAGTTTATGCATTTTTTTCGAGTGAAAGACAATGGCAAGGTAGGTTGGCTATCAGCATCCGGTCGAGCTGGTTGTAGAATACTTCTTGCTTTCGACTCTTCCTACAAAAATTGGAAAAATAGGTTCTTCAGAGCTCGATCGGCTGATGAGCACTACTCTTTTTTCTTAGACGAGTCGGGTAATGCTAAGCATCCCTTACACTGGACCACTGCGCCTTAAACTGTCAAGGATCTGGACTTAAAACTGTTGGACGAGGTCGAACAGGAAGAGGTCCATAGGTTATGCAGCCTTCTTGCATTCCATTGTTACAACCTCATTAACTTGTCGAAAAATCCGACCCGGTTGGTGTCGTATTTAGGTAATATTGACTGCCCTTTTTTTCTTCTGTTTTTGTTATTTCGTAACTGATGCCTTGCACTAATCCTCTCCTTTCCTCCTTGCAGTTGATATGGCCGCCAAGAGGCTAAACCGAACGGACTTGGAGAAGTATCTGAAGATCGAGCTGTGCAAGAGCCAGTCGGTCGAAGCTACTTCTAAGGCGACCGAGGGAACTGCTGTTGCTCCCTCTTTTAGGGCTGCCCAAGAGCAGAGGAAGAAGCGCCATAGTGAACGTCCTGATGAGCCTCGGCTTAAGCAGCTCCGTACTGACCTTACCCCTCATCCGAGCGGATCCAGGGGCATTCGTTCTATCGTCACTTAGCCGAAACCCAATAGGGCATTCCTCTTGTCAACCGGTCAAGTTCGGCTAATGATCTTTCCTACTAGAGTTCCATCCTACACAAATATAAGGGTCCTTATTCGGGTGAAGCCAAATCATTGTGGGACGTGGGGTTTCAGCCCGGATTGCTCGCAGACAACCTCTCTGCTTCTGATGAAGATAGGTTAAGGTTATCCAAGTTGGGAGATTTGTCTCTTCACGAGGCGGCTCAGGTATACTAACTTCGATCCAACGTGTGCATCAGTCAGGTGGAGTTAAATCTCAGGGGAAAGGATGATTAATTGGCGCTATTTTGGAACCAAAATTCCCTGTTGGTGGAGAACTTGAAGGCCACTTGTAACATCCTCATTTTATAATCTTGCTTAGTGTGTCTTTATGTGTGTCTAAGTGTATTTGTGTGCCCTAGGTGGGATTTGTGTGTAATTGACTGTGTGTTTGATCTTTCGGCTGTGTGCTCGCTTTTGTGTTTGTTAGAGAGCATGTGTTAAGGATTGGTATGTTATTTGAGGTTGGAATAGTGTTTGATAAGGTTTTGGTATGAGTCTTAGAAGCCAGATAAAGTTTGAGAACCATCGGAGTTGGAATTAAGATTTTGTGTGTTCGTATCCTTAAGCAAGAGTGAGTTTTCGGACGAGTAAATGAGACTTTGAACCTTTCTTCTTGAGTCCATTTGATGTCCTCTTTTGTTAGAAATCATGTTTAAGTGTTAGGGTATCGAGTTCTGGAGGTATCGAGTTCTGGACCGCATGAACGTAGGAATCGAAGAAATCATGTAAAAATGGACAAAACAGTGTAAAAGCGCGTGAAGCACGCTTAGGCACGCGTGGCACACACTGGTGTATGGTGCACCAGCGTCTCCTATCGTCTGCGCCACGTGGTGCACTGTGATTGCACCATTCACTGACTAGGATGTGTGGGGCACATGAGAAGGTTCCTTCAGCATGAAGCATGCCACATAGACGCGCGTGGGACGTGCTCAAGTGCACCCAGAGCGCGTGAACTTCTGCCAAGTGCACACTAAGCGTGAGTTACGTGCTAAGCAAATTCCTTTTTACCTTAATTCCCTATTTAAGCCATTTTGTGCCATTGAATCTGATTTTTCCCATTCTTTCTCTCTAACCACGACCAGAACCAAGGTTTCCACCTGAAACCACCATTTTTGGAGTTCTTAAGCTTTGTGATCATTGTCTAAAGCAATTTCAATCATCTGTTCATCAATCTGACGGTGCAAACTCATCTGTTACCGTTGGGGCTTGTTAGGGCTTATCTCTGATCGTCGTTTCGTCGAGGTAAAACTAACACCCTCTACTGTTCCTCCTTGTTTTCAGTTAGTCATTTGTGATTCTTGAAGTGGTTCTAGTTCCTAGCCCTAATCAGACTGTTTTTTGGACCCTGGTTTGACCGAACGGGTACCGAACGAGCTAGGGTTTCGTCGAAACTCACGGAGGAGATTCCTTGCACCTCGAGACAGAGGCGAAAGCCTCTGTGCTCCTTGTCCTAATTCTGATTTAGTGATTCCTTTGCTAGTTTGGATTGTCCCTTATTATTTGTTCTTTGTATTTTAGGCTTTCGGCAATAATGCGGTACTGGTTGGCTGTGAAACTTTGTCTGGAATTATTTTGGGTAAGTTTTGGTCCCTGGAATTTGTGGCCAGCCTCTGGCTGTGGCACCCCCTGGTGTTTTGATAATTTATCAGTTGTCCTAATTCTAATCCGAGTGTGTTTCTGTGTTTCTGGTTAACTATGGATTATTCTGGTGTGCTCGGTGGAACTGTTTGGTAACTCTGGACCCGGTTATTGTTGTTGGCTGAATTTGAGTCTTGTATGGGAGTGTTGGTGTCTTGTTCGTGGTTTCATAGTTGCGTCTCTGAGTCCAGTTGTGTTTCCGAGTACCTAATACCAGGTGGGAGAAAGAATGCACTTTCATTGGGTTTTGTATAGTCGATATGATTGTTTGGAACGTGTAGGGTGACCTAAGCCCTACTAAGGGTTGATGTCAGTAACACCTAAGGATAGGGGTTACGGTGTGCCACATCTAAGGATAGGCGTGGTAGACCCTTCAACTAACTTAGGATTTTTTTTATTATTAAATGTGATTGCCTGATAATATGTTTAACTGTAAGTTGTGATATATGTGGTTTATGTGATTAGTAACATGCTTAGGGTAACATGATTAAATGTGTATTATGTGGAATAGGTGTTGCACGTTGCCTTAGCATACTATATGCCTGAGTATAATTTCCAACATGCATTAATATGATAAAAAAGGGTATTTTTGGGAATGTATGCATAAAATGATGTGAGGCATATGATTATGAGGTGTTGGATGCATGCATATGTTATTGCATTAGTAACCACTCCATTCTTGATGGGAATGTGATGTGGAGAGAATCCCTAACGGGAATGAGGGATATCTCACTCAGCAGGTTAGATCCACTCCGTTCTCTATCGAAAAAGGGGGAAACGGATGTCCCTAACAGAAAAGGGGGAGGTGGATTCCTATTGGGAAAGGGGAATTCCTCGTGGACTGGGCTAGTGTCACCCCATGCTCTATCGGAAAAGGGAGACGGGAGTCCCTAATAGGAAAGGGGGACGACAA
The DNA here is from genome assembly GCA_037113605.1 of Calophaca sinica. Lineage (NCBI taxonomy): Eukaryota > Viridiplantae > Streptophyta > Magnoliopsida > Fabales > Fabaceae > Calophaca > Calophaca sinica. The sequence goes on along the minus strand of CM073730.1, from coordinate 83,595,941 downwards.
ACCTAACGGAAAGGAGGGTCCGCCAATAAGTATTCCTGACGGAAACAGGGAGTACAGTGACAATAGTAAAGAAGTTTTCCCGGATTGGCCAGATACTATAGAAGATTCATAGAAGGATTCTAGAAGATAGCCTTACCTATGACCCAATTGACAAGGAAGGAAAACCCTTTTGTGTGGTCTGACAAGTGTGAAGAAAGTTTTCAAGAGCTGAAGAGACGGTTGACCACATCACTTGTTTTAGTTTTACCTGATCCCTTAGGAGAATTTGAAGTGTAATATGAGACAACGATGGTGGATGTAGTTTATTAAAGATTATGAGTTTGAACTGCAATACCATCCAGGAAAGGCTAATGTGGTAGCTAATGTTTTAAGTAGGAAATTCCTACATGTGTCAGTTTTGATGGTGAAAGAATTGGAACTGGTGGAGTAATTTAGAGATCTTAACCTGGGAGTGCAATTGTATAAGGACAAGATGTCCTTGGGGCAGATAGTTGTGACTAATGAATTTCTGCGAGAATTGAAGGAGAAGCAAGGGCATGATGATCAGCTGATTAAGATTAAGGATTCGTTGAAGGACGGTGAGATTTTGGAGTTCAATATCAAGGCAGATGGAGTGATGAGGTTTGGAGACCTAGTTTGTGTCCCACATGACTCAGAACTTCAGAGAATGATTTTGGAAGAAGCTCATAGGAGTAAGCTTAGTTTTCATCCGGGCACCACTAAGATGTATCAGGATCTGAAGAAGATGTTTTGGTGGCCTGGTATTAAAAAGGACATAGCAAACGTTGTTTTGTCTTGTCTGGTGTGTTAGAAAGCTAAAATTGGGCATATGATGCCGACAGGATTATTGCAATCATTGGACATTCCTGAATAGAAATAGGACAGAATAACGATGGATTTCGTAGTGGGATTACCAAGGACACCGAAGAAGTTTGATGTGATTTGGGTAATCATTGATCGGTTGACCAAGAGTGTTCATTTTATTTCGATTGGAGAGAAATATCCTTTGGAAAGATTGGCTCAGATTTACATCAAAGAGGTTGTAAGGTTGCATGGTGTTCCTTCGAGCATCATCAGTGATAGAGATCCTAGATTTACCTCTAGGTTTTGAAATGAATTGCAACGAGCTTTAGGGACTAAATTGAGATTGAGTTCAGCTTATCATCCTCAAACGGATGGTCAGTCAGAACGAACGATCCAATCCCTCGAAGACTGTTAAGAGCTTGTGTGTTGGAGCACGTAGGGAGTTGGGACGAATTCTTGCCTTCAGTGGAGTTTATTTAAAACAACAGTTTTCATTCCAGTATAAGTATGGCATCTTTTGAGGCACTATATGGAAGCAAGTGTAGGACCTCTTTGTGTTTGTTTGAGACAGGAGATACCCAAGTAGTAGGTTCAGAGTTGATACAACAAACCACAGAATAAGTCAGGAAGATTAGGGAGAAGATGAAAGCGGCTCAGGATAGACAAAAGAGATATAGCGATAAAAAGAGAAGACCTTAAGAATTCCAGGAAGGAGACCATGTTTTTTTTAGAGTGACACCAATAATTGGAATTGGCAGAGCCATCAAATCTAGAAAGTTAATCCCTAGATTCATTGGACCTTTCCAAATTCTTCATAGGATTGGCCCAGTAGCTTATCATATTGCTTTACCACCTAATCTTTCTAGACTTCATGATGTTTTCCATGTTTCTCAACTTCGTAAATATTTTCCCGATCCATCACATGTACTAGAACCCGAGTCAATTCAATTGAAAGATAACTTAGAGTACGAAGCATTACCTGTACGGGTTTTGGATAGGAGGATGAAGGAACTTCGTGGTAAAACTATTCCTTTAGTCAAAGTTTTATGGGATTATGTTACAGGGGACTTGACTTGGGAGCTTGAGAGTAAGATCCGTCAGTAGTACCCTTATTTATTTCCAAGTGCGTGATTTCATGGACGAAATCTCTTTTAAGGGGGTGGTAATGTGACATCCTCATTTTCTAATCTTTCTTAATGTGTGTTATGTGTGTCTAAGTGTATTTGTGTCCCCTAGGTGGGATTTGTGTGTATTTGACTGTGTGTTTGATCTTTCGGCTGTGTGTTCGCTTTTGTGTTTGTTAGAGAGCATGTGTTAAGAATTGGTATGTTATTTGAGGTTGGAATAGTGTTTGATAAGGTTTTGGTATGAGTCTTAGAAGCTAGATAAAGTTTGACAACCATCGGAGTTGGAATTAGGATTTTGTGTGTTCGTATCCTTAAGCGAGAGTGAGTTTTTGGACGAGTAAATGAGACTTTGAACCTTTGTTCCTGAGTCCATTTGATGTCCTCTTATGTTAGAAATCATGTTTAAGTGTTAGGGTATTGAGTTATGGACCGCACGGGCGTCGGAATCGAAGAAATCACACGAAAATGGACAAAACAGTGTAAAAGCGCGTGAAGCGCACTTGGGCGCGCATGGTTGCGCACTGATGTATGGTGCACTAGCATCTCCAATCGTCTATGCCACGTGGTGCACTGTTATTGGACTGTTCGCTAACTAGGACGCGTGGGGCGCATGTAGGAGGCTCTTTCAGCGTGAAGCATACCACGTAGACATGCTCAAGCGCGCCCGGAGCGCGCGCTAAGCGCGAGTTACTTGCTAAGCAAATTCCTTTTTACCTTAATTCCCTATTTAAGCCATTTTGTGCCATTAAATCTGATTTTTCCCATTCATTTTCTCTAACCATGACCAGAACCAAGGTTTCCACCTAAAACCACCATTTTTGGAGTTCTTAAGCTTTGTGATCATCGTCCAAAGCAATTTCAAGCATCTGTTCATCAATCCGACGGTGCAAACTCGTCTGTTACTGTTCGGGCTTGTTAGGGCTTATCTCCGACCGCCGTTTTGTCGAGGTAAAACTAACACCCTATACTGTTCATCCTTGTTTTCAGTTAGTAATTTGTGATTCTTGAAGTGGTTCTAGTTCCTAGCCCTAATCAGACTGTGTTTTGGACCCTGGTTTGACCGAACGGGTATCGAACGAGCTAGGGTTTTGCCGGAACTCCCGGAGGAGATTCCTTGGACCATAAGACAGAGACCAAAGCCTTTGTTCTCCTCATCCTAATTCTGATTTAGTGATTCCTTTGTTGGTTTGGATTGTCCCTTATTATCTGTTCTTCATATTTTAGGGTTTCGACGATTATGCAGGTACTGGTTGGCTGCGGAACTTTGTTTGGAATTGTTTTGGGTAAGTTTTGGTCCATGGACTTTGTGGCCAGCCTCTGGCTGTGCCACCCCTTGGTGTTTTGGTAATTTATTAGTTGTCCTAATTCTAATCCGAGTGCGTTTCCGTGTTTTCAGTTAACTGTGGATTATTCTGGTGTGTAGGGTGACCTAAGCCCTACTAGGGGTTGATTTCAGTAACACCTAAGGATAGGGGTTACAGTGTGCCACATCTAAGAATAGGCGTGGTAGACGCTTTAACCAACTTAGGATTTTTTTGTATTATTAAATGTGATTGCCTGATAATATGTTTAACTGTAAGTTGTGATATATGTGGTTTATGTGATTAGTAACATGCTTAGGGTAACATGATTAAATGTGTATTATGTGGAATAGGTGTTGTACGTTGCCTTAGCATCCTATATGTCTGAGTATAATTTCCAACATGCATTAATATGATAAAAAAGGGTATTTTTGGGAATGTGTGTATAACATGATGTGAGACATATGATTATGAGGTGTTGGATGCATGCATATGATATTGCGTTAGTAACCACTTCATTCTTGACGGGATTGTGATGTGGAGAGATTCCCTAATGGGAATGGGGGATATCTCGCTCAGTAGGTTAGATCCACTTCGTTCCCTATCGGAAAAGGGGGAAACGGACGTCCCTAACGGAAAAGGGGGAGGAGGATTCCTATCGGGAAAGGGGAATACCTAGTGGACTAGGCTAGTGTCGCCCCATGCACTATCGAAAAAGGGAGACGGGAGTCACTAACGGGAAAGGGGGACGACAACCCTAACGGAAAAGGGGGTTTGCCAATAAGTATTCCTAGCAGAAACGGGGAGTACAGTGGCAATAGTAAAGAAAAGATGCCATGGTGCATAATACATTGAGAGACATGGGGTAAGTGGAAGAGGGTAGTTAGATCTTATCTATTATAAAATGTGATTATCTGTTTGATTGTCTAATAGTCATTCTACTTATGCATTTTGTGCTTTTTAATGGATGTGTTGTTCTTATCTCCCTGTGTTTGTATGTTTGTCTATATATGTATTATTGCTATATTAGGCTTTGTTGAGGAGGAAGATGTAGCAGCAGTTCCATCTGAGGGAGCAGTTCCTGATGATACTGCCGACGGCGAGGCAGGCCCCGAAGATCAGTGTTTGGGAGAGTTTTGAGTTGCTGGTGAGCTGGATTCCAGAGTAGGAACTCTTGGCATCTACCTCGCTGATAGTCTTCAGTCTTTTTGGCCAGGAGTCTTTCTGTTGATGTTTGTTTATGTTGGTATGTTTAGATGAGGCGCAGGTTAGCCTCATAGGCTTTATATTCTGGATGACTGTATTGTACTGCTTATACGCTTACTTTTGCACTCTGATAACCTAGGCCATACTGATGAGGCCATCTTTTGAGAAAACCTATATATGTATTTTATGACACTAGTTACTTCACCGTGATGTGTCATCGTCTTATTTATGTTTTGGTTTTAATTCCCTCGTATTTTTATTAACACTAATTACGCGAGTTAGGCTAATTATGTAGAATAAAGCATAGATAGGGCGGCGGGGTTTTACACTGCTCAGGACAAATTGAACAGTGCTAAGGAGCTGGAAGAAGAGCTATCCCATGTAAAGAAGGAAAGGGATGGGCTGAAGGAAGCTGGGAAACTAGTTGAAGAGCTTACTGCTGAGAAGACTAAGCTGCTAGAGGACAAGGCTACCTTGGAGTCCACTCTTGAGTCCGAGAGATCCATTCATGCCTCCAGTAGGGATTTGCTCATTAAAGAGAGGGATACTTCCCTTTAGGAAAAAGAAGAAGCCTTGAGAGAGGCGACAACCATGTACCAGACCGGCTTCCATCATGCTAAGAGGCAGGTTGCATTCTTATGCAACGCCAGCGAGGCGACTCTAGCCCCCATGTATTATTGGGGAGCCGTCTGAGATGGAACAATTGTCGTGGTTGATGACGATGATGAAGATGCATCGAATAACAAGGCCATTAGGGAGAATGAAGGGGAGTAGCAGGACTAGGCAGAAGATAGAGTTGAAGCCAGTGGAAGTGACGATGAGGAGGATGATGCGGCTTCGGATAATCATGTTGAAGGCTGAAGGCATGCCCTCAATGACCATTTGTAATTTTCTCTTTGGCATAACTTTTGTAACATCCCAATTTTTAGAAAAATTTTGACGTAGTTTCGTCACAAATTTCACTACCAGGTGAGTTTTTACCCGAAATTACACCCTAACGTGACCCAATTTCGATGAAATTCGGGATATTAGTGTTTTCCATTATTTGGGAGTTTTTAGAATTTATTTGGTAATTTTTAGGTGAAAGAAAATATTATAGAATATTTTCTAGCGTTTAAATAGCTAAACGACGGAGAAATTGGACGTGCTCCGAAAAATGACATTCACAGGAATGATGACATGGCAGAGAGGATTCTTAGTATCTCATAATAATTTTTGGGTAAAAGAAAATATAATAGTATATTTTTTACTGTTAGATTAGTTATATGTGTGATCGCCCGACGTGATTAGTCGGTAAAAAAATATCGGAGATATTTAATTAAGAATATGATCGATGACTAAGTGCTGGCTAAGATTAGGATAAGAACAAATGAATTTCTCTCCTTTGGATCAATAAGATTGTGACACGTAGATGGTAGCCGTCGGACCATTAGAATTTTGACAAGTGACACCATAGGGATTCGACACGTGGCACCACAATTTTGAGACAAACGGAACCATAAGAAAGCGACACGTGTCCTTGAAATATGCCTATAAATACAAGGCCAAGACTTCGGTTATTTTCATAAGTTGGATTTGTGAGAGAAATCTAGAGAGAGAAAGCAGGATCCCAGAGAGAGAAAGTGAGGGAAAAGTTTGGAATTTCTTCTTTCTTCTGCTTTTCTCTTCTCTTTTAGGGCGCCATCCTTGGTGAGGTTCTGGCGTCGAGGGAATAGACTATTTAACTGTTATCATGGTAGTTAAAGAGCCTAAGGTGAGGGCATCTTCCAATTTATTGTTTTATATGTGTTTATGTTTCGTGTGGATTGTGAGGACATCTTCCAATTTATTGCATTATATGTGTCTATGTTTTGTGGGGATTGTAAGGGAAATTTTTACATGATGAGTTTGGGCTTTTTGCCTTGTTTGTTGTGTGATTGATTGAACTGATTAGTTGCAGTAATGCTTGTAGTATTATTACTTGTGTGGATCGTATTGATTAGCCTTATATGGCAACCTGTTTGAATTATATTGATCGTACTACTTGATTGATTTTGGTTTTGGTTTTGGATTTTGGGTTATTAACCTGGAGGATTTTTCCAGTGTCTTCTACTATTATGGAAAAGGTTTAGATAGGTTTTCGAAATTAAATCAAATAGTGCATGTTTAGGAAAGTTCTGGCAAGGAAAGACTTGGTATTTAAGCGTGTTCATCACCACCTCTCTTTCCTGGGAACTTACCTGGTGTACTATTTAGCGTACCTAGTGACTGAATCAAATGTTAGACTAGTGTTCAGCATTGCGTTCCTAGTGTCTCGATCAAAGGTCCAGTCTAATGTTTTGCATTGCGTGCAAGGGTTATGGCCTGGATTCTGGATTTTGGAACCAGTGCCAGTGTGTGTTCCGCATTAGTGTGCATAGTCTCGAATCTGAGAAACAGCCTAGTGTTCATAATGACGTGCCCTAAGTTCTAATCCAAGACTGAGCCTAGTACGTGAATTTACGTTTGACCATATGAATGACTGTTTGATATACCATGATCTTGTCTGTGTTTAGATATAACTTGTTAGTATAATATGATTTGTGTCTATGTTGTTGCTATTATATGATTATTTTCGAAAGATGATCCTTTCCCGTGGTTCTCCAATTTCAATGGATGCAACCCAGATGGTGAAGATTGCAGAGCAGTCGAGACTACAGAAGAGCATTGCTAAGGAGGACTCCAGCTGAGTATTTCTTTGTGTAATTCTTTTTGCCATATTTGTTAAAATTACTAGAGAGTTCGGTAAGTGTCGTAGTGTGCTGACCAGCTGTAAGAGAGATTTTGTGTTCATTGTATTTCATTGAGTTGTATTCGTATTTTTTTTAAATACATTGATCGCCTCGAGCAACTTTTATAAATATTTCATTTGCATGGTTGTTTGTATTGTATTGTATTGTTACTTGAGCGTCATGCTTTGAAAACGTTGTTATACTCTGATTGCTGTTTTGAAAAGAGATTTCGAAAAGAGAGAAAAGTTTATTTAGATCCTTAATTTTGAAAACCATGCAAGCAGTCTTTAAAAAGAGTTATATTAGACACTATAGCGCTTCGAAAACAGGGTGTTACAACTTTCGTTCGTATTTTTGAGCTTTTCTCATGGAGAACATTTTGTAAGACTGTCACTTTTATAATCCACACTTTTGTTTAATGTTGGCTGTTGTTTTATCATTTTAACAAACTGGTATGCTTCTTAGTGCAAACTTGGGCTTTTCTGAGTGAATGCTCATTGGTCCGAGGTGGAGTCGGTCAAGGGACTTTACTTGCTACCAAGTGCAAACTTGGGTTTTCCGAGCGAGTGCCCATTGATTCAAGACGGGTTCGATCAAGGGGACTTAGAGTTTCACCAAGTGTAAACTTGGGTTTTTCGAGCGAATGCCCATTGATCTGAGATGAACTCGGTCAAGGGACTTAGACTTTCACTAAGTGTAAATTTGGGTTTTCCGTGCAACTGCCCATTGATCCGAGATGAACTCGATCATGGGACATAGACTTTCACTAAGTGTAAACTTGGGTGTTCCAATCAAGTGCCCATTGATCCGAGACAGACACAGTCAAGGGACTCGGTCAAGGGACTTAGACTTTCACTAAGTGTAAACTTGGTTTTTCCGAGCGAGTGCACATTGATCAGAGACGGACTCGGTCAAGGGACTTAAACTTTGACCAAGTGTAAACTTGGGTCTTTCGAGTGAGTGCTGTGACATCCTGATTTTTAAAACAATGACAGAAAAATAATTAAAACAGTAATTAAGTTGTAAACGGATATTTAAAACCATAGTAGAATTAAATTGAACTTAAAATGATCAATAAGAGGCTTAGAATGCCCTAGAAAGTAGAAGAATAATCTAGAATTGTCTAGAATGTCAAAAAATGGAATTTTCAAAATCTAAGTTTCTCGCAACGCGACGAGGACTATGAAGGAATCCGTCACGATGCGATGGTAGGTCGGTGGAGAAGGTCGGTGAATCCAAATGAGTGATGACTGACACGTGTCCCGCATCGCGACGCGATGGGGTTCACGGGTAATATGGTCGCGATGCGATGGGCCGATTTATGCCTATAAAGAGGCCTTGATCCCCTCCATTCAGCCCAAGTTCTTCCAAGGGCCTTTGGGAGAGCGCGAAGTGCATGGAGGAGCTCGCGAGAGGGAAGAGCGAAGGGCGAGAGCGGCAACTGTCTTCTAGGCCAGGTAAGGGGAAAGATACCTTAACCTCTAGGGAAAATAGGTAGTAGAGTAGCTAGCAGGTATATGGTTCCTTAGCCCTACTAGGGGTTTATAGTAGCAACACCTCAGGAGAGGGGTTGCAGTGTACGTTGGCTAAGGATAGTCACCGTAGACCTATCAACCAACATAGGTGCTGTATAAGACTAGTAGACAGTTTCTTAGGCGACGCTACGGATAATTTATATATTGTTAAGTAAGGTAAACTATAATCGATAATGAACTATGATTGATGATGCTTTGATTTATATTTGATATCTATGTACAGGTTGTATATGATACATATGAGTCGAATGCTTGATTTTAAACTTAAGGGTGACGCCCTCTAGTTAGAGGTTTGCGAATCCCTAGATAATAGTAGCAAGTACTATCATCGATACCCTGTGATAGTGGTGATGGCCGGGTCAGTGTACTTGAGGTTGGTGTACGGAGGTACAGATGGAATGGTGTTGTGATAGTCGGTGGTCTTGAGAGAATGGTTCTCGGTCTTCCCGACGAGTCTTTCTATGTCCGTGGTACCAATAAGGAGTAGTATTGGGGATAGTCGGTGGCCTTGAGAGGATGGTTCTCGGTCATCCGGACGAGTCTCCAGGACTCCACGTCTGACGGGTGGACAATCATGGTCATTCCTGTTATGGGAATGCCGTCCTTGCAAGCAGGACGGTGCCTTACTCCGGTAATTGGGTATGGTAGTTTGGGATGCCATAACCAGTGATCGGAGATGGTAGCGTATCAAGATTTATTCCCAGGACAAGCTAACTCATCATATTCGGTGCCTTAGGACTGGTTATCTGTCTAGGGAATAGGGTCGGTGATCAGCCCAAATGATCAGTGACACTTGTCAGTCTGTGATGTAACCGTATGGTCAAGTTTATTGTTTTGACGTATCAGTATACTCTGATCTGTGATCGTATGCTCAAGAGTCTGAGCGAGGTATCTGTGGTAACAGTTGTGCTAATATTTGTGATGACGATTGTGTTGATATTATCATGGTGTGATGGTATATTGTGCTGGACATGGTAACAGGTATTCTATTATGCTATTTTCCTGTTTGGTGGAGATTAATGGATATCTTACCCCAGTATTTTCTTGTGAATTTTTTATTGTATGTTATTATATAACTGATATGCAAGAACAACCTGTATGTTATTGTATGTTATTAACGGATATCTTACCCCAGTGTTTTCTTGTCTTTTGTCACCCATGTGGGTGTAGAGTCATGTTTGTACTTATATATGTGATATGTTTTGTAATAAATAAATTATGTTTTTGTCTTAGTCGAACTATTTTTGTACTAAATAAATAAAATTACGCCCTGTCTCGAAAGGGTATTACATTTATGGTATCCAGGTAGTTCGGTTCTAATCGGATTGTGGGGAGAGTCGAGTCATTGGCCGTGTTAGAGTCGGTTGTACCCCACTAGGTATCAATTATAAATGGGAAAGTCGGGTAGAGCTTAAGTTGAGTGTTTACATTATGACCATGAGTTAATTAGTTGCTTTGCCATGTAACTAATGGCTTGACGAACACAAAACGGAGGAGGTAACATTCCAGAAACCGATGGAGGACTGGGAGAGACTGATGGAAACCGAGGATTAGAAAAATCTAGTAGTAGCCATGCAACAACAGGCATAACAGACTGCCCTACTGGTACAGCAACAAGGGCAGTTACTCCAACATCTGTTGAACCAAAGAGGTGGAGGAGAAGTAACAGTTGATACTGGGCAAGCAGTTTTTATGAAAAATAAACCCCCACAATTTAAAGGAGAGTATTACCCAGAGGGAGCACAACTATGGCTTCAGGAAGTTGAGAAGATCTTCGCGGCAATTTGTTGCCCAGATGATAGAAAAGTAACTTACGCAACTTTTCTCTTAGTTGGAGGAGCGGAGAGTTAGTGGAAGAATAAACAACGAATATTGCAAACAGAAGGAAGTGTTATTACGTGGGAGTTGTTTCGGACTTGTTTTCTGGAGAAATATTTCCCAAGTACACTAAAGCGTGAAAAGGAAAAAGAATTCCTTAGTTTGAAGCAAGGAAAGATGTCTATGGGAGAATATGTAGTAAGGTTTGAAACCCTAATTAAATATTCTAGGTTTTACTGGATGAACTGGGACGAAGAATGGATGTGTAGACAATTTGAGGACGGGCTATAACCCGAGCTACGTAGATCTATGACCCTTTTGAAGATTAATCATTTTTCTAAATTGATGGAAAAGAGTATTGAGTTAGAAACTCTGGACAATTGGGTGGAAAAACAAAAGAACGGTGGACGCACAAGGAACCATAGGAGGAACCAAGATGAGAAAAATCATGGATCTTAAAATCGCCCCAACCAATTAGAAGCTGAAAGGGCAACAAAATGTGTTCGATGTGGGGAAAGACATCAACTCTAGGAATGTCCTGAAAAAGAACCTGTTTGTTACTGATGCAAGAAACCAGGATATATTGCTCGAGACTGTAAAGAAGAGCCAGCTGGAACTAAAGGAAAAATGATTGAGGAAAAGCCAACAACATCAACCAAATCGGCAACACGAGCTGGGCGAATGATCACGATCATGGGAGTTGAGGAGGCTTCAGATTCAGGTAATTACGGCTAAATTCAGAGGACGAAATTTATTTTTTAGGAGAGTAGGAATATGACATCCTGATTTTTAAAACAATGACAGAAAAATAAATAAAATAGTAATTAAGTGGTAAACGAATATTTAAAACCTTAGTAGAATTAAATTGAACTTAAAGTGATTAATAAGTGGCTTAAAATGCCCTAAAAAGGAGAAGAATAATCTAGAATTGATGTGATCATGGGTTTCTTGAGCATGTGGAAAGAAACTTACAAGGATACTAATTTTCAGGATTTGATTTGTCCAGCACATGGAGCTTATAATTCAACATTATCCTTGAATTTCAATTAGCCCAAGCATTAATTACACCAGCTCATGGAGAATAAAAGGAGGAATACTAAGAAGATGTTACAAGAGATTATATTGAGCACATGCATTTGGATAATAAGGCATTACGTGAAATCAGCATATGGAGAATTAATGCCTTGTGTTATTTTAATCCAAATTTGACCCATGAGTTATAGTCCAGCAACACGTGGTTGAAATTCTCCTACATTCAGGACATTAATTTGGAGAGCTGGCGCATTCAAAATGAAGATTTCTTGGCGTGAATCAGCAAGGATCAGCCAACATATTTTGTACTAGTCATTTGCTAGAATTATTTGTTAAGTTTTTATTTCTTTAGGAATTATTTCTTAAAGGCATAAATGCCAATTTATTTGCTTTCTTTTAAATTAGGATTTTATTAGAGCTTATTTGGAAGTATATTTTCGGATTTGGTTTAATCTTTATTTCAAATCTGAAAATTAAGTTTAGATAATAATTATGCTATTTGAATTTTTAGGGTTTCTTTGAGTCAATTAGGACTAGTGTCCTATATATTGTAATTCACTGTTATGAATAAAGGAGTGGAATTTTCAGTAAAAATTGAGAAATGATTCTCTTTGGTTCTCGGAACCGTTCTTAGAGTTTATCGGCTTGTCGTGGCGCTCAATCCCGACTTATCAACCGGAACCTCCATAGCCGGTTGTGGCGTCCTCTTGACTTATCAATTGGTTTTCTATCCTGATTGTGGCATCCTCACCACCTTCACCTTCATGACTCTCAATTTAGTCACCGACGGCTCTGAGGATCGTATCAGTTGTTTAATCAGAGCTTAGGTTCTAGTCAGGTGTTATCTATCCTTTTCAATCCTTGTCTTTAAATTTTTGTTTGTTTCCAGTTTATAAAAAAACTAAAATTCAAAAAAAAAGGGGAGAAACCTATTCAAAAAAAAAGTGTGTTAAAAAACAGAGACAAAAAAAATGAAAAAAAAGGTAAGAGAGAGAAAAAAAATCCAAAAAAGCTTCAATTTTTATTCATCTTTCTTGATGGTTGTTTGTAAAGTTTGCATTTTTCTGAGTGATTCATCATGGAAGCCAAACAAAGGAAGAAGCTTTTCTTTACTAGATGTATTGTGAAGGATAAAGTATGTAATTTAGTCATTGATAGAAAATATTGGATAAATGTGGCCAGTACAACCATGGTGGAGAAGTTGAAAATTCTAGTTCTTGAGCATCCAACACCGCATATACTCGATAGCCTTGATGATCCAGAGTTTAGAGATATGGGTGACTTGATGGTGACTAAACAAGTACGAGTGCCATTCAAACTTGGGGAATATGAAGATGAGGTGCTATGTGATGTGTTGCCTACAGAAACGAAAGACTTGTTACTTGGGTTGCCATGGAGGCATGAACGACGTGCAAAGCATGATAGCTATACCAATAAATACTCATTTTTATTTGAAAATCGAGAAATCACTCTTGTGCCATTAGATCCAAAAAAGGTAATGCATGTGAAGAGTGAGAATGAGGAAAAGAAAATGAGTGTGAAAGAAATAGAGAGAAAAAGAGAAAAATGATGTTTTTGTTGATAAAATTGAAAGCTTTGAGAGAGAGGAGGAGGAAAGATCCAAACTTGAAAAAGATGTGGAGAGCACAAAGGAGAAATTTTTTTAGACCCACTAACTGTTGATGCAGGTTTGGATTTGAGGGCAAATCCCCTTGAAGAAGAGTAGAATGATGCAAAAATGGGTGGCTTGAGCACATGGAAGGAGACACATTTAGATTCTACTCGAGCTTCCATTGTTTTAGTTTCGAGAGCTTCCTTAAAATATTTTTGTGATCCTCATATTGCTAAATTATTTGATGGTTTAGAAGTTGGGTCTCACAATGAAGAGATGGAAGCTGAAATTGAAAAGGCTAGACTTGTCTTCGATCCCGGCAGTTGGGTGTTGTCTCATTCATGCAAAGAGAGTTGTTCACCATCCATGTTTTTTCCTGAAGATTATCATGAAGATTTGAGGACAAATCTTTTTGAAGAAAGAGAGAATGATGTGATCATGGGTTTCTTGAGCATGTGGAAAGAAACTTACAAGGATACTAATTTTCAGGATTTGATTTGTCCAGCACATGGAGCTTATAATTCAACATTATCCTTGAATTTCAATTAGCCCAAGCATTAATTACACCAGCTCATGGAGAATAAAAGGAGGAATACTAAGAAGATGTTACAAGAGATTATATTGAGCACATGCATTTGGATAATAAGGCATTACGTGAAATCAACATATGGAGAATTAATGCCTTGTGTTATTTTAATTCCAAATCTGACCCATGAGTTATAGTCCAGCAACATGTGGTTGAAATTCTCCAACGTTCAGGACATTAATTTGGAGAGCTGGCGCATTCAAAATGAAGATTTCTTGGCGTGAATCAGCAAGGATCAACCAACATATTTTGTACTAGTCATTTGCTAGAATTATTTGTTAAGTTTTTATTTCTTTAGGAATTATTTCTTAAAGGCATAAATGCCAATTTATTTGCTTTCTTTTAAATTAGGATTTTATTAGAGCTTATTTGGAAGTATATTTTCAGATTTGGTTTAATCTTTATTTCAAATCTGAAAATTAAGTTTAGATAATAATTATGCTATTTGAATTTTTAGGGTTTCTTTGAGTCAATTAGGACTAGTGTCCTATATATTGTAATTCACTGTTATGAATAAAGGAGTGGAATTTTGAGTAAAAATTGAGAAATGGTTCTCTTTGGTTCTTAGAACTGTTTTTAGAGCTTATTGGCTTGCCATGGCGCTCAACCCTGACTTATCAACCAGAACCTCTATAGCCGGTTGTGGCGTCCTCCTGACTTATCAATCGGTTTTCCATCCCGATTGTGGCATCCTCACACCTCCACTTTCATGACTCCTGATTTAGTCATCGACGGCGCCGGGGATCGTATCAAGAATTGTCTAGAAGGTCAAAAAATGGAATTTTCAAAATCTGAGTGTCTCGCGACTTGACGCGGACTATGAAGGAATCCGTCGCGACGCGATGGTAGGTCGGTGGAGCAGGTCGGTGAATCAAAACGCGTGATGGCTGACATGTGTCCCGCATCGTGACGCGAGGGGATTCACGTGTAATATGGTCGCAATGAGATGGGCCGATTTATGCTTATAAATTGGCCTTGATCCCCTCCATTCAGCACAAGTTCTTCCAAGGGCCTTTGGGAGAGCGCGAAGGGCATGGAGGAGCTCGAGAGAGGGAAGAGCGAAGGGCGAGAGCGTCAACTGTCTTCTAGGCCAGGTAAGGGAAAAGATATCTTAACATCTAGGGAAAATAGGTAGTAGAGTAGCTAGCAGGTATAGGGTTCCTTAGCCTTACTAGGGGTTTGTAGTAGCAACACCTCAGGAGAGGGGTTGCAGTGTACGGTGGCTAAGGATAGTCACCGTAGACCTACCAACCAACATAGGTGTTATATAAGACTAGTAGACAGTCGCTTAGGCGACGCTACGGATAATTTATATATTGTTAAGTAAGGTAAACTATAATCGATAATGAACTATGACTGATGATGCTCTGATTTATATTTGATATCTATGTACAGGTTGCATATGACACATATGAGTCGGATGCTTGATTTTAAAGTTAAGGGTGACTCCCTCTAGTTAGAGGTTTGCGAATCCCTAGATAATAGTAGCAAGTACTATCATCGATACCCTATGATAGTGGTGATGGTCGGGTCAGTGTACTTGAGGTTGGTGTACGGAGATATAGATGGAATGGTGTTGAGATAGTCGGTGGTCTTAAGAGAATGGTTCTCGACCAAGACCTTGAGAGAATGGTTCTCGGTCTTCCCGATGAGTCTCTCCATGTCCGTGGTACCAAAGTATGGAGTAGTATTGGGGATAGTCGATGGCCTTGAGAGGATGGTTCTCGGTCAACCGGACGAGTCTCCAAGACTCCACGTCGGACGGGTGGACAATATTGGTCATTCCCGTTATGGGAATGCCATCCATGCAAGCAGGACGGTGCCTTACTCCGGTAATTGGGTATGGTAGTTTGGGATGCCATAACCAGTGACCAGAGATGGTAGCGTATCAGGATTTATTCCCGGGACAAACTAACTCATCATATTCGGTGCCTTAGGACTGGTTATCTGTCTAGGGAATAGGGCTGGTGATCAGCCCGAATGATCAGTGACACTTGTCAGTCTGTGATGTAACCGTATGGTCAAGTTTATTGTTTTGACGTATCAGTATAGTCTGATCTGTGATCGTATGCTCAAGAGTCCGAGCGAGGTATCTGTGGTAACAGTTGTGCTAATATTTGTGATGACGATTGTGTTGATATTATCATGGTGTGATGGTATATTGTGCTGGACATGGTAACAGGTATTCTATTATACTATTTTCCTGTTTGGTGGAGATTAATGGATATCTTACCCCAGTGTTTTCTTGTGTAATTTTATTGTATATTATTATGTAACTGATATGCAAGAACAACTTGTAAGAAGTGGATCAAAAGTGTTTTAGTAGCCTGCTTGGAGGCAAAGATGAATACGTACGCCACGACCAGTGTGTCTTTTGTCACCCATGTGGGTGTAGAGTCATGTTTGTACTTATATATGTGATATGTTTTGTAATAAATAAATTATGTTTTTGTCTTAGTTGAACTACTTTTGTACTAAATAAATAAAGTTACGCCTTGTCTCGAAAGGGTGTTACATTTATGGTATCAAGGCAGTTTGGTTCTAATCGGACTGTGGGGAGGGTTAAGTCATTGGCCATGTTAGAGCCGGTTGTACCCCACTGGGTATCAACTTTAAATGGGAAAGTTGGGTAGAACTTAAGTTGAGCATTTACATTATGACTAGGAGTTAATTAGTTGCTTTGCCATGTAACTAATGGCTCGACGAACACGAAACGGAGGAGGTAACATTCCAGAAATCGATGGAAGACTAGGAGAGACTGATGGAAACCGAGGATTAGAAAAATCTAGTAGTAGCCATGCAACAACAGGCACAGTAGACTGTCTTGCTGGTACAGCAACAAGGTCAGCTACTCCAACATCTGCTGAACCAAAGAGGTGGAGGAGAAGTAACAGTTGATACTGGGTAAGCGGGTTTTTTGAAAAATAAACCCCCACAATTTAAAGGAGAGTATTACCCTGAGGAAGCAGAGCTGTGGCTTCAGGAAGTTGAGAAGATCTTCGCGGCAATACGTTGCCGAGATGATAGAAAGGTAACTTACGCAACTTTTCTCTTAGTTAGAGGAGCGGAGAGTTGGTGGAAGAAAAAAACAATGAATGTTGCAAACAGAAGGAAGAGTTATTACATGGGAGTTGTTTCAGACTTGTTTTCTGGAGAAATATTTCCCAAGTACACTAAAGTGTGAAAAGGAAAAAGAATTCCTTAGTTTGAAGCAAGGAAAGATGTCTATGGGAGAATATGCAGTAAGGTTTGAAATCCTAATTAAATATTCTAGGTTTTACCAGATGAACCCGGACGAAGAATGGATGTGTAGACAATTTGAGGACGGGGTAAAATCCGAGCTACGTAGATCTATGATCCCTTTGAAGATTAATCTTTTTTCTGAATTGATGCAAAGGAGTATTGAGTTAGAAACTCTTGATAACGAGATAGAAAAACAAAAGAACAGTGGACCCATAAGGAACCATAGGAGGAACCAAGATGAAAAAAATCGAGGACCTTATAATCGCCCCGACCAATTAGAAGTTGAAAGGACAACAAAATGTGTTCAAGGTGGGGAAAGACATCAACTCCAGGAATGTCCTGAAAAAGAACCTATTTGTTACCGATGCAAGAAACTAGGACATATTGCTCGAGACTGTAAAGAAGAGCCAGCTGGAACTAAAGGAAAAATGATTGAGGAAAAGGCAACAACATCAACCAAATCAGCAACATGAGCTAGGTGAATGATCACGATCAAGGGAGTTGAGGAGGCTTTAGATTCAGGTACTTACGGCTAAATCCCGAGGATGGAATTTATTTTTAGGGGGTAGAAATGTGACATCCTAATTTTTAAAACAATGACAGAAAAATAATTAAAATAGTAATTAAGTGGTAAATGGATATTTAAAACCTTAATAGAATTAAATTGAACTTAAAATGATTAATAAGAGGCTTAGAATGCCCTAAAAAGGAGAAGAATAATCTAGATTTGTCTAGAAGGTCAAAAAATGGAATTTTCAAAATCTGAGTGTCTCGCGATGCGACGGGGACTATGAAGAAATCCGTCGCGATGTGACTCGTGTTCCGCATTGTGACGCGATGGGATTCACGTGTAATATGGTCGCGATGCAATGGGCCGATTTATGCCTATAAATAGGCCTTGATCCCGTCCACTCAGCCCAAGTTCTTTCGTGGGCCTCTATGAGAGCGTGAAGGGCATGGAGGAGCTCGAGGGAGGGAAGATTGAAGGACGAGAGCGACAACAGTCTTCTAGGCCAGGTAAGAGGAAGATACCTTAATCTCTAGGGAAAATAGAGAGTAGAGTAGCTAGCAAGTATAGGGTTCCTTGGCCCTACTAGGGGTTGGTAGTAGCAACACCTCAGGAGAGGAGTTGCAGTGTACGGTGGCTAAGGATAGCCACCGTAGACCTATCAACCAACATAGGAGTTGTATAAGATTAGTAGACAGTTGCTTATGCCACACAAGGGATAATTTATATATTGTTAAGTAAGGTAAACTATGATCGATCATGAACTATGATTGATGATGCTCTGATTTATATTTGATATCTATGTACTGGTTGCATAAGATACATATGAGTCGGAAGCATGATTTTAATGTTAAGGGTGATGTCCTCTAGTTAGAGGTATACGAATCCCTAGATGATAGTAACAAGTACTTTCATCGATACCCTGTGATAGTGGTGATGTTTGGGTCAGTGTACCTGAGGTTAGTGTACGGAGGTACAGATGGAATGGTGTTGAGATAGTCGTTGGTCTTAAGAGAATAGTTCTCGACCAAGACCTTAAGATAATGGTTCTCAGTGTTCCCGACGAGTCTCCCCATGTCTATGGTACCAAAGTACGGAGTAGTATTGGGGATATTCGGTGGCCTTGAGAGGATGGTTCTCGGTCAACCGGATGAGTCTCCAGGACTCCACATCTGACGGGTGGACAATCTTGGTCATTCCTATTACAGGAATGTCGTCCTTGCATGTAGGACAATGCCTTACTCCGGTAATTGGGTATGGTAGTGTGGGATGCCATAACTAGTGATAGAAGATGGTAGCGTATCAGGATGTGTTCCCGGGACAAACCAACTCATCATATTTGGTGCCTTAGGAGTGGTGATTTGTTAAGGGAATAGGGCCGGTGATCAGCCCAAATGATCAGTGACACTTGTCAGTCTGCGATGTAACTATATGGTCAAGTTTGTCGGTATGACTTATCAGTATAGTCTGGTCTGTGATCGTATGCTCAAGAGTCTGAGCGAGGTATCTGTGGTAACAGTTGTGCTAATATTTGTGATGACGATTGTGTTGATATTAGTCATGGTGTGATGGTATATTGTGCTGGACATGGTAACATGTATTCTACTATGCTATTTTCCTATTTGGTGGAGATTAATGGATATCTTACCCCAGTGTTTTCTTGTGTATTTTTATTGTATGTTATTATATAACTGATGGACAAGAACAACCTGTAAGAAGTGGATGGAAAGTGTTTTAGTAGCCTGCTTGGAGGCAAAGATGAATATGTACGTCACGACCAGTGTGTTTTTTGTCACCCATGTGGGTGTAAAGTCATGTTTATACTTATATATGTGATATGTTTTATAATAAATAAATTATGTTTTTGTCTTAGTTGAACTACTTTTGTACAAATTAATTAAAGTTACGCCCTATCTCGAAAGGGTGTTACATTTATGGTATCAAGGCAGTTCGGTTCTAACCAGACTGCGGGGAGAGTCGAGTCACTGGCCGTGTTAGAGTCTGATGTACCCCACTGGGTATCAATTATAAATGGGAAAGTCGGGTAGAACTTAAGTTGAGCGTCTACATTATGACCACTAGTTAATTAGTTGCTTTGCCAGGTAACTAATGGCTCGACGAACACGAAACGGAGGAGGTAACATTCCAAAAACCGATGGAGGACTAGGAGAGACGGATGGAAACCGAGGATTAGAAAATCTAGTAGTAGCCATGCAATAACAGGCACAATAGAATGCCCAGCTGGTACAACAAGGGCAGTTACTCCAGCATCTACTGAACCCCCACAATTTAAAGGAGAGTATGACCCAGAGGGAGCAGAGTTGTGCCTTCAGGAAGTTGAGAAGATCTTTGCAGCAATACATTTCCAAGACGATAGAAAGGTAACTTACGCAACTTTTCTCTTAGTTGGACGAGTGGAGAGTTGGTGGAAGAATAAACAATGAATGTTGGAAACGGAAGGAAGAGTTATTACGTGGGAGTTGTTTCGGACTTGTTTTCTGGAGAAATAATTCCCATGTACACTAAAGCGTGAAAAGGAAAAAGAATTCCTTAGTTTGAAGCAAGGAAAAATGTCTGTGGGAGAATATGCAGTAAGGTTTGAAACCCTAATTAAATATTCTATGTTTCACCAGATGAACCTGGCCGAAGAATGGATGTGTAGACAATTTGAGGATAGGCTAAAACCCGAGCTACGTAGATCTATGACCCCTTTGAAGATTAATCATTTTTTTGAATCGATGGAAAGGAGTATTGAGTTAGAAACTCTGGACAACGAGGTGGAAAAACAAAAGAACGGTGGACCCACAAGGAACCATAGGAGGAACCATGATGAGAAAAATCGAGGACCTTATAATCGCCTCGACCAATTAGAAGCTGAAAGGACAACAGAATGTGTTTGACGTATGAAAAGACATCAACTCCAGGAATGTCCTGAAAAAGAACCTGTTTGTTACCGATGCTAGAAACCAGGACATATTGCTCGAGACTGTAAAGAAGAACCAGCCGGAACTAAAGGAAAAATGATTGAGGAAAAGCCAACAATATCAACCAAATCAGCAACACGAGCTGGACAAATGTTCACGATCAAGGGAGATGAGGAGGCTTCAGATTCAGGTACTTATTGCTAAATTCTGAGGACGAAATTTATTTTTAGGGGAGTAGAAATGTGACATCCTGAATTTTAAAACAATGACAGAAAAATAATTAAAACAATAATAAAGTGGTAAACAGATATTGATAACCTTAGTTGAATTAAATTGAACTTAAAATGATTAATAAGAGGCTTAGGATGCCCTAGAAAAAAGAAGAATAATCTAGAATTGTCTAAAATGTCAAAAAATGGAATTTTCAAAATCTGAGTGTCTCGCAATGCGACGGGGACTATGAAGGAAGCCATCACGATACGATGGTAGGTCGGTTGAGAAGGTCGGTGAATCAAAATGTGTAATGGCTGACACGTGTCCAACATCGCGACGTGATGGGCTGATTTACGCCTTTAAATAGGCATTGATCCCCTCCATTCAACCCAAGTTCTTCCAAGGGCCTTTGGGAGAGCGTGAAGGGCGAGGAAGAGCTCGAGAGAGGGAAGAGCGAAGGACGAGAGGGAAGATACCTTAATCTCTAGGGAAAATAGGTAGTAGAGTAGCTAGCAGGTATAGGGTTCCTTAGCCCTACTTGGGGTTGGTAGTAGCAATACCTCAAGAGAGGGGTTGCAGTGTACGGTGGCTTAGGATAGTCACCGTAGACCTATCAACCAACATAGGTGTTGTATAAGATTATTAGACAGTTGCTTTTGCGACGCTAGGGATAATTTATATGTTGTTAAGTAAGGTAAACTATGATCAATAATGAATTATGATTGACGATGCTCTGATTTATATTTGATATCTATGTGCTGGTTGCATCTGACACATATGAGTCGGAAGCATGATTTTAAAGTTAAGGGTAAGACCCTCTAGTTAGAGGTTTGTGAATCCCTAGATGATAGTAGGAAGTACTATCATCGATACCCTGTGATAGTGGTGATGGCTGGGTTAGTGTACCTGACGTTTGTGTACGGAGGTACAAACAGAATGGTGTTGAGATAGTCAGTGGTCTTGAGGGAATGGTTCTGGACCAAGACCTTGAGAGAATAGTTCTCGGTTTTCCCGACGAGTCTCTCCATGTCCGTGGTACCACAGTACGAAGTAGTATTGGGGATAGTCGGTGGCCTTGAGAGGATGGTTCTCGGTTAACCGGACGAGTATCTAGGACTCCACGTCTGACGGGTGGACAATCTTGGTCATTCTTGTTATGGGAATGCTTTCCTTGCGTGCATGACAGTGCCTTACTCCGGTAATTGGGTATGGTAGTATAGGATACCATAACCAGTGATCGGAGATGGTAGCGTTGCAGGATTTGTTTCCGGGACAAACCAACTGATCATATTTGGTGCCTTAGGACTGGTGATCGGTCTAGGGAGTAGAGCCAGTGATCTGGCCGAACGATCAGTGACACTTGTCAGTCTGTGATGTAACCGTATAGTCAAGTTTGTCGGTATGACGTATCAGTATAATCTGGTCAGTGATCGTATGCTCAAGAGTCTGAGCGAGGTATCTGTGGTAATAGTTGTGCTAATATTTGTGATGACGATTGTGTTGATATTAGTCATGGTGAGATGGTATATTGTGTTGGACATGGTAACAGGTATTCTACTATGCTATTTTCCTATTTGGTGGATATTAATGGATATCTTACCCCAGTGTTTTCTTGTGTATTTTTATTGTATGTTATTATATAACAGATGGGCAAGAACAACCTGTAAGCAGTTGATGGAATGTTTTTGAGTAGCCTACTAGAAGGTAAAGATGAATATGTATGTCACAACTAGTGTGTCTTTTGTCACCCATGTGGGTGTAGAGTCATGTTTGTACTTGTATATGTGATATGTTTTGTAATAAATAAATTACGTATTTGTCTTAGTTGAACTACTTTTGCACTAAATAAATAAAGTTACGCCCTGTCTCGAAAGGGTGTTACAAGTGCCCATTGATCCGAGATGGACTTAGACTTTCACCAAGTGTAAACTTGGGTCTTCCGAGCGAGTGCCTATTGATCCGAGACGGACTCGATCAAGGGAGATAAGTTACATAAACACAAATAAACATAAGAAAAGAAATATCTTTATTGATTTGGATTAACTGGGAGTGCCTCATTAAAACCTCCCTTGATGAAAAAACCACATGGGAAAAAATTCCAAGGTAGGAAAAAGAGTACATCACCTTTATTACATGCAAGATTTAACTGCGATAAAATTTGAGGTGTGTGGCATTCCATGTCCTCCACAATACTTTTTCATTGAGCTCTTCTAGTTGGTTTGCACCGTTTCTGATCGCCTCTTGAACTCGGTAGGGTCCTTGCCAATTACCTTCAAACTTTCCTTCATTCGGGTTTCTTCCTCCCTTAATCCTTTTGAGTACCAGATCTCCTGTGCCAAAGACTCTGGGAATAAAGAGGGAGTTATATCTCTTCGCCATTAGCAACTTTGCAGCATATTACATTATCTGTGCTCGGTCTCACTCTTTCTATAGTACATTAAGGTCCACTCGTCTTTCCTGCTCGCTTGCCTTCTCAGCAAAGGCCACTCTTCTTGGGTATGGTTCTCCTAGCTCTACTGGTATCATGGTGTCCGCCCCATAGGTGAGGCGGAATGTGGTCTCCTGAGTTGCTATTTGGGGGGTTGTGTGATATGCCCAAAGCAAGCTGGGTAATTCTTCAACCCAGTTGCCTTTTGCTGCTCTTAGCCTCTTCTTTGAACCCTTTGTCTACGATTTGTAAGCCGTTGTTAGTGATTATGACGTAAGGGAGACCATGTCGGCAGATTATACTTTTCCAGATGAACATCTTGACTTGGTTGGCTGTGATCCTTGCCAATGGCTCTGCTTCTATTCACTTGGTGAAATAATCGATCGCCACCAGTAGGAATTTTAGCTGGCCGGGTGCTGGGAGGAAAGGACCGAGTATGTCCATTCCCCAAGTGTTAAAGGGCCACAGGGAATAGATGCTGTGTAGGAATTCTGGTGAGGCCTGAGCGATCGGAGCATTTTTCTGATAGGCTTCACACTTCTTCACGAATTCCAAGCAGTCAGATCGGACGGTGGGCCAGTAGTAACTAGCTCGGATTACCCGAGCAGCCAACAATCGGGCTACTCCATGATTGCCACATATTCCCAAGTGCATTTTCTTCATCACGTAATCCGCTTGCTTCCGACTAAGGCATTTGAGGAGAGGGGCTACGAAACCCCTTCGGTGAAGCTGTCCACCAACCAGGGTATAGTAGCTGGCCTGCATTTTTAATTTTCTGGCTTTAGCCAGATCTTCTGGGACAATTCCTTCTTTTAAATACTGCAAGTACGGAGTCATCCAATCGTAATGCCCTTCCACTGTCATCACCTCGAGTTCTTCGAATGATGGGGTTCAGACTGTTTTTTGAATGAACGTCCGACGCTAAAACCCCACTTTTGCTGTTGCAAGTTTTAAGAGTAGATCAGCCCGTCCGGGGAACGTGCTCGACCGAGAAGGATTTGAAGAGCCGAATCACATTCGTCATTTTCATCAAGTATTTCTCCGTCAACTCGTCTTTCACCTGGTAGTTTCCCAGGATCTGGCTCACCACCAACTGAGATTCAGTTCTGGCCGTAATATTCTCGGCTCCTATTTCCTTTGCCAGATGCAGTTCTGTTATCAGAGCCTCATACTCAGCTTAGTTGTTACTGGCTTTAAACTCAAAGTTTAAGGCCTGTTCTATTGCTACTCCGCCTGGGGCTTCTAGGATGACGCCTGGTCTGCATCCCCGAGCGTTTGAGGCTCATCAACATACAATATCCACCTTGCTTCTTCTTCGGGACTGAGCGATGTGAGCTTGGCTACAAAATCTGCAAGGACTTGTGACTTGATGGGGCCTCTATTCTTGTACTTGATCCCAAACTCAGAGAGCTCTATGCTCCATGCCACCATTTTCCCTACGAGTTCTGGCTTCTGAAGCACCTACCTGATAGGTTGGTCTGTTTTGACGACTATTTGATGGCTTTGGAAATATGGTCGGAGTCTCCTTGCTGCAGTGATTAGACCGAATGCCAGTTTCTCGATCTTCTAGTACCTAAGTTCGGGGCCATGCAACACCTTGCTGATGAAGTATATAGGCTGCTACTCTCTTCCTTTTCTTGGACTAAGGCTGCACTTAAAGCATCATTGGTTATAGTTAAATATAAGAGTAATACCGCACCTGGCTCGGGCCGGGTCAGGATGGGTAGGGATGAAAATAGTTCCTTGAGGTCCTGAAAGGCTTCTTCACACTGATCTGTCCACTTGACTTCGGATGGCTTCTTTAGGATCTTGTAGAATGGCAGTGCCCGATCGGCCGAACGGGAGAGGAAATGAGAGATGGCTGCAACTCTCTCGGCCAATACTTCTATGATCGCCTTGCACCTGTCTGAGTTGGCTTCGATTCCTCGGTGTGTAAGAAAAAACCCAAGTAATTTTCCACCTTTTACCTCGAATGAGCACTTCTCTGGATTAAGCTTTATATTGTATCGTCGTAATTGACTAAATTTTTCTTATGCAAGTCATCCTCGTGCTCCTCCTATTTGGTGGACTTTACAACCATGTCATCTACATATACTTCAGCGTTCCATTCGATCTGCTTTGCAAAAATCCTGTCCATCAGCCTCTGATATGTGGCCCTGACGTTTTTAAGGCCGAAGGGCATCACCTGGTAGCAGTACGTTCCTTGCTCGATCATGAAGGTAATTTTGTCCTCGTCCTTGGGGTGCAGGCAGATTTAGTTGTAACCTGAATAAGCATCCATGAGGCTGAGAAGCTTGTAACCGGACGTACCATCAACCAGTCGGTCGATGCTCAGCAGGGGGTATGAGTCTTTAGGGCACGCCTTATTTAGGTCAGTGAAAGCTACACACATTCTCCACTTACCGTTAGATTTCTTAACGAGGACGATGTTTGACAACCATATTGTGTATTTGATTTCCGTAATGAACTTTGCATCAGCTAGCTCCTTAGTCTTCTCCATCACAATTTGCATGCATTCTTCGCCAAGCTTCCTCCTTTTCTACGAGACTGGTTTCGCTTTGGGGACCAGTGATAGTTTATGACAAATAATGTCCGGATCAATTCCTAGCATATCAGAGGGGGACCAGGCGAAGAGGTCAATGTTCTATTTCAGGATCCGCAGCAGTAACTCTTCCATTTGGGGGGACAGCTGAGTACCCAGCATTTTCGGGCCATTCGTTGATCGACTCAGTGTAACATCCCAAATTCCCCAAGCCTAATTATTAGAGATCCTAAGTGAAAATGGATTTAATCCTAAGGATTAAATATAGTACATAGCCTTAATTTAGTAAATTAAAACCAATTCGGAACCAAAGGGTTAAATAGTAATTTTACACAATAAATTAGGAAATGTGGGACCAATTAATTAGGAGTAGTTTTAATTAACTAAAATTACTTAAGAATATTATTAAGAATCAAGGATTTAATTAAGAGGCTAAATAAGGGTTTAATTGCAAAGTTTTTAATTAAATTTAGACCCAAGTGACCACTATACACCATGATCCACTTAAGTGTACCATAGAGCCCTCTCACAAACCCTATGTCTCCCTCCTCATCGTGACTCCCTACAGAAAAATAGAAAAGAGGAGAAAGAAAGGAGAAAAAAAGGAAGAGAAAGGAAGAAGGAAAGAAAGAGGAGAAGAGAGGAGAGGATGGTTGCGATCGAGAGAGAAGAAGGAAGAACGGTTTCGGTGGTGGCTACTGGGGACAGCACGGCGGCGTGGAGGATGGTCGTGCCACTGTTCACGCGGTGTGGAGAGAGAGAGGGACGAACTGAGAGAGAGAGAGGAGGGAAGAGGTCGCGAGAGAGAGAGAGTTTCAAGGAGAAGGTACTCGAAAATGAAGAGGAAATGGAACAAGGAAGAGGAGCCATGGAAGGAACAGTAAGATTGAAGCTTAAAGGAAGAAGATGGAAGCTTGAAACCCCCTTCCATGGAGGTTAGGACTTGCATGTGGGCTTCTTGAAGAAGAAGGAGAAGAATGGAACTCAGAATGGTGACAAATTGAGGAAAGGGGATTTTTGGAGCTCAAATCCCTAAATTGGGATTACTCAGGTAACATAGACTTCCCCCAAAACCTCCCTTAGGGTGTGCTAGGCTTTACTATTAAATTTATTAGTTCCATAATTAGTTTATTAGTCATACTGAATGGTCTTGTATGGGGTTTGAATGAAATAGGGTTGGATGGTTGCTCCCAACCCCCTAAACCAATGTGTGATGTTCGTACTGTTGCGAGTTCCATTGAGCTCAAATCGGAATATTTAATATAGTTATATTGTATGTTAAATATATATGATTTCGGTCTTGTTGAGGCTCGGCATTCGAGCTAGACCATTTGTATGATTTTGGGGCAATAAGTTATTTGAGATTGAATTCGCATGCACTAAGATATATGTATTCGCTTAGTGTGGATGATACTTTGATAAGGGTATTAATCCTCTTTACACATTTTAAGTTTCCTAATGATCTTGGTTTCTTAATATGTTTTGGATTCCGAGTAATACATGTGTATGTGGCTTTGAAATCCTTGTTGAAATCATCTTGGATTGGATTGAAAATTGTTTATGTGTGAGGATGTTTGCGTTTTAACTGCAAACCCATCATATAAGTACTTTGGTCACTTTCGATGGCAGGGACCCCTTGGTAGGACTTCTATAGGTCCTTGCTCATTTTGATATTTGGGCTTTGCCAAGTGGGTACATTCTATGATTCTTGTGATATGTATGACATTATTAACTAGTGCTCCTTGATTGAATTGTGTGTGAAGTACTGTGAGTAACATATCCTTGATTAATCCGAGCCAGTCACCCCATATAGGCGGAGGCTGGGGGAGTATACTTGGGATGTTACAAAATAAGCCGCTTGTATTCCTCTGATAGGAATTGTTTGGAATGTTTGCAATTTGCTCTGCAACCCCATCGTAAGTGATTAGCTACCACCTTTGTTGTTTGGGGCCCCTTTACTTTATCCTTCTATATATAGGATTTTACCCATTCTGCGTTTGAGCTGGGCCTTTGGCTTTATCCTTGTATACGGGATTTTACTCATTTTGCAATTGGGCTGGGTCAAGTGGGGACATTCATTGTGGTCCTTTGGACATTTGTTTGCAATTGCTTCTCTCTTTAAAGATGTCAACTGCATTACTATGAATTGTGATTTGCTTGTAAATATTATTGAACACGTGTGTGCAATGATTATGAATTGAGGTTGGTGAAAAGTGATCGTGTTATGTTTAGGTTATGTGTTGATGTGCGTTTGGGAGTTGGAAACTTAGTTGCACTATCATGTTTGAGGTTTGATTAAGGATAGTGAACAAATATATATGTATATATCTATGGGGAGGATTTTCCATATGTCGCACACCACGTATGGCTGAGAATAATGGTAGAAGTGTTTTTATTCTAAGTCTATGTTATTGAGTTTTATAAACTCACCTTTGGGGCGTTGTTTTCAGGTACAATGTTGAAGAGGTTCAGAGCATTGGATTGTGCTCGGTCTTGCCTTCCGGCGAGACCCGATTTACCGGATCACGAGTCGAGTCTTGGTTTCTGAGTTGTGTCTTTGTGTAATTAAGAGATTTATGTATAATTTGTAATTGTTTTAATTAGCTATTCTTTGAAAAGAAGATGTAATAACTAAAGTTAGGTTTCGCTTTCGAGAACTCTGGTTTACGTTTACCGTGTATTCGAGAAAAAAATTACGAGACCTATTCCTTAAATACAGGTTTAATTAGTAAGTAATCCCCTAATTCGAGCCAGGGTGTTACACTCGGATTTTGGCAATCCTTCCTCCTGGGACAGGGAATTTCATGGCCAAGTGCATAGTGGACAAAACTGCTCCTAGCTCATTGATGGATGGCCGACAGAGAATGGTATTGTAAGCTGTTGGGGTATCTACTATCATGTAGCGAACGCTGATGGTCTTCTTAAGCTGACCCTCTTCGATGAAAATGAATTCTGCGGCTTGGGAACGTAGCTCGTCTAGGGTCTTGCCCGCTTTTCGACCAGCGAGTCGGAGAACTTGCCAGGCTCCATCCCTACCAGCAAAGATTGTAGTTGTACATCATCTGACAAATTTGGGATCTGGTTGGCTTCGTTGTGGAACCTGGTCATAATGATTTTCAGTGATTCGTCTGGGTGCTGCTTGATACACAGGAGATTGGCCGGAGGTTTCCCTTATACATTAGTAGTGGAGAAGTGAGCGGAGAATTTGGTGGCAAGCTCGGAGAAGCTTCCAATAGATCCGATAGGCAAATCGAAAAACCAAGTTAATACAAGGTCCACTAGCGTCCCTGCAAATGCGCTGAAGAGGACCGCATCAGAGGTTCGCGTTACCAGCATGTGGCTCTTGTATCTCTTCAGTTGCGCCACTGGGTCAAAATTTCCATCATACTACTTGATGGGTGGAGGTTTGATGTGGTCCGACAGGGGAGCGGCCACCAGGGCATCAGTGAAGGGGCCCAGGTGTTCTTCGGGTCGGGTAGGCTAGGCCTCGGCTTTTGTTATCGCGTTCCTGGCTTGTTCTAATTTCAGGCTACGAGATCGGTCGCGCTCGTCTCTAGTCGGTCGGGTCTCCTGATCGGTCTGCGATGCTTGGGTATGCTTAGTCCTTGGTTCTCGCTCCTACTGGAGGACTTCCATCTGGCAGCAGAGCTCTTCGTTCTCCTGCTGCGCTCGACGGTGACACTCTTTGTTCTCCTGCTGCATTCTCTCCAACTGTCGTATTTCCCAGAGGGCCGGATCTACTCCTGGATCGTGCTCATCTTGCCACTGGTCGTCTTTCCCATGCGTCTGATCCGCTTGGGTTTGATCGGCCAGATCTGTACTCCATTTGGGCGATCGTAGGTGGCATGCTCTCCGTCGATATTGCTCTTACACGTTCTAGCCATGGAGGTGAGTTCTATAGGTTGTGGTCTGGGAAAGTTCTACTGGGCCCCACGGTGGACTGATTTGGACTGACTTAATATCTTCATCCGGCCGAGGACACTGATATGAACTGGCTCGGGGGTCCAGCTCTATTTTATAGGCGGACACTAGGCTCCGCTGTGATGAACCACTCCATCCTTTGTTGTCCCTTTCTCTGTCATATCTTTGTCTGGGCCCCCTGGGGTGTATATTGAGGCAGTCTAGGTAGCATTTCTGGGCCATTCGTTGATCGACTTGGATTGTGGCAATCTTCCTCTTGGGACAGGGAATTTCATGGCCAAGTGCACAGTGGACACAACTGCTCCTAGCTTGTTGATGGCTGGCCGACCAAGAATGGTGTTGTAAGCCACCGGGGTATCTACTATCATGTAACGAACACTGATGGTTTTCGTAAGCTGACCCTCTCCAAAAGTGGTCAAAAGGTCTGTGTATCCCATGACATCCACCTGGTTTCCTCTAAATCCGATGAGAGCTACGTCATAAGGCAAGAGCACGGAGGTAGGGCACTTAGGTTGTTTGTAAGCGTCAGCATTGGCCACCTCCATCGAGATTACCATTGGCTCATCTTGATTGAATACTATTCCTGTGAAATCATTGTCCGTGAAGACCATGGGTGGGAACCACCTTGGATGGTCGATGAGGCTCCGCCCCAGGGCAAATCCTCCTGCGATTGTGTTGACTAATTGCTTCTTAGGGTTGGGTTGGTCTTGGCTTCTACTTCTTCATCTCAGGGTCCAACTGCGTCTACGTTCCTGCCTGCCTTCTCGCAGTGGGTCACGGGATCTTCCTTTGCCCCTATCTAGTCCTATGTCTTTGTTTTCTATCCTGATGTAACGAGAGAAATAGCCTTGTCTGATCAACTTCTCAATGAGATCCTTCAGAGCTCAACAATCTTATGAGGAATGCCCCATCATCTGGTGGTAGGTGCAATATTTTATTCGGTCGGTATTTTCTAGTGGTTCTTTCCGTGGTGGTGGAGGTATTAAGTTAGTGCTATGAACCTCCTGTATGAACCCCGCTTGGGAGACTGCGAGGGGTGTGTAATGATTATACTTGTCCCTCTGTTCCCCATGCCTCGATCCGCCTGAGGACTTCTGACCGGACTCTCCTTCTCCTGAGCCACGACAGTCTTACATCGGCCCCACTCTGCTCGCTTTGCTTGGTCGACTTCTTCAATGAAAATGAATTTTGGGGCTCGAGCCAGGCTTCAGCCCTGCTAGTAGAGATTGCAGCTGCACATCATCTGACAAAATTGGGATTTGGTGGGCTTCTCTAAAACCTCGCCGAGACAGGGTTTTACTTTATCTTGACCTCAGTAACAACACATTTTCAATCCAATATCAGAATACGCAGCAGGATACACTAGCCGTGATGCAACACTACTTCCAAAGCTTTAAGTACTTAAACTTCTTATTCAATTGCTATCGCGTCGCGATGGTCTCCACGCACAAAGGCCATTGCATCGCGATGAGGGACACGTATCAGTAATCCCACGCTCTGATCCACCGACTTACCCACCGACTTATCTACCGACATGATCGCATCGCGAGGAGATCCTTCGTAATCTCCATCGTGTCCCGACTATCCTTATCCATAAAGTTCTAGTTTTTTGTTCTTTTAGAGAATGCTAGATTATTCGATGATCTTCTAAGGGTTTCTATGTCTTTTGCAAGCTTATTTCATCCTTAATTAGGGTTTCTCACTCCCATTTATCACTTAATTACAGGTTAAATTATTGTTTTGAAAATCAGGATATCACAATACTACTCCCTTAAAGAATTTTCGTCCCCGAAAATTCAAAGGATGTTATTCTTCCAGAACAGGATTCCTAGTGTCAGACTCTCCTCAACTCAGTTGCCATCCGATGTGGAGACAACTAGACTCTAAACATGGCCAGTGACTCGACCCTCCCCATAGTCCGGTTAGACTCTGATACGACTAATGTAACATCTTACCGAAATAGGGCGTCACTTTATCTTGACCTTAGCAACAAAACATTTTGAATCCAATATTAGAGTACACAACAGGACACACTGGCCGTGATGCAACACTGCTTCCCAGGCTTTAAGTACTTAACCTTCTTATTCAACTGCTATTCATCATCTTATAATGGAGAAAACACATAAAATGAAGGGGCAAGACACTCATCAATCACCATCAAGTAGGAAAATAGCACAGCAGAATAATTTTTATCAAGCATATCACGACATAACTATATTATATCAAAATAGTTATCAGCATAACTGTTGCTACCGATATATCAGGCCATACTGATACGTCATATTGACAAACCCAACCATACGATCATAGTCTTCCTCATACACAGGTTCCTCAACCTGACCTAGACCATGAGCTTTCGGGGTGATCACCGGCCCTACTGACCCTAACCACAGATTGCTGAATATCGCGGGCCATTAATGCCCTACTCCCTAGACCGATCACCTGTCTTAGGGCACAGAGAATGAAACATAAGTCAGTTGTCCCGAGAACATTTCCTGATACGCTACCATCTTCGATTACCGGTTACGGCGTCCCATACTTCCATATGCGATTGCCAGAGTAAGGCACCTCCCGTGCACAAGGACGACATTCCAAATATAGGAATGGCCAAGATTGTCTACTCGTCAGACGTAGAGTTTTGGAGAATCGTCCGCATGACCG
Organism: Calophaca sinica; assembly: GCA_037113605.1. Taxonomy (NCBI): domain Eukaryota; kingdom Viridiplantae; phylum Streptophyta; class Magnoliopsida; order Fabales; family Fabaceae; genus Calophaca; species Calophaca sinica. The sequence continues at coordinate 83,563,730 of CM073730.1, read as the reverse complement.
AGTCTATACCCTCAAGGTCACTAACTATCTCCAAACTACTCCGTACCTTCGGTACTATAGACATGGAGAGCTTCGTCAGAAAGACCGAGTCCATACCCCTTAAGGTCTTGGCCGAGTCCATACCCCTCTAGGCCACCGACTATCTCATGACCATTCCGTCAATACCTCAGGTACACCAACCTCGTGTACACTGACCCGACTATCACTACTAACAATCAGAGTATCGGCAGTAACATGTGCTATCACCGTCTAGGGATTCACAATCCTCTTACTAGAGGGCGTCACCCTTGACTCATACATCGAACTCAAAAATAACATATACAGCCAATACATTAATATCCACATGTTAATCAGATTATCAACCATCCTTGATTAGCATAAGGATCAACCCTAGTATCGCTCAGGCGACCTACTACTGACATGTTATCAATCAGCACATCAACAGTCACACCATCATAAAGTATTCATATCAATCAGCATCACATCAATCAACATCCATCCATAGATTTCAGTAGATCACTCCTATGGTTGACAGACCTCTGACAACTGTCTTCAGCTATCACAGGTCACAGCCCCTCTCCTAATGTGTTGTTGTTATCAACCCCTAGTAGGGTTAAGGTCGCCTACACATGCTAATAGTACTACTCTACTACCTATTTTCCCTAGTGATTAAGGTATCTTCCCCCTAACCTGGGGTTTAGAACACGGCCGCCCCTCTCTTCCCGTCCCCGCGTCCCTGTCACGCCTCCCAAGCTCCTCTACGCCCTCCCCAAGGATCCTTTGGAAGAAGAGAGGAGAATGGAGCGTGAAGAGTGGTATTTAAAGCCATTTTGGGTCCATCACGTCGCGGTGGTCCCCAGGCACAAAGGCCATCACATCGCGATGAGAGACACGTGTCAGTAATCCCACGCACTAATCCATCGACTTACACACCGACTTATCTACCGACATGATCGCTTCGCGATGAGATCCTTCATAATCTTCGTCGCGTCGCGACCGTCGTTATCCAGAAAGTTCTAGTTTTTCGTCCTTCTAGAGAATCCTAGGTTATTCCATGCTTTTCTAAGGGTCTCTAAGTCTTTTGCAAGCTTATTTCATCCTTAATTACGGTGTCTAACTCCCATTTATCACTTAATTACAGGTTTAATTATTGTTTTGAAAATCAGGATGTCACATTACTAGCCCCTCAAAGAATTTTCATCCCCAAAAATTCAAAGGATTTTATTCTTCCAGAACAGGATTCCTAGTGTGAGACTCTCCTCAACTCAGTTGTCATCCGATGTGGAGACAACTAGACTCTAAACACGGCCAGTGACTCGACCCTCCCCACAGTCCAGTTAGAACCGAACTGCTCTGATAGCACTAATTTAACACCCCACCGAGATAGGGCGTCACTTTATCAAGACCTCAGCAACAACACATTTTTAATCCAACATTAGAGTCCACAACAGGACACACTGGCCGTGATGCAACACTACTCCCAGGCTTTAAGTACCTAAACTTCTTATTCAACTGCTATCCATCATCATATAATAGAGAAAACACAGAAAACGTAGGGGTAAGACACTCATCAATCACCATCAAGCAGGAAAATAGCACAACAGAATAACAATTATCGTGCATATCACGACATAACTATATTATACCACAACAATTATCAGTATAACTGTTGCTACAGATATACCAAGTCACACTAATACGTCATATTGACAAGCCCCGCCATACGATCATAGTCTTTCTCATACATTGGTTCCTCAACCTGACTTAGACCACGAGCTTATAGGGTGATCACCGGCCCTACTGACCCTAACCACAGATTGCTGAATATCGCGGGCCATTAACGCCCTACTCCCTCGACCGATCACCAGTCTTAGGGTACAGAGAATGAAACACAAGTTGATTATCCCTAGAACATTTCCTTATATGCTACCATCTCTGATTACCGGTTACGGCATCCCATACTGCCATATCCAATTACCGGAGTAAGGCACCGTCCCATGCACAAGGACGACATTCTTTATACAGGAATGGCCAAGATTGTCCACTCGTCAGACGTGGAGTTCTGGATAATCGTCCGCATGACCGAGTCCATACCCCTAAAGGTCACCAACTATTTCCAAGCTACTCTGTACCTTCGGTACCACAGACATAGAGAGCCTCATCGAAAAGACCGAGTCCATACCCCTCAAAGTCTTGGCCGAGTCCATATGTAACATCCCAAAATCCCTAAGCCTAATTATTAGAGAACCTAAGTGGATAAGAGAATTAATCCCATAGTATTAGAATATAGTTCCTAGCCTTAATTTAATAGTTTAAAACCAATTTGGAATCAAAGGGTAAAATGGTAATTTTCTTAAGGATTAAGCTAGACTAATGTTGTTTAATTTAGTATTAGAGAGGCTAATTTAAGAAGACCCAAAAGAATAGACTCAAACCCTTATACACTTATGTTGTGTGAAATAATATAGGAGGGGGTGTATTAATTAGAATGTGGGGTGTAAGGAGCAAGTAGTGTTTTTAAAAGAAAAAAAAAAGAAGGGTGCTGTCATTGGGAACAAAGAAAGAAACAGAAGAAAAAAAAGGGGAAAGAAGAAGAAAGGGAAGGAAAGAAAAAAGAAGAGAAGAGAAGGAAGAAAAGAAAGAAAGAGAAGGGAAGAAAGAGGAGGAGAAGCGACGGTTAAGGGTGAGGGCCCGGCGGCCCTGGAGTGACGGCGCCCTACCGCGCCGGAGAAGGAGGAGGAAGGGCGAGAGGCCGGAGGAGCAGACAAGAAGCAGAACGTGACCGAGAGAGAAGAGAAGAAGAAGCTTGCGATCGATGGAGGAGAAGGATGAAGGGTGGTGGTTGGTGGCTGCTGGTGGTGGCACGGCGGTGTGTGGAGGTGGCCGCGCCATTGTTCACGACCGTGAGAGTGGGAGAGATCGCGTGAGAGAGAGAGCTGACCGAGAGAGGGAGGACGAGCAGAGAGAGAGAGATGGAGGCCGAGCGTGAGAAAGAGAACCAGAGGCTGAGAGAAATTAAGAGACTGAGAAATTGGAAGAAGCAGAGACTGAATAGAAGAAGAAGGTGAAGATTGGAGCTTAGTTCAAGCTTTAATGGAGAAAACGGGATTTTTGGAGCTTAACTCCCTAATTTGGGATTATTCAGGTAACATAGACTTCCCCTAAAACCTCCCTTAGGGTGTGCTAGGAATTGTTATATGGATTCTTTAGTTCAATAATTAGTCTATTAATTATTCTAAAATGGTCTTGTATGGGGTTTTGACTGAAATAGGGTTGGATTCTGTTCCCAACCCCCCTAAACCAATGTTTGATGTTGCCCATTGGGAATTCCACTGAGCTCCAAATCGATTACGTTTGATTGTGGCTTAGTCTAAATTGGGAATTGCTTTGGCTTTCCTGAATTAATGGAGGACTCTATGTCTTCTAAAATAAATTAATGTTATGTGATATGATCTTTGTGTTGATGTTGGCTGAATGCTAATTCTAAATACATGTGCCTAGTTATAGAATTATAGTTCCTTGATTTCTTGCGAGTTTTTGAAATCCTGATTGAATGAGTTTTGGAATGGTTGATTGGATTGAAGTGCTGAAAGAAACAAAAGAATGCAGGAAAAGAGTAGGACAGGCCTCCACGGTCGTGCCCCCTGGCACGGCCAGGCCGTGTCTGCTTCTATTTGTTAGGCACGGCTGTGCCCTGTGGCACGGTCAGGCCGTGCCTCCCTGTAGAATCATGTTTATTTATTTTTACTTTCCTATGTTTGGATGATTCATGGCTTATATATATTGGAGCTGTAATAAAAAAAAAGGGGTCATAACCCTATAAGGAAGTAAGTGTTAATTAATAAACTTGCTTTAAGTTTGACGCTTTGATGAGAATCACGAAATTGTATTCCTTTCCTACCTTACGCTTAAGTGAACAATGTCTTATGTATTTGATCTTAAAAGAAAGAGGTTCCCACCTTATAATGAGAACAAGGCTATAATATTAGGCTTGTGTAAGAATAAGGCAATTGATGTTTGAAATTGATTGTTGAATGATTGATGGAAGATTTGATCTTTGATGAACGGGGTTTCAATCCCATAATGAGTGCAATGTCAACTTATTTGACTGCTATAAGAATGATGTTTGTTCTGTTGTGAGTTCCATTGAACTTCACTCGGATTAATTATGGGATGGTTGTTCATTGTATTGGATTATCATTGTGTTGTTGGTGAGGATGTGTGTTTTGATTCTTGGTCATGCATGTGAGTTGTCGCATTGATTCTTGAATTGACTGAATTGGAACATGCCATATTGTTGAATTTGTTGGATATCATTTGGGCGTTCACTACGGTGAATATGCCATATTGTAGAAATTATTGGATATCACTCGGGCGTTTACTACGGTGAGCATGCCATATTTTTGAATTTGTTGGAATGTGTACTAACCATTGAGCATCGACACTCGGAGCGTTTGATTGGTCTTAAAGACTTCAAAAGACAAGTTATCATGTCACTCGTAGCATTTGATTAGTCGTACAGACTTCAAAAGGCGAGTTGACACTGCATTGCCTATGTAGAGGCACGCCAAAGTAGTGGCCAGCCAAAGTAGTGGTAAGCCTAAGCAGAGGCTATTTTGTTCGGACGCTGGGAAAGTAGTCCCCATCATACTGCTAACCTATTAAGGCTGCAGGTGTATACACAACTTGCCATACTGCATTGACATGCATAGCTAACCTCATTTATGAGATGTGATGAATTTGATATTGTGATTGTTGTTTCTTAATGATTGAAACTTGTGTGTTTGGAATTGTTTGTGTGTGGAATGTTTGCAATTCGCTCTGCAACCCCTTGGTTTTATCCTTTTAAATAGGATTTTACTCACTTCGTGCTTGAGCTGGACCAAGTGGGGAACATTCATGTGATTGCGGTGACATATGTCTGCATATGTAATTGATGCTTGAATTATCATGTTTGAGGAATTGCTAGGATAGTATAAATAACTATACTTATGTTATGGGGAGGATTTTCCATACGTCGCATGCCACGTATGGCTAGAAACAACGGTAAAAATATTTTTGATTTCAAGTCTATGTTATTGAGTTTTATAAACTCACCTTTGGGGCGTTGTTTTCAGGTATGATTATTGAAGAGGTTCAGAGCATTGGATTGTGCTCGGTCTCGCTTATCTACGAGACCCGAGTCTTCGGATCACCAGTCGCGTCCTAAGTCTTAAGTCGTGTCCTAGTATTATGTGTGAATAAGATGTATTTGTAATTGTTTTACTTTATCATTCTTTTGAAAAAGAAGTTGTAATAATTTAAGTAACTTGCGCATTTTTGAAACTCTGAGTTATGTTTAAGGTCTTCACAGCGTATATTGTTAACGCGTCAATATCCAGGGATCTTCATTAATTAAAGCATGGTTAATATTTGTAAAACAAGAGTTGTCCATTGTATCATTCGGTTTGCGAAACTTTTTCTACGTCCAAATTCTAGTATTTAGGGCTTATTTGTAAGTAATCCCCTAATAAGAGTTAGGGTGTTACATTATGGTATCAGAGCAGTTTGATTCTATCGGACTGTGAGTTGTGTGTCTAGAGGTGATCTGGTTTAGGAAAGTGTCGGTTGTGACTGCGAATCTGAATTCTCTAAGAGCTTTCGGCGAATTATTGAGGTAGGCCATCTCAAGGATTTGTCTGGAGAATGAGGAGAAAGAAGATGAGCAGGAAATAGTTTGGTGTTTTCTTATTTTTACAGGATTTCTAAAGGTAGGTATATACTTACACGTGAGAGTATATACATTCTTGGAATTCCTTGGATGAAGAACTATCTTAATTGTGTGATGTATGTTGAATTATGTACATGTTAAGATCTTTGTTGTTATTCTGATTGGCTTATGCTGGATAATTGTCTATTGGATGCGTATAGGAAATTCTTGCTTGTTTGTCTTGTTTGCTTGGTTTGTTTTGATCTTGCTTGTAAAGGATGTTCAGTTATCCGATGGCCACTCATGATTCAAATATCGGAATTTTTTTTACATGATATATGTGTAAGTTTTGAAAACACAAAGTTTGGAAATTGGAAAGTTATAACTTAGTAATATGAACGAATTTCTTTCGCTTTGATTTTCCATTTGGTTGTTTTCAATTCCTTGCATGAATATTAATTATGTCTAAACTTGAGGTATTGATGACTAGAGTTAAAATTTGCATTTCCTTTATGTTCCATTTGGATGGTTATGCTTGGATGTGTTGGTTTTATAACCGCATGTGAGAATTTGACTTTCCTTGATGTTTCAACCTTCTAATTGCATGAGGGAAATTTGGTTGCTTGTTAAGTAATGCATTAGCCTAATTGTGCGTGCAAAATTTGGACTGGCTTGTTCCCAATGTGGTGAACGCATTTACTTTCAACATTTTGATCCTAAGTTTTTGCAAGTTCCGCGCCATTATATGTCCATAAATTTTGAAATCCTGAGTGGCTATTACATGAAAGACACTTAATCGTGATGTTGTGAACCTAGCATAAATTTTGGTTAGGAACCATAAGCAGGCTGCATGTCCCTTAACTACCTTATGAGTATATTTGTTATGTTCAAAGATTTGAAGCATTTATGATAAGCAAAATATGCCTTTGGATGTAATTCACATGCAATATGCTTTGATGCTACCATTATGTGTATGATTGATCCTTGTTTAAAATCTTTGAGAGTATGATCTATTTGACGAGTTTATGAAATAGTTGAATTGCTTAAAGCATGAATATTGTCATGTGTTCCGTGAACTTTGAATGAGATTTGCGGATTTTTAACCACATTATTGTTTGAAACCCATGTGTTAAGTATGTTGTTTCTTCATTTGATATATATTACATTAATTGAAACATGAGATTTTTGAGAGGTTTCAATTATGTCTTGATTCATGATGTATTGTTTGATCTGCTCATGTTTTGATGCAATGATGTTTGTGGCCATTGTGAATTCTTCTCACATTAGGTGTGGGCAACCAATAAGTCCCACCATAGGGTTATCTTGCCTTCCTTGCATGTTCATATAGTTGAGGTGTTGGGTGAATTCTGGTTATCTAAGCTTAAAGGAATGAGTTTAGAAGCCTTGAGCATGGCTAAGTAAAGTTTGAGTAGAATTTCGGAATTTGAGATATGGTTTCGCTTTGCATGTAGTTATAAGTGTGTGCAAAGTGTTTGATTCATCATTTGAACTTGTTTGATCACTGATATTGATTTCTATTTGGTTGGATTTGATCTTGAATGGCTTGAATCAAGTTTTGGGAAGTTGGGTACTCTAAAAAAAACCCATTTTTCTGCTGAATTCTGCAGGAGTACTCTTGAGCTGCGCCCCAGGTGCTCTTGAGCACACTCCCTGTCTCTTTTATTTATTTATTTTTTTGTTTCAATGGCTTAGAGGCTGAGAGGGCATGACTTTTGAGACCTTTTTAACTCTCATTATATTGATGATTGAATAGGCATGTGATATTGAGAATTTGTTTGCATTAACTATGATTGAGGATTTTGCTATGTGTTTATTTTGTGATCAATGATTCCATAGTTGTTCCACAATAGGTAGTGCTCCTTATGACAACCACCCTAAAAATTAAATAGAGCCGCCACCTAATGTTTATTAAGGAAAAACAATAGGAAAAACCTTTTTATGAGAATAATTTGAAAAATAGTCTTTGAACCAAATTTTGAGCCCGGGAGTTATTTACGGTTAAGGAAGGTGTTAGCACCCCTAAGACGCCCATAAAAAATGGTACCCTTTTTTGTTTAAAAATACTTGCTTATCATTAAATGAATTATCTCTAGTTTTCTAAAAAAAAATACAAGTTTATTAATCATCATATTATAAAGGTTATAAAAGGAAACTTAGTAAAAGGAAAACTCAACCATTATATACAAATTATTATTTATTCCCTTTTTTATGTAATACAAGAAAAACCTAAAAAGTAAAAGCTAATTATATTAATATAAAAAAAACATATAGATAAGAATGGAAACTTCTCGTTTTTTGCTTTTATGCCCCTCATCAATCCTTTATTCAATTCTGATGATTTATGAAATAAACAAATAAAAAAGGAAGTAAATTGTAAATAAGTCCCTGGCTTGGGTTTGGCCCCATTGAAAGACCAAACCGAATCCAGAAATTTCAATTTTACTTTCAAGTCCTACTTTAATATGATAATTGCAAATTGGCCCCGTTGGAAGACCAAACCCTAAAATGTGTACATATGGAACAAAATTTTGAAAAAAAAAACCTTTTTGCCTTTTTGCCCCTCTTAACTACATATTTGTAAATTAATCCCTATTTAAGGTTTGGCCCCATTGGAAGGCCAAACCCTAACCTAACTCCAATTCAGAACTGCAAGTATGAACCCAGCAACACAATGAGGACAATAACAACAACAGCAACAATAACAACAACAGTATAGATCAAACAATCACGAGAAAGTATAGAACAGAAATAAGGGAACTGTAACGAGAATTTTGATTCAAGCTTATGTTTACAGAGACATGCTCAGAAAAGAAATAAAAGGGAAGAAGATGAAACCTGGGTATTTAGCCCTTTCCCAAAACATTATGCAGTAACAAAAGATGAAGGAAAAAAAACCTACGACTAAGAAAGTGTTTTTTTTATAGTGGCCTCACGGGTATTTTGTTCTTCTTCTTGACTCTGCTTGCTCTGCCTTCTCTTGCCGTGCGCTCGTTCGGACTCTTCTGGTTCCTCTTCCTATTCTCTCTGGTTTTTTTTTCTCCCTTTGCTTCATGGCCTTGAAAGGCTTTTATAGCCTTGTAGAACCTGCGACCAAAATAGCAACAAATCAGCGTAAAATAAAAATAAAATAAAGAAACAAGATGAGATAGGAAAAATTGGAAAGCAATCCTTCCTGGTTTCGCGTGGTGATCCGCACGCTTTTCTTCTTGGATTCGGACCGAATCAGGAGAGATTTGATTCGGTTTTATGGAAAAAGAAGGAAAAAAGGAAAGAAAGGATTATGGGGAGGGTAGGTTACGGCCGTGGCTTGAAGACTAGGGTTGGAGAAGAGAAGAGGATTTAGAGAGGAAAGGGAATGCTGTTGGGACTAGGGTTAGGTTTAGGTGAGGATGAAGGAGGAAGGGATGAATGGAGCGGACTAGGGTTTGAATGATGAGAGAAAGAAAGAGAGAAGGAAAGAAGAGTTGAGGCCAAGATTGGGGGAGAAAGATGAGGAGATGGATGCGGAAAAGGAGGATAGAACGTGGGGATGGGGGCGCCGCGGCTAGATGATTAGGGTTAGGGTGAGGAGGATGAAGAAGGGAGAACATGGATGACGAGGTGAGGGGAGAGGGGAGCGGTTGAGAAGAGAGTGAAATTTAGGTTTAGGGTTTGGATGGAGAAGGAGAGATGGGATGGAAAGGCGTTGCGTGAGGCTGGAGGATGAAGGGAATGAGGGTTGCGACTGAGAGAGTGAGATGGCTTTAGGATTTTTAGGGTTAGAGCATTTGGGTTCTGGGTTGGGCCGTGCGTGAGTGTGTTTGGTGGGCTAGGGGTGTGTGAATGGAAGGAGGGGTGTATGAAGCAAGCAGCAAGGGAGAGGTGTGCAGAGGGCACATCAGAGAAGCGAAGGGGGTGCAGGAAGTAAAAACAAAAAAAGAGAGGTGTGTGCTGCTGGGCTGGGCTGCTATTAGCACCTCTCCTATTTATAACATGCACCCCTTTCTTCAAAAAAATATTTTCTTTCTCTTTCTTTTTTTTTAATCTCTTTTATTCTTTATTCTAAAACCAAAAATATTATTTTATTTTTTATTACAAATTTAAAAAGGTTAAAATAAATAATAAAATAAAATAAAATAAATTAAAAGCCCAGACAAAATTAGGGTACTACAGCTGCCCCTCCTTAATTACATTTTACTCGAAGGTCTTCGGGCATTCGTTGTAAAAGGTAAATAAGGATAAATGACTCTAATTTTGTCTAGAACGAAATTGTTTGAGGGTGCGAGATTGGCTCCCGACTTTGCTTTGGGGTTCTAGGTTTGATTCCCAGTGAATTCCCAGTAAGGCATAGGTGTGGTTCCTAGCTCTTACAAAATTGGTGAGAGATTCTAGGTTCAGTTCCTAGCGCATTCTCGGAGAGGCACAGGTCTGGTTCCTAACCCTCACATCTTTTGTATTTATTACTTCCCTACTTAGGGTAAGTCTGGGGGTGTGAGCTTCTTCATCACTCAACACAAGTTTGGGTCAGATTCCCAACAAGGGTAAGTCAGGTTCTTAACTCTTGGTAAAAGGTACGGATTGACTACCTTACTTTAAGGAATGTCGGTAATATGAGTTTCCCTGTTACTCAACATAGGTTCAGGTCAGATTCCCGAAAAGGTGTAGGTCAGATTCCTAACTCTTGTTAAAGTATAGACTGGTTTTCCTATTGCAGGTGAACGTCCAGTGTATGAGCTTCTCCGTCGCTCGACACGGTTCGGGTCAGATTCCCGACAAGGTATAGGTCATATTCCTAACTCTTGTTAAAAGGTATGGATCGATTTCCATAATTGAGAAAGATCCGAGACGTGGGTCAGGCTCCCGATTAAAGGCTTGGGTCAGATTCCCAAGGTGGTGGGTCAGTTTCCCAACAAGGGGTAGGGCAGGTTCCAAACTCATGCAAATAGATTGAATAGGTTGAGTACTAGTTCTCATTGAGTAACATCAGACCAACTGTATGTAATATTTGAGAGGGTGGGTCAATGGACCCAAAAACTTTGATAGTCATGCAGGATGCAATAAATGGTATGCCATGCATGAAAATGAAATTTTTTGTTTTTAGAGAAATTTTTTTTTAGGTGGGTCGTGGACCCAAAAGTATTGGTGATCATGCAGGATGCAATGAATAACATGTCATGCCTGAAATGAAATTTTTGCTTTATTAGAGATTGGCAGTATCCTCTCGTCTACTTCTGAAACCTTTCTTGATAAATTAGCTCGAGGTCTATTTAGTTGGCGAATTCTGAACAAGCTAATTGGCCCTCTTTCGTAACGTATTCGACATTGATGATCTTGCATTAGGTGAGATGCCTTATTAACTCTTTTTCCTTAATGTGAAGATGTCAAATTCCTTAGATCCTTTTAGAATTTTCAGTAATTATACAATGCTCTTATGTCTTGATTTGCACATGTTTGTCTTTTAGCACAGATTTCTTTAGAAAGAAAATGCAAATTGATAAAATCCCAAATCGAATTTGGAGAGGCTGAAATAAGCATTCTATTCTGCCGATGGTATTTAATAGATGGCAATATGGATAAGAATGAATCTCCACTATGGTGGGGGAGATAAAATATTACAAACAGAATAAATTCGTGTTTGCTAAATTAGAAACTGGTGAGAAATATCAGCTATACATATAATCCCTTTGAAAACAAATCGTGCTGCCCGTTCGTGATTCAGACCCCGATTGCCTTCTTGATCAACTTCAAAAACTTGTGTTTGTGGTTAGTTTTGACCATCTCTGCCCCAATTGGTCAGGGATCAATTCTGGCTATTTTTGACGCCTTCAGTTGGTTTTTCCTCAGGCTGCTCTTTGCGAGTTTTCGACCTAGCGGGTTGTTCTAAATCGCCCTTGCGGGTTTTCAACTTAGCATTTTTATTTGACCTTAATTTTTGCCTAGGCTGCCCTTTCGGGTTTTCAACCTACCAGGTCGCTCTAACTTTTGCCTAGATCGCCCTTTCAGGTTTTCGGCCTAGTGGGCCCCCCTTTTTTTTTGGATATTTTGCCATTCTAGACGTAGTATTTCTTGACTGAATCTGAGTTTATTGGCAGTGGTAGGTCATGCCCTTCCATATCTGTGAGAATGAGGCCTCCTCCCGAAAATGCTTTTTTCACTATATATGGACCTTCATAATTTGGAGTCCATTTTCCGCGTTGGTCTTTCTGAATAGGTAGAATCTTCTTTAATAGCAATTCCCCTTCTGTGAATTCTCGATGACGTACCTTTTTCTCGTACGCTCTCTTGAGTCTCTTTTGGTACAATTGGCCATGACAAATTGCTTCTAACCTTTTCTCTTCTATAAGATTCAACTGGTCATATCGTGCCTGGACCCATTCGACTTCTTCGATCTTAGTTTCCATAATTACCCTTAAAGAAGGGATTTCTACCTCTATGGGAGTACTGCTTCCATCCAGTATACTAGAGAAAAAGGTGTTGCCCCTGTTGAAGTGCGTACAGAAGTTCGGTACCCGTGTAAAGCAAAAGGGAGCATCTCGTGCCAATCCTTGTAAGTTACCACCATTTTCTGAATAATTTTCTTGATATTTTTGTTGGCCGCTTCTACTGCCCCATTCATCTTTGGACGATATGGAGAAGAATTGTGATGCTGAATTTTGAAGTCATCGCACAACTCTTTCATCATCTTATTGTTTAAATTAGTCCCATTGTCCATGATAATCTTCCTCGGTAAACCATACCAACAAATTATTTCTTTTTTGATGAATCGACCACCACACTGCGAGTCACATTGGCATAGGAGACTGCTTCGACCCACTTCGTGAAGTAATCAATGGCTACGAGGGTGAATCGGTGTCCGTTAGAGGCTTTTGGTTCAATCATTCCTATGACATCCAAACCCCACATGGAAAATGGCCAGGGTGCATTGAGGACGTTTAGGGAAGTTGGAGGTACATGAATATTATCAGCATAAGTCTGACACTTATGACATTTTCTCACATGCTTGATGCAGTCACTTTCGATTGTAAGCCAATAATACCCAGCTCTGAGAATCTTCCGAGCCATTGCGTAACCGTTGGCATGGGTCCCAAAGGAACCTTCGTGGACGTCGTCAAGAATTTGTCTTGCTTATGCAGAGTCCACACACCGGAGGAGTACCATGTCGTGATTTCTTTTATAGAGTACGTCGCCGTTCAAAAAGAAACTCATAGCAAGCCTTCTCAAAATTCGTTTGTCATTCTCTGAGGCGCCTGAGGGGTATTCGTTGCTTTTGAGGTAGCACTTGATGTCGTGGTACCACGGTTTTCCGTCGGATTATTTTTCTATCACCTGACAATAAGCGGGATTAGCACGGCTTTCCATCAGGATGAGAGGCATTTCCTTGTCACTGTTTATTTGGAACATAGATGACAGCGTGGCCAATGCATCAGCCAACTGATTATCTTCTCATGGGATATGTTGAAACGTGATCTTATCAAAGGATTCGACGAGTTCTTGGATATACTCGTGGTAAGGGATTAACTTAGAATCTCGACTTTCCCACTCTCCATTCAACTGGTTGATAACTAGGGCAGAATCCCATATACTTTTAGGACTCTGACCTTAGTTTCTATGGCAGCTCTGATTCCCATGACACACGCCTCATATTCTGCCACGTTATTGGTACAACTGAAACACAAGCGAGCCGTAACAGGAGTGTACTGCTTTCCTAGAGAAATTAGTACTGCCCCGATTCCATGCCCCAATGCATTAGAAGTCCCATCGAACATCATGGTCCACTCTCCGTTTCTTGATTCTTCTTTTTCGGCGGACATTACATCCTCATCAAGAAATTCATAGTGGACAGGTGAATGGTCGTCTACTGGTTGATTGGCTAAGTGCTCAGCGAGGGCACTACCTTTGATGGCCTTCTGAGATACGTATTGAATATCGTACTCGGATAATAGCATCACCCACCGGGCAATCCTTCCAGTGAGAGTAGGTTTCTCGAATACATATTTGATCGGGTCCATTTTTGACACCAACCATGTTGTATGAGAAAGCATATATTGTCTTAGCCGGTGGGCGGCCCACGCCAGGACGCAACAGGTATGCTCCAGTATCGAGTAATTAACTTCATAACTCGTAAGCTTCTTACTCAGGTAGTAAATGGCACATTCTTTTTTACCCGTTTCGTCATGTTGTCCAAGTACACACCCCATAGATCTGTCTAACACTGTCAAGTAGAGGATTAATGGTCTGCCTGGTACTGGAGGTACTAACACAAGGGATTTTTGTAGGTATTACTTGATTTTATCGAAAGCCTCTTGGCATTTCTCATTCCATTCAATAGTTTGATCCTTGCGCAACAACTTGAAAATTGGCTCACAAGTGTCAGTGGGTTGTGATATAAACTGGGAAATATAATTTAATCTCCCTAGAAAACCACGAACTTCCTTCTCTGTGCGAGGAGCTGGCATCTCTAAGATGGTTTTTACTTTTTCCGGATCAACTTCTATTCCTTTTTGACTTACAATGTATCCCAACACTCTACCTGACCAAACACCAAAGTTACACTTGGCAGGATTGAGTCTTAGGCGAAACTTTCTCAATCGCTCAAAAAGCTTCCGTAAATCAATTATATGACTTTCTTCAGTTTGCGACTTAGCGATTATATCGTCCACGTAGACCTCTATCTCTTTATGGATCATGTCATGAAATAGAGTCACCATTGCCCTTTGGTATGTTGCCCCAGCGTTTTTTAACCCAAAAGGCATCACCTTGTAGCAGAAAGTTCCCCAAGCTGTAATAAACGTAGTTTTCTCCATGTCTTATCTGGCCATTTTAATTTGATTATACCCGGAGAAACCATCCATGAAAGAGAAAAAAGCGTGATGAGCTGTATTATCCACCAGAACATCAATGTGAGGCAAAGGGAAGTCGTCTTTGGGACTTGCTTTATTAAGGTCCCGGTAATCAACGCACATTCGAACCTTTCCACCCTTTTTTGGAACAGGGACAATATTAGCAACCCATTGGGGGTATTTAGCCACGGCCAAAAATCCGGCATCAAATTGTTTCTTAACTTCTTCCCTAATCTTTAAGGACATATCAGGTTTCATGCGTCTCAATTTCTGTTTGACAGGAGGGCAATCAGGTTTAAGAGGTAGTTTGTGTTCGACAATATCGGTATCCAACCCTGGCATATCTTGGTAAGACCAGGCAAATACATCTTTATAATCTCAGAGGATTTGAATCAGTTTAACTCTTACTTCTTGTGACATGGTAACACCAACCTTGACTTCTTTTTTGTCTTCCTTTGTTCCCAAATTAATCAACTCAGTCGGTTCTTCATGAGGTACGATCTTTCTGGATTCCCCTTCTATAAGTCTCATTAATTCAGGGGGGAGATCTTCATCGTGACGGTCTTCTTCACAACCTTCGTTAGTATGGTTAATTAGGCAATCAAAATCTGGTAACGAAATTTCAGCACAATCGTTTTCAAAAGTATTATCCATGAGCCTGCATTATCAAGGTCAGGAATAAGGAGAGAGTAAGGAAAGGAAGTAGGAAGGAAAAGAAAAAGAGACGCTTGGGATAAAATCAAAATGCATTTTATTAATATTCGAAATATGCTTATGAAAAACATGTGGGGCCCTTTAACATTTCCCCTACCGCCTCGGGCTGAGCGGAGAGGTGAACATTAAATGGATTACATTGAAAATGCACTAAGGATCCTAGGACTTTCCACGATCTCCCAATTGCAAGGCATTGAGGAACATGGGCGAACCCATTCCTCTTCAGGAGCAGCAAGGTCCTCTTCCACAGTAGTCACTTGATCCGCATAGATTCATCCAGCGCTATGAAAACTCTGACAGAGATCGCAGATAGACATTTTCCCAAACTCGGGTTCCTGATTTTCAAGTCGAGCCTTCCTCCTTTCTCTCTTTTCTTCGATTGCTCTTTCCCTATCCTTTTTAGTGGGGGCAAATCCCAAGCCGTATCGGTCTCTATTTTCGGGAATCCTTAAAATTGAGGTGATACCTTCTTGAGTCTTCCCCAGTTCTTTTCCTGGCTGGTATCCTCCTTTCAGCATGACTCCGCCCACCATTAGGGCATTATTGGATAGACAGGGTTCTTTAGCTATAAACCCTACATAAGCGCTATCGACAATTTCCAGTGCCTGAAATGAAGTCCCAAGGGCTTCTTCAAGGGCTTCTTCAGTAGCTTCAATGTAACGCGTCGATGTTGGCTTGCTTACCAGCAGGTCTTCTTCTCCGGATACGATAATCGACTTATCATCCACCACAAACTTCAATTTTTGGTGCAGAGTTGATGGTACTACCCCAGCAGAATGAATCCAAGGCCTTCCTAACAAGCAACTATAGCTGGGCTTGATGTCCATTACTTGGAAATTAACAGCAAAAGTGAAAGGGCCAATCTGGATTGGCAGCTCAATCTCACCCATTACTTCTCTTTTAGAACCATCAAAGGCTCTCACGAGCACAGAGCTGGGCTTTATATGGGTCTTGTCAATGGGTAACTTATCCAAGGTAGATTTAGGCATCACATTCAGGGAGGATCCATTGTCTACAAGGACTTTAGCTATAAGGTGCTCTTTACACTGAACCGAGATATGTAGTGCTTTGTTGTGTCCTCTACCTTTTGCAAGCATTTCTTCATCACTGAAATAAAGGTAGTTGCATGCGGTGATGTTGCCAACTAGGTCACCGAACTGATTCAAAGTGATATTTTGAGACACATGGGCTTCATTCAGGATTTTCATCAATATTTTCCTGTGACTCTCAGAGTGCATTAACAAGGCAAGTAGAGAAACCCTCACTGGTGTGCGGTTTAACTGATCTATCACCTTATACTCACTTTGTTGAATGAATTTGAGGAATTCAGCAACTTCCTCATGGGAGGCCTCTTTTTTGTCCTCCTTCCCTGTGTCTCCTTTCTCCACCGCAGCTTCTTTTTCCTTGTTTTGATATTTTTCCTGTCCTTTTGTGGATACATTTATTGGTTCTTTCTCAGGGGCATAAATCCGCCTACTCCGAGTCATCCCGCCTATTCCCACAATGTTGGTAACAGTCGAAACGCTTGGTTGTGCATTACTTCCTTCAACTTGGACTTTTACATCATATATCCAAGGAACTGTCTTGTCTTCCTTGTATGGTAAAGGAGATGGTACTTGAACGGTAATAGCTTTGGGAGCATTAGGCATTGCGGGGGATGTATTTCTAGAGAATTGAACCACCAAGGGCTTTGGGACCGTGGTTACCGAACTTTGAGCAGATTGGACCATAGATACTTCTTCTTCTCTCTGAGAGATAACTTGAACTATGTTCGTATCAAGCAGTCTTTGGAGGATGCCTTTAAATTCCTCACATTCTTCGTTAGACAAAAAATCTTCATCACAGGTCCTGTTGACATCTGTTCTTTCTATCAGACCAGCCTTGCAAAGCTCGATGAACACTTTCCTTATAGGGTTTTTATCTCAGCAACATCCTTTATTATTCTTCCTTCGTGCTCATCGTCTATCATATTTACTGATGTATTCCCACGGTTAGGTAATGGGTTATTCCCCACATTGGGATTGTTCTCTTGGAAACTCAACCACTTGGAATTTATCATATCTTGAACTTTAAACTTCATAGCCCGACATTCTTCTATAGAGTGACCAGCTGCCCCAACATGGTATTCACAGGTGGCGTCTAGGTTATACCATTTTGGGTAAGGCGGTTCCATAGGCTTTTGCGGGCAAGAGACTACCAATGAGTTTTTGAGTAAATGCTGATAGAGATCTTTGTAAGTCATGGGGATTGGATCAAACTGGATCGACTTTCTCCCTTGAGAGTTGTGAGCTCTTGGTTGATTGGGGTTCTGACCTCCTTGACCATCAGAAGCAAATGGTGTCATTTGAACAGGAGACTTAGGCGTGATAGTTGCCGCAACGTATAGAGGGGCACTACTCACCGCGTTAGTCTCTCCTTCTTTCTTTCTCTTGACGAAGGGCTTCTGAGTGTGGGATGATGAAGTATTATTATGGATCTTCCCATTTTGCATCCCCATTTCCACACGCTCCCCTATGACAATCAAGTCAGAGAAGCTTGAGAACATACTTCCAATCATCATATCATAAAAGGGGGATTGGAGCGTGTAAATGAACGTGTCAATCATTTCTTTGTCTGACAAGGGTGGCTCCACCTGAGCAGCCATGCTTCTCCATCTCTGAGCATATTCCTTATAGCTCTCACTGTCTTTTTTCTTCATGCTTTGCAACTGATTACGACTGGGAGCCATGTCCATATTGTATTTATATTGTCTGACGAAAGCATTAGCTAAATCCTTCCATGAGTTAATTTTAGACCGTTCTAACTGCATATACCATCGCAAAGGCACCCCAGTTAAGCTTTCTTGGAAGAAATAAATTAGGAGTCTGTCATCATTAGAACAGAAAGCCATTTTTCGGCAATACATGACCAGGTGGCTTTTGGGGCATGTTTCTCCCTTATACTTGTCAAACTCGGGTACTTTGAATTTTGCAGGAATAACTACATCGGGGACCAAGCACATGTCTGAAGCTTCGAAACCTATGTGATTTGCCCCTTCAATTGCCTTTAGCCTGTCTTCAAATATTTGAAGCCTTTCTTTGGCTTGAGTATCCTCCTGGGGGGTGATGATTGGTATAAAATTTTGAGTATTTGTGTTCTGCGAGGTCCCATTATTTAGAGGCGCATGCCCTTGTGAGGTGTGGGCGTGCGTTTCATTTTCTCTTGGCTGACTTTTGTCTTAATCCTCTTCGGACCGCTCCGTTTCCGATGTCCTTTTTACATGCAGGGCTTCCAACAAATCGCATAGCTTATCTATCCGCGTACTCATTCGGTCAAGCTCTCCTCTCATAGCCTATTGGTTCTGTTCTAACGCGTCCATGAGTCTGGCTTGGGATCTCGTTCTGTAAGGATACAATTTCTTCGTGTTTATTTTTCTGGGTTATGAAGGATACTGTGAGTATGGATGAATGATTTATGCCATGGTTATGCATGCTATGTAAGATGCTTATTTATTTACTTAATTTGTTTTATTTTCGTCGACTTGTTGGAGGATCACAAAACTTTGCAAATGTCTTATCGGTTTGCGGCGTATCGTGAAAACATATTCTCTCATTAAAAGGAAATACCATAATTCAAATTGCCCTGAAGGGCTTACAGACTTGAGAAAGAAATGGAAATCGCAAAAACACGTGAAGACAAAAGAAACATGGTCTTCAACGATCTCGTCGGATCTGTCTCTCCAACTCTTCCACCAAAATCTTGCAGTACTCTAGGAAACTCATCACCTTACTTGGTAAATGTCGGAAACCTATTGCTAATTCCGCTTCTTCCAAGAGTTCTGGCATATCTTGGATACCTTTATTTGCAAGCCAGACTAGTTTGGAGCAACGATCCATCCAGTATCTAGTTTCCTTATCAAACCAAGTAATGACTTCTCGCTGGTTGTCAATCTTCCCTTGCATGTCGAGGACTTTCTCATGTTCTTCCTCAAGATCTATGTGGTAGCCTATGAAATTTTCTTCATCGATTCTCCTCTCTTCCTCAAGTTGGGCTTCGTGCGATTGCATGGTATTTTTCAATTGTTGTATTGAGTCTTCAATCCGTCTTTGCAAAGCCCTGCTAGCCTCTTGAGAATCAGCCCACATTTTCCTCAAGTTGCCCTTTTCACAGAGAACCAGATCTAACTCTTTTTTCATCAAGTCTAATTATTGATTTGTAGCTTTCAGGTAACCTTGAGTCTGGAGCCGGCTTGCTTTCTCAGCCTTGGCCTTCTTCTGGGATCCTTCCAAAGATTCGGTTTTTCTATCACATTCATCTTGTAGGACCTCTATATCTAGATATGCCCTTTTCAAATTCTCCCGGAGAACTTTCCTCTCCTCTTCCACCTTTTCTAAGGCTAGTTTTAGCTCTTCCACTTCTTCACTTCTTCACTTTCCTCTTCATTTTCATTTTCGGGAACCAAAAATGTGTTTTGGAAAGGCACCTTGACTTGCTGAACTCTTGCTATAATCCATTGGTGGTATTTTTCATCTGCATGAGTACTCTTGCGCCCTAGTATTCTTTTGATCGTTTTTTTCCAAGCTCGACATACCCTTGTGAACAATGCCAAATCCAAGGAGCCCCGATCATGTATAATGAAAGCGGCTAGCTTTTCTTCAGCAGGTTCACCCAGCATCGGGGCACCGAGTTGTCTCAAAGCCAGAGTAGGATTGTAGTTGATGCAGCCTATGTTCCCAATGAGGGGTACATTGAGAAAATCTCCACACCGACAGATTACCTCATTGATCTCCTGTTCTCGGGAATACCATATTATAGACTCTTCACTGAGACTCAATAAATAAGTAGCCCACCCTGCATTGCTCCTAGGACCAAAGGGATGCCCCCTTTTTACCAAATGATTTTTTAGCCATAAGTACAAGATAGGGACACAACAACGAATTCGACCTCCATTTTTTTCGTGGCGCATATGAAGCTCATAGTATAAATCTACGAGGACAGCAGTAGTGGGATCCATACCTTGAGTTTTAAATGCTATGAAGGCGTCAATAGCTGTTTCATCCACAAAATGATCAACATGAGGGAATAGGACTACACCAAAGATAATAAGGGCTACCACATCCATGCACTCCTTTAATTTCCCTGCATCATGAAGATCCTTAACCTTTCCTTCCAAGAAACTCCTGTGGAAGCTGTTGAAATCTTCTTCTACTTTCACCGCAAGTGTCAAGTCTTCTTTAGGGATGCCTAAAACATCAGCAATGGTACTCATAGCTGAGGGATACGGACCATTTCGATATTCTTCCAAGGTCGGCGCCATTTGGAAATTTTTGAACGTGAAGCATCTTAGGTGAGGATCATAAAATTGGGCCAATGCTGTTAAGGCTCCTACTTGCACGTCTACATTCAGCAATTCCAAAATGTTCCCTGATTTCCCCACAAAGCTAATTCGATCCACTTGTATCCAATTCTCAGCTATGAAATCAACCAATGTTCTCAGGTGCATCAAACGGGGGGGGGGTTCAATTTTGAATTTCAAAGTATTTCTCCACTCTAAACCCACAACTGCGCTTTCCGAAGACATTTGCACCAAAGTTTTTTTTGAAATTTCCAACAAGCCTGACGAAACGGGGTAATTAGTGTTAATGCATTTATATGAATGGGTATGATCATGTTTATTTTTATTATTTCATGAATGAAAAGAAAAAAAAGAAAAGAAAAATAAAGAAAGAAAACACCTTACTTATTTTATTTATGAAAATATAAAGAAATATACTCTTATATTTTTTATAAGATGTTCACATCCTATGTGAAGTTAAAAAAATTAGCATCTATTTTTTGGAATAATAGATTAGGTTTCTAAACATAGGTATGCATTTTGAAAAACTATTTTTGGAAATATTATTTTTGAAATAAATTTGCAAAAATAAATAAACAAATAAAAGTGGTAGGGTAAGCTCCTTTTGTGACCGAGGCCGGTAATTCCTAAAAAGGGGTCTAGGGATTATATTAAGTGCCTTTCCATTGAGTGGATTCAAGATATTAATCTAAAAGGTCCCCAGAGCCAAGGGTCCCATTTGAAAATGTTACCACCAATAATAAGTATATTATTAAAGGATGATTTTTTCTCAAATGGAGCCAAACTCTAGGTGAGGCTTTCATAGGAACCCACTGGCCGTACGTCCAGCAGAGCACCCATTACACAGCCTCTCCTAACTTAAGGTTCACTCGGGCCTGGGTATAGGGCACCCACTCATAGTGTGTGTAAATAAAGTGTGTAAAGTGAAGTGCGTGAAGGAGCAAACTTAAAACTACCCACTGCAAAATAAATAAAAATACAATATATATACATGTCTTCTACCCTAAGGTTTCAAATGCATAAACAACATACATAATATTTACAAAAAAAAAAAAACAAATGAAAGAGAATGAATCACAAACAAAAATAAAAATAGAAAAATATATTTTTTTAGTGCATGTTTTCCATCCTAGGATTCAAATATACAAACATATATACAAATGAACGAATAAAAACAAAAAGGGAATAATTCATTTAATAAGGCAAACAAATCATATAAACAATCTTAGGGCCTAACTCTCTAAAAATTCCCAGTGGAGTCGCCAGCTGTGACAACCACCCTAAAAATTAAATGGAGCCGCCACCTAATGTTTATTAAGAAAAAACAATAGGAAAAACCTTTTTATGAGAATAATTTGAAAAATAGTCTTTGAACCAGATTTTGAGCCCGGGAGTTATTTACGCTTAAGGAAGGTGTTAGCACCTCTAAGACGCCCATAAAAAATGGTACCCTTTTTTGTTTAAAAATACTTGCTTATCATTAAATGAATTATTCCCAAATAAGTTTTTTTAAAAAAAATACAAGTTTATTAATCATCATATTATAAAGGTTATAAAAGAAAACTTAGTAAAAGGAAAACTCAACCATTATATACAAATTATTATTTATTCCCTTTTTTATGTAATACAAGAAAAACCTAAAAAGTAAAAGCTAATTATATTAATATAAAAAAAACATATAGATAAGAATGGAAACTTCTCGTTTTTTGCTTTTATACCCCTCATCAATCCTTTATTCAATTCTGATGATTTATGAAATAAATAAATAAAAAAGGAAGTAAATTGCAAATAAGTCCCTGGCTTGGGTTTGGCCCCATTGAAAGACCAAACCGAATCCAGAAATTTCAATTTTGCTTTCAAGTCCTACTTTAATATGATAATTACAAATTGGTCCCTATTTAGGATTTGGCCCCGTTGGAAGACCAAACCCTAAAATGTGTACATATGGAGCAAAATTTTGAAAAAAAAAACCTTTTTGCCTTTTTGCCCCTCTTAACTACATATTTGTAAATTAATCATGTGACACCCTCTACCCCGTCATGGCATTTTAGCAATGTAAGAAGAAAATAACACAAGATAAAAAAAAATATTCATTTGGATAAAACTTTCCTTTGAAACGAAATAGAGTTGTCACGTTCACAACAGGCGGAAAATAGAAAATGAGTATGAAATACAATTAATAAAAATAACCCAAGTTCCCGATGTCACAATAATTCAGAGCTCTTCCCCTAATCATTACATCGGAAAAATACAATAACTTAAACAAGTAAACACAAGTCTTCTATCTATCACAACGAGCTATCGTGATTACTCGCCGGCATTCACATCCTCAATACCTGCAGTCTCAGCATCTACACATACCCAGTGGGATATGCATAGCCACAAAAGGGTTAGTCGTCATAATCCTCAAATAGTGCAACCAGTGTAGGAAATCAATGAACAATGCGCATATACAATAATTCCAATAAACACGCCTACACACTAGTACCAAGGCATAACATATCACCATAACGGTCAAATACCACATACCACAGCATCAAACACAACGCTAAGGTACATTACCACAACATACAAATATCACATGCCACCGCACCAATCACAACATTATGATATACCACTAGAAACTGAACAACCAAGCATGTTAACATGGAACATGATGTGATTCTAAGAACATAATTATATGCATGTGGATCCACTTATAACGAGGCCGGGATACCTTGCCCGTTTCGGAATACCATGTCCGTAGTGCCTCAATAACAATAGGACCGGGAACCTCACCCGTCACGGGATACCTTTCCCGATTCGCCCCATTAACCGTAGGACCGGGAACCTCGCCCGTCACGGGATATGTAACACCTGAGGACGAGATCGACATCGTATTAGGACGACGTATCGAGACCTCGACCAAGACCTTGTGTCAAGATTCCGTGCCAAGATCGTTTCTGGGGTCATTTCTTCTGAGGAGACGCGTGTACTAAATTTGCTTTGAGGAGGTCGGGTGTCGAGCTGATGAAGTGGCATACCGGTGATGAGGGCGCATGTCGAATCGAGCCCGAGGCGGCGTGCCTGAACTTCGTGTTAGAACCTTGTGCGCTGCACGAGCACCGCTTGTCGACATCGTGTCGAGATGATACCTCGTATTCTTTGAGCGTTATTGCATTATTATTATATTGTTTGTAATTATTATCTTGTCGGCTTGCCGTTTCGTCCGGCGTGTCTAGACGTTGACCGGCGAGTAGAGGAATTATGAGAGAGGAAACGATTAGGCGGGTAGATGATTGATGGGATTGGCATCTTATAAATGGAAGATTCACGATTATACCCGCCTACTTTCACCTTTGTATACCACGACCGATTCCTCGAAACACTCATTCTTTCTCTTTTCTTCTTTCTTCTTCCTTCCTTACCTGCTCACGAGTTTCGTTGTTTTTCTCCAAAAATCTCCATCAAGCGTGAGTTCCATCGAGATCTGCCTGAAATTTTCTTCATCAATCTTGTTCATCATCATCTTCTCGACCTATATCTCCTTTCTCCGACCATCACCATTGAGGTATGAAGAAACAGGATCTTTCTTTTCCTTCCGTACCTCTTTGTTTAGCGCTATTTCTTCTTCCATTTTTAGCCAGTTTATGCTTCCAAATCATGTCAAATTGATGGGTTTTCTTCTTCACAATATTACCTATCTTTCCCAGCAGATTAATTGGGCTTGTAAAACAAATTTTCTTCCTGTTTTTACGCATAAAGCGGTGCCGAAACCCTTTATTTTGGTTTGTTTCGATTTCTTGTTTTTAGTTCGTTGCTTACAGTTATTGTTGTTGTCGATCTATACATTGAAGCATCAGATAACCTTTTCATGAACTTTTGATCGAAAACCTAACTTTGTGTTAGAGGAAAAATATATTCGATTCTTGAGTTTATATTTTTAACGGGTTATGGTTAAGTTGGGATGAGAAGCTAAGTGGCATAGAACCCATAGATCGGTGAGTTGTGCTTGTTTTGGAAGTCGATTCCAGAGATCGTGTGATTTATTCGAGGTGTGCGGGAGGCGAATCCAAGGGCGGGAAGCGGCGGAATCGGATCGAGGCGTATGTGTCGAGGTCGGTGAAAGCGTCGTGTCGAGCTTCGTTGAAGGCAGCCGATGTCGAGATCGAGTAAGAGAAGTCGTTATCGAGCTCATTTGAAGACGGTGTATCAGTCGTTGTCGGCGGCATTAACGGAGTTCGATGAGGCGCTTCATTAATACTTTCTTAGTATGCTAAGCGTAAGGGCATTTCATATTCACGTGGTTATGTTATTGTGTATGGATTTCCTGATTTGTGTCGAGCTTAAAATGTTGTGATATGATTGAGTTTTTGCATGTATTTAATATGTGATTGAATATATGCGTGAATTGTGTATTGCATGTTGAATTGCGTTTCTTATGTCGAGCTTGCTCTTTTTATTTGACATGCGGTTGAATATCTTGTGTTTAACTCTTTGAATATCGTATGTGGTTGTTCATCAGTGAAGCGAGCTAGGTAGTCGTATAGCGTTTTGAGCCGTGGCCGGATAGCGAAGTGCTAGGTCCCCTTTTGTTTCGGAGATTGGTGAAACGTTGCCACGCTATGGGACTGATTGGTATCCTGAGGAGGCGAGATCAAGGCCGGCTGGACTTTCCGACATACGATCTGGCGTGTGCATTCCGGAAAAATTGTCGAGTCGAGAGAAAATGGATTTGCGAGTTGTGTCGAGTTAGAGTGAGATGGTCGAGTCACGTGTGGTGATTGAGATATATTATTGCTGTTTGCCTATATCCTTTATGTCGAGCTTATCTTGAATTGGTGAGAGAGTTGACCCTTTCCGTGGTGCCTTCAATCCATAGCGGTTACCAGAGCGATGTCGAGCGCGAGAACTCGGCGGTGACGATCCGAGAGGAGCTTCGGCGAGGACCCGAGTGGCGACCTCTGCTTGCGTGATTGATTATGTTGTTGGATGTTTGTTTTTACGATGTTGTACTATGTTTTCTTGTGTTGGAGGTCGTGACCAGTTTGGGCGGTTATGTTTCCGTTGCTACTGAGGTGTTGGTGGTCTTACTTTTGAAGCCCCACTGCGTGGGAGTCTGGGAAAGTACCCCAGGGTATGATTGATCTTTGAAGTCGTCATACCTTAGGTGTAATTTCTTTGCACATTTGCTACTCGTGATGCGTATACATTATTATTCCCGGAGTGATATATATATGTATGTCATGCATGTATGTTTTATTAGAATTTAAGTCTTGTGTCTTAGTTGCACCATGTTTCAAAAGGCGTAATTACTACGATGTGCGAGTTGGTTTATAAAAAATATATGTCGTATTTTTAAAAGGCCTGAGTTTCGTTTTTAAAACACATCTCATCTGAGTTTATGTTGAGCTCGGTGTGTTGAGCTCGGTAGCTCGAGCTTCGGTATATTGAGCTCGGTAGCGGTCCGGAAGCTGGTCGTTACCTTTGTTAGTATCGAGCGGATTCAGTTGGCCAAATTTGTGCATAGAGATTTGGGTGAGTCAACGTGTGTCGGGTTATGTGTGTTGGGTACCTAGTTGTATTATGTTGATTGCTTTTTGATTAAGTGAAGCACTTATTGCTTGAAAAATTGTTTGGCTGTTTCTTGATTGAAGCGGTGTGTTTTAACACATCCTTGTTGTGAGATTCAGCGGGTTTTGAACTTTGTGGAATCTAATGCCACCTCGTAGAATACGGCAGCCAGTACCGAAACGTCGACATGGAGCGAGCAATTCAAGCTATGGCCAGAGATGGCGGCCCATGGCTCAACAATCATTCTTTGAACTTCAGCCGGAGCTAGCAGCGATGGCTCAGCAGGCGGCGTTAACTCAGCCGAACTTGCGGCCGACAGCGAAGCGAGCGAAATGCTTTGGCGAGAGGATTAGCGGACCGGAAGCATGATCCACGAAGTTCTATGGTGAGCCAAATCGGATAAAGGCTGATCTTTGGATGCAGAGATCGAAGATCTTTGAGGCAGCTCCACTTGCCGGGACAGCGTGAAGGTCGACTATGCCACTGCCTTACCGCTGGGAGGCCTTGAGTATTGGTGGAGGAGTAAAACAAACATTTATAGCGAAACGTCGGCGAGATGACCTGGGAGCTTTTTAAGTGAAAGGTTCTTGGACAAGTACTTCAGATCTTGCACGGTAGAAGGAGCAAGAATTTCTTCAATTGCGTGCAGCTGACTCGGCGATGTCAGTATCACGTAAGTTCGAGTCGTTGGCGAGGTATTTGATCCATTCCGTGGTCGAGTTGACCAGAGATGGTTGAGTGAGAGATTCAGCGGGGATTGAGGTCGACATTCGAAGTCGATGGTGTCGTTGAGGATCAGAAACCTCGAGAGCTAATTGATCGATGTCGAGAGTAGAAGGAGTAAGCCACGAAGAAGATTATTGTGCGGGCCGGTGAGACCCGAGTGCGAGGCGGATTTGCAAAGAAAACAACGCATGAAGAAGCCTGACCGAGCCTCGGGAGGCGACAGGGGGCAATGTATCGTCAGATGACCAGGGGAGCGAGTGGAGAGTCGGACCCGGTGTCGAGGTGACTTGCTATCGATGTGGAAGCGGGACATTACGCGAGTGGTGTGTACTCGAAGGAGGAGGTGTGTTTCCAAGCTGCAAAGCCAGGGCATTTTGCGGATTATCCTACACCTAAAGTGAGCAACTATGCTGCGCGAAGAGCCAAAGGAAGCGTCCAGGTAGCTAAAAGCGAGTTTTACTGCATGAGTGGCGAGGAAGCGAGCAGCGATGATCTTATCAAGGTGAATGTGAGATCGAGGGTAAATCCTTATCCGTTCTTTTTGATTAGATCTGCAACCCATTCCTTTATTTCTTACGATTGTGTGAACCATTTGAACTTGTATGTTGCTTTACCGTTTAAATTAGTAGTTACAACCCGGTACTAAAACCTTAGTCACAAACAACTTGCATGTCTTAATTGTGTAGTAGTTATTGATAGAAAGTTTGTGGTCAATTTGGTTTGTTTGCCTCTTAAGGGCTTAGATGTCATCCTCGGGATGGATTGGTTGTCACACGTATGTCCTTTTGGTGTGCGTAAAGCGTAATTTTTCGGACCTTGGAGTCTCGATTATCTTTACTGCGAGCGTGTTGGAGTTTCTTTGAAAAGAAGGAACTAGGAATACATGTATTTAGCTAGTTCGGAAGTTTTCAGCCGGATCGGCGTGAAGAATGTGCGGTGGTGTGTGACTTTGAGGGCGTTTTCAAGAGGCGTGCCAGGGTTACCACCCGATCGAGTCGAGTTCTCCATCCGACCTGATTCGATGCGGGCCGATTTCAAAGCGCCATACGGGATGTCTCTGCCGAGAGCGAAGCCGAAGTCCCGGATCGAACACTTGGAGTCGAAGCAATTCATACGACCGGCGTGTCGCAGTGGAGAGCTCGGTGTTGTTGGTTAAGAAGAAGGATGGACGATCGAGGCGTCGCGTGGACTATCGCGAACTCAGCAAGGTTCTTTGTGAAGAAGCAGTTATCCGTTACCACGTATTGACGACTTGATGGATCAACCGTGGAGCGGCGATCTTTTCAAGATAGACTTGATCGGGCTACCATCAGTTCGGCGTGAAGGAGGAAGATGTCGCCAAAAGCGGCTTTGAGGACTAGATCACGGTCACTCACGGTACTTGGTGATGCCGTTTGGGTAATGAATCGCCCGGTATGTGTTTATGGACTACATGAGCGAGGATTTTCCATTCGTTTTGGATCGATTCGTTGTAGTGTTCATCGGCGACATCTTGATCTACTCGAGCGAGAAAACCGCGATGAACCTATATCGTAAATCTGCTGCGGATATTACGAGATAAGCAACTCTATGCCAACACAGCCGAAGTGAATTTTGGCTTGAAGAGAGTGAATTTTCTTGGTCACGTGATTTCAAGAAGGGATAGATTTGTGGATCGACTAAGATTGGCGGTGTTAGCGTGGGAGGCAGTAGAAGGCGATTCACCAGAGATCGGGAGTTTTGTCGGCTTAGCGGATATTAGAAGATTCATTGAAGGTTTCTCGAAAGATTATCGCGCCTCTTACCGATGACGAGGAAGGATCAACCTTTGCTTGGGCCAGAGAGTGTGAAGCCCGAGTTTTCAACGGCGAAGGAGCTTTGGCAGCGGCGCTGTCTTGATTTTGCCTCGGCGAAGAGCCTTCCGAGGTGTATTGTGATGCGTCGCTGAGGGATTGGGATGCGTCTTTGATGCAACATCGGAAGGTGGTCGCGTATGCTTCAAGGCGACTCAAGATTCACGAGAGGAACTACCTACTCATGACTTGGGTGGCGGCGATGGTTTTCTTGGCGAAGATATGGAGGCACTTTACCTTTATGGGAGCACTCTACTATTTGGCCCGATCACGAGCTTGATACATTACCGACCAGAAGAAGAGCTCAACGTAAATCGGCCGAAGATGGGCGAAATTTCTCAAGGACTACGACTTTGCGTTGGAATACCATCCGATGGGCTAACGTGCGTAGTGCGGATGCATTGGCGGAAGGCGTTTTAACCTCGGTATTGATGATCAAGGAGTTGGAGATGCTCGAGAGTTCAGAGACTTGAAGTTAGTGTCAGTTTCATAGAGTGAGATTTGGGTATGCTTACCATTTCTAGCAGTTGTTGGGCCGAGATCAGAGACCGGCAAGTTCATGACGAGCTCACTGCAAGAAGATTCGATTGATAAGCGAGAAAGCGCGAATTTCCGCGTCGGAGGCGGGCGATATCTTGAGTGCGATGGCGAGTATATTGTACTAACGTGTCAGTGAGGAAGTTGATTCTCGACGAGCGCGCAAGAGCAACTTTAGTATTCATCCAGGAGTTCACGAAGATGTATCAAGACTTGAAGAAGCATTTTGGTGGTCAGGAATGAAGAAAGCGTGGCCGATCGTAACCGTGTTTGGCGTGTCGAAGCGAAGGTGGAGCACCAGCGACCTGCGGGAATGCTCTGATAATCGGCGTACCGGTTTAGAAATGGGATAGTATTTCCATGGACCGTTGTAGGTTTGCAGCGAGAAGAAGAATGATTCCGATTTGGGTGATCGTCGGCCAGATTGACGAATCGCGCCATTCTTACCCGGTGAGGTCGACATACAGCGTGGAAAAGATGGCCGAGATCTACATCCGCGGAGATAAATGCGACTTCATGGAATACCCTCTTGATCGTGTCGGACCGAGATCCGAAGTTCACGTCTCATTTTTGGAGGAATTGCAAGGGCGATGGGAACCTCGAGGCTTAGCTCGGCATATCATCCGCAGGCGGTCGGGTGAAGACGATCCAATCACTTGAAGATTTATTCTGCGAGCTTATGCGTTAGATCACCGAGGAAGTTGGGGCGACGTCTTACCATTGAGTGGAGTTCACATACAATTGATTTCCATGCGAGTATTGGAATGGCACCTTTGAATTGTATGGGCGAAAATGTCGGGCAGCCTCTTTGTTGGTACCAGGCGGCCCGAGGCGTCGTGGGACGAGATATGATCGGCCGGACTCTGAGAGAAGATCCGTTTGATGGAGATCGGATGCGAACATCTCAAAGTCGGCGGAAAGAGTTATCAGGACCAACGGCGTCGACCACCTGAGTTCGAGGAAGGAGAACATGTATTTCTTAGAGTCACCCGCTCTGAGGTTGGTCGAGCGATCAAATCAAGAAACTTACCCTAAATTTATTGGACCTTACGATTCTTCGTCGTATTGGTCGGTGGCATATCAGTTGCCTTGCCACCATTCTTGTCGAACATCCAGCGTCTTCCACGTCTCACAATTCGCGAGTATGTTTCGACCTCTCATGTCATCGAACGAGGATGTGATTCATTTGAAGGGCGACCTATCTTTCGAGCGTCACCCGTGAAGGATCGTTGATCGGAAAGCCAAGCGAGTATGCGGAACAAAGAAGATTCAACTTGTCAAAGTTGTGTGGGATCGAGAAAGGCGGGAGATGCGACTTAGGAGGCTGGAGAAGATGAAGGCTTCGGTACCACTGAACTTTTCAAGTAAGAATCTTATTTGCAATTTCGAGGGGCGGAAATTTTTTAGAGGAGAGATTGTAACACACGAGGGCCAGAGATCGACATCGTATTAGGGCGACGTGTCGAGACCTCGAAAAAACCTTGTGTCGAGATTCCGTGCCAAGATCGTTTGCAGAGAGTCATTTGCATTTGAGGGAGGCAGCGATGTACTAGCATTTCTTTGGTGAGGAGGTCGGTGTCGGTGATGAAATCGTATCCCGAGTGATGAGGGCGCATGTCGGCCCGAGAGGCAGCGTGCCTGCGAACTTCGTGTTAGAACCTTGTGCGCTTGCACGAGCACCCTGTCGACATCGTGTCGAGATGATACCTCGTATTCTTTCGAGCGTTATTCGACGTTATTATTATATTGTTTGTAATTATTATCTTGTCGGCTTGCCGTTTCTCGCCAGCGATGTCTAGGCGGTTGGCCGGCGAGTAGAAATTATGAGAGAGAGCGATTAGGCGGGTAGATGATTGATGGGATTGGCATCTTATTGAGTTACGATTATACCCTTTTCTATACCCATTGTATACCACGACCGATTCCTCGAACACTCATTCTTTCTCTTTTCTTCTTTCTTCTTCCCTTCTTACACTCTGAGTTTACGTTGTTTTCTCCAATAATCTCCATCGGCGAAGTGAGTTCCATCGGTCTGCACAAATTTTCTTCATGATCTTGTTCATCATCATCTTCTCGACCTATATCTCGTGCAACGCTCGACCATCACCATTGAGGTATGAAGAAGCAGATCTTTCTTTTTCATACTCTTTGTTTAGCGCTATTTCTTCTTCCATTTTTAGCCAGGTTTTATGCTTCCAAATCATGTCAAATTGATGGGTTTTCTTCTTCACAATATTACCTATCTTTCTAGCGGAATTAATTGGGCTTGTAAAACAAATTTTCTTCCCACTGTTTTTTTATGAATCAGCGGTGCCGGCTCTTCATTTTGGTTTGTTTCGATTTCTTGTTTTTAGATTCGTTAGCCAAGTTTATTGTTGTTGTCGATCTATCATTGAAGCATCGGATAACCTTTTTCATGAATTTTTGATCGAAAACCCTAACTTTGTGTTAGAGGAAAAATATATTTCAGTTCTTGAGTTTTATATTTTTAGGTTGTAGTTAAGTTTGGGATGAGAGCTAAGTGTATTAGAACCCATAGATCGAGTGAGTTGTGCTTGTTTTAGAAGTCGATTCAGAGATCGTGTGATTTCGGAATTCAAGGTGTACGGAGGCGAATCAGGGCGGGGAAGCGTGGAATCGGTCGAGAGCGTATGCGTGTCGGTCGTGAGAAAGCGTCGTGTCGAGCTCGTTGAAGGCAATGGTGTATCGAGATCGAGTAAGAGAAGTCGGATTATCGAGCTCATTTGAAGGCAATTTTGTGAGTCGTTGTCGGCGGCGATAACTTGGAGTTCAGTAAGGGCGCTTCACATTAATACTTTCATAGTATGCTAGCGTAAGAGGCATTTCATATTCTACGTGGTTATGTTATTGTGTATGGATTTCTGATTTGTGTCGAGCTTAAAATGTTGTGATATGATTGAGTTTTTGCATGTTTTTAATATGTGATTGAATATATGCTGTGAATTGTGTATTGCATGTTGAAGTGGGTTTCTTGATGTCGAGCTTGCTCTTTTTTATTTGTCATGCGGTTGAATATCTTGTGTTTAACTCTTTGAATATCGTATCGTGGTGTTCATCGAGTGAAGCGAGCTAAGGTGAGTCGTATGGCGTTTTTGAGCCGTGACCGAGATAGCGGGGTGCTAGGTCCCGCACGTTCACGGGGAGATTGACTGACGTTGCCACGCTATGGGACTGAGTTGTCCTAGGGAGGCGAGGATCGAGCCGGCTGGACTTTCCGAGCATACGATGCAGCGTGTGCATTCGGAAAAATTGTGGTCGAGAGAAAATGGATTTGCGAGTTGTGTCGAGTTAAGTGAGATGGTCGAGTCACGTGTGGTGATTGAGATATATTATGTGCTTTGTTTGCTTATATCCTTTATGTCGAGCTTATCTTGAATTGTTGAGAAGTTGACCCTTTCCGTGGTGCCTTGAATCCATAGCGGTTACCCGAGGCGATGTCGAGCGCGGGGGAACTCGGCCAGCGATGCAGGAAGGAGCTCGGCGAGGACCCGTGGCGACCTCTACTTGTCGTGATTGATTATGTTGTTGGATGTTTGTTTTTACGATGTGTACTATGTTTTCTTGTGTTCGGAGGTAGAAAGTGACCAGTTTGGGCGGTTATGTTTCGTTGCTCACAGTGGCGGTGGTCTTACTTTGGAGCGACCCCTGCGTGGGAGTCTGGAAGTACCCCAGGTATGATTGATCTTTGAAGTCATCATACCTTAGGTGTAATTTCTTTGCACATTTGCTGTACTCGTATATACATTATCATTTCGAGTGATATATATATGTATGTCATGCATGTATGTTTTATTAGAATTTAAGTCTTGTGTCTTAGTTGCACCATGTTTCGAAAAGCTGTAATTACTCTGATGTGCACGAGTTGGATTATAAAAAAAAAATATATCGTATTTTTAAAAGGCACAAGAGTTTCGTTTTTAAAACACATCTCATCTCTGAGTTTATGTTTGAGCTCGGTGTATTGAGCTCGGTAACTTTCGAGGCTTCGGTATATTGAGCTCGATGCGGTCGAGTCGAAGCAGTGATTGCGTTCACAGGATACCTTCGCCGCACAAGCGTAGGCAGGGAACCTCGCCGAATCACGGGATACCTTGCCCGATTCGCCCTTTTTAGTTGTAGGACCGGGAACTTCGCCCGTCACGGGATACCTTGCCCGATACGCCCTACTAACAACAACAACAACAACAACAACAACAACAATGACGACACCAAGATGCATGAACATGACCAAACGCGGTGTCTAACCATAACATCCTCTATCGCAATGTTTTTGACAGAGTAACAACAACAACAACAGCCGAACACAAATTCATAAGTTAGCTAGTGCCTTCTACCAATAACATGAACGATTAATATTCATGGCAACTTTGATTAAGCACATACATCCAAGTGAAACTTTGGCATAGAAGGACTAGTCTCTCAGATTATCATACTAATAAATCAATAGGCATCATAAATGAACCTTAGACATTCTACTTAAGCTTACAATATCAACCTAATTGTGGGGACTCGAGTTCTTTGATCCATACTTAGTGGCTACACTTTCATAGGGTCTAAAGCTTGCGATTTAGTTATTTAATTTCCTTACATTGTCATTTGATAGCAACCAATTTCTGTACATCAAGCATGTAAACAACCAAAGCTCAATCATCACGCCAAATTCAACAACCAATAAAATTATCACAAGTCGAGAATAATAATTTGGGGAGTTCGAAGGTCTCCCTATCACGGTGGTGATAGTGCGGATTTTTCGATTCTTGCATGAGGCATAGGGGTCTTGGGACACCCCTATTGTTCACACAAGTTCCATACACTCACTAGAAGAGAGCAACTATCCCTTACCTCAAGTGAATTTCGTGGTCCTAGGATGGGATGAGGTAACACCAAGCTTTTCCTTTCCTAGTGAAGCTTTCCTCAGCAAAAACACAAGAGCAAGGGTTTAGGAATGGAAAAATCATGGTTTAGAACCCTAACATTGATCTTAAAGACAAATCTTATCATTAGAAGACTTACCACTTCCTATTCCTCCCAATGAGGCTGTACGAGTTACAATAACGATGCTCCCCGGTCGAGTCCCGTAGCGTAGTCTTGAGTTAGAGCCCTTGACACCACAAAATTGGAAGAAGGGAAGGAAGAGCTTTTCTCTGTTCGGATTGGTCTTATGAGCAGCTCCTAATCATGTTTAGGGTCTTAGAACTGATGCTTAGTGGCTAGGTTAAGTCTAGGGGTCGTGGTTGCCCTTTCAGGTCGAGAATGGGTCACACTGGGTCACAGAACCGGCCCAAAACGAGTTAAAACGCGAAACAGCGCACAGCCACTTCGCAGCAGTGGGCGCCTGGCGCCTGCACTCCCTGGGCGCCCTGCGCCTGCTCTCGGTGAGGCCTGGGCGCCCGAGCTTCAGTCTGGGCGCCCTGCGCCTGAGTCTGGACACTCGGTGCCACTGTTTTGGTCGTATTTGGAGTTACAGATGTCCGATTGAGGCGTTCTTGGTGTCGTTGGAAAGCTAAGAGAATTTCCTACAATTTTCTATCTAATAGGCTTACCCAAATTCGGATTCTAACAGGCTCAAAAATGCAGTTGAAATATACTATAATATTCCTAAGTGTTACGCTTGCGTTGTGTTGACTCCAGAGAGCATATCTAGAGTTGTAGGTATCAAAATCGAGTCGAACTAAAGCCAACTAAAAGATAAGAGATAACGCTACAACTTTATTGAAGGGACTTAAATCCAATTGAGTTGTTAAGAGGTTCAAAAATGGGGAATACGATGACCGAAATAACTAAATATAGGAATAAAGGTACATCTAGATACTCAGTCAGCTGAAGGGATTGTAAAACATATGAAACCCATCCCAAATGACTATAAGCATCTTCTAATACCCTAAGACATATCCTAATCTTGAAGGATGAAAAATTTGGGCTGTTACAATCCTACCCCCCTTAAAAGAATTTCGTCCTCGAAATTCTGATAGATGTTAAGGACCTAATCTCCTATCCTAGCGTCTTCTTTATTTATCCATGTCGATCACCTTTGCTTCGGTCACTGGCGATAAGTTATTGGGTGGCCATCCCTCCTACTTGTCTAGCCGAGTAACTAGAGCAACAACAATCAGACATGTCATTTACTTGCACTTCTATAAGGATCTATGATACGGGCTTGAGCGTAAAAATGTTGGTACCTCACAATTACCCTCAAGCTCTATTAAAGTTCCTCCCTATTTGTTATTACCATAATTCCACTGCGCTACTCTGATAATCTACCTTGTATCTAACAGTACTACCCATATCAACCACCCACTATCTACTATCATAGTACATCTCCGAAGCTAACTCTCGTGGCCTATCGCCTAATCTAAAATGGGGGATCTAACGCATCTAACGTAACAATCTAGTTCATACTCAGTGTTAATATTCAACTATTGTTTACCCCACACTCCTACTATCACAACCCAAGAATAAACGTTCAAAGCGAATGGGGCAAGAAACAATTGGGCAACTGGAAATCCTCTCAATGCGACATATACCTTGAATGAGGCTCTCTAACTCAGCTGTTTCTACTCCTGCGAGGGTGAAGACTCGGCCAGTGGACTTTATCTTGTTAGCTTAGGGCATCTGAGGCGTACTCCCACTAGCTGGTTCAGGCAGATATGATACTAGAGGGAACACCATGTAGTCTTACGATCTCTTTGATGTCCAGTTTCGTTAACTTCTCTAGAGGGAATTCCATGTTCACCGGTAAAAAGGTGAGCCGTCTTGGTTAGCCGGTCAACAACCACCCACATTGCATCATAACCAGCTGGAGTCCTGGGAAGTCTGGACACAAAATCCATAGCGATACTGTCCCACTTCCATTCCGGAATGAATAGCGGCTGCAACGTCCCAGAAGGTTTTTGATGTTCAATCTTGGCCTTTTGGCAAGTCAGGCATACGTACACAAATTCAGCTATTTGCTTCTTCATACTAGGCCACCAGAATAATCTTTTTTCAATTCGGGGATGTCCGGAACACAAATTCGATCCTGGAGCCTTAAAAACTCCATCCGTCCCCTCAGTAAATTCACTTGGCCTCCCTTGAGCAATCGAGATCTTCTGCTCAGCTAAGAACAAATCGGTTTTCTGCCCTTCCCGGATTTGACCCATAGATCACTAGTCACTTTCAACATGCCAAGCTTCACGCTCACGGGGGTCTTTTCACACACTAGACTCAGATCTCTGAACTCTTCTATTAACTTCATTTCCCTAATCATCATAGTCGAGCAATGCAACGCCTTTCTACTTAGCGCTTCTGCCACGACATTTGCCTTGCCTGGGTGGTAGTTCAACTCAAATTTGTAGTCCTTTAGGAATTCCATCCATCTACACCAACACTGGTGTCGTAGTCAACTTCTTCTTTAGTACCTGAAAGCTTTCCTCACACTTAGCGTCCCACAAGAAAACTTGCCCCTTCCTGGTAAGCCGGGTCATCGGTAATGCTATCTTTGAAAAACCTTCGATGAACCTTCGATAGTAACCAGCTAGGCCCAAAAAGCTTCTTATCTCGGTTGCCGATTTAGGAGCTTCCCAGTGCAATACAGCTTCCACCTTCACTGGGTCCACAGCTATACCGCCTTTAGAAATTACGTGGCCTAGAAATCCCACCTCTTTCAACCAAAACTCACACTTCGACATCTTGGCATATAATTGTTTTTCCTTCAACACTTGTAGTACAGTTCTCAAGTGCCCTTCATGCTCCCTTCGAATCTTGGAGTAAATCAGGATGTCGTCTATAAAAACCACCTCAAACTTATCCAAGTATGGGCGAAATATCGTGTTCATGTAATCCATAAACACTGCTGGTGCGTTAGTCACATCGAATGGCATAACTTGGTATTCACAGTGACCGTAACGCGTTCGGAATGCGGCTTTTGGGATGTCCTCCTGCTTCACCCGAATTTGGTGGTACCCAGACCTCAAATCAATTTTAGAGAATACACATGCTCCGACTAGTTGGTCCATAAGGTCATCTATCCTCTGCAAGGGTAGCGGTTCTTGATAGTAACCTTGTTAAGTTGTCGATAGTCAACACACAACCTCATCGAACCATCCTTCTTCTTCACCAACAACACCGGCGCTCCCCATGGAGATACACTTGGTCTAATAAACTTTCTCTCTGACAGGTCTTCCAACTGCTTCTTTAACTCCTCGAACTCCAAGGGAGACAGCCTTTAGCACCTACTGCTAAAGCATTTAAAAATACTAGCCTTAGAGGGGCTAATCCTGTCGCGGGAAAATCAATTGGAGGAAGTTCTTGGCCCTACAATCAGATTAGATGTGGCAAGTGTGGCAAGGACCATTATACTCATTTATGCAAGGAAACATATGTCATCTGCTTCAAGTGCAATAAGTCTGGTTCAGGCTTAGCTCCCTTACAGTCTATACGACTATGGCCCGGCTTATGGTACTTGCAACCTATGACTTTAGTTTCCTGGCACTCCCTAATGTAATGACCCTTGCTACCCTTCAGACTAGAAAACACTTCTCCAAAGAAAATCTTCCATTGAACAGTTCCAGCTGATAGCAACTTAGCTTTTCCAAGCATTAGTAAGTGTCATCCCACCAATGTTCAGCTTCGTTGGTCAATTTGAATGTAGCGATGCCACCTCCGGAGCATCCGTGCAAGTCATCCCTCAGAACAATTTTCTCCATCCCACAAATCCAATGTGGTGCTCATCCCGGGTCGAACGTCCCTTCACCTCAATCAGCTTCCAACAACATCGAGGACAACATGGTTACTCTCGTCCTTCATCCCTTCTAACTTAGACAGTCAAGAAATGAATCAGTCACTAAGTAAAGTCCTAAAATCTCATATCATCATCTATTCTAACATAGATAATCATACAAGAGTACACAGAGATTACATGATAGACACATACCACGGCCTGAATAACAAGCCGAGCTCTGATACCACTAAATGTGACACCCTCTCCCCCGTCATGGCATTTTAGCAATGTAAGAAGAAAATAACACAAGATAAAAAAAAATATTCATTTGGATAAAACTTTCCTTTGAAACGAAATAGAGTTGTCACGTTCACAACAGGCGGAAAATAGAAAATGAGTATGAAATACAATTAATAAAAATAACCCAAGTTCCCGATGTTACAATAATTCAGAGCTCTTCCCCTAATCATTACATCGGAAAAATACAATAACTTAAACAAGTAAACACAAGTCTTCTATCTATCACAACGAGCTATTGTGATTACTCGCCGGCATTCACATCCTCAATACCTGCAGTCTCAGCATCTACACATACCCAGTGGGATATGCATAGCCACAAAAGGGTTAGTCGTCATAATCCTCAAATAGTGCAACCAGTGTAGGAAATCAATGAACAATGCGCATATACAATAATTCCAATAAACACGCCTACACACTAGTACCAAGGCATAACATATCACCATAACGGTCAAATACCACATACCACAGCATCAAACACAACGCTAAGGTACATTACCACAACATAAAAATATCACATGCCACTGCACCAATCACAACATTATGATATACCACTAGAAACTGAACAACCAAGCATGTTAACATGGAACATGATGTGATTCTAAGAACATAATTATATGCATGTGGATCCACTTATAACGAGGCCGGGATACCTTGCCCGTTTCGGAATACCATGTCCGTAGTGCCTCAATAACAACAGGACC
Organism: Calophaca sinica; assembly: GCA_037113605.1. Classification (NCBI taxonomy): domain Eukaryota; kingdom Viridiplantae; phylum Streptophyta; class Magnoliopsida; order Fabales; family Fabaceae; genus Calophaca; species Calophaca sinica. The sequence continues at coordinate 83,524,784 of CM073730.1, read as the reverse complement.
GGGAACCTCACCCGTCACGAGATACCTTGCCGGATTCGCCCCATTAACTGTAGGACCGGGAACCTCGCCCGTCACGGGATACCTTCCCCGATTCACCCTTTTTAGCCGTAGGACCGGGAACCTCGCCCGTCACGGGATACATTGCCCGATTCGCCCTTTTTAGTTGTAGGACCGGGAACTTCGCCCGTCACGGGATACCTTGCCCGATACGCCCTACTAACAACAACAACAACAACAACAATGACGACACCAAGATGCATGAACATGACCAAACGCGGTGTCTAACCATAACATCCTCTATCGCAATGTTTTTGACTGAGTAACAACAACAACAACAGCCGAACACAAATTCATAAGTTAGCTAGTGCCTTCTACCAATAACATGAACGATTAATATTCATGGCAACTTTGATTAAGCACATACATCCAAGTGAAACTTTGGCATAGAAGGACTAGTCTCTCAGATTATCATACTAATAAATCAATAGGCATCATAAATGAACCTTAGACATTCTACTTAAGCTTACAATATCAACCTAATTGCGGGAACTCGAGTTCTTTGATCCATACTTAGTGGCTACACTTTCATAGGGTCTAAAGCTTGCGATTTAGTTATTTAATTTCCTTACATTGTCATTTGATAGCAACCAATTTCTGTACATCAAGCATGTAAACAACCAAAGCTCAATCATCACGCCAAATTCAACAACCAATAAAATTATCACAAGTCGAGAATAATAATTTGGGGAGTTCGAAGGTCTCCCTATCACGGTGGTGATAGTGCCCGTTTTTCGTTACCGCGCGAGGCATAGGGGTCTTGGGACACCCCTATTGTTCACACAAGTTCCATACACTCACTAGAAGAGAGCAACTATCCCTTACCTCAAGTGAATTTCGTGCTCCTAGGATGGGATGAGGTAACACCAAGCTTTTCCTTTCCTAGTGAAGCTTTCCTCAGCAAAAACACAAGAGCAAGGGTTTAGGAATGGAAAAATCATGGTTTAGAACCCTAACATTGATCTTAAAGACGAAGCTTATCATTAGAAGACTTACCACCTCCTATTCCTCCCAATGAGGCTGTACGAGTTACAATAACGATGCTCCCCGGTCGAGTCCCGTAGCGTAGTCTTGAGTTAGAGCCCTTGACACCACAAAATTGGAAGAAGGGAAGGAAAAACTTTTCTCTGTTCGGATTGGTCTTATGAGCAGCTCCTAATCATGTTTAGGGTCTTAGAACTGATGCTTAGTGGCTAGGTTAAGTCTAGGGGTCGTGGTTGCCCTTTCAGGTCGAGAATGGGTCACATTGGGTCACAGAACCGGCCCAAAACGAGTTAAAACGCGAAACAGCGCACAACCACTTTGCGGCGATGGGCGCTGGCGCCCTACACTCCTGGGCGCCTGCGCTTTGCTCTCGATGAACTGGGCGCGAGCTTGATCTGGGCGCCCTGCGCCTGAGTCTGGACACTCGGTGCCACTGTTTTGGTCGTATTTGGAGCTACAGATGTCTGATTGAGTCTTTGTTTTTGTCTTTGGAAAGTTAAGAGAATTTCCTACAATTTTCTCTCTAATAGGCTTACCCAAATTCGGATTCTAATAGGCTCAAAAATGCAGTTGAAATATACTATAATATTCCTAAGTGTTACGCTTGCGTTGTGTTGACTCTAGAGAGCATATATAGAGTTGTAGGTATCGAAATCGAGTCGAACTAAAGCCAACTAAAAGATAAGAGATAACGCTACAACTTTATTGAAGGGACTTAAATCCAATTGAGTTGTTAAGAGGTTCAAAAATGGGGAATATGATGACCAAAATAACTAAATATAGGAATAAAGGTACATCTAGATACTCAGTCGGCTGAAGGGATTGTAAAACATATGAAACCCATCCCAAACGACTATAAGCATCTTCTAATACCCTAAGACATATCCTAATCTTGAAGGATGAAAAATTTGGGCTGTTACAAATCCCTATTTAGGGTTTGGCCCCATTGGAAGGCCAACCCCTAACTTAACTCCAATTCAGAACTGCAAGTATGAACCCAGCAACACAACGAGGACAATAACAACAACAAAGAACAATAACAACAAAGAAGATGATCAAACAATCACGAGAAAGTATAGAACAGAAATAAGGGAACTGTAACGAGAATTTTGATTCAAGCTTATGTTTACAGAGACATGCTCAGAAAAGAAATAAAAGGGAAGAAGATGAAACCTGGGTATTTAGCCCTTTCCCAGAACATTACGCAGTAACAAAAGATGAAGGAAAAAAAAACCTAAGACTAAGAAAGTGTGTTTTTTTATAGTGGCCTCACGGGTATTTTGTTCTTCTTCTTGACTCTGCTTGCTCTGCCTTTTCTTGTCGTGCGCTCATTCAGACTCTTCTGGTTCCTCTTCCTATTCTCTCTGGGTTTTTTTTCTCCCTTTGATTCATGGCCTTGAAAGGCATTTATAGCCTTGTAGAACCTGCGACCAAAATAGCAACAAATCAGAGTAAAATAAAAGTAAAATAAAGAAACAAGATGAGATAGGAAGAAATGGAAAGCAATCCTCCCTGGTTTCGCGTGGTAGGTTTGATTCAAGAGAGATTTGATTCGGTTTTATGGAAAAAGAAGGAAAAAAGGAAAGAAAGGATTATGGGGAGGGTAGGTTACGGTCGTGGCTTGAAGACTAGGGTTGGTGAAGAGAAGAGGATTTAGAGAGGAAAGGGAACGCCGTTGGGACTTGGGTTAGGTTTAGGTGAGGATGAAGAAGGAAGGGATGAATGGAGCGAACTAGGGTTTGAATGATGAGAGAAAGAAAAGAGAAGGAAAGAAGGATTGAGGCCGAGATTGGGGGAGAAAGATGAGGAGATGGATGCGGAAAAGGAGGATAGAATGTGGGGATGGGGGCACCGCGGCTAGATGATTAGGTTTAGGGTGAGGAGGATGAAGAACGGAGAACATGGATGACGAGGTGAGGGGAGAGGGGAGCGGCTGAGAAGAGAGTGAAATTTAGGTTTAGGGTTTGGATGGAGAAGGAAAGATGGGAGGGAAAGGCGCCGCGTGAGGCTGGAGGATGAAGGGAATGAGGGTTGCGGCTGAGAGAGTGAGATGGCTTTAGGTTTTTTAGGGTTAGAGCATTTGGGTTCTGGGTTGGGCCGTGCGTGAGTGTGTTTGGTGGGCTAGGGGTGTGTGAATGGAAGGAGGGGTGTACGAAGCAAGTAGCAAGGGAGAGGTGCGCAGAGGGCGCATCAGAGAAGCGAAGGGGGTGCAGGAAGTAAAAACAAAAAAAGGGAGGTGTGTGCTGCTGGGCTGGGCTGCTATTAGCACCTCTCCTATTTATAACATGCACCCCTTTCTTCAAAAAAATATTTTCTTTCTCTTTCTTTTTTTTTAATCTCTTTTATTCTTTATTATAAAACCAAAAATATTATTTTATTTTTTATTACAAATTTAAAAAGGTTAAAATAAATAATAAAATAAAATAAAATAAAAGGCCGGACAAAATTAGGGTACTACACTCCTAATGGTGACCTTACTGTTAACAGTGTTAGTAAACATGACAAATTTTCAACTATTAACTTTGAGAAGGTCACTTTGGATATATTGTACCTAGAATGGTTCAACACTGTGTTAATCCTTTTGTCGTGACCACTTGGTTCTACGACAATTAGAATTGGTAAGTAAGGAATCTTAGCGGGCGGTTTGGATCAGTTTAGGATGGCCATTCATAATCGCTTAGGTTTCCAACGCTTGTTAATTAATCAGGTTTGTGGGGCCTAACTATTATGGATGGATCTTAAATTGAATGGTAACCCCAAAGCCTTCTAAAGAACCTATAGTACTTTTGGTTCAAAATACCTTAGTGTTTTCTAGAATCAAAAGGGATGGTGATGAAGCAAACTTCCAATACCTCAGTTGTATGTAGAGAACCTTGAAGGTAATCGAGCCGTAAGTTTCCTAAGCATAGTGACCTTGGTGAATTAACTAGCCTAAGGAAGAGTGTAGACCATAGTCTTGGGACTACAAGGGTATTGGTTATAGCTAAATCAGCAGGAATTCAGAGACATTAATACCTACGCTAAGCTCAATAGCCCGGGTATGAAGTGATGATGTTTGACTAATTATAAACTTTGTCTTGACTTAATAAGAATTTTATTGGAGATAAGACTTAGTTTGTAACCGGTTAGCTAAATTACAAATCCTCCGGATAGTTGACCTAGGGTAGCTATTAACTCTTTTCGAAATTCCGATGATTTAGGACGATCTAGAAAGGAACTTACTCATTCAAAGCAGAATAGGATTAGAGTTCGCAGCGGAAGCACATGGAGCAGAACCTATATAAGGATAAGGGTAGAAGGAAAGGCGAATTTTGGGGACAAAATTCCTAAAAGGTGGGGAGTAATGTAATATCCCAAAATCCCTAAGCCTAATTATTAGAGAACCTAAGTGGATAAGGGATTTAATCCCTCAGTATTAGAATATAGTTCTTAGCCTTAATTTAATAGTTTAAAACCAATTTGGAATCAAAGGGTAAAATGGTAATTTTCTTAAGGATTAAGCTAGACTAATGTTGTTTAATTTAGTATTAAAGAGGCTAATTTTAGAAGACCCAAAAGAATAGACCCAAACCCTTATACGCTTATGTTGTGTGAAATAATATAGGAGGGGGTGTATTAATTAGAATGTGGGGTGTAAGGAGCAAGTAGTGTTTTTAAAAGGAAAAAAAAAAGAAAAAGAAGGGTGTTGTCGTTGGGAATAAAGAAAGAACAGAAGAAAGAAAAAAAGGGGAAAGATGAAGAAAGGGAAGGAAAGAAAGAAGAAGAGAAGAGAAGTAAGAAAAGAAAGAAAGAGAAGGGAAGAAAGAGGAAGAGAAGCGACGGTGAAGCGTGAGGGCGCGGCGGCCCTGGAGTGACGGCGCCCCACCGCACCGGAGAAGGAGGAGGAAGGGCGAGAGAGCTGGGCCGGAGGAGCAGAAAAGAAGCAGAACGTGACCGAGAGAGAAGAGAAGAAGAAGCCCGCGACCGATGGAGGAGAAGGATGAAGGGTGGTGGTGGGTGGCTGCTGGTGGTGGCGCGGCGGTGTGTGGAGGTGGCCGCGCCACTGTTCACGACCGTGAGAGAGGGAGAGATCGCGTGAGAGAGAGAGCTGACCGAGAGAGGGAGGACGAGCAGAGAGAGAGATGGAGGCCGAGAGTGAGAAAGAGAACCAGAGGCTGAGAGAAATCAAGAGACTGAGAAATTGGAAGAAGCAGAGACTAAATAGAAGAAGAAGGTGAAGATTGGAGCTTGGTTCAAGCTTTAATGAAGAAAAGGGGAGTTTTGGAGCTTAAATCCCTAATTTGGGATTATTCAGGTAACATAGACTTCCCTTAAAACCTCCCTTTGGGTGTGCTAGGAATTGTTATATGGATTCTTTAGTTCAATAATTAGTCTATTAATTATTCTAAAATGGTCTTGTTTGGGGTTTTGACTGAAATAGGGTTGGATTCTGTTCCCAACCCCCCTAAACTAATGTTTGATGTTGCCCATTGGGAATTCCACTGAGCTCCAAATGGATGACGTTTGATTGTGGCTTAGTCTAAATTGGGAATTGCTTTGGCTTTCCTGAATTAATGGAGGACTCTATGTCTTCTAAAAAAAAATTAATGTTATATGATATGATCTTTGTGTTGATGTTGGCTGAATGCTAATTCTAATTACATGTGCCTAGTTATAGAATTATAGTTCCTTGATTTCTTGCGAGTGTATTCTTGATTTGAAATCCTAATTGAATGAGTTTTGGAATGGTTGATTGGATTGAAGTGCTGAAAGAAACAAAAGAATGCAGGAAAAGAGTAGGATTGGCCTCCATGGTCGTGCCCCCTGGCACGGCCAGGCCGTGTCTGCTTCTATTTGTGAGGCACGGCCGTGCCCTGTGGCACGGTCAGGCCGTACCTCCCTGTAGAATCATGTTTATTTATTTTTACATTCCTATGTTTGGATGATTCATGGCTTATATATATTGGAGCTTTAATAAAAAAAGGGGTCATAACCCTATAAGGAAGTAAGTGTTAATTAATAAACTTGCTTTAAGTTTGACGCTTTGATGAGAATCACAAAATTGTATTCCTTTCCTACCTTACGCTTAAGTGAACAATTTCTTATGTATTTGATCTTAAAAGAAAGAGGTTCCCACCTTATAATGAGAACAAGGCTATAATATTAGGCTTGTGTAAGAATAAGGCAATTGATGTTTGAAATTGATTGTTGAATGATTGATGGAAGATTTGATCTTTGATGAACGGGGTTTCAATCCCATAATGAGTGAAATGTCAACTTATTTGACTGCTATAAGAATGATGTTTGTTCTGTTGTGAGTTCCATTGAACTTCACTCGGATTAATTATGGGATGGTTGTTCATTGTATTGGATTATCATTGTGTTGTTGGTGAGGATGTGTGTTTTGATTCTTGGTCATGCATGTGAGTTGTCCCATTGATTCTTGAATTGACTGAATTGGAACATGTCATATTGTTGAATTTGTTGGATATCATTTGGGCGTTCACTACTGTAACGACCCGTTTTCCAGGACGCTACTAAGCCAGTATCATGACAAATGTTTATATATTTCCGAAAGGCGAAATACTCTGTCTTGCACGTTTTCCAAAAATGTGGTCATATATATATATATATATATATATATATATTTTTAAAACTTCTTTTTCAAAAATGACTGTCAGAGTATTGCAGCGACTTTAGAAACATGGCGGAATTATTTAAAAACACTACCTAACCACATTCAATTATTTCATCAATTCACGTCTAACAATACATGTCCTGAAACATAACAGATATTTATTACAATACTGAACAACGATGATTATTCTATAGCTGGCCGGCACAATACATTCCCTACTAGACTACCAGTAGACTCTACATACAATCAAGCTAGTTAACCATCTACAGCTGTTTCTTCCTGCAGTTCCAATCCTCTGCTTGTTCCGCCATCTGGGTTACAATCATTAATTGACAGAACCACTGGCAAGGGTCAACTTCTCAACAGATCATGATAAACCAAAGCATAAAGCAATAAGCAACCACATTTTATACAATTCACAGGCATTAAGCAAACAACAATGTATATCATTCACAGAACGTGACTCAACTCTCTCACTCTAGACTCGACTCGATTCACTACTCATTTTCTCTCAACTCGACAATTATTCCGGAATGCACACGCCGTACCGTATGCTGGAAAGTCCAGTCGAAGCCTTGGGATCTTCGCTCTCCCTAGGACAGTCAACTCAGGTCCCATAGCGTGGCAACGCTTAGAAGTCCCCATAAACGGAAAAGGGGACCTAGCACCCTCTCCGCTATCCGGGTCGCAACTTCAAACGCCAACGACTCGCTAAGCTCTCTCACTCAATGAACAATTCGCCGCATACGATATTCAAAGAGTTACGCATAAAATTACTTGACCGCATATCAAATAAAGAGAGCATGCTTAACATGAAGAAAACGCAATTCGACATTTAAGCAATAAAAACATTCTGCATGAAGAAACGCAATTCAACAGCAACACGCAATTCGTAGCATATATTCAATCTCATATCAAATAAAGCATAACTCAAACATATCATCACATTACATGCTTGACACGCAAATCAAGGAATCCATCCCTCTGCAACTCAATGGAATTAACAGAGAGGTACAAACAAGTGGGGGGTTGGGTTCAGCAGACCAACCACAAAGTTTTCACCCACGAATGACTCGGAATATGTTCGACCGCACGACAACAAAAACGAAGGGGTTCGAAGACCCTAACTTCGAACTCGTAGAGTTCTCAGACTTCTTCGTATTTAAATAAAGCAATTTAAATAACAAAGCAAGAGTTCAAGCATATCCAAAGTTGTCCTTACACAGGGACATAAAAATAAATCCTAAATGTCTAGAAGTGCCCTTACCGAACTCCAAGATGCGCGTATTCATGTATTCCCTGATTTCTGCACTGCACGATCCCGGATTACTCGAGCCTAACACCACAACAACTTAGTAAAATTCTATAATTTCTAAACTAGCTTAAGCTCTCAAGCCTAACCCTTTTTCTAACCAAAAGCAAGCATTTAAACTACTAGCTAATTGAAAAGAGTAAGATCTTTGAAAATAAAAAGTTTTCTTGCATTTTAAGTAACATCAAACCATTTTCATAAGTTTTCAAAACCTTAACACATATTCATAAAATTTCTAAGGCATAAAACCTATCACATACAAGTATTAAATCTAAGTTCACAAAATAGTTTTCCTTCCAAAACCTTTCCTTTTAAATGTGACAAACCATTTCCAAATCATTTTCAAGTTCCATATTCATACTTCAAGCATTAAACAACAACCATAACTAAGACATACTCAAGCACATGATTTAACATCAAGACCTCATGCTTCTCATGTTTCAAGAATAGGAAAAATTCTAAAACAACATGTTACACATACTCACACAAAACTATAACCTAAATCATGTCATAATCTTGTTAGAAATTTAAATAACCTCTTGATCAATTCCTACATGTCATTCTAGTCCCTCAAGAACCAAATCTTGCATAAACATCAACTAACACCCATGCTACTACATGCATATTCATTCCAACAACCTTAAAATTAACCAAAAACATATCATTTAACAATTGAATATATGATTCTACAACATAAACCCTTATTTCCACAATTTAAAGAAGAGATTTAAACCATAAAACAACTAGTTAACAGGTTGATTCCAAATTACTACCCCAAATTAAAGAATAGGGCTAAACCCTTAAACAACAAGTTTAGCATGCCAATTTAAAAACTATTTCTTAAACAAGCATCAAACAACTTCAAATAGCTCAAATAAACAATGACAATTTCACAACCCAAGCCTAATCAAGTCTAAAAATACCCTACAACATTTCAAGAGTCCACAATCTTCAAATAAATTACCTAATCATGCTTCTAATCCAAAATTATCCATTACAACAACAAGAACAACACCTAGCAAGATAGAAACAACACATAATTGCAAGATTGTTCATCATGTGTCATTCTTTACACCTAAAATAAGTGTCTTGGAGCCCAAACTCATACCAATAGGCTAGCTCGGGTGTCGAGCCATTTCAGAATCCAATTCATACATTTTAGCAAACATAGTAATCACATAAATAATCCGAGTGAGGCTCGATGGAGCTCACAAATGTAACAAACATCAAACATTGGTTTAGGGGGTTGGGGCAGCCGCCCAACCCTATTTCAATCAATCCCCATACAAGACCATTCAAGATGACTAATAAGCTGATTATCGAACTAATAAAATTAATAATAAAACCTAGTACACTCTAAGGGAGGTTTTGGGAATTCTATGTCACTGAGCAATCCCAAGTTAGGGATTTCAATTCCAAAAATCCCCAAATCCTAGACATCCTCCATTGAAGCTCCATCCAAGTTCTTCACATCCATCTTCTTCTTCTTCAATCTCTCGATCTCTCTCTGATTCGGCCCCTTCCTTCTCTCTTTCTCTCTCTCAAGTCAGATCTCTCCCTTTCTCGCTCTCGGCTTCAACCTTCTCGTAGTGTTCTACTTCTTCCTGCTCCTCCAGCGCGATGGTGCGCCGTCCCACGTCCAGGCCATGGCGGCGTGTCCCCCTTCCTTCCCCTCCTCCTCCTGTTTCTCCGGCTCTCTCTCCATTTCTCTCAGTCTGTCCTGCTTCGTCTCTCTCTCTCTCTCCAAAGACCTCTCCCTTTCTACTGCTCGCTTCTTCTTCCCTCATGTGACCGGCGCGGTGGTGCGCCGCCAACCACAGGGCCGTTGCGGCCTCCCCTTCTCTCCTCCCCCGTCGCGCCCCTTCTCTTCTCTTCTCTTCTCTTCTCCCTCTTCTCTTCTCCCCTGCTCCTCGTTTCCCTTTCTTTCTTTTTTTTTTTCCTTCACTTATCCAACCCAGCTTCTTTCTCACGCAGGGAAAAATTAAAAGGGGATAGGGAGAGTGCTAGGGTGGGAAACATGTAAGTGGGGTGTATGGTAGAGTAGTCAATGTTTTATTAAAATTAAACCAATTAACTCCCATTTAACTATCATCAATAATAAAACAAGTGAAAACACTCAAAAATAATCACAATAATTTACGATTCGATTTTCATCGAAATCAGAGTTCATTTTAAATTTTAATGCGGATAAAAATTACCCTTGATTCAAAACGCGGCAAAACTTCGTCGAGTTTTCCGACAATTTTGAACCATGAATTAATATTAAATATTAATTCTTAAATTTAATTTCATCTTGGTTTAATTCAATCAATTTCTTAGTCAACAAAAATACGCGTTACCGCGTCACATCGAAAACTTATAATAAATATAATTGATGAATTCTCTTTAAAAGCAGCATACGTCTACGCTGTCAATTAATTCGAATTGACATCATGAATAATAATTATTTATAATAAATAAATTATTTAAAATGAGTCAAAATAATTCCACGTACTCTCAGTAAATCATTGAGGTGATCAATCTCTATGACTTATCTTCAAGTATTCAGGATTTTACCGTTAAAATTACTTTTCTTAAATATTGGGATGTTATAACTACGGTGAACATGCCATATTGTAGAAATTGTTGGATATCACTCGGGCGTTCACTACGGTGAGCATGCCATATTGTTGAATTTGTTGGAATGTGTACTAACCATTGAGCATCGACACCCGAAGCGTTTGATTGGTCTTAAAGACTTCAAAAGACGAGTTGTCATGTCACTCGTAGCATTTGATTGGTCGTACAGACTTCAAAAGGCGAGTTGACACTGCATTGCCTAAGTAGAGGCACGCCAAAGTAGTGGCCAGCCAAAGTAGCGGCAAGCCTAAGCAGAGGCTATTTTGTTCGGACGCTGGGACAGTAGTCCCCATCATACTGCTGACCTATTAAGGCTGCAGGTGTATACACAACTTGCCATATTGCATTGACATGCATAGCTAACCACATTTATAAGATGTGATGAATTTGATATTGTGATTGTTGTTTCTTAATGATTGAAACTTGTGTGTTTGGAATTGTTTGTGTGTGGAATGTTTGCAATTCGCTCTGGACCAAGTGGGGAACATTCATGTGATTGCTGTGACATATGTCTGCATATGTAATTGATGCTTGAATTATCATGTTTGAGGAATTGCTAGGATAGTATAAATAACTATACTTATGTTATCGGGAGGATTTTCCATACGTCGCACACCACGTATGGCTGGAAACAACGGTAAAAATATTTATGATTTCAAGTCTATGTTATTGAGTTTTATAAACTCACCTTTGGGGCATTGTTTTTAGGTATGATTATTGAAGAGGTTCAGAGCATTGGATTGTGCTCGATCTCGCTTATCTACGAGACCCGAGTCATCGGATCACCAGTCGCGTCCTAAGTCTTAGGTCGTGTCCCAGTATTATGTGTGAATAAGATGTATTTGTAATTGTTTTACTTTATCATTCTTTTGAAAAAGAAGTTGTAATAATTTAAGTAACATGGGCATTTTCGAAACTCTGAGTTATGTTTAAGGTCTTCACAGTGTATATTGTTAATGCGTCAATATCCAGGGATCTTCATTAATTAAAGCATGCTTAATATTTGTAAAACAGGAGTCGTCCATTGTATCATTCGGTTTGTGAAACTTTTTCTACGTTCAAATTCTAGTATTTAGGGCTTATTGGTAAGTAATACCCTAATAAGAGTTAGGGTGTTACATTATGGTATCAGTTAAGGTCTTGGCCAAGTCCATACCCCTGTAGGCCACCGACTATCTCAAGAACATTCCGCCGATACCTCAGTTACACCAACCTCGGGTACACTGACCCGGTTATCACTACTGACAATCGGAGTAACGACAGTAACGTGTGCTATCACCATCTAGGGATTCGTAATCCTCTAACTAGAGGGCGTCACCCTTGACTCATACATCGAACTCACAAATAACATATACAGCCAGTACATAAATATCCGCATGTTAATCAGATTATCAACCATCCTTAATCAGTATAAGGATCAACCCTAGCGTCGCTCAGGCGACCTACTACTGACATGTTATCAATCAGCACATCAACATCACGCAATCATAAAGCATTCATATCAATCAGCATCACATCAATCAACATCAATCCATAGATTTTAGAAGATCATTCCTAAGGTTAACAGACCTCTGACAACTGTCCTCAGCTATACAGGTCACAACCCCTCTCCTGATGTGCTGCTGTTATCAACGCCTAGTACGGTTAAGGTCCCCTATACATGCTAACAATACTACTCTACTACCAATTTTTCCTAGTGATTAAGGTATCTTCCCCCTTACTTGGGGTTTAGAACATTGCCTCCCATCGCGTCCCGTCCTCGTGTCCTTGTCACGCCTTCCAAGCTCCTCTTCGCCCTCCCAATGGATCCTTTGGAAGAAGTGAGGAGAATAGAGGGTGAAGGGTGGTATTTATAGCCATTTTGGGTCCATCGTAATGCAGTGGTCTCCAGGCACAAAGGCCATCACGTCGCGATGAGGGACACGTGTCAGTAATCCAACGCACTAATCCATCGACTTACCCACCGACTTATCTACCAACATGATCACGTCGCGATGAGATCCTTCATAATCTCCGTCGCGTCCCGACCGTCGTTATCAAGAAAGTTCTAGTTTTTCGTCCTTCTAGAGAATCCCAGGTTATTCCATGCTTTTCTAAGGGTCTCTAAGTCTTTTGCAAGCTTATTTCATCCTTAATTACGGTGTCTAACTCCCATTTATCACTAAATTACATGTTTAATTATTGTTTCAAAAATCACGATATCACATTACTACCCCCTCAAAGAATTTCATCCCCAAAAATTCAAAGGATTTTGTTCTTCCAGAACAGGATTCCTAGTGTGAGACTCTCCTCAACTCAGTTGTCATCCGATGTGGAGACAACTAGACTCTAAACACGGCCAGTGACTCGACCCTCCCCACAGTCCGGCTAGAACCGAACTGCTCTGATACCACTAATGTAACACCCCGCCGAGATAGGGCGTCACTTTATCTAGACCTCAGCAGTAACACATTTTCAATCCAATATTAGAGTCCACAACAGGACACACTGGTCGTGATGCAACACTGCTTCCCAGGCTTTAAGTACTTAAACTTCTTATTCAACTACTATCCATCATCATATAATAGAGAAAACACAGAAAATGTAGGGGTAAGACACTCATCAATCACCATCAAGCAGGAAAATAGCACAACAGAATAACAGTTATCATGCATATCACGACATAACTATATTATACCACAACAATTATCAACATAACTGTTGCTACCGATATACCAGGTCACACTGATACGTCATATTGATAAACCCCACCATACGATCATAGTCTTCCTCATACACTGATTCCTCAACCTGACTTAGACCACGGGCTTATGGGGTGATCACCGGCCCTACTGACCCTAACCACAGATTGCTGAATATCGTGGGCCATTAACGCCCTACTCCCTCGACCGATCACCAATCTTAGGGTACAGAGAATGAAACACAAGTTGATTATCCCTAGAACATTTCCTGATACGCTTCCATCTCCGATTACTGGTTACGGCATCCCATACTGCCATATCCGATTGCCGGTGTAAGGCACCGTCCCGTGCACAAGGACGACATTCCCTATACAGGAATGGCCAAGATTGTCCACTCCTCAGACGTGGAGTTCTGGAGAATCGTCTGCATGACCGAGTCCATACCCTTAAAGGTCACCAACTTTCTTCAAACTACTCCGTACCTTCGGCACCACAGACATGGAGAGCCTCGTCGGAAAGACCGAGTCCATACCCCTCAAGGTCTTGGCCGAGTCCATACCCCTGTAGGCCACTAACTATCTCAAGAACATTCCGTCAATACCTCAGGTATACCAACCTCGGGTAGACTGACGCGGCTATCACGGCTAACAATCAGAGTAACGACAGTAACGTGTGCTATCACCATCTAGGATTCGTAATCCTCTAACTAGAGGGTGTCTCCCTTGACTCATACATCGAACTCACAAATAATATATACAACTAGTACATAAATATTCGCATGTTAATCAGATTATCAACCATCCTTAATCAGTATAAGGATCAACCTTAGTGTCACTCAGGCAATCTACTATTGACATGTTATCAATCAGCACATCAACAGTCACACAATCAAAAAGCATTCATATCAATCCGTATCACATCAATCAACATCCATCAATAGATTTCAGTAGATCATTCCTATGGTTGACATGCCTCCGACAACTGTCCTCAGCTATCATAGGTCATAGCCTCTCTCCTGATGTGCTGCTGTTGTCAACCCCTAGTGGGGTTAAGGTCCCCTACACATGCTAATAGTACTACTCTGCTACCTATTTTCCCTAGTGATTAAGGTATCTTCCCCTTACCTGGGGCTTAAAACACTGCCACCCCTCGCGTCTCGTCCCCGTGTCCCTGTCGCACATCCCAAGCTCCTTTTCGCCCTCCCAAAGTATCCTTTGGAAGAAATGAGGAGAATAGAGGGTGAAGGGTGGTATTTATAGCCATTTTGGGTCCATCACAATGCGGTGGTCTTCAGGCACAAAGGCCATCGTGTCGCGATGAGGGACACGTGTCAGTAATCCCATGCTCTAATCCATCGACTTACCCACCGACTTATCTACCGACATGATCGCATCACAATGAAATCCTTCATAATCTCCATCGCGTCGCGACCGTCGTTATCCCGAATGTTCTAGTTTTTCATCCTTCTAGAGAATCCTAGGTTATTCCATGCTCTTCTAAGGGTTTCTAAGTCTTTTCCAAGCTTAGTTCATCCTTAATTAGGGTTTCTAACTACCATTTATCACTATTACAGGTTAAATTATTGTTTTGAAAATCAGGATGTCACAGCTTTGTTGTTGAACCTGGTCATAAATTTTTTCAGCAATTCGTCCGGGTGCTGCTTGATACACAAGAGGTCGGCCGGAGGTTTCCCTTGTGCACTAGCAGTGGAGAAGTGAGCGGAGAATTTGGCAGCAAGCTCGGAGAAGCTTCCAATAGATCCAACTGACAGATCGAAAAACCTAGTTAACGTAGGTCCACCAGTGTCCCTACAAATGCGCGACAGAGGACAACATCAGAGGTTCGCGTTACCAGCATGTGGCTTTTGTATCCCTTCAGGTGAGCCCCTGGGTCGAAAGTTCTGTCGTACACCTTGATGGGTCGAGGTTTGATGTGGTCCGATGGGGGAGCGGCCATCAGGGCATCGGTGAAGGGGCTTAGGTGTTCTTCGGGTCGGGTAGTCTCGGCCTCGGATTCTGTTATCACATTCCAGGCTTGTTCTCATTTCAGGCTACGAGGTTGTTCGCACTCGTCTCTGGTCGGTCGGCTCTTGTGATCGGTCTACGATGCTTGAGTATGCTCTGTCCTTGATTCTCGTTCCAACTGGAGGACTTCCATCCGGCAGCGGAGCTCTTCATTCTCCTGCTGTGCTCGATAGTGACGCTCTTCGTTCTCCTACTGCATTCTGTCCAAACGTCCGAGTATTTCCCGGTGGGCTGGATCTACTCCTAGATCATTCTCATCTTACCTCTGGTCGTCTTGCCCGTGCATCTGATCCTCTTGGGTTTGATCGGCCTGATCTTCTTCTCAGTTTGGGCGAACGTATGGCATGCTCTTCGGCG
This sequence comes from Calophaca sinica, assembly GCA_037113605.1. Lineage (NCBI taxonomy): Eukaryota > Viridiplantae > Streptophyta > Magnoliopsida > Fabales > Fabaceae > Calophaca > Calophaca sinica. The sequence goes on along the minus strand of CM073730.1, from coordinate 83,509,133 downwards.
ATATTGCTCTTACACGTTCTAGTCATGGGGGTGAGTTCTTTAGGGTGTGGTTAGGGAAAGTTTTACCGGGCCCCACGCTGGACTAATTTGGACTGACTTAGTGTCTTCATCCGGCTGAGGACGCTGATATAAATTGGCACGAGGGTCCAGCTCTATTTTATAGGTGGACACTAGGCTCCGCTGTGATGGACCACTCCATCCTCTGTCATCCTTTTCTCTGTCATACCTTTCTCTGGGCCTCCTGGGGTGTATATTTAGGCAGTCCAGGTAGAATTTCTGGGCTATTCGTTGATCGACTTGGATTGTGACAATCCTTCCTCTTGGGACAGGGAATTTCATGGCCAACTGCACAGTGGACACAACTGCTCTAAGCTCGTTGATGGCTGGCCGACCGAGAATGGCGTTGTAAGCCATTGGGGCATCAACTATCATATAGCAAACGCTGATGGTCTTCGTAAGCTGACCTTTTTCAAAAGTGGTCAAAAGGTCTGCGTATCCCACGACATCCACTTGGTTTACTCTAAATCCGATGTGACCTCCATTATAAGGCAAGAGCACGGAGGAGGGCACTTGAGTTGTTTGTAAGCGACAAAGTACATGGTGTAGGCGGAGCTTCCCTGATCTACGTGAACTCGTTTAACGGTAGCGTTGGCCATCTCAACCTTGATTACGATGGGATCGTCTTGATTGAATACTATTCCCTTAAAATCATCGTCCATGAATACCAGGGGTAGGAGCCTCCTCGGACGGTCGAGAAGGCTCCACCGCAGGTCAAATCCTCCTGCGATTGTGTTGACTGATTACTTCTTAGGGCCGGGTTGGTCTCGGCTTCTACTTCTGCGTCTCGGGGTCCGACTGCGTCTATGTTCCTGCCTGCCTTCTCGCTGTGGGTCACAAAATCTTCCTCTGCCCCTATCTGGTCCTCTGTCTCCGCCGCAAGGTAAATCCTCAATGCGATCCTTCAGAGCTCAACAATCTTATGAGGAATACCCTATGCTCTGGTGGTATGTACAATATTTTGTTTGGTCGGCATTTTCTAGTGGTTCTTTCCGTGGCGGTGGAGGTCTTAAGTTAGTGCTATGAACCTCCTGTAGGAGCCCTGCTCGGGAGATTGTGAGGGGTATGTAGGGATTATACTTGCCCCTCTGTTCCCCACGCTCGAACCACCCGAGGTCTTCTGATCGGACTTCTTCCTATCCGGACGCTCCTTCTCTTGAGCGACGATCGTCTCATATCAGCCCCACTCTGCTCGCTTTGTTCGGTCAACATCTTCGATGAAAATGAATTTTGCGGCTCGGGCACAGATCTCGTCTAGGATATTGGTCGGCTTTCCGACCAATGAGTCAGAGAACGTGCCAGGCTTCAGTCCTGCCAGCAGAGATTACAGTTGTACATCATCTGACAAATTTGGGATCTGGTTGGCTTCGTTGTTCAACCTGATCATAAAGTTTTTCAGCGATTCATCCAGGTGCTGCTTGATACACAGGAGGTCGGCTGGAGGTTTCCCTTGTACACTAGCAGTGGAGAAGTGAGCGGAGAATTTGGCAGCAAACTCGAAGAAGCTGCAAAAAGATCTGGCCGGCAGCTCCAAAAATCGAGTTAACGTAGGTTCTGCCAGCATCCCTACAAATGCGCGGCAGTCGGCCGCATCAGAGGTTCGTATTACTAGCAAATGGCTCTTATATCTCTTCAGGCGGGCCGTTGGGTCGAATGTTCCATCATACGCCTTGATGAGCAGAGGTTTGATGTTGTCTGGCAGGGGAACGGCCATCAGAGCGTCGGTGAAGTGGCCCAGGTGTTCTTCGGGTCGGGTAATCTCAGCCTTGGCTTCTGTTGTCGCATTCCTTGCTAGTCCTTGTTTCAGGCTATGAGATCGGTCGTGCTCGTCTATGCTCGGACAGGTCTCATGATTGACCAGCGATGCTTGGGGATGCTCAGTCCTTGATTCCCGCTCCTTCTAGAGGACTTCTATCCGGCGGCAGAGCTCTTCATTCTCCTGCAGCGTTCGGTGGTGACGCTCTTCGTTCTCCTTTTGCATGTTGTCCAACTGTCCCAGAGGGCTGTATATACTCCTGGATCGTGTTCATCTTGCCTCTGGTCGTCTTGCCCATACGTCTGATACGTTTTGGTTTGATCGGCCTGGTCTTGTTCTCTGTTTAGCTAACTGTATGTGGCATGCTTTACGTCTATGTTGCTTTTACGCGTTCTTGCCATGGAGGTGAGTTCTTTAGGGTGTGGTCCGGGAAAGTTTTGCCGGGCCACTCGGTGGACTGATTTGGACTGACTTAGTGTCTTCATCTGAAGGACGCTGATATAAATTAGCTCGGGGGTCCAGCTCTTTTTGATAAGTCGACCCTAGGCTCCGCCGGGATGAACCGCTCCTTCCTCTGTTTTCCTTTTCTCTGTCATCCCTTTCTCTATCATACCTTTTTCTGGGCCCCCTAGGGTGTATATTAAGGCTATCAAGGTTGCATTTCCGGGCCACTCGTCGATCGACTCGGATTGTGGCAATCCTTCCTCTTGGACAGGGAATTTTATGGCCAAGTGCACAGTGTACACAACTTCTCCTAGCTCGTTGATGGCTGGTCGATTGAGAATGGCATTGTTAGCCGACGAGGCATCCACTATCAAGTAGCAAACGCTGATGGTCTTCGTAAGCTGACCCTCTCCAAAAGTGGTCAAATGGTCTGCATATCCCATGCCACTCGCCTAGTTTCCTCCAAATCCGATGAGAGCTCTGTCATAAGGCAAGATTATGGAGGCGGAGCACTTGAGTTGTTGGTAAGCGTCAAAGAACATGACGTCGGTCGAGCTTCCCTAATGGTAGCGTCTGCCATCATCACCAAGATTACCATGGGGTCATCTTGATTGAATACTATTCCCGTGAAATCACTGTTTGTGTTGACTGATTGCTTCTTAGGGCCGAGTTGGTCATGGCTTCTACTTCAGCGTCTCGGAGTTTGACTGCATCTTCCTCTGCCCCTATCTGGTCCTCTGTCTCTGTCTTCTCTCCTGACGTATCGAGAAAAATAGCCTTGTCTGATCATCCCCTCAATGCAATCCTTTAGACCTCGGCAATCTTCTGAGGAATGCCCTATCGTCTGGCGGTAGGTGTAATATTTTGTTTGGTCGGTATTTTCTGGTGGTTCTTTTCGTGACGGTAGCGGTATTAAGTTAGTGCTATGAACCTCTTATAGGAGCCTCGCTCGAGAGACTGTAAGGGGTGTGCAGTGATTATACTTGCCTCTCTGTTCGCCACGCCTCAAACCTCCTGAGGTCTTCTGATCGGCTTTCTTCCGGTCTGTATGCTCCTTCTCCTGAGCGACAACCGTCTCTTATCGGCCCCACTCTGCTTGCTTTGCTCGGTCGACTTTTTCGATGAAAATGAATTCTGTAGTGGCTCTGGCACGGAGCTCATCTAGGGTCCTGGCTTTTCGACCAGTGAGTTGGAGAACGTGCAAGGCTTTAGCCCTGCCAGTAGAGATTGCAGTTGTACATCATCTAACAAATTTAGGATCCGGTTGGATTCATTGTTGAACCTGGTCATAAAGTTTTTCAGCGATTCGTCCGGGTGCTGCTTAAAAAAATAGGAGGTCGGCCGGAGGTTTCCCTTATACACTAGCAGTGGAGAAGTAAGCGAAGAATTTAGCGGCAAGCTCGGAGAAGCTACAAATAGATCCGGCCGACAGATCGAAAAACCAAGTTAACGTAGGGTCGATCAGCGTCCCTGCAAACGCGCGGTAGAGGGCTGCATCAGAGATTCATATTACCAGCATGTGGCTCATGTATCTCTTCAGGTGGGTCATTGGGTCAAAAGTTCCATCGTACGCCTTGATGAGTGGAAGTTTGATGTGGTCCAGCAGTGGGGAGCGGCCATCAGAGCGTCGATAAAATGGCCCAGGTGTTCTTCTGGTCGGGTAGTCTCGACCTTGGCTTCTGTTGTCGCGTTCCTAGCTTGTTCTCGTTTTGGGCTACGAGATCGGTCGTGCTCGTCTATGGTCGATCAGATCTCGTGGTCGGTTAGCGATGCTTTGGGATGCTCAGTCCTTGATTCCCACTCCTTCTGAAGGAGTTCCGTCTAGTGGTAGAGCTCTTCGTTCTCCTGTTGCGCTCGGTGGTGACGCTCTTTGTTCTCCTTCTGCATTTTGTCCAACCGTCCGAGTATTTCCCGGAGGGCCGGATATACTCCTGGATCGTGCTCATCTTGCCTCTGGTCGTTTTGCCCGAGCAACTGATCCATTTGGGTTTGATCGGCCTGATCTTTTTCTCTGTTTGGACGACCATAGGTGGCATGCTCTCCGTCGATGTTGCTCTTACGCGTTCTGGCCATGGTGGTGAGTTTTTTAGGGTGAGGTCCAGGAAAGTTTTACCGGGCCACACGGTGGACTGATTTGGACTGACTTAGTGTCTTCATCTGGCCAAGGACGCTGATATAAATTAGCTCGGGGGTCCAGCTCTATTTGATAGGTAGACCCTAGGCTCCACTGGGATAAACCACTACTTCCTCTGTTTTCCCTTTCTTTGTCATCCTTTTCTCTGTCATACCTTTTCTGGGCCCCCTAGGTGTATATTGAGGCTGTCCAGGTTGCATTTCCGGGCCATTCGTTGATCGACTTGAATTGTGGTAATCCTTCCTTTTGGGATAAGGAATTTTATGGCCAAGTGTACAGTGGACACAACTGCTCCTAGCTCGTTGATGGCTGGCCGACCGAGAATGTCGTAGTATGCCGATGAGGCATCCACTATCAAGTAGCGAACGCTGATGGTCTTCGTAAGCTGACCCTATCCAAAAGTGGTCAAATGGTCCGCATATCCCATGACACCCGCCTAGTTTCCTCCAAATCCGATGAGAGGTCTGTCATAAGGCAAGAGTACAGAGGCAGGGCACTTGAGTTATTGGTAAGCATCAAAGTACATGATGTCGGTCGAGCGTCCCTAATCTATGAGAACCCGTTTAATGGTAGCGTTGGCGACCACCACCGAGTCTTGATTGAATACTATTCCTGTGAAATCATCGTCCTTGAAGACCATGGGTGGGAGCCTCCTCGAACGGTCAAGGAGCCTCTGCCCTGGGGCAAATCCTCCAGCTATTGTGTTGACTTATTGCTACTAAGGGCTGGGTTAGTCTCGGCTTACTGCCTCGGTCCGGGATCAAGGCTTCACGCTCGTTCTGCCGCTTCTCGAGGTGGGTCACGGGATCTTCCTCTGCCACTATCTAGTCCTCTGTCTCTGTCTTCTCTCCTAAAGTATCGCGAGAAATATCCTTGTCTAATCAACTCCTCAATGCGATCCTTCAGAGCTCGGTAATCTTTTGAGGAATACCCTATCGTCTGGCAGTAGGTCTAATATTTTGTTTGGGTCGCTATTTTCTGGTGGTTCTTTCCATCACGGTTGAGGTATTAAGTTAGTGCTATAAAACTCCTGTAGGAGCCTCGCTCGGGAGACTGTGAGAGGTGTTTAGTGATTGTACTTGCCCCTCTGTTCGCCACCCCTCGAACCACCCGAGGTCTTTTGATCGGACTTCTTCCTATCCGGACGCTCCTTTTCCTCAGCGACGACCGTCTCATATCGGCCTCACTCTGCTCGCTTTGCTCGGTCGACTTCTTCGATGAAAATGAATTCTATAGCTTGGGCACAGATATCGTCTAGGGTGTTAGCCCGCTTTCTGGCCAGTGAGTTAGAGAACGTGCCAGGCTTCCGTCCTGCCAGCAAAGATTGCAGTTGTACATCATCTGACAAATTTGGGATCTGGTTGGCTTCGTTGTTGAACCTAGTCATAAAGTTTTTCAGCGATTTGTCCTGGTGCTGCTTGATACACAAGAGGTCGGCCGGAGGTTTCCCTTGTACACTTCCAATGGAGAAGTGAGCGAAGAATTTTGCAGCAAGCTCGGAGAAGCTGCCAAAAGACCTGGCCGACAGATCGGAAAACCAAGTTAACGTAGGGTCGACCAGTGCCCATACAAATGCGCGGCAAAGGGCCACATTAGAGGTTCGCATTACCCGCATATGGCTCTTGTATCTCTTCAGGTGGGCTTCTGGGTCGAATGTTCCATCGTACGTCCTGATGAGTGGAGGTTTGAGGTAGCCCGGCAGGGATCGGCCATCAGAGCATCGGTGAAATGGCCCAGGTGTTCTTTGGGTCGGGTAGTCTCATCCTTGGCTTCTATTGTCACGTTCCTGGCTTGTTCTCGTTTTTGGCTATGAGATCAGTCATGCTCGTCTATGGTCAGTCGGGTCTCGTGATCGATCAGCGATGCTTGGGGAAGCTCAGTCCTTGATTCCCGCTCCTTCTGGAGGACATCTATCCGGTGGCAGAGCTCTTCGTTCTCCTGCTACACTCGGCAGTGACGCACTTCGTTCTCATTCTGCTTCTATCCAACCGTCCGAGTAGTTCTCAGAGAGCCGTATATACTCCTGGATCGTGCTCATATTGCCTCTGGTCGTCTTGCCCGTGCGTCTAATACGTTTATGTTTGATCGTCTTGATCTTGTAATCCATTTGGGCGATCGTATGTGGCATGCTCTCCGTCGATGTTGCTCTTACGCGTTCTGGTCATGGAGGTGAGTTCTTTAGGGTGTGGTCTGGGAAAGTTTTACTGGGCCCCACGGTGGGCTGATTTGGACTGACTCAGTGTCTTCATCTGGCCAAGGATGCTAATATAAATTGGCTTGGGTGTCCAGCCCTATTTGACAGGTGGACCCAAGGCTCCACCGGGATGAGCCACTCCTTCCTCTGTTTTCCCTTTCTTTGTCATACCTTTTTCTATGCCCCTAGGGTGTATATTGAGGCTGTCTAGGTTGCATTTCCGGACCATTTGTTGATCGACTCGTCTATGGTCAGTCGGGTCTCGTGATCGATCAGCGATGCTTAGCGATACTCAGTCATTGGTTCCTGCTCCTTCTGGAGGACCTCTATCCAGTGGCAGAGCTCTTTGTTCTCCAGCTGTGCTCGGTAGTGATGCTCTTCGTTCTCCTTCTGCATTCTGGCTAACCATCTGAGTATTTCCCGGAGGGCTGTATATACTCCTATATCATGCTCATCTTGCCTCTGGTCGTCTTGCCCGTGCGTCTGATACGTTTAGGTTTGATCGGCCTGATCTTGTTATCCGTTTGGGTGACTGTATGTGGCATGCTCTCCGTCGATGTTGCTCTTATGTGTTCTGGCCATAGAGATGAGTTCGTTAGGGTGTAGTCTAGGAAAGTTTTACTGGGCCCCACGGTGGACAGATTTGGACTGGCTTAGTGTCTTCATCTAGCCAAGGACGCTGATATAAATTGGCTCGAGGGTCCAGCTCTATTCGATAGGTGGAACCTAGGCTCCACTGGGATGAACCGCTCATTCCTCAATTTTTCCCTTTCTCTGTCATACCTTTTTCTGGGCCCCCTAGGGTGTATATTGAGGCTATCAAGGTTGCATTTTCGGGCCACTCGTTGATCGACTCGGATTGTGGAAATCCTTCCTCCTAGGACATGGAATTTCATGGCCAAGTGCACAGTGGAACAATTGCTCCTAGCTCGTTGATGGTCTTCGAAAGCTGACGAGGCATCCACTATCAAGTAGCGAGCGCTGATGGTCTTCGTAAGCTGATCTCTCCAAAAGTGGTCAAATGGTCCGCGTAACCCATGGCACCCGCCTAGTTTCCTACGAATCCGATGAGACCACCTTCATAAGGCAAGAGTATGGAGGCGGGGCACTTGAGTTGTTGGTAAGCGTCAAAGTACATGATGTCGGCCGAGCTTCCCTAATCTGCAAAAACCCGTTTAATGGTAGCGTTGGCCATCACCACCGAGAATACCATGTGGTCGTCTTAATTGAATACTATTCCCATGAAATCAATGTCCGTGTTAACTGATTGCTTCATAGGTCTGGGTTGGTCTCGGCTTCTACTTCTGCGTCTCGGGGTCTGACTGCATCTAAGTTCCTGCCTGGCTTCTCGAGGTGGGTCACGTGATCTTCCTCTGCCCCTATCTGGTCTTCAGTCCCTGTCTTCTCTTCTGACGTATCGAGAGAAATAACCTTGTCTGATCAACTCCTCAATGTGATCCTTCAGAGCTCGGTAGTCTTCTGAGGAATGCCCTATCGTCTGGTAGAAGGTGTAATATTTTGTTTGGTTGGTATTTTCTGGTGGTTCTTTCCGCAGCGGTATAGGTATTAAGTTTGTGCTATGAACCTTCTGTAGGAGCCTCGCTCGGGAGACTGTGAGGGGTGTGTAGTGATTATACTTGGCCCTCTGTTTGCCACGCCTCAAACTGCCTGAGGTCTTCTGATCGGCCTTCTTCCTGTCTGGATGCTCCTTCTCTTGAGCGACCACTGTCTCATATCGGTCCCACTCTGCTCGCCTTGCTCGGTCGACTTCATCGATGAAAATGAATTCTGCGGCTCGGGCACGGAGCTCATCTAGCCAGGTTTCAGCCCTGCCAGCTGAGATTGCAGCTGCATATCATCTGACAAATTTGGGATCTAGTTGGCTTCATTATTGAACCTGGTCATAAAGTTTTTCAGCGATTCGTCTGGATGCTACTTGATACACAGGAGGTCGGCCGGAGGTTTCCCTTGTACACTACCAGTGGAAAAGTGAGCGGAGAATTTGCAGAAAGCTCGGAGAAGCTGCCATTAGATCCGACTAACAGATCAAAAAACCAAGTTAAAGCAGGATCCAACAGTGTCCATTCAAATGCGCGGCAGAGGACGCATCAGAGGTTCGCATTACCAACATGTGGCTCTTGTATCTCTTCAGGTGAGCCCCTGGGTTGAAAATTATGTCGTACGCCTTGATGGGTGGAGGTTTGATGTGGTCCGTTAAGGGAACAACCATCAGGGCGTCGATGATGGGTGGAGGTTTGATGTGGTCCGGTAAGGGAACGACCATCAGGGCGTCGGTGATGGGTGGAGGTTTGATGTGGTCCGGTAAGGGAACGACCATCAGGGCGTTGGTGAAGGGGCCCAGGTGTTCTTCGGGTCGAGTAGTCTCGACCTCGGCTTCTGTTGTCGTATTCCTGGCTTGTTCTCGTTTCAGGATACGAGATCGGTCGCACTCATCTATAGTCAGTCGGGTCTTATGATCGATCAACGATGCTTGGGGATGCTCAGTCCTTGATTCCCGTTCCTTCTGGAGGACTTCTATCGGGTGGTAGAGCTCTTCATTCTCCTGTTGCGCTCGACGGTGACGCTCTTTGTTCAACTTCTGCATTCTGTCCAACCATCCAAGTATTTCCCGGAGGGCCATATATACTCCTGGATCGTGCTCATCTTGCCTCTGATCGTCTTGCCTATATGTCTAATTCGTTTAGGTTTGATCGGCCTGATCTTGTTCTACTTTTTGGCGATCATATGTGGCATGCTCTCCGTCGATGTTGCTCTTGCGCGTTCTGGCCATGGAGGTGAGTTCTTTAGGTGTGGTCCCAAAAAGTTTTACCAGTCCCCACAATGGACTGATTTGGACTGACTTAGTGTCTTCATCTAGCCAAGGACGCTGATATAAATTAGCTCGGGGGTCCAGCTCTATTTGATAGGTGGACCCTTGGCTCCGCCGGGATGAACCGCTCCTTCCTTTGTTTTCCCTTTCTCTGTCAAACCTTTTTCTGGGCCTCCTAGTGTGTATATTGAGGCTGTCGAGGTTACATTTTCGGTCCACTCATTGATCGAGTCGGATTGTGGCAATCATTCCTCTTGGGATAGGGAATTTCACGGCCAAGTGCAAAGTGGACACAATTGCTCCTAGCTCGTTGATGGCTAGCCGACCGAGAATGGTGTTGTAAGCCGACGAGGCATCCACTATCAAGTAGCAAACGCTGATGGTCTTCGTAAGCTGACCCTCTCCAAATGTGGTCAAATGGTTCGCGTAACCCATGACACCCGCCAAGTTTCCTCAAAATCCGATGAGAGCACTATCATAAGGCAAGAGTATGGAGGCAGGGAACTTGAGTTGTTGGTAAGTGTCAAAGTACTTGATGTCGGCTGAGCTTCCCTAATCTACGAGAACCCGTTTATTGGTAGCGTTGGCCATCACCACCGAGATTACCATAGGGTCGTCTTGATTGAATACTATTCCCTTGAAATCATCGTTCGAGTTGACTGATTGCTTCTTATGGCCGTGTTGGTCTCAACTTCTACTTCTGCGTCTCGAGGTCCGACTGTATCTACGTTCCTGCCTGGTTTCTTGAGGTGGGTCACGGGATCTTCCTCTGCCCCTATCTGGTCCTCAGTCCCTGTCTTCTCTTCTGACGTATCGAGAGAAATAGCCTTGTCTGATCAACTCCTCAACACGATCCTTCAGAGCTCGGTAATCTTCTGAGGAATGCCCTATTATCTGGCGGTAGGTGTAATATTTTGTTTGGTCGGTATTTTCTGGTGGTTTTTCCGTGGCGATAGAGGTATTAAGTTAGTGCTATGAACCTCCAGTAGGAGCCTCGCTCGGGAGACTGTGAGGGGTGTGTAGTGATTATACTTGCCCCTCTGTTTGCCACGCCTCGAACCACCTGAGGTCTTCTGATCGGCCTTCTTCCTGTCCGAACGCTCCTTCTCCTGAGCGACGACTGTCTCATATCGGCCCCACTCTGCTTGCTTTGCTCGGTCGACTTCTTCGATGAAAATGAATTCTACGACTCGAGCACGGATCTCATCTAGGGTCTTGGCCAGTTTTCCGACCAGCGAGTCGAAGAACGGGCCAGGCTTCAGCCCTGCCAGCAAAGATTGCAGCTGCACATCATCTGACAAATTTGGGATCTAGTTGGATTCGTTGTTGAACCTGGTCATAAATTTTTTCAGCGATTCATCTGGGTGCTGCTTGATACACAAGCGGTCGACCGGAGGTTTCCCTTGTACACTAGCAGTGGAGAAGTGAGCAGAGAATTTGGCGGCAAGCTCGGAGAAGCTGCCATTAGATCTGACCGAAAGATCGAAAAACCAAGTTAACACAGGGTCCACCAATGTCCCTGCAAATGCGCGGTAGAGGGTCGCATCAGAGGTTTGCGTTACCAGCAGGTGGCTCTTGTATCACTTCAGGTGAGCTCCTGGGTTGAAAGTTCTGTCGTACGCCTTTATGTGTGGAGGTTTGATGCTATCCGGTAGGGGAACGACCATCAGGGCATCGGTGAAGGGGCCCACGTGTTCTTCGGGTCGGCTAGTCTCGGCCTCGGCTTCTGTTGTTGCATTCCTGGCTTGTTCTCATTTCAGGCTACGAGATCGGTCGCGTTCGTCTATAGTCAGTCGGGTCTAGTGATCGATCAACGATGCTTGGGGATGCTCAGTTCTTAATTCTCACTCCTTCTGGAGGACTTCTATCCGGCGGTAGAGCTCTTCGTTCTCTTGCTACGCTCGGCGGTGACGCTCTTCGTTCTCCTTCTGAATTCTGTCCAACCGTTCGAGTATTTCCCGGAGGGCCGTATATACTCCTGGGTCGTGCTTGCCTCTGGTCATCTTGCCCGTGCGTCTAATACGTTTACGTTTGATCGGCCTGATCTTGTTCTAATTTTGGGCTATCGTATGTGGCATGTTCTCCGTCGATGTTGCTCTTACGCGATCTTGTGATGGAGGTGAGTTCTTTAGGGTGTGGTCCGGGAAATTTTTACTAGGCCCCACGGTGGACTGATTTGGACTGACTTAGTGTCTTCATCTAGCCAAGGACGGTGATATAAATTGGCTCGGGGGTCCAGCTCTATTTGATAGGTGGACCCTAGGCTTCGCCGGGATGAACTACTCCTTCCTCTGTTTTCCATTTCTCTGTCATCCCTTTCTCTGCCATACGTTTTTCTGGGCCCCCTAGTGTGTATATTGAGGCTGTCAAGGTTACATTTCTGGGCCACTCGTTGATTGAGTCGGATTATGGCAATCCTTCCTCCTGGGATAGGGAATTTCATGGCCAAGTGCACAGTGGACACAATTGCTCCTAGCTCGTTGATGGCTGACCGACCGAGAATGGCGTTGTAAACTGACGAGGCATCCACTATCAAGTAACGACGCTGATGGTCTTCGTAAGCTAGCCCTCCCCAAAAGTGGTCAAATGGTCCGCGTAACCCATGACACCCACCTAGTTTCCTCCAAATTTGATTAGAGCTCTATCATAAGGCAAGTGTACAGAGGCGGGGCACTTGAGTTGTGGGTAAGCGTCAAAGTACATGACGTCGGCCGAGCTTCTCTAATCTACGAGAACCCGTTTAATGGTAGCGTTGGCCAACTCCACCGAGATTACCATGGGGTCGCCTTGATTGAATACTATTCCCTTGAAATCATCGTCCGAGTTGACTGATTGCTTCTTAGGGCCGGGTTGGTCTCGACTTCTACTACTGCGTCTCGAGGTCCGACTGCATCTACGTTCCTGCCTGGCTTCTCGAGGTGGGTCACGGGATCTTCCTCTGCCTCTATCTGGTCCTCAGTCCCTGTCTTCTCTTCTGACGTATCGAGAGAAATAGTCTTGTCTGATTAACTCCTCAATGCGATCCTTCATAGCTCGGTAATCTTCTGAGGAATGCCCTATCGTCTGGCGGTAGGTGTAATATTTTGTTTGGTCGGTATTTTCTGGTGGTTCTTTCTGTGGCGGTAGAGGTATTAAGTTAGTGCTATAAATCTCCTGTAGGAGCCTCGCTCGGGAGACTGTGAGGGGTGAGTAGTGATTATACTTGCCCCTCAGGTCGCCACGCCTCGAACCGCCTGAGGTCTTCTGATCGGCCTTCTTCCTGTCTGAACGCTCCTTCTCCTGAGTGACGACCGTCTCATATTGGCCCCACTCTGCTTGCTTTGCTCTGTTGACGTCTTCGATGAAAATGAATTTTGCGGCTCGGGCACGTTGCTCAGCTAGGGTCTTGGCCAGTGTAACATCCCAATTTTTAAGAAAAGTGATTTTAGTGATAAAATCCGGAATACTCGAAAAATAAGTCATAGAGATTGATCATCTCAATGATTTACTGAGAGTACGGAAAATTATTTTGAGTTATTTTGGATAATTTATTTATTAAAAATAATTATTATTCATGATGTCAATTCAAATTAATTGACAGCGTAGACGTATGCTGCTTTGATGTGAATTCATCAATTTAAACTTTATAGGAGTTTTCTGTGTGACGCGGTAACGCGTATTTTGTGTTGACTGAGAAATTGATTGAATTAAATCAAAATGGAATTAAATTTAAGAATTAATATTTAATATTAATTCATGGTTCGAAAATCGTCGAAAAACTCTAACGAAGTTTCGTCGTATTTCGAATCGCCGAGTAAATTTTACCCGCATTAAAATTTAAAACGAACTCCGATTTCGATGAAAGTCGGAGCGTAACTCTTTGTGATTATTTTTGAGTGTTTTAGATTGTTTTAATATTTATGATAATATTTTATTACGCGGTAGATTAATTTCTCGATAAATTAATTTTCGCGAATTAATCGGCGGAAGAATTAATCGGCAACGCGATTACCCGACGCCGTGTTTTTAGTACACTTAGGACTCTAGGATTAGAGGGTAATCATGAGAGATGAAGGATTAGATGGGTTAGACTTGTTGATGGGATTAGGATCCTACTTTATAGTGATAGGTGTACATTTTTACCTAGTTAATTAGGTGGTTCTTATCCTAATTAAATGTGGGCCTAGTAGTTCCTTTTTACTAAATTTTATTTTTTCTTCTCCTTCCCCTTGTGTCCAGCGTGAGTTCCCTTTCTTTTTCACTCCCAATTTCTATCCCATTTCATTTTTCTTCTTTACTCATTTACAAGTGAGAGAATAAGCCAAGGGAACCAAGACCCATTCCTCCCTTTTCTTCTCCTGCAGCGTGACTCTCTCTTCTTCCCCAAATCCCATTTCATTTTTCTCTTCCTTCTCCTTCTAACAATCAGCGTGACCTCCCTCTCCAAATCACCTATTCCATTTTCTTCTTCCTTCTAGTGCTAGTATTGGTTGGACAAGAACAAAAGACAAGGCTAATCGTCCCTATTTTTATGCTCAGCCGAAACCCCCCTCCCTAATTACTCTCTCCATTCCATTTTATTTTCTGGTTTTTCCTTCCTTTTTCTCTAATCAGGCCGTGAGCTTCTTCCCCATTTCTACTCCTTAATTTCTATTTCTTCCTTCAAATTATCCATGTGTAATGAAGTCAGAAAAAAATCAAGTTCCCATTCCTTTTCTCGGCTCCCTTCCAGCCGTGGTCTGTTATGGACCGGTCCCGAGCCGAGTCCTAGTACGCTCGCCGACCTGGTGCGGATCAGCTCGGTTCCTGCTTGCCCGAGACGCTCGAAGACCTGGTGCAGATCAGCTCGGTTCCTGCTTGCCCGAGACGCTCGCCGACCTGGTGCAGATCAGCTCGGTTAGATCAGCTCGGTTCCTGCTTACCCGAGCTCGACAAATTGCCACCGACCTGAGACCCGCCAGACCCGACTTCCGGTACAATTTTCCCGATGATAACGTCGAGCTGGGGACGTGGCCGACACAGGAGCGGAATATCAGGAAGAGATCAGCTAATTCCCGAATTGACGGAGGGATTACCGCGCGCAGAGGTTTCCTTCTTTCCACGCAACTCGCTATATAAAGGGGGCTAGACCCCCCAGGTTTGCTCTCTACACTCTCTCCAAACCCTAAAAAGCCCTATCTAACTTAGGCATCGGAGTGCCTTTTGCAGGTACCCCACCCGCCGGTCTGAAGGAGGAAGGACGTCACGCCCAAAGGTCGAGCCCACCACAAAGCTCGCCACCTAGCTACCACGCTGAAGAACGGCGGTACCACCACCCGGGTCGTCGGACCCTGAAGGAGAAAACGCCCAATCCCGAGGAGGATGAGAACCTCGTCAATTCCGGAATCCATACCTACCAATTCCAACATTAACATTGGCGCCCATCGTGGGGCCCGGTAAAACTAGCCTGGGCCTCAAGGATACCACGCGAGCAGGATGGTATCAACCCAAAGATCAGAACTCGTAGCACCTCAGTAAAAAGGCACCAAACGGATCGGCCTTTATCAAGCTATTGACGAGCAACTTTGGAAGGCAAAAACAGAGCACACCGAACACGGGACCTTCGTGGTGAACACATCATCCGATCTCGAAGGAAGCAGTAAACGGCAAGGGATCGAAAATAACTTATGGCCTCAACGTTCAGACTCCAGAAGAACGTGTTTCTAATCAGAGATCAAGATAAAAATCAAATCTTTGGATATCCTAAGAACCAGGAGTGCGGGTCAGCCACACAAATCTCGGACGAGATCAAAATCAAATCGTGGGGTATCCTAAAAATAAGGAACGCAGGTCAGCCACAAATCTTGGAAGAAATCAAGATACGCCTGACAAAGCTCAACCGCTCAGCTTGGTCAACCTCATCTCAACGACCGAGTTGACCTCAACTCAGAGTCGCATGACCTGTTATTTGGAGGAGCTCAAGTCAACCACATTGCTGACCCCATCAACTCGGACGACCACAGATACGTCCCTCAAAACCAGACAACCAACAGGTGGATACCCAGTCCGGTACTCGGGGGTCCTACCAGGCCTCCCTCAACAATTTCAATATCCAGACGGCTTTCAACTCGGCTACGTCACTGACCTCGATTACATGATGACCTCAACATTGCCGTTTGGACAGCCAAATCAACTACTCTCACAGGGAAGTACAAAACTCGACTACGAGCACTTTACTCAAAGATAAAAATTAATGCTAACTTTATTACATCAAGTTGTTGCAAATTGTCTATACTTTGTCGTGAACAAGGTGCCCCAAAACCAAAGGTCGAGCCCGCCACGGAGCTCGGCACCCAGCGTCGGAAGAACCTCGACCTCGACACGACCCCCGTGGTCCTCGCAGCTCGACCCCCGTGGTCCTCGCAGCTCGACCCCCGTGGTCCTAAACCCAAGTCAGCATAAAGGCTTGGTGGGCTCGCTCGCAGCTCGACCCCCGTGGTCCCCGAAACCCAAGTCAGCATAAAGGCTTGGTGGGCTCGCTCGCAGCTCGACCCCCGTGGTCCTAAACCCAAGTCAGCATAAAGGCTTGGTGGGCTCGCTCGCAGCTCGACCCCCGTGGTCCTCGACCCCCGTGGTCCCCCAAAAAAAAAGGCTTGGTGGGCTCGCTCGCAGCTCGACATCCGTGGTCCTCGCAGCTCGACCCCCGTGGTCCTCGCAGCTCGACCCCCGTGGTCCTAAACCCAAGTCAGCATAAAGGCTTGGTGGGCTCGCTCGCAGCTCGACCCCCGTGGTCCTCGCAGCTCGACCCCCGTGGTCCCCCAAACCCAAGTCAGCATAAAGGCTTGGAGCTCACTCGCAGCTCGACCCCTGCGGTTCCAGAGATTCCAGGTCAGCATAGAGGCCTGGCTCAAAAGCAGCTCGGAAGGTCGCAGTCGGCCTAAACATCCCCTATGGTTTCAAAGACACCAGGTCGGCATAAAGGCCTACAAGCTCTAAAGCAGCTCGGCTAAGGTCGCCTGTCGAGCTAAACAAGACCATTGTGGTTTCAAAGACACCATGTCAAAGATAAAGACGTCCGAGCTCAAACACAAATACGACAAAGACTAACCCTGCGGTTCCAAAGATTTCGTGTCAAAGAAAGAGGCCTGGCGAGCTCTAAAGCAGCTCGGAAGGTGATAACTCGACCTAAAGAAACACCTCTATGGTCTAGATCATCATGTCACCAAGACTGCCGAGCTCATCGCTACTCCACTTGAGCTACCTCACAAAGCATAAAAGAAAGCAAATACAAACTGCTCAAGGGTATCCCCTTGGACTCCTGTTAGGCCACCATCGGCAATAATTCTCTATGTTCGCAGCAACCGGCTTCTCCCTTGCTTCATCGGGATCACCCTGGTTGGTCTTTTCGGCTTCATCCTCCTCCTCCGCAATCTTGCCATCCTTCGCAGTCTTGGTGAAGTCAAGCGCTGAGATATCCAAATCGGGGGCAACCACCCTGATTTGGGCAAAGGCATTATCAAAGGCCTCCTTGAACTGTAGAGCACAAAAACTCTTATACTCCTCCGCCCGAACAGCTTCGATCGAGGATTTATCCTTCTCAACCGCAAGGTCGAAAGCCAAGAGATCTCTCTCATTTTGCAACTCTTTTTGGTCCTCCAAGTGCCTCATGTAGCTCTCACAAGTTCGGTTACAACTTGCTCGGCCGCAGCAAGCCCAGATCGAATAAGCTCGACCATGACCGACCATCTTGGAGGAAAAACGAGGATGCTGGAATAAGTGCAGCCGCGACGCAGTTAAACAATCGGGGGCTTACGTCCCCTTGTAAAGACAGGAAATAAGGTTAATGCCTGACGCATGTAGCACATGAACCAAGGAAAGACTACGCGATCAGTCGAGGCCCAGTACCTCTCACCAGCTCAGACCTCAGAAATCAGACCCCATAGGTCATCTCAGACACTTAGACATCATGCCTCGCAGATCAGATCATCTGACCAGTCATTATATTATTGACGTTTGAAACCCATGTAATCGATCGTGGCACTTAGATGGGTCCAACCCGACCTACTACTCTCGACAAAGTTGCTCGGCCACTCGGCAGGCAAGTCTCGGAGACTTATGGTTCAAAATCAACAACGGATCACTCCCCATTCAATAGCCCTCAGTCACAGGGTCAAAAAAGAACAAATAATACAGACTTAACTTTTCAAGTTAACAAGTCTAGGGGGGCTTGTGTTACGGGCCGACCTCCGAGCTGGGCTCCTAACTAAATCACCGAGCTGAGCCGAACCAATCCGAGCCCTACATTTACGAAACTGGATATAGTTCTAGCGGTTCAGGCCGCATCAGATGATCGACGGCGGGAAGAGGAACGGTTGAGCAGACGTCCCATCTGAGTCCCATCACGCGGGCGTAACGCCGAGTAAAGGTGCAAAGACGTGAGCGCGACCTCAGACAAACAAGCTTCGGGACACACCCCGACCTTGGTGACTCGACTCGGATACCGACCCAAGCGACATTGGATAGACCCTCCGCCTTTCGCGGCGAAGAGTCTAGGGGGCTTGTGTTATGGACCTGGCCCCGAGCCGAGTCCTAGCACGCCGCCGACCTGGTGCGGATCAGCCTCGCTCGCTGCCCGAGACGCTCGAAGACCTGGTGCAGATCAGCTCGGTTCCTGCTTGCCCGAGACGCTCGCCGACCTGGTGCGGATCAGCTCGGTTAGATCAGCTCGGTTCCTGCTTACCCGAGCTCGACAAATTACCACCGACCTGAGACCCGCTGCATCCGACTTCCGTACAATTTTCCCGATGATAACGCCGAGCCGGGACGTGGCCGACACAGAGCGGAATATCGTGAAGAGATCACCTAATTCCCCGACCGACGAGGGATTACCGCCACAGAGGTTTCCTTGTTTCCACGCAACTCACTATATAAAGGGGGCTAGACCCCCCAGGTTTGCTCTCTACACTCTCTCCAAACCCTAAAAAGCCCTATCTAACTTAGGCATCGGAGTGCCTTTTGCAGGTACCCCACCCGCCGGTCTGAAGGAGGAAGGACGTCACGCCCAAAGGTCGAGCCCACCACAAAGCTCGCCACCTAGCTACCACGCTGAAGAACGGCGGTACCACCACCCGGGTCGTCGGACCCTGAAGGAGAAAACGCCCAATCCCGAGGAGGATGAGAACCTCGTCAATTCCGGCATCCATACCTACCAATTCCAGCATTAACATACTTTGATTGGGTAAGGATTCCTTTAATTTTTGGTTTTATTTCTTGTTTAATACTTTGTTTATGGCTTGATTGTGATCATGAGTTAGAGGATCAAAGTTTCCCCCAATTTTTGGGAACCCTAGGCCGATAGGTTCAAGGGAAAAAGGCTTTGTGATTTCTCAAGTGAATCTTGCAATTTATTTATGGTTCTTGGTTCTTAATAATTGTTGTTGTTGTTGTATTGGTTAATAGTTTTGGAACTAGAACATTTTTGGTACTGTCTTTGATGAAAAACCATTCTCGAAAGAGGGTTAGGGATGATTGCTTGGTGAATTAATTAATTGGTTGATGATTATTGCCTTTTAGTTAGTATAAATGTTATTGGGTTTGTTGAAATTGCTAATTAAGAGAGTTAGTAACATTTTATTAAAAACCCTTGTTCTTGAGTGGTTTGAAAATGGTTTTGGGACTATGTTAGGCCTTGTCTTAGGTTATAGTTTGTTGTTTGTGAAAATGATTGCATATGAAATGGTATTAGGTAATTGTTTTGGAAATTTTCAAATTGTTCCCAAATTCTTGGTCTAAGGGCCGCGAGCCCTATAGAGAATAAGAAAGGAAAAAAATTGTTTGTGATCTTGATGTTCATGGTTGTAATGAGGTTTAATTGAGTTTTGGAAAAAGTATGGAAAGGATTTGCCAATTTAAATGGAAATCTTGCAATTTTGTTGAAAAGGGGAGATGTGGCCGCAAGCTGAATTGAGCTTTGGAGGCATGAGTTTTGCTAATTGTGGTTTGTAATAGTTGTATTTCGTATGTTAAGAATTGTGTTTATGTTTTGGAGAATTTAGGAAAGGATTGGGATTGAAAAATTGGATTTGGTTGGGTTCTTGAGGCAATGAAACACATATGGTAATTGAGTTCCTTGAGACTCAAGAAAACCAAGTGGAGCCTTGCTTAGTATTTGAAAAAAAGTAGCTAATTGAAGTTGTTCTTGCTTTAAAGTTTTCAAGAAAAGATTTCCTAGTTTAGAGGTTTGGTTCTTTAATTAGTGAGTAGTTCTCCAATGTGTTATGTTTTAGTTTTTCAAACTGTAAATTATTTTCTAAACTTAGTATTAAGTTCTAAGTGAAAATGCTTGGTTAGGAAAAGGGAATAGGATGAAAGCCTAAGGTTTTTAAGTTAGGTTATAGAATTGTGCTAAGTATGTCTGTGGTGTTAGGCTCGAGTGATCCGAGATTGTGCGGTGTGGAAACCGAGGAGTACGTGGACGCGTGGCTTGGAGTTCGATAAGGGCACTTCTAGATATTTGTAGGCTTTTATTTTTGTATGTCCTTGTGTAAGGACAACTTTAGTTATTGCTTAGGAATTTAAATTCCAGTTTTTACATCGAAGAAGTCGAAGATCCTCAGGGTTCGAAGTGAGGGTCTTGTACCCCTTCGTTTTACCGCTTTTGATATGCTGATTATTTAGTGGGCTTCTCTGCAAGTGGTTGGCAGCTGTCCCCAACCCCCCACACTTGTTTACTCCTCTCTGTGAACTCCATCGAGTTGCAGAGGGATGGATTCTATGATTTGATTGTCGACTGTTGTTGTTGAGCTGCGCAATTATTTAATATGCGGTTGAATAATGCTGTGAATTGCTTATGCTGCTTGTATTGTTGAATTGCGTTTCAATATGCAAATTGCTGATGCTGCTTATATTGTTGAATTGCGTTTCACTATATTAAGCTTGCTATAAATTATTTGATATGTGGTCGGATAATTATGCGAATTGCTCCTTGAATTTCGTATGCGGCGAATTGTTCATCGAGTCTGAGAGCTTTGTCGAGTCGTCGAGACGTTTTTGAGCTATGAGCCGGACAACTGAGGGTGTTAGGTCCCCTTCGTTCATGGTGGATTAGCTAGGCGTCGCAGCGTTAAGGAACCGGAGCTGAATGTCCTAAGGAGAGCGAATATCCCAAAGCTACGGCCGGTATTCAATGGATGGATCGGTGTCTGCTTTCCAGAAAAATTGTCGAGTCGAGAGAAAATGAGTCGTGAGCTGAGTCTTAAGAGAGTCTTGAGTTGCGTTTTGAGAACTGTGTATACTATTGGTTGCTTATTGTCATGATTGCTAATTCCTGTAATATGCCATGTTATTATATGTTTTGTTGTCGAATATGTGTATCTGCTCTTTATTTTTAAGAAGTTGACCCTTGCCAGTGGTTCTTTCAATTTAATGAATGTAACCCAGAAAGCGGAGCAAGCAGAGGATTTGGAACTGCAGGGAGGAGCAGTTGAGGATAGTCATCCGACCTTCCATCTGTGTTATGTTATGGAACTTACTAATAGTCTAGTAAGGAGTATAACTTGTCGACAA
Source organism: Calophaca sinica (assembly GCA_037113605.1). Taxonomy (NCBI): domain Eukaryota; kingdom Viridiplantae; phylum Streptophyta; class Magnoliopsida; order Fabales; family Fabaceae; genus Calophaca; species Calophaca sinica. Next base: position 83,488,195 of record CM073730.1, on the reverse strand, counting down.
GCTATAACATATTTGTCATTTATTTCAGTGTTGTAATAAATCTCTGTTATGTTTCATGACACGTTTGTTATATATGATTTGACAGAATAAATGAATGTGGTCTATGTGATGTCTTAAATTATTTTTCGCCATGTTTCTAAAAGTCGCTGTGATGCTCTGACTGCTTCTTTAAAGAACCTCTTAAAAAAAAATAGGACTACAGTTCTCGAAAACCCTACGAGCAGAGTATTCCACCTTTCGAAAATATGTCAACTTTTATCAGAATGTTCACTTAGTAGCACTCCAGAAACAGGGTGTTACAGCCAGCTTTTCGACCAGCGAATCGAAGAACATGCCAGGCTTTAGCCCTGCCAACCAAGATTGCAGCTGCACATCATCTGACAAATTTGCGATCTAGTTGGTTTCGTTGTTGAACCTAGTCATAAAGTTTTTCAGTGATTCATCTGGGTGCTGCTTGATACACAAGAGGTCGGCCAGAGGTTTCTCTTGTACACTAGCAGTGGAGAAGTGAGCGGAAAATTTGGCGACAAGCTCGAAGAAGCTACCATTAGATCCGACCGACAGATCGAAAATGCAAGTTAACACAGGGTCCACCTATGTCCCTACAAATGCACGGTAGAGGGTCGCATCAGAGGTTCGCGTTACCAATATGTGGCTCTTGTATCTCTTCAGGTGAGCTCCTGGGTTGAAAGTTCTGTCGTACGCCTTTATGGGTGGAGGTTTGATGTGATCCGGTAGGGGAACGACCATCAGGGCGTCGGTGAAAGGGCCCAGGTGTTCTTCGGGTCGGGTAGTCTCGACCTCGGCTTCTGTAGTTGCATTCCTGGCTTGTTCTCATTTCAGGCAACGAGATCGGTCGCGCTCGTCTATAGTCAGTCGGGTCTCGTGATCGATCAACGATGCTTGGGGATGCTCAGTCCTTGATTCCCGCTCCTTCTGGAAGTCTTCTATCCGGCGGTAGAGCTCTTCGTTCTCCTACAACGCTCGGCGGTGACGCTCTTCGTTTTCCTTCTGCATTCTGTCCAACCGTCCGAGTATTTCCCGGAGGGCCGTATATACTCCTGGATCATGCTCATCTTGCCTCTGGTCGTCTTGCCCGTGCGTCTAATACGTTTAGGTTTGATCAGCCGGATCTTGTTCTACTTTTGGGCAATCGTATATGGGATACTCTCCGTCGATGTTGCACTTACCCCTTCTTGTGATGGAGGTGAGTTCTTTAGGGTGTGGTCTGGGAAAGTTTTACTGGGCCCCACGGTGAACTGATTTGGACTGACTTAGTGTCTTCATCTAGCCAAGGACGCTGATATAAATTGGCTCGGGGGTCCAGCTCTATTTGATAGGTGGACCCTAGGCTTCGCCGGGATGAACCGCTCCTTCCTTTGTTTTCCCTTTCTCTGTCGTACCTTTTTCTGGGGCCCCTAGGGTGTATATTGAGGCTGTTAAGGTTACATTTCCGGGCCACTCGGTGATTGAGTCGGATTGTGGCAATCCTTCCTCCTAGGACAGGGAATTTCATGGCCAAGTGCACAGTGGACACAATTGCTCCTAGCTCGTTGATGGCTGGCCAACCGAGAATGGCATTGTAAGCCGACGAGGCAGCATCCACTATCAAGTAGCGAACGCTGATGGTCTTCGTAAGCTGACCCTCTCCAAAAGTGGTCAAATGGTCCACGTAACCCATGACACCCGCCTAGTTTCCTCCAAATCCGATGAGAGCTCTATCATATGGCAAGAGTACGGAGGCGGGGCACTTGAGTTGTTGGTAAGCGTGAAAGTACATGATGTCGGCCGAGCTTCCCTAATCTACGAGAACTCGTTAAATGGTAGCGTTGGCCATCCCCACCGAGATTACCATGGGGTCGTCGTGATTGAATACTATTCCCTTGAAATCATCGTCTGAGTTGACTGATTACTTCTTAGGGCCGGGTTGGTCTCGACTTCTACTTCTGCGTGTTGAGGTCCGACTGCGTCTACGTTCCTACCTGGCTTCTCGAGGTGGGTCACGGGATCTTCCTCTGCCCCTATTTGGTCCTCAGTCTCTGTCTTCTCTTCTGACGTATCGAGAGAAATAGCCTTGTCTGATCAACTCCTCAATGCGATCCTTCAAAGCTCGGTAATCTTCTGAGGAATGCCCTATCGTCTGGCGGTAGGTGTAATATTTTTATTTGGTCGGTATTTTCTGGTGGTTCTTTCCGTGGCGGTAGAGGTATTAAGTTAGTGCTATGAAACTCCTGTAAGAGCCTCGCTCGGGAGACTGTGAAGGGTGTGTAGTGATTATACTTGCCCCTCTGTTTGCCACGCCTCGAACCGCCTGAGGTCTTCTGATCGGCCTTCTTCCTGTCCGAATGCTCCTTCTCCTGAGCGACGACCGTCTCATATCGGCCCCACTCTGCTCTCTTTGCTCGGTTGACTTCTTCGATGAAAATGAATTCTGCGGCTCGAGCACGGAGCTCATCTAAGGTCTTGGCCAGCTTTCCGACCTGCGAGTCGAAGAACGTGCCTGGCTTCAGCCCTGCCAGCAAAGATTGCAACTGCACATCATCTGACAAATTTGAGATCTAGTTGGCTTTGTTGCTGAACCTGGTCATAATGTTTTTCAGCGATTCATCCGGGTGCTACTTGATACACAGGAAGTCGACCAGAGGTTTCCCTTGGACATTAGCATTGGAGAAGTGAGCGAAGAATTTGGCGGCAAGCTCCGAGAAGCTGCCATTAGATCCGACCAACAGATCGAAAAACCAAGTTAACACAGGGTCCACCAATGTCCCTACAAATGCGCGGTAGAGGGTCGCATCAGAGGTTCGCGTTACCAGCATGTGGCTCTTGTATCTCTTCAGGTGAGCTCCTATGTTGAAAGTTCTATCGTACACCTTTATGGGTGGAGGTTTGATGTGATCCGGTAGGGGAACGACCATCAGGGCGTCGGTGAAGGGGCCCAGGTGTTCTTCGGGTCGGGTAGTCTCGGCCTCGGCTTCTGTTATCGAATTCCTGACTTGTTCTCGTTTCAAGCTACGAGATCGGTCACGCTCGTCTATAGTCAGTCTGGTCTCGTGATCGATCAACGATTCTTGGGGATGCTCAGTCCTTGATTCCCGCTCCTTCTGGAGGACTTCTATCCGGCGGTAGAGCTCTTCGTTCTCCTGCTGCGCTCGGTGGTGATGCTCTTCATTCTCCTGCTGCATTGTGTCCAACCGTCTGAGTATTTCCTGTAGTGCCGGATCTACTCCTGGATCGCGCTCATCTTGCCTCTGGCCGTCTTGCCCGTGCGTCTGATCCGCTTTGGTTTGATCAGCCTGATCTTGTTCTACTTTTGGGCAATCGTATATGGGATACTCTCCGTCGATGTTGCTCTTACCGGTTCTTATGATGGAGGTGAGTTCTTTAGGGTGTGGTCTGGGAAAATTTTACTTGGCCCCACGGTGGACTGATTTGGACTGACTTAGTGTCTTCATCTAGCCAAGGACGCTGATATAAATTGGCTCGAGGGTCCAGCTCTATTTGATAGGTGGACCCTAGGCTTCGCCGGGATGAACCGCTCCTTCCTTTGTTTTCCCTTTCTCTGTCGTACCTTTTTCTGTGGCCCCTAGGGTGTATATTGAGGCTGTCAAGGTTACATTTCCGGGCCACTCGTTGATCGAGTCGGATTGTGGCAATCCTTCCTCCTAGGACAGGGAATTTCATGGCCAGGTGCACAGTGGACACAATTGCTCCTAGCTCGTTGATGGCTGGCCGACCAAGAATGGCGTTGAAAGCCGACGAGGCAGCATCCACTATCAAGTAGCGTACGCTGATGGTCTTCGTAAGCTGACCCTCTCCAAAAGTAGTCAAATGGTCCACGTAACCCATGACACCCGCCTAGTTTCCTCCAAATCCGATGAGAGCTCTATCATAAGGCAAGACTACGAAGGCGGGGCACTTGAGTTGCTGGTAAGCGTCAAAGTACATGATGTCGGCCGAGCTTCCCTAATCTACGAGAACTCGTTTAATGATAGCGTTGTCCATCCCCACCGAGATTACCATGGGGTCGTCCTGATTGAATACTATTCCCTTGAAATCATCGTCCGAGTTAACTGATTACTTCTTAGGGCCGGGTTGGTCTCGACTTCTACTTCTGCGTGTTGAGGTCCGACTGCGTCTACGTTCCTACCTGGCTTCTCGAGGTGGGTCACGGGATCTTCCTCTGCCCCTATTTGGTCCTCGCCGTCTTCTTCCGACGATCGAGAAATAGCCTTGTCTGATCAACTCCTCAATGCGTTCCTTCAGAGCTCGGTAACCTTCTGAGGAATGCCCTATCGTCTGGCGGTAGGTGTAATATTTTTTTTTGGTCGGTATTTTCTGGTGGTTTTTTCCGTGGCGGTAGAGGTATTAAGTTAGTGTTATGAACCTCCTGTAAGAGCCTCGCTCGGGAGACTGTGAGGGGTGTGTAGTGATTATACTTACCCCTCTGTTTGCCACGCCTCGAACCGCCTGAGGTCTTCTTATCGGCCTTCTTCCTAACCGAACGCTCCTTCTCCTGAGCGACAACCGTCTCATATCGGCCCCACTCTGCTCGCTTTGCTCGGTTGACTTCTTCGATGAAAATGAATTCTGCGGCTCGAGCACGGAGCTCATCTAAGGTCTTGGCCAGCTTTCCAACCAGCGAGTCGAAGAACGTGCCAGGCTTCAGCCCTGCCAGCAAAGATTGTAACTGCACATCATCTGACAAATTTGGGATCTAGTTGGCTTTGTTGTTGAACCTGGTCATAATGTTTTTCAGCGATTCATCCAGGTGCTACTTGATACACAGGAGGTCGACCGGATGTTTCCCTTGTACATTAGCGGTGGAGAAGTGAGCGGAGAATTTAGTGGCAAGCTCTGAGAAGCTACCATTAGATCCGACCAACAGATCAAAAAACCAAGTTAATACAGGGTCCACCAATGTCCCTGCAAATGCGCGGTAGAGGGTCGCATCAGAGGTTCGCGTTACCAGCATGTGGCTCTTGTATCTCTTCAGGTGAGCTCCTGGGTTGAAAGTTCTATCGTACACTTTTATGGGTGGAGGTTTGATGTGATCCGGTAGGGGAACGACCATCAGGGCGTCGGTGAAGGGGCCCAGGTGTTCTTCGGGTCGGGTAGTCTCAGCCTCGGCTTCTGTTATCGAATTCCTGACTTGTTCTCGTTTCAGGCTACGAGATCGGTCGCGCTCGTCTATAGTCAGTCTGGTCTCGTGATCGATCAACAATTCTTGGGGATGCTCAGTCCTTAATTCCCACTCTTTCTGGAGAACTTCTATCCGGCGGTAGAGCTCTTCGTTCTCCTGCTGCGCTCGGTGGTGATGCTCTTCATTCTCCTGCTGCATTCTGTCCAATGGTCCGAGTATTTCCTGTAGTGCCGGATCTACTCCTGGATCGCGCTCATCTTGCCTCTGGTCGTCTTGCCCGTGCGTCTGATCCGCTTTAGTTTGATCGTGTTGGAGCCTAAACGATTGAGAAGTTTGGACCCTCATTAATTTTGATGATAGCAAAGTATTTACAAGTGTTTTATAACTCACTCAAACAAGAAAAATAGACTCGCAAGAGAATTGAATATATTCCATGTGTGTCTGCATCCGGTTCACTCCAGCGTCTTGCTTATAGCGAGCGTCCGGTAGTGTTATCTTTTGACACGTGGATTAATCAATTGCTGCGAGCTTCCATCCTACTTTCTGAACGAGCATAAGGTCTTATTGTTGAAGCACGTGATGGATACGTTTATGCTCTTTTACGTCATCTATTTTGGAACGGAATTCAAGTTTGATTTTGTACGCTCATTCTGATATATGAGGTATCAAAGGTGACACCTTTAGTATAAGACAAAATTCGTACAAGGCAATTGTGAAAAGTAGATAGTACCATAACGAAAATGTGTACTATTCTGATATTCTCTAGAATGGAAGAAAAGGATAGAAATTCAAATTACCTCACTCAATGAATTGGAGCTGAAATTACTGCAACGGTAATACCCTCAAGGAATCCTATAAATACCCCAAGGTATTCATTGAAAAAGGTTGCTAGAAACTACATTCTAAAAGAGCTATTCTCAAATGAGCAATCAAGTTTCATGCCAAGTTTCTGGAAACCATGAACTGAACTTCAGTGTCTTATATTCTTTCTTTTAGAAAGTTATTGTTTTGAGCTTAATCTTTTCATCCTCTTTGTGTGAGTTATTTAACTGTATTCAAAAGAAAATTACTTTGTGAACTTTGTATTTGCATAGTTAAAGGCTTAGTTCCTCAAAGACTCGAACATACTGAGTCGTTTTGAGAAGTTAAGAGCATTGTCAAGTTTGTGACAGTAGAATACTCTTAAGGAAATTTGTAATCAGTTGACTATAATGGAAAATCTTTTAGGAATGAAGGGACTAGACGTACCTACCAGTTTGGTGGTGAACTAGTATAAATCTCTGTCTCTCTTACTTTATTGCTCTACATTTACTTTTATCTTGCGCATAAAAGCAAGTTTTCATAAGTTTTATTTCTAGCGTCCGGTTACTCTTCAGCATCCGATAATAAATAGTTTTCAAAGAAAAGTGTTTTTGACTTAAAGTTTGCGAAAAGTTTTGAACACAATTCAACCCCCTTTCTTGTGTTCACGTTCAGTTAGTACTAGAGCTCGGCCTCTTGGTTGAGCACTTAACAGTGTTAAAAGAAAAGATCATATACTGTGAACATGTCTGCTGAAGGTGGTCATATGAACCGTCCTCCTCTATTTACTGGAGAAAAATTTGACTACTGGAAAGATAAGATAAAAGCTTTCTTTGAGATACAACAACTTGAGTTGTAGGATATAGTTGAAAGTGGATACATTGTTCCCACTAATGCGCTGGTGTTGCTATAGCCAGAGAAAACTGGAATGATGAGCAGAAAAAGAGATATCAACTCAATCAAAAAGCTAGATTCATTATTATCTGTGCTATGTCAGAAAAAGAATATAATAAATGTGCTAAATTTGACACTACCAAAGAAATTTGGGATTCTCTTGTTTTGTCTTATGAGGGCTCTGCCCAAGTAAGAGAGACTAATGCTAGCATATTAGTTTGCCAATATGAGTTGTTTAAAATGGAAGATGGTGAAAACATTGAATCTATGTTTTGGAGATTCCAAACACTTGTTCATGGATTAGAAGCACTTGGAAAAAGCTACACCACTCCTAACTATGTGAGAAAGATCCTGAGAAGTTTAACTAAGCAGTGGAGACCCAAAGTCACTGCTATTCAAGAAGCAAAAGATTTAAATGTCATGAGTGTAACACGCGTATTTTTATGATGCGTTATTTAGCGTTAATTAGTACGTTTTGCCGTATTTATGCTATAATAAGCAATTGCTTGTTCTTTAAGTAAGTGATTTAATTAAATCAAGAGTTACTATATTTGAGAATTAATATTTTATATTAATTCACGGTTTGAATATCGTCGAAAAATTCTAACGAAGTTTCGTCGCGTTTCGGATCGCCGGGCAGTTTCGCCGCAGATAAAATTCTAAATGAACTCCGATTTCGATGAAAATTGAATCGTATCTTGTTCTAAATGTTTTTGAGTGATTATTGTTGTTATTATTAATTATGCAATAATATTATCACGCGGAGAATTAATTCCTCGCGAATTAATTTTTCGGGATTTTATCGGCGAGAAATTAATCGGTTTTGCGGTTTCTCGTCGCCGTGTTTTTAAATCTTAAGACTCTAGATTAGAGGGTAACCTTGAGAGAAGTGAGATTAGATGGGTTAGAGTGAGTGATGTGATTAGCATCTTTTAAAGTGATTTAAGTGTCACATGTGTGTGGTTTTTATTTTAAAAACTATTACTTAATTTATTTTTATTGCTACTAATTATGCCTTATTATTTTTTTAAGTTTATAAAAGAAGGGAGACCCCCCATTTTCAGCTTCATTTCACGCCACCTTCACCCCCACACTCTCCTATCTTCTTCTTCATTTTCCTCCCAAGAAAGCCAAGACTTCCATAACCATTTTCTTCCATTCCATTGAGTTTTTCAACTAGCTTTCTTCATCAAAGTTGTTCCAAAGCTTCACCTCTACATAGTTCCTCTTCATCTCAACCATCTAAGTAAGAGAAAAATCAAATTTTCCCTCCCCATTTACTGTACAAAACCGCGCCCCCCTCCCCTTCATAGTTTCTTGAGATTTTGCTTTCCAATCTTGTTTTTCTTGCTTGCTTGATGTTGTTTGTTGCTTGGTTATGATCAAGAGGAGATGAAACACTCTCAACCCCTTTTCTTGAGCTCAAGGGCAAAACCCTAAGGGGTGAAAAGGGGGAAGTTGTGTGATCCTCACTTGAATCAAGCAATTGGTTGTTTCATTGAGTTATTAGAAGTTGTTTGATGATTGTTGAGTAGTAGTTTTGAAATTGGCATGCTTAACTTGTGATTTAAGGGTTGATACCTATTCTTTAAGTAAGGAAAATGTGAGTTTTAATTGTTGAATCATGTGTTAAATAGATGAGTAACCTGCCTTGAGTGATTTTATTGTGTTATTGGGTTTGATTATGTGTTGATTGAAGTTGTTGTTTAAATTAATTAGGTGTAACATGATAGTTCTAGCATTTTTTTCAATTCTTGAACTATGAGAACATGAGGATGTGATGTTTAAATATGTGTTAGATGTTTAATAAAGTGATTAGAATTATTTTTAAGGCTACTAGAATTAGTATGCATGAATTGGCTTGAGTGAAGGTTATGTTTTGTGCAAAAGTTAGTTTATGAAGGACTAGATTGACATATGAGCATGATTAAGTTGTTCTTTATTTTTAGTTTGGCATGAACATGATTTTTAGCATGATAATGGCAATGTATTAAAAGCCTTAGCATTCTTGAAATTGGGAATTGGTTGATTGAAAAATGTTTTGAGAAAACATTTATTCTTGAAAAATGTTAGTAGTAATAAAGAGGAGTTTTTGCAAAGTTTTGTTTTAAAAAAAAGGGAGTATGGCCGAGAGGCCTAGGAGGTTGTTGGAAGGAAGATTTTAATTGTGAACTTGTTGTAATGCTTGAATGTGTTATGTTTAGGTCTTAGAAACTTTGTGCAAAATGATTAATTTGTTATGTGTTATGTCATTTCTCATAGGAGTGTTTTTATCCTAAAGCTCCACTTAATTTCATGTATGTCAATAATTTGAAATGTTTGTTTGAGTTTTGGTTAGGAAAGGGGTTAGTTGAGAGCTAAGTTCTAATTTTTCCTAGAAGTATGCTAAGTTGTATTTGGTAATAGGAATCGAAATACCGGAGACCGAGCGACGCGGACCCGAGGACGTTGGAGCTACGCAAGTGACAGCTTGTGGTAAGGGCACTTCTAGACATCGTAGGCTTTTATTGCATATGTCCTTGTGTAAGGACAATTTTTAGATACGAATTTAATTTCAAGTGTGTATGCGAAGAAGTCTGAGAACCTAAGGGTTCGAAGTGAGGGTCTTGTACCCCTTCGCTTTATTTTTGTTATATATGCTGATTATTTAGTGGGCTTGTCTGCAAGTGGTTGGCAGCTGTCCCCAACCCCCCACACTTGTTTGTTCCTCTCTGTCAATTCCATCGAATTACAGAGGGATGGATTCCATATTGATTGACGACTGCTGCTGCTAAGTGTGATTATTTGAGATGAGATGCTTATGTTGTTTATCACTGATGAATTGAGTTATATTGCTATGTTGCTTATGCTGTTGAACTGAATTATATTGTTATAATTATGCAAATTGGCCATCGGAGTGCGAGAGTTGGTCGAGTCGTTGAGTCGTTGTGACGTTTTTGAGCTTGAGCCGATTCACCTAGGGTGCAAGAATCCCCTAAAAGGCTACGGCTGGTGTTCGGTAGTGAATGGCTAGACGTTAGTTTTGTCGAGACGTTTTTGAGCTTGCGTCGATTCACCTAGGGTGCTAGAATCCCCTAAAAGGCTACGGCTGGTGTTCGATAGGGAATAGCTAGGCGTCGTAATGCTAATGGAACCTGAGCTGAATGTCCTAGGGTGAGGAGAGAGCCCAAGGCTACGACTGGTATTCAGTGGATGGATCCGCGTTACTTCCGGTATTTGGCGAAAGTGTTGAGAGAATGAGTCTTGATTTGGGTCTTGAGTTGCACTTGTGAATTGTATACACTGTTGATTGCCTACTGCTTTATGCTTTGGTTTATTTTGATTATTTGAGAAGTTGACCTTTTCCCGTGGTGCCTTCAACAAATGGTGGCTACCCAGGTGATGGCAAGGGAGCAGGGAACCCGATAGCAGATGATGGTGAGGAGGACCTCTTCGAGGATCCGGGCGACGACCTTTATTTGTCGTGATTGACTATGTCTGTCATATGTTTTCTTGGGATGGCTGTAGTATGTCTTTTGTGTACAGTGGTTATGACCAGTTGGGCCGGGTGATGTTTTGTTATTACAGGGTAGACTGGTGGTTTCACTTTTGGAGTAGCCCCCTGCGTGGGTGTCTGCCGGGAGTACCCCCAGGGTATGATTGCTCTCTTGAGGGTCATCATACCATAGGTGTATTTCTTTGCACATTTTCTACTCTGTTATTTTGCACATACTGTGTATATGACTTATGTATTTATGCATGTATGTTTTATCAGTATTTAAGTCTTGTGTCCTAGTTGCACCATGTTTCGAAACGCTGTATTTACTCTGAGTGTGCCTACGGGAATTATTGATGTTTTTTTAAAAAAAAAAAGTACCACATTTTTCTAAAAGGCACAAGAGTACCGTTTTTAAAACGCGTCACATATAGGTTCTTTCGGTTTCGTAGCGGTCCGGAAACGGGTCGTTACAATAAGGCTTGAAGATCTTTTGTGTAACACCCCGTTTCCGTAGCGCTACTGTGCAACCCAATCTAATGCTGAAAACATTTAATATTTGTATGCTTTCAGTTAAAGAGTACTCTTACGTATTTTGCAATGGAAAAATATGAGTAATTTTTTTTTCCATTTTCTTTCCTTTGAAACCCTTTTCAAAATGAGACATAGAGTACTACAGTTTTCTAAATGATGCCAATTCAGACTTTTGCAAATATCAGAGTATAATGCATCACAAAATAATACTTCACATAACACAATATTTCACACTAAGGCGAGGTTTTTTGAAAAAAGTAATTACACAAATAACAACGGCATTACCCTAAGCTAAGCTGGCCAACAACTATAACTCTTACTGAGAAACAGCTCAGCAAGACCAAACACGAAGTGCTCAGAGGAATCTTCCTCCACTGGCTCAATCTTCAATGCTCCTGGAAGGACGAAACTGGAGCAGCTACCGAACTCCATCTGGAAGTGACATCCATAAGGATATCTAATCCAACAACAGTGCAAGGGTAAATCCTTTGTCCACGAGTTTATTATAGGCTATGTCGCATGCAAACAATATATACATATATAATACAACAACATGCTTTTATATACATATACATACTTAATAGACCGCACATAATCAGCATGGTATATCAAGCATTGCATGTGAGCAAACAAAACAACCAACAGATCAACAATCAAGTCACCACAATATCAAACTATTGCATGTGAGCAGGTAAATCTATCAACAGACCAATGATCAAGTCATCACAATATCAAATTCATAAATGTGGTTAGCTATGCATTTCAATGCAGTATGACAAGTTGTGTATACACCTGCAGCCTTAATAGGTCAGCAGTATGACGGGGACTACTTTCCCAACGTCCGAACAAGATAGCCTCTGCTTAGGCTTGCCACTACTTTGGCTTGCCTCTACTTAGGCAATGCAGTGTTAACTCGCCTTTTGAAGTCTGTACGACTAATCAAACGCTACGAGTGACATGACAACTCGTCTTTTGAAGTCTTTAAGACCAATCAAACGCTCCGAGTGTCGATGCTCAATGGTTAGTACGCATCCAAACAAATTCAACAATATGGCATGCTCACCGTAGTTAACGCTCGAGTGATATCTAACAAATTCTACAATATGGCATGCTCACCGTAGTGAACGGCCAATATGGCATGCTCACCGTAGCGAACACCCGAGTGATATCCGAACAAATTCAACAATATGGCATGCTCACCGTAGTGACCGCCCGAGTGATATCCAACAAATTCTACAATATGGCGTGCTCACCGTAGTGAGTGCCCGAGTAATGTTTTAATTAATCAATGCAGATCGACGAACCCTCACTTACTCAACTTAGTGGGTTTCCAAATCTCAATTAACTAAGAGTTCAACACAGGACACAAAGTCCAGGTGTTCAATTGCGGAACGCTAGTCCCAATCTTAGATCAGAACTCTAGGCACGTAATGCGGAACGCTAGGCTCAACTTTTAGGTTAAGATACTAGGCACACCATACGGAACACTAGGTCCAATCCTTAATCAAGAAAAAGCGCACGCAAGCAGGACATTAAGTCCCAGCACAGGACACATGGCCCATATACTCAATAGGAACACTAGGTTCCCTAGGTTTTATTCTTTCGAAATCCCGATCTATGAAATCTCTTTCTCAATTCTTGTATCACTCCTATGTACTGAAAATACTTTTTAGTTCTAGATCGTTGAAACCCTTGTTGTGTTAAATAACACACTAGGAGAATTCCCAGGAAAGAGAGGTGGTGCGAACACTCTTAATTACCAAGTCTTTCCTAGCCAGAATTTTCCCAGGCGCATCATTTAACTCAACCGTTTTCGCAAATTGTACTATTTATTTCAAGTTCTTTTCTCCACTATTATTCCATTGAAATTTCTTTGCAAGCTTTGGCTAGTTGTACTAAAACCCTCACGCTTACTTTTAAATCAAAATGCCCTTAACAATTTGTTTACGAAATCAGAATTCGGCTTGTGGAATCGCATCAGATTTACCGATGTAAATCATCAACCAATAGTAGTCGATCAACGCATTGTTAATTAATCCATTATCAACAATAATATTTTTCATATTCCAATTCAATACCAAGTTCCAATGAAATCCAAGTGATTCAAGGAAAACAATACAACTCATAATGCCACGCAGAGCCAAGAGCATGCTGCATATTATCATCAATTTCAAGTCTAATTAAATCAATCAAGTATGATTTAAGTCACACAATACAATTCAGTCTTGCCACACAAGGCCAAATCAATACACAGTAGTTCATGCTACAACATCTTAACAGCACATAGTAATACTACAGGTACTACCACACAATCAATCAACAATCAAGCAAACAACACACAAGGCGAAAAGCCCAAACTCATTATGTAAGAATTTCCCTTACCTTGGGCGCTTTAACAATCCAAGCAAGGTAAATTCGAACTATCGTCAAGTCGTTCCCCGCACGAGCCTTATGCACGAACCTTAACAACGCAAACTTAATCCAATTAGAACCAAAAACCCAAGTCCTAAGACTCTAGGGCAGCCGTGGTTTTAAGTCCTAAAAGGCCTAAAAATTACTCACTTAATCCCATTTGGTTCACACCTAGTCATATGTGATGGAACAATTTCAAACCATGCAAGTTTTCAAACTTTTTCAAAAGCTACACACTTAGAAAATACCAAAACCCAAAACTTACCAATTGGAATAGTGTTTTACCACTTTAAATAGTGTTTTTCCAAATTTGAACCATTTTTCAAAACACTAAAACAAGTTATAAAATTCTAGAAACAAACTCATTTTAGTTTTAAGACAATTCTCAAAACATAACACAATTCTTTTTCCAAAATTAAACCCCTAAGGTTTTGCTAAATCAAATCATCAACCACTTTTACAACTATTTTTAAGCATAAATGCAAGTCAAGAACAAGTTACAAAACACCCTTGAAGGCCACGATTTCCAAAGCTCCAAAACAACTTCAAGATTTTCAACCATTTTCAATGTTTTAAACATACTAAACTTTATAGATTCAAGCCATAACCAAAAACCAAATTCTTTACCACTTTAACACAATTAAAGACAAGTTAGAGCTCACCCAAAATTTGATCATAAGCCACTGTTTTGGAAGCTCCAAAATAGCCCCAAATTATTTTGTTTTCAAACAATTTTTCAAAGCTTCACACATACAAATTCACTATTCAATTCCTTTAACAATAAACCAACTTCTTCAACACTTACAACACTTGAAATCAATTTAAAACATCCCCTTAAATCATATTTAAGGTCACGGTTTTCAGCCCCCCCTTCACAAAAATTTTATTTTCCAAACATCTTGTAATATGCATATATGACTAGTATCCAAACCTATCTAGTATAACCCATCAAAACTAACTCCAAATCAACAAAAATAAGTCAAGAACAAGGCTTAGAAAAGCTTTTAAGTTTCGGCCAGCATAGGGTTAGGGTTTCTCCACACTTAAAACACCAAAAACAAAGTGAATCATGGAAGGAGATAAGGGATTATGAAGCTATACATGCAATACTAGCCAAAACAAGCACTATAATTCAAAAATAGCTCTTAAAACCTTCAAAACCCATATCATGGAACCCAAGAGAGATGAGGAAAGGTTTATGGAGCTTACCAAGAGTATAGATGATGATTGAACAAGGGTGGAGATGAAAGGAAACAAGGGTGCACACTTTGATCTCCAAAAACTTCCAAAATCACAACTTTCTTTCTCTAGTTTTTTTTTTCTCAAGTTCTTCAACAATGGAGAAAATGGAATGGGGCTGGTCATATGAGGAAGGAGGCCACGAAATTTTCAGCTAGGACATGGATGGATTAGATTTGTTCATTTAGTTGGAATTTAACTAATTTGGTCCAAAACTAACTAATGTAACTACCTTCCATTACATAACCACTAATCACACACTAACCCTTGTAAAGTCACACTCAATAATCAAATTCAGCTCCCCTAGTGGCTGGGTGAACAGCCCCTTAGCCCAAAATATCTAGATATTTCGTTTCGTCGCGTTCTCGCTCAATCGTGTGCGCGGCGTTACGTGTATATTAGGGTTTTTACATCAAAAACTCCAAATATAAATCTAATAAATGATTCTATAATCAAAAATTATTAATCAACCAAAATTTCCCTAAAAATATTAGAAGTATTTCTATGAATGTCGCTTTCTCGATTTGCGTGCTAAAACGCTACCGTAATGCAGTTCTGGGCGTAGAAAACATCCTATATTATTCTAATGCCCAAAAATTTCAGAAAAAATTCCAATAAATCGTAAATATTGAAAAATGCTAAGATCTCAAATTTTATAAAATTTGGATCACGTTTGGGTATGTTTCAGTTAGAAACACACACAATAGCCTAGTTACGGCAGAATTCGATAGAATTCTCGCAGCATAATAAAAACTGTAAATTAGTGAGGATCACTAATTTCAATTTCTCTTATCGTATAGAAATTAATCAAACAATAACATTAATAAGACAAAATCTTTAAAATAATAGTCATATTAAATATGACATAAAACAGACAATTAATACAATAACTAGACAATAAAAATCCAAACTATGACTTAAAAATATTTATTAAATCCTGAAAATTATTTCTCTTTCAATAAAATAATTTTCTTTAATCAAACAACAATCTTTCACATTTTTCGGGATTAATTCATATTAAAAACAATATACGTCCATACTGTCTGTTAATCTGAATTAATTACTAAAACAGTAGATTGTTTACAATAAATCTTTGTTGTTCTTCGTAATTTTAACAAACCATTGAGGTGATCAATCTCTATGATTTATTTTCAAGTAGTCGGAAACTATAAAATAATTTTCATAAAAATTGGGATGTTACATTTTGAGTTCTCTTAAAGCTCATGAACTTGAGCTGAATGAAGAAGAACCTGTAAAGAAAAGCAAGTATATTGCTTTGAAACTCAACAAGCATAAAGCCATTTCTTCTAAAGCCCTTCAGGCAGAGGAAGAATCAGAAGATGAAGTCTCTGAAGGAGACGTTGATGGGTCAGACGATGAGCTCGCGTTCATATCTAGGAAGATCCAAAGAATGTGGAAGAAAAGAAACTTCAAAAAGAAATTCCAGAAGAAAGATGTAAAGGACAAGAAGGAAAGGAAAGACAAAAGTCAAGTCATTTGATACTTCAAGTCCGAATGTCCTAATCTTAAGGAAAAGCCCACAAGAAGTTCTTTCAAGGGAAAAAGGAAGAGTTTCATGACTACATGGGAAGATCTGGATTTATCCTCCTCTGAGGAAGATAATGAAGAAGAAGCAAATCTTGCTCTCATGGCAAACACTGACTTAGACTTTGAAGAAGAATTTGAAGAGGTAATAATACATGATTCTTATTCTGAACTTTAACTTGCATTTGATGATCTTCCTAAGGATTCTGCCACTCTCTCCATTGAGTATAAGAATTTGAAAAAGAAATTTTCAAAATTATCACAAGATTTTCAAGTTTTGAACAATCAAATCTCAAAACTCAATGAAGAGAACCAGAAGCTGAAAACAGAAAATCAGCGTCTGGTAGATAACCAGTGTCTGGAAGCTAGTAAGCAACCAGAAGCTAAGAGCTCTCAAGCAGAAAGCTCTGAAGTTAAGGGCAATCCTAAGTGTAAATCAAATGATTATGAACATGCCTTTCAAAAGTTTCTTGCAGAAAGTGTAACTCGAAGCAAGCAAGCTTCAATGATTTGGGGTGTCAGTAAAACGACAACTCAAGGTCTTGGTTACATATCAGATGAACCCTCTTTAGAAAATGAAAATCCAGCATCTGATAAATCCAATGATCACAGTGAATGCTTGCATTGTACTTACTGCAACAAACCTAGTCATTTGAAAAGTGCATGTACTGTTTTTAAGATTAAGAAGGACAAGTATCCATCAAGAAATAACAATAAAAGACCCAAAAAGATATGAGTACCTAAAGATAAAATAGTCTATGTTGCAGACATGCTTAGCAACAAGGTCAACACATCTATCTTGGTACTTAGACAATGGATGCTCGCGTTACATGACGGAAGAAAAGCATATGTTCCAAGAGCTAAGACCTAGAAAAGAATGATTTGTTGGTTTCGGAGGAAACCAAAAAGGTAAAATAGTTCAAATTGGTCGCATTGGTAAAGGCTCTCTTCTCTTGATAATGTACTCTATGTTGAAGGACTAAAGCATAACTTATTGAGCACAAGTCAATTATGTGACGATGGTTATGATGTCATCTTTACAGAAACTGGATGTTTAGTAAAAAGCAAGAAAGACGGCTCTATTTTCTTTGCTGCAAAGAGGAAACAAAATATTTATAAAATTGATCTTTTCGAACTTGCAAAACAAGATGTCAAGTGTCTCATGCCTGTCGAAGATGAGCAATGGACTTGGCATAAAAGATTGGGTCATACGAGTTTGAGATTAATCTCAAAATTAAACAAGCACGGTCTTTTTAGAGGTTTACCAAATCTTAGATTCCAATATGATGCTCTCTGTGAGGCATGTCAAAGAGGAAAACTAGTTAAAACTTCTTTTCAATCTAAAAATATTGTTTCAACCTCTAGACCACTTGAGCTTTTGCATCTTGATCTTTTTGGTCTAACAAGGACAACCTCTTTAATTGGAAAGAAATATGGTTTAGTCATTGTTGATGATTTTACTAGATGGGCATGGGTTAGATTCTTTGCCCACAAGGATGAATCATTCAAGGTATTTACTGTTTTCTGTAAATCAGTTCAAAATGAAAAAGGAATTTGTATTTCTTTAATTAGAAGTGATCATGGGGGAGAATTTGAAAATGAAATCTTTTAAAAATTTTGTGAAAAAAATGGCATTTCCCACAATTTCTCCTCTCCTAGAACACCACAACAAAATGGTGTTGTAGAAAGGAAAAATAGGTCCCTCCAAGAAATGGCCTGGACCATGATCAATGAAGCTAACATTGCAAAACATTTTTGGGCAAAAACAGTAAACACAACGTGTTATATTCAAAACCGAGTCTTTATTAGACCTATTTTGAAGAAGACTCCATATGAATTGTGGAAGTGTAGAAAACCCAACATTTCTTATTTTCATCCCTTTGGTTGCATATGTTATGTTTTGAATACTAAGAATCAACTTAGTAAGTTTGATTCTAAAGCTGACAAAGGTATCTTTTTGGAATACTCTGAAAGATCTAAAACTTTTAGAATATACAATAAAGAAACTTTGATAGTGGAATAATCCATTCATGTCAAAAAGTGATCTTGCATCTTCAGTGTCTGGTGGTGACAACCAGATACAGAATTCTACTCAAGCAGAAAGCTGAAGCAAGAAAGAGTTGGACGTATAAAACCAATCATCCTAAGGCCCAAATCATAGGAGAACCTAGAGATAGAGTAAGAACCAGATCCTCTTTCCAAGAGCATGCAGATATTGCACTTCTCTCGGAAATGGAACCTAAGGCCGTCAATCAAGCATTGGAATATGAAGGTTGGATTTTGGCTATGCAAGAAGAGTTAAATCAGATCCAAAGAAATGATGTACGTAAGTTTGTCACTCTACTAGAAGATAAGCAAGCTATTGGTACTAAATGGGTATTAGAAACAAGCTTGATGAAGATGGTAAGGTAGTGAGAAACAAAGCAAGATTAGTTGCTCAAGGTTACTCACAGGAAGAAGGTATAGATTTTATTGAAACTTTTGCACCTGTTGCAAGGTTAGGAGCTATTCGCATTTTACTTTCATTTGTTGCACACCATGAGATAATTCTTTATCAAATGGATGTGAAAAGTACTTTCTTGAATGGCTTTATAACTGAGAAAGTCTATGTGAAATAACCTCCTGGATTTGAAGACATTGAATTTCCTGAACATTTCTTTAAGCTTAAAAATTCTTTTTATGGTCTTAAGCAAGCTCCTGGAGCTTGGTATAAAAGACTGAGTTCCTTTTTAATGGAAAATGGTTTTACCAGAGGTCAAGTAGACGCTACTCTATTTAGAAAAATATCAAACAAGCATTTTATACTTGTTCAAATTTATGTTGATGATATCTGTAACACCCCAAATTTCTAAGCCAAGTTGAGGAATAAGTTGGAATTAGTCTCAAGATGGTTAAAGGTGTTGATTTGTAGTTATGGAGGTTGATTTGAGAAGAAAGTCTCAAGGTTTGGTGTTAGAACTAAGTTTTCCTGGTTTTTCTGCAGTGTGAATCGATTCATATAGTTTAGGAATCGATTCACAACATTAAAAATTCATAGGCATCAAATTTTAGCAGTGGGAATCGATTCACAGAAGTCAGGAATCGATTCACATAAGATGTGCCATCGGGACTGCAGATGCAGAATCGATTCACTCATTAAAACTGCAATTAAGGCACTTTTTACACTGTGGGAATCGATTCACACTATGCTGTGAATCGATTCACAGCTGCAGAAGTGTATAAAAACGCAGTTTCAGCGAGCAGAATGCGAGAAGAAGAGAAAGGGAAAGGAGTAAAGGAAGGGAGAGCTAGGGTTTCACCCTTTAAGAAGGATTGAAGAGATTCATGTTGGATTTCTTCAATCACATACCTAAATGGAGAGTTTGAGAGTGGAGATTTGAGTATTTGAAGATTTGGGTTTGAACCCTAGAGAGGAGAAGAAGAAGCACGAATTGGAGAAGAATAAGGGGGAGAAGACCAAGCTCCAGCAAGGATGGTTCAAGTTCTTGGATGGAGAAGGAAGATTGAAGGTTGAAGATCAAGATTTGAGAAGTATTTGGAGAAGCCCCAAGTTGAGCAAAGAGGGAAAAGCTTGAAGAGGAGCAAAGGGTCCAAGTTCAACCTTCCTAGCTCAATGTCTTGAAGAATAGAGGTAAGTTCTTCAACCCTTAGGTGATGGGCACCCATAAGTCCCACATATAGGAATTTCACTTCCTTTAGAAACATATGAACCTTAGGTTCAAGTTAGGTTTTAGGTACCTATAAGAGGTTGAATTGTTATTGTTATGATTGTTATGATTGTTTTGATTGTTATGATTGTGTAGTGGGCTTGTTTAAAAGTGGTTGGCGACTGCCCCCAACCCCCCACAATTGAATGTATGTTTGATGTTTCTCTCTTGAGAACTCCATAGAGTTTCAAGGGATTAGTTAATGTATGTGTTATCCATTAATTTGGCAAATTGTGAGGCTTGTCTAAGAGCCATAAGCTTAAGTCTTAGAGGTCAAAGAAAGGACCCTAGGAAAAGGATGTAATAGAAAGGATGTATGAATTAGTGCTCATGATTTGGAGTCATTAGAGATAAAGGGATGCTATTAATGTAAGCTTGATTCATTGAAATAATTGTAGTTTCCTTGAATAGTTAAGTAATGAGTATGATTGTATTTCTTTGAACATACATACAAGCATAAGCATAAGCATAAGCATAAGCATAAGCTAAAGTCCATGGCAAGACTCCTCTATTTATAGGAGTAGATCGGTTTGGTTAGCCAAGTGGGACGCCCTTGGAGGGTTATGACGTCTAACCACCATTCCGAAAGTGTGTAATTGGGGTCTAGGGACTGAAGCCTACGACACTACCCAATAACACAAAATGCATTACATGCATAGCAACATATTATATATCTCTTATGAATGGTATAATATGTGAAGTGATGTTAAGTTATGAATGTTAATGAATTCCTTGTATGTATTTATATATACATATTCGGAATTAGCTTAGTTAGTTGTATGGAATC
Organism: Calophaca sinica; assembly: GCA_037113605.1. NCBI lineage: Eukaryota > Viridiplantae > Streptophyta > Magnoliopsida > Fabales > Fabaceae > Calophaca > Calophaca sinica. The sequence goes on along the minus strand of CM073730.1, from coordinate 83,467,661 downwards.
TTGGATAGCACACCCCTAGTCGCTTGATTATTATATAGTAATGAGCATTGTGATTAGATCACTTAAAGGATAAGCAAGCTAGGTTGATTGGGATTTGTGGTATAGAACATAAGGCAAAGTCCAATAGTATGAGAAAAAGTAAAGATGTGCTAAGCATAGGTTAAAGAATGGATATTTATAAGATTGATGTAGGGTTGCTACATTTATGTGTTTAGTTAAATCATGAGTTGATAAATGGCATATTGGTCCTAGGATTACCCTATCCTATAATATACTAAGTCTTTAACTCAAGCTAGCACCTTCTAAAGTGTCTTAGCTTAGGGAGATCAAGAAGTTGCAAGTCAAGTCCTTATGGTACATAGAGAGAGTATGTCTAGGTTCGAAATGCCTAAGTTAATCTTCTCAGCCTAGAATGTTCCGAGGAGAGAATGGTGAGGAGTCCGTGAAGGGCTCACTGAGATTTTATAATCTCACCCTTTTCCTTTTATTTGTTTTCAGATAAGCAGGTACCGATGACGATGAGTTAAGCTCCAAGCTTGGGACTCATAGGCTAGTTTTGTATTGAAGTGGAAAATTATATTCCAAGTTATGTATAATATGTAATCTTTTATTAGATTAATGAATTAAGTTTAATTTACGACTTGGATTACTGTAATCAAGTTTGTAAATGCTTAGTAATTCCTGTGCCTGAATGTAATTTGTCGTACTTTCAATTATGTTGAGGTGCGGGTGTTACATTATGGTATCAGAGCAGTTCGATCTTATCGGACTGTGAGTTACTGGTTTAGTAACCACTTAGTTTAGGAGGTATCAGTTTAGTCCTTGTTGGACTGCGATCAGTTAGCAGGAATTTTTCTTTGTCCGAGAACTTCTCTACATATTCTTATGCTTAGTATGGAATATTAAGCCTGATCAACTTAATATTCCATACCGTGTACGAAGAATGTAGTAGATGGAGCTGGCGGATGAGGGAGGAGACCGAATAGGAGTGTGAACTCTGATGAAGTTTGATGGATAGGGATGATGCAGACAAGGAAGGAGCGGATGCAAGGGCTCTCATTAAGTGAGGACCTTCGGAATATGGAAAAAGAGAAACAAGTTCCCACCTTTCCGGAACCAAGAGTTAAGAAATGTTTCAAGAGTGGTAGGAACCATAGTGGTGAGGGTTCGGCTAGGCAAGCGTGTAATTCATGTACCGTCACTCGAGACGCTCTGGAAATGATTAGAAATGACAAGCAAGTAAGGGGTCTTAATTGTGAGGTTTCAAATCCACTTAGGATGGGCATTCGTAATCGGTTAGGGTTACAACACTGGTTATGCTATCAAGTTGTTTCGCCTAATCCATTATGAATGGATCCTAGAATGATTGAGATCTTATGATGATTCCCAAGTTAATTCAAGTGCCCTTCGTGGTTAACAGTAAGTACTCTTAATTGTAGGTTTTCAATCGAGTAGGATGGTCGGTTATAATCGGTTAGGGTCTCAACACTTGTTGTCTCAGTAGGATTGGTTAACTTAGCCGATTATAGGTGGATCCTAGGTCGATAGAAATCCTATGATAATCCCTGAGAGAACCTTAGCGTTCCGAGTAGTAATGGTAAGGGTAAGGAACAAGATGGAGTTAGGCGATATGCTAAAACGCCCAAATGGTAGTATGGGTCCTCAAGGGTGATCCTGCCCTAGTGAAGCGGAAAGAAAACTCTAAGTCTTCAAGGAACAGTGTCCTTAGTGGAACAACAAACTCCAGAGGATCAGATGAGATGTAGTCTTCAAACTATAGAAGTTTCAAGAAAAGCCGAGTCAACGGAAACCTAAAGTTATTGATATCTATGTTCGATCTAACTGTTCAGTGCGTCAAGTGAATACAATTGACCAATTATAGACTTTGCCTTAACTAAGTAAGAATATTAGTAGAATAAGACTTAGTCTCAGGTGGGTAATGAGATCACTTAATTTCTGAGCAATTAGTTCCTCTATAGAGATTAATCCCGCCCAGGGTTTCTAATGATTGATTGGGTAAGGAGGATCAGACAGGATCAATAAGGTAGATTGTTTCCAAGAATATCAAGGATTTATTTTCTGGATACTTGTTGGTCCATTGGTTATTAAACGATCGATCTACACCGCTATCGATAAAGCCGTGTGGGTTACGGTTTAATTCGAGCATCGAGAAAGGGAGTTACACCATCAAGCGAAGGAGAGCAGTAGTAAAGTTCATTTAAGAGTAAAGATGGTGGACATCTGAGACTATAAGTTACTGTGAGTCAAGTCATTAGGTTGAGTCTGATGTGATTCCAATTAGCCACTTGCAAGCTAAGTCTCCAACCAAGTGAGGCTTAGACCTCGTGTGAGACAAAGTTTGCAACCAACTACTGAAAATCAAGTCAGTTTAACCAACGGATACCTCCCAAGAGTTGAGCAACCCTAGAGTTTCAAGTTCCTAGGCCAAGTCGGTTACAAGACCAAGTACAGTGAGCTAAATATGAGTAGCAACTTCGTAGTTGCGGAAGAGGTCTCTAAGAAAGGATTTCCATTGGTAACCAAAGAGTGAACGTCACGAATGGGAAAAGTTTGTTCAAGGTATGTATTAGTCACCTCTAGGTGACAATTCTATTTTGATACGATAATTGCCCAATGAAGGGTTATGAAACCACCAACAATGGTATTGGATGCTATTTTGGGTGAACTTCCAAGGAGCATTCGAAGGAGAGTACCTCCCAAGGAGTCTGAAGAGATAGAAGGAGCAAAGATTCACTCCCTTAACACCAAAAGGCACGTCTGCAGGGAATTGTGTGGACAAATTCAAAGAATTCTCCACATACTTAACCTACCTCCAACATGTGTAGGATGATGAGTAAGCGACTCATCGGTTGGGTTGAAAACCCGAACCGAGTTAAGCAATATCGTGTGGCAATTTCATGAGGATGGCTATGCGAGACTGTAGGTTACTACGGAATTACAGAGGAAGCACAGGTTATCTTATGGCATAATGTCTAAGTGAGTAGCAGACGATGAAACGCAAGCGTAACGATTTCCAACAGTCAAGAGCAACCGAAAGATAGAACAGCACCAGAGTTAAACTCTCAGACTGCAAGTGAAGTAGTCCATCTGATGGAAATAAGACGAAAGGAGTTCATTCATTTGAAAGGACGTAAGACCAGAGTCGCAGCGGAAGCACCAAAAGCCAATTTATTATACAGAAGGATGAGGTAAGAAAGAGAGGCATGGTTTGGGGGAAAGATTTGAAGTTAGTAAGGATGTGAGTTACCACCAAACCGGAGGATACCTAGAGTCATTCACGATTGCAAGTATTCTATCGATTAATGCTTAGAGTGATTTCACTTAACCAGTCACACACACCGTTCCAACCGATTGAATTATATTCATCAGTTAGAGCTTAGTCTGTGACCGGTTAACGCTATCGCAACTAATCTAATCGATTAATGCTTTGTGAGAGTTAATCGTTTCTAGGTCTTCCAGTGGATGGAATGGGCTATAAAAGGAAGTTGTAGTTGAAGTTCCAATGAAAGATGCAGTAATTTTCGAGGACGAAAATTTTTAAAAGGTGGGTAGTAGTGTAACACCCCAAATTTCTAAGCCAAGTTGAGGAATAAGTTGGAATTAGTCTCAAGATGGTTAAAGGTGTTGATTTGTAGTTATGGAGGTTGATTTGAGAAGAAAGTCTCAAGGTTTGGTGTTAGAACTAAGTTTTCCTGGTTTTTCTGCAGTGTGAATCGATTCATATAGTTTAGGAATCGATTCACAGCATTAAAAATCCATAAGCATCAAATTTTAGCAGTGGGAATCGATTCACGAAGTCGAATCGATTCACATAAAACAGAACTTTGGGACTCGCATGCAGGAATCGATTCACTCATTAAATCTGCGATTCAGGCACTTTTTACACTGTGGGAATCGATTCACACTGTGCTGTGAATCGATTCACGGCTGCAGAAGTGTATAAAAACGTAGTTTCAGCGAGCAGAACGCGAGAAGAAGAGAAAGGGAAAGGAGAAAAGGAAGGGAGAGCTAGGGTTTCACCCTTTAAGAAGGATTGAAGAGATTCATGTTGGATTTCTTCAATCACTTGCCTAAATGGAGAGTTTGAGAGTGGAGATTTGAGTATTTGAAGATTTGGGTTTGAACCCTAGAGAGGAGAAGAAGAAGCACAAATTGGAGAAGAATAAGGGGGAGAAGACCAAGCTCCAGCAAGGATGGTTCAAGTTCTTGGATGGAGAAGGAAGATTGAAGGTTGAAGATCAAGATTTGAGAAGTATTTGGAGAAGCCCCAAGTTGAGCAAAGAGGTAAAAGCTTGAAGAGGAGCAAAGGGTCCAAGTTCAACCTTCCTAGCTCAATGTCTTGAAGAATAAAGGTGAGTTCTTCAACCCTTAGGTGATGGGCACCCATAAGTCCCACATATAGGAATTTCACTTCCTTTAGAAACATATGAACCTTAGGTTCAAGTTAGGTTTTAGGTACCTATAAGAGGTTGAGTTGTTATTGTTATGATTGTTATGATTGTTTTGATTGTTATGATTGTGTAGTGGGCTTGTTTAAAAGTGGTTGGCGATTGCCCCCAACCCCCCACAATTGAATGTATGTTTGATGTTTCTCTCTTGAGAACTCCATAGAGTTTCAAGGGATTAGTTAATGCATGTGTTGTCCATTAATTTGGCAAATTGTGAGGCTTGTCTAAGAGCCATAAGCTTAAGTCTTAGAGGTCAAAGAAAGGACCCTAGGAAAAGGATGTAATAGAAAGGATGTATGAATTAGTGTTCATGATTTGGAGTCATTAGAGATAAAGGGATGCTATTAATGTAAGCTTGATTCATTGAAATAATTGTAGTTTCCTTGAATAGTTAAGTAATGAGTATGATTGTATTTCTTTGAACATACATACAAGCATAAGCATAAGCTAAAGTCCATGGCAAGACTCCTCTATTTATAGGAGTAGATCGGTTTGGTTAGCCAAGTGGGACGCCCTTGGAGGGTTATGACGTCTAACCACCATTCCGAAAGTGTGTAATTGGGGTCTAGGGACTGAAGCCTACGACACTACCCAATAACACAAAATGCATTACATGCATAGAAACATATTATATATCTCTTATGAATGGTATAATATGTGAAGTGATGTTAAGTTATGAATGTTAATGAATTCCTTGTATGTATTTATATATACATATTCGGAATTAGCTTAGTTAGTTGTATGGAATCTTGGATAGCACACCCCTAGTCGCTTGATTATTATATAGTAATGAGCATTGTGATTAGATCACTTAAAGGATAAGCAAGCTAGGTTGATTGGGATTTGTGGTATAGAACATAAGGCAAAGTCCAATAGTACGAGGAAAAGTAAAGATGTGCTAAGCATAGGTTAAAGAATGGATATTTATTAGATTGATGTAGGGTTGCTATACATTTATGTGTTTAGTTAAATCACGAGTTGATAAATGGCATATTGGTCCTAGGATTACCCTATCCTATAATATACTAAGTCTTTAACTCAAGCTAGCACCTTCTAAAGTGTCTTAGCTTAGGGAGATCAAGAAGTTGCAAGTCAAGTCCTTATGGTACATAGAGAGAGTATGTCTAGGTTCGAATTGCCTAAGTTAATCTTCTCAGCCTAGAATGTTCCGAGGAGAGAATGGTGAGGAGTCCGTGAAGGGCTCACTGAGATTTTATAATCTCACCCTTTTCCTTTTATTTGTTTTCAGATAAGCAGGTACCGAAGACGATGAGGCGAAGCTCCAAGCTTGGGACTCATAGGCTAGTTTTGTATTGAAGTGGAAAATTATATTCCAAGTTATGTATAATATGTAATCTTTTATTAGATTAATGAATTAAGTTTAATTTACGACTTGGATTACTGTAATCAAATTTGTAAATGCTTAGTAATTCCTGTGCCTGAATGTAATTTGTCGTACTTTCAATTATGTTGAGGTGCGGGTGTTACAATATCATTTTTGGAGCTACTAATGAAAATCTTTGCAAAGAATTTTCTAAGTTAATGCAGACTGAGTTTGAGATGAGCGTGATGGGAGAATTGAAGTTCTTCTTTGGAATTCAAATCAACCAATGCAATGATGGTTACATCAAAGCAAAGATGAAACTGGTAAGAAGGTAAATCAGAAAATGCACAGAGGTATGATTGGATCTCTACTTTATTTACTGCTTCTAGACCTAATATTATGTTCAGTGTCTGCATGTGTGCTATATTTCAATCTGATCCTCGAGAATCACACTTGAGTGATGTTAAAAGAATATTTAGATATTTACAAGGATCTACTAATCTTGGTTTACTTTATAAGAAATCAAAAGATTACAAGTTAGTAGGTTTTTATGATGCTGACTTTGCTGGAGACCGAATTGAAAGAAAGAGCACAAGTGGAGGCTACCAATTCCTTGGAGCAAATCTTGTGTCTTGGTCAAGCAAAAGACAAAGCACATCTCAGCAGCAAGTTGCAGTTCTCAACTGCTATGGATGAAATATCAACTTGAAGACTACTTGATAAAAGAGAGTAACATTCTTATCTTTTGTGATAATACATCTGCAATTTGTCTTACCAAAAATCCAATATTGCATTCTAGAACAAAGCACATTGAGATTAAACATCGCTTCATAAGAGACTATGTTCAGAAGGTTATTCTTGAAATTAAATTTGTAGACACTGATCATTAGTGGGCTGACATTTTCACAAAACCCCTTGCTGAAGATAGATTCAATTTTATAAAAAGAAATTTAAATTTTCATCTTATAGAAGAATAATTAATCTCGGCGTCTTATGAAATGTATCATTCAACATCTGGTATGACATAAGCATTCACACGTGTACACAGATGATATGTTATTCACATTGCATAACTCAGTGTCTGGTGAATCGTTGCATGTGTCCGAGCACACATGTGTCATGCACGTGTGGGACTTAAGGGTCACATCACACCTACTGAGTCATGATTAATTTAGGTTTTCAATAAAAAAAATTTCTTGATTTTACTTTATTTTGGCAACTGCATTTAATGAAAAGGGAATCTTTATTTTTTCTTTTTATTTGATTTATTTCTTTTAATCAAGGGAAATGCGAAGAGGTTTTTTGAAAATGTAACTGTACCACTTTCTCAAAACTTTCCCACTACTCCACCTCTTTCGCACCACTCTATACTGTTTTTTCCCTGCGAAAAATTGTTTTCTCTCTCTATTCGCTCTCTCTGAAACCCTAAACCTCCATCATCTTCTCCTCTACTGCAACCATGACTGAAGTAAGAACTTTTGAGTATATAGCTATCTATGATACTATGACTGAAGGAAAGATTCTGATTGAGAATAGAGTTGATTTGAAGAGCTTCAAGCTCTATGGTTTTAATTTCAACAAATGTTTGAAAGCTCTCGGTTGGAAGAACTACATCTTCTGGAAATCGGTTAAAGTTCTAGTAATTACAATAAAAGAATTCTGGGGAAATGTTCGACTACACAAGGGTGGCATTGTTGAAGGCCATATTAAAGGTTATAGGTTTGTTTTTACCATTAATGGTATTGCTGAAACTATTGAATGTCCCTGTGAAGGCAATAGTTACTATGTTGGCTGGGAAGATGCCTTCAGTGGAATGGAGAAGGTGAATGAAGACTTGTTTGAAAACTATAGGCAGTTGAAGAAAGCTGGGGAACCTTTATCTGCGAAGCATCTGAAGAGTCACTATAGATTGCTTCACAAGATAATTTCCAAGAGCATCTAGCTCAAGGCTGGGTCGAGTGACATTGTTAACCATGAACAGAAGTTCATAATGAGGAACTACATGGCTAGGAAAACGATAAACTTACCAAGATTGATTTACAACAATCTGATCAATGCACTGGTTAATTCAAGGAAGGGTGTTGCTGACAAGTAAAACATTAATAAGTCCATTCCTTACGGTGTTCTTCTCACTGCAATGATGATTAAGGATAGTATTGCAAGAAAGTTAGGAGCTTTGCTAGAAGAATAAAGGCAAAAATATTTTGAAGTGGGAGCTATTGTGCATCCTGACACTTTTAGGGTCAATAGCTTGGTTAGAATGAAATTGATCACCGGTAATATGATCAAGAAGGTTAAACAAGAGCAAGAAGAATTAGCTGATGCTACTATCGGTGAAGTTGTGAAGAAACCCACCAGAAGCTCAGTATCTGGTGTAAAGAAAACTGGTGAGTCTCCAGCAAGGGAGACAAGAAGAAAGAAGCAGAAGGTGCCTCCTACACCAGAAGGAAGAGATGAACTAGAAGAAGATGAGGACCAGTTCCCCATCAGAAGCATACTAGAGAAGAAGAGAAAGGCAAAAGCTGAAAATCCTGTTTCAGCGTCTGGCCCAACGAAGCAAGTTCCTCCACCTCCTCCTCTTGCTGTTGCCTCTCAAGGCAAATGAAAGAGATTGGTTAGGCACTCTGAACTTAACCCAAAGGGATTGGATTTTACCATTGATGATTCAGTTACTGCTTTTGATACTGATGATGTCATTCTTGCACCACCACTCTTTGTTTCATCTCCACAAACACACTCCACACACTCCACACAACCCACACTCACCAAAACACAGACCAAGAAAACTACCAAATCCAAAACACAAGCCATTACCCTTGTCACTCAATAACCTCCATCCACCAAACCTCAAACCTCCCAGTTAACCACGAAAGCCAAACCTCTACCTCCTCAAATATATCCCTCTCCAGATATATCTCCTCACTCCACTCTCACCCCTTCAATCAGCTTTTCAAAATCTCTCCAAATAAACCCAAAACCTACAAAGTCAAAGTGACTTCCTCTCCAAAACCTCTCGCTCTCATTATCAAACCTACCAAACACTTTGATGCCCACAAGTTTGTGTCCTCTGTAAACAAACTATAGTTTGTAAGAGAAGAAGAGTATCATTCCATATATGATCACCCTTCTCTTTGGCACTTGAAGACTTTTACTTCAGGGGCTGCAAGATTGGAGATTGCCCCACTCTCTGAGGAGAATAAGAAACTACATACCTCCTTTGGTGGAAGACTGAGACCTCCTCCAAATAGAGGAATTATTCCTTTCTCAGTTGAACTTCCTCACAGTCTGCCAGAGTATGAACCTCTCACTCTGGAAGAGTGTGGAAGGTGGATCTTAAATGATGAATTGTCCTTCATGGCTCACTTCCTTGAAATGAAGAAGCTTGAGTTAGCTTACATGGGCAGAGATCCCTCGTCAGCATCTGTCAAAATCGTGCCTGATAGGCAAAGGTGGCTACCATGGTCCATTCCTGAGAAAAGGAAGGAACCAACTCCTGGAAAACTTCCAAAGCCAATTGGTATTAAGGAACTCAAGGAAGCTCCCAGAAAATACAATGTAAAAGCTTTGTCTCAGCTTTTAGTTAACAAACTATCTGAAGACCAAGCCAGACAAGTCTATTTGTACTTTCTCCAGAAAGATGCTTGGAGCACCGGCTCATCTGGTTGAAATAAAGCAGAAAAAGCAACCATTCCTACTGTCGGCTCTATTAGCAGGGTAACTGATACAAACCTTGCTATTCTTCATTATGATGACATGTTCATCTGTACTGTTGTTAGGCCTCCAAGTTTCACTAAACTGCAAGACCAATGGGCTGTTATTAGCAAACATCTAGATATTGGCTTCAATTGGAGTAGAATGGGAACAAATTGGAAAGACAAGGCTATTCTGCCTCATTTAAAGGTTGTCACAGAAGATGAAGATGACAAAGAAAATCTGACAAGGACTTATTTGGAAGAAAATGAGTGCACCATTACATGTCTTGCTGAGACAGGAGAAATCATAAGAAGAGAGTTGTCAGAAGTTGAGCTGAAAAAGTTCGATGAATATGTTGATGCCCTGTTCAAGCACAGAGAAACTATTTTTCTGAGTATGCTTTACCCAGAAGAAATAGTGCTTAGATGGGAAAGGGACATAGAGTTTGAGAAATAGAAGCTGGGAAGACTCATCAAATGGAGTTTACCAAATGATGATTTCTTTCAGAAGGCTCAGGAAAGAAAGGAAAGGAAATTGAGACTATCACAGGAAGTGCTTGTAGAGCATCAGAAGCTGGAATCCCAACAGGCTACTATTGCACAAGCTGAACAAATTCTAGAAGCTGCTTCTGCTCCTCATGCTACAGATGATGAAGTTGTCATCTTGCTAAGAGCTGAATTTGAAGCTATCATGGCTACAAATCAGAAGGTGAATCAGCTGGAAAGCACTGTGAACCTCCTCATGGAACGCCTCAACCAAATACTTCCCCCTCCACCAAACCCTTAAAAACATTCTCTTTTTATTTCAAATATTTTGTATTATTTTTGTTCACTTAGTACAATTCTCACTATTGCACTAGTACTCTTATATATTGAATGTTCTAACCTTTACTTCGTCAAATTTTGGGTACAATCCAACTTTTTCTATTCCGTTTTGACTATGATGCGTTTTACACTCTTTTTGTCTAATGACAAAAGGGGGAGCAAAAGTAAGGTTTGATGAATGCGCTTAAGTATCTCATAACATGCATCATTCATCTTACATAACATATTTGTATTACTCTGCTACTCATTGATATTCATTGTCTGGTGATCCGATACTGGTTGATACTCATTGGTACAAGTCTATTTTTATACTGGCACAAGATCTCAGCATCTGATCCTCTATATTTTTTTTATATATATCTGTTATTGGTACAATGATCTCAGCATCCGGATCTCAATGATTATTTTTATATATGCTCTGATACATATATGTGTTTTTGCGATCATACAAATACTCTGATAATTGAAAATGCTCCTATTTGAAAATATTTAATTATATCTGAGTATGTTGAACTCAGGGGGAGACCCTTGAAATTATTTTTTGAAACTAAATTGTTCATCAACCTTGGATATTTGTCATCATCAAAAAGGGGGAGATTGTTGGAACCTAAACGATTGAGAAGTTTAGACTCTCATTAATTTTGATGATAACAAAGTATTTATAAGGGAACAATTTATCTTCTAATAAGTCTTGAAGTGTGTAAGTATTAAAATTGTTTATGTTTTATAACTCACTCAAGCAAGAAGAAGAGATTCACAAGAGAATTGAATACATTCTATGTGTGTCTGCATCCGGTTCACTCCAGCGTCTTGCTTATAGCGAGCATCCGGTAGTGTTATCTTTTGACACATGGATTAATCAATTGCTGCGAGCATCTGTCCTATTTTCTGACCGAGCATCTGGTCTTATTATTGAAGCATGTGATGGACATGTTTATGCTCTTTTACCTCAGCTATTTTGGAACAAAATTCGAATTTGATTTTGTCCGCTCATTCTAATGTACCAGGTATCAAAGGTTACACCTTTAGTATAATTCAAAATTCTTACAAGGCAATTGTGAAAAGCAGATAGTACCATAACGGAAATGTGTACTATTCTGATATTCTCTGGAAAGGAAGAAAATGACAGAAATTCAAATTACCTCACTCAATGAATTGGAGCTGAAATTACTGCAACGATAATACCCTTAAGGACTCCTATAAATACCCCAAGGTATTCATTGAAGAAGGTTGCTAGAAACTACATTCTGAAAGAGCTATTCTCAAGTGAGCAATCAAGTTTCGTGCCAAGTTTCTGGAAACCAAGAACTGAACTTCAATATCTTATATTCTTTCTTTTAGAAAGTTATTGTTTTGAGCTTAATATTTTCATCCTCTCTGTGAGGTTTATTTGATTGTATTCAAAAGAAAATTACTTTGTGCACTTTATATTTGCCTAGTTAAATGCTTAGTTCTTTAAAGGCTCACACATACTGAGTCGTTTTGAGAAGTTAAGAGTATTGTCAAGTTTGTGACAGTAGAATACTCTTAAGAAAATTTGTAATTAGTTGATTATAGTGGAAAATCCTTCAGGAATGAAGGGATTAGACGTAGCTACCAGGTTGGTGGCGAGCTAGTATAAATCTCTGTGTCTCTTGCTTTACTTCTCTACATTTACTTCTATCTTGCACATAAAAAAAAGTTTACTTAAGTTTTATTTCCATTGTCCAGTTGCTCTTCAGCATCCGATAACAAATAGTTGTCAAAGAAGAGTGTTTTTAACTTAAAGTTTGTGAAAAGTTTTGAACACAATTTAACCCCCTTCTTGTGTTCACATTCAGATCGACCTGATCTTGTTCTCCGTTTGGGCGACGGTAGGTGGCACGCTCCCCATCGATGTTGCTCTTATGCATTCTAGCCATGGAGGTGAGTTCTTTAGGGTGTGGTCCGAGAAAGTTTTATCGGGCCCCACGGTGGACTGATTTGGACTGACTTAGTGTCTTCATTCGGTCGAGGACTCTGATATGAATTGGCTCGGGGGTCCAGCTCTATTTGATATGTGGACCCTAGGCTTCGCCGAGATGAACTGCTCCTTCCTCTGACATCCCTTTCTCTGTCATACCTTTATCTGGGGCCCCTGGGGTGTATATTGAGGCTGTCCAGGTAGCATTTCCGGGCCATTCATTGATCGACTCGGATTGTTACAATCATTCCTCCTTGGACAGGGAATTTCATGGCCAAGTGCACAGTGGACACAACTGCTCCTAGCTCGTTGATGGCTGGTCGACTGAGAATGGCGTTGTAAGCCGTCGAGGTATCTACTGTCATGTAGCGAACGCTGATGGTCTTCTGTTGCGGCTCAGGCAAGGGAATCTAATCGTAACTCGTAATAAAAGTGAAGTATATTTAAGACTTCGAATATCGAACCCACAGAGAATGCACGAGTACCAATATAGTAAAGACTCTATTGGGGCAAAAATATAAGTGTGGCAACAAAGTGATATCATAAGACATGTCAGTAAATAGAATGCCCAATTAAAGGTGTAAGTTCAAATAAGTCAACAATCTGTGATTTACAAGTCATATTCTCACTAATCTCAAAGTGTTTATAGGTATAGTCGTTAACGCTCAATTTTTCAAATGAAGTAACATTACCATAGGCTTGTACATTGACCAAAACTCTACTATTAAAGTCTATTCATCAAGCAAAAGGGGAATGAGGGTCTTTCATGAGTTGTAATGGGGCCAAGGTAATAATGTTAGGTAGGATAAGATAAAGAAAATGTCATGCAAAGGGGTCAGAAACAAATCAACCAAAATAAGCAACCTTTTTCTTTTTCATTTTAAAGAGTAGGCAAGAGTCCCCAAATTTTTTATCAATAAATTTTTTTTGTATTTCTTGAAGGCACTATCATAACAAACATATTTCTTTTTCAATATATATTTTTTCTTTTCTTTCCTCCTTTCATGCATTTATGCAGCAAATAAACATTATTAACAACTAGGAGGGGAAATAGATACTAAGCTTTCTTTTTATAAACAAATGTAAGGGATTCATAACATTATTCTTTTGATCTTTGCCACTAATTGCTCTTAAAGAGTATTTTCTAAGGTTGCCTTCACAGAGTATAATCGACATTAACAAGAAAGGGTAACAAAGAATTATGATTTTAGGCAAAAAAGTGGGCAACTAGTGGTAAGATGAATTCAAAATAGAAGTGACCTGAAAAATTCCTAAAAATTGCCCTTTTCAAATTTACATGATAATAAACTTATATTCGCTTTGTAATGGTCTCAGCACAAGTTCTGGAAGGCACATTCATAGAAAAAAAATCACTCAAACAAAGAAAAGAGGCAAAAAGTATGATGTGGCTTCTTGTTTCAGGCTCAAATCTCACATTTAATGGCTTACACAGAAAATTGAAACTTACAGAACTTCAATGCTAATTTTCAGCAAATTCTAATACTAACAACAAACTTATTTCAATCATAAGTTGTCAGAAAAAAATTTAATAGCTCCTAAATCAGTAAAATTTTATAGTTCTCTATAATTATAAGCATAGCGAAGTAATGAGCAAAATATAAAATCTCTCCCCACACTTATTTCTAGCAGTGTCCTCACTGCGATTAAGATAGATCAAGCACAAAAGGGATAAAAGAAAATAAAAATAATTATGCTAAAGTAAAAGAAGGTGGAAAGAGACTCCCCTCTGAAAAATATCACTAGCAAATTGAATGGGGATATGAATAAGCATTGATGTTTCCTTTCCGAATACCGATTAAGCTGGTAAGCTGGCGCAAGAACGGTGCATCACAACAACTAAAAAATTTAGAAACAAAATAAAACGAAATAATCGTAAAATAATATAACAAAATAAATATAAAAGCAATAAAATAAAATGCTTTTCCCGGCGTCGCAGTGGTGGCCCTGATCCTGCGTCAAGGCCCAAAGAAGAAACAAATCTGGCTAGGTGACTGTGCCGTCGCTCAAGGCTCTCTCGTTTATAGAACGGGCTAACCACTGCACGCTTACACACCGGTCTCTCGATCTTCTTTGGCCTTGTATTTGGGGATGTAATGGGCATCCCCTGTGAGAGCTCTCTAACTCTCGGAGTCCTGCCATCCTTCTGGGATCTCCAAAAGTGCTCCCAAGTACTCCGACGTCCGTACCGTCTCCGCCGTCTCAAATGCTAGCCCGATGTTGAACTCGGTTAGGGTGATCTCGTGGTGGACTCCATGGAGGTAGAATGTAACTACCAGATCCTGGTCTGGCTCATCCTCCATCTTTGGATGCTCAGGCTCCTAGTGCCTCATGTGGTAGCCAAAGGTGGCTAGCAAATCAAGGAAAACCTCCACATGAGTGGGCAGTCTGATAGAGGCTGCTCGGAGCCATTCGATCCTCTGCAGCAATGTCTCCACCTCCCCTTACAGACCAACCTGCTTGAGGACATCAAAGTCCAGGTATCTCTGGGTGTGGGTATGGAAGTCCCGCATCTGTCTGTATCGTTCCCTGTGCTGCTGTGGGATATAATATGGCATGGCTTTGGATGCGCATGCTGCTGCAAATGAGGAGGCCTCACCTCTTTGGCGCTTAGATATTTTCCTGCAAAAATAAAAATAAGAAAAATTAGAAATTTATGCAGTATTCTGTGTTTGGTACGGTCGTACTTCGTGTGGTATGGTCGTACTCAATATCTCTGTACGTCCTAATTAAAACAGTAAGTACGACCTGACTCAAGTATTATGTACGGTCGTACACTGCCACAGGTACACCCGTACTTGTATTCTATCTTCAACCCTAAGGCCGCCAGTACGACCTTCAGTACGGCCTATTCTTGATAGGTACGGTCGTACTACGTTATGAATTTGTAAAAAATCTACCCTATGATTAGATTTTCGCAGTTTTAAGCTAAAATTTAAGTCTCTAATCATTTCTAGAGTCTCTAAGCATGCAAAACCAAGCCAAAACTACTCCTAAATTGCTAAAGTTAGAATTAAACAAAATTAAAAACCTAAAACAACAAAAAACTAAAAACAACCAGGGAAAACAATCAGTGCCTGGATAGTCTTGGAATGAAAAATACAAAGGATTTGTGGTTAGAGGGTGCTTGAGTGGAGAGGATTTGGGTATACGAGGGTGTGGTACGCCCTTACCGCCAGTACAACCTTAAGTATGGCCTATTCTTGATAGGTACGGCCTTACTGTGCTACAGATTTATGAAAATCTACCCTATGATCAGATTTTCTCAATTTTAAGCCTAAAATTTAAGTCTCTAATCATTCCTATGGTCTCTAAGCATGCAAAACCTAGCCACAACTACTCCTAAAAGCTAAAGTTAGAAATAAACAAAATTAAAAACCTAAAACAACTAAAAACTAAAAACAACCAGTGAAAACAATCAGTGCCTAGATAGTCTTGGAATGAAAAATACGAAGGATTTGTGGTTAGAGGGTGCTTGAGTGGAGAGGATTTGGGCGTATGAGGGTGTGGTACGCCCTTACCTCTCACTGTTACCTCATATTTCTAGTCTCTAGACACGGGGTATGGCCGTACCTGGTTATATGTGCAACCGTACCTACCTGTTTCTCCGTGTTTTTCAGGATGAAGTCACAGGGTACGACCATGCCTAAAGAAAGGTATGCTCGTACATACTGTTTTTCCAGAAAAATTTTTGTTTTCAGAATATTTCATTTTTTTGTATTTTTAAGAATAAAATCAATAATTAAACAGAATGAATAGAATAAAATAGAAATAGAAATAAGAAAAATGTTAGTAAACACAGGTTTCCTCCTGGTAGGCGCTTGTTTAATGTCCCGAGCCTGACGGTTCGGAGGACTTAGAATTAGTCCTCAGTGGGCAATGGCCCTTCTTTAATGTTACCTTTCATCTTCTTACTACTATCGTCATCAGAGTGATCCATCCAAGCAGGGCCTGAGCACTTCTGTGGTGGGTTCATTGTGCACCCACATTCTTCGCAGATGTAAATTGGCTCTCTTATAATGGGTGAAAATGTCCTAACAAATTTCTTTACCAAGTCATTCTATGTCTCTATTTCTTCAGTTGGTAGGAGATATAGCCATATTTTAACTTCCTCATCTAATGAAAATGGAAATATTTTCAATTTTGCTTCATCTGGAGACAAGTTCTTATATTTAGCATTCCTCATCTTTTTGCAGAACTGTCCTATGTGCTGAATAGGATCTTGCCCTGTTGTTCCTTTTAATTGTGGGCTGAAACCTCTGAAATAATGGAAGGGTATAATTCAAAACTAGTAAATTCTTCAAAAGTGCCATCCTTCAATTGCTAAAATCCTTGGGTATGGTCCTCTTTTCTTTTTCCTCCAATGTGGGTTGGAATGCCCTGAAAAACTCTTCCATTAATTCATTCCATAATGCAAAGCAGAATTTCGGATAAATTGAGAACCATTGCTTAGCCACTCCTCCAAGAGAAAGGGGGAATAACTTCAGTCTTATCTCATTTGCAGTGGTTCCTGCATATTTGTCAATCTTAACTAAGTCATAAAAATTTAGTATATGGGGAATGGGATCCTCCCTAGGAAATTCTTTGAATTTAGGCAAGCAAAGTGCTTCCACAATCAATGAAGGGGTTATGTTCTTATCCTATTCAATAGAGTTATTATCATGTTCCTCAACTTGCTCTTCTTTTTCTTTCTCCTATTTAGGTTCCATATCCTGTAAGAAACAATAAGAAGCACTAGAGAAAGAAGCTTTATTAGCATTATAAATATTGAAAATCTCTTCTTCATATTCAATTCTTAGAGTCATAGTTCCCTTCTTTACTTGAAAAGTGGCATCTCCTGTTGCCAAAAATGGTCGTCCTAATATAATAGGGGCATCTTTGTCTTCCTCCATATCCAAAACCACAAAGTCAACTGGGAAAATAAATTTTTCCACCTTAACTAGCATATCCTCTATTATCCCTCCTAGGTAAACAAGAGTTCTGTCACCTAACTGCAAAGACATGTTAGAAGGTTGTGGTTCCTGCAAATTTAATTTTCTAAAAATAGATAGAGGCATTAGATTCACACTTGAACCCAAATCACATAGTGCGTTGAAAGAATTATTACCAATTAAGCAAGAAATGGCAAAGGTTCCTGGATCTTTAAGCTTAGGTGGTAATTTATTCATTAACATAGCAGAGCAATCTTCATTTAAATTTAGTGTCTCAACCTCTTCCAATTTATTTTTATTAAAATTTATTTCCTTTAGAAACTTCACATATTTAGGCACTTCAGAGACAATATCAACAAAGGGAATATTGACATGCAATTTTCTAAGTTTTTCTAATAATTTAAATGCTTCCCTATCCTTATAAAAAAATTTAGAACTTTGGGGAAAAGAGTTACTTACCTGCTGAGGCTCAGTTTTAGCCTTCTCCTCTTCCCTTCCCTCTGGAATGTCCTTCATTGTAATGCTTGGTTCCTCCTTTGCCATAAAGATTGCATTGTGTAACACCTAGTTTCCGAAGTGCTACGGTGTAACCCAATCTAATGCTGAAAACATTTGATGCTCGTATGCTTTCAGTAAAAGGTACTCTTCAGTATTTCGTAATGCAAAATAACAGTAAATTTTTTTTCCTTTATCTTGTCCTTGAAAACCCTTTTCAAAATGAGACATAAAGAGTACTAAAATTTTCTAAACAATGAGTAATCAATCTTTTGTCAGATATCAGAGTATAACATATCATATTGACTGCATTACAAACAATAAAACATACCATAATCATTTCGCACTGCTGCAAGGTTTTCTGAAGAGTGTAATTACTAAACAATAGATTATTACACAAAGAATAAAGTCATGCTCCACCAACAAGTCGAGAGACAAGATAACACCCTAAGCTAAGTTGGCCAATGACTATAACTCTTACTAAGAAACCGTTCAGCAAGATCAAGACATAGAGCACACAGAGGAATCTTCCTCCACTGGCTCATTCTTCATTGCTCCTGGAAAGGACGACTGCAGTAGCAATGTGGAACTCCATCTGGTAACATCCATAAGAATGTCCAATCTAACAATAGTGCAAGGGTAAATTCTTTGTCCACGAGCTTATCATAAGCTATGTCGCATGCAAACAAGATATATATACTTAATACAACAACATGCCTTTATATACATATAAATATTTAACAGACCGCAAACATCAGCATGGCATATCAAGCAATTTGCATGTGAACAAACAATTCAATCAGCCAATCAACAATCCTGTCATCGCATATTACAATGTGGTTAATTATGCATGTCAATGCTTTATGAACAAGTTGTGTATACACTTGTAGCCTTAAACAAGGACCGCAATAGGACAAGGAAAGCCTTTTCCAGGTCCGGACAAATTCCCCTACCAAGGGTAAAATGACACTGGGAGCAGCTTCCAGGCCGGGCACTAGGAACTGCCTCCAGATTTGAATGATTCTTGATTGTGATGCATCAATCCAATTCTTTAGTATGGCCCACCCACCATATAGAGTGTCCAAGATATCTTTTTAATTAACTAATACGGATCGACGAGCCATCAACTCTCTTCGTTTGATGAAATTCCATTCTCAGTTTTCTTATCATACCTATGAGCTACTAATTCTGAAAATACTTCTTTAGCTTTAGGTCATTGGAACTCTGGTTGTGCTAAATAATGTATTAGAGGAATTCAGAGAGGCGGTGTGAACACTTTTAATTACCAAGTCTTTCTTAGCCAGAAATTTCCTAGATGCATCATTTAACTCAACTGTTTTCGCAAATTTCACTGTTTACTCAAGTTCTTTTTCGAATGTGCTTCCTTTGGAAAAAAAAATTGCAAGCTTTGCCTAGTTTTACTAAAACCCTTACGCTATTTTTTAAGTCAAAATGCCCTTAATATTTCATTTGGGAAATCTTTACTCGGCTTGTGGAATCGCATCGGATTTACCGTTGTAAATCGTCAAACCAATAACAGTTAATTGTCGCATTATTAATTAATTCATCATCATCAACAATATTTTTCATACTTCAATCAATTTCAAGTTCAAGTTAAATCAAACATGATTTAAGTCACATAATACAATTCAATCATGCCACGTAGGGCCAAATCACATAACAGCAATTCATGCTAACATAAAATAATACTACACGTATTATCACACAATTAAACAATCAATCAAACCAAATAACAAACAACACGAAAAGCCTAAACTCATTATGTAAGAATTTCCCTTACCTTGAATGCATTCCAAAGAGGTAATTCCCAAGTTGTCGTCAAGTCGTACCTCGCATGAACCTTAACAATGCAAGTTTAACTAAATTAGAACCAAAAACTCAAGTCTATTGCCCTTAGGGCAGCCACAGGTTTAGGGTTCCCTAAGGCTAGGAATTACTCAACTTAATCCCTATTTCATCACATCTAGTCATATGTCATGAAGTAAGTTCAAATCATGCAAGTTTTGAAGTTTTTACAAAACTATCACACTTAGAAAATACTAAAACCAAAACTTACCACTTTGAATAGTGTTTTACCAATTGGAATAGTATTTTACCACTTTGAATAGTAGTTTCTCAACTTTGAACAACTTTTTAAAGCACTTAGACATGTCACAAAACTTTGGAAATAATTTCCTTATAAGTTTAAAACAAATCTTAAGACATATACCAAAACTTTTTCCCAAAATGAAATCTCTTTGAAAGCTTTTGTTAAATCAAATATTTAACCAATTTTTACAATTATTTTAGGCATAAATCAAGTCATTATCACTTTACAAAAACTCTTAAGGGGTCATGGTTTTGTGACTTCAAAAACAAACCCAAAGTTTCAAATCTTTAACTTCTAAATCATGACAACTTTGTTAGATCCAAAAATCCTTACCATAAATCAGCTTCTTTATCACTTTGATACACTTAAAAATAAGTTAAAACTCATTCTAAAACTTAGTCATTCCCATGGTTTTGAAGAACAAAAACCAACCAAATTAAATTTCACAAACCTAGCTTAACATGCATATATGACTAGATCTAAGTATATAAGCTAAAACCCTTCCAAGATCTAACTCCAAAACAACTAAATAAAGTCAAAAATATCCCCTTAGAACATCCATGAGATTTGGCCTGTCCAAGATCTAAGGGTTTCCAAATTTTTAATTACACAAAACTCATTTAATCATGAAGGTAATGGTAGATCTAGAAAGTATTAAGCTTAAACATCAAGAGCTAAGCAATTTCTAAGCAAAACAAAACTAAAAACATGAAGAACTCATCCATGGCAGCCAAGTGGAAAATAAGACGGGTTAGGAGGCTTACCAAGAAGTTTGATGATGATTGATCAAGGATTAAGAAGAAAGAAATGGAGATTACAAGCTTAATCTCTAAGTTTCTTCAAGAACACCAACTTTCTCTCACTAGAATTTTTCTTCACCAATTCATTAATGGAAGAAATGAAGATGATGGGCACTTAATGAAGAAGGAATCACGAAATTGGAGGGACAAGGAGGAAACAAAAATTGTTCATTTAGTTGGATCTTAACCATTTAGTTACAAACTAACTACCAATTACACCTAAGCAAATCACATGCTTCCACATGTCATTGGTGGGTCCCAAGAACATGTCTTGGCTGCCATTGGTCCAAAGTGGTCGACCTCCCCTCCAAAATATCAAAGGGTATCGCTTCGGCGCGTTATCGATCAACCGGGTGCAAGGCGTTTCACGTATATTAAGGTTTTTCACCCGTCGCTCTAAAAAAATTTCTATTTCACCAGCCCACACCTAAAATTTATTGTTCAGTCAAAATATTCCTCATGACATGAGAAATGCACCCAGGTTTCTCGTTTTCTCAAAATACGAGCCAAAACGTTGCAATTATGCAGTTTCTAGGCGGGAAAAATACACTAAATATTTTCTGTTGCCCACAAATTCCCCTAAATTTCCAATAAATTAGAAATATTGAAAAATACGTAAATCTCAAATACAAAATTTGGATCACGTTTGGGTATGTTTCTGTTAGAAACTCACCCGATAGCCTCATAACGGCAGAATTACTATGGCATAGTAAAACTGTAAATTAGTAATAAATACTAATTCTAATTTTTCCTATCATCAAGGATAATTTTAAACAATAAAATTATCCATAGAAAATTATTAACAGAGAATTCGTATTAAATACAACAGAAAACAATAAATTAATAATTAACTAAACTTCGAAAATTCAAACCGTGGCTTAAAAATATTTATTAAGTCCTAAAAATTATTCCGACTTCAATAAAATAATTCTTTTAATCAAACAACAAGTTTACATGATTTTCAGGATTAATTCATATTAAAAACAGTATACATCTACACTGTTTGTTAATCTGAATTAATTACCAAAACAACGAATTATTTACGACAAATCTTTGCAGTTTTTCATACTTTTCACAAACCATTGAGGTGATCAATCTCTTTGATTTATTTCCAAGTAGTCAGAAACTGTAAAATAATTTCATAAAAATTGGGGTGTTACACATTGTACTTCTCATTTGGATTTGGTTCCACTTGACTTAGAAGCACTCCTTTTTCTCTTTGAGTCATTATATTTACCAAGGTTGACATTTGGTCTTTTATTGATTTCTGGTCTTCTGAGGTGGTGCCTACTAATTTTTTTAAAGTCTTGAACCTCTCATCCACTTGTCCCACGAAGTTGTTAAAGTCATTCCAACCGGGACTTCTATCACTTTGAGCATGGTTCTGTAAATGTGGCGGCTTCTAAGTATTTTGACTCTAGCCTTGTGATTTATGTTTGCCTCCCAATGAGAAATTGGGGTGTTCCTCCATCCGGGATTATAAGTGCTGGAGTGGGGGTCATTCTGTGGCTTATTTCCAATAAAGTTCTCCTCCTCGGTGCATCTTTAGAATCATGACCTATTATTCCACAGAAATTACAAGAAGCTCTGGTTGCCTTGGTTTCAATGGCTTTGAGTCTTTCTTCAGTTTTCTCCATGAAACCCGTTAAAACTCCCATACACGGATGTCCGTGTCTTTGCATGTATTTCAGTATAGTTTCTTGCATTCCAGCTTTTGGGTCAAAATCCCTTTGGCCTCCAACATTGGCTTCTTCCAATTGGCTTTCAATTTCCATGCATCCTCAGTCATTATTAGATGCTATTGCATTAGATTAAGGTTGCACTGCCATTAGAGTCTCTATTTTTTTGGTCATTGCCTCCAACTTTGCTTTGAGGGTTGTGTTTGTACCCATTTTATAAATTCCTGCCTGCTGGTTCTTCCTTCCGGTTTGTCTTTCTCCTGCTGATCACTGAGAATTATTCTGAGCCATTTCAGCCGTTATATCATAAGCCTCAGTGGGTGTCTTCTTTCTGAAAGATCCTCCACAAGCAGCATCAACAGCACCTCTAGTATGCATGGTGAAACCATTGTACAAAATTTGAACTAGCTGTCATTTGGTAATACCATGATGAGGGTAGCTCCTAATTAAATCTTGAAATCACTCTCATACCTCATGCATTGATTCTCTTTCATTTTGAGTGAACCCAGATATGTCAACTCTCAGCTTTACAGATTTCGTAGGAGGAAAATACTTGTTCAGGAATTTAGTTTTTAGGTCCTCCCAGGTGGTAAATGAATTTAGTGGAAGTGAATCCAACCATAATTGTGTCTTCCCCTGCAGTGAGAATGAGAAAAATCTTAATTTAATGGCCTCCGGTGTCACACCTTGACACTTGACAGAATTTGCAACCAATTGGAATCTTTTGAGATGAGCATTTGCGTCTTCAGAAGGTAAGCCAGAGAATTGCACTACAGATACCATTGAAATCAGTGCTGGCTTCAGTTCGAAATTAGCGGCCCCAATTTCCAGATAGTTGATGCTATCTGCCACATCTGTAGCTGGAGTGAAGTACTCGTTCAACGTAAGTTCGTTCTCCATTGCTAGCTGTTGTCTTCTCAACAAACGAAGTGTTCTTTCGATTTTTGGATCAAATATTAATTCAGGATGTTGAGACCTTGTTTGCATACACCAAAGGGAACCAAATTAGAATGTCCTTCAAATAATAAAGTAAACAGAAAAATAAACAAATAAAATAAAATGCCTAAAGTAACTAGAATCTCGTTCAATCAATATCGCTTAAACATTCCCAGGCAACGGCGCCAAAAACTTGTTGCGGCTCAGGCAAGTGCACCTGATCGTAACTCGTAATAAAAGTGGAGTATATTTAAGACTCCGAATGTCGAACCTACAGGGAATGCGCGAGTACCAACGTAGTAAAGACTCTATATTATTTAGGCTAACGAAGGTCGTAAATAGAGAATTGCAAGAATTGTTACGCAAATAAAATAACAATTAAACGATGTGCAAGAACGGGGTAAGATTATTATGGGAGGCCTAAGGGAACCGGGTTCACCAATACTTAGCTCTTGAATTTACTAATTAATTATTATGAGATCTATTTTCCGATTGAAAGCTAATCACTGACTCTAAAATTACTAACACTATTTGGTCATGCAATGTTAATAGTCTTCTTCCTAAATAACTACTAAGTTTGGTCATGCAAGGCAATTAAAGGATAGAGCATTAAGAATATGTGAGTTTGTTAATTTAATAACCGATTATAAACAAGCAATAACCTTGTCCGGGCATGCAAAGCGAGTTCTTTTATTCCTAGAGATCCATTAACTAACTATGGTATGATCACCGCCAATTAAGTCAACTAGTTAAAGGTTGATCAGGTTTTATAGGATTAAGCATGCTAGGGATAAAATAATCAATCAAAATAATAGAAACTCGTAAAACTAATTAGATAAATATCAAAACCGTCATAAAGGTTCCCACATTACCCCTAGTGACGGGTTTAGCTACTCATGTCTAATGATAATAACATAAACTCAAACATGAAGCCATAGAATCCATAATAAAGGGTATAAATCTAAATCTAGACACCCTTTCAGTATGATGACGGTCCTTAAGCACGTTCTTCACGTCCTCACGAGCTCCGGTAGCAAAAAAGGATTGGTACCAAGCTCGAAGGAAACAAGGATCAATGGAAAAGCAAGGGAATTCTGAGAAACTCTCACAAAGGGGCTAAGAAATCAGATATTCATCAAAAGGTCTGGAATCTAGGCTAAGATGGCCTATTTATAGGTTGAGATGTGGATTAAGTCATTTCGCTTCAAATCTGCAAAATCTGGGATGGGGTACGGCCATACCAGATATATACACGGCCGTACGGGACATTAATTGTGATGTTGGCCCATACTTGTGCACTCTGCACTCCCTGACATCAACTGTGTATAGCCGTACTGAACTTTTTCATCAACGTCAGGCTGTACTGACCAAGGGGGTACGCCCCTACTGCTTCTCTAATATAGGTACGCCTGTACTGACTAACTGTCAGGCCATACCGCATGTCTAAAGGTGCTTACTAGTTTTCAGTCCATTCTCACATCTTTTACTATGAGTGGAGTCTTTATGAATTTTCTGCAAAATAAGACATAAGTGAGTACTTTTATACTTTAAATAGTGCAAAATGATAAATTAAGTACTAAAAATTCCCTATAAAAGTAGACATTTTGGTGTGATAAAATCTTCGTAAGCTGACCCTCTCCAAAAGTGGTCAAAAGGTCCTTGTATCCCATGACACCCACTTGGTTTCCTCCAAATCTGATGAAAGCTCCGTCATAAGGCAATAGCACGGAGGTGGGGTAATTGAGTTATTTGTAAGCGTCAAAGTACATGATGTCGGCCGAGCTTCCATGATCTACGAGAACTTGTTTAATGGTAGCGTTGGCTACCTCCGCCGAGATTACCATCAGGTCGTCTTGATTGAATACTATTCCCGTGAAATCATCGTCCGTGAAGACCATGGGTGGGAGCCTCCTCGGACGGTCGAGGAGGCTCCGCCTAGGGCAAATCCTCCTGCAGTTGTGTTGACTGATTGTTTCTTAGGGGCCGAGTTGGTCTCGGCTTCTACTTCTGCATCTCGAGGTCCGACTGTGTCTACGTTCCTGCCTACCTTCTCACAGTGGGTCATGGGATTTTCCTCTGCCCCTATCTGGTCCTTGGTCTCTGTCTTCTTTCCTTACGTATTGAGAGAAATAGCCTTGTCTGATCAACTCCTCAATGTGATCCTTCATAGCTTGGCAATCTTCTGAAGAATGCCCTATCGTCTAGTGGTAGGTGCAATATTTTGTTCGGTCGGCATTTTCTAGTGGTTCTTTCCGCGACAATAAAGGTATTAAGCTAGTGCTATGAACTTCCTGTAGGAGCCTCACTCTGGAGACTGTGAGAGGTGTGTGATGATTATACTTGCCCCCTCTGTTTGCCACGCCTCGAACCACATGAGGTCTTCTAATCGGCCTTCTTCCTATTCGGATGCTCCTTCCCCTGAGCGACGACCGTCTCATATCATCCCCACTCTGCTCGCTTTGCCTGGACTTCTTCGATGGAAATGAATTATGCGGCTTGGGCACAGAGCTCGTCCAGGGCCTTGGCCAGCTTTCCAAATAGCGAGTTGGAGAATGTGCTAGGCTTCAGCCCTGCCAACAGAGATTACAGTTGTACATCATCTGGAAAATTTGAGATCTGGTTGGCTTTGTTGTTAAACTTGGTAATAAAGTTTCTTAGTGATTTTTTGGGTGCTGCTTGATACACAGCAGTTCGGCCGGAGATTTCCCTTATACACTAGCAGTGGAGAAGTGAGCGGAGAATTTGGCGGCAAGCTCGGAGAAGCTACCGATAGATCCGGCTGGAAAATCAGAAAACCAAGTTAACGCAAGGCCCACCAGAGTCCCTGCAAATGCACGGCAGAAGGCCGCATCACAGGTTCGCATTACCAACATGTGGCTCTTGTATCTCTTCAGGTGGGCCGCTGGGTCGAATGTTCCATCGTATACCTTGATGGGCGATGGTTTAATGTGGTCTGATAGGGGAGCAACCATCAGGGCATCGGTGAAGGGACCCCAGGTGTTCTTTGGGTCAGGTATTCTCGGCCTCAACTTCTTTTGTCGCGTTCATGGCTTATTCTTGTCACAGGATACGAGATTGGTCACGCTTGTCTTTGGTCATCCGGATCTCGTGATCGGTCTGCGATGCTTGGGTATGCTCAGTTCTTGATTTTTGCTCCTGTTGGAGGACTTATACCCGGTGGCATAGCTCTTCATTCTCCTGCTGTGCTTGGCAGTGACGTTCTTCGTTCTCCTACTGCATTTTATCCAACCGTCTGAGTATTTCCTGCAGGGCCAGATCTACTCCTTGATCGTGCTCATCTTGCCTCTGGTCGTCTTGCCCGTGCGTCTGATCTGCTTGGGTTTGATCAACCTAATCTTGTTCTCCGTTTAGGCGACCGTTGGTGGCATGCTCTCTGTCATTATTGCTCTTACGCGTTCTAGCCATGGAGGTGAGTTCTTCAGGGTGTGGTCCAGGATAGTTATACCAGGCCCCACGGTGGGCGCCAAAATTTTATTGCACTGAGAATGGTGGACTAAGCCTAATTACAATACATGCGAATACAGAGAGCTACAGAACTTAATAGCTACTGTTTGCTAGTCTAGTAATAGTGGAAAAAAATGAAGTAAGGGTCCTATTTATACTACTCTACTAACCACAAGCCGTTGGAGCGTGACTTCTCTTCTAAGTTGACCTAATGGACTGATCTGATTTCATGGGAGCGCAGTTAGTGCGAGCATGGGTATCGTATTTCCCGAGCTTTGGGAACTACCTTATCTTCATGAGCTATCACAACAGTCCTACCCTCACGAGCTGAACTCTACCAGAGCTAGGGTTGACCCCTATGACTTGATTTGCCTAGGCCGAGTACTCTTGAGCTGATCCGAGATGGGCCATTCATTAGGTTATATTTGTTATGGTCTGACTAATATTGGGCCAGCCGATTGGGCCCTGGTCGGTGTACCGAACACATATATTTGGTTGTTCACTAGTTCGTTAATTTCTCAATTTCTGTGTTTTCTATCATTGTTTAGTGTAACATTCCGTCAGGATATGACACCACAATATAAAATAACAGGACATCTATATATACAAAATAACAACATCAGCATGATATTTATATTACAACAAACAACATGTTATCTGAGGAAAAATATAATATATGCAACACCAAAATACTTTTACAAGACCCAAAAAGCCACTGGATGTGGTACTACAAAAAAGTATATACATTCGTCACACACTGCAAAAGAAAAACATCACCCATGTCCACCTCCGCTAGATCCCTCTCCCCATGAGTAGGCCCAAAGGGTTGGTTGCTCCTCTTCCTTTGATAGATCTATAGTAGAAGATATAGAATCACAAAAAATGAGGAGAAAAGAAATACATCAACTACTATAAAAATGGGAAAACATAATAGAATAAAATAGTTCAACATGTGCACACAATGTTGGAACCAGACGAGTGATAAAGTTTGATCCCAAATTAATTTTGATGATAATAAGATCCTTTGGGATAAACAATTAGTCTCAAGGTTTTTAACCAAGCTTATGTAAGTGTGCAAATGATAAGTCTTAGAGAAATCTTGAAAAGATTTCATAAGACACAGGTTTATAGAAAAAAGACATTACGTTTGGCATTACAAAGATATGTCTTCATCTCTACAAGAAAGGATGCATGTGTCTGGTGACTCCTCAAGGAACCGTGCATCTGCACGTTGTGAGCTGGCAAGTGTTTCCTTCTCTGTCTGATGTAGCAAGTCTACTCACTATAACATCCCACCTATAGTATAAATGCATTCTTTATATAATTTGCTTCTAAAGCAGTAAAGTTACAATAATTAATCCTTTAAGCATAAAGTCATGGAGCATACACTTTTATTAGAACATTAGTGTAGGAGCTGGTATTAGTAAATAGAATGGGTAAGTGGGTGGAATTCCAGCCCAACTATTTAGCCCAACACTTGTTGGTGGACATACTTGGGATTAGGGATTTTTCATAGGGGCATAATTGTACTTTCATTACAAGTATAACCTATGCGCCATTTCTCCTTCATTTGGTCGACCTTACCCCTTTCTTCTAAAAACATGCAATTTCAGAAAATACTCTGATACACCCACACAACAAATCCTAAAGATTGAGAAAGAAAAGGAGGAAGAAGTTAGTTCAACTAGCCAAACTGGGAACAAGAAAAGCTAGGTCAAGATTCTTAAAGGTGAGAAGAAGAGCGAGAGAGTTCGAATAGGAGAGGAGAATAATGAGGATTAATTTCTGATTTTTCTTCACACTCAAGCACAATTCTTTAGAAAGGTGAGTCCTTCAAGCTTTTAAAGTCTTAAAGTCATGGATAACCATAACTCCCATGTTAGGAATAGTATTGTACCTTCAATTTGGTATTTTAAGCTATCATGATGGTTTTGGGTGGATCCATAGAGTAATCTTGTCTTGTGATTGTTGTTGAAGTTGAGTTTTTATTGATTTGTGAAAGTATGAATGTGTTGCATGTGGGAAATTCTGTCAAAATCTTTGTTTATTGAAGTGGGATTGAATAAAGAAAGTTGAAAATGAATTTAGTGGTGATTGAGTAGGGTAGGAACCCAGAGGGGCTAATTAAGAGTTAATCAAATTAGGAATTTTAGAAGACTTGGGAATGATTTTTGTGTCAATCTGTATTGGTCTCATGATTCTTAACAAGCAAGACTTGTTAGAACTTAGATTGTATATGGTCTATTTGATTGATTTTGGGTCCAAGAACCATCAAAAAAGGGTTTACAATGATGAAGGCATGAGGTACCAAAACCTATGACATCAGAAAACACTATACAAAAAAAATTGCACAGGGGCACGTGGCGCGCTTCAAGTCCGAAGCAAAAGTTTTGCAAAGTGCTGTGCGCGTCTGAGAGGTGTTCGAGCGCATCCTCCTGTGTTGAAACTAGTTTAAACACGCTGGAACACCCATAATGCTATATGTAAGTGATGTTTCTTTTCTTTTATTTATGTAATTGAAGTAATGCTTCTATATACATATGAAATGCCGATATTGAACATACATGATTTGTTGATGGTATATGTTTATTTCATAATTATGAATAGATAAACGAGAAAGGGAAGAACAGTTTCCCTTCGATAATGGAGGGGTGGTATAGATAGGCAAGTTGGGATGCCACTTGCGGGTTGTAGACGCCTAACCATCTATGCTGCATACAGATGTCGGTCTGGGGTCGTGATGACAAGCTTGGCGATAGTAGGTAATGATCCAAAACCTCATCCGACAGACCTGACAGTGTAGTATTCAAGTTCAAGTTACTAAGAACCAAAGAAAAATTATTAAGGTTCAATATATTTTAGCTAAATGAGCTCCTTTTGTTTATTTCTCCTACTTTTATCTCAATATCTATTTTCTTAGTATTGGAGTGATAGTGAGGGGTCCGTGGAGGACTTACTGAGATTATTATCTCATTCTTTTCATATCCCCTTTTTAGATAACTAGGTCCAGACGGATGCATAGAGGAATACCAGAGACATGTTATCATCTCTTTTTGTGATACTTTTAGGAAGATCTTCTACCTTAGTGAAATATTTTGGAATAGTGAATGTATTTAATTGTTATTTTTCACTCTTATTTGTTTTATTTCTAACAAAAATGTAGTAGAAGTACTTGTTCAACAGTATGGATATTAACTTAATATGTAAATTAAGTTATCCCGTCTTTTTAGTATATGCTATGAATGTATGAAACCCTCAATTCAAGTATATTGAATGTTGGGTGTCATTCACTTGTACAAGGCAAATTTTTGTCTTGTAGTTCTTAATCCAACCTTGATGGTGGTGCACCCTGGAAGAAGTGTCTACCTAGTATTCTCGGTATTGAGAAAGACAAGAAGCATTTTTGAAGCCAATAGAGATGTCTACAAGGAAAAAGGAAAATTTAGAAGCAAGCACCGTATAGTGTTTCTGAGTTTCTCTCCAGTTAGGCAAAGATTGGAAAGAATAAGAAGACGAATAAATATTGAAGTCGGTGAAAATGAAATTAAAACTTAATGAAGTGAATTCAAGTCATAACGGTTTAGTGTGCAACGACCCCATGCTTGAGCGTGCCAACATTGAAGTGTCACCTATGAAAATATTTTCAGTGATACAAAAATAAAGAAAACATAAGAGATTGGTCAAATAATATGAAACCCTTTGTTTTGCAAAGGAACACATAGGCATTCTCCCTTGAGATGGTTTAGTGTTAGTGTTGCTACATGAATTATTTCAATTCACAAACCCAACATTTAAGTGTGATACTTGGCCATGCTCAATGTCCATAACTAAGCCATATTGATGAATTTTGAATAATGACGCTAAAATGGAGACGAGGGCATCCTTTAAGCATTGAAACACTCTGGCATCGATTTATCTAACACTCAATCATTGAGGAGAAGGTTGAAGGATGAGAAAAGATTTATCTAACACTCTGGCATTGCCTTCTCATCGAATATGAAATAATTCCCCTAACACTTAACGAAATCATCTGTCTATATGACAACGATGAATCATTTGTCTGTTTGAGGATGATAGCGATTGAAATGATAGATTTGGCCAGCATGCATAGAGTCAGTTGCATATGCATGAGATATGATGATTTACCTTGATTATGATTATATGTGCTTTTATGCTTTACACTACTACCTATCTATTATGATGCATAGATATTTTATTACCTCCATTATTGTATTTTATATTATATTTTGTACGAGATGATCACGAGTAAATATTGAGGAGGACATTGCGAGCGAGGCCGGTAATTGCAACCATTAGGTCGCGTTTCATGACAATTACACAGATGGTTGGGAGATAGACTTAACCACTTCGACCATCTACATAAGAACCATCGGACTTTACTTTCGCTTTGGTAGTTTACCTAGGTATTCTTTTTTTGGATATTATAGAGTCGTGCTTAGAGTTCATTTTCCACATATGTGTCTTTCTCCTTGGTATCATCGCCATGACTCTAGAGAAGACGTGTATAACATCCCAATTTTTATGAAAATTATTTTATAGTTTTCGACTACTTGGAAATAAATCATAGAGATTGATCACCTCAATGGTTTGTTAAAAGTACGAAGAACCACAAAGATTTATTGTAAACAATTTACTGTTTTAGTAATTAATTCAGATTAAGAGACAGTGTAGACGTATACTGTTTTTAATATGAATTAATCTTGAAAAATGTGAAAAATTGTTGTTTGATTAAAGAAAATTATTTTATTGAATGAAAAATAATTTTCAGGATTTAATTAGTATTTTTAAGTCACAGTTTAAATTTTTGACGTTGAGATATTTTATTAATTGTTAGTTTTATGTCGTATTTAAGGTGACTTTTATTTTAATAATTTTGTATTGATGATTTTATTGTTTGAATAAAATTTAGATGACAAGAGAAATTGAAATTAGTGATCCTCACTAATTTACAGTTTTTATTGCGCTGCGAGAATTCTATTGAATTCTGCCGTATCTAGGCTATTGGGTGAGTTTCTAACTGAAACATGTCTAAACGTGATCCAAATTTTATAAAATTTGAGATTTTAGCATTTTCCATTATTTAGGATTTATTGAAAATTTTTCTGGAATTTTTGAGCATCAGAAAAATATAGGATGTTTTCTACGCGCAGAACTGCATTACGATCGCATTTTAGCTCGTAAATCGAGAAAGCGACATTCATAGAAATACTTCTAATATTTTTAGGGACATTTTGGTTGATTAATAATTTTTGATTATAGAATAATTTATTAGATTTATTTTTGGAGTTTTTGGTAGAAAAACCCTAATATACGCGTAACGCCGCGCACCCGATTGAGCGAGAACGCAACGAAACAAAATATCTTGATATTTTGAGCTAGGGGCGATGCATCTAGCATCTAGGGGAGATGAATCCAAGCTTTAGAAGCTTCCTTGCCATGTGTTAGAGTTAGATTGGAGGTTTTGTATTTGTAGTTAGTTAATGTAGTTACTTTTTGTAACTAGTTTAGTTAATTCCTAAATAAATGAACAAATTCCTTCCATCCTTGTCCCAAAATTTTCGTGGCTCCTTCTTCATTTGGCTGCCCCATTTCAGTTTTCTTCCATTCATGACTTGGAGAGAAAAAAAAAATTAGTGAGAGAAAGCTTTGATTTCTTGAAAGAAGTTAGTGATTAAGGCTTCTAATCTTAATCCTTTCTTCTTCTTCCTTGATCTATCATCACCATCCTTGTGGGTAAGATTTGTAACTCACTTTCCTTTTCTCCATGGCTTCCATGGATGAGTTTTTGTGGTTTTAGTGTTATTTCCTTTGATTAATTACTTAGATCTTGATGTTTAAGCTTAATACCTCCTAGATCTCCCATTACCTTCTTGATTAAATGGCTTTTGTGGATCTTAAAATTGTGGAACCCTAACTTTTTGGGGAGGCCGAATCTTAGGGGCTGTTTATGGGTTATTTTTGGTTGATTTAATTGTTTAGAAGGTGGATCTTGGAATGATTAATGATTAAGAGGTTGGATCTAGCCATAAGCATTATAATCATGAAGTTTGTTAAATCAAAACTTTGTTTGCTTTTACTTTCTTAAAAAAGCCACTTATTTGGGTTTGATTAAGTTTTATGAACATGATTTGGTTGCTTAAAAGTGGTTAAAATAGTAGATGTTGGCTTATATATTTAGTACCTAAACTAGTTTGCATGATTTAGTCATAAAAATGAAGTTTGTGGATCAAAATCTTATCTTGCTTTTGTGCTGTCAAAACCGTGACTTAGGGGATAGTTTTTGATGATGTTTTAACTTGTATTTGGAGAAAATATGTGACTTGTTTTAGTACAAAGTGGTTGTGAAAACTTGACTCAAATATAGATGGTTAATCTTCTTGTTTATGTTGAAAAAACAAGTTGTTTTATATAATGGAAAAATTATTTGATGGGGTTGTTTCGAAACAGAATTTTTAGCATGTTTTAGGATGCATTTTAACATGTTTTAAGTGTATTAAAGTGGTAAAGAATTTGGTTTTTGGTTATGGCTTTGAATCTTTGAAGTTAGTATGTTTAAAACATTGAAAATGGTTCAAAATCTTAAGTTAGATTTTGTTGTTCTAAGCCGTGACCCTTAAGTTAGTTTAGAAACTTGTCTTAAGTTGTTTATGCCTTAAAAATGTTGTGAAAAGTGGTTGATGATTTGGTTTAGAAAAACATTTCAAAGAAGCATGAATTTAGGAAAATAATTGGTTTATGTTTCAAGAATTGTTTTGAACTTTTAATGAAGTTGTTTCTAAAATTTTGTGACATGCTTCAGTGTTTTAAAAGGTGATTCAAAGTTTGCAAAACACTATCCATTTGGTAAAAACACTATTCCAATTGGTAAATTTTGGTATAGGTATTTTCTAAGTGTGTAGAGTTAGTAAAAGTTTGAAAACTTACATGACTTGAACTTGTATCATGTTATATGACTAGATGTGAACCATATTGGATTAAGTGAGTAATTCTTAGGCCTTTTAGGGACCTAAAACCGTGACTGTCCTAGGGGTCTAGGATTTGTATTTTTGGGGTCTAATTGTATTAAGTTTGTGTTGTTAAGGTTCGTGCTTAAGGTACACGCGAGGTGCAAGTTGATGATAGTTTCGAATTACCTAGCGTGGATTGTTAAAGCGCCCAAGGTAAGCGAAATTCTTATATAACGAGTTTGGGCTTTTCGCCTTATGTGTTGGTTGCTTTGATGTTTGGTTAAATTGTGTGGTAGACCCCTAGGACAGCCACGATTTTAGGTCCCTAAAAGGCCTAAGAATTATTGTGTATTGATTTAGCCATGTGTGGCAAGACTGAATAATATTGTGTGACTTAAATCATGTTTAATTGATTTGATTGGACTTGAAATTGGTAAAAGTATGTAGCAGGTTGTAGCTTACTGAATTGTTATGTGCTGTATGAAATGCTGTAGCATGTTCTTGGCCCTGCGTGGCATTATGAATTGTATTGTTTTCCTTGAATCATGTTGGATTCAATTGGAACTTGGTATTGATTTAGAATATGAAAACTATTCTTGATTATTTAAAACATTACTCGGGTGCTCCCTACGGTGAGCATGCCATATTGAAGAATTTGTTTGGATGTGTACTGACCATTGAGCATAGACACTCGAAGCGTTTGATTTGTCTTAAAGACTTCGAAAGACGAGTTGTCATTACACTCAGAGCGTTTGATTGGTCTTAAAGAGTTCAAAAGACGAGTTATCATGTCACTCGGAGCATTTGATTTGTCTTAAAGACTTCAAAAGACGAGTTGACACTGCATTGCCTTATGTGTGGCAAGCCTAAATTGAGGCAAGCCTAATGTGTGGCTATCTTGTTCGGACGTTGGGAAATAAATTCCTCGTCATACTGCTGACCTATTAAGGTTGCAGGTGTATACACAAACTAGTCATACTGCATTGACATGCATAGCTAACCACATTTATGATATGTGATGACTTGATCGTTGATCTATTGATAGAATTGTTGCTCACATGCAATTATTTGATATTGTGATGACTTGATTGTTGATCTGCTGGTTGAGTTGTCTGCTCACATGCAATGCTTGATATACCATGATGATGCGTGCGGTCTATTAAGTATGTATATGTATATAAAAGCATGTTGTTGTATTATATATGTATACATTGTTTGCATGCGACATAGCCTATGATAAACTCGTGGACAAAGAATTTACCCTTGCACTATTGTTGGATTGGATATCCCTATGGATGTCACTTCCAGATGGAGCTCCATGGCTGCTGCAGTTTCGTCTTTCCAGGAGCGTTGAAGATCGAGCCAGTGGGGAAGATTCCTCTGAATGTTTCATGTTTTGATCTTGTTGAACTGTTTCTCAGCAAGAGTTATAGTTGTTGGCCAGCTTAGCTTAGGGTTTTGTCTTTGCTGTTTTGTAATTACTCTATTTCAGAAAACCTCGCCTCAGTGCAAAACGATTATGCTATGTTTTATGTTTTGAGAAGTATTGATTGCGATGTGTTATACTTTGATATTTGTAAAAGACTGATTTTGCATTATTTAGAAAATTGTAGTACTCTTTTGATATTTGTAAAATACTGATTTTGCATTATTTAGAAAATTGTAGTACTCTTTATGTCTTATTTTTTAAAAGAGTTTCAAAGGAAAGAAAAAGAAAAAAAATTACTCCTATTTTCCATTGCGAAAGACAGAAGAGTACTCTTTGTTGAAATTATACAAGCATTAAATGCTTTCAGCATTAGATTAGGTTGCACAGTAGCGCTCCGGAAACGGGGTGTTACAACGTGAGTTCTAAACGTGACAAAAACACAAGAAAGGGGGTTTGAATTGAGTTTTAGAAATCTTTTCCAAAATATTTATGTTTTTGAAAACCTTTTTCAAAACAACTCTTTAAACAAAGATAACAATAAAAAGCATTAAAGAGAAGAAAAAGAGTAGGACACAGTGATTTATACTAGTTCACTACCACCTGGTAGCTACGTCTAGTCCCTTCACCACACTGAAGGATTTCTCCACTATTATCATGTGATTACAACTCAAGAGTATACTATTGCCAAACTGGCTATACTCTCAACTTCTTAGAATGACTTAGTGCAATCAAGCCTCTAAGGAATACAGCCACTACTAGGCTAAATACAAGTGTTCAAAATTCTTTGAAACGATATAAACAACTCTCAGCAAGAGAGGATTTATAATAAAAGCTTTAAGCATAAAGATGACTTTCTTAAAGAAAGGATAGAACTTTTGAGCGTTGTTCACTTGGTCTAGAGGCTTGGAAAATTTCTTGATTGCTCACTGTCTCATAAGAATGATTCAATTCGTTAACCTTCTTCAGTAATTTGAATCAGATATATATAGCTAGGGTTCCAAATAGTGTCATTGTGACCTAACAAGTCTTTCACCAATGGACAAAACTTGAGATCCACTTTTTGTGGCTTTTAGTGAGTCATGTCATCTTCAACTTTGCTTCCGTACACTAACACAGCTGTCTAATACAATATCTGTCTTTTTGTGATCCTTTTTGAATTTGCGATCCTTTCAGAGTAAGACATATCTGATGATTATATCCGTTGACATTCCATTTGGCCTTTGATTCCTCGTACATTAAAGGGTCATCAATGAGGTTTCTTTAATGCTTGAAATAGTCTTTAATGCTTCACTCAATCTGGTTTCCAACCAGAGGCATCTTCTACTAGATGATGCTCGAAACTATGATACTCTGAACATCAGAGTAAGCTTGTACTAGAGTCAAGGTCTTCAGAGCGTAGCTTCACTCAGGCTTTCTTCTAACAGAGGCATGTAGTACCAGACGCAGGATTACTACCAGAGTATAGTCCTACCAGACCTTGGTCTTACCAGAGCATGGTCTACCAGAGCATTGACTATTAGACGCTGACATCATCAGCTCTTACCAGACGAACAATGCCATACTCAATGGAATGGACCAGAGGGTGAAATGCGCACAGAGCCAAATCTTTCTGAGATAATTCCATATGATAAATAGTGACTTACTTAAAGATTTCTGCACACTATCAAACACATCAGAGGATAAATTATTCTTATCATTATTTGTTATCATCAAAATAATTTGTTGGAACCTAAACGATTGAGAAGTTTAGACCTTCATTGATTTTGATGATAACAAAGTACTTGCAAGTGAACAATTTAACTTATGATAAGTCTTGAAGTGTGCATGTGTTAAAATTACTTGTGATTTATAACTCACTCAAGCAAGAAGAAGAATTTCACAAGAAATTGAATACAATCCATGTGTGTCTTCATTCGGTTCACTCCAGCGTCTTGTCAAAAGCAAGCGTCCGGTAGTGTTATCCTTTGACACATGGATTACCCAATTACTTCGAGAGTCCGACCATTGTTCTGAGCGAGCATCTGGTCTATTAATGAATCACGTGATGGTCACATTTTTGCTCTTCACCTCAGCTATTTTGGAACAGAATTCAAATTTTATTTTGTGCGCTCACTTTGTTGTACGAGGTATCAAAGGTGACACCTTTAGTATAAGACAAAAATTGTACAAGGCAATTGTGAAAAGCAGATAGTACAAAAACGGTAAAGTGTACTGTTCTGATATTCTCTGGAAAGGAAGGAAAGGACAGCATTTGAAATTACCTCACTCAATGATATGGAGCTGAAATTTACTGCAATGGTAATACCCCTCAAGGACTCCTATAAATACCCCAAAGTATTCATTGAAGAAAGCTGCCAAAAACTGCTAGAAACTATATTCTTAAAGAGTTATTACTCAAGTGAGCAATCACGTTTCGTGCCAAGTTTCTGGACACCAAGAACTGAACCTCATCGTCAGATATTCTTTCTTTTAGAAAGCTATTTGTTTTTTAGCTTAATCTTTTCATCCTCTCTGTGAGAGTTATTTGATTGTAATCAAAAATACTTTGTGAAAATTGTATTGCCTAGTTAAGGCTTGATTCCTCAAAGGCTCGAACGTACTGAGTCGTTTTGAGAAGTTAAGAGTATTGTCAAGTTTGTGACAGTAAAATACTCTTAAGGAAATTTGTAATCAGTTGATTATAGTGGAAAATCCTTTAGGAACGAAGGGACTAGACGTAGCTACCAGGTTGGTGGTGAACTAGTATAAATCAATGTGTCTCTTGCTTTACAGCTTTACACTTATTCTTATCTTTCAAAGAAAAACATGTTTTCGTAAACTGTATTTCCAGTGTCTGGTCATACTCCAGCATCTGATAACAAATCAGTTTAAAATCAAGTGTTCAAAAGTGTTTTTAACTTAAAGTTTGCGAAAAGTTTTCAACACAAGTCAACCCCCTTCTTGTGTTCACGTTCAGTTAGTGTTAAGAGAAAAGATTCTATGCTGTGAACATGTCTGCAGAAGGTAGTCATATGAACCGTCCTCCTCTATTTACTGGAGAAAAATTTGACTACTAGAAAGATAAGATAAAAGCTTTCTTTGAGACACAACAACTTGAGTTGTGGGATATTGTTGAAAGTGGTTACATTCTTCCCACTAATGTTGTTGGTGTTGCAATAGCCAGAGAAAACTGGAATGATGAGCAGAAAAAGAGATTTCAAATCAATCAAAAAGCCAAATTCATCCTTATTTGTGCCACGTCAGAAAAAGAATATGATAAATGTGTTAAATTTGATACTGCCAAAGAAATTTAGGATTCTCTTGTTTTGTCTTATGAGGGCTCTGCCCAAGTAAGAGAAACTAAAGTTGGCATAGTGGTTCGCCAATATGAGTTGTTTAAAATGGAAGATGGTGAAAACATTGAATCTATGTTTGGAAGGTTCCAAACACTTGTTCATGGGTTACAAGCCCTTGGAAAAAGTTATACCACACCTGACCATGTGAGAAATATCCTGAGAAGTTTGACCAAGCAGTGAAGACCCAAAGTCACTGCTACTCAAGAAGCAAAAGATTTAAATGTCTTAAGACTTGAAGATCTCTTAAGTTCTTTGAAAGCTCATGAACTTGAGCTGAATGAAGAAGAACCTGCGAAGAAAAGCAAGTCTATTGCTTTGAAAGTCAACAAACATAAAGCCAGTACTTCTAAAGCTCTTCAGGCAGAAGAAAAATCAGAAGATGAAGCTTCAGAAGGAGACCTTGATGGGTCAGATGATGAGCTCGCGTTCATATCTAAGATGATTCAAAGAATGTGGAAGAAAAGAAACTTCAAGAGAAAATTCCAGAAGAAAGATGTCAAGGACAAGAAAGAAAGCAAAGACAAAAGCTAAGTCATTTGCTATGAATGTAAGAAGCCTGGACACTTCAAGTCCGAATGTCCTAATCTTAAGGAGAAGCCCACAAGAAGTTCCTTCAAGGGAAAGAAGAAGAGTGTTATGGCCACATGGGAAGATCTGGATTTATCCTCCTCTGAGGAAGATAATGCAGAAGAAGACAACCCTTCTATTATGGCAAATACTGATCCTGACTCAGAAGAAGAAGTTGAAGAGGTAATAATATATGATTCTTATTCTGAACTTCAACTTGAATTTGATGATCTTCTTAAGGACTCTACCACTCTCTCCACTAAGTATAAAGCTTTGAA
The DNA here is from genome assembly GCA_037113605.1 of Calophaca sinica. Classification (NCBI taxonomy): domain Eukaryota; kingdom Viridiplantae; phylum Streptophyta; class Magnoliopsida; order Fabales; family Fabaceae; genus Calophaca; species Calophaca sinica. Next base: position 83,428,398 of record CM073730.1, on the reverse strand, counting down.
AATGAAATTTTCAAAATTATCTCAAGAATTTCAAGTTTTGAAAAATGAAAACTCAAAGCTCAGTGAAGAGAACCAGAAGCTGAAAACTGAAAATCAGCGTCTGGTGGATAGTCAGCGTCTGGTAACGTGTCAGCAACCAGAAGGTGAGAGCTCTCAACCTGAAAGCTCTAAAGCTAAAGGCAATCCTAGGTGTAAATCAAATGATTATGAATATGTATTTCAAAAGTTTCTTGCAGAGAGTGTAACTCAAAGTAAGCAAGCTTCAATTATTTGAGGTGTCAGTAAAACGACAACTCAAGGTCTTCGTAACATATCAGTTGAACCCTCTTTAGAAAATGAAAATCCTACATATGATAAATCCAATGATCACAGTGAATGCTTGCATTGTACTTACTGCAACAAACCTGGTCATTTGAAAAGTGCATGTATTGTTTTTAAGACTATGAAGGACAAGTATCCTTCAAGAACTAACAAGAAAGGACCCAAAAAGATATTGGCACCTAAAGATAAAATAGTCTATGTTACAGACATGCTTAGCAACAAGGTCAACACACCTATCTTGGTACTTAGACAGTGGATGCTCGCGTCACATGACAGGAGAAAAGCATATGTTCCAAGAGCTAAGACCTAGAGAAGAAGGATTTATTAGTTTTGGAGGAAAACAAAAAGGTAAAATAGTTGGAATTGCTTGCATTTGTAAAGGCTCTCTTCCCTCTATTGATAATGTACTTTATGTTAAAGGACTAAAGCATAACTTATTGAGCATAAGTCAATTATGTGACAATGGTTATGATATCATTTTTACAGAAACTGGATGTTCAGTAAAAAGCAAGAAAGATGGCTCTATTTTCTTTACTACAAAGAGGAAACTAAATATTTACAAAATTGATCTTTCTAAACTTGCAAAACAAGATGTCAAGTGTCTCATGTCTATTGAAGATGAGCAATGGACTTGGCATAAAAGATTGGGTCATGCCAATTTGAGATTAATCTCAAAATTAAACAAGCACAATCTTGTTAGAGGCTTACCAAATCTTAAATTCCAATTTGATACTCTCTGTGAGGCATGTCAAAGAGGAAAACAAGTTAAAACTTCTTTTCATTCTAAAAATGTTGTTTCAACCTCTAGACCACTTGAGCTTTTGCATCTTGATCTTTTTAGTCAAACAAGGACAACCTCTTTAACTGGAAAGAAATATGGGTTAGTCATTGTTGATGATTTTACTAGATGGACATGGGTTAGATTCCTTGCCCACAAGGATGAGTTATTTATGGTATTTACTGTTTTCTGCAAATCAGTTCAAAATGAAAAAAGAATTTGTATTTCTTCAATTAGAAGTGATCATGGGGGAGAATTTGAAAATGAAAGCTTTCAAAAATTTTGTGAAGAAAATGGCATCTCCCACAATTTTTCTTCTCCTAGAACACCACAACAAAATGGTGTTGTAGAAAGGAAAAATAGGTCCCTCCAAGAAATGGCCAGGACCATGATCAATGAAGCTGATATTGCAAAACATTTTTGGGTAGAAGCAGTAAACACAGCTTGTTATATTCAAAATAGAATTCTTATTAGACCTATTTTGAAGGAGACTCCATGTGGAAAGGTAGATAACCAAACATATCTTATTTTCATCCTATTGGTTGCATATGTTAAATTCTAAATACCAAGGATCAACTTAGTAAATTTGATTCCAAAGGCAACAAAGGAATCTTTTTGGGATACTTTGAAAGATCTAAAACTTTTAGAATATACAATATAGAAACTTTGATGGTGGAAGAATCCATTCATGTCAAGTTTGATGACAAGAAGCCTGACACTGCCATGTCAGAGCTAGATGAATTATTTTCAGATTTAAATATTGGTGTTACAACAAACTGTGAACCTGCATCTTCAGCGTCTGGTGGTGACCAGACACAGGATTCTAATCAAGCAGAATCTGAAACCAAAAAAGTTGGAGATACAAAACCAATCATCCTAAAGATCAAATCATGGGAGAACCTGGAGATAGAGTAAGAACCAGATCCTCTTTCAAAGAGCATGCAGATATTGCACTTCTCTCTGAAGTGGAACCTAAGACGATTGATCAAGCATTGGAAGATGAAGGTTGGATTCTGGCTATACAAGAAGAGTTGAATCAGTTCCAAAGAAATGATGTTTGGAAGTTAGTCACTCTACCAGAAGATAAGCAAGCTATCGGTACTAAATGGGTATTAGAAACAAGCTTGATGAAGATGGTAAGGTAGTGAGAAACAAAACAAGATTAGTTGCTCAATGTTACTCACAAGAAGAAGGTATTGATTTTACAGAAACTTTTGCACCTATTGCAAGGTTAGAAGCTATTCGCATTTTACTTTCATTTACTGCACATCATGAGATAATTCTTTATCAAATGGATGTGAAAAGTGCTTTCTTGAATAGTTTTATAACTGAGGAAGATTATGTGAAACAACCTCCTGGTTTTGAAGACATTGAATTTCCAGAACATGTCTTTAAGCTTAAAAAGGCTCTGTATGGCCTTAAGCAAATTCCTCGAGCTTGGTATGATAGACTAAGTTCCTTTTTGATGGAAAATGGTTTTACCAGAAGTCAGGTAGACACTACTCTATTTAGAAAAACACCAAATAAGCATTTTATACTTGTTCAAATTATGTTGATGATATTATATTTGGAGCTACAAATGAAAGCCTTTCCAAAGAATTTTCTAAGCTAATGCAGGCTGAATTTGAAATGAGCATGATGGGTGAATTGAAGTTTTTCCTTGGAATTCAAATCAAGCAATCCAACGATGGTATTTATATACGTCAAAGCAAATATATCAAGGAACTACTAAAGAAATTCAAGAAGGTGGATTGCAAGTCAATGTGCACTCCTATGCATCCCACGTGTATTCTTGGTAAAGATGAAACTGGTAAGAAATAGATCAGAAAATGTACAGAGGTATAATTGAATCTCTACTTTATCTAACTGCTTCAAGACCTGATATTATGTTCAGCGTCTGCCTGTGTGCTAGATTTTAATCTGATCCTAGAGAATCACACTTGAGTGCTGTTAAAAGAATATTTAGATATTTACAAGGATCTACTAATCTTGGTTTGCTTTATAAGAAATCTAAAGATTACAAATTAGTAGGATTTTGTGATGCTGACTTTGCTGGAGACCAAATTGAAAAAAAGAGTACAAGTGGAAGCTATCAATTCCTTGGAGCAAATCTTGTGTCTTGGTCAAGCAAAAGACAAAACACAATTGCACTCTCAACATCAGAAGCTGAATACATCTCAGCAGTAAGTTGCAGTTCTCAACTTCTGTGGATGAAATATCAACTTGAAAACTACTTGATAAAAGAGAGTGGCATACCTATCTTTTGTGATAATACATCTGTAATTTGTCTTACTAAGAATCCAATATTGCCTTTTAGAGCAAAGCACATTGAGATTAAACATCACTTCATAAGAGACTATGTTCAGAAGGGTATTCTTGAAATAAAATTTGTAGACACTGATCATCAGTGGGCTGACATTTTTACAAAACCCCTTGCTGAAGATAGATTCAATTTTATAAGAAGAAATTTAAACATTCATCTTATAGAAGAATGATTAATCACAGTGTCTTATGAAATGTATCATTCAGCATCTGGTATGACTTAAGCATTCACACGTGTACTCATATGATATGTCATTCACATCACATAACTCAGCATCTGGTGATTTCTTTGCGTGCATTCGAGCACACACGTGTCACACGCGTCTGGGACTTAAGCATCTCATCACACCTACTGAGTCATGGTTACTTACATTTTCAATAAAATCCTTTTCCCAGATTTTACTTTATTTTGGCAACTACATTTAATAAAAAGGGGAATCTTTATTTTATTTTCTTTTTGATTTATTATTTATTCAGAGGAAATGTGAAGAGGTTTTTTTGAAAAAGTAACTATACTATTTTATCAAAACTTTCCCACTACTCCACCTCTTTCACTCCACACTCACTCTGTTTTGTCTGCGAAAATTGTTTTCTCTCTCTCTCTGTGTGTGATTCCTGAAACCCTAAACCTTCATCACCTACTCCTCAACTGCTACCATGGAATCTACTAAGGTCGGTCAGAACTATGCTATATACGACACCATGACGGAAGGAAAACTCCTAAATGAGAATCGAATTGATTTGGAGAATTTTAAGCTCTACGGTTTCAACTTCGATGAAGGTTTTATGGCTATGGGGTGAACTAATTACTTCTTTTGGGATTCTGCTGTCGAAGTTTTAGTTACTGTCGTTAAGGAACTTTGGGGAACTTTTACTCTGATCAAAGATGGATTAATCGAAGGCCATGTTAAAGGATTGCTGCAGTTACTTTGGGGAATTGATTTCCGTTAACACTAATGCTATAGTTACTGACTGTCCAGTTGAAGGAATTAGCTTCTATAATGGTTAGGGGAATGCCTTAATAGAGAAGGTAAATGAAGCCCGGTTTGAGAACTACACTTAGTTGAAAGAATTTGGAGAGACTTCTACTGCCAAGCATTGAAGAGTCACTTCAGGGTGCTTCACAAGATTATAGCCAAGAATGTTCTTCTGAAGGTTGGGTCTAGTGACATAGTGAACTACGAATAGAAGTTCATTATGAGGACTTACATAGCGGGACAGAAGGTAAACTTGCCTAGATTGATCTTCAACAATCTGGTCAATGCTATTTTAAGTTCGAGGAAGGGAACTACTGAAAAGAAAAACATCAACAAGTCCATTCCTTATGGTGTTCTTCTTATTGCAATGATGATTAAGAATGGCATTGTAAGAAAGCTTGGAGCTTTAAAAGGAATAGAAAGGGAAAAATACTTTGGTGTAGGAGCTATTGTTCGCCCTGATACTTTTGGAGTTAATAGTTTGGTGAGAATGCATCTCATTACTGGTGAAAGAATCAAACAAGTGAAACATAAGAAACAAGAAGAAGAAACTAGTGCTACTGTTGGTGAAGGTGTAAAGAAAACCACCAGAAGCTCAGTATCTAGTGTGAAAAGAACCGGTGAGTCTCCAACAAGGGAGACAAGAAGCAAAAAGTAGAAGGTGCCTCCTGCACCAGAAGATAGAACTGAATCAGAAGCAGATGAGGACCGAGTCCCCATCAGAAAAATAATGGAGAAAAAGAGAAAGGCAGAAGCTAAAAAACCTGTTTCAGCGTCTGGCCATAGGAAGCATGTTCCTTTACCTCCTCCTCCTATTGTTGCCTCTCAAGGCAAAAGAAAGAGATTGATTAGGCTTTCTGAGAAGCTTAATCCAAAGGTACTGGACTTTAATTTTGATGATTCCATTACTACCTTTGATTCTGATGATGTTATTCTTGCTCGACCACTATCTATTTCATCACCACATTCCACACAACCCACTATATCCAAAACATAAGCCTTTACTCGTATCACTCAGCAACCTCCATCCACCGAACCACAAACTTCCCAGAAAACCACAAAACCCAAAACACTTTCATTCCCTTTACTATAACCCTTTACCTCCACAAACACATCTCTCACTACATACATATCCTCACTCCACTCTCACCCTTTCAACCTACTTTTCAAAATCCTTCCAAATAAACCTAAAACCTACAAAGTCAAAGTGATTTCCCCTCTCCCACTTACTTTCACTCTAAAACCTACCTCGCACTATGGTGCCAAGAAGTATGTGTCCCCTATTAATAGATCACGGTTTGTCAAAGAAGAAGTGTATCATTCCATCTATGATTGCCCTTCTCTGTGCACTTGAAGCCAGTCACCTCTGGGGCTGCAAGACTGGAGATTGCCCCTCGTTCATACCTCACTATCTCTGAAGATGATGAGAAAGTGTAAATGTAATTTGGTGGAAGGAAAAGACCTCTTTCAAACAGAGGAATTATTCCTTTCTCTGTTGATCTTCTTCATGTTCTGCCACAACATGAACCTCTCACTTTGGAGGAATGCGGAAGATGGATTACAGATGAAGAAATGGCATTCATGGCTCACTGGCTAGAGATGAAAAAGCTTGAGCTAATTCATCAAAACAGAGACCGCTCTTCAGCATCTGTGAAGATTGTGCCCGATAGGCAAAGGTGGCTACCCTGGTCTATCCCTGAAAAAAGGAAGGAACTAGCTCCTGGTAAACTTCCAAAATCTATTGGTCTCAAGGAGTATGAAGAAGCTCCTAGGAAATACGATGTCAAAGTTTCCAGTTAAGAAGCTATCTGAAGACCATGCTCGGCGTATGTATCTGAACCTTCTCAAGAAAGATGCTTGGAGAACTGGTTCTTCTGGCTGCTATAATGCAGAAATGGCAACCATTCCTACTGTTGGCTCTATCAGCAGGGTAACAGACACAAACCTCGCTATTATTCATTTTGATGACATGTTTATGTGTTTTGTTATTAGGCCTCTAAGTGTTATCAAACTGAAAGATCAATGGGCTGTTATTTGCAAATATTTTGACACTGGATTCAGTTGGAGTAAAATGACTATGCCTTGGAAAGACAAAGTCATTCTACCTCGTTTTAGGCCTCTCAGTATTGAAGAAGATGATAAGGAGAATCTGCATAGGTTGTATCTGGTTGAAAGTGAAGGCATCAACTCCTATCTTGATGAAATGGGAGCTTTGATAAGAAACAATTTTGGAGAAGCTGCATTCGCAAAATTTGATGCATATGTAGAAGATTTTTTTAAGCACAGGGAAACTATCTTTCTAAGTATGCTTTACCCTGAAGAGATTGTGCATAGATGGAAATCGGCTATGGAACTTGAGAAACAGAAGCTGGGAAAAATTATCAAATAGAGCTTACCAAATGATGATTTCTTCCAGAGGGCTCAGGAAAGAAAGGAAAGGAAATTGAGATCACACGGAAGTGCTAATGAGCATCGTGGTCGGATTAAAAAGGTTGTTACATCGAACCTATTCCAGAAGCTACTCCTACTCCTCATGCTGCAAATGATGAAGTTGTCATTCTGCCAAGAGCTGAATTTGAAGCTATCATGGCTACAAATCAGAAGGTGAATCAGCTGGAAAGCACTGTGAATCTCCTTATGGAACGCCTCAATCAAATTCTTCCTCATCCACAAAACCCTTAAAAACGTTTTCTCTTTTATTCCAATTTTTTTCGTATTGTGTGTTAATTTTTGGTACGATTATCAATTTTTACACCTAATACAATTATATTTTGAATTGCTCTGATCTTTATCTTCAAATTTTTCTAGTATTATTACTTATTGTTTTGACTATAATGTGTTTTACACTCTTTTTGTCTGATGACAAAAAGGGGAGTAAAAGAAATATCTGATGAACACGTTGAAAGACTGATGAACACGCTGAAGACGCTGATGTATTAAACATTTCATGCATAAATCATACATAGCATATCTTTGAATTGCTCTGATACTCATTAAGATGTGTTGCTCTGATACTCATTGATATTCATTGTCTGGTGCTTTGATACTCATTAATATTTGTTGGCACATTCTTTATTATAATTGGTACAATGAATTTCAGCAACTGATCCACAATAATTGCTTGAGTATATTCATTATTGGTACAATGATCTCAGCATCCGATCTCAATGCTTAATTGAATATATGCTCTGATACTTGTATGCATTTTGCGATCACACAAATGATTTGATTATTATAAATCGCTCTGATACCTGAAATATTTAATTCTATCTGAGTTGTTAAACTCAGGGGGAGACCCTTGAAATTATTTTTGAAATTAAATTGTTCATCAACCTTGGATATTTGTCATCATCAAAAAGGGGGAGATTGTTGGAACCTAAACGACTGATAAGTTTAGACCCTCATTGATTTTGATGATAACAAAGTATTTGCAAGTGAACAATTTATATTCTGATAAGTCTTGAAGTGTGCAGGTGTTAAAATTACTTGTGATTTATAACTCACTCAAGCAAGAAGAAGAATTTCACAAGAAATTGAATACATTCCATGTGTGTCTTCATCCGGTTCACTCCAATGTCTTGCCTAAAGCGAGCGTCCGGTAATGTTATCCTTTGACACGTGGATTACCCAATTGCTACGAGCATCCATCCATTGTTCTGAGCGAACATTTGGTTTATTAATGAATCACGTGATGGTCACGTTTTTGCTCTTCACCTCAGCTATTTTGAAACGAATTCGAATTTGATTTTGTGCGCTCACTTTGTTGTACGAGGTATCAAAGGTGACACATTTAGTATAAGACAAAAATTGTACAAGGCAATTGTGAAAAGTAGATAGTACAAAAATGGTAATGTGTACTATTCTGATATTCTCTAGAAAGGAAGAAAAGGACAGCATTTCAAATTACCTCACTCAATGATATGGAGTTGAAATTTACTACAACGGTAATACTCCTCAAGGACTCCTATAAATATCTCAAGGTATTCATTGAAGAAGGCTGCCAAAAATTGCTAGAAATTAAATTTTGAAAGAGCTATTACTCAAGTGAACAATCAAGTTTTGTGCCAAATTTCTGGACACCAAGAACTGAACCTCATCGTCAGATATTCCTTTTTGTAGAAAGCTATTTGTTTTTTAGCTTAATCTTTTCATCCTCTCTGTGAGAGTTATTTGATTGTATTCAAAAATACTTTGTGAAAATTGTATTGCCTAGTTAAGGCTTGATTCCTCAAAGGCTCGAACGTACTGAGTCGTTTTGAGAAGTTAAGAGTATTGTCAAGTTTATTACAGTAGAATACTCTTAAGAAAATTTGTAATCAGTTGATTATAGTGGAAAATCCTTCAGGAACGAAGGGACTAGACGTAGCTACCAGGTTGGTGGTGAACTAGTGTAAATCGCTGTGTCTCTTGCATTACTACTTTACATTTATTCTTATCTTGCAAAGAAAAACAAGTTTTCATAAGTTTTATTTCCAGCGTCTGGTCATACTCCAGCATCCGATAACAAACAGATTTAAAATCAAGTGTTCAAAAGTGTTTTTAACTTAAAGTTTGCGAAAAGTTTTCAACACAATTCAACTTCCCTTCTTGTGTTTACGTTCACAATTAAGGGTCATTGTTTCTGAATCCACTTGATTCCAAAAAGTTCATCCTCTGTGGAAAACATTTACGTGGTGCTGAGGTCATTTCACTGCCTTGAGGAGAGGATTTTTTTTTTCAAGTAGCTCTAGTGTTGAGTAAGTGCCGAGGAGATCTTACAAGAGAAAGTCTAGGTTGAGGGTGATCCGTGAGAAGGTTTGAAGTTCTAGGCCACGACGCTAAAGTTCTTTTTAGTTTGACCAAGTACATGATCTTTTGGATGTGAGAAATGATTTTTCGACACCAAAAAGGTGTCGAACACCGTATTTTTATACGATTTGCTGTCTCTTTTTTTTTTACTTTTTTGACACGCATATCGAGACGCTTTGTCTCTGTTTTCTTGTTGGGTGTCGACTTTGGTGGTGTCGAAATAACACACCTGTTTGGATGTGGCTCCTTTGACAATGTATTTTAGAGTTTATTTTTGAGCAACTTTTGGTGGTTATTAAATGGGCCATAGTTATGTATATTTTGTCTATGCAGTACTTTTCTTTTAACAACTATGATGATGTACAAATTTATGACTGCATTTATGAAATGCTATGTATGTTTTTAGTATTTTTCTTATGCAAAATCCAAATTTAAATTTTACCTGCAAATTAATAACATGTGTTGACACTATTAGTACTAATAACTCGAGATTGATACTAATTAATTAGTTTTAGGTTTTTGAGAAGCCAGGGGTGACGTATCAATACCTCATATCCTACTGTCACTATCACTGCCCATAGATCTACACACTACCATATCCTAATCCCCCGTAAAAGATGCACCCTCCACATCCAGAGAAGAACCCTCCATAACACCATGTCCACACTATTATTTTTCTTTACATTTTTTAAATTTTTTTGAAAAAATTAGATGAGCCAACCACCCAACCCACTATACTGGTAGGCTGAGTCGGGTTAAATTTTTTCTGGCTCACCAATAAAATGAACCAATTTGGCTCGACTCACTTTTGCACTAATTCGTGTGAGCTGAATTGGCCAATTTGACAGCTATAATTTTCTTTGTTGCACCATGCTTGACCCGTGAAATGTGACTAGCCAAAATAGCGACGAGTCTGGTTGACCTGTCAATTTTTTAATTTTTGATCATTTACCAAATTATTTTTTCTCTATTTTTGGTCAAGCCAAATTATTTCTTCTAAAGAAAACCGTGAAAAGCTAATGGAATTGAAGTGGGAGGTCAGAAGTATTGGAGAATGGGTCGGGTCGGTTGCAAGGTAGTGGGTATTGGGTAGACGTTTTACATTGGAATTTGGACTGATATTATCTTTCACTTCACTGCCCAAATCATAGAGCAAATTCCCTCGAGCTTTGACCTTCAATACGTATGGTTTTTGTATGTTGTTAAACTAATTTTCATCATTCCTTCATATTTGCACTATTGTGTGCTCTAACCTGTCACTCCTTTAATCTAAGACTTTTCTACTTGTACTTTTTGTGCTTGTTGATGCTGCAAATGGAACTATGCTTTTAAATTTGAAAGATAATGTCATCATGCTCTTGCTCTCTTCTCCGATGTTGATAAAGGGTTTTATTAAATACATCCCCCATTTTTGCTACTGTACACCCCAGTGTCTTTTCTATTTTTTTTCCATTTTTACCCCTCTACGTAACCATATATATGAAAGGAGCCTATTCGTAAATATATCTACGGAAAATCACTTATTCTCGTTTTTTTAAAAACCTCGCGACCCCGACCCTCTTCTTCTTCTCTCTCACTTCATCTTCTCACTTCATCTCCCTCTCTCACTTCACTTTCCCCAAATCTCATACCCTAACCCAACCCTCTCTTTAATCCCCTACAACATATCATCAAAAGAAGCTTCAGGCACCCCTATCATTCCCTCTTCTTTCATTTTTCAATTTTTCTTCCTTCGTTCTTGTTTTGTCCGGAAATGAATTTATGGACATGATTAGCCTTCATCCATAAATACATTTACGAATGTTTTAATATTTTGCGTACAAGTGTCTTCCATAAATGTATTTACAGACCGAAGGCTAACCGTGTCCGTAAATACATTTACGGATGCCTAAATATTCTACGTAACAATGCCTTCTGTAAAGATATTTACGAACGGAGGTGAAACTTCTTCTGTAAATACATTTGCGGAGACTCTGAAAACATACATTTGTATTTTAATTTACGGATTTGGTCATAACTTTTTAAATATTAGATTTTCTAATTCTTTGATTGTCTAATATGTGTGCAGGTATGATAAAGGGAAGCGTGGGAGGTTCGCGGGATGGACGAAAGGGGCGAGAAGTGCCCATGGATTCCTCCTGCAAATTGAAGCAGCAGTAGGTTCAGGCTGCCCACATGGGAGACCCCACCCAAGAGATTCCACCACCACCCCACCACCGCTGGCCAGGGTGATTCCACCACCACACCATCTCCACCATAGGTTGGGGTGATTCCACCACCACTATCACATCCCCAGTTACAAATCTCTATTAAGAATATTAGCCGTAGATTAACTCTATGATAACTCTGACTCTAATCTAACCCTGATTCTTTGATTTATTTTATGGTAACATGTAATCACATGTTCCATGACTTGTATGAGCTAATTGTCTTAAACTACCTCTACAAATGAGCTAATTGTTCGGAGAATTTGGTGATTTCATTAACCTATCACAGACTAGGTCTCATTCCAAATAAGGTTCTTATTTGGTTAAGACAAAGTTTATAATTGGTCAAGCGAGGTCACTTCATGTACTGGGCAATCAAATCGAGTGCAAAAATTAATAGCTTTGGATTCCCACAAACTTAGCTTTGCTTAGAACTCTTATAGTTCAAAGACTATAGTCTAATACTCTTCCTTAGGCTAGTTATTCCGCTAAGGTCACTTTACCTAGAAGACTTAGGGTTTTTCTGCCTCACTAGGGCTTGATCAATTTTGAGGTTCCCTACTACAACTTAGGCATTGGAAAGTCTGGCTTATCATCATCCCTTTTGATTTCAAGAAACATTAAGGTAACTCGAATCAAAAGTCTTATAGGTCCTTTAGAAGGCTTTGAGGTTCCCAATCAATCTGGGATCCATTCATAATGGGTTAGGTTCAATAAACTTGATTAATTAACAAATATTGAGAAACCTAATCGAGTATAAATTCCCATCCCAATTGATTAAAACCATACAACTAAGAATCCTTACTTATCGATCCTAATTGCCATGAATTTAAGTAATAACAACAAAATTATAGACAAGGAATGCTAGACCACAATAGACTCAAACAACATATAATCGTATATTCTACGGCAACTACATCAATTTTACCACAAGATTTAAGCTCAATATATCCAAAGTGATCTTCCCATTTTCCTGCTTCAGAAGTACCACACATCCAAACTTATCAAGCTCTTAAAATCTAAGCAAACGTGGAAATGTCCAGATTCCTCATTTTACTAAACACTTCATACTCGGGGTATGGTGCCGACCAAGTCGCGATCATAATTCATAACCCCCAGTTCGACTCTCGAATATAGGTAAGGAATACAAGGTAGTCACTCATGTATATTTGCTAGCCGAAACATACATCACTTCAAAATTCCCTCTTTGGAGAGAACAATGAAGAAAATCCAAAACATATGTCAGTGTGGGGGTGTGGACAGCAATTCACCCTTTTCCACCCAAAAAGACCCGACATTTCATACTTCAAAGCATTATAGAAAAAGTATTCAAACGTGCATCTAGTTATTACATTCATTCTAAACATAACACATATGAATCCTTTACCCCATAAAGCTAAGTCAACAAAAGAATAACAAAAATCCTAATTTTTAAGATTTTATGCCTTTGAGACTTAAACTTTTATTTCATAAAAAAAAATTCCAATAATCAAATTATGAGTATTTTGTGATACCAAAACATTCTTATCTTACTCAAAGGCCCCAGTACCCCCAAGAGCATCACACGAGCATCACACGATACTCTTGTTGGTCCCATGACTACTTTGATCATTTAATAGGTCATACCATAACTCTTAGAATGAATTTCCAATAGTAGCAGAGTTCAACGTGGCCAACTCACCTCACTGCGGCCAGATGTACATCCGTGGACTTAGGCAGGCTAGAGTGGCTTCGAATTCATGACCTGAACTACCATTAGACGATCATTAAAGAATTCTAAAACTATATATATAAGTATATACTTATATGAGAAAGTCTTGCAAAACGAGAACAAACCTAGACTATTTTCTTCTAGTCTTCATTCTCTTCATTCCTAAGACAAATCCTTGAGGTGGCCTGCCTTAATAATTCGTAAAAAGAACTTAGAGAAATCGGATTCACAGGCGTAACTGACACTTCCTAAACTGGATCACTTATAGACACACATAACTAATAGCCTGATAAGATCGAACTGCTCTGATACTATAATGTAACGCCCTGACTCTAATCAGAGCATTACTTACTAATTTAACATGAATCTGGGTTAACCGTAGTAAAATTTTCACTTTGGAACCAATCAGAGGAAAATAAAACCTTTGAAATACAATGCTTTGACTACATAAAATTTCTGAATGCATAAAGGTATTACAACCAAATCCACTAAGTAAATGACTTTTATCAAATATTACTATCTAGTACAATGTAATACCAAAGACTCATAATAAAGACGACTCGACTCGTGATCTGGCTCCGACATATAAGAAAATCCCACCCAAATACATGACCGAGCATTCTGACATGCTCTAGGCTTCTCCAAGTGCCAAGTACCTGAAAATAATGCCCCAACATAGTGAGTTTACAAAACTCAGTAACACAGGACTAATATAAAACATTTTACAATTGTTTTTAGCCATACTTGGTGTACGAAGTATGGAAAACTCCTCTATACATAGATACAATTATCAACTGTGTTAAAATATTCAACCAAACACTTGCCACAATCACAATAATGTGGAATCAAGTGAATTCAGAAACAATGACCCTTAATTGTATTGATGATAACAAATAGTTAATAGAACAATTTATCCTCTGATGTGTTTGTTAGTGTGCAGTAAATCACTATTCATCAGAAGAAATTGTCTCAGAATACTTAGTAAAATTGTGAATTTCACACTTAGATCCATAAATCTAAGGCTGGCATTGATCCTCTGAAATCATGCTGACGTCATCGTGTGAAAGCCTTGCTCAGAAATGGTCAACTTTGTTGGCAGTCAATGCTCTGGTAAGAGCTTACTTTGACTTGGTCAATTCTGTTGGCGATCAACACTCTGGTAAGACCATACTTTGACTTGGTCAACTCTGTTGGCAATCAACATTGGCAAGACTATGCTCTAGCTTAGTCAACCCTAATTGATTAGTCAACGCTCTGGTGAACCAAGCTCTGGTAAGACAAAATCTGATTTGGTCAAGCTCTCGTATTCAGTCAACGCATAAACAGACTTTGGTTAGACTATTCAATGGAAGCCTTTGTCCAATTCTTCATGACCCTCTTATGTGAAAGGCCAACAAGATTTTGTGCTGAAAAACTCACCTCTGTTCCAAGCTCAATCTGGTGAACAGTGTGGCTCTGATAGGAAAATAGACTGAAGTTTATTTAAGGCTACTTCATGTATTTAAGAGACCTCATTGATGAAGCATTTTAATGTACGAGGTATCAAAGGCCAAAGGGAATGTCAACGAATATAATCATCAGGAAACTTGCTCTCGAAGGGTCTAATATTCAAAAGCTCACAAGAAACAGGCATTCGATTTTATCTCATTGTGGTCAAGATGCTTTGAGCAGAGTGAAAAATGACATGACTTGCTAAAGCCACAAAAGGATCTCAAGTCTTTTGACCTAGGTGAAAAGAGTCATAGGTCACAACGGCACTATTCACAACCCTAGCTATATATACCTTACTTCACCCACTGAAGTAGGTTAACGCTGTGATACGAAGTGAGCAACCAAGAATTATTCCAAGCATCTGAGATCACATTGAATAAAGCACTAAAAAGTTTTTACTCTTTCAGTTTGAAAGTTATTCCTTGTGCTTGATTTTTTCATTGTATATCCTCTCTGTGAGAGTTATTTTGATATTGTTTCAAATCATTTTTGAACATTGTATTTAGCCAAGTAGTGGTTGTATTCCTTAGAGACTTGACTGCACTAAGTCATTCTAAGAAGTTGTGAGTATTGAACATGAACACAAGAAGGGGGGGTTGAATTGTGTTGAAAACTTTTCGCAAACTTAATGTTAAAAACACTTAGAATAAAAGTTTCTCAAAAACTGTTTGTTAATCAGACGGTGAAAATCAGTTTGTGAAAACTTGTTTTTAACTCAACAAGATAGAAATGAATAGAAAGCGAAAGCAGAGACACAGAATTTATACCAGCCACTACCAACCTGGTAGCTACGCCTAGTCCCTTCGCTCCTGAAGGATTTTCCACTATAATCAGATCGATTACAATTTCCTCAAGAGTATTCTCACTGTCACAACTTGACAATACTCTCAACTTCTCAAAACGACTCAAGACAATGAGCCTTTGAGGATACAAACCTAAACTAGGCCAAAACAAACTTATACAAGTGAATTGAAATACAGTTGAAAATAACTCTCACAGAGAGGATAAAAGATTAAGCTCAACTAAAGAAAAACTTTCTTAAAGAAAGGGATGGACGCAGAATTCAGGTCAGGAGTCCAGAGACTTGAATGCTCACGAAGCGATGTATGTTCTCGTGAGAATTTTAGCAAGCTTTTTCACGTAACGTTCTTTCTCTCTTTTCTTCAATGGATACCATGAGGTATATATAGGAGATCCAAGGATATGACCGTTAGAGTAAAAATGGCTCCTAACCGTTGACTAGAGATAATTCAAAAAATGTTGTCTCTATCTTGCTTTGCAGAGAATGTCCCAGCAGTCCATGTTACCGCTTTTTCTTATGCACGATTTTTGTCTTGTAGATAAAGATTTCAACTTTGATATCTCGTGATAATCGATTTTAGCGCTCAAGATCAATTTTGAGATCCGCTCCAAAGACTTCCGAGAGGTAGAGCAAAGAACGTGACTAACACGTGATTTTAAGTGAGGTTCAGACGCCGCTCAGAGTTGGAAGTTCTGACGCTGCTCAAGGTTGGAAGTTCTGACGCTTGTAGCAATTTGATAAGCATAGTGTATAAAGAGAAATTTCCAGACGCTCACTAGGATGAGCGGATGTCGATAAATAGAATGAATCCTTCTCTTGAGAATTACTTTCTTCTTGCTTGAGTGGATTAGAAAATAGATATTATTAGTATCTGCACACTTCAAAAAATGTTAGAACATAAATTGTTCTCTTGTGAATATTTTGTTATCATCAAAATTAATGAGGGTCTAAACATCTCAATCGTTTAGGTTCCAACAATCTCCCCCTTTTTGATGATGACAAATATCTAAGGTTGATGAACAATTTATTTTCACAAAGACATTAAGGGTCTCCCCCTGAATTTAACAGTTTAGATATATAAGAACAATTCAGGTTTTAAGGTTATTGTCGATAAACAAATTCATTTAAGTGATTACGAAAGATTCGTAAATGTATCGAGAGCGTATATTTAATACAGTGAGATCGGATACCAAATAGATTGATTTAATCAAGGTATATTTCATTGTACCAAATAAAATTTATTAAACAATATTAGAGCACTAGATCAAATAATATTAGCGCATACAGATGCTATGTATGAAGTGTTATGCATGATACTTTAGTTCTAGTGTATCCATCGGATGGTGGATAATCGGATGGTGGATAATCAGATTCTCACGTGTTCATTATACCTTTCTTTCGTGTTCATCATACCTTTCTTTTTTACTCCCCTTTGTCATCGTGACAAAAAGAGTGTAAAAACACATCATAGTCAAAATACTACTTAGAAAAATTTGAATAAGAGATGATAATAAGATCAAAAACAGTTCTATATATATAAATCAACCAAATAAAATTTATTTTATATCACACAAAAAATATTTCAAGGGTTTTGAAGAGGTGGAGGTGGGATATTGAGACGCTCAGAGAGAAGCTTCATGCGCTTCCAAATTGAGTAACCTTTAAGTTTGTAGCCTTCATTTCTTCAAATTCCGCTCTTGGAATGGTGACCATCTCAACTCAGAAGTGGAAGTAGAAGGTCCAAATTTTCCGGGTACAGACGCAGACTTCAGCTTCCGATGCTCGCTAGCACCAGGTCGACAACTCAGCCTCAAATCCTTCTTCTTTGAGCTCTTAAGAAGAATCCATCATTTGGTATAACCCATTTGATGAAGTTTCCAGTCTTCTTAGCTCGATTCGCCTGAATCTCCCATCGACGCTTCACATCTTCAGGTATAGCAAATTCATGAAGATGGTTTCCTGTGAAGAAAAACATCAAAGTGTAGGAGTCAAACTTATTTCCAGCGCCTTTCTCCCCAAATATTTCGATGAAGACACTCAACGCTTCACCGGTGAAGGAAAGAGCTTCATTTTCAGCCAGGTAGATCCTTCTTAGATTTTCCCTGTCATAATCTTCTAGCACAAAGGGGTCGAGTCGGTAATAAGGCTTTGGCTTTCCAAGATTCGCACCATTGACTCCACGTAAACCCAATATCGAAGAGTTTGGTCACGCAGCCCATTGGTTATTGATCTTCATGCACCCAAGTGGTCCGACACGAGCATCCGAACATATCATCAAAGTATACAGCTCCTAGGTTGATGTCAAGAACCTTGCCGATCTTCCCAACAAGAGGAATGGTTGCCTTTTCAGCATCACAACAGTTAGAGGAGCCAGTTCTCTGTTCATCTTTCTTCAGAGAAGACAAGTAGTACCTTCTGGCGTGATCCTCAGATATCTTTGCAATCGAAAGCTGAGGAAATTCCTTAAGATTGTACCTTGTAGGTGCTGCCTCATACTCCTTCAGCCCGATCCGCGAAGGCTACTTCCCTGAGCGAAGTTCTTTCCTTTTCCCAGAATAGACCAAGGTAGCCACCTTTGTCTATCCCAGACTATCTTGATAGAGACAGATGATGGGTCTCGATATTGCCTTATAACTTCAAGTCTTTTTCGCCAAGGCAATGTACCATGAAGGCGACTTCATCATCTGTAATCCACCTTCCACATTCTTCCAATGTGAGAGGTTCAGATCGAGAAGCGGATAGAGGAAGATCGACTGAGAAGCGGAATTGCCCCGCTCAAGTCGGGTCTCAATCTTCCTTTGAAGGACATTTGGACGAGGTCATCTCCATCCTTGAGGGTTGCACTTACAGGATCGGCAATCTCCAACTGGCACCCGTATGAAGGTTTTTAGATGCCAGGTTGAGGACGGTTATAGATCTTGTTGTATACCTCATACTTTACAAACCGTGGTTTGTATGAGATATTTTTCTTTTAGCAGCTGCTGGTTTAATGGTGAGGGAAAGTAAGGTAGGAGTAGCTTTGGTGACTTTGTAGGCTTTGAATGGATTAATGGGAGGTGTTTTGAAAAGGAGGTTGAAAGGGTGAGAATGAAGTTTGGAAATGTATGTGGTGAGTGAAGTGTTTGGGAAAATTTGTGGTAGGTTAAGATAGAGTGAAGTGGATGATGGTTGGGTAGCCGTTTAGGGACAATGGAGGTTTTACGTGTATGGGTTTGAGGTTGTGGTGGAGGTGCAATAGATATTGGCGAGCACTAATAGAATCAGCAGATGCAACAACAGATACAGACTCATCAGAGAATTCAGACCTTAGGTTCAGTTCGGATTGCGACCGATCTTTTGAGCTTCTGTCTGGGAGGCGGATCTTTGGAAGCGATCTTGAATGTCCTTCTTCTGTAGTCCGGATGCTGAGACTGGCTTCTCAGCTTCTGGTTTGCTCCTCTTCCTCAGAACCTGACTGATGGGAACTCGGTCCTCATCTTCTGGTTCCTCAACAGTAGGTGCAGGAGCCACCTTCTGTTTTGTTCTTCTGGTCTCTCTCGAAGGAGACTCAGCGTGTCTTTTCTCACCAGGCTTTGAGCTCGGTGGTTGTCTTTTCTGTTTCCTCTTCCTGTTGCTCAACTTTCACTTTCTTCATCATGGACCCAGTAAGCAATTTCATTCTTACTAGGCTGTTGACTCCAAAAGTGTCAGGAATCACAATGTTATCAGCACCAAAATACTTTGCCTTTACTTGATCTGGTAAAGTCACGCTTGTTTATGACCGCATTCTTGTCCATCATTTTGGTGAGCAAGACACCATACTGAATGAACTTGTAGGTGTTCTTCTTGTCAAGAACACCTTTTCTTGAGTTGACAAGAGCATTGATCAGGTTATTGTAGATTAACCTTGGCAGTTCACCTTGTTGCCCGCCATGAAGTGTCTCAGGATGAATTTCTACTCAGAGTTGACAATATCACTAGAGCCACCTTTAACAGACGCCTTGGTGATAATCTTATGAAGAACTCAAATGACTTTTCAGATTCTTGGCAAGAGGTGTTACACCAGATTCTTTCACCGCCGGGTAGTTTTCAAACAGATCGTTGTTGACCTTCTCAATCCCATGGAATGCGCCACCATTACGAATAGAAGACGATGCCTTCACACGGACACCCAAGAACTTCGTAAATGTTTTTGATGGTAAGGACAAACTTGAATCCTTTCACCGTTCCTTCAATGATACCACCTGTGTAGCCGAACATTTCCTGCAATTCTTTAATCGCCGTCACCGTAACCTCAACCGGGTTCCGTAAGAAATACTGCTCTCACCATTACCTTGAATCCTTTGAAGAAGTCGGCCGTAAAGTTTGAAGCTTTCCAAATCGACTCGATTTTCCATCAAGACTTTTCCTTCAGACATGGTGTTATAGATAGTCAGATATTCGTAAGTTGATACTCCACCATGAGTGCAGTTGAGAAATGGAGGCGATGAAGGTTTTAGGTTTAAGCACACAGAGAGAGAGAGAGGAAAGAGAACGAGCACGCCTTTAGCGTAAAACATAGAGTGGAGCGAAAGAAGTGGAGTAGTGGGAAGGATATAGACAAAGAGTACAAAGACATTTTCAAAAACCGCTACGTATTTCCACATGAAATTTAAATCAAAAGGAAAAGAAAATAAAAATTCGCTTTTCATTAAATGCGGACTCCAAAATAAAAGTAGAAAATTTTATCGAAGAACGTAAATAATCATGACTCAAGAGGTATGATGAGACGCTGAGTCCGTGAACACGTGTGACACGTGTGGGTGTGCTCGGACGCACGCAATCGACTTACCGGATGATGAGTTATGATGCGTATGACAAATAAGATGCAGATGCACATACATGCTTACGTCATATCGATGTCAAAATATAGCTTATTGTCGACGCGAGATTAATCATTCTTTTATAAGATGAAAGTTTAAATTCCTTCTTATAAAATTGAATCTATCTTCAAAGAAGGGTTTTATAAATATGTCACCCAATCGATGATCGTGTCTACAAATTTTATTTCTAAAATACCCTTCTGAACATAGTCTCTTATAAAATGATGCTTAATCTCAATGTGCTTTGCTCTAGAATGCAATATTGGATTTTTAGTCAGACATATGGCAGATGTATTATCACAGAAGATAGGAATGTTACTCTCATTTATCAAGTAGTCTTCAAGTTGATACTTCATCCACAGAAGTTGAGAACCGCAACTTGTCACGAGATGTATTCACCGCCGCTGAGAGTGCTATTGTACTTTGCCTTTGCTTGACCAAGACACAAGATTAGCTCCAAGGAATTGGCAGCCTCCACTTGTGCTTTTTCTTTCAATTCGATCTCCAAAGAAAGTCGGCATCACGTAAACCTACTAATTGGTAATCTTTTGATTTCTTATAAAGCAAACCAAGATTAGTAGTTCCTTGTAAATATCTAAATATTCTTTTAACAAAGACTTATGTGTGATTCTCTAGGATCCGATTGAAACCTAGCACACAAAGTGCATGAACATAATATCAGTCTTGAAGCCGTAAGATAAAGTAAAGATCCAATCATACCTCTGTATAGCTTCGATCTACCTTCTTACCAATTTCATCTTTATCGAGAGAGTGTAGGATGCATAGGCGTGTTCATCGGCTTGCAATCCAAAGATCTTGAATTTCTTCAATAATTCTTTGATGTATTTGCTTTGATGAATATAAATACCATCATTGCATTGCTTGATTTGTATTCCAAGGAAGAACTTCAATTCTCCCATCATGCTCATCTCAAATTCAGCCTGCATAAGCTTAGAAAATTCTTTGCAAAGGCTTTCATTAGTAGCTCCAAAAATAATATCATCAACATATATTTGGACAAGTATGAAATGCTTGTTTGAGGTTTTTCTGAAAAGAGTTGTGTCAACTAAACCTCTAGTAAATCTATTTTCCATTAAAAAGGAACTTAGTCTATCATACCATGCTCTGGGAGCTTGCTTAAGACCATATAGTGCCTTTTTAAGTTTAAAAACATGTTCAGGAAATTCAATATCTTCAAAACCAGGAGGTTGTTTGACATAAACTTCTTCAGCTTATAAAACCATTTAAAAAGCACTTTTCACATCCATTTGATATAAAGTTATCTCATGATGTGCCGCAAAAAGAAAGTAAAATGCTAATTGCTTCTAATCTTGCAACAGTGCAAAAGTTTCAAAGTGAAATCAATACCTTCTTCTTGTGAGTAGCCTTGAGCAACTAACCTTGCTTTATTTCTCACAACCTTACCGCCTTCATCAAGCTTATTTCTAAATACCCATTTAGTGCCAATAGGTTGCTTATCTTCCGGTAGAGTAACTAGCTTCCGGACATCATTCCTTTGGAACTGATTTAACTCATCTTGCATGGCTAGAATCCACCCTTCATCTTCCAAGGCTTGATCAATCGCCTTAGGTTCCATCTCGCAGAGAAGTGCGAAGTCAAGATGCTCCTTGAAAGAGGATCTGGTTCGTACTTTATCACCGTGTTCTCCTAAGATTTGATCTTTTGGATGATTGGTCTTGTACTTCCAGCTTTTTCTTGCTTCAGCTTCCGCTTGGGTATAATTCTTCGTCTTTTCACCACCGGATGATGAAGATGTATTTTCACCGTCTGGCTTTTCACCTATGTTTAAATTTGAAAATAACTCATCTAGCTCGACATTGCGATTGTCGCTTCTTATCATCAAACTTGACATGAATGGACTCTTCAACTGTCAAAGTTTCTTTGTTGTATATTCTAAAAGTTTTAGATCTTTCAGAATATCCCAAAAAGATTCCTTTGTCAGCTTTGGAATCAAACTTACCAAGCTGATCTTTAGTATTCAAGATATAACAAATACAACCAAAAGAATGAAAGTAAGAAATGTTTGGTTTTCTTCCTTTCCACAGTTCATAAGGAGTCTTATTCAAGATAGGTCTTATATAAATTCTATTTTGAATATAACAAGTTGTGTTTATCGCTTCGCCAAAAATGTTTCGCAATATCGCCTTCATTGATCATGGTTCGCCATTTCCTGGAGGGACCTATTTTTCCTTTCTACAACACCATTTTGTTGAGGTGTTCTAGGAGAGGAGAAATTGTGAGAGATGCCATTTTCTTCACAAAATTTTTGAAAGTTCTCATTTTCAAATTCTCCCCCATGATCACTTCTAATAGAGGAAATGCAAATGCCTTTTTCATTTTGAACTGATTTGCAGAAAAACAAGAAATACCTTATAAGACTCATCCTTGTGGGCAAGGAATTTAACCCATGTCCATCTAGTAAAATCATCAACAATGACTAAACCGTATTTCTTTCCGACTAAAGAGGCTGTCCTTGTGGGACCAAAAGATCAAGATGTAAAAGTTCAAGTGGTCTAGAAGTTGAAACAACATTTTTTAAATGAAAAGAGGTTTTAACTTGTTTTCCTTTTGACAAGCTTCACAAAGGGCATCGATTTGTACTTAAGATTTGGTAAGCCTTTAACAAGATTGTGCTTGTTTAACTTTGAGATTAACCTCAAGTTGGCATGACCTAATCTTTTGTGCCAAATCCATTGCTCATCTTCAATGCATATAAGACACTTGACATCTTGTTTTTCAAGTTCGGAAAGATCAACTTTATAAACATTTTGTTTCCTCTTGTCAGAAAGAATATTGATCCATCATTTTTGCTCTTTACTAAACATCCAAGCCAGAATATGACTTCATAACCATTGTCACATAATTGGCTTATGCTCAATAGATTATGTTTCAGTCCTTCAACATATAAAACATTATCAATAGAAGGAAGAGAGCCTTTACCTATCCGACCAATTCCAACTATTTTACCTTTCTCGGTTTCCTCCGAAACCAACGAATCCAGCTTCTCTAGGTCTTAGTTCTTGGAACATATGCTTTTATCCCGTCATGTGACGCGAGCATCCACTGCCTAAGTACCAGGATCGGTGTGTTGACTTTGTTGCTAAGCATGTTTGCAACATAGATTATTTTATCTTTAGGTACCCATATGTTTTTGGGTCCTTTCTTGTTAGTTCTAGAAGGAGGCTTATCCTTCTTAGTTTTAAAAACATTACATGCTCTTTTCAAATAGCCAGAGTTATTACAAGAAGTACAATGTAAGCAATTAATATGGGTATGAGATTTATCGATGTCAATTATTTTCCAAAAAGGTTTCATCTGGTATATAGCCAAGACCATGAGTTGTCGTTTTACTGACACCCCAGATCATTGAAGCTTGCTTGCTTCGAGTTACACTCTCTGCAAGAAACTTTTGAAATGCTTGTTCGTAGTCATTTGATTTGCAAATAGGATTGCTTGTAACTACAGAACTCTTAGCTTGAGAGCTCTCAGCTTCTGGTTGCTTGCTAGCTTCCAGACACTGGTTATCCACCAGACGCTGATTTTCAGTTTTCAGCTTCTGGTTCTCTTTAATGAGTACAGAGTTTATATTGCATAAAGAATGAAAATCTTGTGATAGTTTTAAAAATTTCTTTTTCAAATTCTTGTACTCAGTAGAGAGAGTGGCAGAGTCCTTAAGAAGATCATCAAAAGCAAGTTGAAGTTCAGAGTAGGAGTCATATACTATTACCTCTTCAACATCTTCTTCTGACTCAATGTCCGTGTCTGCCATGAGAGCAATGTGAGCATCTTCTTTATCTTCCTCAGAGGAGGATAAGTCAAGATTTTCCCATGTTGCCATGAGACCTTTCTTCTTTTTCTTGAAGGAGCTTCTTGTGGACTTCTTTAAGATTAGGACACTTTGATTTAAAATGTCCAAAGCTTTACATTCATAGCAAATGACTTGGGCTTTGTCTTTGCTCTCCTTCTTGTCCTTTGAATCTTTCTTCCAAACTTCCATCAAGTTTCTTTTCTTCCACATTTTCTGGATCTTCTTAGATATGAACGCTAGCTCATCATCCGATTCATCAATCTCCTTCCGACGCTTCATCGCTCGATTCTTCTTCTTCACCGCAAGGCTTTTGAAGTACTATTTTTATGATGATTGACTTTTAGAGCAATAGACTTACTCTTCTTGGTAGGTTCTTCTTCATTTAGCTCAAGTTCATGAGCTTTTAACGAACTCATAAGATCTTCAAGTCGAAGAACATTTAGATCTTTTGCTTCTTAAATAGCAGTGACTTTGGGTCTCCACTGCTTAGTCAAGCTTCTAAGATCTTTCTAACATGATCGTGTAGTATAGCTTTTTCCAAGGGCTGCAACCCATGAACTAGTGTTTGGAACCTTCCAAACATAGTTTCAATGTTCTCTCCATCTTCCATTTTAAATAGTTCATACTGGCGAACCATCATGCTAGCTTTTGTTTCTCTTACTTGGGCAGAGCCCTCATAAGACAAAACAAGAGAATCCTGATTTCTTTGGCAAGATCAAACTTGCCACATTTGTCATATTCTCTTCACATAGCACATATGAGAATAAATCTAGCCTTCTAGTTTGTTTGATATCTCTTCTTCTCGATCATCAGACCAATTTTCCCTAGGTATTGCAACACCAAGGGCATTAGCGGAGAAATGTATCCGCCTTCAATTATATCCCATAAATCAAGATTTTGTGCCTCAATGAATGCTTTCATCTTATCTTTCCAGTAATCAAATTTTTCTCCATTGAATAGAGGAGGACGGTTCATATGACCACCTTCAGTAGACATGTTCACAATATAGAATCTTTTCTCTTGACACTGTTAAGTGCTCAACCAAGAGGCCGAGCTCTGATACCAACTGAACGTGAACACAAGAAGGGGGGGTTGAATTGTGTTGAAAACTTTTCGCAAACTTAATGTTAAAAACACTTAGAATAAAAGTTTCTCAAAAACTGTTTGTTAATCGGACGGTGAAAATCAGTTTGTGAAAATCAGTTTGGTCAATTCTGTTGGCGATCAACACTCTGGTAAGACCATACTTTGACTTGGTCAACTCTGTTGGCAATCAACATTGGCAAGACTATGCTCTAGCTTAGTCAACTCTAATTGATTAGTCAACGCTCTGGTGAACCAAGCTCTAGTAAGACAAAATCTGATTTGGTCAAGCTCTCGTATTCAGTCAACGCATAAACAGACTTTGGTTAGACTATTCAATGGAAGCCTTTGTCCAATTCTTCATGACCCTCTTATGTGAAAGGCCAACAAGATTTTGTGCTGAAAAACTCACCTCTGTTCCAAGCTCAATCTGGTGAACAGTGTGGCTCTGATAGGAAAATAGACTGAAGTTTATTTAAGGCTACTTCATGTATTTAAGAGACCTCATTGATGAAGCATTTTAATGTACGAGGTATCAAAGGCCAAAGGGAATGTCAACGAATATAATCATCAGGAAACTTGCTCTCGAAGGGTCTAATATTCAAAAAGCTCACAAGAAACAGGCATTCTGATTTTATCTGCTGTGTCAGTATACTTTGAGCAGAGTGAAAAAATGACATGACTTGCTAAAGCCACAAAAGGGGATCTGAAGTCTTTTGACCTAGGTGAAAAGAGCTGTTAGGTCACAACGGCACTATTCACAACCCTAGCTATATATACCTTACTTCACCCACTGAAGTAGGTTAACGCTGTGATACGAAGTGAGCAACCAAGAATTATTCCAAGCATCTGAGATCACATTGAATAAAGCACTAAAAAGTTTTTACTCTTTCAGTTTGAAAGTTATTCCTTGTGCTTGATTTTTTCATTGTATATCCTCTCTGTGAGAGTTATTTTGATATTGTTTCAAATCATTTTTGAACATTGTATTTAGCCAAGTAGTGGTTGTATTCCTTAGAGACTTGACTGCACTAAGTCATTCTAAGAAGTTGTGAGTATTGAACGTGAACACAAGAAGGGGGGGTTGAATTGTGTTGAAAACTTTTCGCAAACTTAATGTTAAAAACACTTAGAATAAAAGTTTCTCAAAAACTGTTTGTTAATCGGACGGTGAAAATCAGTTTGTGAAAACTTGTTTTTAACTCAACAAGATAGAAATGAATAGAAAGCAGTAAAGTAGGAGACACAGAAATTTATACCAGTTCACTACCAACCTGGTAGCTACGTCTAGTCCCTTCGTTCCTGAAGGATTTTCCACTATAATCAGACTGATTACAATTTCCTCAAGAGTATTCTACTGTCACAACTTGACAATACTCTCAACTTCTCAAAACGACTCAGTACAGTCGAGCCTTTGAGGATACAGCCTAAACTAGGCCAAAACAAACTTATACAAGTGAGTTGAAATACAGTTGAAAATAACTCTCACAGAGAGGATAAAAGATTAAGCTCAACTAAAGAAAAACTTTCTTAAAGAAAGGGCCTGAATGAATTGATTCAAGAGTCCGTAGACTTGATTGCTCACGAAGCGATGTATGTTCTCGTGAAATTTTAGCAAGCTTTTTCACGAGAATGTTCTTTCTCTCTTTTTCTTCAATGGATACCATGAGGTATATATAGGAGATCCAAGGATATGACCGTTAGAGTAAAAAATGGCTCCTAACCGTTGACTAGAGATAATTCAAAAATCTTTGTCTCTATCTTGCTTTGCAGAGAATGTCCCAAAGATCCATGTTACCGCTTTTTCTTGTGCAGACGATTTTTGTCTTGTAGATAAAGATTTCAACTTTGATATCTCGTGACACCGATTTTAGCGCTCAAGATCAATTTTGAGATCCGCTCCAAAGACTTCCGAGAGGTAGAGCAAAGAACGTGACTAACACGTGATTTTAAGTGAGGTTCAGACGCCGCTCGAGTTGGAAGTCCGGACGCTCGTTCAAGGTTGGAAGTTCGGACGCTTGTAGCAATTTGATAAGCATAGTGTATAAAGAGAAATTTCCAGACGCTCACTAGGATGAGCCGGATGCTGACAAATAGAATGAATCCTTCTCTTGAGAATTACTTTCTTCTTGCTTGAGTGGCTTAGAAAATAGATATTATTAGTATCTGCACACTTCGAAAAATGTTAGAACATAAATTGTTCTCTTGTGAATATTTTGTTATCATCAAAATTAATGAGGGTCTAAACATCTCAATCGTTTAGGTTCCAACAAGTATAGCCAGGTTGGCAGTATTATACTCTTAAGTGTAATCAGGCTGATTATAGTGGAGAAATCCTTCAAGTGTGTGAAGGGACTAGACGTAGCTATCAAGTAATAATGAACTAGTAT
This sequence comes from Calophaca sinica, assembly GCA_037113605.1. Taxonomy (NCBI): domain Eukaryota; kingdom Viridiplantae; phylum Streptophyta; class Magnoliopsida; order Fabales; family Fabaceae; genus Calophaca; species Calophaca sinica. Next base: position 83,400,858 of record CM073730.1, on the reverse strand, counting down.
AAATCACTATGTCACTCTCTTCTCTCTTCTCTTTACTTATGTGCTGCCTTATTTTATTGAAGAGTTGTTTTGAAAAGGTTTTCATAAACACACAAGCTTTGCGAAAAGATTTCGGAAACCCAATTCAAACCCCCTTTTCTTGTGTTTTTGTCACGTTCAGTTGGTACCAGAGCTCGGCCTCTTGGTTGAGCACTTAACAGTGTAAGAGGAAAATATCTTATTCTTTATTCATGGCAAGCAACGAAGCCGCTGGTCACATTAACCGTCCTCCTTTGTTCACAGGAACAAACTTCGACTATTGGAAAGATAAAGTTAAATCCTTCTTCGAGTCTCAACAACTCGAACTCTGGGATATGGTTCAAAAACGATACACCGAACCGGTTGATTCCAAAGAAAATCCTATTCCTAGGAATAAATGGACAGAAGAGCATAAGAAAGCTTATCAATTACATCATAAAGCAAGATATTTCCTTATTTGTGCTATCTCTGAGAAGGAATACGAGAAATGCGGAAAGAATGATACTGCCAAGGAGATTTGTGACTCATTGGCCTTGGCTTATGAGGGTACTTCCCAAGTGCAAGAAACCAAAGCTAATATCTTGGTTAGACAACATGAACTCTTCAAAATGGAAGAGGGTGAAAGCATTGAAACTATGTTTGGAAAATTCCAAACACTAGTTCATGGTCTAAAGGTTCTTAAGAAAAGTTATACCACTACTGATCACGTTAAGAAAATCTTAAAAAGCTTGCCAAAGAAGTGGAGACCTAAGGTCACTGCTATTCAGGAAGCAAAAGGACCTGAATGCCTTGCGACTTGAAGATCATCTGAGTTCCTTGAGAGCTCATGAGCTTGAGCTAGATGAAGAAGAACCTCCCAAGAAATTAAAGTCCATTACTTTGAAGTCTACAAACAAAGCATCTTCCTCCAAAGCTCTACAAGCTGAACTTGAAACAGATAAAGCTTCGTCTGATGAGAGCGATGGAGACAGAGATGAAGAAACTTCCTTAATATCAAGGAAAATTCAACGTATGTGAAAAAACAAAGGAAGGTTCAGAAAGCAGTTCCACAAGAAGGACTCAAAGGAAAGGCAAGACTCAAGGGATAAGAAGGACTACAAGGACAAAAGCCAAGTTACTTGCTACGAGTGCAAAAAGCCAGGATATTTCAAGTCTGAATGTCCACAACTTGAGAAACCAAGGAAATGTGGATTCAAAAGCAAGAAGAAGAAAGGTCTCATGGCAATATTGGATGATTCTGATTCATCTTCATCTGATGATGATTAGGAACAAGCAAACATGGCTCTAATGGCCACCATAGGGTCAGACAGTGAAGATGTAGATTCTAATCCATCTTCTGATATTGAAATAGTTTTTGATGAACTATTAGATGAGTCTTCTAAGCTCAACACTGAGTATAAAGCTTTGAAAAATAAATTCTCAAAACTTTCAAAAGAATTTCAAATACTCAATAAGGAGAATGAGAAGCTCAAAGCTGAAAACCACCGTTTGGTGAATGACAGCTCTAAGACTGAGGAAAAGGTTGAATGTAACTCTTCAAAATATGAAGAGGGATTTCAAAGATTCCTTGCTAAATGTGTTTCATGAAGCAAACAAGCATCTATGATTTGGGGCGTCAGCCAAAATGATAAAAAGGGTCTTGGTTACAAACCAGAGGAACCCACCTTTCAAAACACAAATTTGAAAACCAAAGATACTAATAATCATAGTGACTGTATGCTTTGTACTTTTTGCAATAAGAAAGGACATATTAGAAGTACTTGTTATGAATTGAAAAATAAGAAGGACAAGTTTTCTTCTAGAACTAACAAAAGAGGACCCAAAAAGATTTGGGTACCTAAGGAGAAAATTGTATATGTTGCAGATCTGCTTAGCAACAGAGTTATGACACCAGTCCTGGTACTTGGACAGTGGATGCTCATGTCACATGATGGGAGAAAGACGTATGTTCCAAGAACTCCAACTTAAAGAAAGTGGAACAGCAGGTTTCGGAGGAAACCAAAAAGGTAAAATCATTGGAAGTGGAAAAGTTGGTGAGAAATTCCTACCTTCTATTGATAATATCTTATTGGTTGATGGCCTGAAGCATAACCTACTAAGTGTAAGTCAATTATGCGATAGTGGTTATGATGTTGGCTTTAGTGATAATGTCTGTATAGTCAAGAGCAAGAAAGATGGCTCCATTTTCTTTAAAGCAAAGAGAAAGAACAATATTTATAAAATAAGGCTTTCTGAGTTGGCAAATCAAAATGTAAAATGCTTTTTGTCAGCTGATGAAGAGCAATAGACTTGGCACAAAAGATTGGGTCATGCCAGCTTGAGGTTAATTTCAAAGCTTAACAAGAAAGAACTTGTTAGGGCTACCAAATCTTAGGTATCAATCTGATGCTCTTTGTGAAGAGTCAACAACAGACTGGAAGTTTAAACGTCATCACCCAAAGGACCATATTATTGGTGAACCAAGTGATAGAGTTAGAACAAGGTCATCTCCCATGGAACACTCTGACTTTGCATTGTTGTCAGAAATAGAGCCCAAAACAATTGATGAAGCACTAACAAACGATGGATGGATACTTACTATGCATAAAGAGCTCAATCAATTTCAGAGGAATGATGTTTGGAAGCTTGTGCCTCCTCCAGAGGATAAGCAAGCCATTGGAACCAAGTGGGTTTTTAGAAACAAACTTGATGAAGATGACAAAGTGTTAAGAAACAAGGCAAGACTTGTTGCTCAAGGGTATTCACAAGAGGAAGGTATTGATTATACTGAAACCTTCGCTCCTGTAGCTAAACTTGAAGCAATTAGAATCTTACTATCATTTGCTGCACATCATAGCATTACTTGATATCAAATGGATGTAAAGAGTGCATTTTTAAATGGTTTTATAAGTGAGGAAGTGTTTGTAAAACAACCATATGGATTTGAAGATATTGCTTATCCCGAACATGTCTTCAAACTTAAAAAGGCTCTTTATGGTCTTAAACAAGCTCCAAGAGCTTGGTATGATAGATTAAGTTCCTTTTTAATGTCAAATAGTTTTGAAAGATGTAACACCGGTAGTTTTACTACGGCTTAATTATCGCTACTGTATTGTAATTCCCTGTATTACGCATTAATATGCATAATTAATATTTTGTGTGCTGTTAATCAAGTGGATGAATTTAACTAAAATGAAATTAAATTTGGGACTTAATATATTATATTAAGTCATAGTTAAAATTTCAGTTCAAAATTCCACCGTTTTCCGGTCGCGTTTTGAACTACCCGGGTAAGTTTTTTGCCCGATTAAAAACTCTAATTCGACCTGAATATTTAAATATTTTGGAATTTGATGTTTTATAATATTTCTGATTTATTAGAATTTTTTTGGCAATTTTACTTAATTTTTTTTAATACTGTATTTTCTACGTGCCGGAGACGCGAGACACGTGAAACCGAACGCGCGACGAAACTGGGAGCTGAGAGACCCTAGGAAGAGGGCGAGTAAAATCAGGATTTATATGATTAGATTATGTTAGATTTTAAGAGTGACATAAGGATAGGGTGATGGGATTAACTTACCTTAAATGTTAAAGTGTAGTTCCATTTTTTGTAAGAGTTAGTAAGGTTATGGAGTTAACTTGCTACCATAGATTTGATCAGATTTTTCCACTTTCTTTTGCATGATTTCTGGTCGAAATTCTCATGCTTTTGGGTGACCAATCTATCACTTTTCTTGTGTCATTTACTAGGCACAAAAGGTGGAAAACAATGGACATTATCCATGATGTCTCTTGGCTAGTCTTGAATTATTGAGCAAGCCAAAAATCTGCTCCTTTCAAATCAGTGAGAGAGAGCTTCTTAGGGTCTATTAAAGGTCAAACCACTCCATTTAATTCACTTATAAGTTGAGAGAAAAATAGAGAAAGAGTGCTAGGTTTAACTTGCCAAAAATGATAAAGTTTGATGCCATTTTTAGTAGAAGTAAGGAAGGCATGGAGCAAGCTTGTTTTATTGGATTTGGTCAGCACATTACTCCTCATTTTCTGCTCCTCATGATCGAAATTCCAGCTGGTTTTGAGTAAGAAACTCTTCCAAAATCATTCACCAAAGATCTTGTGGCATACTTGCTTGATTTCCTAGTTTTCACCACCTTTCCTATGATCACTTCAAGCATCAAATCCTCTTCTTTTGAACATCAAATACTCCTATTTTTATGGCTGGAAATCAGCCCTTTTGATGACCAAAATCCTTCCTAAAATTCAGTTACAAGTTGGAACCATAAGTCTTTACCTTGTGGTCTTGCATAGTTGTACTTGTAAAGACAAAACAATTAAATTTTTTATCCTTTCCAACCAGCTGGCCATGGCCTATATAAAGGCATGAGGACCACCATTTGTTTTTAGTTACATATGGCGTGTTTTGGTGCCAAGGACTAGAGGAGAGATAGTGAGAGAAAGTGAGGAAGTGTTGTTGTTACTTTGCACAAGAACAAAATTCTGCACTTGCTGTTTTTTTTTTACAAGCTGCGTCCAGCAGCCTTTGGGTAAGGAAACACCCTTCGTTTTCCTTCTTAAGTTCCATTTATGTTACTAGTAGTTGGTCATGATCCCTACTTGAGTTTTTTTTTTCCAAAACAAAAGAGAAGTTTTAGGCTATTTATGATGTTGTTTTTTTCCTTCACTAGTTGATCTAGTTCTTTAAGCATGTGTTCTTTTCTATTTCAAGCATGATGAGAAGCCTAAGACATAGATGAATACATGTATATATGTGTCATGAATAGCCTAGGGTGAAGAACATTCCTTAGAAGTTGTAGGATGGGTGTTTTGGGTTATAGTTTGGAATTACATGCTTAAACTTGTTGTTTCACGTTTTTGCCTAGGCTGGAAGTAGAAAAGAAAATTCTGTTTTGAAGTCTAGAATATCATTGAACTGTTAGAGAAATAAATTCATATGTCCGTTAATGATTTAAATGAAGAATTGTGAATTTAAACACTTTAAGAAGGAGTTAAGTGAATGCTGTTTTTTTCCTGCTGCTGCTGTTTTCTGTTTTCTGTTTTATTTTTTTTTGTTGCTGTTTTTGTGTTGGGAAATGGCTGTAATTTAAGTGATTTTGCTGCTGTTTTCAAATTTGTTTTCCACAAGAATTCATATGCTTTTATGCTGCTGTTTTCAAATTTGTTTTCCACAAGAATTCCTATGCCATTTGCTGCTGTTTTCTATTTGTTCTCCTGCAGAGTTACCATGCAATTTTGCTGCTGTTTTCTGTCTGTTTCTGCAGGATTTCAAAGCTGTTTTTGGTGCTGTTTCTATATCATTTCAATGTTGTTTTAATTGGTGTTTCCCATGCATATTTGTTCTATTTTCTGTCAAATTTCAACACGATTTTGCTGCTGTTCCCGGTCTGTTTGTCTGCAGAAAATCAACGCAGTTTTGGTTGCTATTCCGGCAAAAAAAAAAAAATTATATGATTAAGTGTATTATGCTGCATCTCTTATGCTGTTTCTGCGATTTTAATTGGCTGCTGTTTTTCTATGCCTTGGGCTGTTTTCTGCAAATTTTATTTGCGGGATTAGGGAATAAAGGAAAAACAAGACTCTCTTGTCTTTTCCTTGTGAAAACCGTGGCCATAGGATAAAGTCTAGGGCACTAGTTTGGGTTCTAACTTAGTTGAATAACTTGATTGGTTGAAGGTGTGAGAAAATAAACTTGTAGAGCAAAAATCGTGCGTTGGAAGGAAAGCATCTACGGTAAGGGCGCTTCACATTCTAGTGTTATTGTTTATGTATTTATGCGTAAGTGCAACTCTTAGATATTGTTAAGGATTATGCTTTATATGCTTGTATTTTGCATGCTTATGTTTCATATGTTTTATATGCTAGTATTTTACATGCTTATGTTCCATACGCTTATGTGTAAGAACATCTTTAAGTGTGTGTATTAGTAATATGTGAATGCATAAATTAAGTATGTGACAATATGATGAACAATGTGATGGAATGATTTTCTTGAATGATGCCTTGTGATTATGATTATTGTGTTGTGATCATTGACTATATTTGAGAATATATTGTTAAATGACTGTGATAATTTGGGGAAGTGCCGAGAGCACGTGAGTTGGGTTACCGTCGCATCAACGTCAAATAAATCTTGGATTTTGAAATAAAGACTAAGAGGCATTTTATTAAAATCAAAGAGACACTTAAAAATAGATCTTTCAAAAATCCTAATTAGTAATGGACTAACCACCTTTTTATTAAAAAGAATTAAGTGAGAGTTAGAATAATTAAATTAATTATTTTGAACTATTAGTGGATTTCCAACATAAATCATTTTATAACTAGTAGGGGATTTTCTAATGAAAAGAGACTTAGGACCATAAAGGGAGATCTCGAGCCGAAAATATGGGGTTCTAATTAAGGGAGTTAGTACAAGAATAGATGATCTCGGACACTCCGTGTGAGTGATCCCGTCGAGGTAACTAACTATGATGATAGAGTTGCTTGTTCATGCATACATCGATGCCAGAAGCGAGGTGTCGTAGAGTCGCCCAGACCTAGGTACGAGCACGTACCGACAGTCAAGAGGAAAAACGGGCGTTGTGTCATCAGAGGGATTGCTCTGGGCACAAATCCCTGCGGGGAATAGCGTTTGGGAAAGCCTGGTAGCGGACTCCAGAGCGCCTAAGGCCCTTGCGAGGGTGATATTCCGGAATCATATGCATTGGCATATAGACTGACAAATAGGGATTTGTGGTGCATCTTATTTTGTGGACTATCCGTTATGATATTGTGTTATGCTTGCCTATTCGTATATGTTGTTATTATTTATGTCTTGTTAAGAAGTTGACCCTTGCCTGTGGTTCTTTCAATCAATGAATGTAACCCAGACGATGTCGATGATCGAGCTGACCCCGCTAGCCATGTCGTCCATGACGACATTTGAGTTCCTGGACTCGGGAGCCCCGTTCGCCTGGGAGGTAGACCACGCCTCAGGCCAGGTGACGTACACAGGGAACGTGGTCGAGACGACGCATACCGACGGACAGGCTACACACATAGGGATCACGCGCTGAGTGATGCGGTTTTTGGTGCCCTTCGCACACATATTAGCTGCTTGGGTAGACGCACACCCTGATGGAGACACCTCAGTTTCAGAGGGCATGTCCGAGATTCCACGCCGGACCTCTTTTCGTAGCGAGCCTCGGGCTACGGATTCAGCGTTACGCGCTACTCCCCTTAGATTTGTACGACGCATGCGACCCAGGAGGATGGACGTCGGAGCACCCTCTTCTCACGCCGCTGTAGACCCGTCGGGTTCCCCTGCTAGATCCGTATCACCCGTAGAGTATACTCCCTCGTCTCCGATTCCTATCCCTGAGACTACTCCCTCAGCGGATCCTTCTGTATGCCCTCGCTGTGGCCAGGTAGGGTGTGGATCCGGAGGTTGGATCATAGATTCATCTGATGAGGAGGATAGTACTAAGGATGCACCTCTCGATATCCCTACTGCCGACGCCATCGGTGACGACGACGTCATTACGCCCGTGGTAGACGATATGGAGGAGGATTCGATGGTGGAGGATGAGGAGGAGGAGGAGGAGGGCCTCTATGAGTGGCAGGCACCGCCCTTGGCAGTTCATTTTGAGACGGACCGAGATCACATAGCCGCCCCTGCTGCTTGAGATAGCGTGTTGATCAGCTTAGTGTTTCTTAGTGTCGGAGTCTGTCTGTTGTATTTTGGGATTATGTCTGTACTTGTAGTAGTTTAGTAGTCGAGTGAGGCTCTACTTTTGGAGCAAACCTGCGTAGGTGTCTCCGGGAGTACGGATGTATGAGTGTTTCTTATAGGAAATTCATATGTCAGATGTATTCCTATTTTGATGTTGTATTTTGTAAAACCTTGTAGGATGTATTGCCTCAGGATTTTATATATGTATTCCAGACATATTTCCTTTTATTCTCTTTGTACGCCATGTTCTGTCAATGCTGTATTTACCCTGTCATGTTATTTGAAAAAGTGTTTTATAAAAAAAAAAATTTAACCATGATTTCTATCGAACAGTATCAAACTATTTCATACTTGGTGGTTTTTGTCTTGTAAGTAGCGCCTGGATTTCGGGGTGTTACATTGTGGTATCAGAGCAGTTCAGCCTCACCGAACTGTGAGTTGGGTAGCCTAAGCTGATCAAGGTCGTCGGGTTGTTATCTGCTTTTGGGCTGTGTCTGAATTGTACTTGTTTGCTGAGTGAAGCATATTTGCTTATAATTGTTTGAATTGTTTCTTAATTGAAGCAATGTGTGCCAACACACCTAATTATTGTGGGGTTCTGACCGGTTTTAAACCTTATAGGAACCCGATGCCTCCAAGACACGAAGTCCCTGCTGAAGGAATGAACAACCCGGAGATGGCACAGATGGCTCAGATGGCTCAAACCATGGCCGAGATGGCGACTGCTGTTGCTCAGCAAACTGCTGCCAAGAATCAACGGGATTTACACAAACAAGACAGGGAAGCACGAGCTGCTGAATCAAGGGGATTGGTTGACTTTCGCCGACATGACCCCCTGAAGTTTCATGGAGAAGTCGATCCGGAGAAGGCACTATGGTCGCAGGGAAGTAGAGAAGATCTTTGAGGTATTACGAGTCTTGAGAAGTAAAGGTGAACTATGTGACTTATCTGCTCCTGGGGGACGCAGAATACTGGTGGAGAAGCACAAGACTGATGATGGAGGCAAACCATCAGGCAATTACCTGGGAGGCTTTTCGAGAGAAATTCCTGGATAAGTATTTCCCAATTAGCGCAAGGACCAAACTTGGAGACGACTTTCTGAAGGTACGACAAGGCAATATGACGGTCGGTGAGTACGCTGCAAAGTTCGAGTCACTGTCTCGATATTTCCTCTTCTTTCGATAGACTGTGGATGAAGGATACATGTGTCATCGATTCATGGAGGGACTCCGTTATGACATCCAAGATTCAGTGCTACCACTGGGAATCCGACAATTCCAGCCACTGGTCGAGAAGTGCAGAGAAGTGGAGACCATGAAGAACCGAAGACTCAATTGGGGAGGCAACAACTCTGGGGGACCAATCAGACAGAACGACCAGAATCAAAGGGGAAAACAACAGCAGAAGAAGCCGTACAATAGGCCACAGGGACATAACAAGGGTCAGTATCGTCCAATGGCTCAAAACTCAGGAGGTGGGAGTCAGCCTCGAGGTGCAGAGGTACGTTGCTACCGCTGTGGAAAGTCAGGACATCTCGCCAACCAGTGCCCCACCAAGGATAACCTATGCTTCAACTGCAAGAAGCCGGGTCATTTTGCCAAAGACTGCAAGGCGCCTAAGGCAGAACCATCAGTGAATGCCGCAAAAACCAAACGCCCGACTGCAAGGGGACGAATCTTCTTCATGAACGGAGAGGAAGCAGAGCAATCTAATGAGCCGATCTGGGGCCGCAAGATCGCCGGTAACCTTCTATCCGCATTTTGATTCCGGTGCAACCCATTCATTCATTGCCATGGATTGTGTGAACCGCTTGAAATTATCTGTGACTGCATTGCCATTTGACTTAGTAGTTACTACTCCGGCTGCTAAGACATTAACCGCTAACACTGCATGTCTTCATTGTCCGGTAGTCATTCAGAGAAGGAAATTCTTTGCAAATTTGATATGTCTGCCTTTGAAACATCTTGAAATTATTCTCGGGATGGATTGGTTGTCACACCACCATGACCTTTTGGACTGTGCCTGTAAGACCGTGATTTTTCCCACCCTGGAGTTTCTAAGTACTTATCTACCAATCCCGTCAGAGTTTCCTTGAAAGAGGGGACTCAGGAATACATATCGCTCGCTAGCTTAGAAGTCACTCAGGAGATAGATTTAAACGATGTGACCGTGGTGAGAGATTTTCCGGAAGTTTTCCCTGACGACATACCAGGTTTACCGCCAGTAAGAGACATCGAATTCTCCATCGATTTACTACCTGGAACGATCCCGATTTCAATAGCACCCTATCGGATGTCCCCATCTGAATTGACAGAGCTGAAGGAGCAACGAGAAGACTTGATGTCCAAACAGTTCATCAGGCCCAGCGTCTCGCCGTGGGGAGCTCCAGTGCTATTAGTAAAGAAGAAGGACGGATGGTCAAGACTTTGTGTGGATTATCGGCAACTCAACAAGGTTACCATCAAGAACCGATACCCCTTACCGCGTATTGACGATTTGATGGATCAACTTAGAGGATCCGTAGTCTTTTGGAAGATCGATCTGAAGTCCGGGTACCATCAGATACGTGTGAAAACCGAAGATATTCAGAAGACCGCGTTCAGAACTCGATATGGACATTACGAGTATCTTGTGATGCCTTTTGGAGTAACGAATGCTCCAACAATATTCATGGACTACATGAACAGAATCTTCCACCCGTTCCTGGATCAGTTCGTTGTGGTATTTATCGACGACATCTTGATCTACTCAAGGAGTCATGAAGAGCATGAGGAGCATCTGCGTCAAGTTTTACAGATTTTAAGAGAGAAGACTTTACGCTAATCCGGGCGCGAAGTTCGGCTCGAGGAAGTCAAATTCTTGGGACATGTTATCTCAAAGGACGGAATTGCCGTGGACCCGACCAAGGTGGAAACAATATTGGCATGGGAACAACCAAAGACAGCATCTGATATTAGAAGCTTTGTTGGACTAGCGGGATACTATCGGAGATTCATTGAGGGTTTCTCGAAGATCGTAGCACCACTAACTCAACTTACCGTAAAGCGACCAGCCGCTCGCGGACAGAGAAGTGTGAGAACGCTTTCAACCGGCCAAGAAACGCTGACGACATCACTGTGTTGGTCTTGCCACACCCGTAAGAACCTTACGAAGTTTACTACAACGCCTCATCAGGACTCGGATGCGTCTTTGATGCAACACAAGAAAGTAGTGGCCTCACGCCAAGACAACTAAAGACCCATGAAAGAAACTATCCCACGCATGATTTGGAACTTGCTGCCGTAGTTTTTGCACTGAAGATTTGGAGACATTATCTCTACGGGAGCACATTTACCGTGTTTAGTGACCACAAGAGCCTAAAGTATCTGTTTGATCAGAAGGAGCTCAACATGCGACAACGAAGATGGATGGAATTCCTGAAAGACTACGACTTTACGCTAGAGTATCATCCCGGAAAGGCAAATGTAGTGGCTGATGCCTTAAGCAGGAAAAGTATGTTGGTCTCGACGATGATGATTAAGGAGTTGGAATTACTGGAAAAGTTTCGGGACCTACACTTGGATGTGGAACTGTCATCTGGAAGGATTAGTTTTGGGATGATCACTATTTCCAGTGGATTGTTGGATGACATTAGAGAACAGCAAGTTATTGATAGGTTGCTACAGGACAAGAGGGAATTGATCGTGCTAGGAAAGGCACCTGAATTCAAGGTTGGACCCGACAATATTTTGAGGTGCAATGGGCGTGTGTGTATACTCGATGCGACAGAACTAAAGAGGACAATCCTAGATGAGGTGCACAAGAGCAAGTTGAGCATACATCCGGGAGCAACTAAGATGTACCAGGATCTTAAGCAGAAGTTCTGGTGGCCTGGAATGAAGAAGCAGGTGGCTGAGTACGTGGCGTCGTGTTTAACTTGTCAGAAGGCGAAGGTGGAGCATCAACGACCAGCCGGGATGCTACAATCTCTGGACGTACCAAAATGGAAGTGGGACAGCATTTCTATGGATTTTGTTGTGGCACTGCCCAGAACGCAGAAAAGATACGACTTCGATTTGGGTAATCGCCGGAGTTAACCAAATCCGCCACTTCTTGCCGCAGGACGACGTACAATGTGGAAAGCCGATCGAAATCTACATTGCGTAGATCGTGACGATCGCATGGGAATCCTCAAGTATCGTGATCCGATTGAGATCCAAATTCACTTCTCACTTTTGGGGAGCATTACAAGAAGCCTCGGGACGAAGGCGAGACTTAGTTCGCTCGCCACCCTCAAACCGACAAATGCATCGAGAGAACAATCCACCACTTGAGGATCTACCGAGAGCTTGTGTATTGGACGATCGTGGGAGTTGGGACGACGCATCGCCACGATCGAGTTCACCTACAATAACAGCTATCACGCAAGCATAGGGATGGCACCGTACGAGGCCTTATATGGACGCAAGTGCCAGACGCCACTTTGCTGGTACCAAGATGGTGAGAGCGCTATCATAGGACCTGACATAGTACAGCAAACCACTGAGAAGGTAAAGAAAATCCGAGAGAACATGAGGACATCTCAGAGTCGACAAAAGAGCTACGCAGACAATCGTCGCCGACCACTGGAATTTGAAGAAGGCGACCATGTATTCCTCTGTGCCACACCCACAACTGGAGTTGGTCGAGCGATCAAATCCAGAAAGCTTACTCCTAAATTTATCGGACCCTACCAAATTCTTCGTCGTGTGGGGCCAGTTGCCTATCAAATAGCTTTACCGCCATTCCTATCAAACATTCATGACGTCTTTCATGTCTCGCAGTTGCGAAGGTACATAACTGATCCGTCACATGTCATTGAATCGGATGTGATCCAGTTGAAGGATGACCTCTCATTCGAACTACCCCCGATCAGAATCACCGACAGAAAGATCAAGCGATTGAGAAATAAAGAGATTCCACTGGTTAAGGTAATTTGGAACCAGGCAACCGGAGATGCGACTTGGGAGCTTGAGGACAAGATTAGGGAACAGTATCCAGAGCTATTCTCTAACCATTAATTTCGAGGACGAAACTATTTTTAGTGGGGGAGTATTGTAACACCGGTAGTTTTACTACGGCTTAATTATCGCTACTGTATTGAAATTCCCTGTATTACGCATTAATATGCATAATTAATATTTTGTGTGCTGTTAATCAAGTGGATGAATTTAACTAAAATGAAATTATATTTGGGACTTAATATATTATATTAAGTCATAGTTAAAATTTCAGTTCAAAATTCCACCGTTTTTCGGTCGCGTTTTGAACTACCCGGGTAAGTTTTTTGCTCGATTAAAAACTCTAATTCGACCTAAATATTTAAATATTTGGGAATTTGATGTTTTATAATATTTCTGATTTATTAGAATTTTTTTGGCAATTTTACTTAATTTTTTTTTAATAATGTATTTTCTACGCGCTGGAGACGCGAGACACGTGAAACCGAACGCGCGACGAAACTGGGAGCTGAGAGACCCTAGGAAGAGGGCGAGTAAAATCAGGATTTATATGATTAGATTATGTTAGATTTTAAGAGTGACATAAGGATAGGGTGATGGGATTAACTTACCTTAAATGTTAAAGTGTAGTTCCATTTTTGGTAAGAGTTAGTAAGGTTATGGAGTTAACTTGCTACCATAGATTTGATCAGATTTTTTCACTTTCTTTTGCATGATTTCTGGTCGAAATTCTCATGCTTTTGGGTGACCAATCTATCACTTTTCTTGTGTCATTTACTAGGCACAAAAGGTGGAAAACAATGGACATTATCCATGATGTCTCTTAGCTAGTCTTGAATTATTGAGCAAGCCAAAAATCTGCTCCTTTCAAATCAGTGAGAGAGAGCTTCTTAGGGTCTATTAAAGGTCAAACCACTCCATTTAATTCACTTATAAGTTGAGAGAAAAATAGAGGAAGAGTGCTAGGTTTAACTTGCCAAAAATGATAAAGTTTGATGCCATTTTTAGTAGAAGTAAGGAAGGCATGGAGCAAGCTTGTTTTCTTGGATTTGGTCAGCTCATTACTCCTCATTTTCTGCTCCTCATGATCGAAATTCCAGCTGGTTTTGAGTAAGAAACTCTTCCAAAATCATTCACCAAAGATCTTGTGGCATACTTGCTTGATTTCCTAGTTTTCACCACCTTTCCTATGATCACTTCAAGCATCAAATCCTCTTCTTTTGAAAATCAAATCCTCCTATTTTTATGGCTGGAAATCAGCCCTTTTGATGACCAAAATCCTTCCTAAAATTCAGTTACAAGTTGGAACCATAAGTCTTTACCTTGTGGTCTTGCATAGTTGTACTTGTAAAGACAAAACAATTAAATTTTTTATCCTTTCCAACCAGCTGGCCATGGCCTATATAAAGGCATGAGGACCACCATTTTTTTTTAGTTACATATGGTGTGTTTTGGTGCCAAGGACTAGAGGAGAGATAGTGAGAGAAAGTGAGGAAGTGTTGTTGTTACTTTGCTCAAGAACAAAATTCTGCACTTGCTGTTTTTTTTTACAAGCTGCGTCCAGCAGCCTTTGGGGTAAGGAAACACCCTTCTTTTTCCTTCTTAAGTTCCATTTATGTTACTAGTAGTTGGCCATGATCCCTACTTGAGTTTTTTTTTCCAAAACAAAAAAGAAGTTTTAGGCTATTTATGATGTTGTTTTTTTCCTTCACTAGTTGATCTAGTTCTTTAAGCATGTGTTCTTTTCTATTTCAAGCATGATGAGAAGCCTAAGACATAGATGAATACATCTATATATGTGTCATGAATAGCCTAGGGTGAAGAACATTCCTTAGAAGTTGTAGGATGGGTGTTTTGGGTTATAGTTTGGAATTACATGCTTAAACTTGTTGTTTCAATTTTTTGCCTAGGCTGGAAGTAGAAAAGAAAATTCTGTTTTGAAGTCTAGAATATCATTGAACTGTAGAGAACTAAATTCATATGTCCGTTAATGATTTAAATGAAGAATTGTGAATTTAAACACTTTAAGAAGGAGTTAAGTGAATGCTGTTTTTTTCCTGCTGCTGCTGTTTTCTGTTTTCTGTTTTTTTTTTTTTGTTGTTGCTGTTTTTGTGTTGGGAAATGGCTGTAATTTAAGTGATTTTGCTGCTGTTTTCAAATTTGTTTTCCACAAGAATTCCTATGCCATTTGCTGCTGTTTTCTATTTGTTCTCCTGCAGAGTTACCATGCAATTTTGCTGCTGTTTTCTGTCTGTTTCTGCAGGATTTCAAAGCTGTTTTTGGTGCTGTTTCTATATCATTTCAATGTTGTTTTAATTGGTGTTTCCCATGCATATTTGTTCTATTTTCTGTCAAATTTCAACACGATTTTGCTGCTGTTCCCGGTCTGTTTGTCTGCAGAAAATCAACGCAGTTTTGGTTGCTATTCCGGCAAAAAAAAAAAATTATATGATTAAGTGTATTATGCTGCATCTCTTATGCTGTTTATGCGATTTTAATTGGCTGCTGCTTTTCTATGCCTTGGGCTGTTTTCTGCAAATTTTATTTGCGCGATTAGATAATAAAGGAAAAACAAGACTCTCTTGTCTTTTCCTTGTGAAAATCGTGGCCATAGGATAAAGTCTAGGGCACTAGTTTGGGTTCTAACTTAGTTGAATAACTTGATTGGTTGAAGGTGTGAGAAAATAAACTTATAGAGCAAAAATCGTGCGTTGGAAGGAAAGCGTCTACGGTAAGGGCGCTTCACATTCTAGTGTTATTGTTTATGTATTTATGCTTAAATGCAACTCTTAGATATTGTTAAGGATTATGCTTTATATGCTTGTATTTTGCATGCTTATGTTTCATATGTTTTATATGCTAGTATTTTACATGCTTATGTTCCATATGCTTATGTGTAAGAACATCTTTAAGTGTGTGTATTAGTAATATGTGAATGCATAAATTAAGTATGTGACAATATGATGAACAATGTGATGGAATGATTTTCTTGAATGATGCCTTGTGATTATGATTATTGTGTTGTGATCATTGACTATATTTGAGAATATATTGTTAAATGACTGTGATAATTTGGGGAAGTGCCGAGAGCACGTGAGTTGGGTTACCGTCGCATCAACGTCAAATAAATCTTGGATTTTGAAATAAAAACTAAAAGACATTTTATTAAAATCAAAGAGACACTTAAAAATAGATCTTTCAAAAATCCTAATTAGTAATGGACTAACCACCTTTTTATTAAAAAGAATTAAGTGAGAGTTAGAATAATTAAATTAATTATTTTGAACTATTAGTGGATTTCCAACATAAATCATTTTATAACTAGTAGGGGATTTTCTAAAGAAAAGAGACTTAGGACCATAAAGGGAGATCTCGAGTTAAAAATATGGGGTTGTAATTGGGGGAGTTAGTACAAGAATAGATGATCTCTGACACTCCGTGAGTGATCCCGTCGAGGTAAACTAACTATGATGATAGAGTTGCTTGTTCATGCATACATCGATGCCGAAGCGAGGTGTCGAGAGTCGCTGCACTAGGTACGAGCACGTACCGACAGTCAAGAGGAAAAACGGGCGTTGTGTCATCAGAGGGATTGCTCTGGGCACAAATCCCTGGGGGGAATAGCGTTTGGGAAAGCCTGGTAGCGGACTCCAGAGCGTCTAAGGCCCTTGCGAGGGTGATATTCCGGAATCATGTGCATTGGCATATAGACTGACAAATAGGGATTTGTGGTGCATCTTATTTTGTGGACTATCTGTTATGATATTGTGTTATGCTTGCCTATTCGTATATGTTGTTATTATTTATGTCTTGTTAAGAAGTTGACCCTTGCCCGTGGTTCTTTCAATCAATGAATGTAACCCAGACGATGTCGATGATCGAGCTGACCCCGCTAGCCATGTCGTCCATGACGACATTTGAGTTCCCGGACTCGGGAGCCCCGTTCGCCTGGGAGGTAGACCACGCCTCAGGCCAGGTGACGTACACAGGGAACGTGGTCGAGACGACGCATACCGACGGACAGGCTACACACATAGGGATCACGCGCCGAGTGATGCGGTTTCCGGTGCCCTTCGCACACATATTAGCTGCTTGGGTAGACGCACACCCTGATGGAGACACCTCAGTTTTAGAGGGTATGTCCGAGATTCCACGCCGGACCACTTTTCGCAGCGAGCCTCGGGCTACGGATTCAGCGTTACGCGCTACTCCCCTTAGATTTGTACGACGCATGCGACCCAGGAGGATGGACGTCGGAGCACCCTCTTCTCACGCCAGACCCGTCGGGTTCCTCGCCAGATCCGTATCACCCGTAGAGTATACTCCCTCGTCTCCGATTCCTATCCCTGAGACTACTCCCTCGGCAGATCCTTCTCTATGCCCTCGCTGTGGCCAGGTAGGGTGTGGATCCGGAGGTTGGATCATAGATTCATCTGACGAGGAGGATAGTACTAGGGATGCACCTCTCGATATCCCTACTGCCGATGCCATTGGTGACGACGACGTCATTACGCCCGTGGTAGACGATATGGAGGAGGATTCGATGGTGGAGGATGAGGAGGAGGAGGAGGAGGGCCTCTATGAGTGGCAGGCACCGCCCTTGGCAGTTCATTTTGAGACGGACCGAGATCACATAGCCGCCCCTGCTGCTTGAGATAGCGTGTTGATCAGCTTAGTGTTTCTTAGTGTCGGAGTCTGTCTGTTGTATTTTGGGATTATGTCTGTACTTGTAGTAGTTTAGTAGTCGAGTGAGGCTCTACTTTTGGAGCAGCCCTCTGCGTAGGTGTCTGTCGGGAGTACCTCAGATGTATGAGTGTTTCTTATAGGAAATTCATATGTCAGATGTATTCCTATTTTGATGTTGTATTTTGTAAAACCTTGTAGGATGTATTGCCTCAGGATTTTATATATGTATTCCAGATGTATTTCCTTTTATTCTCTTTGTACGCCATGTTCTGTCAACGATGTATTTACTCTGTCATGTTATTTGAAAAAGGGTTTTATAAAAAAAAAATTAACCGTGATTTCTATCGAACAGTATCAAACTATTTCATACTTGGTGGTTTTTGTCTTGTAAGTAGCGCCTGGAATTCGGGGTGTTACAAAAGAGCACAGATGGACACTACATTCTTTAGAAAATCATCTAAAAGGAATTTTATTATAGTTCAAATATATGTCGATGATATTATCTTTGGTGTTACTAATAAATCTCTTTGTGAGGAATTCTCTAAGCTTATGTAGAATGAGTTTGAAATGAGTATGATGGGAGAATTAAAATTCTTCCTTGATATTCAAATCAAGCAATCTCAAGATGGAACCTATATCCATCAGACTAAATATGTGAAAGAACTCCTAAAGAAGTTCAAACTTGAGGAAACCAAACCAATGAGTATACCAACGCATCCAACATGTGTTCTCGGCAAAGATGAATCTAGCAAAAAGGTAGACCAAAAGGTATATAGAGGTATGATTGGTTCACTCCTTTATCTTACTGCCTCAAGGCTTGATATTATGTTTAGTGTTTTCTTATGTGCAAGATTCAAATCTGATCCTAGAGAATCTCACATAACTGCTATTAAGAGAATCTTTAGGTATCTCAAAGGAACTACTAACCTTGGTTTACTTTATAAGAACTCAGAAAATTACAAGTTAGTAGGTTTCGGTGATGCTGACTTTGCTGGAGATAGAATTGAAAGAAAGAGCACAAGTGGTGGCTGCCAATTTCTTGGAGCAAACCTTATCTCTTGGTCCAGCAAAAGGCAAAACACAATTGCACTATCAACTGCAGAAGCTGAGTATATATCTGCTGCAAGCAGTAGCTCACAACTACTATGGATGAAGTATCAGCTTAGGACTATTAGATTAAAGAGAGTAACATTCCTATATATTGTGAAAATACCTCTGCAATATGTCTGACTAAAAATCCTATTTTGCATTCACGTTCTAAACATATTGAAATTAAACATCACTTCATTAGAGACTATGTTTAGAAAGGGATACTTGAAATTAAATTTATTGATACTGACCATCAATGGGCAGATATCTTTACAAAACCCCTTGCTGAAGATAGATTCAACTTTATAAGAAAGAATTTAAATTTTCATCTTATAAAGGAATAAGTGTTTAATTTGGATATAGTTACCTCTGTTTTATGTTCCTCTGAAATGCCTGTGTATGCACTACTTATATGCCTCTGTTTTGATGTTGCCTCTGTTGTTAAACACGTGCCTCTGTTTGTCACACACGTTCCTCTGTTGGCATATGTGAGTCTGCTTGATATGTGCCTCTGTTTATATGTTGGTTCTTATTATTATTTAATTATTAATTATTTGTTTATATTATTTATTATCTTATCAATTTTTTTTAATACTTGTTTCATCTGTTTTGGTGACTGTTCATATGAGTCTGCTGCATTTATCACAAAGGTGCCTCTTAGAATCTTTGTGTACACATGTCTCCATGAGACTGGTTGATGCGTTAGTGGCTGAGAGTTACTCTCACTGAGTCATTATTTCTTTTACTGCCTGAGGACAGTTTTACTGCGCCTCTTTAATACTTTGCGTGACATGTTTCATTTTTTAAACGATAATTTATTTATTTCATTTATTTTGAAAACTAAAAAAGGCAGTTTGCCTTCTTCAGCACGTTTTATTACCCACTCACTCACTCACTACACCCACTACTTACACTATCTCTCTGAGAAGCCACACGTTCTGAACCCTAAACCCCTTTCTCTTCTACCTGCTCTCTGCAACTTCCTATTTCTCTGCAATGGCTGCCTCACAACAAGTTGCTTACGGTCCTAATGAAGAACCTAAACCTACCTTGGTGAATGCTGAGCAACACCAACTGAAGGTAATGGTGGAACACCAAGTGAACTTTGAAGACTTAGCTGTTAAAGGGTACACCTTTAGAACTGATTTCATCGATATGGGTATAATGGATTTCTTCTGTATGGAAAACTACCCTATGTATGAGTAACTGGTAAAGGAATTTTGGATGTATGCTTGATGCAAGAACAACACCATTCACAGCTATGTTCAAAAGAGGAATATTTTGATTACTCAGGATATTATTGCTGATGTTATCAAATGCCCTAACTCTAGAGCTGTTATTGAAGAGGGCTAGGAAAAGGATTTTGGTGGCTGGGGAATAATTAACGACTCTATTTATGAGAAGCCTGGTGGTTCTAAGGCTGTGGAAATGAAGAACAAGTTTAGAGTGCTCTTCAAGATCATAATGCACTGCATGGTTCCCAAGATTGGGTCTGTGGACACTGTGAGCAGTGATCACAAGTTCATTATGTGGAATTATGAGACCAAGGCCAAACTCAACATGCCAAGTCTCATTTTTGATCATCTGCACAGAAACATCATGTTCTTCAGAAAAGGGAAGAACTTGAATATCCCTTATGAAAGGTTGCTCTCTACTATCATGGATAATCAAGGCTTGATTCGACATCTTCAAGAGCTTAACACTGAAGAAGATGGAGTTGCAATCAAAACCATGAGTGTACCAACCCTCTCCAGTGAAAACTTGAGGGGAATGAAGCTTTTATCTGAAGAAGTGATTGCTGAGATACAAAAGGAAGAAGAAGGTGGGAGAAAACTTGTAAGGAAGGGAAAGAAGAAGATGAGTGAAGTTACTGCTGAGCCTACCAGAAGGGTAACTAGGAGCACTGGCATCCACATTGCTGAGCCCACTCACTTGATTCAACCAGTGAGACCTGCATTCTTGCCCTCAGTGATGCCAAAAGAAATTGAGGAAAAAAAGTTGAGGCTGATGAGATGATAGCCAAATGTAAGGAAGATAGCTATCAATATTACCTACACCTCAAAGAAGAAAGGCTAAAGGGACAAGCCTCTGTTACTACTACTGCTCCTTCCTCCATCGCCTCAAGAGTTGCTCTCAGACATCATCGGCCAGAATAACCACTTCTGCTTCTACAACCATTAGCACTGTTGTTCCTGCTACTACTGCTGCACCTGCTACTTCAAAGTTGAAGCGGATAACTAAGTTGGGTGATCTCCCAGCAGCAAAGAAAAAAAAGGTACTAGATGATGCTGTACATTTGTATGATTCTATTTATGGTTCTGGATCTGTTGGCTCCACACATTCTTCACAACCTGTTGTGTCTAAACCAATCCCTCCTCCACAACCCTCTAGACCTATTCTCCCATCAAAACCTTCTCAACCCAAACCTTCTAAGAAATCCTTTCCTCCTAAAAAGCCTTTGCCTTCTTTACCCTCTGACTCATCTTCATCTAATAATGAGGAAGCTAGTTGTGTCCCTTTGAGATAGAGACAGAGATAAAGACCTCAACCCCAAGTTCAATTTCCTTATATTGAGCCCATTTCTGTTGTTCACCCTTCAACCTCTACTTCTGCATCACCACCATCACAAACCACTCACATTCCATCACCTCAACCACAAACAACCAAAACACCTTCACCACAACCTAAACCTAATACTCCTCCACTTAGCCCCAAATCACCACCTAGACCTAAATCACCTCCATTGACTCAACCTGATCTCAACATACCTTCATAACCCGAACCTTTCACTGAAACAGAACCTGAGCCTATTATCCAAGAAGCCTTATCCCCTTCACCTGGATTTGATACTGTTTGTGAAGCACTACCCCTCTCTATCATTCAACCTGTACCTGACTCCACTTTTCAACTTGCAATTCTTATACCTTTTCCACAACAATTCCATTCTCCACCTTATTCACCAATTTTGGCTGAACCAGAATCTGCTGCAGAACCAATGGAAGAGGATGACCTAGTCATTACAGCTGCAATTGCCTCTAAGGTAGTTCAAGGTCTTGATTCTGATGGTGATGATGTTTCCAGAATTGACCCTCCAACCCTGCTTCTTCCTGCACCCCCTGGCCCCATTGTTCAGATTGGTTGTGAGCCTCCTCCCAACCATCGGGAAGCAAGAATTGTGCCTGAACGCTATCCACACCTGATTCCTGGTTTTAAGTGTCTTAAGGCTGAGAGATACAGTGTGTATCAGGACTGGAAAATCATTGAAGAAGAAAGAATGGATGAAGTTCTGTCTGCACAGGCTCAAGAGGACCTTCTTGCCAATTGGCAATTTGTGCATAACTGGTTTGAACAGCACAAAAAGGATCAAATTGAAAGGAATAAAAGATTAGTTATTGCTTCTACTTGGAATGTGACTCAAAGGAAAAGCACCCCTACAGTTTGGGAACCTGAACCTGCTCCCATACTCCTACCTGCTCCACCTGCACCTATTCCTCCACCTCCGCCTGCTACAGAACCTGTTACTCTTCCTCCTGCTTTAACTACTATGATCACTCAGGCATTTACCTCTGATTCTGGATCTGTTTCTGCATCTACAAGCCGTTCTTTAGTTGTTCCTCAGGAAGTCTTGGATTAGCTTGTTAAAGATAACAAGCTCTTCAAGAAATATATGGAAACTACTGAGAAGCATTTGGAAACTTCAGAGAGGAAGCATGATGTTGTTACTGATATACTGCAGGCCATTTTGGATCGGTTGCCTAAGCCTTACACAGCCTCTAGGATTTTTTTTTAACCATCTTGTTTTTAGCCTGTTATTTATCTTTCTTTAGTTAATTTTTTTTTTTAAATTTGGTACTTTTTGATTAATGAAATCAATTTTTAGCTCTTACTGATTTAACTCTATCTTTCTCAAATAATATTTTGACTATGATGTTCTTTATTTATTCTTAACCTTTTTGTCTGATGACAAAAGGGGGAGAAGAAAATATAGATTTATGGAGTAATTGATGAACCTGATGTATCAACCAAGTGTCATCATACATTGCATTTGTGCACTATTTACTCTGATATATTAACTTGGAATGAAGCATATGCTCTGAAAGATCTATCTGTCTATTTCAGCTCTGATACTTTGTGCTCTGAAATGATACATTCATTTGATGTGATTTTACACATAGAAAACATTTATATGTCCTTAATTCAGGGGGAGCCTCTAAAATTTTTTTAAATAAATATTTTTCTAAAGGAAAATTGTTCATCAATATATGTATTTGTCATCATCAAAAAGAGGGAGATTGTTGGAATCAAGTGGATTCAGAAACAATGACCCTTAATTGTTTTGATGATAACAAATAGTTAATAGAACAATTTATCCTCTGATGTGTTTGTTAATGTTCAGTAAATCGCTATTTATCAGAAGAAATTGTCTCAGAAGACTTAGTGAAATTGTGAATTTCACACTTTGATCCATTAATCTAAGTCTGGCATTGATCTTTTAAATCACGCTGACATCATCGTGTGAAAGCCTTGCTCTGAAATAGTCAACTCTGTTGGCAGTCAACGCTCTGGTAAGACCTTACTTTGAATTGGTCAACTCTGTTGGCAGTCAACGCTCTGCTAAGACAATACTTTGACTTGGTCAACTCTGTTGGTAATCAACATTGGCAAGACTATGCTCAGGCTTAGTCAACTCTAATTGATTAGTCAACACTCTGGTGAACCAAGCTCTGGTAAGACAAACTCTGATTTGGTCAAGCTCTGGTAATCAGTCAACGCATAAACAGACTTTGGTTAGACTATTCAATGGAAGCCTTCGTCCAATTCTTCATGACTCTCTTACGTGAAAGGCCAACAAAATTTTGTGCTGAAGAACTCACCTCTGTTTCAAGCGCACTCTGGTGAACAGTGTGGCTCTGATAGGAAAACAGACTGAAGTTTATTTAAGGCTACTTCATGTATTTAACAGACCTCATTGATGAAGCATTTTAATGTACGAGGTATCAAATGTCAAAGGGAATGTCAACGAATATAATCATCAGGAAACTTGCTCTCAAAGGGTCTAATATTCCAAAAGCTCACAAGAGACACATATTCTGATTTTGTCTGCTGTGTCAGTATGCTTTGAGCAGAGTGGAAAACGACGTGACTCGCTAAAGCCACAAAAAGGGGATTTGAAGTCTTTTGACCTAGGTGAAAAGAGCTATTAGGTCACAACGGCACTATTCACAACCCTAGCTATATATACCTTACTTCATCCACTGTAGTACGTTAAAGTTGTGATACGAAGTGAGCAACCAAGAATTATTTCAAGTATCTGAGATCACATTGAACAAAGCACTAAAAAGTTTTTACTCTTTCAGTTTGAAAGTTATTCCTTGTGCTTGATTTTTTCATTGTATATCCTCTCTGTGAGAGTTATTTTGATATTGTTTCAAATCATTTTTGAACATTGTATTTAGCCAAGTAGTGGTTGTATTCCTTAGAGGCTTGACTGCACTAAGTCGTTCTAAGAAGTTGTGAGTATAGCCAGGTTGGCAGTATTATACTCTCAAGTGTAATCAGGTTGATTATAGTGGAGAAATCCTTCAAGTGTGTGAAGGGACTAGACGTAGCTATCAGGTGATAGTGAACTAGTATAAATCACTGTGTCACTCTCTTCTCTCTTCTCTTTACTTACGTGCTGCCTTATTTTATTAAAGAGTTATTTTGAAAAGGTTTTCATAAACACAAAAGCTTTGCGAAAAGATTTCTAAAACCCAATTCAAATCCCCCTTTCTTGTGTTTTTGCCACGTTCAAATAATATTCAAAAACAAACATTAAAGCAATGTGACGATTTCATACATCAAGGATTGCTCGTGATAGCCGAGACGTATCGTTTGGTAACAGTGGTACAACCGCTCCGTACAACCGTCGTTGTAATTACCGGGACGTGTCGTTACCACACAGTGGTACAACCGCTCTTCACATGCAAATCCTTTTGTGTAATAGCTGGGACGTGTCGTTTGGTAAAGTGGTATAACCGCTCTGTACAACTATTTGTAACAGCCGGGACGTTTCGTTACCGCACAGTGGTGTATCGCTCTGTACTCATAACTAATTCATAACAACCGGGATGTATCTTTGGTAACAGTGGTACAACCGCTTTGTATAACTATCTGTAACAGCCGGAATGTGTCGGTACTGCACAGTGGTACACCTACCTGTACGACTATCTTACCATAACCATTATAAATTCAATAGTTCTAATACCTTATCTCTAAGTTTTCAAACAAACTTATATTGAAATAACTTATCTAAGTGAATCCTATGATATCCCCTTGATTCATCTCCTTAATTTACCTTTAATGTGATTTTAACATTGTACTAGGCCTAATTAAAGAGCATAAAATTGCTGAAAACTAGACACAACCTTCCCCCAAATAGCTTAGCGCTGGAAATTCGCTTAGCGAGAGCTCGCTTAGCGCCCCTTGGCTCGCTAAGTGATTTTTGGCCAGCTTTTACCCCTGGTACTGATCGCAAAAATTCGCTCAGCGAATTTCTTCGCGCTAAGAGAATTTCTCAGGGATTTGTGCAAAAACTTTGTGTTTCATACATGATCCCATTCCAAAACTTAATCCAAGCCAAAACCCAATCAATTAAGACTAAAATCAAGCATTCAATATACCAAGATTCAGAATACACTCATTTGGCATCAAAATCATGATAAATGAAGTGTTTAAAACATCATAAAACTCACCATATTAATCAACAACTCATGGAAACCATTTCCCCTATCATGCTTTCCCTAAACCCATCATGAACAAGGAAAAACACTCAATCAACACAAAGGAAAAAAGAAACCCTAAAGGTGGGTCTTACGGGTGCCCAATCACTGAGTGAAAAGAACTCACAATTGTTACATTTAAAAATCAACTCATTCACATGATTCATAACTCATCCCAATTGGAGCTCTGTGGAGTTCCCAATTGGCAACACTTCTTACGGATATATAAGGGGGTTGGGGACAGCAATCCAACCATCCTCTAATGCACTAATACAAATCAATACACACATAATTATGGCATTTAAAGGATTCCTAAGTCAAATTTCTTTTTTAGAACATATGTCAAACACCTTGCATGCAATTCAATTCTGTAAGGTTCCCATATAACGTCAAGTCCCATTAACCCATTTCAAGGATACATAGAACCATCCATTAATTCAGGGAAATCACAACAACTCATTCAACATTCAAAATCAAGAATTAGAATGATAACCTAAGCACACCCTAATCAGAAGTTTTTTAGGGGAATCCTTTACCATAGGGCTTCCTCATGATTGAGGATGAAAACCCCTAATTTGTAACCCTTGAGCTCAACACCAAGCTTGAATCCTTGATCCTACTCCATGGGAGCTTTGAACCCAAGCCCTAGCTTCAAATCTTTCTACTTCTTCTTCTTCAATCAACTAGAAATGGAAGCTTGGATCCTCCTCCTTCTTCCATTTCCCTTTCCTTCGAGCTCTCACCTCTCCCTGTTCTCAGTCTCCCTCTTGTTTGCTGTCTCCCTCTCTCTCGTCTGCTCTCTCTCGTTCTCATCAAAGGTGCACGGTGGTGCACCACCGTCTCCCTCTCGCTGCCATGCCAAAGTCACCATGGTTCCTCCTCCCTTCTTCCTTGCGTGCCCCCTCTCTTTCTCCTTTTTCTCTTATTCTATTTTCTTTCTTTTATCTCCTTTCTCTGTTTCTGCCTTTCTTTTTCTTTTTCCAGATCGTGGGTGGGTGTTAAGAGAAGAGAAAGAGAGTACATTGTGGTGGAACAGAGGGAAGTATGGTGCTCGGTGGGGCAAAAGGCTTAGATTTAATAAAAATTGGCCAATAAGCCCCTATTTAAATATCATAATTTACTCTTTGGTCCTCACATGGACCTTAGATAAATTAATCAATTAAATACTACTTATGAATAAGTAGTCCTATATTTCCTTAATTATTGGAAAGAATTACTATTCTACCCCTAAGTTCCAATTTTGCATTAAAACACTAGATTAAAGGTTATTAACCTCATTAATCCTTAGGGATTAAATCCCCTTTTTCACTTAGTGTTTTTAATTACCAAGCTTTAGAAAGTTGGGATATTACAATTATGTTGCTTTAATCATGTGGTTAAGTCTCGACGTTGAAAACCTTAGTTCTCGCGTTGGTGTGGTGATCGTCTAAGTCGAAACTATAGGGGATTCGTTTCAAAGCTTCGTCTCGCCATTGATTCTACTCAAATTAATGGTAAGAATAGTCCATTAAGTTCTTTTAAGTTAATCTCTTCCTATTTTGAGACTTTGATTTCTTTTCGTCACCGTATTGGTCCGTTCAGGAGCTAAGGGTACCGTTGGAGATCAGAATTCATTCGGAGGACCGAAATACTGCCCATGGACTTTGAACGCTTTTTTATACTTCTCAAAACCATCTTTGTTGCCATAATTCAGTATTAATTTCGTGATTTGGCTTTAGGCCTAAAAGTCTCGTCAAAAGCATCATTTTAGTCCCTGTAAGTGATTTTGGTGTCGTATTCGTAAAACTTTCATTTAGTAACTTTGAAGGTTAGTCCCAAACCTTTATTTTGGCTACTTTATTCTTGATCAAGAAATTTGATTGTGATTCATTTTTATCCCTTAATTTGAATGAATGCATCAAGACATGGCATGTGCATTGAGTTTCTTTAGTAAGAAAGGTTCAACATCATTCTTGCTCGAAGAGGTCTATTTTCTTTTCTTCCGGATGGAAAGTAGAATCACTATCTATGTATAGAGAACATCTTGACTAGAGAGATTCCTTCCCAGAACACCGACTAAATTCCATGGATGGAAGCCTCCTTGCACAAGGTTCCTTGTACAATGTTCTCGGGAAGGGACGGCGGAAGCAACTCTTTTGAGGGAAAGGGATGAACTTACAATTGATTTAAAGTCTTATGATAAAGACTAGTTTTTGATTAGTCCAGCCTACAAGGGACACCTTATGATGCCGACGGTAAGGAAGAATAGCTTTTGAGTCTGAAAAGTAAGGAAGAGATCACGTTGACAGCATCCCTCCCGAAGAGTGAGTATGCAATTACATTAGCCAATATGCATAGTAACATGTAGTTAGGACTAGGCACTGGAAAACATAATTGAGGATGTTTGTGATTAACAGTGTATTTTGTGCACTAAACTTCTAAATGTTACTATGATATCCCTACTTTGCGACGTTTAGAAGACTTACCCCTTAGTGTTCTATGTATGTACTCTCTCTCACTCTCTTTCTCTCTCTCTCGAATATATTAGACGACGAGGATGACGACGCAGAGGCTGAGGAACAGACAAATGGATAGGTGGATCTTGACGATCCTAATGCATATGTCAATTGAAGTAATGGTAGAGATCGTCTTTTATGAAGAGGGAGGGTGTGGCTGGCATCTGAATTTCTCGACTTCTGTGGTAACGTACATAGGTCTAGTTACCTGTTACATGGTTGTGGTTGACGGGTCTTCAAGGACCCAGATAGATAACTTTAGAGGTTGGATGATTATACCCTTTGAGAAGATGCGTAGGGCCCGTCAGGACCATGCAACTAGTGACACCTGCACTAGACAGGGTGTGAAGGTTACTCGTCGGACAGTGTGAGGGTTACTCGTTGCACCAAAACCCTAAAATACGAAGAACAGATAATTAGGGACTATGAACAACAACAAGGAACCAAGAATTCTACCACATGTTCACTGAGAACAGGTTTGTTACCCTCTGTTTCGTGACATATGGAAACCCCTCTGGGAGTTTCGGCAAAACCCTAGCTCGTTTGGAACCCATATGGCTCAATCGAGGTCCAAAACACAGTCTGATTAGGGTTAAGCTGGAGAACCTTGAATCCTTACACCAAAATCAGAAAGGAATAGATCAAGAGAGTGTTGAGGTGCTTAGGATTACCTTGGCAAAACCTTGCTTGGAGATAAACCCTAAAAAGCACGAACGGCAACGAATTCACTAGCTTTAAGAATTCGCTAGTTACTACCATCTTCCCCAAACACATTCTATCCTTAAACAGTTGTACTCCGAGACCAAGGTCTCTAAACTGCTCTACTAGCTCCAACTCCTTAACCATCAAAGCTAACACATCATGTAGGGATTTCCTACTCAACGCGTCAGCCACTACGTTAGTTTTCCCTGGATGGTATTGCAGCTCAAAATCATAGTCTTTAAGGAATTCCATCCATCTCCTCTATTTCATGTTCAATTCCTTCTGATCAAATAAATACCTTAAGCTCTTGTGATCACTAAACACCATGAACTTAGCACCATAGAAATAGTACCTCCAAATCTTCAGAGTAGACTATAGCAACTAGCTCTAGATCATGAGTGGGATAATTCCTTTCATGAATTCTCAATTATCTAGAAGCATAGGCCACTACTCTCCCTTCTTGCATCGACACACAATCTAACCCTTGATAGGAAGCATCGCAGTATACTATAAACTCTCCTAAAGGATCAGGTAAAATTAATACAAGTGAAGTGGTCAATCTTTCTTTCAATTCTTTGAAACTCGTCTCACACTTTTCTGACCACACAAAAGGTGTACCCTTCCTGGTCAACTGATTCATAGGTAAGGCTATCATAGAAAATCCTTTGATAAACCTTCTATAATACCTTGCTAACCCAATGAAACTTCTAATCTCACTAACAGTCTTTGGACTTTCCCACCGAATCACCGCTTCGACTTTGGATGGGTCAACAACTACCTCTTCCTTATTGAGCACATGACCCAAGAATTGTACTTCTTCCAACCAGAACTCGCATTTAGAAAACTTGGCATATAATTGACGATCTTTCAAAATCTGAAGTACAACCTAAGGTGTCCTTCATGCTCTTCTCTACTCGAAGAGTAGATTAGAATATCACTACGAATTTATCCAACAACGGTCTAAAGATCCGATTCATGTAGTCCATGAACACTGCAGGAGCATTTGTCAAACCTAAAGACATAACTAAGTACTCATAATGCCCATACCTGGATCTAAAAGTTGTCTTTGGCACATCTTCCTTCTTCACTCGAATCTGGTGGTAACCAGACTTCAAACCAATTTTAAAGAACAACAGTTGCTCCCTTTAATTGATTTGTTTGGTCATCTATCCTAGGCAAAGGATATTTGTTCTTAATGGCCACTTTGTTCAACTTCCTATAATCCACACACAACCTTGACGAACCATTTTTCTTCCTAACAAACAACACTGGAGCTCCTAGGGTGACTCACTAGGCCTAATAAACTCCTTATTTAGCATGTCATCCAATTGGTCCTTCAGCTCTGCTAACTTTACTGGTGACATCCTACAAGGTGCTATTGAAATAGGGTTAGTAACAGGGATTAAATCTATGGCAAATTCTATCTCTCTCTCAAGTGGCAATCCAGGAACATCATCTAGAAACACTTCAGGAAATTCGCTCACTACAGAAATAGAATCTAAGCTAGGAGTTATCCTTACCTTCCATAGAAAGCAACATCACATACTTCTCAGAATCACCACTAAGTTTATCATTACTGTCATTGGCAGATATCACACTAGATTGATCGAAAAAAGAAAGACTGTTATTAGCACAGTTTAACAACACGTGGTTGGCAGCAAGCCAATCCATACCCAGAATAATATCTAAGTCCTACAAAGGAAGACACACAAGATTTGCAAGAAATTTCCTATACTCTATAATGATTGGACAATTTAAGCAAACAGAAGTTGTAACCGAAGGTTTACCAGTAGGAGTAGAAACTACTAACTTATAAGGTAAGGTAGCAACAGGCAATTTCAAATGATTTACACAATCATGGGATATAAAAGAATGAGTAGCCCCGAAGTCAAACAATACAGCTAAGAGTTTACCAGAAACAACGCACATACCTTGTATCAGATCAGGGGATTGAGAGGATTCAGCTCCCTTCACTGTAAATACTCTTCCAGTGGCTTGGGGTCTAGCCCCTCTTGTACCTGTACCATGTGCTTCAGTCATAGGCTCGCCAAAGGTCCGCTATTCCAATCTGCAATCTCTAGCTTTATGTCTTAGCTTCCCACAGTTGAAGCACGAACGGTCTGCACCTCCTGATGGACAATCTCTAATCATGTGCGAACCACTGTACCTTAAACAACTTTGTATCCTTATGATGTTTCCTCCTCCGCCAGCAGCAGCAATGTGTCGTGCGAGACAATTATAAGGTCCTGACCTCCTTGGATGCGGTCTACCATTAGTACCCTTAACTTCTTCTTTCTGGTCACCACCTACCTATTCATAGTCATGAGAGATATGTCCTGTTGTACCACACTGAAAACATATCTCCGAACGGATAGTCCTTCACCAAGTGTGTTCCTTTACAATGAAAACATCTCTTCAAAATCTGACGTCCTCCCAGAGTGGTTATCATCAATGATTGTTGTGATCCCTTTGGAAAATTATGAAGTCTAGACGGAGATCTACCTCCCGTGCTAGGGTCATTCCTTGTTAATCCTCCGCTTCTTTCAATCTAGGAATTTCTCCATTCTCACTGTCCGTTTCAGAATTTCTGTCACGCCCACCAGTACTAATCCTTTGAGCCATGGGTTCTTGTAGCAGCAACCATTAGCTCATACCCGTAAGATATTTAATCAATATCATATAGATATAAACGTCTCACAAATAATCGAAATAGTCATCAGTGTCTCCTCGTATAGAAGCAATAAATAACTCACGTATCAGACGCTTCACCCAACTTCTAAACATAGTCGAACACCCGGTGTGGGTCCAACAAGACACAGCCAGAATAACTTCCAAAACCTCACAGTCTGGTTAAGGTCGAACTACTCTAATACCACAAAATGAGACACCCTTTGTCCCATCAAAGTAACCTTTAATTATTTAACCTTAATCGTTTATATTAGCATTAATAAATACATCAGAAAACATGAAGGAATTTAAACTAAAATACACAGCAGAAATAAGCACACATAATATGCACTATCTGCATCAATATAAGGTTTGTGACCCCTTTAAGGGCTCACGTACATCAGAGTAGTAGTCACATCACAGAAACGTAGCAAACATGTAGTCATCCCAAAATATCAACTAGAGGCTAACACGTGGCTCATCAAAAAGAGTTAATATCAAACGGAAGCAAAACAAGACTCCTGGCCATAGGTACACGACTAGGATTCTAGAGCTCCCACTCTGTGATCCTGAACTACTGATAAAAGTATGACGGTGTTGTATAGCTCAAAATCCCTCCAAAGGGAAATCCTGGAGTCCATCTTCACTGTCGGGTATAGGAAGTACGTCATCTTTGATAGCAGCTTCTCTGATATTTGTGTCTATCATATACATAGTACATACACACAAAACACGTATACAGGAAGATAAGAACAACATAATCACCATAAAATGGGAAAGTAACAGTAGAAAGCAATACAAAGTACACTATTAGCACATAAACATGTTATTCACATATTCACATATAATTCCATCTAACAGTTATACACAAGTTATCTAGACTCGTGGCCACAAACTACTTATGGCTTGTCGTACTCCCTATCACTCAGAGTACGACCCTATGTCACAACGTAGTCGTCCCATTCTGAGTACTGGTCAGTTGTCCAAGCAACATATCCCGCTCATCATGACCTATAAGAGCACTTCCCTGTACCCCCTATTAATCAGGGTCAGGTATCTAGGCCTGCACTCGGGATCGGTTTCACCAAGGACCTGAAGTTCACAACACTCGTCGAGGTAAACGGGCACAATTGAAACCACGACACAATAGCGTCCAAACTATCAGCCCCCTGTGAATACTTCCAGACCCCATGATATACACCCCCAAGGTCAACACGACCTGCACTACTACTTCGTACTCGTGCTCGAGTATCTCCTGACCTCGTGCACCACACACGGCTGTGACATAGCACCAACACAAACACTATATGCATTCTCACCACTCACATGTTACTATACACAAACACTATTAGCATAGCAAACATGACACATAGAGCATATGACTCAAACACACTTACACACTGTCATATAAACACATATCATATTTTCTTAAGCATGTTTCTACTAAGACATATAGCACATATATTCACTTTATTCACTCTTTATATTACGCATGTTACAGCTCACATTAGTCATATTCTTAATCACTTAGTCATTTAATAGTATCACAACACTTAACACCACATATTACGCACATAGAGTATCACACTTGGCATTTTATCACATAAGCATATACCCCGTATTCCTATACATATTCCTAATATCACACATAATACATAAATTCACTATCATGCACTAAGTATGTCAAACACAAGACCCAAAATGCAATATTGTTCCTATGTTGGTTGATGGGTTTCTAATACCTGTCCTCAGATATCGTAAACCATAACCCCTTGTTAACAATCCATTTTGTCTATTATTTTGAGATATTTTGAGTATAAAATATTGTGATTTTGTTCCTTATTAGATAAGATAAGCTCACTATTTCCTCATTTATGCAGAAAAGTAATAAACGCGACATGGGAAGCAAAATATTGAATTTTGGGAAGATTCTGGTGAGTTTTAAAGATTTTTAGCATTTCGGGACAAGCGGTACGGCCTGACATATATTCAGTACGGCCGTACCTATTCAAGTACATTAGTAGGGCCATACCTCATGGTCAGTACAGCCTGGCGCCGAAGAAAAAGTACAGCACAGCTGTACCAAAGGTAGTACGGTTGTACACAATTGTTGTAAAGTGGTGCAGAGTGCACAAGTACGGGCTAGCGTCACAATTCAAGTCCAGTACGACCATGTATAAATGTAGTACGGCCGTACCCAAACCCAGAACGCACAGATTTGAAGCTAGTTGACCTAATCCGCACCAGAGCTTATAAATAGGCATTCTCACCCCCTTTTGAGAACTAATTCACTCTCTAGGGAGGAATTCTCCCTGAGTGAGGGTATTTGGCTTTAGACTTTGCCTCTTGTCTCTTGTCTTGTCTTTTCTTTTCTTTTATGATTTCTTGTTTGGATTTATGTTATTATATATTATGTTGAGAAACAGTATGAGTAGCTAACTCCATCACTAGGGGTGATGGGGGATCTTTTACGATGTTCTTGACATTTATTTAATTGCTATTATGAATTTCTTATTACCCTTATGAATGTGTTCTTCCTAGCATGCTTAATCCCATAGGATCTGGTCAATCCTTAATAAATTAGTTAATTGGAGGCAACTATCGCGATTAGTTAATGGAACTCTAGGATTAACAGAATTCGCTTTTTATGCCCAGAGATAATTGCTTGTTTTTCCAATCAGTTATTACATTACCTGTCGTTAAGGCTCTTTCCTTTAATTACATTCCTGGATCAAAACGGGGCAGTTATTTAGGAAGAAGGCTGTCAACTACGTAGTTCTTAGTAATTTAGAGTTAGTGATTGGGTTTCGATAAGGAGATATAGTTCATAATAGTAGGTTGATAGATTCAGGGACTAGTATTAGTGAACCCGGTTTCCCTAGGCTTTCCCATCTGATCTCTATTTCGTTCTTGTGATATTGCTTTGCTTTCTTTATTTATAGTTTAATTGTTTTGTTCTTAAAACCAACACTTTCACTCGTCTAAAATAACAAAGGATCTCTATTAATTTAGTACTTGTGCATTCTTTGTGGGTTCAACATTCGGAGTTTTAAAAATACTCCACTTTATTACGAGTTACGATCAGGTGCACTTGCCTGAGCCGCAACAAATTTTTGGCGCCGTTGCCGGGGAATGTTTAAGCAATATTAAACCAACGAGGTCCTTGTTAAATTATTATTATTATTATTTTCATATCTTAAAAAAATATTTTGCTTGTTAACTGCTCGTTGGTATTGTTACTATTATTATCTTTCTTTATTTTTTTTTAAAAATAAAAAATAGTAGATGGAGTTATTTGTTTTATTTTAAATTTTTGTTTGGTTGTTTGGATTTAAGATCTAGATTTACATTCAAAAATCTAAAAAGATTTTTCTTTTATTTCTTATCTAGATTTTAAATTTTTATTTGATTGTTTTATTTTTTCTCTTTATCCATTTGTTTAGATCTTATCTTATTTTGTTTTATCTTATTCTATTTTGTTTTGTTTAAATTTGATATCAAAAATCCAAAAATATTTTTCTCTTTCTTATATATATATCCTGATCTTTCTTTTCTTATCTTATTTTGAATCTGAGATTAGATATGGATAGAATTTGAATTTGAATTTAAGAAAAGATTTGATAAGGATTGGATCAGGATAAATATCTTAGTTTATTTTGTTTTGATTCTATTTGTCTTATTTCTATTCTACTCTAACTTTTCTTATTTTGTTTTATTTTTTTTTAGATTTTTACTCTCTTATATTTTTAGTTTGATTCTTTCTATTTTACTTTGATCTTATCTTATTTTATTTTACTTCTATTTTCTTAAAAAAAATTAATAATAATCTCATGGGTTTGTTCCCTTTTTGTGAGTATTGTGGTTATTTTGTTGGACATGCAGACAACTGCTGGGTTCTTTCCTTTTTTTGTGAGTATTGTGGTGTTGTAGGACACGAATGGTAAGACTGTTTAGCATATAACTCTTGGGTTGAATATAAGGCAGATTATATGAGCAACTCTTGGAGAAGTTAGAATCATAGAGTAGATTTTTATTGGTCATCTCAAGAGTAAGAACTTAAGGAGCAAGAACCAGAACTTGAGGAGGCAAAGAGAAAATTTATGCAGCGGACTGATGAAAGATTCAAGTCTTTAGAAAGAATAATGAATCAAAATAGTGAAGAACAAAAATGTTTGGGAAGTCAGTTTTCTACTTTGGTAGCATTAATGACTCAACAAGCTTTAGCTCACCTCCCACTCAAGTTGAGCCCAATCCCAAGGAGGAATACAAAGTTATCGTCCATGAGAGTGGTGAAGAGTTAAATGAAGCACTAACCATGGAGGAGATTTTGGCTAAATTTGGGAAAAAAAACCTGGTGACCTATTTGATGTTTTTGAAACTCCTATTGAATCTATGGAAAGTCAGGATTCTGCTTCAGCAACATTGATGACTCAAAGGGAACAAGGTATCTTGCACAAACAAATTGAGCCTAATCTTAAGGAGGAAGATGAAGTCATCATTCTTGAGAATATTGAAGAGTTGATTGAAGAGCCCAAGTCTGAGCCTAAGTGTGAAGAACAGTCAATCTCGAAGCAGTGAAACTCCCTCTTGAAGGAGTCAAGCTGAAAAAAAAGCTCCTACTGAAGGGAGCACTCATGAAGAGAACAAGGAAGACCCCACGGTTCATGGTTTTGAGCAAAAGGAGGAAGTCCCAATAAATTTGAGACAAAATCTTTTGGCCAAAATCGATGAAGCAGTCATTGAAGTTCAAAAGGGAAAGGTAACTATAAGAAGCGGTAAGGAAGATGATGTTTTAAAGGTTTTAAATTCAACTAAAAATCTATGTTCTTTTACTCTTTCTTATTTTACCAATAATGTGATTGCTTTTAACGGCTTTGATGATTTTGTTGGTGTAAGCCCTAGTGGCCATTCTATTTTATATAGATTATTATTTGTATCATGACTTTGGTCATATATTTGATATATGTAAAGGTCTCATTTATTATGTTATTAGTGTATAGCATAATAAAGTCCTTAGAATAGACAATTCGTTTAATGGAACATCAAGTGTGACTTGATCGTGAGACCCCATTGAACATATAGAACGTTATTGTTAAAGTATCTATGGTCGAATTATTATTGTTAACTAGGACGACAATAATACATAGACTATTGTGTGAGTAGACTGATGACCAAATCTCACGGGTCGTGGATATATGATATCAAGTCATCATACAGGTATAAATATTAGGTGTAATATTTATACCGGATTGACCCACTATAACGATGCTTCATAATAGTTATGTAAGTGTCATAGGCGCTCCTCATGGCAACTATAGTGAAGTAATCCTTCGACTTGAAGTCACTACGATTCCTACATGAGGAGTTATAGGTTTTAATGCTATCAGACGTCATTTGTAACAGGATGATCATAAAGGTGGTACTTGGGCCTACAATGAATCATGTTGAGGAGTGTGAGTGATGTAGATAGGATTCGTCCCTCCAACATAACATGAGTAATGTCTCAGGCCTCTCAATAGAGTAGGACGTGAAAATATGCGTGGCCACACCGAGATGGGCCAATATGGGATATTGGGCTCATTTCGTGATTACACGTCTACTTGGAGATCGAGGAACATATGATTGAACTTAACGAGGATGACACATTTATGCCTCGTGTTCAATCAAGACATATGGACAAAGGGACATTGGCTTCACAGTGATTATGGTAGCATTAAGGTTAATATCGAATCACTGATATTTCCATAGGCTGGGTGGCAGTGATACATTGCTATATGTCAATCATTGTCTGTGATGTTTAATATTATATTAAATATTTAATATTAATATAATATTTAATATCATGACCAGTCTAGTGGGAACCTATGGGGTCACACGCATAGAGATTCTATGATAGAGCAAGGAATTAATTAAATTAAGGTGAACATAATTTAATTAATGGAAATAATTAATTAAATAAGATTTAATTAGTTATGGGATTATTTAATTAAAATAGTTTTAATTAAATGGACCCAAGTGGGCTTGGCCCATTTGGTGTATGGTGACCTAAATGAGTGAGGTCATTTTCTATTCAATAGAATGATGCTCATCACATGAAAAATAACCTAATTTCTGGGAAGAGAGGTCACCATCATCCCGAGAGGGCTAGCACCTAAGAGCTCCAAGGATCTCGCGTGGACCGAGTAGAGAGGCGACGTTTGGCACTTTTGGTGATCAAGATTGTGAAAGCACGCTTCAAGAGGTAAACACAATAACGCTTTTTGTGATTCTTGGCAATGACATGATCCATGGGAAAGAGTTTTTTTTCGCTCAAGAGGGTTTTTCTATCATGAAAATTAAAATTGTTCCTCTTGAAAACCTAACAGTGGTATCAGAGCATGATGTTTGATTGCTTGAATCCTTGCTTGTTTGCTTTCGTATGATTTTGATTGTGTCGTTTGGACATGATTAGATATTAGCGATTCGTTCTTATGCGCATTTTGTTTCAGACAAATTTGATTGGATATATCTTTGAATGTGTGACTGTAAAACAAAACGCAACCGTGAAATGGTTTCTGTGTCAAGCATTTCTTTTTTTTGCTTGCGGCGCTGTTTACTTGCAAAAGAAAAAGAAAAAAAAATGTTTGGTCCGTGTTTTGTTTTGATCTGCGCAAGTTTGAAAAAGGGGATACGGCTAGCTCCATTTTGTTTTCATAAGCGCTGACTTTGGTTATTTTTTGTATCCGTGAAATCAATTGGTTTTGGTTTTTTAAAGGAAACACATTGGAGATTGAATCTGTGCAGGTTTTTCTATTTTGGTCAATTGATTGATTGTTTTTAATTCAATAAATCCAGCACATGATACTTTTAGCCTTTTGTGAATTCGCTGCTTTTGTTTCCATTGGTCCATCCCTTTTGTTTTGTGCATTTTAGATTTTAATTAGTCTGCACAATATATCAAAAGAATTGGAAAAATGTACCAATGTATTTCTGTGCATTTCGGAAACTAGAAAAACCAAGAAGCGTTGTGCGTTTTCTTTGGTCGTTGATTTTAATGTGCATTTTAAGCGTTTCATAAAATGTGAGCGTTGACGTTTTCGTATGTGTTAGCATATTGATATTTTGATGTTTAAAATAATAATAATAATAATAATAATAATAATAATAATAAAGGGTTTATTATTATTGTTTGTTATTAAATATTTTAAACACGTGGTTTATGATTATGGCCCTAGTTTATGGTGTTAATTTATTTTGGTAAATGTGACCTGCATGTCGTAATTTGTCTAAATGTAAATTTAAATATGGCCTGCATGTCGTGCCTTTTATTTGTTTATTTATTTATTTAAATAAATAAATTATCTTCAAGAGTTGGAGAAGGGGAACACCTTATGCAGACACCAGTGGGAGGCTTCAGAAGCTTGCTCGTGGGTCAAAAAAATTTGTAATAGTTTAATTAGCTATTTAAATATGTGCTAGCATGTATGTTATTGTATGCTTATATGTTTTGTTGAAATATATGGTGCATAAATGTCATGTACGCAGAGAGATACACCTTGTATGCTAATACAACGCCAGTGAGATCGCTTAAATAAAAATTCCCTCAATCAAAATATTAAGTCTAAATGCCTTCCGATGCGTGGCACTCGCCAAGGCCTTGATCGAATGAGTGTGGGTCATGCCAAAGTTGAGCACCTCGCTTTATCTCGGTGAGGCACGATAGGTGAAATATTGCCAACCATTGGGTTTGACTTAACTGAGTGAATTCAATAGGATTGAAATGTCTTGGAGGCAAGAGTTGGGCATCAATTTATATGATAAATTGGGATAAAGAGTTATCCACCCAACTGATCCAAGAGTTACATAGGGATGCAATTGGAAAGGAGTTTCCTACCTAAATAACTGAGTTTGGGGTGATTAGCCAAAGCTCACTCAGGATGAAGTGAAATATGGATCTTGGTCTCACTAGAAAATCTTCCAACGGGATTTTTCGAGTCAATGCTGAGGGTAATTGATTTGAGTAAAATAGTGAGTGCATATTTAATAAAGTCCTATTAAGTATGTTTTGTTCATGATACTGAAATTCTGTGTATTTCTGTAATTGATATCACCATGGCATTAAACACTATTAGTTATTACTGCGAGATTTGTCCTTAAGAAGGACAAGAAATCCAGATTTAATTTTCTAGATTGGTACATCAATTTGAGGAGTTTCCTCAAGCACGAGAAAGAGTTGTATGTTCTCAAGCAGACAATCCCTGAGCAACCTGCTCCTACTAAGATCGAAAGGGATGCTTATGAGAAGCATTAAGTCGATGCCTTGGATGTAGGATACCTCATGATGCTCTACCAAGAGCAAGCAAGTCATGAATGATTTGAGGCTTCCTATTCCTTTTCCAGCTACAAGTTGGTAGTGGGAAACTCAGTGGGTCCTCATGTGCTTCATACTATTGAGTACAATGAGAACCAAGAAAAGCTGGGATTTCCTTGTTGCCAAGAGTTGGCTACTGACTTAATTATGCAAGAGTTACTGGATGGTTAGAGTCGAAAAGAATAGGCCATGTTGATGGTCATAGAAGGGAAAGGCCTGGTGTTTGCTATCAAGGAGTAACACATGGGCAAGAACAAGTTCAAGCCCAGTACTTCTACCTTGAAACTGGCATACAAAGGTTGCTGAGGAGGGCACTTGCTTCCAATATGGTTAGACCGGACGTTGGAAGGAGAATTGCCACATGAACTGGAAAGAGCATAAATTGAAGAAAGGAAGTTGAACTTCCTCTTCGGGTATTTTATCATAGAGGACAAGGGGCTTTCCTTCGAACTAAATAAGTGTTATTAAGCTTCAACTATTGATTGAAACATTGCTTCCATTTCTTGAGTGGACAAGAAAGGATTTTATGTTGTAATAAAAGGACAATTGTTGTTCCATTTATTCAACTGATGTTTTCAATATTGGAGATCTTGAAAGACACGTATCACGTGTCGTTGATCTCAAATTTTCCATCTGACATAAATACGAATAAGGTCAAATCAAGTGATTTGATTTTTATATACCTAGGCA
The DNA here is from genome assembly GCA_037113605.1 of Calophaca sinica. Classification (NCBI taxonomy): domain Eukaryota; kingdom Viridiplantae; phylum Streptophyta; class Magnoliopsida; order Fabales; family Fabaceae; genus Calophaca; species Calophaca sinica. Next base: position 83,360,710 of record CM073730.1, on the reverse strand, counting down.
TTAATGTTTAGGCTAAATAAGTAAGAAACATAATTCTAAGTTCCATTAAGATGGATTCTCGAACTCATTTGATTGTAAATCATTTGAGGTCTATAGTTCTTACTTATTGGAAAAGACTACTAAGCTGTAATCACCAATCATGGTGAAAGGACTAGTAATCTTTGGCATGATACATGAGATGTATATGGGCCACTAAACTAGTTTGCAAAAGGTAGGTTTTTCGACTTCATTGGGTTTATTATTGACTACAGTAACTAAGGATTTGTGTATCTTATGAAACATAAATCGGGAACCTTTGAAGAGTTCAAAGAGTCCATTGATGAAGTGCAGAAACACATTGGCAAGAGTATTAAGACCATACAATTAGATCATGATGGTAAATACTAAAGCCAAGAGTTTGATGACTATCTAAATCACACCTTGTCAGACATGGTCTGATCAATGATGAGTTAGTCAAAACTTTGTGACTCTTTCTGGAGTATGCTTTATATACAAATGTTTCTCGCCCTTAACTATATTTCATCGAAGGCAATAAAAGGTCTCCATATGAGATATGGAAGGGCTTGAAAGCCAAGTGTGACATTTATGAAGATTTGGCTTATCAAGATTATTTGATAAACTTGAACCCAAAATGAATAAATGTACTTTGTGGAGTATCCTTAGGAAACTAAGGGATATTGTTTCTACAATGTCTCCAAGGACAAAGAGTTTGTCGCGGAAACTAGAGTATTCCTTAAAGGAGTTCATCTCCAAAGGAACCAGTGGGAGAAATGTAGAACTTTGCTTACCTACAATGGAACATGAATCGGTTCCACAAGTGTTATGGATGAGCCACCGATTCAAGTTACACAAGATCAATGTAGATATAACAGGTCACATCACCAGCCTAAGAGACATGGACTTCTCCTGACTCAAGAAGGTGATGTGCTGCTCTTGGATCAAAATGAGCCTGTGACCTACTTAGATGCCATAGTTGGCCCAGATTCTAAGAGGTGGCTTGGAGCCATAGAATCTAAGATGGAATCCATGTGAACCAATAAGGTTGGACCTTGATGGAGTCACCCCAATGGGTAAAACCCATATGGTGCAAGAGGGTCTTTAATAGAAGACTGACATGGATGGTATTGTGAATACCTTTAAGGCGTGATTTGTCGCGAAAGGTTTCATACAAATCCATAGTATAGAATGTGGTGAGACATTCTCCCAATCACGATGCTTAGATCCATTAAGATTCTACTTGTTGAAGATCCATTTATGGATTTGAGCAAGCTTTCAGAAACTAGAATCTTCGCTTTGATGAGACTATTAGAGAGTGGGATTCATCAAGGACGAAAATAAGCTTGTGTATACACAATGGTTAGTGGGAGTATTATTGATTTCTAGTCCTATATGTGAATAACATGCTGCTTATCAGAAATGATTTCACTACAAAGCGTAAAAGCATAGTTGAAATGTTTCTTGATGAAGGACTTAGGCGAGACTTCCTAAGTGTTAGGAATCAGGATCTATAGAGATAGATTGCTGAAGTTACTTGTCCTAAGGTCGAAGTACATGTATGCATTGATATGTACTCGATTAGATGTCTTGTATGCTATGAGCATGATAAACATGTACCAAGATGATCCCAGTGAAGGTCACTGGACCACAGTCAATAATATCCTTGAGTACATAAGAAATACTAAGGAAATATCTTGACAAATGATGGTAAGAGACCGTTGTTTGTAGTTACATTGACGCTACTTCCAAACCAATAAAAGTAGTTCCAGGTCGCGGTCTGGATTTGTGTTCTGCCTATATGGTGGCACTGTGAGCTAGAAGAGTTCCAGGTCGGGGACGGTGTCTATTTCTCTTACAGAGGTCGAGTATGTAGTAGCCTCTAATGTGATTAGAAGGCTGTTTGGATCAAGAAGTTCGTTTGAACTTGGCGTAGTTCCTAACTATGTGAACTCCATTGATCTCATTGTGATGATGATGGAGTAATCGCCTAAGCTAAGGAAACTTGATCTCACCAGTGATCCGAACATATACTTAGTTGCTTCTACCTCATTCGATAAATGATATAGGAGATGTGAAAATGTGCAGAATGATAACACGAAACAATCCACTAAAGGAGTCTCCTGCTCAATAGTAGTTTGACACTCACACTAGTTCGATTGGTGTTGAACTGATGCTCGATTGGCACTAGTGCTAGTGGGAGATTATTGGTGTAAGCCCTAGTGGCCAATCTATTTTATATAGATTATTATTTGTATCATGACTTTGGTCATATATTTAATATGTCTAAAGGCCTCATTTATTATGTTATTAGTGTATAGCATAATAAAGTCCTTAGAATAGACAGTTTGTTTAATGGAACATCAAGTGTGACTTGATCGTGAGACCCCATTGAACATATAGAACATTATTCTTAAAGTATCCGTGGTCGAAGTATTATTGTTAACTAGGACGACAATAATACATAGACTATTGTGTGAGTAGACTGATGACCAAATCTCACGGGTCGTGGATATATGATATCAAGTCGTCATACAGGTATAAATATTAGGTGTAATATTTATACCAGATTGACCCACTATGAGGACGCTTCATAATAGTTATGTAAGTGTCATAGGCGCTCCTCATAGCGACCATAGTGAAGTAATCCTTCGACTTGAAGTCACTACGATTCCTACATGAGGAGTTATAGGTTTTAATGCTATCAGACGTCATTCGTAACAGGATGATCATAAAGGTGGTACTTGGGCCTACAATGAATCATGTTGAGGAGTGTGAGTGATGTAGATAGGATTCGTCCCTCCAATATAACAGGAGTAATGTCTCGGGCCTCTCAATAGAGTAGGACGTGAAAATATGCGTGGCCACACCGAGATGGGCCAATATGGGATATTGGGCTCATTTCGTGATTACACGTCTACTTGGAGATCGAGGAACATATGATTGAACTTAACGAGGACGACACATTTATGCCTCGTGTTCAATCAAGACATATGGACGACGGGTAATTGGCTTCACAGTGATTATGGTAGCATGAAGGTTAATATCGAATCACCGATATTTCCATAGGCTGGGTGGCAGTGATACATTGCTAGATGTCAATCATTGTCTGTGATGTTTAATATTATATTGAATATTGAATATTAATATAATATTTAATATCATGACCAGTCTAGTGGGAACCTATGGGATCACACGCATAGAGATTCTATGATGGAGCAAGGAATTAATTAAATTAAGGTGAACATAATTTAATTAATGGAAATAATTAATTAAATAAGATTTAATTAGTTATGGGATTATTTAATTAAAATAGTTTTAATTAAATGGACCCAAGTGGGCTTGGCCCATTTGGTGTATGGTGACCTAAATGAGTGAGGTCATTTTCTATTCAATAGAATGATGCTCAACACATGAAAAATAACCTAATTTCTGGGAAGAGAGGTCACCATCATCCCGAGAGGGCTAGCACCTAAGAGCTCCTAGGATCTCGCGTGGACCGAGTAGGGAGGCGACGTTTGACACTTTTGGTGATCAAGATTGTGAAAGCACGCTTCAAGAGGTAAACACAATAATGCTTTTTGTGATTCTTGGCAACGACATGATCCATGGGAAAGAGTTTTTTTCTGCTCAAGAGGATTTTTCTATCATGAAAATTAAAATTGTTCCTCTTGAAAACCTAACAGATTTAAGAGTGCAGGAACCTTTAGAAGAAATTACTAACTTGCAGGATCCTAGCATATTGGTTGGTGGTGAAGAAGTAAAAATTTCACAATATTTTGAAGCCCACCCACCACTTGGAAAAAGAAAGAGCAACTTGAACCACATGGTTAAAAAATTGAGAAGAGGCAATGCAATGAATGCAAAATTCACTCTTCGAGAGCTGCCTGGTTGACCACTTTTAGGCAAACCGTTAGGCTCACGACGTTAAATAAGCACTTTACAGGTGGCAACCTGTATTATTTATTTTTATGTTATTTAATTTAATTTTATTTATTTTATATTTTTAATAGTTTATTGTGATTTACAGTTTTTCTAGAGGCAATGGCAAGGCAACAACATTAATTGAATCAACCCTTCGCAATTTGCTCGTGAAATTATCAGAGGGGAGTACCTTTCCACCTTAAATTATTTTTTGCACTTATTTTAACTAGATAAACTTGTATTGCTTATTTTATAACTATTAGCAGTGAGGACAATGCTAAAAATAAGGGTGAGGAGGGAACTATCATTATAACTACTTAGCTATGCTTTTAACTATTAAATTATGGAAAGTTTGATATTTTTCTGATTTAGGGGCTATTTTAAAAAAATTTTCTAACAACTTGTGATTGAAATAAGATTGTTGTTAGTTTTAGAATTCGCTAATAATTAGCACTGTAGTTTTATGAATTTCAACTTGCTGTGTAAGTCACTAAATTGTGAGATTTGAGCATAAATAAGAGGTCACTTCATAATTTTTACTTCTTTTCATTGATTGAGTGATATTTTCTCATGTTGTGCATTCTAGAACTTGTGTTGAGACCATTGCAAAATGAATAAAACTTTACTTTCATGAGAATTTGATAGGGGCAATTTTAGGAATTTTTCAGGCACACTTCAATTTTGTTACAAATATTTTTCACTAGTTGCCCATTTTTGTTCTTATTATTATATTTCTTCTGTACACTTTCATTGTTATTGATTATTCTTATTTTTTTATTTATTGAGGTAACCTTGGAAATTACTTTTGTTAGAGCAATTAGTGGCATAAATCAAATGGATAATGTTAGAAATCCCTCAGGAAAACTTATAAAAGGAAGGCTTTGCAAATACTTTCCCCTCCTAGAATTATTAAGTTGTTAAATTGTTGCATAAAAAGCATAAAAGGAGGAAAGGAAAGAAAGAAAAAAAAGAAAAAGAATAGAAAAATGAGTTATTACCTTCAAGGAATAAAAAGAGAAAAATAATGAATATTAGAAGGATTCTTGTCTGCTCTTTATAGTTAAAAAGAAAAAGATTACTTGTTTGGTAGATTTTTTTTTAACCCTTTGCATGACCTTTTCTTTCTTTTTGTTCCACCTAACATTATTACCTTGGCCCCATTACAACCCATGAAAGACCCTTTTTCCTCTTTTGCATGATAAGTGGATTTTAATAGTAGAGTTTTGGTCAATGTACAAGCCTATGGTAATGTCACTTCTTTGGAAAAATTTGAGCGTTAATGACTACACATTTAAACACTTTGATAGTGGGGAGAAGAGTGACTTATAAATCACTAGACTTGGTGAACTTGTTGAATTTGCATCTCTAATTGGGTATTCTATTACTTAGCACTTCTTATGAGATTGCTCTGTTGTCATGCATCTCTTTTATGCCCCTAGTCAGTAAATTCAATTTTTCTTATAATTATCCAAGTAGTTTGCTTGAGGATAAGCAAAGCTTAAGTGTGGGGATGTGTTAACACTCTATTTTGTCTATTATTTTGGGGTATTTTGAGTATAAAATATTGTGATTCTGTTTCTTATTAGATAAGATATGCTCACTATTTCCTCATTTATGCAGAAAAGTAATAAAGACAACATGAGAAGCAAAATATTGAATTTTGGGAAGATTCTGGCGAGTTTTGGAGATATTTAGCATTTCTGGACAAGCGGTACGGCTTGACATATATTCAGTATGGCTGTACTTATTCAAGCACATCAAGACGGCGCATTCTCATGGTCAATCTGACCTGTGCGCCAGAAGAAAAAGTCTGAATGCAGTAGTACCAAAGGTAGTACGGCCGTATCAGGTGGTGTTGAGTGCACAAGTACGGGCCAACATCGCAATTCAAGTCCGGTACGGCCATGTATAGATGCAGTACGGCCGTACCCATGCCCATAACGCACAAATTTGAAGCTAGTTGACCGAATCCGCACCAAAGCCTATAAATAGGCATTCTCACCCCCTTTTCAGAACTAACTCACTCTCTGGGAGGAACTCATTGTCCCTAAGTGAGAGTCTTTTGCTTTAGACTTTGCCTCTTATCGCTTGTCTTTTCTTTTCTTTTATGATTTTTTGTTTGGATATATGTTATTATATATTATGTTGAGAAACAGTATGAGTAGCTATCTCCATCACTAGGTGATGGGGGATCTTTTACGATGTTCTTGACATTTATTTAATTACTATTATGAATTTCTTATTATCCTTATGAATGTGTTCTTCCTAGCATGCTTAATCCTATAGGATCTGACCAATCCTTAATAAATTAGTTAATTGGAGGCGACTGTCGCGATTAGTTAATGGAACTCTAGGATTAACAGAACTTGCTTTTTATGCCCGGAGGTAATTACTTGTTTCCAATCGGTTATTAGATTAACAAACTCACCTATCCTTAAGGCTCTTTCCTTTAATTACCTTTCTGAATCAAAATGGGGTAGTTATTTAGGAAGAAGGCTATTAACTAGGTAGTTCTTAGTAATTTAGAGTGAGTGATTGGCTTTCGATAAGGAGATATAGTTCGTAATAGTAGGTTGATAGATTTAGGAACTAGTATTAGTGAACCCGGTTCCCCTAGGCTTTTCCTATTTGATCTCTATTCCGTTTTTGTGACATTGCTTTGCTTTCTTTATTTATATTTTAATTGTTTTGTTCTTAAAACCATCACTTTCATTCGTCTAAAATAACAAAGGATCTCTATTAATTTAGTCCTCGCGCATTCTCTGTGGGTTCGATATTCGGAGTCTTAAAAATACTCCAATTTATTACGAGTTACGATCAAGTGCACTTGCCTAAGCCACAACACCCCTATCCTTAGGTGTTACTGACCTCAACCTCTAGTCGGTCGTAGGTACCCTACGCATACAATGTATATTATTCTACACCATCAATCCCGGTAAAAATGTATTCTTACTCCCACCTGGATTCCAAAGCATTAACTCGGCGTTCCAACAACTCCTAAGGCCTCAACCACGGAAACATAAGCATAAACTCCTCTCTCCCTAACACATCCCCTCACGATTAAAATACCATGAGTTGTTCAAAAATTCCGCCGAGCACACCCACACGGTCCACAATTCACCGGAAACACAGAAATGCACTTAGGTTAGAATTAGGGCAAACTATGGAATTACAAAAATACCATAAAGGATTCGGCCAGCCCCTGTTCTAAGGGTTCTAAGAATCTAACTTACCCAATTCCAACTTCTGACAAGGTTTTTCAGACGTTCGGTACCCGCACTTGCACCAAAACCCTAAAATACGAAGAACAGATAATTAGGGACTATGAACAACAACAAGGAACCACGAATTCTCCCACATTTTCACTGAGAACAAGGGTGTTCCCCTATATTTCATGACATAAGGAAACTTCTTTGGGAGTTTCGGCAAAACCCTAGCCGTTTGGTATCCGTATGGCTCAACCGGGGTCCAAAACACAGTCTGATTAGGGTTAAGCAGGAGAACCTTGAATCCTTACACCAAAATCAGAAAGGAATAGATCAATAGAATGTTGAGGTGCTTAAGTTTACCTTGGCAAAACCTCGCTTGGAGATAAACCCTAGAAAGCACGAATGGCAACGAACGAATTGGTAGGATTGAACGATTGAACCGACACTTAAAATGGCTTGGGATTGAACCACCAAATCTTGGAAGGTCCAAAAATGGAGTTACTGGTCTGTAATAAGGATCTAAGGTCGTGGATCAGAAGAAGGAATGGTAAAAATGAAAAATTTTGGATTAAATGCCCTTAAATAGGAAAAAGCTACCCGCTAGACGTGCTTCACTCTCGCCCAAGTCCAATACACCCGCGCATCACGCGCGCTTGCGCACGCCCGACACGCGTCGCGACGGATCTCTTCACGCTGAAGCTTTCCCACGCATGCCTGCCACGTGGCTACATGCATGAATGCCACGTTTCATCTTCTGATTGGATAGCATGCCACGTGTCACAGACGACAAAAGCTGCTGGTGTATCATAGACCAGCGTGCCTCAAGCACGTCCCACACGCTTTTGCATAGTTTTGTCCGTTTTTACGCGATTTCTTTGATTCTGATGCTCGTACGACACAGAACTTGATACCCTAATACTTAAACATCATTCTAAACACATAGAACAGATGATTGACCTCAGAATTAAGGATTTACAATCCCAATTACTTGCTCGAAAACTCGCACTTACTCTAGGTCACGAAAACACAAAACCCTAATTCTACATCCGATTGTTCTTAAATTTTATGAGGCTTCTAAGACTAATACTAAAACACTATCAAGCACTTCTCTACCTCTTTATAACCACCAAAACCTCATAAGTCTCATACTTTCCCTTACACAAAGGCACAGAAAGCGAACACACAGCCAAACACTCTAATACACTGTCAAACTCTACAATACACACCTAGGTTCACACAAATACACTCATACACACCCAATCACATGTTAAGCAAGGTTAGAAAATTGAAGATGTTACACACGCAATGGCATCATATATGATGAAGGAGAAATGAGGTTGTGGAGCATCCGAAACTATCTAGCACACAACAGTATCGAGAACTTTGTCCCACTGTGATTAGATTGGCCGCTGATGTGTCTAACTCTAAAAAGTTGTACCATCTTGTAATAAAAGGAGTGCATGACTTGTGTAAGAAGGTGATGGAGGTTAAATTACAGGAAAATATAACAATCAATGATGAAGGTGATATCCCAACACCGACACAAGCAAAGGGGTCCAAGAGATGACTTAGGTTAAAGAGACATAAACAGATAAAGAGTTGGGTTGAGCTTCAATCTAAAAGAAAAAGAAAAGCTCCAATTGTAAAACCTTCACCAAGTCAACAATCCATGGTGTAACGACCCGTTTCCGGACCGCTACAGAGCTAACACTAAACCTGTATGAGATAGATTTTTGAAAATGTTACTCTTGTGTCCTTCAGGAAATACGGTAATTTTTTTTTAAAACGATAGTGCCCGTAAAGCACACACAGAGTACTTACAGCGTTTCGAAACATGGTGCAACTAGGACACAAGACCCTAAAGCTGATAAAGCATACATGCATAAATACATAAGTCATATATATACAGTATGTGCAAAATAACAGAGTAGAAAATGTGCAAAGAAATACACCTATGGTATGAAGACCCTCGAGAGAGAAATCATACCCTGGGGGTACTCCTAGCAGACACCCACGCAGGGGGCTGCTCCAAAAGTGAAAACCACCAGTCTACCCTGTGACAGCAAAACATCACCTAGCCCAACTGGTCACCAACTCACTATACACAAAAAGATGCATATATATATACTACAGTCATCCCCAGAAAGAAACACATCAGCAATCAGAGAACACAGCGACTACAAGGCACTGTCCCGATCCTCCGATGGATCTTCCTCCGCCTCGTCCTCCATCGGATCCTCGCCCGTCAAATCGATGAAGGGTGCCGCAGCTGGAACATCCTCGGGCACATCACTCGGCATGTACTCTCCTCCAGCCATATCGTCATCAGTCCGTGCACCTAAGCAATCTGCATCCCCACATACCGTATAAACAGGGGGTCGCTCCACTGGTGGGGTGAGAACTCGGTCCTCAAGAGGGGAACTCGGAATAGCAACCGCCCTCGAAGTCGATGCTCCTGCTGATCCTCGCCTAATCACGCTCTTACGAGCGGTCCATCTCACCTGTGGTCCTCGACCACGTCCGCGGGATAAAAGCCTGGGAACCGTCGCTCTAGGGACGTCAGTCGATCCCTCGGGAGACGAGGAAGAGTCTGGCATAGCCTCCTCTCCCTGAGAAGCCCTCCAAGCCTCGATGATCTACGTCGTCCTAATCGGAAAGCTCACGGTACGTCTAGTCACCTCCCGCCTCACAACCATACCATCCTCTCTAAAGGTCTGCACAACATCCCCCGTGTAGACCACGCGGCGGGTGATAGGATCAAACTCCATAGCCGTAGGTAGCTCAATGTCGGGAAAGTCGAAGATAATCTCCGATGAGGTCTGCATCTCGGGTATCAGAATGCTCTTCTCCATCACCTGGGTAGCCATCATGAATCGAAGGTACCACGGGAAAGGGTCAACTTCTCAACAAATCAAATATAACAAATTCACAAAATAATAACCAACAGCAACGCATACAGTTCACAAAGTTCAATTCAAAATGCTCGCTCAAGACTCGACTCATGACTCATTTCACGACTCATTTTCTCTCGACTCGACAATTTTTCCGGAAAGCAGACGCCGATCCATCCGCTGAATACCAGCCGTAGCTTTGGGATCCTCGCTCTCCCTAGGTAAGCAGCTCTGGTTCCTTAACGCTGCGACGCCTAGCTAATCCACCATAAACGAAGGGGACCTAGCACCCTCAGTTGTCCGGCTCACAGCTCAAAAACGTCTCGACGACTCGACAATGCTCTCAGACTCGATGAGCAATTCGCCGCATACGATATTCAAAGAGTTATACGCAAGATTATTCAACCGCATATCAAATAATAAGAGCATGCTTAATATGAAGAAACGCAATTCAACAACTTAAGCAATAAAAGCAGTTTGCATGAAGAAACGCAATTCAACAATACAAACAGCATAAGCAGTTCACAGCTCAACAACAACCAACGACAATCAATTCAGAGAATCCATCCCTCTGCAACTCGATGGAATTCACAGAGAGAACAAACAAGTGTGGGGGGTTGGGGACAGCTACCAACCACTTGCAGACAAGCCCACCAAATAATCAGCATATAAAAATAAAGCGAAGGGGTACAAGACCCTCACCTCGAACCCTTAGGTTCTCAGACTTCTTCGCATGAACACTTGAAATTAAATTCACATCTAAAAATTTGTCCTTACACAAGGACATACAGAATTAAGTATAAATGTGAAGCGCCCTTACCGAACTCCAAGCTACACGTCCACGCGCTTCTCGATTTCCACACCGCACTGTCTCGGGTTATTCGAGCCTAACACATGAAACGACTTAGCGAAATTCTAAAAACTTAATTCTACAATCTTATGCACTCAAACTTAACCCTTTCTCTAACCAAATTCATTCAAGCATTTTTCAATAATTAGTTACTAGAAAATAAATAGGGTTTTTAAATAAAACATTTTTCGAAAGGTAACGTATAACACTTCACTTTAGAAAAATGCCAATGTACTTGAAAGTTTTAAAGTAAGCACAATTTAATTAATCAATTTTCATAACTTTCAAAATCCTAACACTTGACCATACAAAACACTTGCTTAAAACCTTAAGCATAAAGCATAACTACTAACCACTTACATAAAACTTATAAGACCCAAAACACATGTTCAATTAAGCTTTAAACAAGTCAGCAAACCAAAATCTCTTTTCCAAAAACAAGAGTTTTCAAGGATTCTTTCAAACAACCACATCTAAACCCCTTTTCCTTTCAAAGACAAGTTACTCTCAATTTCCTATTTAACACATATTGAATCATGTCATCATCATGTTAGAAATTTAAAGAACAACTTGGTCAAATCCTACATACTATTCTAATCCTTCAAAAACCAAATTTTGCATAAGACATAAACTATGTAACACGCGTATTTTTACGATACGTTAGTTAACGTTATTTAGTGTGTTCTGTCGTATTTACGCTATAATAAGGCAATTTCTTGCTCTCTAAGAAAGTGTATTAATTAAATCAAGATCAAATTATATTTGAGAGTTAATATTTTATATTAACCCATGGTTTGAAAATCGTCGAAAAATTCTAACGAAGTTTTGACGCATTTCGAATCGCCGGGCGGTTTCACCGCAGATAAAATTATAAATGAACTCTGATTTCGATGAAAATCGAATCGTAACTTATTGAGACCATTTTTGAATATTTGACATGATTTTTATTATATATAATTAAATATTTTCACGCGATGAATTAATTTCTCATTAAATTAATTTTCGCGAGTTTATCGGTAATGCGGTATTTCGTCGCGGTGTTTTAAACAACCCCTAGACTCTAGAATTAGTGGGTAACCATGAGAGATGTGAGATTAGGTGGGTAAGACTAGATGATATGGTTAGGTGATAGGTGTCATATTATGTGTGATTTATTTCAAAAAAAAAATTTAAATTACTTTTACCTAGTGTAAATTATTATTATTATTAATGAGTCATGTCTTTTTAAGTGAATAAGGTGAACAACCCCCCCCCCCACCATTTTCAGCCTCAAAGCCGAAACCCCCTCCCCCACTTTCTCCTCTAATCTTCTTCATCTCCTTCTTGAGAAAGCAAGCTTCCATGGTCATGCACCTTCCTCATCTTGAGTTCTAAGCTTCCAACATTCATCAAACTTGTTCAAGAGCTTCATCTACATCTAGTTCTTCATTCTCATCATCATCCAAGTAAGAAAAACAGAAAATTTTCCTCCTTGTTGCTGCTGAAAATCGTGATGTTCACCCCCCATTTTCTACTTTGATTTTGCTTCAAAATCTTGCCATATTGCTAGTTTATGTTCTCTACTATATTACCTATGTTTCTAACCATTCAAATGAGCTTGAAATCAGAATTTTTCCAACCCCTTTTGAGCCCTAAAATCAGCGCCAACAGTCCCCATTTTTTGTGTTTATTTAATTTGTGTTTTAGTTAAATTAATTGATGATTGTGTGGTTGTTTGATGTTATTGATGATGAATATGAGGAGATGAACACTTTTAATCTCTCTTTGGTACATAAGGGTGAAAACCCTAGGTATAAGGAAGAGGGTTATGTTGTGATCCTTTTCAAATCTTGTAATTAATGGTTTATAGGTGTTATTGGTTTGGGTGTGTTAATGTTTTAAGTTGTAGTTTAAATTAAATAGTTGTAACATGGTAGTTTAGTTATATTTTTAATTCTTGAACCATGTTAATTTGTAGCTATGATGCTTGGTTATGTAATGGATGGTTTATCAAGGGTTTAGAAGTATTTTTAAGGTTGTTAGAAATTATTTGCATGAATTAGTATGAAAACTAGCTTATGGTTTATGAAAACTTGGGTTATGGAGGACTAGACATGGTTATTGATTTTGATGAAATGACTTTTATATTGATAAAAATGAGTTAGCCTTGAGTCTTTAAATTTTTGGAAAAGAAATTTTAGAAAAACCCTTGTTTTGATTAGCTTTTAGTTTATGACTTAACTATGTAAGATTTTGGGTGATTGCCTAGTGGTTTTGAAAATGCTTTGAAAACTAATTATGGAAACTTAGTTAACTTGGAGTTGTGATTTGTGATTGATGGGTTGTAGTAGAAATTCTATTAATGTTTGTAACATGTTTAAGGTGATTTTAAAGTTGTTGAAATAGATATGCATGGATTTGCTCAAGAGTTAGTTTATGTTTTGAGTAAAATTTGGTTTCTTAAGGACTAGAATAACATGTAGGAATGGATCATTTGATTCTTGTAATTATTGACATGATGATGTCATGGTTTAATTGTTAAAGGATTTTTAGAATTTGACAAATTGATTGAATTCTTGTTTTTGGAACTAATTTTTGTAAGTGGCCTATAAAGCTTTATGAACTAGTTTTGAAAATAAAATTGTTTTAAAAGAAAAGGCTAAGGAAATGGTATTTCGTTGTTGTAGTAGTTGTTTTAGAAACAAGTTTTGAAAGAGCATGAGGATGTTTTAAATATGGGTTGTCGTCTTAATATTTGTAACATGTTGAAGTGAATAATTGATTATGTGTTATGTTTAGAAACTTTAAGAAAAAGGTTTCTTTAAAGAGTTAACATTCTTTTCAGTAAAAGTGTTACGTAGTAGTTGATTTTTCAAGAAAAATGGTTTTTGATTCAAATTTTTTAATTGTTTACTAGTAGTTAGAAATAAATTGTTATGGATGCTTGGTTAGAAAAAGGGTTAAGTTTGAGTGCCTTAGATTGTAGAACTAAGTTTTTAGAATCTCGCTAAGTTGTTCTATGTGTTAGGCTCGAGTAACCGAGACAGTGCGATGCGGAGATCGAGAAGCACGTGGACACGTAGCCTGGAGTTCGGTAAGGGCGCTTCATATTTATAATTATTGTTATACGTCCTTGTGTAAGGGACAAATTTTGACGTGAATTTAATTTCAAGCATTTACGCGAAGAAGTCTGAGAACCTAAGGGTTCGAAGTGAGGGTCTTGTACCCCTTCGCTTATTTATTTTTATATGCTGATTATTTTAGTGGGCTTGTCTGCAAGTGGTTGGTAGCTGTCCCCAACCCCCCACACTTGTTTGTTCCTCTCTGTGAACTCCATAGAGTTGCAGAGGGATGAATTCTATGAGTTGGTTGTTGTCGGTCGTTATTGAGCTGTGAAGTGTTTGTCTTTGTTTGTATCGTTGAATTGCGTTTCTTTATGCAAACTACTTTTATTGCTTGAATGGTTGAATTGCGTTTCTTCATATTAAGCATGCTCTTATTATTTGATATGCGGTCGAATAATCTTGCGTATAGCTCTTGAATTATCGTGTGCGGTGAATTGTTCGTTGAAGTGTGAGAGCTTAGTCGTGTCGTTGGGAGTTGTCGCGTTTGGTGGTAACTCGATCCGGATAGTCTTGGGAATGGAGATTGATATCGTTGTTAGCTTTGTAGTGGGGCGATCCGGACCTGAATAGTGCCGGAATGGAGATTCAGTGTCATCAGAGTTTTAGACCTAAATAGTGCCGGAATGGAGATTCAGTGTCGTCTGAGTGTTTCTCGACCTGGATAGTGCCGGAAAGGAGATTCAGTGTCGTCTGAGTGTTTCTCGACCTGAATAGTGCCGGAATAGAGATTCAGTGTCGTCTGAGTGTTTCTCAATCTGAATAGTGCCGGAATGGAGATTCAGTGTCGTCGGGATGATTCTCGATCTGAATAGTGCCGGAATGGAGATTCAGCATCGTTGATAGTGTTGAGAGAATGAGTTTTGATTTGGGTCTTGAGTCGCGCTTGTGAGTTGTATACACTGTTGTTTGCCTACTGCTTTGTGCTTTGGTTTATTGTGATTATTTGAGAAGTTGACCCTTTCCCGTGGTGCCTTCTATAACACCTTACTTTCATTAACTTGAAAATAGGAGAATTATCATTAGGTACAGTAATCCCAAGATTAATTCAAACTTAAGTTCAACATTAAGTCCAGAAACCACAAAAACTAAAACCCAAATACATAAGTTTCCTGATAGTACAACCCAATACATAATTATGGAAATTACATATTTAAGGTGTTACTTAAAACTACTACAAAATAAATAACATCCCGAGAGCTAGCCGCGATCAGTCCTCCTTTGACACCTGTGCATCTATAAAGATAATTAAATAAAGGAGTGGGGTGAGATAATAATCTCAGTGAATCCTCCCTCCGACTCCTCACCATCAACTCATACAATTTACTATCAGTCAAGACTTAATATCAGATATTTATGCAATGCATAGTCTTACTATGAATTTCTAATTCATCTTTGGCTCGTATTCATAGGTAGCGTTGTATGCTTACGTCCATACAACCCCACAAATACGCTTTCGATATGGTGGTTAGACGTCTTAACCGTCCAAGGGCGTCCCACACGGCTAACCATATCGATCACCCCCTTTTTATGAGGCGTCTTAGTGTCTTTTAGGGAATTTAATTCACCACTATACCCTTAAATGCATGCCTCATTCAAAAGTAGGAATACAATTAGGTGCTACACTATCTTCACATGCAACTAAACATACTCATGTCAAAGATATATTTCATATTCAAATGGAAACATATATCATGCTTAACCAAGGAAAACACATCAAGACAGGACTCACTTCCATTAGAGCTCCATGGAGCTCCCAATGGTCAAAACATCAATTTCTCAGTCTATAGGGGGGTTTTAGGTACAACATTAACCCACCCTCAATCAGTCTCAATAATACATGCATATCTATTAATACTAAAACTATGCATAAAAGAGGGATTTGGGGAAATTCCTAACATAGGGTTCAAGGGTTTTCTTCAAGGGAATCCTAATGTGGGACTTATGGGTGCCCATCACCTAAGAGAAGGAAGAACTCACCACAACTCCTAAGATTCAAGCTCAAAAGTTGATGCTTAGCTCCTTCTTCTTCCTTCTGGACGTTCTTCTTCTTCTCCTTCAAGCTTGGCTTCTAGGGATTTCTTTCAACTTTCCAAACCAAGAATAAATACTCCCCAACTTGGATTCAAGCTAAGATTGAGGATGAATCTAGCATGAATCCATGTTTTCCCCTTAAAAATATGAACCCTAGTGTTTAATCCCCTCTCCTCCTTCTCTCTATCGCATCCTCTCTCTAACCCTCTCTCAAAATCGTGTTCTGTTCTTTTTCTGCTGAGTTTTTCTGATATACTGCAGCTGTGAATCGATTCACAGCACAGGTGAATCGATTCACTCAGTGCAAAAATGACAGAATCGCAGCTTAAGTGGAGGAATCGATTCCTGTAGCTCCCAGATTCGATTCACAGAGAACTGATTTTCGTGAATCGATTCAAGCTTCGATTCACAGAGAATCAACCTTTGTGAATCGATTCACTCTCCGATTCACTGAAAGCCTGACCGAGTCCCAAAGAAACTCTACTGAATCGATTCACAGGGCCTGGGAATCGATTCACACTGGGCAGAATTCACTAAACACAATATTCACACATTCAATTTTGACAATCAATGAGAAAATCACTTAAAATTCATCATTAAGCCATACTAAGCTTATGCATGCATATCAACCAAGCTTGAGGAAATTTGGGGTGTTACACTACTACCCTCCTTTAAAAAAAATTTGTCCTCAAAATTAGATAAACTTACATACCTATTGAAAAAGTTGCGGATATTGGCTTCGCATCTTATCTTCAAGTTCCCAAGTAGCTTCTTCGGGAGTGGATCCTTCCCAGATCACCTTGACCAAAGGGATAGTCTTATTCCTGAGTGCCTTGGAAGCTCGGTCCACTATTTGGGCCGGTTCGGGCTGGTACGTGCAATCTGATCTCAGTTGTATAGACTCATGGTCTATAGAGTGGAATGGATCTGGAATGTATTTCTTAAGCTGAGACACATGAAAAACATTGTGGAGATTTGACAAAGAAGGAGGTAAGGCAATTTGGTATGCGACCGGACCAACTCGACTGAGGATTTGGAAAGGACCCACATACCGAGGTGTCAACTTTTTGGCCCTAAGGGCTCTACCAATGCCTACAGTGGGAGTGACTTTCAGGAATACATGTCCCCCTTCATCAAATTCAAGGGGTTTGAGCCTACGATCTGCATAACTTTTCTGCCTACTCTGAGCAGTCTTTATCTTCTCCCTAATCATACGAATCTTATCAGTGGTTTCTTGAACAAGGTCGGGGCCTAACAATTGTTTCTCTCCCACTTCAAACCAACATAGAGGAGTCCTACACTTGCGACCGTAGAGAGCCTCATACGGTGCCATTCCAATGCAAGAGTGATAGCTATTGTTGTATGAAAATTCAATTAATGACAAGTACTTGCTCCAACTACCGCCATCCTCTAAAACACAGGCTCTAAGCATATCCTCCAAAGTTTGAATGGTTCTCTCCGACTGGCCGTCTGTCTGGGGATGGTAGGCTGTGCTAAGACTCAACCTCGTCCCTAAGGCTTGGTGCAGTGCCTTCCAAAACCGAGAGGTAAACTTTGGATCCCTGTCAGAGACAATGTTAGTTGGAACTCCGTGGAGTCTAACAATCTCTCTGATGTAGATCTCAGCTAACCGGGCAGTTTTGTAAGTGGACTTTATGGGAAGAAAATGAGCAGATTTGGTTAATCTATCCACTATGACCCATATAGAGTCATACCCTAACTGAGTGTAGGGTAATCCTCCCACGAAGTCCATTGCTATACTATCCCACTTCCACTCGGGAATTTCTAAGGGTTGGAGAAAACCTGAAGGCTTTTGGTGTTCTATCTTGGTTTTCTGACAAACCAAGCATTGAGCTACAAATTCTGCCACATCATTCCTCATGCCTGGCCACCAATACCTCTGTCTAAGGTCCTGATACATCTTGGTGGAGCCAGGGTGTACCGAGAATCCACTCTTGTGGGCTTCTCCTATAACCTGCTGCTTAATGGAATTATCCTTTGGTATGCATATTCTCTGATGGAACAATAAAGTGCCATCCTCAGCTTCTGAAAAACCGGGGCGGTGTTTGTTAGATTGCAACTCTACATCTAAGTTCTGGGCAAGTCTAATCTGTTCCCTAAAATTACAGGAAATTTCTAGATGGTAAAGCATGAGACTATTCACTGATGGGAAAATTCCAAGGTTAAGGTCCCTAAAGGACTCCAACAACTCCATTTCTTTTATCATCAGTGAAGACACATGCAAGGATTTCCTACTCAAGGCATCAGCGACCACATTCGCTTTTCCCGGATGGTACTTCAACTCAAAGTTATAATCTTTTAGGAACTCAACCCATCTTCTTTGCCTCATATTAAGTTCCTTCTGATCAAAAAGGTATTTCAGGCTCTTATGATCACTAAACACTTCAAACTGAGCACCATACAGATAATTTCGCCAAATCTTTAGAGCAAAGACAATGGCTGTGAGCTCTAAGTCATGAGTAGGGTAGTTCTCCTTATGGGGCCTTAACTGCCTAGATGCGTAGGCTACAACTTGTCGATTCTGCATGAGAACACATCCTAACCCTTTCTTAGAGGCATCGCTATAAACTTTAAATCCTAATGCTGGGTCAGGGATAATCAAGACCGGGGTGGAAGTCAACCTGATATTAAGCTCTAGGAAACTACTCTCACAGCTCTTAGTCCACATAAACGGCTCCCCCTTTCGGGTTAACCTCGTCAGGGGAAGTACCATCTGCGAAAATCCCTTAATGAACCTTCGGTAGTACCCGGCTAATCCTAGAAAGCTCCTAACTTCTGTGACTGTGGTTGGTCGTTCCCAACTAAGGACTGCTTCTACTTTACTAGGATCAACCGACACTCCCGCTTTAGAAATCACATGACCAAGAAACTTAACTTCACTGAGCCAGAACTCACATTTCTCAGGTTTTGCGAAGAGGCTCTTTTCCCTAAGGGTACTTAGAACAATCCTAAGGTGTTCCTCATGCTCTCGAGGATCCTTAGAATAGACTAGGATATCGTCTATAAAGACCACTACAAACTTGTCAAGGAAGGGCCTAAAAATTCGATTCATATAGTCCATAAATACGGCTGGAGCATTGGTCAGACCAAAAGGCATAACCAAATATTCATAGTGCCCGTATCTAGTCCTAAATGCCGTCTTTGGAACATCCTCTACCTTAACTCTAATCTGGTGATAACCAGATCTTAGATCAATCTTGGAGAAAACCGAAGCTCCCCTAAGTTGATCTAACAAGTCATCTATTCTGGGCAAGGGGTATCTATTCTTCACTGTGATCTTATTGATTTTTCGGTAATCAATACATAACCTCATACTCCCATCTTTCTTCTTTACCAAAAGGACAGGTGCGCCCCAAGGTGACACACTAGGTCTAATAAACTGTTTAGCAATCAAATCTTCCAACTGTGCTTTTAGTTCCCTCAACTCCAAGGGTGACATCCTATAAGGTGCTATGGAGATTGGTCCCGTTCCGGGAACCAGTTCTATTGAGAACTCCACTTCTCTCTCAGGGGGTAAGGTCGCTACCTCGTTAGGAAACACATCTAAGAATTCGTTCACTATAGGGATAGTGACCAGATCTAGACTAACCCCTGCAGTTGAAGAAAGTAAGATCATATATCCTGCAAGACCTTCCACTAGACAGCGACTCAATAAAAGATCACTACTCTGGGTAACATAACTTGACTCTTCAATAATAGAATGCACATTTGGAAACTCAATCGCTTTCTGAAAAATTCAAAACAACTTGATTGGCGGAAAGCCAATCCATACCCAGGATAATGTCCATTCCCTTGAGAGGTAGACACACAAGGCTTACCAAAAACATTCTCCCTTGAATTAGGAGAGGGCAATTCTCACATATCAAGGAAGTAGAAATGCTATCTTCGGTGGGTGTATACACATGCAACGGGGATTGTAAAGAGGTGAGACACAACCCTAGCCTTTGAACACATGTACAAGAGATAAAGGAATGTGTTGCTCCCGAATCAAATAAAACAACTAGAGGTTCTTCCTGAAAGAAACAAGTACCTTTCATCAGATTTTCCGCTCCCTTTGCTTTCTTGGCATCAAGAGTAAAGACTCGCCCTTGGTTAGGATCACCAGACTTGGCTCCTTTTCCCTTAGTGTATTGGGGGCACTCCTTAGCCATGTGCCCTGGTTGGTGACAAACAAAACAAACATTCTTGCCCTTCATACACTCTCCCTGATGCACCTTTCCACAGTTCGAGCATGCATGATAATCAGACTCGGAGGTTTGAACCTGCTTTCCTTTGAAAAGATTTCCTTTCGGTCTCATGTGTTGAGCGCTCTTATCCGCATCCTTCTTTTTGTTCTTATCTTGCCACCTAGTTTGCCTATCCTCATACATCCTCTTCAAGCTTGCTTCAGCCACGTAGCTCTGATGGACTATCTTGGCGAACTTCGGTGGTCGATGCGTGAAATCTCGTTATGGATGTCTGGCCTCAGTCCCCACTTGAACTGCTTAATTTTCCAATTATCATTCGGAGCAAATTGAGCAACAGATGAGTACCTTACCAACTCCTCAAACTTGTTCACATACTCTGAAACCGTAGATTTTCCTTGCTGAAGTTGGACTAACTCCCTATCCATCATATCTTTCACAGTCTGTGGAAAGTACTTCTCCAAGAAGACCCTCTGAAAGTTTACCCAAGTTAGTGGTGTCCCTTGAGCCACCATATAGGCTCGGGCCCCCTTCCACCAGTTTTCAGCATCTTCTACGAGTACATGAGTAGCTAGCTCGACCTTTTGCTCCTCGGTACAATGAACAACCTTAAAACTCTTCTCCACGGCTTCCAACCAATGTTGGGATGCCATGGCTTCTGTCTTTCCATTGAAGGTTGGTGGCTTCGTCTTGAGGAACTTAAGGAATTTTCGGTCTAATTCCTCCTCTTGCAGGGGAGGTTGGGCTTGGTACTGCTGTTGTTGGGCTAACTGAGCCGCAAGATTATTGGTTGCGATACTCTGATTCTGAATAGCCTACAATATCCCTTGTAGCCAAGCATTCTCTTGTCTCGGCGGATTCGGTGGTACCGCAGCATTCCTTCTGGGTCTCCCGTGCCTTCCAGAACCTGAAGCCA
Source organism: Calophaca sinica (assembly GCA_037113605.1). Lineage (NCBI taxonomy): Eukaryota > Viridiplantae > Streptophyta > Magnoliopsida > Fabales > Fabaceae > Calophaca > Calophaca sinica. The sequence continues at coordinate 83,339,586 of CM073730.1, read as the reverse complement.
TAAATCTGCATAGAATGCACCAAGCATTGAGTTAATCAAGCTCAATATCTCTTAGCATAATAAGTAGAAAACAGCAGCAGACTCAAGAAATTCACGAAACTATCCCTAGTAGCCCCTACAGTCCGACTAGAATCGAACTGCTCTGATACCATAATGTAACACCTTACTTTCATTAACTTGAAAATAGGAGAATTATCATTAGGTACAGTAATCCCAAGATTAATTCAAACTTAAGTTCAACATTAAGTCCAGAAACCACAAAAACTAAAACCCAAATACATAAGTTTCCTGATAGTACAACCCAATACATAATTCTGGAAATTACATATTTAAGGTGTTACTTAAAACTACTACAAAATAAATAACATCCCGAGAGCTAGCCGCGATCAGTCCTCCTTTGACACCTGTGCATCTGTAAAGATAATTAAATAAAGGAGTGGGGTGAGATAATAATCTCAGTGAATCCTCCCTCCGACTCCTCACCATCAACTCATACAATTTACTATCAGTCAAGACTTAATATCAGATATTTATGCAATGCATAGTCTTACTATGAATTTCTAATTCATCTTTGGCTCGTATTCATAGGTAGCGTTGTATGCTTACGTCCATACAACCCCACAAATACGCTTTCGATATGGTGGTTAGACGTCTTAACCGTCCGAGGGCGTCCCACACGGCTAACCATATCGATCACCCCCTTTTTATGAGGCATCTTAGTGTCTTTTAGGGAATTTAATTCACCACTATATCCTTAAATGCATGCCTCATTCAAAAGTAGGAATACAATTAGGTGCTACACTATCTTCACATGCAACTAAACATACTCATGTCAAAGATATATTTCATATTCAAATGGAAACATATATCATGCTTAACCAAGGAAAACACATCAAGACAGGACTCACTTCCATTAGAGCTCCATGGAGCTCCCAATGGTCAAAACATCAATTTCTCAGTCTATAGGGGGGTTTTAGGTACAACATTAACCCACCCTCAATCAGTCTCAATAATACATGCATATCTATTAATACTAAAACTATGCATAAAAGAGGGATTTGGGAAAATTCCTAACATAGGGTTCAAGGGTTTTCTTCAAGGGAATCCTAATGTGGGACTTATGGGTGCCCATCACCTAAGAGAAGGAAGAACTCACCACAACTCCTAAGATTCAAGCTCAAAAGTTGATGCTCAGCTCCTTCTTCTTCCTTCTTCACGTTCTTCTTCTTCTCCTTCAAGCTTGGCTTCTAGGGATTTCTTTCAACTTTCCAAACCAAGAATAAGATTGGATTCAAGCTAAGATTGAGGATGAATCTAGCATGAATCCATGTTTTCCCCTTAAAAATATGAACCCTAGTGTTTAATCCCCTCTCCTCCTTCTCTCTATCGCATCCTCTCTCTAACCCTCTCTCAAAATCGTGTTCTATTCTTTTTCTGCTGAGTTTTTCTGATATACTGCAGTTGTGAATCGATTCACAGCACAGGTGAATCGATTCACTCAGTGCAAAAATGACAGGAATCGCAGCTTAAGTGGAGGAATCGATTCTGCGGCTCAGATTCGATTCACAGAGAATCGATTTTCGTGAATCGATTCAAGCTTCGATTCACAGAGAATCAACCTTTGTGAATCGATTCACTCTACGATTCATCGAAGCCTGACCGAGTCCCAAACTCACGATACTGAATCGATTCACAGGGCCTGGGAATCGATTCACACTGGGCAGAATTCACTAAACACAATATTCACACATTCAATTTTGACAATCAATGAGAAATCACTTAAAATTCATCATTAAGCCATACTAAGCTTATGCATGCATATCAACCAAGCTTGAGGAAATTTGGGGTGTTACACCTTCAACCCATGATGGTTACCCAGGTGATGGAGAAGAGTATTCTGATACCCGAGATGCAGACCTCATCGGAGATTATCTTCGATTTTCCCGACATTGAGCTACCTACGGCTATGGAGTTTGATCTTATCACCGGCCGCGTGGTCTACACGGGGGATGTTGTGCAGACCTTTAGAGAGGATGGTTTGGTTGTGAGGCGGAGGAGGATCCCTCAGAGGATCGGGACAGTGCTTTGTAGTTGTTGTGTTCTCTGATTGCTGTCGTGTTTCTTTTTGTGGATGACTGTAGTATGTATATGCATCTTTTTGTGTACAGTGAGTTGGTGACCAGTTGGGCCGGGTGATGTTCTGTTGTCACAGGGTAGACTGGTGATTTCACTTTTGGAGCAGCCCCCTGCGTGGGTGTCTGCCGGGAGTACCCCAGGGTATGATTTCTCTCTCGAGGGTCTTCATACCATAGGTGTATTTCTTTGCACATTTTCTACTCTGTTATTTTGCACATACAGTATATGTATATAGCTTATGCATTTATGCATGTCTGCTTTATCAGCATTTGAGTCTTGTGTCCTAGTTACACCATGTTTCGAAACGCTGTAATGTACTCTGTGTGTGCTTGACGAGCACTATTGTTTAAAAAAAAATATATACCGCATTTTTCTAAAGGGCACAAGAGTACCGTTTTTAAAACACGTCACATATAGGTTTCTTTTGGTTTCGTAGCGATCTGGAAACGGGTCGTTACAAGGGTGGAATCAGAGCGGTTCGGTTCTAACCGGACTGTGTATTGAGTCATCAAGCTGGTCACTGTGTCGAGTCCTGTTTTGTTGGGTAGATAGTCATGCTATTGTTGTTATTGTTTGCTGAGTGAAGCAGTTTTGCTTAAAATTTGGTTGGATTGTTTCTTGATTGAAGCAATGTGTGTTAACACATCACTTACGTGTGAGGTTCGGATAGGCCTTGAAACCTTGTAGGAATCTACAGCCACCGTGAGGACCGTACGTTTGAACCTGATAACTCCATCTGGGAGAGGACAACTCAAGAATGGGCTGAGCATCAGGGGATTTGTTGGGAGATCTTTCACAAGAGATTTTAGAGAAGTATCTTCTAGAAACTGCACGAGTGGAAAAGGAGCAAGAATTTCTCCATTTATAGCAGGGGCAGTATCGCCCTATGGCCAGGATTCCAATGGTGGAAAACAGATTAGAGATAGATCACTTTACTATCATTGTGGAAGACCGGGACATCTTGCTAACGATTGCACTGCAAAGGACCCAGTGTGTTCAACTGCAACAAACCTGGACATTTGTTAAGGACTGCAAAGCTCCAAGGGCGGAACCGAGAGTGAACGCGGCAAGAGCCAAGGGAAAGCGTCCGACCACTTCGGGGAGAATTTTCAGCATGGACGGCAAGGAAGCAGAGCGATTAAGAGATCTAACTCAGAAGGATTACGAAATTGAGGGTAACTCTCTATCCATAATCTTCGATTCTAATGCCACACATTACATTAGTTCCTTGGATTGTGTGAGCTGGGTTGAAAATTTCTTTTGACCATATTATTTTTCTTGACTTAGTAGTAGTTACTTCAACTGCTAAGACTTTAGTTCTAATACTGCATGACTTCGTTGTGTAGTAATTGTAGAGTATAGGGAGTTCTAAAGTCGGATTGGTTTTCGAATTACCATATCCTTCGGGACTGTGCCCAAAAATAGTGGTTTTCCTAATTTGGAGTCTTTACATACCTTTCTGTTAATTCTATCGAAGATTTTTGTAAGAGAGGGAGCTCAGGATTTCATATTTCCTCGTTAGTATGGAAGTTACCAAGAGACCGAGTTGAAGAATGTGCCAGTTGCAACGGTATCTACGACCAACATTCTGATATATTCAAGGAGCAGAAGGGAGCACGAAGGGCATGTTTGCCAAGTACTGCAGATGCTACAAGAGGATCAGCTTTATGCTTACCGGTCCAAGTGTGAATTTTAACTTGAAGAGATGAATTTTCTCAGACATGTGATCCCCAAAGACAGTATGGCTGTGGATCTAGCCAAGATTTGAGTGGTGTCAAGATGAGAACAGTTGAAGACTGAGACGGATATCAAAAGTTTTGTTGGGTTAACAGGTTACTACCAGAGATTTATAGAAGGTTTTTCGAAGATAGTAGTATCACTTACATGACCTACGAGGAAGAATTAACCTTTTCAGTGGATTGAAGAAGGTGAATCCAATTTTCAGAGACTGAAGGGACTCCTAACGACGACACCTAAACTGATTTTGCCTCAACCAGAAGAACATTGTGAGGTTTCGTCACATCAGGGATTGGATAACTTGCTAATGCAGTACCAAAAAGTTGTGGCTTATGCTCGAGACACCTTAAGAATCCACGAGAGAAATTATCCTGCGCATGATTTGGGATTTACTGCAGTAGTCTTTGCACTAAGGATTTGGGGAAGACACCTCACGAAGCGTCGAATGGACGTAAGCATCAGATACCTTTAGGTTGGTATCGGGATGATGAGGATTCTGTGGCGAGTCAAGCATGATTTAGTGAAAGGATGACTCGTTATTGAAGTATTTCCTGCAAAGGTTGTCAATAGAAAGACCAAGCAATTGAGGAACAAGGAGATACAGTTTGTCAAGTTGTATGGGATTAGAAAACCAGAGACGTAATATAGGAGTTGAGAGAGAAGCTGAAGACTTAGCATCCAGAGCTTTTCACGGTGCGTAACTCACCTGTAGTTTCGAGGACGAAACTATTTTTAGAGGGGGAGTATTGTAACACGGGTATTTTTACGATACGTTGGTTAACGTTATTTAGTGTGTTCTGTCGTATTTACGCTATAATAAGGCAATTTCTTGCTCTCTAAGAAAGTGTATTAATTAAATCAAGATCAAATTATATTTGAGAGTTAATATTTTATATTAACCCACGGTTTGAAAATCGTCGAAAAATTCTAACGAAGTTTTGACGCGTTTCGAATCGCCAGGCGGTTTCACCGCAGATAAAATTATAAATGAACTCCGATTTCGATAAAAATCGAATCGTAACTTATTGAGACCATTTTTGAATATTTGACATGATTTTTATTATATATAATTAAATATTTTCACGCGATGAATTAATTTCTCGTTAAATTAATTTTCGCGAGTTTATCGGTAACGCGGTATTTCGTCGTCGTGTTTTAAACAACCCCTAGACTCTAGAATTAGTGGGTAACCATGAGAGATGTGAGATTAGGTGGGTAAGACTAGATGATATGGTTAGGTGATAGGTGTCATATTATGTGTGATTTATTTCAAAAAAAAAAATTAAATTACTTTTACCTAGTGTAAATTATTATTATTATTAATGAGTCATGTCTTTTTAAGTGAATAAGGTGAACAACCCCCCCCCCCCCCCACCATTTTCAGCCTCAAAGCCGAAACCCCCTCCCCCACTTTCTCCTCTCATCTTCTTCATCTCCTTCTTGAGAAAGCAAGCTTCCATGGTCATGCACCTTCCTCATCTTGAGTTCTAAGCTTCCAACATTCATCAAACTTGTTCAAGAGCTTCATCTACATCTAGTTCTTCATTCTCATCATCATCCAAGTAAGAAAAACAGAAAATTTTCCTCCTTGTTGCTGCTGAAAATCGTGATGTTCACCCCCCATTTTCTACTTTGATTTTGCTTCAAAATCTTGCCATATTGCTAGTTTATGTTCTCTACTATATTACCTATGTTTCTAACCATTCAAATGAGCTTGAAATCAGAATTTTTCCAACCCCTTTTGAGCCCTAAAATCAGCGCCAACAGCCCCCCTTTTTTGTGTTTATTTAATTTGTGTTTTAGTTAAATTAATTGATGATTGTGTGGTTGTTTGATGTTATTGATGATGAATATGAGGAGATGAACACTTTTAATCTCTCTTTGGTACATAAGGGTGAAAACCCTAGGTATAAGGAAGAGGGTTATGTTGTGATCCTTTTCAAATCTTGTAATTAATGGTTTATAGGTGTTATTGGTTTGGGTGTGTTAATGTTTTAAGTTGTAGTTTAAATTAAATAGTTGTAACATGGTAGTTTAGTTATATTTTTAATTCTTGAACCACGTTAATTTGTAGCTATGATGCTTGGTTATGTAATGGATGGTTTATCAAGGGTTTAGAAGTATTTTTAAGGTTGTTAGAAATTATTTGCTTGAATTAGTATGAAAACTAGCTTATGGTTTATGAAAACTTGGGTTATGGAGGACTAGACATGGTTATTGATTTTGATGAAATGACTTTTATATTGATAAAAATGAGTTAGCCTTGAGTCTTTAAATTTTTGGAAAAGAAATTTTAGAAAAACCCTTGTTTTGATTAGCTTTTAGTTTATGACTTAACTATGTAAGATTTTGGGTGATTGCCTAGTGGTTTTGAAAATGCTTTGAAAACTAATTATAGAAACTTAGTTAACTTGGAGTTGTGATTTGTGATTGATGGGCTGTAGTAGAAATTCTATGAATGTTTGTAACATGTTTAAGGTGATTTTAAAGTTGTTGAAATAGATATGCATGGATTTGCTCAAGAGTTAGTTTATGTTTTGAGTAAAATTTGGTTTCTTAAGGACTAGAATAACATGTAGGAATGGATCATTTGATTCTTGTAATTATTGACATGATGATGTCATGGTTTAATTGTTAAAGGATTTTTAGAATTTGACAAATTGATTGAATTCTTGTTTTTGGAACTAATTTTTGTAAGTGGCCTATAAAGCTTTATGAACTAGTTTTGAAAATAAAATTGTTTTAAAAGAAAAGGCTAAGGAAATGGTATTTCGTTGTTGTAGTAGTTGTTTTAGAAACAAGTTTTGAAAGAGCATGAGGATGTTTTAAATATGGGTTGTCGTCTTAATATTTGTAGCATGTTGAAGTGAATAATTGATTATGTGTTATGTTTAGAAACTTTAAGAAAAAGGTTTCTTTAAAGAGTTAACATTCTTTTCAGTAAAAGTGTTACGTAGTAGTTGATTTTTCAAGAAAAATGGTTTTTGGTTCAAATTTCTTAATTGTTTACTAGTTGTTAGAAATAAATTGTTATGGATGCTTGGTTAGAAAATGGGTTAAGTTTGAGTGCCTTAGATTGTAGAACTAAGTTTTTAGAATCTCGCTAAGTTGTTCTATGTGTTAGGCTCGAGTAACCGAGACAGTGTGGTGCGGAGATCGAGAAGCACGTGGACACGTAGCCTGGAGTTCGGTAAGGGCGCTTCATATTTATAATTATTGTTATACGTCCTTGTGTAAGGGACAAATTTTGACGTGAATTTAATTTCAAGCATTTACGCGAAGAAGTCTGAGAACCTAAGGGTTCGAAGTGAGGGTCTTGTACCCCTTCGTTTATTTATTTTTATATGCTGATTATTTTAGTGGGCTTGTCTGCAAGTGGTTGGTAGCTGTCCCCAACCCCCCACACTTGTTTGTTCCTCTCTGTGAACTCCATAGAGTTGCAGAGGGATGAATTCTATGAGTTGGTTGTTGTCGGTCGTTATTGAGCTGTGAATTGTTTGTGCTGTTTGTATCGTTGAATTGCGTTTCTTTATGCAAACTGCTTTTATTGCTTGAATGGTTGAATTGCATTTCTTCATATTAAGCATGCTCTTATTATTTGATATGCGGTCGAATAATCTTGCGTATAGCTCTTGAATTATCGTGTGCGGTGAATTGTTCATTGAAGTGTGAGAGCTTAGTCGTGTCGTTGGGAGTTGTCGCGTTTTGTGGTAACTCTGATCTGGATAGTGCTGGAATGGGGATTCAGTATCGTTGTTAGCCTGTAGTGGGACGATCCCGGACCTGAATAGTGCCGGAATGGAGATTCAGTGTCATCAGAGTTTTAGACCTGAATAGTGCCGGAATGGAGATTCAGTGTCGTCTGAGTGTTTCTCGACCTGAATAGTGCCGGAATGGAGATTCAGTGTCGTCTGAGTGTTTCTCGATCTGAATAGTGCCGGAATGGAGATTCAGTGTCGTCGGGACGATTCTCGATCTGAATAGTGCCGGAATGGAGATTCAGCATCGTTGATAGTGTTGAGAGAATGAGTTTTGATTTGGGTCTTGAGTCGCGCTTGTGAGTTGTATACACTGTTGTTTGCCTACTGCTTTATGCTTTGGTTTATTGTGATTATTTGAGAAGTTGACCCTTTCCCGTGGTGCCTTCAACCCATGATGGTTACCCAGGTGATGGAGAAGAGTATTCTGATACCCGAGATGCAGACCTCATCGGAGATTATCTTGATTTTCCCGACATTGAGCTACCTACGGCTATGGAGTTTGATCTTATCACCGTGGCGTGGTCTACGGGGGGATGTTGTGCGAACCTTTAGAGAGGATGGTTTGGTTGTGAGGCGGAGAAGGATCCCTCGAGGATCGGGGCAGTGCTTTGTAGTTGTTGTGTTCTCACGATTCTTTATCGTGTTTCTTTTGTGGATGACTGTAGTATGTATATGCATCTTTTTGTGTCTGATGAGTTGGTGACGGTTGGTAGGGTGATGTTCTGTTGTCACAGGGTAGACTGATGATTTCACTTTTGGAGCAGCCCCCTGCGTGGGTGTCTGCCGGGAGTACCCCAGGGTATGATTTCTCTCTCGAGGGTTGATCAGCGGTCGTACGCGGGTCAAAATAATTAAACAGTAAATATAGTAACAAGGCAAGAGACCTTGGTCGTCTCACGAAGACCTCTAACACCAAAATTACTAAATTCAGGAAATAAGAAAATTGACAATAACGAAAAAGGGGGGTTTTGTGAAAACAGTTTCTGTTGAGAGAATTATCAGATTATAGAGACAATTGATTCACCGGGTTCCGGGTGCACGTCTTGGATTTATCACAGGTTCTAAATAACAACAATTCAATTAATTCCGAATTCACAGTTGACATAAACTAACTAAACAAGCGTTAATCAGTTTATACGAATTCACACCGTTCCGAGCAAGCTACTAAACAACGGGTTCAATCGGTCACGGAGGCGGACAAGCGCCGTTAAACGCAACCAATATCATAACAGAATTCTAATCAACCCTCTATCAATTTCTACTCGAATCAATTAATCTTAGCGATCAAGCAATTGAAATATTAACTTGATTCTGAAACAGATGCATACAATCAAGCGTTCATACACAATCAATCGCGTTTTTGCAATGAAGACAGAACAATTAACTAAGCAGAAAACGAACTGGATAGATTGCAAACATTTAAACCAAATTCGAAATTGATAGAGATGGAATTTAGGAAATTAAAACGAAATTGTATTAAACATTAAGCACCGAACCTCAAAATCTGTAACGACAACCTTTCACCGATGAATCAACTTAGGAACTCAGACTTCCATGGAGGCTAGGGTATGCAAGTGAATAATAAAACGTAAGATAATGAAAGAAAACGGCTGATCCTCTATCTAATAGTCTCAGCTTAACGAAAACCTAATTCCCTAAACGGGTTATAAGATAAAAGCCCGATAACAAACTAAAAATATGCCCAAAACTCGTAGTGCAGCTCGTCAGCTTCAGTAAAGTGGAATTTCGGCCTTCAAAACGGCAGAACTAGGCTTCGGTCCCAACATAAGAATTGTAGCTATGCTTCTTAGCTTTCCAACGCCACAAAGAACACTGAAATCGGACAAGTATAGCCCAAGTTATGGCCTGCAGAAGCAACATGGGTCAGGATATAACAAAAATCCGAAAATTAGCAAATAATTCCACTAAAGCCCAATCATGACCCAAAGATATAAAACCATGCTAAAAAGTAGTTGTTGGGTAAAATAAATATTTAAGAACACTAAGTGCACTGCTATAAAAGATGCATTAAAATGCATCGATCAAGGGTCTTCATACCATAGGTGTATTTCTTTGCACATTTTCTACTCTGTTATTTTGCACATACAGTATATGTATATAGCTTATGCCTTTATGCATGTCTGCTTTATCAGCATTTGAGTCTTGTGTCCTAGTTACACCATGTTTCAAAACGCTGTAATGTACTCTGTGTGTGCTTGACGAGCACTATTGTTTAAAAAAATATATATATATATACCGCATTTTTCTAAAGGGCACAAGAGTACCGTTTTTAAAACACGTCACATATAGGTTTCTTTTGGTTTCGTAGCGATTTAGAAACGGGTCGTTACAAACTACAATCATGCTAACTCATGCATATCTATCTTACTAGCCTTAAGTTATTCTAAACATGTTATCTAACACTTAAGCACATAATTAAAGCAAAGAACACACAAAATAATTTCCTTCCAAGTTCAAAGAGCTCGCGTCCACACCCTTCATTCCCCTTAAAAAAATTTGCAAAATCTTCTTTTAAATAGGTAACCATTTTCCATGCATGATTTCTAAACTCAAACAATCATCAAATAGCATTTAATCCCCTAAGACAACTTATATCAACAAGTCTAGGCATGTTATACAACACTTCAAGAATCTCAAAATTCTAAATAAATACCTAATCATGCTCTCAAGACCAAACTATTAAGTTCCAAAAATATTTAAATCATAGTTATAACATGCTAAAAATTAAAGAATAACTCAATCAAATCTTACATGCCATTTTAGTCCTCCAAGCTTCAATTTTGCCCAAAACATAGCCTAACACTTATACTCATTCATGCAACTCTATCTCAAAAACCTTGAAATTAACTAAAACATTTTAATTAAACGCTTGAACACAAGGTTATACATCACAACCCAATTTTTCTATAGATCCAAGAATAGGCAAAACCTTAAAATAACAATTTATTCATGCTCACTAAAAACTCTAACTCTAATATGCATCACACAACTTCCAAAATCAATTAAATCACCCCAACAATTTAATTAGACAATTCAAGGCAATGACCCACAACTAGAACCCACATTTTCTCTAGTTCAAGAATGAACATAAACCCAAAAATAATAAACTAAGCATGCTCATTACAATTTCTAACCCAATCAAGCATCATATAACTACAATTAACACAACAAATCACTAATTGTTTGATTCAAAGAGAATCACATCATTTTCCCCCTTTCTAACACTTAGGGTTTTCACCCTAAAGCTTAATGAGAGGGTTTAAGGATGTCTCATCTTCTCTTGCACAAATCAAACCAACAAACAACACATAAACATCAATTGATTAAAACTAGGAAAGCAAAATAAATTAATCAAACAAAAAAAGGGTGTGGGGCGCTGTTCAAGGGGCTGTTTTGGGACCAAAAAAATTTGATTTTCTCATGCTCAAATAGTTAGGATACATAGATAATGAAGTATGGAAGAAAACCTAATAAGAAACAAGGTTTGAAAACAAGAAAAATCAACCACACAAAGGGGAGGGAATTTGCGATTTTAAACAGTAAAATGGAGGAAGGAAAAACTGATTTTCCTTACTTTAGATGATGATGAGGATGAGGAACTAGATAGAGGAGAAGATTTGGAGCAACTTTGATGAATGAAGTAAGACCAAAATCTCAAAGGTGTGGAAGTTGTTGGCTATGGAACTTGGAACTCATTTCTTGCTCAAGAGGAAAGAAAGAAGAAGATGAAGATGAAGATGAAGGTTGGAGAAGGTGGGGGTGGCGTGAATTGTGCTGAAAAAATGGGGAGTGGTTCACATTTTATCCACTTAAATAAGTTAGCACATCATTGATAAAAATTTAAAATAAGTAAAGTAAATTTTTTTTGAAATAAATCACACATTATGTGACACCTATTACCTAACCACATCATCTAGTCTTACCCACCTAATCTCACATCTCTCATGATTACCCACTAATTCTAGAGTCTAGGGGTTGTTTAAAACACGGCGACGAAATACCGCGTTACCGATAAACTCGCGAAAATTAATTTAACGAGAAATTAATTCATCGCGTGAAAATATTTAATTATAAATAATAAAATTCATGTCAAATATTCAAAAATAGTCTCAACAAGTTACGATTCGATTTTCATCGAAATCGGAGTTCATTTAAAATTTTATCTGCGACAAAACCGCCCGGCGATTCGAAACGCGACGAAATTTCGTTAGAATTTTTCGACGATTTTCAAACCGTGGATTAATATAAAATATTAATTCTCAAATTTAATTTGATCTTGATGTAATTAATACGCTTTCTTAGGGAACAAGAAATTGCTTTATTATAGCGTAAATAAGACAGAATTGCACTAAATAACGTTAACTAACGTACCGTAAAAATACGCGTGTTACACATGGTATGTAAATTTATGGTTATAACAAGTTTTCTTTTACTCAGCTTGCTTGCAATTTTTATGAGTTAATATTTCATATTCATTGAAGGATGGTGAAGCTCTAAGTCAAATGAACTGTAGAACAACCAATGTGGCCCATCCTGCATATGAGTTCTCTCAAATTGCTGGAAATCAATTTAGTTTTACTGAATTATTGATGGTAAGATCATTCATTATTAAGGAAAAAAAATGTCTTCATTTGTAGCTTGTAATGACATTGTGTCTTATACTTTTTTTAATGTAGGGATCACCTAAAGATGAATGAAGATCAGTTGAAATGCAAATTTCTATGTGAAGATCATTAGTTTGAATTTTGTTTGAGTTGTAAAATGAAGATCATTATTTGAGTTCTGTTTTGATGTCAATATAGCAAGACAACCTTGTTTTGGTTGTATTTTTTGGTATATAGATTTGTGCTTCACTCTATAGCTATATTTTTTTTTTTGCATATAGCAACAGATGCTATGTTATTTAATGGTATTACAAGTTACTCATGGTGTTACATTACAAGTTACTTATGGTGTTATGTTTCTTGGTATATAGAATTTTGTTTTATTTTTGTCACTTTGCAGTATATAGCCAAAGTTTGTTCCAACTAGTTCTTATAACTCTTATGTTTATTATATAATCAGTTTGTTTAAAACAAGTTCATATAACTACATCGATTTCCATTTTTCCAATTGATTAAAGGAAATAGCCATATAAAAATCAGTTTACACAACTCCAATTGCAACATAACTGCATCAGTTTACATAACTCAAAGTGATTGCATAAAAATCAATTTACATAAATCCAAGTGATTATAGATTTTGGATCAGCTGCTCATGAAATGCTCTACACAATCCCCAAGAGATACATGAATACAGATGCCACTGAATCTAAGGTCATAAAATTTCACATGGGCATTAAATCAAGCAGTTGTTGGTGTTCTTTGTACTAGATGCAAATTTTCTTTCTTCCTTAATTCAGCTCCAAATTGCTACTGTTAATTCAACATCAATTCAACTCCAACTTGCAAAAGTATTCCCTATTGATTCAGCTCCAACAAGCTACTATTTTCAATTCATTTTTTTCTCAAATACATGTGCCTTGGTGAACTGTTTGCCTCTAGAAGGGATGAACCACAAACTATTGTGCTTGATTACAATTCCAGTGACTGTTGATGGTCTTGGTTGGTCGCAGAAGGGTTGCTTAGGCTTGGTCACAGAAGAGACGCCATATGAGGGCGTTTGGCGATGGACGGCAATTGGGTCTAGGTGCTCGCCATAGTTGTTGGTTGCAAATATAAACGACCTTAATGGTCACCGGTACATTTTCCGACGGCCGCGGTTATGGGTTGTTGAGACCAAGATGTCCGTCGCCGCGAACGAGGAGGAGGAAAACAGGTTGGGGCATATCCGCAATGCAGAGACGCAGAGAGTGCGTTCGGGGGGGAGAGAGAGAGAGAGAGAGAGAGTCCTTCTATGTTTCCAACTAGAGATGACATGGTTGTTTTATGGGGCGTTAGGTGTATCCAACGGCCCAATGTTATGTGACAGCGTGAATGCGTGCTTTTGGCGAATGCAGGTAAGCCGAATCCAAGTTTCTCCTTTGGGGAAATAAAGAAAGAATGGTAATGATAGAAGCGCTGATAGGGAATGCTGACGAAGAACTAGAGATCCTTTTGTTTTTTGTTCGATAAAGAACCAGAGATCTAACTTTTCAATTTATGAATGTATTCATGTGCTACAACTAAAGTCTAAGCTTTAAGCCCACAACCAAAAAAAAAAATATTATTTATTATTTGTTGAAAGAGAAAATAGAGACAAAAGGTGCAAAAACCGTTGTCTTGACTACACAAGAGAGTTTATTTTCTATAGGTTAATGCAATAAATACAAATAAAAATAGGATATTCTATTACTGTATATATACAGGATATGCCTAATAATTACAAAGATCATAATTATATAAGACAACAAAGCATAAATTATAAAATCCTAAAGGATAATAATAAATAGTCTAAGATATAAAAAAGATATTATTAGATGTTTTTCAGATTTTTTTTAATACTCCCCCTTAAGATAAGGCTTACTAAGCTTTCAATTTGTTGCGAGAGAACAATGCATTTCCCCGCAAATAAAAATAAATAGAAAAACATAAAAAAAATGAGATGGTTGGGAAGACAACTCTGAAATGTTGGAGAAGCCGGAGAAAATTGCTAAAAAGATAGCTTACCCAAATAACTAGAATTGTCATCAGCGCTTGAGAGAAATTTCTTGCCAAGCAATGAACCAAAACAAGGTTCGACCTTCTCGAAACCTCATTTGGAAGCTTCAAACTAATAATATTGGGACCCAAAATATTTAAAGTTAAAACTAAGTCTGACAACTGCTTTTTGGACAAAGCCAAGACCAACGTATCTGGGATGAAGACAAGACCTTAAAAAAAAGGCTCAGACTAGAGCATTTGGGACAGAGAGCAGGGCTACTGTGAGTCATAACCAACATAAGTCGCCATCAGAATTATCGTCGACGTGAAAAAAAGTCACCGCTAATGCGATTCATCTTTGGGAAAAGAGAGGTACCACCAGAATGATCGTCGGTGGGAATAGAAGCCATAAGTATGATCTTCCAGTGAGAAAAGAATTGTCTGACGGACACCAAAAAAGCAGTAGACAATAGAGTAAAGCCAAAATACTATCAGATTTGAACTTTGAACACTGCAAAACATAACCCAAGAAAGTCAAACCACCACAATGAGGTGGTAAATAGAGGTGACAAAGGCTGGGTCTGACTTGAGAACTTGACAACAAAATAGTGATGAGACAGGTTGCAAAAAATGATATCGCTCTAATACCATGTCGAAAGAGAGAAAATAAAAACAATAGATGTTAAAACTGTGTGTCTTGACTACACAATAGAGTCCATTTCTATAGGCTAAATGCAATAAATACAAATAAGCCTAAAGCATATACTATTTGACAGTTGTAGTCATATTATGCGCTGCTCACTCAACTAAAGCAAAAAAGTTTCGCTTAGAGTTTGTTTTTGTTCATCTTTAGATCGGCCGTGAGTATTCATTTGATAATAGATTGTCCAACATAGTGTTCAATAACAGGCAGAAAGGAAAGCACCCACGTTTTTTAAAACGTCTCAATTCTCTCGTAACTCATCTTGCTGACACCACTCCTGAATACTTGAAGGAAATTTTGACAAAACTAAACACATGAACAAATATTGACAAAAATATATAAAACATAAAAATAATAAATTTAGAACAATGTTCCCCGATAACTTTCAGCTCTTCAACAATTCCCAAGGGTTTCCTTCAAAGGAGAACATGCATAATCAAGAAGCAGATATTAAAAATTCAAGACACTAGATTTTGAAAACATTAATGCAATCCCTAGTATCAATTTTCTAATCACCAGTACATCCCTCGTTTTAAACGAGCTAAATTCATCCAATCAATACTGTAAATAAAACTAAGAATTTAATTTTATGCACCATTAGTGTAAGAATGTTGTACACAAGCATCCAATAGTGCATTGTCCCATCATTTAATGAATATTACAAGTATTATTTTTTTAAACTCATTAAATGAAGTAACAGCATATTATTATTATTTTTTTCTTTTGATGAAAAAAAGTTTAGATTGGGGGCTCACCCCGTGCAGGGTCAGGGAGAACCACCAACCTGAGCCAAGATTTACGGTGAAATTTATGTATCGCCCACCAACGCAACCACCTGGAGTCGAACCCAAGTCGCAGCGTGTGCGAGCGAAAGGTCGAACCAATTGAGCCAAACTACGTTGGCTAAGTGACAACATATTATTTAGTGTCTGTGTAAAATATTTTTACATGCATAGATTGTAAACTCTCAAACTAATACCATTTCAAAAAATTATAAAGTATAAAACTGACTGCATCATGTTCACAAAGGAATGCACAACAGAATTCATGACTCTGAACCAAATAAATATTTACAAATTTTCCTAATAGAAATCAAACATTTAAGGAGCAGAATTCGATGCAGAACTTCAGTAACAATTACGATACTTTACATGGAATATCAAGAAAACGATACGACCGTGTATGGAGAGCACAACTGAGCCGACATGCTCAATGACAAAGAAAAGGAAGCACAATACCTTTCGCCGCCAACTTTCCCAAGGTCAACATAAAATTCTTTGTTCCGAAACACAGGCTAAACCCTGAATCAATCTCACTATTTCAGCTGTATCATCCAGATAGTACTTAGCCTTGCTTGGTTTTCGACACACAGTGCATGCAAATACTTCAGCCCTTGGTGCTATTGGACCGTGCATCGAACTGGTGATTACCTCAAACATATCTTCATCAGACCTGTCATCTCCTATACACAAAACAAAATCAGGTGACATTTCCTTTTCTTGCATGGCAGAAAGTAGGCGTTCAGCCACTAGTCCCTTGCTCACACCCTGCATGTTTACATATGTATGTATTAGAGGCTGTAAGTAAAAGTGTAAAACCATTATATGGATAGTATAAAAAATTGGCATAAATTGGCATTTGACAAAAACATAACCATAAAAGAAAAGGAAAAGAAGAAAAAAAAAAAAAAAACTCGAGTGGATCTACATTGCAGTACAACAATAAAAGCATGCGCTCTAGAAGAACAATTCACTTGGTTTCCATTATATTATTTTACAAACACAGGTTCCATTCGGGTAAAAGAAATTGAACATGTTAACTAGTATTTACACTAAGTTTAATAAAAATTTACAAGGTGAACAACTTAAAATTCGCATTGCAGTTTCAGCGAATGTAGTCGCTCACTCTTTTGCTAGGGCGGCTACTTTCAATACTTGTCATCGCATCTTCTATGACATTCCAGATTGTATTTTGCACTTTATTGCTTTGGAAATGTAGTAGTTTTGCTTTTGTAAAAAAAAAAAAAAAAAAAAAAACCTAAAAAGCTTTCTTGTATCAGTCTTCTTCCTTTCCTAAATCTTCGATTCCCACCTTTTTTATTAGATATTAATATTAATTGAAGCTCCAGATTCACCACACAAACAGCTACTCTTGCTTTTTGCTAACCGTTCCTAGTTCCTACAATACATTTATTGTTCATTCCAACCACAATAACGGATTTTGTTTTCAAATTGAGCGTTAATATGAAACAGGTTTTACGAGCTTACCACACGTTTCCAAACTGGAATTAGTTGATGCAATAATTAACTGATGATGTGGCTGCTAAGATCATCATCCAGGATATAGAATGAATGTAAACCTCATTCCTAGAATGTTATACACACCTGTGGTTTAACCTCGACATAATTCTGGCCACTTTTAACTGTTACCGGTTCATTTGCCAGCACGCTCTCAAGATGATCAAGAAGTTCCTTAGCTTGGCATGATCCAAAATCCGGATCTGCATCCTCATAACACCAAACAAGTGCAGTCTCCTTATCTTCAATGGTGGATCCATCAGTTGTTTCGGTATAAAGTTTCATTACAGGCTCTGCAATTTGTTTCCAACTACAATCTGTTGCAGGAACACAGGTTTCCCATTTGTCATCTCGCTTCATTCTGAAACCACAAATCATACAAAAAGCAATGTCAAGCCATTACCTAAACCAATGAAAGTACCAATCCTTAAAAGGTCAAAAGCCTTGAGTAATTTACCTTATAAAGTAACCATGCTCAGCTGCAATTCCCAGATTCTCACAAGGAGAAAACCACTCAGAAAGTGTCTTTCGGCTTTTAGCACTAACAAGCAACACCATGTTGTTCTTATCTCTACACAAACTCTTGAGAATTTCAATGGATTTACTGGTTGGGCTCTTATCAATGGAAGCCTGAGGCATTAGTGTACCATCGTAGTCTAGAAGGATCGCCCTATTTGTCGTCCGCTTGTAAGCTGAAACAATGTGCTCCATTGAGAGCTTCTTAAAGTTTGGATCAAGTGCTACAACTTTAAAACTTAATCCAAACCCAATACCCCACCACCTTCGTCGTACATGATCACTACAAGCCCTTTCCAAATCTTGTAAGAAGCTTCGAGCCCAGTACCCAACATCATGAGTACTAACATATCTATAATGCTTTTCATGCCTAAGCTGTTTTTCTGAATCAGCCATTTCTAGGGCAGAGTCCATTGCATCCGCCACAGCATCAATATTCCACGGGTTCACTCTGATTGCTCCACTTAAAGACGGGGAACAGCCAATGAACTCAGACACAACCAGCATGCTTTTTTTCTTGGGCGAGGAAGCTATCCCCAATACTTTATCAAGTGTTTCATTTCCTTGCCGGCTAACTACATATTCATATGGAATGAGATTCATTCCATCCCTCACTGCAGTGACTAAACAACACTCGGCAACAACATAGTAAGCAACTCTCTCATAAAACATAAGTGGCTCCTCAATCAGAATAACAGGATCATACCCGGGTTTCCCAAATGTTTCATTGATCCGTTTCGCTGTGGCCTTTGTCTCGGTTTGCACTTCTTTCACGTCTTTCCCTCGTCCCCTTGCAGGATTAGCTATCTGGACCAGTACTACCTTTCCCTGATACTCAGGGTGCTGAATTAGAAGCTGCTCCATGGCCAATAGCTTCAAACTTATTCCCTTAAAAATATCCATGTCATCCACTCCAAGCAACATTGTTCTTCCCTGATCAGAAAACTGCTTAATGAGTTCACAAATTTTATCCTCAGTCTCTGGCAGCCTTAAAACTGATTGAAGCTGACCCATGTGTATACCAACAGGAAGAATCTTGATATTAACAGTCCTACCATAATACTCGAGCCCAATATAACCTCGCTTGGATTCGTAGGTAAGACCGAGCATCCGACTACAACAGGAGAGGAAATGTCTTGCATAATCAAAAGTGTGGAAACCAATCAAATCCGAATTAAGAAGCGCTCTCAAAAGCTCCTCCCTAATAGGCAATGTTTTATATATTTCTGATGAAGGGAAAGGACTATGGAGGAAGAATCCAAGTTTCACTCTGTTGAATCTCTTCCTCAAGAAAGTTGGTAACACCATCAGATGATAATCATGTATCCACACATAATCATCTTCAGGGTTAATAACTTCCATAATCCTATCTGCAAAAATTTTATTGACAGAGACATAAGCTTGCCACAGTGACCTATTAAACCTACCACCAAGTTCTGGTGACAAAGGCAACATGTAATGAAACAGTGGCCACAGCTGTTGTTTGCAAAACCCATGATAGTACCTAGTAAACATTTCAGGTGGGAGAAAAGTTGGGACACACTTGTAATTCTCAAGAAGTATCTGTGAAACCTCATCTTGTTCATTTGGATGCACATCTTCCTTAAGACATCCAACATAGATAACCTCAATATCATCATCCCCTAATCCATCTTTCAATTGAAGAAGTGAATTCTCATCCCAATCAAAAGACCAACAGTTCCTATTATTACCATCTGGCTTCCTCTGAGCCCTTATAGGTAGCTGATTAGCCACTATTATGAGCCGGTCTCGGTGCACCGACGACGAAGACATATCAGAGCACACACTCTCCACTGGGTCATCATCAACATCAGATATCAACCCAGCCACAGTCATAATCCTTGGAATTCTCCTGTTCATTAACCCAAATGATGGTGCCTCACCAGATGCCAACTCTAACAGATTTGAATAGGATCTTGACACCATTCTTGTAACCCTAATCTAACACACAGTGCTTTGAAATTGAAACAACTATACCGACAAATCATTCAATTTCCATCCAAGGCAAATTCTCAATATCAGAATCAAAGTATCAAGGACCAACCAGCAACAATAATCTCACAAACAAGGTCAAAACCCTAAAGGGAAAATTCAAATCAACAAAATGGGGCAAAGAACAATTATAGTGTGTGAAGAGAACAAACCAATACTATGTTTTGAGTTGTGGGGTCAGCTAATACTAGTTCTGAACTGAGTGAAAGAGAAGTTACAAAGCATGAAGTGGCAAGAGGTGCAGGTAGTGAATCTGTGATGAACAACAAGGGAGAGCATCAAAAGGGAGAGAAGAACTTGTTTGAAGATAAGCTTGGAGAAATGGATCAGAACAAGGGACAGATAAAACATGTAGTTTACTTGCAATCTAGAAAGAGGGGTGAAAATAGAGAAAACAAAAGGAATGAAAATAGATAGATTCAGATCACAAAAACAGCTACAACAGGAAACACCACAGATGGACCGAACTTGGTGGAAGTCAGAAACAGATAGCTTATAAAAGACCAAATGGAATTAGCAAACAGTTGAAGAAAATTAATTACCAGTTTGGTTGAGACTTTGAATTCCAATTTCACTTTGATTGAGTGGATGGAAAATGTTTTTTTTGGTGGATAAAAACTCAACCCTTTATAGTGGAGAACAATAAGGAGAATATAGAAAGATTTTGATGTGAATTTTTTTAGGAAACAAAAAAAAAAAGAAAAAAAAAAGAGAGAAAGATTTGAAAGAATTATCTTTCAGAGGCTTCTCGTTGATCACAATGGCCACCCAACTCCCATAATATCTCTCTCTTGCCACTTAGCCGATACAACATGCAAGCAAGCAAGCAACAGTGTGAATGAGATACTTTGGGAAGCTCACTTGTTTTCGTGGGTCAACTGCTGAAATTAACTTCATTTTTATTTTTATTTTTTCTTAATTTTGTAGAAATTAGAACCGGTTCTCAACCGTTGGATGATGGAGGAAGAGTCGGTGGTAATCTTAATGAACGGTGATTGATGTGGGGTTTATTATGAGATATGTGTGTGAGTTGTATTTTATAGTGTCTCATGAGTTCGTCCTTATCCTTTGTCCTTCGGCAAGTCCGTCACCGAGGATTATGTTTCGTGTGGGACCCACTTCAGAGACTTGTCTGAAATTAGCTGCGTAGCTACCTCGTTGGTCGTGCCACGTTTCTGGCTTTCATTGGTTTTACATTCCCCAACCGTACACGTGTCCGGCATGTAGTCCTTCATCAAATCGAGATTCGTCATTTTTTTAATCCAATAAAATTCAAATTTTTTTTCGAATATTTTAAGAAACAATGTGCTAGACAATAATTTAACGCTTAAAAAAAATAAAATTTAAGTATTTATTAACAAATTAATAAAATAAATTTAACATTGGTAACGATTAATATTTTTTTGATAAGCATCAACAATTTTTTTGACGTAAGTAACGATTAAGAATTATAATTCCTTTTATCTCTTACTCTTTAATTTAAAAACAGTTAAATCCTTTCCAAAAAAAATAATAAAAAAGTACACCGATGCTTTCATCCCAATCTTATCATCTTGTCCCAGACATTAGCTGTAGGATTCTAGTGCATCAGAAACATCGTAAGTCTTTGATAATCATAGTTGCGCACATCCGATATGAGGACATGGAAAAATTTTGGGGAAAAAAAATAATATTACTCCATTATCTATCTATTTACTCTAAAATATGTATTTGTTTCAAAATTTGAACCAAATATACAAATATTTTCTTATATTGCATATTGGGTTGAGTATTTTAATTTACTAAATATAAGTCCCTCCCACCACAAACACATCAGCTTATAACAAGTTGCACTCTCTTTTATTAACACATGGCACTCTCCTCTTTAGTTACCATCTCTTTCATCATTCTTCCACTTCAAAAAAAAAATATTTCTTCACTCTTCTATCTATTTACTATTTATTAAAATGTAATTTACTTTTACTATTTACTAAATGTAAGTCCTTCCACCACAAACACCCTAGCTTATAAGGAGTGGCACTCTCTTTTATTGACACATGGCACACTCTTCTTTAGTCACCATCTTTTTAATCATTTTTTTTTTCAAAAAATATATTTCTTCTCTCTTAATTATTTAAAAAAAAAATTCTTTCAACTTCTTTTCTGCTTCAAGTCACAAAAGATTTATCAAAAATCATTTCCCTCTCTCTCTCATCTCTGTCTCTTGGGTTGATTGGGTATTTTGAGGTTTCATTCTTTGATAGGGTGGTATTTCATTACTTATCGTATAACGTAGCTTATGACTCTGTGAGTGATGTTTAGTGGAGTTTATGACTTTCTAATCCAATAAAATTCAAATTTTTTTTTCTAATACCGAAACAAAAATTCAAATTATTTACGAATATATTTTGAGAAACAATGTATTAGACAATAATTTAACTCCTTAAAAAATTTCAAGTATTTATTAACAAATTAATAAAATAAATTTAATATTGGTAACGATTAATATTTTTTTGATAGGTATCAACAATTTTTTTTGACGTGATTAAGAATTATAATTCCTTTTATCTCTTTCTATTTACTCTTTAATTTTAAAATAGTTAAATCCTTTCAAAAAAAAAACATAGAAACATACACCGATGCTTTCATTATTATTATTATTATTTTTTTTGACAATGACGCTTTCATCCTAATCTTATCATCTTGTCCCCGACATCAGCTGTAGGATTCTAGTGCATCAGAAACATCGTAAGTCTTTGACAGGCCAATTATAGTTACGCACATCAAATATGATGACATAAAAAATTTCTGTGGAAAAAAATAATATTACTCCATCATCTATCTATTTATCTATTTACTATTTGTTGCTATTTATTTCTCCCACTGTCTCATTATACACGTCATACTTGACTAAATCACATAGTTTAAGACAAAAATAATAAATAAAAATAATAATAAATTTACTAAATTAACCTTAGCAGAAAGCATTTAATAATATGTATGGTTGACAGAAAACATTTAATATTAGGGATAAAATTGGCAGAAAGCATTTAATATTATATTAAAAATAGAAAATGACATATGTTTTGAGACAATTTTTTTTAAAATTTGACCTATATATTAGAATAGAGAGAGTACTATTTATTTATTTATTTATTTATTGCTATTTACTAAAGGTAAGTCCTTCCACCACAAACACCTCAGCTTATAACAAGTGGCACTCTCTTTTAATTGACACATGATACTCTCTTAATTAGTCACCATCTCTTTCATTATTCTCTCACTTCAAAAAATATATTTATTTTCTCTTCTATATCTATCTATTTACTATTTACTAAATGTAAGTCCTCCCACCACAAACACATCAGCTTATAATAACTGACACTATCTTTTATTGACACATGACACTCTCCTCTTTACTCACCATCTCTTTCACCATTCTCTCACTTCAAAAAATATATTTCTTCTATCTTATTTAAAAAAACCATTTTCTTTCCACTTCTATTCTGCTTCAGGTCACAAAAGATTTATCAAAAATCATTTCCCTCTCTCTTATCCAACTTACCTCTCTCTTAGAAACAGTACCATACCTCCTGTTTTTACTATTGGCCACTCATAATATGACATGTGGATAATATGTGTCTCGTCAGACCCAATACTCAGTGAACGGTTATCAGTAGTCTCCGTTAAGATGTTTTTCTCTTAACTCCTGTTAGGATTCTGCGTAACAACAACCTAGAACTTCAGGATAGCGGCAACCGCCAGCAACGACCTTGATCTTCGGGACCTACTCTTCATTCACGTTTACATTATCAATTTTTCACGATTTCATTTGATTTTCTTTACTCTGATCAACGCCTCATGAAGAATTAAGGCAAACCTCTGTTACTCAACTATTCTCAAAAGTAAACTGAAAACTCAATCTCTCTTTTAACACAAGAAGAAATACCAAGATGGAACTGTCACAGATGGTTACAGAAAAAGAGGATTTAATTTCTACTCGCCGATCTTGTGAGGTTCTTGCAAGTGATGTCAACAGATCAAAAAACGATGTTAACGCTCGCTTGAGTTTGGATTCTAACGGTATGTATTTGATTTATAACAATGCTCCATGCGCTTCTATCTAATGTGCCTTTTCTGATAAAGAGCTACTCTCATTAATTGTTAAAGTTCGTGATTATGAAATGCCAACTTGATATTTGTATTTCCTTATTGTAAAAGCAGGGAAAGCATTTCTGCGTGAAATTATGAATTTTTGAGTGCTTTATAGAAAGTGTCGATCTTCTTTCTTTTATTTTCTTCATTCATCTTGCAACACCATTATTGTACCCTATTATGTCCAGCCGTTTGTTTCATACAAGTATCTTATTATACTTTTCCTTTTTGGATTCTTGTTATAACACTGAACTACAGGAAAATTGTTAGTATATAATCATATTTGTTTGAAATGTGTACTCTTGCAAGATGACTATCACTGTGACTTGCAGTGGCAGAGCTTGACTAAAATATCTGAGGGAGCCAAATTATTCAATATATATACTAATTTTTCACATTGCTTTCGTCAACCATTACTTGGTGTGGCATTGCATGCGGACTTCTAACCCCAAGAACGTGGGTCGAATCCGGCGTACGCCATTCTTTTCGATAATTTTTGCACACTTAAATATATTCAGCATACGAAAAGGAAAAAAAACGTGCTTCCGCTTGATTCGATCAGAGCTCCTAAAGTTGCAAAAACCAACCTTTACCGTTGCGCCATTGCATACATTCGAACAAGTGTAGCCAGATACCTGTATATATTAATGAAAGTTAAAATGTTTGGGGGAGCCAAAGCTCCCCTATGTCCCCCCTAAACTCCGCCCTTGGTGACTTGGATTTGGGTAATATAATCATTTACGGTAACATTAAAGCTTTTTTTCATTTCTAATATAGAACAATAGTAGAACAAATGTTTACTTATTGATCAGACATTTGCAAACTAGACAAAACCTCTTCATGTATTAAGCTTTTTTTTATTACTGTTACGTGATTACTCTATGCTTGTTAATAAATCTTGAGTCAATAGTTGAAGTTTTTAACATATTTGTTTTTACTATGTTTTCTTATTCACAGTTAAATGGAAGGATAACATTGAGCATGAAATGACGTAGGAAGATATAATCCCATATGTTGGGATGGAGTTCGATGCAGAAGATCATGCATATAGATTTTATAATATGTATGCAGGCATGGTTGGTCTTAACATTAGAAGAGATTGGAGAAATAAAAGCAAATTAGATAATGAGACTCTGATATCTCGAAAATTTGTTTGTTTTAAAGAAGGATTCAAGAGGATAAAAGATTCTGAAGGAAAAGTGACTCGTAAAGATATTAGAACTGGATGTGTAGCACATATGGTCATTGGTCGAGAGTCAATTGGAAAATATGTTGTTACGTCTTTTAGAAAAGACCATAATCATGAGCTTGCAACCCCAACGAGTAAGCATAAATTACCTTCACATAGGAGGGTTTCTATTGCTCAAGCTGTTGAAGTTGAAATGGAAAATCGGTCCGATATAAGCCAAAAATTGATTTTTGAGTTTATAAGTCGACAAGTTGGAGGGAGAGAGAATGTTGGTTGCACTGCTAAAGATATAAGTAGTCATTTGAATTCTAAATGGATGGAGGAAATGGAAGAAGGTGAGGCGTACACTCTACTTCATTATTTTAAATCAAAGCAAACCGAGAATCCATACTTCTTTTATGAGATTCAACTTGATGTTGATGATCAAATAACAAACATTTTTTGGGCAGATGCTAAAATGGTTGTGGATTATACTTATTTTGGAGATGTAGTATGTTTTGATACCACTTATCGCACTAATAAGAATTTGCGACCATTTGCACCCTTCATTGGATTCAACCATCATCGAGAAAGTGTGTTATTTGCTGCAGCATTATTATATGATAAAACCGTTGAATAATTTGGGTGGTTGTTTAAGACTTTTCTCAAGGCTATGTGTGGAAAAAAGCCAAACACAATTTTCACAAATCAAGATGCTGCCATGGCAAAAGCAATTGCAGAGGTTTTTCCTGAATCATATCATCATTTATGCTTGTGGCATTTATTCCAAAATGCACTTAAAAATGTTAATCATGCCTTTAAAGGCATCATATTATTTTGCTAAAGATTTGCGAAGTTGTATTTACGATTTTGAATACGAGTTGACTTTCTTAATGCATGGAAGTCATTACCTGACGAGCACAACCTTCATCAAAACAAATGGATGCAAGATCTATTTAAGAAGAAAGAAAAATGGGCATCCGTATATGGTCGACATACTTTTTCAGTCGGTGCTACTACTACAAGAAAACGCAGGCTTACCGACGGCCAAAAGCCGTCAGTAACGCCAAAAAACCGTTGGAAACGTATATTTACCGACGGCTTACCGATAGCCACTAGCTCGTCGGTAAAATGGGCGTCACAAATGATCACCGACGGGTTTTTTTACCGTCGGTTAAAAACCGGCGGTAATTTCTGACGGACAAGGCCATCGATAGATTTCCGACGGATGCGACCGTCGGTAATGCCAGACGATGATTACCAACGGCCATACCCGTTGGTATTGTTAATTTTCTTTTATGAATTTAATTAAATAATTAATTAAATTAATTTAATTTTTTATATTTAATTTAATTAATTGATTGATTTATTTATTTTTAAAATTAATTAATTTCTTTAATTAATTTAATTACCTATTAATTTAATTTAATTTAATTGATTAATTTTAATTATTTATTTAGTTATTTAATTATTAATTTATTTCATATTAAGAAATGTAATAACGTAAACTAAAAAAACAAAGTAAAAAAGAAACGTAATAAATAAAAAAAATATCCGAACAAACATCACTAATTAAAAAACAAATTAAAAAAATACCTGAACAATATCAAAAATATAAAAAAAAATAAGTACAAGCATCGCTAATAATCCTGGTAGTCCTGATCATAATCGAGATGCTCTAAACCATCCACGTCATCGACATCATCAGTATCAGGAGGCAGAGGCGGAGGCGGAGGCGAAGGAGGCGGCTGAGGCTGCTGGCGAGCTAGCATCTGATACATTTGTTCCCGTCGCTCCAGCACCTGAGCCAAAATGGCATTCATCCGATGGGTCTCCTCCTCGGAAGCGGCCAGTCTCCGCTTCACCTCTGCTAACTCCTACTCATCCGCGGATGATGATGAGGTTGAGGCTGCTGGCGAGCTAGCATCTGATACATCTATTTAATTGCTATTTTGAATTCCTTATTATCCTTATGAATGTGTTGATTCTAGTATGCTTAATCTCATAGGGAGTAGCTAACCCTTATAAAATTAGTTAATTGTGTAACAGAATCATAGTTAATTAGTGGAACTCTAGGGTCACAGAATTCGCTTTATACGCCAAATAGGTTATTACTTATTTTCAGTCAGTTATTAGATTAACAAACTTGACTGTTCTTAATGCTCTTTCCTTTAATTACCTTTTAGGACCAAACAGAGTAATTAGTTAGGAGGAAGGCTATTGCAAGCTAGGTAGCCCTTAGTAATTTAGAGTGAGTGGTTGGCATTCGATAAGGTAATACAATTCATGATAGCAAGGAAATAGATTCAGGATCTTGTATTAGTGAACCCGGGTCCCCTAGGTTTCTCCTATTCAATCTTGCTCTAATCATTTCAGTTCAAAGTTTTATTCTAATTTCCTTTGGTTTTCTATTCAATCCCAATATAAATATTTTGTTAGCGTAAAGAATTAAAGATCTTTATTACGTTGGTACTTGCACATTCCTTGTGGGTTCGACATTCGGAGTCTTAACTATACTCCACTTTATTACGAGTTACGATCCGATGCACTTGCCTGAGCCGCAACAAGTTTTTGGCGCCGCTGTCGGGGAATATTTTAGCAATTTTGGTTCAACGAGATCTTAATTACTTTAAGCATTTTTATTTTTATTTCTGTTTTATTTTATAACTATTTTATTTATATTAATTATCATTTTTGTACTCCGACACCGCATTGGAAGAAGAGCCAGAGCTCACTCTCGAAGAGTACTTTTCTGCTTCTGTTGATATTTTGGATAGCATAAATGGTCCAGCCATTAGGCGGCATAACTTTGAATTTAATCCTGCCTTAATCAAGCTGGTGTCTGCAGTACAATTTTCGGGGCTACTTCGGAGGACCCACATGCCCATCTCAAGAGCTTCTGAAGAATACTTAGCACTGTTAAGTATAATGGAGTCCCAATAGAAGTTATTAAACTAACTCTATTTCTATTCTCATTGTAGGGAAAAGCTCAAGTTTGGCTAGACTCTTTGGCACTAAACTCAATCATCACCTGGGAGGATCTGAAGAGCAAATTTCTCCAAAAATATCTATCTTTAGCCAAATTTGCCGAGATAAGAGCAAAAATAACTAACTTCAAACAGTCTGAGTTATAGCCAATGCACGAAGCTTGGGAGGGTTTTCAAGAACTACTTAGAGGTTTTCCACACAAGGAATTCGCTACATGGCAGCTGGTTCACATTATCTATAATGGGTTAAATGCACAAAGCAGAGTTTCCATAGACGCTGCTTGTGGGGGATCTCTGGGAACAAGAACACCCTCTGAGACACTAGAAATCATTAAAGAGGTGGCTCAGAACGATGCTCAATGGTCTTTGGGAAGGAAACAGATTGATCTAGAAATAGGAGACCATGGGAGGCAAACTCCCTTATCTTTAGAAGCCAAGGTGGATGCACTTACTGAAAAATTCGAAGCCTTGTTAGCATCTCATGCTCATATCAGAACTTCAAGGAAGCCTTCAACAAATGAGGATGAAATTGCGAAGGTTAATTTTATAGGCATTAAGAAACATGGTAGTTCTTGCTCGAATAATAACAATCCGGTATGGAGAAACCAAGGCTCATTTTTGCAGGCCGTTTGAGCTCAAAAAAGGGATACCCAGGTCATCCTGCAGTAATTCAAGGATGCATGAAAGAACTTGACGAAAGGTTTAAGAATCTAGAAAAATTGGTATTAGCAAATGCGAAAAGTCAGAAACAATTGGTAGAGCAATTAGCCCTCTTGATAAACCATTTGTCCAAGACAAAGGAGAAGACACTTTGAATTGCGTTTCTACATATTAAGCTTGCTCTAAATTATTTGATATGCGGTCGAATAATATTGTGTACCGCTCTTTGAATATCGTATGCAGCGAACTGTTCATCGAGTGTGAGAGCTAGTCGTGTCATTTTTGAACTTCGACTTGAATATCCTAGAGTAGTGGAAGAGCTCAAGGCTTCGGCCGGATGTTCAGGGGCGTGGTCCATTATCGTGGCGTTGGGTAACTTCGACTTGAATCTCCTAGAGTAGTGGAAGAGCTCAAGGTTAAGGCCGGAATTCAAGGGCGTTGTTCGTTGTTCCGGAAGTTGTCGAAGTATCGAGAGAGAATAAGTCGTGAGATAAGTCGTGAGGTGAGTCGTGAGAGAGTCTGGAGTTGCGCCTTGAGAAATGTGTATGCTGTTGTTTGTTTATCGCTTTGTGATTTGCTATATCTTGTTGCGATGAGAAGTTGACCCTTGCCAGTGGTTCCTTCAATTAATGATGGTAACCCAGGCGATGATGGATGTGGTGGAGATTCCGGCGACGACGACATCACCGAAGGTGGCTTCTGACTACCCGAGCATGGAGATTCCCTCGGCTTGGAGTTAACCCCCCACTCTCGGCCAATATGTTTGTATAGAAGGCGTGTTAGAAACTTTCGCGTGGAGGAACTGACAAGGATGCGAATGACCAGACGGAGAAGGACTGCCAGGAGATGGGTGTAGTTGTGTAGTTAAGAATGTTTAACTATTTTATTTATGGTTTTGAGTTGGTGACCAGTCTGTCATTTTGTTTGACTTTGTGACAGTTGTTGTTTAGAGGTCAAGATTTTGCTTTTGGAGCAACCCCCTGCGTGGGTAACTGCCGAGAGTACCTCATGTAGTAACATTGTAGGGTTTTCATACTCGGGGTATATTCTTGCTTATGCATATTCATTTACTGCTTCCGGTGTGTAAAACTCTTCAACTGATTATCTTTTGGTAGCATGTGTGTATGTCTTTATTTAGTTATAGTAGTCAATTGCATTTATAATTCCATCATGTTTCGAAAATGTTGTTCGTACTCTGAATGTGTGTTACAAAAGACACTTGTTTATAAAAAGAAAAAAAAAATTTACCGCATTTTCCAAAAGACACAAAGAGTACTATTTCAAAAACCTACTGGCATTCAGAATTGTTCTAGCTTAGTAGAGGTCTGGAAACGGGTCGTTACAAGGAGCATAAGGGGTGAAAAAAATACCATGGGTAAGGTGGGCGGATATTTACAAGCCTAAGAAAGGGGGTGGGCTTGGAGTGAGGGATCTGAGATAGGTGAACCTTAACTTGCTAGGCAAGTGGAAGTGGAGGCTTTTGGGGGAGGGCGAGGCTCTCTGGTGTAGGGTGTTGTCTCATCTGCATATGGTTTCCTTTTATAGTCTTCTTCTCGTGTTTCCCGACTTACAGATCCTGAGGTTGGAGTGGTAGGCAAGTTATGGAAAAGTTACCCTCCTTCGAAGGTAATTACTTTCTCTTGGCAATTATTTTTGGATAGAGTTCCAACTCGGACAAATTGCTTAATAGAGGTTATATTTTCGACCCTTCTGTTGCCTCATGTATTCTGTGTGGCATCAACCGGGAGGCATCTCTACACCTATTTGGCAGATGTGATTTCTCTGTTATAGTGTGGTATGATATAGTTAGTTGGCTGGGTACGATTTTGTGTTCCCCTCGGATCTTTCTTCTTGTTTCTCTCAGTTTTGTTCCTAGGAGGCAGATCGTCGGGTAAGCAGGGGCAAGCGTTGATTTGGCATACCGTCATTTGGTTATCTGGATCTCTAGAATGGATGTATTTTTTCGGGGAGGCAGTCGCACGTGGGGCAAACGAATGATCGCATTAGATCTTTGTCCTGGAGAAGGTTTCTTTCCCGGGGAAAGTCCCCCCGTGCTTGTTTTATGAGTGGCTCGTAGATCCACTGGACTGTATTGCTAGGAGATAGATTTATTTTGCTTTTGGCCCTCGATGAGTAGGCGATAGGTTTCAGTTTTTTAGCTTGTTTGTTTTGTTTTGAGTTAGAGTATCCTTTGTACTCCCTATTTAATATATTTGTTTCCCATTCAAAAAAAAATCAATAATTATAGATATAAGGTCAGACTTATTTCTTCTATTTTAACTAAGTTTTACAATCAGTCGGGTCAAAAAATAAAACATCATAAGTTTAAGGTTTTCTTTTCTGAAAATATTAATGAAGAACTACCAACACAACTAAGTGGAGTCTTGGAATTGGTATCTATCTTGGTGCTCCTCTGCTTCACCAAGGAATATCAAAGACTTCTTTTAATTTTATTTTGGAAAAAATGAAGAAAAATTTATCTAACTGGAAAGCAAGCTCTTTTTCTTTTGCAGGCAGAATTTCCGTAGCTCAGTCTTCGGTTGCTAGCATTCCTACTTATGTTATGCAAACAATGGCTTTACCTCGCTTAATATGTGATGAAGCTGAAACTCTTTGTAGAAACTTTATTTTGGAAAGTACCAATGAATATTGAAAATGTCACCTTATCTCCTAGGAGAAGATTTGTCAACCAAAAGAAGGTGGACTGGGTTTTAGAGGTCTCAGGGTTCTTAGTATGGTTTTAAATTGCCGTTGCGGCTGCGGTCACAGATGCGGTTGCGGTTGCGATCATTGCGGTCGCTGTAGCACGCATTGCGGCCACTGCGGCGTGAAATAATTTTATGTTTGCACGGGTTGTAAAAAAATCTGTAGTTATTTTATTTCTTTATATATCTTTATTTATGATGTTGTATGAATTTTTTTCATTTTAAATAATAAAAAAATTGTATTAAATGTACTATTTGACTAAATTTTTAATAAGAAAAAAAGCAAAAACATATATAATATTATAGTTTTGTTAAAACGAAAAAAGAAAAGAGTAAAAAAAAAACATAGTGGCTTCTACGAGAAGCCTTTTTCTTGTTTGACCAAAAGTGGAGTATTCCAGAATGTTCTCTGCATCACACTGTCATCCACGTCAAAATGAAGATGTGCAAACTCATTTCTCCTTGGTTTATCGCTAACAGTTGCTCCCATGAATCCTTCCCTTCCTGTTTTCAACACCTGAGCATATGATTTTGATGCTTGTTTCACTACCATTCTCCCATTTACATTATGTGAAACTTTCCCTTCTTTTTGCCTCCTGCCATAACCCAGTTGAATCCCTCCCTCTGTCTCTATGGAACCTTGGAAGATTAACCATCATCTGTTGAAATCAAGTGGATTCAGAAACAATGACCCTTAATTGTTTTGATAATAATAAATAGTTAATAGAACAATTTATCCTCTGATGTGCTTGTTAGTATGCAAAATTTTCTATTCATCAGAAGGAATTATCTCAGAAGACTAAGCTAAAGTGTGCACTTCACTCTCAGTTTCATAAGTCTGAGTCTGGCACTGATCGTTTGAAAAGTGTTGCTGACGTCATCGTCTTGCAGCCTCACTCTGAAAAAGGTCAACGCTCTATTGGCAGTCAACGCTCTGATAGACCATGCTCTGTTGAGACCATGCTCTGTTATTGGTCAACGCTCAAACAAACTATGAATAGACTACACAGTGGAAGCCTTCATTCATTTCTCTATGACTCTCTTATATGAAAGGCCAAAAAATTATGTACTGAAGAACTTGCCTCTGTTTTAAGCTCACTCTGGTGAACAGAGTATCTCAGTAACAAGCATTGTCTGTTTAACAGATGCTCTGATTGGAAATCAGACTGAGTGTTCATTAAAGGCTACTTCAAGCATTAAAAAGACCTCATTGATGAGTATTTTCATGTACGAGGAATCAAAGGCCAAAGAGAATGTCAACAGATATAATCATCAAAAAATTTGCTCAAGAAGTGTCTCATATTCAAAAAGCTCACAAGGGACAAGATCATGATATTGTCTGCTGTGTCAGTGTACAAGCGCAGAATGGAAAGCAACGTGACTTGCTAAAAGCCACAAAAGTTGGATCTGAAGTTTTGTCTTTTGGTGCAGAGAGCTGTTAGGTCACAAAGTATTGTTCACAACCCTAGTTATATATACCTCACTTCATTCACTGAAGTACAAGAACGAAACCATTCAAATATCTGAGACAGTGAGCAACCAAAAAATTATTCCAAGTCTCTGAGATCACATTGAACAAGCACTTAAACATTTTATTCTTTCTGTTTGAAAGTTATTCTTTGTGCTTAAGTTTGCATTGTAAATCCTTTCTGCTTAGCCCAGTAATGGTCGTATTCCTTAGAGGCTTGACTGCACTAAGTCGTTCTAAGAAGTTGTGAGTATAGCCAGTTTGGCAGTAGTATACTCTCAAGTGTAATCAGGTTGATTATAGTGGAGAAATCCTTCAAGTGTGTGAAGGGACTAGACGTAGCTATCAAGTGATATTGAACTAGTATAAATCACTGTGTCATTCTCTTCTCTTCTCTTTACTTATTTACTTTACTATTTTGTTAACTAGTTGTTTTTGAAAAGGTTTTCATAAACACAACGTTTGCGAAAAGGTTTCTAAAACCCAATTCAAACCCCCATTCTTGTGTTTTTGCCATGTTCATCATCTTTTCATTTCCATTGTTGCGGAGAAAAAATCTTTCTCGCGGCAGTACAGGTGGTGCGCTTGTGCAAAGAGCACATTCACCGCACCGCCGGCAGCTGCGCCACGACAGCAGTGGAAGAAGCTAGAGCTTCGTTTTTACTGTTTCTCATCTCTCTGCCTCTCCTTTGCCTTTTTTTTTTTTTGAAAGAAATTTGAACGATGCGGTCCTTTGGTTTCTGAGAGGCCGTGTTGCGGTGTTTTGCGGCGGCATGCGGCGGCGTTGCGACCATTACATGTGATTTAGAAATCACACCACAATATTGCGGCCCCAAAAGGTGATGTGGTCCGCAATTTAAAACAAACACACTCAAATTGGCTTGGTAACTTGCTATAAATACTGAAAAATTGTGGGTTCAAATCATGAGAGCCAAGTACAATTGTGGTCTAATCTTACTCCTACTGTCAATATTCTTAAAAGAGACGCCTCAAATATTTGGAGAGCAACATGTTCAGCCTAGGAAAAGGTGGAATAAAAATACCATGACGGTGATAAAAAAATGGCAACATATCATATCTTGAAGAGACCAATGGATCCCTGGTGTTGGTAAACTTGAAGATTTAGTTGCTGCTTTAATACCTCAATATCAAATCGAATTTCCAGTCTTTTTTTATAGTAACAATGAAGGTTGGAACTGGAGTTACATTGAAAGAGTAGTTCCTACATAGATTGGTACAAGAATTGCAAATGTATATCCTCCTACACTAGGTCAAGATGATTTTATAAATTGGAATGCGAATTCAGATGGACATTTTTCTATAAAATCGGCCTATAAGCTTTAAGTGGAAATTTTGAACAGCATGCCAACTCTAATTCAATTTTTCAAAAGGTGTGGGAATTTGAGAGGGCCAACCCGCGTAAGAGCCATGTTATGGAAATTGGTACATGGTCGTTTATTAACTAATGAAGAGCGTATGAGGAGAAATATGACTAAAGATTTATTGTGCCCGACATGCAATGTCTACCCTGTTTTTTTTTTTAAATCTACCCTGAATATATAATGCATGTGTTGAGAGATTTTGAAGACACACAACCTCTTTGGACCAGAATTTTACATCCTGATAATTATAGTAAGTTCTTTAGTTTGGGTTTTGATTCATGGTTATATTGGAATTTATCCTTTAATGGTGTGGGTTGAACAAAGTGGCATTGGTCACTGTTTTTGGGGTTGCTAATTGGCATTTATAGCACCCTAATTCCTATCACGATATTACTTGATGCCTTTTAGAAATAAAGCTAATTAAAGAATTTAAAACAAAGATGCTTGATTTAGCGGAACTAAAAATTTTCTTTTGAAACATAACTTAATGCAAAATCAGATAAAAGTTATTACATCGTGAACAACAATTTTAACGTAGAAAACTTTTTATGAAAAGGCTTTGTGTAAAGCAAACATAAGACTCAAAAACATGTCTCCGATCCAACTTGACCACATGAGTTTGAGGGGTTAAAAGATTTTAAAGATATATAAAAATGAGTTTTTACTGATTTACTGTGTTCTTTACTGATACGCCCCTCATTCTTATATACTATCTCATGCTAATTTTTAATTATTATGTGTTAATTAAATTTTAATTATGTGTTATATGTGTTAGTATAATTGGAGGAGTCTAGAAATGTGTTTAGTTGTTTTTCCTTAATTTTTATAATTATTTAATTAAGTGCTTATGTGCAATGCCTCAATTAAATAAGTGATTATGTGATACTTTGTGTGACTTTGTATTTGTTACTGATTAATGCTCTTAGGCCTTAGTCTATGTGCCTTGGGCTATTAAGAGATGATTTAAGATAGTTTAGAATTGTTATGTTGTTATTGGGCCTAGAGGATTAGTGCTTAAGTGATCCATTTACCTAAAAACCTAGCTAGAGAAAACCTAAGGAGTAAGCCAAGCTCTCATTCTTGCCTCCACCAAAAAGTGGCACCTCTTATCTCCCTCTCACCCTCTCATACGTTTTCTCTCTTTCTCTCCTTCACAAACACTCTCATCTCCAAACACCCTCCCACCATTGAAGGAGCAAAGGGTTAAGAATGGAGGAGCCACCCAAGTGTCATCTCTAGGACCATGGAAGGAATCATAAGCATCTCTCTTGTTTGGTAAGGTTACTAGGAAACTCTCTCGTTGTCCCTTATCTTATGTTTTTGAGAAGCAAACCTTTAATCCCATCTTCTACCCTTATCCTTGTTAGTGGGACCAAGAAGGAAGTTAAGGACACCCACCCTCTCTAAAGGTTGTGAATTCTACATTAAAGGTAAGGGGGAGATTATTGTGGTTGGGGATATTTCAGGGGATAGGTGAAGGGGTTGTCCTTGAACCCCATTGTTTGATAATAGTTTTAAACATGATTATTTTTCTGGAAATTACACTATAAAATAGACTCAGTAGGTGAATTTTTATAAATTATTGGCTTCAAATTTTAACATGGGACCAATTGCATTGTGTTCATATTTACGTTATCTACTTCCTGTAAACTTTACATAAAATATCAAAGTCATTTGGCACTCCGTTCGTTATTTTTACTAACTGATGTTTTTAGCTCTGATTTCTGAAACATTAGTTCAGTATATGAATTTCTATTATTTTTATACTTGGTATTTTTGACTGGAACCACTTCTAAATTCATTCTGTGAGTGTTGGATGCTTCCATAAAATTTGGTATAATTGTTTGGTTTCTTTTGATAGCCTTAAGAATTTTAAAACCTTTGGGATGTCCAGGACATGGTTTTGAGTGGCAAAATGTCAAAACAGCTTCAGGATATGATTTCTCATAAATTACTGAATTCGAATTTTTAGATGGGACCACTTGTATTGTGTTTGTATATGAGTTAGGCACCTTCAGCTAAATATTTAAAAATTTCCAAGGCCGTTTGGTCATGTGTTCGTTACTTTTATTGATGACTGTTCTGAAAAATTCTGCACTATGTACTAATCCAAATGATGCATTAGTTGAGTCAAGTTTGAACCCCTTTGTTTGATAATTGATTGAAAATAATTCTATTTTGAATGATTATATACAACATAATCACTATTTCGGATGATTTGTATGGCAGTCATGACTGTTTATAGATGATGTAAGTGTTAGAAAAAAAATTCAGTTTTAATTCTTGACATGTCCGCTAATTTTCGTGATAATTAGTAGTGTCGAAATTGATGAACTATACCTTGAAATGATAAGAATGATTTAGAAAAGATGTTGTTTTTATAATTACTATTAATAAGAATTTTGGAATAATTTAACTTGCCTCGTTCGTAATTAATTCATAGCGTTTCGTTATAATGAGATGCAATTTTTTTTCTTCTGCTGTATGATTTCTGCTACAGTGCAGTTTTTTTGTTGTTGTTCCAGCATGCTATGCAGTTTCGGTTTCTGCTGTTTGCTATTTCTGTTGCTGCGAATTTAATCACATAATTAGTTATATGTTGTTGTTGTTTTCTGTGAATGTTATGCTGCTGCTGTTTTGTGTTGTTGCTGTCTGCGAAAATTGCATTTTCTTGCTGTATTTTCTGTTTGTTGTTTCTGTTTTTATGCAAAAAATTAAGGTTGCGAACATCTGTTGTTTCTATTTCAATGTGTTGATTAATGTTGTGAAAAATGTCTTTTTCTGCATATTTTAATTTTATGAGTATGACCCAAATAAGTGTTGTGGTTTATTTGTCATTGTTGTTGTTCCTATGTATTCGCCTAAATACTCAAATACGTGGGGGTTATTTTTGAGTTGCCATTGTGATAAATCTTCATCACATGAATATTTATATAGCTAAAGCTGAGTTTTGCATGATGAATGAAGAACTTTTGAAGTCATTTATGTGCTTAAATTGATAAATTCGTTGGTTCACTTTGTTGGTTCCTGAATCTATATTGTGCAGTGTTATGTCGGGTTTTTATCTTTATTTGCATAGGGATTAGAGCAGCGATCGTTGAGCGTAAGTGCTAAGAGGAAGGAAGTCAAGGAGCAAGGACCAAAAGGGCAAATCCCTTCCCAATTCACCAAGAAAATGCCAAAAAATGATGTTCTACGCGTAAAGATTGCGTGGAGCGCATCTTGCGTGTCATCCTGGAGCTGGTGTTGTGTCTTAGCGCGCGAATCCCGTGTCGCACGTAGCCTGTGCGCTGATCTTTATTGTTTCTGACGCGTACGCGAGCTCGGAGCGCAGATGAAGCGCTGTTTGTTGTGTCTCTCTGTTTTCTTGCGCGCGGATAGCGCGTGGGTAGTGCGCGACGCGCAGCACCTACGTAGTTTTGTTTAAATTATGCGTTTTCTTGATTTTGGAGGATCTTGGACACGAGTTTCAGACCTAAAAACGCCGTAGGAGGTAGAGGATCGATTTTTCATCATTCTCCCAAGAGGATTCAAGCTTGGGAACAAGGTTTTGAATCTTCTATGGAGTATTCTTCTTCCTTTTGTCTATTTTTCTGTTTTTCTACTTTGTTCTCTATGAGTAGCTAAATTTCTTAGGCTAGAGAAGATGAACCTTGTGGAGACTCTTATGTAGTTAATTTACTTATTTCAATGCAATTTTATTTCAGTTATGATTGAGCCTTCAATTCTATTCTTAATGCCTTTTTGTTAATTGATCACTATCAAATTGAATTTAGGTTATGCTCACGATTAGGAAATTGGGGTTATGAACTTGAACTGAATTATTGGTCATGTTTTGGAGGAATATAGGAATATAACCTTATGAACATGTGTTCTCATGAATCATTATTCTTATTGCTTAATCTAGCTTTAATTCACGTAAGGGATTATGGGGTTTTAGCTAGAGTAAAGGGTTTATGAGGCAAGGAATTGTCCTTAGACTAATTTTGTTGTTTCGAACTTCAATTTGTATGAAATAACTTGCGTTGGTTGTAAATTGAAAGCATAAGAGTGGAAACAAGAGGATTCGATCCCTAGTCGTTTTTATTTTTCCTTAAAATCCAAATACTTGTTTAGTTGTTTACTGTTTTCGTCTCATGATACAATTCGCAATTATTTCAAACACATCATATTGTTTCAATAGTTCAAATTATTACAAAGTTTGTTAAGTTAAATAATTAGTCTCAATCCCTGTGGATTTGATCATTTACTACTTGACAACGAAATCGTACACTTGCGATTTAGTCTAACAAGATTTTGGCGCCGTTGCCGGGGATTGTTGAATTGATTTTTAACAAGGCAAACGAGTATCTTTTGAACTATTTTTTTTATTATATTCTGTTTACAAAAAAAAATTAAATTAATTGTTGCTTTGCTACTTACCTTTTCCTTTAGTTTTGTGCATGCGAGGTACACAAACAAGTGAGCTATTGTTTGACCCAGAAATCGAAAAGACAACAAAGGCATTAAGGAAGAAGGCAAAAGAAGCAAGACAACGACAAAAACAATCCTCAGCATCTACTTCTCAAGTCATAACTCAAGAAGTGATGGGGGACCAACCACGTACCTTGGGTGATTTTAGGAGAAGGAACAGCCATCCAAGGGTTGTCATGGCCTACCAGCAGGTGGAGGCAAATGCTAATTTTGAGATCAAACCATCGCTGTTGAACACTCTCAAGCAAAACTAATTCGCTGGGGAGGAAATTGAAGACCCAAATCAGCACTTGTTGACTTTCTATGAAATCTGTGATACCTTCATGCTGAATGAAGTGACAGAGGGGAGCAAGAAACTAAGGCTTTTCCCTTTTACCCCTGTGAGATAGAGCAAGAGATTGGTTGTACACCTTGCCAACAGGAAGCATTGCTACTTGGGATGATTTGGAGGATAAATTTATGACCAAATTCATTCCACCCTCCAAGTTCATCAAAAGAAGAGGTGAAATTCATGGGTTCCAGTAGAGTCAAAGTGAAAATTTGTATGAGGCATGGGAGAGATTCAAGCTTCTCCTAAAGAGTTGTCCTGGCCATGGGTACGATGAATTTAATCAGATGCAAATGTTTTGTAATGGGTTGAGGCCAAACACAAGAATGATGCTGGATGCCTCAGCTGGAGGTACAATTAACAACAAGACAGCTGCAGAAGCGAGAACTTTAGTGGAGCAAATGGCTTCCAATGAGCAGTTGTGTCAAAATGATAGAGGAACACAGGTTAGAAGAGGAGTCCTTGAGCTAGAAATGCAAGATGCACTCTTGGCTCAAAATAAATTGGTCTCTCAACAATTGGAAGCTATCACAAAGGAGCTAAAAGCATTAAAAACTGGAGCCTCCACTCCCGCTCAAGTGAACCAGTTGAATCAGACCTTGAGATGTGATTTTTATCAAGGGCCTCATGAGAATGGAGGTTGTGATGCAAGGGGAGATTCAAATGAGCAAGCTAATTACATGGGCAACTTTCAAAGGCAAGGAGGGAATCCTTATTCTAACACCTATAATCCAGGGTGGAATAATCATCCCAACTTCTCTTGTAAGCAGCAAGATAACCCATTATCCAGTAAACCTTCTCAACCTCAACAGCAAGGGAAGCCAAGTGACTTAGAATAAGCTCTCACACAATTTATGAAGATGGCTCAATCAAACCTTCAAAGTCATGAAGCTCACTTCAAGAATCAAGATGCATCCATCAAGAATCTTGAAAACCAAATTGGGCAACTACCAAAGCAACTTGTGGAGCAATCCAAAGATAAGTTTTCTGCTAGCACAATTGACAATCCTAAGAATGAAAATTGTAGTGTTGTTTCGTTGAGAAGTGGAAAGATATTGTCTGAAGTAGAGAGAAAGAAAAAGAGTGAAAAAAGTGAGGTGGATGGAGTTGAAAAAGAGAGACTGGAGGTAGAAGAAGAAGTAGAAAAATAAGTAGAGAGAGAAAAAGACGGAGTTGAAAATGAGAGGAGAGAGAAAATGGAAAAAGAAAAAAAAAAGAGGGCGAGGAAGACATAGTTATAACTGATAAGCTGCAGGTACAAGAGAAGCCAAAACAAATTTCTCCATATATGAAGTTGCTGTATCCTCATCTGAATAAGAAGAACCAGAAGGATGAACAGTTTGCTAAGTTCATGGATATCTTCAAGCGCCTCCAGATCAACATTCCTTTCGCAGAAGCTCTTGAGTAAATGCCCATATATGCCAAGTTCATGAAGGAATTATTGACCAAGAAGAGAAGATTTAAAGAAGATGAGACAGTAGCGTTGACAGAAGAGTGCAGTGCTATCATTCAAAGAAAACTTCCTCCAAAGATGAAGGATCCGGGAAGCTTTACAATTCCTTGCACCGTTGGGAATTTGCATATTGGCAAAGCTCTGTGTGACTTAGGAGCTAGTATCAATTTGATGTCCCTATCCATGTTGAAAAGGTTAGGAGGAGATGAAATTAAACCTACAAGAATGACCTTACAGTTGGCAGATCGTTCAGTTAAGTTCCCATATGGGATATTGGAGGATGTGTTGGTTACAATTGACAAGTTCTTTTTTACAGATGATTTTGTAATTCTTGATATGGAGGAGGACAAGGAAGTCCCTCTTCTTCTTGGAAGACCTTTCCTAGCTACAGGGAGAGCCTTGATTGATGTCCAACAAGGTAAATTAATTCTGAGGTTTCAAGATGAGAAGGTAAATTTTAATGTTTTTGAAGCCATGCGGCATCCTGATGATACTGAAAAGTGCTCTAGAGTTGATTTGATAGATGACTCAGTTGGGGAATTTCTTAAGCAAGACCAACCTTCACACCCCTTAGAGAAAGTGTTAGTGAATTCCATTGGGGAGGTGGATGAAGAGATGGAAGATGAGATAGAAAAATGTCTTGCGCAACTTGATGCTCTACAGTGTGAAAATGCGATTGTTGCAAAGAAAGAAGACTTGCAGGGTGGAGAGATAGAGAAGAAAGCTAGCCCGGAATTAAAGCAATTGCCCTCACATTTGAAGTATGTTTTTCTTGGGGATGATGCTTTTAATCCGGTGATCATAAATAGCTCCTTATTGAAGCTAGAGGAGGAGAAACTTGTGAGAGTGGTTAGAGCACACAAAGAGGCAATCGGATGTGTAACACCCCGCATTTCTCGTACATTTTATATTTTTAAATGTATTTATTTCATTAATTATGACGATTTGTAAATGTAGTTATTCTGATTTTCCTAGGTGTGTTTAAATTGTTGAAAATTGTTAAAGTTGTATTTATTTGTATTTTTAGAAAATATTAGTAATTTGTTATTTAATCATTTTACCTTTATAAAATGTTAGTATTTGAAGGGTCAATTATTTGAAAAAAATATTTTGACTTAAAGAAGTGTTAAAAATGAGTTTGATGGGTTAAAAGGTTTTAAAGGTATATAAAAATGAGTTTTACTGATTTACTGTGTACACCCGTTCTTTACTGATACGCCCTCATTCTCATAGACTATCTCATTCTCATTTTTATTTATTATGTGTTAATTAAATTTTAATTATGTGTTATATGTGTGAATATAATTACAGGAGTCTAGAAATGATTCTAGTTGTTTTTCCTTAATTTCTATAATTATTTAATTAGATGCTTATGTGCAATGCCTCAATTAAATAAGTGATGATGTGATACCTTGTGTGACTTTGAATTTGTTCTTGATTAATGCTCTTAGGCCTTAGTCTATGTGCCATGGGCTATTAAGAAATGATTTAAGATAGTTTAGAATTGTTATGTTGTTATTGGGCCTAGAGGATTAGTGCTTAAGTGATCCACTTACCTAAAAACCTAGCTAGAGAAAACCTAAGGAGTAAGACAAGCTCTCATTCTTGCCTCCACTAAAAAGTGGCGCCTCTTATCTCCCTCTCACCCTCTCATACGCTTTCTCTCTTTCTCTTCTTCACAAACACTCTCATCACCAAACACCCTCCCACCATTGAAGGAGCAA
This sequence comes from Calophaca sinica, assembly GCA_037113605.1. NCBI lineage: Eukaryota > Viridiplantae > Streptophyta > Magnoliopsida > Fabales > Fabaceae > Calophaca > Calophaca sinica. The sequence continues at coordinate 83,297,300 of CM073730.1, read as the reverse complement.
AGGGTTGAGAATGGAGGAGCCACCCAAGTGTCAACTCTAGGACCATGAAAGGAATCATAAGCATCTCTCTTGTTTGGTAAGGTTCCTAGGAAGCTCTCTCGTTGTCCCTCATTTTAAGTTTTTGAGAAGCAAACCTTTAATCCCATCTTCTACCCTTATCCTTGTTAGTGGGACCAAGAAGGAAGCCAAGGACACCCACCCTCTCTAAAGGTTGCAAATTCTACATTAAAGGTAAGGGGAGATTATTGTGGTTGGGGATATTTGGGGGAATAGGTGAAGGGGTGTCCTTAAACCCCATTGTTTGATAAATGGTTGAAATGTATGCAAAACCAATGACTTATAAATAATTACGCTTGCTGTTTTTAATTAAGTAAAGATGGTAAAGGACTATATGATTATTAAGAAAAATGGAATAGATTGTTTTATCTCATATATTTTTGAAATGAAGTTTTTTGTGAAAATAATAAAGTTAATTGCTGCTGGATTTTTCTGCTGTTATGCAGAATTCTATTGTGCAGAATTTTGCTGTTTAAATTGCTGCGAAAATTCTGTTGCTGTTGCTGTTTAAATTGCTGCGAAAATTCTGTTGCTGTTGCTGTTTAATTGTTTGCAGTTTTCTGTTTGCTGTGCTGTTTCTGTTTCTGCTGCTTTGCTGTTTCTATTTCGTTTATGCAAAATTTCTGTTGTGCAGAATTTAGGCTGTGCGATTTCTGTTGCTGTTGCTGTGTGAATTCTGTTATTATTTTTAAGGCGTCGTTCTTGTTTCTGTTCTACTTTCTGCATTTTTGATTACACTATTAATAATATGTTGTTGCTATTTTTATGCTGTTAGTGCTTTCTGCATAATCTAATTACATGATTAATTACATGCAGCTGTAGTCTTTATGAGGTTGCTGTTTTCTGCATATTTTAATTACATGACTAATTACATGTTGCTGTTTTGTCTCTGTTTTCTGCAGATTTGAATTATATGGTTTAAAGATAATTATTTTATGACAATTCATTGATTCCCTGTAATTATATTTGTTATTATGTGACAATAATTGTGAAAAGCTCACATTTGTGACAACTATCTTGAAAGGATAAATGACTTTGTGTGCAAGTCACCTAGCTATTATTAGCCATAATGGGACTTGAGTCATTCCTTGTGAGATGATCCTAGCCATATGGGCCATGATGGATTATCGATGAAAACTTGAACTATGATGTTCGGAGGAAACCCGACCTTGTGTGTTTGTTTGTCATACAACCCTTGTAATAGGATGGGGGGAAGCATTATTGAAATGAAAGGTGGAGGCCAATATGAGTGAGCCCGCGCGGCAATACCTCGGCCTAGAGGGTGAGAAGCCAGAGTTTGTGTTCCCTAATAGTTTGAGTGTCGCGCCTTGGACTGGGGACCACTTATCAGACTTAGCTACCCTGACCGTCACCGGACATTATCATCCCTAGTCGCAACGATCCAGTAATAGAGTAATCACCCGCGAGGTGGTCTCTAATAAACTAAATATGTACTCCTAGGAGACTTCCCAGAGTAGTAGATGGTACCACATGCATAAGAAGTAGTGTCGTTAGCGTCTGCATTATTTTCTGTTGATAATTATGTGACTATGAGGAATGGTGAAGTTTTCCTGCGTGTATTCGTGGATGATATGAGACGTTGTTACTACCTTATGTGAATTGGTTGCTATAGTGTGGTGTGTAAATATATATATACCTGTATACGTATATAAATATATTATTTATTCACCTTTTTCTCTCTAAATATCACCATAACTCGACTACAACGTACTCACCCCTCTGTGGTTGTTTGTCTCTTGTCCTCCTATTTTCACTTGCAGACACTACTAATACCAGGACACGTAGCTAGTGGTGAAGGCTTCTTATGGAGAACTTTATAGTTTTATTTCGAATATTTTTCTTATTGAGACGTTGAGTCATTCATGTATTTTGTCGCTCTTGTGTAAGTTGGGCTAAGTAAAGCTCTGAGACTATGTGACACGGGTTTTCTTTTTCTTTGGGGGTTCGTATATCGTTTGGTTTTATTTTTATTTCACCAGTTCAAATAAGATCTTTGAAAGAAAAATACTTACTATGCTTGTTATTACGAAATACTTTCAAACTGAATGATGTCTGAATTCGATTTATTCATCGATTTATCTGTTGATCCTTTTTATATTTAATTCAATTTTTTTTTATTTTATCTTTTATTTTTATCGCTACCTCCTCTGGAAAATAGATAACTTATTTTCATTCCGCAATGACTAGTATATTTTTAATTCAGTTTACCGAATCAAGAGCAAATTGATGTGTTTACCTTTTTCTTTTATTGAACGATTTTCGAAACGGGGTTTAGGGTGTCACAGGATGGACTATCTCAGATTTAAAAGGCATCAGTCCAGCTTTCTGCATGCATAAGATAATGTTAGACCAAGAGTTCAAGCCAGTGGTTCAACCGTAGAGAAGGCTCAATCCGACTATGAAAGAAGTTATGAGAAAGGAGGTATTGAAACTTCTAGAGGCAGGAATGATCTATCCTATTTCTGACAGTGCATAGGTGAGTCCGGTACATGTAGTTTCAAAGAAAGGAGGAATGACAGTGGTGAAAAATGAGAAAAATGAGTTGATTCCCACTAGAACTGTCACAGGTTGGAGGATGTGCATTGACTACCGGAAGCTTAACCAAGCCACCCGCAAGGACCATTTTCCCCTCCCATTTATGGACCAGATGCTGGAGAGATTGGCGGGACAAGCTTATTATTGTTTTCTTGATGGCTATTCTGATTATAATCAAATCTCTGTCAACCCAAAAGACCAAGAGAAGATTGCATTCACTTGCCCATTTGGAGTTTTTGCTTATAGATGAATGCCTTTCGGTCTTTGCAATGCCCTTGCAACCTTTCAGAGATGTATGCTTTCTATTTTTGCTGATATGATTGAAAAATCTATTGAGGTTTTTATGGATGATTTTTCTGTGTTTGGCACGTCCTTTGATGTTTGCTTGGCCAACCTGGAGGATGTTCTTAAAAGATGCATGGAGACCAATTTAGTTTTGAATTGGGAAAAATGTCATTTCATGGTGAAAGAAGGAATCATGCTTGGTCATAAAATCTCATCTAAAGGTATAGAAGTGTACAAGGCAAAAATTGATGTAATAGAGAAGTTACCTCCTCCGTTGAATGTGAAAGGAGTGAGGAGTTTCCTTGGGCATGCCGGTTTTTACAGACGATTTATCAAGGACTTCTCCAAGGTTGCTAAGCCGCTTTGCAATCTCCTTATCAAGGATGTCTCATTTGATTTTGATCCAGAGTGTTTGAAGGCCTTTGAGTTGCTAAAAGAGAAACTTGTTTCAGCTCCTATAATAGTTGCACCAGATTGGGATTCACCCTTCGAGTTAATGTGTGATGCTAGTGACTATGCAGTGGGGGCTGTTTTGGGGCAACGAAGTGACAAATTCTTTCATGCCATTTACTATGCTAGCAAGGTACTAAATGAGAACCAAGTTAACTATGCAACCACAGAGAAGGAGTTGCTCGCTATAGTGTTTGCTCTAGAAAAATTACGTTCCTACTTGATTGGTTCCAAAGTTGTGGTGTTCACTGATCACGCGGCAATTAAGTATCTGATGACTAAGGTTGAATCCAAGCCAAGACTCATTCGGTGGATTTTATTGTTGCAAGAGTTCGACCTTGAGATCAAAGACAAAAAGGGGAGTGAAAATGTGGTGGCTGATCATTTGTCTAGGCTGGAAAATACTGAAATTACAGCCAAGGAGTTGGACATTCTAGAGGAGTTCCCAGATGAGAAACTTTTGGCTATGATTGAGAGGCCTTGATTTGCAGATATGGCCAATTTTAAAGTTGCTGGTGTGATACCAGAAGAACTCACTTGGCAACAAAAGAAGAAGTTTTTCAAGGATGCCAACTATTTTATTTGGGATGACCCCTATCTCTTCAGGCACGGCCCAGATGGATTACTCCGAAGGTGTGTTGCACATGATGAAGCTCAGGAGATTTTATGGCATTGTCACAACTCACCTTATGGAGGTCATTTCAATGGTGAACGCACAGCTGCAAAAGTGTTTCAATCCGAATTTTATTGGCCTTCAATTTTTAAAGATGCCTATAATCATGTGAAGAGTTGTGACAAGTGCCAGAGGACAGGAAGCATTTCCAAGCGGAATGAGATGCCTTTGAACTCCATTTTGGAGGTAGAGCTCTTTGATTGTTGGGGCATTGATTTCATGGGGCCATTTCCCTCCTCATTCTCTAACCAATATATATTGGTAGCTATTGATTATGTTTCAAAATGGGTAGAGGCAGTAGCAACTCAGGCAAGTGATTCTCAGACTGTCGTGAAATTTATTAAGAAGAACATATTTTCCAGGTTTGGAGTCCCTAGAGTGCTAATTAGTGATGGTGGGTCACATTTTTGCAATTCTAAATTGGAAGTTGTGCTGAAAAAGAATGATGTGAAACACAAAGTTGCTACTCCTTACCACCCTCAAAGCAATGGGCAGGCTGAAGTGTCAAACCGGGAGATTAAGAAGATCCTTGAGAAAACAGTGAATGCATCAAGGAAAGATTGGGCCCAAAAGCTTGATGATGCTTTGTTGGCATATCGCACAGCTTATAAAACTCCGATGGGGTTGTCTCCATACCAGCTGGTTTATGGCAAAGCCTGTCATTTGTCAGTTGAGCTTGAGCATAAGGCATCTGCGCCTTGAAGTTCTTAAATTTTGACTCAACCTTGGCTGGAGAGAAAAGAATTCAGCAGCTGCATGAGTTGGATGAGATGCGCTTGCGGGCCTACGAGAATACTTCCATTTACAAATAGAAGGTTAAAGCTTATCATGATACGCATATTGTGCAAAGAACCTTCCATCCAGGGCAGCAAGTGCTACTCTTCAACTCTCGTTTGAAGTTATTTCCGGGCAAACTCAAATCTAAGTGGTTGGGACCATTTGTTGTTAAAGAGGTGACGCCACATGGAGCAGTAGAGGTGGAGGATTCTTCATCTCAAAGATCCTTCAAGGTAAATGGTCAACGACTGAAGCCTTATTTGGGAGGAGAGCTTGACAGGGCAAAGGTTGCTCTAGTCTTGCACGAGCCTTGAGCATCCCATCACGCGTCAAGCTAGTGACGTTAAAGAAGCGCTTCTTGGGAGGTAACCCAAGTTTGTATCCTTTTTCTTTTAATTGCATATTAGTGTTTATTTCAGTTAAAAAAAATGATGGGGCGCGTGTCACACGTAGTTGGCGCGGTACCTGTGTGCTGCAAGTCAGGAGCTTCTGTTTCTTAGCGCGCCAGCCTCGCTTGGACTGCGCTTGCGCATAAGCGCACCACTAATCAGGTGTAGAACACCGCGCAACGCGTAACCGGAGCGCTTCCTGCACGTGAAAAACCCATAGCCTCTGTTTTGCTGCGCGCCATCTGCGCTTCGTCAACGCGTACGCGCAATCTCTGGTATAAATACCAACGCGTCAGCTGCACCCCATTATCTTTCACGCGTTCTCAGCCCATACGAAACCCTACTTCCCCTAATCCTTCACAAACCTCAATCACACCTCAAAACTCTTCATTGGAGGGCTAGTTCATCATATTTTCTTGCATCCCCACTGCATCATTCATCAAGTAAGTCACTTCCACAGTTTCTTGTTCTTATATTCATCAATCAAATTTTCGAAAAAAAAAACTGGATGTGGATTGTGAAAGCTTGTCATTCTAATTGTGGGTTTGCTAATTTCTATGCCTTTTGATGTTGAGCACTAGGTTTGGGGTGTGTTGTTGTTGTAATTGCATTTTTGCCATGAATAAGCAAAGTTATGCACACTAAGTGCTTGATAAAATGCTTGTGAAGGATTAGGGAGTAGGAATTAGGTACAGTTCATTACATGCATGCTACATGTTGATGAATGGTTTGAATGACAAAGTTGGTGCTCAACTACTTGATTGTTTCATTAATGTGTGAGCACCAATATTTGGAGACAACATATGAACCCAAATGAAAAACATTCATGCTTATTGAAGGGTTAATTTTTTTAAATTCCCTGATTTTCGTTGTTTGGATGGGTGTTGACAATTGTTGCCTCCCAAGTCGTGGTTTCCTTTGGTGTTTGCACTGTTTTAATTGGTACAGAGGAAACCACGGCAATTGAATTTATCTTGCTGCTAACCTGTGAAAATTTTTGTACACTATTGATTGCCCTTGAGCAAGGAACATGGCAAGCAGACCATCAAAGAGGAAGCAGACTGCTGGTTCGGCTTCAGGGACTTATGACGAACAGGTCTTTCGTTCTCTAGGGTGCAAAAAAAGATTTGATTCAATCCCTGGAGATAGAAAAATCGTCAAAGAAAGAGCACTGATGTTGGAAGAAGGCGAATTCCCTGACATGCAACAAAGCATCAGGGCTAGAAGGTGGGAAAGTTTGGTGTCTTATCCTGAAAATGCAAGCAGACAGTTGGCAGTAGAATTCTCTGCAAATGCCTGTCGACCTCTTGACGAAGACAGGTCCGCTAACATGTCACTTTACACCAGCTATGTCAGGGGGAAGGATGTTTCGTTTGATGCCAACACCATAAATGACATGTTTGGCTTACCGAACATTCCAAATTATGGCTATGCGGCCAGACTCCTCAGAAATCCAAAGACAGACAGTGACAATCGGACTGAGATTAGAAATGCCCTGTGCAGGCCTGGGAAGGATTGGAAATGGAACCAAGATGAGTCACCCAGTAAAATGTCGACCTCCACCCTTATCGCTTCTGTTAGGGGCTGGGCTGACTTTGTGCTTCACACGTTGCTTCCATGCGCAAATGCCTCTGAGCTAAACTTTCAGAGAGCAAATTTGGTAGCTTCCATCATACTGGGGGAGCCTATCAATGTCGGGAGTCTTTTAGCCAATGAGCTGTCTGTTATGGCCAATGCTGACATGAAACAAAGGTGGCTGCAGCATGCTAGTCTGGTTGCCAAGCTTTGTGCCAGAGTCGGGATATTTGCATCAGAAGGAGAGACACGAGTGAAAAAGAAACAACCAATAACTGGAGGCTGGATCAGAGCGAACGCATTACCCATTGAGGGTCAGGTTCATCAGCAGGCACCTGCAACAGAGGCCCATCCATAAGAAGATTTGGATGCCACTGCAGGCCACCTCCAGCCAACCAGGGCAGACTTTCAGATGCTAGAAGCAAGGATTGATACCCTCACCATAGAGCATAGAGAGGGAAATGACAAGGTTAGCTCAGGAGCACCAGAGTAGTATGGAAAGATTAGCTCAAAAGCATCGGAGTGGGATACAGGCTCTTTACAGAGCCATGCATGCATTTCATAGAGGAGAGCAGCTGGATCCTGAGGCAGATATTTATCCGATGCAGTTTCCCGGACCTGGACCTTCGGGACATCAACCCTAGTCCCTTTGATGCGATTTAAGCGGTGGCGTCTGGCGGCCCACCTGTTACACTTCACTCAGTGGTTGAGTCGGGCGGCTCACCACTTCGGTTTGAATTCTTTATCTCTACTTTTCTTTTTGTTTTTGTTGTTTACTTTATTTTAGTAAATTTTTTTTCTTTTCTTTTTTTTCTTTGGACTGAACTTTCTGGCTGAGAGGCTGATGGGTGATTCCTTTTGGGTGTGGTTTTCATCTTCTATATCATATGCATGCTCATGAATTGTTATACAAACAGTTGGATTGTGATTTGCTATGCTTCTTGTTGATTTAAAAAACCTCTCAATTGAAACTCTTAGAAGCATGTTTCTGAGACTTTGCGCTGCATGACTCTTTTGTGCTTGACTACCTCTTATCAATAGCCTGTGAGAATTTTGGGCCAAACAGATGATTTTCTTCTTGTGTGTCTCCATTGCATGTGACATTCTTCAGAACTTGACTAGGTTCTTAGTGATATTTACTTGCATGTTCTTACACACTGAGGCAAATTCTTGTTAACAACTAGAGCCTAAAGAGCCCACCCGAATAATATTGTCTTTTCCTAGCCCCTTTGAGCCGTTTTACCCATTCTTTGTGATACAACCTCATTACAAGCCTAAGACCGAAAAACCAATTGTCCCCATCTACTTGGAGTTAGGTAAAGGTCATTTTATAACATGTCTTGGCACATTGATTAAGTTTGGGGTTGCTTAAGGAAAAGGTTGCTCGAGGACAAGCAAACATTTTAAGTTTGGGGTGGATGTGAACTAAGTTTGAGGTTTATAGTAAAAAAAATAAAAATAAAAATAAAAAATAAAAAAACTGTGCAATTAGAGCACCCCTTTTGGTTTGTAATTCAAGTGAATAAAGAGCAACCCTTTTGTTTGTAATTCAAGTGTGTTGGAAGGTGTCTTGGGAAACTATGGATTCAACAATATGGGAAGTGGATTGTGCATGTATAAAATGGCTTGAGTCTAACTCCAAGTTGAAAACCCACTATCCAAATGAATTCCTACCCTTACCTAAGCCCCATTACAACCCAAAAGTCCTCTAAAGTGTGTTTGTTGCATTGCATTGCATTTGTCTCTTCATGAGCATTTTCAAGCCTATGGTAGGGTGTTGCATTGTGATGTGACTGAGAGAATAACCATACAAACACTTGAGTAAAACAACAATACTTGTGGTGAGGATACTGAGAGAAGTTGAGCATAATTGATGATTGCATGTTTTGCTTATAGAGCTAGAATTGGAGAAAAAGTGATTCAAGAATGCCTGAGTGGTCACTTTCAGAAAAATGTGAAGAAAAAAAATAGATTGAGCATGAGTTGATAGTAGAGATTGGAGACCCATCCATTGATTTCACTCCGACCCCAATTTTTAATTGAGTTTGCTTGAGGACAAGCAAAGACCTAAGTTTGGGGTTGTGTGATAAATCTTCATCACATGAATATTTATATAGCTAAAGCTGAGTTTTGCATGATGAATGAAGAACTTTTGAAGTCATTTATGTGCTTAAATTGATAAATTCGTTGGTTCACTTTGTTGGTTCCCGAATCTATATTGTGCAGTGTTATGCCAGGTTTTTATCTTTATTTGCACAGGGATTAGAGCATCGATCGTTGAGCATAAATGCTAAGAGGAAGGAAGTCAAGGAGCAAGGACCAAAAGGGCAAATCCCTTCCCAATTCACCAAGAAAATGCCAAAAAATGATGTTCTGCGCGCAAAGATCGCGTGGAGCGCATCCTGCGCGTCATCCTGGAGCTGGTGCTGTGTCTTAGCGCGCGAATTCCGCATCGCACGTAGCCTGCGCGGTGATCTTTATTGTTTCTGACGCGTACGCGAGCTCAGAGCGCAGATGAAGTGTTGTTTATTGTGTCTCTCTGTTTTCTTGCACGCGGATAGCGCGTGGGTAGCGCGCGACACGCAGCACCTGCGCAGTTTTGTTTAAATTCTGCGTTTTCTCGATTTTGGAGGATCTTGGACACGAGTTTCAGGCCTAAAAACGCCGTAGGAGGTAGAGGATCGATTTTTCATCATTCTCCCAAGAGGATTCAAGCTTGGGAACAAGGTTTTGAATCTTCTATGGAGTATTCTTCTTCCTTTTGTCTATTTTTCTGTTTTTCTACTTTGTTCTCTATGAGTAGCTAAATTTCTTAGGCTAGTGAAGATGAACATTGTGGAAACTCTTATGTAGTTAATTTACTTATTTCAATGCAAGTTTATTTCAGTTATGATTGAGCTTTCAATTCTATTCTTAATGCTTTTTGGCAATTGATCACTATCAAATTGAATTTGGGTTATGCTCACGATTGGGAAATTGAGGTTATGAACTTGAACTAAATTGTTGGTCATGTTTAGGAGGAATATAGGAATATAACCTTATGAACATGTGTTCTCATGAATCATTATTCTTATTGCTTAATCTAGCTTTAATTCACGTAAGGGATTATGGGGTTTTAGTTAGAGTAAAGGGTTTATGAGGCAAGGAATTGTCCTTAGACTAATTCTGTTGTTTCGAACTTCAATTTGTATGAAATAACTTGCGTTGGTTGTAAATTGAATGCATAAGAGTGGAAACAAGAGGATTCGATCCTAGTCGTTTTTATTTCTTCTTAAAATCCAAATACTTGTTTAGTTGTTTACTGTTTTCGTCTCTTGATACAATTCGTAATTATTTCAAACACATCATATTGTTTCAATAGTTCAAATTATTACAAAGTTTGTTAAGTTAAATAATTAGTCTCAATCCTTGTGGATTCAATCATTTACTACTTGACGACGAAATCGTACACTTGCGATTTAGTCTAACACATCGTAACTTACTTTGTATCTTGCCTGTTAAATTTTGATAATGATTGTGAAAAGTCCACGTTTGTGACAACGACCTGGAAAAGGATAAATGACCTTGTGTGCAAGTCACCTAGCTATTAGTAGCCATAATGGGACTTGAGTCATTCCTTGTGAGATGATCCTAGCCATATGGGTCATGATGGATTATCGATGAAAAATTGAACTATAATGTTCGAAGGAAACCCGACCATGTGTGAATGTTTGACACATCAAACCTTGATTAGGATTTGGGGGGAATGACCGTTGAAATGAAAGGGGGAAACCAATAGAGGTGAGCCTTAGTGGCAGATAATCCTGGCCTTGGGAATGAGATACGGAATTGTGGCACACCTAAGTGACTCAAGCTGCAACTTGATGTCGGGAAGCTACTTTCAAGATAACGTGACTTCCGATAGATCCCGAACATTTTCATGACTAGTGAGAGTATGAGGTAACGAGGTGATCACCGCAAATGCTCTCCCTCAATAAACCAAATATGTACTCCTAGTCTGATTCCCAGAGTAGTAGATGGTACCACATGCATATGAAGTAGTGTTGATAGTAATTGCATTTTTCTTGAGATGACTATGTGACCCTGAAAAATGGTAAATTTTATCTGTATGTGCTTATGAGTTTAAATATGTGGGCGGTATTACGTGTATGTTACGTGATGTGAATTTATATGAATTGTGATATCGTGATTGTATATAATTATATATATATATATAAGTATATTATTTTATTCACTTATTCTCTCTAAATATCACCACAACTCAATCACAATGTACTCACCCTTTTTATTAGTATGTCTCTTGTGTGTTTCGTGTTAAATTGCAGATACGTGTAATCCTGGAGTTAGTGGCTAAACTGAAGAACATGTGTGCCTGCTGAATTGTGTTTTATGAAGTTATTCTTATTTCTAGTTGAACACAAAAAAAATTCTTTGTGTTGAGTTAGGTCATGTAATAGCTATGAAACAATGTGACAAAAATATTATTGGGGGTTTTATTTTGTTGATTTAGCTTTTCCGGATTCATTTCTAAATGAATACTTATTTTATTTTTTGGAAAAATTGACTTGAAGTTTTATTGAAACGTGATACCCTCGTACCACGGGAATTTTTACGTGGATTAAATTTTGTTACGTTAATTTTAATTGTTTAAATTTTTACGCTATTTCCACATGATACTATTTTTTTCAATTATTTGAAAAATCAAACACATATAAATTTTCATTCTCTTCATTTGAATAATTTTATTTTATTCAAAAACTGGGCTAAGGGTGTCACAGAAAGCTTGGCAAAAACCACCTAGGGCCATTTTAAGCTAAATGTTGATGGTGCTTATAGTAGAAATAATGGAAGCTCAACCTATAACACCCTAAATTTCTTAAGTCTAAGCGTTAGAATTATAGGGCATTGTATGTTAATGTGTTTGAATAGGGGCTTTAGGGCTTAGTTGGGAAGGGAGACCTTAGATGGGACTACACGATCTTAGGATGGAAGAAAACTCATTTTTAATCAATTCTGAGCCTGTGAATTGATTCACCCCTTACATGAATCGATTCATTTCCTTAAACAGTGTTTTTAAGCAAAAACGGACACTATTAATCTATTCACACACTGCATGAATCGATTCACAGCAGTTGACATTGTTTTTAAATACGCAAGTCACTCCGTTTCGACCTGTTTTCGCATTCTACTTGCTCTAGGCCATTACCCATACAACATAAACCCTATTCCTACCCTAAAGTGCTCTGAGAACTCGTATTTAGTGATGCCAATGAGCTCTCAAAGGATCTCCGAGTCCAAGTGCTTCCTTTTCACTTTTTTTCTCCGTTCGTGCTCGTTTCGACTCCCATCCTTGAGGCTGCGACCGTAAGCACATTCCCTTCATTCCCCTTGGTTTTCTTTCTGTTTTTATGTATTAAAATTCGTGGCCATCTCTGCCCTATGAAATTTCTCTTTTTTCCTTTTCTCTCAATCCTAATCCTAGAATTTGGGGTTTTTGATATTACAAGGCTTGGACCAGTGAAAGACTCGATTTCGGACTCTCTAGGACACTTGAGCAGAGCTGTGATTTCTACTTAAGGTATGGGGGTTGTGTTGGTCATGACGAAAGAGGCATTATGCTTCAAATTTCGTGTTAGGGATGTCCTATGATCCCTATGTCTTGCGAGGGCAATTTTATGCTTTAATTCCATTATAGGTGCAGTGGAATGTTTGGTTGTGTTGCTGCTTTTTATTTTGTTTTAAGCCCATTGTATGAGCAAGGAGCCATAAGGATTGCCAATTATTATTTTAAGAGGATTGTTGCATGTTTAGCATTAAATATTTGGTGTTTCATGTGTATATGTTAGAACAACCATGATTAGTGTAACACCCTAATTTTTGACGTTTAATTACTTACTAATTATCTATTTTCTGTTAAATATTTTTTGTTGACATTTCAATTGATAGAATTTATTCTAGATAAATAGGGAAATTTTGATTAGTAAGTATTACTAAATTTATAGTTTTACTACGTTGTAGTAATTCTGCCGTAATTAGACTATCAGGTAAGTTTTTAACTGAAACATACCCAAACATGATCCAAATTTTATGAAATTTGAGATTTAAGCATTTTCCAATATTTATGATTTATTAAAAAAATTTGGGAATTTTTGGGCTAGTAGAAAAATATAGGGTATTTTATACGCCTAGAAACTATCGAACGGTAACTTTTTGGCTCGTAAATCGAGAAAGCGACATTCATAAAAATACTTCTAATATTTTTAGGGACATTTTGGTTGATTAATAATTTTTAATTATGGAGTAATTTGTTAGATATATTTTTGGAGTTTTTGGTACAAAAACCCTAATAGATGTGGAATGCCGCGCACCCGGTTGATCGATAACGCGCCGAAGTGAAATCCTTTGATATTTTTAGGGGGATGTCGACCACTTTAGACCAATGGGAGCCAAGACACATGCTTGGGACCAACCTTGGGCAAATAGAATGTTTTGATTGGCTTAGGTGTAATTGGTAGTTAGTTTACTTAGTTAGTTTGTAACTAGATAGTTAAGATCCAACTAAATGAACAAATTTTATTCCCTTCTTGCCCCTTGAGATCTCTATAAATAGAAGATCAGCCCCTTCATAATTTTTCCATTTATGCATGGTGGGGAAAATTCTAGAGAGGGAAAGTGAGAGAAATCTTGAAAAACTTAGTGTTTTTTAGTGTAATTTTCCTTCTTTTGTTCTTGATTCTTGATCAACCATCCATAGACTTCTTGGTAAGCCTCTTAACCCATGTTATTTTCCTCTTGGCTTCCATGGAAGTGTTCTTCAAGGTTTTAGTGTTGTTTTGTTTAGAAATTGTTAGATCTTGATGTATTAGCATGATTAACCTTTAGATCCATCCTTTTCCTCCATGATTAAGCTTGTTTAGTGTTTTTAAAATTTGAAAACTCAAGCTCTTGGTTCTGGCCGAAATTTATAGGGGTGTTGGGGGTTTGATCTTGGCTTTATTTTGTAGTTTTGGAGTTAGATCTTTGAGGGTTTTGGCTAAGTATGTTTAGATCTAGTCATATATGCATGTTAAGCAAGGTTTTGAGAAAATTTTTGGTGGATCTTGGGGGCTAAAAACCATGGCCTTCATAAGGTTTTTTTGACATGTTCTTAGTTTGTTTTTATGCCTAAAATGTGTTGTAAAAAGTAGCTAGTAAGTTAGTTTTGCAAAGTCTTTCAAAGAGGTTTGATTTTGTGAAAAAGTTTTGATTGACGTTTTAAGAATTATCGTAAACTTATAAAGAATTTGTTTCTACAATCTCATAACATGTTTTAGTGATTTAAAATGTTGTTCAAAGTTGGGAAAATACTATTCAAAGTGGTAAAAACACTATTCAAAGTGGTAAATTTTGGTTTTGGTATTTTTCTAAGTGTGTAGTGTTTGTAAAAGTTTCAAAACTTGCATAACTTAGACTAGTTTCATGATATATGACTAGGTGTGATTTAAATAGGATTAAGTTGAAAAATTTCTAGGCCTTTAAGTACTAAAAACCGTGGCTGCCTTAGGGGTTTACCACATGAGTTTTTTAGTTCTAATTGATTTAACTTATGATTGTTAAGGTTCGTGCGACGAACGACTCGACGACCCTTTGGATTTACCCTCTTTGGAACGCATTCCTGGTAAGGGAAATTCTTACATAGTGAGTTTGGGCTTTTCGCCTTGTTTGTTGAGTGGTTTGATTGATTGTTAATTGTGTGGCAGTAGTTGTAGTATTACTATGTGTTGTAGAGATATTGCAGCATGTTTTTGGCCCCGTGTAGCAACAATGATTTGGATTTTATGTCTTCAATCAATTATGAATGTTTTGATTTGAACTTGGAATTGATTAAAGTATGCATAAATAAGGTCAACGATGATGGATTAATTAATAATGCGACGATCTACTGTTATTGGTTTGACGATTCTTAACAAGAAATGATGCGATTCCATAAGCTGAGAAAAGATTTCATAAAAGAAATATTAAGGGGTATTTTGACTTAAAAGTAAGCGTGAGGATTTTAGTAAAACTAGCCAAAGCTTGCAAAGAATTTTTCAATGGAACCATAATAGAAAAAAGAACTTGAGTAAAATTTGCGAAAATGGTTGAGTTGAATGATGCGTCTGGGAAAATTCTGGCTAGGAAAGACTTGGTAATTAAGAGTGTTCGCACCGCCTCTCTTTCCTGGGAATTCCCCTAATGCCTTATTTAGCACAACTAGGGTTCCAACGACCTAAGCTCAAAAGCTATTTCTGGCACAATATCACTTAGATGTGACACCAAAACTGAGATTTAAAAATTCACTAAGAAAGTGAGGACTCGTCGATCCGCATTGATTAAAATAAATTATGTCTCAGACGCTCCTTAAAGGTAAGTGGGTTGTATTAAAAAAAATTGTTTGGATGCATACTAACCATTGAGCATCGACACTCGTAGCGTTTGATTGTCTTAAGGACTTCAAAAGGGCGGGTTGTCACTTCATTGCCAGCTACCCAAGGTACCCATTGGACCAGAGGTAGTAGTTGGCAACACGGCCTAATGTGTGGCTATACCCTTGGTAGGGGAATTTATTCGAACCTGGAAAAGGCTTTCCTTGTTCCTATTGCTGTCCTTGTTTAAGGCTGCAAGTGTATACACAAACTTGTTCATAATGCATTGGCATGCATGATTAACCACATAATAATATATGATGACTTGATTTGTTGATCTGCTAATTGAATTGTCTGCCCACATGTAATTGCATGATATACCATGATGATGTATGCGGTCTATTAAGTATGTATATTTATATAAAGGCATGTTGTTGTATTTTATATATATATATATATATATCTTGTTTGCATGCGGCATAGCCTATGATAAATTCGTAGACAAAGAATTTACCCTTGCATTTACCTTGTTTCATGGTTACGTTCTGGTCCCGTTACTTAGATGATGTCGATCCCAATGAGGTTTATGGGCAGTACAATGTATGAATTCCCCCAAGGGAAAACACCCACGGCATGGGCCCTTGATCCCATCATCGGACGTTTAACACACTCCGGTATGGTGATAGAGACTGATGACGATGGGGAATACTCTACTGCTATTCATTTCAAAGAAGAAGAGAGTTCGCCTCGTTCCACCCGCCATTTACTACACTTCGACGACTGCAACTGTCGAGACTTCTCCTTTCATAGATCCTTCCCTTGGTTTTGATGGTTCGACCCCGGTGTTTGTTGGAGCTGATGTTCATCAACCTACCATGATTCCGAGTTCGAGTTCGATTTCCCCTGCGACCGGAGTTCCTATCACTCCTCTCATTGCTGCCACTACTGCTGCTATGTCAGAGGCTACTCCTTCTCCCTTCTGTGCCCATTGCCCTCATTGCTCGTATCCGTTGCCACCAATCCCAATAGTCGGAGACCCTATTGACGGGCATAGGACCACTCGGGAGTGGTTGCCGAGAGATACAGTAGTCATTGAGAGTGATGCGGAGGAGGAGGAGGAGGAGGAGGATCCCTCTGAAGCTACTGATCCTGATAGTTTGGATTCTGCAACTTATCTTACGGAGCTTCCATCTCGTAAGCGCATTAGGTTTATTTTTGGGCCAGCATACAATAGATAGCGTCAGTTGGTTAGAATCTAATTTAATATTTTGTTTGTATGAACTTATGGGCCTATGTCCTTTAATAGGAGCTGCCAGGATACATCACAGATATGAGTCAACTCTAGATGTTTAGGGTTTTTCATGTGGTTGATGTATTTTATTTTGAGTCTGTATTGATTTTGTATTTTGAACCTCGCCTGCGTGTAACTCACTCTGAGACATGACAATGGTTATGAAGCATATATTTATAATGATGGTTAAGCTTTGTTTGTAAGTGGTTGTCATTCGATTGTACTATTCCTCGTTTTGAATTTATTACCCTTATGGTTGTAAGAAAAAAAAATTACTGTTATTTTTAGAAAACATTTTTGAAAATGATTCTTCCGCATTAGTTAATCCGGGTGATGACAGTAGCTTCCTAAAAGCGGGGTGTTACAATTAGGACAACCTAGTATTATTTGAATTGTTAGATGACATCAACTATGCTATGTGGTTGCTGTTTTGGTAATTGAATTGACACTTACATGTTTAGAACTAATTGTAGTTGTTTATGACTATTTTCTAAGTGGCTTTGTGTATGATTAGTTTTGGCTTAACTCTGTTGGAGTGTTAATGTGTTAAATGCATGATTTAAGACTAAATGGAGTGGATGAGTTTGCTTGATAATATATAATGATCATTGTTTTGGAAGTAATTATATGTTTCAAACTAGTTGTAGAGACATGGGTACATGTTGAAATATAATTAGTTATGTCTTGGACTCTAGAGATAATTAAGAAAGTAGAAAAGTGTAGGAACCTTGAGTATTTGCATGATTTAAATTAGAATTGAATAAGGGATCATAATGGATTAGAGAACTGTCGTAGATATTGAGATTAATAAGTGGTAATCAATTGAATGGATTAGAAAGAGAGATTATGGAGTAAAGCGATAAAAGAAAGATAAGAGGCAAGGTTTTGTTTTCAATGATGTGACTTGGATAAAAAGGTTAAAAGTCATGAATTGAATTTAAATTAAGTGATTAGAGACCTTAGGGACAATTCAGTAATTGCTTCTGACCTTGTTTTGGACGTGGGACCACTTAGGAGGAGTCCCCAATACACGAAGTGTAGATAAACAGCGTTAATTACTACACTTCTTCAGGTCCGGTGAATCAGTTCACACCTGCATGAATCGATTCACACCTACAGTGTTTCAGATTCTGTGAATCGAAGCTATGAATCGATTCACAACTGTCCAATTCGATTCACAGAATGTCGTCTCGACCCTGAATCGATTCATGTGGCTCATGAATTGATTCATACCCCTGTTTAATGTTAAAATACTGTTTTAAATGGCTTGTAAGACTTGGTTAAGGGTAGTAACCATCTAGGTTCATTGTATATTGAATGTTTAACTTAATTGGAGGGGTTATCGGTTTAACCCCATGATTGGTGTTGGTCGCGGGTTGTGGCCAAGTGTTGTGTTTGGTTAAATTGTATCAAGTACTGTTTATTGGACACGGCTTGTGACCAATTAGTGGATTGGTATCCAATGGATTTTGTTGGATACCGTGTGTTTGGAAACCTAGTCGCCATTTTAGATGTAGTAGATTCCTTTGCTCGCATTTCGGTTTTTGTGGTGACAGTCAGCGACGCTTCACTGATGGAGGGGACCCCGTGGCTTGTAAGTATTGATTCGAAAAATGATGAGTTACTATGATGACACTCAGTGACGTTTCACTGCTTGCGAGACTGCATGGCTCGTTAGACTCCATTGTTTGCAAGTCGTTCGGGTGTAGACTTCGAGTTACTATGGAGGCACGCATTGACGTTTTACTGATGGGGGGATCCCATGGCTTGTTGGTACTGGTTCAAGAAACATTTGGTTACTATGACGGTACTCGTCAATGTTTACTAACAAGGGGATCACATGGATCATTAGAACGCCGTTGTATAAGAGTTACTATGGTGGCACTCGTTGACGTTTTACTGATAGGGGCATTCCATGGCTCGATGGCGTCGTATAAGGATGTTGAGGACACTCACATTTGCGCACCCGGAATGGCAAAGGATCCTGGAGTTACGATAGGATAGTTGTAGGTTTGCGTTAGTTGGTTGCCGACGTAGGACCGTGGTTTGATTGGTATATCGTCTAGTTGATATTGTGTATGTGTTGTTGTATTCGTAACATGTTATATTTAGGCTTTTTCGTTTTCTTTCCGCTTGAATATGATTCCTCACCCTCTGTGTTTTATGGCTACTTGTATGAATTGTATGAACTTTTTTGTATTAAATTGAGAATTATTTTTAGAAAAATAAAAATATCATAACAAACTTATATGTATAGTTGATATGCCTATTCAATTTAATAGCATCCCGATATTTGCATAGGTAGAAAAATTTAGACTTTAAAAGACTAAAAAAATGATGGCTTATGAACTTTCGGCACCATCTTCGGTTTTTATTGTATTTGAGGATGAGGGAAAAAAATTTTTTCTGGGTTGGAAACAAATCATTTTTCTTGTCTTAATATAATTTATTGGAGTTTCCTCAAACTTAGAAATATTCCAAAAAAAAATTTATTTAGTGAAAGTTCATTTTTTTTGCTTTATTCATGTTCATGTTATTCTTGATGAAAACTTGTGCAAAAATTATACTTGATCTTTGGTGTGTGAAAATATCACTTAAATGGTGTTAATAGTATGTTGCTTTCAGATTTTGAAAATTTAATTTATTTAAGCTGTTGTTATTATTGCTGAAATGATTGTTTTATTCATCACATGTCATAATGACTTGATTGGTGTGCGAAAATTTCACTTAAGGCTATGTTTGTTTCAAAGGAAAGAAAGTGGAGGGAAGGGAAAGATTTTTAAAAAATATAAAAAGTGTGCATGGATAAATGTGACAGGTCAATCATAGTGTGACACATCAGCAATTTTACACTTTAATCAATAAAAATTTTTTCCCCACTTACTTTGCTGTCAAACATAGTGTTAATAGTATGTGCTTTCAGATTTTGAAAATTTAAATTATTTAAGTTGTTGTTATTATTGCTGAAATGATTGTTTTATTCATCAAATGTCATAATGACTTGATTGCTGACTCGTCTAAAGGCATTCTAGTAGTTGCATTGTATGAGCGAATAATTGTGATTAAACTTTAGGAGCACTAAAACAAAATTGTGACCCTTTTGACGTAATTACACCCTTTCTTTGATCTTTTGAGTAATAACATTGAGTTTGATCACGGAAAAATTGTTACCAAAACTTGTTTGCGCTATAGTCCTCAATAGTGAATGACATAATTTTGGTTGTGTGAATATATTACTTTCTTAGATATTGAATTGAGCATTTTTAGTCGGAAAACGTATGCACGATATATATATATATATATATATATATATATATATATATATATATATATATATATATATATATATATATATATATATATATATATATATATATATATATATATATATATATATATATATATATATATATTTGTATTATCCTTATATTAAACATAAATGAAAGAAGTACGATTTCTATAATGCTTTCGACATTGGTGTATATGTAAAATTTATCTATGTGATCTTGGTTGTTCACACTACAACAAAAAAGAGAATCAACAATGCTTATTTTTTGCCTTTATTATCGCTTAAAAGTGCTACTTAATCACTCGCTAGTGATTGTGTTTTGAAAAGACAACGTTTAGAAAGCGCTAGCGAAATTGAGAATAGTTAGCGCTTCTTTGAAAAAATGTTATCTATTGTTGAGAATAGCTAGCGCTTCTTTGCTTCTTCAAAGAAGCACTGTCTAATTCTGAGAATAGATAGCGTTTTTCAAAAAAGTACTAGTTATTTGGTTTTTTTTAAACTATTTTAGTATTATGCTGCATGCGCATTTGATTGCTAAAGGCTGAGAACTATTCAAGCAGAGAATACTTTAAGGTTTAAAATGTACATGAGCAATGAAGCTGAGAACATAAATCAAAAAACAACCATGATATCAATTTATATTTAAAATGTTCAATATTTGAAAGAAATTTCTAACAAAATTTTGGCATAATTGACATCTCAAAATAACATACATGTATATATAACAAAACAGTACTAACCAAAACAAAGCTTCATATGGGTCAACATCATATCACATACTACTATACATGCAACAACACAAAGATCATACACGTAAAACAAACTTTTTTGCCACGTAGGAGCACCACTCTTCCTTTAATTCAAGAATTTGAGAATCAGAGTATGACTAGTATCTACGCTCGGAAAAGCACTGCAAAATGAAAAATAAATCATATTAGAATTAAAGTGGAAGAATGGTCAAATATAAGAGTAATTATATTGTGTAAAGTAAAACAAATTGCATACCTCCTTTGAGAATTCCATTTGGTCGTGATCAATAATATCTTTAATATACTTCATAACATAGAACCCACAATCATTGTTGTTTGGTTGCCTGGGGCACTATAAAATTAAAAATATTAAACTAATATAGATTTAATTTTTTAAATTAAATAACTACATAAGTATTTTCATAAATACTTATACAGTTATCCACTTAATTGTGGTGGATGATTTAGAAAATCGAGACTTGGATTTTCCATCAAGTCCTCGATGAATCATCAAAGCCCTAAGTGCAAAAACAAATATCATTAATTTTGAATCATCAAAATTCAAAATTCATAGCACACAAAACTCAAATAATCACAATTGGATAAGCACAATTTAACACTATATATTATATACTTACTGCTCGTACGTATCCTTTATTTTTTTTTTGCGGCAGCTCAAATCATTTTGCATTGGATCTAAATAGTACACCATGTTTTTATTGAGATTGATTGCTAACAATACCCAATGACTCCTACAAAAAAATTGATTAAGGAAATCCTAATTAGCAAGTAATCACATTTTACAAAAATTAGTATCGCGTTAAGTCATATATATATATATAGGAGGGATCAAATTACACCCGTGTAATACTTGGATATTGTTACACAGTTCAATAACTTTGTACCGAATACATGTATTACAAAACTCACCGTTGGATTAAAAGATACTATCAAATAGATCATATCTACAAAATTTTACATTAATCTAAAATCATTTGATATGTTATTGAGATGTATCAAGATTAACGTCTTATGCACTTTTATTAAACAACATTCATCTTGATGCATCTGAATGACATATCAAATGATTTTACATTAATGTAAAATTTTGTAGATATGCTCTATTTGATAGTATCTTTCAATCTAACGGTGAGTTTTGTAATACAGGTATCCGGCACAAAGTTATTGAACGGTGTAACAATACCCTAAATATTACACCGGTGTAATTTGATATCTTCATATATATATATATATATATATATATATATATATATATATATATATATATATATATATATGATTAAATTAAATAACTCACCATGTGTTACACGGTGACAAAAACAATGTCTCATACTCAGAGTTTGCTAATGTCGAGCGTTAAGTTACATATGTTTTAACCGCGATAACGTCATATGTCAAATCTGTGCTCTGTGAGCACAAGAACACAAACCTCTAAACCCATCTTTTTGGGATTGGTATCTCATAATACAAGTACTTTAAATTAAAACGTATACAAATTAATAGATTAACAATAACTTCAATATTTAGGTGAAAGAATAAGGAAAAAAAGTATAGTTTAAAATTAAATGTAGTACTTGATATATACAATAATAATAGTCGGACTGATTCACACGCCATAAGTAAAAAATTTCAGACAGTTCATCCTTGGCACTGAGATCCAAAGAGAATTCATCTTTATGCCCAAAAACTTCTGGAGAAATTATTGTAGGCAAAGAGAAATTATTGTAGGCAATGTTTCTCCATCAACCAGATTATTATTAGCATGGACTTGAAGAAATGTTGTAACCGGAGATGTGGAAGGGGAAGATTGAGATTTGTTCTGATTCTTTGTTGGGCATGTAACTGACCCCACTATTTGTTGCTTCCCCTTGCCCTTAACCTTGTCCTTATCATTGGGCTTGGATTGTATGGGTACCTAAATATTTTGCATTAATTTCAGTAAGATACATAGTGACTACGTAATTTAATAAATATATGATAATGAATCATGTTTATTAAAAAATAACATATCACTTACTCTTACGAGTTGCTGCGGCCATGCCACAAAAGTACCTATTGTCTCTCCCACATAGTTGATATCTACATCCTCAAGTTGTGTTTCCGCCTCGTAAGCAATATCAACTCTAACTTTCTCATGATCGGGAGGTAATGGAAGATTGTGCAACGTAACACTTAAATCGATGTATCAAATGCCCTTACCAATCGATTGAGACGAGAAGGGCAAAAATAAGGAACACACTATGATGCCCTAAACCATTAATAAACAAAATATTAGGCATGATAAATCAATGATACAATACGTACAAGTAACGACAACAATTTCTAATGATTTATTACCTTAAATGACTTAAGAGTGCATCTATCCATGGGTAAACTAGGCTCGTGCACCTCTACCAGTTCCATTACCTCCACCGGTTCCTTAAGTAATCAAGGTCCACAATATTATTAAATTAGAATATTTTTATAATTCAATTTGAGTTTCTAACAAAATTTTGGCAAAGCCTCCCCTAAAATATGGACATTCCAAAATTTATCTAATACCTGTAACAACAAAAAATATCATATATCAGCCAGCACAAGTCACTACACAAGTCTACCTAGTATACAATTCACAAATGCTTAATCTACCAAACAAGCCTTTAAAGTAATTTGATTTATTACCTTGTGTGACTTAAGAGTGCAACTATCTCTGGTGCTATCTCTGGCGCTAACGGGCTGATCCACCTCTACCGGTCTCTTGTCCTGATGCACCTTTTTCAATTCCTGGACCTCTCGATAGAGTTGGGCTACCATCCTTTTCAACTCCTCATTTTTATCTTTTCTTGTGCGCTTTGGTGCACCGAAGATAGCTTTATGAGAAACACCAAATCCTACACCCCTTACACGACCAGGATGCTCTCTGATCAGTATGGCTTAGGAAAAGATGTCTGTCTGTTACCCCCCTGTGACATAGACTGTTGTAATAGGGTCTCCTGAGACACAAATATTATTAACAAAGATTGTTAAATATTATCACTATCATAAGAAAATTGCAAATGAAAATATTAATTAATCTATCATACTTACAATTCTATCAGCAACTTCCATAGTTAGGAGGGTGTTCAATCACCATCCTTGTTTCGGCGGGCTTCTATCCACAAGACATTGCGACCAATTGATGTTGATGATACATCTTCACCTGTCAGCTTCAGCTATACATATTAACAAAAAAATTGAAATTCATTAGTGTTAATTTAGTTACTCTACAAACAAATTGAAATTCACCAGTTGTACACATAATTTAGGTTACTCTGCATACCATATCTTCCTCAATACCAGGATACCCCTTAACCCCTCCTCTGTATGGATAAGGAGGATTTGATGCTCTCTGTCGATTTGCATTACTTATTCTCTATATAGACATATAAATGTGCTTAGGAACAAACATATAAGTATACAAGTATAGACATATACAAGTATACAAGTAAAGACATATATAAGTATACAGTACAACATTAAAGGGAATAAATAGCGCTCATTTTTTGTCTTAAATAGCGCTTAAACGCGCTGCATATTCATTCGCTACTGAATGTGTTTCAAAAAAATAGTGTTTGCGCAGCACTATTGAAAACTGAGAATAAATAACGCTTCCTTTAAAAAGCGTTGCTTAATGTTGGGAATAAACAGCGCTTTCTCAAGGAAGCGCTACTTATTCCTATGTTTAGGCAGCGCTTTTTAAAAGAAGCGCTGCTAAAGTGTGAGAATATGAAAGAAGCGCTATTTATTCCTTTTTTTTTTCTTTCCAAAATTTAGTTTTAGCGGCAATTATTTTGCCCTTTCGTGGCAATAAGTATGGCCACTAAAACATTTACGCATCGTTGACAGGGTAGTGACCATACAATTGATAATTCTAGAAAAAACAAAATATTACGAAAAAATGACATTTGGTTTCCACTTTTGGAACAAAACGTGAATGATAAAAAGAATATAGGAGATATTAGAACCTAAAATATGATATTTATTTCCACAACTTTACAGAGTTGTCATGACTAGCAGAGGCAACCATTCCAGTGATAGGAGAGGAGACTAAGCCAAAGCAGATATCACATTCTCGTGTGCAGGAATTGTCATGCTTTTGTTCTCGGCCATGTTCCACAACTCTATGGACTGCAAACCACCAGAAAACAAAAAACAGTGAATTGGAAACCAATGAACACATTATATTAGAGAGCAAGACCAACATATTAAGTTAAATATTTTTCCCCCCTTTTGATAATTTGAAATATAGAAAATTCTGAATCAACTTGTCTTTTCACAAGACTTCTGAATTCATGTTAAATGATAGCAAAGGAAAAGAAAACATGAATTATTAAAATAAAATAAAAACTGTTGTCCACACATGCTGAATTATTAAAATAAAAAAAGCCAATAATGTTGTCAACTTAAAATTTGAATAAATGGAACCAACTTGTACTGTTATATATCCCACCGATCTAGATGCCATTTGATTATCCTCATTATTAATGAATGATAGGCAATGAAATGCCAATAAAAACACCCAAAAAAAAAAAAAAACCGAAGTGTGATGGACATACAAAATGTTTCATGAGTAGACATAAAAAAAATGATAAAGATCAATAACCAATGAGGAAAATCTTATTCTTCTCACCTCCTTATAAAGCAATGAGCTACTTGTGGGGACACCCAAGAAGAGCCATGCCAAACGATTGAACTACATATATGTTAAAACAAGGTCAATAATCAAATGTGGTAACTTCCAAACACATTCTGATAATGCTAAATGTTTGTAGTTTGTTATGTAGCAGCAGCAGACAATTTGGTTTCCTATGCTTACTAACATATAGCAAATTTAGGTCATTCTGGATGTGGAGTTTAGAGTGCCTTAAAATCAGTTTGGAGGATCATGGAATTGCTTGAAAGTGTTTCTTGAACACTGGGAATCGATTCCCTAGCTATGGGAATCGATTCAAGCATGTTTGGTTCTCTGGGAATCGAAGCACGCCTCTGTGAATCGCATGGGAAGCTTGCGGGAATCGATTCACTTCATTAATTCGTGCAGGGGAAGTTTTTTAACTAGGTGAATCGATTCGCCTATGTCTGTGAATTGATTCACAGTCGGGTTTTATAAACCTGACGCTGCAGAAACGGGTTAGTACGACGTGCAGTCTTTCTAGGGTTGTGTGCAGCCGTTCTTGAGCGTCTTGGTGAGATTTTAGGGGCTGGGAAACACTGTTAAACACCTTGGGATCTTAGGAGAGAATAGAGGGAGGATTGAAGGCTTTCTCTATTGTCGTTCTTGAGAGTTTATCATAGAGGGAAAGAAAGAGGGATTGGGAACTCTTGGGTTTGTTCTTTGTGGACATTGTAAAGGGGGTTCAAAGCAATTGTAATCTCTTGTAAGACTCATTGATAGTGAAACGGAGGCCTGCTCTCTCCCGCAGACGTAGGCCATCTTCTTTGGGGCCGAACTGCGTAACCAAATTGCGGTGTCTTCTTCTCTACTTTTATCCCCTTTGTTTGTTTGTTTTATTACACCTTGTTGATTGATTGATTGCTGGATATTATTTAGTTATTGGTTGCCATTGAAGTTTGTTCCATTTATCTTGTTTGAATCTCAACAAGTGGCGCCGTCTGTGGGAACGGAACAAATCATTCAAGTGAGCACCATGGGTACTAAATGGGACATCGAAAAATTTTCCGGTAATAATGACTTCGGTCTATGGAAGGTGAAGATGGAAGCAATACTTATTCAACAGAAGTGTTTTGAAGCCTTGAAGGGTGAGGCAAGAATGCCGGCAACTCTGTCTCAAACGGAGAAGAAGGAGATGATAGATAAGGCAAGAAGTGCCATTATCTTGTGCCTTGGCGATAAGGCACCGAGGAAGTCAAGAGAGAGAAGACCGCGGCGGAGATGTGGGCAAAGTTAGAATCGTTGTACATGACAAAGTCATTGGCCCACAGTGTTATGTCACGAAACATCTCTACTCATTCAAGATGGTAGAGACCAAACCTATTGTGGAGCAACTAGCAGAATTCAACAAAATTATTGATGACCTGCAGAACATTGATGTGAAGCTCGATGGCGAGGATAAGGCTCTGCTCTTATTGAATTCGTTGCCTAGATCCTTTGAACACTTTAAGGATGCACTCCTCTATGGCAAGGAGTCCACTATTACTTTGGAGGAGGTCCAACAATCTATTAGGACCAAGGAGCTAACCAAGCTCCAAGACTTGAAAGTGGATGATAGTGGTGAAGGCTTAAGTGTGTCAAGGGGAAGAAGTGAGAGTAGAGGAAACCACAACAAAGGGAAGAATTCTAGGTCGAAGTCCAAGTCAAAGGGGAACAATAAGAAGTATAAGTGCTTGATTGTCACAAGACCAGTCACTTTAAGAAGGACTGTCTCCGAGAAAGGGGGCGGGTGATTCTGTGGATGTTGCAATTGTTATGGAGGATGGTTATGAGAGTCTGGGGCTCTAGTGGTGTCGAGTTTGGAATCTGAAAGAACCGGGTCATGGACTCGGGATGTTCTTATCACATGTGTCCTAGGAAGGAATACTTTGAGACTTTGAAGCTTAAAGAAGGTGGAGTCGATTACTTTGGGTGACAACCGAGCTTGTAAGGTGCAAGGTATGGGTTCGATTCGTCTCAAGATGTTTGACAACCGTGAATTCCTTTTACAAGATGTGAGGTATGTTCCTGAACTCAAACGAAATCTTTTATCTATAAGCATGTTTGATGGATTAGGTTATAGTACTAGGATTGAAGATGGCATGATTAAAATTTCGAATGGTGCATTAGTAATGGCTAAAGGATCTAAAATGTGTGGCTTATACATATTAGATGGTTGTACTGTTATAGGACATGCATCATTAGCTAGTCAAGCTCCGCAAGATAAAACTAAACTATGGCATTTAAGGTTAGGGCATGTTAGTGAAAGAGGTTTAGTTGAACTAGCTAAACAAGGTTTGCTAAGTAGTGATAAATTGGATAAGCTAGAATTTTGTGATAATTGCATACTAGGCAAACAACATAGGGTTAAGTTTGGAAGTGGCATGCATCATTCTAGCAAGCCCTTTGAGTATATTCACTCGGACCTTTGGGGTCCCTCAAGAGTGACAACTCATGGAGGGGGTTCCTATTTTCTCACAATGATTGATGATTTCTCTAGGAGAGTATGGGTTCACATTTTGAAAAATAAAAGTGACACATTTGAAAAATTCAAAGAATGGCATACTCTCATAGGAAATCAAATAGAACTAAAGCGAAAGTTTTAAGGATCGATAATGGCCTGGAGTTTGTTTCAGAGCAGCTTTAATGAGTTTTGGCAGAAACAGGGAATTAAGAGACATAGGATCAGTGGTAGGACACCGCAACAAAATGGTCTGGCAGAACGCATGAACAGGACTATTTTGGAGCGGGTCAGATGTATGCTTTTGGGAGCTGGGCTACCTAAAAGTTTTTGGGGTGAAGCTGTGAGTATAGCAGCTTACTTGATCAACAGATGCCCATCAACGGCTTTAAACTTCAAGACACCTATGGAAGTTTGGAGTGGAAAACCGGCAGAATATTCTACATTAAAGGTTTTCGGGGCTTTGGCGTTTGCTCATGTCAGACAAGACAAACTTGAAGCCAGGGCTGTGAAATGTGTCTTCATTGGCTATCCGGAAGGTGTGAAGGGGTACAAGCTGTGGCAGATGGAGCCTGGGGGATCAAGATTCATAATAAGCAGGGATGTGACTTTTGATGAGACTCGTATGGGGATGAAGTGCAAGGACCTGGAGAATAGTAACTCGAAGCAGGTAGAAGACTCAGTTTGAGGTGGAGCCTTCCACTAGTGAGACCGGGAATGATGAAGAGGAGAACAGTTCTCCACCATCAGGTTCTAGAGGAAGACAACCAACAGTGGATCCTGACTATCTGTTGGCAAGAGATAGGGAAAGGAGGAAACTGTGGCACCTAAGAGATATGGCTATGCAGACTTAATTTGTTATGCTCTAAATGCGGTGAAGATGTGCAAGACTCGTAATCAAGACATTCAGGGAAGCGATTGAGAGCAAAGAGTCGGAAGTGGTTAGAGGCGATGAATGAGGAAATGAATTCATTGGAGAAGAACGGACACTGAAACTTGTGAAACTACCTAAGAAGCAAAGGGTGGTTGGATGCAAGTGGATCTTCAAGAAGAAAGAAGGCATTAGGGAATTGAAGAACCAAGATATAAAGCAAGACTTGTGGCGAGGGTTTTACGAGGTTGAGGGAATTGATTACAACGAGATTTTCTCACCCGTGGTGAAACATTGTTCCATAAGGGTTCTTATGGCAATCGTAAATCAGTACGATCTTGAGTTGGAACAAATGGACGTGAAGACCGCATTCTTACATGGAGACCTAGAAGAGACAATCTACATGCAACAACCAGAAGATTTTGTAGAGGACAAGTCTAAGGTATGTCTTTTGAAGAAATCCTTGTATGGGTTGAAACAAAGCCCTAAGCAATGGTATCTTCGTTTTGACGATTTTCTTACGAAGGCGGGATTTGTGAGAAGTGGGTACGGCAGGTTGTGTGTACATTTTGAAGAGGGATGAGAAAGTGGTTCTCTACCTACTTCTATGTTGATGATATCCCCGATGGCAAGCTCTAGCAAAGAGGAGATTAACATGCTCGAGGAGAAGCTAAATTCAGAATTTGAGATGAAGGATCTTGGGGCGCTAAGAGGATACTTGGGATGGATATCGTGAGGACCAGGAAAAAGGGTGAATTATTCTTATCTCGGCATGGGTACTTGAAAAAGTGGTGGAAGCGGTTTAGGATGCATGAAGCTAAGCGGTTAGCACTCCTTTGGGTCATCACACAAAGATCTCGGTGACACAAGCTCAGAGTCCGAAGAGGAGAGAAGGAAGATGGATACTACTCCATATGCTAGTGGGGTAGGAAGCATCATGTATGGCATGGTTTGTAGTAGACCAGACTTAGCATATGCAGTCAGCATAGTAAGTCGGTTTATGGCAAATCCGGGCCAAGCTCATTGGGAAGCACTGAAGTGGGTTTTGAGGTATTTGAATGGGTCACTCAAAGGTGGTTTGAGGTACACAAGAGCAACTCAAGGAGAAGACGCTTTGGAGGGTTATGTAGATGCAGATTATGCAGGAAATGTGGATACAAGGAAATCCTTATCTGGATTTGTATTTACATTGTTTGGAACGGCAATAAGTTGGAAGGCTAACCAGCGATCCGTTGTGGCGCTTATCTACTACTCGGCGGAGTATATCGCCTAGTGGAAGGGGTGAAGGAGGCCATATGGTTGAAAGGTATGATTGGGGAGCTAGGAATTACACAAGGATGTGTGAAGGTACATTGTGATAGTCAAAGTGCTATTCACTGGCAAATCACCAAGTGTATCATGAAAGGACAAAGCACATTGACATCCGCTTACATTTCATTAGAGACGTCGTAGAATCTAAGGAAATTGTGGTTGAGAAAGTTGCGTCAGAGGACAACCCGGCGGGTGTATTCACCAAGTCATTGCCTAGATCAAAGTTCAAGCATTGCTTGGACTTGATGAATTTCTCTGAGACGTAATTCCAATGATGGAGAGAAGCGGTAGTGGTTGATGGATAAAGTTGAGCATCACCACCGATTTGAAGTCAAGGTGGAGAATTGTGGAGTTTAGAGTGCCTTAAAATCAGTTTGGAGGATCATGGAATTGCTTGAAAGTGTTTCTTGAACCTTTGGGAATCGATTCCCAGCTATGGGAATCGATTCAAGCATGTTTGGTTCTCTGGGAATCAAGCACGCCTCTGTGAATCGCATGGGAAGCTTGCGGGAATCGATTCACTTCATTAATTCGCAGGGAAGTTTTTAACTAGGTGAATCGATTCACCTATGTGCGTGAATCGATTCACGATCGGGTTTTATAAACTGACTGCGCAGAAAGCAGGTTAGTACGACGTGCGGTCTTTCTAGGGTTGTGTGCGGCCGTTCTTGAGCGTCTTGGTGAGGTTTTAGAAATTTGGGAAACACCGTTAAACACCTTGGGATCTTAGGAGAGAATAGAGGGAGGATTGAAGGCTTTCTCTGTTATCGTTCTTGAGAGTTTATCATAGAGGGAAGAGAGAGGATTGGGAACTCTTGGGTTTGTTCTTTGTGGACATTGTAAAGGGGTTCAAAGCAATTGTAATCTCTTGTAAGACTCATTGATAGTGAAGCGGAGGGTCGCTCTCTCCCATGAGGCGTAGGCCATCTTCTTTGGGGCCGAACTGCGTAACCAAATTGCGGTGTCTTCTTCTCTACTTTTATCCCCTTTGTTTGTTTGTTTTATTACACCTTGTTGATTGATTGATTGCTGGATATTATTTAGTTATTGGTTGCCATTGAAGTTTGTTCCATTTATCTTGTTTGAATCTCAACACTGGACATTCTACAGCACATTATCCTGGTTCTGGTTCATGCCAGATACTTAATTAAAATGTCAGCAAGGGTTTTAGTTTCTGTGAACACTTACCTTATAATCATCGTGCTTCTCGAAGAACATTTTCCATAAGAATGAGTGAAATGGGGCAATCCCAGTTCCAGTTGCCAACTATTAAGAAAATTTCAATGATCAATGGTTAAAATGAAGACAACAGTAATGAGTCTGATGACCATTACATACAATATTCCTTTACTACTAAGCTGAAAATGAATGATAATGTACCATGATGATGGTGGCATTAGGACCTTTTGGCATAAGCATTTCTTTCCCAACAGGTCCTGTCATTGTTACTTCAGCTCCTGGCTTCAGGTCACCTAATTTCGGGGACAATAGAAACTCGCCTAAGGTGGTTTGGTCATGTGAGTAGTGATTTGATTACAAGACTTAGCGTAAAACTAAAGAAACAACTAATAAAGACCCTAATATAAATGTGTTTATTAGAATTTTGGTTTTTGATGTAGCCCAAATTGTGTCATTTGGTCCATGAAGTCAACCTAAGAACCCAGAAATAATTAGTTAACTTGTATCATTTTTATTAGAATATCATTTTTTGATAAACTGATGTATCCATAGGAAAACTCTGTGGACTGCCACCTAAGTTAACTTCTCCTTTGATGTCCTGTAAACTTAATTTATCAGGTTCTTATCATAGAGGATGTGAAAATAGGGAAAGAATTCAAAATAATAGAAAAAGCACATGCAATATCTAATTTAGCATATATGGTTAAAGTAGTTACAGTGGTCAAAGGAGTCCGTGACTGAATTTGCTGCAATGCAGTGGACATATTCCCTGAATTACCATGAACCAACTGACTGAGACAGCAAAAAGAACCCAAAAACAAAATAAGTATGGCCACTGAACATTGTCATTGATCCTAGCAGTAATTAAAAAATGGAAAAGTGGAAACTAGAAAGCTTGTAAATATAAAACATACTGCATGTGAAGATCATCTTCCACAGGAAATGCAAATATTACGAATGGCTCATGGCTCAAAGCATTCCAGGCCAAATTTGCAAAAAACAAGGTAAGTCAACTTAATTGTGCCTGAACTCTAGAATATAAATAAAGGGATTAATTCTAATATACTCAAAATGAAAAGGAAAATTAAGGGATTAATTCTAATATACTCTTAGGACATCTAAACCAGAATAAAGCACAACAAATAAAGGCTTCAAAAAACAAGGTAAGTCAACTTAATTGTGCCTGAACTCTAGAATATAAAGAAAGGACAGACAAGATTATTGCACTTACCAACTTAAGGCGATAAGCAAGTGAAGAGCAAGACCATTGAACAAATCATGCATTATGTTAAAGTGGCCTCCTGGCAATCAAAACCATCAGAACATATCAAATAAACCACAAAGAAGTAACAACATTAAAGTGTACTCACACACACCAGAAAAAAGCCAAGTAATTATCGAAGTGCTTGAGCAATGAAGTTGCTAACTATGTATCTTACCATGAGAATTTCAACAAGCTGAACTACTCCAATCTCACCAGGAAAGAGAGGCTGACAAGAATAGGAATTGATTCTTAGTTTCTGTAAAGATATGAATTCTAAATATAACATAAATGTTCATCATTATTCCATGTTAATACTCTTACTTCTGCTCTTTGTGCATTGCCCTGTTCAAAATTATATACTCACCTTTAGAGCAGAGTCAAATTTCCAAATTTAATGATTATGACAGTATAAGAACTACCTCACTTCTCTTTCCTTATATAATACACCCTTGCTTTTGCCAAATTGCTTCTATACTCATACTTGTTTTGCTGCCATGTTAATACTCATACTCATACTTCTTAACACAAATGAACACAACAACAACAACAACAAAAGAAGAACAAAGAACACCCAGAGGTGAGCGTACCTCTCAGGGTCAATTAGACTCTCCTTATACAGAGCCTCTGCGGGACTTGGGATTCTGCTTCTGTGCTTCTTCCTTTTGAGAAATAAATCAATTCGGTTTTGCACAAACAAAACACATAACAAGTTAGGTTAAACACTCATATGAAAGATTCCATACACCTCAGTTAGGTTAACATTTTTTCACCCGGCTTTCTCGGGTTCCAAGTTTCGAATTTACAAAAATTTTAAGGACAATTTGTCAAATTGAGTCACCCAACATCAAAGAACAACTTCTGAAGCAATATCTAATAGAAATACTTATACAGTATAATCTTGAATCAGTAAATACAACAAAATGAGCTTGTAAGTTGTAAAATTAATGAATCAGCAAGAGCATAAACACTGGGATTTACCATGATCAGGAAGCAGTTAGCATCTACATAACGTCATAATAGAGATTCTTGCCAGTGAAAGAAGAAGAGTAACATAGGGTTCTGGATATACCTCACGGTGCCGCGATTGGCTGTAAAGGGGACGAGGTCTGGAAGACGAGGTGGTGCTCGCGACAGCAAACGCGATGTCGCGTCGGAGCTATGGCGGAGATGCTAGCGACAGTGCGGCGAGACTGGAGACGGGGATGGTGGGTCAGACTTCAGAGGGTGACGGCGTTCCAACGACGGTGAGGCACGCGGGAGAGAGTGAGAAACGCGAACGACGGTGAAGACAGCGAACTGTGTCGAGGGAGTGAGAAACGCGATCGAGAGAGATGAGAAACAGAAGCAATCCTCGCTGAAATAAACCGATCCTATCGAGAATAAATAGCGCTTCAAACACAAAGCCCAACTTTAACGGACCAATAGATAGTGTTTTATTAAGCAAACGCTTGTAATTAGTAAGACTTATACTAGTGCTTTTGGCATGAACCGCTATTTAATCTCTGTGTCCCGCTTTAAATAGCGCTTTTTGAGAGGAGCGTTAGTTATTCTTATTGGGATTATTGAGATATTATTGATATTTATTGTTGTTATTGGCTGTTATTGTTACTTTATATTTAGGAGTGTAAAGGTCATCCGTTAGTCTTAGCTTGATTATAGGTGTGATTAGTGGCTGGAATTCCTATGGTCTATAGGTTTGTAACAGATGCCTTGTAATGTGTATATATATTGTGGTCCTGATAAATGAATAGACAGATAGAATTCTTTTGTGGTGAATCTTAACATGGTATCAGAGCTAGGGAATATCCTAGGGAAAATTAAACACGTATTTTTTCTTCCAGATTGTGAGAATAGTAGTTGTCGAGATCGACTTGTCGAGATCGGTCGAGGTCGACCACTAGTAAGATCGGTATCGATCGAGGTCGACCACTAGTAAGATCGGTCGAGATCGACCACTAGTATTGTCGAGATCGACTTGTCGAGATCGGTCGAGGTCGACCACTAGTAAGATCGGTCGAGATCGACCACTAGTATTCTCACACACAGATCAAGCACCATAAGAGATTATGGGTGAGAACAGTGGTAATGGCGAGAAGAAAGTTGATGACAACAGTGGTAATGGCGAGAAGAAGGTGGACTTGATTTTTTCGGCCCAATGACAATCCGACAGAACGTGATTACACCAATACAATTGCGTGGCCTGAATTATGATGAATGGGCAAGGGCAATTCGAACCTCGTTGCAAGCAAAGAGAAAATACGGTTTTGTGGAAGGGACAATCCCAAAACCAACGACACCTGAGAAATTGGAGGACTAGACCGCAGTGCAGTCGATGCTCATAGCGTGGTTGCTCAACACTATCGAGCCATCACTGCGTTCTACTCTTTCTTATTATGATGATGCGCAATCATTGTGGACACATCTCAAGCAGCGCTTTTGCGTTGTGAATGGGACTCGTATATGCCAGTTAAAGGCATCTCTAGGAGAATGCAAGCAAGGCAAAGGTGAAGAGGTGTCTGCCTACTTTGGCCGTCTGTCTCGTATATGGGACGAACTTGTGACTTATGTCAAAAAGCCAACTTGCAAATGTGGAGGTTGTACCTGTGATATCAACAAACAAGTGATTGATTTGCGTGCCGAAGACTATCTGCATCATTTTCTTATGGGCCTTGATGGGGCTTACGCAACGATTCGCTCAAATTTGCTTTCTCAAGATCCGTTACCAAACATTGATCAAGCATATCAGCGAGTCATACAAGATGAACGGTTGCTGCGAGGAGAGTCTTCAATTCATCAGAACCGTGACAATGTCATGGCTTTCAAAGTTACACCCGATGGGCGAGGTAAATCTAAACTTGTGGACAACCGACAAATTACGTACTCATCGCAACAGAGCAGACACGACGAAAGCTTCGTGTTTTCGGCTTCATGGATTCCCCGAGTGGTGGGGACCGTCCTCGTGGTGGGCGTGGACCGGTCGTGGCGGCGCTTGATGAGGGAGAGGCACGCAGAGCCGTTCGGAGGCGTGGTAGGGCACCTCCATCGCTTTGTCTTGGCGCCAACAAAGCCACAAAGAAGTAGCGATGCGGCCGGTGGTAATGGTGGACAGTCTCATGCACCACCGCACTCAAGTGAGGCAGCAGGTATATCAGGAATTACTCCGGCACAGTGGCAACAAATTCTTGACGCTTTGACTATTTCCAAAACCAAGGATCGCCTCCACGGTAAGAATGACATTTCTTGGATTATTGACACGGGAGCCTCACACCATGTGACAGGAAATTTTTCTTGTCTGATTAATGTGAAAAAGATTACAAACACACCGGTGGGCTTGCCGGATGGGAAAGATGCGACTGCTATAAAGGAGGGCAGTGTGATTTTGGATCGTGGATTGCGGCTCAATAATGTTCTTTTTGTGCCTCAATTAACTTGCAACTTAATTTCTGTAACACAACTAATCGATGACTCCAATTGTATCGTTCAAGTTACTAATGCATTGTGTGTAATACAGGCTCGGACGACGACGACGTTGATTGGAGCAGGTGAACGGATCGATGGACTTTACTTTTTTCGGGGTGTTCCAATGGTGCATGCCTTGATGGTGGAGGGGGATTCGACAATGGATTTGTGGCATAAACGTTTGGGTCATCCGTCGGAAAAGGTGTTAAAGTTCATCCCTCATGTAAGTCAGTTTAGTAGAAGCAAGAATAATAGACCTTGTGATGTTTGTCCTCGTGCCAAGCAGCATAGGGATAGTTTTCCATTAAGTGAGAATAATGCAGGGAGTTTGTTTGAATTAGTTCATTGTGACTTATGGGGATCTTATCGAACTCGTTCGTCGTGTGGGGCGCAATATTACTTGACAATTGTTGACGATTATTCGCGTGCCGTTTGGGTTTATTTGTTATGCAATAAGACTGAGATTGAGACTATGTTTCTGAATTTTGTGGCATTTGTTGATAGACAATTTGATAAGAAAATAAAGAAAGTACGCAGTGACAATGGCACCGAATTTAATTGTCTACGTGATTATTTTTTTAAGAATGGGATTGTGTTCGAGACGTCGTGTGTGGGTACTCCACAACAAAATGGGAGAGTTGAAAGAAAACATCAGCATATTATGAATGTGGCACGGGCACTTAGATTTCAGGGTCATTTACCCATGCAATTTTGGGGTGAATGTGTGTTGGCAGCGTGTTATTTGATTAATCGAACACCGTCTAGTGTCTTTGAATTATAAGACATATTATGAAAAATTATTTGGTAAAGTCCATAAATTTGATAACATAAAGATTTTTGGTTGCTTATGTTATGCCCCTAATCTACGACGTGACGGGGATAAGTTTGCAAGTAGAAGTCGCAAGTGCATATTTGTGGGGTATCCCTATGGGAAAAAAGGATGGAAATTGTATGATTTGGAATCCAAAGAATACTTTGTCTCTAGAGATGTGAAATTTTATGAACATGAATTTCCATTCTTTGTGCAACACACCACAACTCATTTTACTCCTCCCATTAATTACGATATTGAGTATGTTCTTTGATGATATTTGTTGGGAGACTTATGATGCATCATTTGGAGGAGGGGTGCATCCGTGGCCTTGCAAGACAATGGCGAGCGCAGACTCAGGGGGTTGCGTGGGAGCTGTAATGGAGCTTTGTGGCGGCGATGAGAGTATGTGTCGGTGGTGTAAATTGTGAGGCAGCACCCACACAAGAAGTTGATGAATTTGGTGTTGTGGTGATGCAAGAGGATGATGTGGAGCAGGAGAGCAGAGGTGGGCTTTGGGAGGGAGGAAATCGTGGCACTGAGATGGGAAGGGGATGAGAAGCAAAATTCCAAATACAAGATACAAGGATTTTGTCACTCATACGATCAGAAAAGTAAAGTCCTCGGAAAGTTCATCCGCCGACAACATGCCTCGGTACTCCTTACCCTATTACTTACTTTGTATCTTGTGAGCGATTTTCTGTTAGACATCGAAATTTTGTTGCGATTGTGGCGAGGGAAAGAACCTAAGAATTTTAAAGAAAGCGTAAAGGATTACGGTTGGCGTGATGCAATGCGCAACGAGATACGAGCCTTGGAAGACAATGAGACATGGGTTATGGAGAAACTGCCACCCGGGAAGAAAGCACTCGGAAGTAAATGGGTATACAAAATAAAACATCACTCAGATGGGAGCATAGAATGATTGAAAGCAAGACTTGTTGTATTCGGACACCATCAGATAGAGGGAATAGACTATGATGAGACATTTGCCCCGGTGGCAAAAATGGTGATTGTTCGTACCTTCTTGGCAGTGGCAGCAATTAAAAAGTGGGAAGTACATCAAATGGATGTGCACAACGCCTTTCTCCATGGTGACTTGGAAGAGGAGGTGTATATGAAAGTTCCTCCAGGTTTTAAAACACACGACCCAAATCTGGTTTGCAGGTTGAAAAAGTCGTTGTACGGTTTAAAACAAGCTCCTCGTTGTTGGTTTGCTAAGTTGGTCACGGCATTGATGCGATATGGATTTGTTCAATCCTATTCAGATTACTCACTCTTTACTTTGCACAAAGGAGAAATACAGATCAACGTGCTAGTTTATGTGGATGACTTGATTATTGCAGGGAATGATATTGCAGCCCTGAAAGTTTTTAAAGCTTACTTAGGTGCATGCTTTCATATGAAGGATTTGGGAGTCTTAAAATATTTTTTGGGGCTGGAGGTAGCTCGTAATCCTGAGGGGATTTATCTATGCCAGCGAAAATATGCGTTGGAAATTATTGAGGAAACAGGTTTATTAGGTGCCAAGCCTGCGGATTTTCCAATGGAACAACACCATAAGCTAGCATTGGTTTCTGGTACGCCACTTGAAGATCCGAACCCTATCGCGGACTTATCGGGCGGTTGATTTATTTATGCGTGACTAGACCCGATCTTGCTTATTACGTACACATTTTGTCTCAATTTATGCAAAGAACCTCGTGAAGAGCATTGGGAGGCGACCTTAAGGGTTGTTAGATATTTGAAGAAACATCCGGGCAAGGTATTCTACTGATCCGATAGTGAATTGAATCTGGTGGGATGGTGTGACTCGGATTAGGCGAGTTGTCCCCTTACGAGGCGTTCTTTATTTGGATGGGTGGTGTTACTTGGTCTTTCTCGGTGTCTTGGAAAACTAAGAAACAGCCAACCGTCTCTCGTTCTTCTGCAGAGGCTGAGTATCGCTCTATAGCGGTGACTACATGTGAGTTAAAATGGCTCAAACAGTTACTTGGTGATTTGGGAGTTAGTCATTCCAAAGGGATGCGATTATATTGTGATAGTCAATCAGCGTTGCATATAGCTCAAAATCCTGTGTTTCATGAACGAACAAAACATATTGAAGCTGATTGTCACTTTGTTCGTGATGCGGTGATGGCTGGAATTATTTGTCCCCTGTATGTTCCTACATGTGTACAACTAGCGGACATTTTTACAAAGGCCTTGGGAAAAGCACAATTTGAGTTCCTCCTTCGCAAGTTGGGCATTCGAGATCTTCACGCTCCAACTTGAGGGGGGGTATTGGGATTATTGAGATATTATTGATATTTATTGTTGTTATTGGCTGTTATTGTTACTTTATATTTAGGAGTGTAAAGGTCATCCGTTAGTCTTAGCTTGATTATAGGTGTGATTAGTGGCTGGAATTCCTATGGTCTATAGGTTTGTAACAGATGCCTTGTAATGTGTATATATATTGTGGTCCTGATGAATGAATAGACAGATAGAATTCTTTTGTGGTGAATCTTAACAATTCTTCTATCTCCTAACACCTAAAGTAGTGTTTGTTTTATAAGCTCTATTTATTCTTTTAACCTTCAGTAGTGCTATCTCAATAAAACGCTAGTAAAAGTTTTCTACCAAATTTTAAATAGTATTTCCATAGTTAAACGCTATTGAAAGTGGCGTCATCTTTTAAAGAATCTGTTGTAGTGATACCAGAAGTTCATCATACTCGATGTGTTTTGCTACAAAATCTCTCTAGGTATCCACTCCTATGACTGATTCATGGTGAAGGCTCATATCTAACATTCCCTTTTTCATCCCTCAGCCAATTTTTTGACAACCATGTTCGGAATGTCCGATGAGCTTTTCTGGCATACTTAAGTATAATGTCATTATGGGTCTCATCAACATCAAATGATTTCTGCAAATACATTATAAAGAAAATAGTAGGGTAAGTATATTTACATAACTGAGAAGAAATACAACTAATTGTGTTAATTAATTTATATATTTGTATCCACACCAAAACTCCTCTTTGCACCTATTCAAAACTGCATTATCTTTCTCCTTCCAATAACTAAAAGTAATTGGAACCGTCTACCGCACTTGAGATCCAATGAAACTAATCAACTCTCTGCCACTTTGCCTATGGGTTGACCTCTAGCATTCCATGAAACCTAAAAAAATTAAGTGTACAACGTTAGACAATAAATAGAAAAAATAACTAATTATATTAATTAGTAAGTAATCTTGCCACTTGTCTCTCTCATTTACTCCTAGGTTAGATGATATTCTTCTTCATAGTCGGTCCACGGGGACGACGCTTCACATTTTGGGCCGCCGCAGCATCACTATCATGTCCGGAAGAAGCCATCTAGCTATCTGCAAAAAAATTAGACACACAAGTAAAAGACAACAGTTCATAGTCATTTAACTAGAGAAATTTAACACGTACATAATTCATAGTCATATAACAAGTAATTAGACAAATTTAACTAAAAATATACAATCTACATACTTGTTTAAGTCAACTTGTTTTCCTTTTTCTTTTCCTCCGATTGATCCAAAGCCCCTCTTTATGATCATATCTAATATATGTATCATCCTCTCTTGATGTACTTTCCTCACCAAATAGTGATTGTATCACATCTTCAATATCAGCAATTTCATTTGTTTGATCATCAATCCTATTAACAATTTTTTTATTAGTCAACAAAACAATGGACCAATTCATATCAGATGGATCAGTGACATAAAACACTTGTCGAGCTTGCGATACTAAAATAAAAGGTTCATCTTTATATCCCAACTTATTGAAATTCACATGTATGAACCCCAACTCATCCGTTCCTACACCGTAATTATTGTCAACCCACTTACATTGGAACACAGGCACCCGAAACATTGCATAATCCAACTTCCATATGTGTTCAATGACCCTGAAGTATGACATATTCGCATGAAACAGAATAAAATTCAAAACGTTAGAAATTAAAATAAAGATAACAATTATTTTTAGTTGGGTTTCTAAATATGGGCTAGACCAACCAAAAGCCCACTATCATTGCCTACCCCCTTAAGACCAACCTTGTCCTCAAGGTTGTAACAAAATTGAGTCCAACCCAGTCCTTACTTGTGAAAAATGGCCCAGATTGTTGTAGGGATGGACCCAGAGGCGAGTTGAGAGAGAAATTAGGGTTCTAAGCTATGAAGGAGAAGAAAAAGAGAACTAAGCTACTAAAAATAAAATTCTTTTTCATTCGTTGGGTGTTTCCCCAAAGGGAACCATACACTGAATAAACTATTTTAAATGGATGCTAGCCATCCATGTGCCATGATTTTAGGGAAACATAATAAAATTCAAAACATTAGAAATTAAAATAAAGATAACAATTATTTTTAAAATAAACAATTAAAATAAACATAATAACAATTATTTTCAGTTGGGTTTCTAAATCTAAATCATGGGCTAGACCAACCAAAAGGCCATTATCAGAAAATATTGTCTTGGGGGGTATATGTGTATGGGGAGTAGAAATCTTAGTCTTTCTTTCTCAGATTGGTGTTGTAATCCGATGGTTGGAGTACTCCTTATACTCCGTCTTAATAATATTTTTTGCTTATAAAAAAAATAATTCAAAAGCTAAACTTCATCATCCACCTTCAACAGTAGTGAAATAAAAGACTATCTCTGTCTACAATACAAAATACAAGACTTAGCATGATAAGATATATTGGACAAGAGGTGAAGGTCAAAAATATTAAAATAAGCCATACTAGTAATTTTCTATCAATTAACTTAGTATCAATGTTCAATATTCTTCATTTTCAAAAGTTTAAGAATTTATTTATTTTTTGGAATCTGTACCTTTTTCTCTATAGGCCCTTATTTTACATTAATTGTGTTCAAAAACTGTCTAATTTTATAGGAGTTATCAAAGCAATAAGCAAATGTTCTGATGTAAAAAAAACGAAACACAAAAATACATATGTTTAGTAGAAGTTG
Organism: Calophaca sinica; assembly: GCA_037113605.1. Classification (NCBI taxonomy): domain Eukaryota; kingdom Viridiplantae; phylum Streptophyta; class Magnoliopsida; order Fabales; family Fabaceae; genus Calophaca; species Calophaca sinica. The sequence goes on along the minus strand of CM073730.1, from coordinate 83,255,786 downwards.
AAGGATTTTGAACAATATTAGAACTATAGTGCTTTAGAAGAACAACAAATGGAAAAAAAATGTATGCGAACATTGCTTAACTCTTAACAACACTCCCGACATCATTATGTGATGAAATCGAAAAAATGGTGAATTCTTATTGGTGGGGTTCCGGAAGTAGCAATTCAAATGGAATTAAATGGATGTCTTTGGACCGCTTGTCAGTGATTAAGTCTCAAGGTGGCGTGGGATTTCAACAACTACAAGCTTTTAACCTTGCCATGTTAGGCAAGCAGGCATTTAAATTAATTTCAAGACTGGATAGCTTACTTTCTCAGCTACTTAAAGCCTGCTTTTTTCCAACAGGGAATTTTCTTGAAGCAAAAATTGGCCACAGTCCTAGTTTTGTGTGACGCAGTTTATGGCATATCAGGCCCCTATTGGAAGCGGGTAGGAGATGGGTGATAGGTGATGGTCGGAGCATTCCTGTTTTTAGTGCACCATGGTTGCACAACACACAGGTGCAGCGAATCATAACTACACACAACAACAATTTGGAATGTATGTATGTGAGCCAACTTCTATTGCCTGGATACAAGAAGTGGAATAGTCAGTTGATTAATAGCATTTTTTATCCGTAAATTGTTGCTCTAATCCTCCATATACCATTGTGCGGTTTGATCCGCAATGATCAACATATTTGGAAGCTGGACAGTAAAGGAGAGTACACAGTTCGCTCAGCATATCACTTGTGTCGCGACATTTTCCCACTTTTGGAGCATCAAACAATACCAGTAAATTGGAGCTTGATTTGGAAAGCAAATGTACCTCCCAAAGTTAAGAATTTTATTCGGAGATGTTGTAGCGAGGTGCTACCAGTTTTCACTAATTTATCTACAAAGGGAGTGCCTTGTTCTATGGAATTTGCTTGGTGTCATGTAGAGCCGGAAACTGCTTATCACATGCTATTACAATCTCACTTGAGCCGCCAATGTTAGGTTAAGGAGAAGCTTTAAAACAATATCTCAAGTTGCCTACCGCGTCATGCAAGCTTTGCAAATTTGTTTTTCGGGGTAGGTGCTTAACTTTCCCCAACCCAAGTCACAAACATTATGATAGTGTTATGGAGCTTATGGTCAAGCAGAAATAATTTGGGGTGGGAAAGCAAGGATAAGGGAGTGGATATGGTTATGCAGAGAGCCATACACATGTGGGAAGATTGGCAATTAGCAAAACAAATTTCTCAACCTAAAGAGCAACACCGAGTCGTACAAATATTGGCATGTGCTTGAGAGGTGAACAAAGCAAATTTCTGATGGCTAGAAAATAGGGGCAACGACAAAGATTAGAAACCAAAGAGGGAGAGGCATAGGGTCTACTTAGTGCACTTCATTGGGCATGTGAGTTAGAATTGTCTCATGTTGTCTTTCAACTTGATTCTCTTTTAGTTGTGGATAGTGTTCAAGCTAGCAGAAATGGTGCCTCTGAATTTGGGGCTATAATTCATAATTGTAGAGGCATTCTTATGTTAAATCCAAACTTTAATGTTGAGTTTATTAGGAGACAAGCTAATAGTTTCTCATTCCCTGGCTAGGGCGGTTATATCTTGTGTAACACCCCATTTTCGAAGTGCTACATTATAATAGTTATTAAACCCTAATCAAATAATTAAGCAATATAAATATGCTGAAAATAATATTTTATTAAAACTAATAATTTGACGCGTACATATCTATACGAAACCCATGTCTTGGGCCCACAATTTGTATGATATATATATATAGACTCTGACTCATTTATTCTGACTCACTGGCTGTAACACGTAACCGAAGAGAGTTACTCTTACTGAGTACCCTCTATATACTCCACCATGTGGGTGATGTCTTCATCAGGTCCATGCGCGTCTATTTTATATGAAAAGAAAATACAAAACAAGAAAAACAGAAGAAATGAGCTAAGAAACACAATACACACTATAAAATTGAGAAAGCAGGAATAGGAAGCATATATAAATGGCATCCACACACAAGCACAATAAATACCAGTGTTTACTTGGAATTATATTCATTATCTCTTGGTTCTGTACCACTATTTCTAAACCTAGCTCCTTCGACTTCCCTCTCACACCCCATCACCCTATTCATATTCTATTTCAAACTACTCTGCACCTAACTGTCAGCCTAACAGTGTTACTGTCCTTTCACCATTCTAACTCAGTTTCCCCTATAGTTTATCAAGTCTATCCTACCAGCTAAAGTCTAATAGTAATTGTTCCATATTCCTCTTATATCAATAATTTACCTCAATCACAAGCAGAGTCAACAGTCAAAGACAAAATGTATTTCAAGCATCAGACAACACAGAAAGCACATTATCCAACATATTATTCAGCAACATAATCACACAGATACTAACAATCATTAGCAACATGGCTCATCAACCATTATCAGTCATCACTTCCTTAATCAGCACTAATTACCAACAACTATATTAGCATCACATCATCCAACATTGATTATTAACTTATGGATTAACACTAGCGTCGCTCAGGCGATCTGCTACTGACATGTTATCAAAACATAAAGCAACCATGAGTTATTTATCCTAGGGTTTTCCATACACACCAACAATTATTCCTACGGTTGATGGATTAGCGACTACTATCCTTAGCAGTCGTCACAACACCCCTCTTAGGGTGTTGGGGCATCAACCTCTAGTAGGGATTGGGTCACCCTACGCACATTTATATACACTACTCTACCCTATTATCCCAAGAGTGTAAGGTTTCTTGCTCCCACTTGGATAGAAGACCGATGCAGCTGCTGCCACTCTCTGTGTCCTCGCAGCTCCTGCTGTTCTTACCCCTACCTGAGAACACTCCTAGAGGATTATCTACTAAGGACTTTCTGATGCACAAGATCCTCTCTTGAGGTAAGTGCAGAGCATACTTGCTCCTTAGTGGCCCCCCTAAGTCTCACTCCTATTCTCAATCTCTAGGATTACTTACTAAGGATTTTCTGATGTGCCAGACCCTCATCAAAGGCAAGCACAGAGCATACTTACCCTTAGAAGCTCCTAAAGAGAGAAAACTAGAGAGAGAAGAGGTTGAAACATACTTGGCTTAGAAGATTGCTGCTGCCCACGTCGCGCCCTCGGAGCTCCTCCACACTCTCCCAAAGGGCTTTGGAAGAAGTTGGGAAGAAATGGGGGGTTTAGGCCTATTTATAGGCAAAGTGGAGGTCTCCCCCTCTCACCACCGACTTGCATCGCATCACGATGGCAAGGTCGTCGCGTCGCGATGGGCGCATTCCAAATCCTTCATTTTCTCTCTTGCACCGCCTCATCTCGCTAGTGTTCCTCGCGTCGCGAGCCTTTCCTTTGTTATTTGATCGCGTCGCGAGCAACGCGATACAGAAAATTTTTATTTCTTTTAAATTCTAAATTTTTCTATAATACCCCTAACCTTATAAAATACTTAAATTTATTTATTACCCAATTTTCTCAAGATGTCACATTACTACCCCTTAAATAATTTTCGTCATCGAACGAAAATTCAGCTGTTGTTACTACTTTAGAAACTTATCCATAATTATTCCTTACCTACCCATCTTTTTCTTTATTAACAATTTATCCAAACATTAAGACTTTCACCATTGCCAACTAAATTACTGAGGTGATCAGTCTCGTAATTTGTTAACAATATGAAGTCATAATGTTGGCATAAACCGTCTCAGCAATTTTGCTTACTTCAAGAAATATCTTGATGAAACTTCGAGTAGAGTCATGGTTAAGAATGCCCAGGTTCATTCTTCACCACTTCCTACTATAAATTTCATGAGGGCTCACCACATCCTGGAATGCAATTACGACTCATAGTATATTTAACTAATACTTACCTCATTCATGACTGCTACTCATAGTATATACAGCTACTATCTACCTCATCATGTGTGTAACTGCCAATCACAACATAAGAGTAAACACAGCTACTACGTCTTACACAGCTACTCACCATGTGTGCAACTGCCAGTCACAACATGGGAGACAATCACGACTAACAACTATTCACCATGTGCGCAACTACCACTCGCAACATAGGAGACAACACGACTGCTATAATGAACACTCACCATGTGTGCAACTGTCGGTCACAACATGGGAGACATCACAACAACCAACACTCACCATGCATGCAAATGCTGCTCATGACATGGGAAACAGCACAATAACCAACACTCACCATACGTGCAACTGCCGCTCACGACATGGGAGACAGAACAACAACCAACACTCACCATGTGTGCAACTGCCGCTCACGACATGGGAACCAGCACAACTACTATGACTAATACTCACCATGTGTGCAACTGTCGATCACAACATGGGAAACAACATAGCTATAACTAACACTCGCCATGTGTGCAACTGCCGCTCACAATATGGGAGTCAACACGACTACAACAAATACGACTACATCTCACAATATGTGCAACTGCCGTTCACAATACTGTGCAACTACGATTCTTAGTCCATGTTTATGCATATGCAACAACTAGTCGGCTATTAAGGCACAACTCTCTATATTTTTTTGTATATCATTATCCTCACAAGTATTTTCCCCAGTACATCCTAGTTTATTATTTCTATTTCTTACTTTACCAGCTCTTATTATAGATCTAACAGCTTTTTCACTTAACCAAATCTTTTCATTATGAAATATTTATAATCTTATCAATAGTATCTAATACTAATGAGCAGTCAAATATTATTGTTTATTAAAAGTCATCCAGGAGCATAGATATGCACAGAAACAGCAGAAGATATTTTCATGTGAGCACACTTATTAGCAACCAAGAAATAAAAGACAAATAGGAGTATAAAAGTTCAACATAAGTACACATAAATACAAACTTTTATTTAAGCAGAAGATAAATTAAAAACTAACAAAAATACAAATACACATAACAAGTAATCATTAAATGTTTCCAACAAAAGAATTAGTAGTCAAATTGAAAATATAAGCAAACATAGATTTATTATAGAGGATACATATTGGTCATATACATTCTAGAAATACATAAAAGTCAAGAAAAATTTAGAAAACACAAATGTAAGTAGATTACATATATAAGCAAACAATAATTGTTCAACAAAGAAGAATTAGAAACATAAGCAAGTACAGAGGTAGACAGAGTACATCGAAGAAGAAATAAAAGAGGCAAGTAGGAATATGAACAACTAAAAGTTAGAAAACAAACACAAATCCTTGTGAACAGTGTTCATTTTAAAGAAGAATTTAGAAGGCACACATAATTTACATAAACAAAAGATTTATTTATGTGTAATAAGTGTGTACAAAAGTAGAAGTGTTTATTTACATTCGGTATAAGAAAGATGACTTTCTCAAAACTGATTCCGCTATTCAAGCTTGGGAGGATTCAGTTCCTTACGCATTACCTTGGGAAGTGACACTTATTTACAGAGTTTTTCGCTGGTAATTTCTTAGGATCTATTAGGGTATTTTTTCTTGATCCTTCGCCTGTCCCATGTCTAGTCCATGTCTTGCAGGTGTTGCTCCCCGCCTACATTCTCGAGATATATGTCCCGGTTTACCACACTCAAAGCATATGCGTTTCTTAAATGGGCAATCCTTTGCTACGTGTGGTCCTTTGCATTTAAAACATCTTCTCGAGTTCCAATGCCTTCCTTGGATAATTTCCATCTGCTGCGGTTATTGGCCATCATCTCTTCCATTAACTTTCTCAAACCGATTTTTTCGGTCTTCTTCCCTATCGCTAGTTTCTTGTTCTTGACTCCTTATAACTTTCTTATTCCAAAACCCATCTTTTTGATGATCGATATCCACCAACTCCATACAACGCTCCACTAGATCGGGAAAACCAGTTAGACGTAACGGTATTACCGATCGACGAAGTTCAAGTCGAAGCCCATCTTGAAATCGTCGACACATCCACTCCTCACTAGGGCTAAGCTGGTAATACTCAGAATATTTTACTAGAGATTCGAATCTAGAAGCATATTCCCCGACAGTCATCCTTCCTTGAGTTAATGCGTTGAACTCCTTAGCTTTCTGTTGTCTTGCTGTCCTGGGAAAATACTTCTCTAGGAAACAGTCTCGGAACAGTTCCCAAGTAATAGCTCGTCCTTCAGCCTCCAAAACTCTCCTTCTATTCTTCCATCATCCCTCAGCTTCACCAACCATCATAAATGCAGCACATGTCTCCATCCGATCCTCACTACAATGCATTGTTGTCAATATTTTCTCAATTTCTTGAATCCAGTGTTCGGCTCCTTCAGGGTCATACTCACCATTAAACTGAGGTGGTTTTCCCTTCAGAAAAACCATCAACCCAGTATCATCCATTTTTGCTTCCCATTGCTACCTTATGACTTCACGTTCCTCCCTAAGCATCGCTATCAGCTGAGCCTACTGCAGAACAGCAGTAGCCAAATCCCTTAAAGACCTTTCATTAATAGGTTCCTCCCTCTAATCTTCTGTATGAGGAGTATTGTCACTAATCGGATTACTAGTTTCCCCAAGGATGGCTCTAGCTTCATCCTCCTCAACTCGATCCATCTTAATCGCAACTGCCTAATTGAGGAGATTAACGACCTGAGATTATATTATACGGTGAAATCTAAAATAGTTTTATATATGTCAAAATATATCTATGGATCATACGAATATAAAGATTGAACGACAACTCTTGCTTGCATAATGTTTCTCTCTTCCCAATATGGCCACATACTCTTCCTTGTCGTCTTTAATCTTATCGAAGCTCCCTAATTCCCTGACTTGATCGCAAGTCCTTAACTTGCTTTCCCAAGGAGTATCCTTGGTTTTTGTTAAGGAATTGACGTATTCCACAAGGTATGAGGGAACATATCAATATATGCCCAATACCTCATGAGTTATCAAAAGAAGTCATCTTTATTTCCTAAAGATACTTAGCGGATACTCTACCCTTATCCAGACATAATTAATGTCCGGTGGAGACCCGACTAAACACAGCCAGTGACAACATCCTAACAATCCAACTGTCCGGTTAGGACTAAACTGCTCTGATACTATAATGTAACACTCTGTTTCCAAAGTGCTACAGTATAATAGTTATTAAACCCTAATCAAATAATTAGCAATATAAATATACTGAAAATAATATTTTATTAAAACTAATAATTTGACACGTACATATCTTTACGAAACCCGTGTCTCGGGCCCACAAGTTGTATGATATATATACAGACTCTCACTCATTGATTTTGACTCACTGGCTGTAACACGTAACCGAAGAGAGTTACTCATACTAAGTACCCTCTATGTACTCTACGATGTGGGCGATGTCTTCATCAGGTCCATGCGTGTCTGTTTTATATGAAAAGAAAATACAAAACAAGAAAAACAGAAGAAAGGAGCTAAGAAACACAATACACACTATAAAATTGGGAAAGCAGGAATAGGAAGCATATATAAATGGCATCCACACACAAGCACAACAAATACCAATGTTTACTTGGAATCATATTCATTATCTCTTGGTTCTGTACCACTATTTCTAAACCTAGCTCCATCGACTTCCCTCTCACACCCTATTCGTATTCTATTTCAAACTACTTTACACCTAACTGTCAGCCTAACAGTATTACTGTCCTTTCACCATTCTAACTCAGTTTTCCCTATAGTTTATCATGTCTATCCTACCAGCTAAAGTCTAATAGTAATTGTTCCATATTCCTCTTATATCAATAATTTACCTCAATCACAGGCAGAGTCAACAGTCAAAGATAAAGTGTATTTCAAGCATCAGACAACACCACATTATCCAACATATTATTCAGTAACATAATCACACAGATACCAACACTCATTAGCAACATGGCTCGTCAACCATTATCAGTCAACACTTCCTTAATCAACACCAATTACCAACAACCATATTAGCATCACATCATCCAACATTGATTATTAACTTATGGATTAACACTAGCGTTGGTCAGACGACCTGCTACTGACATGTTATCAAAACATAAAGCAATCATAAGTTGTTTATCCTAACGTTTTCCATACGCACCAACAATTATTCCTACGGTTGATGGACTAGCGACTACTATTCTTAGCAGTCGTAGTCACAACACCCCTCTTAGGGTGTTAGGGCATCAACCTCTAGTAGGGCTTGGGTCACCCTACGCACATTTATATACACTACTCTACCCTACTATCCCTAAAGTGTAAGGTTTCTTGCTCCCACCTGGATAGAAGACCGTTGAAGCTACTGCCACTCTCTGTGTCCTCGCAGCTCTTGTTGTTCTTACCCCTACGTTAGAACACTCCTATTTAGCCTACTAAGCCACTCTCTTCCTCTACTCTTAGACGATTACCTACTAAGAACTTTCTGATGCACAAGATCCTCTCTTGAGGCAAGTGCAGAGCATACTTGTTCCTTAGTGACCCCCCTAAGTCTCACTCCTATTCTCAATCTCTAGGATTACTTTCTAAGGGTTTTCTGATGTGCCAGACCCTCATCAAAGACAAGCACAGAGCATACGTACCCTTAGAAGCTCCTAAAGAGAGAAAACTAGAGAGAGAAAAGGTTGAGACATACCTGGCTTAGAAGATCGCTGCTGCCCGCGTCGCGCCCTTGGAGCTCCTCCATGCCCTCCACACTCTCCCAAAGGCCTTTGGAAGAAGTTGGGAAGAAATGGGGGGGTTTAGGCCTATTTATAGGCAAAATGGAGGTCTCCCCCTCCCACCACCGACTTGCATCGCGTCGCGATGGCAAGGTCGTCACGTCGCGACAGGTGCGTTCCAGATCCTTCGTTTTCTCTCTTGCACCGCCTCATCCACTACTAGAAATCAGCTATTTAGTGACTGATTTAGAGACCCAAAAAAACTAGTCACAATAGAGACCGATTTAGAGACAGAATTCTTAGAATTATTGATAAAAAAAGTGTGGTTGCTAAATTAGTCGCAAAAATTATATTAGCGACCGATAATTAGCGATCGAAATATCGGTCTCTAAACCGAATTTTTATTCGCTATAAAAAATTTAAAAAATATTTACCAATTTTAGCGACCGATAATTAGCAACCGAAATATCAGTCTCTAAACTTCTCTAAAGTTTATTTTACACTATACGGTGCGTTTTGCATTTGATGCGTTTCAACTTAACCCTCTATTAGTCTCTGTTAGTCACGGACTCACACACTCACCTATGAATTGAAACCCTAGCGGCCTCTCGTCTCTCTCGTCTCACCTCTCAATCTCTCTCATCTCACCCTCTCCGGCTCGCCGCCATTTACTGCTTCGTATTCCCCTTTTTCTCTCCTTCTTCGAAAAAAACCACTCTCCTTCACTAGATTCTCCCATTCTGGCAATGTCAGAAACTCAAGGAACTTTTCAATTCGTGCCTCCTCTTCTGGGATTCTGGTTTGTTTTCTCTTTCTGGGAATACCCTTTTGAAAAAAAAATATATTTTCTTTTCTTTTTATTTCTGGGGTTTTGGTTTTGTTCCACACTCTCTCATTTTCTCTTCCGCTTCCTTGTTTTTAGTTGTGACTTTGCCTGATTATGGTGCTGGCAACCTCCGGAGTGTCAGGAATGCTATCAGATTCCTCGGGTTTGAAATCAAAGATGTAAGCTTTTTACTCCATTTCTTAATGGGGTTTCTTTTGTTGCTGAGTTTTTGAATCTGAAACAACTGTGTTACTACTAGGTGCAAACCCCACAAGACATTTTGAATGCAAGCCACTTAATCTTTCCTGGTGTTGGAGCATTTGCACCTGCTATGGAGATGTTAACCAAAACTGGGTAATTTTTGTTTTGTCTTTTTTTTTTTCCCTCAATTCAGTTCTTTGATGAGTTAGTAATTAGTAGTAGTACTATTCTTGTGAGGAGACATTTCTGAAGGGTTAAAGTAGTAGGCTAGTGAAGGAAAACAAAGGAAAGGACAGGGTATTATTTTCAAATTATGCAATACTAATGTTGATTTTTTTTATACCAATGTTGATCTTTACTCTCGTTTGTTGGATTAAAATTTACTATGTACATTAAGAATGAGTTAAACCAAGCTCCTATATATGTATTGGAATTCACAACTACTGTACTAATTCATAAGTAAGATGGGGTATTAAAATCTTGGGGATAATCAAGTTGGAATTTGCAAAAGATTGGTGGTTGTTCTGTAATGTATACATTTGGTATTATGTATAAATCAAACTCATTTTGTACACATCTAATGTGCCTTTTAAATAGCAAAATGTCTCATTGTCTCTGTAGTCTGTAGTTCTGCTGAATTTACCTTAAGCATTGTCATTTATACATTCAATGTTCTTCTTAGGCAATTTAGTTTTTATTTTTGCTAGTTTGCACTCTGAATGTTAGCTTGAGTTAAATGTTTTATTTTGTTATTCATTTTAGTATCAAGCTTCAAGCAATATCGTTTTTTTGCAGGATGGGTGAAGCACTATGTTCATATATTGAAAAGGATCGCCCGTTTTTAGACATTTGTCTTGGACTTCAATTGCTTTTTGGATCTAGCGAGGAGAATGGAGCAAGTCGGTTATAAAGTCCTCCTTTGTTTTTGTTATATTTGATAATCCTTCAATTCCTCTCTGAACATTTTGATATTATGGCATAAATGGTTACCAAGATTTCCATCCAAGTAGATGTGAAATTAAACAACGCTTTTGAAGTTTTGATCTATTAAATAAAATATATGCTTCAATAAAAAACATGATATGAAAATGTAACAACTATTCACTTTTCGTCTATTTATCAACTTAGGCCAGTTCAAATGAAAGGAGAATCTTTTGCCTTGTATTTTATTTTAAAGGTGTATCATGTAGCATAAGATTTTCTTATAATTGACCTTGGTAGAGCTGGTGCTTCAATGTATGCCTTCTACAGCTGATACAGTCCTAGTTTATGAGATGAGAGGAATGAATTTAAGCTTGAGATGTGCAGAGAAACTTTGGAACCATATGGTTTTTTTTGGGGGGGGGGAGGTTTAAACTAGGAGTAAGACAAAGTCAAAAAATATATGGAATGCAAGTTTTGTAAGACACAAGTTATCAATGGTTTAGAGGGGGGCTGGGGACTGGGGATCAAATCATCCCATAAGTTCAACAGTTCATGTATCTTGAATCCATCTAACAAAGCAATGGGAAGATTAATGGGGATTTCACACATTGGATTTGTCCAAACTAGTTGGATGAAATGGAAAACAATACCTCAGGTATAATTTGCAATCACAAAGTGCCATCAAATCAAAGTTAGTGAACTTATAGCAGACAACTATGTGACCAGTGCCGTTCTTTGGTTGTTGTTGTAAATTCATTTTTCTTAAATCACATGTTTGGAGATATTATTATTTTTACCTGACATATTTCATTAATGTCTAATCTATGCTTTACTTCTAATTACCGATGTAATATTTCTTTTTATGACAGAAGCACTGTGGGAAAGTAAGAGAGAAATGTTTGTTGCAACTAGAGGTAATTGCTTGAATGTATGCTTAATCAGAAGTTATAGTATTGACTATTTTCTTTTATAGCTTGTGAATGTACTTTGCAGCATAAATTGAATTGTTTTCATTTGATATGAATATGAATTGCTTGAATAGAGGGCTTTAGTATTTTTCCAAATAGGAAAGAACGACCTTGCTTGAGCACATGGTTTCCCTTTTCTTTGGTTGATGTTTTCATGAGCTATAGGAAATTGATTCAGAAAGCTTCATGTTATGGTTTGGAATAATTGTTTTCTTCTTGGGTAGAAATTTTAGTATGTTCCTGAGTTTTTATTTTATTTTAACTGTTTAAATCCTCTCTGGAAATCAGGCGGATGAGTTACATTCTCCCAAGCAATTTTTGCAGCAGTGGAGCAGTGGTTCCAATGTAAACATAAAGGGTCAACGGATCAAATTACTTCACCACCTGATGTACTGAAATTTGTCTTGAAGTTGGTAATAGTTCAGTTTGATGATGATATATTTGTTCAAGTGGTGAGCTATACCAGTAACAATCTTGGTAAGGAGCAGCATTGGAATTATGCTAGCAACTGAGGGACACAATTTGGTGGCAACAACAGGGTTTAGATCTAATGGATTGGGTAGGAAGCAACTTTAGAAAGTGGTTAAAGGAAGTAACACACCCAATTGAAAGGAAAGGGGAGCATGTGTCCAGCATACATGCTGCAACATTGGTTAAGGAGGAGCTGCAAAAATTACACTGCTAGAGTGATATGCTGTCAATTTTGGCAGGTTGTAATGTCATATTTTGACTTGTAATTAGGTGCAGGAGCTGTAAAATTAATGTTTGGCTTAAATTGATGTGTTAGTGGTTCAACTTTTGGATCTTTTGCTATCTTGTAAGCTGATGTTGTAATCCTGGCTCATCATGAGCTTTTTTCTATGTCAGTAATAAAAGCTTTATTTGTCTTTTCAAAAAAAAATATTATATTTCTATTTTTTTTTTAAAAAGCATGTAGTAATGACCGATTTAGCGACTGATTTTGTAAAAAATTTTACAAAATTTTACAAAATCGGTCGCTAAATCGGTTTCTAAAATCGGTCGCTAAACCAGTCACTAAAATCGGTCGCTAAAGCGATCTCTAAATTCGGTCGCTAAATCGGCCTCTACATTCGGTTTCTAAATCGGTCACTAAATTCGGTCTCTAAATCGGTCGCTAAATTATCGGTCGCTAAATCGGTTGCTAACAGTTAGCGACCAGTGGTTTAGCTACCGATTTTTTATGGTCGCTAATTCGGTCGCTAAAGTCGGTAGCGACCGATTTTCCCTATTTAGCGACCGAAAAATCGGTCTCTAAATGACCTTTTTTTTGTATTGATCTTGCCAGTGTTCCTCGCGTCGCGAGCCTTTCCTTTGTTATTTGATTGCGTCGCGAGCAAGGCGATACATAAAATTTTGATTTCTTTTAAATTCTAAATTTTTCTATAATACCCCTAACCTTATAAAATACTTACATTTATTTATTACCCAATTTTCTCAGGATGTCACATCTTGGGCTAATCCCCATGTCTTTGAGTTAGTACCTACTTGTATTGGTGACTTTATTAATTTAGAAATGCAATGATATTATTTTCCTAAAAAAAAACAACAAATTACTCAAAAAAAAAGAAAAAATGACCTTGTAATATTAAACAATGAGGTGAGAATATGCATTCTTGATCCTAATGCTGCTATTCATTAAACTTCTTTAAATTGAACTTGGCTTCTGTATGATCCGAGACAACATGTTAGGAATGTCTTTGCCTAAATTTGTAAAATTCCAAAGGCAAAAATCTATAAACTTAAAAAAAATATAGGCTTAAATATGTTATTCGTCCTTGCAAATATGGGTTGTTTTGAATTTAGTCCCTACAATTTTTTTTTTCTTCTTTTTAAACTCTACAATTTGGATCGTTTTGTTTTTCGTCCTCTGAATTTAATTAAAAAAAAATGTACTGATTTGGGTAAGTCACACGAGTAATTTTTAGGCTAAATTATATTTTTAGTCCCTTATCTTTATTTTAGGTTTCAATTTGATCTTTTTTTTATTTTTTGTTTCGAAATGATCTCTTATATTGCAAAGTTATACCAATGTAGTCTCTCTTTTATTTTTTTTCGAAATGACCTCTTACTTTACAAAAGTTATCCCATATGGTCCAATTTTTCTAAAATAGTCTCTTATTTTACAAAAGTTATTCCAATGTGGTCCTCTAGTACCACAATTTGAACAGAAAGGACTAAATTGGTATAACTTTAAAAAATAATAGACCATTTTGAAACAAAAAATAAAAGAGGAACCAAATTAAAATTTAAAATAAAAATAATGGATTAAAAGTATAGTTTAGCCTGATTTTTATTATATTTATTTTGTTCACTAAATGCACAGCTTTGCAATTTAAATTTCCAACTAATTATGACACCACTGAACACAGACCAGGATAAGGCTTTCATCATCTCTCTCTCAGTAAATTTAGCTTTGCTTACAAAGTTGGTGTAACTAGCTGTTCAATCATGTATGGAAAATGATGCAACAAAGAGGGAAATTCCACTGATGAACAGTGTAGTCAGAAACAGTCAAATGAAAATGTAAATTGCCTAAGATAGGGGAATATACAATAAGGCCAAAAAAGGGTACAGGTTACAAAGACCTGAAAACTGCTTTAATCATAGCATGAAACCATGACAAGTTCCTTTCAAGGCAAAAAAAAAAAAAAGGAAAAAACATGGAACCCCACATAGTTTTAACTTTTTATCCTTTTTTCCATGCATTCACTTGTATTTATTGATTTTACCTCTAAAAGTTAATAACATGAAGAACAGAAAAAAAACCAAAGGACAAGTACTTGTGTACTTCTTGATAACTACGCTTCATCACTTGCACCAATTGGTCAATAACCATAATACAAAACAAACCGCTATTATGTGGGATGAATTGCTATATACATAGTGCTTGTATGTTTGTGTCCAAGTATGTGATTTGGTTGGTACATATTTGCATAAGACATAGAGAGAGATGGAGAACGGAGAAAATGGAGGGAGAAAGGTGGTTGAGGGAAGTGATGTAGGGAAAGAAAATGAAGAGGTTCTAAAGAAGATTATTGCAAGCCATCCTTTGTATGAAGTATTGATTGAGTCTCACATAAACTGTTTGAAGGTATAATTTCAATCATTTTCTTTTCTTGGCTATTTTTGTTTTACAACTATATATTATGAATTGGTTTAAATATGTTTCTAGTCCATATAAATTACTCTCTTAATAGCTTAGCCCATACAAAATTTTTCATTGATGTCTACTCTCCAATTTGGTGATTTCAAAGACTAAACATCGATGAAAATTTTCACTAAAATCATCAAATGGGGGTGTTGACATAGATGAAATTTTTTTGTAGAGACTAAACATAATAGATGGTATTTTATAGAGGCTAAAAACATATTTAACCATTATAAATTAGCGAATTATTATCCTTTGTGGGTAACTATTATGAGAAAGGGACAGAAGCCATTAAAGCATACTTTATATCTTTTTAGAAGGATATATATAGCTTAGGACCACGACGACCGCGAGGAATATATACTTACTTACAAAATAAAATAAAATAAGTTCTTTTCTTGCAATGGATTCCCTAAAATATGTTATAAAGAATACCCGAAAGGGGTAAACAAGACAAGAAAATGGTAGAGAAGAAAATAGTGGTATAAATGGTCTTTTTTTCAATGGGTTTTGGCTTTGAGAGGTTTTAACGAGGTATTACCATGTTGTTACGGGTTGGAGTACCCCATGTACTCCCGTAATAAAAATCTCTTTGCTTATCAAAAAGAAGAGAAGAAAATAGTGGAATTTCCTAATTTGATCTTGCTTTCACTTTAATTATTTTTGAAATGGGAACAAATTTGATATTTTACGGAAATAGGGGCATGTCAAGGAATTATGTATCTTTTTGTGCATGCATGATGTGTGAATATACCTTTTTCCATTACTTTTCAGGTGGGATCCGAGGAAGATGGAGAGTTTGATATGACAAGTGATGCATGGAAGAAGCTGGTCAACTCAAAGTCCAAAGAAACTACTAGCCCAAACACTTCGGAACTTGATCACTTCATGGTATTACAATGGCTCTTAATATATAATTTTTTTACTGGGATTTCTTTTTATAAATGATTAATATATGATGTGATATTTAAAAAAAGATGTTACATGTTTTGTTTTGTTTTGTTGACAAATTTAGTTGTTTTGATTTTAAAGGTTTTCATATACAAATTGGTCCCCTCTAAAGGATGAACTTTATTATTATTATTATTAACACATAGGATATAACTATATGTGTGTGTGTGTGTGTGTCTAGTGCTGCATATTATTTGGTTAGCTGTTACCTCAGCTGGTCCCTATGACTGTTGAGGAATTGAATTATTTTTTGATGATGATGGAGTAGTTGCTGATTGTAAAGATATTATTGCTCAAATAAAAATAGTGCCTTGGGGTTGATTTAATTGTAGGGGTGGTAAAAAGGTTGATCTTTATTTTTCAGATTGGTGTTCTAGTCCAGTGGGTTGTCTTCAAGCGACTTTGATGTAACGGGTTGAAATATCCTTTTTACACTCTTTTAATAATATTTTGTTTATAAAAAAAAGCAAGCTAACAATTTGAGGAACTAAATTATTCATATAAATATCTCGGGAACCAAAACATTTCACGAGTAACATTTTTTAGGGTCAAAATTATATTACAGTCCTCCAAAACCTTCAATTTACTCATGCGTATAACGAAATCTTAGACCGAACCCCCAACCCATGCAAATTTATAGGTTCTTTTTCTAACTATATATGTGTGCTCATAGTCATGAATTTCTTATGTGTATAATGAAATCTTCGCCTCACGTGTATGATCTATGGGCATGGACAGAAAGCATATTGCATGGCAGTGAGCAAGCTCAAAGAAGCGATAGAGGAACCAACAAAAGAAGCAAAGGCTTTCATCAATGCAACGTATATTCAACTGAAAGAACTTAGTGAAGCAAATAACCCGCAACTTAGTTTTGATAATTAAGTAGCAATAAGAATGTTGGTGATGGTTATTTCGTTATTATTATTACTTTTGGACAAATTGTTATCCCGTTATTGCAACTTGGTCCTCTCTCCCGAGCACAATTTGCTTAGTTGCATATTTTGAAGAACTTTCTCAAAGTCTCAAAACCAATTGCTTTCTGGTTTCGTATAATAAGTGTGTTTCCTTGGTATTTGGTAGGTATTCAAATATAAACTTAGTTGCTTTAATCTCTCTCTCTTTCTAGGGCATCAAGCACATCAACTAATAGAGATAATGTCTCGCTGGTGCAAATGTTTATTTATATTTTATATTATGATTTTATAAGGATAATTTTTAAAGATGTGTGAAAGTGATTATAACTTAAAATGTATTTAAATAATTTGAGAAATGAAATTTTTTTAATTATAAAACATATACCACATTAATAAATTAAATTAAATATAACAAAGAGATTTTATTAAATGACTAATTATAATAAACGACATTTCAGTGTAATCTATATTAGTATAGAAACCCATGCCATGCAAGGGTGTGTGTCTTATAAATATTTTTATAAAATAATGAAATCATTATACAATAAATTTTTTTCTTAAAAATTTGTAAAAGGACGCATATACATAAATTTATATAATATTTGATTTATTTTAATCATGGGTCACAAATTGTAACCATTTTTAAGTTATAATTATATAACTAATAAAATAGGCTATGATTCTTTTGACTCGTGCCAAGCATGAGGTAATTAAGGTTGGTAGAATAGGGATATTTGATGTGAAAAATGTATTATTATATTTAACAAATGTTATTAATAAAAAAGAAAAGGACAATAATTTGTATAAAAAATATTAAGACTTTAGATTTTAAACTTAGCACGAAAAATATTCATCCTCTTGAATTAACTGAAATGTATTTTTAAGTGTAAATGATTTATATATTTATAAAATATTTAAATATAGATATTAATGTTTTTTATGTAAAATATTAGGGTTTAGGGTTTATATCTCCCCACTAACATAACATACTAATTATTTGTTCAAAAAAATAGATGTCAAGTAAAAATCTAAACTCATGCTAAATGTAATCAGAAATATGACAACATTTTATTAAAGCATGTGAACCACTCAATAACATGGATGTACATGCTCACCCCCTTTACTACATGGTATCTGCTCTGCATGATATTTATTAAAAATATAAATTCCAACAATTTTTTTTTCTAAATTGTTCAATCTCTTTATAGTATACATTAATGATTGCATCATGATATTAATGGCTTTTGCACAAACTATAGTATATTTTTACTCTGAAATTTAAATATTAATATAGTTTTATTTAAATATTAATATATTTTTATTTAAATAATATTATACTTTCATGAAAAATATCCATATATGATATATGTATGATATAATTTTTCTTAGTTTATCATACTTTTATTTATAATTACTTTTAAAAATTATATTGGTGTATCTTCATGTAAATATTTCAACAATTTGCATTAGTTTATATATATTGTATGATTTATGCTACAGAGTTATACATTAGTTTATCAGTTTTTTCCTTGTAATATATTCAATCTCTTTAAAGTATATTTTTAGTCTAAAATTTAAACTTAATAATTTTATTTAGATAATAATATGCTTTCATAGAAAATAGTGATATGTATGATATATTTTTCTTTAGTTTATCACACTTTTATTTATGAATTACTTTTAAGAATTAGACACTAATGTGTTTTGATAAAAAAATATTATCATACATATGATCCAACGGACAATTTATATCAAAAAATTAAACTTTAGAAATGATTTTTCAACCCGTGCCATATACAAGTATGTATATTTTATAAACTTTTCTATAAAATAATTGAAACACTATATATAATATTTTTTCCAAACATTTGTAAACAGACCTGTATATATAAATTTATACAGTATTTGATTTATTTCAATCATAAATCACAAAGTATAATAATTTACATATAAATATAATATTTTTCGTGTAACGTATTATGTTTTCTTTTAATATATTTATCCCCGTGTCTTATGCTTTATATGTTATGTTAAAAGAAAATTGTAATTTTCTTCTATAATAAAAAAAAAATGTTAATAGTTTATATTAGAAAAATGATATTAATGTTTTCTAACAAAAAAAAGAAAAGAAAATTTATAATAATGCTTAATTTCTATTAAAATATTCATCCTTTAAATATTACTATTTTTATTTAAAATATTCAATTTGCTTATAATATATTTTTAACTCTAAAATATAAATATTAATATATTTTTATTTATATCTTAATACATGTATATATAAAATATTTATCTCTGTGTGATTTATTTTTGCTCTTAGTTTATCATATTGTTATTTATAATTCACTTTATGACTTAGACAATGGCGTAGTTTCATGTGAAATATTTATTCTCGTCTATTGTAAGTATTTACCTCCATCAATATGCTTTCATATAAATTTTTTAGCTCTATGTAAGTTATTTGGATCTATATATTAGGTTTTATTATATAGTTTATATTTCTATGAGATGTACATATTCATCAATAATTGAAATTTAATCTATTAATTGAAAAACCAAACTCTAATAAGAATCAAAATTAAAATGTAACTTAAATAATAGTCCTATTTAATAATTTTTATCGCATTAAATATTAGCAACAATATTTTTATAGTATGATGGTTCATAGTTAGCACGGTTCTATATTAAAAATGTAAAAAAAAAATTACTTATATTAAAATAAATGAATGTTTAATTTCTATTAAAATATTCATCTATATTAATTAGTTTAGATTTTAATATTTTTTTCATGTAAAACGATTAATGGTAGGCATATTCAAACCAGAGTTAACTTAATTTTTTTAATGCTTTGTAAATAATAAAATTGCAATATTATTAATTATGTAAAACATGTGAGTCACGTAAAACACATTGAAAGTATTGTATCGCAAAACTGAAAAAATTTAGAACAATACAACATTAAAATAAATCTAAAGTAGAGATACAATATCTTAATAAAATATATTTTCTAAATTAAATTCTAATTTAAGATAAAAAAATTATCAAAAAGTAAAAAAAATTGATTATAAAAAAGATTAAAAATAAAAATATTAATTTCATAAATTATATTTGTATCACTCATAAATTATAAGTAATACAAAAAGCTAAATATATGTGAAAAACATTTAATTATATTATAATATTCCATGTGAATGAAGCTTTAGACACGAAGGGATTTTTTTGGTAGCCGAAAGGGAAGTTAGATAGAAACCTTTTTTTGGTGTACAAAAAGGCAAAATGGTAAAGAAATACTCCATCCGGTTCATATTATAAGTCACAAAGACAAAAATCACACAGACCAAAAAGAAGTATTAAAATAGGCTAATTTTATTTAATTTCCCTAAATATTTAATTTTCTTTCCAAATATATCCCTACTAAAAAATGACGGTTAATTAATAGACACAAATTCCACTAACTATATTTATTACCAACCCCTCAAGCAAATAAGGGCATAATAGGAAACTAAATTTAATGTATGTGAAAATTGGTGAATGTTTCTTATATTTTGGACCCAAAAAATATACGCTTTATCTCATAAATTTTTTAGAGTTTTCTCTCACATAATAATCCACCGGACATTTTGTTCTAGAATTATCAAAGCTTATATAGTGGAGTACTCCCTCTGAAATAAATTATAAGTAAGTTGAGCTAAATTTGGTTCATTGAATAACTTATGCACGCCTTGATTTTGTCACGCTGAGAATTGTCACTAATTTCTGATTGAGGATTTCCAGAAAATAATTACTCCCTCGGGAATGAGTTATAAGCAAGTAGAGCTAAATTTGGTTCATTGAATAACTCATGTATTTAAATGCATGAGTTATTCAATGAACCAAATTTAGCTCCACTTGCTTATAACTCATTCCCCAGGGAGTAATTATTTTGGATTTGGATCCTCTCCCACGTTCTTTTTTCTCAATCCCTCTCCATCAACAAATCCCAGTCATCACTTTAATCTAACGGCTGTGATATCAAAACTTCAAAAACGAAAAAAAATCTTGTACCTCACCGCTTGCCCACGGGACCTGAACGTTGACGAAGATGGCACCGGTGGCCCCTTACGGCAGCAGCGTGATGCACTTCTGGGGCTTGTGGCAGTGCTAACACCCCTCTTCATTCTACTTCCATTATCCAATCTATTATCCTTTCGTTTGTTTTTTATTTTCAATTAAGTTGAAAAAATCGATTCTTTTCATGTTTTGATCGCTGCTTCTTGTCCTTGTTTCACAGACAATGGATGCAATTCGTTCCGTTTTGTAGTGGTTTCTACCCATGATCTAAGATGCTTGGTTTCTTCCCAATTGTTGGATTTTATTTTTAATTGCTGAGATGGTAGCAAATGAGGTTCTGAGTATTGGGGTTGTATTAATTGTTGAGATGTAACAAGCTTTGGGTTTTGCTTTGAGAAGGTGTTGGTTATTGTGATGATTTTTGTGGTTTGTAAAATGCATTTTCAAGATGGATTATGCAGTTATGGTTATTATAGCAGCGTAAGAGGCCATGTCCTTTGTCCGGTGATGGAGTCTAAAGACGGTGCGAGAACGAAACTCGGAACTGGTTTTGCATTGGCGAATCCTTTTTTTTTTGTTTTTACTATGCACTTGCGAATTCTGATTTTGAGGAGAGAGCTTTTTCGTTTTTTATTAAATTTTCCCTTTTAATATGACAGCCATTCGATTAAACTAATGGTTGGGATTTGTTGACGTAGAGGGATTGATAAAAAAGATTGTGGGAGAGGATCCAAATCCAATAATTTTCTGGAAATCCTCAATCAGAAATTAGTGACAATTCTCAGCGTGGGTATAGTAAGGCAATCTCCAATGGAGTATCCAAAAAATGGGTACCTAAATAGACCCTACACATACACATCACTCATTTTTATATTTTTAATTTGGGTACCTATTAGGTACTTAATCCCTCCAACCCAGCACCTCTAAAAAATTACTAAATAGGTCCTACCAATGACTCTACATTATCACATATCAACAAATATTTATTTAATATAACATGTGGGGCCCGCATGTGAGGAGAGAGAGTGGGTTCCTATTTTTATAGAGCCTGTACTTTTTCTTTCTGAACTATTTTTTATAAAATAATTTTTTGAAATAGAGGAAAATTAATCAATATCATAGAAAAAGGGAATATCCTAAACAAAAATAAATCAACAGAAAACCAACATTAAAAAAAATTCCAAAAATATTTTCCCTTGTTGACAGGGGCAAAAGATAAATGCGATTATCTTTCCATTCTTGCGTTTTTTAAAATCGGTAGATAATGATCATACATATCCTTTCCATCCTTTTGGAAATTTGGATTTATAGTTGATGTTGTATGTAACCACACGTGCATGTGGCATGATATGCTTAGATTTTTGATTTCCCAATGTAGAGTCATATAAAATTATAAATTGTTGATGCTCTTCTGTAAGCCACATAAATCATGATATTATTTTAGTAATGGTTTCTTGTTTTGGTGGTTGACTGGAAATCACATTCAACTACTGCAAGATCTTACGTGTCAAAAAGGGTGTAAGAATAGAAGTAACTCTTGATATGTATCAAAAATGGTTAAATCACAAAAAAAAGATAAATTATAATTTAATTCAGCAAAATTATCAAGGATGCCTAATAAAGTGCTCAAATCACAACTCAGTAACAGTAATCTTAAAGTGGTCATATGTTAATTATCATCTGAAGCAAGATGATAATCAGTCTGATCATATATGTCCTCAAAAAAGAATGTTGTCATTGCATGAGTCTTGCCTTCTGATGTAATACTACAGAGAAGAGGCATAAACCATGAATCCCACGTTCCATTGCTTATCTTGCTAGCTGAAGAAAATAGGGAAGCATCAATAGTTGTGAAAACTAAATCACAGCAGCCACACAACGTCAAGCTTGGTTGTTTTGTTTCTCTACATGAAATAATAATATGTATGTAAGCAAATAATGATCATGAAAAGTTCTTTAAAAAAAAGTATAATATTTTACCCCAATGTCAATAAGAACTATCTCAATAGATAAAGGCACCTTGTTGGAGTGTAGGGATAATGCCGTGTGACACATTCGATAAACACCAACAACTAAACTCCAGTTTCGATCCATAACAAATATGTCAGATATGAAATCATGGTTATGGGATCCATTTGTTAGTGAGGTAGATGGTTTTAAAAAAATCAAGAATCAAGAAGACCGCTAAACAAACAAATGAAGGTTAGCAGGGTTAGGACTTGGATGTGTTTATGACTGAATTTATAGGATTATTGAGTATTTGATTTTTGAATTTTACATCAATTTATGAAACGAATTATGGTACTTCATTACTATTCAATATTCTGATTATGATTTTAATTTCGATTGTTTTTTTTTTTTTGATAAGCAAAGAAGATGTATTAATAAAAAAATAGAGTACAAGGGGTACGCCGAACCCATATTTACAAATGGTCTAGGGAGGAAGTGCCTCATTAAAACCCCGACGGCCAAAACCCATTGGGAAAAAGACCGAAAGGGGAAAAAGAGTACGACAACCAACCCTAGCAAGGCCAAACAACAGTAGCATCATCAAAGTTTAAGACATTGAATAGGATTCATGCACCAATTAGAAAAAATAAAACTCCTCTTACGGCCTTCCCTAAAGATAAACCACCCCCATGAGCTATATTTGATTTGAGCCAGTAACTTGCTAGCATCCTTACCATCATCTCTAAAGATGACCAGCATGCGAAGGTTCCAGATATTCCAAACAACGACCAACCAAATCGGATATCTCACTT
Source organism: Calophaca sinica (assembly GCA_037113605.1). NCBI lineage: Eukaryota > Viridiplantae > Streptophyta > Magnoliopsida > Fabales > Fabaceae > Calophaca > Calophaca sinica. Next base: position 83,232,393 of record CM073730.1, on the reverse strand, counting down.
TGCCAAGTTTCTTACCGAGTTCCCAAACTGTATAAAATGCTCCATACAATTACCCGACAAAGCTCCATCACCCCTAACCAATTCAAGACTGCACTCCAAATACCAAGTGAAAAAGTGCAAGAAAAGAACAAGTGATCTCTATCCTCATTATGCATAGAGCACAAAACGCAAATCCCGACTTGAGTACCAAGATCACACCCCTCCGTTGTAATTGATCACAAGTGGGTAACCTATTGAGAAATAACCTCCAAGCCATGAACAAAATCTTAGAAGGCAGAAGTATGCCATACCTTTTTTAGAATCTTTGTCCAACTCGAGGCTGCGTTCTCCAATGAAAGCTACTGTAGCAAATTGTTGTATGCAGACTTGATCAGAAACCACCTTCCTCAAGTTTCCAAAGCCATTCATCATCCGTGTCTTGCTTTGGAGATACCTGCTCAGGATATCGTTTAATGCTTGAACTTGAGCTTCTTCCCAACCGAAAATCCTCGGCCAAGCGACACTCCACTGCCAACGATCATCAATCCAAGCCCCCAAGTCAGAAACAGAAGCCTCCTTATTTGTTGCAGCCGAATAAAGACGCGGAAATAGATCCATTAACTTTCCTTCGTTTGACCAATCAACAGTCCAAAAACAAAATTCCGAGCCGTTACCAAGTTTTGGCTGCACCAAGTCAAGAAACCAGGTAGTCTTGTGTCACGAGATCCCTCCACCATAACGAAGATGTCGGGCCATGAGTATACAGGCCTAATCCATTACCAGTGATGTTACCATATTTATGCGATAACAGCTCATACCAAATTGCCTCTTTATCATTTAAAAACCTCCACTTCCATTTAGCCAGCAAACTTCTATTGAATAACTCCAAATTCTTAATCCCCAGACCACCCTGATCTTTCGGAAGACAAATTTGCTCCCACTTTACCCAACTAATCTTTTTGGACTCTGCACTACCTCCCCACAGAAACTTCCTTTGCATAGCAACTAGAACCTTGAGTACTTTCTTTGGCACTTTGTAGAAGGAAAAGAAGTATAACGGTAAGCTAGATAACACTGAATTAATCAAAGTAACTCTACCTCCATAAGATAATTGTCGACTCTTCCAAGTAGATAGTCTTCGCTTAAAGGAAGAAATCACTGGCCTCCAGGTAGCTTCTTTCCTCGGATCCACCCCAATTGGGATACCCAGAAACTTGAACGAATTATTTCCTATTGCACATCCTAAGAATGTCGAAGCAGCTAACAAGAAGCTCTCCTCGACATTTACACCAATGAGGTTACTCTTGAAGAAGTTTATACTTAAACCAGATACCACTCAAATCCTCTCAAAAGAGTCTTCATACACCAAACATTGTCCCAAGAATCCTCCCCAACAAGAATTGTATCATCTGCATATTGAAGAATCGGATATGAAATTTGCTCACTCACCTTATACTTTTGAACCACCCAATATCCACCGCTTTGATTCACAAGACCAGCCACCCTCACCGCTATGAGGAAAAGAACGGTGCCAAAGCGGTCACCTTGTTTTAAACCCTTTTGCATAAGAAATTCATCCGTCGGGCTTAGTTCACCGTAATCGAGGCGAAGTTCGATGAAACGCATGACATCATCCACCTTCTCCATTGTTGGCTAAATCCCAATCTTGTCATCATGTAGTCCAGATAACTCCAAGATACCGAGTCGTAAGCTTTTCTAAAGTCAACCTTCAGCATCAAGCACTTCTGTTTTCTTCTCTTCACCAAGTCCAATACTTCGTTTATCGTTACCACGCCGTCCAGAATTTGTCTACCAGGTAAGAAAGCCGTTTGACACTTAGAGATAACCTTGTCCAGCACCTTCTTCAATCTTGCAGCTAACAGCTTAGACAGAATCTTGTAGATGCTTCCTATAAGAGAAATTGGACGAAAATCGTTAAGTCCATGCGGGCTATCTTTCTTAGGGATTAAAGCTATGAAGGAAGCGACCATAGCTTTGGGTAGATGAGCTGAACTGTAAAATTCCTGCATAAAAGAGTAAACATTAGATTTAATAGTCTCCCAGCAAGTTTTAAAGAAGTTGAGGTTGAAGCCATCCGGGCCTGGGCTCTTGTTTCCATCACAACTCCAAACCGCCTCTTTGATTTCTAAGTCCGAGAATGGCGCCAAAAGAAAATCGTTATCTTCAGCAGAGATTTGTGGGAAATTAATACCATCCAACACCGGACGCTTCCACGAAACCTCAGAAAAGTTGTCCTTAAAATATCGCTTCACTTCCTGTTTTACCTCCGCCACCTCCTCAATCCATTCATCCCCAATATTCAAAGCTGATATCCCGTTTCTCCTTCTCCATGTTTTGATACAATTATGAAAGTATTTTGAGTTACAATCACCTTCAAGAACCCACTTTGCCCTTGATTTTTGAGCAAGTAGACTTTCCTTCATATGCACCTTTTGCCAAAACTCCGTAGAGACAAGCCTTCTTCTTTCTGCATCCGCCACACCCCCATCCGCCACCTCATCTAGATGATTCAACTCATCCACCACCCTATCAATTGATAACTCCATGATACCAAACACTTCTTTGTTCCACTTCTTTAATTTCTCCTTAAGGAACTTCATTTTCTCTTTCAAGATAAACCCCGCCTCCCTCAATAAAATGTTCGGCCCGACTCTCCTTGATAAATGACAGAATTCCTTATGCTCAATCCAACGGTTGTTGAATTTGAAAGGTTTTGGTCCCCAATTTTTATTTGCGATCTTGACCATACTGGACGGTGGTCGGAAATGTCTCTCTTGCCAATCCTTGAGCCTCTATCTTCCATTCAGAAATTAAATTGTCATTTATCAAAAAATGATCAATTCTACTCATAGAACACCCATCCTCTTTGAACCATGTGAATTCCTTACCCAAGTGTGGGCGATCTATCACCTCCATTTTATCAATGAACTCACGAAATTCATCCATCTCCTCGAAATCACTTTGTGACCCCATTCTTCCCTCTCCTCTCGCTACTTGACAATACTGCATTAAAGTCACCTGCAAGGCACCATTTACCTTCCGTGAAACCATACTTAGACATCAGCAATTCACTCCACATCTGCCTCTTCCCCTCCATACTACAAGGAGCATATATATTGACTACATACACAACAGAGTTATCCTCTTGTTCAATGCACAGCCCAATAAAACCAGTACCGGAGAAATGAAATTTAACAGTAAAGAGCCCTTCTTTCCAAATGGTGAGCAAACCCCCTGATAATCCAGCAGATGGTTTAGCTATCCAAGAGACATCAGACCCACCCCACAAATTATGTACCAACAAGTTATTAATCAACTCCATTTTTGTTTCTTGAAAAAGACAACAAGAAAAATTACCTGACCTTACTAGGCCTCGTATCCTTCTCTGTTTTGCTTTATCTCTCAGCCCTCTAACATTAAGTGTAAGGATCATTAACCCTGTACTTTTTTGTTCTCCTTCTTGTTTTTTGCATCTAAAAGAGCGTTTTCCATCTCCTTAATTTGTTCAATATACACTGCATCAGATTCTTCCCCTCCAATCCCCAATTTCTGCGCCCCACTCCAGACCTGAGTAGCCTTCTTCATGGCTTGTCTGTCCCAAAATATATTGTTGCAATTTCGAAAATTGGAGGATGAAAGGGAGTCGCAACACAGGATGGATCCGCCAGAGAAGTGTGAAGAATGGGTAGAGGGAATCTGTTCTGGTTCGACTACGTCGAGCGACTCATTTGTCGAGTTGGTTACGGTTCGACAACGCTAGTCGGGTCGGGATGTCGAGTTGGTTCTAGTTCGACATCGGCGAGCGACTCAGGCTGTCGAGTTGGTTCTAGTTCGACAGGCTGTCGAGTTGTTTGTAGTTCGACATCGTCGAGCCGCCGGGCCGTCGAGATGGTTCTAGTTCGAAGAATTTGTCGAGTTGGTTGTAGTTCGACATCGCCGAGCTGTTCGTGATGTCGAAGTTGATTCTACCGACATCGTCGGCGGCCAGTTGTCGAGGTGGTTCTAGTTCGACAGGCTGTCGAGTTGTTTGTAGTTCGACATCGTCGAGCTGCTCGGGCTGTCGAGTTGGTTCTAGTTCGAAAGGCTGTCGAGTTGGTTGTAGTGCGACATCGCCGAGCTGCTCGTGCTGTCGAGTTGATTCTACTTCGACATCGTCGAGCGGCACAGGCTGTCGAGGTTTTTGTTTCTTTCTCAGCGTGATGTTAGTGAGGCTGATCAATGCAGTGGGTTGATGGCTTGCTCCAATACCTGAGGTTTGGGTCTCAACATAGTTATTCTGCATGACATTAAATGTGCCATTTGAATTTTGATATGTGCTCTGATTATTCCAACCCTCATGATTCACCCTATCATCAGTTTCCTTATTATTAGCAGCCCCATTATTGATATCATCAATTACATTGAATGCTGCTGTCTCGGCCATAATGGTAGCCATCCTCTCCCCAACTTCATCGTCCTCCTCATAATTGTATTAATTTTGTTGCCATTGTTTGCTTATTTACAAATTGCATATGGCTGTTAATTTGGATTCAATCCTATTAAGTCGGTTGCCATATTTTCCATTTGTTAATTATTGTGTGAATAAAAACGTGTTCTAGCATTGATTGGCCTGATGACTTATTCCTTTTTTATTTGACTCCCATTAGTTGTCATGTTTTATTGTCATTAATAATTGGGTGCGCCACATAATATTCATATAATGACAATGGTTGACACATGGTAAAAATTAGTACACGTCATCGTTTGTTGGCATAATGGGATGACACCTAGAGGAGTAAGATGGACATTTGGAGGTTTCTTAATTGAGTTTGCACACTTGGAAGATTATTTATTGTGTTTGTCATGAGAGGTTGACACCTGGAAGTGCATTCAATAAATTTATTTGTAATTGTGTATAATATTGATACTTCTCGAGAATGGATCATCTCCACTTCTCATTCACTGCAACATTTTTACTTTTGGGCAACAGTTGAAAAGTTTAAGCAAAACTATCAAAAACGTTGCCTAAACGTATATATTGACAACAGTTTTCGAGGGTAGTATGTGCGAGCATTACCTATTGTTTAAGGCAACAATTTTTCATACTTTTTTCTAAACTTCCAAAAATTGTTGCCTATTGGGTACGCATGGGCAACAATTATCACGCGAGCCTAACACAATAGTTGGACAATGTTGCTGAATTTAACTACAGGTCTCAACTGTTTCCTAAACATAAAAATGAAACATTTTAAAATTGTAGCCATAGCTTATAGGCAACATTTTTTGACCTCTTCTAGTACGGTGTGGTTCGAGGACGAATTAGAAGAAGCTGGTGGGCATGTGACACCTGAGGTTAACGATGGTGGGGAAGTGACTACCGATGCATGAGGCACCTGACAAGCAAAGAGACACATGAATGAACTGAATTCACACCAGAATGAGAAGGATCTTGATGCTGTGCAAGGATGGAACTGTGCAGTTGAAGGAAGCCCTAAAAGAATTGATTGACACTACCTATACCACCAAGATGCATCTTCTTTTCGGTAGCCCATCATATAAGAATTCCAAAGTTTAACGTGCTTGACTTGGAGCATTGAGATGTGTAACGCCCCAATTAAGAGTGCTACAATCTAACCCAAATCTAGATGCGGAAATTTTTTTAATGCTGATACACTTTCGGTAAAAGGTACTCTTCTATTTTCATAACAGAAAACTGTGGTCAATTTTTTTTTCTTCCCTTTTGAAACCTTTTTCAAAATTGAAACTTGAAGAGCGATATTTTTTATAATGTTAAATATTAATTTAATATCATTGCTAGTTAAATGAAAACCTATAGGGTCACACGCATAGAGCAAATAATCAGAGCAAAATAATTAAATTAAATATGAATGAATTTATTAATTTTAGTTTGGCCCTGTGGTGTACGAGCCCATTAGGGTTATGGAAAAGTAGGGTGAGGGGTGCTGATAGCTTATAACTTGGCCCATACTACTTCAAATTTTGTTTTTGAAAATCATGTACCCTGTGTTTTCTCTCCAACGGTGATTTGCACGTGTGGATTGAGTAGAATGCTTTGCAATTTCACATCACTTGTGCTCGTTGCTCAGGCTTCAAGAGATAAACAAAAACACCTTTGTGATTCTCATAGTTCTTTGTGATCTTTGGCAAGGAGATTTTAGCTCGCAAGACATTATTTTAAAAGAGAAATTTTTAAATGTCTATCTTGTGATTCGCCAACATCAAGTTTATGTAAAATGTTTAATTACAGATAAACTTAGACCTAAGCCTGACAAATGTATATTTGTGGGGTATCCTATGCAAACCAAAGGGATACTATTTCTTTAACTCTTCTGAGGGCGAAGTGTTTGACGCAAGAACTAGAGTGCTCCTTGAAAATGAGTTTATCTCTAAAGGAACTAGTGGGATGAGTTTATCTCCAACCACCACAAAATAGCAACCCACCTGTGATGGAATAAAAATAGGTTCCACAAGATGTTGTGGTTCAACCACTTATTCTGGTAACACAAGACACGCGTAGACCTTATAGGATACGACACCAACTTGAGAGAGAACAACTTCTCATGCCTCAATAAGGTGGTGTATTGCTCACGGCTCAAGATGAGCCTGTAACCTACCAAGAGGCCATCGTCCCCCAGAATCTAAGATATAGCTAGAGGCCATGGGATATCAGATGGAACTCGTGCAAACAAACCATGTATGGACCTTGCTTGAGCCACCTGGACGGGTAAAACCCATAGGGTGCAAGTGAGTTTTTGAAAAGAAAATTAACATAGATGGTAAGGTAAATACATTTAAGGCGCAGTTAGTCACTATAGGTTTCAAGAAAATTCATTGCGTAGACTATGATGCCTATATCTGTTTGGATCCTTCTTGCTATTGCTACACATCATGATTATGATATATGGTAGATAGATGTCAAGACTGCATTCCTTAATGGGATTCTTCTTGTGGATGTGTGCATGATAGAACCGGAGGATTTTGTCGATCCACAAAATGCTTCAAAGATGTGCAAGTTGCAATGATCCATTTATGGGTTAAAGCAAGCTTCTAGAAGCTGGATTCTCTGTTTTCATAAATCTCTAAAACAATTTGGACTCATCAACAATGAAGATGAACCTTGTGTCTACAAGGAGGTTAGTGGGAGTGATGATTTACTTCTCACCGAAAATCACATTTCTACCATTCAAAATGTGATAACGTGGTTAGGGAATTTCTTCTTGATGAAGGATTTGGGCAAAGACTCCTATGTATTGGGAATCAGGATCAACAAAGATAGATCACTGAAGTTTCTTGGCCTAAGTCAGAGTATATACAATGACAAAATACTTAGGTGATTCAATATGCATGATTCTGAGAAAGGTCTTTTTCTTATGTCACATGGCGTATATTGGTCCAAGGGACAATCTCCTTCTACATTATATGAGAGGGAGCGCATAAATAAGATTCCATATGCTTCAGCAATTAGATCAATCATGTATGCCATTATATGTACTCGACCATATGCCTCGTGTGCTTTGAGTATGACGAGAATGTACTTATTTGATCCCTAGTAAAGGTCACTGGACAACAGTAAAGAATAGGCAAAATTTCTCTATAGGTCCCTTAACTTATTTTCTGGTAATATTTCAGTCTTTTATCTTTTTTTTCTCGAATAGGTCCTTTATGTTTTTTTCCGAAAAATAGGTCCTTCAAGTTTTTAGTATGTTTTAAAAAGGTCCTTCAATGAATGGACACGTAGGCCTGTTTTTCAAACCTAAAGGACCTATTTGGGATGAAAGAAAGATAAAGGACCGATTCAAAAATATTTTAAAACATAAAGGACCTATTCAGGAAAAAAAAGATAAAGGACTGATTCGTTACCAGAAAATAAGTTAGGGAACCTACAGAGCAATTTTGCCTAAAGAATATCATTAAGTACTTGAGAAGGACTGATGATTCATTTGTTGTCTACGATGGTGATGAATGGCTTGATGTAAGAGTTCAAAGCAGGAGAGTATACTGTTGCCTTCAATGATGCCAAGGTGATAGTTTGGATAAAGAATTTCATCACGGAACTTGGTATTGTTCCTACCATTGCAGACATAATTGATCTCTATTGTGTTAACAATGGAGTAATAGCACAAGCCAAGGAACCTAGATCTCACCAGTGATTCAAACATATCCTTAGGCGCTTCTATCGTATTGAGAGATTATCGATAGAGGAGATACGACTTACATCTGTATCTTGCTATTATTTCATATATGAGGCATTTCAGTTTATTATGTTATTTATTTAAATGTGATAAAATCCTTAAGATAGTAAGTTCAGTTCAATAGAACATCGACTATGACCTGGTCGTGAGACCTTATTAAGTGCTAGAACACTATTCTCAAATACTTCTAGTCAACTAATATTGTTAAGGATAATAATATTACCTCTAGACTATTATGTGAGTAGACTGATGGCCACATCTCATGGGTCATGAATATGAGATATCAAGTCATCAAACATGTATATATATTAGTGTAATATATATTGGATTAGACCACTATGAAAATGATGCATATAAAATATTTTAGTGTCATAAGCAGTTCTCATGATGACTATAATGAGTAGTCCTTCGACCTGAAGTCACTACGGTTCCTGCATGAGGAATTGCAAGTTTTAACAGTATTAAACACTATTCATAATAGGTTATTATAATGGTAGTAATCGGACATGCAATGAGTCATGCTTAAATAGGTTAGTATGTGATATTAGGCCTACTTAGTGTTACGTGGCTACTCGGGCGTCAAGGAACAAATAATAGAACTACACAAGAATGACACATTTTATGCCTTATGTTCTGTTAGGGTATATGGACTAAGGAACAATTACTACACATTAATTTTAGTCTGTGACGTCCTAGTCATTTTTTCATTAATTCTGATTTTATTAAGTGAGACTACTTAATGCTTCCAGTTCAATTATGATGAGTGAATCCAAGGTCTTCCCAGCAAGCAACTATAGTTGGGCCTGATGTCCATTACCTGGAAGTTAATAGTGAAGGTGAATGGCCCGATCTGGATCGGCAGCTCAATCTCTCCCATTAAATTTATTCATTATAAGAATATACTCTGACACCGTCATAATATGCGCTACAGTGGAATAGTGGAAAATGCTATATTATAGCTTATATACACTTATAGTACGCTGGTGTATAACAGGTCCTTCTTAGGTCAATTATACACCTGGCTTATGTAGGTGCAGTGTCAAACAACACAGATAGTAACAAATAATGACTCATGGGCCATAACCAACCTATGTTGATGGACAGCTGTTGGAACCTAAATGATTGAGAAATTTAGACCCTCATTAATTTTGATGATAAGTATCTATGTGAGAACAATTTAACTTTTTTTTTTAAAGCAAAAGGAAGGAAGAGGGCCTCGTTAAAACCTTCTGATGCAAAACCCTCCTTAGGGAAAAAACACCAAGAAGGAAAAAGAGTACCCTCCCCTAAATATTATTAATAAAAATAAAAATAAAAACAAGTAAACATGGGGGGACCAAACCAAAACCCATGAGGAAAAACAGTACGACAAAAAAGACTAAAATCCAGCCGGCGTGCAAAAGCATCACAATAATATCTCTCATCCCAACTAAGTTGGCACCAAAGATACTAACATTCATCTGCAGCACACCAGTCAAAGAACAAAAACAGCCAATAAAAACCACCATAGAGCTTAAACTATTTAAATCTAAAGTTGGGGAGCCCAAATTTATTCCTGAAGAAATCCGTCCTGATAAAAGAAGGGATAGAATTCCACCAAGAGAAGCATCTAGAAGTGACACCAAAAGAGGCCAACTTGTCCGCACAATGGTTTCCTTCCCTGAATATATGAGAAATTTTAAAAGACATAGAAGAAGTAGTGAAGATACAGTTCCTCCATCGGGTGCGAAGATGCCAAGGAGCGAGAACAGGATGAGAGAAAGCTTGGACCACTAAAGAAGAGTCACACTCCAGCCAAAGCCGATTCCACCCTTTACGGGCCGCCTCTTCAATGGCGAAAATTGCAGCCAAAAGCTCAGCCTCAAAAGAGGAAGTGGTGCCAAAAAAATCAGCAAAGCAACCCAGCACAGCACCACTGCGGTCCCTGAAAATGCCTCCACCCCCGGCAAGACCAGGAGCACCCCGGGCAGCCCCGTCAGTATTCGCTTTAACCCAACCACAGGGCGGAGGAAACCAATCAACTTGGGTGATAACAGGCGCCTTAGGAGCATGGATCCGAATGCCAAACTTTTTGAGAATCACGAACTCTTGCACAGAGGAAGACATACAAGCAGTGGTCAAATTGCCAGATAAAGAAGTAGAGCCCACAACCATGTTCTTAGCGACCCAGAGCGACCTTTTGCCATCGAATTTAAGCTTGTTCAGCGAACGGATGACCCACACAATATTTATGAGAGCAGCAGAAACAACAACCTTAGTTTGCGGACTCCAATGTAAATTACACACCTTAAACAAATCCCGCATGGAAGAGGAGTCCAGATTAATGCAGAGGATCGAAGCTAGCCAATCCCAGAGAGCTTTAGCAAAACTGCACTGAAAAAAGAGATGATTGGAAGTTTCCTCAGCAGCATAATAGAAACTACAAATAGAGACACACACGCAACCCCTCGCTCTAAGGTTGTCTTCTGTGGGCATACGATTGTGCAGCAACCGCCAAGTGACAAAAGACTTGGACGGAGGAATGGAGGCATGCCAAATCAACTTGTGCCACGAGACTATCGAATTGGCACGTTTCAGGTGCTGATAGGCATCCTTAGTAGAAAGTAAGCCAGAGGTGGAATCTCTCCAAAGCAACCGATCAGCCTCAAAAAACCGAGGCATACAAACCTGCTCAATCTCCACAGCGACCTGAGGGACAGTGGTCAGGATACGCCTCGGAATGTACCAAGTATTATCATGGAAGAAGTCGGCAACTGAGGCAATAAACTGACTGTGAAGATGACCCAGAATTTGCAATAACTGCACAAGAGGTAAGGAAAGCCAATTGTCAACCCAGAAATTAACAGTCGACCCATCTCCCAATTGCCAAATAGAGTGAGCAATGATAGTGTTGATGTGAGATTTAATCCCTGGCCAGATGGAAGACTTGATGTATCTGGGAATGGGAAGCTTGTTTTTAAGGAATCTGGCACGGTAAAAAAGAGCCCACTCCGCATCCGAAGAAAGCATGTCCCAGCTGAGCTTTAGAAGAGAGGCTTCGTTGAGAGTTCTCAAACATTTTATACCAAGACCTCCTTCCTGCGTAGGAGAGCACAACGTATCCCAAGCCACCGTCACCACTTTCCTAACTTTGGTATCACCTGCCCAAATGAAATTCCTGATAGCTTGATCCAGCGAAGTAAGAAGAGAAACCGGCCAGGCGTAGATGCGGAAGCTGTATAAGAGCATGCCTGGATGACCGATTTAACAAGCTCGACTCGCCCATAATAGAAAGCATGGAACCTTTCCAAGTGGCAAGCTTAGAGACAATTCTATCCGCAATGGGTGGAGATGATTTTTACGAGGCTTACCTTTGAAAAGAGGAACTCCCAAGTAGAAAACAGGAGATGACCAGCTCAAATCCCAACAAATTGGTGAGAGTGGTGATCTTAGAAGAGGAGGCATTACTAGCATAGAACTTGCATTTATTCAGGCTAAGGATTTGACCAGAGGCTTGACCATAGGAGTGCACCAAGTTCATTAAATTCTCCAAGTTCCGCTTGGTGCCCTTGCAAAAAACCATCACATCATCAAAGATAAAGAACATGGTAGGGATAGACAAGTTGTTAGGACCTGTAAAGGGCTTGAGAGGGCCGGTAGAAATCAGGTTGGAAATACCCCTACTCAGAACATCCTCAGCAAGGCAAAAGAGGAGAGGAGATAGAGGGTCACCCTGCCCCACTCCCCTTTTACAACAGAAGAAACCGACCAGGACGCCCATTAACAAAGAAAGGAAAGTTTAGTGAGTGGAGACTGACCTGAACCCACTTACAAAACGTGTCATGAAAACCAAAAGCACGCAGCACAGACAATAAAAAGTCCCAGTCAAGAGTGTCAAAAGCCTTTTTGATATCAAGCTTAAGAGCAATATTACCTCCATACGTCTTGTAATCCAAAGAAATTAATCGCCTCAAGCAATACAAATGCAATCCTGGATGTGCCTATCCCTTAAGAAACCCTCTCGCGGACGGATAATCTTAGGAGCTATAGAAGCCACTGTCGCCAGGACCTTGGTAATAATTTTGTCGAAAGTTGGCCAAAGCTATGGGTGCGAAATCTTCAATACGATCCGCCCTAATCGAATTTGGGGATTAAAACAATAAGATTGGAGTTCATATTAGGTAAAAGCCACCCTTGCATGAAGAATTGCTTAACCGAATTATACACATCAGTTCCAACAATATCCCAAAAAGCCTTGTAGAAGCAACCCCCAAACCCATCAGGCCCAGGAGCGCCATCCTCATTGAGGGAGAAGACAAAGATTCTTAACTTCCTCGATGAAGACGGAATTGCAACCAAAGCAGCATTATCAAGAGGGGAGACAGTAGAGGGAACGACTTGGTTCACTAAATTATTAGGAGAACAAGCATTGTGGCCGGCATAAAGAGAGGAGTAATAATCAATAACATGGGTTGCAATGTCGTCAGGATCCTCTAAAATATCATCTCCATGTTTCAGGATATTCATGGCCTTAGAAGCGTACCTGATTTTGGCAACCTTGTGGAAGAAATTAGTGTTTCTATCACCATGACAGGTGCCATCGAAGTTTTAGACTTTTCTTTCCAAAACGCCTCTTCAATGTTAAGAGCTTGTTGGAGTTCCAAATTGCAAGGCTTTCTTGCTCTAATAAGGAATCGATGGGGCCAGTGAATCAATTAAAAGTCAAGGCAGACTCAACAAAGAAAGAAGAGCATTATCCACTCTCACATGTACATTACCAAAAACTAGCTTGTTCCAAGACTTAAGCTCCTTCTTTAAAGATTTAAGCTTTTGAGAGAGAATGAACATAGGGCAGCCCACAACGGGGTTGCTCCAGACATCCTTAACAAGCCTACTACAGTCCTCATGTTGCAGCCACATTTTATGAAACTTAAAAGGAGCAGGCACCCGAAAGTTACCTCTATGCATCACCAGGAGCAAAGGGAAATGATCAGATGTGCTACGAATAAGAGTGGTACAAGTAGTGGAAAATTTAACTTTTGATAAGTCTTGTAGTGTGTAGGTATTTAAATCACTCCTATTTTATAACTCACTCAAGCAAGAAGAAGAAAATCACAAGAAGTTGAATACTCTTATGTGTTTGCATTCGGCTCACTCCAGTGTCTTGTACTTGTACTCCTAGCGAGCGTCTGGTATAGCATTACTTAAGACACATGGAATACACATTTGCAGTGAGCGTCCTATGGATTCTGAGCGAGCGTCCAGTTTATTAATGAAGCACGTGATGGTCATGTTTATTCTTTCTGCTCTTTTACCTCAGCTTTCCAGTAACGAAATTAGAATTTTATTTTGTGCGCTCAAATTGATGTACGAGGTATCAAAGGTGACACCTTTGGGATAAGACAAAATTCATACAAAACAAATGATTAAAAAGCAGATAGTACATAATGGAAAAGTGTACTATTCTGATATTCTCTGAAAAGAAGATAAGGACGTATATTTTCAAATTACCTCACTCAATGATTTGGAGCTGTGCATTCCTGCAATGGTATTATTCTCAAGGACATCTATAAATACCTCAAGCTCTCCATTGAAGAAGGTTGCTAGAAACTACATACTGTGAAAGCTATTAATCTGTGAGCAACCAAGTTTCTGTGCCAAGTTTTTGAGAACCAGAACTGAACTTCATCGTCTTATATTATTTCTTTTAAAAAGCTATTGTTTTGAGCTTAATCTTTTCATCTTCTCTTGTTGAGAGTTATTTGATTATATTTAAAACTTCTTTGTGAAATCTGTATTGCCTAGTTATAGGCTTGTTTCCTCAAAGGCTCAAACGTACTGAGTTTTTTTGAGAAGCTAATAGTATTGTCAAGTTTGTGATAGTAGAATGCTCTTAAAGAATTTGTAATCAGGTTGATTATAATGAAAATTCTTCATGAACGAAGGGACTAGATGTAGCTACTAGTTTGGTGGTGAACTAGTATAAATCTCTGTGTCTCTTCCTTTACTGCTTTATATTTACATCTGTCTTGCGAAGAAAAATAAGTTTTCTTAAACTTCATTTCAGCATCCGGTCTTTCTTCAGCTTCCGGTAACAAACGATTTCTAAACTTACTTTCTTTAAAGTGTTTTTAAATCAATGTCTGCGAAAAGTTTTGAACACAATTCAACACCTTTCTTATGTTTACGTTCAATTGGTACCAGAGCTTGGCCTCTTGGTTGAGCACTTAACAATGTTAGAGAAAAGATCCTATACTTGTGAACATGTCTGCAGAAGGTGGCCACATGAACCGTCCTCCTCTATTTACTGGAGAAAAATTTGACTACTGGAAGGACAAGATAAAAGCTTTCTTTGAGTCTCAACAACTTGAGTTGTAGGACATGGTTGAAAATGGATACATTATTCCCACTAATGCTGCTGGTGCTATTTTATCTAGAGAACAGTGGAATGATGAACAAAAGAAAAGATATCAGCTGAATCAAAAAGCTAGATTCATTCTCATCTGTGCTATGGCAGAAAAAGAATATGACAAATGTGGTAAATTTGATACTGCCAAAGAAATTTGGGATTCTCTTGTTTTGTCTTATGAAAGCTCTGTGCAAGTAAGAGAAACAAAAGCTAGCATGTTGGTTCGCCAATATGAGTTATTTAAGATGGAAGATGGTGAAAACATTGAGTCTATGTTTGGAAGATTCCAAACACTTGTCCATGGGTTAAAGCCCTTGGAAAAAGCTACACTACACCTGATCATGTGAGAAAGATCCTTAAAAGTTTGATCAAGCAATGGAGACCCAAAGTTGCTGCTATACAAGAAGCAAAAGATTTAAATACTTTGCGTCTTGAAGATCTTTTGAGTTCCTTAAAGGCTCATGAACTTGAGCTAAATGAGGAAGAACCTGTAAAGAAAAGCAAGTCTATTGCTTTGAAAGTCAACAAGCACAAAACCAGTTCTTCTAAAGCCCTTCAGGCTGAAGAAGAATCAGAAGATGAAGCTTCAGAAGGTGAAAGTGATGGATCAGATGATGAACTCTCGTTCATATCAAGGAAGATCCAGAGAATGTGGAAGAAGCCAGGAAACTTCAGAAGAAAGTTCCAAAAGAAAGGTGTCAAGGACAAGAAGGAAAACAAAGACAAGAGTCAAGTCATTTGCGATGAATGTAAAAAGTCAGGACACTTCAAATCTGAATGTCCTAATCTTAAAGAGAAGTCCACTAAGAATTCTGTCAAGGGAAAGAAGAAAGGTCTCATGGCTACATGGAAAGACCTAGACTTATCTTCCTCTGAGGATGATGAGAATAAAGAAGAAGCTAATGTTGCCCTCATGGCAAACACTGATTCAAATTTTGAAGAAGAAGTTGAAGAGGTAATATATGATTCTTACTCTGAACTTCAGAATGCATTTGATGATCTTCTTAAGGATTCCTCCACTCTCTCCATTGAGTATAAAGCTTTGAAAAAGAAGTTTTCAAAATTATTAATAGAATTTCAATTTTTAAATAATGAAAACTCAAAGCTCAATGAAGAGAATCAGAAGCTGAAATTTGAAAATCAGCGTCTAGTGGATCATCAGCGTCTGGTAGCTAGTCAGTATCCAGAAGCTGAAAGCTCAAAAGCTAGAAACTCACAAGCTGAGGGCAATCCTTAGTGTAAATCAAATGATTATGAGTATTCCTTTCAAAAGTTTCTTGCAGAGAGTGTAACTCGAAGCAAGCAAGCTTCAATGATTTGGGGGTGTCAGTAAAACGACAACTCAAGGTCTTGGTTATAAATCAGATGAACCTACTTTGCAAAATGAAAATCTTGCATCTGATGAATCCAATGATCACAGTGAAAGCTTGCATTACACTTACTGCAATAAACCAGGCCATTTGAAAAGTACCTGTAATTCTTTTAAGATTAAGAAGGATAAGTATCCTACAAGAACTAACAAGAAAGGACCCAAGAAGATTTGGGTAACTAAAGATAAAATAGTCTATGTTACAGATATGCTTAGCAACAAGGTTAATACACCTATCTTGGTACTTACATAGTGTATGCTCGTATCACATGACGTGAGAAAAACAAATGTTCCAAGACCTAAGGCCTAGAGAAGAAGGATATGTTGGTGTCGGTGGAAATCAAAAAGGGAAAATAGTTGGAATTGGTCGCATTGGTAGAGGCTCTCTTCCCTCTATTGATAATGTACTTTATGTTGAAGGACTAAAGCATAACTTATTGAGCATAGGTCAATTGTGTGACAATGGTTATGATGTCATTTTTAAAGAAACAAGCTGTTTAGTAAAAAGAAAGAAAGATGGCTCTATATTCTTTACTGCAAAGAGGAAACAAAACATTTATAAAATTGATCTTTCTGAACTTGCAAAATGTAACGACCTGTTTCCGGACCGCTACCGAGCTCAACATACCGAGCTCGAGTTACCGAGCTCAACACACCGAGCTCAAGTTACCCTGTATGCGATGTGTTTTAAAACGATACTCTTGTGCCCTTTAGAAAAGTACGGTCTATTATTATTTTTTTTATAAGACCAGCTCGTGCACATCAGAGTAATTACAGCTTTTCGAAACATGGTGCAACTAAGATACAAGACTTAAGTCCTAAATAACAACACGCAGGTATAACAAGTACATACTTATATATACAAGATATAAAAAGTGCATACAAAAAGACAGTAATAATGTACAAAGAAAATACACCTAAGGTATGACGACTTCAAGAGAGCAATCATACCCTGGGGGTACTTAGAGACACCCACGCAGGGGGCTGCTCCAAAAGTAAAACCACCAGTCTACCCTGTAATAACAAAACATAACCGGCCCAACTGGTCACAACCACTATACACAAAAACATAGACAAAGCAAATCACGACAAGTAGAGGTCGTCGCCCGGATCCTCGTCGAGATCCTCCTCGCCCTCATCTGCTGTCGAGTTCCCTGCGCCCTCGACCTCGCCTGGGTAACCATCATGGATTGAAGGTACCACGGGAAAGGGTCAACTTCTCAACAAATCAAGGCATAAAGAAATAAGCCAAACAACAATGTATAACATTCACCAAACGTGACTCAACCATCTCACTCTAAACTCGACTCAACTCGCTATCCATTTCCTCTCGACTCGACACTTTTTTCGGAATGCACACGCCGTACCGTATGCTGGAAAGTCCAGCCGAAGCCTTGGGATCTTCGCTCTCCCTAGGACAGTCAACTCAGGTCCCATAGCGTGGCGACGCTTAGAAGTCCCCATAAACGGAAAAGGGGACCTAGCACCCTCTCCGCTATCCGGGTCGCAACTTCAAACGCCAACGACTCGCTAAGCTCTCTCACTCAATGAACAATTCACCGCATACGATATTCAAAGAGTTATACGCAAGATATTCAACCGCATGTCAAATAAAAAGAGCAGGTTCAACATGAAGAAACGCAATTCAACAGCAATACACAATTCGTGGCATATATTCAATCATATCACAACACTTCAAGCTCGACACAAATCAAGGAATCCATACATAGGAATATAACAATAAAAATCCTAGAATGTTTAGAAGTGCCCTTACCGAACTCCAAGCTACGCGTCTACGCTGTCCTCAATCGAGCTTGACAACGACCTCGACACGTACCATCCTCAATCGACCTCGACACGTACGCTTCTCAGTCGACCTCGACATGTACAGTTCTCGATCTGGATCCCACTGCTCCCACGTCCTCGGGTTCGCTCTCCCGTACACCTCGATTCGGAAATCACACGATCTCGGGAATCAGACTTCCTAATACAAGCACAACTTAGTTCCATCTATGGGTTCTAATAGCACTTAGCTCTCATTACCCCAATCTTAACTACAACCCAAGTAAATATTAAAACTCAAGAACTTAAACAAATACAACAAGAATTCAAGCATTACAAATTAACTCCTTTTCTCTAATAATTTTATTAAAACTTCTTTCATACATATCATCAGACAAAGCCATTTTTCCTAAGTATTAACTCAAGCTTAAAATCAAGTAGCATATTAAGCACAAATTAATCAAAATCTAAGTTTATGTTTTCTGAAAAATATTTTCCTCATGAAGAAGAAAACCTATCAATATGACATGATTTGGAAGCATAAAAACTAGCTAAAATGGAGGGAAGAAGTGGCGCTAAACAGTAGCATGAAGAGAACTAAAATTCTATTTTTCATACCTCAAAGATGGTCGAGATGGTGATATATGTCGAGAAGATGATAAGAAACAAGGTTGATGAAGAAAGTTTGTGCAAAGACTCAATAAAATCCAAGGTTCTTCGATGGAAGTTTTGGAGAGGAAGAGGAAACTCAGAGAAGAAGAAAGAAGAAAAGAGAAAGTGAGGGTTGTGAGGGGGCTGATCGTGATATACAGCTGGTAAAGAACCATTTAAATGAATTTTTCTTTTTTAAAAAAAAACACAAATAAGTGACGTGTAACTACTGTTATGAGATGCTAATCTCATCAATCATTCTACCCATCTAATCTCTCCTTTCTCATGATTACCCTCTAATCTATAGGTTAAAGATCTAAAAAACACAGCGACGAGAACTGCAAACCGATAATATAAATTTATAAATATTACAAACAATATAATCATTAACGCTAAATAACGTTCGTAAAATACGAGTGTTACAGTCTCGACACGAGGTCGATCGGGGTGCTTGTGCAAGCGCACAAGGCTCTAACACGAGTTCGTGCACGCGACCTCCTCAGTTCGACATGCGACCTCCTCAGCTCGGTACGCGACCTCATCAGCTCGACATATGACCTCGGCACGCGATCTTGGCACGGGATCTCGACACGAGGTCTTGACGCGAGGTCTCGATACGATGTCCTAATACGAGGTCGATCTCGTCCTCAGGTGTTACAATCTCTCCCTCTAAAAAAATTTCGTCCTCGAAATTGCAAATAAGTTACTTACCATGAAAGAGTTCAGTGGCGAGTCTTCATCTTCTCCTCCAGCTCCCAAGTCGCATCTCCGCCTTACGATCCCACACAACTTTGACAAGTTGAATCTCTTTGTTCCGCGAATCGCTTGGCTTTCCGGTCAACGATCCTTGCTGGTGATGCTTCGAAGGATAAGTCGTCCCTCAGTTGAATCACATCCGGTTCGATGACATGAGAGGGGTCGGAAATATATCTCCGCAATTGTGAGACGTGGAAGACGTCATGAATGTTTGACAAGAAGGGTGGCAGGGCAATCTGATATGCCACTGGACCGATACGACGCAGAATCTGGTAAGGTCCAATAAATTTAGGGGTAAGTTTCTTGGATTTGATCGCTCGACCAACTCCAGTAGTGGGGGTAACTCTAAGAAATACATGCTCTCCTTCCTCGAACTCGAGTGGTCGACGTCTTTGGTCTGCATAACTCTTCCGTCGACTTTGAGACGCTCGTGATCCTATCTCTCGATCAAACGGATCTTCTCGCAGTCCGCTGGATCATATCCGGTCCTACAACAGAACTCTCGCCATCCTGGTACCAACAAAGAGGCGTCTGACACTTCCGTCCATACAGTGCTTCAAAAGGTGCCATTCCAATACTTGCATGGAAACTGTTATTATAGGTGAACTCCACCAATGGTAAGACATTGTCCCAACTTCCTCGGTGATCTAACGTACATGCTCGCAACAAATCTTCAAGCGATTGTATCGTTCTCTCAGTTTGACCGTCAGTCTGGGGATGATATGCCGAGCTAAGCTTGAGCTCGGTTCCCATCGCTTCTTGCAATTCCCTCCAAAAATGAGACGTGAACTTCGGATCTCGGTCCGACACGATTGAAGAGGGTATACCATGAAGTCGCACTATCTCCGCGATGTAGATCTCGGTCAGCTTTTCCACGTGGTACGTCGACCTCACTGGCAAGAAATGAGCAGATTTGGTCAATCGGTCGACGATCACCCAAATCGAATCATTCTTCTTCTGCGTCTTCGGCAAACCTACAACGAAATCCATGGAGATACTGTCCCATTTCCATACTGGTACGTCAAGCGATTGTAGCATTCCCGCTGGTCGTTGGTGCTCCACCTTCACTTTCTGACACGTTAAACACGAAGCTACGTACTCAGCCACTTGCTTTTTCATTCCGGACCACCAAAAATGCTTCTTCAAGTCTTGATACATCTTCGTAACTCCTGGATGAATACTAAAGTTGCTCTTATGCGCTTCGTCAAGTATTAACTTTCTCAGCTCCACTACGTTAGGTACACATACTCGGCCATTACATCTTAAGATGTTGTCCGTTCCGACTTGGAATTCTGTCGCCTTCCCTTGCGCTATCAACTGGACCTTCTCTTGCAGGAGCTCGTCATGAACCTGCTGGTCTCGGATCTCGTCCAACAATCAGTTAGAAATGGTAAGCATACCAAATCTCAGCTTCCCCGGTGAAACTTCCACACTCAACTTCAAGTCTCGGAACTTCTCGAGCATCTCCAACTCCTTGATCATCATTGCTGAGGCTAAAACGCTCTTTCTGCTCAATGCATCTGCTACTACGTTAGAGTAACACCTGAGGACGAGATTGACCTCGTATTAGGACATCGTATCGAGACCTCGTGTCGAGATCCCGTGCCAAGATCGCGTGCCGAGGTCATATGTCGAGCTGATGAGGTCGCGTACCGAGCTGAGGAGGCCGCGTGCACGATCTCGTGTTAGAACCTTGTGCGCTTGCACAAGCACCCCGATCGACCTCGCGTCGAGACTGTAACACTCGTATTTTACGAACATTATTTAGCGTTAATGATTATATTGTTTGTAATCTTTATAAATTTATATTATCGGTTTGCAGTTCTCGTCGCTGTGTTTTTAGATCTTTAACCTATAGATTAGAGGGTAATCATGAGAAAGGAGAGATTAGATGGGTAGAATGATTGATGAGATTAGCATCTCATAACAGTAGTTACACGTCACTTATTTGTGTTTTTTGTAAAAAAAGAAAAATTCATTTAAATGGTTCTTTACCAGCTGTATATCACGATCAGCCCCTCACAACCCTCACTTTCTCTTTTCTTCTTTCTTCTTCTCTAAGTTTCCTCTTCTTCTCCAAACTTCCATTGAAGAACCTTGAGTTTCATTGAGCTTCTGCACAAACTTTCTTTATCAACCTTGTTTCTTATCATCTTCTCGACATATATCACCATCTCGACCATCATTTGAGGTATGAAAAACAGAATTTTCTCTTCCTTCATGCTACTGTTAGCGCCACTTCTTCTCTCCATTTTAGCTAGTTTTTATGCTTCCAAATCAGGTCATATCGATAGGTTTTCTTCTTCATGATGAAAATATTTTTCAGAAAACATAAACTTAGATTTTGATTAATTTGCGCTTAATATGCTACTTGATTTTAAGCTTGAGTTAATACTTAGGAAAAATGGCTTTGTCTGATGATATGTATGAAAGAAGTTTTAATAAAATTATTAGAGAAAAGGAGTTTTAATATTTACTTGGGTTGTAGTTAAGATTGGGGTAATGAGAGCTAAGTGCTATTAGAACCCATAAATGGAACTAAGTTGTGCTTGTATTAGGAAGTCTGATTCCCGAGATCGTGTGATTTCCAAATCGAGGTGTACGGGAGAGCGAACCCGAGGACGTGGGAGCAGTGGGATCCAGATCGAGAACTGTACGTGTCGAGGTCGACTGAGAAGCGTACGTGTCGAGGTCGATTGAGGACGGTACGTGTCGAGGTCGTTGTCGAGCTTGATTGAGGACAGCGAAGACGCGTAGCTTGGAGTTCGATAAGGGCACTTCTAGACATTCTAGGATTTTTATTGTTATATTCCGATGTATGGATTCCTTGATTTGTGTCGAGCTTGAAGTGTTGTGATGATTGAGTTATGCATGTATTTAATATGAGATTGAATATATGTTGAGAATTGCGTATTGCCTGTTGAATTGCGTTTCTTCATGCAGTTGGCTTTTATTGCTTGAATGATTGAATTGCGTTTCTTCATGTTAAGCCTGCTCTTTTTATTTGACATGCGGTTGAATATCTTGCGTATAACTCTTTGAATATCATATGCGGCGAATTGTTCATTGAGTGAGAGAGCTTAGCGAGTCGTTGGCGTTTGAAGTTGCGACCCGGATAGCGGAGAGGGTGCTAGGTCCCCTTTTCCGTTTATGGGGACTTCTAAGCGTTGCCACGCTATGGGACCTGAGTTGACTATCCTAGGGAGAGCGAAGATCCCAAGGCCGGCTGGACTTTCCAAAGATACTGCACGGCGTGTGCATTAGGAAAAAGTGTCGAGTCGAGAGGAAATGGATAGCGAGTTGAGTCGAGTCTAGAGTGAGATGGTTGAGTCACGTTTGGTGAATGTTATACCTTGTTGTGTTGCTTATTTCTTTATGCCGTGTTTATCTTGAATTGTTGAGAAGTTGACCCTTTCCCGTGGTACCTTCAATCCATGATGGTTACCCAGGCGATGTCGAGGGTGCAGGGAACTCGATAGCAGATGATGGCGAGGAGGAGCTCGACGAGGATCAGGGCGACGACCTATATTTGTCGTGATTGATTATGTTTGTTGGATGTTTTTTGGGATGACTGTACTTTGTTTTTTTTGTGTTCAGAGGTTGTGACCTGTAACACCTGAGGACGAGATCGACCTCGTATTAGGACATCGTATCGAGACCTCACATCGAGACCTCCTGTCGAGACCCCGTGCCGAGATCGTATGCCGAGGTCGTATGACGAGCTGAGGAGACGCTTGCACGAGCATCCTGGTCGACATCGTGTCGAGATGATAACACTCGTATTTTTACGAATATTATTTAGCGTTAATTAGTATATCTTGTTGTTTGGATTAATATCTTACTTTAAAATCTAGGTGTCGCTTATTTGTGGTTTTATGAAAGATAAATTCATTTAAAATGGTTTTTTTGTAATTAATTATTGTTTAAGAGATATTTAAGGGAGATAAGACCAAACTGTTTTTTTTTCTTTCCAGCTGTAGATAAATATCATGATTAGTTTCCTCCACCTCCATAAATATCACGCTTAGCCGCCTTAAAACACTCACTTTCCAGTTTCTTCTTTCTTCTTCTCTAAATTTCCTCTTCTCCAAACCTCCATTGAAGAACCTTAAGTTTCATTGAGCTTCTGCATAAACTTTCTTCATCAACCTTGGTTCTTATCATCTTCTCGACATATATCACCATCTCGACCATCTTTTGAGGTATGTAAAATAGGATTTTAGTTCTCTTCATGTTACTGTTAGCGCCACTTCTTCTCTCTATTTTAGCTAGTTTATATGCTTCCAAATCAGGTCATATTGATAGGTTTTCTTTTTCATGACATGACCTACCTTTCTAACCAATTATTTGAGCTTGTAAAACAAATTGCTTTCTCTGTTTTCTGCAATAGGCAGTGCCCAAAACCATCCCTATTTGGTTTGTTTTGATTTCTTGTTTTAGTTTGTTGTACGTTGCTTCTTGTTGATGTTTGTTGTTGATTTATTTGTTATAGAATCATATAACCTTTTTCATGAACTTTTGATCGAAAACCCTAACTTTGTGTTAGAGGAAAAATGGTTTTGTCTGGTGATGTATGAAAGAAGTTTTTAATAAAATTTTAGAGAAAAGGAGTTATTTTGTAATGTTTGAATTCTGGTTGTATTTGTTTAAGTTCTTGAGTTTTAATGTTTACTTGGGTTGTGGTTAAGATTGGGATAATGAGAGCTAAGTGTTATTAGAACCCATAGATAGAACTAAGTTGTGCTCGTATTAGGCAGTGTGATTTCTGAGATCGTGCTGCAAGGAGATCAGGGTGTACGAGAACACGAAACCGAGGTTGACTGAGAGCCGTACGTGTCGAGATCGAGTGAGAGAAGTCGTTGTCGAGCTCGTTTGAAGACAGCCGTGTCGAGGTCGTTGTCGAGCTCGTTTGAAGACAGCCGTGTCGAGGTCGTTGTCGAGCAGCGTTAGCTTGGAGTTCGGTAAGGGCACTTCTAGACATTCTAGGATTTTTATTGTTATATTACTATGTATGGATTCCTTGATTTGTGTCGAGCATGTAATGTTGTGATATGATTGGGTTTTTGCATGTATTTAATATGTGATTGAATATATGTTGTGAATTGTGTATTGCCTGTTGAATTGCGTTTCTTCATGTCGAGCCTGCTCTTTTTATTTGACATGCGGTTGAATATCTTGCGTATAACTCTTTGAATATCGTATGCGGCGAATTGTTCATTGAGTGAGAGAGCTTAGCGAGTCGTTGGCGTTTGAAGTTGCGACCCGGATAGCGGAGAGGGTGCTAGGTCCCTTTTCCGCTTTATGGGGACTTCTAAGCGTTGCCACGCTATGGGACCTGAGTCGATCGTCCTAGGGAGAGCGAAGATCCCAAGGCTTCGACTGGACTTTCCAAAGATACTGATGCAGCGTGTGCATTAGGAATAATTGTCGAGTCTAGAGTGAGATGATTGAGTTACGTTTGGTGATTGATAAACATTGTTGTGTTGCTTATTTCTTTATGCCGTGTTTATCTTGAATTGTTGAGAAGTTGACCCTTTCCCGTGGTACCTTCAATCCATGATGGTTACCCAGGCGAAGTCGAGAGAGCAAGGAACTCGACAGCAGATGATGGCGAGGAGGAGCTCGGCGAGGATCAGGGCGACGACCTATATTTGTCGTGATTGATTATGTTTGTTGGATGTTTTTGGGATGACTGTACTTTGTTTTTGTGTTCGAGAGGTTGTGACGGTTTGGGCTAGATGTCATTTTGAGCACAGGGTAGACTGGTGGTTTTACTTTTGGAGTAGCCCCCTGCGTGGGTGTCTGCCGGAAGTACCCCCAGGGTATGATTGCTCTCTTGAAGTCGTCATACCTTAGGTGTATTTTCTTTGTACATTATTACTGTCTTTTTGTATGCACTTTTTATATCTTGTATATATAAGTATGTACTTGTTACACCTGCGTGTTATTATCTTAGTTGCACCATGTTTCGAAAAGCTGTAATTACTCTGATGTGCACGAGCTGGTCTTATAAAAATAAATAATAATAGACCGTACTTTTCTAAAGGGCACAAGAGTATCGTTTTAAAACACATCACATACAGGGTAACTTGAGCTCAGTGTGTTGAGCTCGGTAACTCGAGCTCGATATGTTGAGCTCGGTAGCGGTCCGGAAACGGGTCGTCACAATGTTGGTATCAGAGCAGTTCGGTTCTGACCGAGCTGTGCATAGGAAATTTGGACTGGTCACTGTGTCGGGATATATATATATGTGTTGGGTACCTAATTGTACTATGTTGATTGCTGTTTGATTAAGTGAAGCACTTATTGCTTGAAAAATTGTTTGAACTGTTTCTTGATTGAAGCAGTGTGTTTTAACACATCCTTGTTGTGAGATTCTGACAGGTTTTGAACCTTGTGGAATCTAATGCCACCTCGTAGGGATACGACGTACTGCACTGGGAACGTCGACATGGAACGAGCGATTCAAGCTATGGCGAGATGGCTGCGGCCATGGCTCAAGAATCACCGCCGCAACTCAACAGCCTAACGCGATGGCTCAACAGACGCAGGCAGCGTTGACAGGAATTTGCAAAGAATAAAGAACGAGCAGAGCGAAATGTCGAGCGAGAGGATCGCGGACTTTAGGAAGCATGACCCACCGTTTTACGGTGAGCCAAATCCAGATAAAGTCGATCTTTGGATGCAAGAGATCGAGAAGATCTTCGAGGCACTCCATTGCCGAACAACGTAAAGGTAGACTACGCCACCTATCCGCTCTTTGGGAGATGCGAGAATATTGGTGGAAAGGAGGGAAGCAAACATTTATAGCAGAACGTCGCGAGATGACCTGGGAGCTTTTCCGTGAAAGGTTCTTGGACAAGTACTTCCCGACATCGCACGGTGAGAAGGAGCAAGAGTTTCTTCAATTGCAAAGAAGGCTCGACATTGTCCGAGTATGCAACCAAGTTCGAGTCACTGGCAAGGTACTTCAGTCCATTTAGTGACCGAGCTGACCAAAGATGGTTAAGTGAGAGGTTCCAACGAGGTCTGAGATTTGATACCCAGAAGTCAGTGGTATCATTGAGGATTGAAACCTCCAAGAGTCGATAGATCGTGTCGAGGTAGAAGGAGTAAGAAGCCACAAGAAGAAAACTGGCCCAGGTGGACCAATGAGACCTCAGGGCATGGGACAGAGATTTGCACAGAAAGGAAAGCAACTTAAGAAGCCTTACAACCGACCTCAGGGGAACAACAATAACAGAGGACAGTATCGTCCGATGACCCAGGAGCGAAGTGGAGGTCGGCCGGTGTCGAGGTGATTTGCTATCGTTGTGGAAGGCCAGGACATTATGCGAGTGATCGCACTCGGAAGGAGAATATATGTTTCAAGCGCAAGAAGCCAGGACATTTTGCCAAGGATTGTCCCACACCTAAAGCGTAACCGCAATGCATGCGGCGAAGGCAAAGGGAAGCGTCAGGTAGCTAAAGACGTAGTCTTACGCATGAGTGGCGAGGAAGCGTAACAAGTCGATGACCTTATTCAAGGTGAATGTGAGATAGAGGTAAATCCTTATCCGCCCTCTTTGATTCGTGCAACCCATTCCTTTATTTCTTACGATTGTGTGAACCATTTGAATCTGAATGTGCCTTTACTGGATTCCAATTGGTAGTTACGACCCAATTGCTAAAACCTTAGTCACAAACACCGCATGTCTTAATTGTGTAGTGGTTATTGAGTAGGAAGTTTGTGGTCAATTTGGTTTGTTTGCCTCTTAAGGGCTTAGATGTCATCCTCGGGATGGATTGGTTGTCATACCACCATGTCCTCTTGACTGTGCCCGTAAAGCGTAATTTTTCCAGGACCTTGGAGTCTCCAATTATCTTCTTCTTTGAACGTATTGGAGTTTCTTTGAAAGAAGGAACTAGGGAATACATGTATCTGGCTAGTTCAGAAGTTTTTCAACAGATCGAAGTGAAGAATGTACCAGTGGTGTGTGACTTTGTGGACGTTTTTCCCGAAGACGTGCCAGGGTTACCACCAGTGCGAGAGGTCGAGTTCTCCATCGACCTGATTCCAGGGACAGGACCTATTTCAATAGCGCCCTACAGAATGTCTCCTGCCGAGATGAAGGAACTAAAGTCCCAGATTGAGCATTTGGAGTCAAAGCAATTCATACGACCGAGCGTGTCACCGTGGGGAGCTCCAGTGTTGTTAGTCAGGAACAAGGATGGGCGATCCAGACTGTGCGTGGACTATCGTCAACTCAACAAGGCTACTGTGAAGAACCGGTATCCGTTACCACGTATTGACGACTTGATGGATCAACTTCGTGGAGCGGCGATGTTTTCAAAGATAGACTTGAAGTCGGGCTACCATCAGATTCGCGTGAAGGAGGAAGATGTCTCCAAAACAGCGTTCAGGACTAGGTATGGGCATTATGAGTACTTAGTGATGCCGTTTGGAGTGACAAATGCGCCAGCTGTGTTTATGGACTATATGAATAGGATTTTCCATTCGTTTTTGGATCAGTGCGTGGTAGTGGTCATGGACGACATATTGATCTATTCAAGAACCGAGAAGAGCACGAAGAACACTTACGTCGAGTACTACAGATATTGCGTGAGAAGCAACTTTATGCGAACTCATCCAAGTGTGAATTTTGGCTTGAAGAGGTGAATTTTCTTGGACACGTGATTTCCAAAGAAGGGATAGCTGTGGATCCAACTAAGATTGAGGCTGTGTTAGCGTGGGAACAGCCGAAGACGGTTACCGAGATCAGAATTTTTGTTGGCTTAGCAGGCTATTATCGAAGATTCATTGAAGGTTTTTCGAAGATTGTCGCGCCTCTTACACGACTTACGAGGAAGGATCAACCTTTTGCTTGGACTGAGGAGTGTGAGTCCAGTTTTCAAAGACTAAAGGAGCTTTTGACAACAGCGCCTGTGTTGATTTTGCCTCAACCCGAAGAGCCTTACGAGGTGTATTGTGATGCGTCACACCAGGGATTGGGATGTGTAACGACCCGTTTCCGGACCGCTACCGAGCTCAACATACCGAGCTCGAGTTACCGAGCTCAACACACTGAGCTCAAGTTACCCTGTATGCGATGTGTTTTAAAACGATACTCTTGTGCCCTTTAGAAAAGTACGGTCTATTATTATTTATTTTTATAAGACCAGCTCGTGCACATCAGAGTAATTACAGCTTTTCGAAACATGGTGCAACTAAGACACAAGACTTATGTCCTAAATAACAACACGCAGGTGTAACAAGTGCATACTTACATATACAAGATATAAAAAGTGCATACAAAAAGACAGTAATAATGTACAAAGAAAATACACCTAAGGTATGACGACTTCAAGAGAGCAATCATACCCTGGGGGTACTTCCGGCAGACACCCACGCAGGGGGCTGCTCCAAAAGTAAAACCACCAGTCTACCCTGTGCTCAAAATGACATCTAGCCCAAACTGGTCACAACCTCACGAACACAAAAACAAAGTACTGATCATCCCAAAAAACATCCAACAAACATAATCAATCACGACAAATATAGGTCGTCGCCCTGATCCTTGTCGAGCTCCTCCTCGCCATCATCTGCTGTCGAGTTCCCTGCACCCTCGACATCGCCTGGGTAACCATCATGGATTGAAGGTACCACGGGAAAGGGTCAACTTCTCAACAATTCAAGATAAACACGGCATAAAGAAATAAGCAACACAACAATGTTTATCAATCACCAAACGTAACTCAATCATCTCACTCTAGACTCGACAATTATTCTGGAATGCACACGCCGTACCGTATGCTGGAAAGTCCAGTCGTAGTCCTTGAGAAATTCTGTCCATCTTCGCTGACGCATGTTGAGCTCTTTCTGATCGAACAGGTACTTCAAGCTCTTGTGATCGCTGAAAACAGTAAGAGTGCTC
The DNA here is from genome assembly GCA_037113605.1 of Calophaca sinica. Classification (NCBI taxonomy): domain Eukaryota; kingdom Viridiplantae; phylum Streptophyta; class Magnoliopsida; order Fabales; family Fabaceae; genus Calophaca; species Calophaca sinica. Next base: position 83,203,341 of record CM073730.1, on the reverse strand, counting down.
CCATAAAGATAGTGCCTCCATATCTTCAACGCAAAAACCACTGCTGCCAGCTCCAAATCGTGAGTAGGGTAGTTCCTCTCGTGAATCTTAAGTTGTCTTGAAGCATACACTACCACTTTCCGGTGTTGCATCAGCACGTATCCCAATCCCTGGTGTGACGCATCACAATACACCTCGTAAGGCTCTTCGGGTTGAGGCAAAATCAACAGAGGCGCTGTTGTCAAAAGCTCCTTCAGTCTTTGAAAAGCAAAAGGTTGATCCTTCCTCGTAAGTCGTGTAAGAGGCGCGACAATCTTCGAAAAACCTTCAATGAATCTTCGATAATAGCCTGCTAAGCCAACAAAACTTCTGATCTCGGTAACCGTCTTCGGCTGTTCCCACGCTAACACAGCCTCAATCTTAGTTGGATCCACAGCTATCCCTTCTTTGGAAATCACGTGTCCAAGAAAATTCACCTCTTCAAGCCAAAATTCACACTTGGATGAGTTCGCATAAAGTTGCTTCTCACGCAATATCTGTAGTACTCGACGTAAGTGTTCTTCATGCTCTTCTCGGTTCTTCGAATAGATCAATATGTCGTCGATGAACACTACAAAGAACTGATCCAAAAACGAATGGAAAATCCTATTCATATAGTCCATAAACACAGCTGGCGCATTTGTCACTCCAAACGGCATCACTAAGTACTCATAATGCCCATACCTAGTCCTGAACGCTGTTTTGGAGACATCTTCCTCCTTCACGCGAATCTGATGGTAGCCCGACTTCAAGTCTATCTTTGAAAACATCGCCGCTCCACGAAGTTGATCCATCAAGTCGTCAATACGTGGTAACGGATACCGGTTCTTCACAGTAGCCTTATTGAGTTGACGATAGTCCACGCACAGTCTGGATCGTCCATCCTTCTTCTTGACCAACAACACTGGAGCTCCCCACGGTGACACGCTCGGTCGTATGAATTGCTTTGACTCCAAATGCTCAATCTGGGACTTTAGTTCCTTCATCTAGGCAGGAGACATTCTGTAGGGCGCTATTGAAATAGGTCACGCCCTGGAATCAGTCGATGGAGAACTTCGACCTCAGACCGGTGGTAACCTGGCACGTCTTCGGAAAACGCCCACAAAGTCACACACCACCGGTACATTCTTCACTTCGACCGCCGGGAAACTTACGAACTAGCGGATACATGTATTCCCTAGTTCCTTCTTTCAAAGAAACTCCAATACGCTCAAAGAAGAAGATAATTGGAGACTCCAAGGTCCTGGAAAATTACGCTTTACGGCACATCCAAGAGGACATGGTGGTATGACAACCAATCCATCCCGAGGATGACATCTAAGCCCTTAAGAGGCAAACAAACCAAATTGACCACAAACTTCCTACTCTGAATAACCACTACACAATTAAGACATGCAGTGTTTGTGACTAAGGTTTTAGCAGCTGGGGTCGTAACTACCAATTGGAACGGTAAAGCAGTCACATTCAGATTCAAATGGTTCACACAATCAGAAGAAATAAAGGAATGGGTTGCACCCGAATCAAAGAGGACGGATAAGGATTTACCCTCTATCTCACATTCACCTTGAATAAGGTCATCAGCTTGTTCTGCTTCCTCACCACTCATGCAGAAGACTCTGCCTTTAGCTACCTGACGCTTCCCTTTTGCCTTCGCCGCATGCATTGCCGGTTCAGCTTTAGGTGTGGGAAAATCCTTGGCAAAATGTCCTGGCTTCTTGCAGTTGAAACATATATTCTCCTTCTGAGTGCAGTCACTCGCATAATGTCCTGGCCTTCCACAACGATAGCAAATCACCTCGACACCGGTCTGACCTCCACTTCTCGCTCCCTGGGTCATCGGACGATACTGTCCTCTGTTATTGTTGTTCCCCTGAGGTCGGTTGTAAGGCTTCTTAAGTTGCTTTCCTTTCTGAGCAAATCTCTGTCCCATGCCCTGAGGTCTCATTGGTCCACCTGGGCCAGTTTTCTTCTTGTGGCTTCTTACTCCTTCTATCTCGACACAGCAATCTATCAGCTCTTGGAGGTTTCGAATCCTCAATGATACCACTGACTTCTGGATATCAAATCTCAGACCTCGTTGGAACCTCTCACTTAACCATCTTTGGTCAGCTCGGTCACTAAATGGACTGAAGTACCTTGCGGTGACTTCGAACTTGGCTGCATATACTCGGACACTTGTCGAGCCGCCTTCTGCAATTGAAGAAACTCTTGCTCCTTCTCATTTCGTGCAAAGATTAGGGAAGTACTTGTCCAAGAACCTTTCACGAAAAAGCTCGGTGTCATCTCGCGACGCTCGCTATAAATGTTTGCTTCACTCCTTTCCACCAATATTGCAGATCTCCCAAAGAGCAGATAGGTGGCGTAGTCTACCTTTACGTTGTTCGGGCAATGGAGTGCCTCGAAGATCTTCTCGATCTCTTGCATCCAAAGATCAGCTTTATCTGGATTTGGCTCACCGTAAAACTTCGGTGGGTCATGCTTCCTAAAGTCTGCCAATCCTCTCGCTTCAGCATTTCGCTCTGCTCGTTGCTGTTGCTGCAAATTCTGCTGTGTCAACGCTGCCGTCTGTTGAGCCATCGCGTTAGACTGTTGAGTTGCAGCAGCTGATTGCTGAGCCATGGCCGCAGCCATCTCAGTCATAGCTTGAATCGCTCGTTCCATGTCGACGTTCCCAGGTACAGCCGTCGTATCCCTACGAGGTGGCATTAGATTCCACAAGGTTCAAAACCTGTCAGAATCTCACAACAAGGATGTGTTAAAACACACTGCTTCAATCAAGAAACAGTTCAAACAATTTTTCAAGCAATAAGTGCTTCACTTAATCAAACAGCAATCAACATAGTACAATTAGGTACCCAACACATATATATATATCCCGACACAGTGACCAGTCCAAATTTCCTATGCACAGCTCGGTCAGAACCGAACTGCTCTGATACCAACATTGTAACGACCCGTTTCCGGACCGCTACCGAGCTCAACATACCGAGCTCGAGTTACCGAGCTCAAGTTACCCTGTATGCGATGTGTTTTAAAACGATACTCTTGTGCCCTTTAGAAAAGTACGGTCTATTATTATTTATTTTTATAAGACCAGCTCGTGCACATCAGATTAATTACAGCTTTTCGAAACATGGTGCAACTAAGACACAAGACTTAAGTCCTAAATAATAACACGCAGGTGTAACAAGTACATACTTATATATACAAGATATAAAAAGTGCATACAAAAAGACAGTAATAATGTACAAAGAAAATACACCTAAGGTATGACGACTTCAAGAGAGCAATCATACCTGGGGTACTTCCGGCAGAACACCCAGGGGTTTGCTCCAAAAGTAAAACCACCAGTCTACCCTGTGCTCAAAATGACATCTAGCCCAAACTGGTCACAACCTCACGAACACAAAAAAACAAAGTACTGATCATCCCAAAAAAACATCCAACAAACATAATCAATCACGACAAATATAGGTCGTCACCCTGATCCTCCTCGAGCTCCTCCTCGCCATCATCCGGCCTTTGTCGAGTTCCCTGCACCCTCGACATCGCCTGGGTAACCATCATGGATTGAAGGTACCACGGGAAAGGGTCAACTTCTCAACAAATCAAGATAATCAAGGCATAAAGAAATAAGCCAAACAACAATGTATAACATTCACCAAACGTGACTCAACCATCTCACTCTAAACTCGACTCAACTCGCTATCCATTTCCTCTCGACTCGACACTTTTTCCGGAATGCACACGCTGCAGTATCTTTGGAAAAGTCCAGAAAGCCTTGGGATCTTCGCTCTCCCTAGGACAGTCAACTCAGGTCCCATAGCGTGGCGACGCTTAGAAGTCCCCATAAACGGAAAAGGGGACCTAGCACCCTCTCCGCTATCCGGGTCGCAACTTCAAACGCCAACGACTCGCTAAGCTCTCTGTAACACCTGATGACGAGATCGACCTCGTGTCGAGACCTCGTACCAAGACCTCGTGTCGAGATCCCGTGCCAAGATTGCGTGCCGAGGTCATATGTCGAGCTGATGAGGTCGCGTACCGAGCTGAGGAGGCCGCGTGCACGAACTCGTGTTAGAACCTTGTGCACTTGCACAAGCACCCTGATCGACCTCGTGTCGAGACTGTAACACTCGTATTTTATGAACGTTATTTAGCGTTAATGATTATATTGTTTGTAATATTTATAAATTGATATTATCGGTTTGCAGTTCTCGTCGCTGTGTTATTAGATCTTTAACCTATAGATTAGAGGGTAATCATGAGAAAGGAGAGATTAGATGGGTAGAATGATTGATTGGATTAGCATCTCATAACAGTAGTTACACGTCACTTATTTGTGTTTTTTTTTAAAAAGAAAAATTCATTTAAATGGTTTCTTTACCAGCTGTATATCACGATCAGCCCCTCACAACCCTCACTTTCTCTTTTCTTCTTTCTTCTTCTCTAAGTTTCCTCTTCCTCTCCAAAACTTCCATCGAAGAACCTTGGATTTTATTGAGTCTTTGCACAAACTTTCTTCATCAACCTTGTTTCTTATCATCTTCTCGACATATATCACCATCTCGACCATCATTTGAGGTATGAAAAACAGAATTTTCTCTTCCTTCATGCTACTGTTAGCGCCACTTCTTCTCTCCATTTTAGCTAGTTTTTATGCTTCCAAATCAGGTCATATCGATAGGTTTTCTTCTTCATGATGAAAATATTTTTCAGAAAACATAAACTTAGATTTTGATTAATTTGCGCTTAATATGCTACTTGATTTTAAGCTTGAGTTAATACTTAGGAAAAATGGCTTTGTCTGATGATATGTATGAAAGAAGTTTTAATAAAATTATTAGAGAAAAGGAGTTTTAATATTTACTTGGGTTGTAGTTAAGATTGGGGTAATGAGAGCTAAGTACTATTAGAACCCATAGATGGAACTAAGTTGTGCTTGTATTAGGAAGTCTGATTCCCGAGATCGTGTGATTTCCGAATCGAGGTGTACGGGAGAGCGAACCCGAGGACGTGGGAGCAGTGGGATCCAGATTGAGGACGGTAAGTGTCGAGGTCGTTGTCGAGCTCGATTGAGGACAGCGAAGACGCGTAGCTTGGAGTTCGGTAAGGGCACTTCTAGACATTCTAGGATTTTTATTGTTATATTCCTATGTATGGATTCCTTGATTTGTGTCGAGTTTGAAGTGTTGTGATATGATTGAATATATGCCACGAATTGTGTATTGCTGTTGAATTGCGTTTCTTCATGTTGAGCCTGCTCTTTTTATTTGACATGCGGTTGAATATCTTGCGTATAACTCTTTGAATATCGTATGCGGCGAATTGTTCATTGAGTGAGAGAGCTTAGGGAGTCGTTGGCGTTTGAAGTTGCGACCCGGATAGCGGAGAGGGTGCTAGGTCCCCTTTTCCGTTTATGGGGACTTCTAAGCGTCGCCACGCTATGGGACCTGAGTTGACTGTCCTAGGGAGAGCGAAGATCCCAAGGCTTCGGCTGGACTTTTCAAAGATATCTGATGCGGCGTGTGCATTCCGGAAAAAGTGTCGAGTCGAGAGGAAATGGATAGCGAGTTGAGTCGAGTCTAGAGTGAGATGGTTGAGTCACGTTTGGTGAATGTTATACCTTGTTGTGTTGCTTACTTCTTTATGCCGTGTTTATCTTGAATTGTTGAGAAGTTGACCCTTTCCCGTGGTACCTTCAATCCATGATGGTTACCCAGGCGATGTCGAGGTTGCAGGGAACTCGACAGCAGATGATGGCGAGGAGGAGCTCGACGAGGATCAGGGCGACGACATATATTTGTCGAGATTGATTATGTTTGTTGGATGTTTTTTTTGGGATGACTGTACTTTGTTTTTTTGTGTTCAGAGGTTGTGACCAGTTTGGGCTAAATGTCATTTTGAGCACAGGGTAGACTGGTGGTTTTACTTTTGGAGCAGCCCCCTGCGTGGGTGTCTGCCGGAAGTACCCCCAGGGTATGATTGCTCTCTTGAAGTCGTCATACCTTAGGTGTATTTTCTTCGTACATTATTACTCTGTCTTTTTGTATGCACTTTTTATATCTTGTATATATAAGTATGTACTTGTTATACCTGCGTGTTGTCATTTAGGACTTAAGTCTTGTGTCTTAGTTGCACCATGTTTCGAAAAGCTGTAATTACTCTGATGTGCACGAGCTGGTCTTAAAAAAAAAAATAATAATAATAGACCGTACTTTTCTAAAGGGCACAAGAGTATCGTTTTAAAACACATCGCATACAGGATAACTTGAGCTCGATGTGTTGAGCTCGGTAACTCGAGCTCGGTATGTTGAGCTCGGTAGCGGTCCGAAAACGGGTCGTTACACTCTCTCACTCAATGAACAATTCGCCGCATACGATATTCAAAGAGTTATACGCAAGATATTCAACCGCATGTCAAATAAAAAGAGCAGGCTCAACATGAAGAAACACAATTCAACAGCAATACACAATTCGTGGCATATATTCAATCATATCACAACACTTCAAGCTCGACACAAATCAAGGAATCCATACATAGGAATATAACAATAAAAATCCTAGAATGTTTAGAAGTGCCCTTACCGAACTCCAAGCTACGCTGTCCTCAATCGAGCTCGACAACGACCTCGACACGTACCGTCCTCAATCGACCTCGACACGTACGCTTCTCAGTCGACCTCGACACGTACAGTTCTCGATCTGGATCCCACTGCTCCCACGTCCTCGGGTTCGCTCTCCCGTACACCTCGATTCGGAAATCACACGATCTCGGGAATCAGACTTCCTAATACAAGCACAACTTAGTTCCATCTATGGGTTCTAATAGCACTTAGCTCTCATTACCCCAATCTTAACTACAACCCAAGTAAATATTAAAACTCAAGAACTTAAACAAATACAACAAGAATTCAAGCATTACAAATTAACTCCTTTTCTCTAATAATTTTATTAAAACTTCTTTCATACATATCATCAGACAAAGCTATTTTTCCTAAGTATTAACTCAAGCTTAAAATCAAGTAGCATATTAAGCACAAATTAATCAAAATCTAAGTTTATGTTTTCTGAAAAATATTTTCCTCATGAAGAAGAAAACCTATCAATATGACATGATTTGGAAGCATAAAAACTAGCTAAAATGGAGGGAAAAAGTGGCGCTAAACAGTAGCATGAAGAGAACTAAAATTCTATTTTTCATACCTCAAAGATGGTCGAGATGGTGATATATGTCGAGAAGATGATAAGAAACAAGGTTGATGAAGAAAGTTTGTGCAAAGACTCAATAAAATCCAAGGTTCTTCGATGGAAGTTTTGTAGAGGAAGAGGAAACTCAGAGAAGAATAAAGAAGAAAAGAGAAAGTGAGGGTTGTGAGGGGGCTGATCGTGATATGCAGCTGGTAAAGAACCATTTAAATGAATTTTTCTTTTTTAAAAAAAAACACAAATAAGTGACGTGTAACTACAGTTATGAGATGCTAATCTCATCAATCATTCTACCCATCTAATCTCTCCTTTCTCATGATTACCCTCTAATCTATAGGTTAAAGATCTAAAAAACACAGCGACGAGAACTGCAAACCGATAATATAAATTTATAAATATTACAAACAATATAATCATTAACGCTAAATAACGTTCGTAAAATACGAGTGTTACAGTCTCGACACGAGGTCGATTAGGGTGCTTGTGCAAGCGCACAAGGCTCTAACACGAGTTCGTGCACGCGGCCTCCTCAGTTCGACATGCGACCTCCTCAGCTCGGTACGCGACCTCATCAGCTCGACATATGACCTCGGCACGCGATCTTGACGCGAGGTCTCGATACGATGTCCTAATACGAGGTCGATCTCGTCCTCAGGTGTTACACAAAACAAGATATCAAGTGTCTCATGTCTGTTGAAGATGAGCAATGGACTTGGCATAAAATATTGGGTCATGCCAGTTTGAGGTTGATCTCAAAATTGAACAAGCTTAATCTTGTCAAGGGTTTACCAAATCTTAGATACCAATCTGATGCTCTCTGTGAGGTGTAACGACCTGTTTCCGGACCGCTACCGAGCTCAACATACCGAGCTCGAGTTACCGAGCTCAACACACCGAGCTCAAGTTACCCTGTATGCTATGTGTTTTAAAACGATACTCTTGTGCCCTTTAGAAAAGTACGGTCTATTATTATTTATTTATTTATTTATTTTTTTTATAAGACCAGCTCGTGCACATCAGAGTAATTACAGCTTTTCGAAACATGGTGCAACTAAGATACAAGACTTAAGTCCTAAATAACAACACGCAGGTATAACAAGTACATACTTATATATATAAGATATAAAAATTGCATACAAAAAGACAGTAATAATGTACAAAGAAAATACACCTAAGGTATGACGACTTCAAGAGAGCAATCATACCCTAGGGGTACTTCCGGCAGACACCCACGCAGGGGGCTGCTCCAAAAGTAAAACCACCAGTCTACCCTGTAATAACAAAACATAACCGGCCCAACTGGTCACAACCACTATACACAAAAACATAGACAAAGTAAATCACGACAAGTAGAGGTCGTCGCCCGGATCCTCGTCGAGATCCTCCTCGCCATCATCTGCTGTCGAGTTCCCTGCGCCCTCGACCTCGCCTGGGTAACCATCATGGATTGAAGGTACCACGGGAAAGGGTCAACTTCTCAACAAATCAAGATAATCAAGGCATAAAGAAATAAGCCAAACAATAATGTATAACATTCACCAAACGTGACTCAACCATCTCACTCTAAACTCGACTCAACTCGCTATCCATTTCCTCTCGACTCGACACTTTTTCCGGAATGCACACGCCGTACCGTATGCTGGAAAGTCCAGCCGAAGCCTTGGGATCTTCGCTCTCCCTAGGACAGTCAACTCAGGTCCCATAGCGTGGCGACGCTTAGAAGTCCCCATAAACGGAAAAGGGGACCTAACACCCTCTCCGCTATCCGGGTCGCAACTTCAAACGCCAACGACTCGCTAAGCTCTCTCACTCAATGAACAATTCGCCGCATACGATATTCAAAGAGTTATACGCAAGATATTCAACCGCATGTCAAATAAAAAGAGCAGGCTCAACATGAAGAAACGCAATTCAACAGCAATACACAATTCGTGGCATATATTCAATCATATCACAACACTTCAAGCTCGACACAAATCAAGGAATCCATACATAGGAATATAACAATAAAAATCCTAGAATGTTTAGAAGTGCCCTTACCGAACTCCAAGCTACGCGTCTACGCTGTCCTCAATCGAGCTCGACAACGACCTCGACACGTACCGTCCTCAATCGACCTCGACACGTACGCTTCTCAGTCGACCTCGACACGTACAGTTCTCGATCTGGATCCCACTGCTCCCACGTCCTCGGGTTCGCTCTCCCGTACACCTCGATTCGGAAATCACACGATCTCGGGAATCAGACTTCCTAATACAAGCACAACTTAGTTCCATCTATGGGTTCTAATAGCACTTAGCTCTCATTACCCCAATCTTAACTACAACCCAAGTAAATATTAAAACTCAAGAACTTAAACAAATACAACAAGAATTCAAGCATTACAAATTAACTCCTTTTCTCTAATAATTTTATTAAAACTTCTTTCATACATATCATCAGACAAAGCCATTTTTCCTAAGTATTAACTCAAGCTTAAAATCAAGTAGCATATTAAGCACAAATTAATCAAAATCTAAGTTTATGTTTTCTGAAAAATATTTTCCTCATGAAGAAGAAAACCTATCAATATGACATGATTTGGAAGCAAAAAAATAGCTAAAATGGAGGGAAGAAGTGGCGCTAAACAGTAGCATGAAGAGAACTAAAATTCTATTTTTCATACCTCAAAGATGGTCGAGATGGTGATATATGTCGAGAAGATGATAAGAAACAAGGTTGATGAAGAAAGTTTGTGCAAAGACTCAATAAAATCCAAGGTTCTTCGATGGAAGTTTTGGAGAGGAAGAGGAAACTCAGAGAAGAAGAAAGAAGAAAAGAGAAAGTGAGGGTTGTGAGGGGGCTGATCGTGATATACAGCTGGTAAAGAACCATTTAAATAAATTTTTCTTTTTTAAAAAAAAACACAAATAAGTGACGTGTAACTACTGTTATGAGATGCTAATCTCATCAATCATTCTACCCATCTAATCTCTCCTTTCTCATGATTACCCTCTAATCTATAGGTTAAAGATCTAAAAAACACAGCGACGAGAACTGCAAACCGATAATATAAATTTATAAATATTACAAACAATATAATCATTAACGCTAAATAATGTTCGTAAAATACGAGTGTTACAGTCTCAACACAAGGTCGATCAGGGTGCTTGTGCAAGCGCACAAGGCTCTAACACGAGTTCGTGCACGCGGCCTCCTCAGTTCGACATGCGACCTCCTCACTTTCGATGCAGCGACCTCATCAGCTCGACATATGACCTCGGCACGCGATCTTGGCACGGGATCTCGACACGAGGTCTTGACGCGAGGTCTCGATACGATGTCCTAATATGAGGTCGATCTCGTCCTCAGGTGTTACATGAGGCATGTCAAAGAGGAAAACAAGTTAAAAATTATTTTCATTCTAAAAATGTTGTTTCAACCTCTAGACCACTTGAGCTTTTGCATCTTGATCTTTTTGGTCCAATAAGGACAGCCTCTTTGACTGGAAAGAAATATGGTTTAGTCTTTGTTGATGATTTTACTAGATGGACATGGGTTAGATTCCTTGCCCACAAGAATGAATCATTCAAGGTGTTCACTGTTTTCTGTAAATCAGTTCAAAATGAAAAAGAAATTTGTATTTCTTCTATTATAAGTGATCATAGGGGAGAATTTGAAAATGAAAGCTTTCAAAAATTTTGTTATGAAAATGGCATTTCTCACAATTTCTCCTTTCCTGGAACACCACAACAAAATGGTGTTGTAGAAAGGAAAAATAGGTCCCTACAAGAAATGGCTAGAACCATGATCAATGAAGCTGATATTACAAAATATTTTTGGGCAGAAGCAGTAAACACAGCTTGCTATATTCAAAACTGAGTCTATATAAGACCTATTTTGAAGAAGACTCCATATGAACTGTGGAAAGGTAGAAAACCCAACATTTCTTACTTTCATCCCATTGGTTGTATATGTTATATTTTGAATACTAAGGATCAACTTGGTAAGTTTGATTCAAAAGCTGACAAAGGTATCTTTTTGGGATACTCTGAAAGATCTACAGCTTTTAGAATATACAATAAAGAAACTTTGATAGTGGAAGAATCTATTCATGTTAAGTTTGATGACAAGAAGCCTGACACTGAAATGCCATAGCTAGATGAGTTGTTTTCAGGTTTAGACATTGGTGGAACAATAAACAGTGAACCTGCAACCTCAACATCTGGTGGTGACAACCAGACACAGGAATTAACTCAATTAGAAGTTGAAGCCAGAAAGAGTTGGAAATTCAAAACTCATCATCCTAAAGATCAAATCATAGGAACCTGGAGATAAAGTGAGAACAAGATCCTCCTTTAAGGAGCATGTAGATCTTGCACTACTCTCTGAAATGGAACCTAAAATGATTGATCAAGCATTGGAAGATGAAGGTTGGATTCTAGTTACGCAATAAGAGCTGAATTAGTTTCAAAGAAATGATGTTTGGAAGTTAGTCAACCTACCAGAAGATAAACAAGCTATTAGTACTAAATGGGTATTTAGAAATAAGCTTGATGAAGATGGTAAGGTATTAAGAAACAAAGCAAGGTTAGTTGCTCAAGGTTACTTACAAGAAGAATGTATAGACGTTACTGAAACCTTTGCACCTGTTGCAAGGTTAGAAGCAATTCATATTTTACTTTCATTTGCTGCACACCATGAGATAAATCTTTATCAAATGGATGTGAAAAGTGCTTTCTTGAATGATTTCATAACTGAGGAAGTCTATATTAAACAACTTCCTGGATTTGAAGACGTTGAATTTCCTGAACATGTCTTTAAGCTTAAAAAGGCACTGTCTTAGGTAAGATCCCAGAGCTTGGTATGATAGACTGAGTTTCTTTTTAATGGAAAATGGTTTTACCAGAGGTCAAGAAGACACTACTCTGTTCAGAAAAACCTCAAACAATCATTTTATACTTGTTTAAATTTATGTTGATGATATTATTTTTGATGCTACTAATGAAAGCCTTTCCAAAGAATTTTCTAAGTTAATGTAGACTGAATTTGAAATGAGCATGATGGGAGAATTGAAATTCTTCCTTGGAATTCAAATCAAGCAATGCAATGATGGTATTTACATACATCAAAGCAAATACATCAAGGAATTGCTTAAGAAATTCAAGATGGTGGATTGCAAGCCAATGTGCACTCCTAAGTATCCCACTTGTATTTTATGCAAAGATGAAACTGGTAAGAAGGTAGATCAGAAGATGTACAAAGGTATGATTGGATCTCTACTTTATCTTACCGCTTCAAGACTTGATATTATGTTCAGCGTCTGCCTGTGTGCTAAGTTTCAATCAGATCCAAGAGAATCACACTTGAGTGCTGTTAAAAGAATTTTTAGATATTTACAAGGAACTACTAATCTTGGTTTGCTTTATAAGAAATCAAAAGATTACAAGTTAGTAGGTTTTTGTGATACTGACTTTGCTGGAGACCACATTGAAAGAAAGAGCACAAGTGGAGGCTGCCAATTTCTTGGAGCAAATCTTGTGTCTTGGTCAAACAAAAGGCAAAACACCATTGCACTCTCAACAGTAGAAACTGAATACACCTCAGCAGCAAGTTGCAGTTCTCAACTTCTGTGGATAAAATATCAACTTGAAGACTATTTGATGAAAGAGAGTAACATTCCTATCTTTTGTGATAATACATCTGCAATTTGTCTTACTAAAAATCCAATATTGCATTATAGATCAAAGCACATTGAGATTAAGTATCACTTCATAAGAGACTACGTTCAGAAGGGTGTACTTGAAATTAAATTTGTTGATACTGATCATCAGTGGGCTGACATTTTCACAAAACTCCTTGCTGAAGATAGGTTCAATTTTATAAGAAGATATTTAAATTTTCATCTTATAAAAGAATTATTAATCTCAGCATCTTGTGCATTGTATTATTCTGCATCCGGTATGACATCATCATTTAAATGTGTAAGCATCTTATATGTCATTCACATTGTTTTATTCAACATTTGGTGAACATATTGCTTGCATCCGGGTATACACGTGCGGTACTGAAGCGTCTCATCTTACCTACTGAGTCATGATTAATTTATGTTTTTAATAAAATCTTTTTACTGATTTACTTTTATTTTGGCAGCTGCAAAAGGAATCTTTACTTTTTATTTTCTTTTTGATTTATTTTTTTATTATGAGAAATACGAAGCGGTTTTACAAAAGTAACTGTACTATTCTTTCAAAAACTTTCCCATTACTCCACTACCTTTCCCACTCGTTTCACACTCTATTTTCTCTGCAAATTGTTTTCTTTCTTTCTTTCTCTCTGTTCATTTTTCTCTCTGAACCCTTAACCTCCTTCAATTCACTCAACTGCCACTATGACGAACGTTAAGAGTTTATGAGGACACTGCAATCTATGATACTATGACCGAAGGAAAGGTCTTGATTGAGAATAGAGTCGACCTAAGGCATCTAAAACAATTTGGGTTTGATTTCGAAGAAGGTTTGAAGACAATGGGCTCGTTAAAGTAGTTTCAATGGGAACCAGTTGAGGTGCTTCTTATTGCTGTTAAGGAACTCTGGGAAATGTTCGGATTTACAAAGGAAATATCATCCAGGGATACATTAAAGGGTTTTTATTTGTAACGACTCTGAATGGTATAGCTGAGATTATTGGATGTTTGTGTGAAGGAATCAGTTTCCATGACGACTGGGAAAAGGCCTTCAATTGAATGGAGAAGGTTGATGAGGCTCTGTTTGAGAACTACCAACATCTAAAGGCTACGAAACAACCTTTGGTTGCTAAGAATCTGAAGCGACACTACAAAGTGCTTCATAAAATGATATCAAAATGCGTCATTTTGAAGGCTGGGTCAAGTGATGTGGTTAACTATGAACAGATTATCATAATGAGACACTACATGGCTGTCACAAGGTCAATCTACCAAGATTGATAACCAATACCTTGATTTCTGCCATTGTCAACTCTAGGAAGGGTTCTGCTGAAGAGAAGCAAGTCTACAAGAACATTCCTTATGGTGTTCTTCTGACTGAGCTCATGGTCAACAAGGAATTGTGACAAAGCTTGTTGCTTTGACTGGTGAAGCTAACGAAAAGTATTTTGGAAGAGGTGCTATGACTCTTCCTGATGTTTTTGGAAGAAACAACTTGGTCAGAATGAACTTGGTTAATGCTAAATTAATCAAGAAAGTTAAACAAGAACAAGAGGAAGTAGCTAATGCTACTGTCGGAGAAGTCCAGAAGAAACCCACCAGAAGCTCTGCATTTGGTGTGAAGAAACCTTCTGAGTCTCAAAACAAGGAGACAAGAAGCAAGAAACAGAAGGTTCCTCCTGCACAAGGAGGAAGTGTCGAACCAGAAGACGATAAGGACAGGGTCCCCATTAGGAACATTTTGAAGAAGAAGAGGAAGGCAGAAGCAGAAAAGCCTATCCCAGCCTCTGGCCCTAAGAAGCAAGCTCCTCCTGCTGTAGTCCCTCAAGGCAAGCGAAGGAGATTGATTAAGCTCTCTGAGAAGCCTGTTCCTAAGGTACTAGGCTTCAATGTTGATGATTCTATTATCGCATTTGGTACTGATGATCCCGTTACTGAAAACCCCATTATCTGTTTTCTCACCACAACCTTCACCCATTAAACCACAAACACAAAGAACCACACCCTCTGTCTGGTAATTTGACTGTTTCCAAATCAAAGTCCATTACCTCCACCATTTCGCAACCACCACTTCCCTCCATATACCAAAACAAATCCATCAAACCATTTGTCATCTCCTCAGGAACAATTTCCTGGTATTTGGCAAACCAGTCACCCAAACCTACACAAGCCTTAACACACACTAAAACCCTAACCTTACCTAAACCTCAAGCCTCTGCATCCTTAAACACCTCCTTCACCTCAGATATAGCAACATCTCACTCTCACCCCTTCAATCAACTATTCAAAGTCATTACCACCAAACCTAGAACCTACAAAATCAATATCACTGCCTCTCCCACTTCCACTCCGACTTCCTCATCCACTCCTTCATCTACTTCATCGTCAACCACCTCCACACCAGATACCACATATTTTGGTGCTTCAACTATGCTGAAGCCTGAAAGGCCAGTGCCTATTAAAGAAGAGGAATATCACTCTATCTATGATCATCCATCTCTATGGCATCTGAAGACCTTCACCTCTGGAGTAGCAAGGTTGGAGATTCCTCCTGTAACATCCCAAATTTTTTAAGAAAAGTGATTTTAACAATAAAATCCGGAATACTCGATAAATAAGTCAGAGAGATTGATCACCTCGATGATTTACTGAGAGTACGAGAAATTATTTTGAGCTATTTTGAATAATTTATTTATTATAAATAAATATTATTCATGATGTCAATTCAAATTAATAGACAGCGTAGACGTATGTTGCATTAATGTGAATTCATCAATTTAAACTCTAAATAAGTTTTTCTGCGTGACGCGGTAACGCGTATTTTGTGCTAATGGAGAAATTGATTGAAATATATCAAGATGAAATTAAATTTAAGAATTAATATTTTATATTAATTCATGGTTCGAAAATCGTCGGAAAACTCTAACGAAGTTTCGTCGCGTTTCGAATCGCCGGGTAAATTTTATCCGCATTAAAATTTAAAACCAACTCCGATTTCGATGAAAATCGAAACGTAACTTCTTGTGATTATTTTTGAATGTTTTAGATTGTTTCTATTATTTATAATAATATATTATCACGTGATGAATTAATTTCTCGCAAAATTAATTTTCACGATTTTATCGGCGGGTAAATTAATCGGTAACGCGGTTTTTCGACGCCGTGTTTTAATACCCTAAGACCCTAGAATTAGAGGGAACTCATGAGTGATGTGAGATTAGATGGGATAGATTAGTTGATTGGATTAGCATCTCATAAAGTGGATAGGTGTCACTTTGTGTGTGATTAATTTGAAAAATTTCCTTCTTATTTTTTTTTTTTGTAACTATGTGTTTAATTTATTTTTTTTAGAAAAAGAAAAAAAGAAGACCCTCCCTAATCAGCTCCCCTAGCGTGACCTCCTCTTTTCCTTCACCAATTCAACCATTTCTTTTTTTTGGTCTTCAAATTATTTATAACCACTTGTTTAATATTTGTTTATTAAGCATTATTAGTTAATTGTTTGGTTAAGTTTATTTCCTTCCCCTTTCTATGGGAACAGGTCACGACCATAACCCCCACCCCATCCTCATTTCATTTTTATTTTAACTTCTTCTTCCTCCTGTAAGAACCAGCGAGACCCCCCTCCCACTTGTGCTTCCATTTTTCATTTTTCCATCTTGCTTATCTTGTGTGGGTGAGAAAGAGAAATCAAGATCCATTCCTCCCTTTTCATTTCTGTTGGCCGAAACACCCCACCCCCACTCTCTACATCCTATTCTATTACATCTTCTTCATTTCCCTCTCTAGAGAAAAATGAGAGTTTGAGCTCCATGGGTTCCTATCTCCATCTCTTTGAGTTTCTAACCTCCAACCTTCATCAATCTTGCTCCTAGGCTTCATCTTCAATTAGTTCTTCACTTCCTAGCCATTCAAGTAAGGAGAAAACATAATTTTTCTTCCCCTTTTTTTTCTGCATACAAACAGCGCCCCATCCCTTTTTTTGTGTGCTTCTTGTTGTTTTTGATTTCTAGTCTTGATTTCATGATTGTTTTGTGTTGTTTATTGTTTGATCATGATCAAGAGGAGATGAAACACTCTCAATCCCTTCCTTGAGCTCTAGGGCGAAAACCCTAAGAGGTGAAAAGAGGGAAATTGTGTAATCCTCATTTGAATCAAGCATTTAGTTGTTTATTTGAGTTATTGAAGTTGTTTGATGGTTGTTTTAGTAATAGTTTTTGATTTGCATGCTCAACTTGTTGTTTCATGACTTAGACCTATTCTTTAAATTGAGGAAATGTGGGTTTATGTTGTAGAATCATGTATCTAATTGTTAAATGATATGTTTTAGGTAGTTGAAGGGCTATTGGAATTGTTATGCATAAGTTAGTAGAGAAGTTAGTGTATGTTTTGTGAAAAATGGGTTCTTGAAGGACCAATATGACATGTAAAATTTGATTGGTTGGCTTTCTAGTAATTGGTATTGTTTTCATCATGATTTAAATGATTGGAACTTAGTTGAAACTTAGCTTTGATTGTGGCTTGAATCAAAGGAAAAATTGAAAGGACCTTTGGAAACTTGGTTCTTGAAGTTTTGGAAAAATGCTTGAAAAGGAGTTTTGAAACCTTGTAAGTTTAATTGTTGAATTATGTGTTGAGTGATGAATAGCATGCTTTGGTTGAGTTAATTGCTATAGGAGTTGTTTTTTTTTCAAATGAAATTGTTGTTGTAAGTGAGTTATGCAACTTAGTAAAAAATTTGATCTTGAACAAGACTTATCATTTGAAAGGAAAATGTGCATTATCTTGTAAGCTTGAGTTAGTAACTAATTTGGTGGGGAACACTTACATGAGAATATGATAATTAGGAATTGGAAAATGTTTTAGAACATGTCTTGAAATATGCTTGAAACTATGCTTTGGTTGTGACATGATGTTTTGTTGCCTTGAAGTGTAATTGAAATAACTTGGAAATGGTTTGTTAGATTGTAAAAAAAGAAGTTTTGCAAACTATTTTGTTGTGAACTTGTTAAATGATTGTATGGATATATTTCTAGGCTTTAGAAAATTATGAAAAAGTGGTTGATTGAAGTTGTTTTCATTTTAAAAGTTTTAAAGAAAATTGATAATGCATTATGTTTAGCTTCTAAAGGAATGATTTTACTCTAAAAACCTTATTCTTTCAAGTAGTTAGTAATTGAATGTTTAGTTGAAAATGATTTGGTTAGAAAGGGTTAGGTTTTGAGAGCCTAAGGTTTTAAGTGTAGTTTTAGAAGTGTGCTAAGCTTACTTTGTGGTGATAAGATTTACGAATTCCGAGATCGTGCGACGTGGACCCGAGGCGTGTGGTACCATTCTAGGAAACAACTGTGGTAAGGGCACTTCTAGACATCGTAGGCTTTTATTGTATATGTCATTGTGTAAGGGCAATTTTTAGATACGGATTTAATTTCAAGTGTTCATGCGAAGAAGTCTGAGAACCTAAGGGTTCGAAGTGAGGGTCTTGTACCCCTTCGCTTTATTTTTGTTATATATGCTGATTATTTAGTGGGCTTGTCTGCAAGTGGTTGGCAGCTGTCCCCAACCCCCCACACTTGTTTGTTCCTCTCTGTCAATTCCATCGAATTACAGAGGGATGGATTCCATATTGATTGACGACTGTTGCTGCTAAGTGTGATTATTTGAGATGAGATGCTTATGTTGTTTATCATTGATGAATTGAGTTATATTGCTATGTTGCTTATGCTGTTGAACTGAATTATATTGTTATAATTATGCGAATTGTCCATCGGAGTGCGAGAGTTGGTCGGGTCGTTGAGACGTTTTTGAGCTTGAGCCGATTCACCTAGGGTGCGAGGATCCCCTAAAAGGCTACGGCTGGTGTTCAGTAGGGAATGGCTAGACGTTAGTTTTGCCGGGACGTTTTTGAGCTTGCGTCGATTCACCTAGGGTGCGAGAATCCCCTAAAAGGCTACGGCTGGTGTTCGACAGGGAATAGCTAGGCGTCGTAATGCTAATGGAACCTGAGCTGAATGTCCTAGGGTGAGGAGAGAGCCCAAGGCTACGGCTGGTATTCAGTGGATGGATCCGCGTTACTTCCGGTATGTGGCGAAAGTGTTGAGAGAATGAGTCTTGATTTGGGTCTTGAGTCGCGCTTGTGAATTGTATACACTATTGTTTGCCTATTGTCATGATTTATTATTTTTCTGTAATATGTTGTGCTATTACATATTTTATTGCTGAGTGTGTTGTCGAACATGTGTATCTGCCTCTTTTATTTTAAGAAGTTGACCCTTGCCAGTGGTTCTTTCAATTGATGAATGTAACCCAGATGGTGAAGCAAGCGAAGGATTCGAAACTGCAGAGAGGAGCAGCTGAGGATAGTCGTCCAGCTTTTTACTTGCGTTATGTTTGTGGAATTTACTAGTAGTCTAGTGAAGAGTATAGCTTATGGACCAGCTATAGGATATTTGTCATTTATTTCAGTGTTGTAATAAATCTCTGTTATGTTTCATGACACATTTGTTATATATGATTTGACAGAATAAATGAATGTGGTCTATGTGGTGTCTTAAATTATTTCCCACCATGTTTCTAAAAGTCGCTGTGATGCTCTGTGTAACACCCTGTTTCCGGAGTGCTACTAAGTGAAAATTCTTACAAAAGTTTACATATTTCTGAAAGGCGAAATACTCTGCCTTGCACGTTTTCCAAAAATGTGGTTCTATTTTTTTTTTTAAACTTCTTTCTCAAAATGGCTGTCAGAGTATTGCAGCGACTTTAGAAACATGGTGGAATTATTTAGAGACACCACATAACCACATTCAGTTATTACATCAACTCCCACATAACAGCATGTGCTTTGAAACATAATCGACATTTATTACAATACAGAAATAAATTCAAGCGTCCTATAGCTGGTCGACACAACAAACTCCTCGCAAGACTACTAGTAGATTCCGCAACCACAACACAAGTCGAAAACTAACAACCATCCCCAGCTGCTCCTCCTTGCAGTTCCAAATCCTCAGCTTGCTCCGCCATCTGGGTTACAATCATTAATTGACAGAACCACTGGCAAGGGTCAACTTCTCAACAGATCATGATAACCAAAGCATAAAGCAATAAGCAACCACAGTTTATACAATTCACAAACAATAAGCAAACAACAATGCAAACAGTTCACAAGGTTCAATTCAAAATGCTCGCTCAAGACTCGACTCACGACTCATCTCACGACTCATTTTCTCTCGACTTTTCCGGAAAGCAACGTCGATCCATTCACTGAATACCAGCCGTAGCCTTGGGTTTCATCACCACCCGGGTTATTCAGGTTAAGTTCCTTGACAACGCAGACGTTCACTGCGCAATTTGAACACTAGCCGTGGCTTCGGGCTTCTACACCACCAGATGCCAACTGAGCAATTGAACACTAGCCGTGGCTTCAGGTTTCTACACCACCTCAGCCGTGGCATCGGGCTTCCACACCACCCTTGGTTGTTCGGGCCACTGAACACCAGCTTTGGCTTTGGGCTTCTTCACTACCCAGTCGTAGCTTCGGACTTCTACATCGCCCTTGGTTGTTCAGATCGAAACTCCAAACGTCACGACACTCGACGACTCGACTAAACTCTCAGACTCGATGAACAATTCGCCACATACGATATTCAAAGAGTTATACGCAAGATTATTCGACCGCATATCAAATAATAAGAGCATGCTTAATATGAAGAAACACAATTCAACAATACAAACAGCACAAACAATTCACAGCTCAATAACAACCGACAACAACCAACTCATAGAATTCATCCCTCTGCAACTCTATGGAGTTCACAGAGAGGAACAACCAAGTGTGGGGGGTTGGGGACAGCTACCAACCACTTGCAGACAAGCCCACTAAATAATCAGCATACAAAAATAAAGCGAAGGGGTACAAGACCCTCACTTCGAACCCTTAGGTTCTCAGACTTCTTCGCATAAATGCTTGAAATTAAATTCTATCAATATCCAAGTTGCCATTACGCAGTGGCATACAAAAATAAAACCTACGAATGTCTAGAAGTGCCCTTACCGAACCCCAAGCTGCACGTCCACGTGTTCCTCGATCCTACGCCGCACGATCTCGGATTTACTCAAAGCCTATCAAAATAAATAACTTAGCACAATTCTTAGCTAACTTAAGCCCTCACGCCTAACCCTTTTCCTAACCAAAAATTCATTCAAACATTTAATTCCTAGCTACTTGAAAATAAATAAGGTTTTAAAAATCAAAATACTTTTTGAAAGATAACTTATCACATAACAATTTATAAACCTTAACTTATTTGAAAAGTAAAGTTTTTGAAACCAAAAAGCTTCCTTGAACCTCAAGGTAAAGATCATGCAAGAAATCATAAATTTTAAAACCTAGACACATATTCATACAAGCATTTTCACAATTAACAAACCACTATTTCCTTTCCTACTCCCTTTTTAGGCCTCTCGCCACACCTATTCCCATAACCATCTAATTGCATGACAAAGCATCAAGACATCAAGTTTCAACAACTTCATATAACAATTAAAATACATAAGGAAATTTAAATCAAATAGGTTCCAAGATATTTTTCAAATATATTTCAAAGCATCAACTATCAAGACAACACCAAATCTAACTTAAGCACCTCCAAAGATATGTTTCTAAAACATTTTTCACAACATTCTAGTGTCATTTCCATAGCCTCTTTCCTTTTTAAAACAAATCATGCTCAAAGCCCATTTACAAGTTTTCATGGTTCACTTACTCAAAAACAATCCCAAAACAAGAGCTCTTAAAGAGTTCTTTCAATTAGGCCATTTTCAAAGATCCCAAAAATATTGAAACCATGCTAAGAAAATAAAAACAACTTAGTCAAGTGTTACATGCCATTCTAATCCTCTAAAATCAATTTTCCACAAGACATAAACTAACTCTCATCCTAACTCATGCTTCACTACTCCATTAGCAATTAAACCAACCCAAACAATTAATTTCTAGAACAAAAACACTAATCAAGAACAATCCTAAATCAAGTCTCTTTCAAGAACAGTGGTTTTCATAAAATTCTTTCAATCTTTGATTCAATCAATTTTAACAACTACAATGGCAATAATAACAAACAAGAAGCAAGAAATACAAGCTAGTTTGCATGATTCACAAGATGATCACCCAATTATACTCCAAGACCTCAAGGCATCAAGACATATCCAAAACATACTCCAAAACCCATGCCAATTTCCAAAATAGTTTTCAATGCCATTTTATATGCAGTTTCCTTCACAACAACTACTATAGCCCAAAAGAAATCTTCATTAAGACCCAAATCCATTTTCAAGAATAGGTTCTTTATCAAAACAATACCCAAAAATTGCTCTAATTCCAAAACTACTAACCACATCATTCCAAATCATTTATTTCTTTTAAAACAACAATTTGCTTCCCAACACAAAACATTAATCAAGCCTAAGGACAAATCACAACTTCTTCAAGAACAAGAGCTTCATACAAAACTTATCAATCCATCCTCAAATTCAAACTAATATTTAAAGTAGCAACTATAACATCTAATAAACAAGAAACATAAATTAATTACATGAATCATAATCATAAACACCACTAATCCTCTTTTCTCAAGAATAGTTTTTATCACAATGATACCCAAAAACAACATCTAATTCCAAAACTATGAACCCAATACATCAACAACAAAAACAACAACATCAAGACATGTATAAATAAATAAATAATAAAATAAACAACAAGATGAGAAGAAACCCTCACCCACAATACCCTAGGGTCCACGGTTTTGAGGCTTGAAAGAGGAAGAGAATGTTGGCTCAAGTTCCTTCTTGCTATCTTATGGAAATAACACAAAAATGGAGGTGGAAATGGAAGGAATTGGTGGTGTAAATGGGGATATACCCCTCGGCTAAACAAGGAAAGGAAAGGGAATGAGCTCTTCTCTTTCTTCCAACACTTAGTGCTTGAGAAAATTTAAAATGAGAGGGGCTGAAATAATGGGTGCTTCGACTGGAATGTAGGAGAGGAGAGGAAGTGGATCTTTCTTCATCACACATGAGCAAGTTGGAGGGGAAAGGAAATGAAAAGTAGAAAATGGGGAAGGGCTCACGCTGTTGCTTGGAAAGAAGAAGGAAAAAGAAATGAAATGGGTTTTATGGGAAGAAGAGGGAGGTCACGCAGGGAAGCAAGAATGGGGAAGCATCTAGTTGCTCTCCTATTTCCATCCATAGACAACTAGAATAAAATAGAAATGAAAGAGTGGAAGTGGATGGGGTCACGCTGGAAAAAGAAAGAGGAGGTTGAAACTTGCTTTTAAAAACTCTCTTCACCAACACCAAGTAGTAAGATAAAAAAAAAAAAGAATGAGTGAGTGAAATAAGGTAGGAGGCTTCGACTTGTACAGCAAAAGGGAGGATAAAAAAAATAAAAATAAAAATAATTAAAACAAATCTTATTTACTTGGTTGGAAATGGTTTAGTAAAGGTGTTTCCTAAATAACCACCACAATAATGACACCTAGCAATTAAAGTAAAATGCTAATCTAATCAATAAGTCCAAACATCAAATCTCTCATCTCTCATGATTACCCTCTAATCCTAGAGTCTAAAGCGTGCTAAAAAAAACACGGCGTCGAGTAATCGCATTACCGATTAATTCTTCGCCAATTTAATTCGCGAAAATTAATTTACCGAGAAATTAATTCACCGCGAGATAATATTTTATCATAAATAATAAAAACAATTTAAAACTCTAAAAAATAATCACAATGAGTTACGATTCGATTTTCGTCGAAATCGGAATTCGTTTTAAATTTTAATACTGGTAAAATTTACCCGGCGATTCGAAACGCGACGAAACTTCGTTAGAGTTTTCCGACGATTTTCGAACCATGAATTAATATAAAATATTAATTCTTAAATTTAATTTCATCTTGATTTAATTTAATCAATTTCTTAGTCAACAAAAATACGCGTTACCGCGTCACGTAGAAAACTTCTAATAAGCATAATTGATGAATTCTCTTTAAAAGCAGCATACGTCTACGCTGTCAATTAATTTGAAATGACATCATGAATAATAATTATTTATAATAAATAAATTATTCAAAATAACTCAAAATAATTTCCCATACTCTCAGTAAACCATTGAGGTGATCAATCTCTATGACTTATTTTTCGAGTATTCTGGATTTTATTTTTAAAATCACTTTTCTTGAAAATTTGGGATGTTACAATACCATCCCCCTTAAAAT
This sequence comes from Calophaca sinica, assembly GCA_037113605.1. Taxonomy (NCBI): domain Eukaryota; kingdom Viridiplantae; phylum Streptophyta; class Magnoliopsida; order Fabales; family Fabaceae; genus Calophaca; species Calophaca sinica. The sequence goes on along the minus strand of CM073730.1, from coordinate 83,179,176 downwards.
AGTTTCGTCCTCGAAACTACACGGATAGTAAAATATGTAAAATTACTTTACCCAAAATCATAAAATATTTTGCACACAAGGCACTCATACTACATATTAATAATATTTTTAGCTACATAGTATAGCAGGCAATAATAGCAATCTCAAGGCATAAACACATAGCACACCATATAGTAAATGCAGTTAATAAACGAAGAATTCCTTGCGGTTGACTGATGCTTCTTTCCCGATCATGACATCTGCTCGTCCACGATCACGATCACGCATCCGAACACAGGTACAGCTACGGCTTCGTGCCATTTACCATGAGAATAATTCTAACCTATTCGCAGGCAATCATGGTTACACATACCAAGAATACAAAAACCTTTTAAAACTTCAAAAGATTGAACTTCGCTTTTCCAATTCAAACATTTTTTTTTCTAAGGAAAACATCATTTTCTTAGGAGTAACACCAATACAAGAAACCAATAAAACACAATTTTATTTTGTCAAGACTCAACCATTCTCATGGACACTAAAGTTCCTTTGAGATTAGGTTATCATTGTCTCAAAATCATTACAATAACATTTTACAAAATTCTTAACTTAACCAAACTTGTTCCATTGATTTATGATTTAATAGAATTCTTTTAAAACTTGAAACTATTTTCAACAAAAACCATTTTTAGTAAATAGGCTGGAATCACTTATAAGTTTCCAAGGAAGTAAACAAGAACCAAATGAAATTAAAGTTTTCTAGTACTCTACTCCAAAAGTCTTTTCAAAACCATACTTACCCATATATGGACTTATAGTAAAAGGGTTTAGCGCCAAAACTACTATCTTTTACATGAGAGAAAACAAAACCATTTTCAAGCTTTTACTACTAAATCATGATTTAACAGAATCATCTAAAACTTGGAACTTTTTCAACAAAATCAATAAAAACCAATACAAGATAAAAATGAAATAATAATTTAACAAAAATCATTTTAAAAACTTAAAACCATCGTCAACAATATCGTTAACAAAGATACAAGTATTGAAACAAAATAGCTAGAACACTCACCTAAAATCTTCCAGGAACTCGCGGTTTGGGAAGGGACAAGAGGATTGCTATGATCACCAACCATATAATCGCCCATAACATCACCCAAGGATACAAAGGGTATAAGGAACAGTCCTCACTTGACATCTCTTAGAGTTTTGGCTTGACTAAGGACATGAAGGAAATGATTTCCAAGTTTCTCACACACTTCAATGCCACGAGATCTAGCACTACTTATGGGGACGGTCGGATAGTATAGGGGTCCCTTAACAGAATTTGTCCAAAGCACAAATGGGGAAAAGAAGAAAGGAATCGAGGGTTGTTACTTTCTTTCTAAACTTTGCAAGGTTTCTCCCAATTCTCACCACTACACGGCTCATCTAGAGGAAGAATCAGACAAGAATAAAAATCCTTAGAGTGAATGGGCGCACGACACATAAGGGAAGGAAAAGAAAGGAACCTAAGTTCTCTCACCCCACCACTACGGTTAATAATGCAACTAAATATTCCTTCTTATAGGTGAGCAGTTGGCCAAGTAAGTACAAGAAGAATAAGGATAAGCTATTCCCATTTACTTGGCTCTCCTTTTAAAGGAAAATTTTGTGATCTAAAATTCGGGAGAAGGTTTTGTAAAAGAATTTTGGCTACTACCCACTACTAGCTAGGCAACCTGTCACGTACTAAAACTATTACCCGCAACTCTCACTAATTTTCTAGCTCCCATTCAACTGAGTCAAATGGTTACCGCGTGAATTAAAATATCATAAGGTATTTAATTAACGCTTGCTAAAAATAATCGCGTATAATATTTTCGTTGGGAAAATAAAGATACGCTCACGCAAATAGTCAATCACACAATCAGTCACACATGTTCGCGGTAGTGCAAGAATCGACTACTACGAACACACAAATGTTAGTGCCAAACAGGTCACACTCAGAAAATCGTAAATTAGTTTTGATTTTCAAATTTAGTATGTATCAAAATAATTCAAACAACAAACATTGTGGTTTATACCTAGAACCACTAGTACTTCAAAGATCACACTAAATATTAATAGTAATTGCGTCTCCTATCAAAGATCCCTATTCCGAATCGTTGCCAAAGTATAACTCCTTATTGCCGCGTTCCCTGAGATGAATTCTTCAGCTACTAAGTCTCCTCCTCTGCTCCATCTGTGACTAATCTGCTAAAACAGGAACCATCATTCGTTTCGGGCATATTGGATTTCCACGAGGTTTCTCAACCTAATAAAAATCCCACAATAGGTTTCGTGTGTCTCAGCACACGTGGTTTCAATTAAGGAACAATTTTCAAACAATTACAAGCGGAATTACTTCACTTGAGGAACAAGCACACAAGCATGGTTTGACTTACCATAAGACCCAGTTTAACCTCTAACAATCGTTTTCTACAAAACCCAACATATGACCAGCTATAGTTTCCCAACACACAGTCCGGTTAGAACCGAACCGCTCTGATACCACTGTTGTAACACCCTGTTTCCGGAGTGCTACTAAGTGAACATTCTGACAAAAGTTTACATATTTCTGAAAGGCGAAATACTCTGCCTTGCACGTTTTCCAAAAATGTGGTTCTATATTTTTTTTTTTAAACGTCTTTCTCAAAATGGCTGTCAGAGTATTGCAGCGACTTTAGAAACATGGTGGAATTATTTAGAGACACCACATAACCACATTCAGTTATTACATCAACTCCCACATAACAGCATGTGCTTTGAAACATAATCGACATTTATTACAATACAGAAATAAATTCAAGCGTCCTATAGCTGGTCGACACAACAAACTCCTCGCAAGACTACTAGTAGATTCCGCAACCACAACACAAGTCGAAAACTAACAACCATCCCCAGCTGCTCCGCCATCTGGGTTACAATCATTAATTGACAGAACCACTGGCAAGGGTCAACTTCTCAACAGATCATGATAACCAAAGCATAAAGCAATAAGCAACCACAGTTTATACAATTCACAAACAATAAGCAAACAACAATGCAAACAGTTCACAAGGTTCAATTCAAAATGCTCGCTCAAGACTCGACTCACGACTCATCTCACGACTCATTTTCTCTCGACTTTTCCGGAAAGCAACGTCGATCCATTCACTGAATACCAGCCGTAGCCTTGGGTTTCATCACCACCCGGGTTATTCAGGTTAAGTTCCTTGACAACGCAGACGCTCACTGCGCAATTTGAACACCAGCCGTGGCTTCGGGCTTCTACACCACCAGATGCCAACTGAGCAATTGAACACTAGCCGTGGCTTCAGGTTTCTACACCACCTCAGCCGTGGCATCAGGCTTCCACACCACCCTTGGTTGTTCGGGCCACTGAACACCAGCTTTGGCTTTGGGCTTCTTCACCACCCAGCCGTAGCTTCGGACTTCTACACCGCCCTTGGCTGTTCAGATCGAAACTCCAAACGTCACGACACTCGACGACTCGACTAAACTCTCAGACTCGATGAACAATTCGCCACATACGATATTCAAAGAGTTATACGCAAGATTATGCGACCGCATATCAAATAATAAGAGCATGCTTAATATGAAGAAACACAATTCAACAATACAAACAGCACAAACAATTCACAGCTCAATAACAACCGACAACAACCAACTCATAGAATTCATCCCTCTGCAACTCTATGGAGTTCATAGAGAGGAACAACCAAGTGTGGGGGGTTGGGGACAGCTACCAACCACTTGCAGACAAGCCCACTAAATAATCAGCATACAAAAATAAAGCGAAGGGGTACAAGACCCTCACTTCGAACCCTTAGGTTCTCAGACTTCTTCGCATAAATGCTTGAAATTAAATTCTATCAATATCCAAGTTGCCATTACGCAGTGGCATACAAAAATAAAACCTACGAATGTCTAGAAGTGCCCTTACCGAACCCCAAGCTGCACGTCCACGTGTTCCTCGATCCTACGCCGAACGATCTCGGATTTACTCAAAGCCTATCAAAATAAATAACTTAGCACAATTCTTAGCTAACTTAAGCCCTCAAGCCTAACCCTTTTCCTAACCAAAAATTCATTCAAACATTTAATTCCTAGCTACTTGAAAATAAATAAGGTTTTAAAAATCAAAATACTTTTTGAAAGATAACTTATCACATAACAATTTATAAACCTTAACTTATTTGAAAAGTAAAGTTTTTGAAACCAAAAAGCTTCCTTGAACCTCAAGGTAAAGATCATGCAAGAAATCATAAATTTTAAAACCTAGACACATATTCATACAAGCATTTTCACAATTAACAAACCACTATTTCCTTTCCTACTCCCTTTTTAGGCCTCTCGGCCACACCTATTCCCATAACCATCTAATTGCATGACAAAGCATCAAGACATCAAGTTTCAACAACTTCATATAACAATTAAAATACATAAGGAAATTTAAATCAAATAGGTTCCAAGATATTTTTCAAATATATTTCAAAGCATCAACTATCAAGACAACACCAAATCTAACTTAAGCACCTCCAAAGATATGTTTCTAAAACATTTTTCACAACATTCTAGTGTCATTTCCATAGCCTCTTTCCTTTTTAAAACAAATCATGCTCAAAGCCCATTTACAAGTTTTCATGGTTCACTTACTCAAAAACAATCCCAAAACAAGAGCTCTTAAAGAGTTCTTTCAATTAGGCCATTTTCAAAGATCCCAAAAATATTTAAACCATGCTAAGAAAATAAAAACAACTTAGTCAAGTGTTACATGCCATTCTAATCCTCTAAAATCAATTTTCCACAAGACATTAACTAACTCTCATCCTAACTCATGCTTCACTACTCCATTAGCAATTAAACCAACCCAAACAATTAATTTCTAGAACAAAAACACTAATCAAGACCAATCCTAAATCAAGTCTCTTTCAAGAACAATGGTTTTCATAAAATTCTTTCAATCTTTGATTCAATCAATTTTAACAACTACAATGGCAATAATAACAAACAAGAAGCAAGAAATACAAGCTAGTTTGCATGATTCACAAGATGATCACCCAATTATACTCCAAGACCTCAAGGCATCAAGACATATCCAAAACATACTCCAAAACCCATGCCAATTTCCAAAATAGTTTTCAATGCCATTTTATATACAGTTTCCTTCACAACAACTACTATAGCCCAAAAGAAATCTTCATTAAGACCCAAATCCATTTTCAAGAATAGGTTCTTTATCAAAACAATACCCAAAAATTGCTCTAATTCCAAAACTACTAACCACATCATTCCAAATCATTTATTTCTTTTAAAACAACAATTTGCTTCCCAACACAAAACATTAATCAAGCCTAAGGACAAATCACAACTTCTTCAAGAACAAGAGCTTCATACAAAACTTATCAATCCATCCTCAAATTCAAACTAATATTTAAAGTAGCAACTATAACATCTAATAAACAAGAAACATCAATTAATTACATGAATCATAATCATAAACACCACTAATCCTCTTTTCTCAAGAATAGGTTTTTATCACAATGATACCCAAAAACAACATCTAATTCCAAAACTATGAACCCAATACATCAACAACAAAAACAACAACATCAAGACATGTATAAATAAATAAATAAGAAAGAAAACAACAAGTTCAGAAGAAACCTCACCCACAATACCCTAGGGTCCACGGTTTTGAGGCTTGAAAGAGGAAGAGAATGTTGGCTCAAGTTCCTTCTTGCTATCTTATGGAAATAACACAAAAATGGAGGTGGAAATGGAAGGAATTGGTGGTGTAAATGGGGATATACCCTCTACTGAACAAGGAAAGGAAAGGGAATGAGCTCTTCTCTTTCTTCCAACACTTAGTGCTTGAGAAAATTTAAAATGAGAGGGGCTGAAATAATGGGTGCTTCGACTGGAATGTAGGAGAGGAGAGGAAGTGGATCTTTCTTCATCACACATGAGCAAGTTGGAGGGGAAAGGAAATGAAAAGAAGAAAATGGGGAAGGGCTCACGCTGTTGCTTGGAAAGAAGAAGGAAAAAGAAATGAAATGGGTTTTATGGGAAGAAGAGGGAGGTCACGCAGGGAAGCAAGAATGGGGAAGCATCTAGTTGCTCTCCTATTTCCATCCATAGACAACTAGAATAAAATAGAAATGAAAGAGTGGAAGTGGATGGGGTCACGCTGGAAAAAGAAAGAGGAGGTTGAAACTTGCTTTTAAAAACTCTCTTCACCAACACCAAGTAGTAAGATAAAAAAAAAAAAGAATGAGTGAGTGAAATGAGGTAGGAGGCTTCGACCTGTACAGCAAAAGGGAGGATAAAAAAAATAAAAATAAAAATAATTAAAACAAAGCTTATTTACTTGGTTGGAAATGGTTTAGTAAAGGTGTTTCCTAAATAACCACCACAATAATGACACCTAGCAATTAAAGTAAAATGCTAATCTAATCAATAAGTCCAAACATCAAATCTCTCATCTCTCATGATTACCCTCTAATCCTAGAGTCTAAAGCATGCTAAAAAAAAACACGGCGTCGAGTAATCGCACTACCGATTAATTCTTCGCCAATTTAATTCGCGAAAATTAATTTACCGAGAAATTAATTCACCGCGAGATAATATTTTATCATAAATAATAAAAAAAATTTAAAACTCTAAAAAATAATCAAAATGAGTTACGATTCGATTTTAAATAAATCGAATTCGTTTAAATTTTAATACGACTAAAATTTACCCGGCGATTCAAACGCGATTTAAATCGTTAGAGTTTTCCGACGATTTTCGAACCATGAATTAATATAAAATATTAATTCTTAAATTTAATTTCATCTTGATTTAATTTAATCAATTTCTTAGTCAACAAAAATAAGCGTTACCGCGTCACGTAGAAAACTTCTAATAAGCATAATTGATGAATTCTCTTTAAAAGCAGCATACGTCTACGCTGTCAATTAATATGAATTGTCATCATGAATAATAATTATTTATAATAAATAAATTATTCAAAAGAACTCAAAATAATTTCTCATACTCTCAGTAAACCATTGAGGTGATCAATCTCTATGACTTATTTTTCGAGTATTCCGGATTTTATTTTTAAAATCACTTTTCTTGAAAATTTGGGATGTTACACTCTGACTGCTTCTTTAAAGAACCTTTAAAAAAAAAATAGGACCACATTTCTCGAAAATCTACGAGCAGAGTATTCTACCTTTCGGAAACATGTTAACTTTTGTCAGAATGTTCACTTAGTAGCACTCCAGAGACAGGGTGTTACAATAGTGGTATCAGAGCAGTTCGGCTCTAACCGGACTGTGAGTTGGGAAACTATAGCTGGTCATGTGCCGGGTTTTGTAGAAAACAATTGTTAGAGGTTAAACTGGGTCTTATGGTGAGTCAAACCATGCTTGAGTGCTTGTTCCTCAAGTGGAGTAATTCCGCTTGTAATTGTTTGAAATTGTTCCTTAATTGAAACAACGTGTGCTGAGACACACCAAACCTATTGTGGGATTTTTATTAGGTTGAGAAACCTCGTGGAAATCCAATATCTCCGAAACGATTGATTGTTCCTGTTTTAGCAGATCAGTCAGAGATGGATCAGAGGATTTGGATGACCCAGATTCCAGACGCAGGGACGTGTCCCTCCATTAAGCAAAGGAGAGAGCTTAGCAGCTGAAGAATTTATTTCAGGGAACACAGCAATAAGGCGTTATGCTTAGGCGGAGATTTGGAATAGAGATAGTTCATAGGAGACGTTATTAGCATTATTGCATATATATGATCCTTGAAGTATTAGTGGTTCTAAGTATAAGCCACAATGTTTGTCGTTTGAATTATTTAATACGTACTAAATTTGAAAATGAAAACTGTTTCATGATTTTCTGAATGCTACATGTTTGCTACTAACATCTGTGTTCGCAATAGTCTACTTTAGTACTGCGGTGAATGTATGTAATTGATTGTGTGCTTGTTATTTGTGTGAGCGTATTAATATTCTCCAAAGGAAATATTAAACGCGACTACTTTCCAGCAAACACGGATTAATTGTCTTGTGACAACTTAAATTACGTGGAAACCATTTGACTCAGTTGAATGGGAGCTGGAAAAATTAGTTAGAGTTATGGGTAGAAGTTTTAGTACGTCACGAGTTGCCTAGCTAGCATTAGTACCCACAATTCTTTTACCAAACCTTCCCCGGAATTCTAGATCGCAGAATTTTTCCTTTAAAGGTGAGCCAAGCAAAGTGGAATAATTATCGTCATCCTTTCTTTTACTTACTTGGCCGACCACGCACTTCTAAAAGGGTGCAGCAGGAAATATTCTGTTTTAGTTATAGTGCTAGTGAGTGATGAAGACATTGGACCAAAATTTTGTGAATCTTTCCCCTCTTTTCTTTTGAATTCGCACCGATCGTTTTAAAAAAAAAAGAAAAAAAAAGGGAGAATAATTCAATTTGCATTATTGGTCTTAGTGGCGGGCGTAGGTTCCTTTCCTTTCCACCTATTGTATGCCACGAACAAATTCTGTTTAGAGGACCCCCCACCATTTTCCAATTTCTTTCTTAGGTAACACTAAGCTCAGGGAAAGTGGGAGAGAATAATTAGTTGCATTATGGGTTTTAGTGTGGGCATAGAAAGATAGAGAGAACTTAGTTCATTCCTTCTTTTCTTTTGTCCACCACAGACAAATCCAATTCCAAGGGCCCCTATTTTATTCAATCTTCCCTTAAGTAGTGCTAGACCTTGGGGCATTTGAAGTGTGTCAGAAACCTGGAAATCATTTTCTCCCATTCCTTTGGTAAGCTGAAACTTTGAGAGATGTCAAGTGAGGATTGTTCTTTGTATCCTTTATACCCTTGGGTGATGTTATGGGCGATTTTGTGGTTGGTGATCATAGTAATCCTTTTGTCTCTTCCTATCTTCAAACCGTAAGTTCCTGGAAGGTTTTAGGTGAGTGTCTTAGTTCCTTTGTTTTCATTGCTTGTATCCTTGATAATGATTTAGTTTTCAATAACTTTAAGTTTTTTTATGAATCTGGTTGAATTCCAATTTTTGTAATGAGAGCTTGAAAATGATTTTGTTTTCTTTCGTGTAAAAGAGAGTATTAGAAAACTTTAATTTCATTAAGTCCTTGTTTGTTCTCTTAGAAACTAATAAGTGATTCTAGCATATTTGCTAATAATGGTTTTGTTGAAAGTAGTTCCAAGTTTTAGAGAATTCTATTAAATCATAAATTGGTAGAGAAAGTTTGATTAAGTTAGAATTTTTCTTTTAGTGTTATTTTAGTATTCCAAGACAATGAAACATCTAATGTTAAAGGGAATCCTAGTATTCCTAAACAAGGTGGAGTCTTAGGATATGGCATGTTTGAAATTCTTGATTCTTAGTGTAAGTTTTAAAACTTTAAAAATTTTGAATGAAGAAAAATTCTTGGATACTAATTGCTATTTTAAAACCCAAGGAGCACTTACTATCTCGATAGTATTTTTAAAATTTTCTGTGCTTAACTGATAGTAATTGTAATTGGACGTTTTAGAAATTTAATAATTGTTTAGAATTAAGAGTTAGTTATGAAAATTTTGAGTGAGTGTAGGAAATTTTATAGTGTTCAAAAAGGGAAAAATGATCTAGAGATTTGAGTACTTGATTGTTGGGGTAAGGAATTTTCTTAAGAAGAAACTTCGACTTAAAAATGTTTTAAAAATAAGAAGTCATTAGGTTGTCTTAATCTTGATTTGAAGTGCGTGTAATGATTTTGAGACAATGAGAACCTAATCTCAAAGGAACTTTAGTGTCCATGAGAATGGTTGAGTCTTGACAAAATGAAATTGTGTTTTATTGGTTTCTTGTATTGGTGTTACTCCTAAGAAATTGATGTTTTCCTTAGAAAAAAAAATGTTGAATTAGAAAAGCGAAGTTTAATCTTCTGAGGTTTTAAAAGGTTTTTGTATTCTTAGTATGTGTAACCATGATTGCCTGCGAATAGGTTAGAATTATTCTCGTGGTAATGGCGCGAAGCCATAAGTTGTACCTGTGTTCGTGAGCGTGATCGTAATCGTGATCGTGGATGAGTAGATGTCGTGATCAGGAAAAAAAACACAACATCAGTCAGCCTCAAGGGATTCTTCATTTACTAACTGCGTTTATTTTACGGTGTGATATGTGTATATGCCTTGTGATTGTAATTATTGCATGCTATATTATGTAGCTATGAATATTATAGTACCATGTACAATAATAAGTATTGTGAGTGCTCTTGTGTGCAAAATATTTTACGGTTTTGATAAAGTAATTTTCCGTATTTTACTATCCTTGTAGTTTCGAGGACGAAACTATTTTAAGGAGGGTGGTATTGTAACATCCCAAATTTTTTAAGAAAAGTGATTTTAACAATAAAATCCGGAATAATTGATAAATAAGTCAGAGAGATTGATCACCTCGATGATTTACTGAGAGTACGGGAAATTATTTTGAGCTATTTTGAATAATTTATTTATTATAAATAAATATTATTCATGATGTCAATTCAAATTAATAGACACCGTAGACGTATGTTGCATTATTGTGAATTCATCAATTTAAACTTTATATAAGTTTTTTCTGCGTGACGCGGTAACGCGTATTTTGTGCTAATCGAGAAATTGATTAAAATATATCAAGATGAAATTAAATTTAAGAATTAATATTTTATATTAATTCATGGTTCGAAAATCGTCGGAAAACTCTAACGAAGTTTCGTCGCGTTTCGAATCGCCGGGTAAATTTTATCCGCATTAAAATTTAAAACCAACTCCGATTTCGATGAAAATCGAAACGTAACTTCTTGTGATTATTTTTGAATTTTTAGATTGTTTCTATTATTTATAATAATATATTATCACGCGATGAATTAATTTCTTGCAAAATTAATTTTCGCAATTTTATCGGTGGGTAAATTAATCGGTAACGCGGTTTTTCGACGCCGTGTTTTAATACCCTAGGACCCTAGAATTAGAGGGTACTCATGAGGGATGTGAGATTAGATGGTTAAGTTTATTTATAACCACTTGTTTAATATTTGTTTATCAAGCATTATTAGTTAATTGTTTGGTTAAGTTTATTTCCTTCCCCTTTCTATCGGAAAAGGTCACGACCGTAACCCCCACCCCATCCTCATTTCATTTTTATTTTAACTTCTTCTTCCTCCTGTAAAAACCAGCGAGACCCCCCTCCCACTTGTGCTTCCATTTTTCATTTTTCCATCTTGCTTATCTTGTGTGGGTGAGAAAGAGAAATCAAGATCCATTCCTCCCTTTTCATTTCTCAAGTCGAAACACCCCACCCCCACTCTCTACATCCTATTCTATTACATCTTCTTCATTTCCCTCTCTAGAGAAAAATGAGAGTTTGAGCTCCGTGGGTTCCTATCTCCATCTCTTTGAGTTTCTAACCTCCAACCTTCATCAATCTTGCTCCTAGGCTTCATCTTCAATTAGTTCTTCACTTCCTAGCCATTCAAGTAAGGAGAAAACATAATTTTTCTTCCCTTTTTTTTTCTGCATACAAACAGCGCCCCCTCCCTTTTTTTGTGTGCTTCTTGTTGTTTTTGATTTCTAGTCTTGATTTCATGATTGTTTTGTGTTGTTTATTGTTTGATCATGATCAAGAGGAGATGAAACACTTTCAATCCCTTCCTTGAGCTCTAGGGCGAAAACCCTAAGAGGTGAAAAGAGGGAAATTGTGTAATCCTCATTTGAATCAAGCATTTAGTTGTTTATTTGAGTTATTGAAGTTGTTTGATGGTTGTTTTAGTAATAGTTTTTGATTTGCATGCTCAACTTGTTGTTTCATGACTTAGACCTATTCTTTAAATTGAGGAAATGTGGGTTTATGTTGTAGAATCATGTATCTAATTGTTAAATGATATGTTTTAGGTAGTTGAAGGGCTATTGGAATTGTTATGCATAAGTTAGTAGAGAAGTTAGTGTATGTTTTGTGAAAAATGGGTTCTTGAAGGACTAATATGGCATGTAAAATTTGATTGGTTGGCTTTCTAGTAATTGGTATTGTTTTCATCATGATTTAAATGATTGGAACTTAGTTGAAACTTAGCTTTGATTGTGGCTTGAATCAAAGGAAAAATTGAAAGGACCTTTGGAAACTTGGTTCTTGAAGTTTTGGAAAAATGCTTGAAAAGGAGTTTTGAAACCTTGTAAGTTTAATTGTTGAATTATGTGTTGAGTGATGAATAGCATGCTTTGATTGAGTTAATTGCTATAGGAGTTGTTTTTTTAAATGAAATTGTTGTTGTAAGTGAGTTATGCAACTTAGTAAAAAATTTGATCTTGAACAAGACTTATCATTTGAAAGGAAAATGTGCATTATCTTGTAAGCTTGAGTTAGTAACTAATTTGGTGGGGAACACTTACATGAGAATATGATAATTAGGAATTGGAAAATGTTTTAGAACATGTCTTGAAATATGCTTGAAACTATGTTGTGGTTGTGACATGATGTTTTGTTGCCTTGAAGTGTAATTGAAATAACTTGGAAATGGTTTGTTAGATTGTAAAAAAAGAAGTTTTGCAAACTATTTTGTTGTGAACTTGTTAAATGATTGTATGGATGTATTTCTAGGCTTTAGAAAATTATGAAAAAGTGGTTGATTGAAGTTGTTTTCATTTTAAAAGTTTTAAAGAAAATTGATAATGCATTATGTTTAGCTTCTAAAGGAATGATTTTAGTCTAAAAACCTTATTCTTTCAAGTAGTTAGTAATTGAATGTTTAGTTGAAAATGATTTGGTTAGAAAGGGTTAGGTTTTGAGAGCCTAAGGTTTTAAGTGTAGTTTTAGAAGTGTGCTAAGCTTACTTTGTGGTGATAAGATTTACGAATTCCGAGATCGTGCGACGTGGACCCGAGGCGTGTGGTACCATTCTAGGAAACAACTGTGGTAAGGGTACTTCTAGACATTGTAGGCTTTTATTGTATATGTCATTGTGTAAGGGCAATTTTTTGATACGAATTTAATTTCAAGTGTTCATGCGAAGAAGTCTGAGAACTTAAGGGTTCGAAGTGAGGGTCTTGTACCCCTTCGCTTTAATTTTGTTATATATGCTGATTATTTAGTGGGCTTGTCTGCAAGTGGTTGGCAGCTGTCCCCAACCCCCCAAACTTGTTTGTTCCTCTCTGTCAATTCCATCGAATTCAGAGGGATGGATTCCATATTGATTGACGACTGTTGCTGCTAAGTGTGATTATTTGAGATGAGATGCTTATGTTGTTTATCATTGATGAATTGAGTTATATTGCTATATTGCTTATGCTGTTGAACTGAATTATATTGTTATAATTATGCGAATTGTCCATCGGAGTGTGAGAGTTGGTCGGGTCATTGAGACATTTTTGAGCTTGAGCCGATTCACCTAGGGTGCGAGGATCCCCTAAAAGGCTACGGCTGGTGTTCGGTAGGGAATGGCTAGACGTTAGTTTTGCCGGGACGTTTTTGAGCTTGCGTCGATTCACCTAGGGTGCGAGAATCCCCTAAAAGGCTACGGCTGGTGTTCGACAGGGAATAGCTAGGCGTCGTAATGCTAATGGAACCTGAGCTGAATGTCATAGGGTGAGGAGAGAGCCCAAGGCTACGGCTGGTATTCAGTGGATGGATCCGCGTTACTTCCGGTATGTGGCGAAAGTGTTGAGAGAATGAGTCTTGATTTGGGTATTGAGTCGCGCTTGTGAATTGTATACACTGTTGTTTGCCTATTGTCATGATTTATTATTTTTCCGTAATATGTTGTGCTATTACATGTTTTATTGCCGAGTGTGTTGTCGAACATGTGTATCTGCCTCTTTTATTTTAAGAAGTTGACCCTTGCCAGTGGTTCTTTCAATTGATGAATGTAACCCAGATGGTGAAGCAAGCGAAGGATTCGGAACTGCAGAGAGGAGCAGCTGAGGATAGTCGTCCAGCTTTTTACTTGCGTTATGTTTGTGGAATTTACTAGTAGTCTAGTGAAAAGTATAGCTTATGGACCAGCTATAGGATATTTGTCATTTATTTCAGTGTTGTAATAAATCTCTGTTATGTTTCATGACACATTTGTTATATATGATTTGACAGAATAAATGAATGTGGTCTATGTGGTGTCTTAAATTATTTCCCACCATGTTTCTAAAAGTCGCTGTGATGCTCTGACTGCTTCTTTAAAGAACCTTTAAAAAAAAATAGGACCACATTTCTCGAAAACCTACGAGCAGAGTATTCCACCTTTCGGAAACATGTCAACTTTTGTTAGAATGTTCACTTAGTAGCACTCCAGAGACAGGGTGTTACACCTCCCTTCAGCTACAATGACATTTTGGAGATGACCTTTGGAGGAAGATTAAGGCCTACTCCAAATCGTGGAGTTCTTCCATTATCTTTTGACCTCCCTCTCACTCTGCCTCAAAATGAACCTTTCACTCTGGAAGAATGCGGAAGGTGGATAACTGATAAAGAAAAAGCCTTCATGAATCGCCTCTTGGAGATGAAAAGACATGAGATGGTTCTGTTGAACAAAGATCCCTCTCTGACCTCTGTAAAGATTATTACGGATAGGCAAAGTTGGTTGCCATGGTTGATTCCGGAGAAGAGGAAAACCAAAGTTCCTCAGAGGCTTCCCAAGATTATGACCCTGAAAGAATTTGAAGAAGCCCCTAGAAGGTATAATACAAAATACTTCCTTCTGGCAGATGTTGCAGAAAGGTCAGAGAACCATGCAATGGAAGTCTATCTTAACAAGATAAAGATAGATTCTCGTTTCACTGGTTCTTCTGGGTGTTGTGATGCAGAAAAGGCCACAATTGAAATTGTTGGTTCCATCAAGGGGGTATGGGACACAAATCTTGCAGTTCTGCATTATGATGACATGCTACAAAGCTCAGTGATTAGGCCTCCCAATGCCTTGAAGAGGAGATTAGAATGCGAAGCAATCAATGAAGAACTTCAAGCTGCTTTTAATTGGAAACAAATGGCACTGAATTGGAAAGACAAGGTTTATCTAGATGGTCGGAAGCTAATTGTTCAAGCCTGGGAAGACCAAAAAGATCTGAGAAGAAGATACAAGTTTGAAAATGAAGTCCTCAGCACTTGCTTTGCAGAAGCAGAAACTGACTTGAAAAGGAATGCATTAGAAGCTGCACTTATACAATTTGATGAATTTGTTGATGCTCTGTTCAAGAATAGAGAAATTGTATTTCTGAGCTTGATTGAACCTGAAGAGTTGGAATACGGAAGACTTCAAGAAGCCGAGTTTGAGAAGCAGAAGCTGGGAAGATTAATCAAATGGGGTTTACCAAATGATAAATTCTTCTGGAAGGCTAAAGAGAAAAAGGAAAGAAGATTGAAGTTGTCACAAGGGTGAGAACATATTAGGCAGTCTACTAGGAGATGGTAAAGGGCTATCCCTTGGTATAGACCTGAAGAGCACATTGAATAAGCTGAATGGATTCTAGAGCCTGCTAATGATGAATCTGTCATCATTTCAAGAGCTCAATTTAAGACTTTCATGGCTGCAACTCAATCTGTGGCAAAGCTGGAAAGTACAGTTCAATTCCTCATGGAACGCCTTAACCAATTCCTCCTTCCTCCACCCTAGACCTTCCCTTATGTTTCAAATTCTTCTGTATTTTTGAATCTGGTACACTTATCTTTGGATTCAATTGAATTTTAACTGCAAATTTTTCTCTTATTTTGTTTTGACTATGATGTGTTTTACACTCTTTTTGTCTGATGACAAAAGGGGGAGTAAAAGTAAAAGCGTAATGAATGCGTCTCAGTAGCAAGTATCATGCACTGCATAGCATTATTCATCAAGTTTTGGTACACTTAGTATGATTTATAGCTCCGATACTTATTGTATGTTGCTCAACATCTGATAATTGGTCCTATAATCTCAGAATCCGCTCTTTAACGCTTATATATGAATATGCTCTGATACATGTAGGAATTGTTTTAAAATACAAATGCTCTGATACTTAGAAATATTTGATGATATTTTTGATTGTTGAACTCACGGGGAGACCCTTGAAATTATTTTTGAAAATAAATTATTCATCAACCCTGGATATTTGTCATCATCAAAAAGGGGGAGATTGTTGGAACCTAAACAATTGAGAAGTTTAGACCCTCATTAATTTTGATGATAACAAAGTATCTATGTGAGAACAATTTAACTTCTGATAAGTTTTAAAGTGTGTAGGTATTTAAACCACTCCTATTTTATAACTCACTCAAGCAAGAAGAAGAAAATCACAAGAAGTTGAATACTCTTATGTGTCTGCACCCGGCTCACTCCAGTGTCTTGTACTTGCACTCCTAGTGAGCGTCCGGTATAGCATTACTTAAGACACGTGGAATACACATTTGCAGTGAGCGTCCTATGGATTCTGAGCGAGCGTCCTGTTTATTAATGAAGCACGTGATGGTCACGTTTATTCTTTCTGTCGTTTTACTTCAGCTTTCCTGGAACGAAATTTGAATTTGATTTTGTGCGCTCAAATTGATGTTCCAGGTATCAAAGGTGACACCTTTGGGATAAGACAAAATTTGTACTAAGCAAATAATTAAAAAACAGATAGTACATAACAGAAAAGTGTACTCTTCTGATATTCTCTGAAGAGGAAGATAAGGACGTATATTTTCAAATTACCTCACTCAATAATTTGGAGCTGTGCATTCCTGCAATGGTATTATTCTCAAGGACATCTATAAATACCTCAAGCTCTCCATTGAAGAAGGTTGCTAGAAACTACATACTATGAAAGCTATTACTCTGTGAGTAACCAAGTTTCTGTGCCAAGTTTCTGAGAACTAGAATTGAACTTCAGTATCTTATATTCTTTCTTTTAGAAAGCTATTGTCTTGCACTTAATCTTTTCATCCTCTCTTGTTGAGAGTTATTTGATTGTATTCAAAACTTCTTTGTGAAATCTATATTGCCTAGTTACAGGCTTGTTTCCTCAAAGGCTCGAACGTACTGAGTCGTTTTGAGAAGTTAAGAGTCACTACAACAGATTGTTAAAAAGAAAAGCGCCACCTTAAACATCGCTACATAATAAAAGCGCTGTTTAAAAATCATAGAAGGCCTTAAACAATGCTTCCTAGAGAAAGCGCTGATTAAAACTTTTAAATAGACAACGTTTATTTGAGAAAATGCTGTTAAAGAGACACGCGGGACATAGACAGTGCTTCCCCAACAAAGCGCTATTTATTTGTCTGATATAAACAACGCGTATTCAAGAAAGCGCTGTTTATTTTCGTGATATAACCAGCGCTTATTCAAGAAAACGCTATCTAATGTTTTTTCTAAAATTTTAATCTACTCAAATATAACAGCTAGCTCTCATTCCCTCGTTCTCTCACAAACAAAACACAGTCTTCCTCTTCTTCTTCAACCCTCGCTCTTATTCGCTCGCTCTCATTCCCTCTTCCTCGCTGTCTTCAACCACGGTACAACTGCCGTCTCAGCTCTATCCGTCTTCAACCACGGTACCACTGCCGTCTCAGGTCTCTCCCCCTCATTGTCCCTCTCTGAAACCATAACTCTCATTGTCCCTCTCGCGCGAAGATGACCACCGCTGCCTAGCCCCTCTTCCTTGTGCTTCGTCCTCCTCTCCACCGTCGCCCCTTTTCCTCGTTTCTCTTTCGGTTGTGAAGCTCTGAAATCATTCCACGTTGCTGCCGGACAAAACTTAAATCAGGGTATTTTCTGTTTTTTTGTTGTTGTTGTTTGGACTTGCATATTGTAAGGAAATAGTGTAGAAGGTTCAAATTTTGTTTTCTAGTTAATTTATAATCATTTATTGGGTTAATATCTAACTCATTCCCTCATTAGAGTTGCACTATAAATATGATTCCTAATGCTGTATCTTTTGATTTAATTATTTGTGCTCATTTTGAAAAGATGAGAAAGATAAGGCTGAGTAACTTGTGTCTAATGGTTGCTTCTGCTTGTTGAAAGGATAAAAAAGGATGGAACATCTCAGTTTCATATCAAATTTCATTTCTATTGATGTTGAGTTTGTATGATTGCTGATTGGTTATTAAATTTTGTTTCTTTGGATCCATAGAGTTGAGCTATGTAATGATCTAATTGCTGATGATGTTTTGGTTATCAAGTGTTTTTAAAATAATTTTGTACTTGAGTTATTGCCTGACTTATGAGTCTTGACATTGCTGTCAGCCCTCTTCTTTGGGTAATTTCAATATGCTTTATTGGCTCTTATTACAAGGATCTTCCCGGTTATTGCTCATGGGGGTTAGTGTTATAGATGTCTTATTAGTAGCTTTAGTTTTGAGTTCTTGATTAATGTTATATCAGCTGATATGTTGGGATTATTAGAAAGGATTTGGAATTAAATGGTTTGTCATTAGGCATGATTCATGATAGGACATTATAGTTGATACTTCCAGCTTAATTGCTCCAAATGTTATTTGATCTCCTAAATTAGGCTATGGATATATTCTTAGTTTATTTGTGGAATTTGATTGGATTGGATATATTTTGGAATGTCCATATTTTAGGGGAGACTCTGCCAAAATTTTGTTAAAAGTTAGAACTTTGAAGTGTCTCATGGTTGATTGGATTGGATTAGTTATTAACTTGTATGTAGATTGCAGATAGCTAAATGGCTTCTCCGGGACATGAAACTGATGCGCATGATAGTGATGCTGCGGTGGCCCAGACTATGAAGCGTCGTCCCCGTGGACCGACTGTCAAGAAGAATCTCATCCGAGGTAGGAGTAGAGGTAGAGGATAGAGAACGGTGGTAAGTTACTTAATAATTAATATCTAATTAATATAATTAGTTGTTTTTTTTTTTCTATTTATTATCTAATGTTGTACACTTAATTTGTATAGGTTGAATGGAATGTTCAAGGTCAACCCATAGGCAGAAATGGTAGAGCGTTGATTAGTTTCATTGGATCTCAAGTGCCGCATACGGTTCCAATTACATTTAGTAATTAGAGGGAGAGAGATAATCCGGTCTTGGATAGATGCAAAGAGGAGCTTTGGTGCGAGATACAAGTATACATAATCAGTTGTATTTTTTAAATGACTATGTAAATATACTTACCCTACCGTCCGTTTTGTACTTGTTAATATATTTGCAGAAAACATTTGATGTCGATGACACACATAAGGACATTATACTTAAGATTGTCGAAAAATCTCTTCGGAATTTTCGAACATGGTTGTCCAATAATTGGTTGGGAGATGAAAATGGCAATGTTGATATAAGGCCTCCACCTGATTATGAATCAGTCATAGGAGTGGATACCTGGAGAGAATTTGTAGCAAAGCATACCAGAGGCCCTAAATTTTTGGTATAAATATATATGTCCCAACTCTATACTTGTATACTTATATGTTTGTTCCTAAGCGCATTTATATGTCTATATAGAGAATAAGTAACGCAAATTGGCAGAGAGCATCAAATCCTCCTTACCCGTATAGAGGAGGGGCTAAGGGATATCCTGGCATTGAGGAAGATCTGGTATGCAGAGTAACCCTAAATTATATGTAAACCTAAACCTAATTAACAATGATTAATTTGAATTTCTTTGTTAATATGTATAGATGAAGATGACTGGAGAAGATGTAACATCATCATCAATTGTTCGCCATTTCTTGTGGATAGAATCCCGTCGCAACAGGGACGGTCTGATTATGGACCCCCCGCTATGGAAGTTGCTGATAAAATTGTAAGTATGATAGATTAATTAACATTTTAATTTGCAATTTTCTTATGATAGTGACAATATTTAACAATCTTTGTTAATAAAATTTGTGTGTCTCAGGAGAGCCTATCACAACAGTCTGTGACACAGGCGGGTGTAACTGACATCCTTACCGAAGCCATACCGATCGGAGAGTATTCTAGTCGTGTAAGGGGCGTGGGATTTGGTATTTCTCAAAAGGCTATTTTTGGTAAACTAAAGCGCGCTAGAAAAGATGAAAATGAAGAGTTGAAAAAGATGGTAACCCATCTCTTTCAGGAGGTCCATGAATTAAAAATTAATATGCATCAAAACAAGGAACCGGTAGAGGAAGATCAGCACCTTAGCGCCAGAGAACCGGTAGAGATGGATCAGCACCTTAGCACCAGAGATAGTTGCACTCTTAGGTCTCACAAGGTAAATCAAATTACTTCAAAGACTTGTTTAGTAGATTAAGTATTTGTGAATTGTATTCTAGGTAGACTTGTATAGTGACTTGTGCTGACTGGTATATGGTATTTTTTGTTGTTACAGGTATTAGATAAATTTTAGAATATCCATATTATTGGAGAGAATCTACCAAAATTTTGTTAGAAATTCAAATTGAAGTATAAAAATATTCTAATTTAATATTATTGTGGATCTTGATTAATTAAGGAACCGGTGGAGGTAATGGAATTGGAACCAGTGGAGGAACATGAGCCTACTGTAACATCCTCATTTTTCTAATCTTGCTTAGTGTGTGTTTACATGTACCTAAGTGTACTTGTATGCCCTAGGTAGGGATTTGTGTGTTTTGACTGCATGCTTGACCTTTCGGCAGTGTGCTCGCTTTTTGTGCTTGTGAGAGAGCATGTGTTGAGGTTTAATATGTTATTTGAGGTTGGAATAGTGTTTGATAATGTTTTGGTATGAGTCTTAGAAGCCTGGTAAAGTTTGAGAACAATCGGAGTCAGAACTAGGGTTTTGTGTGTTCGTACCCTTAGGCAAGTGCGAGTTTTCGGACGAGTAAATGAGACCTCGAATCTTTATTCTTGAGTCCATTTGATGTCCTTATATGTTAGGAATCATGTTTAAGAGTTAGGGCATCAAGTTCTGGATCGCACGGATGTCGGAATCAAAGAAATCGCGCGAAAACATATCAGTTAGCACAAGTGCACTTGGAGTGCGCTTGAAGCGCGCTGGTGTATGGTGCACTAGCGTACCCTATCCTCTGCACCACATGGCGTGTTTTGATTGAACCGTTTACGGACAGGGATGCGTGGCACGCATGCAAGAAACTCCTTCCGCGTGAAGTAACCCACGCCGGAGCGCTCGGGGCACACTGGAGCGCGCTCCAGGCGCGCCCAACAGCCCATTTTTCTATTTAAGGCCATTGATCCCTTAATTCTGAACTTTTCACTTTCTCTTCACTAAAACTCGACCTGAGAACCCTTTGGATCAGTTTTCCACCATTCTTGCATATACCAAGCTTGGTGATCATCATCCAACTCATTTCAATCCTCCGTTCATCAATCCGACGGTGTTAACTCGTCTGTTACCATTCGAGCTTGTTAGGGCTTATCTCCGATCACCGTTTCATCGAGGTAAACTCTAATCCCATCCTCTGATCACCTCTATTTCAATTTACAAATTCTTAATCTTGTTTTGATTCTTGTTCTTAACCCTAATCAGACAGTGTTTTGGACCATGGTTTGACAGTGCGGGTACCGAACGAGCTAGGGTTTTGCCGGAACTCGAGATTCCATGGGTCACGAAATAGAGATAGGAGTCTTTGTTCTTCATGCCCCAACTCTGAATTCATGGTTGCTTTGTTAGTTTGGATTGTCCCTTATTACCTGTTCTTCGTATTTTAGGGTTTTGGCGATAGTACGGGTACCGGTTGACTGTGGAAGCTTATCTGGAGTTATTTTTGGGTAAGTATTGTTCTCTAAAATCCTAGGCCAGCCCCTGGCCGTGGGTCTCTTGGTGTTTTAGTTAGTTTATTAGTTGCCCTAATTCTAATCCGAGTGCATTTGTGTGTTTTCGGTTAACTGAGGACTATTCTGGACTGTTTGGTAACATTGTTAGTAACTATGATCTTGTTTCTTATTGTTGGCTGAACCGGATCATAGTGCGGGAGTGTTGTTGTGATTGTTGGTGAGTTCGTGGTTACGTCCCAGTGTTCAGTTTTCTTCCGAGTGCTTCTATTACTAGATGGGGGGAAAGAATGCACTTTTATTAGGTTCTGTATTGTAGATATGACTGTTTGACATGTGTAGGGTGACCTAAACCCTACTAGGGGTTGATGTCAGTAACACCTAAGGATAGGGGTTACGGTATGCCACATCTAAGGATAGGCGTGGTAGACCCATCAACTAACTTAGGATTATTTTACTATTAAATGTGATTGTCTGGTAATATGCTAAACTGTGAGATATGACATATGTGCTCTATGTGAATAGTGACATGCTTAGGGTGACATGATTAAATGTGTATTATGTGGAATATGTGTTGTACGTTGCCTTAGCATGCTATATGCGTGAGTATAGTTTCTAATATGCATTAATATGATAAAAAGGGTATATCTGGGAATGTGTGCATAATCTGATGTGAGACATATGATTATGAGGTGTTGAGATGCATGCACATGACATTGCATTAGTAACCACTCTATTCTTGACGGGAATGTGATGTGGAGAGAATTCCTAACGGAAATAGGGGATATCTCACCTAGTTGGTTTGATCCACTCTGTTCTGTATCGGAAAAGGGGGAAATGGACGTCCCTATCGGAAAAGAGGGAGGAGGATTCCTATTGGAGGCTAGTTTCGCCCCGTTCTCTATCGGAAAAGGGAGACGGGAGTCCCTAACGGAAATGGGGGACGGTAACCTAACGGAAAGGGAGTTCGCCAATAAGTATTTCTAACGGAAATCGGGAGTACAGTGACAATAGAAAGAAATGATACCGAAGAGCACATCTCATTTATTCATTGAGAGACATGGGGGTAAGTGGAAGTGAGTAGCTAGGTCATATTTGTTTATATGTGCTTGTTTGTGTGGATTGTCAAACATTCATTCTCCCTATGCATTTCCCGCTTTTTGATGATTGTGTTATTCTTACCTCCCTATGTTTGTTTGCTTGTGTGTATATGTATTACTGTTGTGTTAGACTGTCTTGAGGAAGATGCAGCAGTAGCCCCATCTGAGGGAGTAGTTCCTGGTGATGCTGTTGATGATGGAGCAGACCCCGAAGATCAGTGTTTGGGAGAATTTTGAGTTGCAGGCGAGCTGGATTCCAGAGTAAGAACTCTTGGCATCTACCTCGCTGACCGTCTTCAGTCTTTTTGGCCAGGAGTTTTGATACTATGTTATGTTTATGCTTTACTGTTTTGAGTTAATTGAGGCAGCAGGTTAGCCTCACAGGTTTACTTCTTTTTGGGATGAATGTATCATTACTATCTACCCTACACACTTTGCACTCTAATAGTATGTACTTATTTATATACCTGCATGTGAGACACTTAGTTTATTTCACCGTAGCGCATTGTAGTCTTATTCTTGTTGCGATTTTAATTCCTTCGTATTTTTATACCCGTTAATTACGCAAGTTAGGCTAATTATTAGAATAAAGCATGAATAGGACTTCGAGGTGTTACATTTGTGGTATTAGAGCAGTTCGGCCCTAACCGGACTGTGAGGTCATTTAGGATGTTAATTCTGGCTGAGTCTAGTCGTATTCCCACCGAATATGACTATCTTTAGAAGTTGGGTAAAGTGTCCGCGTTACCTTTATTGCCTTAAATAAAGGTGACCAGTTATCAATTCATAAGATATACGGCATATATTTCTATGATTCTTTATATCTTATGGATCTTAAGCTAATGACTTCTTTTTCAAGACTTCATGACTCGTCGGAGTACTAGAAACGCTCGTGAGAGAGAGTATTTATTGTAGGGAAGCTGAGTCCTCTCAATTGCCTGATCTGATACAAGGTATGTGCCTAGTCTCTGGTAAACTGTTATCTGTATTGTTTGACTCTGGGGCTACTCATTTTTTTCATTACACTTGCATGTGTGGGTCATTTAAAATTACCTGCTTCTTCTTTACCTATTAAACTAGTAGTTTTTACTCCTACTAGTGATCCCCTGATTACTACATTTGTTTGCCTTAAATGTCAAATCACCATAGAAAATAGGAATTTTCTAGTTGACCTTGTTTGTTTACCTATGCAAGATTTAGATGTTATCTTAGGAATGAACTGGCTTGCAGCCAACCATGTATTACTAGACTGTTTCCGTAAGACCCCTACCTTTCCTGAATAACCAAGTATGGTATCTGCCAATGATAGTCAATTTGCCGCTAGTGGTAACTCTCGGAAGTATATGATGTTATTTTTAATGGAAGCTAAGGATACTCCTAGCATTGACTCTTTTCCGGTAGTAAGAGAATTCCCAGAAGTATTTCCAGATGAAGTTCCAGGATTACCCCCGGAAAGAGAGATAGAATTCGCAATAGACCTTATCCCTGGAACTGGACCTATATCCATAGCACCCTACAGAATGTCCTCAGCAGAACTAGCAGAGTTGAAATCCCAGTTAGATGATTTAATCAAGAAAGGATTCATTAGACCCAGTGTTTCACTGCGGGGAGCACCAGTGTTATTTGTGAAGAAGAAGGATGGATCTACAAGGATATGTATTGATTATAGGCAACTTAATCGGGTCACGATTAAGAACAAGTATCCTTTGCCTAGAATAGACGATTTGAGGGATCAAGTGAAGGGAGCGGCAATATTTTCCAAAATTGATCTAAGATCTGGTTATCATCAGATTAGGGTCAAGGAAGAAGATATCCTTAAGACTGCCTTTAGATCTAGATATGGACATTATGAGTATCTGGTTATGCCATTTGGTGTGACTAATGCTCCTACAGTGTTCATGGATTATATGAATCGGATCATTAGACCATTCTTAGATAAATTTGTAGTCGTCTTCATTGATTACATACTGATTTATTCGTGAACGGAAGAAGAGCATGTGGAGCATCTGAGAACTGTACTTCGGATTTTGAAGGACAGACAGCTTTATGCTAAACTGTCAAAGTGTGAATTTTGGTTTGAAGAGGTGCAATTTCTCGGACATGTGATTAATAGGGATGGAATTGCTGTAGATCCCTTGAAGGTGGAAGCTGTGACCGAATGGGAAAGACCTAAGTCAGTGAGTGAGATTAGAAGCTTTTTGGGTTTGGCCGGGTATTATAGGAGATTTATAGAAAGATTCTCGAAGATAGCCTTACCTATGACCCAGTGGACGAGGAAGGAAAACCCTTTTGTGTGGTCAGACAAGTGTGAAGAGAGTTTCTAAGAACTGAAGAAGAGGTTGACCACATCACCTGTGTTGGTTTTACTTGATCCTTCAGGAGAATTCGAAGTGTACTGCGATGCATCATATCAAGAGTTAGGATGTGTTCTTATGCAAGGAGGTAGTGTAGTGGCCTACGCATCAAGACAATTAAGGATTCACGAAAGGAACTACCCTACCCATGACCTTGAACTTGCAGCTATAGTTTTTGCATTGAAGATTTGGAGATATTACCTTTACGGAGCTAAGTTCACAGTATTCAGTGATCATAAGAGCCTGAAATACCTGTTTGACCAGAAGGAGCTAAATATGAGGCAACGACGGTGGATGGAGTTTACTAAAGATTATGAGTTTGAACTGCGATATCATCCAGGAAAAGCAAATGTTGTAGCTGATGCTTTAAGTAGAAAATACCTACATATGTCAGCTTTGATGGTGAAGGAGTTGGAGTTGGTGGAGCAATTCAGAGATTTGAATTTGGGAGTGCAATTATATAAGGACAAGATATGCTTGGGGCAGATAGTTGTGACCAATGTGTTTCTACTAGAGTTGAAGGGGAAGCAAGGACTTGATGATCAACTGATAAAGATTAAGTTTCCATGAAGGACGGTGAGACTTCAGAGTTTAGTATCAAGACAGATGGAGTGATGAGGTTTGGAGACCGAGTTTGTGTCCCACATGACTCGGAACTTCGAAGAACGATTCTGGAAGAAGCGCATAAGAGCAAGCTTAGTTTTCGTCCGGGAACTACTAAGATGTATCAGGATTTGAAGAAGATGTTTTGGTGGCCTGGAATGGAGAAAGACATAGCAAACTTTGTCATGTCTTGTCTAGTGTGTCAGAAAGCAAAGATTGAGCACAGGATGCCGGCAGGATTGTTGCAATCATTGGATATTCACGTGTGGAAGTGGGACGGAATAACAATGGATTTCGTAGTAGGATTACCAAGGACGCCTAAGAAGTTTAACGCAATTTGGGTAATTATTGATCGGTTGACCAAGAGTGCTCATTTTATTCCGATGGGAGAGAAGTACCCTTTGGAGAAATTGGCTCAGATATACATTAAGGAGATTGTGAGATTGCATGGTGTTCCTTCAAGCATCATCAATGATAGAGATCATAAATTTACCTCTAGATTCTGGAATGAATTGCAACGAGCTTTGGGAACCAAATTGAGATTGAGTTCAACTTACCATCCTCAAACGGATGGTCAGTCAGAACGAACGATCCAATCCCTAGAAGATTTGTTGAGAGCTTGTGTGTTGGAGCACATAGGAAGTTAGGACGAATTCTTGCCTTTAGTAGAGTTTACCTATAACAACAGTTTTCTCTCAAGTATAGGTATGGCACCTTTTGAGGCACTATATGGAAGGAAGTGTAGGACCCCTTTGTGTTGGTTTGAGACAGGAGATACACAAGTGTTAGGATCAGAGTTGGTACAGCAAACCACGGAAGAAGTCAGGAAGATTAGAGAGAAGATGAAAGCATCACAGGATAGGCAGAAGAGTTATAGCGACAAAAGGAGGAGACCTTTAGAATTCCAAGAAGGAGACCATGTTTTGCTGAGAGTGACA
This sequence comes from Calophaca sinica, assembly GCA_037113605.1. Taxonomy (NCBI): domain Eukaryota; kingdom Viridiplantae; phylum Streptophyta; class Magnoliopsida; order Fabales; family Fabaceae; genus Calophaca; species Calophaca sinica. The sequence goes on along the minus strand of CM073730.1, from coordinate 83,152,511 downwards.
CCTAGAACTGGAATTGGCAAAGCCATCAAATCTAGAAAGCTAACCCCTAGATTCATTGGACCTTTTCAAATTCTTCGTAAGATTAGCTCAGTAGCTTATCATGTAGCCTTACCCCCTAATCTTTCCAGACTTCACGATGTTTTTCATGTTTCGCAACTTCGCAAATATTTTTCCGATCCATCACATATACTTGAATCCGAATCAATACAATTGAAAGAGAACTTAGAGTACAAAGCATTGCCTGTACGGATTTTAGATAGAAGGATAAAGGAAATTCGTGGTAAGATTATACCTTTGGTTAAAGTTCTGTGGGATGAGGTGACAGGTGACATGACGTGGGAGCGTGAGAGTGAGATTCGTCAGCAATACCCTCATTTATTTTCAGGTGCATGATTTCGGGGATGTAATCTCTTTTAAGGGGGTGGTAATGTAACATCCTCATTTTTCTAATCTTGCTTAGTGTGTGTTTATGTGTACCTAAATGTACTTGTATGCCCTAGGTAGGGATTTGTGTGTTTTGACTGCATGCTTGACCTTTCGGCAGTGTACTTGCTTTTTGTGCTTGTGAGAGAGCATGTGTTGAGGTTTAATATGTTATTTGAGGTTGGAATAGTGTTTGATAATGTTTTGGTATGAGTCTTAGAAGCCTGTAAAGTTTGAGAACAATCGGAGTCAGAACTAGGGTTTTGTGTGTTCGTACCCTTAGGCGAGTGCGAGTTTTCGGACGAGTAAATGAGATCTCGAATCTTTATTCTTGAGTCCATTTGATGTCCTTATATGTTAGGAATCATGTTTAAGTGTTAGGGTATCGAGTTCTTGGTCACACGGATGTCGGAATCGAAGAAATCGCGCGAAAACAGACAAGTTAGCACAAGTGCGCTTGGAGTGCGCTTGAAGCGCGCTGGTGTATGGTGCACCAGCGTATCCTATCCTCTGCACCACGTGGTGTGTTTTGATTGGATAGTTTGTAGACAGGGATGCGTGGCATGCATCCAGGAATCTCCTTCCGCGTGAAGTAACCCACGCAGGGGCGCTCGGGGCGCACTGGAGCGCGCTCCAGGCGCGCCCAGCAGCCCATTTGTCTATTTGAGGCCTTTGATCCCTTAATTCTGATATTTTCACTTTCTCTTCACTAAAACTCGACTTGAGAATCCCTTGGATCAGTTTTCCACCATTCTTGCATGTTCCAAGCTTGGTGATCATGATCTAACTCATTTCAATCCTCCATTCATCAATCCGACGGTGTTAACTCGTCTGTTACCGTTCGAGCTTGTTAGGGCTTATCTCCAATCGCCGTTTCTTCGAGGTAAACTCTAATCCTATCCTTTGATCGCCTCTGTTTCAGTTTACAAATTCTTAATCTTGTTTTGATTCTTGTTCTTAACACTAATCAGACGGTGTTTTGGACCCCAGTTTGACCGTGCAGGTACCGAACGAGCTAGGGTTTTGTCGGAACTCCCAGAGGAGATTCCATGGGTCACGAAACAGAGATAAGAGTATCTGTTCTTCATGTCCCAACTCTGAATTCGTGGTTGCTTTGTTAGTTTGGATTGTCCCTTATTACCTGTTCTTCGTATTTTAGGGTTTTGGTGATAGTACGGATACCGGTTGACTGTGGAAGCTTGTCTGGAGTTATTTTTGGGTTAGTATTGTTCTCTGGAATCCTAGGCCAGCCCCTGGCCGTGGGTCGCTTGGTGTTTTAGTTAGTTTATTAGTTGCTCTAATTCTAATTCGAGTGCGTTTGTGTGTTTTCGGTTAACTATGGACTGTTCTGGACTATTCGGTAACATTGTTGGTAACTCTGAACTTGTTTCTTGTTGTTGGCTGAATCGGATCATAGTGCGAGAGTGTTGGTGTGATTGTTGGTGAGTTCGTGGTTATGTCCCGGTGTTCAGTTTTCTTCTGAGTGCTTCTATTACCAGGTGGGGGGGAAAAGAATGCACTTTTATTGGGTTCTGTATTGTAGATACGACTGTTTGACATGTGTAGGGTGACCTAAACCCTACTAGGGGTTGATGTCAGTAACACCTAAGGATAGGGGTTAGGTATGCCACATCTAAGGATAGGCGTAGTAGACCCATCAACTAACTTAGGATTATTTTAATATTAAATGTGATTGTCTGATAATATGCTAAACTGTGAGATGTGACATATGTGCTCTATGTGAATAGTTACTTGCTTAGGGTGACATGATTAAATGTGTATTATGTTGAATATGTGTTGTAAGTTGCCTTAGCATGCTATATGCCTGAGTATGGTTTCTAATATGCATTAATATGATAAAAAGGGTATATCTGGGAATCTGTGCATAATCTGATGTGAGACATATGATTATGAGGTGTTGAGATGCATGCACATGATATTGCATTAGTAACCACTCCATTCTTGATGGGAATGTGATGTGGAGAGAATCCCTAACGGAAATGGGGGATATCTCACCTAGTAGGTTTGATCCACTCCGTTCCCTATCGAAAAAGGGGGAAACGGACGTCCCTATCCGAAAAGGGGAGGAGGATTCCTAACGGGAAGGGGGAATACCTCGTGGACTAGGCTAGCGTCGCCCCGTGCTCTATCGGAAAAGAGAGACGGGAGTCCCTAACGGAAATGGGAGACAGCAACCTAACGGAAAGGGGGTTCGCCAATAAGTATTTCTAACGAAAATCAGGAGTACAGTGACAATAGAAAGAAATGATACCGAAGAGCACATCTCATTTATTCATTGAGAGACATGGGGGTAAGTGGAAGTGAGTAGCTAGGTCATATTTGTTTATATGTGCTTGTTTGTCTGGATTGTCAAACATTTATTCTCCCTATGCATTTCCTGCTTTTTGATGATTGTGTTATTCTTACCTCCCTGTGTTTGTTTGCTTGTGTGTATATGTATTACTGTTGTGTTAGACTGTCTTGAGGAAGATGCAGCAGTAGCCCCATCTGAGGGAGCAGTTCCTGGTGATGCTGTTGATGATGGAGCAGACCCCGAAGATCAGTGTTTGGGAGAGTTCTGAGTTGCAGGCTAGCTGGATTCCAGAGTAGGAACTCTTGGCATCTACCTCGCTGATGGTCTTCAGTCTTTTTGGCCAGGAGTTTTGATACTATGGTATGTTTATGCTTTACTGTTTTGAGTTAGTTGAGGCAGCAGGTTAGCCTCACAGGTTTACTTCTTTTTGGGATGACTGTATCATTACTATCTACACTACACACTTTGCACTCTGATAGTATGTACTTATTTATATACCTGCATGTGAGACACCTAGTTTATTTCACCGTAGCACGTCGTAGTCTTATTCGTGTTGCGATTTTAATTCTTTCGTATTTTTATACCCGTTAATTACGCGAGTTAGCTAATTATTAGAATAAAGCATGAATAGGACCTCGAGGTGTTACACCTACTTTACCTATGGATAGATGCACTCTTAAGTCATCTGAGGTAATTAAGCATTAGAAATTGTTCTTGTTACTTGTACGTATTGCATCATTGATTTATCATGTCTATTATTTTGTTTATTAATTCATGGTTCAGGGCATCGTAGAGTGTTCCTTGTTTTTGCTTGGCTCGTCTCAAATAGTTGGTAAGGGCATTTCTTACACTGATTTAAGTGTTATGTTGCACAATCATCCATTACCTCCCAGTCATGTGGAAGTCAGAGTTGACATTGCTTACAAGGCAGAAGCACCGTTGCCAATTCCACTTGAGGACGTAGGTATCAACAACGTGGGAGAGGCAATAGGTACCTTTGTGGCGTGGCCACAACACCTTGTAAGAGTAAGCGACGTGTTATTTTTTAATAAATATGATTCATAATCATATATTTATTAAATTACATGGTCACTAACTATGTATCTTACTGAAATTAATGCAAAATATTTAGGTACCCATACAATCCAAACCCAAGGACAAAATTAAGGGCAAGAGGAAGCATCAAATAATTGAGTCAGTTATATCCCCAACAAAGGATCAGGGCAACCCTCAACCTTCCCCTTCCACATCTTCTGTTACACCCTTTTTTACTTTTCTTCAAGTCCATGCTAATACTAATCTGGTTGATGGAGCAACCCTGAATGTAAATATTCCTCCAGAAGTTTTGGGGCATATAGAAGATTTCCCCTTGTATCTCGGTGCCAAGGAAGAACTGTCTGAAAATTTTACTTATGGCGCTTGGATCAGTCAGATTACTATTATTGTATATATGAGGTACTACATTTAAATTTAAACTATACATGTTTTTTCATTGTTTCACCTAAATTAATATTGAAGTTATTATTAATTCATTAATTTGTATACGTTTAATTTAAGGTACTTGTATTATGAGATACTGATTCCAGAAGGACAGGCTCAGAGGTTTGTGTTCTTGTGCCCAGAGAGCACAGATTTGTCATTTGACAAGCTTGTTGCAGCTAAAACATATATATCTAAACGCTTAGCATTAGGAAACCCTGAGTCCGAGACATTGTTTCTGTCACCATGTAGCGTAGGGTGAGTCATTTAATTTAATCATATATATATATATATAATAAGTAACTATATATAATAAGTAACTTCTAGTGCTGAGCAGTCTATCTGCTTCCTACTTTTGATTCTCCCTTTCCCATTTAGCTCTTCGTTCTGCTTCCGACCCCCTCTTGGTATCAGAGCCTGATGGGGAAGTAGGAATGTGATATTGTGCTTGAATTCTGATACCAAGAGGGGGTCGGAAGCAGAACAAAGAGCTAACTGGGAAAGGGAGAATGAGAAGTAGGGAGCAGACAGACGACTCAGCACATATATATAATTATAAAGACAGAAATATAATGCAGAAAATAAATGCAAACAAGATTAGGTGGTAGAACCGACCATAAACTTGAAATGAAACAAAAGATTGTTTATATAAACATAAGATTGAAGTTACAAAGATTGAAAAATAGATTGAAGTGAAAAGAGGAGAAAAGCTTACAAGCACAGAGCACCTCTTTCTAACTTCTCACTAAACTGTGTATTGAAAGGTAAACTAAAAGGTTGAACTAAAAAGGTGCCTAACAATGTAACCTGAGCACCCTATTTAAAGAAATTGAGATGAAATTGTTTCTACAGTTCTGGTAAGTTACCGGTACAAATTGGAACTATTGACTACAGTAAAAAGCCAAATTTACTACAGTGCCAAATAGTAAAATTGTACAATAATTGAAATTTTAGTCTTCGGATAGAAAGATTGATTCCCGACAGATCACTGCTCAATAGTGGAATAGACGGGAGTGTTGGAACCTAAACGATTGAGAAGTTTAGACCCTCATTAATTTTGATGATAACAAAGTATCTTCTGATAAGTCTTTGAGTGCGCAGGTATTAAAATCTCTTATGTTTTATCTCACTCAAGCAAGAAGAAGAAAATTCACAAGTACTTAATACATTCTTTGTGTGTCAGCATCTAGTTCACTCCAGCATCTTGCGTAAAGCGAGCGTCCGGTAGTGTTATTCTTTGACACGTGGATTACTCAATTGCTGCGAGCGTCCGTGTCCTGTTCTGAGCGAGCATCTGGTCTTTTAATGAATCACGTGATGATCACGTTGTTGCTCTTCACCTTAGCTACTTTGGAACGAAATTCGAATTTGATTTTGTGCGCTCAATTTTATGTGCGAGGAATAAAAGGTGACACCTTTAGAATAAGACAAATTCGTACAAGGCAATTGTGTAAAAAGTAGATAGTACAATAACGGAAATATGTACTATTCTGATATTCTCTGGAAAGGAAGAAAAGGACAGAATTTCAAATTGCCTCACCCAATGATTTGGAGCTGAAATATCTGCAACGATATTATCCTCAAGACTCCTATAAATACTTCAAGGTATTCATTGAAGAAATGGTTGGAGAAACTACAAGAAACTACATTCTGAAAAGGTTATTACTCAAGTGAGCAATCAAGTTTCGTGCCAAGTCTCTGGACTATAAGAACTGAACCTCAGCGTCTGATTCTTTCTTTTGGAAAGTTATTTGTTTTAACTTAATCTTTTCATCCTCTCTGTGAGAGTTATTTTGATTTTATTCAAAACTATCTTTGTGAAAGTTGTATTGCTTAGTTAAGGCTTTATTCCTCAAAGGCTCGAACGTACTGAGTCGTTTTGAGAAGTTAAGAGTATTGACAAGTTTGTGACAGTAGAATACTCTTAAGGAAATTTGTAATCAGTTGATTATAATGGAAAATCCTTTAGAAACGAAGGGACTATATGTAGCTACCAGGTTGGTGGTGAACTAGTATAAATCTCTGTGTCTCTTGCTTTACTGCTTTATACTTACGGTGATCTTGTGCATAAAAACAAGTGTTCAAAAATCTTATTTCCAGCGTCTGGTCCTACTCCAACATCCGATTTCAAACAGATTCCTTTTCAAGTGTTCTAAAGTGTTTTTAACTTAAAGTTTGCGAAAAGTTTGTAAACACAATTCAACCTCCCTTCTTGTGTTCACGTTCAGGGAGAAGGATAGATTCTGAAACAGTCGTCCTCATTTTGCCAAAATGGATCTTCTGTTGCTGATTCTTCTGAAGAAGGTTGAAAGGTAACTGGTTGAAGGATTTGCTTCTTCTTGCTTTTCTTTTTTGCTGGTTTAGACGAGGATGAAGGTTGATAAGGATTTCCTTGTTCCTTGTCTGAGGATTGTTTTTGCAGTAATTGGACAATATTTTGGAGATTGTGGAGAACATCTTCCTCTGATGATGAGGCTGCAAGGGCAACTGCAATTTCAGTGAGCTTGTATTGCCAGAAAAAACCCATGAAAGAGAGAAATTGATGAAAAAGTTTAATTCTATAGGAAGATTGTCAAATTCCTGATTAAATTTTTTGGAAAAGAATTGGAATCCTTCAAAGACATCAGGGGGAAGGATTTCAGGAATGGGACCAAAGAAGTCCCACCAACGGAGGAACCAATTTGGAAAATTGTATTTGACTCCTATCTTCAAAAAAATATCCAGGAATGTTTGAAAAACTTGTTTTGCAGACCTAGAATCATATAATCCCAGGCTTTGATATAATCCCAGTAAGTATAACCTATTGGGTCAAAAATACCAGAATTTTTTTTTAGGTTTGTTGGGATTTTTTCCCCAGGCTGAAGGCATCAAGAATTTTAGGATCTGGAGAATGGAATGGGTGTTGATTGAATCATCTTTAGGATCTTTATAATGTTTGATTTTAACGGATTCAGAATCTACAAGGATAGAATAATTGGGTTTTATTGTGAACTATTGGTACAAAATGGAATCCTTAAGGGAAAATTTTGGAAGGAATTCTGTTGATGTCTTTGTCCAAAAATTCTAGGTCTAAACCTATCACAGGCCATTATTTGGGTTTAGGTATATATTGGGAAGGGGAAGATTGGATAGAACTGGATGAAATTGGTTTTGGATTTGCTTGGGTTATTTGTGTTTTTTGACTTTGGATCGGAAGGTCCAATGATAGAATATCATCATCAGACTCTCATTCTACTGTGCCAGCCCAAGTCTTTTTTGGTAATTGGATTAAGCCTTGTTGCTGAAGGGCTTGAAGGGTTTGGATTGGGAAGACATAGTCTTCCTTGGTTTGATTGGGAGTTTGTTTTGAAGATTGTTTTGGAATTTTCTGGGTTGATGACCCAAGTTGGTTTTAGGTGGATGACCCAGTTAATTGTTTTTGGGTTGATGACCCAGATTGAGTGGATAGTAGATCAACTTGCTTCCTTTCTATAGCTAAATTTATTCCTCTACCTCTTCCCCGCTAGGAGGAAGATCTAGTGGACATCTTTTCCCTGTAGATATTCACGAGTGAGATAGTCAGGGAGAGCATTTGCTGAGCCTTTAAGATATTCAATGTTGAAATCAAAGATGCTCAAAATTGCTTTCCATCTGGCAAAAAATCTGTTTTGATGCAAAGTTTTTAACATCCTTTTGTAAAATGTCTTTTGCAGATTTGCAATCAACTCGTACTAAAATTTTTTGATTTAATAAATTAGATTGAAATTTTGAAATTGATAAAACAATTGCTAAAACTTCTTTTTTAATAGTTGAGTACTTCTGTTGTGCTGGATTCCAGTGCTTGGAGGTAAAGGCAATAAGTTGCTCTTTACCAGAAGATTCTTGTTTAAGAATGCCACCATAACCTATGTCAGAGGCATCAGTTTCAACAATTTTGAAAGCGTGAGGATTGGGCAAGTAAAGACATGGAAGATTATTTACTTGAGACTTAATTTGTTTGACAACATTTGTATGCACATCTGTCCAAGGAGGAGGATATTTTTAAAACGATCATGAATAGGTTTAATAAGATTGCTTGATTCTGGAAAGAAGTCTGAGACATAATTAAGACATCCTAGAAATCTTTGTAGTTAAGTTTTACCAATAATTTGGTTAGAAAATTTATCAGTAAATTCAATTGCACGATTAATAGGAACAATAGTTCCTTGATGAATATTATGGCCAAGAAATCTGATCTTAGTTTGAAACAAATTAATTTTTGTTTTGGAAACAGCAAGACCATTCCTTTTTATAATGGAAATAAAAATATTAATATGTTTGAAATGATGGTCAATGGATTGAAAAAATATTAATACATCATCAATGTATACAATTGCAAATTTAGAGTAAGGATTCAAAATTTCATTCATTATTCTTTGGAATTCTGAAGGGGCATTTTTTAGTCTGAATAGCAAGACATTCCATTCATATTGACCAAAAGGGATAGTAAAAGCAGTTTTGTATCTGTCCTCTTCTTTAATTTGTATTTGCCAAAATCCAGATTTCATGTCAAATTTTGAAAAGATTTTTGCATTGCGTAAACGATTCAAAAGGTCTTTTTTATTGGGGATTGGGTACCTAATCCAGCAAAGTGCTTGATTAAGGGGTTTGTAATTGATAACAATCCTAGGTGTTCTTCTTTCAATTTCAGCTTATTTATTGACATAAAAAGCAGAACAAGACCAAGGAATTTTACTCTTACGAATTAGACCTTTATCTAATAAATCCTTGATTTCCTTCTGGCAAAATTGAAGAAGTTCTTCATTAATTTGAATTGGCCTAGCTTTTGTTGGGATTTTTTTTTCTTGAAAATCTTTTTCATAAGGAAGTTCAAAAATATGTTGTTTCCTTTCCCAAAAAGCATTATTTAAATCCGAACAAATAGAAGTTTGAATTTGACTCAGAAGATTGTTAATCTTTTGCTGAGTACCAGATTGTTGTAATTAATTTTCTATGTTTTTGAAAGAAATTTCTTTTTTAAGAAAATTGATTTGGTTCTGTTTGTAAGAAATTGGAATCAGATATCTGATGATGGGTTTTTTCAAAAGTTTGAAAATAACAGGTTGTCCCAGATGTTGGGTAATAATTCCATCTTCAGTAATTTGATAAGAGAAAAGTAATCTGATGAACGGTGTTCCCAAAATTACTTTGTTCCTCAAATTTTTGACCAAAAGAAAAGATGTTTCAATCTTTAAACTTTGGTTTTCAATTATAGCCGAAGACAATTTGTAATTGATTTTCAACTTAGAACCATTAGCAGCACTAAGTTGTTTTGAGGTTTTTTTTTTCAAAATACTCAGTAGGAATTAATCCTTTTAAGATGCAGTTTGAATCAGCTCCGGTGTCAAATAGAGCTGTGGTTTCAAGAACAAATTCGTCAATGATAATTTTGATATTTATAAAAAACTTTTGAATTTTAAAATAATTGATTAATCCTAAAAAGTCATCAACTATGTCAAATTGATTTTCTTCTTTTTTAGCAGCTGAAGCTTCAGATTGAGCTGTTCCAGAGGATGAATCATCTTCATCCTAACTGTTTTTCCAATGATCCAGGATTGACTGTTGTTCAGTTTGTTTTTGTTTCAAATCTTTAATCTCAATTTTCAGATTTATGATTTCGAATTGGAGATCTTGGATAGTAACAGGCTTGGCGCTAGTTTTTTCTAGTCTTTTGAAAGTATCTTTGAGATTGAATTTGTTAGTAACTAAAGGGCTCTTAGGAGGCTTAGTCACTAAAGAAGATTTTAGTTTCTCAAGATGTTTCATTTTTTCTTGAGGGTCAGGAATAACATTAATGGATTCAAAAAGGAGATCTTGCTCCTTGGTTAAGATATTAACCTGAAAGAAAGATTCAGATAAATCATCATCTTGAATTTTATTGAGGTTTTCAGAAAATTGATCAGAGGATTCCTCAGAAGAATCTTCTTTATCTGAGGATTCAATGAAAAGATTATTAATCTTATCCTCAATATCTTGATCCAGGTTTAAGGCTTTGATTTTACCCTTTAACCTACAATATCTACTAATGTGGCCAGGTTTTCCACATTTGTAACAAACAATCTTGTCTTTGGGTTTGGTATGAGAATTATGTTTCTCATAAGGTTTGGTAGATTGATCTCTAGGTTCTGGCTTGGGTTTACCAAAACGCTTTTTCTTGTAATATTGAGGTCTGGGAGGACCGTAATGGTGTTTTGGTTTAGGCTTGGACCTAGGTTTCTTAGCATAAGGTAAGCCAAATTTTTCACAGAAAGTCCCTAAGTCCTTATGGGTTTGGGTCTTTTCTTTGGCTAATTGTTGTTGGATCTTGTCATCTTGACAAATTTTGAGAGCAGCCTTTTGGATTATGGCAATTAACTATCCATAGCTTAATTGCTCGTAAGGAATTTCTGAATTGGGGTTTTGGCTTTTAAGTTTTTCTCTAACTTTGTTGCCAAGGGATTTGGGAAGACCAACTAAGAATTTTTCTTTCCAAAATGCTTGTTGGCTGTCTTCTCTAATGTAAACCCTAGTCAGGAAGGCATCTTTATACCATCTAAAGTCTCCTAGAGATTTACATCTAAGATTGGATAATAGTTCTGCAGATCTATCTTTAATTAAAGAGGGATCTCCAATAAAATATTGAGCTATTGTAAAAATTAAGGCATTGACAGCATCCGGGATGCTAGCATCATTTTCTAAAATTGGAGTATCATCAAGATCTAATTTGATAGCACTAAGAATTGAATGTTTATTGTAACATCCCAATTTTTATGAAAATTATTTTACAGTTTCCGACTACTTAAAAATAAATCATAGAGATTGATCACCTCAATGGTTTGTTAAAAGTACGAAGAACTACAAAGATTTTTTGTAAACAATTTACTGTTTTAGTAATTAATTCAGATTAAGAGACAGTGTAGACGTATACTATTTTTAATATGAATTAATCTTGAAAAATGTGAAAAATTATTGTTTGATTAAAGAAAATTATTTTATTGAAAGAGAAATAATTTTCAGGATTTAATAGATATTTTTAAGTCACAGTTTGGATTTTTGATGTTTAGTTATTTGTTAAATTGTCTGTTTTATGTCATATTTAATATGACTTTTATTTTAAAGATTTTTTCCTTGATAATTTTATTGTTTGAATAATATCTAGATGATAAGAGAAATTGAAATTAGTGATCCTCACTAATTTACAGTTTTTATTGCGCTACGAGAATTCTATTGAGTTCTGCCGTAACTAGGCTATTGAGTGAGTTTCTAACTGAAACCTTCCCAAACGTGATCCAAATTTTATAAAATTTGAGATCTTAGCATTTTCCAATATTTAGGATATATTGGAATTTTTCTGGAATTTTTGAGCGTCAGAAAATATTTAGTGTATTGTCTATGCCTATAACTGCATTACGGTCGCGTTTTAGCTCGTAAATCGAGAAAGCGACATTCATAAAAATACTTTTAATATTTTTAGGGACATTTTGGTTGATTAATAATTTTTGATTATAGAATAATTTATTAGATTTATTTTTGGAGTTTTTGGTTCAAAAACCCTAATATACGCGTAGCACCCGATTGAGCGAGAATGCGACGAAACGATATATCTAGATATTTTGGGCTGAGGGGTGATGAATCCAGCTATTAGGGGAGCTGAACATGATCTTGGAAGATTATTTGACAAGTGTTTATTGGTGATTGGTGGTTTAGTAATTAGTAGTTAGTAACTTAGTTAGTTTAGGACTTATTGGTTAGTTTCCAACTTAAATGAACATTTTCCTTTCATTCTTGTCCCTCAAAATTTTGTGGCTGCCCTCTTCATATTGGCTTCAGCCCATTCATTTCCTCTATTGTTGAAAGCTTGAGAAAAAAATTCTAGAAAGAGAAAGTTGATTTAGGTGCTTAATCTTGAGATTTTGGAAGCTAAACCTTAATCCTTTCTATTTCGTTCTTGTTCAATCATCTCCGTCATTGTGGTAAGCTTATTTTCCTTTTCTTCATGGCTGCCATGGTTGGGTTTTTATGGTATTAGTGGTGTTCCTCATGATTTTAGTGTTGATTCTTGAAGAAAATTGGCGTTTAAGCTTGCAACCTTCAATCCTTGATCTTAATCCTTGATCAACCATCATCAATCTTGTTAGTAAGTGTTCTAACTCACTTTCCTCTTCTCATGGCTGCCATGGATGTGATCTCAATGATTTTAGAGTTGTTTTGCTTAGAAAGTATTGGACTTTGCTAGATTAGTGAGATTAGTCCTTTGATCCTTTAATTCCCTCCATGATTAAGCATGTTTAGAGTTTTTAAAATTGAGAAGCCCTAAGTTTTGGGGCTGGCCGAAATTAGGGGCTGTTTAAGGAATTGTTTAGGCTTGATTTTGTTGATTTGGAGTTAGTTCTTTGGGGGGTTTTAGTGGTATGTTTGAAACTAGTCATATGTGCATATTTTACAAAGTTTTGAGAAATAAAATTGTTTGATTTTAGGGGCTGGAACCGTGGCCTAAATTATTGTTTTGAGGGATGTTTTAATTTACTTTTAAAGTGAGTTATGTGATTAAGAAGTTGGTTTTTGGTAAGGGCTTTAGATTTATAAAGACTTGTAAGCTTAAAGCTTTGAAAATGGTTTAAAATGAAAAGAATTTGGGGCTTTTTTGGGGCTTCCAAAACAGTGGCTTATGATCAAGTTTTGAATAAGTTTTAACATGCTTTTAATTGTATTAAAGTGGTAAAGAAGTTGTCTTATGGTAAGAAGTTTGATTAAATAAAGTTTGCATGATTTAGGAGTTAAAGGTTTAAAACCTTGAAGTTGTTTTTGAAATCCCAAAACTGTGGCCTTCAATAATTTTTAGAAAGTGATCTTGACTTGTTTTTGTGCTAAAATATGTTGTAAAAAGTGGTTAGTAATTTGATTTAGCAAAATCTTTCATAGAGGTTTAATTTTTGGAAAAAGAATTGTGTTATGTCTTGAGAATTGTTCAAAACAATAATGAAATTGTTTCCAAAGTTTTGTGACATGTTTTAGTGCTTTGAAAAGTGGTTCAAAGTTGGGAAAACATTATTCAAAGTGGTAAAACACTATTTCAATTGGTAAATTTCGGGTTAGGTATTTTTCTAAGTGTGTAGTGTTTGGAAAAGTTTCAAAACTTGCATGATTTGAATATGTGTCATGGCATATGGCTTGATAGAACCGATTAGGGATTAAGTTGAGTAATTCCTAGGTTTAGGGAACCCTAAACCCGTGGCTTCCCTGGGGGTTTAGAACTTGAGTTTTAGTTCTAATTGATTGAAACTTGCGTTGTTAAGGTTCGTGCGCGGAACAACTTGACGATAGTTTGGAATTACCTTGCTTGGATTATTAAAGCGCCCAAGGTAAGGGAAATTCTTATATAATGAGTTTGGGCTTTTTGCCTTTTGTGTTGTTTGGCTTGATTGATTGATTGTGTGGTAGTAGTAGTACTTGTAGTATTACTATATGCTGTCTGGAATGCTGTAGCATGTTATAGCATACTAAATTATTATATGCTGTCTGAGATGCTGTAGCATGTTCTTGGCCCTGCTTGACATTACTATTTGTTTCGTTTTTCCTTGAATCATGTTGGATTTAATTGGAACTTGATATTGATTGGAATTTGCAAGATATTGTTGATGATAATGAATTAATTAATAATGCATTGATCGACTGTTATTGGTTTGACGACTTACAACGGTAAGTCTGATGCGATTCCATGAGCCGAGAAATGTTTTCATGGTAAACTAAAGGTATCTTTCTAAAATAAGTCGGCGTACAAACACGCTTTATGGATCAGAGGGTTAGAAGTTGTTTAAGAGGTTCTTTTGAAAGGAAAACATCGTAAATTTCGAAAACGGTTGAGTTAAGTAATGTGTTTACGAATTATCCTAGCATATTATTTAGCACAACTAGGGTTCCAATGACCTAGTGCTAAAGAGTTATTTCTAGTACAACACCACTTAGGAGTGACACAAAAATTGAAATTAGAAATTGATAACTCTTAGAAATAAGAGTTATTTATGCTTTTATGACTATGAATCATGTGAGTTTAAGAGTAATTTAGATCCTTTATTTATTAGATTCATGTAAATAATGTGGTTTCCCTTGTTTGGAGCTGTTTAAAGCACTTTGGTGCTTTTGTGAGCATTTTGATGTGTTTTGACATTGTGCAGGATTTTTATGAGAATTGCTCAGTGCCAAGTCTGGTGCCATGCCACAGCACTGTGTTGATAACAGCCCCTGGAATTAAAGCAGCAGCCTGTAATCTTTCAGTGGAGCTAAACAAAGGACTCTGTCCTCATATATGCTGCTGCAGCGTGCTTTTTGGTGGTCCCTCCCTGTCCTATTGCATTTTCTCTCAGCTCACTACATGACAAAAAGCTCTCACTTTTGGGCCCAAAGACAGCATCTTTATGGGGATCAGCATTGGTTAGCCCATTTTGAGGAGAGACTATAAAAGTACAATGACCTAATGAAGTAAAGAAGGCTGGTTCTGATATTCTTCTCTGCTAGGGCAGCATCTGTCCCTCCTAAAAAAGAAGCAGCCGCATCTCCTCTTTCTCTTTCCAAACACCATTGATTCAGGCTTTCAACTTTGTCCATGGAGAGAAGTAACTTGCTCAGTACAAAGTGAAGCAGAAACAGCAAGGCATTGCTGCTTAAGGAGTTGGTTCTCAAGCTCACAAGGCTGGGAGCAATTCTGTTTTCTGTTTTATTCATAGCTGTAATAGTTTCTAAACTCTTACTCTAGTGCCATGGATTCTGTTTTTGGCACCAGTTTCTGTTGTTTTATTTTTAGGCTCATTATGAGCTAACTTTCTTAAGTTAGGATGAACTGACTTTGTATTGAAACTTGGTTGGTGAATGTCTATTTGTCTTTGCCCTTGCATCTTTGTCTCATGCGACTTCATTGCTTACATATTTAACTTGAGCTTGATCAACTTTAGTTAGGTACATGTATGTTAGGTGCTGAAAGGTGGTAACATGCTGATTTCATGAGGCAATATAAGGGGTATCAAATTAAAGGACACTTTAATTGATTTAGATTAAACTAGACATAGGAAATCTGTCTTGTAGGGTGTTCTTGGCCACATTAACTAGACAAGGGGGAACATAATGGGGGCTTAGACATAAGGAACCCTTTACTTAACCCTGGTGAAAGTGCTGAAAGGCACACACATTAGTGCCCTGCGCCCAGGTGCCAAATGGCACTGACTTATGGCACTGAAACCAACCTGGTGGAAATATGAATGAACTGAATCCTAACTGTCTTTATCCATATTTTTCTCAAATCACTTGCTTAATTCTGTTTTGTTCAGTTATTAAAACCACAAAAACTTGATGTTTATTTTCTGTTTTTATTATTTACTCACTAACTCACTTACTATTGGAAAAACTTGTGAAATCAATTAATCAATCCTCGTGGGAACGATCTTGACTTACTCTTTACTACTTGTTGCTATTGTGTATACTTGCACAACTGTGTTATTATTTCACACAACAAGTTTTTGGCGCCGTAGCCGGGGATTGAATTGATTAAATTTACATAGTTTTGAATTTAGTTGGTTTGTTAGTTGAGATATTCTAATTCTTTTGGGTGTTGTGTGTGACACCCTAAACCCCGTCTCGAAAATCGTTCAATAAAAGAAAAAGGTAAACACGTCAATTTGCTCTTGATTCGGTAAACTGAATTAAAAATATAATAGTCATTGCGGGATGAAAATAAATTATCTATTTTCCAGAGGAGGTAACGATAAATAAAAGTTGAATTAGATATAAAAAGGATCAACAGATAAATCGATGAATAAATCGAATTCAGACATCATTCAGTTTGAAAGTATTGCGTAATAACTAGCATAGCAAGTATTTTTCTTTCAAAAATCTTATTTGAACTTGTGAAATAAAAATAAAACCAAACGACCTACGAACCCCCAAAAAAAAATAAAACCTGTGTCACATAGTCTCAGAGCTTCACTTAGCCCAAATTTACACAAGAGCGACAAAATACATGAATGACTCAACGTCTCAATAAGAAAAATATTCAAATAAAACTATAAAAGTTCTCCATAAGAAGCCTTCACAACTAGCTACGTGTCCTGGCATTAGTAGTGTATGCGCAATTGAACATAGAAGAACAAGAGACAAACAACCACCGAGGGGTGAGTACGCGTTGTAGTCGAGTTATAATGATATTTAGAGAGAAAGGTGAATAAATAATATATTTATATACGTATACAGGTATATATATATTTACACACCACACTATAGCAACCAATTCACATAAGGTAGTAACAACGTCTCATATCATCCACGAATACACGCAGAAAAATTTCGTTATTCCTCATAGTCACATAATTATCAAAAGGAAATAATGCAGACGCTAACGACACTACTTCTTATGCATGTGGTACCATCTACTACTCTGGGAAGTCTCCTAGGAGTACATATTTAGTTTATTAGAGACCACCTCGCGGGTGATTACTCTATTACCGCATACTCTCGACTAGGGATGATAATGTCCGGTGATCGGGGTAGCTAAGTCCGATAAGTGGTCCTCACCCAAGGCGCGACACTCAAACTATTAGGGAACACAAACTCTGGCTTCTCACCCTCTAGGCCGAGGTGTTGCCGCGCAGGCTCACTCATATTGGCCTCCACCTTTCATTTCAATAATGCTTCCCCCATCCTATTACAAGGGTTGTATGACAAACAAACACACAAGGTCGGGTTTCCTCCGAACGTCATAGTTCAATTTTTCATCGATAATCCATCATGGCCCATATGGCTAGGATCATCTCACAAGGAATGACTCAAGTCCCATTACGGCTACTAATAGCTAGGTGACTTGCACACAAGGTCATTTATCCTTTCAAGGTTATTGCCACAAACATGGACTTTTCACAATCTTCGTCACAAAATAATATGCAGGATGCAAAATAAATTACAGGGACAACTTAAAACAACAATCGCATGTACTTAACCATTTAATTAAAACATGCAGAACAGCCATATCAGAAAACAACAACAACATGTGTTTAATTATTTAATTAAACGTTCAAAAACAGCAACAATATAAAGATTAAAACAGCAGGCATTTAATCTTATAATTAAATTATGCATAATACAGCAATAGAAAAAGAAATCGACGCAAAAACAGCAATTAAAAATTGTACAGTTTCAGTGATTTTCGCATAGCAATTCTGCATACAGAACAGAAACAGCAACATACAAAAATGCTGCAGAAAACAATGATTTTCGCACAGCAATCCTGCATACAAAACAAAACAGCAACATACAGAAATTCTGCAGAAAAACAGGAAATCTGCACAACAAAAATCTGCACGACAGCAGAAACAAAACAACAACGAAATAGCTTGTATTTACAACGAAACGCTATAATTTAAATATAAACGAGGTAAATTAAATTATTCTAATAATTCAATTATAGTAGCCACAAAACAACAACCATTTAAATACCCTTATAAAATCTTAAACTTCACAATTTATCAATTAAATCATTAACGGATATATGAATTTAGGACTCTAACATTTCAATAATATCCTAAGCCTCAAAACAGAATCTTTTAAACACTTATAACATTCATATACAACCATGGCAGTCACATAATTCATTTAAAATCATGATCATATCATTTATAAACATTAAAAACAGAGTTTCTTTAAAACAATAATCAAACAACGGGGTTCAAGGACAACCCCTTCACCTATTCCCTCAAATATCCTCAACCTCAATAATCTCCCCCCCTTACCTTTGTGTCTTGCGAAATCCCCTTTTTGAAGAGGGATGATGATGACTCCGAACCAAACCTACGATGAGTTTGCTACGAATAGAAAAGAGGCCATAAGAAACATTGGAAATCCCCAAAACTCGAAATCTCTAGGATGCGAAATTTAGGAAGGAAAAGAACCATGACTTACCCAATTTCTGATGAAGAACAAAGACGGGGTTGCTCCTAATCTTGGTGGCCGAATTATGCAAGAGAGGAAAAATGTGGATTGCTTCCTTCAACCTTGTGTGGCGCTAGGGTTTAGAGATAGGAAGGAGAAGAAACAAATGAATCCAATTGGGAGAGATGGGCTGGAGGCGCAGGTGAGACAAGGGTTTACACCTTTCACATGTAAATTTTCTATTATTTGGGTTGGAGGGAGCCCATGAGTGTTGGCCCATTAGGTAGGTGGAAAAAAAAATATAACCCTGCATATAAGGTGCTAGCCCAAGGCATTACCACGCCCCTTTTTTTTTTTTTTTTTTAAACAACTCTCAAGAATCATTCAATTAAATTAAAAGTCTCTATTTGTGCACAAACATATAATGCAATTAATTAAAATAACTGCTACTAAAAAAAAAAAAATGAGGGTCGTTACATCGTGTCAGCTGTTAGTGCTCAACTCTGCACATGCACAGGCACACGGCACCAGAATATCAGTTGGATCCTGAGATTGACAGAACTTTCAGAAGGTTGTTAAGGGAGAGGCAAGCATTTGCTGCATTAGGTGCTGCTGTAAATATGGCAGGCACTGGCCCCCATACTGAAGAATCAATTCCTGATGCAGAAGAAGAAGGCAGTGTTCATTTTCAATACAGTGTTCACAGTCAGTACCAAGCCTTGGTGCTGAATGCTGATAACATAGGCTTAGCCAATGATAGGGACAGGCCAATGAGGGACTATGCTGTTTTTGATCCTTAGACTATGCACACGGGCATAGTAAGGCCTGACATCACTGCAAATCACTTTGAATTTAAGCCTATGATGTTCCAAATGCTGCAAACTGTGGGACAATTTGGTGGCACACCTCAAGAAGACCCTCACTTGCACTTGAAACAATTCCTTGAAGTGTGCAGTAATTTCAAAATTCCTGGAGTTACAGATGATGCTTTCAAACTCAGGCTATTCCCATATTCCTTGAAGGATAGAGCCAAGGCTTGGCTAAATTCCTTGGAGCCCAACTCTATCACTGATTGGAATGGTATGGCAGAAAAATTCTTAACCAAGTATTTCCCTCCAATTAAGAATGCTAGGATGAGGAATGAAATTACATCTTTCAGGCAAAATGAAGAGGAATCACTGTTTGAGGCTTGGGAGAGATTTAAAGAGCTGCTCAGGAAGTGCCCTCACCATGGCATACCTATTTGCATTCAAATGGAAACATTTTATAATGGTCTTTCAGGAAGAACAAGAGACATGCTTGATGCTTCTTCTGGTGGTGCCCTCTTGGCACAGTCTTACAATGATGCATATGAGAAAATTGAGACCATTGCTGCAAACAGTTATCAGTGGCCTACTGCTAGGTTGAGTGCTGCAAAGAAGGTTGCTGGAGTCCATGAAGTGAGTGAAATGACAGCTTTATCTGCACAGGTGGCTGCAATCGCAAACATGTTGAAAGGTCTGAATGTTGCTGGAGCCAACACAGCACCTGTGAATTCTGCAGAGTCTGCACAGGTGCAGGCTAAAGCTATTTCTTGTGTGTATTGTGGAGGAGGTCATCTATATGAGGAGTGCCCTAGCAACCCTGTGTCACAATTATGTAGGGAATTTCAACAAAAACAATAATCCTTACTCCAACACCTACAACCCTGGGTGGAAGAATCACCCAAATTTTTCGTGGAGTAACAATAATCCTGAAGACTGGCTTCGTGGTTCCGCAAAGCCTACACATCCCCCTGGTTTCCCTGCCCAACCAGTTCAAAAAGCTGCTGTTCCTATTATTGACAACTCAATGGAGGCTATGCTGAAGGCTTTCATGAATGAAACCAAAGCCCAAAGACCAAAGTCGTGGTGCAAAGAATTAAAAACTTGGAGAATCGGTTAGAGGCGGATGGCAACAACTATGAACCAAAGACCAAGTGGTTCATCGTCACATAACCGAACCTCGCCAAGCCAGCAGGGGGAGAGCAAATAAAAGCCATATATTTGAGGAGTGGTACTGAATTACTGTGTCCTTCTCAAAGGCCTGATATTACCACTTGACCCTCAAAAGAAAAAAAAGACGAACCTGAAGTGCCAAAAACTACAGAGTAGAATTCTCAGTGCCATCCCAAAGACTACCTCGCACTGCACTGAGAAAGTTACACCAAAGAATCGCAAGCAATAGATTAATTCCTGAATTTCCACCTCCACCATTCCCTCAGAGACTTAAAAAAACCCATCAAGACAAGCAGTTTGACAAGTTTATTGATGTACTGAAACAGTTCCACATCAACATTCCATTAGTTGATGCCTTGCAACAGATGCCAAATTACACAAAGTTCATGAAGGATGTTCTAACCAAGAAAAGGAGGTTGGGAGAATTTGAAAGCGATTGCTATGACCCAGAGTGCGGTATCTTTGATGCAAAGCAAGATCCCCAAAAGTTAAAAGATCCTAGTTGTTTTACCATTCCTTGCACTATTGGTGACACTTATTGTAGGAGAGCTCTATGTGACTTAGGGGCGGATTAATCTAATGCCTAAGTCCATCTTCCAACAGCTTGGAATTGGTAAGGCCAGGCCTACAACATCGACTCAAGCTGGCGCATAACTCTAGCTTATCCGAGAAGGAAAATCGAAGATGTGCTTGTCAAAGTTGACAAATTGGTATTTCCTTGACTTTATTATCCTTGATTTTGAAGGCGATCTTTGAGGTGCCTATTATTTTAGGAAGACCATTCCTTGCCACAGGGAAAACACTAATTGATGTGCAGAAGGGTGAACACACCATGAGAGTCAATGATCAAGAAATCAAATTTAATGTTCTTAATGCTCTCAAGTATCCTGCAGAAAATGTTGAGGAATGTTCCTTTGTTAGAACCATTGATTCATTGGTTCAACATCAATTCTTAAGGGACAAAGATGTGTTGAAATAGGAACTGAATGTCCCTGATTATGAACTTGTGCAGGATAAAAACACAGAAGAGAAGGCTTCGGTAAATCAATTATGGTTCAGAAAGTATGAGTCATTGGAACTCAGTGATAAGAGCTCCAAATCCAATATTCCTCTGTTGAAAAACCTCCTGGTGGGCCGAATCGAAAGTGCTACCTCCACACTTGAAGTATGCTTATTTGGGTGAGAATAACATTCTTCCTGTTATTATTGCTTCTGATTTGAGCTTGCAGCAGGAAAAGGAACTGCTCAATGTTTTGAAGAAACATAAGAAGGCTATAGGGTGGCAAATGGCTGACATAAAAGGCATAAGTCCTACTCTTTGTATGCACAGAATCTTTTTGGAGGAAAATGCCAAGAATAGCATTGAAGCACAACGAAGGCTTAACCCAGTGATGAAGGAGGTAGTTAAGAAGGAAATCATTAAATAGTTGGATGCTGGAATTATTTACCCAATCTCGCATGACTCTTGGGTTAGTCCAGTGCAATGTGTTCCGAAGAAAGGGGGAGTGACTGTTATAGCTAATGACAAGAATGAATTAATTCCCACCAGAACTGTGACTGGTTGGAGAATTTGTATGGATTACAGAAAGCTCAACAAGGCAACAAGGAAATATCATTTCCCATTGCCCTTCATTGACCAGATGATTGACAAATTGGCAGGGAAGGAGTTTTACTGTTTCCTTGATGGGTATTCAGGCTACAATCAAATTGCCATAGCACCTGAGGATCAAGACAAGACTACTTTCACATGCCCTTATGGCACCTTTGCTTTTAGAAGGATGCCATTTGGGTTGTGCAATGCACCAGCAAGTTTCCAAAGGTGCATGATGGCAATATTCTCATATTTTATTGAGAAATCCATGGAAATTTTCATGGATGACTTTTCTGTTTTTGGAGAAACATTTCAAGCTTGCCTGGATAATTTGGAACAAGTGTTATCCAAGTGTGAGGAGACTAATTTAGTACTGAATTGGGAGAAATGCCACTTCATGGTGCAAGAGGGCATTGTTCTGGGCCACAAAGTCTACAAGAAAGGCATTGAAGTGGATAAGGCAAAGATTGAGGTCATTGAGAAATTACCTCCACCAACTAGTGTGAAGGGTGCAGTTTTTGGGGCATGCTGGTTTCTATAGACGGTTCATCAAGGATTTTTCAAAAATCTCAAAGCCCCTTTGCCAACTCTTACAGCATGAAACTGTATTTGATTTTGATGAACATTGCATGATAGCTTTCCAGACACTGAAGAAAGCCTTAACCATAGCACCTATCATTGTTGCCCCAGACTGGGATAAGCCATTTCAGTTGATGTGCGATGCAAGTGACTTTGCTATAGGCACTGTTCTCGGTCAAAGACATGATAAGGTGTTTCATTCAATTTACTATGCAAGCAAGACATTAGTGGATGCTCAGTTGAACTACACCACCACTGAGAAAGAACTACTTGCAGTGGTGTTTGCTTTTGACAAGTTCAGAGCCTATCTGGTTGGCACAAAGGTAGTGGTGTACACTGACCACTCAGCAATCAAGTATTTGATTGCCAAGAAAGATGCAAAACCAAGATTGATAAGATGGGTGTTGTTACTTCAAGAGTTTGACTTAGAAATCAGAGATAAAAAAGGAGTGGAGAATCAAGTAGCTGACCACTTGCCCAGAATTGAAAATGACAGTGTTGAACAACAGGGAGGTGAAATTAAAGAAAGTTTTCCTGATGAGCAATTATTGGTAGTAACAGGTGCCAAGGTTGATGCCATCACAGCACCTTGGTATGCTGATATAGTGAACTTTCTGGTTTGCAAAATCCTTCCAGTTGAGATGGATTACCAACAAAAGAGGAGATTCTTCCAGCAAGTGAAGCAATATTACTGGGATGAACCTTTTCTATACAAGAAGGGTGTTGATCAACTATTCAGAAGGTGTGTGGCAGAAGAAGAAGTTGGAAGCATCCTGCAACATTGTCACTCTGCACCTTGTGGAGGACACTTTGGAGGAGCCAGAACAGCAGCCAAAGTTTTGCAATCTGGTTATTTCTGGCCCTCTCTATTTAAAGATTCTCATGAATTTGTTAAACATTGTGATAGATGCCAAAGGGTAGGAAATATTTCAAGCAAACAAGAAATGCCTCTCAACAACATCCTTGAAATTGAACTCTTTGATGTATGGGGCATGGATTTCATGGGCCCTTTTCCTCCTTCCTTTGGAAATCTGTACATTTTAGTGGCTGTGGATTATGTGTCTAAGTGGATTGAAACAGTAGCTCTGCCTACCAATGATGCCAAGGCAGTGAGTAAGTTTTTGCATAAGAATATTTTCACAAGGTTTGGTGTCCCTCGAGCAATTATTAGTGATGAGGGCACCCATTTTTGTAACAAACTAATAGAAAAGCTCTTGCTGAAGTATGGGGTGAAGAACACGATAGCTACTGCATATCATCCACAAACAAGTGGCCAAGCTGAGCTATCCAATAGGGAAATTAAGAGGATTCTTGAGAAGGTTGTCAATCCTTCTAGGAAAGATTGGTCCTTGCATCTTGATGATGCCTTGTGGGCCTACAGAACAGCATATAAGACACCATTGGGGACATCTCCCTATAGATTGGTGTTTGGTAAGGCTTGCCATTTGCCTATTGAGTTGCAGCACAAAGCTTTCTGGGCTACAAAAAAGCTGAATTTTGACTTGGAGAGTGCTGGTGCAGCAAGGATGCTGCAAATCCATGAACTAGAAGAGCATAGGCTCTTTGCCTATAAGAATGTCGAGCTGTACAAAGCCAAAACTAAAGCTTGGCATGATAAGAAAATTCAACCCAGGGAATTAATAGAAGGATCTCAAGTGCTGCTGTTCAATTCAAGGTTGAAATTATTCCCTGGGAAGCTCAAATCAAGGTGGTCTGGTCCTTTCAAGCTAATCAAGCTATATCCATATGGGGCAGTGGACTTACTGGATGAGGTCATGGGTGCAACATTTAAAGTCAATGGCCAGAGAGTAAAGCAGTATTGGGGTGACCCTGATGAAAGAACAAGGGTCACCACTAAACTCAATGATAGCTGAAGTGAAAAATAAGTCTGGCTGAGGACTTTTATAAACCAAGCGCTACTGGGAGGCAGCCCAGATTTTTTTTAACTTAGTTTTAATTTTGTCTTGCAGGAATAAATTGAATTATGGTGCTGGAAGTGTAGTGCAGTTGGGGTGGCTGGTATGAAGTTCTGAATGCTGTGCATTTGGTGCCATGGCACCACGGGGGGCACCAAATCAGGGGTTGAGTTTTAAGAAAGAAAGTGTGAAAGGGCAGGTGTGCAGTAAAAGTAAAAAGCAATCCATATGGGCATTAAATGACTTGGCACATCACAAGTGCACTTTTTCCTGCGTGTACCAATGGCAGTATGCCACCTAGCATTTTCACACCCCTACTCTCTGATTTAGAAAATCACTCTCTCCCTCCTCAATTAAGCTCCAATGGGAAAGCTCTTTGAAGACCACAACCTTCACTCCATTTCCCAAACAATTACCATTGCAGCAACAACAACAACCCACGACCCCCATCTTCCAAACTACAGAAACCTCCCAATATCTCCACTCGTCTTAACCTCCACCCATTGTAAAAGCCCACCTTTTTAACCCTAACCCCATTCGTCAAACTCACTCCCACATTCTCCCTCATTTCAAAACCCCCAAATTCTCAAATCTGCGAACCCTAGCTTTCCCTTTGCCCAGAAATCATTGAGACAGAAGCTTTAGAACGTTGGAAGCAATTGTTATCAGCCATGAGGACCAAGCACGCAGCGCAGAGAACAAAATCACAAGTTCCAAATCTGGCACCAGAGGAGAGATTTCATAATGAGGAGTCGAGAAAAAGGTACGAAGATTGCATGGAAAAAAGGCCTCTGCACCCTGAAAGGGGCTTCGAGTTGCAAATGGCCTCCCCTGACATCATGATGTTGATTGAACAGTACAAGTGGGAAAACTTTTGCTCCCACCCTAAGAGCCCTGTCACGGCTATTGTGAGAGAATTTTATGCCGGAATACCCCCTCAGGAAGAAGGTCAGCCTGAAACAAACTACTCCAACATTAGAGGAATCACTGTCCCTTTTTCTTCAAAAGGAATCAATGAATATCTTTCTCTGCCGGAGAAAAGAGATGCCTTTGAAAAAAGGATGAAGGCCATAACGGAGAAGCAGATGAGCGAGATAATGCATCAACTGACAGTTGAAGGCACCAAATGGGAAAGGAGACAGGGGGATGACTACCGGATTAAGAGAAACACCCTAATCCCTGAAGCTAAAACATGGTACAACTTTATGGTTACTAGCCTACTCCCTACTACACACAATCAAACCATCGATAAGGAGAGGATTGTGCTGCTGCATCACATTCTGGAAGGGAAACTGGTTGATGTGGGTAGGTTGATTCATAGGGAAATTATTGCTTGTGCTAAGAGGACCAAGGGCAGTCTGTTCTTCCCATGTTTGATCACTGCCTTGTGCAAGCATGAAAGGGTGCCCATTCTTGACAGTGATGTCACATGGCCTGTCCCAAAGCCTTGGAATGCCATAATCGTGCCCTAGCCCTCATCAAGCTTCGCTCCCCCAAAATGAAGAAGGTAGTGAGGAGCTGGCTGAGATTGTGAATCAATTATTGAAGAAACAGCAGGCATACTGGAGGTTTGCTCAAGAGTAATACCTATGGCAGAAGAGAATTTTCAATTTTAATTTCCCCATGAAATTGGGTAATGCTCCCCCTGAGTTTCCTGACTGGATCTTAGGAGACAAAGAGGATGCTGCAACTGATGTTGAGCCTGCCTCCAGTGAATTAACACCGAAAAAGAAGAGGGGTTCCAGAAAAGGGAAGGAGCCTGAAGGAGTTGCAGAAGCTCCTCAAGAAGGCAGTGCCAAATATGGCACTGATGTTGAAGAAGACTGGCAGCCACCACCTCCCCCTGCTGACACCCCACGGAAGACAGCCTCCCCTGCTGAAGGGAGTCAGAAAAGAATGAAAAAAGAAGCTGCTAAAGAGGCAGTCATCACCATCACTGGTGATGAGGAGGAGGAGCCAATTGCTAACCTGATGAAAACACCAAGGAGAAGGAGCTCACGGCTCCAAGCAGGGATGTTCTCACCCTAATCTTTTACTAATAATTTTTTTTTCTTAGCAGTAAATATTTTTAGTATGTTTATTTGTGTTTGCTGAATTTTGTTGTTTGTAGGTTGCATAATTAGCTTGTTTGTGTCATCCCTTTCTCTAACATAAAGTATTTGCAGTGAGGACACTGCAAGGACTTATGTTGGGAGGAGGGATATTCTAGGAGTTAATTGTTACACTTGCAGTAGTGTCTTCTTTTCTAAAAAAAAAATAAATTTGGTTGACACAATGGCTTAACTTGATGAGGATTCTATGCATGGTGTTGTTGGAACTTTGTGATGATTGACAATTGGTTGGAACACTGATTTTTGACACAAACCCTTAGCTTGAGAGGGAAGAATAGGTAGCCTATAAACTAGTTGATGTTGAACCCTTAGAATGGACTGAACCTTGTTGCAAATTTGATCAATGAAGGAGGATTGGGTAAAAGATAAGTTTGGGGGTATGCTCATTGTAAAGAATTAAAGAATAGGACAATGCACACATTAGTAATCAGAAAAAGCCAAAAATACATAAAAAAAAGAAGAAAAAGTCTCTTTGTTGAGTAACCGGGTAACTTCATTACAATTGTTGTTATTCGCGTCAAAAGGCAAAGAGATGAAACATAGAAAAAGGCAAAAAGATTAAAAGTTGAATGAGTGTGCATTGATCCCATGTTTCTTAGTTTGTTTGTGCTGTTGTGCTTATCATGTAGCCCCTAGTTCCTACAATTGTAAGCCTAGTCCCCTTTGTTAGATTAGGAGGTGCAAACTAGGAAAATTCTTCGGGGGAAAACTGAGATGAACTTGATGGATCTATACTAGCTTTTTGATTGAGCATAGGGGGTGCATACACACTTGAAATTAGTGGAGCAAATCAAGGAAGCATGAAGCACAAAGGGGTTGCTTGACAAAGTGTTAGTCTGAAAGTGAAGCCATGTGGAAACCATTCAATAAAAATTTGGCTGTTTGAATTCATTTGTTGAGTGCTACTGTATTTGTGACGATTTTTCTGTTTCCTGCTGTTGTTCATGTGTCATTACTTGAGGACAAGCAATGGTTCAAGTTTGGGGGTGTGATAACTCTTAGAAATAAGAGTTATTTATGCTATTATGACTATGAATCATGTGAGTTTAAGAGTAATTTAGATCCTTTATTTATTAGATTCATGTAAATAATGTGGTTTCCCTTGTTTGGAGCTGTTAAAGCACTTTGGTGCTTTTGTGAGCATTTTGATGTGTTTTGACATTGTGCAGGATTTTTATGAGAATTGCCCAGTGCCAAGTCTGGTGCCATGCCACGGCACTGTGTTGATAACAGCCCCTAGAATTAAAGCAGCAGCGTGTGATCTTTCAGTGGAGTAAAACAAAGGACGCTGTCCTCATATATGCTGCTGCAGCGTGCTTTTTGGTGGTCCCTCCCTATCCTATTGCATTTTCTCTCAGCTCACTACATGACAAAAAGCTCCCACTTTTGGGCCCAAAGACAGCATCTTTATGGGGATCAGTATTGGTTAGCCCATTTTGAGGAGAGACTATAAAAGTACAATGACCTAATGAAGTAAAGAAGGCTGGTTCTGATATTCTTCTCTGCTAGGGCAGCATCTGTCCCTCCTAAAAAAGAAGCAGCCGCATCTCCTCTTTCTCTTTCCAAACACCATTGATTCAAGCTTTCAACTTTGTCCATGGAGAGAAGTAACTTGCTCAGTACAGAGTGAAGCAGAAACAGCAAGGCATTGCTGCTTAAGGAGTTGGTTCTCAAGCTCACAAGGCTGGGAGCAATTCTGTTTTCTGTTTTATTCATAGCTGTAATAGTTTCTAAACTCTTACTCTAGTGCCATGGATTACATTTTTGGCACCGCCGTTGTTTTATTTTTAGGCTCATTATGAGCTACCTTTCTTAAGTTAGGATGAAGTGACTTTGTATTGAAACTTGGTTGGTGAATGTCTATTTGTCTCTGCCCTTGCATCTTTGTCTCATGCGACTTCATTGCTTACATATTTAACTTGAGCCTGATCAACTTTAGTTAGGTACATGTATGTTAGGTCTTTGAAAGGTGGTAACATGTCGATTTCATGAGGCAATATAAGGGGTATCAAATTAAAGGACACTTTAATTGATTTAGATTAAACTAGACATAGGAAATCTGTCTTGTAGAGTGTTCTTGGCCACATTAACTAGACAAGGGGGAACATAATGGAGGCTTATACAGAAGGAACCCTTTACTTAACCCTGGGGAAAGTCTTTGAAAGGCACACACATTAGTGCCACTGCGCCCGGTGCCAAATGGCAATCGACTTATGGCAATCAAAACCAACCTGGTGGAAATATGAATGAACTGAATCCTAACTGTCTTTATCCATATTTTTCTCAAATCACTTGCTTAATTCTGTTTTGTTCAGTTATTAAAACCACAAAAACTTGATGTTTATTTTCTGTTTTTATTATTTACTCACTAACTCACTTACTATTGGAAAAACTTGTGAAATCAATTAATCAATCCTCGTGGGAACGATCTTGACTTAGTCTTTACTACTTGTTGCGATTGTGTATACTTGCACAACTGTGTTATTATTTCACACAACAGAAATCCACTAAGTTGAGTGAGTGAGGGTTCGTTGATCCGCATTGATTAATTAAACATTACTCTGACGCTCCTTATGGTGAGCATGCCATATTGAAGAATTTGTTTGGATGCATGAGCATGATATTGCATTAGTAACCACTCCATTCTTAATGGGAATACGATGTGGAGAGGATCCCTATCGGAAATGGGGGATACCTCATCTAGCAGGTTAGATCCACTATGTTCCCTATCGGGAAAGGGGGAAATAGACGTCCCTATTGGGAAAGGGGGAGGAGGATTCCTATCGGGAAAGGGGAAAACCTCGTGGACTAGGCTAGTGTAGCCTTGTCTCTATCGGGAAAGGGAGGTGGGAGTCCCTATCGGGAAAGGGGGACGGCAACCTGCCTAATGCGTGGCAAGCCTAATGCGTGGCTATATTGTTTGGACGTTGGGAAAATTCCTCGTTTACTGCTGACCTATTAAGGCTGCAGGTGTATACATAAACTTGTTCATAATGCATTCGCATGCATGGCTAACCACATTTATGATATGTGGTGATTGTTTGATGAAACTGATATTGTGATGACTTGATCATTGATCCGTTGACAGAATTATCTGCTCACATGCAATTATTTGATATTATGGTGACTTGATTGTTGATCTGTTGGTTGATTTGTCTGTTCACATGCAAATGTTTGATATACCATGATGAAGCATGAGGTCTATTAAGTAGGTATATGAATATAAAGGCATGTTGTTGTTTTATATATGTATATTTGTTTGCATGTGACATAGCCTATGATAAACTCGTGGACAAAGAATTTACCCTTGCAATGTTGTTGGATTGGATATCCTTATGGATGTCACTTCCAGATGGAGTTTTATAGCTGCTACAGCTTCGTCTTTCCAGGAGCGTTGAAGATTGAGCCAGTGGAGGAAGATTCCTCTGAGTGCTTCGTGTGTTGATCTTGTTGGACTGTTTCTCAGTAAGAGTTATAGTTGTTGGCTAGCTTAGCTTAGGATTTTGTCGTTGTTATTTGCGTAATTACCCATTGTTTTGTAATAATTCTTTCCAGAAAACCTCGCCTCAGTGCGAAACGATTATGTTATGTTTTATGTTATGTGAAGTATTGATTGTGATGCATTATACTTTGATATTTGCAAAAGAAGTATTTTGCATTATTTAGAAAATTGTAGTACTCTTTATGTCTCATTTTTGAAAAGGGTTTCAAAGAGAAGAAAAAAAAAATTACTCCTATTTTCCAATGCGAAATACATAAGAGTACTTTTTAACTGAAAGCAGACAAGCATCAAATGTTTTCAGTATTAGATTGGGTTGCATAGTAGCGCTCTGAAAACGGGGTGTTACATTTCTCATCTTCAGTGAGATAATTATCCCACCATCCTTTGAGTTAGCCACATAAACCTGCAACTAAGATTTCAACAATCATTGTCTCTGGACAATCATTGGATGTTTCATAGGCAGTGGCTACCATAGTCATATTTTGAAGGATTTTGGTTATGCCATAGTCATTTTCTCCATCTATGTTCCATTCATAGACGTTGTTGGCATTAAAACTCTTAAAATTGGATTCTTTTTCTTCTAAAAGAAGATCTGGAGCTGTAGCTCTAGGATAATAAAGTTTGGTTGGATTTTTCCAATTAAGCTTTGGGCCAGTTATGATCGGATTAATATTAATCTCTTGATTAATATCAGAATTGGTTTCTTCTACGCAGACAAAAGAAGAATTACCTAACATATTGATAGATTGATTCCTAGATGAACCTATAGGAGGTGGAGTTATAGGTGAATCAGGAATAACTAACTTGTAAAGTTGTAGTTATTGATTGATCTTGGTAAGAAGCTCACCACTGGCTTCTTCAACTTCCTTCTTGATTTGCTTTCTAGGATTAGAAAGCTGTAAGGTTTTCTTGAGTTGTTTTGAAATCCTATATGGATTAAACAAAGGCTTTTCTATTTGGGTGGAAGATGATGGCTTATCATATTTGGAGGAGTCTAGAGGGGTCTTGTCTTTTTGCCTGTCTTGTCCTCTGGTTTCTCCTAAGGCTTGAAGATACTTATTAGTGTAATTGGATTGTTCCATGAGATCTTTGATATATCAGGCAGATATGGGACCTTCTTCGGTTCTGGTTTTGAAAGTAGAAGCCATAACAGGATTATTTTGATCTTTACTCTTAAGAGTAAAAGTTGCTTTAGGAGGAAGATCAGAATGGACTGTTTGTCCATCTTTTAAATGTCATGCCGTAATGACATCTAAGGTCTTACTACCTATCAATTGATTTTGAAAGGATAATTGATTTTCTTCCTAATAGCATAGTATTGAACCAGTCAAAGAATGGGACGTTGAACTGGACTTGCTCTAGGAAAAATTAAAATTTTTCTTGAATTTTCTTTCTTTTAGTTCCTTGATAATGCTTGAAGAACCATTCTCTATGAGGAGTCCATTCCTCAGAATAGAATTCTTTTCTAAGAGATTGTTTGTCAATAACAAACTCAGATGATATAATATTAATATCATAAGGTTCATTAAGGGAGGAATAGGTTGGAGATTGGATGGTTCTTTGGTCGTCTTCATCCTTTTGGTATGAATTTCTTACAGGGGTTGTTGTTTCAAATCCTTGTAAGTGAATTGTTGATCCATCATGAGAAGGCTTAGGTTGATCATTTGGGAAAGATCTGGGAATAGATCTAGAGATTGAAAAAGATCTTCTTGACATAGCAGATTGAAAATCATTGGTAGATCTAATAGACCTAGAATGAGAAAAAGAATTTCTCCTATTAAAAACTAAGTCTACTTGACCAGTTCTATGTTGAACTATATTTTGAAATTCAGGGGTGATTGTTATTAAGGCTGGTGTTGCCTTTTCTATTGACGATGTGTCTGGGAGTGTAATATCACTCCATTGAATAGTTTTGGGTACAATAATATTGGCTATACTATTGTCGGTGAGAAACAAAGTTATTTCCCCGCGTTTGTCACAATTGGTTTTGTCAAAATTGGATCTAATAGAATTCATAACCTTGTATTGAATCCTATAAATTAAGGTAATGGGTATTGATCCTTCCTTCATATCATACCCATGGAGTTTGACATTTAGATACAAAACATCAAGAATACTTTTGTCATCCTGACTAACAGTTAAATCTGGAAAGCAATTGAAAAAGATTGGATAGTGACTTAGGCTAGATTCAACTGTACCTAAGAGGGAATCTTGAAATTGATTGTGTCTTTTGTCTCTTAAACAGAGAAGAACTGCAACATCTAAAGATCCTCTAGTAAGGGGTTTCATTCCTACTTGGACACTTCCTATGTGAAGATAATTGTAATTTTTGGCTTTGTGTTCATTGATGCTTTTCTCAGAAAGCAGATGAATTTCTTCATCATCTTTTTGAATTTTGTATTTTTGTTCAGCAGTTTTTATCACATAAGTGTTTCTACTGAAATAAAAACTTTTGTTTTGTAAAGATCTTCATCTTTGATTGGATTTCCCAGTTGTCTAAGTCTTGATTGATGTCTTCAAATCGAATTTCTTCTTTGAAGACTTTTTTTGGAAAAAGATTGAGATTGATTTTCATTAAGAGAGAAGGATGAGGGTTGAGAAGACTTAAAGGAAAGGCGAGAAGAAAAAGATCGCAACATAATAATAGACAAGTCTTCCTGACCCATTAGTATCATCACCATCACCTGGTTAGTTAGAAATATAAATATTGAACTTGGATTAACATTTATTTTCTAATTTACTCATATAGGCTTAATCATACATATTTATTCCAGATATGTATAAAGCCACCTCAAAATATATTGTTTTTAATCCAAGGACTAATAAATCTTTCCTGATCTAGCAAAAGCCACCTCAACATTATTCATAAACCAAGGACTTTTAAAATACTTTCAGATCTAAACAATTCCTGCTTAGACATGGCCATAGACTTACTGCCCTATCTGTCGAGACTTACTGCTAGCCTCCATCTTACAGAGACCAATGTCAGATCTGAAAGGTTTTACTACCTTTTGATAAAACATTCTGATAACAATTTTTTATGTTAATGAATAAGAGGTTGAGTACTACCAGTAGATCTGTAAGGTTTTAATTCCTTTACATAAAACTTTAAACAAGATAATTTAACATAAGAACAATAAGTTGAGTACTACCATCAGATCGGAACTTTAAACATGATTAAACATAATAAGTAACTCAGAGAAATAATTCAGAATTTATATATATATATATATATTAATTTTTGTGAAATGTGATGACTTGCTAATTAGGATTTCCTTAATCAACTTTTTTGCAGGCAACATTGGGTATTGTTAGCAATCAATCTCAATGCAAACACGGTGTAATATTTAGATCCATTGCAAAAGAATTTGAGCAGCCGTAAAAAAATGAAGGATATGTACGACCAGTAAGAATCTAATATATAGTGTTAAATTGTGCTTATTTTGAGTTTTGTGTTTTATGAATTTTGAATTTTGATGATTCAAAATTAATGATGATATTTGTTTTTGCACTCAGGGTTGTATAAATTCTTCGACGGCTTGATGGAAGTTCCAGGCCATCTCAATTTTCCAAATCATCCACTGCATTTAACTGGATAACTGTAAAGGTATTTATTAAAATACTTATACAGTTATTTAATTTTAAAAATTAAATATATATATATATTGATTTAATATTTTTAATTTTATAGTGCCCCAAACAACCAAACAGCAATGATTGTGGGTACTATGTTATGAAGTTTATTAAAGATATTATTGTTCACAACCAAATGGAAGTCCCAAAGGAGGTATGCAATTTGTTCTACTTTAATTACTCTTACATTTCACCATTCTTCCAATTTAATTCTAATATGAGTTATTTTTCATTTCGCAGTACTTTCCCGACTGTAATTACGAGTCATATTCTGATTCTAAAATTCTTGAATTAAAGGAAGAGTGGTGCTCCTACGTGGCAACAAAGTTTGTTTTACATGTATGATCTTTGTGTTGTTGTATTTATATATAGTAGTATGTGATATGATGTTTTTTTAATAGGCGTGATATGATGTTGTATATATGAGATTTTGTTTGGTTAGTACTATTTTGTTATATACACATGTATGTTATTTTGGGATGTCAATATTTTACGGGAGTGATTATGCTAAAATTTTGTTACAAATTTCTTTCAAATTAATATTGAACATTTTAAATATAAATTGATATCATAGTTGTTTTTATATTTATGTTCTGAGTTCATTGTTCATATACATTTTAAACCTTAAAATGTTCTCGCTTGAATAGTTCTCGGCCTCTAGCAATCGAAATGCAGTAGCGTAATACTAAAACAGTAAAAAAAAAAAAGCCAAAGAGTCAGCGCTTCTTTAAAAGAAGTGCTGACTATTTTTTGATAGCCAGCACTTTTTCAATGCGCTGACTATGTTGGATAATAGCCAGCGCTTCGTTAAAAAAGCGCTATCTATTATCAAGGATAGACAACGGGTTTTCAAAGAAGCGCTGGCTATTATCAAAATCGCCCGCGCTTCCCAAACACTGTCTTTTCGAAACACAATCACCAGCGGGTGATTAGGCAGCACTTTTAAGCACTGGTGAAGACAAAAAATAAGTGCTGTTTATGTCGTTTTATGTTGTAGTGAGTATTGTCAAGTTTGCGACAGTAGAATACTCTTAAGGAATTTGTAATCAGGTTGATTACAGTGAAAATCCTTCAGGAACGAAGGGACTAGACGTAGCTACCAGTTTGGTGATGAACTAGTATAAATCTTTGTGTCTATTCCTTTACTGCTTTATATTTACTTCTGTCTTGTGAAGGAAAACATGTTTTCTTAAACTCCATTTCAGCGTCCGGTCTTTCTTCAGCTTCCGATAACAAACAATTTCTAAACTTACTTGCTTTAAAGTGTTTTTAAATAAAAGTTTGCGAAAAATTTTGAACACAATTCAACCCTCCTTCTTGTGTTCACGTTCAATAGCTCCTTCACAGTACCCTACAAGCAGAGAAAGAGAAGAGATGAAAAGTTATCTAAATACTACTTACTAGGGAATAAATAGAATAGCTACTAATATAGAATAGCACACAAGACAACCATCTCCAAAGGTTCTCATATACTGGCCTAGACTACGGATCTGGTCGTAGATTCCCTCTAAACCATAACATCAATGATTCACAACTCCCAATCTCATGTAGATCCTAATGCCCTCTACATGCATATGGTCATTCTACCATCAGCAAATCCTCTTTCGCGGCAGCACCAGGCCTACCTATATTGTCCCTATCTCGCCGACCGAGAATAGGAACGAGCCAGTTGTCCATCCGACATATCCAGCACATCGTACCCCTAAGAATGGCTCGCTGCCCCAGTGGCAGGTGTCTGGGTACCTCTGGATCGCACATCCTATGGACTCTGATACGCTAGTAACCTTGTCAGGATGGTTGAGTTGCTCGATAACCAAGACATGGAGGGAGCGACCCATCCATCACCAAAGGCATGCGCAAACCCAATCGATCGTCATGAAAACCGCAAGCCCTTTGTACTATGCATATTGTACCCACACTTTAGTACTCTGGCCTCGTACCCAATGGCAGACCCAAATATGCACGACAGTGGTAACATGCAAAGCATGATCCTCACAGCTCACACCCAAATCCAAGACTGAGTCCACCTCGACCCCTTTATCCCATCATTCAGCCAACTCAGCTAATGTATCATCTATAATCTTCTTAAGGGCGGGTACTCTCTAATCATAATCGTTACTCGTATATGGGTCTTTCAGCCTATCCTAATTCATCTAACTAATATCCTCAAAACATAATAATAATCCTCATCACATGCTCTCACGTCAATTGTAACAACCATCATAGCAATACAGATAAAAGCCTAACGTCGCATAAGGCGACCACTACAAACATAAGCATACAACATCAGAGCATACATACTTACAATTCATACAAATCATGTAATGCCTATAGCGACTGATAGGTATTGCAACTAGCTTTTAGAGTAATCGTATCCCCTAGTCATACTAAGAACTACTGATATCAGCCACTAGTAGAGCGTGGGACTCTACTCTTATTTTATACTAGTAGTCTAACTACTATTCCAATATTTAGGCCTCTCCCACCCACATACATGGTTTCCGTAGTTGCAGGGTATGATCTCCCTTTCTCTTCATGTTCCTATTGCGGCTCAGGCAAGTGCACCTGATCGTAACTCGTAATAATAGTGGAGTATTTTTAAGACTCTGAATGTCAAACCATAGAGAATGCGCAAGTACTAAATTAATAGAGATCCTTACTATTTAGATGAACAAAAGTAACGATTTTGAAAGCAAGACAATTGAATTGTAAATAACGAGATCAAAGTAATAACGCAAGAACTAAAGAGAAATCATTTAGGAAAAGCCTAGGGGAACCGGGTTCACTAATACTAGATCCTGAATCTATTACGTTGCTATTATAAAATATTTCCTTATTGAAAGCCAACCACCCACTCTAATTTACTAAGGGCTTCCTAGCGTGCAATCGCCTTTCTCCTAACAAATTACTCCGTTTGGTCCAAGAAGATAATTAAAGGAAAGAGCATTAAGTACATGTAGGTTTGTCAATCTAATAACTGATTGGAAACAAGCAATAACCTATCGGACGTATAAAGCGAGTTATGTGATCCTAGAGTTCCACTAGTTAACTATGATCCTGTTACCACAATTACCTAATTTTATAAAGAATTGTCCAGATCCTATGAAATTAAGTATACTAAGATCAACACATTCGAAAGGGCAATAGCGAATTCAAAATAGCAATTAAATAGATATCATGAACATAATAAAAGATCCCCCATCACCCCTGGTGATAGAGTTAGCTACACATATTGTTTCTCAACATAATATAGAATAACATAAATCCTAACATGCAATCTTAAAAGAAAGGAAGACAAGAGATAAGAGGCAAAGTCGGGAGCAAAAGACAATAGGTAAAGTCAAAAGCAAAAGACCCTCACTCAAAGAGAATGAATTCTCCCCTAGAGAGTGAGTTAGTGTAACGACCCGTTTTCGGACCGCTACTAAGCTAGAACAATTCTAAATGCAAGTAGGTTTTCGAAATAGTACTCTTTGTGTCTTTTGGAAAATGCAGTAAATTTTTTTTTCTTTTTATAAACAAGCATATTTTGTAACACACACTCAGAGTACGAGCAACGTTTTCGAAACGTGATGGAACTATAAATACAATTGACTACTACAACGAAATAAAGACACAAGACTATGTACTGGAACACATACACAATATATATATATATAAGCACGACAGCCCTAACAGTACATATAAAACATATTCAGTGCATACAAAATAAAAGCGGTGCATAACTATGTGCAAGAAAATACACCTAAAGTATGAGAATCCTTGTGAAGACAATCATACCCTGGGGTACTCCTGGCAGACACCCACACAGGGGGTTGCTCCAAAAGTATACCACCAGTCTACCCTGCAATACACATAGAACAACACTAAAAACTTGACTGGTCACCACAACAACTGTATACTATAATCAAAATCCTACAGCCATCCGAAATACAAGCGTGCAATATCCAATCACAATATTTAAAAGTCATTGCCCGGATCCTCGAAGGGGTCCTCCTCCTCATCGTCCGCCATCGGGTCCTCCGCATCCTCGCCATCGCCTGGGTAACCATCATAGATTGAAGGCACCACGGGAAAGGGTCAACTTCTCAATTAAACATAGAAATAGCAAATCATACAACAAAGATAACAAGATGCACAATTCTCCAAATGCCACTCATATCTCCTAAGACACTCTCGACAATTCCGGAAAGCAACGCCGATCCATCCACTGAATACCAGCCGTAGCCTTGGGTTTCATCACCACCCAGGTTATTCAGGTTAAGTTCCTTGACAACGCAGACGCCCACTGTGCAATTTGAACACCAGTCGTGGCTTCGGGCTTCTACACCACCAGATGCCAACTGAGCAATTGAACACCAGCCGTGGCTTCAGGCTTCTACACCACCTCAGCCGTGGCAACGGGCTTCCACACCACCCTTGGTTGTTCGGGGGTCACTGAACACCAGCTTTGGCTTCGGGCTTCTTCACCACCCAGCCGTAGCTTCGGACTTCTACACCGCCATTGGCTGTTCAGATCGAAACTCTAAAACGTCACGACTAAACTCTCGCACTCCGATGAATAAATCGCCGCATACGAAATTCAAAGAGTTGTACGCAAGATTATTCGACAGCATATCAATAATAAGAGCATACTTAATATGAAGAAACGCAATTCAATAACCTAAGCAATAAAAGCAGTTTGCATGGAGAAACGCAATTCAACAATACAAGTAGCATAAGCAATTCACAGCTCAACAACAACAGTTGACAATCAACTCATAGAATCCATCCCTCTGCAACTCGATGGAGTTCACAGAGAGGAACAAACAAGTGTGGGGGGTTGGGGACAGCTACCAACCACTTGCAGACAAGCCCACTAAATAATCAGCCTATAAAAATAAAGCGAAGGGGTATAAGACCCTCACTTCGAACCCTTAGGTTCTCAGACTTCTTCGCATAAATGCTTGAAATTAAATTCGTATCTAAATTTGCCCTTACACAAGGACATATAACAATAATTATAAATATGAAGCGCCCTTACCGAACTCCAAGCTACACGTCCACGTGCTTCTCGATTTCCACAATGCACTGTCTCGGGTTACTCGAGCCTAACACATAAAACAACTTAGCGAAATTCTAAAACTTAGTTCTACAATCTTAGGCACTCAAACTTAACCCTTTCCTAACTAAGCATCCACAAAAATTTACTTCTAACTACTAGAAAACAATGAAGGATTTTGAATCAAAAATCACTTTTCTTGAAAATTTACTACTACATAATACTTTTACTTAAAAAAAATGCTAACTTTTTAGAGAATCCTATTTCTTAAAGTCTTAAGCATAACACATAATCAATTAATCATTTTTCACAAAGTTTCTAAGGCTTAAACATAACACATTCAAGCATTACATACATGTATACAAATTAAATCTTCTTTCCAAAAACCTTCTAGGCCTCTCGGCCATAACCCTGTTTTTTTCTAAAACAAAACTTTGCAAAAACACATTTTCATTACTACTAACATTTTTCAAGCCAATCAACCATATTTAAGGTAATCACATCGATTCTTATCTAAACATCATTCACACCCATATTTGAAACAAGTTGAAAAACATTTTTCAAATCAATTTTTCATTTCAAAAACTCAATTCTTACAACATTAAAATTCACCAACATGCTATACATCATACAAAGCATGGCTAATCATTCAAACTAAATTACAAAGTTCCCAAAACTCATTTCCAACTTTTTCAAGAACAAGTGTTTTCCCAAAATACTTTCAATCAACAAAATCCCAATTTCAAGAATCCTAAGGCATTAAATACATTGCCAACATCATGCTAAAAAAAAACATGTTCATGCCAAATTAAAATAAAGAACAACCTAATCATGCTCATATATCAATCTAGCCCTACATAAACTAATTTTTTTGCATAAAACATAAACTTCACTCATGCCAATTCATGCATACAAGTTCTAATAACCTTAAAAATAATTCTAATAACTTTGTTAAACATCTAACACATATTTGAACATCATATCCTCAAGTTCACGTAGTTCAAGAATTGAAAAAATGCTAGAACTATCATGTTACACATAATCAATTTAAACAACCACTAAAATCAACACATAACCACTTCCAATAACACAATTAGAAATCTAATTAGTTGATTCTTTAAGGATCACACCATTTCCCTCTTTTTTTACACTTAGGGTTTTCACCCTCAAGTACCAAGAGAGATTAGAGATGTTCATCTCCTCATATTCATCATCAACTACTCAAACAACATCACAAATCAATTAAACTAAAACAACAATTTAAGCAACACAAAAAAAGGTAAAGGGGCGCTGTTTTGGTTTCATTTAGGGGTGGGAAAATTCTGTTTTTCTCCCCAAATAATTGCTAAGAATAAAAGCTAAGACAAAGGGGAGGATAACCTAGCAAGAAATCAAGTTTTGGAAGCAAAATCAAGTGTATAAAAAAAAGGGGTGAATGGCGCACAAAACAGAATTTTAGGGGAGGAAAAATCTGATTTTCTTCTTACCCAAATGGTGTAGATGATGAGGAACTATGTTGAGGTGATGATTTAGAACAAGTTTGATGAAGGAACCTTGCTCAAAAACTCAAAGAAAATGGAGGTAGCTTCCATGGAGTTTTCTTGCTCAAGGAAAGAAAGAAGAAGAAGATGAGGGTTTCTATTTTTGAGGGAAAGGAGGCGTGAGTTTGGTGCTGGAAAAATGGGCTGCACATAGCCTTGGTCTCTCTCTTTTATAATAATAAAAATAAGCATAGTTAGTAGGAGTAGTTAAATAAAAGATTTTTTTTAAAAAAAAACACACAACTAATGACACCTAGCAATTTTATGAAATGTTAAACATGTCACCTAATCTTACCCATCTAATCTCACATCTCTCATGATTACCCTCTAATCTAAAGTCTTAAGATTTGTTCTGAACAGAACTTCAGAGAACGCCGCCGTGCAGCTTCTCTCCGGTCGTCCTCTGAAGTTCTGTTCAGAACATGATTTAAAAACACGGCGACGAGAAACCGAAAAACCAACTTATTTCTCGCCGTAAAAATCCTGAAAAATTAATTCGCGAGGAATTAATTCTTCGCGTGATAATATTATTTCATAAATAATAAAAATAACAATAACCACTCAAAAATAGTCTCAACAAGTTACGATTCGATTTTCATCAAAATCAGAGTTCATTTAGAATTTTATCTGGGGCGAAACTGCCCGGCGATTCGAAACGCGACGAAACTTCGTTAGAATTTTTCGACGATATTCAAACCGTGAATTAATATAAAATATTAATTCTCAAATTTAATTTGATCTTGATTTAATTAATCCACTTACTTAGAGAACAAGAAATTGCTTTATTATAGCGTAAATACGACAAAATACACTGAATAACGTTAATTAACGTATCGTAAAAATACGCGTGTTACAGTTAGTTTTAAAAAGGGGGTAAGAATGCCTATTTATAGGCTCAAGTGCGGATTTAGGTCAACTAGCTTCAAATCT
Source organism: Calophaca sinica (assembly GCA_037113605.1). Classification (NCBI taxonomy): domain Eukaryota; kingdom Viridiplantae; phylum Streptophyta; class Magnoliopsida; order Fabales; family Fabaceae; genus Calophaca; species Calophaca sinica. The sequence continues at coordinate 83,111,567 of CM073730.1, read as the reverse complement.
GTGTGCTCTGGGCTTGGGGACGGCCGTACTACGATTATACACGGCCGTACCGGGCTTGAGTTACGACGATGGCCCGTACTTCTTCACTGGATGCGGCCTGACTGCAATTGTGTACGGCCGTACTTACTTTGGTCCAGACGTACTGGACTTTTTCTTCAGCGCCAAGCCGTACTGACCATGCGGTACGACCTTACTTATGCTCTCGGATAGGTACGGCCTACTGAATAGATGTCTGGCCATACTGCTTGTCCAAAAACGCTAAAAATCTCCAAAACTTGCCAAAATCTTCCAAAAATTCATTATTTTACTTTCCGTGTTGCCTTCATTACCTTTCTGCAAAAATGACGAAATAGTGAGCATATTTTATCTAATAAGGAATAAAATCACAATATTTTATACTCAAAATACCCCAAAATAATAGACAAAATGGTGTGTTAACACATCCTCACACTTAAGCTTTTGTTTGGCCTCAAGCAAACTACTTGGACAATTATAAGAAAAATTGAATTCACTGACTAGGGGCATAAACGAGATACGAGACAACAAAGTAATATCATAAGAAGTGCTAAGTAATAGAATACCCAATTAGAGATACAAGTTCAACAATTCACCAAGTCTGTGATTTATAAGTCACTCTTCTCACCACTCTCAAAGTGTTTAAAGGTGCAGTCATTAACGCTCAAATTCTCCCACAGAAGTGTCATTACCATAGGCTTGTACATTGACCAAAACTCTACTATTAAAATCCACTTATCATGCAAAAAAGGAAAAAGGGTCTTTCATGGGTTGTAATGGGGCCAAGGTAATTATATTAGGTGGGATAAAAAGAAAGAAAAGGTCACGCAAAGGGTCAGTAACCTTTTTATTTTTAACGATAAGGAGCAGGCAAAAATCTCTCTAATATTCATCATTTTTTTCTTTTTATTCCTTGAAGGCAATAACACATTTTTTTCTATTCTTTTTTTTTCTATTTTTTTACTTTCCATTCCTCCTTTTATGCTTTTTTTAACAACTTAATAATTTTAGGAGGGGAAAGTATTTGCTAAGCCTTCTATTTAAAAGCTTTCCTGAGGGATTTCTAACATTATCTTTTTTATTTTTGTCACTAATTGCTCTAACAAAGGTATTTTCTAAGGTTACCACAATAAAAATAATAATCAACAACAATGAAAGGGTACCAAAGAAATATAATAATAAGCACAAAAATGGGTAATTAGTGGTAAAATATTTGTAACAAAATTGAAGTAGGCTTGAAAAATTCCTAGAATTGCCCCTTCCAAATTCACATGAAAGTAAATTTATATTCGCTTTGTAATGGTCTCAGCACAAGTTCTAGAATGCATAACATGGAAAAATGTCACTCAAACACTGAAAAGAGGTAAAAATATAGTGTGACCTCTTATTTAGGCTCAAATCTCACATTTAGTAGTTTACACAAGCAAGTTGAAACTCATTAAAACTTCAATGCTAATTATCTGCAAATTCTAAAATTTACAACAATCTCATTTCAATCACAAGTTGTCATAATTTTTTTTAAAAATAGCCCCTAAATCAGAAAAATTATCAAATTTTCCATAATTTAATAGTTATAAGCATAGCCAAGTAATTGTAATTATAGTTCATAGTTCCCTCCCCACACTCATTTTTAGCATGTCTTCTTTGTTAACAGTTATAAACTAAGCAATAAAAATTTATCTAGTTAAAATATGTGCTAGAAATAATTTAAGGTGGAAAGGTACTCCCTTCTGATAATTTCACGAGCAAATTGCTGGAGGGATTCAATTAATGTTGTTGCCTTGTCAATGCCTCTAGAAAAATAGTAAATCACAATAAACTATTAAAAATATAAAATTAAATAAAATTAAATAACGTAAAAATAAATAAGATAGATTGCCTCATTCAAAGCGCTTGTTTAACGTCGTGAGCCTGACGGCTTGCTTAAAAGTGGTCAACCAGGTGGCTCTCGAAGAGTGAATTTTGAATTCATTGCATTTCCTCTTCTCCACTTTTTAACCATATGGTTCAAGTTGTTTTTTATTTTACCAAGTGGTGAATGGAGTTCGAAATATTGTGGAATTTTTATCTCTTCATCACCCACCACTATAACAAGATCCTGCAAGTTAGTAATTCATCTAAAGGTTCCTGCATTCTTAAGTCATCAAAGCCGTTAAAAACAACCACATTATTAGTAAAATAGGAAAGAGTGAAAGAAGATATATTTTTAGTAAAATTTAAAACCTTTAAGACATCATCTTCCTTACCACTTTTTATGGTTACCTTCCCCTTTTTAACCTCAATGAATGGTTCACCGATTTTGGCCAAAAGAGTTTGTCTCAAATTAATTTTCCTCCTTTTGCTCCAAATCAAGAACTGTGGGGTCTTCTTTGTTCTCTTAATGAGTTCTCCCATCAGTAAGAGCTGCAATTTGATCAGCTTGACTCCCTTCAGTAGGAGTTTCAATTGTTCTTGTGACTGTTCCTCACACTCAAGCTCAGACTTGGGCTCTTCAATAGGAGTTTCGAAAACATCAAATGGGTCACTAAGCTTCTTCCCATATTTAACCAAAATCTCCTCCATGGTTAGTTCTTCATTAAGCTCTTCATCACTCTCATGGATGGTGACTTCGTATTCCTCCTTGGGGTTGGGCTCAACTTGAGTGGGCGGCGATTCTTGAGCTTGTTGAGTCATTAATGTTACCAAATTAGAAAACTGACTTTTCAAACATTCTTGTTTTTCTTTATTTTGATTCACTATTCTTTCCAAATACTTGAATCTTTCATCAAGTTCTTCTATTTGATTCTGACTTCTCCAATAGTTGGTCTCTGCCCAATATGCTAACAGTCTTGTCATCCGTGTCCTACATCACTGCAGTGCTCACAAAGAAGAGAAAGAACCCAACAGTTATCTGCATTTCCTACAAAATAACTACAATACTTACAGAAAGGAACATGATCCATGAGATCTTTTTTATAATAGTCAAAATAAAATAAAATAGAATCAAAATCAAACAAAACAAGGAAAGTTAGAATAAAATAAAAGTAAAGTCAAATAAAATCAAAGCAAAATAAGGTAATATTATCCTAACCCAATTCTTATCAAATCTCTTCTTAAATTCAAATTCAAATTATATCTATATCTAATCTCAGATTCAAAATAAGATAAGAAAAAAGAAAGATAAGAATATATAAAAACAAGAAAAATCTTTTTGGATTTTTGATATCAAATTTAAACAAAACAAAATAGAATAAGATAAAATAGGATAAGATCTAAATAAATAGATAGAGATATAAAATAAACAACCAAACAAAAATTTAAAATCTAGATAAAAAGAAAAAAGAGAAATATTTTTAGATTTTTGAATGTAGAACTAGATCTTAAATCTAAACAACCAAAAATAAAACAAATCACTCTATCTACTATTTTTTTAAACTAATAATAATAATAATAATAATAATAATAATAATAATAATAATAATAATACTAAACAACCGATTTTTTTATAATAAAATAATAATAATAATTACTAATAACAACGAGCAGTTAAGAAACTATTTTTTTTTAAAATTAATATTAACTAATAACGAAAATAATAGTAACAATAATAAAAATGACAACAACAATAACGAAAAAAGTGTCTAAATTAGCAAGAATCTCTTTGGTCTAATATCGCCAAAACTCTCCCCGGCAACGGTGCCAAAAAGTTGTTGCGGCTCAGGCAAGTGCACCTGGTCATAACTCGTAATAATAGTGGAGTATTTTAAAGACTCCGAATGTTGAACACACAGAGAATGCGCGAGTACTAAATTAACAGAGATCAAAGTAATAACACAAAAACTAAAGAGAAATCAATTAGAAAAAGCCTGGGGGAACCAAGTTCACTAATACTAGATCCTGAATCTATTACCTTGCTATTATGAAATATTTCCTTATTGAAAGCCAACCACCCACTCTAATTTACTAAGGGCTTCCTAGCGTGCAATAGCCTTTCTCCTAACTAATTACTCTGTTTAGTCCTGGAAGATAATTAAGGGAAAGAGCATTAAGTACAGGTGGGTTTGTCAATCTAATAACTGATTGGAAACATGCAATAACAAATCCGGCGTATAAAGCGAGCTCTGTGATCCTAGAGTTCCACTAGTTAACTATGATCCTATTACCACAATTAACTAATTTTATAAAGAATTGGCCAGATCCTATGAATTAAGCATACTAAGATCAACACATTCAAAACTATAATAGGGAATTCAAAATAGCAATTAAATAGATATCAAGAACATAATAAAAGATCCCCCATCACCCCTAGTGATGGAGTTAGCTACACATATTTTTTCTCAACAAAATATAGAATAACATAAATCCTAACATGCAATCTTAAAAGAAAAGAAGACAAGTGACAAGAGACAAAGTCTAGAGCAAAAGACAATACGTAAAGTCTAAATCAAAAGACCCTCACTCAAAGAGAATGAATTCTCCCCTAGAGAGTGAGTTAGTTCTAAAAAGGTGGTAAGAATGCCTATTTATAGGCTCTAGTGCGGATTTAGGTCAACTGGCTTCAAATTTAGGTCAACTGTCTTTAAATCTGTGCGCTCTGGGATTGGGTACAGCCGTACTGCAATTATAAACGACCGTACCGGGCTTGAGTTGCGACGCTGGCCCGTACTTCTTCACTGGATGCGGCTTTGGCGCAATTGTGTCTGGCGCATTTACTTTGGTCCGCATCTTGGACTTTTTCTTCAGTGCCAAGCCGTATTGACCACGCAGTACGCCCCTACTTATGCTCTCAGATAGGTACGACCGTACTGAATAGATGTCAGGCCGTACCGCTTGTCCAAAAACGCTAAAAATCTCCAAAACTTGCCAGAATCTTCCCAAAATTCATTATTTTGCTTTCCATGTTGCCTTTATTACCTTTCTGCATAAATGAGGAAATAGTGAGTATATTTTATCTAATAAGGAATAAAATCATAATATTTTATACTTAAAATACCCCAAAATAATAGGCAAAATAGAGTGTTAACACATCCCCACACTTAAGCTTTTCAGGGCCCCAAGCAAACTACTTGGACAATTATAAGAAAAATTGAATTTACTGACTAGGGGCATAAACGAGATACGAGACAACAAAGTAATATCATAAGAAGTGCTAAGTAGTAGAATACCCAATTAGAGATGCAAGTTCAACAAGTTCACCAAGTCTGTGATTTATAAGTCACTCTTCTCACCACTCTCAAAGTGTTTAAAGGTGCAGTCATTAACGCTCAAATTCTCCCAAAGAAGTGACATTATCATAGGCTTGTACATTGACCAAAACTCTACTATTAAAATCCACTTATCATGCAAAAAAGGAAAAAGGGTCTTTCATGGGTTGTAATGGGGCCAAGATAATAATGTTAGGTGGGATAAAATGAAAGGAAAGGTCATGCAAATGGTCAGAACAAAATCAACCAAACAAGTAAGCTTTTTCTTTTTAGCGATAAGGAGCAGGCAAAAATCCCTCAAATATTCATCATTTGTTTTTATTACTTGAAGGCAATAACACATTTTTTTTTCTATTCTTTTTTTTATATTTTTTCTTTTTCTTTCTTTTCCTCCTTTTATGCTTTTTTTTAACAACTTAATAATTTTAGGAGGGGAAAGTATTTGCTAATCCTTCTTTTTAAAAGCTTTCCTGAGGGATTTCTGACATTATCCTTTTGATTTTTGTCACGAATTGCTTTAACAAAGGTATTTTTCAAGGTTACCACAATAAAAATAATAATCAATAACAATGAAAAGGCACCAAACAAATATAATAATAAGCACAAAAAGGGGCAACTAGTGGTAAAATATTTGTAACAAATTTGAAGTAGGCCTAAAAAATTCCTAGAATTGCCCCTTTCAAATTCACATGAAAGTAAATTTATATTCGCTTTGTAATGTCTCAGCATAAGTTCTAGAATGCATAATATGGAAAAATATCACTCAAACAATGAAAAGAGGTAAAAATATAGTGTGACCTCTTATTTAGGATCAAATATCACATTTAGTGGTTTACACAAGCAAGTTGAAACTCATAAAAACTTTAATGCTAATTATCAGCAAATTCTAAAATTAACAACAATCTCATTTCAACCACAAGTTGTCATAATTTTTTTTAAAAATAGCCCCTAAATCAGAAAAATTATCAAATTTTTCATAATTTAATAGTTATAAGAATAGCCAAGTAATTGTAATTATAGTTCATAGTTCCCTCCCCACACTTAGTTTTAGTTGTGTCCTCACTACTAACAGTTATAAACTAAGCAATAAAAATTTATCTAGTTAAAATTAGTGCTAGAAATAATTTAAGGTGGAAAGGTACTCCTCTCTGATAATTTCACGAGCAAATTGCTGGAGGGATTCAATTAATGCTGCTGCCTTGTCAATGCCTCTAGAGAAACTAGGGGTGGCAAAATGGATGGATAGGATAAATCCATCCATGGATCTTAATCGATGGATGGTAAAAATTCATTCATCCATTTACCATGCACTAAAATTTCATCAAGAAAATTCAATCCATCCATCATCCATTGAAAAAAAAAATCATCCAATCCATCCATTAACAATTTTTTTATGGATGGATATCCAATCCATCCATAAAAATTATTTTAATCACAAAAAAATATTTTTAATCACAAAAATTATTTTTAATCATAAAATATATTTTTAATCATAAAAAATATTTTAATCATAAAAAATATTTTAATTACAACAAAATATTTTTAATTATTAAATATATATATATATATATCCCTCGTATCTCTCTCCCTCCTTTCTCTCCCTTATCTCTCCCCCTCTCTCCTCTCTCTCCCATCTCTCTCATCTCTCTCTCCTATCTCTCCCTCCCCCTCTCTCCTCTCTCTTTCATCTCTCCTTCTCTCATCTCTCTCCTATCTCTCTCCTTCTCTCTCCTGTCTCCCCTATCTCTCTCTCCCATATCTTTTTCTCTCTCCTCTCTCTCACCCCTTTCTCCTCCCTCCCCCTCTCCTTTCTCTCTCTCACTCTGTCACTCACTCTCTCTCCCCCTTTCTCCCTCTGTCTCTCTGTAAAATACTTGTAATTGAAATTATTATCCTCATCACGGTACATATATAGATGGAAATTTTTACTATTACTCTATAAACAACCTAAGTCAATCACTGCTTAATTTGTGCAATCTGTTGGCTTAAAAGATACAATTTTCTTTTCGAGGTTAAAGCCGACCAAAAAGTTATGACGCGCTATGCTCCCAAAGGTGCCAAACCCATTAAATCTTGTTGACGCAAAAGCGAAGCACACAACCCCGTGATCAAATGGAAAAAAGGTGTTAAGAACATTCAACTGGACATCAGCACCACTAAAATGTGCAGTAATTATCATATTTAGAATAAGTGTAGTAACCTAGAATAAACATCATCTGGAAAAAGAATAAGTGCTGAGCCCGAATCAATTATCATATTTCCTTGTAACCTAGAATAATCACAGTCCCGCAAGTCAATTCATAATTTGTGCTTCTAGCACAGGGTCAATGTATCAATCTCATTATCATACGAGAAGCAATTATTTCAGACTTCTACTCAATGTTGTAGAAATTAAATGCACTGTAGATCCAATGTTTCCCAGATTCATAGCCAGAAAAAATTGCAACAAGTTTTTTTTTTTGAAAGCTAAGGCCATGAAATGCAATGTTAAGCACCCAATGAAGACAATCAGAACTGAAACTGCATCTTAGGAGCATATCCAAGGGATTCTAGGTGAGCAGCCATGGCCTTGTTCTTGGTGGTGGGCCACATGTCTATATTTGAAAAATCATCAGGAACATATCTAATCAGTTATCTTCCCTTTTACATGACATATTCTTCAAAATGTCTCATGAGGTTTACAATTATGAAGAGGGGTGAGATTTAATTGACATTACTCTACCTTAAAATTTTCATTAGAAAATTTTCATTACTCTACCTTAATACTTATACGTTTACTACACGTAGAAGGAGAAAATAAGACCACAACAACAACACGATGATTTACAGATTCACAAGGTGTCCCACTTAATAACTTGGACATACACTAACTTGAATCCCACTTCAATGTCTTTGAAGGTGTAATATTTCAATTACTTAATTAACCCATTCATCTGAAGGTAGCAAGGTGCACATAACAACACAAACTGTGCGCCTTCAAGACAACAGCTCAAGCAAACAAGCAAACAAAGAATATCGAAAACTAGAAGCCACACTCATTCTCCTTCAATCTCTCTTGTGATAATCTCTCAACTTGCTTCTTACGCATTAATTCTTGATACTTCATATCAATCTTAGTATACTCTATTGGGCGGAATCATTTCAAGGCCCTGGCTCTAATACATAACTTCTTCCACTATAGCCAGTTCAGAAGCTCCCAACATTCAAGTATATTCCACAAGTTTGTTGGCAATTATATTTATAGGTTCCTTTGCAAAATTTGATCGATTCAAGACACACAAAGGATGTGCTACAAGTATCTTAGCCTCTAATAGCGCTCGTATATATGCTTTAAGCTAATTTATTCTCTATCAGAAAATTTCAGCTTTAATTTCCAGTGACAACCTAAACAGAGGATGTGCTACAAGTATCTTAGCTTCCCATAACCTTCATATGCATGAAACCAGGAAGCAAATGTTGAAGGAAACAAAAAAAAGAAAAAGAAAGAAACAAGCATAAGAATGTTATAACTTGTGTTATCCATACAAGGATTTGAAGAAAGTTTAGATAAAGAGAAGTCATGTAATTCAACAACCATTATCTCTCGTACACCTCTAGTGAAATTACATCAGCTTGAGATATGTCTGCAAATTAGTAGGAAAAGTGGCTGCAGATAATAGTCACAAATGGGTTTACAGTGACAATCACAATGAATGTGAACCTAGCTATGTTGCTTCATGGAATGCCACAGTAGAGCCAGTAAGAAAAGTTGCTGTTGTTAATAGAAATTATTATAAATTTGTAAAATTATCATAATTTCACTAGTCACAAATGGGTTTACAGTGACAATCACAATGAATGTGAACCTAGCTATGTGGCTTCATGGAATTAACAGAAGAGCCAAGTTAATTTCACTTATGCTAACAAAATTATCATTCATTTTGGTAAGAGTATTGTTGTAATCCCCGTTAAAGAAGGCGTAGTGCAACAACCTACAATACAAGATACCATCTCAGGTCTTAAAAAATAATCAACAGGAAAAAAAACTTACGATCGTCAATTTTGGGATATAGATAAGGCTGAAAAGTCCTCAACAAGTTCTTTATCATCAAGATCTAATGCAACTACAAAAGAGAAGCGAAGTAAAAAGTTATTAAACATACAAGAATTAAAAAAGACTCGAATTAAACCAAAAAGATTAAAAATTGAAAGTTGGTGGGTACTAACCTGGAGTTCCACAAAGCCAATCATTTGTACACAATAATGCTTCAACATTTTCAGGCAATAGAGAACTTCGATACTTGTTAAGAATACGTCCACTAATGCTAAATGCTGATTCCGATGCAATTGTAGTAATCGGTATACTCAAAACATCTCGTGCCATCGTAGAAAGTTCCAGATACTTACTTTCATTTGATTTCCAATACTCCAGAACATCCAAGTCAACATACTTCCTATGATCAAGTCTATCTTCATGCAGATAAGCTTGCAAATCAGATTCTTTCCTTGACGATCCACACAACTTACTTTGAAACGCTCCAAAATCTTCTAAATCACTCGAAGAGGGAATGTTTGGGCTACCTCTAACAGATCTTAGTGAACAAGAAAAATTTACCTCATTTGGAGAGGAACTGATATATTCTTGAAAAAAAATACATGGAGCTTATCATGAATTTCCTTAGCCAATCTCACACCGTCATCACTACCATACAACTTCACATAACAATATTCAACAAGTTGTAACTTGTATCTAGGATCCAAGATGACAACAAATGACAAAATAACACTGTAAGAGTCCCAATATTTTTCAAATTACCCCTTCATATTCCTAGCCATACAACATATTTGATTCTCATTATCAAACTCATCATGAAAAAAGCATGCAACTTCGTTAATCTTAAAGTGAATTCTCCAAACCCCATAAAAATATAGGTTTGCTGTTGGATAAATGCTGCTTGAGAATAGAGTCGTAATGTCATAAAATGGCTTCAAAAACTCTGCTATTTTTTCTACCTCATCCCACTCCTCTTCAGATAAACTAACAAAATAGGGATCCATAATTTGTAGGAGGGTAAAGGCTTCCCTAAATCCTAAAGCACTCTCAAGCATAAGATAGGTAGAATTCCATTTTGTGGGCACATCTTGACGAACTTACTTAGATGTCAAGTTTGATATTTGTTCTAAACAAGATACAAATTTAGATTTTCGTGCATCTGAACCCCTGATGTATTTAACACTATCTCATATTTTAACTAAGGAACTATCTATCACCTTCAAGCCCTCATGAACAATCAAATTTAGAATATGTGCACCACACCTAATATGGAAATGTTCTTCATTAGCTATTAATCCTATTCCAAATGGATGTCTCTTCAATATATTCACCATTGTGTCGTTGTAAGACGCATTATCTAAAGTAATGGTGAATATTTTTTTTCTCGATACCCCACTCTTTTAGCATACTCAATAACTTCTCGGCCAAATTAGCACCAATATGAGGTTGTGGACAGTGAAAGAATGCTAACACTTTTTTCTCTAACGCCCACTCCTTAGTAGTATAGTGCGTAGTCAACACCATATATTGATTAGTGGTGATTGTTGACCATAGATCAGAGGTTAAACAAATTTTCCCAGGAATGGTCCTCAAGCAACATTTGAGATTTTCTTTTTCTTTTCTATACAATTTCACAGCATCTAACTTGGCAGTATTTCTAGACATTGCTTTTGCAAGTGGGTGTAAAAAACATAACAAATCTCTCATGCTTTCATGTTCAACAAACGAAAAAGGATAGTCGTGTTTTATAATTGCCCCGGAAATCTTCTCCCTAAACTTCTCTTGATCTAGAGGCGGATAGGAAGATATTTTCACTCCTACACAACATTTCTTCGCATGATGTCTCATATTTGAAGTCCCGCCATTCTCTCTCGCCATGTAGACTTTACCACAATTTTTGCATCTGGCTTTTGGAAGCCCCTTATCATCAACGAACTTTTCAAAGTAATCCCAAGCCACTGATGTTTTTGTTCTTTTTGAATTGGGGACTGAACTTTCTTCAACTTCTTCCCCCTCAATTTGATACTCTTCACTAGACATATTACCTAGCACACAAAACACATACCTCAAAGTCTCAAACACAACAAAAAATAGTAAACATGGATCAAATATTGTCCATAAATATGATTCAATATGCACATGACTTTTCCAATATTCCAGACTCAATAACAACTAACTTAGGAGCTTGCAAGAATGATGCAATAGGTGACATTATCAATATCTTAATTAATTGCAAAGAACTCCAAAACCTCACAAGCAGTAGGTACTCACAGTCACAGAACAGAGCAAGACAACATAAAACACCAATTTGAATTGTTTGCCAGCAAGATATAAAAGCATAAAGCACCCTGACTAAATTCCAAGAATTTAAAACTGAGTGTGCAAGAAAAAAATGAGACCCTTGTAGAACATCAGCAAAAACAGAACCATGATTTCCCTCAGACAGAACCAATATCTGGAACATGAGCTATTATTCTAAGTAATGAACACAAAATCAACACCATGTTAAAACTCAATCGTTCAAGGTAATGAACACAGAATCAGCGCCAAAATTGGTTGAACTGAACACAGAATAAGCAAACAAACAAACATGGTCGAACTGATGAACTTATGGAGCTGATTCAAAGTTCAAACACAAGCCACACTCAAGCATATATAGAAAAAGAGGTGATTAGGGGAAGAGTTATGTGTATACCAGGAAGTGCTGATGAACTCATGGAGCTGGTTGATGAGGGAATCCAAACAATTCTTCTGCAGAATCAGCACATACGTGCACAACAAAACAAATAACAAGATTTCCTTTGAGGAATAGAGACCACAACTTTCTTCTTCAATATTACATACAGAGCAAGATCCCCTTCGAAAGTCGGTTTAATCTCCCCAAAAATTGAACCTCGAATCGAGCTTCCACCTCGTATATATGTTTTGAGCTTGGGTTATTAGAGGATTTCAGCACCGATTTGAAGACACGAGATTTCAGCACCGTTCTCAGCACCGATTCGAAGGGCACCGTTTCAGAGAGAGCGAGCGAGCGAGATAGAGAGAGAGAGACTTTCTTTACCAATGCATCGCTCGACCTTGTTGGCGAGAGAGAGTGAAACTCGCGAATTGTTGTGGAGAGAGAGTGACATTGTTGATTCAAAAATTAGGGTTCGGTGAGAAACAACGAGAAACGTTGGGAAAGGAGAAGAAAATGTTTTCTCAAAAAATAAAAAATAAAATAGTTTTGGAGGAGTAAATGTTTATTTTCTAAATTTTATTTTTTTAAATGAAAATCTAATCTCATTAATTGTCCATCTAATTTTTTTATCCAATGGATTTTATGATTTTTATTTAGGGTGATCCAATGGATTTAAAAAAAATAATGGATGGATGACTAACCATCCATTAAGTTAAATGGATGGATTGAATCCAATCCAATTATTTTTTTTTGTTTGTAATGGATGGATTGGATGGATTTCTCTGTGGATGGATTGGATAGATGATGAAAAAATGGATGGGATTGCCACCCCTAAGAGAAACAGTAAATCACAATAAACTATTAAAAATATAAAATTAAATTAAATTAAATAACATAAAAATAAATAAGACAGGTTGCCTCCTGCAAAGCGCTTGTTTAACATCGTGAGCCTGATAGTTTACTTAAAAGTGGTCAACCAGGTGGCTCTCGAAGAGTGAATTTGGCATTCATTGCATTTCCTCTTCTCCACTTTTTAACCATGTGGTTCAAGTTGTTTTTTCTTTTACCAAGTTGTGGATAGACTTCGAAATATTGTGGAATTTATATCTCTTCATCACCCACCACTGTAACAGGATCCCGCAAGCTAGTAATTTCTTCTAAAGGTTCCTGCATTCTTAAGTCACCAAAGCCGTTAAAAACAACCACATTACTAGTAAAATAGGAAAGAGTGAAAGAAGATAGATTTTTAGTAGAATTTAAAACATTTAAGACATCATCTTCCTTACCACTTTTTATGGTTACCTTCCCCTTTTTAACTTCAATAACTACTTCACCGATTTTGGCCAAAAGAGTTTGTCAAAAATTAATTGGGACTTCCTCCTTTTGCTTCAAATCAAGAATTGTGGGGTCTTCTTTGTTCTCTTCATGAGTTCTCCCTTCAGTACGAGCTTCAATTTGATCAGCTTGACTCCCTTCAGTAGGAGTTTCAATTGTTCTTGTGATTGACTGTTCCTCATACTCAGGCTCAGACTCGGGCTCTTCAATAGGAGTTTTGAAAACATCAAATGGGTCACCAAGCATCTTCCTATATTTAGCCAAAATCTCCTCCATGGTTAGTTCTTCATTAAGCTCTTCATCACTCTCATGGATGGTGACTTCGTATTCCACCTTGGGGTTGGGCTCAACTTGAGTGGGCGGCGATTCTAGGGCTTGTTGAGTCATTAATGCTACCAAATTAGAAAACTGACTTTTCAAACATTCTTGTTTTTCTCTATTTTGATTCACTATTCTTTCTAAATAAATGAATCTTTCATCAAGTTCTTCTAATTGATTTCGACTTCTCCAATAGTTGGTCTCTGCCCAATATGCTGAACAGTCTTGTCATTCGTGTCCTACATCACTGTAATGCTCACAAAGAAAAGAAAGAACCCAACAGTTGTCTGCATTTCCTACAAAATAACCACAATACTTACAGAAAGGGACAGTATCCATGAGATCTTTTTTTTTTAATAGCCAAAATAAAATAAAACTGAATCAAAATCAAACAAAATAAGGAAAGTTAGAACAAAATAAAAGTAAAGTCAAATAAAATCAAAGCAAAATAAGGTAATATTATCCTAATCCAATCCTTATCAAATCTCTTCTAAAATTCAAATTCAAATTATATCTATATCTAATCTCAGATTCAAAATAAGATAAGAAAAAAGAAAGATCAGAATATATAAAAAAAGGAAAAATCTTTTTGGTTTTTTAATTTCAAATTTAAGCAAAACAAAATAGAATAAGATAAAATAGGATAAGATCTGAATAAATAGATAGAGAGATAAAATAAACAACCAAACAAAAATTTAAAATCTAGATAAAAAGATAAAAGAGAAATCTTTTAAGATTTTTGAATGTAGAACTAGATCTTAAATCTAAACAACCAAAAATAAAACAAATCACTCTATCTACTATTTTTTTTAAACTAATAATAATAATAATAATAATAATAATAATAATAATAATACTAAACAACCGATTTTTTTATAATAAAATAATAACGAAAATAATAGTAACAATAATAAAAATGATAATAATAATAACGAAAAAAAATGTCTAAATTAACAAAAATCTCGTTGGTCTAATATCGCTAAAACATTCCCCGGCAACGGCGCCAAAAACATGTTGCGGCTCAAGCAAGTGCACCTGATCGTAACTCGTAATAATAGTGGAGTATTTTTAAGATTCTGAATGTCGAACCCACAGAGAATGCGCGAGTACTAAATTAATAGAGATCCTTACTATTTAGACGAACGAAAGTAACGGTTTTGAAAGCAAGACACTTGAATTGTAAATAACGAGATCAAAGTAATAACACAAGAACTAAAGAGAAATCAATTAGGGAAAGCCTAGGGGAACCGGGTTCACTAATACTAGATCCTGAATCTATTACCTTGCTATTATGAAATATTTCCTTATTGAAAGCCAACCACCCACTCTAATTTACTAAGGGCTTCCTAGCGTGCAATAGCCTTCCTCCTAACTAATTACTCTGTTTAGTCCAGGAAGATAATTAAAGGAAAAAGCATTAAGTACAGGTGGGTTTGTCAATCTAATAACTGATTTGAAACAAGCAATAACCTATCCAACGTATAAAGCGAGTTCTGTGATCCTAGAGTTCCACTAGTTAACTATGATCATGTTACCACAATTAACTAATTTTATAAAGAATTGGCCAGATCCTATGGAATTAAGCATACTAAAAATAACACATTCAAAAGGATAATAAGGAATTCAAAATAGCAATTGAATAGATATCATGAACATAATAAAAGATCCCCCATCACCCCTAGTGATGGAGTTAGCTACACATATTGTTTCTCAACAAAATATAGAATAACATAAATCCTAACATGCAATCTTAAAATAAAAGAAGACAAGAGACAAGAGGTGTAACACCTGAGGACGAGATCGACCTCGTATTAGGACATCGTATCGAGACCTCGTGTCGAGATCCTGTGCCAATATCGGGTGCCGAGGTCATATGTCGAGCTGATGAGGTCGCATGTCGAACTGAGGAGGCCACGTGCACGAACTCGTGTTAGAGCCTTGTGCGCTTGCACAAGCACCCTGATCGACATCGTGTCGAGATGATAACACTCGTATTTTTATGAATATTATTTAGCGTTAATTAGTATATCTTGTTGTTTGGATTAATATCTTACTTTAAAATCTAGGTGTCGCTTATTTGTGGTTTTATGAAAGATAAATTCATTTAAAATGGTTTTTTTGTAATTAATTATTGTTTAAGAGATATTTAAGGGAGATAAGACCAAACTGTTTCTTTCCTCCAGCTGTAGATAAATATCATGATTAGTTTCCTCCACCTCCATAAATATCACGCTTAGCCGCCTTAAACACTCACTTTCCAGTTTCTTCTTTTTTCTTCTTCTCTAAATTTCCTCTTCTCCAAACCTCCATTGAAGAACCTTGAGTTCCATTGAGCTTCTGCATAAACTTTCTTCAGCAACCTTGTTTCTTATCATCTTCTCGACATATATCACCATCTCGACCATCATTTGAGGTATGAAAAACAGAATTTTCTCTTCCTTCATGCTACTGTTTAGCGCCACTTCTTCCCTCCATTTTAGCTAGTTTTTATGCTTCCAAATCAGGTCATATTGATAGGTTTTCTTTTTCATGACATGACCTACCTTTCTAACCAATTATTTGAGCTTGTAAAACAAATTGCTTTCTCTGTTTTCTGCAATAGGCTGTGCCCAAAACTCTCCCTATTTGGTTTGTTTTGGATTTCTTGTTTTATTTTGTTGTACGTTGCTTCTTGTTGATGTTTGTTGTTGATTTATTTGTTATAGAATCATATAACCTTTTTCATGAACTTTTGATCGAAAACCCTTACTTTGTGTTAGAGGAAAAATGGTTTTGTCTGGTGATGTATGAAAGAAGTTTTTTATAAAATTTTAGAGAAAAGGAGTTATTTTGTAATGTTTGAATTCTGGTTGTATTTGTTTAAGTTCTGGAGTTTTAATGTTTACTTGGGTTGTGGTTAAGATTGGGATAATGAGAGCTAAGTGTTATTAGAACCCATAGATGGAACTAAGTTGTGCTTGTATTAGGCAGTGTGATTTCAGATCGTCTTTGCAAGGAGATCAGGGTGTACGAGAACACGAAACCGAGGTTGACTGAGAGCCGTACGTGTCGAGATCGAGTGAGAGAAGTCGTTGTCGAGCTCGTTGGAAGACAGCCGTGTCGAGGTCATTGTCGAGCTCATTTGAAGACAGCCGTGTTAAGGTCGTTGTCGAGCAGCATTAGCTTGGAGTTCGGTAAGGGCACTTCTAGACATTCTAGTATTTTTATTGTTATATTCCTATGTATGGATTCCTTGATTTGTGTCGAGCTTGAAGTGTTGTGATATGGTTGAATATATGCCACGAATTGTGTATTGCTGTTGAATTGCGTTTCTTCATGTTGAGTCTGCTCTTTTTATTTGACATGCGGTTGAATATCTTGCGTATAACTCTTTGAATATCGTATGCGGCGAATTGTTCATTGAGTGAGAGAGCTTAGCGAGTCGTTGGCGTTTGAAGTTGCGACCCGGATAGCGGAGAGGGTGCTAGGTCCCCTTTTCCGTTTATGGGGACTTCTAAGCGTTGCCACGCTATGGGACCTGAGTTGACTGTCCTAGGGAGAGCGAAGATCCCAAGGCTTCGGCTGGACTTTCCAGCATACGGTACGGCGTGTGCATTCCGGAAAAAGTGTCGAGTCGAGAGAAAATGGATAGCGAGTTGAGTCGAGTCTAGAGTGAGATGGTTGAGTCACGTTTGGTGAATGTTACACTTTGTTGTTTACTTATTTCTTTATGCTTGGATTATCTTGATTTGTTGAGAAGTTGACCCTTTCCCGTGGTACCTTCAATCCATGATGGTTACCCAGGCGATGTCGAGTGCGAGGAACTTCGGCAATGAGAAGATGGCGAGGAGGAGCTCGACGAGGATCAGGGCGACGACCTATATTTGTCGTGATTGATTATGTTTGTTGGATGTTTTTTTTTTTGGATGACTGTACTTTGTTTTTTTTTGTGTTCAGAGGTTGTGACCAGTTTGGGCTAGATGTCATTTTGAGCACAGGGTAGACTGGTGGTTTTACTTTTGGAGCAGCCCCCTGTGTGGGTGTCTGCCGGAAGTACCCCCAGGGTATGATTGCTCTCTTGAAGTCGTCATACCTTAGGTGTATTTTCTTTGTACATTATTACTGTCTTTTTGTATGCACTTTTTATATCTTGTATATATAAGTATGTACTTGTTGTACCTGCGTGTTGTTATTTAGGACTTAAGTCTTGTGTCGTAGTTGCACCATGTTTCGAAAAGCTGTAATTACTCTGATGTGCACGAGCTGGTCTTATAAAAAAATAATAATAATAGACCGTACTTTTCTAAAGGGCACAAGAGTATTGTTTTAAAACACATCGCATACAGGGTAACTTGAGCTCGGTGTGTTGAGCTCGGTAACTCGAGCTCGGTATGTTGAGCTCGGTAGCGGTCCGGAAACGGGTCGTTACAATGTTGGTATCAGAGCGCTTGATTCGGTCGGCCAGGACTGCGTATAGGAATTTTGGACTGGTCACTGCGTCGGGATATGTGTGTCGGGTACATGATTGTACTATGTTGATTGCTGTTTGATTAAGTGAAGCACTTATTGCTTGAAAAATTGTTTGAACTGTTTCTTGATTGAAGCAGTGTGTTTTAACACATCTTTGTTGTGAGATTCTGACAGGGTTTTGAACTTTGTGGAATCTAATGCCACCTCGTAGGGATACGACAGCTATACCCGAGAACGTCGACATGGACCGAGTGATTCAAGCTATGACCGAGATGGCGGCAGCCATGGCTCAGCAATCAGCTGCTACAACTCAACAGTCTAACGCGATGGCTCAACAGACGGCAGCGTTGACACAGCAGAAATTCAAAGAACAACAATGGCAGAGCGAGCTCTTTCGGCGAAGGATTGGCAGACTTTAGGAAGCATGACCCACCGAAGTTCTACGGTGAGCCAAATCCAGATAAAGCTGATCTTTGGATGCAAGAGATCGAGAAGATCTTTGAGGCACTCCATTGCCCGAACAACGTAAAGGTAGACTACGCCACCTATCTGCTACTGGGAGATGCAGAATATTGGTGGAAAGGAGTGAAGCAAACATTTATAGCAGAACGTCGTGAGATGACCTGGGAGCTTTTCCGTGAAAGGTTCTTGGACAAGTACTTCCCAGATCTTGCACTGGTGAGAAGGAGCAAGAGTTTCTTCAATTGCGTGGCGGCTCGACAGTGTCCGAGTATGCAGCCAAGTTCGAGTCACTGGCAAGGTACTTCAGTCCATTTAGAGACCGAGCTGACCAAAGATGGTTAAGTGAGAGGTTCCAACGAGGTCTGAGATTTGATATCCAGAAGTCAGTGGTATCATTGCGGATTCGAAATCTCCAAGAGCTGATAGATCGCTGTGTCGAGGTAGAAGGAGTAAGAAGCCACAAGAAGAAGACTGGCCCAGGTGGACCAATGAGACCTCAGGGCATGGGACAGAGATTTGCACAGAAAGGAAAGCAACTTAAGAAGCCTTACAACCGACCTCAGGGGAACAACAATAATAGAGGACAGTATCGTCCGATGACCCAGGGAGCGAGAAGTGGAGGTCAGACCGGTGTCGAGGTGATTTGCTATCGTTGTGGAAGGCCAGGACATTATGCGAGTGACTGCACTCAGAAGGAGAATATATGTTTCAACTGCAAGAAGCCAGGACATTTTGCCAAGGATTGTCCCACACCTAAAGTAGAACCGGTAATGCTTGCGGCGAAGGCAAAAGGGAAGCGTCAGGTAGCTAAAGGCAGAGTCTTCTGCATGAGTGGCGAGGAAGCAGAACAAGCTGATGACCTTATTCAAGGTGAATGTGAGATAGAGGGTAAATCCTTATCCGTCCTCTTTGATTCGGGTGCAACCCATTCCTTTATTTCTTCTGATTGTGTGAACCATTCGAATCTGAATGTGACTGCTTTACCGTTCCAATTGGTAGTTACGACCTCAGCTGCTAAAACCTTAGTCACAAACACTGCATGTCTTAATTGTGTAGTGGTTATTCAGGAAAGTTTGTGGTCAATTTGGTTTGTTTGCCTCTTAAGGGCTTAGATGTCATCCTCGGGATGGATTGGTTGTCATACCACCATGTCCTCTTGGACTGTGCCCGTAAAACTGTAATTTTTCCAGACCTTGGAGTCTCCAATTATCTTTCTGCTGAACATATTGGAGTTTCTTTGAAAGAAGGAACTAGGGAATACATGTATCTGGCTAGTTCGAAGTTTCCCAATGGTCGAAGTGAAGAATGTACGGTGGTGTGTGACTTTGTGGGCGTTTTCGAAGGCGTGCCAGGGTTACCACCGGTGCGAGAGGTCGAAGTTCTCCATCGACTGATTCCAGGACGGGACCTATTTCAATAGCTCCCTACAGGATGTCTCTGCCGAGATGAAGGAACTAAAGTCCCAGATTGAGCATTTGGAGTCAAAGCAATTCATACGACCGAGGCGTGTCACCGTGGGGAGCTCGGTGTTGTTGGTCAAGAAGAAGGATGGGCGATCCAGGCGTGCGTGGACTATCGCCAACTCAACAAGGCTACTATGAAGAACCGGTATCCGTTACCCGCGTATTGGCGACTTGATGGATCAACCGTGGAGCGGCGATGTTTTCAAAGATAGACTTGAAGTCGGGCTACCATCGATTCGCGTAAAGGAGGAAGATGTTTCCAAAACAGCGTTCTGGACTAGGTATGGGCATTATGGGTACTTAGTGATGCCGTTTGGGTGACAAATGCGCGGTGTGTTTATGGACTATATGAATAGGATTTTCCATTCGTTTTTGGATCAGTTCGTTGTAGTGTTCATCGACGACATATTGATCTATTCGAAGAACCGAGAAGAGCACGAAGAACACTTACGTCGAGTACTACAGATATTACGTGAGAAGCAACTTTATGCGAACTCATCCAAGTGTGAATTTTGGCTTGAAGAGGTGAATTTTCTTGGACACGTGATTTCCAAAGAAGGGATAGCTGTGGATCCAACTAAGATTGAGGTTGTGTTAGCATGGGAACAGCCGAAGACGGTTACCGAGATCAGAAGTTTTGTTGGCTTAGCAGGCTATTATCGAAGATTCATTGAAAGTTTTTCGAAGATTGTTGCGCCTCTTACACGACTTACGAGGAAGGATCAACCTTTTGCTTGGACTGAGGAGTGTGAATCCAGTTTTCAAAGACTGAAGGAGCTTTTGACAACAGCGCCTGTGTTGATTTTGCCTCAACCCGAAGAGCCTTACGAGGTGTATTGTGATGCGTCACACCAGGGATTGGGATGCGTCTTTGATGCAACAGGAAAGTGGTAGCGTATGCTTCAAGACGACTTAAGATTCACGAGAGGAACTACCCTACTCACGATTTGGAGTGGCGGCCCGATGGTTTTTGCGTTGAAGATATGGAGGCACTATCTTTATGGGAGCACTTCTTCTTTTTTCAGCGATCACAAGAGCTTGAAGTACTGTTCGATCGAGAAAAGAGCTCAACATGCGTCGGCGAAGATGGGCCAATTTCTCAAGGACTACGACTTTACGTTGGAATATCATCCAGGAAAAGCTAATATAGTAGCAGATGCGGTGGGTAGGAAGAGCGTTCTAGCTTCCGCAATGATGATCGAGGAGTTGGAGATGCTCGAGAAGTTTCGAGACTTGAAGTTGAATGTGGAAGTTTCACCAGGAAAATTCGAGATTTGGTATGCTTACCATTTCTAACAGATTGTTGGGCGAGATCCGAGACCAGCGAGGTTCATGACGAGCTCTGCAAGAGAAGGTCGATTGATAAGCGCAAGGAAGGCGACGAATTCCAAGTCGGAGCAGACAACATCTTAAGATGTAATGGCCGAGTATGTGTACCTAACGTAGTGGAGCCGAGAAAGTTAATACTTGACGAAGCGCATAAGAGCAATTTTAGTATTCACCAGGAGTTACGAAGATGTATCAAGACTTGAAGAAGCATTTTTGGTGGTCGGAATGAAGAAGCAAGTGGTGATGCGTAACCGTGTTTAACGTGTCGAAGCGAAGGTGGAGCACCAGCGACCAGCGGGAATGCTACAATCGCTGACGATCGGTATGGAAATGGGATAGTATTTCCATGGATTTCGTTGTAGGTTTACGAAGACGCAGAAGAAGAATGATTCGATTTGGGTGATCGTCGACCGATTGACCAAATCGCTCATTCTTACCAAAGGTGGTCGACGTACAGCGTGGAAAAAGTGGCCGAGATCTACATCACGGAGATAGTGCGACTACATGGTATACCCTGTTCAATCGTGTCGGACCGAGATCCGAAGTTCACGCCTCATTTTTGGAGGGAATTGCAAGAAGCGATGGGAACCGAGCTCAGGCTTAGCTCGGCATATCATCCCCGCATCGACGGTCAAACCGAGAGAACGATACAATCGCTTGAAGATTTGTTGCGAGCATGTGCGTTAGATCACCGAGGAAGTTGGGACAATGTCTTACCATTGGTGGAGTTCACCTATAATAACGATTTCCATGCAAGTATTGGAATGGCACCTTTTGAAGCCTTTGTATGGGCGAAAGTGTCGACGCCTCTTTGTTGGTACCAGGATGGCGAGAGTTACATTGTAGGACCGGATATGATCCGGACTCATCGAGAAGATCCGTTTGATTAGAGATAGGATGCGAACGTCTCAAAGTCGGCGTAAGAGTTATGCGGACCAAAGACGTCGACCACTCGAGTTCGAGGAAGGAGAGCATGTATTTCTTAGAGTTACCCCACTCATCGGAGTTGGTCGAGCGATCAAATCCAAGAAACTTACCCCTAAATTTATTGGACCTTATCAGATTCTTCGTCGTATTGGTCCAGTGGCATATCAGATTGCTTTGCCACCCTTCTTGTCGAACATACATGATGTCTTTTACGTCTCACAGTTGCGAAAGTATATTTCCGACCCTTCTCATGTCATCGAACCGGATATGATTCAACTGAAGGACGACTTATCTTTCGAAGCATCACCAGCAAGGATCGTTGACCGGAAAGCCAAGCGATTATGAACAAAGAGATTCAACTTGTCAAAGTTGTGTGGGATCAGAAGACCGGAGATGCGACTTGGGAGCTGGAAGAGAAGATGAAGACTCAGTACCCTGAACTCTTTAATGGTAAGTAACTTATTTGCAATTTCGAGGACGAAATTTTTTTAGAGGGAGAGATTGTAACACCTGAGGACGAGATCGACCTCGTATTAGGACATCGTATCGAGACCTCGTGTCGAGATCCCGTGCCAAGATCGCGTGCCGAGGTCATATGTCGAGCTGATGAGGTCGCATGTCGAACTGAGGAGGCCACGTGCACGAACTCGTGTTAGAGCCTTGTGCGCTTGCACAAGCACCCTGATCGACATCGTGTCGAGATGATAACACTCGTATTTTTACGAATATTATTTAGCGTTAATTAGTATATCTTGTTGTTTGGATTAATATCTTACTTTAAAATCTAGGTGTCGCTTATTTGTGGTTTTATGAAAGATAAATTCATTTAAAATGGTTTTTTTGTAATTAATTATTGTTTAAGAGATATTTAAGGGAGATAAGACCAAACTGTTTCTTTCCTCCAGCTGTAGATAAATATCATGATTAGTTTCCTCCACCTCCATAAATATCACGCTTAGCCGCCTTAAACACTCACTTTCCAGTTTCTTCTTTTTTCTTCTTCTCTAAATTTCCTCTTCTCCAAACCTCCATTGAAGAACCTTGAGTTCCATTGAGCTCGCATAAACTTTCTTGTGAACCTTGCTTCTTATCATCTTCTCGACATATATCACCATCTCGACCATCATTTGAGGTATGAAAAAGCAGAATTTTCTCTTCCTTCATGCTCTTTGTTTAGCGCCACTTCTTCCCTCCATTTTAGCTAGTTTTTATGCTTCCAAATCAGGTCATATTGATAGGTTTTCTTTTTCATGACATGACCTACCTTTCTAACCAATTATTTGAGCTTGTAAAACAAATTGCTTTCTCTGTTTTCTGCAATAGGCTGTGCCCAAAACTCTCCCTATTTGGTTTGTTTTGGATTTCTTGTTTTATTTTGTTGTACGTTGCTTCTTGTTGATGTTTGTTGTTGATTTATTTGTTATAGAATCATATAACCTTTTTCATGAACTTTTGATCGAAAACCCTAACTTTGTGTTAGAGAAAAAATGGTTTTGTCTGAGATGTATGAAAGAAGTTTTTAATAAAATTTTAGAGAAAAGGAGTTATTTTGTAATGTTTGAATTCTGGTTGTATTTGTTTAAGTTCTTGAGTTTTAATGTTTACTTGGGTTGTGGTTAAGATTGGGATAATGAGAGCTAAGTGTTATTAGAACCCATAGATAGAACTAAGTTGTGCTCGTATTAGGCAGTGTGATTTCCGAGATCGTGCTGCAAGGAGATCAGGGTGTACGAGAACACGAAACCGAGGTTGACTGAGAGCCATACGTGTCGAGATCGAGTGAGAGAAGTCGTTGTCGAGCTCGTTGGAAGACAGCCGTGTCGAGGTCGTTGTCGAGCTCGTTTGAAGACAGCCGTGTTAAGGTCGTTGTCGAGCAGCATTAGCTTGGAGTTCGGTAAGGGCACTTCTAGACATTCTAGGATTTTTATTGTTATATTCCTATGTATGGATTCCTTGATTTGTGTCGAGCTTGAAGTGTTGTGATATGGTTGAATATATGCCACGAATTGTGTATTGCTGTTGAATTGCGTTTCTTCATGTTGAGTCTGCTCTTTTTATTTGACATGCGGTTGAATATCTTGCGTATAACTCTTTGAATATCGTATGCGGCGAATTGTTCATTGAGTGAGAGAGCTTAGCGAGTCGTTGGCGTTTGAAGTTGCGACCGGATAAGCGGAGAGGTGCTAGGTCCCTTTTCCGTTTATGGGGACTTAGCGTTGCCACGCTATGGGACTGAGTCGATCATCTAGGGAGAGCGAAGATCCCAAGGCTTCGGCTGGACTTTCCAAAGACCTGATGCGGCGTGTGCATTCTGGAAAAAGTGTCGAGTCGAGAGAAAATGGATAGCGAATTGAGTCGAGTCTAGAGTGAGATGGTTGAGTCACGTTTGGTGAATGTTACACTTTGTTGTTTACTTATTTCTTTATGCTTGGATTATCTTGATTTGTTGAGAAGTTGACCCTTTCCCGTGGTACCTTCAATCCATGATGGTTACCCAGGCGATGTCGAGGGTGCAGGGAACTCGACAGCAGATGATGGCGAGGAGGAGCTCGACGAGGATCAGGGCGACGACCTATATTTGTCGTGATTGATTATGTTTGTTGGATGTTTTTTTTGGGATGACTGTACTTTGTTTTTTTTGTGTTCAGAGGTTGTGACCAGTTTGGGCTAGATGTCATTTTGAGCACAGGGTAGACTGGTGGTTTTACTTTTGGAGCAGCCCCCTGCGTGGGTGTCTGCCGGAAGTACCCCCAGGGTATGATTGCTCTCTTGAAGTCGTCATACCTTAGGTGTATTTTCTTTGTACATTATTACTGTCTTTTTGTATGCACTTTTTATATCTTGTATATATAAGTATGTACTTGTTGTACCTGCGTGTTGTTATTTAGGACTTAAGTCTTGTGTCGTAGTTGCACCATGTTTCGAAAAGCTGTAATTACTCTGATGTGCACGAGCTGGTCTTATAAAAAAAAATAATAATAATAGACCGTACTTTTCTAAAGGGCACAAGAGTATTGTTTTAAAACACATCGCATACAGGGTAACTTGAGCTCGGTAACTCGAGCTCGGTATGTTGAGCTCGGTAGCGGTCCGGAAACGGGTCGTTACAAGAGGCAAAGTTTAAAGCAAAAGACAATAGGTAAAGTCTAAAACAAAAGACCCTCACTCAGAGAGAATGAATTCTCCCCTAGAGAGTGAATTAGTTCTAAAAAGGGGGTAAGAATGCCTATTTATAGGCTCTAGTGCGGATTTAGGTCAACTGACTTCAAATCTGTGCGCTTTGGGCTTAGGTATGGCCGTACTGCGATTATACACGGCCGTACCAGGCTTGAGTTGCGACGTTGGCCTGTACTTCTTCACTGGATGCGGACTGACTGCAATTGTGTACGGTCGTACTTACTTTGGTCCGGCCGTACTGGACTTTTTCTTTAGCGCCAAGCCGTACTGACCATGTGGTACGCCCCTACTTATGCTCTCGGATAGGTACGGCCGTACTGAATAGATGTCAGGCTGTACTGCTTTTCCAAAAACCTTAAAAATCTCCAAAACTTGCCAGAATCTTCCCAAAATTCATTATTTTGCTTTCCATGTTGCCTTTATTACTTTTCTGCATAAATGAGGAAATAGTGAGCATATTTTATCTAATAAAGAATAAAATCATAATATTTTATACTCAAAATACCCCAAAATAATAGACAAAATGAAGTGTTAACAGTTCCCGCTGTTGGTCCTATTGTATTCGAAAGGTATTTGGGATACCCCCAGGTGTCATTACAACACGGATAATCCTAACGTCCAAGGGCATGACCCAATTGTGCATTGGATATGCCATTGACCTAGGATTATTACTGAAAAGATAATCCATATATATTATTATAATCGTTCTATTAACAATATCCTAGTATCGCTATGCGAATCCTAAGGAATAAACTTAAAGGATAGTTTAGGTTTATACCTAAGGTGGGAAGGACCGTGTAGGTAATCTCTGAACTGGAACCTCGACCTCCTAATGCAGCACTTTCTATGCACATAGAATATGACACTACTAAAACAGGTTAAGGATAAAGCTATCATTATAGCCTAAGGAGTTGAGTATTACCATAACTCCCGTAGCCTCGGGATAGCTTAAGAGCCTCGCTATCGCACTGTTATTTGGCCGGGGTTTCCAAAATGCCTTACTTGAGTAAACTGTAGAGAGGGAAAGGGGAAAGCTCTTGAATGAGCTTAGTGCACCTCAAAACAGAAATGAGACCCCTATTTATATTGTGGGGTCCTGACACATGTTAACGCTGAGGCCCATGCGTGATGACACGCATATTGGTCGGTCGCATCATGAGATATTCATGTTGTATTGCGACCAGGATGGATCTCACGTTGTGAGAGCCTGCTGTCGCGTCGCGACAGTGCTGTTATACAATTCACATATTTTTCCTTTTTATCGCTCCTAGCCTATTGCAAGTCCGAATCTCAGATTCCTTTAGCATATTAAATACTCTTAAAACTATACGTGCATTAGCGTTCGATTAGGGTTTTCCAATTATGAAATCTGGGATGTCATATATCTACCCCCTTGCAAAAAATTTCGTCCTCCATAATTCTGTAAGATGGGTGGTAATCCCAAATCTTGGAATAAATTCTTCATACTCTCTTTCTTATTAGAGACATTCCCAATGTTTCCCTTCTTAACTTTTTGACGGGTCTTATCCTTTGATCCATCTTCATCGTCTTCCCTTATATGGGAATTAGACGATTTTTCTTATATATTATTTCTTCATTCTCATTTTCTTACTTATTTATTTCTTCCAGTATTATCCGATTTACTCGTTCCTACATCCTACTTTCGACTTTGTCAACTTACTTCTTCTCCTTCGATGGTGAAGTTGTTGTATTCCTTGTGGAAGATACATAATCTAGAACTTTTGATGATTTCAACATTCCTAAGTCTCAAGATGGAGGTTTAGATGTCCAAGACATCGCGTATCAAAGAGGCATGGTTACTTGGAATTTACTCTGCGAGAACTTCTTTCGCGAAGCAGAACAGGGTATTGTAGGCAAAACGTGAAGAATTGGACTAGAACAAGATAGTCTAATATGAATTTTTATTTTATTTTAAGAATTGCATCAAGGAAATTCCTAGTCATGACTTGAAGCTGAAGATGATTCGTTTCGTAAAGAACGAATCATCCTATTGGATGTTAGGGTTAACTATTCTAGCGTTCACTGAAAGTGACGAAAGCGACATTGGACGAGGAAAGGAATGGGCTGAATACGTGGATTCTACCAAAAATTGAATCCACATGAGTTCTAATGTTGATTATTTTGGGATCTAATTGAGAACAGAGTTAATAACGGTCCTTGGTCTAAGGATCCTAGAGGTACTTTTCATTCAGTTGGGGTGAATAATTAGTGGTGACACCTCGAAGAAGAAAAATTAGTTCCGAGATGGTTCACGAGTTACAATGATGTCGCACAAGTTACTTATGGAACAACTTGGATAAGAGTTCCTCCGGAGGTGATTATTGGTCACCCGTATACAGAGTGTTCCGAAAGTTTAATCCATACTAAATCTGAAACTAACAACCATCCTTAAGATGGAGCCGACAAAGCTATAATTGGTAGCTTTGCTCTAACTAGACGAAATGCATCAAGCATGAATATGAGGATTACAAATAAAGGCATGAATAGATTAACATGAGTTCCTTCAACTTCCTTCCAAGTGTCAATATCCTTCCATCTTCCTATTTCTTATTTCCTTCTCCAACTTAGGAATGGAACACATCTCCATTTCCCTTACTCCTTAATTCCTAATTCCATGTTCCAATTCCTTCTTTGTCTTTTGGTGATTACCGCCTACAAGGTCTTAGGTGATGGTGGATATGCTGTTGCCCACTCATCTGCGACCGTAGTCGTAATTTCGTGAAGAATAGTTACCAGGAAAAGAATTTAGTAACTGTCATTGAAAAAATAGGCCACTAGTAAGATCAAGAGAACAAATGATCCCAATTGTTGTTATATATGAAGAAAGGGTTTAGTCTCAATCAATCAAGTTGAGATATGATAGAACAAGGTTTAGCTAGGGCCTGGTTCCTCCTAGTTTACACGAAGAGTTTACAAATTTTGGAAGAATTGAAGGAGTTCGATTAAGTATCAGAAATCCTATGGTATCAATAATTTCGCGAAAGAGATATTTAAATAAAGCTTGCACAGATCCTTATCAATATATATATGTTTAATCATGATATCAAAAATCTATTTTAGTAGAAGAAAGATCCACCTTAACATTATTCATGAACCAAGGACTTTTAAAATGCTTTCAGATCTAAACAATTCCTGCTTAGACATGGCCATAGACTTACTGCTCTATCCGTCGGGACTTACTGCTAGCCTCCATCTTACAGTGAACAAAGTTAGATCTGAAAGGTTTTACTGCCGTTTGATAAATCCATTCTGATAACAATTTTTTCAGTTGATGAATAAGAGGTTGAGTACTACCAGTAGATCTATAAGGTTTTAACTCCTTTTCATAAAACTTTAAACAACAGAATTTAGTTAAGAACAATAAGTTATATATATATATATATATAAGTTTGCAAAGAGTCATAACAAGGTTAATACAAGAGAGTACAACAAAATACACATAAAACCCATACATCCAAAATACATACATACATATACTCATATACAAACAAAAAGATCATGATACGTGTATGGGTGGGTGCTGTCTCTTAGGGTCAGCCTAAAGTTATCTCTCGTGTACTATCCTCACTCCCCCCTAGTCAGGCTGTAACAGTCCTATACTACCCTCATCTCCGTCCGCCCTCCCCCTAGTCCATCCTTTATGGATATACTCGCTAACATCATGCCCATACTCTGGACGGATCTATGAAAAGCTTCTAAATCCTACGGGTGCTGGGGTGGGAATAACCATTGTCTCCTCCTCCTTATCCTCTAACTTTATAATGATCTCGTTCTTCTATCGGGTACGCTCTCAGGTTCTATGGGTTCCGGCGAAGGACTTGAATGGTGGTATGGGAGTAGGAAGACGTCGGTAACTCCTCGAGAATACTCACTCCGATAAAATTTAGAAGTTTTCTCGAAGGGCAGTGAAAGGCCCAAAGGTTGAGAACTCTCAGGTAGGTATCTCTAGGGGTATAGTAGAGGTGGGTGAATCCTCTGAAATCGGGGTCTGGCCAGGGTCTCTACTGGGTGCTCTAGGGTATGGACATCGATTACCTCTCCCCTCATCCTCTAAGAGACGCAACAAGGTGGTGTTCTGCTATAGAAGCTAAGTTATCTTCTGTCGATCTGTCTTGATCATGCCCATAATGGTGTGGTCCACCATCGACTCTAGCCTATACTCGTCCACATCCATCTGGAAAGAAGACCCGGTGCTGTTAGAATCTGGCTCTGCTGAAGGCCTATTAGGTAAACGTATAGCCTTCCCTCTACTGTGAGCCATAGATCCAGAAAACACGAAGACGAGATTCATAAGATACAAAGTATATGGCATTTTTAAAATGTCTTATGAACACAGTATAAGCAATTTTTTGTGTACCAACAGATATCGATAACTTGCTTATACGACTCTCTACCCCGACTATTGGTTATTCAAGTAACACATAATGACTCATTGGCCATAGCCAACCTATGTTGATGGACAACACATTCACAGTACATGTGCTCTGTAAGGCCCTCTCCCAGATGCTACGACCATCATCCAGCACATACAAGCAGAGAAAGAGGGGAGATGAGAAGTTATCTAAATACTACTTACTAGGGAGTAAATAGCATAGCTACAAATATAGAATATCACACAAGACAACCATCTCCAAAGGTTCTCATATACTAGATCATAGCCTAGACTAAGGATCAGGTCCAAGATTCCCTATAAACCATAATGTCGATGATTCTCGATTCCCATTCTCATGCAAATCCTAATGCCCTCTACATGAATATGGCCATTCTCTTATCAGTAAAACCTCGTCAACGGCCCCACCAGGCCTACCTATATTGTCCTTATCTTGTCGACCAAGAATAGGAATGAGTCAGTCATCCATCCGACATATCTAGCTCATCATACCCCTAAGAGTGGCTTATTGCCCCGGTGGCAGGTATTAGGGTGCATCTGGATCACACATCCTATGACTCTGATACGCCATTAACCTTGTTAGGATGATTGAGCTGCCCCACGACCAGGACATGGAGGGAGCGACCCATTCGTCACCAAAAGGCATGCACGGACCCATCGCAAGTCCTTTGTACTACATATATCGTACCCACACTCAGGTACTCTGGCCTCGTACGTAATGGTCGACCCAAATACACACGATAGTGGTAACATGCAAACCATGAACCTCACAGCCCATGCCCGAATCCAAGCTTGGGAGTACACCTCGACCCCTTTAGCCTGTCATTTAGCCAACTTAGCTCATGTATCATCAATAATCTTCTTAAGGGTCAGGTACTCTCTAACCATAATCATTGCTCGTTTGTGCATTTCACAGCCTATCCTAATCCATCTAACTAATATCCTCGAAACATAACAATAATCCTCACCACGTGCTCTCACGTCAATCGTAACAATCATCATAGAAATAAAGAAAAAAGTCTAATGTCGCATAAGGCAACCACTATAAACACAAGCATACAGTAGCAGAGTATCCATAAATACAATTCATACAAATCATGTAATCCCTATGGCGGCTGATAGGTATTGCAATTACTCTCTCGAGTAATCGCATCCCCTAGACCTACTGAGAACTACTAATATCATCCTCTAGTAGAACGTGGGACTCTAGTAGTCTTACTACTATTCTAGTATTTTGGCTTCTCTTTCCCACATACTTGGTGTCCATAATTGTAGGGAATGACCTCCCTTGCTCTTCATGTTACCGCCATTGGTCCTGCTGTATCCCAAAGGTATTTAGGATACCCCAGATGTCGTTAAGACACAGATAATCCTAACGTCCAAGGGCATGACCCAACTGTGCATTGGGTGTGACATTCCAATTTCTAGGTTCTTTATTTAATTGGGTGTCTGGTTATGTGTGAACTTAGAATAAGATTTTCGGGAGTTGGTTACGCGTAAGGAAGGATTAGCACCCATACACACCCATTCAAAAATGGTACCCTTTTAATTGTTTAGAAAGAAAAACTTGCTTATCATTAAATAGATTATTCCCAAATGAATTTTCTAAAAAAAGAAATATAAGTTTATTAGCTACCACGTTACGAAAATAATAAAGGAAACCTTGAAAGAAAACTCAAATATTCTACAAAAATCATTATTTACTCCTTTTAATGTAACAAAAATAATAAATAAGTAAAAAACCCTAAAGAATACAAACTAATTATGTCAATAAAAAAAATATAGACAAGAAGAGAATTTTTTTTATTTTGCTTTTATGCCCTTTATCAATTCTTTATTTAATTCTGACTATTTATGAGAATAAAAAGGAAGCAAATTGCAAATTAGTCCCCGGATTGGGTTTAGCCCCATTGGAAGACCAAACCAAATCCAGAAATTTTAATTTTTACTTTTTTAAGCCCTATTTTAATATGATAATTGCAAATTGGTCCCTACAAAGGATTTGGCCCCATTGAAAGACCAAACCCTAAAACATGATTATATAGAACGAAATCAAAAAAGAACCTATTTTTACATCTATGCACCTCTCAATTACATATTTGCAAATTGACCCCTATTTAGGGTTTGGCCCCATTGGAAGGCCAAACCCTAAACCTAATTCCAATTCAGAACTGTGGGTACCAAAACTGACACCAACACCAACAACAAGGACGACAACGACGACAACAACAACAACAACAATCAACAACAATCAACAACAACAGCAACAGCCAACAATTACAAAAATAAAAGAACGGAAATGAAGAAAAGTAGGAGAATGCAATAGAAATTGATTACAACATTTAATTTAGGTCTCTGTTACAAGATTATATTTAGAAAAGGAAATAAAAGGGAGAAGATGAAACCTGGGTATTAGCCCTTTCCCAGAAAATTACAGTAATGAAGAGAAGGGGCTCAAAAAAGACCTAAGACAAGTGGTGTTTAGTTTTTTCTATTTCTAGTAACCTCACTGGGTTATGTGGCCGCGGTTCCTTTCCTGCCTCAGCCTCGTCTTCTTTGTTTCGCCCTCAGTCCTTTCTTCACTCTCGATTTTCTCTCCTAGGGTTCCTTTTCTTTGTTATGCGTCCTTTTCCACTCTTTTATAGCCTTCTGATTCCTCTTCAAGACCTGCGAATCAAAAGGGAAAGAAATCAATGGTGATTTTAAAACATAAATAATAAAAGAAATAAATAAAACAGAAACTTCCCTTTTGGAGGTATGGATCTCTTATTGAGAGAGATTTGAGGAGAGGTTGGGGCTGCGGCCATTTTCTAGGATTAGGGTTTGAGAGGATGGGAGGAAGATTGGGACTAAGTTTTGGTGTGGCCACGGCTAGGTGAAGAGAAATTAGGGTTAGGAGGAGGAGAGGATTGCCGCGGCTATTAGGGTTTTGGGAGGCTGTGTAGACGAAGAAGATGAGAGAAGATGAGGTGGATTAGGGTTAGGTCAAGAGAGGGATGAAGGGAGGTAGCGTGAATGGTGGAGGAATTGAAGGAGGGAAGGAGTGGCCGCGGAGAAGAAAGACCAAGGGAGAGTGAGGGAGTACAGAACGAGGGTGAGAATTAGGGTTAGGATGAGGAGGAAGGAAAAAGGAAGGCCGAGGAAGGTGGGGATGGTTATGGGAAATTAGGGTTTTGGTGAGGAAGAAGGGAGAGCGTGGAGTTGAGAAAGAGGAGAGAGGCACTGGGCGCCGCGGAGAAGAAGAACGTTTCAGAGAGAAGGGAGGGGTGCTGCGTTAGGTGAAGTTTTTTTTTAGGGTTATGAAGATTAGGTTTGGGTTAATGGGCTGCGTGGATTTGGAGAAGCTGGGCCGCGTGAAGCTGGGCTGCGTGGGGGCTAGGGGTGTGTGAAGTGAAGGAGGGGTGCGCGAAAAAAAAGGAAATGGGCTGCGTGAAGCTGGGCTACGTGGGTGGCTTGGTTGCGTGCTGTTTTCACCACCCAGTTTTATTTTTTGCACACCCCTTCAAATAAAAATCCCCTTTTTCATTCATTTTTTTCTTCTCTTCTTAATCTCCTTTATAATAAAACCAAAGATATTATTTTGTTTATTATTACTACTATTAATTAAAATAAATAATAAAATAAAATTAAAAAGGCCGGACAAAATTAGGGTACTACAGCTGTCCCTCCTTAATTACATTTTACTCGAAGGTCTTCATGCATTCGTTGTAAAAGATAATTAAGGATAAAGGACTCTAATTTTGTCTAGAACAAAATTGTTTGAGGATGCGGGATCGGCTCCCGACTTTGCTTTGAGACCCTAGGTCTGATTCCTAGTGAATTCTCGGTAAGGCATAGGTTTGGTTCCTAACTCTTACAAAATTAGCGAGGGATTCTAGGTTTAATTCCTAGTGAATTCCTGATGAGGTGTAGGTCTGATTCCTAACCCTCACATCTCTGGTATCGACCACTTCCCTACTTAGGAAAAATTTAGGGTGTGAGCTTCTTCGTCGCTTGGCACGAGTTTGGGTCAGATTCCCAACAAGGCGTAGGTCAGATTCCTAACTCTTGTTAAAAGGTACGGATTGACTATCTTACTTTAAGAAAGGTCCGCATTCTGAGTTTTTCTATTACTCAGTGTAGGTTCGGGTCAGATTCCCGACAAGGTGTAGGTCAGATTCCTAACCTTTGTTAAAAGGTGTGGATCGATTTCCATACTTGAGGAAGATCCGAGACGCGGGTCAGGTTCCAGGCTAAAGACTTGGGCCAGATTCCCAAGGTGGTGGGTCAGATCCCCCAACAAAGTGTAGGACAGGCTCCTAATTCTTGCTAATAAGTGGATTGGGTAGGCTGAGCGCTAGTTCTTACTGAGTAGCAGCAGACCAACCGTATGTAATATTTGAGAAGGTGGGTCAATGGACCCAAAATTTTGATGGTCATGCAGGATGCAATGAATGATATGCCGTGCATGAACATTGTTTTGCTTTTCGAGCAAATGATGATCTTTTTTTTTAGGGTGGGTTGTGAACCCAAAAGTATTGGTGATTATGCGAGATGTAATGATAGCATGTCATGCATGAGTATTATTTGCTTTATCAGGGATAAGCGGTATCCTTTTGACTACTTCTGAAACTTTTCTTGGTAGGTTAGTTCCAGATCTCTTTAGTTGGCGAGTTCTGAACAGGCTAATTGGCCTTTTCGTAGCGTATTCAACATTGACAATTTTGCATTAGCTGAGGTGCCTTACTAGCTCTTTTCCTTAATGTGAAGACGTCAAATTCCTTAGATCTTTTTAGAATTTTCAGTAATTCCACAATGCTCTTATGTTTTGATTTGCACATGTTTGTCTTTTAGCACAGATTTCTCTAGAAAGAAAATGCAAATTGACAAAATCCCGAATTGAGTTTGGAGAAGCTGAGACAAGCACTCTATTGTGCCGATTAATAAATGGCAATATGGGTAAGAATGAATTTCCGCTATGGTGGGAGAGATAAAATATTACAAACAGAATAAGTTCGTCTTTGCTAAATTAGAAACTGGTGAGAAATATCAGCTATACATTTAATCCCTTTGAAAACAAATCGTGCTGCCTTCTCGTGATTCAGACTTCGATCGCCTTCTTGACCAACTTCAAAAACTTGTGTCTGTGGTTAGTTTCGACCATCTCTGCCCCAATTGGTCAGGGCTAAATTTTGATGCCTTCAGGTTGGTTTTTTGCTCAGGCCGCTCTTTGCGAGTTTTTGACCTAGCGGGTTGTTCTAAATTGCCCTTGAGGGTTTTTAACTTAGTGCTTTTACTTGACCTTAATTTTTGTCTAGGCCGCCCTTTTGGGTTTTCAGCCTACCAGGTCGCTCTAACTTTTGCCTAGACCGCCCTTTCAGGTTTTCGGCCAAGCGAGCTTTCCTTTTTTTTTGTGTTGTACCATTCTTGACGTAGTATTTCTTGACTGCATCTGAGTTTATTGGCAGCGGTAGGTCATGCCCTTCCATATCTGTAAGAATGAGGCCTCCTCCTGAGAACGCCTTTTTCACTATATATGGACCTTCATAATTTGGAGTCCATTTTCCGCGTTGGTCTTTCTGAATAGGTAGAATCTTCTTTAATACCAATTCCCCTTCTGAGAATTCTCGATGGCATACCTTTTTCTCGTATGCTCTCTTGGGTCTCTTTTGGTATAATTGGCCGTGGAAAATTGCTTCTAACCTTTTTTCTTCTATGAGATTCAACTGGTCATATCGTGCCTGGGCCCATTCGGCTTCTTCGAGCTTGGTTTCCATAATTACCCTTAAAGAAGGGATTTCTACCTCTATAGGGAGTACTGCTTCCATCCCGTATACTAGAGAAAAAGGTGTTGCCCCCGTTGAAGTGCGTACAGAAGTTTGGTACCCGTGTAAAGTAAAAGAGAGCATCTCGTGCCAATCCTTGTAAGTTACCACCATTTTCTGAATAATTTTCTTGATATTTTTGTTGGCCGCTTCTACTGCCCCATTCATCTTTGGATGATATGGAGAAGAATTGTGATGTTGAATTTTGAAATCATCGCACAACTCCTTCATCATCTTATTGTTTAAATTAGTCCCATTGTCCGTGATGATCTTTCTTGGTAAACCGTACCGACAGATTATTTCCTTTTTAATGAACTTGACCACAACACTGCGAGTTACATTGGTATAGGAGACTGCTTCGACCCATTTTGTGAAGTAATCAATAGCCACGAGAATGAATCGGTGCCCGTTAGAGGCTTTTGGTTCAATCATTCCTATGATGTCCAAACCCCACATGGAGAACGGCCAGGGTGCACTGAGGACGTTTAGGGAAGTTGGAGGTACATGAATATTATCAGCATAAGTCTGACACTTATGACATTTCCTCACATGCTTGATGTAGTCACTTTCCATTGTAAGCCAATAATACCCAGCTCTGAGAATCTTCTGGGCCATTGCATAACCGTTGGCATGGGTCCCGAAGGTACCTTCGTGGACGTCGTCAAGAATTTGTCTTGCTTCTGCAGAGTCCACACATCAGAGGAGTATCATGTCGTGATTTCTTTTGTAGAGTACGTCACCGTTCAAGAAGAAACTCATAACAAGCCTCCTCAAAGTTCGCTTGCCGTTCTCTGAGACGCCTG
Source organism: Calophaca sinica (assembly GCA_037113605.1). NCBI lineage: Eukaryota > Viridiplantae > Streptophyta > Magnoliopsida > Fabales > Fabaceae > Calophaca > Calophaca sinica. Next base: position 83,075,178 of record CM073730.1, on the reverse strand, counting down.
AAGGGTATTCTCTGTTTTTGAGGTACCACTTAATGTCATGGTACCACGGCTTTCCGTCGGACTCTTCTTCTATTGCCTGGCAATAAGCGGGATTAGCACGACTTTCCATCAGGATGAGAGGCATTTCCTTGTCATTGTTTATTCGGAACATAGATGACAGCGTGGCTAGTGCAAAATGGGACCAAACTGGACCGACTTTCTCCCTTGAGGGTTGTGAGTTCTTAGTTGATTGGGGTTCTGACCTCCTTGACTATCAGAAGCAAAGGGTGTCATTTGAACAGGAGGCTTAGGCGTGATAGTTGCCGCAACGTATAGAGGGGCACTACTCACCGTGTTAGTCTCTCCTTCTTTCTTTCTCTTGACGAAGGGCTTTTGCACGTGGGATGATGAAGTATTATTATGGATCTTCCCATTTTGCATCCCCATTTCCACATGCTCCCCTATGACAATCAGGTCAGAGAAGCTTGAGAACATACTTCCAATCATCATGTCATAAAAGGGTGATTGGAGAGTGTCCATGAACGTGTCAATCATTTCTTTGTCTGACAAGGGTGGCTCCACCTGAGCAGCCATGCTTCTCCATCTCTGAGCATATTCCTTATAGCTTTCACTGTCCTTCTTCTTCATGCTTTGCAACTGATTACGACTGGGAGCCATGTCCATATTGTATTTGTATTGTTTGACGAAAGCATTAGCTAAATCCTTCCACGAGCCAATCTTAGACAGCTCTAACTGCATATACCATCGCAGCGGTGCCCCGATTAGGCTTTCTTGGAAGAAATAAATTAAGAGTCTGTCATCATTAGAACAGAAAGCCATCTTTCAGCAATACATGACTATGTGGCTTTTAGGGCATGTTTCTCCTTTATACTTGTCAAACTCGGGTACTTTGAATTTTGCAGGAATAACTACATCGGGGACCAAGCACATGTCTGAGGCTTCGAAACCTATGTGATTTGCCCCTTCAATTGCCTTTAGCCTGTCTTCAAATATTTGAAATTTTTCTTTGGCTTGAGCATCCTCCTGGGGGGTGATGATAGGTACAAAATTTTGAGTATTTGTGTTCTGTGAGGTCCCATTATTTAGAGGCGCATGCCCTTGCGTGGTGTGGGCGTGCGTCTCATTTTCTCTTGGCTGACTTTCGTCTTGATCCTCTTCGGACCGCTCCGTTTCTGATGTCCTTTTTGTATGCAGGGCTTCCAACAAATCGCATAGCCTATCTATCCGCGTGCTCATTTGGTTAAGCTCCCCTCTCATAGCCTGTTGGTTCTGTTCTAATGCATCCATGAGTCTGGCTTGGGATCTCGTTTTGTAAGGATGCAGTTTCTTCGTGTTTATTTTCTGAATTTTATGAAAAATACTATGAGTATGGATGGTTTATGCTATGCCATGATTATGTATGTTATGTAGGATGCTCGTTTGTCTATTTATTTGTACGTTTGTCAAAGAATCATAAAGATCCCTTAGCATTGTGTTTTGGGAACTCGAGCGTATTATAGACTTGAGAAACAAACATTTTTATTAAAAGAAGTACGATAATTTAAATTCTCCGAAGAGATTACAAGATTACTAGGAAAAGGGAAAACGGAGCAAGACAAAAAGGGAAAAAGGGTCTTCAACGATCTTGCCAGATCTGCTTCTCCAATTCTTCTACCAGGGTTTTGCAATATTCCATGAAATATTCCACTTTTCTTGGCAGTGGGCGGAAACCTGTTGCGGATTCAGCTTCTTCTAAGAGTTCCGGAATGTCTCGAATGCCGCTATTAGCTAGCCATACCAATTTGGAACAACGATCCATCCAATACACAATTTCTCTATCGAACCAAGCAATGACCTCCTTTTGGTTATTAATCTTTTCCCGCATATTGAGGATTTTCTCGCGTTCTTCCACAAGGTTTATATGGTAAGTTATGAATTTCTCTTCGGCACTTCTCCTCTCTTCTTTGAGTTGGGCTTCGTGTGAAAGAGTGGTGTTCCTCATCTGTTGTTTTAAGTCATCCAACTGTCTTTGCAAGACCTGACGGGCCTTTTTGGAGTCAGTCCATATTTTCCTCAGGTATCCTTTCTCACAGAGGATCTGGTCCACTTCCTGTTTGCGGAGAGCTAGCTGTCGGTTAGCGGCTCCTAGACAATCTTGGATTCGGTGCTTTTCCGTTTCTTCTGTCTTGACTTTCTTCTCAAGTTGCTCTAGAGATCCTGTCTTCTCCATACACTCGCTTTGCAAAGCTTCCACCTCTAGATATGCCCTTTTCAACTTTTCATGGAGAAGCTTCTTTTCTTCTTTGACTTTCTTGAGGGCCAGTTTTAATTCTTCGACTTCCTCGCCATCAACATGTGGTACCTCAGGGACTACCGTAATGTTGCAGAAAGGTAACTTGACTTGTTGGACTCTTGCCTTGATCCATTGGCGGTATGCTTCGTTTGTATGGATGCTTTTACGGCCAAGCCGTTTTTTGTTTACTTTATTCCAGGCTTGTCGTACCTTTCTGAGCAGAACCAGATCCGAGGAGCCCCGATCATGTAAAATGAAAGCGGCCGTCTCTTCTCCGGTAGGTTCGCCTATCATGGGGGCACCAAGTTGCCTTAAGGCTAGGGCTGGATTATAATTGATACACCCTAGGGTTCCAATGAGAGGTACATTAGGAAAATCTCCGCAGCTATAAATCATTTCATTAATATTTTGTACTCTGGAGTACCATATCATGAATTCTTCGCCAAGGTTTGTAAGAAAGGTGGCCCACTCCCGGATGCTTCTGGCTTCTAAGGGAGATCCCCTCTTGACTAAATGATTTTTGAGCCATATGTACCAGACCGGGATGCAACACCAAATTATACCACCTTTCTTTTCATGACGCACATGGAGCTCATAGTATAAATCTGCCAGTACAGCAGTAGTGGGGTCTTCGCCACGAGGTTTGAAGGCAACAAAGACGTCAAGGGCCGTTTCATCCACGAAATGCAGAATATGAGGGAACAGGACGACTCCGTAAATGATAAGGGCCACTATATCCATGCATGCCTTCGACTTACCTTCACTTTGGAGGGCCCTAGCTTTTCTTTCTAGAAACATTCTTGAAAACCCCTTCATTCCCTCTTTTATTTCATGTGCTTCCCATAGTTCACTTTCGGGAATCCCCAAAACCTCCGCAATAACCTCCATTTTAGGGTGACGGTTAGGGTAACGGTATGGCCCATTTTTCTTACGGGGAATATCCAATATTTCTTTGTATTCCTCCAGAGTAGGTGCTAACTGAAAATTTCGAAGAGTGAAGCATCGCAAAGGTGGATCATAAAATTGGGCCAATGTCGTCAAGGCCCCAGCATGTATCTCCAGATATAATAAGTCCAAGATGTTCCCAAATATTCCTCTGAAAGTAATCTCGTCAAGTTTTGTCCACTTATTGGCTATGAATTCCTTCAGTGTTTGTAGCCTGGGTATCTCGACTCTAGGTTTCCAAGTTGTTCTTGTTTCTGAGTCCATGATTACGCTCTTAAAGACACAACAACTAGGGTTTTTATGATTTCCGGCAAACCTGTGGGATGGCATGGAAGTCATGAATGCATGTAGATACTAAAAATATTTTTCGTCGTATGAATGAATGAATATGCACATATTTTGTTTTTTTTTGAGAGAAAAAATAATAATAATAATAATAAAAAGGAATAAAAATAGTGATTTTCGTAAATTCTTATTTTCCATTTTTGGAAAGATATTAGAAAGGATATAGGGTATGCCCCTGTGTGACATAGGCTGGTAATTCCCTAGATGAGTTCTATGGTTTTCATAATTGCCTCACCATGGGTGGCTTCATGATACTAATCTAAAAAGGTTCCTAGAGCCAAGGGTCCTATTTTTGAATGTTACCGCCAATAATAGGTAAACTATTAGAGGGAGTTTTTTCTCAAATAGGGTCAAACTCTAGGTGAGGCCTTCGCAAGGACCCAACTGGCCGTACGTCCAGCAGGTGCTCACTACACAGCCTCTCCTAACTTAAGTTTTTTTCAAACCTGGGTATAGGGTTCCACTCGTAGTGTGTGTAAATAAAGTATGTAAAGTGAAGTATGTGCAGGAGCAAACTTAAAATTACCCGCTGCAAAATAAATAAAAATATAATATATATGCATGTCTTCTACCCTAAGGTTTCAAATGCATAAACACACATAATATATATAAGAAAAAAAACAAATGAAAGAGAATGAATCATAAACAAAAATAAAAATAAAATAAAATAATAAAAAAAATATATTTTTAACGCATGTTTTATATCCTAGGATTCACGTATACAAACATATATAAAAACAAAAAAAAAAACAAAAAGGGAATAATTCATTTAATAAAGCAAACAAATCATATAAACAATCATAGGGCCTAACTCTCTAAAGTCCCCAGTGGAGTCGCCAGCTGTGACAACCACACTAAAATTAATGGAGCCGCCACCAATATTTATTTTTATAGGAAAACATTGGAAAACCTATTTTTTGAATATTTTTGAATTTAATAAAAAAAGAAGTTCTTTGAACCAGATTTTGAGTTCGGGAGTTGGTTAAGCGTAAGGAAGGATTAGCACCCATACACGCCCATTCAAAAATGGTACCCTTTTAATTGTTTAGAAAGAAAAACTTGCTTATCATTAAATAGATTATTCCCAAATGAATTTTCTAAAAAAAGAAATATAAGTTTATCAGCTACCACGTTACGAAAATAATAAAGGAAACCTTGAAAGAAAACTCAAATATTCTACAAAAATCATTATTTACTCCTTTTAATGTAACAAAAATAATAAATAAATAAAAAACCCTAAAGAATACAAACTAATTATGTTAATAAAAAAAATATAGACAAGAAGAGAATTTTTTTTATTTTGCTTTTATGCCCTTTATCAATTCTTTATTTAATTCTGACTATTTATGAGAATAAAACGGAAGCAAATTGCAAATTAGTCCCCGGATTGGGTTTAGCCCCATTGGAAGACCAAACCAAATCCAGAAATTTTAATTTTTACTTTTTTAAGCTCTATTTTAATATGATAATTGCAAATTGGTCCCTACAAAGGATTTGGCCTCATTGAGAGACCAAACCCTGAAACATGATTATATAGAACGGAATCAAAAAAGAACCTATTTTTACATCTATGCCCCTCTCAATTACATATTTGTAAATTGACCCCTGTTTAGGGTTTGGCCCCATTGGAAGGCCAAACCCTAAACCTAATTCCAATTCAGAACTGAGGGTACCAAAACTGACACCAACACCAACAACAAGGACGACAACAACAACAACAACAATCAACAACAATCAACAATAATATTAACAGCCAACAATTACAAAAATAAAAGAACGAAAATGAAGAAAAGTAGGAGAATGCAATAGAAATTGATTACAACATTTAATTTAGGTCTCTGTTACAATATTATATTTAGAAAAGGAAATAAAAGGGAGAAGATGAAACCTGGGTATTAGCCCTTTCCCAGAAAATTACAGTAATGAAGAGAAGGTGCTCAAAAAAGACCTAAGACTAGTGGTGTTTAGTTTTTTCTATTTCTAGTAACCTCACTGGGTTGTGTGGCCGCGGTTCCTTTCCTGCCTCAGCCTCGTCTTCTTTGTTTCGCCCTCAGTCCTTTCTTCACTCTCGATTTTCTCTCCTAGGGTTCCTTTTCTTTGTTATGCGTCCTTTTCCACTCTTTTATAGCCTTCTGATACCTCTTCAAGACCTGCGAATCAAAAGGGAAATAAATCAATGGTGATTTTAAAACATAAATAATAAAAGAAATAAATAAAACAGAAACTTCCCTTTTGGAGGTATGGATCTCTGATTGAGAGAGATTTGAGGAGAGGTTGGGGCTGCGGCCATTTTCTAGGTTTAGGGTTTGAGAGGATGAGAGGAAGATTGGGACTAAGTTTTGGTGTGGCCGCGACTAGGTGAAGAGAAATTAGGGTTAGGAGGAGGAGAGGATTGCTGCGGCTATTAGGGTTTTGGAAGGCTGTGTAGATGAAGAAGATGAGAGAAGATGAGGTGGATTAGGGTTAGGTCAAGAGAGGGATGAAGGGAGGTAGTGTGAATGGTGGAGGAATTGAAGGAGGGAAGGAGTGGCCGCGGAGAAGAAAGACCAAGGGAGAGTGAGGGAGTACAGAATGAGGGTGAGAATTAGGGTTAGGATGAGGAGGAAGGAAAAAGGAAGGCCGAGGAAGGTGGGGATGGTTATGGGAAATTAGGGTTTTGGTGAGGAAGAAGGGAGAGCGTAGGGTTGAGAAAGAGGAGAGAGGCGCTGGGCGCCGCAGAGAAGAAGAACGTTTGAGAGAGAAGGGAGGGGTGCTGTGTTAGGTTAAATTTTTTTTTAGGGTTATGAAGATTAGGTTTGGGTTGATGGGCTGCGTGGATTTGGAGAAGCTGGGCTGCGTAGGGGCTAGGGGTGCGTGAAGTGAAGGAGGGGTGCACGAAAAAAAAGGAAATGGGCTGCGTGAAGTTGGGCCGCGTGGGTGGCTTGGTTGCATGCTGTTTGCACCACCCAGTTTTATTTTTTGCACATCCCTTCAAATAAAAATCCCCTTTTTCATTCATTTTTTTCTTCTCTTCTTAATCTCCTTTATTATAAAACCAAAAATATTATTTTGTTTATTATTACTACAATTAATTAAAATAAATAATAAAATAAAATTAAAAAGGCCGGACAAAATTAGGGTACTATAACAGGCATAATAGAATGCCCTACAGATACATTAGCAGGGACAGTTGTTGCAACACCTGCTGAACTAGGGAGGCGGAGGAGAAGTAATGGTTGATGCCGAACAGGCGGCCTTTATGAAGAACATGCCTTCCCAATTTCAAGGAGAGTATGATCCAGAGGGAGCAGAGTATGGCTCTAAGAGGTGGAGAAGATCTTTGCTGCAATACGTTGTAGGGAGGATCGAAAAGTAACATATACATCATTTCTATTAGTAGGAGGAGCGGAGTCTTGATGGAGAATAAACCACAAATGCTGGAGACTAAAGGAAGGATCATCACCTGAGAACTATCTCAAACTTGCTTCTTAGAGAAGTATTTCCCAAGTACGCTAAGGTGTCAAAAGGAGAAGGAGTTCCTCAGTTTAAAGCAAGGAAAAATGTCAGTAGGCGAGTACGCCGTGAGAGTTGAAGCCCTGATTAAATACTCTAGGCTTTACCAGGTGGACCCAGATAAGGAATGGATGTGTAGACAGTTTAAGGACGGGTTAAGACCCGAGTTGCACAGATCCATGATCCCTCTCAAGATTAGTCGTTTCCCAAAATTGTTAGAGTAATGTATTGAGCTGGAAAATCATGATAATGGGATGGAAAAAGAAAAATACAAGGGTGTTGGACCCATAAGGAACAATAGGAGGAATCATGACGAGAAAACTCAGAAAAATTAAGGACCCTATGATCGTCTTGAGCAGTCACTCACGATTGCTAGAAGCGAGCAACTAAGGTCAATAAGATGTGTTTATTGCGGAGAAGGACATCATGCCCTGGAATGCCCTGAAAAAGAACCTGTCTGTTATTGGTGTAAGAAACCAGGACATATTGCTTGAGATTATAGGCAGGTGGTAGCAACTGGACCTGAAGCTAGAGGACAGATGGACGAGACAAAACCCACTGCTGCATCTAGAACAGCAGTATCAGCTAGACCAGCAACGAATCCTCCATGAATCAGGCGAATATTTGTGGTCAAAGGAATTGAGGAGACCTCAGATTCAGGTATCTATCGCTAAATTCCGAGGACAAATTTTTTTTTAAGAGGGGTAGTATTGTAACATTCCAATTTCTAGGTTCTTTGTTTAATTGGGTGTTTGGTTATGTGTGGACTTAGAATAAGATTTTGGGAAAATCCCGGATTGTCTAAAAACCCTATGAAAAATATAGAAACCATAGGAAAGGCCTAGAAATCCTAAAAAGGATGAAAATACCCCTAGAAGGGTGTGGAACCCCTAAGAAGCTTCTAGGAGAAGGAAAGACACTAGATATTTTCCTAAAAGTTCCATCGCAATGCAATGGTACCCGTGAGAGGGAACCCTCGCGACGCGATGATCATCTCCATTCCAACTATGATGCGTGTAAAGGTCGAAGTCTCTAGAAGCACCGTCACGACGCGATTGAGTTTGTGAAGGGTACCTTCGCAATGCGATGGTCCCAGAGTTCACCTGTAAATAGGTGCTCACCCTCTCTTCATTCCTTGCACCAAATCATTTTCTCTCTCTAGGAACCTCCTCTAAGGAGTAAGTATGCTCTGCACTTGCTTCGAGAGAGGATCATGTGCATCAGACAGCTCTTAGTTGGAAATCCTCAAGCTTGAGAAAAGAGTGAGGCTCAGAGGAGTAGACCAAGGCAGGAGCACAGATAGCAGTTGAGGGTTAAGGATTTCTAATAGCAGTTTAGCCAGGAAAAGATATCTCAATTACTATGGAAAACATGTAGTAGAGTAGTACTATTTGCATGCATAGAGGACCTCAAACCCTACTAGGGGTTGATATCAGCAACACCTTAGGACAGGGGTTGCGGTATGCAGTGGTTAAGGATAGTCACCGTAGACCTATCAACCAACGTTGGTTTTGCTGGGTGTGATTTGTATGTTTGCTTGACTTACGTGTTTACTTGATTGATAACATGATTATTTGACAGTTGCCTTCGCGACACTTGGAATAGTTTATACGCTGATTACTTGTGACTATAACGTGCTCATTGAATAATTATGGTACTTGTGAATGTAATGAGTAGTGTATGGTCATAGTGTCAAGGGTGATGCCCTCTTGTTAGAGGATTGCGAATCCCTAGACGATAATAGATTACCGTTGATACCTTATTTGAGTAAGAAAACGCCAGAGAAGGGAAGGAAGAAGCTCTAGAACGAGCTTGGTGCAACTCAAAATGGAAATGAGACCCCTATTTATGGCATTGGGTTCTAACTCTGTGGTGTTGCAAGAAGCACTTGGTCGCTTCGCGAGAGTGTCAGTTCCTGACTCATGTTAATTTTGAGGTGCATGCGTGAAGACACGCATATTGGTTTGTCATGTCGCAAGATATTCATGTCGCATTGCGACCAGGTTGGATCTCGCGTTGCGAGAGCTTGCTGTCGCGTCGCGCCAGTGCCGATATACAATTCACATATTTTTCATTTTTATCACTCCTAGCCTATTGTAAGTCCAATTCTCAGATCCCTTGTGCTGATTTAAGTCGAATAATTGACTTTCTCTTAAATTGGGTAACAATGATGTATTCATAGATGCTGCTCATTGTTTATAATACTATATAATAATTTAATATTATTGCCAATTTAATGGGAACCTACAGGGTCACACGCATAGTGTAGAAAATGTGGAACAGTGAATAAATATGTAAAGTTTAATTATTTTATGAGAATTAAATAATTAAATGATATTTAATTAATTTATGTTCAGTAAATAATTTAAATAAGATTTTATTATTATCTTGTTTGGTAAATAACTAAATAAGATTTACTTATTTTTGTCTGGCACTTTAAAGAACAAGCCCAATTCAAACAAGGTTTAGGGCAAGGAAGGAGGAAGAGCACTACACAGCTTAAGTATGTGCCTCACCCTCATTACGATACATGAGAATCATGCCTCTTTCCCTTCAGTTGTCAGGTAGCACTGTAGTTTTTCCTAACATTATCCTATTTGCGTGGACTGAGTGTAGGCTATATTACTACTGCATAGCGTTTGTGACTCACAACCTCTACGCTTTAGGAGGTAAATGCTATAACATGAATCATCCTTATTCGTTGAGATCTTGTCAAAAGGAATTTTGTTTTCTGCTACTGATTATAGTTTTCTTGTATCTCTCATGAATTCCCAAAACCTAAATCAGGTATAAGATTTGGCTCCCTTTTTTACTCCCCACTCTTCATTTACTCCACAAGCATTTGGATCATTGTTTACATATCCAATAACCATTGTATTTTAGTGTTTACGGTGGTTTTTAGTAAACTAATGTATCTTCAAATCAATCAGGGGACAAGATAAAAATCCTCTTATTGTACACTTTTCAAGTGCGTTTGTTTTAAGTTAAGGCTTTATTTGAGCCTAATTCGAAGGTTAATTAGACACTTCGATTGGGTTTTTTGGTTCCGTAATAAGCAAATTATAGAATATCAAAATTGACATATTTATCAACTATTTAGAATAAGATTACAATTGAGAGTAACTTCAATTCAATATAAATTTGAATGTAAATAACAAAAGACAACTTTAAGACTAGCCTATTTCGCTAACAGAGTCAATGTCTGGCTAGCTAAAATGTTAGCCAAATTCAGTAAACATAACTCCTTTATAATAATGCTCAATGTTAAACAATTTATCCAATAGTAACTAGGTCTAGGTTAAACATTTGGCTCGAACACAATACATAGCCATTTTCCTTTGCCACAAAACTTTGATCTATATTTTGGCTCAAACATTACATTCTCCAAGTACTTTCCTTAACTTGGCCACTTACACCTGCCATTTTTCTACTATATTGCTCCTTCAATCCACTCATGAGTTTGACGTGGAGATTTTCTCACCAACAAGTAGTAATAGTCCATATTGAATGGATTGATTAAAGTTATTATTACTCATCATCAACAAGTTGTAATAGCCCATATTGAAGGGGTTGATTAAAGTTATTAAAGTCCAAATTTGGTGTCTAATTTGTTAAGGTGTCAGGAGCTAATCACTGACCAGGATCACTTTTTAAGGAAAAAAATTAGAATGTTTAACATCGGTTATTCAAGTATTATTTTTTTATGGAAAATCAATCTCATTCATTAATGAAAGCAAAGAGTAATATAGGTAAATTGATCAAGTCGTGTTGGGGTATTCCCCGTTCACATTTCATAACTAGAGCTATAGTTAAGCCAATCAAGCCAAGAGCACAAATATTAATAAGGTGTTTTAAACCCAAGCAAGTGCTTTCAAAGAAACTAGCTCCTACATTCCGACCACTCAAGAATAATGACAAAGTTGGATTGAGAATCCATAATCTTTAAGTCTATCCATTTACAGATCATTTTTTTTGACTGGTATGGGCGCAGTTCGACTATTGGTGGCCTCATGTTTGTCTAAAATGAAACCTTTCGCAGAAGTCAAAACAAAAGCGGAGTTGATATTGAATCTAATGTTTGTTGTAACACCCGTATTTTTACGGTAAATTATCTAGCGTTATTATAGTGTCGTTATTATAGTGTATTTTGGTCGTATTTATACTATAATAAGCAATTTCTTGTGCTCTAAGTAAGTGATTTAAATAAATCAAGATCAAATTAAATTTGAGAGTTAATATTTAATAATAATTCATGGTTCGAACATCGTCGAAAAATTCTAACAAAGTTTCATCGCGTTTCGAATCGCCGGGCAGTTTTGCAGTACATACAATTTTAAATGAACCCCGATTTCGATGAAAATCGAATCGTAACTTGTCGTGATTATTTTTGAATGTTTGATATGATTTTTATTATTATAATAAAATAATATCACGCGGTGAATTAATTTCTCGCTAAATTAATTTTCGCAATTTTATCAGCGGGTAATTAATTGGTAACGCAATTATTCGACGACGAGTTTTAGCAACCCTTAGATTCTAGAATTAGAGGGTAATCTTGAGAGATGTGAGATTAGATGAGTAGGATTAGATGATGTGATTAGCATCTCATAAAGTTGCTAGGTGTCATATTATGTGTGATTAATTTGGAAATTCCTTTTTACTAAACTATTTTTTTAACTATGTCTTAAATTGTTTTAAGCAAAATAAAAAAAGAAAGGAGCCCCCCATCATGATTCCCTCTCTCTACCTCATTTCAACTTCTTCTTCTTCATTTCCTAGAGTGAGAAAAAAAAAGCTTGAAGCTCCATGGTCACCAACCTCCATTTTCTTGCATTTTCAACCTCCAACCTTCATCATTCTTGCACCTAGGCTCAACTTCTACTTGAATCATCACTTCTCAACCATCCAAGCAAGGAGGAAAAACTGATTTTTCTCCCCCCAAAACAGCCCAAAACCGTGAGCTAGGGAGGAGGAGAGGTGGTGGTTTTCTCTCTTTTTCTTCTTGATTTTTATGCTTAGTTAAGTGTTGTTTTGTGTTTGTTCATGAATGAATGAAAGAGATGAGCATGTAAGTCCCTATTCTTGAGAACCCTAGGTGCAAGTGAAAGGGGAAAAAGAGGGGTAATGTGATCTTGAGGTTCAATCTTGCCATTAGTTGTTTGATTGAGTTAATTTATGTTGTTGTTGATGAATTGGAGTAGTAGTTTGGAAATAGAATGTTAAAGTGGTTGCTTTAGGGTTTGAACCAATTCTTGAAAAGGTGAAAATGTGGGTTTTAATGGTTAAGACATGTGATTAATTGTTGTTTCTATCTTGCTATGTGTTAATCTTGTTGTTGTGGTTGAAAGTTTTGTGTTAGAAGCATGATTAGGTATTTATTTAGAAATTTGAGGCTCTTGAAATGTTGTAAAGCATGCCTAGACTTGTTAGTAAATTGTTTCAAGGTGTTTAATTGTTGTTTGATGAGGAAAAGAATTGATTAAAATGGTGTTAGTAGTTGGTTTTGTTTTGAATTTGATTTGGTGGAAAAACTTGGATTCAAGAGGTAGTAAAAAGGTTATTGAAAATTCTTGTTTATTGGCATTGAGAAAATGGGTTTTGAATGCTTGATTAAGTTGTCTTTATGTACTAGTTGTATATGAAATTGAATTAAGTCTTGCTTTTGAGTTATTGGCAGTGTTAATATGATAGTTAAATAGTTTGAATCAAAAGAAAATTTGAAAGGTACTTGGAAACTTCGCTCTTGAAGTATTTGAAAATATTTTGGATTATGCTTAAAATGTGCTTTGAATTATGTCTTGAGGATGACTTGATGTTTTGATGCCTTGAAGTGTAATTGAATGACTTGAAAATGGTTTGTTAGATTGTAAAAAGGAAAGTTTTACAAATTGTTTTGAGAAAAAGGGTGAAGGCCGAGAGGCCATAGGAGGTGTTGGAAGGAAATTATTTAGTATGAACTTGTTTAAATGCTTGCATGAAATGTGTTTTAGGCTTTTGGAAATGTATGGAAAAAAATGGTTAATTGAAGTATGCTTATTTAAGGTTTTCAAGGAATTAAAGATATGTGTTATGTAAACCTTTCAAGAAATGATTTTAAATTTTTAAAAACCTATTTCTTTCAAGTTGTTAGTAATTAAATGCTTGAATGAATACTTGGTTAGAAAAGGGTTAGGTTTTAAGAGCCTAAATTTCTAGTTAGTTCGTAGAATTGTGCTAAGTTTACTTGTGATGATAGGAGTTACGAATTCGGAGAACGTGCGACGTGGGCTCGAGGTGTGCGGTACCACGCTAGCAACTAACTGTGGTAAGGTCGACTTAGATATTGATAGGAATTAAATTTTCTGCCTTATGCGAAGAAGTCTGAGAACCTCAGGGTTTGAAGTGAGGGTCTCGTACCCCTTCGACTTTTATTTCTTAAAATTATAATTATGATTATTTAGTGGGCTTGTCTGCAAGTGGTTGGCAGCTGTCCCTAACCCCCCACACTTGTTTGATTTCCTCTCTGTCAACTCCACTGAGTTGCAGATTGTCAATTTGCATTGTTTGCTGAGTTGTGATTTGTTGAAATGAATTGCTTATACTGCTAAATTGTTTCGCACTATATTGAGCTTGGCATGAATATTATTTGATATGCGGTTAAATAATTATTCGATTCGCTTCGAGAATTATCGTATGCGGTGACCTATTCATTGGAGTGCGAGAGTTTAGTCAAGTCGTTGAGTTGTCGGGACATTTTTGAGCTTCGATCCAATTAACCTAGGGTGCTAGGATCCCCTAAATGGCTCCGGCTGGTTCTTCAGCAGCTTAGCTAGACGTCGTAGCGTCAAGGAACCTGAACTGAATGTCCTAGGGTGAGTGGAGAGCCCAAGGCTAGGCTGGTATTCAGTGGATGGATTGGCATTACTTTCCAGAAATTGTCAAGTGTCATGAGAATATGAGTCTTGAGTTGAGTCTTGTAAGAGTCTTGAGTTGCGTCTTGAGTACTGTGCATATAGTTGTTGTTTTTTTGCCTATTGTTATGATTGTTATTCCCTGATTTATTGAGAAGTTAACCCTTTCCCGTGGTGCCTTTAACCAATGATGGTGACCCAGGCGATGACGAAGAGCGTGCTGATATCGGCGATGAGGACATCGTCGGAGATCATCTTTGATTTTCCAGACATTGAGATGCCCGCGGCGATGGAGTTTGACCCCATCTCCTGTCGCGTTGTTTATACTAGGGATATTGTACAGAGCTTCCGAGAGGGTGGTATGGTAGTGAGACAGGAGACTTCACGGCGCACAGTGAGCTTCCCGATTCGGATGACGCAGGTGGTGGATGCTTGGCGAGCTATTCAGGGAGAGAGGACTATGCCGGCATCATCTTCCTCACCAGAGGGACCCCTCGAGATCTCGAGGCGCACTGCTTCCTGACTTGCTTCCCGAGGACGAGGACCAAGGGTTCGATGGACCGCTCGTAAGAGCGTAATCAGACAAGGGACTATAGGAGCTTCTACTTCCAGTATGTTACTCGAGTACTTTGGCGAGCTAGAGCGAGCGAGCAGCCAGCAGAGCCGGCCTCCCCTATGCTTGATAGGACCCCTACTCCGCCGGTGGACCCGCCTCATGTGTGTAGCATGTGCGGACAGGTGGGATGTAGCGGTGTAGGTGCTACGGAGGATGTTCTAGTAGGAGAGGATGTACCTCAGGACGTACCAGGGGTTGTACCTTTAATTGACTTGACTGGCGAGGACCCGATGGATGACGAGGAGGAGGAGGATTCGTCTGAGGATCCGGATAGTTATCTGTAGTTGCCGTGATTGTCTGACTATTGTTATATTATTTTGGACGACTGTTGTATATGCTATTAGTGTGCAGTATGTTTTCGTGACCAGTCGGGCTTGGAGTATTGTTTTTTGTTTGTTTGTATATTGCAGGGTAGACTGGTGGCATAATTTTGGAGCAGCCCCCTGCGTGGGTGTCTGCCGGGAGTACCCCCGGGGTATAATTGCTCTCATGAGGGTCTTCGTACAGTAGGTGTATTCTTTCGTACATTTTCATGAACTGTTTTATTTTGTACGTACCGTTTATGCAGACTTGGTTTTGTATATATGTATATATTTCCAGTGCTTGTGTCTTGTGTCTTAGTTTGCACCATGTTTCGAAACGCTGTGGCAACTCTATGTGTACTTTGCGGATGTGACTGTTTAAAAAAAATAAATAAATAAAAAAATAAAAAAATAGACAACATTTTCCAAAGGACACAAGAGCACTATTTTAAAAATGCATCGCATACAGGTTTAGTTCTAGTTTAGTAGCAGTCCTGAAACGGGTCGTTACAATAGTGGTATCAGAGCTGTTGGGTTCTAACTGGACTGTGCATAGGAAACTTGAATCTGGTCACCGTGTCATGTTATGTTTGTCGGGTAAATAGTCATGTTGTATTGTTATTGTTTGTTGAGTGAAGCAAATTGTTGCTTGAAAATTGTTTGAATTGTTTCTTGATTGAAGCAGTGTGTTAACACATTCTTGATTTTGAGGTTCTGACTGGTTTTTGGACCTTGGAGGACCCTTATGCCACCTCGTAGAGACCCTACGACAGGATCGGATAACCCCAACATGGAGCGAGCAATTCAAGCAATGACGGAGATGGCGGCGGCTATGGCTTAACAATCGGCTGCTGCGACTCAACAATCTAACGCTATGGCTCAGCAGACTGCGGCCTTGACCCAGCTAAACCAGCAACAACAGCAGAGAGCTGAGAGGAATGCAGATGCTAGAGGATTAGCTAACTTCCGTAAGCACGACCCACCAAAGTTCTATAGCGAGCCGAATCCAGACAAGGCAGATCTTTGGATGCAGGAGATAGAGAAAATCTTCGAGGCACTCCATTGCCCAGGGAATGTTAAGGTGGACTATGCAACCTACTTGCTGCTAGGAGATACCGAGTACTGGTGCAAGGGAGTGAAGCAGACTTTGACGGCAGAGCGTCGTGAGATTACTTGGGAAGTTTTCCACAGAAAATTTATGGACAAATATTTTCCTGATACTGCACGAGTGGAGAAAGAGCAAGAGTTCCTCCGACTACAGCAAGGTAGCATGACGGTGTCGGAATATGCTGCTAAGTTCGAATCACTTGCAAGGTACTTTAGTCCGTTTCGTGATCGAGCTGACCAAGGATGGTTGAGTGAGAGATTTCAGTGGGGATTAAGGTTCGACATTCAGAAGTCTGTGACGTCTTTAAGAATCAGGAATCTTCAAGAACTGATTTACAGGTGTGTTGAGGTGGAAGTTATGAGAAGCAGCAAGAAGAGTAGTGGTACAGGGGGTCCAGTGAGACCCCAGAGTACAGGACAGAGGTTTGCTCATAAGGGAAAACAACAGAAGAAGCCATACAGTCGACCTCAAGGGAACAACAGTAAAGGCCAGTATCGCCCGATGGCTCAGAATACGAGAGGCGGGAGTCAGACTAGCACCGATGTGACTTGTTACCGTTGCGGTAAGCCAGGACACTTCGGTAAGGATTGTCAAGCACCTAAGGCTGAACCGGAAATGCACGCAGAAAAGTCAAAAGGGAAGCGTCCAATGGCCAAAGGCAGAGTCTTCTGCATGAGTGGTGAAGAGGCAGAGTAGACTGATGATCTCATTCAGGGAGATTGTGAGATTGAGGGTAAATCCTTAACCGTCCTTTTTGATTCCGGTGCAACCCACTCTTTTATTTCCTCGGATTACATAGATCGTTAAAAATTGACTGTGACTGCCTTACCTTTCAAACTGGTAGTTACTACCTTAGCTGCTAAAACCTTGGTTACCAATACTGCATGCCTTAATTGTGTAGTGGTCATCCAGGGTAGAAAATTTGTGGTTAATTTAGTCTGTTTGCCACTTAAAGGTCTAGATGTCATTCTCGGGATGGATTGGTTGTCTCACCACCAAGTCCTTTTGGACTGTGCCCGAAAAACAGTAGTGTTTCCTGATCTTGGAATTTCCAACTACCTATCTGTTAATCATATTGGTGTTTCATTGAAAGAGGGAACTCAGGAATACATGTATTTGGCCAGTTCAGAAGTTTCTCAAGAACTCGAGTTGAAGAATGTTCATGTGGTTTGCGACTTCTCAGATGTTTTTCCCGAAGATGTGTCGGGATTACCGCCAGCAAGGGAAATCAAATTCTCCATCGATTTTCTTCCAGGAATAGGACCGATTTCAATAGCGCCTATCGGATGTCTCCAGCCGAGATGAAAGAGTTGAAGTGTCAGATTGAGCACTTGGAGTCGAAGCAATTCATACGACCGAGCGTGTCACCTTGGGGAGCTCCAGTGCTGCTGGTGAAGAAGAAGGATGGACGATTAAGATTGTGCGTGGGTTATCGTCAACTCAACAAAGTTACTGTCAAGAATCGGTATCCGTTACTGCGTATCGATGATTTGATGGATCAACTACGAGGGGCTGCGATATTTTCCAAGATTGACTTGAAGTTAGGTTACCATCAGATTCGAGTGAGGGAAGAGGATATTCCCAAGACGGCATTCAGGACAAGATATGGTCACTACGAGTACCTAGTGATGCCATTTGGAGTGACGAACGCGCCCGCAATATTCCTGGACTACATGAACAGGATCTTTCACCCATTCTTGGATCAGTTTGTGGTGGTATTCATAGACGATATTTTAATTTATTCGAAGAGCAGAGAAGAACATGAAGAGCATTTACGCCAAGTACTACAGATACTACGAGAGAAGCAACTTTATGCTAATCTTTCTAAGTGTGAGTTCTGGCTCGAAGAGGTGAATTTTCTCGGACATGTGATAACCAAGGACGGGATAGCTGTGGATCCAGCCAAGATTGAAGCTGTGTTAGCATGGGAACGACTAAAGACATAATGGATATCGAAGCCGTTGGTTTAGCAGGTTACTACCGGAGGTTTATTGAAGGTTTTTCGAAGATCGTAGCACCGCTTACACGACTTACGAGAAAGGATCAACCGTTCGCTTGGACCGAAGAGTGGGAATTCAATTTCCAGAGGTTGAAGGAGCTTTTGATGACAGCGCCTTTGTTGATTTTGCCTCAATCGGAAGAGCCTTACGAGGTTTACTGCGATGCGTCACACCAAGGATTAGGATGCGTGCTGATGCAACATAGGAAAGTTGTGGCTTATGCCTCGAGACAGCTCAAGATTCACGAGAGGAACTATCCTACGCATGATTTGGAGCTTGCTGCAGTGGTTTTCGCATTGAAGATTTGGAGACACTATCTCTATGGAAGTACGTTCACTGTTTACAGCGATCACAAGAGCATGAAATACTTGTTCGATCAGAAGAAGCTTAACATGCGACAGCGAAGATGGATAAAATTTTTGAAAGATTACCACTTCACTTTGGAATACCATCCTAGAAAGGCAAACGTGGTAGCTGATGCACTAAGTAGGAAGAGCATTTTAGCTTCAGCAATGATGACCAAGGAGTTGGAGATGCTAGAGAAGTTTCGAGAGTTGAAGCTGAACATGGAAATGTCACCGGGGAAGCTGAAGTTTGGAATGCTCACCATTTCTAATGGATTATTGGACGAGATTAGGAACCATCAAACTGATGACAAGCTACTACAAGAGAAGATTGAACTAGTAGCACAAGGAAAAGCAACAGAATTCAAGATTGGAGCAGACAAAATCTTGAGGTGCAACGGACGTGTGTGTGTTCTTGATGTGGCGGGACTGAGGAAGTTGATTCTCGATGAAGTACATAAGAGTGGATTGAGTATTCATCCGGGAGTTACGAAGATGTACCAAGACTTGAAGAAGCTTTTTTGGTGGCCCGGAATGAAGAAACAAGTGGCAGAGCATGTGGCTTCCTGTCTTACTTGCCAGAAAGCGAAGGTAGAACATCAGTGACCAGCAGGGATGCTACAGTCACTTGACGTACCTGTGTGGAAGTGGGATAGTATTTCTATGGATTTCATCGTGGGATTGCCAAGAATGTAGAAGAAGAATGACTCGATTTGGGTAATCGTTGACCGATTGACTAAATCTGCTCATTTCTTGCCGGTGAGATTAGATGGGGTATGATTAGATGATGTGATTAGCATCTCATAAAGTTGCTAGGTGTCATATTATGTGTGATTAATTTGAAAATTCCTTTTTACTAAAATATTTTTTTTAACTATGTCTTAAATTGTTTTAAGCAAAATAAAAAAGAAAGGAGCCAATATGCAGCCCCGCATCGTGATTCCCTCTCTCTACCTCATTTCAACTTCTTCTTCTTCATTTCCTAGAGTGAGAAAAAAAAAGCTTGAAGCTCCATGGTCATCAACCTCCATTTTCTTGCATTTTCAACCTCCAACCTTCATCATTCTTGCACCTAGGCTCAACTTCTACTTGAATCATCACTTCTCAACCATCCAAGCAAGGAGGAAAAACTGATTTCTCTCCCCCCAAAATAGCCCCAAAACCGTGAGCTAGGGAGGAGGAGAGGTGGTGGTTTTCTCTATTTTTCTACTTGATTTTTATGCTTAGTTAAGTGTTGTTTTGTGTTTGTTCATGATTGAATGAAAGAGATCAGCATGTAAGTCCCTATCCTTGAGAACCCTAGGCGCACGTCCAAGGGGAAAAAGAAGGCTAATATGATCTTGAGGTTCAATCTTGCCATTAGTTGTTTGATTGAGTTAATTTATGTTGTTGTTGATGAATTGGATTAGTAGTTTGGAAATAGCATGTTAAAGAGGTTTCTTTAGGGTCTGAACCCATTCTTGAAGAGGTGAAAATGTGGGTTTTGACGGTTAAGACATTGATTAATTGTTGTTTCTATCTTGCTATGTGTTAATCTTGTTGTTGTGGTTGAAAGTTTTGTGTTAGAAGCATGATTAGGTATTTATTTAGAAAATTGAGGCTCTTGAAATGTTGTAAAGCATGCCTAGACTCGTTAGTAAATTGTTTCAAGGTGTTTAATTGTGGTTTGATGAGGAAAAGAATTGATTAAAATGGTGTTAGTAGTTGGTTTTGTTTTGAATTTGATTTGGTGGAAAAACTTGGATTCAAGAGGTAGTAAAAAGGTTATTGAAAATTCTTGTTTATTGGCATTGAGAAAATGGGTTTTAAATGCTTGATTAAGTTGTCTTTATTTGCTTTTGAGTTATTGGCATTGTTAATATGATGGTTGAATAGTTTGAATCAAAAGAAAATTTGAAAGGTTCTTGGAAACTTTGCTCTTGAAGTATTTGAAAATATTTTGGATTATGTTTGAAATGTGCTTTGAATTATGTCTTGAGGATGACTTGATGCTTTTATGCCTTGAAGTGTAATTGAATGACTTGAAAATGGTTTGTTGGATTGTAAAAATGAAAGTTTTGCAAATTTTTTTGAGAAAAAGGGTGAAGGCACTACAACAAGTTTTGGCAATAAACAGCGCTTATTTTTAGCCTAAAACAGCGCTTAAAAGCGATGAAAATTAAGCCGCTGCTGATTGTATTTCAAAAAAATAGCGTTTATGAAGCGCTGCTGAAAATGGACAATAAACAGCACTTCAATTAGGAAGCGCTGTTTATTGTCTGACAATAAACAGCGCTTCAATAATGAAGCACTGTTTATTGTATAGACAATAAACAGCGCTTCCATACTGAAGCGCTGTTTATTTTGGATAATTAGCAGCGCTTCCTTTTAGAAGCGCTGTCTTTTTATACAATAAGCAGCGCTTCATTATTGAAGCGCTGTTTATTCTCCTTTTTTTTTTTATTAAATTTAGTTCTCTCACATTTACATTATATCTGTTGCATAATATGATAACACAAAATGCAATCAAAATTGTCATCAACATTCCCCAACATCAAAATTTAACATTATAATGTAATTTTTTCATAGATTCCTACATATCCTTACATTAACATAAATAAAGTATAATATATTTCATAGTCAAATTTACAATTATACAGAATAGATCACTAAAATATTGCACATGTCATGCTACAAATCCTACCTAAATAGTAATATCTTTTTCTTCTGTCACTGCAACTAAACATGCATACAAAGTCAAAATTCTAACAAAATTTTGGCAGAGTTTTCCTTAAAATATGGACATTCCAAAATATAAAAAATACCTGTAACAACATAACATATCATACCAGCCAGCCAACATAAAATATATAAAATATTAGCCAACATAAAAAGGAATTTTATTCCTAATTTCATGTGAACCTTTCCAATTCAAGTATGCTAAACTAAAAAAAACCAAATTTAACAAAAACTCACGTAAACATTAATATTAATCTTCTTCTATCTGCTTATAAATGATAAAATTTGTAGTAAAATATCGACACCACTCTTCTTTGAGTTCGGTATGATCAGTGTATGTGTCGAATTGACAATCAGGATAGTACTGCGAAATAAAAATTAAATGAAGTTAGAATTGAACATAAGCATTCAAATGGTATGCGTAAAAGAAAAAAAATTATATAAACTTTGAAATTGTTACAAACATACCTCTGTTGGAATTTCTGTTTGATTATGAACGACAATATCCTTGAGAAACTTTAAAACATATCGGCCACAATCATCAGAGTTTCGGTTGGCGAGGACACTATAAAACCAAAAATATGAAATTAATTGTTTTTATTTTTGGTAATTTGAATAATTGCATAAAAAATTTGATATAAATACCTTTATCGGTATCCATTTAGGTGGAGTAAATTTAGAAAATCGAGACTTGTTTCTTCGATAAAGTAGGATTGCCCTAAGTGCAAAATCAAACAAAATCATTCAATATGGACACATAGACTATATATATCAAATTTCTAACAAAATTTTGGCAAAGTCTCCCCTAAAATATGGACATTCCAAAATTTATAAAACACCTGTAACTTAAACAAATACCAGCCAGCCAGCACAAGATGTCACGTAGGCCAAACATAAACAAATAAACACTTCAATATTACAAGTAACTTAAACGTTTAAGAAATTGCATACATATACATATATATATACATATCTATGATTTATACACACTTACTGATTGTACTTCTCTTTCATTGTTTTGCGCATGTTGATATGTACACGCAATGGATCAAGATAGTACACAACGTTTTGATTCAAGTTAATCGCTAACAATAACCAATGATCCCTACAAAAATGTTGGACAAAAAATATAAGAAAGTAAACACATTTCAATAAATTTAGTAATATTGATTAAATTAAATGACTTACACTTCGATGCAAGGTGACAAAAACAAAGTCTCAAAGTCGGCATTTGCTAATGTCAGCGGTGAATGACATACTCAGACATGTCAGCATTCCATGATCCCATATGTGTCCGTTGTGGGCACAAAAATACAAACCTTTGAGTTTGTTCTTGTGGGATCAATATCTCTTGATACAAGTACCTTAAATTAAAACATGCATACAAATTAATGCATTAACAATAACATAAATATTTAGTGTAAAAAAATAAAAATCATTGGATACTTTAAAATTTAATGCAGTACCTGAGATATACACTAATAACAGTTTCACTTAACCATAGGTTGTCATTAAGAATTTCTTGAAGTGCACCATCAACACCAGCTCTTAGGTCGTGCTCATAACCCAAAATTGATTCATCCATTGGTACTTTAATGGTATCTGCTGCCTCCATCTTTGTTGCCACATGGACTCTAAGATAAATTGTAAAATCTGTAGCAGGAGCTGTAGGAGGCTGAGATACCATGACCTTCTTCACTGGAGATGTGAATGACCCATTTGTTGGCTGCTTGCCAACACTCTTACTAGCTATAGGCAGCTTTCCCTTGCCTTTGTCCTTGGCTTTGGATGTTGGAGATACCTACATATTTTGCATTCCAACATATTGACTAGTTAGTGAGTGATCACCTAATTTAATAAATATATGCAGTATATGATAGTGAAGCATATACTTTAACATATACGTACCATATCACTTGTAACTACGAGGTGGTTTGGCCATGCCACATAGGTTCCTATTGCCTGTTCCACTGTCATCACATCTGCCGCCTCCAATGGTACAGGCAATAGTGCATCTCCCTCAAGTGCAATGTCAACTCTAACCTTTACATGATTAGGAGGTAAGGGAAGGTTGTGTAGTGACACACCTGGTTCATTATACAACATTCCCTTACCAACCATTCGTTGCGTTGGACTTGTCAAATATAGACTGCACTCATAAATGCCCTAAACCAATGATAAATGAAATATTAATATGTTAAATCTTTGAATACTTAGGTGAGAAAGTATAAAAAGAAATGTAACGATTATTACCTCGGGACTCACAATAGTGCAACTATCTCTAACACTCTTTGGGTTAGGGATAGGTGACTGATGCTCGTTCCTCTCCACTTCATCTTTATCCTTCTTGCTATCTTCCAATTCTGAACTTTTTGGTATAGGTGAGTTACCATTCTCCTCAATTCTTCTGTTTCACTAGCATCGGCATGGCGTCTTACGCGCTACGTGATCCAAAGATAGCATGCAGGAGACGCCAAATCCCACGCCTCTTGCACCAGGATACTCCTTGATGGGTATGGCTTGGGAAAGGATGTCTTGACCAGACAAATCTGACATAGAAATTGACAGTTCATTCTGCGAGACACAAATATTATTAAATATTATTAAATAATATCATTAATTTAAACGTTAATTAATGTTATCATACTTACAATTTTATCAGCCACTTCTCTAGTGGGTAGATGTTCAATGTCACCCTTCTTGTTTCGCCGGGCTTCTATCCACAAACAAGATCGATCAATGGATTGAGAAGTTGCATCTTCTCCTGACTCCAACAGCTGTACATGTGAACAAACAAATTGAGAGAAAGTGATAAGTTTTCATCTTATGTTAATTTAGAGTGATTAATTGAATTAAATACATGAGGAATTGAGAGAGTTGAATATATATTGAGCTTAAACTTTGGAATTCTTTACACTTGGTTGTTTGATTGTATGTTTTAACTCTTACATTATTCTCATGTATATTGTACTTGAATTGCTAGGAATGGAAACAAAACCAAAAGAAGACACTCTCAAGAATTCAATTAAAGGCAAAGAAGATGATTCGTGAGAGCATAAGATTCGAAGGCAGCCAAAAATGCAGAATTTAGCCAAGTAATTGAGTATGCGCGTGACCCGCATTTACAAGTAAAGGAATACGCGTCACGCGTATTTATGTAAACTGGCTCTGTCTTCATGCGCGTGACGCGCGCTGATCAGGAAGAATCTGCGCGGCAGCGCATCGGTTACAAATCTGGAAGCCGCCTCGGTCTTGGCCGCGCATTTATCTTTGCCTAATCTGCGCGGCAGCGCCGGTCTTCTGAGAATCTGTATAATTAGATATTTGTTCACTTTTTAATCATCTTGGACCTTTGCTAACAGCCAAAAACACTAAAGAGAAAGATAAGGAGTGCTAGGGTTCCATTGTTCTTCATCTTCAAGGAGGATTCATTCTTGGGAACAAGGTTTGGATCATCAATGGAGTTATTTTCTTTCATATGTTTGTTTTCTTCTTTTACTACCATGAGTAGCTAAATACCTTAGATTAGGATGAGATGAATCATGTACAAACTCTTATGTAGTTAGTTCTCTTATATTAATACAAGTTTATGTTATGTAAATTGAGTTTCTAATCTCTAAACTTCATGCTTTTCAATACTTGATCACTATTGCATTGAATTTGGGTTTTTCATCTTTATTGGAAAATAGGATGAATGAACTTGAACTGAGATTAGTAATCATAATCATGAAGATTATAGGAATATAACTTGTGGTTATGTGTTCTAATGAATCATGGATCTTATTGCTTAGTCTAATCATTAATCACCTAAGGGATTAGGGATTGTGGCTAGAATAAAGGGTTTATGAGGCAAGGGATTGTCCTTAAGCTAATTCAGTTGATTGAACTTCAACTTATATGAAATTACTTCAGTTAATGATGACCTAGTTCCATAAGAGCAAGTACAAGAGGATTCAAATCCTAGTCGTTTTCAACCAACCAAGTCAATTCTATTTTTACTTTAACTTGTTCAACGTTACAATTACAATCAAAATATCCAAATCATTTCCGTTTTAAGTAATTACACACTTATTCTTATTGATAACCATCATAATCCCTGTGGAGACGATACTCTATTCATTACTATATTACTGGTTGCGATTGGTGCACTTGCCTTAAAAAGTAGTGTATGAATTACGCTAACAAGTTTTTGGCGCCGTTGCCGGGGATTGTTGATTTGATTGTCAACAAGGCAAAGGAGTTACTACTTTGAACAATTTAAGTTCTTGTACATCCTGGATATACTTTATCTTGTTTCAAAATACAGCTGTTGTGTGCTTAATCATCTTTCTAGTTGTTATGTATGCGAGGGAAACAGACATCTGAATTGGTGTTTGATCCGGAGATAGAAAAGACAGCAAAAGCAAATAGGAAGAAGGCTAAGGAGGCAAGGCAGCAGAAAGAACATCAACAATCTCAAGCTTCTACTTCTACTCATACTCGGGTAGAGGAAGAAATGGCAGAACCGCCACCTAGGCGTACTCTTGGTGATTTTGGGCGTAGAAACAACAGGGAAAGATTGGCTATTGGTTACCAACCGGTAGAGGCCAATGCATTTGAGATCAGGACTTCTCTCCTGAGTGCACTCAAGCAAAATCAGTTTTCTGGAGCTGAAAATGAAGACCCCAACCAGCACTTGGTGAATTTCTTTGAAATATGTGGAACTTTGAAGCTGGACGGTGTTACAGATGAAGCAAAGAAACTGAGATTATTCCCTTTTACTTTGAGGGATAGGGCAAAGGACTGGCTAAGTTTATTACCCCAGGGAAGTATTAATACCTGGAATGACTTAGAGGATAAATTCATGGATCGGTTTTTCCCCACTGCCAAGTTTGTCAAGAGGAGAGCTGAAGTGAGTAGCTTTGAACAAAAAGATGGTGAAACCCTCTATGATGCTTGGGAAAGATTCAAGGTGTTGTTGAAGAGATGTCCTGGTCATGGTTATGATGACTTGTGCCAAATGCAAATGTTTTGTCATGGGTTGAGGCCTAACACAAGAATGATGCTTGATGCTTCTGTGGGAGGCTCAATGAATTCAAAGACGGCTGAAGAAGCAAGAGAACTAGTTGAGGCAATGGTCTCAAATGATTATCTTGTCCACCATGATAGAGGAGCACAAAGCAAAAAGGGCATGTTTGCGCTAGAGACAAGTGATGCTATTTTGGCTCAAAACAAATTAGTATCACAACAACTTGAAGCCCTTACAAAAGAACTTAAAGATTTAAGAACAGGATCTTCTTCAACCGCACAAGCTAAAGCGGTAACTGATGCAAAGAAGTGTGATTTCTGTGGTGGAGGGCATGAAAATGGGCAATGTGAAGCCCAAGGTGAGCTTAGTGAGGAAGCCAAATACATGGCAAATTTCCAAAGGCAAGGAGGAATCCATATTCCAACACTTATAATCCAGGTGGAAGAATCATCCCAACTTTTCTTGGAAGCAAAATGATGCCCTCAATCAAGCAAGCCTCCGCAACCAGCCAGAATCAAAAGATAAGCAATCTGACTTAGAAAATGCTCTCACTCAATTTATGAAGATGACTCAAACAAACCTCCAAAGTCATGAAGCTCATTTCAAGAATCAAGATGCATCCATCAAAAATCTTGAAAATCAGATTGGACAACTTTCCAAGCAACTCATGAGCAATCCAAGGGTAAGTTTTACGCAAACTTGTAGACAATCCAAAAATGAGTCTTGTAATCTTTGTTACTCGAGAAGTGGAAAGGTGGTAACACCATCTATGGTGGAACCATTAGTCCCTGAATGTAATGATGAAAATAACAAGGTGATGTTGGATGAGGAGTTGAAAAATAAAAATGAGGTGAATGATGTTGAAGAAATTGAAAAGGAGAGTGAGAAAAAGAAAAATGATGATAAAAATAGTTCGAGATTGGTGGATGAAGGTTCTATCATCAGAAGAACAAAAGCTGAAATTTTAAAGGATGGAAACAAGCCTCAAATTCTTCCTCCATATGTGAGACTTCCTTATCCTCAAAGGGAGAACAAGAAAAAAGAAAAGGAGGAGCAATATTCAAAATTTACGGACATTTTTAAGAGGTCATAGATTAATATACCTTTTCTTTGAGGCTCTTGAGCAAATGCCTACATATGCCAAGTTCATGAAGGAAATTCTCACAAAGAAGAAAAATTTAGAGATGAAAAATCACCTTGATCGAGGAATGCGATTGCAATAATTCAACGGAAACTTCCTCCAAAGCTCAAAGATCCCGGTAGTTTCACAATTCCCTGCACTATAGGGAATATAACTATTGGGAAGGCATTATGTGACTTAGGAGCAAGTATCAACCTCATGCCACTTTCTATGTTGAAGAAGTTGGGGACAGATGATGTGAAGCCTACCAGGATGTCGCTTCAATTAGCAGACCGATCAATTAAATATCCTTACGGTATTATGGAGGATGTCTTGGTGAAGGTGGATAAGTTCATTTTTCCAGCTGACTTTGTTATTCTGGACATGGAGGAAGATGCAGAAGTTCCTCTTCTCTTGGGAAGACCCTTTCTTGCAACAGGTAGAGCTCTTGTGGATGTGCAAAAAGGCCAACTAATGCTCAGAGTACATGATGAGAAGGTGACCTTCAATTTGTTTGAGGCAATGCAACATCCAACTGATAGAGATACCTGTAGCCGTGTAGACACTGTCAATTACTTGGTGGAGGAAACTTTTTCTCAGCAATATCCTTAAACTCCTCTTGAGAAAGTACTAGTACAATTGTTGAAAATCTTTGTGAGGAGGATGAAGGGAAATAGCAGAATGTGTGAGACAGTTAAGCGGCACTAAGTGAGAACAATGTCGTGAACTTGAAAAGAGAAGAAATGAAAAAAGAAGAGGGTCAGCCAGAAAAACAGAAAATTGAGTTGAAACCACTCCCCTCCCACTTGAAGTACAGATTCCTTGATGATGAGGAAGAAAGTCCAGTTATTGTGAGCAACTCATTGTCAAACTTGGAGGAAGAAAAATTAATGAGAGTGTTGAGGGAGTACAAGACAGCAATAGGTTGGTCTATTTCCGACTTGAAAGGTATAAGCCCAGTATTCTGCATGCATAAAATTCTGTTGGAGAAAGAATTTAAACCGGTGGTGCAACCTCAACGGAGATTAAATCCGACAATGAAGGATGTGGTCAGAAAAGAAGTCCTGAAGCTTCTTGATGCGGGCATGATTTATCCCATTTCGGATAAAGGTAATGGGTGAGTCCAAAGTGCAAGTTGTTCCCAAGAAAGGAGGGATGACGGTGGTCAAAAATGAAAAGAATGAGCTCATCCCTACAAGAACAGTAACCGGATGGAGAATGTGCATAGATTACCGCAAGCTCAATAATGCCACGAGGAAAGACCATTTTCCATTGCCTTTCATGGATCAAATGTTAGAAAGGTTAGCAGGCCAAGCTTTTTATTGTTTTCTTGATGGCTATTCAGGTATAACCAAATTGCGATTAATCAGGAGGACCAAGAAAAGACAGCTTTTACTTGCCCTTTTGGTGTGTTTGCATCACGGATGCCATTTGGATTATGCAATGCTCCCGCAACTTTTCGAGGTGCATGCTCTCCATATTCTCTGACATGATTGAAAGCTCAATAGAAGTGTTCATGGATGATTTCTCTGTTTTTGGCTCATGTTATGATTTGTGTCTATCCAATCTAGCTTCTGTTCTTAAGAGGTGCGTGGACACCAATTTAGTGTTAAATTGGGAGAAATGCCAATTTATGGTTAAAGAAGGGATTGTTTTAGGACATAAAATTTCAGCAAAGGGAATTGAAGTGGACCAAGCAAAAATTGAAGTAATTGAGAAGTTACCACCACCGTGAATGTAAAAGGAGTGAGGAGTTTCTTAGGTCATGCGGGCTTTTATCGAAGATTTATTAAGGACTTCTCAAAGATTGCAAAGCCAATGTGCAATCTCCTAGTTAAAGATTCGATTTTAAGTTTGATCAAGACTGTTTGAATGCTTTTAATGTGTTGAAAGGAAAGCCGATTTCCTCTCCGATTATAGTAGCTCTTTGGAGTTTACCATTTGAACTCATGTGCGATGCAAGTGATTATGCGATCGGGGCTGTTTTGGGACAAAGAACAGAAAAATTCTTTCTTGCTATCTATTATGCTAGCAAGGTCTTGAATGAGAATCAGTGAATTATGCCACCACCGAAAAAGAATTGCTAGCTATAGTATTTGCTTTGGAGAAATTTCGATCTTACTTGATTGGATCGAAAGTCATTGTCTATCTTGATCATTACGCCATCAAATACACCTTACTAAAATTGATTCTAAGCCTCAAATGCCTTAGATGGATATTGTTCGCAGGAGTTTGATTTGGAAATAAAAGACAAGAAAGGAAGTGAGAATGTGGTAGTGACCACTTATCAAGGCTGGAAAATTCTGAAGTGATTAAGGAGAAAGAGATTAACGAAGAATTTCACGATGAGCACTTGTTGATGGTATCCGAGAGGCCATGGTTTCTTGATATGGCTAACTTTAAGGCAACAAGTGTGATACCAGAGGATTATACTTGGCAGTGAAGAAGAAACTCTTCAAAGATGCAAATTTCTACATTTGGGATGATCCATTTTTGTTTAAACTGGGCCCTGATGGGTTATTGAGAAGGTGTGTCACATCCGAGGAGGCACAAAGTATAATGAAACATTGTCATGATTCACCGTATGGAGGTCATTATGGTGGAGAAAGAACTGCAGCCAAGGTGTTACAAAGTGGGTTCTTTTGGCCAACGCTTTTCAAAGATTGTCATGAATATGTCAAGCAATGTGATAAGTGCCAGCGCACAGGAAGCATTTCCAGGAAAAATGAGATGCCCCTCAATAGCATTCTGGAAATTGAACCATTTGATTGTTGGGGTATTGATTTCATGGGGCCTTTCCCATCATCTTATTCCAATTTATACATTTTGGTGTGTGTTGACTATGTCACCAAATGGGTTGAGGCATGTGCAGCTGTAGCCAATGATTCCCAGACAGTGGTCAATTTTTTGAAGAAAAACATATTTTCCAGATTTGGAGTACCTAGAGTGCTCATAAGTGATGGGGGCACGCATTTTTGCAACAAGTACTTGGAGACATTGCTGAACAAGTATGATGTAAAGCATAAGGTTGCCACTCCCTATCACCCACAAACTAGTGGGCAAGCTGAAGTTTCCAATAGGGAGATAAAGAAGATTTTGGAGAAAACAGTTGGTGCTTCAAGGAAGGATTGGTCAAAGAAGCTTGACGATGCTTTGTGGGCCTCTGGGACTGACATTCAAAACGCCATTAGGATTCTCTCCTTATCAGCTGGTTTATGGGAAGTCATGCCACTTACCATTGGAGTTGGAACACAAGGCATTTTGGGCCATAAAATTTCTGAATTTTGATTCCAAATTGGCTGGACAAAAGCGGTTGCTGAAATTGAATGAGCTGGATGAAATGAGGTTGATGGCTTATGAGAATGCAACCATTTACAAACAAAGAACCAAGGCTTATCATGACAAGCATTTGGTGAGAAGAGATTTCCAGCCAGGCCAACAAGTTCTACTCTTCAATTCAAGGCTGAAACTTTTCCCAGGTAAGTTGAAGTCCAAGTGGTCGGGACCATTTGTAATCAGAGAAGTTTTTCCACATGGAGCAGTGGAATTAGAAGATCCCGGCTCCACAAGAACTTTCAAAGTTAATGGGCAAAGATTGAAGCCATTCTTTGGAGGAGAAGTCTCCAGGGCAAGAGTAGCCCTCGTTTTGCAGGATCCATAAAATGACCAAGGCGTAAAGCTAGTGGCGTTAAAGAAGCACCCATGGCAACAAGTTTGCCCAAAAAAAAAATGTGCAGGATGCGCTGACGCCGCAAAGTAGTGCGCATGACGCGCATTTTTGAATTTTGCCTCTGTGACCCATGGCGTGACGCGCATTTGCATCACAGAATCTGCGCGACGCCGCATAGCACTGATGAGTGAACTTGGAACAGGCGGTGATGCGCGACGCCAAGAACCTTAGCGCATGACGCGCATTTTTTAATTTTGTCTCTGTCGGTAGTGCGGCGTGACGCATTTACACTTGAATTGTTGCGCGACGCCGCATTTTTGATTTTAGCTTCAGGACCTGCGCGCGTGACGCCGCAAATACAAATGAATTGTTGCAGCGCGACGCGCAACCTGGCTTAATAAGCGGAGATGCTCGCAGCCTCCTCATTTCACTCACTCAAAAATCATTTCTTAACCAACCCTAACTCTAAAAACTTCACCACCACTCAAGCACAACTTGCATAGAGATTAATCTTCACATTTTCTTCACTTCATACATCATTCATCATCAAGTAAGTGATTTCATGACTTCCTTTTTCTAATTTTTCGTTTGCCTTCATCTCTATGAAGAAAGTTGTCGAAAATTTGAAGTTCTTGCTTGAAATTTGATGTTGTTGTTGTGATTGTTTATTTCTTATGTGATCGAAATGTGAAGCCTTGAATTTTTCTTATTTTGGGAAGTTTTGCATGATGAAACCATTGTTGGTTTGTTAGATGCTTTGTGTGCACACAAAGTGTTTGATAAAATGCTTATGAGAGTATAGGGAATAGAACTTGATAATGAGCTAAGCCATACTTCATGTTTATGCCATACATTGTTTCAAATGACAAAATTTGGTTGTCCTCAATCAAATAATTGTGAAAATTATTAGATGACCAAAGGTTTGTCTAATTGCAAGTTAGTGCATAAGGAATTTTTTTTTCACAAACCATTGAGATTGTCAACTTTTGCAAGAGTTTTAATATGAAAATATGAATTGCATTGGTAATCTCTTTGTTGGAAAACCATAGTGGTGAAGTGATAATGTTCATAGAATTTTAAGATGTTTGTGTTGATACTAACATAGAAAACAATTTTTGCACAAATCTTCGTTCTATGTGCAGGGAACTATGGCTCGTAATCCAGAGAAACGCAAGAAGCAAACTGTCTCTTCTTCTTGTGGAAGTTTTGATTCCCACTTGTTCAGATCTTTGGCGTGCCAAGACCGTTATGCCTCAATTCTTACAAACAAGGAATTTGTGAGGGAGAAGGCATTTCAGCTAAGTGCCAATGACTTCATGGAGATCCAACATAACATTGGGCAAAGACATTGGGAAGCTTTTACCTCTTTTCCCAAGACAGCTAGCAAAAAGCTAGCAATGGAATTTTTTGCAAATGCTTATCAGAGTGGAGATGGTGACATCCTTGCGGGCGATGCTTGATATGTGTGTTATGTAAGGGGAAGACAATTCCATATGATCCCCATACAATCAACCAGCTGTTTGGTTTGCCTGATGTTGAAAACTGTGGCTATCAAGCCAGAGGTGTCTTGGACGGAGCTGATCAACAGGCCATTCGGCATTTATTAATCCGACCGGGACAAGATTGGGTGAGGAACCAAGATGGGTCACCCAGAAAAATAGAAGGGCGGAATTTGACTCCCACCGCAAAGGCATGGGGCGTGTTTGTACTTCATACTTTCCTCCCTTGCGCCAATGTGTCAGAGTTGACTTCATATAGGGCTACCCTGGTATATGCCATCATGAATGGTGAGCCGGTAAATGTGGGCCAAATTTTAGCTCACAATTTATACAATGCGGCTAATGAAAAGGTCACCAGATCTTGGCTGAGGCACGCCACTCTCATTCAGCTCCTATGTGAAAGGGCCCGTGTGAAGATCCCAAGTAAGGAAATTAAAGAAAATCCAATACATCCTGGGACCCTCATAACGGGTGATTGGATTCAGAGGAATTCAATCCCACTTGACCAGCCACCTCAACCTCCTCAAAGAAAGATCACCAAGAACCGGAGGAAATGGGGAGGCCCAAAATATGTTTGTAGATCCTCAGGTTCAAAATTACCCTTCGATGGCTGATTTTGAGAGATTATCTACCGATGTCCAGGAGGATTGGGAGTCGGGTAGAGTATGGCCTTGTACCAACTGGAAGAAGCACAAGCTCAAAGGCGAGGGATGCAGGCTATTTCTGAGCTATTGGTGCTTACCAAAGTGGCGATTCGTGAATATGGACGCCGACATTTTCCAGAGCCTTACCACGATGATGGCGGGGCCTTCAGAGCCAGCTCCTAGTTTCTTTCGGAATGGCGTCAGGCGGCCCGCCCATCATTTCACTCACGGTTGAGTCCCATGGCTCACCGCTTTGGTTTTCTACTTTTATCTTTTGTTTTCTTTTATTTTTCTTGTTTAAATATCAATATTCAATGTTAAATATCAATATTCAATGTATTTTGTCTTGATTGTTTGTTTTGGGAACTCTAATTTCCTTTTCTTGTACCTTGTGTTAAATGAATTTTTGAGTTGAGATGTTGATTTGGTAAGTGGGATTATGGGTGTTTTATTTTCGTAATCCCCATGATATGCATGCTTATGAATTGTAATGGATACACAATTGGATTGTGACTTTGCATGCCTCTTTTTGATAAAAAGTTCACAAATAACCCTTTGAAGCATGTTAAGTAACATCTAACCGCAAGATTCGTTTGTGCTTAATTTCCTCTCTAACCAAGTGAGAATTTTGTGCCAAATGTAACTTTTTCTTCTTGTGTGCTTAGTTATATGTGACAGTCTTGAATTTGACCTCGTTCTTAGGATTTTATACTTGCATGTTTACACATATTGAGGCAATTTTTTCTAATACCTAGAGCCTAAATTCACCACCTAATTCATTTAATCCTTTGTTAGCCCGTTTGAGCCTAATTGTCCATTATTTGCGATCTATTTTCATTGCAAGCCTAAGACCAGAATCTCAATTGTCCCTACTTACTTGGAGTTCAGTAGGCCATATTACGACATGTCTTAGCATTTGATTAAGTTTGGGGTTGCTTGAGGGCAAGCAAAGATTCTAAGTTTGGGGTGGATGTACAAGAACTTAAATTGTTCAATTTTGTATAGAATTTGGACTTGTTCATTGTAAAAAAAAAAAAAAAAGTCATTAATGTGTAAATATTACCTATTGTTCTTAATCAATTATGTTGGGGGAGATTTATGTGAATGAATACAAGGGTTTGATATCAATGTCGTGAAGTGGTTTATTTCTTACTTCAAGATTATGAGCCTACTATCCAAATAATTCATGCCCTTACCTAAGCCCCGTTACAACCTTAAAGGCCTTTTAAATGTGTATTACATTGCATTGTATTTAATTTTTTAGAACTTGGTCAAGCCTATGGTAGAGTGTTGCGTATGATGTGATTGAGAGAACGATCCCAATGACACCGGAGTGAAAGTGAAATATCATTTGTGAGGAAAGTCTGATAAGTTGAGCATAATTGATAATTGTACGTTATGTTGCTTGATTTGTTCATTTGGGAGAATTTGGAATTGAGAAACCAAGTGATATAAGAAGGCATGAATTGTCACCTTTGACAAGTGTGATTAAAAAGAAAGTTGATTGAGCATGTGTTTATGGTGGAGATTGAAAATACATCCATTAATTTCAATTTTTTTTACCCATGTTTTTAAATTAATTTTTGCTTGAGGACAAGCAAATTGCCAAGTTTGGGGTTGTGATAAGTTTTCATCTTATGTTAATTTAGAGTGATTAATTGAATTAAATACATGAGGAATTGAGAGAGTTGAATATATATTGAGCTTAAACTTTGGAATTCTTTACACTTGGTTGTTTGATTGTATGTTTTAACTCTTACATTATTCTCATGTATATTGCACTTGAATTGCTAGGAATGGAAACAAAACCAAAAGAAGACACTCTCAAGAATTCAATTAAAGGCAAAGAAGATGATTCGTGAGAGCATAAGATTCGAAGGCAGCCAAAAATGCGGAATTTAGCCAAGTAATTGAGTATGCGCGTGACGCGCATTTACAAGTAAAGGAATGCGCGTGACGCGCATTTATGTAAACTGGCTCTGTCTTCATGCGCGTGACGCGCGCTGATCAGGAAGAATCTGCGCGACGCCGCATCGCTGCAAATCTGAAGCCGCCTCGGTCGCGACGCGCATTTGTACAAATTTAATCTGCGCGCGACGCCGCATCTGGTCAGAATCTGTATAATTAGATATTTGTTCACTTTTTAATCATCTTGGACCTTTGCTAACAGCCAAAAACACTAAAGAGAAAGATAAGGAGTGCTAGGGTTCCATTGTTCTTCATCTTCAAGGAGGATTCATTCTTGGGAACAAGGTTTGGATCATCAATGGAGTTGTTTTCTTTCATATGTTTGTTTTCTTCTTTTACTACCATGAGTAGCTAAATACCTTAGATTAGGATGAGATGAATCATGTACAAACTCTTATGTAGTTAGTTCTCTTATATTAATACAAGTTTATGTTATGTAAATTGAGTTTCTAATCTCTATACTTCATGCTTTTCAATACTTGATCACTATTGCATTGAATTTGGGTTTTTCATCTTTATTGGAAAATAGGATGAATGAACTTGAACTGAGATTAGTAATCATAATCATGAAGATTATAGGAATATAACTTGTGGTTATGTGTTCTAATGAATCATGGATCTTATTGCTTAGTCTAATCATTAATCACCTAAGGGATTAGGGATTGTGGCTAGAATAAAGGGTTTATGAGGCAAGGGATTGTCCTTAAGCTAATTCAGTTGATTCGAACTTCAACTTATATGAAATTACTTCAGTTAATGATGAACTAGTTACATAAGAGCAAGTACAAGAGGATTCAAATCCTAGTCATTTTCAACCAACCAAGTCAATTCTATTTTTACTTTAACTTGTTCAACGTTACAATTACAATCAAAATATCCAAATCATTTCCGTTTTAAGTAATTACACACTTATTCTTATTGATAACCATCATAATCCCTGTGGAGACGATACTCTATTCATTACTATATTACTGGTTGCGATTGGTGCACTTGCCTTAAAAAGTAGTGTATGAATTACGCTAACAGAAAGTAAGAAAGAAATTGTACATACCAAGAGATGCGTTAAAACAAGTTATAATTAAAGATATTGTACATACCATTTCTTCCTCAATGCGGGGATACCCTTTAACCCCTCCTCTGTAAGGGTATGGAGGATTTGACGCTCTTTGCCGATTTTCATTGCTTATTCTCTACATAAAAACATAAGAATATATTAATGCATGGTTTAATGTCATATATAAAAGTTATAAATATTATTGTACATACTATATATTCTTCATCTTCTGTGCGTCTTCTTACAAAAGCGCTCCAATCATCCTGTTTCTATGAGCGATGCATATTTTGTCGAGGCTGATGTCCGATGTTCGTGTTGGTCTCTCAACCACTTGTTCGCTAACGCAGATTCGAAATTTCGGTGTGATCTTCCAGCTAACCTAAGTGTAATATCCTTTCGGTCTCATCAACATCAAAATGCTTCGCAAGAACATTATAAACAAAATGGTAGACTATAAGTATGTTTAGATAAATTAAAAACAATACAACTAACCAATGTTAAATAATCCCATTTTTATATACCTGTATCTCAGTCCATATCTCATCTTTTAACTCCTTCAAATATGGATCCTTATCCTTCCAATTATCGCGGCTAATTGGGGACCGTCTTCCGTGACTGTGGCCCCAATGAATTGAATAAAGTCATTAACATTTTCACCAATTGGTTGACCCTTAGCATTCCATATAACCTATAAAAAAAATAGTATTAGTGTACAAATTTAGATACTCAACTAAAAAAAATAGTATTAGTGTACAAATTTAATCGACAAGTATCTTACCACACGTTTTGTAACTCCTTTACTCCTCTCACGGATGAGTTTCTTCTTAAAAGTCGGTCCACGGGACGCCGTCCCCTTTTGGGGGGCCTCGGGAGCACTATCATCACCTTCAGATGCCATTTACCTGAAAAAAATTATACACATAAGTTATTAATAAAAATTAATAAAGAAATCAATGTATACACATTTAATTGATCAATAAATTAATAAAAATTAAATAGCATTCACTATATACATGTACATTTAAGCAACTCTTTTCCTTTTTCTCATTTTATTCAGATTTGCGCATCCCTTATGAAATAATGGATTGATCCAAAGCCCTTCATTATGATCATTTCTAATATACACATCATCCTCTATAGGTGTACTTGCCCCAAACAATGATTGTGATGTCCCAAGAAAGTGGTCATCCTCAATGTCAAAGATATTCATGTGCTTCATCATCAATCTCATTAACAATTTTTTTGTTATTCAATAGAACAATGGACCAATTCATATCAATTGGATCGGTGACATAGAACACTTGTTGAGCTTGCGATGCTAAAATAAAGGGCTCATCCTTATATCCCAACTTATTAAAATTCACCCGCATGAACCCCAACTCATCCATTTGTACACCGTTGTTATTATCAACCCACTTGCATTGGAACACAGGCACTGAAACATCTTGTAATCCAACTCCCATATCGTACAATGACCTCAAGTATGACATATTCGCATATATGGGATTTCTATCTTTAGCACTTGATATATGCATAGCTTCAGCTACAAGAGTCACTCCACTATTTTGTATTCTCCTCCGATCATCATGTTCTTTTGTATAAAAAGTGTACCCATTAATCAGATAACCGGTGTAAGAACTAACATGTATATCTGGACCTTTAGCTAACCATCTTAATCTTTCTGAAACCGAGCTAGGATTTGCAGTAAACTCTGCAGAAATGTATTCTTTCAACCATTTTATAAAACACCGATTGTGTTCTGTTGTTAACCAATTTTGACTCTTATTTGGGTACAAGCTCTTGAGTATGTCCTTGTGTTTTACAACATATGACTCAACTTCATCGGCGTTGCGTAAAACATATAAGTGTGCTTGTTCCCATTCTTTCCTTGATATAGTCAATATTTCAAGTCCAGTAATCCCTCCCCGCACTTCTTCCTCGTGTGACGAGACCGCGGCAGCCCTATAGAATGTTCAATATCGGATACATACTGCATGTAATTCAACAACTTTTCTTCGACTATATACCGCTCAACAATACAACCCTCAGGTCGTGGATCGGTTTTTCACATACCCTTTAATATCTTCATGTAACGCTCAAACGGGTACATCCATCTCATATAAGTTGGCCCACACAATTGTGTCTCCCTAACCAGATGAATTGTCGATGAATCATTATGTCAAAGAATGAAGGCGGAAATACATCTCAAGCTCACACAAAGTCGAATAATTTCTTTTTGCAAGGTCGGCAACTTTCCAGGTCAATCACTTTACTACAAATTGCCTTAAAGAAGAAACAAAGTTTACTTAAGGTATTCCGCACTTTGTCGTGCAAAATAGATCGTATAGCTATGGGTAGCAAATTCTCCATGAGAACATGACAATCATGAGACTTTAGACCCTTTAACTTGAGATCTTTCATCGATCTGAGGTTCTTAATGTTTGAAGAGTACCCTCTGGAACCTTAACTCCATCAAGAAACTTACAAAAATCTCTTTTCTCTTTTTTAGATAGAGTATGAGCGTGGGAGGTAGATATGTACGACGTTTCCCTTTCTTTACGGTCCCCAACTCTCGTCTCAATCCCATACTAACCAAGTCCAGCCTTGCATTGATGCCATCTTTAGTCTTCCGGCACATTAAGGTACCACCGAGACTATCAAAAATATTTTTTCAACATGCATCACATCAACGAAATGTCTTACGATAATGATTTCCAATATGGCAACTCAAAGAAAATCGACCTTTTCTTCCACCCTCGTGGCAAGGTCTCCTGCAAAGGTTTACCGAATTTAATATTCAAATCTTTTACTTTTTCTAACAGTTGTGTACCCACAGAGGCAAAGGAGCTCTCTGTTCTTACGTATTCCCATTGAATGCCTTTCTCCATGACCGATAATGATGATTTGGATGCAAAAATCATGCGATGCCCAAGAAAGACATTCTTCCTACCATGTTCCAACCGAATCCAATCACTATCTTCACATATAGGGCATGCACACCGACCTTTGGTACTATATCCCGACAGATTACCATATCTTTGGAAAATCATTAATTGTGCCGAAAATCATAGCCCTCAAGGTGAAACTTTCTTCTCTATACCTATCATACACCACCACACCTGTCTCCCACATTTGCTTCAAATCTTCAATTAAAGGAGCCAAATATGCATCGATATCATTTCCTGGTTGTTTCGCCCGTAAATTAACAAAGACAACATCATATATTTTCGCTTCATGCATAGCCATGGAGGTAGGTTATAAATCACCAAAATCACAGGCCATGTAATCGTGAGAGAGCTACTTTGAACACCATGTGGGTTAAATCCATCAGTAGACAATGCAAGTCGTAAGTTTCTTGGTTCATTCCCAAAATCAGGATAATCAATATCAATTTTTTTCCATTGAGGAGAATCTGCCGGGTGTCGTAGCTTGCCATCTTGAATCCTTTCATCCTCATGCCATGTCAGGTTTTTTGCATCTTCTGAACTACGGTACATACGCCTGAATCTGGGAATTATGGGAAAATACCACAATACCTTCTCTGGAGCCGAATTTTCCTTCTTATACCGTGAGGCTTCACATTTTGGACACGACTTTAACGATGCATATTCATTACGAAATAAAATGCAGTCGTTACGACAAGCATGTATCTTCTCATAGCTCATGCCAATAGAGCGTAACATTTGTTTAGCCTCATATGTCCTACTAGGAAGCACATTATCATTAGGCAACATATCTTTCAACAAAGGTGAGTAAGTTCAGAAACTCTTATCATTCCATCCATTGCCCGACTTCAAGTTAACCAACTTTAACATTGCCGACAATCTTGTGAATTTAGTACAACCCTCATATAACGGCTTCTCCGCATCACTCATCAACTTCTCAAACATTTGAGGACAATCACGAAGATCTTCTTCAACCGCATTTGCCATATCTTCAAAACGGTCACCATCATATGTATTTGTAGCGGTGTCCTCTCGACGCATATCTCCCACTATTCCCCATATTAGAAGATTCACCTCTTGTCTCACCGTGCTTTGTCCAACACGTATAAGTTTGATCAATCCCATTGCTCACTAAATGCCATTCCAATTCCCAAACACTAATTTTGTTTGTATAACAACAACTTAAACAAGGACATATGATTCTACTATGGTGCATTTGTATGACCAACTAGAAACCCAATAAAATCTTTCACTCGATCCTTATATTCCTTCGACAAACGATTGGCAGACATCCACTTTCGATCCATATTTTACCTATGGATTGAGAGGTAAAACAATGAAAAACCCCATTTAAATAAAGCAAGACTAAAACTATCACTGCTCTTAAAATCAACACACAGACTAGATCAAAATTCTAACAAAATTTTGGCAGAGTCTCCCCTAAAATATGGACATTCCAAAATATATACAATACCTGTAACATTCCAAAATTCATTTTTCAAAACAAAAAAACCAAAATCAGGTTCCACAACAAAATTCATTGGTCATTTTTCCATTGATTCCCATCTGATATGCATATATATTTACTAACTGTACATTTTAACAAACTGATTCCAAGCATCTTTAACACTTCTAATTTATCTCACGGACAACAAAGTGAACAAAATCAAACAAAATCAAACCCTTACGATTCCAAACTGGTCAACAAAGTGAACAAAATCAAACAAAATCAACAGAGACCAAAAACTAACGAACCACCAACAACGAAACCAATGTGGAATCGAGATACAAAATGGAGACAAGTGGCCATACACTGAAATGGATGCAAACAGGAGTTTGGAGATGGAGGTGAGGGAGGAGCGGAGGCCGAGCGCCGGCGGCTTTTGGAGGGCGGCCAGACGAGCTCGGATGGAGGGCGGACGAGCCTTCGGATGGAGGACGGCGGACGAGTTTTGACGAGCTCGATTTCAGGTTTTGGAGGATCTACCAGACGAGCTCGGTTTCCGGCTTTTGGGCGACCTCAGATTTCAGCTTTTGGAGGACGACGGACGAGCTCGGTTTCCGGCTTTTGGACGACCTCGGTTTCAGGCTTTTGGAAGTGCTCAGGATCTCCGGCTTTGAAGCACACGATCTCGTTGAGGGGACGCAGCGGTAGAGATGGAGGCGACGACGGTGGAGTTTGCGAAGAGAGTCGATGCAGAGAGAGAAACAAAGGCTTCGCATGCGAAATGAGAGGAGGGAAATACATATATTTAATAAACTGACCAAAAACAGCGCTTAATAAGAAAGCGCTGTTTATTATTTCGCAAAAACAGTGCTTAAGTCTAAAAGCGCTGTTTATTGTAACACCAAAAACAGTGCTTCCTACTATGAAGCGCGGGTTATTGTTCCTATGATCAAAAGCCGCTTCATGTTTGAAGCTACCGATTAATGTGCCAGTTCGTTTTTTATTATTTAAAGATAAAACAGCGCTTAAAGGACTAAGCGCTGTTTATTATATGAACTAAACAATAGCGCTTAATTAGTAAGCGCTGTTTATTGTTTACGTATGACATAAAGTAGCGTTTTTTATTTTAAGCGCTGCTTAAAGGAGCGCCATCTTTTTTAGAATTTGTTGTAGTGAGGCCGAGAGGCCATTGGAGGTGTTGGAAGGAAATTATTTAGTATGAACTTGTTTAAATGCTTGCATGAAATGTGTTTTAGGCTTTTGGAAATGTATGAAAAAAAATGGTTAATTGAAGTATGCTTATTTTAAGGTTTTCAAGGAATTAAAGATATGTGTTATGTAAACCTTTCAAGAAATGATTTTAAATTTTTTAAATCCTATTTCTTTCAAGTTGTTAGTAATTAAATGCTTCAGTGAATACTTGGTTAGAAAAGGGTTAGGTTTTGAGAGCCTAAGTTTCTAGTTAGTGCTTAGAATTGTGCTAAGTTTACTTGTGATGATAGGAGTTACGAATTCAGAGAACGTGCGTCGTGGGCTCGAGGCGTGCGGTACCATGCTAGCAACTAACTGTGGTAAGGGCGACTTAGATATTGATAGGAATTAAATTTTTAGCCTTATGCGAAGAAGTCTGAGAACCTCAGGGTTCGAAGTGAGGGTCTCGTACCCCTTCGACTTTTATTTCTTAAAATTGTAATTTTGATTATTTGGTGGGCTTGTCTGCAAGTGGTTGGCAGCTGTCCCTAACCCCCAAACTTGTTTGATTTCCTCTCTGTCAACTCCACTGAGTTGCAGAGGGATGAACTGAATTGTCAATTTGTGTTGTTTGCTGAGTTGTGATTTGTTGAAATGAATTGCTTATATTGCTAAACTGTTTCGCACTATATTGAGCTTGGCATGAATATTATTTGATATGCGGTTAAATAATTATTTGATTCGCTTCGAGAATTATCGTATGCGGCGACCTATTCATTGTAGTGCGAGAGTTTAGTAAAGTCGTTGAGTTATCGTGATGTTTTTGAGCTTCAATCCGATTAACCTAGGGTGCTAGGATCCCCTAAACGGCTCGGCTGGTTCTTCGGCAGCTTAGCTAGACGTCGTAGCATCAAGAAATCTGAGTGAATGTCCTAGAGTGAGTGGAGAGCCCAAGGCTACGGCTGGTATTCAGTAGATGGATAGGCATTACTTTTCGGAAATTGTCAAGTGTCATGAGAATATGAGTCTTGAGTTGAGTCTTGTGAGAGTCATGTGTTGCATCTTGAGTACTGTGCATATAGTTGTTTTTTTTTTTTGCCTATTGTTATGAGTGTTATTCCCTGATTTATTGAGAAGTTGACCCTTTCCCGTGGTGCCTTTAACCAATGATGGTGACCCAGGCGATGACGAAGAGCGTGCTGATATCGGCGATTAGGACATCGTCGGAGATCATCTTTGATTTTCCAGACATTGAGATGCCCGCGGCGATGGAGTTCGACCCCATCTCCCGTCGCGTTGTTTATACTAGGGATATTGTACAGAGCTTCCGAGAGGGTGGTATGGTAGTGAGACAGGAGACTTCACGGCGCACAGTGAGCTTCCCGATTCGGATGACGCAGGTGGTGGACGCTTGGCGAGCTATTCAGGGAGAGAGGACTATGCCGGCATCATCTTCCTCACCAGAGGGACCCCTCGAGATCCCGAGGCGCACTGCTTCCCGACTTGCTTCCCGAGGACGAGGACCGAGGGTTCGATGGACCGCTCGTAAGAGCGTAATCAGACGAGGGACTGTAAGAGCTTCTACTTCCAGGGCGGCTGTTAATCCGAGTACTTTGGCAGAGCTAGAGCCAGAGCCAGCAGCAGAGCCGGCCTCCCCTATGCTTGATAGGACCCCTACTCTGTCGGTGGACCCTCCTCATGTGTGTAGCATGTGCGGAGAGGTGGGATGTAGCGGTGCAGGTGCTACGGAGGATGTGCTAGTTGGAGAG
Source organism: Calophaca sinica (assembly GCA_037113605.1). NCBI lineage: Eukaryota > Viridiplantae > Streptophyta > Magnoliopsida > Fabales > Fabaceae > Calophaca > Calophaca sinica. Next base: position 83,031,831 of record CM073730.1, on the reverse strand, counting down.
GATGTATCTGAGGAAATACCAGCGGCTGTACCTTTCATTGACTTGACTGGCGAGGACCCGATGGATGACGAGGAGGAGGAGGATCCGTCTGAGGATCAGGATAGTTATCTGTAGTAGCCATGATTGTCTGACTGTTGTTATATTATTTTGGACGACTGTTGTATATGCTATTAGTGTGCAGTTTGTTTCAGTGACCAGTCGGGCTTGGAGTATTGTTTTTTTTGGGTACATTACAGGGTAGACTGGTGGCATACTTTTGGAGCATCCCCCTGCGTGGATGTCTGCCAGGAGTACCCCCGGGGTATGATTGCTCTCATGAGGGTCTTCATACCGTAGGTATATTCTTTCTTACATTTTCATGAACTGCTTTATTTTGTACATACCGTTTATGCGGACTTGGTTATGTATATATGTATGTATTTCCAGTGCTTGAGTCTTGTGTCTTAGTTTGCACCATGTTTCGAAACGGTGTGTCAACTCTATGTGTACTTTGCAGATGTGACAATTGAAGGAAGGCTTAAAAGAATTGATTTGTACTACCTATACCAACAATTGCATTATCTTTTCGGGAGCCCGGAACATAAGAACTCCATAGTTAAGTGTGCTTGACTTAAATCACTTATAGGATGGGTGGCCTTCTGGGAAGCACCCCAGGATGTGTGTGTGTAACATCCCATTTTCGCAAAAGGTTTTCCTTGAAACTAGCAGTGTTTTTTTTTTCAAGTGTAATACTTTAAACTGACAAACAATACCCGCTCTAAAATAAAACATAACCAACATCATATATATATGCATCATAGTAGTGTCAAGGATTAGAGTATTTCGCACGCAGGCGAATTCCAAAATATACAACAGTACATACTCAAAATAAAATACATCAGTCATATAAAAACCCTAAGACCTAGAGTTGACTCATATCCGTGATGCATCCTGGCAGCTCCTGTCAAAGGACTTAGGCGCAAAAGTCATACTGTACAATTTATAATAACTAGAGTCTAACCAACTGACTCTATCTAACTATGCTGGCCCATACGTAACCGGAGACGCTTGCGAGGGGGAAACCCCACGCGATATGTCATCGACTCCGAGCTAGCAGGCCCCGATGCCTCTGAAGGATCCTCCTCCTCCTCCTCCTCGTCCTCACTCTCAATCACTACTCTATCTCTCGCCGTCCACTCCCTAGTGGTCCTACACCCATTGATGGGGTCTCCGGCCGTAGGTAAGGACAGTGAATACAAGATGAGGGAGGACTACCTGCAGGTGCAGCAGGTGTCTCCAATGAAGCTGTCGGAATAGCATGAGTAGTAGCAGTGAAGATGGGAGGAGTTCCAAAGACTCCAGTCGAAGGTGGATATGCACTCGAACTCGGTGTCATGGATGGATGTAAAGGGTCCACGAACAGATGGGTCACAACAGTCGCGGTCGTCGGTAGTGTAGTAAGTAAACTAGGTGGTACAAAGATGTGAATCGTCTTACTACTGAAGCGTACAACAGTAGAATACTCCCCGTCGTCGTCGGTCTCCAAAACTAATCCCGTGTGTGTCAAACGCCCAGAAATAGGATTGACGACCCATGCCGAAGGGGTCTTCCCCTGAGGGAACTCATATGTCGTACTCCCCATGTGCCTCATCGGGATCGACAACATCCAAGTATCGGTTTCAAACATAACATAAAACAAAAAGGAATGCAAGGGTAAATTTCTTGTCCACGAGTTCATCACAGGCTAGTTGCAACAAACAAGATATATGTATATATAATACATCAGTATATCATTATATACTTATACATACATATAGATCGCATACAGTATCATGGCATACCAAATATTTGCATGTGAGCAGGCAAATCAACAACAATTCAATGATCAGTCATCACATATCAAGATGTGGTTAGTCATGTATGCCAATGCAGTATGACCAGTTTGTGTATACACCTGCAGCCTTGATAGGTCAGCAGTATGACGAGGACTACTTTCCCAACGTCCGAATAATATAGCCTCTACTTAGGCTTGCCACTACTGTGGCTTGCCACTACTTTGGCTTGCCTCTACTTAGGCAATGCAGGGACAACTCGTCTTTTGAAGTCGGTGAGACCAATCAAATGCTCCGAGTGTCGATGCTCAATGGTTAGAATACAAGTCAAATAATCAATGCAGATTGACAAACCTCACTCACTCTACTTAGTGAATTTTCATGCTTCCCAATTGTATTACCTGTGTCAGGTTATACCAAATAATTTATTTATGGAATCATGTTGTCGGTTTGTGGAATCGCATCAGATTTACCGATGTAAATCGTCAACCAATCAATAATCAATCGTCACACTATTAATTAACTGATATCACAATACAATCCTTTCATGCTTTTGCACACTTCAATCAGTATCAATTCAACAACAAATCAAGCATGATTTAAGGCATTCAACAACATTCATAGTTGTCACACAAGATCAAATAGAGCACGCCACTACACTTCACATAGCATCAGACATGTCAACATATTATGGCATGTTACCGCAGCACTCCAACACTTAGTGATACTACAGTTACTACCACCAATATTCATTCAATCAACCACACAACAAACAAAGCAAAGAGCATAAACTCATTATATAGAAATTTCCCTTACCTCGAACAAGCTCCGAATAAGGAATTTCCAACTCGTCGACAACACGTACCTCGCTCGAACCTTAACAATACAACTTAACAAAATTAGAACCAACAACTCAAGCCCTATGGCTCTAAGGGCAGCCATGGCCTAGGTCCTAAAAAGACCTAAAAATCTAGCTAACTTAACCCATTTGGACCATACCCAATCATATATTACATTACAAGTTCAAGTCATGCAAAATTTGAAACTTTTCTTAAGTCTACACACTTAAAAAAAAAACTTAAAACCAAATCTTACCACTTGAAATAGTGTTTTACCAAATAAATAGTATTTTGTCAACTTTAAACCACATTTAAAAGCCATAGATCATGCCATAAAAATTTTAGAAACAAGTTAGATATAAGTTTAAGACAATCCTTAAAACATAAGCTAAGTTTTTTCCCAAAATCAAACTTCCTTGAATTGTTTTGTTAAATCAAATCCTAAATCAACTTTTACCATATTTTATAAGCATAAGACAACTTAAAACAATGCTTGAAATAGGCATAAGAGCCACGGCCACAAAGGCTTCAAAACAACCCAAAATTTCAATTTTTCTTCCATTTCCAAAACATGCATCACACCACCCTTTGATCCTTGAACCTTAAACCAACTTCCAAAAAACTTAAATCACCTTGAAAACAATTTAAAACATCCCCTTAAATCATCATTAGGGCCACGGTTTCAGCCCCTTTGTTTCACAAAAATTTTATTTTCTAAACATCTTGTAATATGCATATATGACTAGTATCCAAACCTATCTAACATAACTCATCAAAACTAACTCCAAAACAACAAAACTAAGTCAAGAACAAAGCTTAAAAGGATCCTCAAGATTCGGCCAGCAAGGGTTAGGGTTTCCTCCAAACTTAAAACACCAAAAACAAAGTGATTCATGGAAGGAAATAAGGAGTTATGAAGCTATACATGCCATACTAGCCAAAACAAGCACTAAAATTCAAAAATAGCTCCTAAAACCTTCAAAACCCATATCATGGAACCCAAGAGAGATGAGGAAAGATTTATGGAGCTTACCAAGAGTATGGATGATGATTGAACAAGGGTGGAGATGAAAGGAAGCAAAGATGCACACTTTAATCTCCAAAACTTCCAAAATCACAACATTCTTTCTCTAGGTTTTTTCTTCAAGTTCTTCACTAATGGAAGAGAGAATGGTGCTGGTGTGTAATGAGGATGAGGCCACGAAATTTCAGGGGTAAAATTGGAAGGAACAGCTCATTTAGTTAGAAACTAACTAACTAAGTCCTAAACCAACTAAACTAACTAACTACCATTTACTTAATTACAAATCACCATTTGACACTTGTAATTTCAATATTTAAATCACATGTTCAGATCCCCTAGTGGATTATGAACCGCCCCTCCAGCCCTAGTGTCAAGATATTTCCAATTCGTTGCGTTATCGCTCAACCGGGTGCACGGCATTACGCGTATATTAGGGTTTTTGTACTAAAACTTCAAAATTAATACTAATAAATTACTATATAATTAAAAATTATTAATCACTCAAAATATCCACAAAAATATTAGAAGTTTTATTATGAATGTTGTTTTCTCGATTTACGCGCTCAGTGTCACCGTTAAGCGGTTCCTGGGCAATAGAAAATACCCTATATATTTTCTGACATCCAAAAATTCCCAAAAAATTCCAATAAATCCTAAATATTGGAAAATGCTTAGATCTCAAATTTTATAAAATTTGGATCACATTTGGGTAGGTTTCAGTCAAAACTAGCCCTATAGATCAATTTCAGCGTTTTACGGCAGAATTCGAACATTGCGAGAAAAACCCTAAATTAGTAATAAGTAATAATCTCTATTATTCCTATCAAATAGAATAAATCTCAATAATACAAGCATTAACATAATTTTATTAATCAAAAGTAGTATTAGAGACGACAGAAAACAGATAATTACTAAGTAGTTAGACATAGAAAATTAGGGTGTTACAGTGTGAGTGAAGACGGAGCACACTGAAAAACTTGTGTTAGTTTGCGGGGACAGTCGTTAGTCCTGAAAGCAGTCCGGGATGTTACACTAGTGCTTTCTAACAAAAGCGCTATTTATTCCCAGAAAAAAAATTATAAACACAATAAAAACAACAGCAAATCCAAATGAACGATACCAACTTTGACCCAACTTCCCACACGACGATTTTCTTAATCACCCTTCCTTCTTCTTCCTCCTGGACCGTCGACCCTAACTCCTCCCCCATTTTCCTTCAACTCTTCCGATCCTTTCCCCTTCCCTCCTCTCTTTCCCTCTCTCTTTAACAATCAGATCTGGGTCTAGCCTTTTTCCTTCCACTGTGCGAGAACCCATTGCCGCAACTCTGGCCTGCTGCCACCGTTGAGGGTTCGGCAGAGAAGATGGAGAGTAAGAAGAGGGTTTGGCAAAGAAGAAGGAGATCTGGCCTGGCGCCACCATTGAGGGTTCACTCTTACAGTTTTCGGCAACAAGAGTCGTCAGATTCGTGGTGGAAGTTCGTGGTGGAAGTGGAGCATTGAGTTGGTTTGTCAAAGGAGTGAGCAGGTGCAAATCTCCTTCAACAGGTTTCGCGGTGGCGGAGGATTGGTGGGGTAGCAACTTTCACGGCGAAAGGAGTGTCTAGTGGTGGTCGACGGTGCTTCGCTCACGATGAAGGTGCTTCATTGGTCAACAATGCACACAGGGGAGACACATGAGACAGGTTCTCCGTTGATAGATCTGCGAAGACACAGGGGAGACACAAAAAAGAGGCAAAGTCCGTCCTCCACTGGAAGAAGAAATTTACGGTGATGGATTCAACTCCTTCTTCAAGTGCTTCTCCATTCCCCGCCAATCGTCCCTTTCATTCCTGTGGATGGTTTTTAATATTTTTTTTTCTTTTTTTTATGTGCGTATATTTCACCTCAACTATTTTGCTTTTGATTTTTTATTTTGCTTTCATTTTGGACTTGCTTCCAGTAGACACACTATAACTCTTGCTTGGAGATAATGGATTTTGCTTTCATTTTTTCATATGCTTTTTTTATTGTTGATAAATTTTGGATTTGCTTTCTGACATTTTGATTTTGGCACATCAAACTTGAATCCTCGAGGATTGGCTAATCAGTATAGGGGTAACTTGTGTGAAGGCTGTTTATGAAGAACAATAATAAAACTGTAAACAAAAATAAAAATAAAAAAGAGAATAGTTAGCGCTTCTTCAAAGAAAAGCCATCTATTCTCAACTTTTAGTAGCACTTTTTTTTTTGGATAAGCACTGTCTATTTTTTGGAATAGATAGCGCTTCCTTCAAGGAAGCGCTATCTATTCCAAAAAATAGACAACGCTTTTAAGGAAGCGCTATCTATTCCAAAAAACTGACAACGCTTTTTCAAAGAAGCGCTAGCTATTCTCAAACTCGCCAGCGCTTTCCAAACGTTGTCTTTTTGAAACACAATCACTAGCTGGTGATTAGATAACGCTTTTAAGCGCTAGTGAAGGCAAACAATAAGCATTGTTGATTTCGTTTTATGTGTAGTGCACAAACCTTGTGAAGCCCCAATCGATGGGGATGGGAACCTCCACAGAGGGAGGAGGAGATCTCCCCAGAGGAGTGCCCTACCAGGGCGCGGTGGCCCATAGGGAGAGGTTAGAGAGAACCCTAAGAAATTAGGGTTTTTCTCTCTAGTGGCGGATAGGTTTCTTTGACTGATGAGTTAGTATATAGTAAACATATTTTTGGAAAATGTTAGTTTCATTTAATTTCATTGATTTTACATGGTTAGTGATGAATCATTGATGAACACAAAGAGTTGTTTCTACATCGGTTATTCAAATAACCGATGTAAAAAGTGGCTTTTTATATCGAATGTAAGGAATAACCGATGTAACAAGCCATTTTTACATCGATTATCCAAGTAACTGATGTAAAACCTAAATCAGGTATAAGATTTAGCCCCTTTTTTTTTAAAAGCAAATAAGGCATGTAGAAGTATCACAATAAAGACTATGATCCCAACTAGGTTAACACCCTAGGCTTTATCTGTCATTTGCAGCTCACCCGAAATTTATTAAAAATAAAGAAAAGAAATACAAAGTCATAGGGGGACATAAACCAAAACCCATGAAGAAATTATTTGAATCTAAAACTTGGATGAAATTTGGCCCCTTTTTACATTTGTTTCTTCTTAACGTATGCAAAAAGTATTTTTTACATCCACTGTATATCCAATGTAAAAAGTCCCAACATTCAATAACTGATGATTCTAAATCGCCTCAATAGCCAATGTAAAAAGCTTGTTTTAACCGATGTAAAATCTCCAAACTGCACTAATGAATTTACAGGTTCAAATTCAAATATGAACAACAACAACAACGCGAACAACATGTCTTTACAATATTCCATTATTTTGAAATTTACAGGTTCAGATTCATATATGAACAACAACATCATCATGAACAACAACAACAGTCTGCAACTTCTACACCATCAACACCTATAAATCAGGAAAAATAATGTAAGAAAGATAGCTTATAGAGGGAGCGAAAGAGGTAGAGAAATATGGAAAAGGGAGAACATTTAAGAACGTTTGTGATCTGCCTCCCCTTCCCTTACTTGTCGGTGAGTATTCCCTTCCCTCCCGTCGCAATCACTGACGGAGCCCCTCACCCCCTTTACGATCTCTGTCCCTTAGAGAGACCTCCATCACCTGGATCTTCTTCACTACAACAGATTTTGTAAAATATGGCGCCACTTTAAACAGTGCTTTAAACTATAGCACTAGCTAAAATCGCGAAAAAACATTCACTAGCGTTTACCTAAGAAAGCGCTACTGAACGTTCGTTAATAGCTAGCGCTTCCCCAGGAATGCGCTACTAATATTTTAGCGTCAAGAATCACTAGCGCTTTTCCAGGAAAGCGCTTTCATTTACAAATATTTACTAGCACTTCTCCAGGAAAGCGCTAACGCTAAACAATAATCGCTAGCTCTTTCCCACAAAAGCGCTATCTATGCCCAAAAAAAAATTATATTCCATATTCTGTCTCTATTTACTCAGTTTACTCACTCGATATTTTGCTCTCACTAGCTCTATCTCATAGCGTCCATCTCGTTCTCTCTCTCTCGTCGCCGTTGAGCTCACCGTCGCCTTCTCTCCTTTTGAGCATTTCGTTCTGTTACTCGATCGTTTGTGTAACAGCCCAGATTTTTCATCCTTCAAGATTAGGATATGTCTTAGGGTATTAGAACATGCTTATAGTTGCGTGGGATGGGTTTCATATGTTTTACCATTCCTTCAGCCGATTGAGTATCTAGATGTACCTTTATTCCTATGTTTAGTTATTTCAGTCACCGTATTCCCAATTTTCGAACCCCTTAACAACTCAATTGGATTTAAGTCCCTTCAATAAAGTTGTAGCGTTATCTCTTATCTTTTAGTTGGCTTTAGTTCGACTCGATTTCGATACCTACAACTCTAGATATGCTCTCTGGAGTCAACACAGTGCAAGCGTAACACTTAGGAATATTTTAGTATATTTCAACTGCATGTTTGATCCTGTTAGATTCCGAATTTGGGTAAGCCTATTAGAGAGAAAAATGTATTAAATTCTCTTAGCTTTCCAACGCCACCAAGAATGCCTCAATCGGACACCCATAGCTCCAGATATATCGAAAACAGTAGCGCAAGGCATCCAGACCCTAGCACGGGCGCCCAGGGCTTACAGAGGCAGGGCGCCAGACGCCCACACAGTCCAGGAACTAGGCGCCTGCTGACAGGTGATTTCTGCACGTTTTTTTGCGTTTTGTTGCGTTTTTGGCAAGTGCAATCCGACCCATTGGACCCAAACTCGACCCAATTCACTAAGATTACATGTTAGGGTTACAAACCAACCACTAAGCCTCAGTTTTGAACCCTAATCACGTTTGGAAACCTATCACTAAAGATCAAACCTCTCAAACTTCTCTTCTCCATTCTCCTTACATTTTCTGCACTCTGTGGGTTCTAACCTTGTTCTTGGGCTGAAAAACTATTGTTGGAGTTTTGTTCTACTACCAACACTCATCATTCTTGGATGGTTTGGATTTAAGGCCAAGAAGGGAGAGGAAAAGCGTGGAGTTCTCATACCCTTTATAGAACACAAAATTCTAAGAGGTAAGGGGGTAGTTTGATGCTCATGTAGTGGGTTTATGGAATGCGAATGAGCAATAGGGATGTCCCAAGATCCCTAAGCCTCGCGCGGTTACCATGGTGACGAGAAAATCATTCTAAAACCAGTAAATTGATGTTTAAATATGTTCCTTATTGATTTTATGATATTATATTGTTGTTGGATGCTGTGGTTGCAGTTGATGGTTGACTCATTGATGTTTCGTGGTTGAAGTGCATGATTTTATGCTTCTTTTGGTGTTTGAAACATGATGCAAATTCCTTGTTGTTAACACCTATGATCTTATGTTATCTGTTGATGTTTGCAACGTGCTGTGATTTCCTTGTTGAGAGATTGGTGTCTAAGTGATGAACATGCTCTTTGGAATTTGCTACTTCATGTCTTGAGATTGAGTATTTGTGCATCATTGATTTGCTAGTTAGTGCAAAATATTGTTTGAAGTAGTGGTGTTGGTTCTAATAAATTATGCAGAAAATTGGAATAAGAGTAATGGGTTTAAAGGTTAAAATCTAGATTAAATGTACTAAATAAATGGTAGGCAATTTTGTGGATTTCTTGATGTTGGTATTATAGCCTTAAGTGTTTAATAAAAGAATAGTAGGAAGGATATAAAATCTATTATGCAGAATTCTCTGTAAAAATGCTAAGTGTTGGGTTGATTGGGTTTAAGGTCTCATGTTTTGAATTTTATAATTCCATAGGCTAAATTACAAAATTAGTCCTCTATGTTTATTTTAGGTTTCAATTTGGTCCTTTATGTTTTATTTGTTTCGTTTTGGTCCCTTACGTTTTAAAAGTTACAACAGGTTGGTCATTTCCGTCACTAAAAGCCAATTGTCCGTAGCTAAAAGCCAAATAACATTTTGGAAAATGGACTTCTAGCTACGGACAATTGACTTTTAGTGACGAAAATGACTAAATTGAAAACTAAAATAAAACGTAGAGGACCAAAACGAAACAAATAAAACGTAGAGGACCAAATTGAAACCTAAAATAAACTTAGAGGACTAATTTTGTAATTTAGCCAATTCCATAAAAGATAGGTGAGGTTCTAAGGACTCTGGGTTAGTGTCAAGTATGAATTATAGGACATAACAGTACCCCGAACGATCCCTAAAAGCGTGGAAATCACGCGACTGAAGGTTTTGGACAGAAGCTGGGCACCAAGCGCCCCACTCTGTCTGGCGCCAGGCGCCCTCTGGGCACTGCCATTTCTCGCGTGTTGGGCTATATCCTATGAACTATATTAGATGTCCAAAACTTGCCAATGGTAACTAAAGAATGGTTAACATGATAAGACTTGGATGAGATAATTATTTAATTAAATGATTGAGTTAAGTGTTGTGTGTTTAAAACTTAGTTAGCTAAGTAGGTTGATTGTTATTATGTTGTTGGTTAAAGGGACTCGTCAACGTACTGACTGGTTAACTTTGTTGCTGTGGTATGCAATTTGTTGACACTTGGCTGATTATTCTTGTATCATGAGTGTCTCATTGATGCCGTTATTGTTTTCTATAGAGGATATTGCGATAGAAGTCGTTATTGTTAGACACCACATTTGGTCATGTTCATGCATCTTGGTGTCGTTATTGTTGTTGTTGCTAGTAGGGCGTATCGGGCAAGGTATCCTGTGACGGGCGAGGTTTCCCGGTCCTACGGTTAAAAAGGGCGAATCGGGCAAGGTATCCTGTGACGGGCGAAGTTTCCTGGTCCTACGGTTAATGGGGCGAATCGGGCAAGGTATCCCGTGACGGGCGTGGTATCTCGGTCCTGTTGTTATTGGGGCATTACGGACATGGCATTCCGAAACGGGCAAGGTATCTCGGCCTCGTTATAAATGGATCCACATGCATATAGTTATGGTCCTAGAGATGCATCATTATGATGATAATATGCCTGGTTGTGCATATGTCGTGATGTTATTCTAATGTTGTGGTTGATGTTGTAGCCTGTGGTGTTTAGATGGTTGTTGTTATTATGTGCTGTTGTTGTAGGTACAATGTTGATGTTAGGAGTTGTTCAGTTTATGCGCATTGTTCATTTAGTTCCTTTACCTTAAAGTGCTACTTGAGTGCATGATTTCTAACCCCTTTGTTGTGGCTATGCATACACCATTATGTATGTGTAGACAATGAAGCTGCAGGTGTTGATGAAGATTAGATCGAGTAGTGATCGTTGAGAGCTCTCATTTAGTTAGGAATTTTTGGCTATGTTACTGAATAAATGCTTTGTTTCTGATGTAATATGTAAGGGTCAGCTCTGAATAATGTGACATCGGGAACTTGGGTTATTTTTTCATTATGTGTGTTTTGTACTAATTTTTTTTTATTTCCGCATGTTGTGAACGTGACAACTCTATTTCGTTTGAAATGAAAGTTTTATCCGAATGAATATTTTTTTTATTTTGTGTTATTTTCTTTTCACGTTGTTAAAATGCCATGACGGGGTAGAGGGTGTCACAGTTTGCTCTCTCTCTCACAGCGTTCATGTATTTCTCGCAACGACGCATCTCTGTGTCATTGGATTAGAGGGCTTCAAACTCGTTTTCTCTCATTATTATATAAAGGTTTTGTTATGTTCATTGGATTGGAGCTGCGACGCGTCTCTTTATTTAGTTCTGTTCTTTTGGATTTTGTTTTTATTGTGTTTCCTTGTTTGTGTCGGTTTAAGCCTGCAACTGTGGTTGTCTCTTTTGGGTTCGGGGCTTGGTTTCGTACTAAAGAAGAAAGGTTTGATTCTTGGAAGAAAGGCTCTGTTTGGTTTTTCATATTGGTAAGTCCTCTTTCTCCTCTTTCTTGCTTCTGCTGCTAGCTTTTTGTTTGCATCTCACTGTGAGGTAGAAAAAATTAAGTGTTGTTTAATTTGTATGGTTTTATAGTAGAGTTTGTTTTGATGCTGGAGCTGTTTTGATGTTGTTGCTCTGCTGGTTCTTATAATGTTCTTGAAAGAATAAGAAGGTTTGGTTACCTTGGTGGTGGTTTACAAAAGAAAGAATTGTGTAAAAAGATTGAACATGTGTTGAACTTTGAAGTGTTTTATGTTTGATTGGATTGAATATATTTTGGAATGTCCATATTTTAGGGGAAAGTCTGCCAAATTTTTTTCAAAATTGAAAATATGAATTGAATACGAACTGTGAATTGTGGATTGACGGCATAGCATTAGCTATAGCCCGATGCGTTAGATTATCAAGTTTTCACCTTGTTTAGCGGTAAAATATTGATGTTTAATATTGTAACATCCCATTTTCGCAAAAGGTTTTCTTTGAAAACATCAGTTATTTTTTTTCCACAAATGTAATACTTTAGAATGACAAACATCAACCACTTCTAAAGTAAAACATAACCAACATCATATATATGCATCATGGCAGTGTCAAGGATCATAGTATTTCGCACGCAGGCGAGTTCCAAAATATACACAAGTAGATGCTCAAAATAAAATACATCTGTCATTTGAAGAACCCTAACACCTAGAGTTGACTCATATCTGTGATGCTTCCTGGCAGCTCCTATCAAAGGACTTAGGCCCAAAAGTCATACTGTACAAAGTACTAATCTAGAGTCTAACCAACTGATTCCATCTAACTATGTTGGCCCATAAGTAAACCTGAGACGCTTGCGAATAGGAAACCCCGCACGGTAGGTCATCGACTCTGAGCTAGCAGGCCCCGATGCCTCTGAAGGATCCTCCTCCTCATCCTCCTTATCAATCACTACTCTATCTCTCGCCACCCACTCCCTAGTGGTCCTACTCCCATTGATTGGGTCTCCGGCCGTAGGGATTGGAGGCAAGGGATAAAAGCAGTGAGGACAGTGAATACAAAATGAGGGAGGACTACCCTTAGGTGCTGCAGGTGCCACCAATGAAGTTGTCGGTATAGCAGAAGTAGTAGCAGTGATGATGGGAGGAGTTTCAGGAACTCCAGTCGAAGGTGGATGTGCACTTGAACTCGGCATCATGGACGGATGTGTAGGGTCCACGAACAGAAAGGTCTCAACAGTCGCCGTCGTTGGTAGTGTAGTAAGTAGACTAGGTGGTACATAAAAGTGAACCGTCTTATAGCTGAAGCGTACAGTAGTAGAGTACTCCCCATTGTTGTCGGTCTCAATAACTATTCCCTAGTGTGTCAAATGCCCAGAGATAGGATTAACGACCCACGTCGAAGGGGTCTTCCCCTGAGGGAACTCATACGTCGTGTTTCCCATAAACCTCATCGGGATCAGCAACATCTAAGTATCAGTTCCAAGCATAAACATAAAACAACAGAAATGCAAGGGTAAATTTCTTGTCCACGAGTTCATCACAGGCTAGTTGCATACAAACAAGATATATATACATATAGTACATCAGCATGTCATTATATACATAAGCATACTTAATAAACCGCATACATCATTGTACTATATAAATTATTTGCATGCGAGCAAACAAATCAAAAAACAAATCAATGATCAAATCATCACATATCAAAATGTGGTTAGTCATGCATGCCAATGCATTATGACGAGTTTTTGTATACACCTGTAGCCTTAAACAAGGTCAACAGAGACGAGGAACTTTATTTCCCAACGTCCGAATCAAATTCCCCTACCAAGGGTAAAGCCACACATTAGGCTTGCCACGCATTAGGCATTGCTACCACATGGGCATGAAGTGACAACTCATCCTTTGAAAGTCCGTAAGATGGTCAACGCTCCGAGCATCGATGCCCAATGATTAGTATATATTTTAATTAATTAATGCAGATTGACGAACTCCCAACTCACTCTACTTAGTAAATTTTCATGCTTACAATTCTTATGTTATCTAGGTGAGGTTGTACAAAAATCACTCATTTAGCTTTGGGTCGTTGGAACCCTAATTTAATCGAATTCTTCACCTATCTTGGTTCCATTTCTAACTTATCTATAAGCTTTGGCTAGTCACACTACAACCCTTACACTTATTTTTAAGTCAAAATACCTATAACAATTTACTTATGAAATCATATTTTTGGCTTGTGAAATCGCATCAGATTTACCGGTGTAAATCGCCAAACCAATCAGCAATCGATCGTCGCATTATTAATTAACTCATACCACAATAACAACTTTTTGCATACCTCAATCAGTTTAAATTCAACAACAAATCAAACATGATTTAAGCCATTCAATACCATTCATTGTTGTCACTCAAGACTAAACAGAACATGCTACAGCATTTCACACATCGTTAAACAATTCAACATACTACAGCATGTTACAGCATCACCACTAACACTTAATAATACTACAGTTACTACCACAATTATTCATTCATTCAAACCACATAACAAACAAAGAAAAGAGCGTAAACTCATTATATAGAAATTTCCCTTACCTTGAACAAGCTTCAGATAAGGAATTTCCGACGTGTCACCGAAACGTACCTCGCTCGAACCTTAACAATACAACTTAACAAAATTAGAACCAGAGACCCAAGTCTTAAGTGAACGTGAACACAAGAAGGGGGGTTGAATTGTGTCCAAAAACTTTTCGCAAACTATACGTTAAAAGCACTAAGAATACAGATTTTTCAAAACTGTTTGTTTATCGGACGCTGAGAGACTAACCGGATGCAGGAAATAAACCGTGTATGAAAACTTGTTTTAATGAGCAAGGTAAAGATAACTGTAAAGCAGTAAAGAAAGAGGCACAGTGATTTATACTAGTTCACCACCAACTGGTAGCTACGTCTAGTCCCTTCGATCCTGATGGATTTTTCACTATAATCAACTCATTACAATTTACCTCAAGAGTATTCTACTGTCACAAACTTGACAATACTCTCAACTTCTCAAAACGACTCAGTACGATCGAGCCTTTGAGGAACAAAGCCTTAACTAGGCCAAAAACAGTTTACAAAAGAGAATATACTTTTGAATACTATCAAAATAACTCTCACAGAGAGGATGAAAAGATTAAGCTTAAAACAGAGTAGCTTTCTAAAAGAAAGTATAAGACGCTGAGTTCAGTTCTTTGTAGACCAGAAACATGGCACGAAACTTGATTGCTCACTTGAGTAATATTGCTTTCAGAATGAAGTTTCTTCACAGTTTTTCCAACATGTCTTTAATGAATACCTTGGGGTATTTATAGGAGTCTTCAGGGATATTACCGTTAGCAGTAAAAACATAGCTCCTTTTCATTGAGTGAGGTAATTTGAAATGTAGTCCTTTTCTTCCTTTCTAGAGAATATCAGAACAGTACATATTACCATTTTCGTACTATCTGCTTTTCACAATTGCCTTGTACGATTTTTGTCTTTTACTAAAGGTGTCACCTTTGCTTCCTCGTACATCAAAATGAGCGCATCAAATCAAATTCGAATTCCGTTCCAGAACACTCTGAGGTTAAGAGCAAAAACATGATCATCACGTGCTTCATTAAAGAGATCAGACGCTCGTTCAGAACAGAGGATGAACGCTCGCAGTAATAGAGTATTCCACGTGTCAAAGAGTAACACTGCTGGACGCTTGCTGTTAGCAAGACACTGGAGTGAGTTCGGACGCTGACATTAGTGGAGTGTATTTAATTATCTTGTAAATTTTCTTCTTCTTTCTTGAGTGTTTTGTACATATATATGAAGCTTTGATACCTGTACACTCAAAAATATGTTAGAAGATATATTGTTCTCTTGAAAATACTTTGTTATCATCAAAATTAATGAGGGTCTAAACTTCTCAATCGTTTAGGTTCCAACAATCTCCCCCTTTTTGATGATGACAAATATCCAAGGTTAATGAACAATTTAATTTCAAAATAATATCAAGGGTCTCCCACTGAATTCAACCATTTAGATATATACGAACAATTCAGGTATTAAGGCGATTGTTGATAAACAAATTCATTTAAGTGATCGCAAAAATATGTAGATGTCTCAGAGCATATGTTCATTTAATAAAGTGAGATCGGATGCTGGTTTCATTTTATCAAAAAGATTTTCATTGTACCAAATTTATTGAACATTATTAGAGTACTGGATCAACGAATATCAATGCATTATAGGTATTAGAGCAATAAATAACCACACAAATGCTATGTATGAAATGCTATGCATGATACTTCAGTTTCAGCGTATCCATCGGAGTTTGAACATCGGACGGTGAATTAGTCAATCAGACTTTGACGTGTTCATCAAACCTTTCTTTTACTCCCCCTTTTGTCATCAGACAAAAAGAGTGTAAACCACATCATAGTCAAAATAAGACTTAGAAAAATTTGAATATTAGTCAGATAGAGATATATATAAACAGATAATCAGAGCAAAATTATATATATATATATATATATAAGAGTACCAAAAAATATTTTATATCACACAAAAAAAATAAATAAATTCAAGGGTTTGGTGGAGGTGGTGGAGGAATGTTGAGACGTTCATATAGTAATTTCAGGGCATTCTCCAGCTGAGTAACTTTCAGGTTTGTGGCCTTCATTTCTTCAAACTCTGCTTTAAGAATAGTGACCATCTCAACTGCAGGAGTAGAAGTAGAAGTAGAAGGTCCAGCTTCTGATATTGGTGCAGGTTTCATCTTCTGATGCTCTGCTATCACCCAGTTAGATAGCTTCAGTCTCAATTCCTTCTTCTGTTGAGCTCTTTGAAAGAATGCATCATTTGGTATAAACCATTTGATGAGATTTCCAAGTTTTCGATGCTCAGATTCTGCCTGAATTTCCCTTCTATTCTTCACATCTTCTGGATACAGCAAATCCATAAAGATAATTTCTCTGTGCCGAAACACATTAGCAGTGAAAGCGTCAAACCTATTTCCAACATCTTCTCCCCATACTCTTCTGATAAAGACACTCAATGCTTCAAAAGCGAAAGAGAGTCCTTCATTTTCTTCCAGGTATACTCTTCGCAGATTTTCCCTGTCATCTTCTTTAAGCACTAGGGGGACGAGGCATAGTAACATGGCTTTGTCTTTCCAAGACTCAGACCATTGATTCCAAGTAAATCCAATGTCAAAGTGCTTGGTCACAGCAGCCCATTGGACATATATCTTCATGCAGTCAAGAGGCCTGATTACTGAACACCTGAACATATCATCAAAGTATGCAGCTCCCAGATTGGTGTCAGTAACTTTTCTGATAGTGCCAACTGTGGGAATTGTGGCTTTCTCAACATTGCAGCAATTTGAGGAGCCAGTTCTCCATTCATCTTCCTTCAGAGAACTGAGGTAAAACCTTCTGGCATGGTCCTCAGTGATCTTGGCAATCGGAAGCTTTGAGAATTCTTTAAGATTAAACTTCTTAGGAGCCTTCTCATACTCTTTGAGTCCGATTTTGCTGTATGGCAACTTGCCAGGAGCAGGTTCTTTCCTCTTCCCAGGGATAGATCAAGGTAGCCACCTTTGTCTATCTGGAACAATCTTTACTGATACAGAAGAAGGATCTCTGGACTGTCTGATAACTTCAAGTTTCTTCATCTCATGACAGTGTGCCATGAAGGCAGCTTCTTCATCCGTAATCCATCTTCCACATTCCTCAAGTGTGAGAGGTTCAATTTGAGGCAGGAACTTCGGAAGGTCAACAGAGAAAGGAATTGCCCTGCTACCAGGTTCCGGTCTCAATCTCCCTTTAAATGACATCTCGAAACGGTCTTCTCCATCCTTGAAGGCAATATTCATTGGAGAGGCAATCTCCAGTCTTGCAACTCCAGAGGTGAAGGTTTTCAAGTACCAATTAGAAGGGTGATTGTAGATGCTGTGGTATGAGTCAAACTTAACAAACCGAGGTTTGTTAATGCGCGAGACATTCTTCCTTCCACTGAAGTCTGTAGGTTTGTAGGTAAGGGTGAGTGAAGTGGGAGTGGTTTTGGTGATTGTATAGATTTTAGGTGTGTAGGGTTTGAATGGATTGATGGGTGGTACTTTGAATAATAGGTTGAAGGGATGAGAGTGAAGTTTGGAAATGTATGTAGTAAGTGAGGTATTTGAGGAGATTTGTGGTAGGTCAAGGTTGGGTGTATTGGATGGTGTTTGGGTCGGTTTTGAGGGGATGAGGGTAGAGGTTTGTCGTAGGCTCATTCTGGTTTTCTTGGTTTGTGTTTGGGTTTGTGGTTGTGAAACAGACAATGGAGGTGCAGAAATAACATCATGAAAATCAAAAATATATACTGACTCATCAACAGTAAAGTCAAGTACCTTTGAGTTAAGTTCAGAAGACTTAACCAACCTTCTCTTTGTTCCTCTAGAGGCAACAACGGTAGGAGGAGGAGGAGGGACTTGCTTCCCTTTACCGGACGCTGAAGCGTCTTTTTCAGCTGTTGGCTTATTCTTCTTCTCCAAGATCTTTCTGATGGGAATTCTGTCCTCATCTTCTGGTTCCTCAACAGTAGGTGCAGGAGCCACCTTCTGTTTCATTCTTCTTGTCTCCCTTATAGGAGATTCAGCAGGTCTCTTCACACCAGCCATTGAGCTTCTGGTGGTTTTCTTTTTAGCTTCTCCAACATTCGCAACAGTTTCTCCTTCATGTTGCTCTAATTTCACCTTCTTAATCATAGAGCCAGTTATCAACTGCATTCTGACCAGACTGTTGACTCCAAAAACTTCAGGATGAACAACAGCATCAACACCAAAGTATTTATCTTTTTCTTCTTTGTTTGTCGAATCAACAAGCTTTCTCACAATACCATCTTTTATCATCATAATGGAGAGAAGAACTCCATAAGGGATAACCTTGATAATATTCTTTTTATCAACACTTTTCCTTGAGAAGACAAGAGCATTGACAAGATTATTGATAATCAACCTTGGCAGGTTGATTTTCTTTCCATCCATATAGTTTCTCATAATGAACTTTTGCTCATAGTTCACTATGTCGCTTGAACCAGCCTTCAGAATCACGCTCTTAGCGATGATTTTGTGCAATACTCTGTAGTGGATTTTCAAATCTTTGGCAGTGGGAGTTATGTTCTTCTTCTTCAACTCATGATAGTTTTCGAACAGAGCTTCGTTGACGTTTTCCAAACCTCTGTAAGCATCAACCCAGTTAGCATGGTAACTGATTCCTTCATAAGGGCACTTGATGGTCTGAGCGATAGAGTTTATGGTGAAACGTAACTTGAAACCTCTGATATGTCCTTCAATAATTTCACCCGGAAGTAGATAAGCATTCCCCCAGAATTCCTTTATAGCATAGCTCAACACATCAACTGGTTCCCAGATAAAGTAATTTTTCCAACCCAGTTTCTCCAAACCTTCTTCAAAGTCAAAACCATAGAGCTTGAGGTTCTCAAAATCAATTCTGTTTTCATTCATAAGTTTTGCTTTTGAGAAGACATCGTAGGCAGCAGTATATTGTCCAACATTTCTATCGGCCATGGTAGTAGTTGCAGAGAGGGTAATGGAGGTTTTAGGGTTTAAAGTCACACACAGAGAGAGAGAGAGAAAATAATTTTTGCAAGTAGAAACAGAGTGAAGTGATGGAGCGGAAAATGTGGAGTAGTGGAAAGTTGATAGAAAATGGTACAGTCCTTTTTCAAAAACCGCTTCGCATTTCCAAAATAAATTAAATAAAAAAGAAAAGAAAATGAAGATTCCCCTTTTCATTAAATGAAGACACCAAAAGAAAAGTAAAATCAAGTAAAAAGATTTTATCGAAAAACATAAATAATCATGACTCAATGAGATGTAATGAGACGCTTAAGTCCTTTACACGTGTGACACGTGTGTGTGCGCTCGGATGCACGTAACCGATTCACCAGACGCTGAGTTATGATGCACATGACAAATAAAATGCTTACACATATACATGCTTATGTCATACCAGATGCTGAGATGATACATATCATCTGACGCTGAGATTAATCATTCTTCTATAAGATGAAAATTTAAATTTCTTCTTATAAAGTTGAATCTATCTTCTGCAAGGGGTTTTGTAAATATGTCAGCCCACTGATGATCAGTGTCTACAAATTTTATTTCGAGAATACCCTTCTGAACATAGTCTCTTATAAAATGATGCTTAATCTCAATGTGCTTGGCTCGTGAATGCAATATGGGATTTTTAGTAAGACAGATTGCAGAAGTATTATCACAAAAGATAGGAATGTTACTCTCTTTTATCAGATAATCTTCAAGTTGATATTTCATCCACAGTTGAGAGTCGCAACTTGTCGCTGAAATATATTCAAACCTTGTTGAGAGTGCAATCATGCTTTGCCTTTTGCTTGACCAAGACACAAGATTTGCTCCAAGGAATTGGCAGCCTCCACTTGTGCTTTTTCTTTCAATTCGGTCTCCAGCCAAGTCAGCATCACAGAAACCTACTAACTTGTAATATTTTGATTTCTTATAAAGCAAACCAAGATTAGTAGATCCTTGCAAATATCTAAAAATTCTTTTAACAACACTCAAGTGTGATTCTCTAGGATCTGATTGAAATCTAGCACACAAACAGACACTGAACATAATATCAGGTCTTGAAGCTGTAAGATAAAGTAGAGATCCAATCAAACCTCTGCACATCTTCTGATCTACCTTTTTATCAGTTTCATCTTTACCAAGAATGCACGTGGGATGCATAGGAGTGCACATAGGTTTGCAATCCACCATTTTGAATTTCTTTAGCAATTCCTTGATATACTTGCTTTGATGTATATATATACCATCATTGCATTGTTTGATTTGAATTCCAAGGAAGAACTTTAGTTCACCCATCATGCTCATCTCGAATTATTAGCTTAGAAAATTCTTTGCAAAGGCTTTCATTAGTAGCTCCAAAAATAATGTCATCAACATATATTTGAACAATTATAAAGTGCTTGTTTGATGTTTTTCTAAAAAGAGTAGTGTCTACTAGACCTCTGGTAAAACCATTTTTCATCAAAAATGTACTCAGTCTTTGATACCAAGCTCTGGGAGCTTGCTTAAGACCGTACAGGGCCTTTTTAAGCTTGAAGACATGTTCTGGAAATTCAATGTCTTCGAATCCAGGAGGTTGTTTTACAAAGACTTCCTTAGTTATAAAACCATTCAAGAAAGCACTTTTCACATCCATTTGATAAAGAATTATATCATGGTGTGCAGCAAATGATAGTAAAATGCGTATAGCTTCTAACCTTGCAACAGGTGCAAATGTTTCAGTAAAATCAATACCTTCTTCCTGTGAGTAACCTTGAGCAACCAATCTTGCCTTGTTTCTCACAACCTTTCCATCGTCATCAAGCTTGTTTCTAAATACCCATTTAGTACCAATAGCTTGCTTATCTTCTGGTAGAGTAACTAGCTTCCATACATCATTTCTTTGGAACTGATTCAACTCTTCTTGCATGGCCAGAATCCAACCTTCATCTTCCAATGCTTGATCAATCGTTTTAGGTTCCATTTCTGAGAGTAGTGCCATATCTGCATGCTCTTTAAAAGAGGATCTGGTTCTTACTCTATCTCTAGGTTTTCCCATGATTTGATCTTTAGGATGATTAGTTTTGTACTTCCAGCTCTTTCTGGCTTCAGCTTCTGAAGATTCTAGTGTCTGGTCACCACCGGACGATGAAGATGTAGGTTCACTATTTGTAGTATCACCAATATTTAATTCTGAAAATAATTCATCTAACTCTAACATGGCTGTGTCAGGCTTCTTGTCATCAAATTTGACATGAATGGATTCTTCCACTGTCATAGTTTCTTTATTGTATATTCTAAAACCTTTATATATTTCAGAATATCCCAAAAAGATTCCTTTGTCAGCTTTCGAATCAAACTTACCAAGCTGATCTTTAGTAATCAAAATGTAACACGTACAACCAAATGAATGAAAATATGATATGTTTGGTTTTCTTCCTTTCCACAGTTCATATGGAGTCTTCTTCAAAATAGGTCTAATAAAAATTCTATTTTGAATGTAACAAGCTGTGTTTACTGCTCCTACCCAAAAATGTTTTGCAATGTTAGCTTTATTGATCATGGTCCTGGCCATTTCTTGGAGGGACCTATTTTTCCTTTCTACAACACCATTTTGTTGAGGTGTTCTAGGAGAGGAGAAATTGTGGGAGATGCCATTATCATCACAAAATTTTTGAAAGCTTTCATTTTCAAATTCTCCCCCATGATCACTTCTAATAGAAAAAATACAAATTCCTTTTTCATTTTGAACTGTTTTGCAGAATACAGTAAATACCTTGTATGACTCATCTTTGTGAGCAAGGAATCTAACCCATGTCCATCTAGTAAAATCATCAACAATGACTAACCCATATTTCTTTCCAGTTAAAGAGGTTGTCCTTGTTGGACCAAAAAGATCAAGATGCAAAAGCTCAAGTGGTCTAGAGGTTGAAACAACATTTTTTGAATGAAAAGAAGTTTTAACTTGTTTTCCTCTTTGGCATGCCTCACAGAGAGCATCAGATTGATACTTAAGATTTGGTTAGCCTCTGACAAGACTGTGCTTATTTAATTTTGAGATTAATCTCAAATTGGCATGACCCAATCTCTTGTGCCAAATCCATTGTTCTTTGTCAACAGACATGAGACACTTGACATCTTGTTTTGCAAGTTCAGAGAGATCAATTTTGTAAATATTTTGTTTCCTCTTAGCAGTAAAGAAAATAGAGCCATCTTTTTTGCTTTTTACTAGACATCCAGTTTCTGTAAAGATGACTTCATAACCATTGTCACATAATTGACTTATGCTCAATAAGTTATGTTTGAGTCCTTCAACATAAAGTACATTATCAATAGAGGGAAGAGAGCCTTTACCAATGCGACCAATTCCAACTATTTTACCTTTCTGGTTTCCTCCAAAACCAACGAATCCAGCTTCTTTAGGCCTTAGTTCTTGGAACATATGCTTTTCTCCCGTCATGTGACGTGAGCATCCACTGTCTAAGTACCAAGATAGGTGTGTTGACTTTGTTGCTAAGCATGTCTGCAACATAGACTATTTTATCTTTAGGTACCCATATCTTTTTGGGTCCTTTCTTGTTAGTTCTTGAAGGAAGCTTATCCTTCACAGTTTTAAAAACAGTACATGCACTTTTCAAATGACCAGGTTTATTGCAGTAAGTACAATGCAAGCATTTACTATGATTATTGGATTTATTAGATGCTGAATCATTTTCTAAAGGAGGTTCATCTAATATATAACTAAGACCATGAGTTGTCGTTTTACTGACAACGCAAATCATTGACGCTTGCTTGCTTCGAGTTACACTCTCTCCAAGAAACTTTTGAAATGCATATTCATAATCATTTGATTTGCATTTAAGGTTGCCTGTAACTTTAGAGCTTTCAGCTTGAGAGCTCTCGACACAGTTGCTTGTTAGCGGCTAGACGGCTGGTTATCCATCGATCTTGATTTTCGCCAGCTTCTTCTTCTCTTCATTGAGTACAGATTTTTCTTTGTTTAAAGCTTGAAAGTCTTGTGATAATTTTGAAAATTTCTTTTTCAAATTCATATACTCAACAGAGAGAGTGGCAGAGTCCTTAAGAAGATCATTGAATGCAAGTTGAAGTTCAGAGTATGAATCATATACTATTACCTCTTCAACTTCTTCTTCTGATTCAAGATCAGTGTTTTCCATGAGAGCGAGATTTGCTTCTTCTTCATTATCTTCCTCAGATGAGGATAAGTCTAGATCTTCCCATATAGCCATGAGGCTTTTCTTCTTTTTCTTGAAAGAACTTCTTGTGGGCTTCTCCTTAAGATTAGGACATTCAGACTTGAAATATCCAGGCTTTTTACATTTATAGAAATTACTTGAGCTTTGTCTTTGTCTTTGTTTTCTTTTTTGTCCTTAGTATCTTTCTTCTGAAACTTCCTCCTGAAGTTTCTCTTCTTCCACATTCTTTGTATCTTCCTGGATATAAACGCGAGCTCATCTTCTGATGTATCAACATCTCCTTCTGAAGCTTCATCTTCTGATTCTTCTTCTTCAGCTTGAAGGGCTTTGGAAGAACTAGCTTTATGTTGAGCGACTTTCAAAGCAATAGACTTGCCTTTTTTGACAGGTTCTTCTTCGTTTAGCTCAAGTTCATGAGCTTTCAACGAACTCATAAGATCTTCAAGTCGTAGGACATTTAGATCTTTTGCTTCTTGAATAGCAGTGACCTTGGGTCTCCACTGCTTAGT
This sequence comes from Calophaca sinica, assembly GCA_037113605.1. Taxonomy (NCBI): domain Eukaryota; kingdom Viridiplantae; phylum Streptophyta; class Magnoliopsida; order Fabales; family Fabaceae; genus Calophaca; species Calophaca sinica. Next base: position 83,007,931 of record CM073730.1, on the reverse strand, counting down.
CAAGCTTCTTAAGATCTTTCTAACATGGTCAGGTGTAGTGTAACTTTTTCCAAGGGCCTGTAACCCATGAACAAGTGTTTAGAATCTTCCAAACATAGTTTCAATGTTTTCACCATCTTCCATTTTGAACAACTCGTATTGGCGAACTAACATGCTAGCTTTGGTTTCTCTTACTTGGGCAGAGCCTTCGTAAGATAAAACAATTGAGTCCCAGATTTCTTTGCCAGTATCAAATTTGCCACATTTATCATATTCTTTTTCTGTCATAACACAGATAAGAATGAATCTAGCTTTTTGATTGGTTTGATATCTCTTTGTTTGCTCATCATTCCAATCTTCTCTGGCTATAGCAACACCACGAGGATTAGTGGGAGGAATGTAACCACTTTGAACTATATCCCATAACTCAAGTTGTTGTGTCTCAAAGAAAGCTTTTATCTTATCTTTCCAGTAATCAAATTTTTCTTCATCGAATAGAGGAGGACGGTTCATATGACCACCTTCAGTAGACATGTTCACAGTATAGGATCTTTTCTCTTAACACTGTTAAGTGCTCAACCAAGAGGCCGAGCTCTGGTACCAACTGAACGTGAACACAAGAAGGGGGGTTGAATTGTGTCCAAAAACTTTTCGCAAACTATACGTTAAAAGCACTAAGAATACAGATTTTTCAAAACTGTTTGTTTATCGGACGCTGAGAGACTAACCGGATGCAGTAAATAAACCGTGTATGAAAACTTGTTTTACTGAGCAAGGTAAAGATAAATGTAAAGCAGTAAAGAAAGAGGCACAGAGATTTATACTAGTTCACCACCAACTGGTAGCTACGTCTAGTCCCTTCGATCCTGAAGGATTTTTCACTATAATCAACTGATTACAATTTACCTCAAGAGTATTCTACTGTCACAAACATGACAATACTCTCAACTTCTCAAAACGACTCAGTACGATCGAGCCTTTGAGGAACAAAGTCTTAACTAGGCCAAAAACAGTTTACAAAAGAGAATATACTTTTGAATACTATCAAAATAACTCTCACAGAGAGGATGAAAAGATTAAGCTCAAAACAGAGTAGCTTTCTAAAAGAAAGTATAAGACGCTGAGTTCAGTTCTTTGTAGACCAGAAACTTGGCACGAAACTTGATTACTCACTTGAGTAATATTGCTTTCAGAATGAAGTTTCTTCACAGTTTTTCCAACATGTCTTTAATGAATACCTTGGGGTATTTATAGGAGTCTTCAGGGATATTACCGTCTGTAGTAAAAACATAGCTCCTTTTCATTGAGTGAGGTAATTTGAAATGTAGTCCTTTTCTTCCTTTCTAGAGAATATCATAATAGTACATATTACCGTTTTCATACTATCTACTTTTCACAATTGCCTTGTACGATTTTTGTCTTTTGCTAAAGGTGTCACCTTTGCTTCCTCGTACATCAAAATGAGCACATAAAATCAAATTCGAATTCCGTTCCAGAACACTCTGAGGTTAAGAGCAAAAACGTGATCATCACGTGCTTCATTAAAGAGATCAGACGCTCGCTCAGAACAGAGGACGGACGCTCGCAGCAATAGAGTATTCCACATGTCAAAGAGTAACACTACTGGACGCTTGCTGTTAGCAAGACGCTGGAGTGAGTTCGGACGCTGACATTAGTGGAGTGTATTCATTTCTCTTGTAAATTTTCTTCTTCTTTCTTGAGTGTTTTGCTAAACCAAATTCTTGACCAACTTTACACTATTTTATGGACATAAAACAACTTAAAACAATGTTTAAAAATAACATGAGGACCACGGTTTTGGTGCCCTAAAACAAACCCAAAGTTTTCAACTTTTCACTTCCAAAACAAATCATTTCAACACATTTAAATCCTTGAACCTTAAACTAACTTCCCCAACACTTAAAACATTTGAAGACAATTTAAAACATCCCCCAAAACCTACTTAGAGGCCACGGTTTTCCAGCCCCCATTTACAAACAATTTATTTTTCCAAAACCTTGCAAACATGCATAAATGACTAGTATCCAAACATACAACTTATAAACCTTCAAGAACTAATTCCAAATCAACAAAAATAACTCAAGGCCAAGACTTAGAACAGCCCCAAAGTTTTGGCCAGAATAGGGGTTAGGGCTTTTTCAACTTTAAACATCAAGAACAAAGCTAACTATGGAAGAAAAACAAGGGTTATAAGGCTAATCAAGCATTTCTAGCAAAAACAAACTTTTAAACTCAAAAACAACTCTTAAATCCACCAAAACCCATATCATGGAACTCAAGAGAGATAAGGGAAGGATCATAGAGATTACCAAGAGATTAGCTGATGATTGAATAAGAATTAAGAAGAAAGGAAGTAGAGATGCAATCTTGATCACCAAAACTTCCAAAACCCACACTTTCACTTTCTAGAAATTTTCTCAAGTTTTCATCTCCAATGGAGGAATGAAGGGCTGAATGTGGCTAAGAGAGAGGGCCAGGAAATCAGCTAGGACTTGGAAGGAAGGAATTTGGTTCAATTCGTTGGAAACTAACCAATTAAGTCCTAAACTAACTAAACTAACTACCTACCTTTTACTTAATCACCACTTGACACTTGTAAAAGAACCTTATAAGACCAAGTTCAGCTCCCCTATTGGCTGGGTGAACCACCCCTCAGCCCTAAATATCATGATATTTTCATTTCGTCGCGTTCTCGCTCAACCGGGTGCGCGACTTTTCACGTCTATTGGGATTTTTATACTAAAAACCCCAAAAATAATTCTGATTATAAGTCCACACTCAAAAATTATTATTTAGCCAAAATGTTCCTCATGACATGAGAAAAGTACCCACGTATCTCATTTTCTCGAAATGCGAACCAAAAAGTTGCAATTAGGCAGTTTCTGGGCGTAGAAAATACCCTATATATTTTCTGATGCCCAAAAATTTCCAAAAAAATTCCAATAAATCATAAATATTGGAAAATACTTAGATCTCAAATTTTATAAAATTTGGATCACGTTTGGGCAGGTTTCAGTCAAAACTCGCCCTATAGTTCAAATTCAGCGTTTTACGGTAGAATTCTAACATTGAAAGAAAAACCCTAAATTAATAATAACTATTACTCCCTATAATTCTTATCAAATAGAGCAAATCAAACACTAGGATCATTCACATAGCTTTATTAATGGATAAGTCGTATTACGAACGACAGAAAACAGATAAATACTTAAATAATTAAACACTGAAACTTAGGGTGTTACATTACCACCCTCCTTAAAAGTATTTGTCCCCGAAAATTACACAACTCGAAAAGTTCTGGGTATTCTGCTCTCATCTTGTCTTCCAGCACCCAAGTTGCATCGTCGGTTGCCTGATTCCAGATTACTTTGGCCAATGGTATTTGCTTATCCCTCAATTGCTTGATCTTTCGGTCTTTGATTCTCCCCGGAGGAACCTCAAAAGATAGATTTTCTTTCAGTTGAAACACGTCCGGCTCAATAACGTGAGATGGATCAGGAATGTACTTTCGCAATTGTGAGACATGAAATACATCATGGATATTAAAAAGAAATGGGGGCAAAGCGATCTGATAAGCTACTGGACCTATGCGACGAATAATCTAATAATGTCCAATGAATTTAGGAGTTAGCTTCCTGGATTTGACGGCTCGACTCACACCTGTAACATCCCAATTTTTATGAAAATTATTTTATAGTTTTTGACTACTTGAAAATAAATCATGGAGATTGATCACCTCAATGGTTTGTTAAAAGTACGAAGAACTACCAAGATTTATTGTAAGAAATTTACTGTTTTAACATTAATTCAGATTAAGAGACAGTGTAGACGTATACTGTTTTTAATATGAATTAATATCGAAAAACGTGAAAGATTGTTGTTTGCTTAAACAAAATTATTTTATTGAAAGATAAATAATTTTCAGGATTTAATAAATATTTTTAAGTCATAGTTTTGATTTTTATTGTCTAGTTATTGTATTAATTGTCTGTTTTATGTCATATTTAATATGACTATGATTTTAAAGATTTTGTCTTGATGATTTTATTGTTTGTATAATATCTAGTTAATAAGAGAAATTGAAATTAGTGATCCTCACTAATTTACAGTTTTTATTACGCTGCGAGAATTCTATTAAATTCTGCCGTAACTAGGCTATTGTGTGTGTTTCTAACTGAAACATGCCCAAATGTGATCCAAATTTTATTGTAATTTGAGATCTTAGCATTTTCCAATATTTAGGATTTATTGTAATCTTTCTAGAATTTTTAGGCATCAGAAAATATTTAGTGTATTTTCTATGGCCAGAAACTGTCTAATCGCAACGTTTCGGTTCGCATTTCGAGAAAATAAGAAATATGGGTACTTTTCTTATGCCCCGAGAAACATTTGTAATTTTTGGGTGTGGGGTTATAATTATAATTATTTTTGGGAGTTTTTAGTATTAAAACCTAATATACGCATAACGTTGTGCACCCGGTTGAGCGAAAACGCGTCGTAGCGAAACCCTTACTTGGTGAGCAAGATTGTGGGCCGTAGGTGGACCAATAGGATGTAAGCCACATGATGGTAGCACACCATTTTGAATGGAGGCTTTTGATTGGCTTAGGAGGTAATAGGTAGTTAGTTTTGTTGGTTAGTTTGTAAGTAATTAGTTAAATTTCAACTAAATGAAGAAATTTCTTCCTTCCATGTCCCTAAAAATTTCGGGGCTTTCTTCCCCTAAACACAATCAGCCCCATTCACTCGTCCATTGTTGAAGAACTTAAGGAAAAACTTGAAGAGGAAAGCTTTGATTTTTTGAAGTTTTGGTGACCAAAGTTGCATCTTTACTTCCTTACTACTCAATCCTTGTTCAACCATCACCTAATCTCTTGGTAATCTCCATGAAACTTCTTTCATCTCTCTTGAGTTCCATGTTAGGGGTTTTGAAGGTTTTAGGAGCTATTTTTGAGTTATAGTGCTTATCTTGGCTAGTATTGCATGACTAGTTTCATAACTCCTTATTCGCTTCCATGTATTAGCTTGTTCTTGATTTTATAAAACTTGGAAAACCCTAAATCTATTCTGGCCGAAACATAGGGGCTGTTCTAAGCCTTGGTATGTTTGAGTTTTGTTGTTTTAGGGTTGATTCTTGATGGGTTATACTTGCTAAGTTTGGAAACTAGTCTTATAATTATGTTTACAAAGTTTTGGAAAAAAACCAATTTGTTGAAAAGGGGGGGGCTGAAATCGTGGCTTATAATATGATTTAGGGGGATGTTTTAAATTGATTTCAAAGTGTTTTAAGTGTTTAAGAAGTTAGCTTTTGTTTAAGGTTTTAGAACTATAAAGATTGCTAGATTTAAAGCTTTGAAAAATTGTTTGAAATAAATCAAATTTGGGGCTGTTTTGGAGCTCTCAAAACAGTAGCTTAATAGCATGATTTGGGTGAGTTTCAACTTGTTTTTAATTGTATTAAAGTGGTAAAGAAGTTTGGTTTTGGTAAGAGGTTTGATTAAATAAAGTTTGCATGATTTAGGAGTTAAAGGTTGATTTAGGGGGATGTTTTAAATTGATTTCAAAGTGTTTTAAGTGTTTATGAAGTTAGCTTTTGTTTAAGGTTTTAGAACTATAAAGATTGCTAGATTTAAAGCTTTGAAAAATTGTTGAAATAAATCAAATTTGGGGCTGTTTTGGAGCTCTCAAAACAGTAGCTTAATAGCATGATTTGGGTGAGTTTCAACTTGTTTTTAATTGTATTAAAGTGGTAAAGAAGTTTGGTTTTGGTAAGAGGTTTGATTAAATAAAGTTTGCATGATTTAGGAGTTACAGGTTTAGAACCTTGAAGTTGGTTTTGAACTTCCAAAAATCGTGGCCTTCAAGGGAGATTTCTAACTTGTTCTTGACTTGCATTTATGCTTAAAAATAGTTGTAAAAGTGGTTGATGATTTGATTTAGCAAAACAATTCAAAGAAGCATGATTTTGGAAAAAGTTTTGGGTTATGTCTTAAGAATTGTTTTAAACTTGTAATGAATTTATTTCTAGAATTTTGTGACATGTTTTAGTGTTTTGAAAAGTTGTTCAAAGTTTGGAAAACACTATTCATTTGGTAAAACACTATTCCAATTGATAAATTTTGGTTTAGCTATTTTTCTAAGCGTGTAGCTTTTGTAAAAGCTTGAAAACTTGCATAGTTTGAACTTGTTTCATGATATGTGACTAGGTGTGAACCAAATGGGATTAAGTGAGTAATTCTTAGGCTTTAGGAACCTTAGAGCCGTGGCTGCCCTAGGGGTATTAGGGCTTGAGTTTTGGTTTTAATTGATTGAAACTTGTGTTGTTAGGATACGCGCGAGGTACGACTTGACGATAGTTCGAATTTACCTTGCTTGGATTGTTAAAGCGCCCAAGGTAAGGGAAATTCTTACATAATGAGTTTGGGCTTTTCGCCTTGTGTGTTGTTTGTTTGATTGTTGATAAATTGTATGGTAGTACTTGTAGTATTACTATGTGCTGTTGAGATGTTGTAGCATGAACTGCTGTGTATTGATTTGGCCCTGTGTGGCATGACTGAATTGTATTGTGTGACTTAAATCATACTTGATTGATTTAATTGGACTTGAAATTGATGATAATATGTAGTATGTTCCTGGCTCTGCGTGGCATTATGAGTTGTATTGTTTTCCTTGAATCACCTTGGATTTCATTGGAACTTGGTATTGAATTGGAATATGAAAAATATTATTGTTGATAATGGATTAATTAACAATGCGTTGATCGACTGCTATTGGTTGACGATTTACATCGATAAATCTGATGCGATTCCACAAGCCGAATTCTGATTTCGTAAACAAATTGTTAAGGGCATTTTGATTTAAAAGTAAGCGTGAGGGTTTTGGTACAACTAGCCAAAGCTTGCACGAAAATTTCATTGGAATAATAGTGGAGAAAAGAACTTGAAATAAATAGTACAATAGCAAAAACGGTTGAGTTAAATGATGCGCTTGGGAAAATTCTGGCTAGGAAAGACTTGGTAATTAAGAGTGTTCGCACCACCTCCCTTTCCTGGGAATTCTTCCAGTGTGTTATTTAGCACAACTAGGGTTTCAACGACCTAGAACTAAAAAGTATTTTCAGATACATAGGGGGGACACAAGAACAGAGAAAGAGATTTCAAAGATCAAGTTTTTGAAAGAATAAAACATAGGGAACCTAGCCTTCCTATTGAGCATATGGGCCTCGTGTCCTGTGCTGGGACTTAATGTCCTGCTTGCGTGCACATTTTCTTGATTAAGGATTGGGCCTAGTGTTCCATATGGTGTGCCTAGTATCTCAACCTAAAAATTGAGCCTAGTGTTCCGCATTACGTGCCTAGAGTTTCAATCTAAGATTGGGAATAGCGTTCCGTAGTTGAACACCCTGACTTTGTGTCCTGTGTTGAACTCTTAGTTAATTGAGATTTGGAAACCCACTAAGTTGAGTGAGTGAGGGTTCGTCGATCCGCATTGATTAATTAAAACATTACTCGGGCACTCACTACGGTGAGCACGCCATATTGTAGAATTTGTTGGTTATCACTGGGGCGTTCACTACGGTGAGCATACCATATTGTAGAATTTGTTTGGATATCAATCGGGTGTTCACTACAGTGAGCATGCCATATTATTGAATTTTTTTGGATATCACTCGGGCGTTCACTACGGTGAGCATGCCATAGTGTAGAATTTGTTGGATATCACTCGGGCGTTCACTACGGTGAGCATGCCATATTGTTGAATTTGTTTGGATGCGTACTAACCATTGAGCATCAACACTCGGAGCGTTTGATTGGTCTTAAAGACTTCAAAAGACGAGTTATCATGTCACTCGTAGCGTTTAATTAGTCGTACAGACTTCAAAAGGCGAGTTGACACTGCATTGCCTAAGTAGAGGCAAGCCAAAGTAGTGGCAAGCCTAAGCAGAGGCTATCTTGTTCAGACATTGGGAAAGTAGTCCCCGTCATACTACTGACCTATTAAGGCTACAGGTGTATACACAACTTGTTATACTGCATTGACATGCATAGCTAACCACATTTATGATATGTGATGAATTGGATATTGTGATGACTTGATCACTGGTCTGTTGATAGACTTGCCTACTCACATGCAATAGTTTGATATTGTAGTGACTTGATTGTGGATCTGTTGGTTGTTTTGTTTGTTCACATGCAATAGTTTGATATTGTAGTGACTTGATTGTTGATCTGTTGGTTGTTTTGGTTGCTCACATGCAATGCTTGATATACCATGCTGATTGTGTGCGGTCTATTAAGTATGTATATGTATATAAAAGCATGTTGTTGTATTATATATGTATATGTTGTTTGCATGCGACATAGCCTATAATAAACTCGTGGACAAAGGATTTACCCTTGCACTGTTGTTGGATTGGATGTCCTTATGGGTGTCACTTCCAGATGGAGTTCAGTACCTGTTGCAGCTTCGTCTTTCAGGAGCATTGAAGATTGAGCCAGTGGAGGAAGATTCCTCTGAGCACTTCGTGTTTGGTCTTGCTGAGCTGTTTCTCAGTAAGAGTTGTAGTTGTTGGCCAGCTTAGCTTAGGATTTTGTAATTACTCTTTTCAGAAAACCTCACCTTACTGCGAAATGATTATGTTATTTGAAGTATTATTTTGTGATGCATTATACTCTGATATTTGCAAAAGTCTGAATTGGCATCATTTAGAAAACTGTAGTACTCTATGTCTCATTTTGAAAAGGGTTTCTAAGGAAAGAAAATGAAAAAAAAATACTCCTATTTTTCCATTGCGAAATACATAAGAGTACTCTTTAACTGAAAGCATACAAGCATTAAATGTTTTCAGCATTAGATTGGGTTGCACTGTAGCGCTTCGGAAATGGGGTGTTACAAAGGTGGTATCGGAGCAGTTCGGTTCTAACCGGATCGCTTTGGGTTAAGCTGGCCTAGATTGTGGGGAATTATCGGGTATAAGTTTGTTATGCCTAGGTTATGTGGACTTTATTGTGATTGTCTGTAATGTTTCCTAGTTGAAACAGGCGTGACATTGTGTGAAATTGTGTGCGATCATCTCAGATGATTGAATTTGTTGTGGGGATTTGGTTAGTTTACTTTGTAGAAGTTCGATGCCTTCGGGGCGAACGAGTCTTTTTGCTAGAGCTAGTAACTTATATGTGAGTCACGTAATTCGGGTGATAGTCTGGATAGCAACTACTGTCGCACAACATATCGCCGTGGAGAATCAACACGATTGGCTAAGACAACGAATGGAAGAGCGAGCTATTGGAGGGTCAGTTAAGCCAGATTTTCAAGGCAAAGGACAAAGATGAAGACATCAACAAGGAACATCTCATTTCCATCCTCAGGGAAATGACCGCAAACAGAATCGTCTTGTGGCGTAGGCTATTGGGAATGACCCGGAGTTGAAGTGGCACTGTCATCAATATGGAAGCAAGGAACAGTTAGCTGAAGAATGCTCATTGAAGGGCCGACTATGCTGTAACTACAAGAAGTCAGGACATATTTCTAAGGACTATCAATTGCCAGATGTGGATCAACTACAGATGCTGCGAAGGTTGCGTGCCCAGCTAATGGAGGATGTGTCTACATGATAGACAGAAGAGGGAATCACAAGCATCGATAGCCGAAGATGCACTACTTCAATGGTGAAGATGAGGAGCACAACGTTAACAGTAACCAACCAAAGAAAGATTATGCTTTAACTGCAAGGAATTGGGATATCTGTCCAGGAACTGCAAAGTACCACGAGCTGAGTCTATTGTCAACAATGTTGAAACTACAAGACCAACCACTGAGGGACGTGTCTACACCCCAAGTAGAGCAGAGAACTCATCATCTGAAGACTTCATCACAGGAAATGTGACACAATGGAGCTGAGCGGGTCGAGATCTACAAGAGAGATTATCCGTAGGTGACGCTATAATTATCGTATTATATGTATTATAGTGTGCGCGTGGTTCTAAATATAGACCACATAAGTGTTTTAACTCTGTGACGTATTTTATTATTATACTAGATTCCAAAATCCAAATTTTTATTATACTTTTGGTATTACAATAGATGTTATTGTGATTGTGTACAATTATTTGTAAGTGATGTTGTAGATCTTGTGGTTAATATTTTTTTTTGAATTTTCTTTTCCTTTTGGTGTCATGATCATTGGTTAGACAATTTTGCAAAATCCTATTCCACCTTATTCTGTCTTTAGACACATTGATGGCTTAATAGAATTTTGGGTATGGACCACTTTTTCTTCCTTTCTTTCTTACTAGTTCCGTCTCATTAACAAGGGGGGATATGAGTCCGTTATTGATGTTGATATTGGTAAACATCTAAGATTCCTTTCTTCTCCTTTCTTGTGAGTTATCATATTTCCTTTGACCATTGGCCAACCACACTTATATATAAGTGGGGGAGGAGTTTGTTTTCATTTTAGTGTGAAATGTCGTGAGTTCTAGTGTGAGAAAAACCAAACATTCATATTCTTGTTCTTCTTGCAAACCGTGAGCTTTAGGATGACTCTGGGGGAAAATCCTTTTGCAATTCCTTGGCGTTTATGCTGGTTGATGTTGTCAGTGATTTTGTGTTTGGTGATTGTGCAAATTCTTCTTTCTTGTTTTGTCTACAGACCATGGGTTCATAAAAGATTTTAGGTTTCGTGAGTGTTTTTATGTTGGCAATGTCTTGTTGGGGTTAGCATGTGGCCAACGGCCTTCGTAGTCGTGTTCGTGACTGTACGTGTTCGTAACCGTGTTCGTGATTGTACGTGTTCGTGACCGTGTTCGTGATCGTGGATTTGAAATAAGGTATCATTCGCAAAGACTTCTTCAACATGGACGCGTAGTACTGTGTTTTGTAGACATTTAAGTTGATGATGTAGTGCCTTACTTTAGTAAGGATATATGAATAAAATGTATGCTTTGTGTTTGATTGTTTGAGTGTAAAAATTATTATGTTGTTTTGAATTTCAAAGTTCAAAATTTATGATATGTTTTTAGTATTAACTTATAATTTTCCGAATTTTGATTTTTAAGTTAATTTTCGGGGACGAAATTTTTTTAAGGAGGGTGGTAATGTAACATCCCAATTTTTATGAAAATTATTTTATAGTTTCCGACTACTTGAAAATAAATCATAGAGATTGATCACCTCAATGGTTTGTTAAAAGTACAAAGAACTACCAAGATTTATTGTAAACAATTTACTGTTTTAACAATTAATTCAGATTAAGAGACAGTGTAGACGTATACTATTTTTAATATGAATTAATATCGAAAAATGTGAAAGATTGTTGTTTGATTAAACAAATTATTTTATTGAAAGAGAAATAATTTTCAGGATTTAATAAATATTTTTAAGTCATAGTTTGGATTTTTATTGTCTAGTTATTGTATTAATTGTCTGTTTTATGTCACATTTAATATGACTATGATTTTAAAGATTTTGTATTGATGATTTTATTGTTTGTATAATATCTATTTAATAAGAGAAATTGAAATTAGTGATCCTCACTAATTTACAGTTTTTATTACGCTGCGAGAATTCTATTAAATTCTGCCGTAACTGCCGTAACTAGGCTATAGTGTGTGTTTCTAACTGAAATATGCCCAAACGTGATCCAAATTTTATAAAATTTGAGATCTTAGCATTTTCTAATATTTAGGATTTATTGTAATTTTTCTAGAAATTTTGGGCATCAGAAAATATTTAGTGTATTTTCTATGGCCAGAAACTGTCTAATCGCAACGTTTCGGTTTGCATTTCGAGAAAACGAGAAACATGAGTACTTTTCTTATGCCGTGAGGAACATTTGTAATTTTTGGGTGTGGGGTTATAATTAGAATTATTTTTGGGAGTTTTTAGTATTAAAACCTAATATACGCGTAACGTCGTGCACCCGATTGAGCGAAAACGTGTCGTAGCGAAACCCTTACTTGGTGAGCAAGATTGTGGGCTGTAGGTGGACCAATAGGATGCAAGCCACATGATGGTAGCACACCATTTTGAATGGACGCTTTTGATTGGCTTAGGAGGTAATGGGTAGTTAGTTTGTAAGTAATTAGTTAAATTTCAACTAAATGAAGAAATTTCTTCCTTCCATGTCCCTAAAAATTTCGTGGCTTTCTTCCCCTAAACACAATCAGCCCCATTCACTCATCCATTGTTGAAGAACTTAAGAAAAAACTTGAAGAGGAAAGCTTTGATTTTTTGAAGTTTTGGTGACCAAAGTTGCATCTTTACTTCCTTACTACTCAATCCTTGTTCAACCATCACCTAATCTCTTGGTAATCTCCATGAACCTTCTTTCATCTCTCTTGAGTTCCATGTTAGGGGTTTTGAAGGTTTTAGGAGCTATTTTTGAGTTATAGTGCTTGTCTTGGCTAGTATTGCATGACTAGTTTCATAACTCCTTATTCGCTTCCATGTATTAGCTTGTTCTTGATTTTATAAAACTTGGAAAACCCTAAATCTATTCTGGCTGAAACCTAGGGGCTGTTCTAAGCCTTGGTATGTTTAAGTTTTGTTGTTTTAGGGTTGATTCTTGATGGGTTATACTTGCTAAGTTTGGAAACTAGTCTTATAATCATGTTTACAAAGTTTTGGAAAAAAACCAATTTGTTGAAAAGGGGGGGGCTGAAATCGTGGCTTATAATATGATTTAGGGGGATGTTTTAAATTGATTTCAAAGTGTTTAAAGTGTTTAAGAAGATAGCTTTTGGTTAAGGTTTTAGAACTATAAAGATTGCTAGATTTAAAGCTTTGAAAAATTGTTTGAAATAAATCAAATTTGGGGCTGTTTTGGAGCTCTCAAAACAGTAGCTTAATAGCATGATTTGGGTGAGTTTCAACTTGTTTTTAATTGTGTTAAAGTGGTAAAGAAGTTTGGTTTTGGTAAGAGGTTTGATTAAATAAAGTTTGCACGATTTAGGAGTTAAAGGTTTAGAACCTTGAAGTTGTTTTTGAACTTCCAAAAATCGTGGCCTTCAAGAGAGATTTCTAACTTGTTCTTGAATTGCATTTACGCTTAAAAATAGTTGTAAAAGTGGTTGATGATTTGATTTAGCAAAACAATTCAAAGAAGCAAGATTTTGGAAAAAGTTTTGGGTTATGTCTTAAGAATTGTTTTAAACTTGTAATGAATTTATTTCTAGAATTTTGCGACATGTTTTAGTGTTTTGAAAAGTTGTTCAAAGTTTGGAAAACACTATTCATTTGGTAAAACACTATTCCAATTGGTAAATTTTGGTTTAGCTATTTTTCTAAGTGTATAGCTTTTGTAAAAGCTTGAAAACTTGCATAGTTTGAACTTGTTTCATGATATGTGACTAGGTGTGAACCAAATGGGATTAAGTGAGTAATTCTTAGGCTTTAGAAACCTTAGAGCCGTGGCTGCCCTAGGGGTATTAGGGCTTGAGTTTTGGTTTTAATTGATTGAAACTTGTGTTGTTAGGATACGCGCGAGGTACGACTTGACGATAGTTCGAATTTACCTTGCTTGGATTGTTAAAGCGCCCAAGGTAAGGGAAATTCTTACATAATGAGTTTGGGCTTTTCGCCTTGTGTGTTGTTTGTTTGATTGTTGATAGATTGTGTGGTAGTACTTGTAGTATTACTATGTGCTGTTGAGATGTTGTAGCATGAACTGCTGTGTATTGATTTGGCCCTGTGTGGCAAGACTGAATTGTATTGTGTGACTTAAATCATACTTGATTGATTTAATTGGACTAGAAATTGATGATAATATGTAGTATGTTCCTGGCTCTGCGTGGCATTATGAGTTGTATTGTTTTCCTTGAATCACCTTGGATTTCATTGGAACTTGGTATTGAATTGGAATATGAAAAATATTATTTTTGATAATGGATTAATTAACAATGCATTGATCGACTGCTATTGGTTGACGATTTACATCGGTAAATCTGATGCGATTCCACAAGCCGAATTCTGATTTCGTAAACAAATTGTTAGGGCATTTTGATTTAAAAGTAAGCGTGAGGGTTTTGGTACAACTAGCCAAAGCTTGCAAGGAAATTTCAATGGAATAATAGTGGAGAAAAGAACTTGAAATAAATAGTACACTTACGAAAACGGTTGAGTTAAATGATGCGCCTGGGAAAATTCTGGCTAGGAAAGACTTGGTAATTAAGAGTGTTCGCACCACCTCCCTTTCCTGGGAATTCTTCCAGTGTGTTATTTAGCACAACTAGGGTTTCTACGACCTAGAACTAAAAAGTATTTTCAGATACATAGGGGGGATACAAGAACTGAGAAAGAGATTTCAAAGATCGAGTTTTTGAAAGAATAAAACATAGGGAACCTAGCGTTCCTGTTGAGCATATGGGCCATGTGTCCTGTGCTGGGACTTAATGTCCTGCTTGCGTGCGCATTTTCTTGATTAAGGATTGGACCTAGTGTTCCGTATGGCTTGCCTAGTATCTCAACCTAAAAATTGATCATAGTGTTTCGCATTACGTGCCTAGAGTTTCAATCTAAGATTGGGAATAGCATTCCGCAGTTGAACACCCGGACTTTGTGTCTTGTGTTGAACTCTTAGTTAATTGCGATTTGGAAACCCACTAAGTTGAGTGAGTGAGGGTTCGTGGATCCGCATTTATTAATTAAAACATTACTCGGGCACTCACTACGGTGAGCACGCCATATTGTAGAATTTGTTGGATATCACTGGGGCGTTCACTACGGTGAGCATGCCATATTGTAGAATTTCTTTGGATATCACTCGGGCGTTCACTTCGGTGAGCATGCCATATTGTAGAATTTGTTGGATATCACTCGGGCGTTCACTACGGTGAGCATACCATATTGTTGAATTTGTTTGGATGCGTACTAACCATTGAGCATCGACACTCGGAGCGTTTGATTGGTCTTAAAGACTTCAAAAGACGAGTTGTCATGTCACTCGTAGCATTTGATTGGTCGTACAGACTTCAAAAGGTGAGTTGACACTGCATTGCCTAAGTAGAGGCAAGCCAAAGTAGTGGCAAGCCTAAGCAGAGGCTATCTTGTTCGGACGTTGGGAAAGTAGTCCCCGTCATACTGCTGGCCTATTAAGGCTGCATGTGTATACACAACTTGTCATACTGCATTGACATGCATAACTAACCACATTTATGATATGTGATGAATTTGATATTGTGATGAATTGATCACTGGTCTGTTGATAGACTTGCCTGCTCACATGCAATAGTTCTATATTGTAGTGACTTGATTGTGGATCTATTGGTTGTTTTGTTTGTTCACATGCAATAGTTTGATATTGTAGTGACTTGATTGTTGATCTGTTGGTTGTTTTGGTTGCTCACATGCAATGCTTGATATACCATGCTGATTGTGTGCGGTCTATTAAGTATGTATATGTATATAAAAGCATGTTGTTGTATTATATATGTATATGTTGTTTGCATGCGACATAGCCTATAATAAACTCGTGGACAAAGGATTTACCCTTGCACTGTTGTTGGATTGGATGTCCTTATGGGTGTCACTTCCAGATGGAGTTCAAGACTGCACATTGCGACCGTCTTTCAGGAGCATTGAAGATTGAGCCAGTGGAGGAAGATTCCTCTGAGCACTTCGTGTTTGGTCTTGCTGAGCTGTTTCTCAGTAAGAGTTGTAGTTGTTGGCCAGCTTAGCTTAGGATTTTGTATTTGTTGTTTTGTAATTACTCTTTTCAGAAAACCTCGCCTTAGTGCGAAATGATTATGTTATGTGAAGTATTTTTTTGTGATGCATTATACTCTGATATTTGCAAAAGTCTGAATTGGCATCATTTAGAAAACTTTAGTACTCTATGTCTCATTTTGAAAAGGTTTTCAAAGGAAAGAAAATGAAAAAAAATTACTCCTATTTTTCCATTGCGAAATACATAAGAGTACTCTTTAACTGAAAGCATACAAGCATTAAATGTTTTCAGCATTAGATTGGGTTGCACTGTAGCGCTTCGGAAACGGGGTGTTACAACACCCGTAGTAGGTGTCACTTGAAGAAAAACATGCTCGCCTTCCTCAAACTCGAGTGGTCGTCTTCTTTTATCAGCATAACTTTTCTGTTTGCTTTGAAAGGTCTTCACCTTCTCTCTGATCTACTTAACCTTCTCAGTCGTTCGTTGCACTAACGCTGAGCCAACAATCATGCTCTCCCCATCTTGATACCAACACAGGGGTGTTTGGCACTTGCGTCCATACAATGCTTCATAAGGCGCCATTCCAAAGCTCGTGTAAAAATTGTTGTTGTAAGTAAACTCAATCAGTGGCAGTAAATTGTCCCAGCTTCCACAGTTATTGAGTGTGCTTGCTCTCAGCAAATCTTCTAGGCTTTGAATTGTGTGTTCTGTCTGTCCATCAGTCTGTAGATGATAAGCAAAACTTAGTCTAGTTTCGATCCAAGAGCTTCTTGCATAAATGCGATGTAAACTTCGGATCACGATCTGAAACTATACTCGACGGTACACCATGCAGTCGGATAATCTCCCTGATGTATAACTCTGTAAGCTTTTTTACGTTGCCGGTGGTCTTTACCGGTAAGAAATTTGCTGACTTAGTCAAACGATCCACGATTACCCAAATAGCATCAAATTTCTTCTGGTTTCTTGACAGTCCTACTACAAAGTCCATAGAAATGTTGTCCCATTTCCACTCAGGCACGTCAAGCGATTGAACCATTCCAGCAGTCTCTGGTGCTCTACTTTAGCTTTTTGATAGGTTAAACACGAAGCAACATAGTCAGCTACTCATCTCTTCAGTCCAAGCCACCAAAATCTTTGCTTCAAATCCTGGTACATCTTCGTTGTCTCGGGGTGAAGACTAAGTTTGCTCTTGTATGCTTCGTCCAAGATTGTCTTTCTTAGTTCATCGTTATCTAGCACGCAAATTCTCCCTTTGATTCTGATGATGTCATCTTGTCCTATGGTAAACTCACCTCATTTGCCTTGATTAATCAGTTCTCTCTTCTCCTTCAACAGTTCATCTGCAACTTGTAGTTCCTTAATCTCTTCCAATAGTCCACTGGTTACGGTAATCCTTCCACAACTCATCTTCCCTGGAGAAAATTCCACCGTCAAGTTCAAATCACAGAAAGCTTCAAGTAATTCCAATTGCTTCACCATCAGTCCGGCAGTGTGATTACTCTTTCTACTCAATGCATCAGCTACGACGTTCGCCTTTCCTGGGCGATATTGCAATGTGAAGTCATAATCCTTCAAAAATTCCATCCAACGTCTTTGCCTCATGTTCAGCTCCTTCTGATCGAATAAATACTTCAGGCTTTTGTGGTCACTGAATACATCGAATGTCCATCCATAAAGATAGTTTCTCCAAATCTTCAGCGCAAATACAACTGCAGCAAGCTCCAAATCATGTGTTGGATAGTTCCTCTCATGGTTCTTCAGCTGTCGCGAAGCGTAAGCTACGACTCTCCGATGTTGCATAAGCACGCATCCTAAACCTTGGTGAGAAGCGTCACAATAAACTTCGTATGGTTCGTCAGATTGCGGCAGAACTAAGACTGGTGACGATGTCAAACGTTCCTTTAATAGTTGAAAACTTGTCTCGCACTTCTCGGTCCAAGCAAATGGTTGACCTTTCCTTGTCAGTTGCGTCAATGGTGCTACGATCCGAGCAAAGCCTTCAATGAATCTCCGATAATAACCAGCTAAACCTATGAAACTCCGGATCTCAGTCACAGTCTGCGGTTGTTCCCATGCTAACACTATCTCTACCATGACAGGATATATAGCAATTCCTTCTTTCGAGATCACATGTCCCAAAAACTTCACTTCGTCAAGCCAGAATTCGCACTTGGATAGGTTGGCGTACAAATTCTTCTCACGCAAAATCTGTAAAACTTGGTGTAGATGCTCCTGATGGTCTTCCAGACTCTTCGAATAAATGAGAATGTCGTCGATGAACACAATGACAAACCGATCCAGGAATGAATTGAAGATCCTATTCATATAGTCCATGAATATAGCAGGTGCGTTTATCACTCCAAATGGCATTACAAGGTACTCATAATGTCTATATCTGGTTCTGAACGCTGTCTTAGGAATGTCTTCAGTCGTAACCCTAATTTGGTGATAACCAGATTTCAAATCAATCTTCGAGAAAACTTTCAGCAGACGACAGTCTTTGATCACGTGTCCCAGCTTCTTGCAATTGTAACACACCTTCTCTTTTGAGCACTTGTCAGCCAAATGGTCCTTGCTTCCACAGTTATAGCAATGCAATTGATTCTTTTAGCTATTCCCAATGCCTTGTGCCATCGGGCGATTTCCCTTTACTCTATTTCCCTTTGTTTCCACGATCTTGGTTCCCTTGTTTAGATGGTCCTCCATCTCTCCTCTGTCTGTTGTTATTCGTTACTTCAACCTCTCTGTTTTTCTCCACCAATTGTTGGAAACAACAAATTCCTAACGGCAACACTGAATCCTGAATGTCGCTTCGTAAACCATTAACAAAGCTCTCACACATGTATTCTTCATCCACGCGCTGTTGCAAGAAACGAAAATGCTTAGCTAACGATTTGAACTTTGCAGTGTATTCCCCAATACTCCAGTTTCCCTGGTAAACTCTCAGAAATTCCTGTTCTTTCTCAATGCCAGCACTTTTGCGAAAATGCTTCTCCAAAAACTTGGCACGAAACGCTTCCTAGGTCACTTCCTGATGGTCGGCTTCCATCATCAACTTCGTCCCTCTCCACCAGTACTCTGCGTCTCCCAGCAACAGGTATGTGGCATAGTTCACCTTGACGTCTGCAGGACTACGAAGTACTTCAAATATCTTTTCCACTTCCTATAACCAGAGATTGGCTTGTTCTGGATCAGAATCCCCATAGAATTTTGGCGGGTCATCACGGCGAAAATCAATCAATCCCTTCGCCTCAGCAGTTCGTTCCACGTTGTTGCTTTTACAGGTCACGTTGTTGCTTCGTAGTCGTCTGCTGTGCTACCGCAGCAGCCATGTCAGTCATCGCTCGCACTACTTGGTCCATATTCTGGTTTCCAGCTTCAGGAACAGAGTTATCACGTCTAGGAGGTGCCATAAGTTCCTACAAGTCGAAAACCAGTCAGAACCCAACAACAATAATCAATCACCTTAGGTGACCGCACACAATTTCACACAATGTCACACCTGTTTCAACTTGGAAACATTCAGACAATCAACACAGAGTTCACAAAATCCTAGGCATATCAGACTCTTACCCGATAATTCCCAACAACCTAGGCCAACATACACTAAGCGGTCTAGTGAGAACCAAACTGTTCTGATATCACTAATGTAACATCTTATTTTCGCAAAAGGTTTTCTTTGAAAATAGCAGTGTTTTTTTTCTGACAAGTGTAATACTTAAGAATGAGAAACAACAACCATTTCTAAAGTAAAACATAACCAACATCATATTTATGCATCATAGCAGTGTCAAGGATCAGAGTATTTCGCACGCAGGTGAGTTCCAAAATATACACAAGTAGATGCTCAAAATAAAATACATCAGTCATATGAAGAACCCTAACACCTAGAGTTGACTCATATCTGTTATGCATCCTGGCAGCTCCTATCAAAGGACTTAGGCCCAAAAGTCATACTGTACAAAATACTAATCTAGAGTCTAACCAACTGATTCTATCTAACTATGTTGTCCCATAAGTAAACTTGAGACGCTTGCAAGGGGGAAACCCCGCACGGTAGGTCATTGACTCTGAGCTAGCAGGCCCCGATGCCTCTGAAGGATCCTCCTCCTCCTCCTCATCCTCACTATCAGTCAGTACTCTATCTCTTGCCACCCACTCCCTAGTGGTCCTACTCCCATTGTTTGGGTTTCCGGCCATAGGGATTGGAGGCAAGGGATAAAAGCAGTGAGGACAGTGAATACAAAATGAGGGAGGACTACCCTCAGGTGCAGCAGGTGCCACCAATGAAGCTGTCGGTATAGCAGAAGTAGTAGCAGTGACGATGGGAGGAGTTCCAGGAACTCCAGTCGAAGGTGGATGTGCACTCGAACTCGGCATCATGGATGGATGTGTAGGGTCCACGAATGGAAAGGTCTCAACAGTCGCCGTCGTCGATAGTGTAGTAAGTAGACCGTCTTACTGCTGGAACATACAGCAGTAAAGTACTCCCCTTTGTCGTCGGTCTCAATAACTATTCCCGAGTGTGTCAAATGCCCAGAGATAGGATTAACGACCCACGTCGAAGGGGTCTTCCCCTGAGGGAACTCATACGTCGTGTTTCCCATAAACCTCATCGGGATCGGTAACATCTAAGTATCGGTTCCAAGCATAAACATAAAACAAAAGAAATGCAAGGGTAAATTTCTTGTTCACGAGTTCATCACAGGCTAGTTACATACAAACAAGATATATATACATATAGTACATCGGCATGTCATTATATACATAAGCGTACTTAATAGGCCGCATACATCATTATAGTATATCAAGTATTTGCATGCGAGCAAAAAAATCAAACAACAAATCAATGATCAAATCATCACATATCAAAATGTGGTTAGTCATGCATGCCAATGCATTATGACGAGTTTGTGTATACACCTGCAGCCTTAAACAAGGTTAGCAGAGACGAGAAACTTTATTTCCCAACGTCTGAATCAAATTTCCCGGCCAAGGGTATAGCCACACATTAGGCTTGCCAAGCATTAGGCATTGCTACCACACAGGCAAGAAGTGACAACTCAGCCTTTGAAAGTTCATAAGACGGTCAACGCTCCGAGAGTTGATGCTCAATGGTTAGTATATATTTTAATTAATTAATACGGATCGACGAACTCCCAACTCACACTACTTAATAAATTTTCATGCTTACAATTCTTATGTTATCTAAGTGAGGTTGTACCAAAAATCACTCATTTAGCCTTGGGTCGTTGGAACCCTAATTTAATCGAATTCATCACCTACCATGGTTCCATTTCTAACTTATCTATAAGCTTTGGCTAGTCATACTACAATCCTCACGCTTATTTTTAAGTCAAAATACCTTTAACAATTTACTTATGAAATCATATTTTCGGCATGTGAAATCGCATCCGATTTACCAATGTAAATTGTCAAACTGATCAGCAATTGATCGTCGCATTATTAATTAACTCATACCACAATAACAAATTTTTGCATACCTCAATCAGTTTAAATTCAACAACAAATTAAACATGATTTAAGCCATTCAATACCATTCATTGTTGTCACTTAAGGCTAAACAGAACATGCTACAGCATTTCACACAGCATTAAACAATTCAACATACTACAGCATGTTACAGCATCACCACTAACACTTCATAATACTAAAGTTACTACCACAATTATTCATTCAATCAAACCACATAACAAACAAAGCAAAGAGCCTAAACTCATTATATAGAAATTTCCCTTACCTTGAACAAGCTTCAGATAAGGAATTTCCAACGCGTCACCGAAACGTACCTCGCTCGAACCTTAACAATTCAACTTAACAAAATTAGAACCAAAGACCCAAGTCCTAAGACTCTATAGCAGCCACGGTTTTAGGTCCTAAAAGGCCTAAAATCTTGCTAACTTAACCGTATTTGGATCACACCTAATCATATGCCATGTTACAAGTTCAAGTCAAGCAAGTTTTGAAACTTTCATTAACTCTACATACTTAGAAAAACTTAAACCAAGTTTTTACCAATTGGAATAGTGTTTTTACCAATTGAATAATGTTTTTCCAAATTTGAACTATATTTAAAACCATATAACATGCCATGAAAATTATAGAAATAAGTTTGTGACAAGATCAAGAAACAATCTTTGAAACATAAACTAAACCTTTTCCAAAAATCACACTTCTTTGAATTGTTTTACTAAACCAAATTCTTGACCAACTTTACACAATTTTAAGGACATAAAACAACTAAAAACAATGTTTAAAAATAACATGAGGACCACAGTTTTGGTGCCCTAAAACAAACCCAAAGTTTTCAACTTTTCACTTCCAAAACAAATCATTTCAACACATTTAAATCCTTGAACCTTAAACTAACTTCCTCAACACTTAAAACACTTTGAAGACAATTTAAAACATCCCCCAAAACCTGCTTAGAAGCCACGGTTTTCCAGTCCCCATTTACAAACAATTTATTTTTCCAGAACCTTGTAAACATGCATAAATGACTAGTATCCAAACATACAACTTATAAACCTTCAAGAACTAATTCCAAATCAACAAAAATAACTCAAGGCCAAGACTTAGAACGGCCCCAAAGTTTCGGCCAAAATAGGGGTTCGGGCTTTTTCAACTTTAAACATCAAGAACAAAGCTAACTATGGAAGAAAAACAAGGGTTACAAGGCTAATCAAGCATTTCTAGCAAAAACAAACTTCTAAACTCAAAAACAACTCTTAAATCCATCAAAACCCATATCATGGAACTTAAGAGAGACAAGGGAAGGATCATAGAGATTACCAAGAGATTAGATGATGATTGAACAAGGATTGAGAAGAAAGGAAGTAATGATGCAATCTTGATCACCAAAACTTCCAAAACCAATACTTTCCCTTTCTAGAAATTTTCTCAAGTTTTCATCTCCAATGGAGGAATGAAGGGATGAATGTGGCTAAGAGAGAGGGCCACAAAATCAGCTAGGACTTGGAAGGAAGGAATTTTGTTCATTTACTTGGAAACTAACCAATTAAGTCCTAAACTAACTAAACTAACTACCTACCTTTTACTTAATCACCAATCACCACTTGACACTTGTAAAAGAACCTTCTAAGACCTAGTTCAGCTGCCCTAGTGGCTGGATGAACCGTCCCTCAGCCCTAAATATCATGATATTTTCATTTTGTCGCGTTCTCGCTCGATCGGGTGTGCGGCGTTTCACGTCTATTAGGGTTTTTGTACTAAAAACCCCAAAAATAATTCTAATTATAAGTCCACACTCAAAAATTATTATTTAGCCAAAATGTTCCTCATAACATGAGAAAAGTACCCACGTATCTCATTTTCTCAAAATGCGAACCGAAAAGTCGCAATTAGGCAGTTTCTTGGCGTAGTAAATACCCTATATATTTTCTGATGCCCAAAAATTCCCAAACAAAATTTAATAAATCATAAATATTTGAAAATTATTAGATCTCAAATTTTATAAAATTTGGATCACGTTTGGGCAGGTTTCAGTCAAAACTCGCCCTATAGTTCAAATTCAGCGTTTTATGGTAGAATTCAAACATTGAAAGAAAAACCCTAAATTAATAATAACTATTACTCCCTATATCTCTTATCAAATAGAGCAAATCAAACACCAGGATTATTCACATAGCTTTATTAACGGATAAGTCGTATTACGAACTATAGAAAACAGATAAATACTTAAATAGTTAAACACTGAAACTTAGGGTGTCACAAATATGATGTTATATTAATGGGAATGACTGTTGAATTTGTAAAGGTTGAAGTTAGAATGGATCGGAAGTGGATGTCTGCTAATTGTTTGTCGAAAGAATATAGTGATGGAGTGCAAGATTTTGTTAGGTTTGTAGTTCAGCATGAAAAAGAACTAGACATGAGTAGAATCGTATGTCTTTGTTTGAGTTGTTGTTATGGAGGCCGGGTTAATATTCTGGAATTGGAAGGACATCTAGTGAGCAATGGAATTGATCAGAATTATACCTATTGGACAAAACATGGTGAGAAAAGAGGTGAATCTTCTAATATGGGGAAGAGTGAGAAATATGCATCAGATGACGCCAATACAAATGCATATTATGGCGACCGTTTTGAAGAGATGGCAAATACGGTTAAAGAAGATCTCCGTGATTGTCCTCAAATGTTTTAGAAGTTATTAAGTGATGCGAAGAAGCCGTTGTATGAGGGTTGTACGAAGTTCACGAGATTATCGGTGATGTTAAAGTTGTATAACTTGAAATCGGACAATGGATGGACTGATAAGAGCTTTACGGACTTACTCACCTTATTGAAAGATATGTTGCCGGATGATAATGTGCTTCCTGGTCGGACATATGAGGCTAAATAAATTTTATGCTCTATTGGCATGGGCTATGAGAGGATACACGCTTGTCCTAATGATTGCATTTTATTTAGAACTGAATATGCATCATTAAATTCATGTCCTAAATGTAAAGCCTCACGGTATAAGAATTTAATGATGCATATTTAGTTCTAAATAAAATGCAATCATTAGGACAAGCGTGTATCCTCTCATAGCCCATGCCAATAGAGCGTAAAATTTGTTTAGCCTCATATGTCCGACCAGGAAGCACATTATCATCCGGCAACATATCTTTCAATAAGGTGAGTAAGTCTGTAAAGATCTTATCAGTCCATCCATTGCCTGATTTCAAGTTATACAACTTTAACATCATCGATAATCTCGTGAATTTCGTACAGAAGATGCAAAATATTTGACATGGCATGAGGATGAAAGGATTAAGGATGGCATGCTGTGGCACCCGGCAGATTCTCCACAATGGAAGAAAATTGATATTGAGTATCCTAATTTTGGGAAAGAACCAGAAAACCTAAGAATTGAATTGTCTACAGATGGGTTTAACACGAATGGTGTTCAGAGTAGCTCTCATAGTACATGGCCAGTGATTTTGGTGATTTATAACCTACCTCCATGGCTATGCATGAAGCGCAAATATATGATGTTGTCTATGTTAATTTTTGGGCCCAAACAACCAGGAAATGATATAGACATATTCTTGGTGCCTTTAATTTAAGACTTGAAGCAAATGTGGGAGACGGGTATAGATGTGTACGATGGGTATAGAGAAGAAAGTTTCATCTTGAGGACTATGATCTTTGGTACAATTAATGATTTTCGGGCATACGGTAATTTGTCTGGATACAGTACCAAAGGCCAGTGTGCATGCCCTATTTGTGATGATGGTTCTGATTGGATGCGATTAGAACATGGTAAGAAGAATGTCTTCCTTGAGCATCGTAGGTTTTTTCCTGAAAAGCATCATTATCGGTCGTGGAGGAAAGCATTTTGTAACGACCCGTTTCCGGACCGCTACCGAGCTACACTAAACCTGTATGCGATGCGTTTTAAAACGGTACTTTTGTGCCCTTCAGAAAAATGCTGTATTTATTTTTTTTTTTTTTTTAAATAAGAAGAATGATTCCCGCATACGCACTCAGAGTCATTACAGCGTTTTCGAAACATGGTGCATAGAAACTCGAGACTAAGCACAGAATAACAACATACATATACATAATATAGATAGTCACCTGATCAATGTACACAAAATAGGGACATAATAAAATGCAAGGAAAATACACCTAAGGTATGACGACCCTCTACGGGTGATCATACCCCGGGGTTACTCCCGGCAGACACCCGCAGGTGCTCCAAAAGTAAACCACCACCTACCACGAGCTCAAAATAATAATCGCCTGACCAGTCACGACATACTGCTTTTAAAAAGAGACACAACTACAGTCATCCATAAGATATATATATGATTATCCAAAAGGAAATGTCACACAACAAATAACTATTCGTAACGCACTACCCATCACGACAATTAGAAGTCATCGCCGGATTCAGAAGGGGTACTCCTCGTCGCCATTCATCGTCGGGTCCTCGCGTCCTTGCTACCATCTAGGTAACCATCATGGATTGAAGGCACCACGGAAAGGGTCAACTTCTCAACAAATCAAGATAATCAAGGCATAAGGAAATAAGCAAACAACAATGTATATCATTCACCAAACGTGACTCAACTCTCTCACTCTAGACTTGACTCGACTCACGACTCATTTTCTCTCCACTCGACAATTATTAGAAAGCGACGCAGATCCATCAATCGACATACCACCGTAGTAGCCTTGGGATCTTTCGCTTCTCCCTAGATATGCACGTATGCCGGTTCCTCTACGCCGCGACGCCTAGTCAATCTCCAGTAAACAAAAGGGGACCTAGCACTTTAGTTATCCGGTCACGGCTCAAAACGTCATAACGACTCACGACTCTCTCACTCGATGAAACGACTCTCCGCTTACAATATTCAAAGAGTTGACGCATAAGATTACTTGACCGCATATCAAATAAAGAGAGCATGCTTAATATTAAGAAAACGCACCGACATTTTAAGCAATAAAACACCTGCATGAAGAAACGCAATTCAACAAAGAACACGCAATTCGCAAAGATATATTCAATCTCATATCAAATAATGCATAACTCAATCATATCACAACATTACATGCTCGACAAACAAATCAAGGAATCTATCCTCTCGCAACTCAATGGAATTAACAGAGAGGAACATACAAGTGTGGGGGTTGGGTTCAGGAGACCAACCGCATATGACTTTCGCCGCCCACGAAGACTCGGATAAATGTTCGACCTCACGACAACAAAACGAAGGGGTTCAAGACCTAAATTCGAACTCGTAGAGTTCTCAGACTTCTTCGTATTTAAATAAAGCATTTAAATACTAAAAATAAAATCTAAACATATCTAGAAGTTGCCCTTACCTCGTTGCTACCGTCGCTCCTCCTACGTCTTTGGTTCCACATTGCTCGGTCTCCAAGTCACGCTTTCCTATTACCAAATACAACTTAGTACTATCTAGGAATTCCAGTTACACTTAAGCTCTCAACTTATCCATTTCCTAACCAACTCTCAAACAAGCGTTACAAATTATTAACGTCTAAATAAATGTAGTTTTTTTTTTTTTTGAATTAAAACATTTCTAGGAAGTAACATAAGCATAACAATTAGCAATTTAGGAATGTTAACTTGCTTGAAATAAATAAAGATTTTGAAACTAAAAGCCTTTCTTGAACATTCAATCAACACCAAATAATAGCCCTTTCTCATAATTTTCAAAGCCTTATCACCTATCAATGTAAAACACTTACTTACTTAAAAACCTTAAGCATATATAATTAATTCACATACTTGTAACAATTAACCACATAAGAAAATTCAAGTCATGAAAGTATGTAAAGCAACTTTTTCTTTTATTCAAACCTTTTCAAAAGTCCCAAAAATATTTTCTAAATACCAATACAAGCATCAACTTCAAGTAATACATTAAGCACAATTTAAACATATCAAAGGTTATGTTTCTAAACATTTTCCTCAACTAAATTAGTGTCATTTTTCTCAATTCTTTTTCAATCATGCTTTAAAACAATAAAGCAACAAATCATATTAGAATTTAAAGAACCAAAATGATCAATTCCCTACATGCCATTCTAGTCCCTCAAGAAGCAATTTTGCATATACATAGGCTAACACCTATACTAACACATGCATATCAATTTCAATAACCTTAAAAATACTTCTAAACACTTAATAAACCATCCAATACATAACCAAGCATCATGGCTACAAATTAACATGGTTCAAGAATTAAAAATAACTAAACTAGCATGTTATAATTAACTGATTTTCTTACTAAAACTTCCAAAACATTGCCAAGATTTCCAGCATGCACTGTCTGTTGAGTTTATCATCTTTGAAGATTCAAAACTCAGCTAAAAATTACCAAATTAAATAGACAAGTTCCTAACATACATATAGACAACATACAAGTGGTCCCATGCTAAAATAATATGCCAATTTTTCCTACGAAACCCAAACAGAATCTGATTTCAGAACATCAGCAGAAAATAAGATTTCCAGCACAGCAGTTAGAGAAAAATCTCAACGAGCAGCTAAACATGCTTTACAAATTCTACAGTTATTATTGCAGATAGGCAACTCATATATGAACAAAATGAAATTGGTTCCATTCGAAAATTCGAATCCTAGAATTCAAGAAAAATCATTCACTGAGACTGATTTACACAGGATTCTCGAGCGACACCCTAACTGTACTACAAGCATTCCAGAATTTATTTCACATAGTAAAACTTATCGAAATGCAACAAATTTTGATATGCAACATCTCAACACATATTGGAACACCTGAATATTTTTATTTTCGCAAGAATCATCACATAATAGTACATTTCAATTTAAAACAGAAACAGATTTTTGGAAAACGCTGTAACATCAATACATGCAGATTTTATCACATTTGAACCATCCTATGATCTCAATTTAAACTACACATATAGAAACA
Organism: Calophaca sinica; assembly: GCA_037113605.1. Taxonomy (NCBI): domain Eukaryota; kingdom Viridiplantae; phylum Streptophyta; class Magnoliopsida; order Fabales; family Fabaceae; genus Calophaca; species Calophaca sinica. The sequence goes on along the minus strand of CM073730.1, from coordinate 82,979,809 downwards.
CAACCCAAAGTAAATAACACAACAATTTCCAAATCATTTTCAAATACCACTTCCAACATCAACATCAAGACAAATACTATTCCTAAATTAAGCACATTTTTCTTTCAAAAATAACAAGTTATGTTCAAGACTAGTCCATAAGGTTCATAGTTTCACTTACTCCAATTTAATTCTAAAAACAAGAGTACTTTTATTTAGGCCAATTCCAGCAATCCTCAAAACAACTAACCCATGCCATAATCATGTTAAAATTTTAAAGAACCTCTTGATCATTTAATAAATCATCTAACATGTAAGTAAACACCCTAGCTACAATTTCTCATGATTCAAGAATGTAAAATAAACTAAAACTATCATGTAAAGTCTATTTAATTTACATTACAACTTCAACAAGCATCATACAACTTCTAAACACTCAATTTAAACAACAATTTAGTTGATTCAAGAAGATCACAACAATTTCCCCTCTTTCACCACTTAGGGTTTTGCCCTAAAGCATCAAGAAAAGGGATTAATGATGTCTCATTTCTTCTTAGTCATCAACCAACAACAAACAACAACACAATCAACAATTAATTAACATTAAAACAACAAATTAGATCAACACCAAGGAGGGGCTGTTGGGCGCTGTTTTAGGGCTTGAATGAGGGTGAGAAAATTCTGATTTCATTCTCATTTAATTGGTTAGAAACATAGGTAATGATATAGGGAGAATAACCTAACATTTTGACAAGGTTTGGAAACAAAAGTCAAGTTCAAAAGGGGAGGGGGCTGTCGCGATTAAAACAGAACCAAGGGGAAAGAAAAATTGATTTTTCCTTACTTGGATGGTGTAGATGATGAAGCAATAGATAGAGGAGATTATCTAGAGCAACTTTGGTGAAGAACACTTGCTCAAAAACTCAAAGGATGAAGAGGAATCATCAATGGAAGCTGAAAACCCATGGAAGAAGGAAAGAAAAATGGAGAGAGCAAGAGAGGTGGGGGCTGTCACGCCAAATGGTGGAGAAGAGGAAGAACTATGTTGAGGAGAAGATTTGAAGTATCTTTGATGAAGAAATGTTGCTCAAAAACCCAAAGGATGTGAAGTTGTCTTCAATGGCACTTGTAAACTCATGGAGAAGAAAAGGGAAATGTTGAAGAGGGTTTGGGAAGGGGGTCTCGTGAGGCAGCTGCTGGTGGGGGGTTTTTACCCTTCACTTGGCTTAAATAACTAACAACTAAGATTAGTAATAATAAAAATAATTTAAGTAATAGTTTTAAAATAAAAACTACACATCAAATGACACAAAAATCACTTTTAGAGATGTCAATCCCATCACTCATTCTACCCATCTAATCTCACTTCTCTCAAGGTTACCCTCTAATCTAAAGTTTTAAGATTTAGAAACACGGCGACGAGAAACCGAAAACCGAGTAGTTTCTCGCCGGAAAAATCCCGGAAAATTAACTTGCGAGGAATTAATTCTCCGCGTGATAATATTATATCATAAATAATAAAAACATCACAATCACTTAAAAACACTCAAAATAAGTTACGATTCGATTTTCATCGAAATCGGGCTCATTTAAATTTTATCTCAAGTAGAATCGCGGCGATTTGAAACGCGATTTAAATTTCAATAAAATATTTCGACAACATTCAAACCATAAATTAATATTAAAATATTAATTCTCATTTATTTTAGCTCTTGATTTAATTAAATCACTTTCTTAGGGAGCAAGTAATTGCTTTAATAAAGCATAATTACAACAAAATATACTAATTAACACTAAATAACGTTCGTAAAAATACGAGTGTTACAGTCTCGGCACGAGGTCGATCAGGGTGCTTGTGCAAGCGCACAAGGCTTTATCACGAGCTCGTGCACGCGGTCTCCTTAGCTCGACATGCGACCTCCTCAGCTCGGCATACGACCTCAGCACGCGACCTCATCAGCTCGTGTACGCGGTCTTGGCACGAAGTCGATCTCTTCATCAGGTGTTACACATTTAATGGGAATACTGAAGAACGTAGAGCTCCTTTGCCCTTGACGGGTGCACAACTGTTTGAAAAGGTAAAAGATTTGAGTGTTGAATTCAGGAAACCTTTTGTGGGAGAGCTTGTCACACGAGGGTGGAAGAAAAGGTTGATTTTCTTTGAGCTGCCATATTGGGAGTCATTGTACGTGAGATATTTCATTGATGTGATGCATGTTGAAAAAAATGTCTTTGATAGTGTCATTGGTACCTTACTCAATGTGCCCGAGAAGACTAAAGATGACATCAATGCAAGGCGGGACTTGGTTAGTATGGAACTGAGACGGGAATTGGGACCAGTAAAAAATGGGAAACTACATACATATCTACCTCCAACTGCTCATACTTTGTCTAGAAAAGAGAAAACGGTTCTATGTAAGTTTCATCATGGAGTTAAGGTTCCAGAGGGGTACTCTTCATACATTATGAACCTCGTATCAATGAGAGATCTAAAGTTAAAGAGTTTGAAGTCCCATAATTGCCATGTTCTCATGGAGAATTTGATGCCCATTGGCATACGATCCATTTTGCCCATCAAAGTACGGAATACCTTAACTAAACTTTGTTTCTTCTTCAAGGAAATCTACAGCAGCGTGATTGACCCAGGAAAGTTGCCACCATTGCAAACAGAAATTGTTTTGATTTTGTGTGAGCTTGAGATGTATTTCCCATCTTCATTCTTTAACATAATGATTCATCTGACAATTCATCTGGTTAGGGAGACACAATTGTGTGGACCAGCTTACATGAAATGGATGTACCCGTTTGAGCATTACATGAAGATATTAAAAGGGTATGTGAAAAACTGATCACGGCCAGAGGGTTGTATTGTTAAGTGGTACACAGTCAAAGAAGCTGTTGAATTCTGTTCCTACTACCTATCTAACGTTGCATGTAGCATAAGGATGCCGACATCTCGTCACACAGGAGAAAGCGAAGGGAAAGGGATTACTGGATGTAAAATATTGACTATATCAAGGCAACTGATGGAGCAAGCACACTTATATGTTTTACACAATGCCGATGAGGTTGAGTCCTATGTTGTGAAACACAACAAAATTCTCAAGCGTATGTACATAGATAAGAATCAAAATTGGTTAACAAGAGAACACAATCGGTGTTTTATAACGCGACTAAGAGATCACATTTCTGAAAAGTTTAATGCAAATCCTAGCTCAATTTCAAAAAGATTGAGATGGTTAGCTAAAGGTCCAGCTATACATGTTATCTCTTACACCAGTTATTTGATTAACGGGTACACATTCTATACAAAAGAACATGATGATCAGAGTAAAATGCAAAATAGTGGGGTCACTCTTGATGCTCAAGCTATGCATATCTCAAGTGCCAAAGACAAAAATCCCATTTATGCGAATATGTCATACTTCGGGGTCATTGAACACATATAGAAGTTGGATTATGCGATGTTTCGGGTGCCTGTGTTCCAATGTAAGTGGGTTGACAATAATTACGGTGTAGAAATAGATGACTTGGGGTTCGTACGGGTGAATTTCAATAAGTTGGGATATAAAGATGACGCTCATATTTTAGCATCACAAGCTCGACAAGTGTTTTATGTCACCAAACCATCTGATATGAATTAGTCCGTTGTTTTGTTGACTAACAAAAAAATTGTTAATGGGATTGATGATCAAGTAAATGAAGATGTTGATATTGAAGATGACCCGTTCGTTGCGATACAATCACTGTTTGGTGAGGAAAGTACATCAACAAAGGATGATACATATATTAGACATGATCATAAAGATGGGCTTTGGACCAGTCAGAGGAAAAGAAAAAGGAAAAGTAGATTGTGTTTTTTTAGTTAAATGACTATGAATTATGTATTGTTAAATTACTTGTGTGTCTAATTACTTGTGTCTAATTTTTTTGCAGATAGATAGATGGAATCAAATCCTTGTTCGTAATTGGTTTGGCGTCTCATGCACTTTGACTCAATCTTATGTTATCAAGCTGTAAGATATATACCATCAATCTCTGGCTAGTATTTTTTCTTCTTCTTTTTTGTGAGGTGTATTGTTGCTATTTGACATGAATTTCTAAGTTACTATGTAGTAGTAGTTAGATGTATGTTGTAGGCTCGTGTGAGGCATTATTTTGGTTGGCATTGTTTTTTGTAATTATACAGGTACTTATGTTATTTTGGAATGTCCATGTTTTAGGGGAGATTCTACCAAAATTTTGGTAGAAATTGTATTGGCCGGGTTTTAAGAATTATCAGTAGCTGTAATATATACTGCTACTGTGAAGAAAAAAAAGGAGATAGCTAGCGCTTTCTGAAAGTGCTATGTATTGTTGATAATACATAGCGCTTTTTCAAGGAAGCGCTCGCGAAGTTCCGTTAATAGATAGCGCTTTCTTGAAAAAGCGCTATCTATTATTAACAATAGATAGCACTTTTTCAAGGAAGCGCTATCGATTCTGATTTTCGCTAGCGCTTATAAAATGCTGTCTTTTTTATGCAGATCACTAGCGGCTGAATAGGAAGCGCTTTTAAGCGCTAGCGAAGGAAAAAAAATAAGCACTATCTATTTCGTTTTATGTTGTAGTGCTTCCCTTCTTTCTTCCTCTTCTTCTCTCCCTCTATCTTTTCTCTTCTCACTCCTATGATCTCTCCCTCACAAGGAAGAGAATATGTTAGAGGAGGGAAAACAAGAAGAGAAAATGAGTGAATGGTGAATGTTGAATTGAAGCTTATCAACGGTTGTTGCTGACTTCAAGTAGTGATCCGCGTGCTTTCAAACGGACCAATAGAAAGCCAAAGTGCAGTTAGACTTTCTACATCGGTTAAAAGTTTACCCGACGTACAAAGTCTACTTTCTACGTTGCTTAAAATTTTAACCGATGTAAAAAGTTTTCAAATAATTTCAAAAATGTCAATGCCTCACTTTTTACATCAGTTAAAAAGCAACAAATGTAAAAAATCTAGTTTCTACATTGATTAAACATTTAACCGATATAAAAAGTAAGCAATTAATTTCAAAAAAGGCCATTGCTTTACATTTTACATCAGTTGCTCATTTAACCGATTTAAATTGCCATCGTAGAATCCGTTTTTCACACTAGTGCCTTTTCGCTCAAACAAATCCACGAATCAAAGGTTGGAGGGATATAGGACTTTATTACATTAAGAGAGACGAGAATATGGTTATTTTTGTGTCATAGGGTGGTCCTATCCCTATATTGATCTTCATCACTCTTTCTAATACTCTAAACTAATGGACTTAATACCCAGTTACATAAAAAACTTGAAGTTATTATTTAATTCTAAAAGTATTTAAAATATGCTTATTAACTTAATTATTTTTTTATACTGACTAATTAAATTGCTGTAATTTTTTTTTATTTTCTTGCACTCTAACTTATTTATTTCATGTTTCTAACATTTTATTTTATGCAAACTAACTAATTATTATTCTATTTCTAACTTCTTTAACTCCTGCAAACTACTACTAGAAAAAGTTGAAATAGCGACAAAAATTAGAGACAAAAAAATGAAATTGGTCTCTAAATTTGACGTCGCAGCACTTAGCGATGGAATTAGAGACAAATTTTTTCTTTTTTAGTTTCTAAATTTTCGTCGCTATTTCATCTTTTTCTAGTACTGTTTATTTTCTAGTATCTAACTATTTTATTTTCTATATAATATTTATTTTAATTCTATCAATTTATAATAAGTTATTATTATATTATATTATGCGAATATAATATATACATATACAATATATATAAAAATATCTAAGTTATGTTCAAATTAATTAGTTATTCTTCTTTTTTCTACTAATTTAATTATTATATTGTATTATATATATATATATATATATATATATATATATATATATATATATATATATATATTACCATCAATAACTTTTAAGTTATTCTTTGATATTAATCTTATTACACTATACAAACAATATATATATTTTACTTATATCTATTAACTTTTATGTTTTAAATTATGTATTTGAAACACTTATATTGACTTTCTGCTTTCTAATGATTTTTTTGTTGTTGATATCTTAACTCTTTCAATATCTCACTCTATCCTATGAAAATCATCAACTAATACTTTTTGAGTCTCATATGCCTTGTTTATACAATTTCTCAATTAATGTTGTGCCGTCAAAATTAATTGCTATTCTCAGAATATTTATTTTTTAGTCAAAACTTTTCCCCGTGGCATTCCGAGTATTATTGTGAATTTTAAATGCCCTAAAAAGTATTTTTTGAAATATATGGCATGTCGTTTGCATTTGGCCTATTCGTGGCGGTCATAAGCCAATTTGAACTATTCCAACGTTATCTCTATGTAATTCAGCATTGGTTGTAGAGTGTTCCGGTATAGCTTTATTGTGCACACGATTATATTTTTGGCTAGGAACATGTTCTCCCAATCGCTCTATTTATATATAAACAAATAAAAAAAGGGACATACCTCTCCATGGAGTAGATGTTTCTATGGGCCATCGTGCATAGCATATTGTGAAAACTTTCTCTCTTTTAGAGCCCTTGCGAAAGTATCTGCATCATACATCATTCTATGTGGCATGTATGCGTCTTTACATTATAAAGTGTTTCACTACGTCTAACTTTGTTTTATGTTTCTCTATCATTTATATGTAATAAATATTCTTACCCCTTCTTATTTTCGTTTGTGAATGATTTCAAAAAACATGTTAGGAAATGATCGTTCGATGAAAAGTAGAGTTATCTCGAAGAGCATAGTATAGCATTAGAGATGTGTGGCAGATGGGCTAATTAGAAGGAATCTATGTTAAGCAAAGGAAAGATTGAACTAGTTTAGAGAGATTATATCTGTTGTTTTGTATTGTTAAGAGTTGTACTAGAAACATTGTGTATATATGGATTCATATGCACATATGACTTAAATGAATTTAATTGTTTCATTTAGTTATAGACATTATATTTGTAGTATGCAAAAAAATATTAGAAATTACGTGATAATTTAAGAGCGTCACATAATACAAATATTAAATAAAAATTATTATTTAAAAAAAATACAGATGTTACCATCGGTAATGTTAATTTTAAATAATTTTCTAAAAAATATCTCTTTCATTAACGACAAGGGCCATCAGTAGTGTTAATTTTAAAGTTTTTTTTTTAAAAAAAAAAGCATTTTGGTTGTCATCGAAAATGTCATTTTTTCTTGTAGTGGGATTGGGTTTTTTAAGAGGGGATATGGTACGTAAAGACCATAATAGCATATTGTAAGCCTTTGCAATCTAACGGTTTAGAATAAAATAAAATGTTATTCATCATGGACAACCTATGATGGTGCACTACAACAAATTCTGCAAAAAATGGCACTCCTTTAAGTAGCGCTTGGTACAAAAAATGTTACTTTAGGTCATACCGAAACAATAAACAATGCTTATAATATTAAGCGCTTTTTTTTTTGTTTTCACAATAATCAGCGCTTAATCCTTTGAGCGCTATTTTAGCTCCAAATACTAAAAAAAATCAATTGACACAATAATCAGCGCTTATAACGTCAAGCGCTATTTTTGGTCATATAAAAGATAATCAACGCTTTAAACCTATAAGCACTTTTTTTTGTCATATACACAATAATCAGCGCTTTAAACCTATAAGCGCTGTTTTTTGGTCATATACACAATAATCAGCGCTTTAAACCTATAAGCGCTGTTTTTTGTCCATATATTAAATAAAATCATTTTTCCCTCCTCTCTCATTTTGCGCACGTACTGTATACCTCAGCCTTCTCTTTGTCTCGCAACTCAAACGTCCGGCATGCTTCTTTCCCTCACCTGAAATCGGGCATCGCCATCCTCACCATGCTCCCAGACGTCGCCAGCACCGGCTCGGCCTCCGCCGTCCCAAGTCTGTGTTCCTTAAGTCCGTGTTCGCATCCGTTTCTAGGTATCGCCACTGTCTCCATTTTGGTTCCATTTTCTGTCTCGATTCCACAGGTTTATGGTTCTGTTCGCGTCCCAAGTTTATGGTTCTTTTCAATTCTACAAGTTTATGGTTTTGTCTCGATTCAACAAGATTTTGGGTCTATTTGATTTTGTTCGATTTTGATGTTGTCCCATTGCTGTTTGTGGTTCTGTGTTACTTTTTTAGGTTTTACGCTGTTGGGTCTTCGTGGTTCCACATTGGGTCTGTTTGTGGTTCGATTTTGGGTCTGTTTGTGGTTCAAAATCATTTATTCTGTGAAGTGCTACTGCTGGTTCTATTGAAGTGCTGCTGGTTCGTGTCTGTTTTGTGCTGCTGGTGGTTCTATTGAAGTGTTGCTGGTTCGTGTTGTTCTGTGTTACTCTCAGGTTTTACTTGCTTTTTTAGGTTTTACTTGTTGTTTGTTTGTCCCACTGTGGTCCTATGTCAATGACGAGATTACATTTTTTAATATTTTGATTGTTTGGTTTTCGAAGGAACATAAAGTAGAGAGACTAAACTGTGCAGCTTTAGCATGTTTTAAGCTTTGATTGCCATGTTGTTGTGTTTCACACTCTTGTGATTATTCTGATTTTCTATATAGAATCTAAATTTGTGAGCTTCTTATTGTGAAAATAAAACAAGGGATTTGGGTTTGTGGAGTTTACTTTTTTGATTCTTTGGGATCTTTAAAGGGACTGAATAGTGAATACTTTTGGATCTAAATGTGTGTTGCTCTTTGATGGAACTAATGTGACATTGTCATGGTACTAGAGACATTGTTGATTGAATTTGAAATTTTCAACGTTAAATCATACACACAAGTTTAAATCCTATTTTTTTATTCTGGGATATGTTTCTGTGAAAATGAATTTATACATAACAGGAAATGTTTGCTTGTGGCTAGAAATACTCTGCATTAAAAAGAATTCATGTGCAAAGCAAAAGAATCTCCATTGTATGTTCACTTCAGATTTGATTTGCAATTAATGTGTAATTAGGTATATGTAAAAGCAAAAGAATGTTCAGAAATACTTTCTGTGGAGGACTTTGCTATTCTACTTGCAAGACATTTTCATCATTTTACAAGCTTATGAATGAAACCTGTATTCATAACGGGTTTAACTGATACCAATGAAACTTGTATTCAAGATTATGAATGCAAAATCTAAGGAATATGGAGTGCATACCTTTGAAAATATTTCAAGATTTCATAGATATTTGAATGCCTTTAATTTTGGGTTTAGAAACTAATATTGCTGTAAGTTCAAATTCTGATCCAACTTTGTCGTGGTTAGGAGTTGTGGAACTTGCTTTTGTTTTGTTTTTTTTTTTTTTGAACAATGAATTTTGGAATGTTACAGGTATTGTATATATATTTTGGAATGTCCATATTTTAGGGGAGCTCTGCCAAAATTTTGTTAGAATTTTGATCTAGTCTGTGTGTTGATTTTAAGAGCAGTGGTTGTTTTTGTCTTGCTTTATCTAAATGGGCTTTTTATATTGTTTTGCCTCTCAATCCATAGGTAAATATGGATCGAAAGTGGATGTCTGCCAATCGTTTGTCGAAGGAATATAAGGATGGAGTGAAAGATTTTATTGGGTTTGTAGTTGGGCATATAGAAGACCATAGTAGGATCGTTTGTCCTTGTTTAAGTTGTTGGTATACAAACAAAGTTAGTGTTAAGGAATTGGAATGGCATTTAGTGAGCAATGGGATTAATCAAACTTATACCTGTTGGACAAAGCACGGTGAGACAAGAGGTGAATCTTTTAATAAGGGGGAATAGTGGGAGATATGTGTCAGAGGACATCGCTACAAATACTTTTGATGGCGACCGCTTTGAAGATATGGTAAATGCGGTTGAAGAAGATCTTTGTGATTGTCCTCAAATGTTTGTGAAGTTGATAAGTGATGCGGAGAAGCCGTATTATGAGGGTTGTACAAAATTCACAAGATTGTAGGCAATGTTAAAGTTGTTGAACTTGAAGTCGGGCAATGGATGGACTGATAAGAGTTTCACGGACTTACTCGCACTGTTGAAAGATATGTTGCCAAATGATAATGAGGCTAAACAAATGTTACGCTCTATTGGCATGAGCTATGAGAAGATACATGCTTGTCATAACAATTGCATTTTATTTCGTAATGAATATGCATCGTTAAAGTCGTGTCCTAAATGTGAAGCCTCACGGTATAAGAAGGAAAATTCAGCTCCAGAGAAGGTTTTGTGGTATTTTCCCATAATTCCCAGATTCAGACATATTTACCGTAGTTTAGAAGATGCAAAAAACCTGACATGGCATGAGGATGAAAGGATTCAAGATGGCAAGCTACGGCACCAGGCAGATTCTCCTCAATGGAAAAAAATTGATATTGATTATCCTGATTTTGGAAATGAACCAAAAAACTTACGAATTGCATTGTCTACTGACGGATTTAACCCGCATGGTATTCAGGGTAGCTCTCACAGTACATGGCTTGTGATTTTGGTGATTTATAACCTACCTCATGGCTATGCATGAAGTGGAAATATATGATGTTGTCTTTGTTAATTTCTGGGCCGAAACAACCAGGAAATGATATCGATGTGTATTTGGCTCCTTTAATTGAAGACTTGAAGCAAATGTGAGAGATAGGTGTAGTGGTGTATGATAGGTATAGAGAAGAAAGTTTCACCTTAAGGGCTATGATTTTCGGCACAATTAATGATTTTCCAGCATATGGTAATCTGTCGGGATATAGTACCAAAGGTCAGTGTGCATGCCCTATATGTGAAGATAGTACAGATTGGATTCGGTTGGAACATGGTAAGAAGAATGTCTTCCTTGGGCATCGTAGATATTTGCATCCAAATCATCATTATCGGTCGTGGAGAAAGGCATTCAATGGGAATACAAAAGAACGTAGTGCTCCTTTGCCTCTGACAGGTGCACAACTATTTGAAAAAGTAAAAGATTTGAATATTAAATTCGGTAAACCTTTTGCTGGAGACCTTGCCACACGAGGGTGGAAGAAAAGGTCGATTTTCTTTGAGTTTCCATATTGGAAGTCATTATATGTAAGACATGTCATTGATGTGATGCATGTTGAAAAAAATATCTTTGATAGTCTAAGTGGTACCTTACTTAATGTGACTAGTGTAACACCCTCACTTTTGTGCTAGGATCTTATAATTCTTTGTGTGCATGATTATGCATTTCATGTATGTGGATGTTTTTAAATATGCTATTGATTAGTTAGAAGTCCAATAAGATTGGTACGGTGTGCGTATAGGCGAGTCAGGACACAAAACGGGCCGAAGACACGGTCCCAGGAGGCGCAGGGTGCCCAGACTAGAACTCGGGGTACACAGGCCTCACAGAGAGCAGGCGCAGGGCGCCCAGGGGATGCTGGCACAGGGCGCCCACAGCTGATAAGTGGCTGTGCATTTTTCCGCGTTTTAACTCGTTTTGGGCCGGTTCTGTGACCTCGTGTGACCCATTCTCGACCTGAAGAAGCAAGCCACGACCCCTAGACTTAACCTAGCCACTAAGCCTCAGTTCTAAAACCCTAAACATGATTAGAAGCTGCTCATAAGATCAATCAAAATAGAGAAAGTTCTTCTTTTTTCCCTTTTTCCAATTTTATGCTGTCAAAGGCTCTGAACTCAAAACTACACTAGGGAACTCGACTAGGGAGCATTGTTACTATGATTCTTACAGCCTCATTGAGAAGAATAGAAAGTGGTAAGCCTTCTAATGATAGCTTTGTTTTAAGATCAACGTTAGGATTCTAAACTATGATTTTTCCATTCCTAAACCCTTTCTCCTGTGTTTTTGGTGAAGAAAGCTTCACTAGGAAAAGAAAAGCTTGGTGTTACCTCATCCCATTCTAGGAGTACGAAATTCTCTTAAGGTAAGGGGTAATTGTTCTCTTCTAGTGAGTGTATGGAACATGGGTGAGCAATAGGGGTGTCCCAAGACCTCTATGCCTCGCGCGGTGACGAAAAAAGAGCACTATCGCCACTGTGATAGGAAGATACTTGAACCCTTCAATTGTTATTCTTGACTAGTGATATTTACTGTAACATGATGTGATAATTTCGTTGGATTGATGAATCTGGTGTGGTGATTGAGTCTTGATTGTTTATATGATTGTTACTCTTGATTATCCTTTTGTTCTTCAGGGAGGTAAAAGTCTTTGGTTATTGTCGATTTTAATTTGCTATGGTATGAACTCCTACAAGACTTGATAATATGCTATATTATTAGTGTTGTGTGCCTTGGTACTGATATGGTCAGTATTTAAAAGTATTGAATTGCCTAAACCACTAGTGTTGTTGCAAGGAATTAGCAGTGATGATGATTTAAAAGCGAGAATCTTTGGAGAGGTTAAAATGGAATCAAAGGTGAATCAAGTTAGGATTAATTATTTAGAATAATTGACATACGAGTAAACCATGCCTTGATAGAGGTTTTGAAGTGTTAACAAGAGAATTGAGAGTCAACGATAGTGATAAGTTAAGTTGTGCAGAAATTGTTTGCTGCCAAATGATAGGGTAAGGAATTTAAATAGCTAAAGGGTAAGCTTTTAGACTCTATGAATGTGTAATGACTAAGTATGGATCAAAGAACTCTAGACCATGTTCAACTAAGTTCTGAGGGACGTAATGGTGAGGCGTTAGGTCCCCGAATGGGTAGGAACCCTCTGTTTGCGACTTGGATGATAGGGGGCGCCAGGCGCCCAGTGACAGCCTGCACGCTTGTCGTTTCGTCGTGTTTCCTCGGGTTTCCGTGCTTAGGTTGGTATGTAAAGCCTAGGTAGGATATCTAAAGTTCATTTATGATGCCTAAGGATTTATTGATGTGATAAATTTTGAGAGAACTAATCTTTCTAATTTAAAACTTCACTTGGATATTATGTGCTTAATCGAAGTGGCTAAGAGCATTGAATGCTTCTGTTATTGGTTGAAGGCACTGGCTGACTTATAAACTTGTGTCCTGTTGTTGTTATTGCTACTCTATCGAAGATATTACGATAGAGGTCGATATTGTTAGACACCGCATTTGGTCATGTTCATGCATCCTGGTGTCGGCATTGTTGTTGTTGCTAGTAGGGCGTATCGGGCAAGGTATCCCGTGACGGGCGAGGTTTCCCGGTCCTACGGTTAAAATGGCGAATCGGACAAGGTATCCCGTGACGGGCAAGGTTTCTCGGTCCTACGGTTAATGGGGCGAATTGGGCAAGGTATCCCGTGACGGGCGTGGTATCTCGGTCCTGTTGTTATTGGGGCATTACGGACATGGCATTCCGAAACGGGCAAGGTATCCCAGCCTCGTTATAAATAGATCCACATACATATAGTTATGGTCCTAGATATACATCATTTTTCATGATAACATGTCTGGTTGTTTAGTTTTTGGTGGTGTACTTTAATGCTGTGGTTGATGTTGTGGCATATGATATTTAATTGTTGTGGTAACATCTTCATGACGTGGTTGATGTTGTAGTACGGGTGGTTAGGTGTTTCCATTAGAATTGTTGTATATTGCGTATTGTTCATTAATTTCCTACATTGTATGCACTATTTGAGGTTATGATGACTAACCCCTTTTGTGGCTATGCATATCCCACCGGGTATGTGTAGATGATGAGACTGCAGGTGTTGAGGATGTGAATGCCGGCGACTGATCATGATAGCTCGTTGGGATATATAGAAGACTTGTTTTTATTTGGTTAAGTCATTGTATTTTTCTGATGTAATAATTAGGGGAAGAGCTCTGAATTATTGTGACATCGGGAACCTTGGTTTTACTTCCTTTTGCTGTTTCCCCTCCTTTACTAAGTTTGTTTTCCGCAAGTGAGCGTGATGACTCTATTCCACGTTGAATGAAATTATGATTGGACCAAAAGAAAAAAAAAATTTACTCCGCGTTTTACTTTACACTATTACGTTGTTATAATGACATGATGGGGTAGAGGGTGTCACAACCAGGAAGACTAAAGATGGCATCAAGGCAAGCTGGACTTGATTAATATGGGATTGAGACGAGAGTTGGGACCGGTAAAGAAAAGGAAACGTCGTACATATCTACCTCTGGTCGCTCATACTTTATCTAGAAAAGAGAAAAAAGATTTTTGTAAGTTTGTTGATGGAGTTAAGGTTCCAGAGGGGTACTCTTCAAACATTAAGAACCTCGTATCGATGAAAGATCTCAAGTTAAAGGGTCTACAGTCTCATGATTGTCATGTTCTCATGGAGAATTTGCTACCCATAGCTATACGATCCATTTTGCCCAACAAAGTGCGGAATACCTTAACTAAACTTTGTTTCTTCTTTAAGGCAATTTGTAGTAGAGTGATTGACCCTAGAAAGTTACCAGCCTTGCAAAAAGAAATTATTCTGACTTTGTGTGAGCTTGAGATGTATTTTTCGCCTTCATTCTTTTGCATAATGATTCATCTGACAGTTCATTTGGTTAGGGAGACACAGTTGTGTGGGCCAGCTTACATGAGATGGATGTATCCGTTTGAGCATTACATGAAGATATTAAAAGGGTATGTGAAAAACCGATCACAACCATAGGGTTGTATTGTTGAACGGTATATAGTCGAAGAAGCTGTTGAATAATGTACTGGGTATCTATCTGATGTTGAACATTCTATAGGGCTGCCACAATCTCGTCACACTGGAAGAACTGCAGGGAAGGGGATTACTGGACTTGAAATATTGACTATATCAAGGAAAGAATGGGAACAAGCACACTTATATATTCTACGCAATGCCGATGAAGTTGAGTCATATGTTATAAAACACAAGGACATACTCAAGAGCTTGCACCCAAATAAGAGTCAAAATTGGTTAACAACATAACACAATCGGTCTTTTATAACATGGCTGAAAGAATACATTTCTGCAGAGTTTGCAAATCCTAGCTCGGTTTCAGAAAGATTGAGATAATTAGCTAAAGGTCCAGATATACATGTTAGTTCTTACACGGGTACACTTTCTATACAAAAGAACATGATGATCGGAGGAGAATGCAAAATAGTGGGGTGACTCTTGTAGCTAAAGCTATGCATATATCAAGTGCCAAAGACAGAAACCCCATATATGCAAATATGTCATACTTCGGGGTCATTGAAGGCATATGGGAGTTGGATTATAGGATGTTTCGAGTGCCTGTGTTCCAATGCAAGTGGGTTGAGAATTACAACGGTGTACAAATGGATGAGTTGGGGTTCATGCGGCTGAACTTTAATAAGTTGGGATATCAAGATGAGCCCTTTATTTTAGCATTGCAAGCTCAACAAGTGTTCTATGTCACCGATCCAACTGATATGAATTGGTCCATTGTTCTATTGACTAACAAAAAAATTGTTAATGAGATTGATGATGAAGCACATGAATATACTGACATTGAGGATGACCCTTTCTTCGGGATATCACAATCATTGTTTGGGGAAAGTACACCTATAGAGGATGATGTGTATATTAGAAATGATCATAATGAAGGGCTTTGGATCAATCCCTTATTTCATAAGGGATGTGTAAATCTCAATAAAACGAGAAAAAGGAAAAGAGTTGCTTAAATGTACCTATATATAGTGAATGCTATTTAATTTTTATTAATTTGTTGATCAATTAAATGTGTATACATTGATTTCTCTATTAAACCTATGTGATTATGAACTGCCATTTTTTATTTACTTGTGTGTCTATTTTTTTTTTTTTTGGTAAATGGTATCAGAAGGTGATGATAGTGCTCCCGAGGCCCCCCAAAAGGGGACGTCCCGTGGACCAACTTTTAAGAAGAAACTCATCCGCGAGAGGAGTAAAGGAGTTGTAAAACATGTGATAAGATACTTATCAGTTAATCTAATTAATTGTTTCATTTTTTTTTGGTTCAGTATCTAAATTTGTACACTTATGCTATTTTTTTATAGTTTAAATGGAATACTGGGGGTCAACTAATTGGTGAAAATGTTAATGACTTTACTTAATTCATTGGGGCCACAGTGAGGAAGACGGTCCAAATTACCTGCGATAATTGGAAGGATAAAGATCCATCTTTGAAGGAGCTAAAAGATGAGATTTGGAGTGAGATACAGGTATATAAAAATGGGATTAATTAACATTGGTTAATTGTATTGTTTCTGAATTAATGTAAACATACTTATAGTCTACCATTTTGTTTATAATACATTTTGATGTTGATGAGACTCGAAAGGATATTACACTTAAGATAGCTGGAAGATCGCACTGGAATTTCCGAACTGCCTTGGCGAATAAGTGGTTGAGAGACAAAAATGGGAACATCAGACATCAGCCTCCAGCAAAATATGTGTCGTTCATAGAGCATGATGATTGGAGCGCTTTTGTAAGAAGACGCACAAAAGATGAAGAATATATAGTATGTTCAATAATATTTATAACTTGTATATATGACATTAAACCATGCATTAATATATTCTTATATTTTTATGTAGAGCGTCAAATCCTCCATACCCTTACAGAGGAGGGGTTAAGGGGTATCCCCGCATTGAGGAAGAAATGGTATGTACAATCTCTTTAATTATAACTTGTTTTAACGCATCTCTTGGTTTCTTTCTTTGTAAATGTGAATTTCAATTTGTTTGTTCATATGTACAGCTGTTGGAGTCAGGAGAAGATGCAACTTCTCAATCCCTTGATTGATCTTGTTTGTGGATAGAAGCCCGGTGAAACAAGGAGGGTGAGATTGAACATCTTCCCACTAGAGAAGTGGCTGACAAAATTGTAAGTATGATAGCATTAATCAACGTTTAAATTTGTGACAATGATAATATTTAATCATCTTTGTTAATAACATTTGTGTGTCGCAGGATGAACTGTCAATGTCTATGTCAGATTTGTCTAGCCAAGACATCCTTTCCCAAGCCATACCCACCAAGGAGTATCCTGGTCGGGTAAGGGGCGTGGGATTTGGTGTCTCCCAGGGCTCTAAGACGCCATGCTGATGCTAGTGAAATAGAAGACTTGAGGAGAATGGTAGCTCAACTATACAAAAAAGTTCAACAATTGGAAGATAGCAAGAAGGATAAGGATGAAGTGGAGAGAGACGAGCATCAGTCACCTATCCCTAACCCAAATAGTGTTAGAGATAGTTGCACTATCGTGTGTCCTGAGGTAATAATCGTTAGATTTTTTTTTATACTTTGTCACCTAAGTATTCAATGGTTTAACATATTAATATTTTGTTTATTATTGGTTTAGGGCATTCATGGGTGCAGCCTATATTTGATAAGCCCAACGCAACGAATGATCGGTAAGGGAATGTTGTATAACGAACAAGGTGAGTTACTACACAACCTACCCTTACCTCGCAATCATGTGAAGGTTAGAGTTGACGTTGCATTTGAGGGGGTTGCACCATTGCCTGTACCACTGGAGGCAGCAGATGTGATGACAGTGGAACAGGCAATAGGTACCTTTGTGGCATGGCCAAACCACCTCGTAGTTACAAGTGATATGGTACGTATATGTTGATAAATATGATTCATTATCATATACTGCATATATGTATTAAATTAGGTGATCACTAACTAATCAATATATTGGAATGCAAAATATGTAGGTATCCCCAACATCCAAAGCCAAGGACAACGGCAAGGACAAGATGCCTATAGCTACCAAGAATGTTGGCAAGCAGCCAACAAATGGGTCATTCACATCTCCAGTGAAGAAGGCCATGGTATCTCAGCCTCGTACAGCTCCTGCTACAGATTTTATAATTTAACTTAGAGTCCATGTGGCAACAAAGATGGAGGAGGCAGATACCATTAAAGTACCAATAGTGGAATCAATTTTGGGTTATGAGCACGCACTAAGGGATGGTGCTAATGGTGCAATTCAAGAAATTCTTAATGACCACCTATGGTTAAGTGAAATTGTTATTAGCGTATATCTCAGGTACTGCATTAAACTTTAAAGTATCCAATGTTTTTTTTTTATTCTTTGAACTAAATATTTATGTTATTGTTAATGCATTAATTTGTATGCATGTTTTAATTTAAGGTACTTGTGTTTTTGTGCCCACAACGAACACATATGCAATCATGTATATATATATATATATATATATATATATATATATATATATATATATATATTACTTCATCAATGATACTAAATTTATTGAAATGTGTTTACCTGCTTATGATTTTTTTCTCCAACATTTTTGTAGGGATCATTGGTTATTGTTAGCGATTAACCTGAATAAAAACAGCGTGTACTATCTAGATCCATTGTATGTACAAATCAACCTGCGCAAAAAAATGAAAGAGAAGTACAATCAGTAAGTGTGTGTATATTATATTGGATATTGGTTATGAAAGTATTAGAAAAAGACTTAGGTTTTTGTATCAGGTTGTGGTGCTGCCGGTAACCTAATTATACATTGATTTGTTTGATCGATGCTTAATTTCTGTGGTTTCAGACATATATATTCTCTATACTTGTTACCCATAATCAAATAATTAGTTTGATACATGATCATAGTATACAGTACATTCATTCCATTTGTATTTGTTGTGAATTGGAAATATGTGATGATTGTTAATTGAGTCATGGTATTTAAGATTAAGATTAAGTTAAGTTGTAATAAAAAATGTCTAGTTTCAAAACTTTGCTAGCTGACTTGCAATTCTTAGAGAATTTGTATACTCATAATAAAGGGTGATTGATTGATTTAACCTGATTCTCATTTTTTGCTTCTAGTTTTGTTGTTACTAAAAATTTTGGAAAAATGTTGAAGTGTTTATTTGTTTATGTTTAGCCTATGTGATCCCTTGTGCTGGCTGGTATGGTATTTTTGTTGTTACAAGTATTTTATAAATTTTGGAATGACCATATTTTAGGGCAGACTCTGCAAAAATTTTGTTAGAAATTTGATATAGTCTATGTGTTGATGTTAAGAGCAGTGATTATGAATTTATTGGAATGGTTTTTTTTGGTTTGTAGAAATGATTATGAGTGTAAAATTGGATATTGAATGATTTTGTTTGATTTTGCACTTAGGGCTATCCTAATTTATCGAAGAAACAAGTCTCGGTTTTCTAAACCGACTCCACCTAAATAGATACCGATAAAGGTATTTATACCAAATTTTTTACGCAATTATTTAAATTACCTAAATAAAAGCAATTAATTTTATATTTTTTGCTTTATAGTGTCCTCGCCAACCAAACCCTGATGATTGTGGCCAGTATGTTTTGAAGTTTCTCAAGGATATTGTCGTTCATAACTAAACACAAATTCCAACAGAGGTATGTATGTAACAATTTCAAATTTTATATAATTGTTTTACTTTTACACATACTATTTGAATGCATATGTTCAATTCTAACTTAATTTAATTTTTATTTTGCAGTACTTTCATGATTGTCAATTCGACACATACCCTGATCATACCGAACTCAAAGAAGAGTGGTGTCGATATTTTGTTATGAATTTTATCATTTATAGTCAGCTAGAAGAAGATTAATATTTAATGTTTAGGTGAGTTTGTTATAAATTTGGTTTTTATGAGTTTGGTGTTAATGTAAGTAACATGCTTATGTGGTTAAAAATTCTCCGCACATTTGTTGAAGTTTAGCATACTTGAAATGGAATAGGTTCACATGAATTTGGGAGTAAAATTTTGCACTATTTAGCACATTTTTTAAACATTAGTATACTAGGTAGACTTGTATTAGATTTTATTATGTTTTGCCTATTTGTTTTCTTCCACATTTTTTCAATGTTGTATGACAAAGATTTTCTTTTTATGTTGGCTGGTATTGTATATATTTTACGTTGGGTGGCTAGTATGATATTTTATGTTTTTATAGGTATTGTATATATTTTGAAATGTCCATATTTTAAGGGAGATTCTGCCAAAAATTTGTTAGAATTTTGATCAAGTCAGTGTGTTGATTAGCAGTGGCAGAAGAAAGAAGAAGAAGAAGAAGAAGAAGATATTAGTGTTTAGGTACTATTTGTAGCATGACATGTGCAATGTTTTGTTAATGCATTTTAATGTTTTAGCGATGATAATTTTGTTAATTGTGAATTTGACTGAGAATTATATTGTAATTTATTCATGTTAATGCAATGGAGCTATACTGTTTCTATGAAAAAAATTATATTGTAGTGTTAAATTTGGTTTTAGTGAAGTTTGATGTTGATACAATTGAGTATTGATGACAATTTTGGTCACATTTTGTGTTATCACAATACTGGATATCATGTGAATATGAGGGAATAAAAAAAAAGGAGAATAAACATCGCTTTATTAAAGGAAGCATTGTTTATTGCATTTGAAAATAGACAGTAAACAGCGCTTTAATATGGAAGCGCTGCTTATTGGTATACAATAAATAGTGTTTCCTTATTGAAGCGCTGTTTATTGTATATTTTCAAATGCAATAAACAGCACTTCCTAAATGAAGTGTTGTTTAATGTCAATTTTCAGCAGCGCTTCTTAATGGTGAGTTTGTTATAAATTTGGTTTTTGTGAGTTTGGTGTTGACGTAAGTAACATTCTTATGTGGTTAAAAATTTCCCGCACATTTGTTAAAGTTTAGCATACTTGAAAAGGAATAGGTTCACATGAATTTGGGAGTAAAATTTTGCACTATTTAGCACATTTTTTGAACATTAGTATACTAGGTAGACTTGTATTAGATTTTATTATGTTTCACCTATTTGTTTTCTTCCACATTTTTTCACTGTTGCATGACAAGATTTTCTCTTTATGTTGGCTGGTATTGTATATATTTTACGTTGGCCGGCTGGTATGGTATTTTATGTTGTTATAGGTATTGTATATATTTTCGAATGTCCATATTTTAGGGGAGACTCTGCAAAAAATTTGTTAGAATTTTGATCAAGTCTGTGTCTCAAATGTACCGCTCACTCTTCTTCTCAAATTCAAAAAATTTGAATACCCCTCTCATCTATATCTCATCTCCCTTTTACCATCTTTTTTTATCTCTTCGCCGGTCATTCCAAACTTCTTCATGTTTCCTATTTTGTTTTGTAATTTTTTCCTTCACACAATGACAATAGTTACCCATTTTGCAGTTAATCCAAAAGGGAGATTGAGGCGGAAAAGGAAAAAAGAAGGGAGAAAAAGAAGAGGAGAAGAAGAAAGGGATGAGGCGCTGCAACAAAAAGAAGAAGAAGAAGAAGATATTAGTGTTTAGGTACTATTTGTAGCATGACATGTGTAATGTTTAGTTAATGCATTTTAATGTTTTAGCGATGATAATTTTGTTAATTGTGAAGTTGACTGAGAATTATATTGTAATTTATTCATGTTAATGCAATGGATCTATACTGTTTCTATGAAAAAAAATTATATTGTAGTGTTAAATTTGGTTTTAGTGAAGTTTGATGTTGATACAATTGAGTGTTGATGACAATTTTGATGACAATTTTGGTGTACATTTTGTGTTATCACAATACTGGATATCATGTGAATATGAGGGAAAAAAAAAAAAGGAGAATAAACAGCGCTTCATTAAAGGAAGCGCTGTTTATTGCATTTGAAAATAGACAGTAAACAGCGCTTCAATATGGAAGCGATACTTATTGGTATACAATAAATAGTGTTTTCTTATTGAAGCGCTGTTTATTGTATATTTTCAAATGCGATAAACAGCGCTTCCTAAATGAAGCACTGTTTAATGTCAATTTTCAGCAGCGCTTCTTAAAGGTGAGTTTGTTATAAATTTGGTTTTTGTGAGTTTGGTGTTGATGTAAGTAACATGCTTATGTGGTTAAAAATTTCCCGCACATTTGTTGAAGTTTAGCATACTTGAAATGGAATAGGTTCACATGAATTTGGGAGTAAAATTTTTCACTATTTAGCACATTTTTTGAACATTAGTATACTAGGTAGACTTGTATTAGATTTTATTATGTTTCGCCTATTTATTTTCTTTCACATTTTTTCAATGTTGCATGACAAAGATTTTCTTTTTATGTTGGCTGGTATTGTATATATTTTACGTTGGCTGGCTGGTATAGTATTTTATGTTGTTATAGGTATTGTATATATTATGGAATGTCCATATTTTAGGGGAGACTCTGCCAAAAATTTGTTAGAATTTTGATCAACTCTGTGTGTTGATTAGCAGTGGCAGGAGAAAGAAGAAGAAGAAGAAGAAGAAGATATCAGTGTTTAGGTACTATTTGTAGCATGACATGTGTAATGTTTAGTTAATGCATTTTAATGTTTTAGCAATGATAATTTTGTTAATTGTGAATTTGACTGAGAATTATATTGTAATTTATTCATGTTAATGCAATGGATCTATACTGTTTCTATGAAAAAAATTATATTATAGTGTTAAATTTGGTTTTAGTGAAGTTTGATGTTGTTACAATTGAGTGCTGATGACAATTTTGGTGTACATTTTGTGTTACCACAATACTGGATATCATGTGGATATGAGGGAATAAAAAAAAAAGGAGAATAAACAGCGCTTCATTAAAGGAAGCCCTGTTTATTGCATTTGAAAATAGACAGTAAACAACGATTCAATATGGAAGCGCTGCTTATTGGTATACAATAAATAGTGTTTCCTTATTGAAGCGCTGTTTATTGTATATTTTCAAATGCAATTAACAGCGCTTCCTAAATGAAGCGTTGTTTAATGTCAATTTTCAGCAGTGCTTCTGAAACGCTTTTTTTTTAAATACATTCAGCAGCGGCTTAATTTCATCGCCTTTAAACACTGTATAAGGCAAAAAATAAGCGCTGTTTATTTGCAAACTATTGTAGTGGTGGTCCATGTTAGCCAAAGCTTATTTTGAATGTTTAATTCATTTGGGGAGAAAAGTTAATTTCATTAAACCGAAAATCACTTGCCTATAGCCAGTAAATTTTCATGTCTCCATTGCTGGGGAAACTAATGGTTTGCCATGCTAAAATCCAAAATCACGAAGCTGTTATCTAAAACAAGACATAAATGCCAAATTTCTACAAACATTAAATTTATTTTGAATTTTTGAGGACAAATAAGTCTCTAAGTTTATTTCGAATTTGTGAGGAGATAGTTATGTTGATTTTAAAGTTCCACTGCTCGTTGCTGATGGGCGAATAGGCATGGCTTTTGGTTAACCACCAAAATTCATATTTTTGTGAGGGTATGCGGAGGAGAACCTAGTCTTTGAGTGCTAGGGCTAGATGGGAGAAAAAACATAACTTTTGGTAACATACCAAAATCCAAATTTGTTTGAGAATGTGGGGGCAAAGAATCTAGTCTTCCAAAGTTAGGTGTAACACTTTCAATCAAAAAAAAAAAAGTTAGGTGTAACACCCCAATTTTTATTGATAGCGATGTATTACTATTATTATTATTATTATCATCATCATCATCATCTTTAATTTATAAAATATTGGCTTTGAGATATTATTATTATTGTTATTTTAAATGAGTATTTTACTTAAGTCTTAATCATTCTTCATTTTCTTCCTTTTCGACTCTTCTAAGGATAGAATTGGATTTAGGAACCTTCATAGGAGTTGTATCCTTTTCTCCTATCTTTCATTTCACTTTATTTTTACCTAAATCTGATACCTACAACTCAAGAAACGCTTTCTGGAAGCAATGCAGCGCAAACACAAACTATGGAATAGCAGAGGAAACTTCAATTACCTTTTTTACCATGTTAGAGTCTGATTCTGTCTATTCTTGTGAGACATGATTTGGTATCATTTCCTATTAGCTTTCTAACGCCATAAATAACGCCTCAATCGGAGACCTGTAGCTCACGTTATGGCTGAAACAGTGACACAATGTGACCCAAGTTCTACTTGATTAACACTGCGTCTGATGACAGATTATCAGTTTTGGGCTTTCTTTTTCGTCCCAAACCCACCCTAAATTGCCTTATACAATGAGAACCCGACTAGAACCCTAAATTGGCGTTGTCTTGGCCTCGTGGGTCTTGATTCGCTAGCGGGGCCTTATACAAAGGCAGTAGGTAGCTACTTACTACTGGGGACTCATCGACAAAGTCACCCTGACGAGACACTTCACGTTCTCATGAGTTGTGAGAGTATCACGATAGAGGTCACCTGCATGGTGTACTCTCGGGGCAAGCCAAGATATGTCCTCCCATTCATCGTTCCCGAGTTATCGAGCTGTTGATGGATCCATATGCATACGGAGTAGTCGGGGTTATGATCCCATCGCATTGTCATGTATTTGCATTATGCCTCTGCTTGATAGCATTGTACTTCTGTTTGTGTATATATGGAAGTGTTGTTTCTATGGTTGGGCATGCATGTCGTTCCTTTCTTATCTTGTTATGCCTATATGCCTTTAGCATGATTTCTCACCCATACTTTACTCACGTGGACCTGGGCATGGGAGGAATCGGTAGCTGACCAGTGCTCTGTGGATGAGTCGTCAGCCGAGGAGCTGCCAGAAGGAGCTCTAGCCTTAGAAGAGACTCATGATATTGTTGTACTTATGTCACTTATGTTTATGTAAAAGGGATTGTAAGCTCTTATATATGTGACATTGGGGATAGTGTGGTTATTAAGTAATTTCTTATTACTGTGAAGTGGCAAAACATTATCTTTTCGTACCTTTTGTATAAAGTATTTTGCGAAATGTCCTTTTTACCAAAGGATTTTTATAATTATATTTAATCAGGTTTTCCGCACTAGTTTTAATTGAAACATGATATTCTTTACCGTGCAAAATTAATTGCAAAAATAAAACTTTTAAATTGTTTAATTCATTTTAAATTGACCTAATTTCAAATTTCAAATAAAATAAATGTTTTTCGGATAAAGTGTGTCACATTAAGCCCAAATGGAGGATAATGCCTCTTTTGGTAGCATACCAAAATTCAAGTTTGTGTGCGGATGAAGGGGCGGAGAGTGTGGTGGTCTTCCATACCAAAATTCAAGTTTGTGTGCGGATGAAGGGGCGGAGAGTGTGGCGGTCTTCCAAAGTTAGGCCCAGATGGAGGATAATGCCCATTTTTTGGTAACATACCAAAATTCATGTTGGTGTGAAGATGTAGGGGCGGAGAGTGTGGCGGTCTTCCAAAGTTAGGCCCAGATGGAGGATAATGCCCATTTTTTGGTAACATACCAAAGTTCATGTTGGTGTGAAGATGTAGGGGCAGAGAGTGTGGTGGTCTTCCAAAGTTAGGCCCAGATGGAGGATAATGCCCGTTTTTTGGTAACATACCAAAGTTCATGTTGGTGTGAAGATGTAGGGGCGGAGAGTGTGGTGGTCTTCCAAAGTTAGGCCCAGATGGAGGATAATGCCCGTTTTTTGGTAACATACCAAAATTCATGTTTGTGTGAAGATGTAGGGGCGGAGAGTGTGGTGGTCTTCCAAAGTTAGGCCCAAATGGAGGATAATGCCCGTTTTTTGGTAACATACCAAAATTCATGTTTGTGTGCAGATGTAGGGGCGGAGAGTGTGGTGGTCTTCCAAAGTTAGGCCCAGATGGAGGATAATGCCCGTTTTTTGGTAACATACCAAAATTCATGTTTGTGTGCAGATGAAGGGGCGGCGAGTGTGGTGGTCTTCCAAAGTTAGGCCCAGATGGAGGATAATGCCCATTTTTTGGTAACATTCCAAAATTCAAGTTTGTGTGTAGATGTAGGGGAGAAGAGTGTGGTGGTCTTGCAAAGTTTCGCCCAGATGGAGGATAATAGCCATTTTTTGGTAAGAGACCAAATTTCAAATTTGTGTGAAAAGGTGGAGCCGGAGAAGGACCAAGCTTTTTGATCACATAGTTGATCCCAAAATCCTTGAAAACCAAAGAAGCATGTTGAACAGCAGTTTTTGCATGAGGTAACTTTGCTTTGTTTGGTCCTGAAGGAACAAGTGTTTTAATATCATAACTTGTAAGAGTATCACTCACAACCAGAGAAAAGAACAAGAATGACATGGTACCAACAAAAACTACCTTTAAAATTTCCATCTCATTAGTTTGAATTCTAGGTATGACAAAACAATGTATAAATAAGGCCCAGAGGTGCTTCTTTTGTTACTCAAAATGTATTATAATTACTTACAATTTTTATATTCAGTGGGTCAAATAATGATACCTTTTAAAATTTATTGCTAATTAATTGTTTCGTTAGATTAATTGATTTTCGTTAGATTAATTGATTATATATTATAATATTAATATATGAATTCAAGTCAAAAAATTTTAAATTTAAAAACATAATAAACACACACGCATATATATATATACTATTTAATAAATTAAATTTGTACAAAAATGTGTAAGGCATGAGTTAATTACCTAGTTTAATATTATTTGATTTGAAAATATTTCAATGAAAAACCCAAGTGGTGTTAAAAACCTATATGATATTGTCTTGGAAATAAATTATAGATAAAATTATATATATTCTGTGGTGGAGCTTGACCAAATTTGTTGAGGGAGCCAAAATTGTAAAATAAAATACTCAACTACGAACTAAAAATAAAATAAGTAAATATAAATTAAAAATATTATTTGTAAACAAAAATAAATTATTGAAAATTTAATTTTGACATGACGGTAGAGACTCAATGGAGAACTCAAAATTACGTTATTTTAATTTTCAACAGCTAAAATTATGTTTGACAAATTATTAAAAGTTTATTCAGAAAATATTCCTTGAAAATTATTTATAAACATATCATAATTTTATTTACATAAATATATTTAAATACTAACATAAATAATGTTTATAAAATAAAATGAGTTTAAATAAATTTTATGTAAATTATTTCTAGTATGTTTTCTAATTAATATTGGGTACACATAATTTTAATATTTAATTACTAAATGATAGTCTCCTTCCGCATTCTAATACGCATATGAAGGAAAAAAGCAACAATAATAAATATAATGAATATCATGTAAAACTATTTTATTATTAATTTTATTATTATTATTGTTATTGTTGTTGTTGTTGTTGTTATTGTTGTTGTTATTATTATTATTATTATTAACTTTTAAATTATGCTACATTCGTTGAATTACACCCAAACATTAATTCACCGTGGCAGATGAAAGTGGATGGCTACTAGAGGCATGATTCCTTCATATTAGTAGTATTTTACAGCAGAAATGTGATGTCACTTGCATATATAAAAATAATGTAAGAAACAAATATATTATGATTACTTACATATTTTTATAATTACTATATTGTATTTATTAGATTCAACCTACATTCAATGGATATAATAATGATACCTTTTAAAATTTAAAGATAACTAATTGTTTCATTAGATTAATTGATTATATATAGTAATAATTTGTTTATTTTGTAAAAATTTATTACAATTAATATTAATATATCAATTGAAGTCAAACTTTCTACAATTAATATTAATTTATTACAATTAATATAATAAATTTGTACAAAAATGTGTAAGGCATGAGTTAATAACCTAGTTTAATATTATTTGATTTGTAAATATTTCGATGAAAAAACCGAAGTGGTGTAAAATACCTATATGATATTGTCTTGGAAAAATATAGATGCAATTATATATATTTTGTGGCTAAGCATGACCAAATTTGTTGAGGGAGCCAAAATTGTAAAATAAGATACTCAACTATGAAATAAATATAAAATAAGTAAATATAAATTAAAAATTATTATTTGTAAACAAAACTAAATTACTGAAAATTTAACTATGACATGAATGAAAGAGGAGAACTGAAAATCACGTTGTTCTTAAAAAATAATTTTAGATTAATTTATTTTAATTTTCAACAGCTGAAATTATATTTGAAAAATTATTAAATGTTTATTGAGAAAATATTTTTTGAAAATGATTTATAAACAAATCTTAATTTTATTTACATAAATGTATTTAGATACTAACATAAATAATGTTTATAAAATAAAATGAGTTTAAATAAATTTTATGTAAATTATTTATAATGTGTGTAAACCAAGGTTGTTGGCGCTTACTGACCCCAGCTGCTTTGCGATGAAGACTGTTGCGGCATATACGTTGGGAACCATAGTTGCTCTGCGCCTTGATCGATATCTGATGCGGTAGACCACCGTGACGCCTCGATCGCTTGATTGGCGTATGCGTTGGGGTTTCGATTACGCTTGCGAAGCCTCTGCTCGCGTCTGCGTCAATGTTGAGGCTGATACCAGCTGTGATTCTGCCATCACCGTTAATCTCCCACTGTCGCTGTAACACCCCGATTTTCAGAGCACTACTGTACTAATACAACATTAATAATGTTGAAATATTTTTAGTTACAATAATCTGCTAGCATGACTTTCGTAAAATGTAAGTCTAAATTTTTTTATCTTTTCAAAACTACTTTCAAAATTAACAATTAGAGTATTGTAGCATTTTCGAAAATGTGATGTACAACAAAATTCAATAACCATAAATATAGTAATCATGCAAATAAATTTGTATAACTATTTATGCGAAGTCAAACAAATTTTTCAGAAGATTCATTTTACAAAATATAATGTCACAGTAGTACACTAATGATTCCTATAGCTAGTCAATCCTACGCTTTTACTGTATTTCACAGCAGGTCCTATAACTAAGATTCCAAAGAAATACTTCAGTATTAAGTCTTTCTCAGCAATGCTCTTCAGCAGTCGCAATCACTTTGCAATCTTTATCATCTGGGTATCATCCATTGATATTTGAGTACCACAGGCAAGGGTCATCATTCCAGACAAAACATATATAACATCGACAATATATATGTATACAAACAAATCATAATATCCCAGTACAACATCAACACTTGAAGACATCATGGCATAAAGCATTTTCACATTACATACAATAAGGATGCACATAATTCCCTATTGATAAATCTACATGCCATTGCACATGCTTCTGAAATATAACACTTACCCATACCAATGGGCATTAATGACACTGGTCCCACATGATTGCTTCAGGTCATAATCTAAGTACGACCAGGTCCCGCAGGATTGCTTCAGGTCGGAGCACACGTACCCATACCAATGGGCATACCTGGTCCCGCAGGATTTCTACAGGTTGGGGCTCTTAAATCTTCCCATAGGAATAAAATATGTATAAGAGCCCACTAAGCGCATACCGACCTTTAGCCTGCTGTAACGGTGAGCATGTTACCCATAGGACTTTTCCACCCACTTTTAGTGGAGATTTTGCCTCACGGGAGTTTCGAACCCACACCCAAAGGGTTTAAAGGTCATGGGAATCCACTCCCTAACACCACTTGACCAATTGGTCTAGCAATGTTAGGGAGTGGATTCCCTTGACCTTTAAACCCTTTGGGTGTGGGTTCGAAACTCCCATGAGGAAAAAACTCCACTAAAAGGGGGTGGAGAAATCCTATGAATGACATGCTCACCGTTGCAGAGGGCCAAAGGCCGGTATGCGCTTGGTGGGGTTTTACAATAAAAGGCTACCATAATGTAACACCCCGACTCTAATTAGAGCATTACTCGAAAAGATTAAGATTAATCAAGTACAAATGAATAAAATAATCTATCGCTAATTACCCAGAAAATGGAAGAAATTAAAGTATTTGAACGAAAATCCTTTAAACTTAAAGAGTGCGCATTTTGAAAATTATATTAATTACAAATTTTTCCCAAAGGGTTTTTCCACAAATAATTACAATAAATTTTAAAAGAACCACGACTCTATTTGTGATCCAGTACTGAGACATCAGGGAGTCTCACGTAATTACAAAGTCGAGCATCCAAATGGGCTCTCTAATCCCCCCATCAGTGAGTACCTAAAAACACCGTTATAAAACTCAGTAACATAGAGTTTAATGTAAAATCTATTACCGTTGTTTTCAGCTATACATGGTATGCTACGTATAGAAAACTCCTCCCAGATAGGCACAAATACAAACATTCATGTCAGATCATAATATCACATCTAATTGTAAAAAGATTAGGCATGCATATTACAATTCTCGCCATAGGTAAGATTCAAAACAAAATGACTCTGTCACCAAAAGGTAACTAAGAGTACATCTTTGTCCCTTGGATTTTTCATATCCTTGATTTAAAGATAATTCCTACATCACATTTGATTCTACAATGAGGAAGTTGCAAATAAACCATAAGACATCAACCCTTAGAAGTGAACACACATTAAACTCTACCGAAAACAATAATAAAACATAAGACTGTCCCTATACTAATAACTAACTCTATTCTAACAACCAATCACAAACAAACACAAATGCAATCCTGTTCTATATGATCTAACTATGGATAGCACCCCAGCAACGTATGTGTAGGCACTAACTAGGCCCCACAGCAACGCATGAGCATGCCACCATAACAAGTCCCTTGGAAGTATAAAATTGACGCCCTTTGTAACACCCCAGCAATGCATGTGCAGGCACTATAGATAGGCCCCACAGCAACGTATGAGCATGTCACTCATAGGACCCCTCTGGCCTCCTCAGAGTTTCTACTTTAAGTAAGGTTCAGACATGAGTACCGGAGGTGCAACTCCTCGAGAATCCCCTTACCAATAGCACAAACAAACTAAATTGACACCCCAGCTACACAGTGCAGCCCATTGGGCCCACTGAAATGCTGAGCGTGATCACAAATAAGCATTTACTAAGCTTAATCATTTATACAACCTTCCAAGTAATTATAGCGTTACACAAGGTTGAATCAAAAGAGAATAAGGTTTCATAAATTTTGGTATTTACTGACCAAAATTTGCGTAGTGCTTGAAAATCGCTTAGCTCAGGTAGTCGCTGAGCAAAATTCATGCAGAATTGGTCTAGCGGTGTTAGGGAGTGGGTTCTGGTGACCTTTAAACCCTTTGGGTATGGGTTCGAAACTCCCGTGAGGCAAAAACTCCACTAAAAGGGGGTGGAGAAGTCCTATGAGTAACATGTTCACCGTTGCAGAGGGCGAAAGGCCGGTGTGCGCTTGGTGGGGTGTTACATTAAAAGGCGCCTTTTATTGTAACACCCCGGCTAGACTGTGCAGGTCTAATTAGCCCCACAACAATGCTGAGCATGCACTCACAGGACTCCTCCCCACCTCAAGAGGAGTTTTTGCTTTATGGATGATTCGAAGCCATGTCCAGAGGGTTTAAAGACAATGGAAGCATCCTCCCATCACCACTTGACCAATTGGAATGAATTTGATGAGCTAGAGATAACCTTTAGTAATTCCCAAAGCCTTAGGAATTTTAAGTGGTTGTTTCTAGATGTTAATAGAACTAGGAACGGTCTTAGTGCAAAAAAACTCCGTTATAAAAACTGTGAGTTAGAATAACTAAGTTAAAGAACCAAAGAATGAATTTTATAAATTCATAGGGACTTCCACTTGGCATGGACCTTTTAGAATACTGTTCCCTAGTAATTTAGGAACATAGGAATGCGTCGAAAAACCCCTGGAACCGGCCCGAAGGTTGGAACAAAATTTGGAAGTAAGAGGCAGGGTGCAGGGTGCCAACTGCAGTCTGTCAGCACCACCCTATTTTGTGTTTTCATTTGTTCTGAGGTTTTTGGTCCGCTGTTTTGGATAGGTTCTTGATGTGATTGTGTAATAAGGACTAATAGGACATTAAACTTGAATTCTTCATAATTAGTTAGTGTTTAAGTTAGGTGGCTTAATGTAATAAAAACAAAGTGTTGGCCTTAGAGTCTGGAAGAACAAGTTTTGTAGGTCAATGAATAACCTAAACTATTCCTATGTTGAGTCTTTGGGAACTAGTAAAGGCTTATGTCTTGAGTAATACCTTGTCACTTGATTTGTCTTTTGAACCGTAAGGAAAGAACTCTAATCCCTTAGAATAAAGAACTTGGAATCTCTAAATTAGACTTGATAAACCATTAAGATTCTCTCAGGAGATGTCGACACGAACATTGTTACAACTCCACTATATTGTTGCAAGGACTTTGTGACTACAAGATGCCCTATGTTCAAGCCTCCTACCTATTTGTAGCCATCATGGAGCCTCGATTATTCTTTTCTTGACGATTCTAACCATATGGGCCACGATGGATTATATATGACCCATGATTTATGGAGTTTGGTGGTAAACCCAACCTTGTGTGTGTGATTACCATACTGACCTTGTGATAGGATAGGGGGAGTATTGTAACATCCCAATTTTTATAAAAATTATTTTATAGTTTCTGACTACTTGGAAATAAATCATAGAGATTGATCACCTTGATGATTTATGATTAGTACAAAGAGCTGCTATATTTGTTGTAAACAATTTAATGTTTAGTAATTAATTCAGATTAAGAGACAGTGTAGACGTATACTGTTTTTAATATGAATTAATCTTGAAAAATATGAAAAATTGTTGTTTGATTAAAGAAAATTATTTTATTGAATGAAAAATAATTTTAAATAGACATTTTTAAGTCACATTTTGAATTGTCATTGTTTAGTTATTGTATTAATGGTTTGTTTTATGTCATATTTAATATGACTATTATTTTAGAGATTTTGTCTTGATAATTTTATTGTTTGAATAATATCTAGATGATAAGAGAAATTGAAATTAGTGATCCTTACTACTTTATAGTTTTTATTACGCTGCGAGAATTCTGTTGAATTCTACCGTTATGAGGCTATTGGATGAGTTTCTAACTGAAACATGCCCAAACGTGATCCAAATTTTATAAAATTTGAGATCTTAGTATTTTTTAATATTTAGAATTTATTGGAATGTTTTTGGAATTTTTGGGCATCAGAAAATATTTAGTGCATTATCTGTGACCAAAAACTGCCTAATTGCAACATTTCGGTTCGCATTTCGAGAAAATGAGATACGTGGGTGCTTTTCTCATGCCGTGAGGAACATTTTGGATAAATGGTAATTTTTGGGTGTGGACTTGTTTTTAGAATTATTTTTGGAATTTTTGGTATTAAAACCTAATATACGCGTAACGTCGTGCACCCGATTGATCGATAACGCGTCGTTGAGAAACCCTTGCTTAGTGAGCAAGAATGACGGCCACACATGGACCAATAGGAGCTGAACCATGTGATTTAGAAGGTTCTAAGACAAGTGTTGCAAGATTATTGGTTGGTTAGTAAATGGTAGGAAGTTAGTTTAGTTGGTCTGTAACTAGTTTAGTTAGTTTCCAACTAAATGAACAATTTTTGTTCCATTCTTGTCCCCAAATTTTCGTGGCTCTCTCCCTCATTAGACATCAGCCCATTCCATTTCTCCATTGTTGAAAGCTTGAAAAAAAATTCCTTAAGAGAGAAAGTTGTTTTAGGTGAGGAACTTAGTGATTTTGCTTCCAATCTTCCTTCCTTTATTATTAATTCTTGATCTGTCATCATCATCCTTGTGGGTAAGGATCCTAATACCTTTCTTCCTTCTCATGGCTGCCATGATTGTGTTCTTCATGGTTTTAGTGTTATTTTGCTTAGAATTTGTTAAATCTTGATGTAATAGCTTGTATATTTCATAGATCCATCATTCTCCTCCTAGATTAAACTTGTTTGATGAATTTAAAATTTGAGAAACCCTAAGTTTTGGGGCTGGCAAAAATCAGGGTCTGTTTAAGGTTGTTTTGGCTTTATTTTGTTGATTTGGAGTTAGTTCTTTGGTGGGTTTTAAGTGGTATATTTGAAACTAGTCTTATATACATGTTATACAAAGTTTTGAGAAATGAATTTGTTTAGTTTTTGGGGCTGGTAACCGTGGCGCATGAGCAAGATTTAGGGGATATTTTAATTTGTTTTTAAAGTGTTTAAAATGTTTAAGAAGTTAGTTTTTGGTTAGGACTTTAAGTCTATAAAGATTTGTATGTTTGAAGCTTTGAAAATTTGTTTGAAACAAAATAAATTTGGGGCTGTTTTGGGGTTTCCAAGACAGTGGCTTATAATCAGTTTTGAGTGAGTTTTAACTTGTTTTTAATTGTATTAAAGTGGTATGGAAATTGGTTTATGATAGGAAGTTGTGGATCTAACAAAATTGTAATGAATTATGAGTTAAAGATTTGAAAACTTGAAGTTGTTTTTGGAACACTAAAACCATGGCCTTCAAGGAAGTTTTGTCACTTGTTCTTGACTTGTTTTATGCCTAAGATTGTTGTAAAAGATGGTTAGTAAATTGATTTAGCAAAGTCTTTCAAAGAAGCTTGATTTTAGTAAATGATTTGGGTTATGTTTCAAGAATTGTTTTGGACTTATAATAAAATTGTTTCTAAAATTTTGTGACATGTTTCAGTGTTTTAAAAAGTGATTCAAAGTTGGCAAAACACTATTCATTTGGTAAAAACACTATTCCAATTGGTAAAATTTGATTTAAGCTTTTTCTAAGTGTGTAGAGTTAGTAAAAGTTTGAAAACTTGCATGACTTAGACTTGTTGCATGACATATGACTAGGTGTTATCCAAATGGGATTAAGGGAGTAATTCTTAGGCCTTTTAGGGACCTAAACCCATGGCTGCCCTAGGGGCATTAGATTGAGTTTTTAGTTCTAATTGATTGAAACTTGCATTGTTAGGGTACGCGTGAGGTGCGACTTGACGATAGTTTCGAATTACCCTGCTTGGATTGTTAAAGTGCCCAAGGTAAGGGAAATTCTTATATAATGAGTTTGGGCTTTTCGCCTTGTGTGTTGTTTGATTGTTGATTAACTGTGTGGTAGTATTTGTAGTATGACTATGTGTTGTTTGAAATGCTGTAGCATGTTTTTGGTCCTGCGTGGCAAGACTGAATTGTATTGTGTGACTTAAATCATGTTTGATTAATTTGATTGGACTTGAAATTGATGAATGTATGTAGCATATTGTAGCATACTAAATTATTATATGTTGTATGAAATGTTGTAGCACGCTCTTGACCCTATGTGGCATTATGATTTGTATTTCTTGCCTTAAATCATGTTTGATTTAATTGGAATTTGGAATTGATTGGAAGTTGGAAAATATTGTTGATAATAATGGATTAATTAATAATGCGTAGATCGATTGTTATTGGTTTGACGATTTACTACGGTAAATCCGATGCAATTTCACAAGCCGAATTCTGATTTCGTAAACAAGTTGTTAAGGGCATTTTGATTTAAAAGTAAGCGTGAGAGTTTTAGTATAACTATCCAAAGCTTGCAAAGAATTTTCAAGGAATCAATAGTAGGAAAAAGAACTTGAGTAAACAATGTGATTTGTGAAAACGGTTAAGTTAAATGACGTGTCTGGAAAATTCTGGCTAGAAAAGACCTGGTTATTAAGAGTGTTCGCACCGCCTCTCTTTCCTGGGAATTTTTCCTAATGCATTATTTAGCACAACTAGGGTTTCAACGACCCAGAGCCAAAAAGTATTTTCAGATATATAGGAGTGATACAAGGACGGAGAAAGAGATTTCAAAGATCGAGATTTCGAAGGAATAAAATATAGGGAACCTAGTGTTCCTATTGAGCATATTGGCCATGTGTCCTGTGCTGGGACTTAATGTCCTACTTGCGTGCATATTTTCTTGATTAAGGATTGGACCTAGTGTTTCGTATGGCGTGCCTAGTATCTCAACCTAAAAATTGAGCCTAGTGTTCCGCATTACGTTCCTAAGTTTTGATCTAAGATTGAGATTAGCGTTCTCCAGTTGAACACCTGGACCTAGTGTCCTGTGTTTGAACTCTAAGGGGTATTTCTCATCATCTCAGTTCACTGCGTGATGAAGAATACCTGAGCATTACTTGAGTAGTATAGGATGATCATTGTAGTGCTTAAACTTTGAGTTCCCTCCACCTTTTCAAAAGTGGACGTAGTTGAGGTTTGTCGATCCGTATTGATTAATTAGAACATTACTCGTGCGCTCCCTACGGTGAGCATGCCATATTGAAGAATTTGTTTGGATGCATACTGACCATTGAGCATCGACACTCGGAGCGTTTGATTATCTTAAGGACTTCAAAAGGACGAGTTGTCACTTCATGCCCGTGTGGTAGCAATGCCTAACGCGTGGCAAGCCTAATGTGTGGCTATACGCTTGGTAGGTGAATTTGATTCGGACGTTGGGAAATAAAGCTCCTCGTCACTGTTGAACTTGTTTAAGGCTACAGGTGTATACACAAACTTGTTCATAAAGCATTGGCATGCATGGTTAACCATATTTATGATATGTGATGATTTGTTTGATGAAATTGATATTGTGAGGACTTGATCGTTGATTTGTTGATAGAATTGTTGTTCACATGTAATTGTTTGATATTGTGGTGACTTGATTGTTGATCTGTTGATAGAATTGTCTGTTCACATGCAAATGCTTGATATACCATGATGATGCATGCGGTCTATTAAGTATATATATGTATATAAAAGCATGTCATTGTATTATATATGTATATATTGTTTGCATGCGACATAGCCTATGATAAACTCATGGATAAAGGATTTACCCTTGCACTGTTGTTGGATTGGATATCCTTATGGAGGTCACTTCCAGATGGAGCTCCATAGCTGCTGCAGTTTCGTCATTTCAGGAGCGTTGGAAATTGAGCCAGTGGAGGAAGATTCCTCTGAATGCTTATGTTTTGATCTTACTGAACTGTTTCTCAGTAAGAGTTATAGTTGTTGGCCAGCTTAGCTTAGGGTTTTGTCGTTGTTATTTGCGTGATTACCTATTGTTTTGTAATTACTCTTTTCATAAAACCTCGCCTCAGTGCGAAATGATTGTGTTATGTTTTATGTTATGTGAAGTATTATTTTGTGATGCGTTATACTCTGATATTTGCAAAAGTCTGAATTTGCATTATTTAGAAAATTGTAGTACTCTTTATGTCTCATTTTTTAAAAGTGTTTTCAAAAGGAAAGAAAAAGAAAATGAAAAAAAAATTACTCCTATTTTCCATTGCGAAATACATGAGTTCTTCTTAATTGTAAGCATATAAGCATAAAATATTTTCAGTATTAGATTAGGTTGCACAGTAGCACTCCAGAAACGGGGTGTTACAAGTACCATTGAAATGAAGGGTGGTGGTCAACATGAATGAGCCTACATGGTAATATTTCGGCCTTGGGGGTGTGAAACCGAAGTTTGTGGTCCCCAATGGTTTGAGTTTCGTGCCTTGAGCTGGGGGTCACTTATCAGACTTAGCTACCACGACCGTCACCAGACATTCTCATGTCTAGTCAAGACTATGAGGTAACGGAGTAACACCATCGCAGTGTGTTTCTCCAATATACCAATTTTGTCCTCCTAGACAACATCTCGAAGTAGTAGAAGGATCCACATGCATATGAAGTAGCGATGTTAGTGACTTTTGTTGTCCCATGTTTTGACATGTGATTAGTGAGTTGTGTGGTTGTACTTGCATGTATATGATATATGTGTGTGTGTGTGTGTGTGTTATGTGTGCTTGTATTTGTCTATTCTCTCTTATGCCAATACAACGGTCTCACCCCTTTTTGCTTGTGTTTCTACTTGTTTTTATGCTTTATTACAGATGTTACAAATGCTTAAGCAAGTGGCTAGTATGAAGACCTGTGATTTTATTAGTTGTTTGGAGTGCTTTTATTTAGAATATCGAGACTTGATGTCATGTTATTGAATTTTAAGTTTGGGATTTGTAAGCTCTGAAACTATGTGGCACAGACTTTTGGGTTTATTTTAATATGCTTTATTTAATTTTTTTGCACAAGTTTATTTAATTTTTTTGCACAAGTTTGTAAACCCTTTTGGAAATAATTATTTCTGTTTTCAGTTTTAGAAAAAGAAGTTACGTGAGATGTGGTGTCCTTAGATCATGTGAAAAATGTTTTGAAACCCGTTTAATTTTATTCCGCAATGAATGTGTATTATTATTATTATTATTATTATTATTATTATTATTATTATTATTATTATTTTATAATAATTACGAAATGGGGTTAAGGGTGTCAGAATTTTCACAAGACATGACAAAGGAAGGAAACTCTATAGTTCTTGTGTAACAATTTAGTACAACATGGTTAGCCAAAAGCCAATCCCTACCTAAGATGACATCTATTCCGTTTAAAGGTAAACATATCAGGTCCACTATGAATACTCTCATAGAAATGGTGAGAGGACAATTCTCATACACCATGGAAGTTAGAACACTATCCTTTATTAGAGTCTTTACTCTTAATTGGAAGGGAGGGAAAGAAACATATGAGTCCAATTGCTTAACACACTCACAAGAAATGAAAGAGTGAGTTACACCAGAATCATATAACACAATTAAAGGCTTCGAGTTTAAGTAGAAAGTACCTTGGATAAGACTATCAGCCCCTTCAGCCTTCTCGACATTGTGTGAAAACCCTTCCCTTAATTGGAGCCCTAGTTCCAGATGCCTCCTTTTTCTTTTGTTGTGGACACCCGCTGGATGTATGCCCTAGTTGCAGACATATAAAGGAAATATTTTGTCCCCCTAAACACTCACCTTTGTAGATCTTTCCACATTTGGGGCATGCCCCTACTTTAGGTCCCTCAGAAGTTTGAACCTCTTTCCCTTCCCACTAGTGTTCCTAGCCTTTAACTGTTGAGCATACTTGTTTTCATCTTTCTTCTTCTGCCATTTCTGCAAACACTCAGCCTGAGGCAACTCTAAGTTTTGCTCCACAATCCTACATTTTTTTAATAAGAGTGGAGTATTCAGGGAACTTCAATTGAGAAATGACATGCTTGATTTCAGGCTTCAATCTCTACTCAAATTGATTAGCCTTCCATTCATCGCCAGGGGTAAATTGTAGGAAGTGGGAATACTTGGCCAATTCCTCAAATTTGGTCATATATTCCCCCATCAACATATTCCCTTAAGAGGAAAAATTCATGTTCTTCCGCCTTCTCAAGCTGTGAGGGAAATATTTCCCTAAGAATATAGTTTGGAAGTTTGTCCAAGTTACCTGGGTCCCTTGAGTAATCATATATTATCTGACACCTCTCCAACAGTTCTAAGTTTCCTCCTTAAGCACATGGGTAGCATAAACCACTTTATACTCATTAGTGGATGGAACCACATTGAAAATCTTTTCCACCTCCTATAGCCAATACGCAGCCTCGATTGGATTATTTCCCCCACTAAAAGTTGGTGGTTCGTTCTTCCTGAATTCATAAAATAACCTGTTAGGCTGCTCGGATGGGGGTTCCACATGTGCAGGACCGACATCCCCCATATTTTTGATTCCTCCCCGAAGATGTTGATTTAGCATGTTGGTGGTGGAAGTGACCTGCTCCCTCACAGCATTGGCCATAGCTGCTATAGAGTATCGTTAAATATAAGTGAATCCTGATTAAGGCCTTCCCTACGGGGTCAGCCATGTCAACAACCTCTAATTCCTCTTGCCATAATTCTACATACCAAGTATAAAGCATTGAATTGATCAGGCTCAATATCTCAAGACAGAGTAATTAGAAGATCTAGCAAAACGAACTTAAAAGCTTTAAGCTAACTAAAAATAACTATTCCACAATCCAAAAGGATTGAAATGTAACTACTTTTCTACCTAGAATAAAAAGCATGAGTAAACATCCATAATATCATAACATAGACAATTTGTGGAGCTAAGTCTTGTAACACCCTACTGTCCCATTTATGCTTTATTCTAAGTCTTGTAACACCCTAAGTCTTGTAACAATTCAAAGAAGCATGATTTTGGAAAAAGTTTTGCGTTATGTCTTAAGAATTGTTTTAAACTTGTAATGAATTTAGTTCTAGAATTTTGTGACATGTTTTAGTGTTTTGAAAAGTTGTTCAAAGTTTGGAAAACACTATTCATTTGGTAAAACACTATTCCAATTGGTAAATTTTGGTTTAGCTATTTTTATAAGTGTGTAGCTATTGTAAAAGCTTGAAAACTTGCATAGTTTGAACTTGTTTCATGACATGTGACTAGGTGTGAACCAAATGGGATTAAGTGAGTAATTCTTAGGCTTTAGAAACCTTAGAGTCGTGGCTGCCCTAGGGGTATTAGGGCTTGAGTTTTGGTTTTGATTGATTGAAACTTGTGTTGTTAGGATACGCGCGAGGTACGACTTGACGATAGTTCGAATTTACCTTGCTTGGATTGTTAAAGCGCCCAAGGTAAGGGAAATTCTTACATAATGAGTTTGGGCTTTTCGCCTAGTGTGTTGTTTGTTTGATTGTTGATAGATTGTGTGGTAGTACTTGTAGTATTACTATGTCTTTGTTGAGATGTTGTAGCATGAGCTGCTTGTGTATTGATTTATTGTGTGGCAAAGTAGATTGTATTGTGTGACTTAAATTATATTTGATTGATTTAATTGAACTTGAAATTGATGATAATATGTAGTATGTTCTTGGCTCTGCGTGGCATTATGAGTTGTATTGTTTTCCTTGAATCACCTTGGATTTCATTGGAACTTGGTATTGAATTGGAATATGAAAAATATTATTGTTGATAATGGATTAATTAACAATGCGTTGATCGACTGCTATTGGTTGACGATTTACATCGGTAAATTTGATGCGATTCCACAAGCCGAATTCTGATTTCGTAAACAAATTGTTACGGGCATTTTGATTTAAAAGTAAGCGTGAGGGTTTTGGTACAACTAGCCAAAGCTTGCAAGGAAATTTCAATGGAATAATAGTGGAGAAAAGAACTTGAAATAAATAGTACAATTGCGAAAACGGTTGAGTTAAATGATGCGCCTGGGAAAATTCTGGCTAGGAAAGACTTGGTAATTATGAGTGTTCGTACCACCTCCCTTTCCTGGGAATTCTTCCAGTGTGTTATTTAGCACAACTAGGGTTTCAACGACCTAGAACTAAAAAGTATTTTCAGATACATAGGAGGGATACAAGAACTGAGAAAGAGATTTCAAAGATCGAGTTTTTGAAAGAATAAAACATAGGGAACCTAGCGTTCCTATTGAGCATATGGGCCATGTGTCCTATGCTGGGACTTAATGTCCTGCTTGCGTGCGCATTTTCTTGATTAAGGATTGGGCCTAGTGTTCCGTATGGCGTGCCTAGTATCTCAACCTAAAAATTGAGCCTAGTGTTCCGCATTACGTGCCTAGAGTTTCAATCTAAGATTGGGAATAGCGTTCCGCAATTGAACACCCGGACTTTGTGTCCTGTGTTGAACTCTTAGTTAATTGAGATTTGGAAACCCACTAAGTTGAGTGAGTGAGGGTTCGTCGATCCGCATTGATTAATTAAAACATTACTCGGGCACTCACTACGGTGAGCACGCCATATTGTAGAATTTGTTGGATATCACTCGGGCGTTCACTACGGTGAGCATGCCATATTGTTGAATTTGTTTTGATATCACTCGGGCGTTCACTATGGTGAGCATGCCATATTATAGAATTTGTTGGATATCACTCGGGCGTTCACTATGGTGAGCATGCCATATTGTTGAATTTGTTTGGATGTGTACTAACCATTGAGCATCGACACTCGGAGCGTTTGATTGGTCTTAAAGACTTCAAAAGACGAGTTGTCATGTCACTCGTAGCATTTGATTGGTTGTACAGACTTCAAAAGGCGAGTTGACACTGCATTGCCTAAGTAGAGGTAAGCCAAAGTAGTGGCAAGCCTAAGCAGAGGCTATCTTGTTCGGACGTTGGAAAAGTAGTCCCCGTCATACTGCTGACCTATTAAGGCTGCATGTGTATACATAACTTGTCATACTGCATTGACATGCATAGCTAACCACATTTATGATATGTGATGAATTTGATATTGTGATGACTTGATCACTGGTCTGTTGATAGACTTGCCTGCTCACATGCAATAGTTTGATATTGTAGTGACATGATTGTGGATATGTTGGTTGTTTTGTTTGTTCACATGCAATAGTTTGATATTGTAGTGACTTGATTGTTGATCTGTTGGTTGTTTTGGTTGCTCACATGCAATGTTTGATATACCATGCTAATTGTGTACGGTCTATTAAGTATGTATATGTATATAAAAGCATGTAGTTGTATTATATATGTATATGTTGTTTGCATGCAACATAGCCTATGATAAACTCGTGGACAAAGGATTTACCCTTGCACTGTTGTTGGATTGGATGTCCTTATGGATGTCACTTCCAGATGGAGTTCGGTATTATTGCGACCGTCTTCAGGAGCATTGAAGATTGAGCCAGTGGAGGAAGATTCCTCTGAGCACTTCGTGTTTGGTCTTGCTGAGCTGTTTCTCAGTAAGAGTTATAGTTGTTGGCCAGCTTAGCTTAGGATTTTGTATTTGTTGTTTTGTAATTACTCTTTTCAGAAAACCTCGCCTTAGTGCGAAATGATTATGTTATGTGAAGTATTATTTTTTGATGCATTATACTCTGATATTTGCAAAAGTCTGAATTGGCATCATTTAGAAAATTGTAGTACTCTATGTCTCATTTTGAAAAGGGTTTCAAAAGAAAGAAAATGAAAAAAAAATTACTCCTATTTTTCCATTACGAAATACATAAGAGTACTCTTTAACTGAAAGCATACAAGCATTAAATGTTTTCAGCATTAGATTGGGTTGCACTGTAGCACTTCGGAAATGGGGTGTTACATAAGTCTTTTGGAAGGACCTGGAAGTTATGTTCCACTCCTCAAATAGATAGCTTTGATTTGTTCATCCCATTTTGGCTTGGCAGGTTCAGTGGTTGCAGGTAAAGAACCACTAGGTCCCTGGTTCGTGGCAGTGGCAATCTGCCCAATTTGATTCTCCAAGTTTTTAATGGTAGCTCCCTAACTCTGGTATTGTGCGGTTGTTTCATTCATGAAAGCCTTCAGCATAGCTTCCATTGAGTTATCTATAGCTGGAGCTGCAGCTTTCTGAGCTAGTTGAGCAGGAAAACCAAGGGGGTGTGTGGATTTTGCAGGCACTGCAACAGGTCCTGCAGGATTATTATTACTCCCTAAAAAATTAGGGTGATTTTTCCATCCAGGGTTATAGGTGTTGGAGTAAGGATTATTGTTTTGTTGAAATTCCCTACATAGTTGACAGACACTGGATTGCTAGGGCATTCTTCATATAAATGGCCTCCTCCACAAAACACACAAGAGGTGGCCTTGGCTTGAGAAGGGCTGTGGAGGCACTTGTTGTATTCATACTTTTCAGTATATTAGCAATGGATGCCACTTGAGCAGATAGGGCAGTCATTTCACTCACTTTATGGGCCCCAACAACCTTCTTTGCTGCACTTAATCTAGCTGTAGGCCACTGATAACTGTTGGCAGCAATGGTCTCAATCTTAGCATAGGCATCATTGTATGATTGAGTCAAAAGAGCACCACCAGAGGAGGCATCAAGCATGTCTCTGGTTCTGGCTGAGAGACCATTGTAGAATGTCTCCATTTGAATGCAATTTGGATTGTCATAATGAGGGCACTTTTTGAGCAGCTCCTTATATCTTTCCCAAGCTTTAAATAATGACTCATCTTCATTTTGCCTAAAATATGTAATTTGATTTCTCATCCTAGCATTCTTGATTGGAGGGAAATACTTGGTGAGAAACTTTTCTGCCATTCCATTCAAATCAGTGACAGAATTGGGCTCTAAAGAATTAAGCCAGCCCTTTGCTCTGTCCTTCAAGGAATATGGGAACACCTTAA
Organism: Calophaca sinica; assembly: GCA_037113605.1. Lineage (NCBI taxonomy): Eukaryota > Viridiplantae > Streptophyta > Magnoliopsida > Fabales > Fabaceae > Calophaca > Calophaca sinica. The sequence goes on along the minus strand of CM073730.1, from coordinate 82,936,320 downwards.
TCTGAATGCATCATTAGTTATACCAGGAATCTTGAAATTACTGCACACCTCCAGGAACTGTTTCAAGTGCAGGTGAGGATCTTCTTGTGGTGTATCGCCAAATTGGCCCACTGTTTGCAGCATCTGAAACATCATAGGTTTGAACTCAAAATGATTTGTTGTGATTTCAGGCCTGACTCTACCAGTATGCATAGTTTGGGGATCAAAACATCATAATCCCTCATTGGCCTGTCCCTATCATTAGCCATGCCTATGATGTCAGCTTGCAACACCATAGCTTAGTACTAGCTGTGAACACTCGGCTGGTACTGGTTATGAATGTAACACCCGAAATTTCTTAAGCCTTAGTGTTAGAAATTATAGAGCCGTTGGGTGTTATTTGGGGTTGAATAAGTGTTTAGTACCCATTTACATAAGGACATGTCTAGACTTAACTCTATCATTATGTTTAGTCAACCCAGTCATTGTATTCATTTTCTAACCCATTAGGGAATGAATGGGAATGCGTCTTCATGAAAGTTATAGCTTTATCCCTTATCTTTCAATTGGATTTGGTTTGACTCGATTTCAATACCTACAACTCTAGATATGCTATCCCGAGTCAATGTCGCGCAAGTGTTGAATTGGAAACACCTGAGTCAACTTTAAATAGATTTTACACCATGTAAGAGTCCGTTTCAGGAAAGGACAGTGAAACAAGATTTTGTAGGAGATTCTCTTATCTTTCCAACTCCACCAAGAACGCCTCAATCAGACACCTGTAACTTAAGTTATGTCCAAAATAGACTCTGTGAATCGATTCACACGTGCATGGATCGATTCACACCTGCTGACAACTTTTTTTAATTAGCGGGTCGCCCTATTTCGGCCTGTTTTGTCTCCAAACATAATGAGACTCTTAAATCATGACCCAAAAATGCCCTATAAAATTAGACAAATTGGTGTGGTAATACATCCCCACACTTGAGCTTTGCTTGCCCTCAAGCAAACTACTTGGGTAACTATAGTAAGAAAGACTACTTTCCCTAGATAGGGGTAAAAACAAGAGTATGAAAACAGCATGATATCACAAAACATGCCAATAAATAGAATGCCCAATTAGAGTTGTTAGTTCAAATAAGCCAACAAACTGTGATTTTCAAGTCAGACTCTCACCAATCTCAGAGTGTTTATAGGCATAGTCATTAACGCTTAGATTTTTCAAATGAAATGACATTATCATAGGCTTGTACTTTGACTAAAACTCTACTATTAGAATCTTTTTATCATGCAAAAGAGGAATAAGGGTCTTACATTGATTGTAATGGAGCCAAGGTAATAATGTTAGGTATGATAAAAAAAAAAAAGGTCTTGCAAAGGGGTCAGAAACAAATCAACCAAAACAAGCAACCCATTTCTTTTTCATTTTAAAGAGCAGCCAAGAATCCCAACAATGTATTCAAAATAGTAGTGGCCTAAAGAATTCCTAAAATTTGCCCTTTCCAAATTCACATGAAAATAAACTCATATTTGATTCGTAATGGTCTTAGCACAAGTTTTACAATGCACATTCATAGAAAAATATCACTCAAACAAAGAAAAGAGGCAAAGGCTTGATATGACCTTTTATTTTAGGCTCAAAACTCACATTTAATAGCTTACACATAAAGTCAGAACTCACAGAACTTCCCTGCTAATTTTAAGCAAATTCTAATACTAGCAAAGAATTGACTCAATCACATGTTGTCAGGAAGAAAAAAAAAAATTGTAGCCCCCAAATCAGCAAAAATTTAAGTTCTTCTATAATTATAAGCAGTTATAAGCATGGCCAAGTAATAAGCGTAAAATAAAATTCCCTCCCCACACTTAATTCTAGCAGTGTCCCCACTGCGACTAAGTTAAAGCAAGCACAAAAATATAAAATAAAATAAAATAAGTGCCATAATAAAAGAAGGTCGAAAGAGACTCCCCTCTAAAAAATATCACGAGTAATTTGCAGGGGAATTTGATGCATCTATGTAATTATTGTCAGCTGCATTGAGTGTCTTGAATACTGAGAATCAAAATGGAAAAGTAAAAAGAATTAAAATTACTAAAAATAAACGACATAAATTAAGTAAAAGTCTACAGGTTGCTTCCTGTAAAGCGCTTTTTAACGTCACGAGCCTGACATGTTGCTTTAAGTGGTTGGGAGTTGCAGGGACATGGCATAGGTGTCTCTGGGTGTTCCTACAACATAGACTTTAGCTCGCTGTCCATTCACCTTGAAGGTTGAACCATCTTTAGCAACCACTTCTATTGTTTCATAGGGAAAAACTTGTATTATTTCATAGGGACCTGACCAAGGGGACTTGAGTTTTCCTGGAAACAGCCAAAGTCGAGAGTTGTAGATTAATACTTTGTCTCCAATTTGAAAGCTTCTCTTTTGGATGCGCTGGTCGTGTAACTTTTTGGTACGCTCTTTGTACAATTTTGCATTTTCATAAGCTTCCAATCGAAATTCGTCCATTTCGTTGATCTGCAATCATCGATGTTCACCTGCCATCTGTATATCAAAATTTAAAAATTTGGTAGCCCAATAAGCCTTGTGCTCTAATTCGACAGGGATATGACAGGCATTTCTAAATACTAGCCTACATGGTGACATTCTTATAGGGGTTTTGAAAGCAGTTCTATATGCCTAAAGGGCATCATCAAGCTTGAAAGACCAATCCTTTCTTGACGCACTAATAGTCTTTTCTAGGATTTTCTTAAGTTTTCTATTAGAGATTTCTACTTGGCCACTAGTTTGGGGATGGTAAGGCGTAGCTACTCTATGGTTGACTCCATATTTTGTTAAGAGGTTGTCAAATTGCTTATTACAAAAATGACTGCTGCCATCACTAATTATTGCTCTACGAGTTCCAAATCTAGTGAAAATATTCTTTTTCAAAAATCTAACTACCTTTCTATCATCGTTACTCGGTAATGCTACTGCCTCAACCCATTTCGAGACATAATCTACCGCCACTAAAATATACATGTTGTTATTACACTTAGGAAATGGTCCCATGAAGTCTATGCCCCATACATCAAAAAGTTTGCAATATAAAATATTATTTAGAGGCATTTCTTGTTTTCTAGATATATTTCCGCTTCTTTGGCAGGGGTCATAGGCCTTAACAAATTTATAAGCATCTTTGAACAAGGTAGGCCAGAAAAAACCGTATTGTAAGATTTTTTTAGCTGTTCGTGCGAGTCCATAATGGCCTCCTACTTCTCTAGAGTGACAGTGCTCTAATATAGTTTGATATTCTATTTCTAGATCACATCTCCTAATTATTTTATCAGTACAAATCTTAAATAAATAAGGTTCATCCCAGAAATAATGTTTAACATCCGAAAAGAATTTCTTACGCTGAGCATATGTTAAAGTGGGTGGAAGCACCTTATCGACCAAATAGTTAACATAATCAGCATACCATGGTACTGCAGAAATAGCATACAGATGCTCTTCTGGAAAAGTTGGTCTGACTGCTGCGTCTATCCTTGAAAGATGGCCTACGATGACATTGTCTACGCCCTGCTTATCTTTAATTTCGATGTCAAATTCTTGAAGCAAAAGAATCCATCTGATTAACCTTGGTTTTGCATCCTGTTTGGCAAGTAAATGTCTAATATCCGAGTGGTCAGTATAAATTATAATCTTAGACATAACTAAGTAGGATCAAAATTTATCAACTGCAAATATTACTGCTAGTAGTTCCTTTTCAGTAGTAGTGTAGTTTCGTTGTGCTTCGTCTAATGTTCTACTATCATAATATATAGTGTGAAAAAATTTACCTTTCCTTTGTCCCAACACTGCACTAACTGCGACATCACTAGCATCACATATTAACTGAAATGGGATAGACCATTCGGGCGCTATCACAACAAGAGCATTTATTAATAGAGATTTTAAAGTTTCAAAAGCTTTTAGGCATGCCTCAGAGAATTCAAAGGGTACATTTTTAACTAAAAGATTAGAAACTGGTTTTGCAATTTGTGAAAAATCTTTGAAAAATCTTTTATAAAAGCCAGCATGTCCTAGGAAACTTCTAATAGCTCTAACTGAGTTTTGAGGTGGCAGTTTCAAAATAACTTCAATCTTGCCGGGTCAACTTTAATGCCTTTTTGAGAAATCTTGTGTCCTAAGAATACGCATTCCAAAATCATAAATTGACATTTTTCACAATTTAAAACTAAATTTGTTTTTATGTATCTTTTAAGCACAAGATCTAAATTATGCAGACAAACATCAAATGTGGATCCATACACAGAGAAATCATCCATAAATATTTCGACGCAATTTTCTAAGATGTCAGAAAAGATAGCCATCATGCATCTTTGGAATGTGGCAGGGGCATTGCATAAACCAAATGACATTCTTCTATAAGCAAATGTCCCATAGGGATATGTAAAAGTAGTTTTTTCTTGATCTTCTTTAGCAACAGGGATTTGCATATTACCAGAATAACCATCTGGACAGCAGTAAAATTCATGGCCAGACAATTTTTCAAGCATTTGATCAATAAAAAGAAGAGGGAAGTGATCTTTCCTGGTGGCTTCATTCAGTTTTCTATAATCAATGGACATACGCCAACCAGTCACTTTCCTTACTGCAGTTAACTCTTTTTGCTCATTTTCCATAACTGTGGTTCCTCCTTTTTTAGGAACTACCTGCACCAGACTCAGCCAACTGCTAGTGTAAGCCCTAGAGGCCAATGTAGTTCCTTTTGAACTTATAATTTGTATCATGTTATTTATCTATTATATGAGGCATTTCAGTTATTATGCTTGTTTCAACGTAATAAAGTCCTTGAGTAAAAGTTCAATTCTAATAGAACATCGAATAGATGACTCGATTATGAGATACTATAGAACTTACTCTAAATATCCGTAGTCAAGTATTATTATTATTATTAAGGACAATAATAATACATCAAGACTATTATGTGGGTGGACTGATAACCTTATCTCACAGGTTATAGATATGAGATATCAAGTCACCGCATAGGTACACATTAGGGTAATTGTGTACTGGATTGACCCGCCATGAGAATACAACATAATGCGTTATGTAAGTGTCATAAGTCATTCTCATAGTGATAATGGTGTATGCCACCCTTTGACCTGAAACCACTATGGTTCCTACATGAGGAGTTGAGTGTTTTATTACCGTCAAACATTGTATATAACAGGACAATTATAAAGTCGGTTAACTGGGCACTCCACGAGTCATGCAGAGGGACATGAGTGACCTAGATGGGATTTTGCCCTCCTGCATAGCAAGAGTAATATCTGTGGGCCCCTTGATAGACTATGACTATAAAATGCATGGCCATGCTGAAATAAGTCAATATGAGATATTGATCTTATTTGTTGTTACTTAGTCTACTTGGGTATCAAGGAATATAATGTTGAACTATACAAGGGTGACACACACTATGCCTTGTGTTCAATATAGATTTAAGGGCAAAAGGGTAATTATACACATAATCATTATCTTGGAAAGGTTACGTCATAATACTGACATTTTCATTACTTGGGTAGCAGTGATGTGTTGCTAGACACCGCTCTCTGTTTATAATATTAAATAGTGATTTAATATTATTGCCAATGTTACGGGAACCTACGGGTCACACAAATAAGAACATATTAATGGGAGATTAAATATAAATGAGTAAGACTCGTTTTATTCAGTGGTGCACTCTTATGACGCACCATCGTAAGTCAAGAGCAACGCAGCACATGGTAAGCTACGGTGCACTGCTAGGTCAATCTTAAGTGGTTCTATAAATAGAACACTTAAGCTGAAAGTTCAGACACGGAATTGACCCTAGCCGTACAGAGAGTCCTTGTGTACGTTCGCGACAGCCGGCCCCATTTGTCAGCTAGCACAGTAGACGGAGGTCGCTCCTATTCGAAGTCTATTCGTGTGGATTGCGTAGAGGTGTTATCATCAGTACGACGCTCGTGCTCGACTCCAGTTCTCGTCTGCAATGGTTTGCGCTACAAGAGGTAACCAACGTAATCTTTAAATTATGACCATTCGCAAGGATCTATGGAAGGGAAATTTTATTTTTTCGCTGCGTTTTATCTTTGATTATTGCGCAATTTCCCTACACCAAGGACTGTCAGAAATAGTATAAATAATATTAGCATCAAATAATTTAATAACTTCCTGTTTGACAACTTCCTTCAGATTTAGGTTGAGTCTTCGTTGAGGTTGTACTTTTAGTTTATGATCTGTCTCCATATAAATCCTATGGGAGCAAATTGTGGGGCTGATTCCTTTTATGTCATGAATGCTCCACCCAAATGCTTCCTTGTTCTCCTGCAGAATCCTTAAAAGCTTTTCCTCCATTGCACCTGTTAAAAAAGATGAAATTATAACTGTTAAGGACAATGGTGGATGTAAAAATACATATTTAAGATTAGCGGGTAATGGTTTTAATTCTAGCTCTGGTGGTTCTTATAAAGATGACTTGACTGCAGTCTTTTTGGGTTTATTTAATCTCTCAAATTGCTGCAAACCGTTCCATGGCCTTGGTTCCATGCCTACGTCCAGTGCTAGGACTTCCTCTTTAATTTGTTCTTCATCTGCGATGGCTTCCTTACTGCAAGTTAGAATTTTTTCTAGAGGGTCTATGAGTAAGTGTACCTGGAAATCGGAAGATATTAGAATAGTTTCTGCTAAAGTAGCTATAAAATTGCAAGATTGGGAGTTAGGTGTTTTTAAAGAATCAAACATGCTGAAGACAACTTCTTCGTTTTCATGCCTTAATGTAAGCTTTCTTTGATGAACATCAATGACTATTTTTCCGGTTGCTAAAAACGGTCTTCCCAACAAAAGTGGTACTTCCTTATCCTCCTCCATATCTAGAACTACGAAGTCAGCCGAAAAAATGAATTTTTCTACCTTCACCAGGACATTATCAATTATTCCCTTGTGGTGCACTACGGACCTGTCTACCTGTTGTAATTGTAGTCTTATCGGTCTGACATCTTTTAAACCGAGCTGCTGATAAATAGATAAAGGCATTAAATTTATGCTAGATCCAAGATCACAAAGAGCTTTTTCAAAATAAGAATTTCCAATTGTGCATGGTATTGTAATACTCCCTGGGTCTTTCATTTTACGAAGTAATTTTCTCAGGATTATAGCTGAGCATTCCTCGCTTAATCGAATAGTGGATAATTCCTCTAACTTTTTCTTATTGGCCAGGATATCCTTCAAGAATTTGGCAAATTAGGACATCTGAGAGATAGCTTCCACAAACGGTATGTTGCTAGTCAGCTGCTTCAGGACTTCTAAAAATTTTGCAAATTGGGGGTCCTGCAAGTCATTCTTCAATCTTTGTGGGAATGGCACAATGGGAATTGTGTCAGGTGGATTAACAGGTGCTGTCAGCTGCTCTTTCTCAGGTTCCTTGCCCCTTATATCTCTTTCTCCAGTCAGAGCAGGTGATTTTTCTTGGGGCTACGTTGATGTAGCTTTTTCTTTTCTCTTTTCAGATGGCCCCACGAGTACTGTTCCTCCCCTGGTAGTTGTTAAATTAGATTGTACTTCTTGGGTTGGTGCTTTCTCCTTTGTTTTGGACAAATAGGTTATCAAGAGGGCTAATTGCTCTGCTAATTGTTTCTGACTTTCCACATTGGTTCTTACCAGTTTCTTTAGATGCTTAAACCTTTCATCAAGTTCTTTCATGCATCCTTAAACTACCTCAGAATGGCTTGGATATCCCTTTTTTCAAGCTTGAACCTGTAAATACGAGTTGCCTTGGTTTCTCCACACCGGATTATTGTTATTCGAGTAGGAGCTACCATGGTTCTCGGTACCTATAAAATTAACTTTTGCAATAGGGTCCTCTTTTGTTGTCGGCTTCGGAGTGAGATTTGTTCCTTCTAGTCTAGTGTGAGCATGATATTCCAACAAGGCTTCAAATTTTTCAGTAAGTGCATCCACCGTAGCTTCTAAAGATAAGTGGGTTTGCAAATCCATGTTTTTCAATTTTTGGAACAATTTGTGTCTTTTCTGGTGACCATTGAGCATTGTTCTGAGCCATCTTTTCAATGATTTCTAGAGTCTTAGATGGCGTTCTTATTCCCAGAGATCCTCCACATGTAGTATTTATGGCAGCTCTGCTCTGTGCCTTTAGCCCATTGTAGACAACGTGAACCAGTTGCCATGTGGCAAATTCCTTATGTGGAAAACCTTTAAGTAGTTCTTAAAAGCATTCTCAAGCTTCGTGCATTTGCTCTGACTCAAATTGTTTGAAGCTAGTTATTTTTGCTCTCATCTCTGCAAATTTGGCTAAAGATAGATATTTTTTAAGAAATTTGCTCTTCAGATCTTCCCAAGTGGTGATTGAGTTTAGTGCTAAAGAGTCTAACTAAACTTGAGCTTTTCCCTACAGTGAGAATGGAAACAATGTTAGTTTAATAAATTCAGCTAGGACTCCATTGTACTTAACCGTGCTAAATATTCTTCAGAAGTTCTTGAGATGGGTATGTGGGCTTCCAAAGATAACCCCAAAAATTGTACTGCGAACACCAGCGAGATTAAAGCAGGATTGAACTCAAAGTTACGCCGCCTAATGGCTGGGCCGTTTATGCTATCCTGAATATCGACAGTAGCAAAAAGTACTCTTCGAGAGTGAGCTCTTGCTCTTCTTCCATTGTGGTGCCAGAGTACAAGAAAAATAATTAATAAATGTAAAATAAATATGAAAGAGTAAAACAGAAATTAAATAAATGCTTAAAGTAATTATGATCCCGTTGAACCAATATTGCTAAACACTCCCCGGTAACGGCGCCAAAAACTTGTTGCGGCTCAAGCAAGTGCACCTGATCGTAACTCGTAATAAAAGTGGAGTATAATTAGGACTTCAAATGTCGAACCCACAGGAAATGTGCAAGTACCAGCATAATGAAGATCTTAAGTCCTTTAAACTATCGAAATAACTGGATTTGGATTGAATATAAAAACTAAGGAAAACTAGAATAACACTTCAAATTTAAATATTTGAGCAAGATTGAATAGGAGAAACCTAGGGGAACCGGGTTCACTAATATTAGATCCTGTGTCTATTTCCTTGCTATTATAAATTGTATTTCCTTATTGAATGCCAATCACTCGCTCTAAGTTACTAAGAGCTACCTAGCGTGTGATAGCCTTCCTCCTAACTAATTACTCTGTTTGGTCCTCGAAGGTAATTAAAGGAAAGAGCATTAAGATCAGACAAGTTTGTTAATCTAATAACTGATTGAAAACAAGCAATAACCTATCCGGCGTATAAAGCGAGTTCTGTTGATCCTATAGTTCAACTAGTTAACTATGATCCTGTTATCACAATTAACTAATTTTATAAGGATTAGGTACTTCCTATGAAATTAAGCATGCTAAGATCAACACATTCATAAGGATAATAAGGAATTCAAAGTAGCAATTAAATAGAAATCAAGAACATTGTAAAAGATCCCCCATCACCCCTAGTGATGGAATTAGCTACTCATATTGTTTTGCGACAAAACAAAATAGAATAAATCCAAACGTAAACTCCTAAAAGACATGATTAAATAGAACTGGGACACCCTTTCGGTAAGACGGTGATCCTCTCGTGTGTTCCTCACGTCTCCACGAACTCCAACAGCAATTCGGAATTGACAGGAAGCTCTAATGATTTAGGACTCACTCCAATCGTATGGTGTTTGTGAATAACTCTCAAAAAGGGGCTCTTGACTTGGGAAATCGTCTAGTCTATGTAAAAGGTTAAGAACCCCTATTTATAATATTGGCCACGAACAAGGTCATCTGGCTTTCAAATCTGCACATTCTGAGACGGGGTAAGACTGTACCGCATATATACACGGCTGTACCGAGCTTTCCTTGGGACGTTGGCTCGTACCCATGCGTGTTACATCCCTGACATCATTTGTGTATGGCCGTACTGCTTTAGGCACGGTCGTACTGGACTATTTCATCGGAGCCAGGTGGTATAAACTAAGGGGGTATGCCCCTACTGAGATTCTGATCTAGGTACGGCCGTACCAAGGATAGGTCAGGTCGTACCTCTCATCCAGTAGTCCTAAAACTCTCCAAAACTTTGCCAGTTTTTGGTCCTTTTTCGTATCTTTTGCTCCAAGTGGTGTCTTTGTGATAATTCTATAAAATAAAACATAAATAAGTATCTTTGTGCTTCAACTAGTGCAAAGTGATGTATTTAGATACTAAAAATGCCCTATAAAAGTAGACAAATTGGTGTGTTAACAGGTCCCCAATGTGTGAATTGCCAAAAAACTGTGTTATTGCTGTTCCGCAGGTCCTTTGAATCGATTCATTATTGTGCGAATCACACAGCTGCTGTCTCTATGAATCAAAGTTGTGAATCGATTTACAGCAGTGCAATTCAATTCACAATGTGACGTTTTGACCTTGAATCGATTCACAGAGCTTCTGAATTGATTCACACCCCGGTTTAATGATAACTAGATGTTTAAAATGATTTATAGGGGTTGGTTAAGGGTAGTAACTTCCTAGGCTTATTAAATGTTGAATGTTTGGCATGTTTGAAGGGGTTACCGATTAGCGACCCCATAATTGATGATGGGCACAGGTGCGTCCAAATATTGTGCACGTTGTTTGGTTTGGTTGATTGTTATGTATTGGTCACGAGTTTGGGACCAATTAATAGATTGGTATCCAATGGTTTTATTGGGTACCCTGTGTTTGTATGACTCGTCGCCAGTTTGCGACGCAGTAGGTTTCGTTGTTTATATTCGGGTTTCTATGGTGGCACTCATCAATGCTTCACTAGTGGAGGGGACCCCGTGGCTCGTAAGAATTGATTTGGGGACGACAAGTTACTATGACGGCATTCAGCGACGTTTCACTGCTTGGGGGGACCGCATGGCTCGTTTGCCTTCGTTGTTCGTTAGTCATTCCGGTGTAGACTTTGAGTTAATATGGCGGCACTCGTCGACATTACACTGACGGGGGGATCCCATGGCTCGTTGGTACTTGTTTAAAGAACATTGGGTCACTAAGACGGCACTCGTCGACGTTTCACTGACAGGGGGATCGCATGGCTCAATGGGACGCCTTTTAAAAAGATTACTATGGTGGCACTCATCGATGTTTCACTAACGGGGGGCTCCCATGGCTCGATGCCATTGTACGAATGTTGGGGATGCTCGCATTCGCTCACCCAAATAAGGTAAAGGATCCTAAAGTTAAGTTGAATAGTTGTAGATTCGAGTTAGTAGGTTGCCGACGTAGAATTGTGACTGGTTACGTGGTATTTGTTGGATTGTTGTATGCTTGTTGTTATACTCTTAACATATTGAACCTAAGGTTATGTTGAATAAGTTGTAGGTTTGCATTAGCTAGTTGCCAATTAAGGACGGCCAACTGTTTGATGATACACGATGACTTGTCGTCAAGACTTGTTTGGCCGTGATTAAAATGTTGTTTGACTGTTGACGCGGCATATTATTTTGCCTATGCCGTTGTCTTTTCATTTGAGTATGATTTCTCACTTCTTTGTGTTTTGTGGCTACTTGTGCACCCCATGTACGAGTAGACAATGAGTTTGCAGGTGATGACATGGACGTAGACGCTGACGAGTAGACTGTGTGCTGCTGCTTAGCTTAGGAGTTATTTACGAATTATATTGATTTTACTTACCGATGTAAAACAAAGGGTAAAGCTCTGAGACATGTGGCATCGGGTTGTTGGGTTTAATTCCGCAATTTGTTCTTATTCCGCAAATGAGTTATGTTGATGTGAAACTTCTATTCCGTGAAAGATTTTTGTAAGACCACATTTTTATCTTATTCGAATACGTTTCTATCCTTTTCTTATACGACGGGGTAGAGGGTGTCACATTTAGTGGTATCAGAGCAGTTTGGTCCTACCCAGATTGTGCATGTGTCTATTATATGTGTTTGTGAACTCTTGTGTGCTTGTTTGTATTAGATTAGTTACTGCTACGCGATATTACTATTATAGATTAAGAACTGAATCGCCTTCTGTTTGTCTTAGTAGAGAACTATGACAAGCAGAAATGATCACACTGTCATCCATGCTAAGGACCGCTTGACTGGAACCATGGAGCGTGACCAGACTCGAAGCAAAGGAGCTACTGGCTATCAGAATCTCGCAAATTTTCAGATGGACCATCCCTTACTATTCAAGGGAACCTATGACCCCGAGGGAGCGCAATAATGGATCAAGGAACTCGAGAAGATATTTCGAGTAAAAGGATGCAGCGACGCACATAAAGTCAACTTTGCTGCCTATATGTTGACTGATAAAGCTGAGGACTGATGGGAAAAGATGCACCACAATCTGGAGTTTGGAGGAGCTGCTATCACTTGGGTCGTGTTCCGGGAATGATTTTTGGAGAAGTATTTTCCTGTTGACCTGCGTGACAAGAAAGAGATGGAGTTTCTAGGCCTGACTCAAGGAAGTATGTCCATAAGGGAGTATGTCGCTAAGTTTGAGGTGCTGTCGTGCTACTATCTACCGCATCAGACTGGAGTTGATGAATGCACCAAATGCGTCAAGTTTTGTAATGGTCTGCGCCCTGAATCAAACAAGGAGTTGCTACGATGGAGCCCCGTGACTTTGGGACTCTAGTTCACAAGCTTAAGAGCTACAAAGATGCCTATAATAAGGAGGTTGCTTCATTCAAGAGTAAGAAGCTTCCGCCACAAGGGAAAGGGAAGCAGCACATTGTGCCACACCGAAGGGAGTTCAAGAATATCGATGGCGTCAAGAATACTTCAACTTTTGGCAAGTTTGCTGGAGGAGGCTAGTCGGCACCTAATCCACTCAAATGCTACAAGTGTGGTAAGGACCACCCTATCAGAGAGTGCAAGGAGACAAAGTTCCATTGCTTCAAGTGTGGGAAACCTAATCATTTCAGTCGCGACTGTGAAAGGACAAAATCTAAACCTGTAAGTGACACTAGGTCGAAGAAGCCCCAAGAAAATCGTTTAAAGTCTACTGGCAGAGTTCTCGCGCTGACAGGAATAGAGGTGTCAGAACCTGATGATCACATCCAAGGTACGTACCATATTTCAAGAACCACTCGATTATACCTTACATCTCTGGTGCGACACATCCTTCCATTACATAGGAACTTCATAGATGTTTTAGTAGGTTTCCTCTTGATGACGTAGATGATATTCGTAGTATAGACTAGATAGCTGTCAACCCCATCATCTCGTATCAACCCGGCATGACCACCGTTCCAATCTCAACAGCTAAAGAAGCAAATCGAAGAGTGGCAAAAGCAACTTGGGGATAAGATTGTTTAAGTGCAAAATTTTCGTTGGAGAAGAATAGTTTTCTTGGACAAGTAACCCCCAGAGGAGTTAAGTATGAGGCAGCGAAGATGGATGGAGTTCTTGTAGGAAAATTTGACTTTTGAGTACTTGCTTAAGAGAATTAAAGACCGCAAAGTGAAGCGACCACACGAAAAAGGAATTTCGCTAGGAAGAATTATTTGGAGCAGAGCAACAGAAGGAAGCACTACGTGGGAGCTAGAGACTAGTGTGAAAGAGTTGGGTTGCAGCTGCTTACGACAGGACAGTAGAAATCCCGAGGACGAAATTTTTATAAGGGGTAGATTTGTAACACCGTGAATTTCTTAAGCCAAAGCGTTAGAAATTATAGAGTCATTTGGTGTTATTTGGGGGTTGAATAAGTGTTTAGAACCCATTTACATAAGGACATGTCTAGACTTAACTCTATCATTATGTTTAGTCAACCCAGTCATCGTATTCTTTATTTTCTAACCCTTTAGGGACTGAATGGGAATTATGCATCTTCATAAAAGTTATAGTGTTATCCCTTATCTTTCAATTGGCTTTAGTTTGACTCAATTTCAATGCCTACAACTCAAGATATGCTCTCCCGAGTCAATGCAGCGCAAGTGTAGAATTGGAAACACCTGAGTCAAATTTAAATAGATTTTACACCATGTTACATGCCATTTTAGGAAAGGACCATGAGACAAGATTTTGTAGGATTTCCAACGCCACCAAGAACGCATCAATCGGACACCTGTAACTCAAGTTATGTCCAAAACACACTCTGTGAATCGATTCACACGTGTATGAATCGATTCACACCTGCTGACAGCATTTTTTTAATTAGTGGGTCGCCCCGTTGCATCTCCAAACTTGATGAGACTCGTAAATCACGACCCAAACCTGATCTTAGACCTATTAGGACTCTAAAACCTAGTTTTAAACATCGGTTAAGAGCTCTCAAGAACCCTAGAACTCCTTGGAACTCTATTGTTGCCGTTGCCACCATTTTTGTTGTTTCTCTCTCGTTTCTCAACCAAATCGAGTCTCATCTTCGAGGCCGTGATCGTAAGAACATTCTCTTCATTCCTATTGGTTTCTTTTATATTTTTATGGATCAAAATTTGTGACCCTCACAGTTCTACGGTTTTTGCTCTCTTAGAATTTCTTCCTCTCTTTTCTAATTGTTGAACTTGGAGTTGTTGGATACCACAAGGCTTGGAGTAGCAAACAACTCAATCCTGGATCCTCTAGGACACTTTTGGCGACTGTGACTATCATAAGGTGTGGGGCGTGGATGATCTCTTGGAAAGAGACTTATGGCTTCAAATAATATGTTAGGGATGTCCCATGATCCCTATGCCTTGCGGGGCAAAGCTATTGTTGTTTAATCCTTGCAAAAGCATGAATTTGGATGCCTATGGTTTATGTTTTAATTTAATTGGAGGCCTTTGTATGAGCAAGGAGGCATAAGAGTTGTTAATTAACATGTGTAAATGGATTAAAGTATGTTTATCATTTAAAGGTTTATGTTTTATGTGTTGTTGGAAAAGGCATGGTTTAAGATAATTAGTATGGTTTGGATTGTTTAATGGCATAACTTATAATATGAAGTTGTTGTTTTAAATATTGATTAGATGTCGTTATGCCTAGAATTAAATTAGAATTGATGACTAGCATGTTTTAGTAGATTAATGCATGTTTAATAACAAAAGATTGATGCTTTATGTGCTTTGGAATAACCTTGGATCATTAGTTATAGTTGTGTTGTTTAATTACATGAATTGTGGTAAGAAGTTTCTATCTTGACAATTTACTTAAGAATTCTCATGTTTGGAATTAATTTAGTATTGATAAATAGCATGTCTTAGTAACCACCTAGTATTTGGATGTTTAAAATGATTTGTAGGGGTTAGTTAAGTGTAGTAACCATCTAGGCTTATTAAACGTTGAATGTTTGGCTTGTATGAAGCGGTTACTGGTTAGTGACCCCATAATTGATGATGGGCATAGGTGCGTCCAAATATCGTGCATGTTGTTTGGTTTGGTTGATTGTTGTGTATTGGTCACGAGTTTGGGACCAATTAATAGGTTGGTATCCAATGGTATTATTGGGTACCGTGAGTTTGCATGACTCGTCGCCGTTTGCAACGCAGTAGGTTTCGTTGTTTGTATTCAGGTTTCTATGGTGGCACTCATCGACGCTTCACTGATGGAGGGGACCCCGTGGCTCGTAAGAATTGATTTGAGGACGACGAGTTACGATGACGGCACTCAGCAGCGTTTCACTGCTTGGGGGGATCGTATGGCTTGTTTGCCTCCGTTGTTCGGGTGTGGACTTCAAGTTACTATGGTGGCGCTCGTCGACGTTTCACTGATAGGGGGATCCCATGGCTCGTTGGTACTGGTTTAAAGAATCGTTGGTACTGGTTTAAAGAACATTGGGTTACTATAACGACACTCGTCGACGTTTCACTGACGAGGGGATCGTATGGCTCAATAGGATGTCACTTAAAAGGAGGTACTATAGTGGCACTCATCGACGTTTCACTGACGGGGGGATCTCATGGCTCGATGGCATTGTACGGATGTTGGTGACGCTCGCATTCGCTCACTCAGACAAGGTAAATGATCCTAAGGTTAAGTTGAATACTTGTAGATTCGCGTTAGCAGGTTGCTGACGTAGGATTATGACTAGTTACGTGGTATTTGTTGGATTGTTGTATGCTTGTTGTTATACTCATAACATGTTGAACCTAAGGTTATGTTGAATAAGTTGTAGGTCCGCATTAGCGAGTTACCAACTAAGGACGGCCTACCGTTTGATGATACACGATGATTTATTGTCGAGACTTGTTTAACTGTGATTGAAATGCTGTTTGACTGTTGACGCAGCAAATTATTTTGCCTATGCCGTTGTCTTTTCATTTGAATGTGATTCCTCACCCCTTTGTGTTTTGTGGCTACTTGTGTACCCCGTGTACGAGTAGATGATGAGTTTGCAGATGATGAGGTGGACGTGGACGCTGACGAGTAGACTGTGTGCTGCTGCTTATCTTAGGAGTTATTTACGTGTTATATTTATATTACTTACCGATTTAAAACAAAGGGTCAAGCTCTTAGACATGTGACACTGGGTTGTTGGGCTTAATTCCACAATTTGTTCTTCTTCTGCAAATGAGTTATGTTGAAGTGAAACTTCTATTCCGCGAAAGATTTTTGTAAAACCACATTTTTATCTTATTCGCATATGTTTCTATCCTTTTCTTATACGACGGGGTAGAAGGTGTCACAATGAACACTCTACTGCTCATCTTCATCTGGAATTGATTCCTCAGTAAGAGGGCCTGTGGCTGCCATGGCTATAACAACTACCAACTCGGCAAAACCTTGATTCTCCCTCAGCAATCTTCTGAATGTCCTATCTATTTCTGGATCCAACTGATACTCTGGTGTAGTATGTACGCGCATGTGCTAAATGACACCTACTGCTGACACTAACACCAAAGGGTAAGAATATCTCAACTAACAAACCTATTGGATTCAAAACTATGTGATATTAACAATTCAATCCCTAGAAACGGCGCCAAAAACTTGTTGTATAAAAACTCAATGTGTGCAAGTATACATAGTCAACAAGTAATAAAGTGTAAGTGAGATCGTTCCTATGAGGATTGATTAAGTTCTTTCACAAGTTTTCTCATTAGTGAGTAAATAGTAAAAACAGAAATTAAACATCAAGTTATTGTGCATGTAATGAGTAAATAAAACAGTAACAAACAAGTGATTAAGTGAAAATTTGAGCTAAAGCAGCTAGGATTTCAGATCCATTATATTATCACCAAGTTGATTCAGTGCTATCAGTTAGTGCCATGGCACCTGAGCGCAGGGCACTAATGTGTGTGCCTTTCAGTCACTTTCACCAGGGTTAAGTAAAGGGTACCTTATTTATAATTCCACATTATGTTCACCCTTGACTAATAAGTGTGGCCCAGAACACTCTATAACACAGATTGCCTATGTCTAGTTTAATCAAAATCAATCAAAGTGTCCTTTAATCAATACCTTTCACGTTAACCCATGAATTCAGTATGTTAAACCCTTTCATCACTTAACATACATGCAACCTAAGTTGATCAAGCTTAAATCAAGTAATTAGAAAATAAATTCGCATGAGTAAAAAGTGCTTAGATAAAAACTTATAGACATAAACCAACAAGGTTCCAATACAATTTCACCTCATCCTAGCTTAAGAAAATTAGCTCATATTGAGCTTAAAAACAAAACAATAGAAACTGGTGCTATAAACCGAATCCATGGCACTTAAGCTGGAGTTAGAACTTTTACAGAAACTGATAAAACATTAAATAGAAGCAACTCCCAGCCTTGTCAAGATGAGAGATGCTCCTACTCCAATAATGTCTTGCTGGAACTATTGAGACCAGATGCTGCTTGAGTACTTTCCCTGTATGAAAATAGCTTGAAGCAGGTGAGTTGTGGCTGTTCCTAGCAGGGGGACAGATTGTGCCCTAGAGATTCCCATAGTACCAGCCTGCCTTGCTTGATTAAGTCATTTTGCTTTTGTAGCCTCTCTCTAAATGGGCTGACAAGTGTTGTACCCAAGGAAAGACATTCCTTTTTGGCCCAAAAAATAAAGGTTTTGTCCTTTAGCTGAGAGAGAGAAAGCACATGCTTTTTGTAGTGGGGACCAGCTGAGGGCGCTGCTACCTTACACTAAAGGACACAGACCAAACTGCCAGCTCATAATGAG
Source organism: Calophaca sinica (assembly GCA_037113605.1). Classification (NCBI taxonomy): domain Eukaryota; kingdom Viridiplantae; phylum Streptophyta; class Magnoliopsida; order Fabales; family Fabaceae; genus Calophaca; species Calophaca sinica. The sequence goes on along the minus strand of CM073730.1, from coordinate 82,918,232 downwards.
TCTTTAAAATATGTTGCTGCACTCTTCCTAGGAGTTGCTAATATCAGGGTCCGATGCCATGGCATTAGACTTGGCACGGAGCCTTTTTCGTTAAATCCTGCACGGCATCAAAACACATTAAAATGCTCACAAAGGCACCTAAGTGCCTCAAAACAGCTTCAAGCATAGGAAATACTTTATTTACAGATTTCTTCCAGCTAAATACTTTAGCTTACCCTTGGACTTGCATGATTTAATGTAATAAAAGCATAAATAACTCTTATTTCTAAGAGTTATCACAAACTCCCTAACAGAACGCAAAGTTTCATCAGACCCATTACCTCCTCCAACATTTGAATTCTCTCCATTCCCGTGCTGTGCCTCATTCACTATCTCACGCGTAGGTCTACCGCGATGAACCATGAAGTCCTGAAAAAGAAATCATTAGCTCGAGATCCATAAGATATAAAGTGTCATAGAAGTATATGCAATATATCTTACGAATTTATAATTTGTCACCTTTATTTTAGGCAATAAAGATAACGTGGACACTCTACCTAACTTCTAAAAATAGTCACATTCGGTGGGAATACGACCAGACTCAGCCAGAATCAACATCCTAAATGACCTCACAGTCTGGTTAGGGCCGAACTGCTCTGATACCACAAATGTAACACCCTGATGTCCTATTTATGCTTTATTCTAATTAATTAACCTAAGTCGCTTAATTAACGTGAATATTTGTATATTAAAATATTACTATGAAGGAATTAAAACCAAAGACATAAATAAGACGACGACATGTCATAGTGAGATAAACTAAGTATCGCACACACTCATACATATATATATATAGTGCAAAAAGTGAGTGTAGTGTATAGATCTGATACAGTCATCCTAAAATATATATCTGAACCTATGAGGCTGACTTGCGCCTCATCTAACAAAACAAAAGAGACAAACCATCATCAAAACTCCTGGAAAAAACAATAGAAAACCTCAGCGAGGTGGATACTGAATGCTCCCACTCTGAGATCTAGCTCGCCTCGGAAACAAACGGTGAAAATCATGGGCAGTCAAGTGATGGGATGGTCCAGATGTCGCTCCACCCCTACATCAATGTCTCCCCATGTGGCTCGATCTGCTCTGGTGGCTAGCAGGAGGCACCAGCATTGGATGCGGAGGCATCTTAGGATACCCTCCGTAATCAAATCCCAGGGGAATGACTGGTGCCTGCCACATACGAGCGAACAGAAGTCTCTGACAGATGCGAAAGTCTCCTGCAAAGCTAGCAATGGGAAAACCAGGAATGTGAAAATAAATGAAGATCGTACCAGTGTATATGACCGCCTAACAAGCATGGTCAACCTCTTAACCCATGTCATCGAAATCATGATAGTGAATCTCAAAGTCCCCCTAAACGGGGATCCTCGGTGGCTGCATCATCTAAGGATGCATCAGAAGGAACTGCTTCATCGGGTGTGGCTGTGGCTGCATGATCTTCCTCAACAAAGTCTAACACAGAAATAGTATATACACACAAGTATGAAAACGCAGGGAGGTAAGAGCAAACATCCATTATAAAGCGGGAAATGTAAAAGTAGAATGAGAGTAAGACAGTCCATACAAACAATCACATATATTACAAATTGGACCTAACCACCCTCTTCCACTTATCCTATGTCTCTCTATGAGTTTATAAATATTTCTTACTATTATCACTTGATAACTCTTAGAAATAAGGGTTATATATACTCTTTTGACATTAAATCATGTAACCTAATAGTAATTTAGAGTATTTAGTTGGTAGAAATATGTAAGTAATGTGTTTTCCTAAGTTTAGAGCTGTCTTGAAGCACTTTGTTGCCTTTGTGAATATTTTAATGCATTTTGGAGCTGTGCAGAATTTCTAAGATAATGGTTAAGTGCCAAATGGTGCCATGGCACCAAATCGCTGTTGAGTAGAGGAGCTGGAAAATGAATCAAGTTGAAGACACTGCGTTTTGCTGAGCTGGCGTACGAAATTCTTGCCCTCCAGTTGTGGTCCCAGCCTATTTGTGAAGATATTTTTAGATAGGGCAACTTGTCTTTAATAGGTATAGGCCAAGGATACTCTCTCTCATAGTACTTTTCTATTTGGGCCCATAAAGAGAGAATAAAAAGGAATTAACCTATAAGGGGAAAGGAGGCTGGGACATTTTTGCTGAACCCTAGGTCAGAATTCATTTCCCTTCCTATGTAAAATAGTCGCATCACCTTCCATCCTCCATAGCTCACCTTCACCCTCATCCATCATTCTCCATTTCCATATCCCTTCTATACATCATTTTTATGAGAAAAACAAGCTGAAAAACATGATGCTGAACTAATCTCAGACGTAGCATGGAAATGCAGCAATGAAACATTGTTGCAGTGAAGTGCTCTCCCATCTTGACAGATCTGCAGGCCTTTCACGTGCTATTTTCTGCTTTTGCTTGTAAACATTTTGAGCTGCAGAGTTTTGGTGCTATGGATCTGTTTTACAGCACCTATTTCTGCTACTTTATGTTTTTGCTTATTATGAGCTAAATATTTTATGCTAGGATGATTTAAAGTTGTAATCAAACCTTGTTGGTGTAGTAATGTGATATTGCTTAGCACTTTTAACTCATGGATACTTACTGTTATATGCTTAATCTGATCCTGTACACCTTAGGTTAGGCACATGTATGTTAAATACTGAAAGATTTTAATGCGTAGAATTCATGAGTTGATATGGACAGCATTAGTGGAGGACACTTCATCTAATCTTGATTAAACTAGACATAGGCATTCAAAATCATAGAATAGTCTGAGTCACATTAAAAGTCAGGGGGACATAATGGGGGCTTAGACATAAGGTACCTTTACTTAACCGCGTAGCAAGTGACTGAAAAGCACACACATTAGCACTCTACATTCAGGTGCCACACGACACTCATCATAGCACTTAGCCAACTTGGTCAAGTTACAATGGATATGAAATCCTAGCTATTTATCTATGCTTTTTACCATTCAATTCGTGACTGTTTTACCTTTTAATTACTTGTCAACTTTTAGTCTTAAAATTCACAGCATAAATCCAAAAATTGTTAATAGTTCTTATTTCTGTCTTACATTCTCTCACTAACTAGATTAGCCAAATTGGGAATTTGTGGAATTAACTGTAATCAATCCTCGTGGGAACGATCTTTACTTACTCTTTATTACTTGTCACGATTGTGTATACTTGCACATTGCACTTTATCGTAAACAAGTTTTTGGTGCCGTTGCCGAGGATTGAAAGTGTTGATTTCTATAAGTTTTGAATTGAGTTAGTTTAGTTTAGTTGAGATTCTTAGACTTTAGTGTGTTTGTTTTTAGCAGTATAAATTTTCCGTTTTGTGTTGTGTTTTGTGTTTGTGGTGTTGTCTTTGTTGTTCTTAGCATTGCTCACTGTGTTTGTTGTTTGTGAAAGAAAAAATTTACTACAAGCCATGGAACAATATTATTTTGACTCTATGCAAGCAAGGAATTCTCAACCACCATATTTCAACCATGATTTTTATGGAGGTGAATATGAAAGGGGTTGTTGTTAGACAAATTTCACGTCTATAACATTACCAAATGTTGGGATGGGAAATTTCATTTGGGAGCAAGATTCTTATCTTCAAGCCCAATTCGAAGGATCTCATGAAAGCATCTCTAACCTCAAAGATGGCTTAGCTCAATCCATTGAGGATACCAAGGTGTATAACTAAGACTTTCAAGTCTCATGCAAGAATATAGAGGCTCATCTTAAGATAGTGATGGAGTTTCTAAAAGAGGAGAATTGTGTTGAAGAAGTGGTTGAACAAGAAGAAGAGAGTATGGAGTTGAAAATTGAACATGATATTGTGGAAGTTGTGGAAGAAAAACAAAAAAAAGAGTGTAGTAGTTGTCGTAGAAGAAAAGGAAAAAATGAAAAATAGTGACATGGAAGAAAAGCCAAGGGTGAGGCTTGAGGAGATCCATTCGACAATTAAGATACCACCCTTGGTGATTGAAGAGAAGATTCCTTTGCAAGATGAGTTTTATGAGCTTCAAGAGAAGGGGAACACATATCCCAAATGCCTAGTTGTTGGGGCATGGGAACGCTTGCTTCCCTATGCCAAGTACATCCCCCCAATGGAAGAAAGCGGAAGCATGGGATTTTCTTTTTGCCATATTATCCACCCTAACTTGGGTGTTGAAGCATCAAACTAATGACGTTAAAGAAGCACTACTGGGAGGCAGCCCAAATTCTAATAATTAGTGTTAGCATTTTGTTAGGTTTATTTTTATCTTAATAGGTTGGACGGGTTTGTGGAGGAGGAGTGCATGCTTTCTAAAATTTGGTGGTGGTTGGACACTAATGCAGTGAATAAGAGTGTTCTGTTCACAGGTGCTGCCTGTAGCAACTTAGCACAGCACCTGTGTTGTTAAGGGAACATGAAAAAGGATGCAAAACTGATAATTCAACTGCTCTTTCAAGCTGCATGTATTGGATCATGAAGAAGAAAACCAAAGCTGCCACCCTTAAATCCAGACTTTAAAATGTTTTCTTTTCTTTTGTTTTTGTTTTATTCAGCAGGAAGCAAGTAGATTCATGGTACAAGACTGTTGGTGTTGCACAGTTTGCAGAAAGAATAAGAGTTTCTGATGCTAATGGCACCACGGGTTTGGCACTAATGCAACTGTAGCAGCAGGAGCACCAACAGCACGTGCTGCAACAGAGCTAAATGAGCAACCACAACCCCTAAGTATTGGCACTACCACAACACCAGCACTTGTGCAGTCAGCTAAGAAGGACCAGTGCCAGGCTGCAAGCAGGGATTTTCTCTCCCTAACCTTTTTAATGCTTTCAATAAATATGTAGTATGTGCTTAGGAATTTTCTTTGTTTGTGTGTTTTATTATTTTCTGTGTTTGTGTGTCAATTCCTTCTCCAATTTAAAGTATTTGCAGTGAGGACACTACAAGAAATTATGTTGGGAGGAGGGATAGTTTAGGAGTTTAAGTGTTGCACTTGCAATAGTGTTCTTCTTTTCTTCTTTACTATAAAAAAAAAAGGTTGACACAATGGCTGAACTTAATGAGGATTATGTGCATTCTGTTTTTAGAACTTTGTGTTGATAAGCAATTGATTGGAACACTGACTTTTAACACCAACCCTTAGCTTGAGAGGGAAGAATAGGTAGCTTATGAACTCATTGATGTTGAACCCCTAGAGTGGACTGAACTTTGTTGCCAATTTTGACCAATGAAGGGGGTAGGCAAAAAGATAAGTTTGGGGGTGTCTTAATGTAAATATTCAAAGAATAGGTCAATGCACGCATTAGTAATGAGAAAAAGCAAAAAATATAAATAAAAAAAAGAATAAGTCTCTTTGTTGAGTAACCGGGTAAGTCCATTACAAATGTTGTTATTCGCGTCAAAAGACAAAGAGGCAAATCATAGAGAAATGCAAAAAGTAAAAATATTGAATAAATGTGCATTGATCCTTTGTCACTCAGCTTGTATGTGTAGTGTTGTTTGTAATTTAGCCCCTAGTTCCTACAACTGTAAGCCTATTCCCCTTTGTTAGATTAGGAGGAGAAAATTAGGGAAATTCTTGGGGGGAAAGCTTAGATGAACTTGATGGATCTATACTAGCTTTTTAATTGAGCCTAAGGGGTGTACACACACACTTGAAGTCCGTGGAACAATTCAAGGAAGCATGAGGCACAAGGGGATTGCTTGACAAAGTGTTAGTTTGAAAGTGAGGCCATGTGCAAATTAACTAATAAATTTGAATTCTTCATTTGAGAAAATGCTGCATCTGTAACACAGCTCTATATTGTGTTTTTGTTTGTGTGTCATTACTTGAGGACAAGCAATGCTTCAAGTTGTGGGGTGTGATAACTCTTAGAAATAAGAGTTATCTTTGTTCTTTTGACATTAAATCATGTGAGTCCAATAGTAATTTAGAGTATTTAGTTAGTAGAAATATGTAAATAATGTGTTTTCCTTTGTTTGGAGCTGTCTTGAAGCAATTTTTTGCCTTTGTGAACATTTTAATGTGTTTTGGAGCTGTGCAGAATTTCTAAGATAATGGTCAGGCGCCAAATGGGTGCCATAGCACCAAATCATTGTTGAGTAGAGGAGCTGGAAATTGAGTCAAGTTGAAGACACTGCGTTTTGCTGAGCTGGCGTATTGAATTCTTGCCCTCCAGGTGTGGTCCCAGCCTGTTTGTGCAGATAATTTTAGCTACGACAACTTGTCTTTAGTGGGTATGGGACAACGGTACTCTCTCTCATAGTACTTATCTTTTTGGGCCCATAAAGAGAGAGAATAAAAAGTATTAACCCAAAAGGGGAAAGGAGGCCGGGACATTTTTGCTGTGCCCTAGGTCAGAATTTATTTCCCTTCCTCTGTAAAACAGCCACAACACCTTCCATCCTCCATAGCTCACCTTCACCTGCATCCTTCATTCTCCATTTGCATATCCCTTCCATACACTATTTTTATGAGAAATATAAGCTGAAAAACATGGATGCTGAACCAATCTCAGATGTAGCAAGGAAATGCAGCAATAAGACATTGTTGTAGTGAAGTGTTCTCCCATCTTGACAGATTTGCAGGCCTTTCACGTGCTGTTTTCTGCTTCTGTTTCTAAACATTCTGAACTGCAGAGTTTTTGTACCATGGATCTGTTTTACAGCACCTATTTCTGCTACTTTATGTTTTTGCTTATTATGAGCCAAATATTTTATGCTAGAATGATTTGAGGTTGTAATCAAACCTTGTTGGTGTAGTTATGTGATGTTGCTTGGCACTTTTAACTCATGCAAACTTACTGTTATAAGCTTACTCAGAGCCTGTACACCTTAGGTTTGGCACATGTATCCTAAATACTGAAAGGGTTTAATGTGCGGAATTCATGAGTTGATATGGTCAACATTAGTGGAGGACAAATCATCTAATCTTGAATAAACTAGACATAGGCAATCAAATCCATAGAACAGTCTGAGTCACACTTAAAAGTCGGGGGGGGGGAATATAATGGGAGCTTAGACATAAGGTACCCTTTACTTAACCCCGTAGCAAGTGACTGAGAAGCACACACATCTGCATTCTGCGTTCAGATGCCACACGACACTCATCACAGCACCTAGCCAACTTGGTCTAGTTACAATGGATATGAAATCCTTGCTATTTTTCTCAGCTTTTTACCATTCAATTCGTGACTGTTTTACCTTTTAATTACTTGTTAACTGTAAGTCTTAAAATTCACAGCATGAATCTAAAAATTGTTGATAGTTCTTATTTGTTTCTTTTATTCTTTCACTAACTAGATTACCCAAATTGGGAACTTAAGGAATTAACCGTAATCAATCCCCGTGGGAACGATCTTTACCTACTATTTATTACTTGTCACGATTGTGTATACTTGCACATTGCACTTTATCGCAAACAAGTTTTTGGCGTCGTTGCCGGGGATTGAAAGTGTTGATTTCTGTAAGTTTTCAATTGAGTTAGTTTGGTTTAGTTGAGATTCTTAGACTTTAGTGTGTTTGTTTATAGCAGTATAAATTTTTCGTTTTGTGTTGTGTTTTGTTTTTGTGGTGTTGTCTTTGTTGTTCTTAGCATTGCTCACTGTGTTTGTTGTTTGCGAAAGAAAAATCCATTCCAAGCCATGGAACAATATTATTTTGACTCTATGCATGCAAGGAATTCTCAACCACAATATTTCAACCATGATTTTTATGGAGGTAAATATGAAAGGTGTAACACCTGAGGACGAGATCGACATCGTATTAGGACGACGTATCGAGACCTCGACCAAGACCTTGTGTCGAGATCCCGTGCCAAGACCGTTTGCCGAGGTCAGTTGCCGAGATGAGAAGACCACGTGCACTAGCTACGGAGCTGAGGAGGTCGCGTGTCGAGTTGATGAAGTCGCGTACCGAGCTGAAGAGGTCGCATACCGAGTTGAGGAGGCAGCGTTCACGAACTCGTGTTAGACCTTGTGCGCTTGCACGAGCACCCTTGTCGACATCGTGTCGAGATGATACCTCGTATTCTTTCGAACGTTATTCAGCGCTATTATTATATTGTTTGTTATAATTATAGTGTCGGCTTGCCGTTCTCGTCGCGTATCTAGACCGTTGACCGACAAGAGTAGAGGGTAATTATGAGAGGAACGATTAGACGGGTAGAATGATTGATGGGATTGGCATCTTATAGCTGGAGTTACGATTATGCCCTTTCAGCTGTATACCACGACCGATTCCCTCGGATACTCATTTCTCTTTTCTTCTTTCTTCTTCCTTCCTTCTGCTCTGAGTTTCGTTGTTTTTCTCCAAGAACTTCCATCGACGAAACCGTGAGTTCCATCGAGATTCTGCACAAGCTTTCTTCATCAACCTTGTTCATCATCATCTTCTCGACCCATATCTCGCCTGCTCGACCATCACCATTGAGGTATGAAGAACAGATTTTTCTTTTCCTCTGTGCTACTGTTTAGCGCTACTTTTTCTTCCATTTTTAGCCAGTTTTATGCTTCCAAATCATGTCAAATTGATGGGTTTTCTTCTTCACAATATTACCTATCTTTCTAACCGATTAATTGGGCTTGTAAAACAAATTTTCTTCCCCTGTTTTTCTGCAATCGGCAGTGCCCAGAAACTCTTCATTTTCGGTTTGTTTCGATTTCTTGTTTTTCGTTTGTTGCTTCTAGTTGTTGTTGTTGTCGATCTATCTGTTGAAGCATCAGATAACTTTTTCATGAACTTTTGATCGAAATCCCTAACTTTGTGTTAGAAGAAATATATATATTTCAGTTCTTGAGTTTTATATTTTTCTGGGTTGTGGTTAAGTTTGGGAAGAGAGAGCTAAGTGTATTAGAACCCATGGATCGATCTGAGTTGTGTTTGTTTTAGGAAGTCTGATTCCCGAGATCGAGTGATTTCCGAATCGAGGTGTACGGGAGAGCGAATCCAAGGACGTGGAAGCAGTGGGATCCAGATCGAGAACTGTACGTGTCGAGGTCGACTGAGAAGTGTATGTGTCGAGGTCGTTGTCGAGCAGCATTAACTTGGAGTTCGGTAAGGGCAACTCCTAGATATCTCTAAGGCTTTATTTTATAAGTCCTTATGTAAGGGCGCTTCACATTAATACTTTCATAGTATGCTAGCGTAAGGGCACTTCATATTCTACGTGGTTATGTTATTGTGTATGGATTTTCCTGATTTGTGTCGAGCTTGAAATGTTGTAATATGATTGAGTTTTACATGTATTTAATATGTGATTGAATATATGTCGTGAATTGTGTATTGCATGTTGAATTGCGTTTCTTCATGTCGAGCTTGCTCTTTTTATTTGACATGCGGTTGAATATCTTGTGTTTAACTCTTTGAATATCGTATCTAATTGTTCATCGAGTGAGCGAGCTAGGTGAGTCGTATGACGTTTTGAGCCGTGACCGGATAATCGAGGGTGCTAGGTCCCCTTTGTTTACGGAGATTGACTAGACGTCGCCACGCTATGGGACTGAGTTGGTGTCCTAGGGAGAGCGAGGATCCCAAGGCTTCGGCTGGACTTTCCGACATCTGATGCAGCGTGTGCATTCAGGAAAACTTGTCAGTCGAGAGAAAATGGATTTGCGAGTTGTGTCGAGTTAGAGTGAGATGGTCGAGTCACGTCGGTGAATGTTATACTTTCTTTGTTTGCTTATATCCTTTATGTCGAGCTTATCTTGAATTGTTGAGAAGTTGACCACTTTCCGTGGTGCCTTCAATCCATGGCGGTTACCCAGGCGATGTCGAGGGCACAGGGAACTTCGGCGATAGATGATGCCGAGGAGGAGCTCGGCGAGGACCGAGTGACGACCTCTATCTGTCGTGATTGATTATGTTCTTTGGATGTTGTTTTTTTATGGCTGTACCTTGTTTTCTTTTGGAGTAGTATGTCGTGACCGGTTTGGGCGGTGTTGTTTTGTTGCTCTGAGGTAGGCGGTGGTCTTACTTTTGGAGCGACCTGCGTGGGAGTCTGCCGGAAGTACCCCCAGGGTATGATTGCTCTTTTGAAGTCGTCGTACCTTAGGTGTATTTTCTTTGCACATTTGCTACTCTGTATTTTGTATACATTATTTTGAGTGATATATATATATATGTATGTTATGCATGTATGTTTTATTAGAATTTAAGTCTTGTGTCTTAGTTGCACCATGTTTCGAAAAGCTGTAATTACTCTGATGTGCACGAGTTGGTTTTAAAAAAAAAATATATATCGTATTTTTAAAAGGCACAAGAGTTTTGTTTTTAAAACACATCTCATATAGGTTTATGTTGAGCTCGGTGTGTTGAGCTCGGTAACTCGAGCTCGGTATATTGAGCTCGGTAGCGGTCCGGAAACTGGTCGTTACAAAAGGGGTTGTTATGAGACAAATTTTTTGTCCATGATAGTACCAAATGTTGATTATGGCCTGGGAAATTTCATTTGGGAGCAAGAGTCTTATCTTCAAGCTCAATTCGAAGGATCTCATGAAAGCATCTCCAACCTCAAAGATGTCTTAGCTCAATTCATTGAGAATACCAATGTGTATAACGAAGACTTTCAAGTCTCATGCAAGAATATAGAGGCTCATCTTAAGACAGTGATGGAGTTTCTAAAAGAGGAGAATTGTATTGAGGAAGTGGTTAAACAAGTAGAAGAGAGTGTGGAGTTGAAAATTGAACATGATAATGTGGAAGTAGTGGAAGAAAAACAAAAAAAAAGTGTAGTAGTAGTCGTAGAAGAAAAAGAAAAAAAAATAGTGACATGGAAGAAAAGCTAAGGGTGAGGCTTGAGGAGATCCATTTGACAATTAAGATACCACCCTTGATGATTGAAAAGAAGATTCCTCTGCAAGATGTGTTTTATGAGCTTCAAGAGAGGGGGAACACATATCCCAAATGCCTAGTTATTGGGGCATGGGAACACTTGCTTCCCTATGCCAAGTACATGGGATTTTCCCCCAATGGAAGAAAACGGAAGGATGAGATTTTCTTTTTGTCATATTATCCACCTAACTTGGGTGTTGAAGCGTCAAGCTAATGATGTTAAGGAACTACTACTGGGAGGCAGCCCAGATTCTAATAATTAGTGTTAACGTTTTGTTTGTTTTATTTTTATCTTAACAGGTTGGACTGGTTTGTGGAGGAGGAGTGCAGGTTTTCTAAAATTTGGTGGTGGTTTGGATACTAATGCAGTGAATAAGAGTGTTCTGTTCACAGGTACCGCCTATAGCAACATGGCACAACACCTGTGTTGTTAACGGAACTTGAAAAAGGATGCAAAGACTGCATAATTCAATTGCTCTTTTAAACTGCATGTGATTGGATCGTGAGGAAGAAAACCAAAGCTGCCACCCCTAAATCCAGACTTTAACATGTTTTCTTTTCTTTTGTTTTTGTTTTATTCAGCAGGAAGCAAGCAGATTCATGGTACAGGATTGTTGGAGTTGCACAGTTTGCAGAAAGAATAAGAGTTTCTGATGCCAATGGCACCACCAGTTTGGCACTGATGCAACTGTAGCGGCAGGAGCAACAATAGCACCTGTTGCAACAATTGCTGCAATAGACCTAAATGAGCAACCACAGCCCCCAAGTGCTAGCACTACCACAACACCAGCACTTGTGCAGTTAGCTTAGAAGGACCGGTGCCAGGCTACAGGCAGGTATTTTCTCTCCCTAATGTTTTTAATGCTTTCAATAAATATGTATTATGTGCTTAGGAATTTTCTCTGTTTGTGTGTTTTATTATTTGTTGTGTTTTTGTGTCAATTCCTTCTTCAATTTAAAGTATTTGCAGTGGGGACACTGCAAGGAATTATGTTGGGGGGGATAGTTTAGAAGTTTAAGTGTTGCACTTGCAGTAGTGTTCTTTTTTTCTTCTTTACTATGAAAAAAAAATGGTTGACACAATGGTTGAACTTAATGAGGATTATGTGCATGGTGTTTTTGGAACTTTGTGCTGATTCGCAATTGATTGGAACACTAACTTTTAAAACCAACCCTTAGCTTGAGAGGGAATAATAGGTAGCTTATGAACTGATTGATGTTGAACCCCTAGAGTGGACTGAACTTTGTTGCCAATTTTGACCAATGAAGGGGGGTAGGCAAAAAGATAAGTTTGGGGGTGTCTTAATGTAAATATTCAAAGAATAGGTCAATGCACACATTAGTTATGAGAAAAAGCCAAAAATATAAATAAAAAAAAAGAATAAGTCTCTTTGTTGAGTAACCAGGTAACTCCATTACAAATGTTGTTATTCGTGTCAAAAGACAAAGAGGCAAATCATAGAAAAAGGCAAAAGGTAAAAATACTGAATAAGTGTGCATTGAACCTTTGTCACTCAGCTTGTATGTGCAATGTTGTTTGTAATTTAGCCCCTAGTTCCTACAATTGTAAGCCTGCTCGTCTTTGTTAGATTAGGAGGTGCAAATTTAGGAAATTCTTGGGGGGAAGCTAAGATGAACTTGATGGGTCTATACTAGCTTTTTAATTGAGCATAAGGGGTGCTCACACACACTTGAAGTCAGTGGAACAATTCAAGGAAGCATGAGGCACAAGGGGTTTGCTTGATGAAGTGTTAGTCTGAAAGTAAGGCCATGTGGAAACTAACTAATAAATTTGAATTCTTCAATTGAGAAACTGTTGCATCTGTAACACTGCTCTGCATTGTGTTTTTGTTTGTGTTTCATTACTTGAGGACAAGCAATGGTCCAAGTTTGGGGGTGTGATAACTCTTATAAATAAGAGTTAGCTATGCCCTTTTGAGATTAAATCACGTGAGTCCAATAGTAATTTAGAGTATTTAGTTGGTAGAAATATGTAAATAATGTGTTTTCCTATGTTTGGAGCTGTCTTGAAGCACTTTGTTGCCTTCGTAAACATTTAAATGTGTTTTGGAGCTGTGCAGAATTTCTAAGATAATGGTCAGGTGCCAAATGGGTGTCATGGCACCAAATCGCTGTTGAGTAAAAGAGCTGGAAAATGCGTCATGTTGAAGACACTGCATTTTGCTGAGCTGGCGTACTGAATTCTTGCCCTCCAGGTGTGGTCCCAACCTGTTTGTGCAGATATTTTTAGCTATGACAACTTGTCTTTAGTGGGTATGGGCCAAGGATACTCTCTCTCATAGTACTTTTCTTTTTGGGCCCAGAAAGAGAGAGAATAAAAAGGAATTACCCCAAAAGGGAAAGGAGGTCGGGACAGTTTTGCTGAACCCTAGGTCAGAATTTATTTCCCTTCCTCTATAAAACAGATGAAACACCTTCCATCCTCCGTATCTCACCTTCACCGTCATCCATCATTCTCCATTTCTATATCCCTTCCATACATCATTTTTATGAGAAAAACAAGCTGAAAAACTTGGATGCTGAGCTAATCTCTGACGTAGCATGGAAATACAACAACAAGACATTGTTGTAGTGAAGTGCTCTCCAATCTTGATAGGTCTGCAGGCCTTTCATGTGCTATTTTCTGTTTCTATTTGTAAACATTCTGAATTGCAGAGTTTTGGTGCCATGGATCTGTTTTACAACACCTGTTTCTGCTACTTTATGTTTTTGCTTATTATGAGCAAAATATTTTATACTAGGATGATTTGAAGTTGTAATCAAACCTTGTTGGTGTAGTAATGTGATGTTGCTTAGCACTTTTAACTCATGCATACTTACTGTTATATGCTTAATCTGAGCCTGTACACCTTAGGTTAGGCACATGTATGTTAAATACTAAAAGGGTTTAATGTGCAGAATTCATGAGTTGATATGGTCAGCATTAGTGGAGGACACTTCATCTAATCTTGATTAAACTAGACATAGACAATCAAATCCATAGAATAGTCTGAGTCACACTTAAATGTCGGGGTGGGGGAATATAATGGGGGCTTAGACATAAGGTACCCTTTACTTAACCCCGTAGCAAGTGACTGAAAAGCACACACATCAGCACTCTTCGTTCAGGTGCCACACGACACTCATCACAGCACCTAGCCAACTTGGTCAAGTTACAATGGATATGAAATCCTAACTGCTTTTCTCAGCTTTTTACCATTCAATCCATGATTGTTTTACCTTTTAATTACTTGTTAACTGTTAGTCTTAAAATCCACAGCATGAATCCAAAAATTGTTGATAGTTCTTATTTGTTTCTCTTATTCTCTCACTAACTAGATTAAACAAATTGGGAATTTGTGGAATTAATCGTAATCAATCCCCGTGAGAATGGTCTTTCCTTACTCTTTATTACTTATCATGATTGTGTATACTTGCACATTGCACTTTATTGCAAACATCACTACACTCCCTATTTTTGATAGGAATATGTTGGCAAACCCCTTTTGCCATCCCCCTTTCTTGAAAGGGATACCCATCTCCCTTTCCCGATAGAGACGGGCGACACTAGCCTAGTCTGTAACACCCTGTCTCCAGAGTGCTACTAAGTGAACATTCTGACAAAAGTTGACATGTTTCTGAAAGGTGGAATACTCTGCTCGTAGGGTTTTCGAGAAATGTAGTCTTATTTTTTTTTTAAAAGGGTTCTTTAAAGAAACAGTCAGAGCATCACAGAGACTTTCAGAAACATGGTAGAAAATAATTTAAGACACCACATAGACCACATTCATTTATTCTGTCAAATCATATATAACAAACGTGTCATGAAACATAACAGAGATTTATTACAACACTGAATTAAATGTCAAATATCCTATAGCTGATCGATAAGCTATACCCTTTACTAGCCTACTAGTAAGTTCTACAACATAACACAGGTAGAAATGCTGCATGACTATCTTCAGTTGTTCCTTTCTGCAGCTCCAAATCCTCCGCTTGCTCTGCCATCTGGGTTAACTTCATCAATTGAAAGAACCACTGGCAAGGGTCAACTTCTTAAAATAAAAGAGACCGGTACACATATTCGACAACACACTCGGCAACAAAGCATGTAATAGCACAACATATTACAGGAATTAGCAAATCATGACAATAGGCAAAACAACAATATGCACAATTCTTAAGACACAATGCAAGACTCACTCACAACTCATCTCACGACTCATTTTCTCTCGACCTTCGACAATTTTTCCGGAAAGCAAACGCCGATCCATCCACTGAATACCAGCCGTAGCTTTGGGATCTTCGCTCTCCCTAGGACATTCAGCTCCGGTTCCTTAACGCTGCGACGCCTAGCTAATCCACCATGAACGAAGGGGACCTAGCACCCTCAGCTGTCCGGCTCATAGCTCAAAAACATCTCGACGACTCGACTAAGCTCTCAGACTCGATGAACAATTCGCCGCATACGATATTCAAAGAGAGGTACGCAAGATTATTCGACCGCATATCAAATAATAAGAGCATGCTTAATATGAAGAAACGCAATTCAACAACTTAAGCAATAAAAGCAGTTTGCATGGAGAAATGCAATTCAACAAGCAATACGCAAATCGCCGCATTTATTCAATCTCATATTAAATAATTGCATAACTTAATAATATCAGTAGACATCACATGCTTGACACGCAAATCAAGGAATCCATCCCTCTGCAACTCGATGGAGTTGACAGAGAGGTACGACAAATGTGGGGGGTTGGGTTCAGGAGACCAACCGCAAAGTTTTCACCCACGATGACTCGAAAAATGGACGACCGCACGACAATAAAATAAACGAAGGGTGTAACACCCCGCTGTCCTATTCATGCTTTATTCTGCATAATTAACCTAACCCGTATAATTAACGCGTATAAAAATATAAAGGGATTAAAACTGAAGGCATAAATAAGATAACGACGTGTCACAGTAAAGTAACTAGTGTCATAAAATATATAAATAGGTTTTCTCAAAAGATGGCCTCATCTGTGTGGCCAAACTGATCAGAGTGCACAAGTAAGCGTAGTGTAAATAGTACAATAATATTATCCAAAATAAACCTATGAAGCTAAACTGCGCCTCATCTAACCATAGCAAAACCAAGCAAAACATCAACACAAGACTCGTGGCCAAAGAAACTGCATAAACATCAGCAAGGTGGATGCTGAGAGTTCCCACTCTGTAATCCAGCTTGCCTATGACTCAAAACTCTCCTAAACATGGATCTTCGGGGCCTGCTCCATCATTAACAGCATCTCCAAGAACTGCTTCATTGGGTAGAGCTGCTGCTGCATCTTCCTCAAGAGAGTCTAATATAGAAATAAAATATATACACAAGCATGCAAACACAAGGAGATAAGAACGACACATCCATTAAAAAGCGGGAAATGCATAAGTAGAATGATAGTAAGACAGTCTGCACAAATAATCACATATATAATAAATAGAATCAAGCTACCCTCTTCCACTTACCCCATGTCTCTCAATGAGTTGTGCATCATGGCATCTTTTCTTTACTATTGTTGCTGTACTCCCCATTTCCGATAGGAATACGTATTGGCGAACTCCCTTTCCGTTAGGTTGTCGTCCCCCTTTCCCGATAGAGACTCCCGCCTCCCTTTCCCGATAGAGACGGGGCGACACTAGCCTAGTCCACGAGGTATTCCCCTTTCCCGATAGGAATCCTCCTCCCCCTTTCCCGATAGGGACGTCCGTTTCCCCCTTTCCCGATAGGGAACGGAGTGGATCTAACCTACTAGGCGAGATATCCCCCATTCCCGTTAGGGATTCTCTCCACATCACATTCCCGTCAAGAATGGAGTGGTTGCTAATGCAATATCATGTTCATGCCTCCAACACCTCATAATCATATGCCTCACATTATGTTATGCTCACATACCCAAACTTGTATCATGTTATGCAATACTTAAGTAATACAATATTTTACACAGCATCTTATAAATATTCAATTTCACGTGTTAACACATAAATCATAACTCACATATTCAACATGCATGTCATAAGCAATCCTAGGCATGTTACTATCCTCATGTGACATATACAACATAATTCACAAATAAGCATATTTATCAGACAGTCAGATTTAATAATAATGAAGCCTAAGTTGGTTGATGGGTCTACCACGCCTATCCTTAGATGTGGCACATCGTAACCCCTATCCTTAGGTGTTACTGACGTCAACCTCTAGTAGGGCTTAGGTCACCCTACACATGCCAAACAATCATTTCTACTACACATAACCCAATGAAAGTGCATTCTTTCTCCCACCTGGAATTCAGAGTGCTTTGAACCACGAGCGGACACTGAACCACCACCACGGACTCACGAACAAATAATCAAACACTCCTCACACCAATCTTATTTCGAGAAGGACCAATAAAAATGGAAGCAAAAATATTAGAGAATCTCACTACAAGATCATGGTTTTCACTCAAGAAGGAGTAGAAGAATTTCTAACTTTTCTCTCACTTTCTCTCTTTAGAACTCCAGAGCTTTTCTCTCTAAAACTTCTCACCCATGGAACTTATGAATCCTCAAGGTGTTGCCTTCTATTTATAGGCAAATCTAAGGACATGTGCTACTTTCCTATGGTGCCACTTGTCATAATCTTGTGGTACTATAAATGCTAGCCACACATACAAATCCTATCCTTATCCATCCACTTCATCCATTCTTATCTCTATCCTTATCCATCCAACTTATCTACAAAGACACTTGTCATCATTTTGTGGCGCTACTTGGATCAATACTAGCCACAAAAATTCATACTTATCCTTTATAACTCACCATCCTTATCTTTATTCATTCTTAGCCACATATCCATCCATCTATATTGTTAAGACACTTGTCACATTCTTGTGGTACCAAGGTTCAAACTTATCCATAATGACTCATCAATCCTATCCATTAGAACATTTGTCAAATAATTGTGGTTCCGCTAATTCTAGCCACACACATTAATCCATTCTTATCCTTAAGACACATGTCTAATAACTATGGTGCTACTTGGATTATTGCTAATCACATAATTAGTTCAATCTTATCCTTCCACCTAATTCAAGCTTATCCATAATTACTCATCATTCTTGCCATTAATTTTATATACTTATCACATAATCACTTAACTAAGTCAATTAACAAAGTTTAGGATGCAAATAGAATTTTTATGGAAAAGGGTAAAATAGTCATTTAATTATTTAATGGCTTTTTAGTAATTTCAAAAGATTAGTAAGGGTAAAATAGTAATTGCAAATATTCTAGAAATTTCTAGGGCATTTTGGTAATTATCTAAACTATTAAGGACAAAATAGTAATTTCAAATATTCTAGAAGTTTCAAGGATACTTTGGTAATTATTTACAATTATTAAGGATAAAAATGGGATTTCATAAATTAAGGGTATTTTGGTAATTTCATAAAAGTAGTAAGGGTAAAATGGTAATTTTACATATAAGGGTATTTCTGTAATTTTATCAAAGTAATAAGAAAATTCCAAGTGTCACGTAAATTAAGTTTATCGAGAATTTAATATTCCGCGTGACTAAATTATTCTAAAAATTTGAGATGTTATATTTCCACCTCCCTAAAAAAAAAATTTCGTCCCCGAAATCACGTACCTGAAAATACTTGTGGGTACTGTTGACGAATCTCACTCTCACGCTCCCAAGTCATATCACCCGTAATATCATCCCACAGAACCTTAACTAGGGGAATAGTTTCACCACGAAGTTCCTTCATCCTCCTATCCAAAATCCGTACCGGTAATGCTTTGTACTCTAAGTTCTCTTTCAATTGTATTGGCTCTGGTTCAAGTACATGAGATGGATAGGGAAAATATTTGCGAAGTTGAGAAACATAAAAAACATCATGGAGTCTAGAAAGATTAGGTGGCAAAGCAATGTGATAAGCTACTGGGCCAATCCTACGAAGAATTTGGAAAGGTCCGATGAATCTAGGGGTTAGTTTCCGAGATTTGATGGCTCTGCCAATTCCAGTTCTAGGTGTCACTCTCAGAAAAACATGATCTCCTTCTTGGAATTCTAAAGGTCTTCTCCTTTTATCGCTATAACTCTTCTGCCTATCCTGCGCTGCCTTCATCTTTTCTCTAATCTTCCTAACTTGTGCAGTGGTTTGTTGTACCAGTTCTGATCCTAATACTTGGTTATCTCCCGTTTCAAACCAACACAACGGGGTTCTACACTTCCTTCCATACAATGCCTCAAAAGGCGCCATACCTATACTTGAGTGAAAACTGTTATTATAGGTAAACTCCACTAAAGGCAACAATTCATCCTAACTCCCCATGTGCTCCAATACGCAAGCTCTCAACAAATCCTCTAAGGTTTGAATTGTTCGTTCTGACTGACCATCCGTTTGAGGATGATAAGCTGAACTTAATCTTAACTTAGTCCCTAAGGCTCGTTGCAATTCATTCCAGAATCTAGACGTGAATCTAGGGTCTCTATCACTGATGATGCTCGAAGGAACACCATGCAACCTTACAACTTCCTTGATATAAATCTGAGCCAACCTCTCCAAAGGATACTTTTCTCCGATTGGAATGAAATGAGCATTCTTAGTCAATTGGTCAATGATTACCCATATTGCATCAAACTTCTTAGGTGTTCTTGGTAATCCTACTACAAAGTCCATTGCTATTCCATCCCACTTCCATTCGGGAATATCCAAAGATTGCAATAATCCTGCTGACATTCTATCCTCAATCTTAGCTTTTTGACACACCAAACAAGACAAAACAAAGTTTGCTATGTCTTTTTTCATACCAGGCCACCAAAACATCTTCTTCAAGTCTTGATACATCTTAGTGGTGCCCGGATGAAAACTAAGCTTACTCCTATGGGCTTCTTCTAAAATCATCCTCCGAAGTTCGGTGTCATGAGGGACACAAACTCGGTCTCCAAACCTTATTACTCCATCTGCCTTGATGTTGAACTTAGAAGACTCTCCATCCTTCATCGAATTCTTTATTTTAACCAACTGATCATCAAGTCCTTGCTTCTCCTTTACTTCTCGCAAAAATTCATTGGTCATTACAAGCTGCCCCAAACACATCTTGTTCTTATACAACTGGACTTCCAAATTCAGGTCTCTGAATTGTTCTACCAACTCCAACTCCTTGATCATCAAAGTTGACACATATAGGGATTTCCTACTTAAAGTATTAGCTACAACATTAGCTTTTCCTGGATGGTATTGCAGCTCAAACTCATAATCCTTAATAAACTCCATCCACCGCCGTTGTCTCATATTCAACTCCTTTTGGTCAAACAGGTATTTCAGGCTTTTATGATCACTAAATACCGTGAACTTAGCTCCGTAAAGATAGTGCCTCCAAATCTTCAATGCAAAAACAATGGCTGCAAGCTCAAGATCATGGGTAGGGTAGTTTCGTTCATGAATCCTTAGTTGTCTTGACGCGTAAGCTACAACTCTCCCTCCTTGCATTAGAACACAACCCAACCCTTGGTAAGATGCATCACAATATACTTCAAATTCTCTTAAGGGATCAGGTAAGACTAACACAGGTGATGTGGTCAACCTATTCTTTAATTCCTGAAAACTTTTTTCACACTTGTCAGACCACACGAAAGGGTTCTTC
This sequence comes from Calophaca sinica, assembly GCA_037113605.1. Lineage (NCBI taxonomy): Eukaryota > Viridiplantae > Streptophyta > Magnoliopsida > Fabales > Fabaceae > Calophaca > Calophaca sinica. The sequence continues at coordinate 82,897,698 of CM073730.1, read as the reverse complement.
TTTCTCGTCAACTGGGTCATTGGTAAGGCTATCTTCGAGAATCCTTCTATGAATCTTCTATAATATCCAGCCAATCCAAGGAAACTCCTGACCTCACTCACAGTTTTGGGTCTTTCCCACTTAGTGACAGCTTCTACCTTCGAGGGATCTACAGTAATTCCATCCCTATTGATCACATGCCCAAGAAATTGTACTTCTTCAAGCCAGAACTCATACTTTGACAGTTTAGCATAAAGTTGTCTGTCTTTCAAAATCTGAAGTATGGTTCTAAGATGCTCCACATGCTCTTCTGCGGTACGCGAATAAATCAATATGTCATCAATGAAGACGACTACAAATTTATCTAAGAAGGGTCTAAAGATCCGATTCATGTAATCGATGAATACTGCCGGAGCGTTAGTCACACCAAGTGGCATAACTAAGTACTCATAATGTCCATATCCAGATCTAAAGGCAGTCTTAGGAATATCTTCTTTCTTGACTCTAATCTAATGATAACCAGATCTCAGATCAATTTTTTGAAAATATTGTTGCTCCCTTCAATTGATCCATCAAGTCATCTATTCTAGGCAAAGGGTATTTGTTCTTAATCGTTACCCGGTTAAGTTGCCTATAGTCAACACACATCCTTGCAGATCCATCCTTCTTCTTTACAAACAGCACCGGCGCTCCCCACGATGAAACACTGGGCCTAATAAATCCCTTCTTGGTTAGGTCATCTAATTGAGACTTTAACTCTACTAATTCAGCTAGGGACATCCTATAGGGTGCTATGGATATCGGTCTAGTCCCGGGGATAAGATCTATAGCAAATTCTACCTCTCTTTCTGGGGGTAATCCTGGGATATCATCTGGAAATACTTCTGGAAATTCTCGTACTACAGGCAAAGAGTCAATGCGAGGAGTGTCCTTAGCTTCCATAGAAAATAACATCACATACTTCTGAGAGTCACCACTAGAGGTAAATTGACTTTCATTGGTAGATACCATACAAGGTTGTTCAGGAAAAGTAAGGGTCTTATGGGAACAATCTAGTAAAATGTGGTTAGCGACAAGCCAGTCCATTCCTTGAATAATATCTAAGTCTTGCATAGGTAGGCAAACAAGGTCTACTAAGAAATTCCTATTTTCTATTGTGATTGGGTATTTAAGGCAAACAAAAACAGTAGTTAAAGGATCACTAGTAGGAGTAGAAACTACTAGTTTACAAGGTAAAGAGGAAATAGGCAATTTCAAATGATCCACACATGCAAGTGAAATGAAATAATGGGTAGCCCCAGAGTCAAACAACACTGATAAGAGTTTACCAGAGACTAGACACATACCCTGTATCAGATCCGGCGATTGAGAAGACTCGGCTTCCTTCACAGTATACCACGTCCCGCACCGTTTCTGGCTCCTCTTCCTCCACGTCCTTATGTAGCAGGTATGTTTGCAGCTCTCTGTCCACTCCAGCAATCCTTCGTCAAGTGACCCATCCGTCCACACTGATAACATTGCTTCAATTCTATTCCACTTGCTGACACCGTACAATCCTTGATAAGATGTGGACCTCCACACCTAAAACATCCCTGAGTTCTCACCACAGCTCAAAGACTGCGATAACATTAGGTGTCTTGGCCTAGTGTAGGGTCGGCTCACGCCTGCTGATATCTTCCTCCACCATGTCTACCTCCACCTTGATGTGCACCTCCCCTCGTGCTACCCCCACTCCTGATAGGTCCACCACTTCTCTGTTATCTCTCTCTCTCTCTATCCATACTCTCAAGCTCCATGCACTGCTCTACTAATACTGGAAATCTTGTTATCTTCAATGGTGCTATAGCCCGACGTATCTCATATCTCAACCCATCCTGGAATCTCTGACACATCCACAGCTCGCTAGGATGCAAGCGATAAAATTCTAAGTACTTCAGTAACGCCTCAAACCGTGTAGCATAATCACCTATAGTCATGTTTCCTTGTTTTAAACTCTCAAATTCCTTCTCCTTTTACTTACGGTTCAGCCTTGGAAAGAATTTCTCAAAAAAACTTTCCTTAAACAGTTCCCAGTTCACTTCATGTCCCTGTTCCTCCAACAACCTTTTCTTGCCCCTCCACCAAGACTCTGCAATACTAATTAGCATAAAAGAAGCAAAAGATACCTTCCTCTCCTCACGAGTATTCATAGCCACAAAGATCTTCTCAATCTCCTGTATCCATTTCTCAGCTCCTTCGGGGTTAAATTCCCCATCAAACTGTGGAGGGTTTGCCTTTAGAAAAATTGTCATACTACTATCATCACTTCTTTCCTCCCTCCTAATCTGAGCAGCCTGCAAAAACTGAGTATTCTGCTGTGCTTGCTGAAGCATAGCGGTGGCCAAATCCCTGACAGAACGCAGGGTCTCATCTGAGTTATTACCTCCTCCAACACAAGAGGTCTCTCCATTCCCCTGTCATGCTTCGTTCACTCTCTCACGTACTGGTCTACCGCGACGAGCCATTAAGTCCTGGAAAGAAATCATCAGCTCGAGGTTCATAAGATATAAAGAATCATAGAAATATATGTCATATATCTTATGAATTGATAACTGGTCACCTTTATTTAGGGCTTCCAAGAACAAGGGAAAAGTTTATCCTTTCACTACATGATCATGATCAACATAAAATGAAAGAACAAGCATAGAAGATCAAGAACTTATCACCAAAAAAGAATCTGCATATAGGCCACGGCTTGGCCTCAAAACAAAATAAAATAAAGGTTGATCTTACAACCACTTTCTTGATCAAAATAATGGTAGTGTTTAGAAGCTAAAAACGGAAAAAGAAGTGGTGTTAAAAGGAAAGGAACTCACGTACAGGAACAAGAAAAAAGAAAGTAGAGCTTGGCTTCCACTACTTCACCCACACTTGATGCTAGATGGAAAATGAAAAAGAGGGTGAAATGATGGGGGTGGTGCGGCCCTGTTGTTAAAAGAGAGGGATAAAAAATTTAATTAAAAACTTAATCCAAGTTTACTTGGCTGAAAATGAGTTAAAGAAGATTTTAACTTATTAACAATAATACAAATGACACCTAGCATATACTAACTTGGAGGCCAAGAAAAAAAAAATGAGTGGGTAAGAAAGAGGAGGGGACTCACGACCAGCTTACCAAAACGGGAGGAGAGAAAAATAATTAAACAAGTCTTTAATACTTGGTCAAGAATGAATTAGGAAAAAGCACCAAATAATAAACTACAAAAAATGTGACACCTAAACACTAAAAACTAGATACTAATCAAATCAACTAGTCTAAAATATCTAATCTCACTTCTCTCATGATTACCCTCTAATTCCGGAGTCTAGAGCGTACTAAAAACACGGCGTCGAGTAATCGCGTTACCGATTAATTCGCGAAAATTAATTTGCCGAGAAATTAATTCATCGCGTGATAAAATATTATCATAAATAATAAAAACAATATAAAACACTCAAACATATTCACAACAAGTTACGATTCGATTTTCGTCGAAATCGGAGTTCGTTTTAAATTTTAATGCGGATAAAATCTACCCGGCGATTCGAAACGCGACGAAACTTCGCTAGAGTTTTCCGACGATTTTCGAACCATGAAGTAATATTAAATATTAATTCTTAAATTTAATTTCATCTTGATTTAATTCAATCAATTTCTTAGTCAACAAAAATACGCGTTACCGCGTAACGCAGAAAACTTATAATAAGTATAATTGATGAATTCTCTTTAAAAGCGACATCGCCTCTGTTTGTCAATTAATTCGAATTGACATCATGAATAATAATTATTTATAATAAATAAATTATTCAAAATAACTCAAAATAATTTCTCGTACTCTCAGTAAACTATTGAGGTGATCAATCTCTATGACTTATTTTTCGAGTATTCAGGATTTTATTGCTAAAATCACTTTTCTTAAAAATTGGGATGTTACATAGTCCACCAGGTATCCCCCTTTCTCGATAGGGATCATCCTCCCCTTTTCCCGATAGGGACGACCGTTCCCCTATTCTCGATAGGGACAGAGTGGATCTAACCTGCTAAACGAGGTATCCCTATTCCCGATAGGGATCCTCACCTCACATTCCCGTTATGAATGGAGTGGTTACTAATGTATCATGCTCATGCATCCAATAACTCATTATTATATGCCTCACAACATGTTATCCTCATATACCCAAAATAGCCCTTTAATCTTATTAGATTAGATCCAGAATCATACTTATACATATTAGCATGCTATGGCAACATATAACACAAATCTACACATAGTACATTTAAAACATGTTACCCTAAGCATGTTACTACTCACATATGGTATATACAACACATCCACAGATAAGCATATTATTAGACAATCTTATTTAATAATAAATGAAGCTTATGTTGGCTGATGGGTCTACAACGCCTATGCTTAAATGTTGCAGACAGTAACCCTTATCCTTAGATGTTACTGACATCAACCCCTAGTAGGGCTTTGGTCACCCTACACATGCCAAATAGTCAATTATACTAAACATAACCCAATGAAAGTGTGTTCTTTCTCCCACCTGGAATTTGGAGTACCCGGGATCACTCACGGACGAATGACCTCACCTACAAGCTCATGAACACACAAATGAACACTTTCCTCTCTAAGAACGGGTTCGTCCAACACCAATAAACAGGCCAGGGATCACCCAAAAATTCCACCGAGCACACCATAACGACCCATATTTTACCGGAAACACAAAAACGCACTCGGATTAGAATTAGGGCAAACTATGAAATTACTAAAATACAAATAACCACACTGCTAGCTACTATCCAGAGGGTCAAGAGGCCTCAACTTACCTAACTTACAATTCTGACAAAGTTTCACAGTCGCTCGATACCCAAACTAGCACCAAAACCCAAAAATACGAAGAATAGATAATAAGGAATTATTAATCCACTAAGGAATCATGAATTCAGTAGCCAAACATATGGAGAACAGTGGTTCTCTCCTTTGTCTCGTGGCCCAAGGAACCCACTCCTATGGTTTTGGCAAAACCCTATCTCGTTCGGTACTTGTACTGTCAAATCGGGGTCCAAAACATAGTCTGATTAATGTTAGGAACAAAAAATAATTGAAGAACCTAAAACCCCATACTCAAATCAGTGACTAACACTAAAGGGGTATAGGTTTACTGCGACAAAATAATGATCGAAGATAAACCCTAGAAAGACCAAACGAAAACAGACGAGTCGGTACTGTCAGATTGAAGAACTGGCACAAGAAACCACCTTAGATTTGGTCACCAATACCTTGGAAACCCAAAAATGGAGCTCCTTGGTCTAAGAATAGGTTTATGGTCGTGGTAAACGAGGATGAAAGTGAAAAAATCAGATTGGGGTGAAAAAAATGGCTTAAATAGAGAAAATGCCACGCTAGGCGGGCGTCACGTGCGTCTGGGCACGCACTGCGCGAGCCTCTGACACAACTATACGCGTCACGCGCGCCACGCACTTTGCATCAGATTGCTTCACGTTGTAGACTCCTCTCATCCCACGCGATCCAATGCATGTCTGCCACGTGTCACTTCCTCATTGGACCATCTGTTGGTCCAATAACAACGCGCCACATGTCACAGAAGGATCAGGAACTGCTGGTACACCATGGTCCAGCTCACGCAATGCGCGCTCCAAGGCTTACCATGCGCGTGCCATGCGTGCTTGTGTAGTAGGATCCATTTTCGCGTGATTTCTTTGTTTTCGACGCTCGTACAATCCAGAACTAGATACCCTAACACTTAGATATGATTCTAAACTCAAAAGGGCACCTAATGGACCTAAGGAACAAGATTCAAAGTCTCATTTACTCGTTCAAAAACTTACGCTCGCTCAAGGTTACGGGCCCACAACACCTTAATCCCGACTCCGATCATTCTCAAACTTTGCAAGGCTTCTAAGACTCATACCAAAACCCAATTAAACACTCTTCTAACCTCATGCAACATATATATCCTCAAAGCTTACACTCTTGCAAACATGTAACTGCACAGAAAGCGAATACACGACCTACTAGTCAAGCACACTGTCAAACACAAGGGAACACACCAAGACACACATCAAAACACTTTATCACACATAATCAAATGTTAAACAAGGTTAGAAAATTGAGGATGTTAGAAGTCCAAAGTGTGAATACATGCCTTGACAGGATGGTTTTGATGATTGACAAAAGGGAGCTTTGCAAATAGTCAACCGTGCAAAAAGTGGAAAAGAATACCAAGACGCGTATCAAAAATGATAGTTTCTCAAGTCTTTGGGTTTTGGGTATTTATTTATTTTTATTAAGACTATTTGTAAGTAGTAATAAAAAGCTTTCAATTAAAATAAAATCACACACTCACAAAATGATTTTTATTCTAAAATTGATTTTATGATAATTTTTCTTAAATTATTTTTAGGCACAAAGTATTTTGAAAAATTCTTAAGTTGTGCTCAAAATATTGTTTGGAAAATATTTCAAGTTTTCTTTGGAAAATATTCTCCGTGCCGAGCAGTGATATTTTGACATGCAAGTCGTGTGCCGAGCTGAGGTCGCGTGACGAGCTGAGGTCGCGTGAGCGTGGGAAGTCGTGTGAGAGTGAGGTCGTATCTTGCCGAGTGTGAGGAGGTTGCGTCCGAGTGTGAGGAGGTCGCGTCTTGAGTGTGAGGAGGTCGTGTGCGTGATTTGTGAAGAGGTCGGTATCTTGGGAGCTAAGGAGGTCGTATCTCGAGTGGGGAGAGGTCGTATGGAAATACGATGTCGAACTCCAAGTGTGTCCGAGAATCATTTCCGTCTCCGTGTTTTCAAATTCTTCATAATCAAAGCATAGCAGGCAGATTTCCCTTTTAATCTTTTAGCGGACAAATTATCCTTTTAATAATCAAAGCATAGCGGGCAAATTTTTAATGCTACACGCTCCTCCATTGCCTATAAAAGCAACGACCGGATGTTTTTAAACAATACACTCACTTACTCTTTGTGCCAAAACTCTATCAAATATTCTCCATCACTCACACTTATTTGAGCACAATTTTTTTGAGAGTTTTTTTTTTCTACATAATTTGAGTTGTATTATTTGAGCTTCAATTTGTTATATCTGCACTATTGAGTGTATCTTTCTCATCTCATTTTATTTGCGAAAATCATTTCTTTTTGGGTAGGAATCCCAAGGTGTTCATAGAGGTGATATCTCTTGAGCGTATTGCTCTGGTATAGAGTTGTAAAGGTTTCTAGTGAACTTTGATTTAAAAGCTAGTGATTTAGTGAAAATCCCATAGTGCTTTGCTTTGGGGACGGGGCGTAGGCCACGAGGGTGTTTGGTGGCGAACAGTATAATTTGCTGCGTGCTCTTCTTTGCTCTCTGTCTCTTTATCATTCAAGCACTTTATTTATTTTTGTTCTTTATTTATTTTTCGGTCATTTATTTTACATCATTTTTTTATTGCAATTTATTCTTCAAGTTATTTATCTTTTCGCAAGTTATTTCTTTCAAGTTTTTTTAATTCAGTAATTTATCTGTAATTTTTTTTATAAGCACCGCTATCACAATTCACCCCCCTCTTGTGTTTGAAGTCACTTGGTAACAAGTGGCATCAGAGCTAGACTCTTGTATAAAGGACTTAACCGTCTCAAGAGAATGACTTCAAACAATAACGAGGGAACCTCCATGAACAGACCCCCATTTTTCAATGGTGACGGGTATGGTTATTGGAAGGATAGAATGCAAATCTTTCTTGAGGGTGTTGATCTTGATATTTGGGATGCTGTGGAAAATGGTCCATTTGTCCCCACTCAATCAATTAATGATGCAGTGGTAGACAAACCAAGATCACTTTGGACCGAAGATGATAAGAAAAAGGTCCAATACAATTTGAAAGCTAAGAACATCATCACTTCGCTTTAAGCTACGATGAGTTCTATAGGGTCTCAAATTGCAAGGCGCTAAAGAAATGTGGGACACCCTTTTATTGACCCATGAAGGTCCTACCGAGGTCAAGAGGGCTCGAATGAACACATTAACCCATGAGTATGAGTTATTTAGGATGAAACCAAGTGAAAACATACAAGATATGCAAAAAGGTTCATCCATATAATAAACCATCTCAGAGCTCTTGGGAAAGTCTTGATGAATGAAGATTTAATTAATAAAGTTCTTAGATGTTTAAATAGAAATCGCAACCCAAGGTTCTTGCTATATCTGAATCTAAAGATTTATCTACTATATCATTGGCAACCTTGTTTGGAAAATTACAGAACATGAACTTGAACTAAATCGACTCACCGAGAGTGAAGAAAGTGATAAGAAAAAGAAAGGAATTGCTCTCAAAGCAATCGTAAATGAAAAAGAGGAATCATCAACAATGATAGTCTAGATGAGAATGAGGAAGACATAAGTCCGATGGTTCGAAGGTTCAAAAGGTTCATGAGGCAAAGGGAGAGCGGGCAAGGTACAAAATCCTCAAAAGAAAAATGAGGAAGGAACTTCTTTTAATCCAACTTGCTACAAGTGTGGTCAAAGGGACATATAAAACCCGATCGCCTCATGGTGGAAGAAAACGAAAAATTTGATAGAAGACCACAAAAGGAATCAAAGGAAGAAGAGCCTACATTGCCTGGGATGACAATGATATGGACTCGTCGATGAATCGAGAAAATGAGGAGGCCAACTTATGTCTCATGGCAAAACACGAGGAGGATGAGGTAAATGCTCTTGAACTCGAATCTCCTTTAACTTATGATGAAATTGCTTATTACTTGTGAAGAATTAAATAATGAAATGACTAGACTTCGAAAAATTATTTCTTCTTCTAAGAAAACCATCTCTTCTCTTGAATCTAAAATTATTTTCTTAAACCAAGAGATGGAAGTTTTTAAGGAAAAACAAGTTGTTGTGACTGAAGTTTCTACTTGCACCTTTTGTGAAAACCAAAAGATTGATACTTTCAAGTGTGATGAATGCAATGTTTTGAGAAACAAGATTGAAGATTTGGAAAACACCCTTGCCAAATTTACCATGGGGAGGGATAACTTAAACATTCTATTTGGAAAACAAAAGGGTACTTTTGGAAAAGCCGGTTTGGGTTATAATCCACAAACGCATGAAAAATCCTTTAAATTTGTCAATCACAACAACACTTCAAGCAGCCCTTTCATTAAATGCTTTCACTGTGGTAGAAATGGTCACACTGCCTCCATTTGCAATATTAGAAAGAACAAGAATGTGGTTGGCAAAAAGATATGGATTCCAAAGGGTACTTTGCCAAAAACTAACTCATCTGGACCCAACTTAGTTTGGGTACCAAAGGTTAAAAATTAATCTGTTGTTGTAGGTGTGATTGAAAGCCAAGGTCTTAAATTGGTATCTTGTTAGCGAGTGTTCAAAGCACATGACAGACAAAAGCAAGTTCTCCTCATTGGTACCTAAGAATAGTGGTGATGCTAGGTATGGTGACAACAACAAAGGTAAAATTCTTGGGATTGGTTCTATTGGTAAGAGTCCTAATCCCACTATTGAAAATGTTTTGTATGTGGATGGTTTGAAGCATAATTTGCTAAGCATTAGTCAACTTTGTGATAAAGGAAACAAAGTGGTTTTCGATTCTTCAAAATGCATGGTCATGGATTCTATAAATGAAAATGTTATTGTTATTGGACCTAGAATTGGAAATATCTATATGCTTGATTTAGATAAAATACCTTCAAATGATGCATGTTGTCTTATTAGTAAAGAGGATGAATCTTGGCTATGGCATAGAAGAATGGCTCATATTCACATGGATCATCTTAATAAATTGGTTCGAAAGGACTTAGTAATTGGCTTACCAAAGCTCCGCTTTGAAAAAGATAAACTTTGCGATGCATGTCAAAAGGGAAAACAAGTAAAGGCTTCTTTCAAATCTAAAAATATTGTTTCAACAAATCGGCCTTTACAACTTTTACATATGGATTTATTTGGCCCTTCTAGAACTAAAAGCTTTGGTGGCAATTACTATGCTCTTGTTATTGTGGACGACTATTCTCGCTATACATGGACCTTATTTATTTCTCATAAAAATGACACTTTTGCAGCCTTTCGAAAACTTGCTAAAGTTATCCAAAATGAAAAAGGAATGAACATAGTATCCATCCGAAGTGATCACGGTGGGGAATTCCAAAATGAGGCATTTGAGGCCTTTTGTACTGAAAATGGAATTGAGCATAATTTTTCCGCACCTAGAACACCACAACAAAATGGAGTGGTGGAAAGGAAAAATCGGTCTCTTGAAGAGCTTGCGAGGACGATGCTCAATAAGACCAACCTTCCTAAGTATTTCTGGGCAGACGCGGTAAGCACCGCATGTTATGTAATGAATAGAGTCCTCATAAGACCTATTCTAAAACAAACGCCCTATGAAATTTACAAGGGGAGGAAGCCCAACATTTCCCACCTTCACGTATTTGGATGTAAGTGCTTTGTTCTAAATAACAGTAAAGATAACCTTGGTAAATTTGATGCTAAAGCTAATGAAGGTTTATTTCTTGGATATTCCACTTCTAGTAAAGCCTTTCGAATTTTTAATAAACGTACTTTAACTGTTGAAGAATCTGTGCATGTTTCTTTTGATGAATCTAACCCCAAATCTTCAGGAGAAGAAAGTGTTGATGATCTTGCAGAAGTGTTAGGAGATACCTATTTAGAGGAACAAGAGAGATCAAAAGTTCAAAAGGAGGATCAAGAGTCCTTGCCTCAACCCTCTCAAGAACTCTCTCACTCAAATCTTCCAAAGGAATGGAGAGTCTCAAAGAACCATCCTCTTGACAACATAATAGGTGATATCTCAAAGGGGGTAACGACTCGAAACTCTCTTAATCATGCATGTCATCATATGGCCTTTGTCTCTCAAATTGAACCAAATGACGTCAATGAAGCCATCTTTGATGAGCATTGGACCCTTGCTATGCAAGAGGAATTAAATCAATTTGAGAGAAATGATGTTTGGGAACTTGTCCACTAGGCCTAAAGATCACCTAGTCATTGGGACCAAATGGGTCTTTCGCAATAAGCTTGATGAAAACGGTATCAGTGTTAGAAATAAAGCTAGACTTGTTGCAAAAGGCTATAACCAACAAGAGGGCATAGATGTCGATGGAGCCTAGGCACCCGTAGCTAGATTAGAAGCTATTCGCATGCTTCTCGCATTTGCATGCATCATGGATTTCAAACTTTTTCAAATGGATGTTAAAAGTGCATTTCTTAATGGCTTTATTCAAGAAGAAGTATATGTTGATCAACCTCCCGGTTTTGAAAATTTTGAATTTCACAATCATGTTTTCAAATTGAAAAAGGCTTTATATGGTTTAAAACAAGCTCAGAGCTTGTACGAGAAGGTTGAGCAAATATTTACTTGAAAAAGGTTTTGAAAGAGGAAAAGTTGATTCCACTCTTTTCATTAAACACAAAAATCATGACATTTTACTTGTTCAAATTTATGTTGACGATATCATCTTTGGTGCTACTAATGAGTCCTTGTGTGAAGATTTTTCCAAAATCATGCAAAGTGAGTTTGAAATGTCCATGATGGGAGAGCTCAACTACTTCCTTGGTCTTCAAATCAAACGAACAACAGAAGGAATTTTTATAAATCAATCCAAATATTGCAAGGAGTTGCTTAAAAGATTTGGAATGAGCAACACCTAAGAAATCTCAACTCCAATGAGCACATCATGCTATCTTGACAAAGATGAAGGTGGTAAGTCGGTCGAAGTAAGTAAGTATCGAGGTATGATAGGATCTCTTCTCTATCTCACTGCAAGTCGTCCGGATATTATGTCTAGTGTTTGTATGTGTGCACGTTTTCAAGCAAATCCTAAGGAATCACATCTCTTAGCGGTAAAGCATCATGAGATATCTCACCGCACACAAACTATGGGTTTATGGTACCCCAAAGGTCTTGTTGCACACTTATTGGGTACTCGGATTGATTTTGCGGGTTGCAAAATGGACCGAAAAAGCACTAGTGGGACATGTCACTTACTTGGGAATGCCTTGGTTTCATGGCATAGTAAGAAACAAGCCGGTGTGGCTTTGTCCCTTCTTTGAAGCGGAATACGTTCTGGCCAGGTAGTTGTTGTGCCGCAGATCATTTGGATGAAACAACGGTTGAATGATTATGGAATCAATCAAAACTGTTCCAATTAAGTGCGACAATACTAGTGCCATAAACCTCACGAAAAATCCGGTTTATCACTCCCGGACCAAACACATAGAAATTAGGCACCATTTTATTAGAGATCATGTTCAAAAAGGAGATTGTGTGATTGAGTTTGTGGAAACATCTAAACAACTCGCAGATATTTTTACTAAACCTTTGCCTAAAGAAAAGTGCTTGTTTATAAAAACCGAGTGACGGATTTTAGATCAATCATGCATTGAATGACTGCGTGTGAGTGCATTTTATTATGAATAAGTTCTAACTTGGGCGTTGGAGTGTGCTAACATTTTTATGCAGGTTCTGTTACCAAGACTAAAAGTGGAGAAATGCAACCGTCCTTCCTGTAATCGTTAAAATAAAAGTTTGTGCAGGTTATGTTAACTGCAAACAATTATGCGCTTAATATCGGTGAAGATGAGGAAACAATTGATGATGAGAATGAGTTGAGCGAGGGCTAGTAACTCTTATCCTAGTGCTTTATTTTTGCTATCTCCTGAATAATTTTTTACCAAGGATTTCTTATGCTTCATTGAACCCTTGATACTCTATTATTTTTCGCCATCTAGTTACACGTATATGCATACGTTTTACATGCCTTTCCTCTAATCTTTTCCGCTTTTTGATGTTGACAAAGGGGAGAGTTTTATGATTCAGCGGAGTAAATTATATTATGCATATTGTGAGGGGAGTTTTTCTAAATATTGTGCTTAAACTCGATATCTTTTATTGAAAAACAATGCTTATATCTCATTGCTATATCATGATTATATTTTACTAAATTCCCTCCATGAGATGTTTGTCATCATCAAAAAGGGGAGTCTGTGAATACATGCCTTGACAGGATGGTTTTGATGATTGACAAAGGGAGCTTTGCAAATAGTCAACCGTGCAAAAAGTGGAAAAGAATACCAAGGCAGCGTATCAAGAATGATAGTTTCTCAAGTCTTTGGGTTTTGGGTATTTATTTATTTTTATTAAGACTATTTGTAAGTAGTAATAAAAAGCTCTCAATTAAAATAAAATCACACACTCACAAAATGATTTTTATTCTAAAATTGATTTTATGATAATTTTTCTTAAATTATTTTTAGGCACAAAGTATTTTGAAAAATTCTTAAGTTGTGCTCAAAATATTGTTTGGAAAATATTTCAAGTTTTCTTTGGAAAATATTCTCCGTGTCGGCGGTGATATTTTGACATGCAAGTCGTGTGCCGAAATGAGGTCGCGTGCGAGCGAATGGGGAAGTCGCGTCGAGTGAGGTCGTATGCCGAGTGTGAGGAGGTCGCGTCGAAATTTGTGAGGAGGTCGTGGTCTGCGGCCGAAATTTGTGAAGAGGTCGTATGCCGAGCTGACGAGGTCGTATGCCGAGCTGGGGAGAGGTCGTATGGAAATACGATGTCGAACTCCAAGTGTGTCCGAGAATCATTTCCGGCTCCGTCTTTTCAAATTCTTCATAATCAAAGCATAGCGGGCGATTTCCCTTTTAATGCTGCAACGGACAAATTATCCTTTTAATAATCAAAACGCAACGGGCAAATTTTTTAATGCTACACGCTCCTCCATTGACTATAAAAGCAACAGCACCGGATGTTTTTAAACAATACACTCACTTACTCTTTGTGCCAAAAACTCTATCAAATATTCTCTATCACTCACACTTATTTGAGCACAATTTTTTTGAGAGTTTTTTTTTATTCTACATAATTTGAGTTGTATTATTTGAGCTTCAATTTGTTATATCTGCACTATTGAGTGTATCTTTCTCATCTCATTTTATTTGCGAAAATCATTTCTTTTTTGGTAGGAATCCCAAGGTGTTCATAGAGAGGTGATATCTCTTGAACGTATTGCTCTGGTATAGAGTTGTAAAGGTTTCTAGCTGAACCTGATTTAAAAGCTAGTGATTTAGTGAAAATCCCATAGTGCTTTGCTTTGGGGACAGGACGTAGGCCACAGGGGTGTTTGGTGGCCGAACCTGTATAATTTGCTGCGTGCTCTTCTTTGCTCTCTGTCTCTTTATCATTCAAGCACTTTATTTATTTTTGTTCTTTATTTATTTTTCGGTCATTTATTTTCTGTCATTTATTTATTGCAATTTATTCTTCAAGTTATTTATCTTTTCGCAAGTTATTTCTTTCAAGTTTTTTTTTTAATTCAGTAATTTATCTGTAATTTTTTTTATAAGCACCGCTATCACAATTCACCCCCCTCTTGTGTTTGAAGTCACTTGGTAACACAAAGTGCTAGAACTTAAAATAACGCAACATAAATCTGTGACTTCATTACATAGAATTCCAAATACACAAATCTTTAATCTGAAAGCCTTCTTGTCATTATACACAATTCCAAAGAAAACATATGAAAATAACATTATAGAGAAGACACTAATCCAAGTTTGTTCCTCAACATCTCTTCTTTTACTTATCTGAAAACAAAACATATAAGAGTAAGATAAAGAAATCTCATTGAGCCAAAACCAAACCCCACCATTGGTGAGATTACAATATGTCATACAAATCTGATTTTTGTATCATAAATCATATCTTTTCATTCATTAACTTAATCATCTGTAAGGTATGACTGGTCAGACGTCTATGACCGCAAGCGGCATCCCTGACTTGCATAACACATATCCCATCCTCTAGCATTACGAGAATGACGTGCTCCTACTCTCGATCATTACGAGAGAGTAATCCTCTTGTCTTTTATCTTTTCAAGTTAACTTCTCCTTCCAATGTGAAGGACATTAACTCACCTCATAGATACTTAATTAGTAGCAACATCTCATAGAAATAAATTTTCACAAGCATAATAAACCTTCAGTTTTCCTTGTAAGCTCATTTAATAATTCATGATAACATACTTCAAAAACCCAAAAACACACACTTACAATACTGTAATACTACCTTTTAATTTTTTCAAGAGTCTCATTCAAAGACAAACAGACACACATAATAGATTTATTTTTTCTAGAAACAGCAGTCAGTAAAAATTATAAAAGAAAATTCAAATGGCATCATAAAATTTTGTAAATTTTACTGGAGACATCAAGCTTATATACAAACACAATGCAATTGGTCTCGCATGAAAATTCAAAGCAATTCATTCAGGAAAAATCAAGTACCGAGACTGATTTACTTAGTATTTTCCAGAATTTCAGGTTCATCTTTAAAAATTTCGTTCTCTTCATCTAAGCTTGAAAAAATTCAAAAACTTCAATCCATTTTTTACTTTATTCATGTACTAACCCAAAATGTTAAGATTAAGTTCATATTACACAGATTCACACTTAAAATTTACATGCTACTAACATAGGTGCCCACTTTGAGCAAGATTTAAACTTGCAACCATAGAGATGAATTTGGAACCACTTATCTCAACTTCATCCATTCTTAACAGCCACATGCAACCCTATAACTTATACCCACACCTAGGACTTATGGTTGCCCAAAAGCAAGGAAGATATTGACTCACCTTTTGAAGAGAACTAGTTAAAATCAAGAAAAATACAAGAAGTGAGCTAATCTCTCCAGCTTTCCTCTTCCTTCCTTCTTCCTCAAATGTTGCGCCTTCCTCCCTTTTCTTCCTACATCCCCAGTTTCTGCTTAAAAATAACACTTCTCTTGCTCTAAATCTCTCTTAAAGTGTATGTGTGTGTTTGTGTGTGTGTGACCGTGGTAGTGATAAGAGTGGGATAAGTGGGTGATATTTAGATGAGTTTCCAAAATTATCCTCTCATGCTTAAGAAATCCCCAACCTCTACTCTTGGGCTAATTGAAGATATTGGGCTACTACCAAACATTACCAATTCCCTTACTCCTTTCCTTTCTACGCACCCCGTCTCTAGCCATTAGTAAAAACAACACCTGTAATGCTTTAAGAATTTTAACAATGTGAAAACCTTAAATAAATCCTAGCGCTAATAGCATTTTTTGTCCCTGTAATATGAGCGAAATTATGTTTTAGTACCTGTAAAAAAAAATGGATTCTCTCCTGAAATATCGTATTCCACCATTTTTGGTCTCTAACATCATGCCTTTGTCCAAAAAAGCTGACATGGCTAAGAGTGCCACGTGGCCTTGCAGACATGGTATGCCATGTGGATGATGCTACCAGAGGCACTGAGTTGCCATGTCAGCATCCAATGGGTTACTGCCACACGGCAGGGACGAAAAACAAAAAATATTTATTTGTAAGGACCAAAAGCAAAAAGATATAAATTTACAGGACAAAAAGCAAAAAAAAGAAAAAACTTTATTTTTAATTTTCAACTTCAACCGTTGCATACACAAGTGTAGCATCGCTCTAAAATAATGGATTTTGTGTCTATCTTTTTTTTTGGTTGCAAAGTTTGTCCTTAAGTTGTTTTCTTTATTTTGTTGTCAACCATTCTCACAAACACATCTCCTAACCATAAACCTCGTGGGTACACATTATCTCGTAGTTCATCAATAACAGAATTCACACAACTCATTGAACCCATTCAATTTATAGATTCAAAAAGTAGAGCATTCACTACTAGGGATGACAATAGGCAGGGTCTTGGTAGGATACTATAGTATTTGCCCCCATACCTGCATTTTGAAAATAAATACCTATACCTAGACCCATACGTCATGGGTATAATAACTTTAATACTTGTACCCATTACCCACACTGTAACAATAAAAAGTCAATAAATGAAAAAAGAACATTGGATGTGATTGCATAGACGTGATCACAGAAATGAAGGAGAGGGTGGTATGATCACATAAATGATCACAAACTCAAGTTGTTAGAGTTGGCATTTACAACACTCGATATAGGGGTGGTAAAAATAGCCATGCCTCATGAAGGTCCTAGGGAATGATCCCACTAGGCTTTATTTAAAGAATCAGTGTCTCAGTAATAGGCCTGATTTTGTGTTTTTAGTTGTACCTTGGATTGCTTCAAATCAGATTTCTTCTTCTTTTTGGAGATCTCTCAGTCTTCAGCCTTTAGTTAAGAATGATAGAGCTCCCCTTTTGTTCAATCTTTGGGGCTTTTGCTCTGATACTCTGTAGCCGGTTATTATTGCCAATACCTCTCAATTTGTTGTTGTTTCTGTTATTGTTGAGTCTCATCTGATTTATATTGCTGCTATTTATGCAAGTACTAGTTATATCAAGAGAAGGGCTCTTTGGCATGACCTTGCTAGTATTCAGGAGTCCCATGTAGGCCCTTGGTATTTTATTGGAGATTTTAACACTATTCTTAGAGCTCATGAGAAGAAAGGTGGTAATTTGCCTCTTCAAATTGCTTGTGATGAGTTTAGAGCTTGGAGTGAGGTGTGTGATCTTACTTATTTGTTCACTAGAGGTGCTGAATTCACTTAGAGTAATGGTAGGCAGGCTAGGGATTATATTGAAAGGAGACTTGACAGATCCTTTTGCAATTCTGCTTGGCTGGAATTTTGGACTCAAACATCTTGTTGCGCTTTGACAAGGAGTAACTCTGATCATTATCCTTTGTTGCTGCTAATGAACAGAGGATCTCCCACATTTCCTTCTGCTTTTAAATTCCATAGCATGTGTAATAATCATCCTGGTTGTAAGGATATTTTTGCTCAGGTTTGGGGCAGAAAATTTGTTGGTTGCCCGATGGCTATTTTATGCCAAAAATTGAAGGCTCTGAAGTTGGAATTGAAGGCTTGGAATAAAACTTCCTTTGGTGATGTTCATTTAAGAGTTAAGAGGCCTTAGCTAAAGTTGATAATATTCTAAAGATGATTTCAAATTCTGCTTTTTCTGATGCTCTTTTTGAAAGAGAGCAGATTGCTCAATCTAAGTTGCAGCAGGCTTTGGATTGTGAAGAGAAGTTTTGGAAGGAGAAAGCAAAGATAAAGCGGCATATTCAGGGTGATAGAGATACTGCTTTTTTCCACAGACTTGTTAAAATTAGACATGCTTCTAAGAGAATGACAATCTTAAAAGAAGGAGACACCATTTTATCTACTGAAAGGGAAGTTGAGCAACATGTTCTTCAGTTTTTTACTTCATTATATGCTGCTAATAATGCTTGTGCTATTAGTAATATTGTGGATGAGGTAATTCCCAAGCTGGTTTCTAGATAGGACAATATCATGCTCACTAACCTGCCTTCTATGGAAGAGATAAAGAGTGTTGCTTTTTATTTGGATGCCAACAGTGCCCCTGGACCTGATGGATTTAGTGGGTGTTTCTATCAGCACTTTTGGAACATAGTTGGTGGTGATGTTAGCAGGCCAGTTTTGGAATTCTTTCAGCAGAATTGGCTGCTGCCCAATCTTAATTCCAACTTAGTTATTCTTGTTCCTAAGTTTGTTGGGGCTGATAGAGTTGAAAATTATAGACCTATTGCATTAGCTAATTTTCAATTTAAAATCATCACAAAAATCCTGGCTGACAGGCTTGCCTCTGTGGCCCCTAAAATTGTTTCTCATAAGCAAAGAGGTTTCATTGGAGGAAGGAAAATTAAAGACTGCATTTGTATTGCTTCAAAGGCATTTAACTTGCTTTCTAAAAAATGCTTTGGAGGAAATGTTGCTATAAAGTTTGACATTAAGAAAGCCTTTGATACTTTGGATTGGAATTTCCTTCTTCATGTGCTCACAGCCTTCAGGTTTGATGCTTCTTTTTGTAATTGGATCAATACTATTCTGCATTCAGCTAAACTGTCTTGTAATGTTATTGGTAGAGCAGTTGGTTTTATGTCTTGTACTAGGGGTGTGAGGCAAAGAGACCCCCTATCTCCTCTCCTCTTTTGCTTGGCCGAAGATGTGTTAAGTAGATGCTTATCCAAGGCCTTTGCTTCAGGTCTTAATCTGCCTATTTCTAGGCCTAGAGATGTTTCTTCTCCATCTCACATTTTATAAGCCGATGATGTCTTAGTTTTTTGTAGAGGAACCATAAAAAATATTAACAATCTCATGTCCATTTTTCATCAATATGGTCTGACTTCAGGCCAGATTTTGAGTTTCGATAATTGTAAGTTTTATGCTCCTAGCTTACCTCAATCTAGAATAGATGGTATTGCCAATTCAATTGGATTTAAAGCTGGAGAACTTCCTTTTACTTATCTTGGAGTCCCTATTTTTCAAGGGAAGCCTTCTAAAAAACTTTTGAAGCCTATTGCTGACAAAATTTTGTCCAAGTTAGCTTCCTATAAGGGAGCTTTGCTTTCTATGATGGGCAGGATTGAGCTTGTTAACTCGGTTATTTATGGTATGTTGCTATATAGTTTTCATGAATGGCCTGCTACTTTGTTGAATGAGTTAGATGCTAGTATTAGGAACTTTGTGTGGTCTGGAGATGTTTTTGTTTCCAAAGTTTGCATATTCTCTTGGCAGTAGGTTTGTACTCCTACTGCTGAAGGTGGTTTGGGCCTGCGATCTCTCAAGTTGATTAACAAAGCAGATATGTTAAAGCTTACTTGGGATTTTCTATCTTCTGATTTACAATGGACTGCTATTGTTAAAGCTTGGTTTCAGAGGCAAAATAGGCCAATTCTTCGTTATGCTAAATCCTCTATTTGACTGGCTATGAAGTCTAACTTGCAAAGTGTGCTATCTAATTCTTCTTGGCAGATCGGTGATGGCAAAACTATTAACTTTTGGACTGATATTTGGTTGCAACAGTCTATGGTGTAGGCTATTGATGTTCCTGATCATTTGCATAAGAATCTTCATGCTTCTGTTGCGGATATTATTAAAGACAAGCAGTGGTGTGTTCCTCATTTTATCAAAGATAAGTATTCGGCTATAGCTGTTGATATCAGCTCTGTGGTGATTCCTCTTGATTCTTCTAAGCATTATCTTGTTTGGAGAGGCACGGATTTTGGTATTTTGTCTCTAAAGGATCCTTATCTCTTCCTCAATCATCCAAAGCAGAATGTTGGATGGTGCAAGACTATATGGAATCCTATTATTCCTCCTTCCCGATCCTGTTTATTTTGGCGATTGATGCTTAATAGGCTTCCAACTGATGACAATTTGATCAAAAGAGGCTGTATTATTATTTCTGCTTGCAGTTTCGGTGGTGCTGATGCAGAGACCTCTGATCACATTTTTGTTCGGTGCCATTATGCTAAAGCTCTTTGGAATTGGTCTAACCAAATTTTTGGTTGCTTTGTTGTTTTGACTAATGTTGCTACTTTGCTCTTAGTTTGTAATGGTGGTCATAGCACCCAATTTCGAGACATCTTGGTGGCATGTGTTTTGAATGTTATTTGGGTGATTTGGACTTGTAGAAACAAAATGAGGTTTGACAACACTTTCCTTTCTATGAAGTCAGCTATTAGCATGATTATGGCATCTACTTCTCTTGTTGGGAATTATTCTAAAGGTCATATATCTTCATCTATGCAAGAGTTTTGTATCATGAAGCTTCTCAAGGTGAATGGCCATCCTCCTAAGGCTCCTTCTATTTTGCAAGTTAATTGGAATCCTCCTCTTTGTGGGTGGACTAAATGCAACACTGATGGAGCAGCTAGAGGTGCCCGTCGTCTTTTTTATTTTTTTAATAATATTGATCGGGGGGAGTACTCTTTTTCCTTCTTGATGTTTTTTCTCTAAGGAGGGTTTTGCATCAGAAGGTTTTAACGAGAATCCTTTCCTACTTCTTTGCTTAAAAAAAAAAGACCACAAACATGATCTGGTATGCTTTTATAATCAATGTTACAAGTGAGTTACAATAATATTTTTAGTCAACATTCTTTTTTTCATTTATTATTAATTAAAGTGCAGGTAATGGGTATGAGTATTTCTAATTAGGTACCCAACGGGTAAGGATACAGGTACTAAGGTCTTACACATGTTTGAGTCTACGTATGAGTATTTTTTCAAAATGCGGGTATGAGGATGAGTACTATAGTCAAAGATAGACATACGTGTTGTTCAGCAGGGTCCCTGGCCCCCTGAATTTTTTCTTCCACTCATTTCTCTACTACACATTTCAAATTCTCTTCTTTTTCCCACCACGGTCTGAGCAGAGGCATCATCTTTAGTTAAACTTCTCCGGTGATACTAGTACCTTCATATCGCTCCACCTTAGCTGGCTCGAGTTTTTGGCACCCTCTACCCCAATACATGTATTTATGATTTTCAGAAAAACCTTCTAATATGAATAAAGAGCACCATGTGCATCATTCAAATCTTCAAGTCAATTCAAATTAATTAAACAAACATAAAAATTTCACAAGGTTATCGCATAAAATTTGAAAGAACACAAGCAAAATATCCCATTCCCCGATGTCACATTTATCAGAGCTTGGTAGTCCCTTTTACAAAACATAAATAAATAACATAATGAAACAACGTCTGAATCGTTGCTACGGATAAAGAGCCCCACTAGATGACTCCTCGGTTGATCTCTTGTAACACCCTGTTTCCGGAGTGCTACTAAGTGAACATTCTGACAAGAGTTAACATGTTTCCGAAAGGTAGAATACTCTGTTCGTAGGGTTTTCGAGAAATGTGGTCCTATTTTTTTTTTAAAGGTTCTTTAAAGAGGTAGTCAGAGCATCACAGCGACTTTTAGAAACATGGCGGAAAATAATTTAAGACACCAGATAGACCACATTCATTTATTCTGTCAAATCATATATAACAAACGTGTCATGAAACATAACAGAGATTTATTACAACACTCAATTAAAAGACAAATATCCTATAGCTGGTCGACAAGCTATACTCTTTACTAGCCTACTAGTAAGTTCTACAACATAACATAGGTAGAATGCTGGACGACTATCTTCAGCTGTTCCCTTCTGCAGTTCCAAATCCTCCGCTTGCTCTGCCATCTGGGTTACATTCATCAATTGAAAGAACCACTGGCAAGGGTCAACTTCTTAAAATACACCAGATAATCCAAAAATAGCATGATATAATATAACGCAGCATAACAGAACACACCATTCAGTAAGAATACATCAATGCCTGCAATTGCAACTACACGCCACTATAGAACAAGAGATAACAAGGTACACAAACGCCCCATAATGCAACTCATGACACTCTCCCATCACACTTTACAATTCCGGAAATAACGCCGACCAAGCTGCTGAATACCAGCCGTAGCTTTGGGGACCCTATCACCCAAGCCGTAGCTTTGGGGACCCTATCACCCTAGGTGGTTCGGTTTCGAACACCGGCCATAGCTTTGGGGACCCTATCACCCAAGTCATACCTTCAGGGGACCCTATCACCCTTGGTTATTCGGGTTGAAGTTCAAAAACGTCACGACGACTCCAACGACTTCGACAACACCTTAACCACCCCAATGAATCAACCAACGCATATGATAATTCAAGAAGCAAATTCGAATAAGTATTTAACCGCGTATCAGATAATATTCATGCCAAGCTCAAAAGAGTGCAAACAGTTCAGCAGTATAAGATATTCATCTCAATAATCATAACTCAGCAAACAACGACAGTCAAACAACTCAGTTCATCCCTCTACAACTCAATGGAGTTAACAGAGAGGCAATCAAACAAGTGTGGGGGGTTGGGGACAGCTGCCAACCACTTGCAGACAAGCCCACTAAATGATCAGTATATCAAAAAAGTAAAACGAAGGGGTACAAGACCCTCACTTCGAACCCTGAGGCTCTCAGACTTCTTCGCATAAATTCTTGAAATTAAATTCCTATCGTATCTAAAAGTTGCCCTTACGCATAAACATATAAAACATAACCTTAGATATGTCTAGAAGTAGCCCTTACCGAACTCCAAGTCTCGAACCAACGCACGTCTCAGTCTCTTGCGGCACGAACTCAGGTTTCACAAGTCCTAACATCATAACAAAGCACAATCCTAGGCATACACTAACTCTAGCTTCCTAACTCTCAAATCCCAAAATCTCTTAACTAACCAAATCACTTGTACTAAAAATACACATTTTGAAATACTAGTTTTAAAGAAGTATATACACTTGAAATAAAAGTACTCTAAATTAATAACTTTAAAAAACGTAAGGTTTTCTTGAAATAATTCACCAGTTGGAAAACAAGGACTCTAATTACTAACTCAATCCCTTCAAAACTTGCAGTATAAAACAATATCCAAAATCGACTCCATTTTTTTCAAAAAGCTAAGTCAAGGCTCCACTAGGTTCTTAGGATCTCAAAGAGTCCATTTCACCTTATGTGTTTCATAGCCTTAAAGATTCAAAACAACTCTTAATTAAATCAAACCATTCCTAAGATTTTCCAAAATGACAACACAATGATTTACAACTAACATAAATGCTAGGAACACCAAAATATTTGCCTCTCAAGCTTGAGGAGCTTGCGGCCCTATCCAACTATTGCCAAAAGAATTTGCAAAACTTTCCACTAAGTAAACAACACATTCCTTATATCAATTCTTTCACAAAACAACAAATGATTGCAAAAACAAAGCCTAATCACAACTAATCCTAGCCAAACATCATCACATAAAACTTAATTTAAAAGTGCTAACTTTCAAAGAATCATTTTCACTTAGAGCCATGATCACTAACTAATAGAAAAATAATGTTCTAGGACTAAGAATCATTTCTGGAGATCTAAACCTTAACACATTAAAATTCATACTTTCAAAGAATCTCCCACACTTGAAAGATAAATGACCAACAAATAAAAGAGTAAGATTTCGAGGACTAAAAATCATTTGTCTTGAAACTTTAAGCACGAAACATAATCAATTAACCACTTTTCTATAATTTTTCTAAAGCTCAAAACATAACAATTCAATCATTTTAAATCAAGTTCACAAAAATAGTTTCCTTTCCTATTCCTCCCTTGGGCTTTCGGCCATTACCTTTTTCTTTAAAAAAAATTGCAAGACTTTCTTTCAAATTTAGCAAGCCATTCTTAATCATTTACTTAGGCACCAAGACATCAAGACATTAAGACATATCCAAGACATATTCAAAACATATTCCAAAACATATACCACTCTTCAAAATCATGCTCTCAAGAATAGGTTTTCACAAAATCTAATAACTCAAGGTTCCAATTGCACATTAACACATTATGAAACAAGTTTAGCAAAGAATTTTTCTTCTCTAAGTCTATAGGGCTCGCCACCCTTAGTTCAAAATTGGTGATCAATTTGCAAAAATTCTCAACAATGTATTAATACCATTTCATATGACCTTTCTTCCTCAAACAACAAACCATAATTCAAAACAAAACTCAATCAAGTTCCAAAATGGTTTTTAAGTCCCTCAAGAACAAAGTTTTTTTTTTTCATGTAACTTACTAACTCTCCTACTCATACAAATCCAACAAACCCAATAACAATTATATTAACCCAACCCATCATTCATCAACTAATTACATATTCCAACAACTAATCCCACTAATTCCATATTTCAATTTTCCACAAAGCAACAGTAAATTTCCAAAACCAATTCATATTCTAAATCAAAATCCAATTCAAGCTTCTTCAAGAATACAAGGTTTTCATAAAATCTATTCAATCTAACTTCTAATCCAAAACTAGTAACTAAAATAGCAACAACAATATCTAATAAGCAAAAATCATCAAGTAATTAAATTGATTCACCTCAAGATCACACAACCCCTCTTTCCCTTAGGTTAGGGTTTTTCAATAATTTAGGGATTTAAGTGCTCATTTCTCTCATTGATCACAATCAACCAAAACATAAAGCTTTTAACAAGAAAATTAAGCAAGGAAATCATCTCCTAATTCTTCCAAAAAGCCACGGTTCTGCTAAGAAAGAACAAAGGGAAAAAAATGATTTGGTTCAAACCTCTCATTCAAGAACTTAGCTCCCATTTCTTCCTCTGATTCGGCCCCCCTTCCTTCTCTTTCTCTCTCTAGCTGCCTCTCTCTCTCTCCCTCTCTCGCGGTCTCTCTCTCTCCCGAGCTCTCTCTCTCTCTCTCTCGGTCTGTCCTGCTTCTTCTTCCTCCTTTTTCGCTCGCAGTTCTGCTTCCCAGCGCCACCACCACGAACGTCCAGGCTCCCCCTTCCTCCATCGCTCGCCTCCCTCCTTCTCTTCCTTTTCCTTCTTCTTTTCTTTTCTTCCCCTGTTTCTGTTTTCTTTCTTCTTCTTTTTTTTTGTTTCAATCTCACGCAGGGAAGGGATAAAAGGGGATAGGGAGAGTGCTAGGGTGGAAAACATATAAGTGTGGTGTATGGTGGAGTACAGACCATGATTTATAAAAAAATAAACCAATTAACTCCTATTTAATTATTCTCAATAATAAAACAAGTGAAAACACTCAAAAATAATATTAACAAATTGCGTTTCGATTTTTATCAAAATCAGAGTTCGTTTTAAATTTTAATGCGGATAAAATTTACCCGGTGATTCGAAATGCGACGAAACTTCGTTAGAGTTTTCTGACGATTTTTGAACCATGAATTAATATTAAATATTAATTCTTAAATTTAGTTTCATCTTGATTTAATTCAATCAATTTCTTAGTCAACAACAATACACGTTATCGCGTCACGCATAAAACTTATAATGAGTATAACTGATGAATTCTCTTTAAAAGCAGCATACGTCTACACTGTCAATTAATTCGAATTGACATCATGAATAATAATTATTCATAACAAATAAATTATTCAAAATAATTTCCCGTACTCTCAGTAAATCATTGAGGTGATCAGTCTCTATGACTTTTTTTTTTGAGTATTCAGGATTTTATTGCTAAAATCACTTTCCTTAAAATTTGGGATGTTACATCTCTCATCTCTGTTAGACTCATCTCCCATAAAATCCTTCTCTGCTCAGGTCCACGTGAGCAAAGTATGAGTGAGTATAAAACAGATCATATATAGGGCTAGCGAATTAGTCAGACTTGAAGCATATTAAACAAGTGAACGAAACATAGCAGTCATGGATCAATATCACAATGCAAATGTATGCATATGATCATGCACGCTAACTCTAATATACACCGTATGCTATGTGGATCCATCAATAATGTCTTTGCAGTCTTATCGACATTAACGGTCAAGTCACCCACCAACAGGCTTCCTAAGGGCTGGGTCCACAAACAGGCTCTTCAGATTTATCCCCACCAATAGACTCCTCAGAGCTAGGTCCCGCCAACAAGTCTTTCGAGAGCTGGTCCAGCCAATAAGCCCTTTTCGGAGCTGGGTCCCTCACGAAATTAGATGAGCCGAGCACCTACCCACAGGCTTTTTCGAACTGGTTCTCACCTGTAGAACGTTCTAACATGTACCAACAGGGCTAGCAGCCAAGAAAGCATGTTGACTGGTAAATGCCATAGCGTCGAGCATCCACCGTGGTCATTAACAATATTGAAAAGGACAAGCAACCTTGCCAATTTGAGTAGCATCGATCCCAGACAACATACCGGTAGCATGGACATCCTCGGAACAGTGTTCTAGGAATCTAATCATTACTAGGCTTGTCTAATGGTTTAACTGGGCTCGATCTGTAATCGATTAAATCTATCACTTAATCGGTTAGGCTTTGATACTAATCGGTCAAGGTCCATCATCTAATCGGTTATCCTTTATTCTTAACATCTAATCGGTAAAAATCCCTCTGAATTGGTTAACTACTTTGTCTTAATCGGTTAACCAAGCTCAAGTACTTACTAGAATTCTATTTCTACCTTTAATCGATTATTACCCTATCTCTAACCGGTTAACTGCCCAGTTAATCGGTTATACTTGCAGGATTAATTGGTTACTATATCAATATCTTAATCAGTTTCTATATTTTTAATCTTAATCGATTAACTTTCTAGTTCTAACCGGTTAACATTTCTAGAACTGCCATTGATCTCTTAACCTTCTTATCCATTCTGATTTCTACACCTAATAAGGTCTTAACACAGTCTATAAGGCTCTATACTCTCTAATCCCTTAATAAATCCTCAGTTTGCAAGGTAAGTCCTCTTAATGGCAGTCTAGTGTCTCATTTTCGATACTGACATGAAACTTAACCGGTTAACACTACGTACTAATCGATTAACAATTCTAAATCCTTCTTTAATCAATTAATACAATTCTAATCGGTTATACTTCTACACCTAATCGGTTAAACTAGACATTTTCCTCTTCCTTATGATGTTTAATCGGTTACAATAACAGTACTAATCGGTTAGACTCAAAAAATGGTAGAAATGACAGAAACCAACATTTCAATCCCAGTTCTGAACAAACTACTTATTTGGTAACATCAGGTGCATCAACATCACCTAAAACATGCTGCATAACCATTAATTTAACATACTACAAGCAAGCATACAAAAATTTTAAAGAACCAAGGCATACATACCAAAACGATCACAAGACATGCTCATAAGGCTACACTATCCCTTTATCCCACATATCATCTGACCCATACCTCCCACACCTGGCGATTTTCATGCCTAAGGATCAGTTGGTGTGGTCCTGAATCAGAATTAACAAGGTCTCCTCCATAAAGTGTGTGATTGCTCCAAGGATCACCAAGAGTGAAAGAATTGATCCAAATGAAGACAATTCGGGCTCTAGGGTTATTTAGACGGCTCGACTAGGTCAGAGTAGGTCAGGGACAAGTGGATTTATATCCATTGAAGTCCCATAAATGGTCATGAAGAGCTTTTATGTTTTCTGCATAATTTTTGCAATTAATCGACTAACATAACAGTTAATTAAACGATTAATTTCAAGAATTGAGAAAACAGCTACCTGAGGCGTTTTAATCAATTAAGACTCGGGGTCTAATCGATTAGATCGTGTCAACTTCTAAATCTTCTAAGTCTGGGAGTTTTTAATCGATTATGGGACAAAGTTTAATCGATTAAGGTGCGAAAAGTGCTAAAACATTCTTTCCTAAGATGTCTAATGACACTTATACCCTTCCCAACATGCATGACATATAAACACACATCAAATGCAAGAAAATGGGGTGTTACAGAGTTGGCCCCTGAATTTATGTCTGGCTCTGTCCCTTATGATAACACCCTATCTAGACCCTACCCATTTGTTATTGGGGAACCATGAGAAGAAGGTTTACCCATACGGATTATAGTGAGGAGAGTTTTTTTAGAAGGGTTGACAACAAAGATAAAACAAAGCAACTTAAGGACAGACTTTACGATGGAAAAAGAGAAAGACAGACACAAAATTCATTATTTTAGAGTGATGATACACTTGCATATGCAAAAGTTGAAATAAGAAAATGAAAATAAAGTTTTTCCCCCTTTCTTTTGTCCCTGTAAATATATTTCTTTTTTGCTTTTCGTCTCTGCCACGTGGTAGTCGGCCATTGATTGCTGACGTAGCACTGATGACATGGCAACTCAGTGCCACATGGCACCATAATCTCACGTGGCATACCATGTCAACAAAGCCACATGGCACTTTGTTAGCCACATCAGCTTTTTTGGATGGGGAGTTGACAGGGACCAAAAATGGATGAATTTGGTATTTCAGGAAGAGAATCTTAAAAAATTGCAGGGACTAGAATAAAATTTTGCTCATATTACAGGGACGAAAAACACTATTAACCCTAAATCTTGCCACACAATCACAATAACAATAGTAATAAAGTGTAAATAAATTAAATTTTGACATGACGATTGTAACACTCGTAATTTTTACGATGCGTTATGTATTGTATTTTATCGTATTTATGTTATAATAAGCAATTTATTGTTCTCTAAGTAAGTGAATTAATTAAATCAAGATCAAATTATATTTGAGATTTAATTTTTTATATTAATTCACGGTTCGAATATCGTCGAAAAATTCTAACGAAGTTTAAATCGCGTTGAATCGTAAGGCGATTTAAGCCTCAGATAAAATTATAAACGAACTCCGATTTCGATGAAAATCGAAACGTAACTTGTTGAGACTATTTTTGAGTGTTTGACATGATTTTTATTATTTATAATTAAATATTATCACGCGATGAATTAATTTCTCGTTAAATTAATTTTCACGAATTTATCGGTAACGCGGGTTTTTCGACGCCGTGTTTTAGCAACTCCTAGACTCTAGGATTAGTGGGTAATCATGAGAGGTGTAAGATTAGATGTCATTATGTGTGTGATTAATTTGAAAAATTCATTTTTACTAAACTATTTTATATTAACTATGCTTACTTATTTTTCTTAGTAAAATAAAAAAAGAGGAGAGGCCCCCAATCAGCCCCTCATTCTCGTGACTCCTCCTTCATCCTCTCATCTCATCTTCTTCTTTTTCTTCTTTTGAGAAAGCAAAGGTTCCATGGTTGTTACCTTCCATTTTCTTGAGTTTTTGGCTTCCAACCTTCATCAACCTTGTTCATAAGCTTCATCTCCACCTAGTTCTTCTCATCCTCACCATTCAAGTAAGAGAAAAATAGATTTTTCTTCCCCATTTTACTGTTGAAAACAGCACCCCCCTCCCTTTTCTTGTTTCTTGAGTTTTTGATTCCTAGTCTTGCTTTCTTGCTTGTTTGGTGTTGTTTGTTGTTTGATCATGATCAATAGGAGATGAAACACTCTCAATCCCTTTCTTAAACTCTAGGGCGAAAACCCTAAGGGGTGGAAAGAAGGAAAATGGTGTGATCCTCATTGAATCAAACAATTAGTGGTTTAATTGAGTTATTGGAAGTTGTTTGATGATTGTTTAAGCAATAGTTTTGTGATAGCATGTTTAACTTGTTGTTTCATGATTTATGCCTATTCTTTAAGTTGGGGAAATGTGGGTTTTGGTTGTTGAATCATGTGTTTAAATGTTAAATTAAATGTGTTGGGTGATTTAATTGCCATTGGAGTAGTGATGCATGATTAAGTGTAAGATTTGGTTTATGTTTTGTGCAAAATTGGTTCTTGAAGGACTAGAATGGCATGTAGGACCTGATTAAGTTGTTCTTTAAATTATTAGCATGGTTTGTGGCATGATTGAAAAGGTTTGAATCAAGGGAAATATTGTTTTTCATACTTATCATGAGTTGTGTTGGAAAGTGATCTTCCATTGAAGTTGGTTTCGTAAAAAGGATTTGGACTCAATTGTTAGTTAAGAGGTTGTGTGAAAATCTTTTGGTAATATGTATTTGGAAAAAAAAATATAGTTTTGATACTTGATTTAGATTTTCTTATGGGTGTTAATTGTTATATGCATGTGAGTTAATTGTTACATGTAATTGTGAGCTAGAGTTAGTAGCTAATTTTGTGGAAAACACACACTTGGAAACATGATAGATTGTTTTTGGAAAATGTTTTAGCACATGTCCTTAAATGTGCTTGAGTTATGTCTTGTGTTAACTTGATGTTTATTGCCTTGTAGTATGATCGAAAATGATTTGGAAGTAATTTGTGGCTTGTGAAAGAAGTTTTTATAAAAAAAATTTAGAGAAAAAGAGATTGTGGCCGAGAGGCCGTAGGGAGTTTTGGAAGGAAAATTTCTTGATGTGAACTTGTCTAAATGCTTGAATGAGTATGTGTTTTAGGGCTTGAAGATTTATGAAACTGGTTTATTGCTTGGTGTTTACCTTGAAGTTCAAGAAAGGTTTTTTGTTTCAAAACTTTACTCTTTTCAAGTAAGATAATATTTCTAAATTGTTATGTGTGATGTTACCTTTTCAAGAAAAGCTTTTAGTTTCAAATCATACTTTTTTTCCAAGTAGCTAGTGACTCAAGTGTTTAAGTGAATTGTTGGTTAGAAAAGGGTTAAGCATGTGAGCTTAAGTTTAGTTTAGAATTTATAGAATTGTGTGAAGTTATTTGTGGTGATAGGCGTTACGATTCCGGAGACCGAGCGACGTGGAATTGAGGATTGCGGTGCCCCGTTAGCAAACATTTGTGGTAAGGGCAACTTTAGAGATTGAAAGGAATTTAATTTCAAGTATTTTTGTGAAGAAGTCTGAGAACCTCAGGGTTCGAAGTGAAGGTCTTGTACCCCTTCGTTTTACTGCTTTTTGATATACTGATTATTTAGTGGGCTTGTCTGTAAGTGGTTGGCAGCTATCCCCAACCCCCCACACTGGTTTGTTTGCCTCTCTGCTAACTCCATTGAGTTGCAGAGGGATGAACTGAGTTATTTGATCGTCGTTGTATGCTGAGATATGATTGATTGTGCTGAGTTGTGATTGATTGAGATGAATTGCTTATACTGCTGAACTGTTCGCACTGTTTTGAGCTTGGCGTGAATATTATTTGATATGCGCTTAAATAATTATTCAATTGCTTCCTAAATTATCGTATGCGGCGACTTATTCATTGGAGTGCGAGAGTTTAGTCGAGTCGTCGAGTATCATGACGTTTTTGAGTTTTGATCCGATTAACCTAGGGTGCTAGGATCCCCTAAACGACTCCGGCTGGTTTTTCGGCAGATTAGCTAGGCATCGTAGCATCAAGGAACCTGAGCTGAATGTTCTAGGGTGAGCGGAGAGCCCAAGGCTATGGCTGACTTTCAGTGGATGGATCGGCGTTACATTCCGGAAATTGTCAAGTGTCGAGAGAATATGAGAACTGAGTCGAGTCTAGTGAGAGTTTTGAGTCGCATCTCGAGTACTGTGCATATAGTTGTTTTGCCATTGTTATGATTGTTATTTCCTGATTGATTGAGAAGTTGACCCTTTCCCGTGGTTCCTTCAAATGATGATGGTAACCCAGGCGATGGTGAGGATGCGGAGGACCCGATGGCGGACGATGGTGAGGAGGACCCTTCCGAGGATTCGGGCAACGACTTTTATTTGTCGTGATTAACTGTTGCATGTTTGTGTTTTGGGATGACTATAGTATTTACCTTTGGTGAACAGTTAGTTTGGTGACTAGTCGGGCTCGGGATGTTTTTGTATACTACAGGGTAGACCGGCGGTTTACTTTTGGAGCAGCCCCCTGCGTGGGTGTCTGCTGGGAGTACCCTCAGGGTATGACCACTCTTACGAGTGTCTTCATACCATAGGTGTATTCTCTTGTACATTTCTGCACTAGTTATTTTGCACGTACTGTATCTAATGACTTGTCTATATATGCATATATGTATTCCCAGTGCATGTGTCTTGTGTCCTAGATTGCACCATGTTTCGAAACGCTGTAGCTACTCTGTCCGTGCTTGCGGATGATGTTGTTTTAAAAAAAAATGTACCGCATTTTCTAAAGGACACAAGAGTACCATTTTAAAAATGCGTCGCATAGAGATTTATTTCTAGTCGCGTAGCGGTCCGGAAACGGGTCGTTACAACGATAGAGACTCAATGGAGAACTTAAAATCACGTTATTCTTAAAAGGTAATTATAGATTAATTTATTTTGATTTTCAACAGCTGAAATTATTTTTGAAAAATTATTAAATGTTTATTCAGAAATTATTATTTGAAAATGAATTATAAACATGTCATCATTTTATTTAAATAAATATATTTAAATACTAATATTAATAATGTTTATAAAATAAAATGAGTTTAAATAAATTTTAAGTAAATTGTTTCTAACGTGTTTTGTAACACCCCGTTTTTGGAGCGCTACTAGACTAGAACTTAACTCTAAATAGGATGAACTTTTTCAAAAAGATACTGTTTTGCCTTTTGGAAAATGCGGCAAGATTTTTTTTTTTTAAACATATTGTCTTTCGCAAGGAAATCAGAGTATGTGGAACATTTTAGAAACATGATGGATTCTAACATACACAAGACAGATGTAACTGAAAATACCTGCATATATATATATATATATATACAGACACTTTCTAAAAGCAGACTACTAGTCTGTACAAAATGCAAATAACCAAATATCCACAAGACAAAAGGAATACACCTAAGGTATGAACACCCTAGAGAAATCATACTCTTGGGGTACTCCAGGAAGTTACCCGCGCAGGGGACTCCTCCAAGAGTAAACCACCAACCCTACACAAATACTACAACCATAAGTCTAGCAAGTCTAACGAACTGACTGGTCACCACCCAAAACTATCTACAGCAAAACAGACCTCACAGTCAACTAAACTATATACAAAGCAAACAGACAACGTCGGCTATACATCGCTACCCAAATCCTCGGATGGGTCATCGTCGTCCTCCTCCATCAGATCATCCTCATCCTCGCCAGTCAAATCTATGAAAGGTGCAGATACCGGCACACCCTCAGGCCTAACATCCTCAACTAAAACATCATTGATCCATCCTGCTCCACTGTAATCCGCCTCGCCACACTCCGCACAGACAGGAGGGGGATCCACAGGTGGGGTCGGAGTCCTGAAAATCAAGGGAGGGGTCGACACCGCCTCTGGCTCTAGCTCTGCCACGGGGCTCGGTGTGTCCGCCACTACACGAGAAGTCGAAGCTCCTGCTGTCCAACGTCTAACTCCCATGCTCTTTCGAGCGATCCTCCTAATCTTAGCACTTTTAGGCATGGGTGCATAGCGAATAGTGGTCTGTCTAGGAATCTCAAGGGACTCCTCTGGAGAAGTAGAAGAAGCTTGTAACACTCTATCTAGCTGAGTGCTACGCCATCCGTCAACAATCTGCATCATTCTCACTGGGAAGCTTACAGTCCATCTCGAGGTATCCTGTCGCAGTGCAAGTCCGTCTACTAGGAAAATCTGAACTGCGTCCCCGGTATACACAACTCGGCCGGAGGTGGGGTCAAACTCCATGGCTGAGGGGGTCTCTATATCAGGAAAATCAAACACCATCTCCGGCGACGTCGTCATCGCTGGGATCACCGTCGTCTTCACCATCGTCTGGGTTACCATCATCGATTGAAGGAACCACGGGAAAAGGTCGACTTCTTAAAATAAAATAGATAACACAAAATAGTAGATACGACAGCCAATCATATTATACAGACACAATATATAATATAAAGCCACATTCTTCAACACATATAAACAATCATACCAATAGCATACAGAACAATCAATAAGGATGCACCCGATATCCTATTGATGCAACTATATGCCAGTGCAGTTTTAATTCTGGAATCCATACGCTACGGTCAGATCGTTCTGTACGTACCAGAGCCGACACTTTTCCACGCGATGGTTAATTTAACGACGTTCCTGAATTCCTTTGGCCATGGGCAATTCCACTACCCAGGATAGACAGGTCGAAGTTACCACAAGACACGACCATGCCTTCCACTACCCCAATGAACATATTACCACATTTGATATTTCACTTATGGAATAATCAAATAACATTCAATTATCCAACACCAATTCCACAACATATATCTTAACACAATTCAAGCATACATGCAACTGCATCATGTTATCAAATTCAAGATCACCATAATTCAGATTTGACAACAGTTCACAATCCACAGTAATTCACATATTAGACATCATCAACATTACTCAAACTCAGTCATTAATAAGCACAATTCGTCCATTTGAAGCTCTGGAACTAACAAAGAGGTAAACATAAACACAAGTGTGGGGGGTTGGGGGCAGTCGCTAACCTCTTGCAGTCAAACCCACTAATTAATCATATATAAAGCTTTAAAAATCAAAGGGGTAACAAAACCCTCACTTTGAACCCATAGGTTCTCAGACTTCTTTGATAGGAAAATAAAATCTTAAGTGGGACTTATGGGTGCCCAACACCTAATCATCTCTAGAAGTAGCTCTTACCAAAGTCGTCAGGTCGCGTGTCAGAGCACGTCTTGATCGTACGCAACACGAACTCGGATTCCTCAAATCCTAACACCACAAAATAACTTAGTACAAACCTAGGCATAGAATAATTCTAACCCTTAGGCTCTCAAACCCCAAAAATCTCTTAGATATCAAAACACTTACACTTGAATACACACAATTTAAAATACATATTTTTAAAGAATCACATATCCTTGAAAAATTAACAAACAATTAAAGGAATAAGGTTTTAAAGACTAAGACTCATTTTTTTCCAAACTTAGAACATGAAACAATACCACAATCAAATTCATTTTCCTTAAATGCTTAAATCAAGGCTGCACTTAGTTTTTAGGATCTCAAGGAGTCCATTTCACCTTAATTGTTTCATGGCCTCAAATGATTAAAACAACTTCAATTTCAATCAAATCATTTCCATAATTTTTCAAACTTGTACAACAATTCAATCCAACCAATATAAGCTAAGAACACAAAATAATTTTCCTACCCAAACTCCTAAGAGCTCGTGGCCAACACCCTTCTTTCCCAAAAAAATTTGCAAACTTTCAAACCAATTAAACAACATCATTCCATATTTCAATTCTTTCACAAAGCAACAAATAATTTCACAACCAAGGCATTATCAAAGCCAATTACCCAATCATGACTCTTTTTCAAGAATTCAAGGGTTTCATAAAATCTTCTCAATCTTTGTTTTCAAATCAAAATTGACAATTACAATAGCCATAACAATTAATAAGAAACAAGAAACACAAGTCAATTTGAATGATTCACATGAAGATCACACAATCCCAAATCCACTTGGTCTTGCGCCCTAGGGTTCAATAAAATTGGGGAAAAATTGGTTCATCTCATTCATGATCATGATCAAGCAATAATAAAGCATTAAAACAAGAAATGAACAAGAAAAATCAATCCTATGCATATATATATAGCCCACGGTTTTGGTGGCTAAAATGGGGGAGAAGAAATTGATTTTCAAACTCACTTACAAGGTGTAGAAGAAGTGATCAAATAGAAGAAGAAGTTAGAAGCAAGTTGGGTTGATGATTGGAGGTGAAATCATGCATGGAAGGTGAAGAAATGTGAACTCCATGGAAGGTGCTTAAGCTTTCTCTCTCAAGACAAGGAAGAAGAAATGAAATGAAGGGTAGAGAGTGGGGTGGGGGTCGCGGCTGCTGCCCCTAAATGGGTGAAGTCAAAATTAATTTTACGAAATGTCTAATCACCCAAAAAGTGTAAAAACATAATTAGGAAAAGTATAAAAGTACTAATCACCCAAAAAGTGACACCTACACTCTAAAGCAAGATGCTAATCCCATCAACAAGTCTAAAATATCTAATCTCTCTTCTCTCATGATTACCCTCTAATCCTAGAGTCTTAAGTGTACTAAAAACACGGTGTCAAGTTATCGCGCTACCGATTAATTCTTTTGCCGATAATTGGCTAAAATTAATTTATCGAGAAATTAATTCACCGCGTGATAATAATTTATCATAAATAATAAAAACAATTGAAAACACTCACTTATAGTCACAACAAGTTACGAGTCGATTTTCATCAAAATCGGAGTTTGTTTGAAATTTTATCTGCGGATAAAAACTATCCGGTGATTCAAAACGTGACGAAACTTCGTTAAAATTTTTCGACGATATTTGAACCATGAATTAATATAAAATATTAATTCTCAAATTTAATTTGATCTTGATTTAATTCAATCACTTACTTAACGAACAACAAACTGTTTATTATAGCATAAATATGACAATTATACTAAAATAACACTAAATAATGCATCGGAAAAAAAATACGGGTGTTACATGTTTTCTAAATAATATTGTGTACACATAATTTTGTTATTTTATTACTGAATGATAGTCTCATTACGCATACGAAGGAAAAACAGAAAAATAATAAATATAATGAATAGTATGTAAAACTATTTTATTATTAATTTAATTATTCCTAGCTGCAAGACGGGCACCCACATGCTCATCTTTCCGTATTTTTATTGCGCTACAGTACATATTATTTTATCACGTTTTATTTTTTAAATGTTAGTATTAAGGGATTTGATTATACATTTCAGGTATTACATTTTCTGTCATCGATAAATCCCATGTTCCTACTTTGGTCTTCCATCTAATAGGACTCACTCCTATTTCATTTCCTTTTCTCTAATAAACTTCATTTTCCTTGTTTGTAAAGTCTTCATCACCTTCTAGAGACACAGTGATATGCATTTCTAACTTACTTCAACCAATTAAAAGTCACTGCTTTTAATCCTACACCAGTTATCAAGTTTTATAATTCTTTCATACATTCCATAACACCTTTGTTAAAACAATTGTCCAGTACAGAGGGCACAATGAAATGAACTATAACTTCCTATCTTCTAGTTTCGACTAATTATATAACTTCCTATACTTCTCATCATTGCGTCCAGACTTCCATTTCATTCATACTTTTAGATCAAACTTTCCTTTGACGCCATAAGAAAATAAACTATAATTTTCCACCTTATCAAAGTGCATATGAAAAGGCAACATGCAGTTACCAATAGGACCAATAAACCCTTGAATGACAAAAGTGTTGTGTATGGCTCATATGGTTGCTAGAAGTTGGGCTGACGGAGCGGAATGAGAGCGTCTACCCCTTGGGCTTGGGCCATTCGTTATGCTGGAGTGCAATGAGAGGGTTGTTTGCCTCCCGGTAAGGTACATGGTTATTAATGTAATTGTATAGCAGTGAAACATATACTGCTTTTGTAACCCTATTCTAATTAATAATAAAAGACAGCCGCAACAGCTCCCGAGGACATAGACACACTTTACCGAACCTCGTTAAATCTCGTCTCCTTTATTTCTCCGCGTGTATACGTGCATTCGTGTCTCGATTTGTCTTTAGATTCCGACTGCATGTGATACAACAAAAAGCAACACTAGGCAACAATGAAATGAAAAAAAAAAAGTCCCACAATATTGAAATCATATGTACGAAATAGAAATAAAAAAACTCAAATATTTGCTATTATTTTACCCCAAATCCTTTTCTCTCCATATAAACTACAACATAATCTTGGAATAGGAATAGAAAATATTCAAATTCTGTAAATCTGGAATTTACAGTTGAGACCATATGGTAAATTGAA
The DNA here is from genome assembly GCA_037113605.1 of Calophaca sinica. Classification (NCBI taxonomy): domain Eukaryota; kingdom Viridiplantae; phylum Streptophyta; class Magnoliopsida; order Fabales; family Fabaceae; genus Calophaca; species Calophaca sinica. The sequence continues at coordinate 82,859,780 of CM073730.1, read as the reverse complement.
ACAACCCTGACTGCAAGAATGCAATCATTAGTCCAATGAAAAAGATTCATACAATGCATATGCAATATGCGAGAGGATTTTTGTATCTAACTTTTTCAGTTCCCTCCTGTCTGTTGGGAATTTGACTCTTCAAATTCTCTTCCCCAGAAACTGCACTTGTGGAAAATTGGAAAAACAAAATAGAAAAATAATAACAACACAAGAATTTAACGTGGAAAACTCCCAAACCAGGAGAAAAACCACCAGCACCAGAGAAAAATCCACTATGTAAAAAATTATTACAACTACACAATTTTCTCTCTGCACCCCTGCACACCCACAAAGCTTCCCTACTAGCAAAACTTACTTCTCACACCTCTCCTTTTACAAGAAATATTCCTAATAAATTCTTTTTCTGATGTGGAGGTTCAAATTTCAAGCCGCAACCACAGAGCATACTAAGAATTCTATTAAATTCTAAAACAAAGAGAGGAATTTATCTAGAGACAAAAGTTGCTAGACAAGCTTTTGAATGGTGTACATAAAACCAAGGCCCAAGCCTCCTTTTATAACAAAGAGGTTCACTCCTCTTTACTATTTTACCCGATGTGGGACTAAAAGTCCCAACACCAACAATCTCCACCTTGTGACTTTGTGGTCCCACAACGCTCCACCTTGATGAAGATTCCCATAGCTTTCGCTATCACTGCAACGCAGTCATGCTCCACCATAAAAGCATAATCACTCAGAACTAGTCATCCCAAGCATTTAAACCCGCACATGTCGAAATATAACCTTGCTGAAAAAACTATGGTGCAACTCCCATATTTGACTCTCATGGAAGTTAATCAGCCATCGACATAAATTTCACCACACACCCTGCATCAATGTCAACCAATGCCCGTGTGCAAAATGTGGTCCCACTAACATTTAATATCCTTTATCATGGCAACTTTGGGACCCATGCCATAAGGATATACATGTCCTTCTTTCAAAAGACATCAAGATCGGAGATAATGTTAGCCTCATTATCAGCATCTCCGCTACTTTCAGGAGTAACCCTGCCCTTCAAAGCCTTGTATAAACCAGACTGAATCAACACATCCTTGACTTGTATTTGCCACAAGCCAAAGTTGATCTTTCCGTCAAATTTCTCTACATCAAATCTGACTGCATTTGAAACTCTGCTTCCCGACATCCTCTTTGGCAGAACCTGTGCTCTTGATACCACTTGTTGGGAGTTCGGGGAGCACCTGAGAGCAACAGCTGGCTAAGGACTAGGACCACTAAGAGACCCAGACACCACATCTCCACCCAAAACCTTAAGGCATTGGGTATATGGGTCACCTCTCTTATATATCCTTCACTTAGCCCAATCCTAGCCAATGTGGGACTAACCACTCACACTTGAATTCTAACAATCTCCCCCCAAGTGTGAGTCTCCCACATTTGAGAGAACCGACAGGATCCACTCTCGCTCCCCCATCAGGCCGAACCACGGCTTTGATACCACTTGTTGGGAATTTGACTCTTCAAATTCTCTTCCCCAGAAACTGTACTTGTGGAAAATTGGAAAAACAAAATATTGAAATAATAACAACACAAGAATTTAACCTGGAAAACTCCCAAACCAGGAGAAAAACCACCAGTACCAGAGAAAAATCCACTATGTAGAAAATTATTACAACTACACAATTTTCTCTCTGCACCCCTGCACACCCACAAAGCTTCCCCACTAGCAAAACTTACTTCTCACACCTCTCCTTTTACAAGAAATATTCCTAATAAATTCTTTTTCTGATGTGGAGGTTCAGCCCAAGCTGCAACCACAGAGCATACTAAGAATTCTATTAAATTCTAAAACAAAGAGAGGAATTTATCTAGAGACAAAAGTTGCTAGACAAGCTTTTGAATGGTGTACATAAAACCAAGGCCCAAGCCTCCTTTTATAACAAAGAGGTTCACTCCTCTTTACTATTTTACCCGATGTGGGACTAAAAGTCCCAACATCAACACTGTCAAAGTTGTTGAATGAGATCTAATAATATACTCTCTTCAGTCTGAAATATGACAAAAAAAAGTGCATAGAATAAGCAAAAAAAGTCTATATTTTGTTTGGACCAACGCATATATTTTATGCATTTTTTCACTTATATTTCATATCGGAGTAGTACTATTGAAAGAACATATCTCCCTACATCCACCAGCTTTCCCAAAATGTAACAACATATTCATCATCATATAGTGTTAATTTTGCTTATTCTTAGAATGGGGCAGGTCCTACAATTCATGACCAACATCAACCTTCATTACTCCTTGATAATGCCAAACATCATTTTAAGGCATATGAAAATGACTGTACACTTTTCCATCCACATTGCACACCTCAATTAAGGTTCATACAAATTATCATAAGAACCTCGTTTCTGTGTCCATCTGATGAAATATGTTGTGATTAGAACATCAGTATATCAAGTTATTGATAACCTGCCTGATCAAATATTCAAATGCTCCATTCTCTCTATGCATACTTTCCTCAAACTTCTGTTACTCAGTTGAATCTTCATAGAAAAGAAAATATACTTTCAACCTTTGTGAGGGATTCTCAGCTCTTTGTAAACAGCATTGGTTTTAAATTGTGGTCTGCAACGGCAATTACGGTCGCAATATTGCTGTTGTGATAGTCACCGCAGCCGCATCACACTGCATCCGCATCATAGAATTTTTGTTAAATTAGTGTTATCAAAAAATTATTTCACGCCGCAACAGTTGCAATGAGCATCTCAGCGACCACAATGACCGCAATCGCAGCGACCGCAAACACAACTGCAACTGCAAGCACATGCAAAATCACATCATTATGTCTTGAAAATGAACAACATCAGTAACAAATTTTGTAAATTAATAATCCAGAGAACAGACCAAAAATTAAGATCAGAGCCAATAAAATAATTAGGAAAAAAATATGACAAAAATATCTCCCTTATTTGCTTTGACCTTTTCACGGAAGTAGCTTTTAACTTGCATTTCACTACCATTTTGAAAACAAAGTAAAGAGAGGAAAACAAATGAGTGGGACAGCAAAAAGCCGGACTCAACATTGGTAATTTTTCCAAACCAAAATCCAAAACCTATAAATTGTGCTGGTCAATATCAGAATTGGACAACCAGCCTCGGCAAATGCTCAAAGAAAACTTGAAGGCTGCCATCATCAATAAAGATTACATCTGAACTAGCAACCATCTCATCTCATGTGCATTATTGTATGCTGCAGGGATTCGGCTTTCCCAATAAAAATCTAGCGTGTCAAGCATCAATAAAACAAGCTAAGGTTCCGATGAAGAAAAATGGATCAATGAATGAATATGTTGGTAAAAGTGGAGCACTACAAATCTCAAAACATGGAAACGATGTCTAATAGTGGAGCTTGTAATAGTTATGCAAAACTCTGTCCCAGATATTAAGTGTCTGTTTGTTTTAGATTCTGGACGACTCAGAATCAATTCTGGCAGCAAAAACAAGACCAATATAATTGAAAATCACTATGCTTATGTTTGGGTGATAACATCTCAGCGGATAGAATTAATTCTAGGGTGGATAGAATTGATTCTGATTGAAGCAAGAAGTTCCTAGCTTTTGCGTTAAATAAAATTATTTCTGAGTGTGGAACCCATAAAATTGTTTATATTTATAAATCAAAAGTGATTCTACTTTTATCATCCAAATGAAATCAATTCTTTTTAACTCACTTTTAAAATATCCTTATCAAATACAAAACAATTTTTCGATTCTTCAGAATTAATTCTATCACAATCTAAAACAAACTGACCCTTAATGTATTAGCAAACATGGACCAAGACCACTGATGTATATGGATCTGAGTAAAATGACTTTCACTTGAAACTTGGCAATATATTATGTACTAAAGGTAACATATTAGTAACAATATAAATCTCACTTGAGTTTCACTTTATTATTCTTTCCACCAATAGCATAAAGAACACAAAGAAGCAGAAAAGAAAATGAAAAAGGAATATCTGAAATCTCAAATTTATTTCTTTTGATTCAGCTTTTCTAATTTTTTCCCTCTTGTTTTACTGAACGTGATTGTGGTTGCAATGGAGAGAGAAACAGCTGTTTTAAATTACCAAGGGACGCACCGTTGCTGTCCCTTGTGCAGGAGACGTCCACTAGATTTGTTAGTTGACCTGACACGTCACGTCTTTTCCATCATCGTATGCGTGCCTCATCCTAGGTTCGTCGCCAGTGTCCCATAGTCACCTCACTGCCGCACGCACCCACCAGTCCTCTTCCACCACTGTGCATCCCCCTCTACAGTGGCTCTCTCTCTCTTGACCATATCTTCTGCACACACAAGGACGGGTTTTCCCCTATTCTTTCATTACTCTTACACTGTGTTTGGAACACATGAAAAGTGAGAGGAAAGACTATGAAGGGAAATAAAGGGACAAGAAATAAAAACTTTCCTTCGTATAGTTGTGCATAGAAAAGTGGGCCAAAGGAAAGAAACACATGGGGCCCATCATTTTTGCTTTTCGCTCCAGTATGCGAAGAAAACCTAGACCGATGAAATGAAAATTACTAATTGACCATATTATCCTTCATGCTTTTTTTTCTCAAAAATGATAAATGCACACCACTTTTACACACACCGTATTGCCGTACGGTACGGACTTGTACAGATCTGTACGGATTACGTACGGTTTTTTTTTTACAGAAACAGATTTTTTTATCTGGTTAACGCAGTTCATGTAAGTGGTTAACGCATTTCAAGTAAGTGGTTAACGCAGTCCACTAACTGATTAATAGACACATATTTTTTTAACTGGTTAGCGCAGTTCATATAAATGGTTAATGCAGTTCATGTAAGTGGTTAACGCAGTTCACTAACTGGTTAATATAGATTTTTTTTTTAACTGGTTAACGCAGTTCATGTAACTGGCTAACGCAGTTCATGTAACTGGTTAACGCAGTCCACTGACTGGTTAATACACAGATTTTTTTAACTGGTTAAAGCAGTTCATGTAAGTGGTTAACGCAATTCGTGTAAGTGGTTAACGCAGTCCACTAACTGGTTAATACATAGATTTTTTTAACTGATTAATACAGACACAGCTTTTTTTAACTGGTTAACGCAGTTTATCTAAATGATTAACGCAGTTCATGTAAGTGGTTAACGCGGGCCACTAACTGGTTAGTACACAGATTTTTTTTGACTGGTTAACACAGTTCATGTAAGTGGTTAACGCAGTTTATATAAATGGTTAGTATTTTTCTTTTTAAAAAAGTATGTTTTTTAAGAAATTTTTTTTTTAAAAAATATTTTTTTGAAAAAAAAAAGATTAAAAATGTCCGTACATATATGGACATACGGTCCGTACACGTACGGACTACGGTGTGCAACACGGTGCCCATAAATGTGGTGTGCATTTATCGCGACCCTTTTTTTCTCCAAATGTAAAGATGATGGTGCTCGTAATCCTTTCTACGTCAGTTTTTTATTTTTTATTAAAAAAGTGTAAATAATTAATTTTATTGTTTTTTTACTCATGTATGCTTTTTCTAAAACTTCTTTTGCTAATGTTGATTTTGTACATGTATGTATGTTTTGGTTAATGTATTTCGTTAAACCAAATGATAAAATATTTTATTCCAAATGTTAAAACTTCTTTTTTAGTTTCCTCAAACAAAAGTATTTTTTGTTTAAAACTTCTTTTTATTTAATGTAGTTCGTTATTTTATATTTATATTTATTTTTTTGGTTTTATTTTATTCCAAATTATAAAATAAATATTTTAAATTTATTAATATTTTAAATTTATCTTGGGTTTTGAATAAATATACCTTTGTATTATTAATTTAAATTTTTATTCACTCTATTAAATTAAATTAGTCATTTATGTTGTAACACCCCGTTCCCGGAGCGCTACTAAACTAGGACAAACTCTAATGCAATGAAGTTTTGTAAAGTGATAATCTTCTTGTCTTTTGGAAATACGGTAAATATTTTTTTTTTAAACAAAACATCTTTTGCAAGCGCAATCAGAGTATTTTCAGCGTTTTCAGAAACATGATGGAACTCTATCATGTAAAAGACAGATGTAACTGAAATACATACATATACTCAATTTCCAAAAGATAGACCGTTGAAGAGTTTTACATACAGAAAGCAGAAAATAAATGTCCACAAGAGGAATACATCTAAAGTATGAAGACCCTAATAAGAGTAGTTATACTTCTGAGGTACTCCCGGCAGTTAGCCACGCAGGGGGCTGCTCCAAAAGTTAAACCTCAAAACCTAACCAATAACTACCACAAAAGAAACTGAATATCAGACAGACTGGTCACCGCCAAAACTATATACAACACAGACAGACGTCATCAACTATCCAAACTACACATCACTGCCCAGGTCCTCTGACAGGTCCTCCTCATCCTCGCCAGTCAAAACGATAAACGGTGCAGAAGCAGGTACTCCCTCGGGTCTCACATCCTCCACTAACACATCATCCATCCATCCCTCACCGTTGCAACTAGCCTCACCGCACATCCAACAAACGGAAGAAGGATCCACATGAGGAGTGGATATCCTGATACGCAGAGGTGGAGTCGGAACAGCCTCCGGCTCGGGCTCGGGTTCGGGTTCCGCTACGGGACTAGGTGTATCTACCACCGCACGCAAAGTAGAAGCTCCTAATGCCCAACGTCTCATGCCAACGCTCTTACGAGTAGTCCGCCTGACCTTAGGACCTCTAGGAATGGGTACGTAATGATAAGTCATCCTCCTGGGAACCTTGAAAGACTCGTTAGCCGAAGTAGTCGGTATCACTTGATCCTGCTGAGTGTGAAACCAGCCATCCACAATCTGTCCAACCCTAACAAGAAGGCTCACGATACGCCGTGAAGTCTTCTGTCGAACTTCCAGTGCATCTACATGAAAGGTCTCTACCACGTCCCCTCTATATACAACACGGCCTGAAGTGGGGTCGAACTCCATTGCCGAGGGAATCTCCATGTCTAGGAAGTCAAATATCACCTTCAGCGACGTCGTCATCGCCGGGATCTCAGTAGTCCTCACGATCGTCTGGGTTACATTCATTGATTGAAAAAATCACGGGCAAGGGTCAACTTCTTAAAATAACAAGTATAATATAGTACAACATAATATACCACTCAATAAGAATGCATAAATGCTCTGCAAATGCGACTATATGTCAGTGTTTATGATTCCGGAATATCGCAAATACCCATACCGAAAGTTTTATCGACTGGTCCGCTCACAGGTACACAGTCCGACTGGCTGGTCCACTCACAGGTACATAACCGGATGTTCCCGAAGGAATTTATACCACAATGCATGACAATGCATTCCACCAACTCCAATGAACATAGCATGCATATGATATTTCAACATGGCATAATTAAATAATATTTAATTATCCAACACCAATCCAACAGCATATATCTTAAAAACAAATAAGCATATATACAAACATGTCATGTTATCAATTCAGAATTACACATCTCAACAATTCAACCAACTTGCATCCCCATAGCAATATTCGTCAAACATAGCATATAACATAACCCACATCTCAGCATATAATTATAGAACTCTAGGTATATCTAGAAGTAGCCCTTAAACGCGTCGCAATCGTAATCAGCACTATCAATCCTCAAGGATCCTAACAACACATCAAACCTTGGCACAACTCTAATTAACCAAAAATAATTCGCTAGGCTTAGATTCAATTCTAACCCCTAGGCTCTCAATCCCAAAAATATTTTTAACAAACATACACACACTTGAAATGACAAGTAAATTTGAAACTAAAAGTTTTTAAAGACTAAGACATACTTGAAATAATACACAAAGTTGAAAGACAAGATTTTAAATACTAAAACTCACTTTCTTTCAAAATTTAAGACATGAAACAACACTAAGATTAAATACTTTTCATCCCAAACTCAATCAAAATCCTTAAATTAGGCTCCACTAGGCCTTAGGGTTACGAAATCCTAATTTGCCTTAGGTGTTTCATTGCCTTAAACAATCAAAACAACTTCTAAACAAATCAAGCTATTTCCAAAAATTTTCAAAACTTAAACACAATTCAATACAACTAATAAGTCAAGGAACACAAAAATATTCTTTTAACGACCCGTTTCCGGACCGCTACCGAGCTCAATATACCGAGCTCGAGTTACCGAGCTCAACACACCAAGCTCAACATAAACCTATATGAGATGTGTTTTAAAAACAAAACTCTTGTGCCTTTTAAAAATACGATATATTTTTTTTATAAAACCAACTCGTGCACATCGAGTAATTCTGACTTTTGAAACATGGTGCAACTAAGACACAAGACTTAAATTCTAATAAAACATACATGCATAACATACACATATATATATATCACTCGAATAATAATGTATACAAAATACAGAGTAGCAAATGTGCAAAGAAAATACACCTAAGGGACGACAACTTCAAAAGAAGAATCATACCCTGGGGTACTTAGTGGAACTCCCACGCATAGCTGCTCCAAAAGTAAGACCACCCGATCTACCTGAGCAACAAAACAACACTGCCCAAACTGGTCACGACATACTACTCCAAAAGAAAACAAGGTACAGTCCTCAGAAAAACAAACATCCAACAAATAACCAATCAAGATAGATAGAGGTCGTCACTCGGGTCCTCGTCGAGCTCCTCCTCGGCATCATCTCATCGCCGAGTTACTGCGCCCTCGACATCGCCTGGGTAACCGTCATGGATTGAAGGCACCACGGGAAAGGGTCAACTTCTCAACAATTCAAGATAAGCTCGACATAAAATATAAGCAAACAGCAAAGTATAACATTCACCGACGTGACTCGACCATCTCACTCTAAACTCGACACAACTCGCAAATCCATTTTCTCTCGACTCGATAATTTTCCGGAATGCACACGCAGCATCAGGTATGTCGGAAAGTCCGGTAAAGCCTTGGGATCTCGCTCTCCCTAGGGCGGTCAACTCGAGTCCCATAGCGTGGCGGCGTCTAGTCAATCTCCCGTAAACAAAAGGGGACCTAGCACCCTCGATTATCCGGTCACGGCTCAAAAGCGTCATACGACTCACCTAGCTCGCTCACTCGATGAACAATTCACCGCATACGATATTCAAAGAGTTAAACACAAGATATTCAACCGCATGTCAAATAAAAGAGCAAGCTCGACATGAAGAAACGCAATTCAACATGCAATACACAATTCACGACATATATTCAATCACATATTAAATACATGCAAAAACTCAATCATATCACAACATTTCAGCTCGACACAAATCAGGAAATCCATACACAATAACATAACCACGTAGAATATGAAATGCCCTTACGCTAGCATACTACGAAATTATTAATGTGAAGCGCCCTTACCGAACTCCAAGTTAATGCTGCTCGACAACGACCTCGACACAGCTGTCTTCAACGAGCTCGACAACGACTTCGACACGTACCGTCCTCAATCGACCTCGACACGTACACTTCTCAGTCGACCTCGACACGCGTCTGATCCTCGATCTGGATTCTGCTTTGCTGGCGTCCTTGGATTCGCTTTCCGTACCCTTGATTCGAAATCACTCGATCTCGGAATCGGACTTCCTAAAACAAACACAATTTAGATCGATCTATGGTTTCTAATACATCTAGCTCTCATCCCAAACTTAACCACAACCGGAACATATAAAACTCAAGAACTGAATATATTTTTCCTCTAACACAAAGTTAGGGATTTCGATCAAAAGTTCATGAAAAAGTTATCCGATGTTTCAACAGATAGATCGACAACAACAATAACGGAAGCAACAAGCGAAAAACAAGAAATCGAAACAAGCGAAAATGGTGGTTTTTACGGGCACCGCCGATTGCGTAAATCGAGAGAAAGAAATTTGTTTTACAAGCCCAATTAATCGGTTAGAAAGATAGGTAATATTGTGAAGAAGAAAACCCACCGATTTGACATGATTTGGAAGCATAAAGCGGCTAAAAATGGAAGAAGAAATAGCGCTAAACGAGTACGAAGAAGATAAAAATACATTCTTCATACCTCAATGGTGATCGAGCCAGACGAGATATGTCGAGAAGATGATGATGAACAAAATCGATGAAGAAAGCTTGTGCAGAATCTCGATGGAACTCACGGTTTCGTCGATGGAAGTTTTTGAAGAAAACAACGAAACACAGAGCAGAAGGAAGGAAGAAGAAAGAAGAAAAGAGAAATGAGTGTTTGAGGGAAAACCGATCGTGAATACAGCTGGAAGGGCATAATCGTAACTCCAGCTATAAGATGCCAATCCCATCAATCATCTACCCGTTTAATCGTTCCTCTCATCATTATTACTCTCTACTCACCGGTCAGCGGTCTAAACACGCTGACGAGCGGTCAAGCCGACAATATAATTATTACAAACAATATAATAATAGCGAATAACGTTCGAAAGAATACGAGGTGTCATCTCGACACGATGTCGACAAGGGTGCTCGTGCAAACGCACAAGGCTCTAACACGAGATCGTGAACGCGGTCTCCTCAGCTCGACTTGCGCCCTCATCCATTTCGATGACGCGACTTCATCAACTCGACACGCGACCTCCTCGGCTTTCGGCTGACTAGTGCACGTGGTCTCATCAGCTCGACAAATGATCTCGACAAGCGATCTAGTCACGGGATCTCGACACAAGGTCTTGGTCGAGGTCTCGATCGTCGTCCTAATACGATGTCGATCTCGTCCTCGGGTGTTACAATCTCTCCTCTAAAAAATTTCGTCCTCGAAATTGCAAATAAGATTCTTACCTCGAGAAAAGTTCAGTCTTGAAGTCTTCATCTTCTCCTCCAGCTCCCAGTCGCATCTCCCGTCCTTCGATCCCACACAACTTTGACAAGTTGGATCTCTTTGTTCCGCAGAATCGTTTGGCTTTCCGATCAACGATTCTTGCTGGTAATGCTTGAAAGATAGGTCGTCCTTCGGTTGAATCACATCCGGTTCGATGACATGAGAAGGGTCGGAAACATACTTCGTAATTGTGAGGCGTGAAAGGCGTCGTGGATGTTCGACAAGAATGGTGGCAAGGCAATCGATATGCCACTGGACCAATCTGACGAAGAATCTGGTAAGGTCCAATAAATTTAGGGGTAAGTTTCTTGGATTTGATCGCTCGACCAACTCCGATGAGTGGGGTGACTCTAAGAAATACATGTTCTCCTTCCTCGAACTCGAGTGGTCGGCGTCGTTGGTCCGCATAACTCTTACATCGACTTTGAGATGTTCGCATCCGATCTCGATCAAGCGGATCTTCTCGGTAGTCCGCTGGATCATATCTGGTCCTCTGACGGTTCGCTCGCCGAATCCTGGTACCAACAAAGAGGCGTCGACATTTCCGTCCATACGGTAGCTTCAAAAGGTGCCATTCCAATCCTCGCATCGAAGCTGTTATTGTAGGTGAACTCCACCAATGGTAAGGCGTCGTCCCAACTTCCTCGGTGATCTAACGTACAAGCTCGCAACAAATCTTCAAGTGATTGGATCGTTCTCTCAGTCGGCCGTCGGTCGAGGATGATATCTTGAGCTAAGCCTGAGCTTGGTTCCCATCGCTCCTTGCAATTCCCTCCAAAAATGAGACGTGAACTTCGGATCTCGGTCCGACACGATCGAAGAGGGTATTCCATGAAGTCGTATTATCTCCGCGATGTAGATCTCGGTCAGCTTATCCACGTTGTATGTCGACCTCATTGGTAAGAAATGAGCAGATTTGGTCAATCGGTCGACGATCACCCAAATCGAATCATTCTTCTTCTGCGTCTTCGGCAAACCTACAATGAAATCCATGGAAATCTTTGTCCCGTTTCCATCTTGCCGTCAGCGATTGTAGCATTCCGTAGGTCGTTGGTGCTCCACCGGCTTTACGACCACGTCGAACCACGAGCTCGTGCTTTCGGCCACTTGCTTCTTCATTCAGGACCACCAAAAATGCTTCTTCAAGTCTTGATACATCTTCGTAACTCGGGATGAATACTAAAGTTGCTCTTATGCGCTTCGTCGAGAATCAACTTCCTCGGCTCGGATCGTTAGGCACGCACACTCGGCCATTGCACCTCAAGATGTCGTCCGCTCAGGCGTGAAATGTCGCCTTCCCTTGCGCTTATCAACTGAATCTTCTCTTGCGAAGCTCGTCATGAACTTGCTGGTCTCGGATCTCGTCCAACAATCATTAGAGATGGTAAGCATTCCAAATCTCGACTTCCCGGTGAAACTCGACACTCGACTTCAAGTCTCGGAACTTCTCGAGCATCTCCAACTCCTTGATCATCATCGCCAGGGTTAAACGCTCTTCCTACTCAGCGCATACGCTACTACGTTAGCCTTCAGGGATGGTATTCCAGCGTAAAGTCGTAGTCCTTGAGAATTTACGTCCATCTACGTTGGCGCATGTTGAGTTCTTTACGGTCGAATAGGTACTTCAAGCTCTTGTGATCGCTGAAAGCGATGAAGTGCTCCCGTAAAGGTAGTGCCTCCATATCTTGGCGCCAAAAACTCTGGCCGCTAGCTCCAAGTCGTGAGTAGGGTAGTTCCTCTCGTGAATCTTAAGCTGTCTTGAAGCATCTGCGACCACCTTCCGATGTTACATCGATGCGCATCCCGATCCCTGGTGTGACGCATCACAATACACCTCGAAGGCTCTTACGGTTGAGGCAAAATCAAGACAAAGCGTATTTGTCGTCCAAAAGCTCCTTGATCTTTGGCGGCCGAACTCCTCGGTCCAAGCAAAGGTTGATCCTTCCTCGTCGATCGTGTAGGCGTGACAATCTTCGAGAAACCTTCAATGAATCTTCGGTAATAGCACGCTAAGCCGACAAAACTCTGATCTCAGAACCGTCTTGGTGTTCCCACGCGCTTACGACTTCAATCTTAGTTGGATCCACGGTATCCCTTCTTTGGAAATCACGTGACCAAGAAAATTCACCTCTTCAAGCCAAAATTCACACTTGACGAGGTTGGCATAGAGTTGCTTATCTCGTAATATCCGTAGTACTCGACATAGGTGTTCTGCGTGTTCTTCTCGGTTCCTCGAGTAAATCAATATGTCGTCGATGAACACTACAACGAACTGATCCAAAAACGAATGGAAAATCCTGTTCATGCAGTCCATAAACACAGGTGGCGGATTCGTCACTCAAGCGGCATCACCAAGTACTCGTAGTGACCGTATCTAGTGGAAAAGCTGTTTGGCGACATCTTCCTCCTTCACGCGAATCTGATGGTAGCCCGACTTCAAGTCTATCTTGGAAAAGATCGCCGCTCCACGAAGTTGATCCATCAAGTCGTCAATACGTGGTAACGGATAACGGTTCTTCACGGTAACCTTGTTGAGCTCGCGATAATCTACGCACAGTCTTGATCGTCCATCCTTCTTCTTAACCAACAACACTGGAGCTCCCCACGGTGACACGCTCGGTCGTATGAATTGCTTTGACTCCAAGTGTTCGATCTGGGACTTCAGTTCTTTCATCTCGGCAGGAGACATCCTGTATGGCGCTTTGGAAATCGGTCCTGTTCCTGGAATCAGGTCGATGGAGAACTCGACCTCTCGTACTGGTGGTAACCCTGGCACGTCTTCGGGAAAAACGTCCTCAAAGTCACACACCACTGGTACATTCTTCACGTCGATCTGTTTGGAAAACTTCCGAACTAGCGGATACATGTATTCCCTAGTTCCTTCTTTCAAAGAAACTCCAATACGTTCGTGAGAAAGATAATTGGAGACTCCAAGGTCTGGAAAAATTACAGTTTACGGGCACAGTCAAAGGACATGGTGGTGTGACAACCAATCCATCCCGAGGATAACATCTAAGCCCTTAAGAGGCAAACAAACCAAATTGACCACAAACTTTCTACTCACGGATAATCACTACACAATTAAGACATACGGTGTTTGTGACTAAGGTTTTAGCATTGGGGTTGTAACTACTAATTTAAGCGGTAAAGCGATCCGCAGTCAAGTTCAAATGGTTCACCTGATCGGAAGAAATAAAGGAATGGGTTGCACGAATCAAAAAGAACGGATAAGGATTTACCCTCGATCTCACATTCACCTTGGATAAGATCATCGGCTCGTTCACTTCCTCGCCACTCATGCAGAAAACTACGCCTTTAGCCACTTGACGCTTTCCTTTGGCGCTGCGCAAGCATCGTCGGTTCGACTTTAGGTGTAGGACAATCCCAGCAAAATGCCCTGGCTTCTTGCGGTTGAAACACACCTCCTCCTTACGAGTCTGATTACTCGCGTAATGTCCCGCTTTCCACATCGGTAGCAAGTCACCTCGACACCGGTCCGACCTCCACTCCTCGGTACTTGGGTCATCGGACGATCTTGTCCCTGTTGTTGTTCCCCGAGGTCGGTCGTAAGGCCTCTTCTGCGGTGGTTTCCCTTTCTGTGCAAATCTACGCCCGCACTCACGGGGTCTCCTTTGGTCGCCCACAGCAGTCTTCTTCTTGTGGCTCCTTACTCCTTCTACCTCGACACTGATCAATCGGCTCTTGGAGATTTCGATCCTCAACGACACCATCGACTTGAATGTCGAATCTCGATCCCCGTTGGAATCTCTCACTCAACCATCTCTGGTCAACTCGATCACGAAATGGACTGAAATACCTCGCCAGCGACTTCGAACTTGGCGCATACTCGGACCTTTGTCGAGTTGCCTTTGCCGCGATTGAAGAAATTCCTGCTCCTTCTCGGCTCGTGCAGTATCTGGGAAGTACTTGTCCAAGAACCTTTCACGAAAAAGCTCCCAGGTCATCTCGCGATGTTCCGCTATAAACGTTTGCTTCACTCCTCTCCACCAATACTCTGCGTCTCCTAGCAGTAAGTAGGTGGCATAGTCGACCTTCACGTTGTCCGGGCAATGAAGTGCCTCAAAGATCTTCTCGATCTCTTGCATCCAAAGATCAGCTTTATCCGGATTTGGCTCACCGTAGAACTTCGATTGGATCATGCTTCTGAAGTCGGCCAATCCTCTCGCTTGACATTTCGATTACGCTCGTTCTTTGTTCTTTGCGAGTTCTGGCGAGTTAACGCCGCCGTCGGTTGAGCCATCGCGTTAACTGTTGAGTTAGCGGTGATTGTTGAGCCATGGCTGCCGCCATCTCGGTCATAGCTTGAATAGCTCGTTCCATGTCGGCGTTCTCGGTTGCGGATGTCGTATTCCTACGAGGTGGCATTAGATTCCACAAAGTTCAAAACCTGTCGAGAATCTCACAACAAGGATGTGTTAAAACACACGCTTCAATCAAGAAGCAGTTCAAACAATTTCTCAAGCAATAAGTGTTTCACTTAATCAAACAGAATCAACATAATACAACTAGGTACCCAACACACATAACCCGACACGGTGACCGGTCAAATTCCTATGCACGGCTCGGTCGAATCAAGCTGCTCGATACCAACAATGTAACGACCCGTTTAGGACCGCTACTGAGCTCAATATACCGAGCTCGAGTTACTGAGCTCAACACACCAAGCTCAACATAAACCTATATGAGATGTGTTTTAAAAACAAAACTCTTGTGCCTTTTAAAAATACGATATATTTTTTATAAAACCAACTCGTGCACATCGAGTAATTCTGACTTTTGAAACATGGTGCAACTAAGACACAAGACTTAAATTCTAATAAAACATACATGCATAACATACACATATATATATATCACTCGAATAATAATGTATACAAAATACAGAGTAGCAAATGTGCAAAGAAAATACACCTAAGGTAATGACAACTTCAAAAGAGCAATCATACCCTGGGGTACTTCCTAAGACTCCCACGCAGGGGGCTGCTCCAAAAGTAAGACCACCAGTCTACCCTGTAGCAACAAAACAACACTGCCCAAACTGGTCACGACATACTACTCCAAAAGAAAACAAGGTACAGTCCTCAGAAAAACAAACATCCAACAAATAAACAATCACGACAGATAGAGGTCGTCACTCGGGTCCTCGTCGAGCTCCTCCTCGGCATCGTCTACTGTCGAGTTACCTGCGCCCTCGACATCGCCTGGGTAACCGTCATGGATTGAAGGCACCACGGGAAAGGGTCAACTTCTCAATAATTCAAGATAAGCTCGACATAAAAATATAAGCAAACAGCAAAGTATAACATTCACCGACGTGACTCGACCATCTCACTCTAAACTCGACACAACTCGCAAATCCATTTTCTCTCGACTCGACAATTTTCCGGAATGCACACGCCGCATCGTATGTCGGAAAGTCGGTAAAACCTTGGGATCCTCGCTCTCCCTAGGGCGATCAACTCAGGTCCCATAAGCGTGGCGGCGTCAGTCAATCTCCAGTAAACAAAAAGGGGACCTAGCACCCTCGATTATCCGGGTCACGGCTCAAAAGCGTCATACGACTCACCTAGCTCGCCACTCGATGAACAATTCACCGCATCACGATATTCAAAGAGTTAAACACAAGATATTCAACCGCATGTCAAATAAAAGAGCAAGCTCGACATGAAGAAACGCAATTCAACATGCAATACACAATTCACGACATATATTCAATCACATATTAAATACATGCAAAAACTCAATCATATCACAACATTTCAGCTCGACACAAATCAGGAAATCCATACACAATAACATAACCACGTAGAATATGAAATGCCCTTACGCTAGCATACTACGAAATTATTAATGTGAAGCGCCCTTACCGAACTCCAAGTTAATGCTGCTCGACAACGACCTCGACACAGCTGTCTTCAACGAGCTCGACAACGACTTCGACACGTACCGTCCTCAATCGACCTCGACACGTACACTTCTCAGTCGACCTCGACACGTACAGTCCTCGATCTGGATTCTGCTGCTTCCGCGTCCTTGGATTCGCTTTCCCGTACCCTTGATTCGGAAATCACTCGATCTCGGGAATCAGACTTCCTAAAACAAACACAATTTAGATCGATCTATGGTTTCTAATACATCTAGCTCTCATCCCAAACTTAACCACAACCCAGAACATATAAAACTCAAGAACTGAATATATTTTTCCTCTAACACAAAGTTAGGGATTTCGATCAAAAGTTCATGAAAAAGTTATCTGATGTTTCAACAGATAGATCGACAACAACAATAACCAGAAGCAACAAACGAAAAACAAGAAATCGAAACAAACCGAAAATGGTGGTTTCTGGGCACTGCCGATTGCAGAAATCAGAGAAAGAAATTTGTTTTACAAGCCCAATTAATCGGTTAGAAAGATAGGTAATATTGTGAAGAAGAAAACCCACCAGTTTGACATGATTTGGAAGCATAAAACTGGCTAAAAATGGAAGAAGAAATAGCGCTAAACAGTAGCACGAAGAAGATAAAAATCTGTTCTTCATACCTCAATGGTGATCGAGCAGACGAGATATGTCGAGAAGATGATGATGAACAAAATCGATGAAGAAAGCTTGTGCAGAATCTCGATGGAACTCACGGTTTCGTCGATGGAAGTTTTTGAAGAAAACAACGAAACACAGAGCAGAAGGAAGGAAGAAGAAAGAAGAAAAGAGAAATGAGTGTTTGAGGGAAAACCGATCGTGAATACAGCTGGAAGGGCATAATCGTAACTCCAGCTATAAGATGCCAATCCCATCAATCATCTACCCGTTTAATCGTTCCTCTCATCATTATTACTCTCTACTCTGTCGGTCAACGGTCTAAACACGCGACGAGAACGGTCAAGCCGACAATATAATTATTACAAACAATATAATAATAGCGCTGAATAACGTTCGAAAGAATACGAGGTGTCATCTCGACACGATGTCGACAAGGGTGCTCGTGCAAACGCACAAGGCTCTAACACGAGTTCGTGAACGCGGTCTCCTCAGCTCGACATGCGTCCTCATCAGCTCGGTACGCGACTTCATCAACTCGACACGCGACCTCCTCAGCTCAGCAGCTAGTGCACGTGGTCTCATCAGCTCGACAAATGATCTCGACAAACGATCTAGTCACGGGATCTCGACACAAGGTCTTGGTCGAGGTCTCGATACGTCGTCCTAATACGATGTCGATCTCGTCCTCAGGTGTTACAATTCTCCTCCAAGCTCATAGGAGCTCGCGGCCACACCCTTCATCCTCTTAAAAAAATTTGCAAAACTTCTAATTAACTAATACAACACCATTCAATCACCTAGTTTCTTTCACAAAACAATAATTTTTTCCAAAACCAAACATTATTCAAGTCCAACACCAATTTCATGACTTCCTCAAGAGTCAAGGGTTTCACAAATTTCACCAATCCTTGGATCCAAAACAAAAATTGACAACTACAACAACAATAACAATTAATAAGAAGCAAAACCCCTAATCAATTTAAGTGAACTTAGACCATTGATCTAGGGTTTGAGAAATTTAGGGAAAAACAAGTTCATCTCTTCCATGATCCTATTCAAGTCATAAACAAAGCATTAAAATAAGAAAGAAGCAAAAAAAAACTACTTCCTACACCTATATAGGGCGCCACGGTTTGTGGGGCTGAAATGGGGGATGAAAAATTGGTTTTTAAGCTTACTTACAAGGCTTGGAAGATGAAGTCAAGAAGAAGAAGAAACTAGGAGCAAGTTGGGTTGAAGATTGGAGATGAAATCACGAAAGAAGGATGAAGAATGTGACAAGCCATGGAAGGAACTATGAAACTTCTCTCCCAAGGCAAGTAAAAATGAAAAAATGAAAGTGAAATGGGGATGGGTGGTCGCGGACAGCTGCTCCTAAAAAGGGGAGGAATTAAAATATTTAATTAAAAGATAAATACTTGGTTAAGAAGGATTTAGAATAAGAATAAAGAAATTACTCACCAAAAGTGTGACACCTACACGTAAAAGCTAGATTCTAATCTAATCAAAAGTCTAAACATCTAATCCCTCTCTTCTCATGATTACCCCCAAATTCTAGAGTCCTAAGTGTTCTAAAAATACGGTGTCGAGTAATCGCGCTACTGATTGATTCTTTCGCCGATTAAATCACGAAAATTAATTTATTTAGAAATTATTTCACCGCATGATAATAATTTATCATAAATAATAAAAACAATTGAAAACACTCAATCATATTCACAACAAGTTACGATTCAATTTTCATCGAAATCAGAGTTCGTTTAAAATTTTATTTGTGGATAAAACTATCCGGTGATTCAAAACACGGCGAAACTTCGTTAGAATATTTCGACGATTTTCGAACCATGAATTAATATGAAATATTAATTCTCAAATTTAATTAGATCTTGATTTAATTCAATCACTTATTTAGCCAACAAGAAACTGCTTATTATAGCATAAATACGACAATCTATACTAAAATAACGCTAAATAACGCATCGTGAAAAATACGGGTATCACAATACTCCCCCCTAAAAATAGTTTCGTCCTAGAAACTACAAGTCATATTATCGAGAACTAATTCCTGATACTATTCTCTCATCTTCTCTTTTAGCTCCCAAGTCGCATCACCTGTCTTCTGGTCCCAAACCACTTTGACTAGCTAGATCTCCTTATTTCTCAGTTGCTTGGTCTTTCTGTCGACAATCTTTGCAGGGGATACTTCGAAAGACAAGTCATCTCTCAATTGAATCACGTCAGGTTTAATAACACGAGATGGGTTAGAAACATACTTTCGCAACTACGAGACGTGAAAGACGTCATGAATATTAGACAGGGTCCAATGAATTTAGGAGTGAGCTTTTTGGATTTGATCGCTCGACCAACTTCGGTTGTGGGTGTGACTCGAAGGAATACATGCTCACCTCTGCCTCATGAGTAGATCAAGATATTGTCCGTGAATATAACGATGAACGGGTACGTCCTTTAACAACTAGCAAGGGAATATGAAATCCTGAGCTCCCTCTTTCAAGGAAACTCAGATGTGATCAACAGAAAGATAATTGGAAATTCAGGATCAGGAACTACGATCTTTCGGGCACAGTCCAAAAGGACATGGTGGTAAGACAACCAATCCATTCCGAGAATAATATCAAGATCTTTTAGAGTTAAGCAAATCAAATTAACAAGGAACTTTCTACACTGAACAATCACTGCACAAAGAAGACATGTAGTGTTGGAAACTAAATTCTTAGTATTGGAGTAGCCACTACTAAGTTAAAAGATAAAACAGTCATATACAATTTCAATCAGCTCACACAATCCAAGAAATAAAAGAATGTGCGGCATTAGAATCGAAGAGTATGGATAGAGAATTACCCTCAATTCCGCAATCCCCTGGGGTTAGATCACCCGATTGCTCAGCTTCTTCGCCGCCCATACAGAAAAATCTACTCGAGGTAGTCAAACGCTTCCTCTTCGCCTTCGCTACGTTCACGCTTGGTTCCATCTTCGAAGCTCTACAGTTCTTCGCATAATGTCCGAGTTTGTCGCAGTTGAAGCACACTACTTTCTATTCGGTGCAGGTGTTTGCATAATGTAACACCCCATTTCTGAAGCGCTACAGATAAGAATTAAACTCTAAATGCAGCGAGCTTTTTAAAATAATACTCTTTTGCCCTTTGGAAAATGCGGTATTTTTTTTTTAAACAACAAACATCTTTCGCAAAGCACAAACAGAGTATCCACAACGTTTAAAAACATGATGGAACTCTAAGT